>JAJJWX010003634.1:0-2619670 GCA_023529315.1 Papaver bracteatum
AGATGCATGTATAACATCTTTACAAGTATCATTACTGAGCAAACATCTATTAAATCTAAGGGGTCTTCTAGTATCATTATCATCCTTAGAAGTAACAAGTAAGATGGGAGAATGAGGACTGGAAACATAAGCAAGATGATAAACAATTGCATTAGGGAAAAAAAATCAAGCCAAGCAGCATTAACAAGAGCCCTATCAAGTATTTTTATAATCAAAGATTCACCACTCCTTTATGAAATTTAGATCAGAAACACTTAAAGAATTTATGTGATTTTTAACTTCATCAAGTTGTCTTTGAGGAATTAGGTTGCCACTAACTTTCTCTCCCTGTCTAATTATAAAATTCAAATCACCTAGAATAACCCAAGGGAAGTTATATGTATCAACAAGATTATCAAGATAATTTTATTGTATTTCCCATCCTTGGTCATCAAGAGCACCATACATGCAATTTAACAGTGTATGACAACTTCTAGAGTCCATATTAACTAGAACAGATATGAAATTGAAATTCATGTCTACTAAGTCTATATGAATCCCATCTTTCCAAAGCATAAAAAGACCACCAGAAGCACCAATTTGGTTAAAATACATATAATTCATGTAGTTATAGGAGTGTGTAAATTTCTCCATTTTCACATTCATGGTCTTGGTCTCACACAAAAAAATGATGTCTGGATCATTGGCTCTAATTAACTCTCTTAAATTTTGCCTAGTGTACTTATTACCAAACCCCTGAACATTCCATGACAAGATATTCATTTTATAATAATTAAAACAAAAACCTTTAATTGGAAACCTATAAGACAATTCAGATTTACTCTTGCTATTTCCTAACAAACTACAAAATCCTAAATCATGGCAAAAATCACTTTATCAAAACTATCTAGATTATCACTACAAATAGACCAATTAGATTCAGAAATATTGCAGGAAGTTGTTAAAAATAAATTTTTGGAAAAGATAACGAATAAAACCTGAATTGCAGTATTTCTTTGAATCTCAGCAGCAGGGAGACGAACATCTGGTTCAATTTTTTCCCATCCTTCCATCTCAGAATCCATCATCCTCATGTTTTGATTACCAGTAGTTATGGATTGATTCTCCATCGAAACAGCTATACCAATTTCTTGACCTAGGTTTTCATGGTTCTGGTTTTCTCTAAACAAGGAGTTTATAAATTGGGAATTTTGTTCGGTAAGAGTAAGGTTGTCTTTAACCCTTCATCTCTGGGCCTCTTAGTCCTTCTTGGATCAATCCCATCTTATTCCGCAGCGTCAGTCCCATCATTGATATTTTCTCTAGATGCATCTCTCAAAATTTCTTCAACTTTGTGTGCGTTAACAACATACAAGTTTTGGAATTCTTCCTACGGCATTCTGAAGATCCATAAATGAAAGGAAATTTCTTCACACTTATCCTTATCATGATCTATCACAAAGAAACTTAGACAAATGTTCCTTGGTTGTTTCTCAAAATGATATTTTATCCACACCTTTTGTCTAGCAGCTGTTATGAGCCAGTTCCCTCTTTGCAAAAGAACACAGACCACATTGTTCCATATGGTTGATGGTTAAGTGATACTTCCATGCATAATTCCATTAAAATATTAAATCCAAGAGCTCAATGCTTAAAATAAAACCAAATGATGGAATAGTGTCACAATTTCTTGTAGTGTCAAAAACGATCCTAAGTGTTTTTTTTTATGGTCAGTCAATGATAAATATCTTAAGTGTTACTAAGAAATCAGTATGGAATGGTCAGATTTAATCTTCAAAATTTGTTATGTTACTGTGATGTTAAGTGTCTTGTAAGTCCTTGTTTCCTGTATGATTACTTTGAGTCAATTGAAATATATGTGATATGCTCTGTAACCTTCCCGACTTGGAGTCGCGGTATTATGAATGGAAATAAACGAGGCATGCATCTTTTTCGAAGAAAAAAAAATAAAAAATAAAATCAACAATAAAGATTTTTAAGCATGCGTTTTTCTTTTTTGATTTTAGTATATACTTATTCCATGCATAAGTTGTGCATGAAACAAGAATATGTTTTTGAAACCAAAGGAGTATAAAGCAAATACCTATTTAATAAACCACCTAGGATGGCTAGTCAAGGGAATTATATAATTTTTTTTTTTTTATCGACAAAGAAGAAATATTTTGATAAAAAAATAGTGCGTATAAAAGAATTATACCACCCTAAATACAAAAGGAGAGAAAGAAGAAAAAACGGAAAAAAAAAAAAAGTTGGTAACAGACTACCAACTTATTGAGAAGTAAAATACATATTAAACCAATTTTTCATCGCTTCAGAAGAATCCACATTCTCAAAATATTTGATAGCTAAGGACCAAGAAAATAGGCAGTAAATTTCCTTGCTAATAATAGCTGTAGCATTGCTTCTCTTGTTAGTAAAAATTCTGGCATTCATTTCCTTCCATATACTCCACATAATGGCAGAAGGATTCAAATTCCACACTGCATTGGTAGCATCATTACTCTGCAAAAGACCCCAAGCATGTATAACATAATTCACTTTATATGGCATAGAGAAAAACCAGTTCATCTTGCACATGAAATGATTCGAAACTTGTATGGCAAAATTAAAATATAATAAGAGATGAGAGAAAGATTCAGTCTTATTGTAAAACACATATCATTCTAGCACATCAATGTTTATTCTTCTGAGAGTATCCCTTGTAGGTAATCTGTTATAGGCAATGAGCCATAATTGTTTTTTATTTTAGGTGGGCATTTAAGCTGCCAAATGAGATTAAGAACTGGACCTGACAAAAGAGTAGTATCCTCTGCAGACAAAATATCATAAAATGAACTGACAGAGAATTGGTTGACTCTGAAAGAATTCAAATATGTATTTAATAGATCAAGCTCCACTCTATATGCAACATTTAGCCTTCTTGGAATATGCAAATTCCAGACTACAGCATTGCCAACCATAGTACCCAGATTAGCCACATAAATATTTTTACCTCTTGAAGCAGCATAGAGATTAGGATAACATGATTTGATTTGGATTTTGAAATAACCAATTGTCCTCCCAAAATCTGCAGAGCATTCCATTATTGACTTTGATTCTAATGTTCTTCAGAAAAGTAGAATGGTACTTCATTATAGCTCTCCAAACTGACTTTCCATAGCTGCAAGTTGGAATTTTAGAGACCCAAGAAACCTCTCAAGAATCATACTTTTCTTCTATAATTGATCTTCGCAGAACTTTATTTTCTACATCATACCTCCAAGACCATTTTGTGAGAAGAGCATGATTAACTTGTTTAAGATTCTTAATGCCCAAACCACCCACCTTTTTTATTTTAGAGAGAGCTGACCATTTAACCAAATCAAGTTTTCTTCTACCCTTGCTATCATGCCATAAAAATTCTATCATAATCTTCTTAGCAACATAAGTCGGCATTTCATAAATGGACATATAGTACACATGAAGGCTTGCCAAAACACTATTAATTAGTGTTATTTTTCCAGCTCTTGACAAGAGAGGTTTTTTCCATACAGCTAATTTGAGAATGAACTTTTCAATTATTCTATCCCACTTTGATACTCCACCACATCTATCTCCTAGTGGTAAACCCAAATAGGTAGTAGGAAGAGAACCACTATAACATCTCAAAATGGAAGAGAAAATAGACAAATCCCCTTCAAAACCAACACCATAAATTTAACTCTTTACAAAATTAATTTTAAGGCCAGTTAGCATTTCAAAAGAGAAAAGAATGAGTCTTAAGTTTCTAACCTGATCAATATCTACATCTAGAAAGATGAAAGTGTCATATGCAAATTGCAGGTGGCTAATAACCAAACCATCAGGTTTAACTTGAAAACCAGAAATAATACCTTCATCTTGAGATTTCTTGATCATGAATGTTAAGGCCTCTTCAACTAGCAAAAATAAGAAAGGTGAAATGGGATCACCTTGTATGATACCCTTATTACTTGTGAAGAAACTAGTTGCACTGCCATTAACAAGAACAGAAAATTTAACATACTCTACACAACACCTGATCCACTTCCTCAATTTGTCACCAAAATCCATAAGTTTGAAAATTTCTTCAAGAAAATCCCTATTAACATGGTCAAAAGATTTTTCAAAATTGATTTTGCATAATATACCTGGTTTGCCACTTCTTAATCTTAAATCAATCAATTCATTAGCAAGTAAGACTTCATCCAAGATTTGTCTTTTCTTGACAAAAGATGACTGTTGTCGAGATATAATGTGAGGAAGAGTGAGATTAAATATTTCTGCAAGTATCTTAGACATAATTTTGTGGACACCATGAATTAAGCTAATATGCCTCATATCCTTAATTTCTTCAATAGTATCCTTTTTATGTATCAAAGCAATAAAAGCGTTCTTCAATCTCCAGTCTAAGAAGTCTTTGTTTTAAAGTTCAGACATGATATTAAGAAAATATTCTTTAATGAAATCCCAACAAAGTAAGTAGAATTTGACAGGAAACCCATCTGGACTTGGATCTTTGAATTGGCCCAGCATTTTGGTTGCTGCTAGACACTCTTCTTCTTCTTCAAAATCTCTCTGAAGCATCTCATTCATCTTCTCAGTAATTTTTGTAAAATTCATTCATTCCATCGAAACAGTTCTCTGGATTTGAGACTGAAAGATGTTTTGGAAGTAAGAAGCAATACCATCTTTAATCTCTACGTCATCACTAGTTAGAACATCATTAACTTTTATATAACCAATAAAACTTCTCATTCTTTTATTCTTTGCCAGCCTGTGAAAATACTTGGTGTTGTTCTCAAAGTCCTTGATGTGAGTCACTCTTGCTCTGCTTCTCAATTTCTCAGCGTTAATGAAGGCCAGCTTACATTATTCTTGTTTCACTTTTGCTCTTTCTTCCCATTGAAGCTCAGTTAGACCATTGTTGCTATCCTCTATTGCATCAAGAGCCATAAAATGTCCTCAAGTTCTTGAAGTCTACTATCCACTGCACCATACTCTAATTTGCTCCACTCCTTTAATTTGATCTTTAGCATTTGAAGTTTCTTGCAGAAAATGTAACCAGCACTTCCTGAAACAGAAAAAGAAAGCCACATTTCTTTGACAAAATTTAAAAAGTTGGTATAAGAGAACGTAATACTCACAAAAAATGGAGGAGGACCATGCTTCAAACCCTGGAAATTAAGTGAAATTGGAATGTGATCAGAACAAGGGCGTGCAAGTGCCCGTTGAACAATTTGTGGATGAACATGTTCCCAATCAGGTGTAATAAATATTTTATCAATTCTGCTTCTTATGCTATGAGTTTGATTATTGGTCCATGTAAGTGGCACCAATGAGTGGAAGATAAATCAAGTGATGTTTTGAAATGAATCTATTAAACCTAGACATACCAAAAGTAACTTCTCCACCATAAGACCTTTCATGAGTGAATCTTATCTCATTAAAGTCACCTCCTATAACCCAAGGATAGATCCAAAAGCATCTAGTTTCTTCAATCTCTCTCTAGAAAAGCTTAACATCTTCAGTATTGGAAGCACAAGGTGCATAAACTCCAGTAAACATCCATTCAAAGGAATTGGATATATTTTTGCGTAATAAGGTAATTGAATAAGGCCCTATCAAGGAATCCATGACCTCTATTTTTTAAGAATCACATAAACATAAAATACCTCCTGAGCTACCTTGTGAGGGTGAATCAAGCCATTTAACGGATTTGTTACTCCAGGACTGCCAAACCAGAAGATGATTGCATTGCTGAATTTTTGTTTCCTGCAAAAGCATGATGCTTGGTTTCCAGTCCCTAATCTTATTCTTAACAACATCTCTTCGATTAAGATCATTAAGACCACGTATATTCCAACATATAATTTTTGAATCCATAAAAGTAGTTCAACTAGAAAGAGAAACCAAATGAACCAATCAAATAAATTTTTGATTTTTCAGATTATAATTAAAAAGATGAAGTTTGAATGTTTCCACCATGGCATCATTAACTTCATCTTGTGAGCCTTTTAGATGTATACCCAATTTAGGACACAAAGCATCCATTTGAAGTAAAATTGTTTCAAAATCATTCTTCAAAATATGATTTACCTTGTGTTTTAATGTACTCCATTTTTCTGTTGTTTTCCATAAGAAATCAAAATCACCAATTTGTTTAGAAGAATATGCTACACTTTGAGCTACACTAGCCATTATGAGTAGTTGAAATGAATTTGAATGAGTGATTGCCTTATCCCCTAGTTAGGGATTCACCGTACCAATCACGAATTTTTCCATTTCGGTCGGGAATGAATCATACGGTCGTCCAACTGAAACCACGTACTGCATTCATGTATTATCTGGAAAATCCGAACTATGCACGAAATTTGCCGAACCGAATTGAATTCGACCATCTAGTTCACGAGTCTATTTGCTATTGGGCTCATTTAAAGGATTTTTGACGGCCCAAGTAACTTTTGCATCTTTTTCTCAAAAAATGCTATCGGAAAGACTCGAATTCTCGACCTCCATCTCCCTTTCGCACTAGTACTCCACTAAACCGATGGTTTGTTGGTGTCAAAGTTACATATATTTAACACATGTAAGATAATTAGTGAACAAATCCACACTTAACCTCTATAATTACATTTTATTTGTATTTAATCAAACCAAATTATTCATCCCGAATTTACATTTCTAAAACGAATTATATACGTACGTATGTCGTTCCGATTTATTCCCGAATCACGAACCGTTGACCGGATTGTTGACCGAATTTAAATTTCACAAATTTGAATAATACACGTACGTATGTCGTTCCGTACGTTTTCTGAACTCCGAATTGCTAACTAGGCCTTATCCTTTGAAATATTAAAATAAGATTTCGAATCCAAAGCCCGATCCATATTAGTAGTTGGACTTAAAGGCTTTTCTGTAAGAGAAGAAGAACCCGAGCCCACCTCAATTAACCGTTGCCTTTTACCATTTTGATTGGTGGTAAATTCAAATTCAAATTAGAATTTGAAATTTTAATAAGAGATATTGCCTTTTCTTTTTCAGCAGCAGCGAATTTTTTGAACATATTTCTTCTCCTTGAATCATGTGGTTTTAATATTGGTTGAGATATTTTCGGCCAATCCACATTGAATGAGAATTTTGTTATTGACTCAGTAATTTTCGGATCTACAGTAACAATCTCCAATTCCTGAACCCTAACTTTCCTGTTAGTTTGATCAATATCTCCATTGATGAGTTTCATAGGAGAAATCTTGACTGGAAAAGAATAACCCCCATGATGATAAAGAAATGATGAAATAATGCCATCATAACTATGAACCTTGAGACGTATAGAAGATGCGTCTTCCCATTGAGAGGTAGAATGATGAACTGCAATAAGACCACCAAACTTTTGACTAAACTCATTGTAAAATGATGAACCCCATAAGTTGAAAGGCACACCATGAACCTTCAGAATTAACTTCAGATAGAGGTATTGAATTTGATGCATTCCACCAAGGAAGTAATCTTATTGAGATGCCGTTAAAATCCCATAATCCCCTTTGTATCATTTTTTCACGGTCATGTTGTGAAGAAAATAAAAATTCTTTATGTGATTCAAAAGGTAAAATATCAAAGCCCAAATCCATATGAAATCTTCTTGCAATTTCCTGGCAATGTTATTCCAAGAGAAAACTTTATATGAAGTTTCAATTATTACTGCATGATTCTAACTTGTAAAAGAGAGCTCAACATTTCCATTTTCCCATGTTTTAGAATTTTGAGTTTGTGGAATGATCTTCTCAATTTGTTGAACAGTCTTTTCAATCTGCAAAGGCTTGTTAGATTTTTGATAAATCACCTTAGAAAGAGCTTGAACAAAGTGATTCCATCCAGATGAATCCTTCCTATGCAGGAAAGCACATAGAATGCTTGATTATATCCTTCGATATTGTTTCACAAAAAAATTCACCAAACTTATTCTGATTTTGTGAAAATAAAATATGCTCCCCTCCTTTATGAAAAGTCCAGTACCAAGATCCATAAAAGCTCTTTTTTGATTCCTTCTTTAGAATATTCTTCATCCAAATCACCCCTTCTGGGCATATTAAGGTTTGAATAATCTTTTTGGTATTTTTTGTTCTTTCATCAAACAAGATCTCATCTGATTTATTTGTTAGCACAAAGGATTTGTACTTATAATCAACAAAGATTTCTGGAAAAACTGGTTATGCCCTTTCTTTATTCTTCCTTCCAACAACTGTTTCCCATTCACCCTCCTCTACATCTTCAACTGTAGTTTCGTGTTGCTTTTTGCTTGCAACCTTGTCGCCATTAACCACTTCTACCCAGCTCAAAACACCCTATGATCTCTTTGAAGAATCCTGCTTGCACATTCTGTTCTGATCCGTATCCAAAAACCCTTCTTAGCACATTTGAGAAGATAAACCTCTCACCATTTTTACCGCGAGAAAACCAGACATTCTCTCAAGTTTCACAATGTTGAGGCTTTTATTTATATAGTTATTACTAGTAGAATTATCTCTTATTGGATCTACTTACCGAAAGAGTGAAAGTTAGATCTATTTACTGAAAGAGTGAAAGTTGAGAGAACGAGAGTTAATACAATATGGGAATTACTATTCCACTTAACTATTATCTAGGGAGTCCGACTGCTGCATTTAGATTCCCTTATAAAATGACTTGTATCCCTAGCTAGTGCTTAATTTTATTAACCCACTTAGGCCTTGTTTGGTAAAATTTATGATTATAGATTAAGATTTTAAATAGATAAATGATTTTGGTATAATCATTTTGAAAATATATTTTTTCAAATACTTTTTTCAAATAATTGATTATCTTAGAATGATGATCTCGAAAAGGAGAAGAAAGAACAATGATCTAGGATTTTTTTAGTCATATGTTTATTTTTTTGCCTCTCTCTTGATAGTTTAGAGAAAATAAGAAGAAAAAAATTCAATTTGAGTTTGCTAGAAAAAATAATTGATTATAATAAAATTTTAAAACAACTTTTTCCTATTTATGGAAATAATGAATTTTTCCAGTTATGTTTGAAATAAGCAATTATTATAATGGTTACCAAACACATATAAAATCCATTATAATCTGCATAATGGATTATGGGCTGATAATCCATTAAAATAATTGTTACCAAACATCCCCTTAACATCCTTACTTTTCACATTACACTAAAAAAGTGCCCCCGTTTTTTATAAAATTGTTAAAATACGCCGTTTTATTCAAAAGGAAAATTACATCCAGTTAAGTGCTAGGTGGCGGTTATCTTTCCAACTAAAAGTCTTATTTACTCCTGAACTATATCTCCTTGGTTGGGAGGGTAAATGATCCGACGATCCTGAAAACGGTGTAACGATCCTGAACCGGGATCGACTAACATGAAAACGTTGTCACGATCCTGAATCAGGCTCAACGAACCTAAAAAAATGTTATAGAAAGTCGTTTTCTTCCAACTAAAAACCCCAAAACACTTGAAATGATGAACCTTTTTTGGGAAATATGTAACGAACCTGAAAGTTGTGTAACGATCCTGAACCAGACTCGACGAACTGAAAAATGATGTATAAAATCAATATGGCAATAATAAAAGGACAAATATGTAAAGTAAATTAGTCTTAACTGACACTAGATGGAAAAACTAACGTGAGGGTACTTTAACAAATTTTAAAAAAACGAGGGCATTTTTTTAGTGGGTATCCAAAATGCGGGGTACTTTATCAAAATTCTCAATTTTTATTGGACAAAAATAAATAACTAGGGATTAAAAATTAGGACACTTTATTAAATGACACAAGACTTTACCATTATTACAATTGCGATAGATCGGCGGCCGCTATCACCGACAAACATAACAATCTTATTACGGTGGAAACTGGAAAATACTTAAATAAAGAGAAGTGGTAGACATCCCGCAGGCCCAATCCCGCGGGTTGTCCCGCAAGAGACAAAGTCTCAAACACTTAATGGGTTGGCGGATTTATAGGGGGTGGGTTTGGTGTGGGTCCCACCCCATGTGAGATTGCGGTATAACCCGCGGGATTGGGCCCGCAGGATGTAAATCGTTTCCGATAAATAAAAGCTACATACACGTGATATAGAAGACAAACAACATGCATAAGTCATAACTCCTCGAGCTGACCAGTGGCCACTGCCTAGAAGCAATATAATTTTCTTAAGGGAATGAAGGTTTCTGTATGTTACTACAGCAACAGTAGCATTGCAATTTGGCTCCGGCAACGGTATCGCATTTGTTCTGTACGGTCGGTCGTGTATTTGCTTCTTCCACATTGAGTCATTGACCGAGGCATCCGCTCTTACATCTCGGGAAAAATATCCTGCTCGTTGCCACTTTCACCACTCCGATGTATCCACCCTTAAATCCACAAGTTGTCGCATCACCTGAATCACTGGTCTATGTCCTTTAAGCAGTCATGGGATATTATAATTAAGTAGTACGAATCATCATTTCGTTAAAAAAGTGCCCACGTTTTTTAGAACTTTGTTGAAGTATCTCGTTTTATTCAAAAGGAAAATTCCATCCAGTTAAGTGTTAGGTGGCGGTTATATTTTCAATTAAAAGTCTTATTTACCCCTGAACCACATCTCCTTGGTGTGGAGGATAAATGATGCGACGATCCTGAAAACGGTGTAACGATCATGAACCGGGATTGACGAACCTGAAAGCGTTGTCACGATCCTGAATCGGGATCGACGAACATAAAAATGTTATAGAAGGTCGTTTTCTTCCAACCAAAACCCCCAAAACACTTGAAATGATGAACCTTTTTGGGAAATGATGTAACGAACCTGAATGTGGTGTAACGAACCTGAAAGTGGTGTAACGATCCTGAACCAGACTCGACGAACTGAAAAATGATGTATGAAATCTCCGGTGGGGGTTGTTATCACAATCCCTATGCCTGATCCTTCTCCGTTGGAAGAGCCATCTACGAATATTTCCCACCTTCGTGAGTTTTGCAGTTCCATGAGGTCTTCTGGATCTGGATTTTCTTCCTTCATTCCTGGGATGTCGTTTATCTCTGCTTCGTCATTCAGAGGTAGGTTCGCCAAGAAGTCTGCTAAGATCTGTGACTTCTCCGCTTTTTCCACTCTTCCAATTTTCTATGCGCTGTCAAGAATTTGACTTATCTGAGCCTTTGTAAAAATTCGGATGGTGTGTGCATAGAAATATATTCTTAGATTTTGTGTTGCCACTACTAAGGCATATATGAGTTGCTCCGCTGAACTGAGTGTCTTGCTGATGTAGTACATGGGCTGTTCTCCCTTCCCTTGGTCTCGTACCAATACCGCACTCACAGCGTAGCTTGTTGATGCTAGATATAGGGTGAGTATCTCACCTGGCTCCGGCTTTTGTAGAATGGGTACGGACGCTAAGTACTCTTTGATCCTGTGGAAGGCTTGTTCGCATTTTGTGGTCCATATGAACCTGTTTCCTTTCCTTAGCGTATCAAAAAATGCTTTGCATTTATCTGACGATCTTGCTATGAATATTCCCATGGAAGCTAAAATTCCATTCAACTTTTGTACTCCTTTTAGAGTTTGCGGAGATGGCATCTCCATTATAGCTCTGACCCTTTCAGGGCCAGGAATTTTCCCGAGGTAACTCCGAACGTGCATTTCTCCGGGTTCACCTTCATGTGAAAGCTCCTCATTACTTCGAATATCTCCCTTAGGTGTGAGAGATGGTCTTTTGATTCTTTGCTTTTGACGAGCATGTAGTCCACGTAGACCTCCAGTATTTTGCCTATCCAAGGTTTGAAGATTTTGTCTACTAATCGTTGGTATGTTTCCCCCGCGTTCTTTAGTCCAAAAGGCATCCTTGTATAGCAATACATGCCTCCTGGGGGTAAAGAACGCAATATTCTCCTGGTCTTCTTCTGCAAGATCTATTTGGTTGTAGCCTGAGTATTCATCCATGAAGGATAGTCTTTGATGGCATTTGGTTGCGTTGACCAGTTGGTCAATGTTTGGCAGTGGGTAGCTATCTTTGGGGAACGCTTTGTTGAGATTGCTAAAGTCGATGCAAATGCGCACACCTCCGTTCTTTTTAAGAACAATGACCATGTGGAATATTTGACTTCTCATATGAATCCTGCTGTAAGTAGTTTTTGCAACTCCTTTTCTACCCCTTCGTGGTAGATGTCCTCCACTTTACGTATGCGCTATTTGAACGGTGGTATCTCCAGTCTGAGCCGAAGGTGGTGTGAGACCAAATTCGGGTCAATTCCTGGCATGTCCTCCATTGACCATGCAAAGACGTCTGCGTAATCTTTTAGCAATTTTTGTAGTTGCACCTCCTCTTCCTCTTCAAGTAAAGTTCTGATGTTGAGCATCTTTGGCTCTGCCTTCGTCCCGATGTTGATCCTCTTCATTGGTTCTACCGGTGAGCAGATTTTTTGCTGTGGCCGTTGAGGAGTGCTTTTCTGTAATTGTCATTTGGCGGAGATATCCGCGGTTGGAGTGGTGGAGGTACATATTTCTGGTGTTGAGACGGCTTCAGGTACCGAGGAGGCTCCGTCATGCACTTTCTTGTTGTTTGCTTTGCATCTCTTTCTATCTTGTTGCTGAGCCGCAGTTCTCTCTTCGTTGAGTCTGATTTCTGCTAGGTTGCATAGCCTTGCATCTTGCTGGTCGCCTTTGATTTCCATTTCACCAATAGGTGTAGGTAAGTGTAGATTGGTTGAGATCCCGATGCATGCCCCATCCCCTCAGTAGGAATATGTGTTTTGGTAGCAACTGTTCTTCTTGCTATCTCACTTTGTCCGTCCTCTGCTTCGTTCCTTTGATTTGCTTGAGACGGATTTTGGGATTTTCCTATTGTGAGTGCTGGTCGTGAGCTTGTTGGCACATCATTTGGTTTCTGCATGACTTCGGATTTTGATATCCTGCGGTCACAGAAAAGTAAAGAAATCTTCTACTTGGGTACCTTCGTCAAAAGTAGCAATTAAAGCTCTGACACAGAAGATGGATAAGCAGCTAGGTATTAGTGATATGTCGAAGCTGTTCCTCACAGTTTATGGACCCATAGCCTTCACATAATGACATTGTAAGGAGAAGGTGCCTCTACCACACAGAAGTGTGTGTTGGTTACTAAGGGTCATGCGTGTACCTGCAAGACAATTTCTCCTTTTGGTCTAGAGACTGCTCCATTAAAGCCGTATATTGTGCAAGTGGAAGCATCTATCTTCTCTGCTGTCAGACCCATGCGTAGGTAGGGTTTGTAGAATAACACATTTAACGAACTACCTCCATCCACAAGGACCTTCGTAACATTCCATCCATGTATTGGGAGAGTGATGACCAGGGGGTGATCGCTGTCGTAGGCGTCAAATATAAATTATACTTTCTCACTACTCAAAATATATAACATAGCAAGGGCAAGAAAGGATCGTTCCCACAAAGAGGACTTAGGTTGTCAATATGTTTCGGTTTCCTATAAATAATAATGGGGGGTTTTATGATTTTTATAAAAGCAAACTAAAATAAAAGAAAGTAAAGAAAAATAAACAAATCAATCAAGGAAAGATATTGGTTAAGGATTTTGTTTTCATTCACTAACATGCTCTTGTCACAATAACTAGAATTGATATTTTAATCTCAACTTAATCAAAGCCCTAGGATACCTTGATCGCAAGTATATCCCGCTAATTTCCTCTTAACATCAACAAACACATTAAAGGATGTGAATATGAATTCTATCTAAGAGAACAACCTAACGTGTAAAAGCACTAATCAAGTTTAATTCCCTAGATGCATTAAAATCTATGAAACCAGGCCAATCAAAGCAATCGAACGTGGAAAGCGCACTAATTCGATTTAACAAAGGTTATGGTTCACATATGATCATAAGAATATATCACTACAAACTATAATCATATTTATGCTACTTGTAATCAGGAATCTATCACTTTTGCGTATAATAAATCCTAATCTAGCAATAGAGTTGAAAAATAACTCAAACGATTCGCGACTCGATCAAACAAGCATTCAAATCATATAATAATATAAACGATGAATCATAAACGATAAAGTATGGAGACAAAACTAATTTATTGAACACAACCCATGTTTGGAAATCCAACTTATTCCTTAACCAAAAGAAAACTAAGTAAACATAATGGAGTTCATCACAAGAATAAAGAGAAAATCTATCATGTTGTAAACCCTAGCATAAAAGTAGAAGAGGAGATATCCCCTTATATTTTTCCTATGAATGATTATATATCCCGAGACTTCAATCTCGACCAAAACCTCAAGACAGGCCAAGCCCTGTACAACTCTGCCAAAAACTGATCCGCTTCCAGACAGCCCACAAGGTATTAAGCCCAATTAAAATTCACTAAGCCTGTCAGTCCCACGGAACTGACAAGCCAATTCAACTTCTTCTTGCATACCCATTTCATATTCATTCACAGTTTCACATTCACATCATGCATTCATTCTCCATCTAAACAAATCATTGGTAGCATTACACCGAATTCGGTCCCATAACAACAGCAACATCACCATTCTCTTCTTACCTGCGACAACGCCATATCCTTTGGCTCCACACCGGCATCATTTTAGCTGATCCATTCCCAGCTGCTACGCTTGCAACTTCCAGTCCATTACAGTCAGCATCACCTGCAACCTGAGCTTACCACCACCGCCGCCAAACTCATCCAACTTTCTTACTCTGCGCCAGTTCTCAATTCAAAAGAAGTTTCAAAACCTTAATCGATCATGTTCTTCCCTGTTATCTCTCAGTCATAGACATCATCATCTCAGCTCAATCTTCTCCATCTCTACTATTTATCTTCAATTGCAGTTATAGTTCAATCATTCATGCGCACTGCTCAAACCTTATACTAGCACAACAAACACTCAATCTTCTCTGCAGCATCAAATCATCACTAGACACTGTATCTACTTCCAACACAAAGCAACAACACCACACTCCATCCCAGCCTTGTATAACTGCACAAAACTGATGGCCAAGATAGCACTTTTCTGGCTGTTTTCACGGACCCCAACACTGTCCAAAACTGGTAACCAACTTTCATATTTTGCATGACTTCTAAATCAGGTTGTAGCCCTTGCCAAACACACCTTGTACTCATCCTTTAAACATTGGTTAGCCACTGCACAGCGAACTGGTAATTTCTTTCTTGCCCGATGCCAATAACTCCACTTACAAAACTCTGCCAAGCTCCTAGCACAGACACCACCAAGACCCATAACGGAAACATACTCTTGGTTCAATTCATCCACAAAAAAGCATCAACTCCTAACACACTGACCATCACAGAACATACTTCAAAAATAATCCACACTCTTCAAATTCGAAAACCCATCTCAGCTTGTTGTTCTTACTCGACATAAACCCTGTCCATCTGGTGATAGAAGACTAATCCACACTCTTGTGAACACCCATCGGCAAATATAGAAGATATACTGTTGGTTATAAGACTGGAGCTTTAGTTCATGACTTTTTTCGAGCACTCAATGTGAGTTTCTACTGCTGATACAGACGTGAACTTCCCATTGATTTCTTTGACAATTTAATCTCCTACCCTGCTAACAATCACACATTTAGCATAAATCCAATCATTCAATCGTTTAAATACACTTCAATCCAGTCCTCAAAATTCCACCAAAACTCGACCATTAAACCACCAAAAGTCGTCATCTCTTATTCTTTCTCTGCATCTTAAATCTGTTCAAGACAGCCCCAAAATGAATGATCCAGGCAGCTCTTTCCTTGATCAAATCTTCACCCAGACTGTATATTTGACCAGCCTTTCCTTGTTGGCTTCAGAAGAATCCTAGATCCCTGACAAACACTGATTAAACCCATAGCCGGAAACAATAGAAAACGAACCATCTTTTCGGCACCACCCAAAAACAGTGGGGGACTACCCATTGATATAGATGACCACCCTATATTATAAGGGGTGTCCCAAAAAATTGTGAAAGACTAAATTACCTTTACTCTAATTAAGCTTATAACTAATCCTAATCCAACCCACTAAACTAACCCACTACCCACTAATCTAACCCACTACCCACTAATCTAACCCATTAATTAAAACCTAAATAAAAAATAAAAATCAATTTTATCTTTTCATCTTCTTCTTCTTTTCATCTTCTTCTTCTTCCTCGTAGACATCGTCGTTATTCGTCGATTCGAAAAAAATCATCGTCGATTAATCAATCTTTATAAGCAATGCGTACCAAGCAAACACCCAGACTTCCAGGATTGAGTCCGGGACTCCCACATATAGTGAATCTCCCAAAACAATTGCTAAAGTTTAAAGAACTTGAAGCACCGTTTTCGAGGAAAAATCAATCATCCAACCGCAAAAATTAAGTCCGATTCAAGTGAAATGCAAATACGCGGGTAATTTTCTTCATGCCCATTCCTTTTAATTCGTTATTTGTAGAAGAAATCGATTGAAAATCATGAAAACTCATTAAAAATGGTAGTTACAGGGGCGATTTCGGTTAGGAGATTTTTGTAAAACCCTAAAAATTGCTTACCGAACTTACCATAAATTAGAACAGTTCGGTTAAGTCAACACCTTCCTGGTCACCGAACTACATAGTTCGGTGAGATCGCAATAAACATGTACCTAACCGAACTCAGTCTTTTACTTGGAAAGAAAGGGTTCGGTTAGGTCGAATTTTATTTAATTGCCGAACTCTTCATATATTTCGTTCGGTTATTCTTTTTTTTGTCAAGTAACCGAACTACATAGTTCGGTGATATCGCAAAAAACATTTTTGTAACCGAACTCAGTCTTTTACTTTGAAAGAATGAGTTCGGTTTGATCTAAAAAACTTATTTGGTAACCGAACTTTAATTTGGTAACTACATGCTGTGTTTACTTCATTCTTTAGTTCAATTTGATTTGGTAACACAATATTCTCTTATGTTTAGTTAATAGTTTGGTTTTTGTTCATTAGGAACAAAGGAGAAAGATTGAGACAACAACTAGATGAGGATTTGAAAACTCCAACCCCTAGGGGAGCAAAACATTTAGATTTTCGAAAACGTGGTGCCACATATGCCAAACATGGAGGGGGATCGTTACAGGAAGTGAACCAAGAGAATGATTATGAAGAAGTGCAAGGAAATGAAGACTAAGGAAATGTAGAGGCTGAACAACAAAGAGAACACGTTGAAAATGTAGGGGAAGAAGTAGGACAGGGTCAAGAAGAAGAGGAAGAGTTTGATGAGGAGGAAGAGGAGGGAGAGGAGGGAGAGGAGGGAGAGGAGGAAGAGGAGGGAGAGGAGGAAGAGGAGGGACAACAAGAAATTGTTCCCGTTAAAGAGAAAAAGAAGCCGAAGCCGCCTAGTGCTAGATACTCACACATTCCCCCTGATAATTTATGTTTGTCACCTCGGAACCTAACTTATGGTACTCCAAATGATGGAGGGGCAACATTTTTTGGATACAAACACTCATGGGCTGCGAAGATCTATGCGACAAAGGTATTATTTAAGTTAACCCTTAACTAACAAAACTATTTATTTATTTTTTGGGACATGTTTCGTTAAGTATTAATAGTGTTATGTTTGTTTCGTAGGATCATAATGATGCAGTTCGTCTTATTAAACGTCAAAAGGCGTCCAAATGGGATCTTTCTTTGGAGTGTGACGAGTTTGTAGCAAAGGTTAAAGAATGTGTGTTATGGAGAGCTATTGAGCATGCACATGTAGATTTTGACGCTGTTTCCGTATCCGCATTTCTCGAGAGGTATTATCCCGAGACATATACTATGCATCTTCCATTTGGCGAGATGGGAATAACTCCCGATGATTGCCACCATATCACCGGCTTACCGGTGGAAGGTAAATGCCTTCGAGAAGGCTACAACCCTCGATGAGTTATGAAGCTCTTGAAGAATTGGCTCTTAAATGTCTTGGATGGGATGCAAGAAAGTCTCAATGTGAGTTTAGACGTTCTGTGAGGTCCCCTAAACGTGGTGATGAGTATAATACACATGAGGCAAATGGAGGATTGAAGAAAAAGGTGAAGAAATTCAAGTTGGTTAAGTTGAAGGAAGCATTTGGAGGGACCAAAAGGAAGGTGAGGCGAGGAAGGTTGGTGATGGAAGGGGACACCCTTAGGCATCATGTCACCGCTTATTGGTTATATCAGCTAAGAATCTGTTATTTTCCCCCGACACTTCGGGGAATAGGGTGGATGCACAGTATCTCTGACTTTTGGAGGATCTCGATGACATCAACAATTACTCTTGGGCCACTGGGGTGCTTGCTTTTGTTATGGAAGAAATGAGCAAAGGGTCGAGGATTAAGACGAATTAAATTGGAGGCTATTTAACTCTTGTTCAGGTGACCTTTTACATTTTTAATGAGAAAATTATCTACTAAATTGATGTCCTTCCAATTATATTTTCATGAATATGGTTAATATTTTCCTATTTTCTCACAGGTTTGGATTTACGACCACTTCCCTTCATTGGGATTAGGCAAGGAAAAGAAACCTTATCCCTATGACGCACCTACAGCAGGAAAATGGGTGTTTTTGGACACACAAAAGAAGTCTAAAGAGGAGGAGTTGACTTTGTTGAGGCAGAAATTGGATAACCTGACGGTGAACGATGTGGTATTTCACCCATACGCCGTACCCGATGATGTATCAGTAGATGAAGACGATCTTAATGGTTTTTCTACCGTCACGCCATACTATGGACCTATTTGGCATCCTAACGGCTACGCAATATATAATCCGAGGAGAATACTAAGACAACTTTGTTGCGTCCAAATGGATCCCGATGTGGAGAATGAAAATTTCACTTTGTAAAGGTTCAAGGAACAAAGAACAATGAGAAATATTTTGTTCCAAAACATGAACCAACTCCTGCGGTAGCACATTGGAATGCACTTGGAGAATACCACTTACCAAGAGGTGATTGTGTACCTTGTGAGGAAGATGTAAATGCATGTGACGAAGATTACAAGGAGTATTATGAAGAAATCAGTCATCCCTTTGTGATAAATGAAGAACAACAAGCTAAGGCGGATGCGGCGAAAGCGAAGGCAAAGGAGAGGGAGGCTAAGCGAGCTAAGGATATACCTATTTGTGGAGATGAAGCAAAAAGGTTATGGGATAATGTGGTAAGAAAATGTCTTTGTCTTATAATTTGGGTTGTTTAAAGGTTTTGAAAATATATTTGCTTATGCTTAAAATTGGAATTAGGTTTTGAAGGGATCGAAATTGTTGAAGAAATGGATGGCTAAAATCAAAACAGGAGAGCCGATGTTGAGTGAGGAACAAACCGCCTACTACAAGGAGTGGGAGGGTCTTATAACTAAAAGAATGGTGCATCCAAGTAGGACTAAGCACCTCAAGAGGGGTCGACAACAAGGTGAAGGTTCGAGTGGCGTTGTGGAGGAAACAGGTGCGGGAGATGAAACCCCAAGTGATGAGGAAGTTCGACCAAAACTCGTGGAAAGCAAGGAGGTAGAAAGAGGGGTCGTAAAGAGTGGTCATTAGTGATTTCAAAAAACAAGTTGGTTATGGATTTGGTATGTTTCTGTGTTTTAAACAATTACTTAAGGATTTAATCTGGTTTGTGTTTTCAATTTTAGAAGGCTGAAATGTTGAATACATTATGGTTTTCGGCAACCTAATATTTAAAACTATAATTTCGGTCACCTAGAACTTATAAGTTCGGTAACATGTTAATAATTTCAGGTCATAGAACATATAATTCGGTTACCTTGAAAAATAAGAGGTCACCGAACCTAAAGTTCGGTTAAGAGTGTCACATGATCCCGTTGTCACCGAACTTGAATTTCGGTGATGTCGCATTAAGTTTTATCACCTAACCGAACTCGTCCCTGGATTTTCAAAATTTTGTCATTGCACATGTTGGACAACTCATTCTCTTGATGAAAAAATCACATAAACCAACTCTAAGGTTTGTTTTGAAGTGTGTTTTGTGTCACATATATGTTCGATTTTGTCTTTGAGCCTTCCCAACAAAGTTCGGTTATCTCAAGAAATTAAGTTGCATCCGAACTTTAAGTTCGGTTATGTCGCAAGGTTTTCTCGCTTAACCGAAATCATCCATGGATTTTCAAAATTTTGTCATTGCACATGTTGGACAACTCATTCTCTTGATGAAAAAATCACATAAACCAACTCTAAGGTTTGTTTTGAAGTGTGTTTTGTGTCACATATATGTTCGGTTGTCTTTAAGCCTTCCCAACAAAGTTAGGTTATCTCAAGAAATTAAGTTGCATCCGAACTTTAAGTTCGGTTATGTATAAGGTTTTCTATGCTAACCGAAATCATCCCTGGATTTTCAAAATTTTCAAAAGATAATACATAAATTAGAAATTTTAATGTAATATCAAGTAACGGCTAATTTTATGACCGTTATACAACAAAGTGTTATATATATATGGGTCTATAGTTAACATTTTGTTTATAAATCTGCTAAAAATGTCACCTACTAGTCATAAATTTAATCTAGTTGAAGATCTTTCTCTTTGCGAAACTACATAATATACTATCAAAGAGGGGTGAAGAACGAAGAATGAATGGTATTATGAGTCGAGTTATTGGGGATAATTCATGAAAAATTTTGTTAGACACAATGAACCCTTATAACCGTGATCATATAGCTTTGTTCTTTCGATTTCAAAAGATTAGAGAGAGTTGTGGAATTTATGGCTTTATTTCGTATTGTAAGGCGGTATCGACTTAAGGGTGAAGGATTCAACGAAATCCTTTTAACATCAAAGAACGAATGGCGAAGATGGAAGACAAAGGATTTCAAATATGAAAATCATTTTAAGCCTCCTTAAAGACTTTTTCATAACGCGTTTTGGATATTAAATTTTGTAAGGGGTGAACTTGCCTCGCAACGTTCGGTTAGGTACTATAATTTGATTTCGTAACCGAACTCGGGTTCGGCTATATCTTGTAATTTAATTTACTAATCGAACTAAGGTTCGGTAACCTTCTTATTTTGACCTAGGTTACTGAAATTGGTGTTCGGCTACGTAAAATATTTATTAATGTAACAGTCACACTGCTGCCAACACCATAAAATAATAACATTTACTCCATAATTACTACCACTCTTCAAAGAACAAAGTTTTAGATTCATAAGCATAATTAGTTCCATTACATGTGTCATTTAATCATCTTCTAGTGAAATAGGACCTTCATGAACAATTTCTTCGGACTTCGTCAAAGCATTCCACATCTCCATGTTATGCTCATACATGATACACCAACCCAACATTGTATCCGGATTAAATGCAGGCCAATAAGAGGTTGTACATATTGGAGGCAATGGACAATCGGGTTTTAACCGTAGGCCTATAAAGTGGTTGTTGTTAATAAATTCCATCACACATCTCCTTCGTTTCAGTTGTTCAACACATACGGTTATTTTTGGGGTGAAGGTGAAACTACCACTTTTTGAGAATGGTTATCCTTGTTATCCTCCTTTAGCATTTGGAGCATTTGAACCGGTGTAAGACCCATTTTCCTCATATTAGCTACCTTCTCCATCTCTTGAGGAGTTAGCTTGGCCGCCATGAAATGTCCTTCAAGATGCTCCGGACGAGGGTGGTTATGACGACCTTCCATAACCCGGTAGAGAACCCATCCTTCAATTTTTTGTTGTAATTAAAGGAAAGCTTGAATGGGCATTTAATCTTCTTTGAGAAAGTTTTTGTTTTTCCTATTTGTCTTTCCTTCATAAACATAACCCTTCCTCTTGTGGCTTCTATCGGGATCACCGCTTCTCTCACAAACCATTTCAATGCGACTATTCTTTTCTCTCCCATTTAATACTAATACGCACATGTCTTTTTGTGCATGTTGTCTAGCCCAAGTCTTTGCATCTTTCGTATTATCGAATACCAAGTCATTCATGTAGTGATGGGATGTGTCATCGTACAACATACCAATCGGGGGAGGTTGGTTTTCCATTGGTTCAATTGAATCACATGGAACCTACAAGTAATAGCACAACGTCAATACCATAAACAAAAAACACGTACAAGTTCGGAAATGTCAAAAATTTCATCGACCCTACCAAACATAAAGTTCGGTTATGTATGTTTTAGTAAAACCATTGCGAGCTTACCGAACTCTATGTTTACATTTTATCCGCAAAGGTTCGGTAATGAGAATGAAAAATAAGACCAAACCGAACATAATGGTTCGGTTAGCAATGTGGTATACATTTATTTTGCGATGTTGCCGAACTTAAAGTTCGGTTACCAATTTATAAAAATCTACTAAACCGAACTATGAACTGTAAAGTCTATAAAAACAGTTCGGTTATGTCTTCTGTAATTTCCTAACCGAACTATCAAAAACTACCATTAACGTGTAGTTCGGATTTACTGCTTCTACAAGATCTAATAACCGAACTACATCTTCTTAAACGTTCGGTTACCTATGTTTTAAATATGGTAACCGAACTAGGAATACCTGCTTGAACTTTTACCCCGAAATTTTGAGTTTGTCCAATTTTTCCCACAATTCAACCTACATTAACTAAAAATGAGACATACCACAGTACCCATATCTTCATCTTCGAGGTTGTGGCTGATAAAATCCATCATTTGATGGGTTGGATTCACTTTGGGGCAAAAGTTTTCTCCTTCTAACAAATAACTCATATTTGGATCATTTGAAGTATTGACATATACACAAGGAGGTGAAGGGGTTCGATTCGATTCGAGGTTTCATCACATGAATCACTCAATTCATAATTACTAAAATCAAAAAAGTTTTTTTGGGTTCACCCATATTCTTCTTCCTATTTCCTTCTTCTTATCCTTCCAAAACAAATGTTTAAAACAAAAAATCCAACTTATAAAACACTAATCACTAATCAGTTTTAACTAATCACTAATCAATTTTTAACTAATCACTAATCATTAACTAAGTTTTTGGTTAAGGGTAGAATGGGTATAAAAAATAATAATTATAAGGGGTGACCAAATATTACTTCTAATATCCACACCAAAAACTGATGGGTAGTCCCCCACTGTTTTTGGGTGGTGCCCAAAAGATGGTTCTAGAAAAAATGCTCTATTACTTCTTCATGGGTTGCCATACTGGTTTCTAAAGAAACCTAATTTCCTGTCCTTCTCAAATGCACATGCCAGCAGTAGTAGCACACAAGTGCAATCCACAAGATTGATAGACTGCTGAGCCCATGTAGGTTCACACCGCGATCTTCAAGCCCATCTGTTTATAGTCCACCTAGCTCATGACTCAATTGGCCTGAATTCTGAGTTCATAGCTGTCAACACCTCCTAGTTCTCGATGTGACTCATTTTGATGCTTTTCCTTCCTTTTTCTAGTTCCAAGCCATTGTATCTAAGATAAAGTAAAAAGAAAGGTAATATACAATTTCAAATGAAAACTAATAAGAAAAGTGTAAGAAATCACTACTAAAATTGGGCATTTTAGACACCTATCAATGGGTCGTTGTTCATTTCAACCTCCTGGTTAATGTCCATTGTCGAAAATGTTAATGGCGTTGCCATCCATTCCTCCCAAGTGATAGTAGGCGGTCCACTTAGTTTGAACACCTCATGAGATTCAATCTTCTTTCTGTTTCGAGCTAACTCGAGTATGTCTTCGAGCATTTCTTCTTAGCTTCCACTGGAGAAGTTAATCATGTTGATGTATTTTCCATCCTGAGGTAGTTCCACCCTTTTCTTTAGGGTCTTCTCGGTATCCGCTGGCTGTAGTTGTACGTATTCCATAAACTTGCCTTCGTCGATGAATCTTTGGATCACACTTCGTAAGTGGTAACAAGTATCTATGGTATGTCTGTAGTATTGGTGGTATGCACAATACTCCTTAGCCTCCTTTGCTTTATCTGGTTGCTTTCCCCTAGTATTTAGCCTCGTGTAGACTTTGTCAATGAATTCTTCTATTCCTTTGCCTCTTTTTCCATCTTCGTATTTGGATCATTTGTCTCGATAGCTGGTTCTGCCCCCGGCTTTATTTTTTCGCTTAGGTATCTCTGGAATTGGTTCCAGAGAATTGGTTCGCTGCGGAGATGTTGTTTCCTTTGCTTGTACCCATGGGTTGTCCTTATGGATCTCCTCGAGTCTGATGTAACGGTCTTGGAAGACCCTGAGCTCACCTTCGGAATCGAGGGATCTGTTGTGTAGTTCAACGAAGATGGCTGAGGTTCTATCAAGTCCGTACTTATAGAAATTAATGCTAATTTATGGATTGACTTTCCCAATTACTTGGCATGTCTTTTGCCACCTATCTGTGTACTGCATCAGTGTTTCCCGGGGTCCGATAGATAAAGAAAATAGCCTATCTAACCCTGCATTTGTTGCTTTGTTATACATGTATGCATCCAAAAAGACCGTAGACAATTGCTCGAAGGAGTCAATTGAGGTTGCTGGTAAATTATCATACCAGGCTAGTGCTAATCCCGTTAAGCTGGCCGGAAAGTACCTACAAAGTACTACCTCATATCTTTCCCAATGGGAAAGGACACTAGTGTAATACCGTAGGTGGGCTGCGGGATCTGAGGTACAATTGTACGCTTGGAACGTAGGTACCGTGCATTTCGGAGGGATGGGTTCCCCTAAAAAGCAAAAATACAATGGAAATGTGGTTGCCTCTTATAATGCTTCTACTAGTCTTACGCCTGCGTGACCAGTTTTTAGGCCTCGTATCTCCCTCCGCATTTTCTCCATTTGTTCCATAACCATGTTCACATTGTGAGCATCTTTGGAAAATGCTTTGTCGTAGTAGGATTGTGAGGGTTTGTATGTTGAGTCAACTTCATCCGGATCATGGTGCGCTTTTCCGGCTCCCTTAGGTTGATTGATCTTCGGTGGGTTGAGGTCTAACCTTCTTCTTCCTGAGATAGCTCCGTTATCATCCCTCTTTTGCGGAGGGCGAGCTTGGGAACCTTCGATTTGTGTGTCCAGCATACCTTTGAGATTTTGGTTTTGTTGGGCCATCTCCTGCAATGCGTCTCCGTTTTCCTTGTTTCGAAGTATTAAGGCTTCTACCTGTGCCGTCATTTGGTCCTCGTTGTAGGGTCCACCACCTTGAGGAGTGTTGTAGGATCGATGGATCTTCATAGTTTTCCATTCCTTCATCTATAATTGGTGCGTCTAGATCTATCTGAATTGGTGTTAGGTTTCCCAACCCTTGTACCATAGGAGATAAGGTTCCGGGTAACCCTACGTTGGCCGCAGGTGGCATTGTAACGTTATGACGCTCCGGTAACGGCATGTCGTAGATTGGTTGAGCTCCTGATGTCTGCCCCATCCCCTCAGTAGGAATAGGTATTTTGGTAGCAATTGTTCTTCTTGCTATCTCACTTTTTCCGTCCTCTGCTTCGTTCATTTGATTTGCTTGAGACGGCTTTTGGGATCTTCCTCTTGTGAGTTCCGATCGTGAGCTTGTTGGTACATCATTTGGTTTCTGCATGCCTTCGGCTTTTTATATCCCCGTGGTCACAGAAAAGTAAGGAAATCTTCTACTTGGGTACCTTTGTCCAAAAAGTAGCAATTAATGCTCTGACAAAGAAGACGTCTAAGCAGCTTTTTCAGAAAAAGGACTGAAATAATGTCTTTGATAGACATGTATTAAATGCTTATGACACCCTTGGAGAAAACAACCTTGAAACGTTGAAAATCGAAAATAGGGGTGTCAGATCTTGCCAAAAACAAAGTTATTAAATGCTTTAGAAGATCCTTTTTCCTTAAAATCTCACTGAGGTTCCTCTGTCAGTCAAAGGTTCTCAAATCTGGAAATGCTTTGTTAAAAAAGGGCAGTTTCAGTACAAAACAAAGATTTTGGCATTTATGGGTTATGATTTTTGTGAAAAACTTTGTATATCTGTAACAAGGTGTGTTTTTAGAGGCTATGAACTCAAAAACATACACAAATAACGAATGAACAAACCACTAGAGAGTGAGATTCAACGTCAGAACACAGATCGATTCATTTCTAAATATACAGAAGTTAAAAGTAAAATTATGTCTAAACTCAACGTCGTGAGAAATAACACGGTGGGCGCAAAATTGTGACTACTCATTTTCCTGTAGTCTACGTGATGTATCTAGTTCAGGGGATTAGATGCTAAGTAGTATCAATACCTTTGTTGAACTGATAATGCTAAGTAACGAAAGATGTGTAAGATCACAATAATAACGAAGAACACTAATATAATGTAAAAGCTTCTAAGTTAACATGAGACACAAGAGATTTATGTGGTTCGATATTTATCTAAGAACACGGGGTAATGAGTGATTGTTTTGTATTAAGTTGTGGTGGTTACGAAGATCTTAAATGCTTCCCAAAGTAATAGAGAGAACTCAAGTTGAAGTAAATAATTAAGTTCTAAACAGTAAAGATGTATAAGCTTAAGACTAGATCTTCTCCTTTTAGGTATTGAATGCCTTTAGTTTGTTGGTGATGCTTGATATTTATAGCCCCTTCTGCTCCTGGTATATCTTTGCTGCCTATGGACCCATCGCCTGCTGATATACGTTTCGTACCAATGGTACCTTCTTCCAGTAGAATTCTGCAATCTCAGCTGACCCACGTTCCTTCGGGAACTACCTAACCTTAGTGTAGGTTGTACCTTCGTTCACCACCAGCTTCTACCAATCGGGTTATTCCACGCTTCCTCTCTCTACGTTCCCTAATTCATGCATGTAGATAAGAGATTTGTGCATTTAATGCTGATTAGATGCGTCATCTACCTATGTCCCCTCTCCAACTGCCTCCTTGTAGACTAAGCTTTTTACTATTCTCATCTCCACCGTCGAGGTCTTCTTTCTTGGGGCGAGATAAAGTAGATCTGCGGAGGTATCCTCTGCTGTTTAGGTTTCCTTGTCCAGCGAAGGATACACAGTTGGATTTATGTGCGACCACTAAGATCGTGACACGTGCTCCACAGAATATTGGTATTCACATCTGACATGACGTCACTATGAACAATAACGCATTTATTGAACCAATTGACGTGCTTCCGTAAGAATTACCAGGGTCCTTTTTTTTATATACAAGCGTCATGATTCCACGGAAGAACCCTTAGTATTAACTGACATCACCTCTGTATATGCATAACCCTAATTCTCTCACCGTGCCAATGGCAAACCATGCCAGCCACATCCCCGCGCCAAGGCATGCCAACCATGCCAGCCGCACCACCGTGCCAATGGAAAACCTTGCCAGCTACGTCTCTGGGCCAAGGCATGCCAACCATGCCAGCCACGTCCATGCGCCAAGGCATGTCAACCATGCCAGTTGCACCACCGTGCCAATGGAAAACCATGCCATCCACATCCCTACGCCAAGGCATGCCAACCATGCCAGCCGCACCACCGTGCCAATGGAAAACCATGCAATCCACATCCCTGTGCCAAGGCATGCCAACCATGCCAGCCTCACCACCGTGCCAATGGAAAACCATGACAGCCATGTCTCTGTGCCAAGGCATGTCATCCGTACCACCATGCCAATGGAAAACCATGCCAGCCACGTCTATGCGCCAAGGCATGCCAACCATGCCAGCCACGTCCCTGCGCCAAGGCATTCCAACCATACCAGCCGCACCACCGTGCCAATGGAAAACCATGCCATCCACGTCTCTGCGCCAAGGCATGCCAACCATGGAAGCCACACCATCGCGCCAATACCACATCCATGCCGACCTAAACTATGCCGCTGGCTACCAGAAGGGTTGCAACGATTAATGTCCAACCTTTCACCTGAGATGAAGATCTCGGCCCTCCTAGTTTGCCACCAAAAACGCATGGAAAACTTCCGGCCCAAGGTCAAATAACACGGTTTGCACCTAAACCCTAATTTGGCCATGCCCACTCTATGGAAAAGCCATGTCGGCCTAAACTATGCCGCTGGCTGCCAGAAGGGTTGCAACGATCAACGACCACCCTTCCACTTGAGATGAAGATCTCGGACCTCCAAGTTTGCTACCAAAAACGCATGGCAAACTTCCGGCCCAAGGTAAAATAACACGGTTTGCACCTAAACCCTAATTTGGACGCGCCCAATCAATGGAAAAGCCATGCCGGCATAAACTATGCAGCTGGCTACCAAAAGCGTTGCAACGATCAATGACCACCCTTCCACCTGAGATGCATATCTCCAACATCCAAGTTTGCCACCTAATGCATGGAAACTTGCGGCCCAAATCCAAACGCCACGGTTTGCATTAAACCCTAGTTTTGGCAGCGCCTATACCATGCCAGCCTTTCCTTCACGTCACTGGCTGCCAAAACGAAGGTTTGCAACGATCAACGACCACCCTTCTATTTAAGATTCAGATCTTAACCATCCAAGTTCGCCACCTAACGCATGGAAACTTGCGACCCAAAGCCAAACGCCATTGTTTGCACTAAACCCTAGATTTGGCCGTGCCTATACCATGCCAGCCTTTCATTCACGCCACTGGATGCCAAAACGAAGGGTTGCAACGATTAACGACCACCCTTCCATATAAGATGCAGATCTTAATCATCCAAGTTTTCCCCCTAACGCATGGAAACTTGCGGCCCAAATCCAAAACATCACGGTTTGCACCTAAACCCTAATTCTGGCCGCACCTACTCTATGGCAAAGCCATGCTCAACGCTGGATGCTAAAACGGAAGGTTACAATAATCAACGGCTACCCTCCTCTTTGAGATGAAGATTTTGACCATCCAAGTTCGCCACCTAATGCATGGAAACTTGCGGCCCAAAGCCAGAACATCACAGTTTTGCACCCAAACCCTAATTTTGGTTGCGCCTACTCTATGGAAAAGCCATGTTCAACGCTAGATGCTAAAATGAAGGTTTGCAATAATCAATAGATATCCTTCCCTATGAGATGTAGATCTCGACCGTTCAAGTTCGCCACCTAACTTGCGGCCCAAATCCAAAACGTCACGGTTTGTACCCAAACCCTAATTTTGGCCGCGCCTATTCTATGTCAAATCCATACCGACTCTACCATGGAAACTGGCATTCCACCATGCCACACGTAACACCATGCTACATGTTTTCCCATGAAAACACTCGAGACATCTAACACATGTCACAAACTGGGGGATGCTCATAAAGGGTATTGGTTTGGCAATTTACAACGTGCGGCGTACACTACGCCCGTTACATGAAAGTGTCATAAGAATAAGATGGTTAGTAAATACAGGGAGTAATGGTGAAACGCTTCCTTCATTATGGAACATCAATTCCAGGCATTACCGTTTACCACCTCCTCCAATTTACTCATCCGTTTTTATTTCTTACGAGACCGGAGTACGTTTCACAACACTTAGAAATCACTTGTTAGCTTTTCCATATGTTAGATTTCACTTTCTGATACAAGTCAAATAACTAATCTTCCAGAATCAACTATTCTGGTCTCAACACTCTCTTCGCTTCCCCCCCCCCCCCCAAAACCAACCCTTATCCTTCACTTTGTGACCGAAGCAAGTCTGGAAAAACCATTTCTTGATTTAGGCCGGATTTGTACAGACGAATCTAAAGTACTCCCTTGCAGTACATTGTTTAGGGTTTAGACTCGATCTTACCCACAACAAACTAAATTACTGAAACCATCAGAAACTGTTTTCACCCTCAAACACCTTGGTTAATAAGTTTGTATTTGTTCGGCACATATTGTGAATATCATAATAGCCGAACCTCGTAAATACGCTAGGTTCGATACATATTATGATTACCGAATACGCCGAACCCCTATGCATCTTTATCTGTGACTAGGTTTGACTTGAAATTTCAAGCCGAACTGTTCATATACACTTACAGGAAGCTTTTGTGAAGAACAGTTCGGCTAAAAATGCAACTCAATTTCGAGCCGAACCCAATACTGTAACCGTCATTTAATCATGAAAAACAGTAAATAGAAGATTGGGTTTGTTAAACTTACTTTCTTATCCTCATTTTCGGAGTTGGAGATGCAGTTGGTTCAATTAGTGGTTGATTTCCAGTTTCTACACCTTCATCTTCAATTGGTTCTTCTTATTTAATTGATGGATTAGAAGAAGATTTGGTTTGCCTAGTCCCTGTTTTTATTTGTACGAGTCATTATGTAGTCTAATTTAATCGACAATAAATTTTTTACGAATCGAAAATTAATCACAGTGGTGAATTTTGTTTTTTTCGCGGGAGGGGAAGAGTTCGGCTAGAGGAGGAAGAAGAAGAGATGGTAAGGGAAACTGATTTTGATTTTTTAGAAAACTGATCTTAGATTTTTGTATTAATGGTATATAGGTAATTGAACTACCCATAAGTTACCCCATATCAGGTCACCCAAGATGGGACTATTGTTTTGTATGCCCCGAAATTTTTATGTATGCCTAAAAACAGCCTTCTAAGAGAGGATCACATTCAATGAACGGTGTATCCTTTGCTCAAATTTGGGGCCCAACAGTGGCCCATATTAATGCCTTCCAGGCTGCAGGCTGCTATTTTTAAAATGAATCCCAGGAAAGGGATTACAAAATCAGTCAATGCTAGTCTTGACTAGCTGCTGAGTTTTTTTTTTTCCCTTTTCTTCTTCTTCTTTTTGTTGCAAACATGATGACTTTTTTGTTGTTGCTTGGTTCGAATAATTACGATTAAGGGAGGAGTCTTGGTTTGAATTATCAGCAATTAGAAGAATCTAGTCATTACCTGTGGGGCCTTGGACGGTGATTTTAACGCAGTGGGAAGATGGAAAAGAAAATAAAGATGTAATAGATATTTTCTTGAGGAAATGAGTGAGATTTATTGGAAAAAGAGGTTTCCCTCATCAGAAACCCCAGAAGGAGAATTCCGGTGGATCATTATATCTTATTCCAAGTTTAAATATTTAGATTGTTTAGGATTATTCTCATAATTTATATCATATATCATAATATCCAATGGTTCTTAATTGCATACATATTACAAAAAACTACTATTTAGATGCCCATATTTTTATGTTTATGATAATACTAACTTTTTAATATCAACCAAAAGTAAATTTACAAATATTTGGCTGGGAGCCTAGCAACAAATTGCGCCCTAACTCCTTTTTGGATAGCTATACCTACCCTATGAAAAAGAAAATTGCTTATCTTAGAATAAGCATAAAAACTAGATAATAATTATACTTTGGCCATTACAAGAGGACTTTGGCCATTGAAGTGCCAGTCGGAACTCGTCCATTAATAGGGTTGGTAGTCTAAGTGATGCCTGTAAATGAATTAAGATTAATTAAAATAAAGGACCGGATTCTATAACTTAAAATACATTTTTCACCTCATTTGAGGACCATAGATTAGCAAAATTTCTTCCAGTGGTCATGATACTTAACCAAGTCTACTTAATAATCTTTTTCCACCACGTATTTTAGTTAGATACGAAAATATCATAGTTTTCACCCATTTCTTCTGATCACAAAATTCTTCACTCTAGTAGTCGAGTTTGATAAGAAAAATGAGAGACCTTGAAATATACAATAATAGTTAAAAAAATAAATAAATCTCATGACGAAATCTATAGTGTATTGATGTACAACTACAAGATTTGGATGCGATAAATTGAGAAGCAAGATGCTTTCTCTTTGCAAGCAGAGCCTAACTTTCAATTTGATAGCAAAAAGGTTTTTTCATTGATTGAAACTCGATTACAGGGGTTGGTTCTTAAAATACCCAATAGAAGGCATAGCCACCAACGACTCTTACTACATCAAATGATTAACACATAACTCGAGGAAGTCCTAGATTCTAACTCGGATAACTTAAAGTACTGAGCTGACTCGACGAATCGGAGGAATAAACAAGGCTCGGTGGTGACTCATGTATGGGTACATGACATTTCCACTCCCTTCAAAGATCCTTGTCCTCAAGGATGAAATGCGAAAACTGTGCTTTAATGTGAGCTATGTCCTACCAAGAGGCGTCTTCGATAGATAAGTAAGACTATTGTACTAAAATTTGAGGGACAGAGAACTTACCTTTGAGTGTAAGACGAGTGTCTAATACAACTATTGGACCATTGTCCTTTATTATCCACCACTGGTAGCTGGGGTAATGTATAATCTTTGAGTCTTATATGTTTCTTCAACTAAAAAATATGGAATACGGGATGTATCCTTGAGCCCACAGGTAGCTGCAATTTATAAGCCACTGCACCAATTCTCTTGAGCACTTCAAATAGACCAAAATATTTGGCAGAGATTTTGAAATTCCTGCGAATTGTAACTAAAAATTGCTTGTAAGGTTATAACTTAAGAAATACAAGGTCACCAACAACAAACTCTCTGTCCTGTCTCTTTTTGTCTACAAAAAATTTCATTATATCTTGAGCTTTAGTGAGGTCATCCTTTAAAAGCTGTAACATAACATTTCTTTCCTTCAAGTAAGACTCCACTGAAGAAATTGAAGTTTTTGGAGGGACCAAGAATATCAGATGAGGTGGTTTATAACCATACAATGCTTGAAATGGAGACATTTTTAAGCAAGTGTGATAATTGGTGTTAAATCACCATTCAGAAAGAGATAACCATTGAGACCACAGCTTGAGGTTAGAGCTTGTCATGTATCTGATATACTGCCCCACATAGGCATTAGTTATCTCAGTCTGATCATCAGTTTGAGGATGGTATGCAGAGCTGAGCTTGAGAGTAGTTCCAAGAGATTTGAATAAGGCTTGCCAAAACTGACTTACAAAGATGTTGTCTCTATCACTGAAAATGGAACTTGGTAGGCCATGGAGTTTGAAAATGTGGTTGAAAAATTCTGTTGCCATTGTTAGAGCTGTGAAAGGGTGACTCAAGGGAAGAAAATGGATGTACTTCGTAAGTCTGTCAACAACTACCAGAATGACACTTTTGTTGTTGGACAGTGGAAGTCCCTCAATGAAATCCTGGGAGATGTCTTTCCATGCTGTCTCAGGAATGGGGAGTGGTTGCAGAAGACCAGCAGGAAATGCAGAACTGCCCTTGTTAAATTGAAAAATTTCACAAGCAGCAACAAACTAAATAATATCATGTTTCATTTTATCCCAAAAGAAATGAGACTTAGTTCTTTGGTAGGTGCCTAACATACCTGAGTGGCCTCCAACTACATAAGAGTGCAAGGATTAAATAATGGATTGTGAAACATTGTTGCTTGAGCCAATATGCAGCCTTCCTTTGAACCTTAAAATGCCTTGTACATAAGAAAATGGTAACTGTGCTTGGGAAAGAAGCATGTGGGAAATGTGTTGTTGCACAATATCATCAGTCTCATAGATGGATATTACATTTGTGGCCCATTATGGAGTACTGAGAGACATAGCATTGCAATCTACAGAATAAGTAGGGAGTCTTGACAAGGCATCGGCATCAGTGTTGTCCATACCCTTCTTGTATTTATTAATGATGTAATCAAACCCATCAATTTCACCAACCATTTTTGTTAAATAATAGTTGAAATTATTTGGTCCATTAGATATTCGAGGATTTGGTGATCAGTGTTAATGATGAATTGGCTATGAGTTATGTAATATTTTTATTTCTGAACAGCCATAACAATGGCCAAGAACTTTTTTCATAGGTGGACAGGGCTAAAGATTTAAGACCTAGAGCTTTGCTAAAAAAAGAGATTGGTCTACCTTCATGCATCAACACAGCTCATACTCCTTTTGCATCAGTTTCCAAAGTGAATTGTTTGAAGTAGTCGGGTAAGGCTAGAACTGGAGCCTCAGTCATTGCAGTCTTAAGATCACAAAAATCTTGATGTGCTTCTTCACTCCAATGGAAAGCATTTTTTTTTGAGCATATCTGTAAAAGGCTTTGAAATGGTACCACACCCTTTGATAAACTTTCTATAATAGCATGTCAAGCCCAGAAATCCTCTTAATTGCTTCAATATGAAAGGTAGTGGCCATGTTTACATTGCAGCTATCTTTTTAGGGTCAGCAACTACTCCTTTATCAGTAATGAGGTGTCCTAAATAGTCCAACTGAGGTTGAGCAAAAACACATTTGGAGAGTTTAGCATATAGTGAATGCTCCCTCAAGACTGTAAATACCTGTTGAAGATTAATAAGATGTTCTTCCAAGGAAGAGCTGTAGATTAATATGTCATCAAAAAAGACTAATACAAATTTCCTTAGGTAAGGTTGAAAAATATCATTCATGAGAGGTTGGAAAGTGGCAGGGGAATTAGTGAGTCCAAATGGCATCCCTCTGAACTCATAATGACTATGATGAGTCTTGAAAGCAGTTTTGTGAATGTCTGGACCATAGACTATGATTTTATGGTAACAAAATCTTAAGTCTATCTAAGAAAAAATGATAGCTCCTTTCAATTCATCAATTAGAGGAATAAGAAATTTATCTTTCATAGTGAGGTCATTTAGTTTCCTATAATCAACACAGAATCTCCATGTGATATCTTTCTTCTTAACAAGAAGAATAAGAGAAGCAAAAGGATTATTACTTTTCTGAATAAGACCAGCATGAAAAATTTCTTGGACCATTTTCTCAACCACATATTTGTGTATATGGGGGCATCTGTATGGTCTCTGTAAGGTAGGATGATAGTATGGTTTAAGACGTATTTTGTGGTCCAAGGCTCTGGAAGGTGGTAATGTAGAAGGCTCAGTAAAGATATCAGAAAAAGAGTCCAAAACTGTAGTGACTTCAGTGGGTATAGGTGGAGGGGGTGTTGTTAAAATAGCAAATAATTGGCCTAGTAAGGTGGGAACCTTGCTCTGAATAAATTTCCTCAAAAAAGATGCATTAATAAGGCTAATAGAAGGGTTAGCAGAATTTCCCTGAAGTGTAATTTGCTTTCCTTGATGCAGAAATGAGATTCTGAGTTGAGAGAAGTTGAATGTAATGTCCCCCAATTGGTGAAGCTAATCAGCTCCCAAAACCATGTCATAACCACCTAACGGTAAGACTCTCAAATCGAAGGAGAAATTGTAACCCTGCTGTTGATGGTGGTTTTTAGCTTAGGGTCAAAATTGTAAAACACTAAACCCTAGCAGATATTTAAAATAAGCATTTACTAGGCGCATTTAATAAAAAGATTTTAATATGTCTCTAATAATTACTGGGTATATTTTTCAAATTATGGTTACGACAAACCAAACCCTAATTCCCCCGTGTGCAAATGGAAAATCATGCCAGCTACACCTAGCCCAAGCTAGCCGTGCTATGCCAATCGCACCATGACATGGCCCTATCTATGCTAGCCACATCTCGTGTGCCAATGAAAAATCACGCCATCCACACCCAACCGCACCAAAGCATGCCAACCATGCTAGCCGCACCCTTGTGCCAATGGCAAATCATGGCAGCCACACCTAGCCCAAGCTAGCCGCGCCATGCCAATCGCACCATGCCATGGCCCTAGCTATGCTAGCCACATCTCGTGTGCCAATGGAAAATCATGCCATCCACACCTAGCCCAAGCTAGCCGCGCCATTCCAATCGCACCATGCCATGGCCCTAGATATGCTAGACACATCTCATGTGCCAATGGCAAATCATGCCAGCCACACCCAACCGCGCCAAAGAATGCCAACCATGCTAGCCGCACCCTTGTGCCAATGGAAAATCATGCCAGCCACACCTAGCCCAAGCTAGCCGCTCCATGCCAATCGCACCATGCCATGGCCCTAGCTATGCTAGCCACATCTCGTGTTCCAATGGCAAATCATGCCATCCACACCTAGCCCAAGCTATCCACGCCATGCCAATCGCACCATGCCATGGCCCAAGCTATGCTAGCTACATCTCGTGTGCCGAAGGAAAATCATGCCATCCATACCCAACCGCGCCAAATTATGCCAACCATGCTAGCCCCACCCTTGTGCCAGTGAAAAATCATGCCAGCCACACCTAGCCTAAGCTAGCAATGCCATGCCAATCGTACCATTCCATGGCCCTAGATATGCTAGCCGCTCCACCCTACTGGCCTTCTCCTCACGACTACTAAAGTGAAGGCATGTAACAATCAACGGTTTCCCTTTAATCCCAGGAGCAAATCCTGGCCGTCTAAAGTCCCCTCACGTCTTTAGGCCCGAAACCCTAACTTGGTCACGCGCCTACTCCAAGTTAGCCGCGCCATGCCAAACCATGGCCCCTCATGCCGCGCCACCATGTTGGACTTCTTCATGCGGCTATGATCGGTTGTCAGTCGACACAAAAATAATTCACTTTCTTACTCAACAAAATATGAATGAAGTATAAAGTAAGGAAGAGTTCGTATCCAAAGAGAGGCGATTGTAGTTATCAATTTCTAGTTTCTTAGTAACCAAGATGGGGATTTCTGATTTTTGTAAAATAAAAGTAAAATAAAAGCAAAGTAAATAGTTGGAAGTAATCAATAGAGAAAGATATTGGTCAAGGAATTCATCTTCAATCTTAAACATGTGCTTGCATATATGATTAGAATTACGATTTAATCTCTTTTATTATCAAAAGCCTAGAAAATCAAGAGAGCAAGATAATCTGATAATTTCCTAAGTTCATCAACATACACATTAAAGTTGTGTATGTGAATTCTACCTAAAGAATAACCTAACGCCTTGCGCTAATCAAGTTCAATTCCCAGGAGCATTAAGTTTTGGAAATAGGCTAATCAATGCAATTGTCATACATTGCGCATAAAAATTCGGACAATGGTCAAACTCTACATATGATTATAAGAGTGTATCACTATAAACTATAATCATATCATGCTACTTGTATTTGGGGTTATCGCTCGATGAAAAACCCTAAAATAGCTATGGACAAGACGCAAGTTCAATTAATTGGCCACTTAACTAAACAAACATCTAAACCCTATCACAATACATCAATCATGTGATAATAAAAACAGTAGAGATATGAACGATAATCAAGAGAGAAAACTAATGCATTAATCAAGCACAAGTTATAGATATAAGACTACACCATTAACCAATAATATAAGGTTTAGCTACTCATAGCTATGTAGTTCATCAACATAATAATAATGAATTAAGGAAGATGAAACAAAAGCAAACCCTAGAAGCGTAAGTTTCAGCGGCTCTCTCCTCTGCTCCAAGAATAATAAAACGTGTGTTCCTAAAAAGAAATAAAACTTTGCCTTTTGTATCTTTTCTCCAACTTCTAAAATTAGGTCTTCAAAGCCCAAAGTCCATGAAAAATCCACCAAGCCCATGTGTATGAGAAACCCAAGTAGAAAATATGTCCCAAAAATGTCATTTTGAAAACTCGGGTTTTTACGCTTAATTATGCTTGAGTCCAAGCATCGAAAATTACCTCAGTGTGACCGCCAATCGAGTCAATCCGTCGAGTCAACCGATCAGGTGAGTTGATACCGATTTAGAACGCTGACATCAGCTAAGTTAGATCCGAGTAAGTGCTAACTTAGTGACTTAGATCTGGCCAAAGTCATTGTGAATACCTAAACTGCTACACAAACATTGTTCTTCAATGCTTCTCCCGCCCAAGATGGTCTCATTCTTACACATGCACAGCTAATTCGGTTCTCCACCTCCAGTTTTCTCGATTCCAAACTTCAACTCTCGATCGCATCAACATCATCCTATTCTCAAAGCCACTGACCTGCAATTTCAGTTCATAATTCCATCACTGCAACTACAACCAACCACAACTCCAGCTGATTAGCTCAAACTCTTGGTCTAATATCACCCCAGAACTCCAATGATCTTCTCCTTGACCTGAACCACCAACTATGAGTGTGATACAAATCTGCAGCTGCAGCTGCACTAGTCCATCATTCAACTGCGACTTCCATATCTTCTTCCACCACATTTCTCAGCCCCTTGACACAAAGATAACAAAGATCACTAAGTAACGCTTCCATCTCCTCGCAACGTACACAATCAACATCTAACTCTGTCTTGAGAAAATCCACAGCTCCATGCACTCTTCTGACCTTGTATCAACAACGACATCTTAATGCATTCCTTTCGCCAGGTTCATCTTCAACTCCACAAAGACCAAGACTGCAATTTCAGCAACTTCATGGAATTCCATCTTTCCCATTCCAAATTCATTAGCTCTCAAAGAAGAACCATCACATGCACCTATCATACATATAACTTCTCAATTTTGCACAAGCATCATTCATGACCTCAAGCCACCAGTTGAGTTACACCCACCTTGATCCATCCATTCTTGATAGCTCCAGTGCAAAGAATACCAACACTTGAATTGCATCACTAGTAGCTATGCCATCTTCCATACCCTGTAAATTCTCATTCATACATTATCTACATATCTTATTAAAGTATGAGCCAACACCAGCCACAACCATTCCTACTGCAATTGCCACCTGCAGTTCCAAAAGATATTGTCACCTTAAGACCATGTCATACGCTTAGCCGCTTATTACCAATACCAAATCCACTCCAGCTTCAATCCCATTTTGTAGCTTTAACAGCTTCACAACCAATTCAGTAACATCAATTTCTTACAATGTAGACAAGCTACATCTCCTTAATCCAGGGCAGCAATATCTCCACCTGCAATTCTTCTGAACCCCCAGATTTGCATTGCAACAACCTTTTCACCACCTGTTAAACCAATGCCATCAGTTCCATTTCTCCAATTTCTTTCAATATTGCATCTCTTCCTTGATTTCAACCCTTTCACACAACAATACCAGACAACCCTTAATTCAGTCCCAGTTCTAACCATTATAGCTATCACTGCACCACACTTGCACCTGAATCTCCCCATTCTCAGTTCTCTTGAATAGTTCATAGCACCTCTCACACATCACCATTTGCGATATGATTAGTCTTATAGTTTATCAACCACAAATTCACCATGACTTCATAAACTCAAAACCCTAATTTCAGCTCCAGTTCAATCTCCTTACCAAATTCGACCATTACCCATTTCTTCACTCGGACAGAGCAACATCATTTGTATCTATCACAGATCGGACCCAATTCAATTTCCCCAATTTCATATCAAATTCTTATTGATTCACAATTTCATCTCACCAGAACGCATATGAAACCCTAACTTCTCTTCATATCATTACTAAGATCTCAGATTCAACTGTAAGAATTTCTCACAGAGACCCCATCACTAATTTCTCCTTCTAAATTCTTGGAAGTGTGGCTGCGTTCTCTAGTTTTCGGGTTTGGGGAAAGAAAGAATGAAGTGAATGAGAGACGACTCTCGAAATTAGGTTGGAAATGATTGGGGTGGTTATTGACATCCCAGTATATAGGCTATGGGATAACCCAATAGATACCCTATAACAGGTGACCACCCCTTAACATCTGTTGGCTGTTTCTGAGAGAGTTTCCCCTTAACATTGGCCCTCTTAGCCTCCTTCTTGATCAACTGCATCTAGCCTTTCTCGCCTGTGAATTGGTCCTTTGTGCTCCTTTTCGCTCCAAATGAACTCTTTCTTCCTTGAATTCTTTCACCAACAGCAGCCATCTTTAACTTCTCAAATTCACTTCTTCCCTTCAATATCTTTTCATCACTAAAGTTGTCATGCTTTTCAGACAAAATTCGCATCACTAAAGCCGACATACGTTTCAGATAGAGATGAAGAAATAAAAACAAACAATGAGAAATAATCCTCCTCCAACACTTTTGCACTTGAGATGACACTTTTGCCTTGTTTCTTCTTCTTTTGTTCCACATGACTCCAAAGTACCTAAATACTCAAAAACAAAACATAAGATACATAATTTACAAGAAAACTAGCAGAGAAAGCATAAACAATAGATAAATAATAAGGTGTTTTATACACCTATCAGGCTACTAAAATGAAGCCAGGCAACAATCCACGGTTTCCCTTCAATCCCAGGAGCAAATCCTGGCCGTCTAAAGTCCCCTCACGACTTTAGGCCCGAAACCCTAACTTGGTCACGCGCCTAGTCCAAGTTAGTCGCGCCATGCCAAACCATGGCCCCTCATGCCACGCCACCATGCTGTGATTCCTCATGCGGCTACTAAAGTGAATCCAAGCGATAATCCACGGTTTCCCTTCAATCCTAGGAGAAAATCCTGGCCGTCTAATGTCCCCTCACGACTTTAGGTCCAAAACCCTAACTTGATCACACACCTAGCCAAGCTAGCCGTATCATTCCAAACCATGGCCCCTCATGCCGCGGAACCATGCTGGCCTTCCTCATGCGGCTACTAAAGTGAAGCCAAACGACAATCCACGGTTGCCCTTCAATCCCAGGAGCAAATCTTGGCCGTCTAAAGTCCCCTCGCGACTTTAATCCCAAAACCCTAACTTGGTCATGCACCTAGTCCAAGCTAGTCACGCCATGCTCCCATGTATACCCCTTGGCCTGACATGCCAAGCCAAACCAAACCTAGCCAAGCTAGTCGTGACATGCCCTGGCCCTAGCCGTGCTAGTCACGCCACGGTTAGCCAAGCGCCATTGCCTTGGCCCTAACCATGCCATACGACCATGGCAAACCCTTGGCTCCTCATGCCAAGTCCAAACATACCCTAGCCATGCCACTCTGTTGGACCTCACTACGCGGCCACCAAAACGAAGGCGTGCAACGATCAACGGTTGCCCCTCCTCTCAAGATGCAACATCTCGACCATCGAAGGTCACCTGGATAGAAAGTTCCCCAAGCTCGACTTGCCAAGACACAACAACGTTTTACATGTTTTCCAAAACATTCGAGACATCAACAAAAACAAGAGGATTCTCTTTGGGTATTGGTTTGGTGGTCTACAACGAGCGACGTACACTACGCCCCTCATAAGGAAGTGTCATAAGGGTGAGGCGCCTAGTAAATACAAGAGTTATATGGGAAAACGTTCATGGGGCACAAATGTGTGAGTTAACAAACTTTATGGAATATCAATTCCATAACGTTAACAGTTTCATGAAAACCAATTTCATGCGTTAACCACTTTATGGGACATCAAGTCCATGCATACGGTTACCACCTCCTCACATTTACTTCCCCACTCCTTAATGAGGCCAGGGTACGTTTCTACCTCGACTTGTATAAATAGGTCTTACCTATTTCCATTTGGACAACAAGTTCATTCGGACCACACAACACTCAGAAGTACTTACCTGCTAGCTCTCCTCGTGAGATCTCATACTTGTCTAACAACAAGTCATAGAAACCCAATTGCTCTTCCAGAATCAACTATTCTGGTCTCACCACTCTCCTAGCTTCGCTCCCCAAAACCAACCCATTTTAATCCTCTTTGTGACCGAAGCAAGTCTGCAACGGCCATTTCTTGGTTTAGGCCGGACTTATACAGATTGATCTCTCAAATATAAAGTACTCCCTTGCAGTACATTGCTTAGGGTTTAAATTGTTTCTCACTTTCACACCCGCAATTACCAAAACCAGCAGAAACTATTTTCACCTATAAACAATTGGCGACCACAGCGGGAGGATTGATCTATCGGTTACAATGTCGATTTTCGACTGTCGATCTCTTTCTTTGACCCAGACGTCAATATAACAGAGGAGGGCGACTCACTCCGACTCAGTTACCCGGTGGCTCGATAATCAGTCATGACACGACAAATGAGGACTAGGGACTTCCTAGAGGATAGAATTAGACGATCCACCCAAGGGTCAACGACGCAGTAATCAGACAACTCAGCAACGACTCGGAATACTGGGGACTTCCCATGACCATATTTCTCGGGAAAAAAAAAACTTGGTCATGCACCTGGAAAGTTTATTCTCATCAAGAGACCTAAAAACCGAGTAATGACTGGGGACTTCCCAGAGGATAGAAAAAGATGATCTGCCCAAGGATCAATGACTTGGTCATCAGACGGCTCAGTAACGACTGGGGACTTTCCATGGCAGTGTTTCCCATAAAACTCGGCCTTACACCCGGAAGGTTCACTTTCCATCAGGAGACCTAAAAACCAAGTAAGTCTTACCTAGACAAGATACGTGGTTTTCTTTTTCAAGTTTTCAAGACAAGATACATAGTTTAGCCCATGTCACCTGCCAACACATGGTTCTAAGGTTTTTCCTGGGATGTCTGTGTCCCTTTCAATCATGACCTAAACAATCAATTCCTAAACAATTCATTCCAAAAAGAATAACCCAAAACCGTCAAGGTAACATTTATCTATCAACCCAAGAAGTCCAGAAAATCAAAAACCATAAACCAGGCGTTATGTTTGTCATTCAAAAAAAAAGTCACCTACCCGTACGTGCCTACTTTGCACAACAATGATTACCTGTCACTATTAGCAGACATTACTACGGTGACATTCGAAGAATTGTTTATGATGAAGTATTTCCACAAGTCTATGAAAGGCATACCCATGGCTAGGGTTTACACCGGTTGAGAAGAATTTTTTTTTTGCAGATTTATGGAAGGAATACCTACGGCTATGGTTTGCACCAGCACAAGAAAACAAAAAAAAAATTGAAAGAGAAACGCTAGAGTACATAGCTAGAATATGCTTGCCAACTTTATTGCTCCCACGTACCACTAACACCCAAGACGTGATAACAAAGACACGAGATAAAAAGGGGAGCCAACCCATTTCATAAGCATAACACTTTTTGGAATTTGATTAAGGAAAGGATTTCCTGTTTGAGCTACGTATGTGAAGAGGAAACTGGGCCCACAAGAACAAGTCCGCGCCATGCCAAGCTAGCCTCATGTCAAGCCAGCACTGTGACGAGCCAACGGTTCACGCCATGCCCAGCCAATGGTCCACACCGTACCAAAGTCCAAAGCCAGCGTCTACACCAAGCCAGTGCCCATTCCAAGCTGATTCAGCGCTAACTAGACGCACTTCCCAAACGTGCTTCCCAGACGTGCTTCCCAGACGTACCTACCAGAGGTGCTTCCCAGACGTGCCTCCCATACGTACCTACCAGAGGCGCTTGCCAGACGTGCTTCCCAAACGTGCTTCCCAGACGTGCTTCCCAAACGTGCTTCCCAGATGTGCTTCCCAGACGTACCTACCAGAGGTGCTTCCCAGACGTGCCTCCCATACGTACCTACCAGAGGCGCTTGCCAGACGCGCTTCCCAGATGTGCTTCCCAGACGTACCTACCAGAGGTGCTTCCCAGACGCGCTTCCCAGACGTGCTTACCATACATGCTTACCAGACACACATGCCACACGTGCATGCTATCCGCAATACCAAACTCTGCGCTAACAGTTTGCATCCTCCCAACGCTAACATTTTGCGCCCTTCCAGCACCATCCTCGCCCTTCGAAACAACGCCATGGCTCTAGCACTTCGTGATCAAAACTGTGTCATCTCTGCACGATACACTTACGATCACCAGAACCAGAGCCGCTTCTGCCACCCCAACGATTTTTCAAGCATGGCAGCTCCAACCGTCACCAGGGACGCTACTCCACCATCAGGGCAAGATACTGGAAGAGCCGGAAGAAGCCGACCTCCTTTTAGCACTGTTGATTTGATGAAAAGACAAAAGGTACTTCAACAGGACGTGCGTTTATAGATGAAGAGGCTCGCGTTGCTCTTGAGCGCCCATTAGACGGGGATAATCAATCCAATTTCATCACACGTAAAGATCAGGAAAGACTTCTCCAAAATCGAAATAAAAGGAAATCAGCAACCCTCCTGAGTTCACAGAGACCCTCTTCCCGTCAGGACCTGCACGATGGGAACTTGTCCCACAAAGTCGTACAGTCTATGATGAAATAGTTATGTGAAATTCTATATTTCTCCAAGGCATAACGTCAAGACATATTTTCATCCCTCAACCGCACTACATCAGGGAAAGCACGCGTTTCCAGCCAGGGAAGCCGTTCCCAAACCCCAACCTCTCCTGGAAAACACGATCGATAGTGAAATAGGGGACTCCTAACCTCTGTACACTTGAGGGATGTCGATTTTGACAGAACGTGATGTAACCTCCGACTTCAACATAATAACCACTAAGGCTTTGAGGATTGCAAGGCGTCGTCTCAACATTCTCCAGCAGTGGATCCTCTTCAACGTTTGCTTCAATACCACTCCTTCCTGCAAAGGGTCATGCCACCACACTCTCCATGTCAAAGATCATGATCGCAGCCATCCAATCTTCGTAGTCATGGCCACCCTTTAGTTCATCCCGCCAAAACTCGTGACCATGGACAACCAGAGATTTACCACATCAAAAATTACTACAAAGGTAACCCATACTCCTCCATGTTCTGAGTTCCATGTGGAAGAAGTAACAAAATCAGCAATACGGATGCGCGATGATGATGCCTTTAACATGGTCAACCTACTGACCACATAAGATGAAAACATGTAAACCATACTTGGGGACTGATGGAATCCCTTCACTGTCAAAGCTCAAAAGACATAGTTAACCAAAAGGCCTTAGCCACAACAAGGTCATATACTCTTCAAGGGTGCCGCGCAAGAATATCATCACCTCTCTGTCAAGAAGATGCCTACAACACTTTACAAGGGCGCGGTGGATCCCAAGCTTGCTCAGAAAAAACCAACTTCAGAAACTAAAGAAGTGTGTGACTGGGGACTGCTCATCGCAGTCCATCCCGATGACCATCAAAGATTCATGAGATACCTCCAAAGACATTTCTGAAATATTTTCCCAAAGAAGCAGAGGGAGCCACGATAAACAACATAACTCTCTCATTTTTACCACTTTACTATCCATATTATTTCATCCATGTGATATTCTGAGCATCCCAGCGTCACATACAGAAGAGTATAATAAGCTTGTATCAAATCTCGTGGACATGGATTCAAGGCAATGCAATGAAAGTAGGCTACACATGGGGACTACCAGCACGGGGCGCCTTCACCTCCATCAACCAGGAACGCAATGGGCTCACTTGGGCTTTTAAATCAATAAAAGAAGCGGAATACTCCTTCCTATGAAGACAAAACCGTATCACATTTCCGGGAAGAACCGACCGATCCCCTACCTCACTCTCCGGGCCGGTCAGAAGTAGCGACACATGCTTAAGAGGACTTCTCCTAGAAGAGATTATCGTGAAGAATTCATCAGCCACGTTTGTCTTGGAGTTACCAACATCCTTCGGTATGGCAGAATTTTTCTCAATCGGCGTCATAACAAAGATTCTCTCACAGTACTTCCGCTCTCCAAACAACTACAACGAAACAATACGAGGAGAAATTATTATGGAAAAGGAACATAAGTTATTTTTCACCCAAGACTCAAGCCAATTCGTTTCAAGGCCATACCTTATGGCATAGAATTATTTTCTAACCAAGGAGGAGTGACCCACCAGGGAAACCATACACACGGCCACACCAAAACAAGGAGAAAACCCTAAAATCTCGGTTTTTGTGAAAGGACGGGGCCATTACTATCAAGTACTTGCCTTGTGCAGTGAATAGGGACGGTCAACCTTACTGAGAGTCACGAAAAAGGGCGCCTACAATTGGGGTTTACACGAGCAAAAAAAAAAGGGGGTTAAAGAGAAGTGTTGGAAGGTGTGCCTGGGATTCACTAGTCCGCTCTGCTTTACTGCTATCACATGGATGGGAGGAATAAGTAGGCGTGAAACAAAGAGAAGCCGACCCTCATTTTATATACACATGGTATGTGGGAGTTTGAACAAAGAAAGGATTTCCTATTTAGAGCCAAGAAGGGAAAAGAGGAAACTGATCCAAGCAAAGGCCAATATCCACGTCCAATACCTCGCTCCATACCGCGGTGCCACTATGCCCAGCCATTACCACGGCTCCGTCCAAGACCTCGCTCCATCACCGTGGCCCCATCACGCCTAGTCTCCCCTGCACGTTTCACCATGCCACTACCGCGTCCAGGACCACGCCACCTCTTGTCCCTTTGAGCCAAGACATCCACTTTCTTTGCCCTCCACAAACGCGCCCCCTCGCCTTGGAGATGTACGACCATACCAAGATGGTAACTTTCTCCTCACAGCTCCACGGTCTCCATTCCCAGTACAACGTACCCAGGGCCGTAAGCCAAAATTATGTTTACCGCTCAAAAAGGTTAGTCGGTTTCTCCTGACCATCTTTGTAATTAATTACATCTCGATTCCGTACTTGTCTGGCACCATCATATGCTTACCTCGCTACAAGGTACATGTTCTGAGCTAAGCAGGGGACATTATGTTTATGGTGGTTTTTAGCTTAGGGTCAAAATTTTAAAACACTAAACCCGAGCAGACATTTAAAACAAGCATTTACTAGGCGCATTTAATAAAAAGCTTTTAATATGTCTCTAATAATTATCGGGGTATATTTTTCAAATTAGGGTTACGACAAACCAAACCCTAATTCCCCCGTTTGCAAATGGGAAATCATGCCAGCCACACCTAGCCCAAGCTAGCCGCGCTATGCCAATCACACCATGCCATGGCCCTAGCTATGCTAGATACATCTCGTGTGACAATGGAAAATCATTCCATCCACACCCAATCGCGCCAAAGTATGCCAACCATGCTAGCTGCACCCTTGTGCCAATGAAAAATCATGCCATCCACACCTAGCCCAAGCTAGCTGCGCCATGCCAATCGCACCATGCCATGGCCCTAGCTATGCTAGCCACATCTTGTGTGCCAATGGAAAATCATGCCAGACACACCTACCCCAATCTAGCCGCGCCATGCCAATCGCACCATGCCATGGCCCTAGCTATGCTAGCCATATCTCGTGTGCCAATGGAAAATCATGCCAGCCACACCCAACCGTGCCAAAGCATGCCAACCATGCTAGCCGCACCCTTGTTCCAATGGAAAATCATGCCAGCCACACCTAGCCCAAGCTAACCGCGCCATGCTAATCGCACCATGCCATGGACCTAGCTATGCTATCCACATCTCGTGTGCCAATGGAAAATCATGCCAGCCACACCTAGCCCAAGCTAGCAGCGCCATGCCAATCGCACCATGCAATGGCCCTAGCTATGCTATCCACATCTCGTGTGCCAATGGAAAATCATGTCAGCCACACCTAGCCCAAGCTAGCAACGCCATGCCAATCGCACCATGCCATGGCCCTAGCTATGCTAGCCACATCTCGTGTGTCAAAGTCAAATCATGCCAGCCACACCCAACCATGCCAAAGCATGCAAACCATGCTAGCCGCACCCTTGTGCCAATGGAAAATCATGACAACCACACCTAGCCCAAGCTATCCGCGCCATGCCAGTCGTACCATGCCATGGCCCTAGAAATGCTAGCTGCGCCACCCTGCTGGCCTTCTCCTCACGACTACTAAAGTGAAGGCATGCAACAATCAACGGTTGCTCTTCAATCCCAAGAGCAAATCCTGGCCTTCTAAAGTCCCCTCACGAGTTTAGGCCTGAAACCCTAACTTGGTCACGTGCCTAGTCCAAGTTAGCCGCACCATGCCAAACCATGGCCCCTCATGCCGCGCCACCATGATGGCCTTCCTCATGCGGCTACTAAAGTAAAGCCAGGCGACAATCCACGGTTTCCCTTTAATCCCAGGAGCAAATCCTGGCCGTCTAAAGTCCCCTCACGACTTTAGGCCCGAAACCCTAACTTGGTCACGCGCCTAGTCCAAGTTAGTCGGGCCATGCCAAACCATGGCCCCTCATGTCGCGCCACCATGCTGGCCTTCCTCATGCGTCTACTAAAGTGAAGCCAGGCGATAATCCACGGTTTCCCTTCAATCCTAGGAGAAAATCCTGGTCGTATAAAGTCCCCTCACGACTTTAGGTCCAAAACCCTAACTTGGTCACGCACCTAGCCAAGATAGCCGCACCATGCCAAATCATGGCCCCTCATGCCGCGCCACTATGCTGGCCTTCCTCATGCGGCTACTAAAGTGAATCCAAGCGACAATCCACGGTTGCCCATCAATCCCAGGAGCAAATCCTGGTCGTCTAAAGTCCCCTCACGACTTTAGGCCCAAACCCCTAACTTGGTCACGCACCTAGTCCAAGATAGTCACGACATGCGCCCATGGCTACCAATTGGCCCCACATGACAAGCCAAACCAAATCTAGCCAAGCTAGCCGCGTCATGCCCTGGCCTAAGCCGTGCTAGTCACGCCACGGTTATCCAATTTCCCTGGCCTTGGCCCTAACCATGCCATACAACCATGGCAAACCCTTGGCTCCTCATGCCAAGTCCAAACACACCCTAGCCTTGCCACCTTGTTGGAACTCACTACGCGGCTACCAAAACAAAGGTGTGCAACGATCAAATGTTTCCCCTCCTCTCAAGATGCAACATCTCAACCATCGAAGGTCACTTGGATAGCAAGTTCCCCAAGATCGACTTGCCAAGCCACAAAAACGTTTTATATGTTTTCCAAAACATTTGAGACATCAACACAAACAAGGGGATTCTCTTTGGGTATTGGTTTGGTGGTCTACATCGTGCGGCGTACACTACGCCCCTCATAAGGAAGTGTCATAAGGGTGAGGCGCCTAGTAAATACAAGAGTTATGTGGGAAAAAGTTCATGGGACATAAAGGTGTGAGTTAACAAACTTTATGTAATATCAATTCCATGACGTTAACAGTTTTATGAAAACCAATTTCATGCGTTAACCACTTTATGGGACATCAAGTCCATGCATACGATTACCACCTCCTCACATTTACTTCCCCACTCCTTAATGAGACCAGGGTACGTTTCTACCTCGACTTGTATAAATAGGTCTTACCTATTTCCATTTGGACAACAAGTTTATTCGGACCACATAACACTCAGAAGTACTTACCTTCTAGCTCTCCTCGTGAGCTCTCATACTTCTCTAACAATAAGTCGTAGAAAACCAATTGCTCTTACAGAATTAACTATTATGGTCTCACCATTCTCCTTGCCTCCCTCCCAAAAACTAACCCATTATCCTCCTCTTTGTGACCGAAGCAAGTCTGGAATGGCCATTTCTTGGTTTAGGCCGGACTTGTACAGATTGATCTCTCGAATCTAAAGTACTCCCTTGCAGTACATTGTTTAGGGTTAAAATTGTTTCTCACTTTCACACCCGTAATTATCCAAACCAGCAGAAACTATTTTCACCTATAAACACCTGCATATCTCAGTAAAGGTTCTGACATAAGCCTTGACTAATAGTGCTGCACCATTTGCCACTGTAACTACCATTTGGCATGTAGGAAAAACATGAATGTCCAATTTACCAGCAATATGAGAATCCAAGAAACTTTGTGTACTCCCTGTGTCAATGAGAATTATAATGGGCTTCATTTTTAAGTTGTAAGCTATGCGGATAGTGTCATGCACTACATGACCAGTTAAAGAATGTAATGAAATTTCTATGGAAGAGTTACTAGTACAAGGAGAAGCAACTGGAGTTTCCTCAGTTGAGATGTGTTCTTATTCTGCCATCTCATCATCAGTGATCAACATGAATAGCTGTTGAGATTTACATTTTTGGCCTTTTCGATAGAATTCATCGCAATTATAACATAGGCCCTTATATTTTCGTTGCAGAATTTGAGCATAAGTTAGGCGTTTGATGGGTGGCAAAGAACTGTCTAGTGAAGTCTTAGTTGGGGTAGTTGGATGAGTCACAATAGGTCGTGATGAAGAAGTATTGGGTTTGAAAGTATAAGAAGATGGAGAGTAAAAAGTTTTGAAGGTGGATGGTGGGTGATAAAATGAGAAGGGAGTTGGTGTAAATGGTTTAGAGTATGATCTGAGAGGTTTAGGTTGGTGATGCAAAGATGTTTGTTGCATTCTGGCTAGGAAAAGGCCTTTGAAGTAGTGTAAGGTTTAGACATTTGCACAACAGTCCTGATCTCTTCTTTTAATCCACTAATAAAGCTTAAGGTATAAAAACTCTCAGGTAAGGTAGGATTATTAGCAACCATGTAACTCTTATAATGTTCCCACTGATCATAGTAATCCTCAATAGTAGTAGTCTGAGAAAGTTTATTAGAGTTACCTACATAATTATCCTGTGCAACATCTTCAAATCTAGCACATAAATTTCTAACAAAAGTACTCCAAGGAATTAACCCTTTACCTTGTTGATAGTTCAAAAACCATGGATCCACCTGTGAGTCGAAGTGAATCGCAGCCAGCCTTATCCACATGTTCATCATCAGGGAATTTATGGAGATGAAAGTATCTTTCACATTTAAGAACCCATCCACGAGGATTAATACCATTAAATCTCGGAAAATCAACTTTAGGAGTGCGAGTAAACTTACCCAACTCTCTGTTACCCATTCGATGGATTATAGCTTGAAATCCATCTGGAGGTTTATCCGAATGTGTTACAGAAGCATCATTGGATCCCGGGTCTGGGGTTCGATAGATGCCAAGGAATTGGATAATATCCCGTAGATCAGACTTCATCGCCGAGAATTCAGATACAAAACGAGTAACACATGTAGTAAGATTACCAACAAATTCTGATTATTGATTGACTGTAAGAGCGAGCTGATTCAAATTGCTGTTGACCCCAGCTATGGTGAGTTTCTCCGCCATCAGAGCAGGTCCAGAAAAGGAAATATGATACCAATTGTAAGTGTACTGATATACAACTACAAGATTTGGATGAGATAAATTGAGTAGCAAGTTGCTTTCTCTCTACAAGCAGAGCCTAACTTTTAATTTAAAAGCAAAACAAGTTTTTTCATTGATTGAAACTCGGTTACAGGGGTTGGTTCTTAAAATACCCAATAGAAAGCATAGCCACCACCAGCTCTTATTACATCAAATGATTAACACAGAACTCGAGGAAGTCCTAGACTCTAACTCAGATGACTTAAAGTACTGAGCTGGATCGACGAATCGGAGGACCAAACAGGACTCAGTGGTGACTCATGTATGGGTACATGACAAAATCATCGTAAAAAAAAATTAATCACGAGATAGATAAACCAAGAGTATAAATATATATTTATACATATGTTCCTTTAAAAACAATTTTCTCGACTTATAGTTGGCTTGTTTAAAGACCCTTTCACTTATGTGTCAGGTCACAAGCACAAGAGAAAATAGTTGATATTTCTACTGTTTGAAAGAGAGCAAAATGAAATATTACAGAAGACAAAATTAGAAACTCCAAAGAGAATCATCATACCTCCTCCCAGATAGCAGATACTGCCGAGGCATTACTCAACGTTGCATTTGGTCGTAATGCATTAGAGCTTCAGAGAATGATGAATAACAAGTAAAGGATCAATAGGCCGCCGCAAAATGATCTCATGGTTGAAAACCTGAAAATATTTTTGAATGTTACAAGAGGTTGACAAAGATTACAGAAAGAGCTTAAGAGAATTGGGTTTGCAGGAAATTACAAAGGACTTTGTTACATTTATAACAACATTCCAAGTAATGATCCCATGTGAGTTTTGAGTCGTGCTAGTCTACAGAAAACACCCTGAAAATAGTGACCGCACATTAATCAAAGCAGTTGAGATAATGAATATTGCCTATAAGCCGTGAAATTATATTTAGGGACTTACATTCTTATTAAAAGCGGATATTAGGATGAAATATGATGCTACAGTATACATTACAAAGAGAAATTTTCATTTTTTTTATTTTTTATTTTGCTACGATATTGGGTTATTGGGATGATATATTTTTTTTTTTCATTTTAGCCTATTTTCTAAAAACGCAAGGTGAGTATTAAAAAGACTACTTTGGATGGCAAGCTACGGAGTTACGTGGTTCTTAGTAGAGTTATCTGATATAGAAGGATTTATCTAACTGCTAATGATAAAGTTAGAGTTAATACAAGATGAAGAATTTTAATCTAATTAACTACTTGAAAGACTTAGCTGCTTTATCCTAGGCCTAGGGAGTCTGCATCTTCATTATAGATTCCCTAGGAAATGACTTACTCCCCTAGCCGATGTTTAAATTTACCAACTCAACTTTTGAAAAAATCACTTGCCATCCTCCATATCTTATAGCATGTTCGGATGTGCATTTAGAAATTAATTTTTTATTTTTAGAAGACGAAAAAAAAGAAGTCGGTTTAGGTGTCGAAATTCAAACGACTTTTAGAAGAGAAAGCATAAGCACTTCTAATTCTGATATCCAAATGCACTATAGGCAAAAAAAGAAAAACACGGACCACATTGTTCTAAATGGCTGATGGTTCAGTATTACTTCCAGCAAAATTCCATCAAAATACAAAATCCAAGAGCTTAATACTTAAAAAATAATAATCAAATGATGGAATAGTGTTACAATTTCGTGTAGTGTGAAAGAACAATCCAAAATGTCTTATTTTTTATGGTCAGTCAACATTAAAGATTTTTAAGCATACATTTATCTTTTCTCGATTTTACTATACTTTTCCTTCTTTTTTCAAAAAGTATACGCTTATTTCATGTGTAATTTGTGTATGAAACACGTATATATTTTTGAAACGAAATAAATACCTAGGGTGTATATTTAATAAACCACCAAGTACCTAAGATATCTTTCCAAGGGAATTATATAAAGTTATTACCAGTAGAATTATCTCATAGTGGATCTATTTGCTGAAAGAATGAAAGGTGAGAGAACGAGAGTTAATACAAGATGAGAATTACTACTCCACTTAACTATCAACTAGGGAGTCTGACAACAACATTTAGCTTCCCTAATAAAATGAGTTGCATCCCTAGCTAGGGCTGCAACAAAACCAAGTCGAACCGAGAAGAAACCGAGCTGAAATGAACATCCAACGATCGATGATAGTTTAAGAATTAGTAACCATAGGATAATTGGTTCGGCTCACAGTTAGACCATCAAAACCAACCGAACCGATCGTATGAACCGTGCAATATAATCCCTTGATCTTCTGAAATCTTAACCCTCCATCTATACCCTATATATCAACTAATTCTAACCCAAAAAGCATTTCACTCATTCATATTTTTTTTTCTTCTCGACTCTCTGAGTCTCAGTTGCAGCACCACTCACCATCATCAAAATCATCTTATTCTACTTCTTCCACAATCACCTACTTTTTCTATTTTTTCTTTCATTTTCTTTTTTCTTTGTCTGTTTTGATTACTTCTTTCTCCTTTCAACCCAAACCAACAACACCTACTATACCAACTTCACCGACAGCTGCTACACCATCATCACCAGCACTACCATCTACTACACCAGCACCAGCACCACTACCACCTACTACACCAGCACCACCACCTTCCGATTGATGAAAATTGAAGATCAATCAAGTATTTATGAGGTTTGATGACTATGTCAGAAATTTAGGGTTCTTTAAAAAAAAAAGGTTTTTTTTAATTTCTAATCTATAGTTGATATTGACTTGTATACATCATGGGTGTCATGAAAATTATGTGATTCTCAATTTTGAAGGTTCAATTCTTGTTTTTATGAGATTGATGTCATTTATGTCATTTTTATATTTATGATTTCTCTAATTTCATTAATGTTATGTGATTCACTGTTATTGTCAAATTAAATCTTCAACACCTCTATGGTTGCATGTATGTTGAAACATGGTAATATTGAGTTTGTATATGGATGATGAAATCAGTTGGAATACTTTGTTTAAAACTTAAAGTTGCAGGTTGAATTTTTTATTTTTCTTTCCCTTACAATTTTGAATCAGTGAAAACCGTGAATAAACTGAAAAAGACCGAACCGAGTCAGCTCGGTTAAAAACTGCACCGAACACTGAACAGTTTGGTTACAATTTGAAATCTTGAAATCGATCACCATGCAGTTCGGTCGGCGATTTTGGCTGAAAACTGTACCGACCGACCGTTTTGCATCCCCACCCCTAGCTAATGCTTAATTTTATTAACCCACTTGACATCCTCCATGTGTAAAACCAATTTTGGGGAGGAAGATGAGCCATTCTTTTAGTTACCCAAGGGTTATTTAGTTCTTTTGTTTGTTGACACACGGAATGAAACGGCCGGTTGGCGTTGTTTTAATAAAACGAGACGACAACGTCATTCCGACTCCAAGTACATTTACAAAATGAGAAATTTATTCTTATGACACTGGAAATATGGGTCTTAATCTTTTGGACCCAGGGTTATTTAATAAAATTTTCAAATTATTCTAGTGGCCCTGGAATATTATAATCGGTGTGCATATTGTATGCACATAAAATCAGTGTGCATATTGTCTGCACACTATAAAATATGAAGAAAATTTTAAAAATTGATTACAAAAATCATTGTGCATATTTCCTTCACACTATAAAATGAAGAAAATTTTAAAAATTGTTTACAAAAATCAGTGTGCATATTTTCTGCACATAAAATCAGTATGCATATTGTCTGCACACTATAAAATATGAAAAAAAATATTAAAATTACTTAAAGAATAAAAAAATTATATGAAATGAAATTTTGATAATTGTATTTACGCTTGTTGTGGAGATCTTTCAAAAAGCTTTTCAAATATAAAATATTTATCGAATTCTTACGTATGATATGTGAGACATGTTATGTTTAAGTTGGCATGACGATTATACCCTTAAAGGATATAGTTTATCATTTGATAATATCATCAAACATCTTTATCCAAATGGCCCTCCTTCTTTTTTGAGGATCATTTCAATAAAATGGGTTAATTTTTTTAAAATTGAGTTTTAAGCGAAAGACCATTTGAGTAAGAGAAAGTGAGGGGAGGGTCAAACACTTAACTCCCACTTATAAATTTTTGTATTGGACAATAGTAGATAAATAGGGGTAAAAAATGAGGATGTTGTGTGAACGTGCTTGTAAGATGGCCCACCATTAAACCATCTTGATTGTTCTATGCAAGGTGTAAAGATAAGATGTCCCACCATTAAACCATCCGGATTGTTCTATGCAAGGTGTAAAGATAAACATGTTTAGGAGATAAACATGCACTTGTGCCGACTTAATCATTGGGCATATTATATGTTGCCACATGGATAATACATGCCGCCTTTACAACATATAAATAGCTTTGGTCTGTTCCGTTTCATGTGTAAGAAAACTTAGAAATGAAAACAAAAGATTAATAAACCTTCCATTCTCATTTGCTAGCCTATTTGTTCATATCAGCAGTTTAGTATAAGTATATAGTCATGGTGTCCAACTGCCATGAACTAAGCTTAATATAAGGAGGTCCAGCAGCATAATTTTATAACACGTTATCAGCATGAATTGCTCTGTGGTAATCAGAGTGGGGATGACGATATGGAAAAGGATAATTCTCTTCAAATCTTGCATATTTAATTTAACTATTATTGAATAGTTATATGCATACAATTTTTATTATGTGTAACTTTGTTTCCTATTTTGATTAGGACTTGTTAAAGAAAACATTAGACATCTTACCGTGTCTTGTATGTGCTATTTGGAGCACAGGAAATTATACGGTATATGAAGAGATATCCAAAATAGCCAACCAACGGAAGGTTTTTCCGCGTCCTCTTGGACATCGTAGATAATAAAATTACCTTTGTTGGTACACCAATGATTTTTGGTGTTAACGGTTTTAATATCGACATAGCAAGGAATTATTTCATCCTTGGGATAGAAAAATTTAAGTATTCCTTTTCTATAGTAATCTCCAGAATTCAAAGTCATTCCACTTAAGGTCGGAATGCAATGAAAAATGGACACCGGGTTAATACGGTTAGCCAGTCTCTATCCGCGGTCTTTGAAATGACCTGCAATTGATATTGAGACAATTTATTTTAAGAAATAAAGAATGTGTTCATATTTCAACTTTGATAAATTAATATTTCATCGAGCCAAATTGGCGAAATTGGAGATTTATCGGTATTATGTTAGAACTGTTTCACCATTGATATTTGTGGAAAATAGTTCGTCTTGATTTTAGAGAAGATATATGCACCGTATATAATCTAGTGGTGAGCAATAAGGAGAGATGCATATTTTGCGCCCTTATGTGTTCCCGCTAGCTTTACGGAGTGCATTATATGCGCCAATTATATGCATCGACGAGCTTTAAAGAGCTAGTGCTTAATTTGCACTTTGTATATATTGTGTCAACAACACCGAGTGCTGCAAATGTTAACTACGCCTCGTAGATATACAAAAGTCGAGCGATAATGAGTTTTGCATTTTTGTAAATGATATTTGAAGTTAATATCATATCTTCTCGTCGCTTGAGCTATTACCTAAAATCCTTAATTTGGTGAATTAAATTTGCAATAGTACCTATGCAAATAAGTTTATCTTTGGCAAAGAAGGAAAATAAAATTTTGGTAGGCATATTTTTGAATATGGGAACCACAATAATTCTCGGGTTTAAGAACCTGATGAGTACCGTACCACCAGAAGTGGAAAAATACGGGACGGTAGCATAACGATTGGTTTTGAATAAGCTGTCTTTGAGCTTGGAAGAGCTCTGCTATCGTTGTGACATAAAAGACACAGCACGTGCACCTGGAGTGTTGTTCATTGTTTTAAATATCCATCGGTCGTCTTGGCAGGACTGGTACTGATATTGAGATAGTTTCTATAGTCACAAAACTCGTTTACAGTTTATTGTTGATTTTACATGGAAATGTAAATTATTTAATTTATTCCAGCTGGACTAGTAAACGAGAGAGGAAACTTGATCAGTCACCTCTCCTAGGATGCATATTATTGTTATTTTCTGCACCCAGTTGCTCCCTTGATAGGTAGAGTAATGCGGAACTGGATGTTCTGCTGATGAGTCATTCCCTCCTAAGGATCAGGGGGGGAATCATCGACGATATTGGTTAATTCCAATTGTGTCTCATCTAAATTCTCACACCGAGAAATGCCTGAGGTGCTGAAGATTACTCTGTTGATAGATTTTGCAAGAGTACGCTTGTTTGATTCGGCATACATTAAAATCCTTGCAAGGCATGCCATGGAATCGCAACAATTATTTCGTCTAAAAATATTCTTACATGCATAGACGGAAACCTCTAGTTTGAGGTATGCCAATCTAATCAGATAACGGCTATATTCTCTTTGAGTGATGAGTTGATATCTCTTCTGACGAGGAGCACATCCATAAACGTTGTGTTGATATCTCATGGCGAGGAATATCCACATGTTGAAACTTAGTACCAATGTATTATGATATCCTTATACCCTGGAGAATGATGTAAGATCGTTTATTAACCGATTAATAACTTGGTTGTCGATAATGTTCAGAGTAGCTACTGAAATCGTTGTGGATAGATATCCCCTTTGCAGAGGAATTATTGACAAAGTTCATATGATTGGAAGATATGGATCTCAGTCCATATTGAGTTGTTCTCTCACTTGTGTTTTCTTTCAGGATCTCAGTCCTAGGATCCACGAACTTTAGTTCGAAATTTGATGCTTATAAGAAAGTGTAATGAGATATTTAAGGTCGTTTGTTATATAGCGATAACCTTGACAACGAGTTTCCTCGGAAACTAACCAGGTTCACGGGAGTATGGTCTGGTAGTCATGCATGACTCGACATATCACCTGGATGGTAACCGTATATCTATACTCGTATAGATACACTACACCATTTTAAGGATATAGCAACAGACAATAGATGTTGCTAAACGGGGTCGCAACGGGACTTCGCTGTTGCTAAACACGGTGTCGCAATTTTTAGCAACGGCATAAGCTTCGTTGCGAATCTTGGTCAGCAACGGACATTCGCAACAGCCGTTGCCGTTGCGAAATTTTTTATTAGCAACAGCAGGATATTGTTGCTAATTACAAGAATACCATATCCCAGAACCAGATACTGTTGGTTCTGGTTCTACTGTATTGGTTCTGGTTCTAATTTAGCAACAGAGCCTTGATGTTGCTAATCTTTTGCAACCTCAAAAAAAAAGGTCAAGTCCCATTCTATTGACCCAGTCAAAATTCATTACCCCAAATTCCCCCTACAATTACCCAGTTCCCCATATTCAACATCCAAACATATATACAAACTACAATGGCAAAACAAAAAAGATACAAATGTAGTTGAGAATCACCGCTAGATAATTTTATTATAAAATATAGGATTCTTCAAATGATACAAATGTACACAAGTAACTTATGTATGTTGTGACTGACATAAAATATTTGATCTATGTTGATGTTTCTAAATGGATGGGTAACCTAGCATTTGTCAACTGATAGAGGCATTGAAAAACAGGGAAAGAAAGACTAAATATCACCAGAAGTATCACCAGACTCCGCTTACTTAACCAATTTCCTCAACAAAGATTTCAACTGCTGCTAAAATATCAGCAGAGTACTGCTTTTTAACTTGAGCCCAAATACCTGCAAAATAACCAATTTTATGTTTCAGTACTAAGGTCAAAAATAAAATACTAACCATAGATTTTGTATAATCTGCAGAGACAAGTCAGAACCATGTAAAATCAACAAACTCTGCTATAAGTGAACTAAATGGAGATGTATGTAGAAGCAAATCCAAACACTAAGGATATACACTAGTGACTGAAATGATTGTTCAATCAACTAATTCTCTAGTTTGCAAGGTCTAGCATTATAATCTTACTACTTATAGACGAAAACTTTCAAAAGAAGTTTGTTTACCTTCGTTTCAGAGTAGTTTTTGATCATGAACATTCAGAAACAACTGCTGCTCTGAGTGCATTAGCTACATCATGTTGAAGGACAACAAAGGGAATTTGAAATGCACATGTCGGTGCAGAATGGGGACCCAAACAGCACATGACATAATTATATTTGAAATGATTCCTGCAAAACTTTAAGAGTGTTAAAATAACTCATACATCACATAAAAATATGACAACACATATATTGACACAAAAAATCTAAGAGTAAGTAGTAACATTACCTGAATCTATCATCATATTTTGTTGTTAATAGATGTACTGAAACTGCGAATTACACAAATATGAAGGAATTACGAAGTTGTTGAATTATGAACCCACCATACATAATGGATAAATGGGTGTAATGAAGATTAATGCAACAAAGACTTACCGGAGAAAGGTGAGCAACATCATAATCCCGTAGCCACAAATCGAACATCATATTACCTCAAAAGCAATTATAAAGTGAAGATTAGTATCCATTTGAACTCAATATGATAACCATAAGCAAGAGGGAGTGTACTTACCAAGGATTGATATTCCCCCGGGTGGCTACTATTGCTTCATAATGGCCATCACTGCAGTCACCTGCGCAACAAAGTACAACAGAACCCAAACCACACACATCCATAAAGAAAATCCGATTATATTAATACTGTCCGATCATATAGATACATTACGATTCAAAGTATGAGAGTTTTCCTTATGCACAACTGCATAAGAATGTGCCTGAGAGTATTCCTTATGCACAACTGCATAAGAATCTACATGCTAGCTTGCTAACCACATGTACAAAAGTGTTTCAAAAAAAGCAAAAAAAATAAAGCACAACCGCCCGAGAGTTTTCCTTACGCAAAAATGCATAAGAATCTACATGTTAGCATGCTAAGCACATGTACAAAAGTGTGAACATATATATAAGCAAAAAAAGATAAAGCCATATATGTTTGTCAGTTATCGAGTATTAGATGATGGCTGAGATACCAAAAAAGTAGGCCGACCGCCAACCTGACTAATTATTTCTGATGCAGGCCTTTGGATGAAGCACATACCCTCCAACACCAACATCTCTAAAGGTCTCAGCAAACTTGTTAGCTTTTATGACATTTGCATCTGGCATGAGAATCTTATCCACCAATACCTTTCCAAGATTAGCTGGTACAATAGTGCCATGGCACATACGTCCTTGAGCACCAGTACACAGTCTACCAACAGCCAAAACTTCCTCTTCAATGTTCAACAATGAACATGGAGGCATTTCAACAGGTGAAGCTGATGATCGAGCTGGTGATATGGTTTGCCCAGGTGAAGGTGTTTGAGCAGGTGTAGGTGTTTTAGCAGGTGAATGTGCATGAGTAACAGAATTATTCTGAACAGGTGAAGCTGCTTGACCTTGTAAACAACCGCTGTTGTTTGATGTCACAACTGACCCCGGCATTGCAGACTGGATATCCTTCACAGTGTGACATAGTGATCCCAAGCCTTCGATCAATATCCCCACCTTGATACCTAGGTCATCCAACTGATGCTTAACAGCTCCATCCTTAGATTTCAACTCTTGTACTTTGGCACGCGCAGGAGCAGAATAATCGTATTGAGTACGAGTAACAGGACCAACAGCACGAACCCGTCCTCTACATTCCTTCTGAAAAACTTGAGACATTACATCTAAATCTGATACAGGAACACCCGCAGCTTTTTTCTCCTTGATATCTTCCTGGGCCTTCTTAAGCTCATCCTGCCATGTCAAGCATAACATTGTCAGATATATATATATATATATAATACATAGATATAATAAAGAAGTGAGACGATATAATAAAGAAGGACTGAATTGTGCTGCAAAAGAGAAGACCTTCAGCTGATCAAGTATATTAGAGATAAGCTTTCTTGGTTTGAATGTTGTACTGTAAAATATATAAATAGAACATGTAATCATCCTGCTGATGTGTTAGTAAAGTATGCTCGAATATTGCAGAAAGTAAAATATATAAATAGTACGTATATGAGTACAGATGAAGGAGTGTGCCGACTTACAAAGTATTTTTGCGCACTAGGCAGAATTTCCCCACCCACTTGAGTATGAGCTTTAATCCAAACATCAGAGGTGCTGATTTCCACATCAGGATTCTCGCGCTCCTAAATTCAACGAGTTAATTTGTATTAATCAATCTAGTGAAGGATGAGACTAATCATAATGGCCATACATTGAGATTTTTAAATCTATATACATACCAGTTCAGCTTTCACGAAAGAATGAGATTTACGACCGGTGGTGTGAGAGTGATCGTATAGTGCTCTTTTCCTTTTGTGCTCAGCTCTGCTTTCATGTGCTTTTTGAGTGCTTTCATTCTTACAGAACTCTATCCACTCCTCTTCTTTTACATTTGGAGGAATATGTAGAATCCTTTCTTCATAAGTATCATAAGGATCAATATACTCTCTTCGTAACTCCCACTTTCGTCTCCTCCATGGACCAGACATCTCCTTAACCATGGTTATCTTAGAAGTCTCAGGTAAATGAAATGATTTCTGAAAAAACAGTGTTATCATTGAATATTAATTCAGATGCAAAGATAGTATGTAAACAGTTGTACAAACAACCTACCCATATAGTTGAGGTTCTGAATCCCTGTTAATTAAAACCTAAAGCTTTTACTTGAACCTATTTTGTCGATCAGGTCCACCAATGTATAACCGAATCATTGTATCATTCTTAATTAAAGTTATAAAAAGTGTAAACCGCAGTAAGATGAGATTTGTACCTGTAGTTCATTCCAAATATCATTTTTGTACTTATCGGGCACATGCTTCCATGTTTTGTAAGATATAGGGACAAGAGTACGAACCAAGGCGCCTTTCAGGTGACCGTATGATGTTGCATTGGGGGAAATGGGAAGACCATTCTCATCAACCTCCACTTCTGCCATAATAACCTGCAAAAAAAAGAGCAAGTGAAACATATAACAACATTTGTCACTATATATATATCCACATAAACACATGAAACAAAACACAGGTAAAAAAGAGCACAGACAGAACCTATCAAGATTGCCCAAGTGATAAAATAAAACTTATCAGAAAAAAGAACCTAAATAAGCAACAACTTTAAACTATCATTGTCACATATCAGAAAAAGATCACTTAATCCACACAAAGCTTTAAACCACAGAATCGACACATATAAGCTTCTCTAAACTCTCATTGTCAGTAAGAACTGACTGATAAATAGTAGGAATTTCAATACTATCTATGGAGGAAGTTAGTCCTTGAGATGAATGCAACACCACAGACCACCCTTTTTCATAAATATCATCTGAGTAGAAAACTTGCTTCGCTTCAGATGCAAGAATAAATGGCTCATCCAGAGCTCCGTCAATGCTTTTCATCTTAGACAAGTTAACCTTTATCAACCTTGAATTTGGATCAACCTTGCACCCATTAGTATTGTCTTCAACCTTCACCCAATCACAATAAAAAACTGTTTCTTCAAATTCCATATAATTCAACTTGATAATCTGCCTAATGACTCCATAATAGATCATTTCTTTTTCCTGGTAATCTATGTCTGTGGACTTCTCTCTATAACTTGTAATAGCTCTCAATGACACACCACTGTTTTGCGATAAAACCCCACCCTCGTAATCTTGTGCACAGAAAGTAAATCCATTGACTTGGTATTTTTTATACGACTGCGCCTTGAAGAGAGGTCCATGCACTAGTCGCCAAAGGGTTGAGTTCTCTTCATTAGATTCTAACAACTGCAAGGGAATGAACATGTGTGTTATGTGTACCATCGATATATAGTTAAAATTCAAGAAAATACTGACATTGTTTAATGTTTATCTAAATCTGCATACATGAATACTGACATTTCAAGAAAATGAGGTTCTTACTGCTGTGCAATGATTATTCTTGGAAGCAGTACTAAGCATTAAACTTACATATATACTAGGCACACAGCCAGACCATTACACAACTAAGGTATGTACAAAATTGAAGCTAGTATGTTACCTGTTCTCGTAACCACAAAAGAAAATTTGAGGTATTCTTGGACGAACAGTTGGTCTGACCATTAGAGCTCGCACAGTTAACATACGAATCATACTTCCTACAATCAAACAATAACTTTAAAAAATTATATAGACATACATAATAACAGCTCAAAGGTGTAAAACTAAAAATTTGTACCTTTGCCACTCATCTAACCCATCGTACTTAGAGAGAAGCCATTTGCGAGCTTGTTCAAACTGCACTTGAGTTAGAGTGATATCCCTAGCTTTACTTAAAGGCATCTCATCAGCAAACTCATCGTCATCATCAAAAAATGCCATTCGAGTATGCTTATGAGTACCCTCACCATCCTTTGACAGACCCTCCATACCATATAAGCTGGCTTCTCGCAGCGTATACCCTCTTGCAATGCACCCATCAATGTACCTTTTGTTGCGCACCAACCCTTTGAAACCTTTCATTAACCTACAAAGTTATAGACATTAAACAACAAAGTCAGTTACATATGACAACACTAAATTTTTAGGCATTGAAGGACAAAAAGTCAGTTGGACATCACTCAAGTTATAAACAATATTAAACAATAAATTCAGTTGTGGGATTACCTCTCAAAGGGATACATCCACCTGAATCTCACCGGACCGGAGATTAAAGCTTCATCTGCAAGATGTATCATCAGGTGAATACTGATAACAAAGAAAGACGGAGGAAAATGTTTCTCCAGAACACACATTGCTTCTACAAGGCTGGCTTTTGCTTTTAACAAATGTTCCCGATTGATAACCTTCGCGCACACAATATTAAAAAAGATGTTGATCCTGAGAAGAGATACTCGTAGCTCTTTAGGCAATGATGTTGCTATATGAACCAGCAGCGGAAGGAGATGCTGCATTACGACATGGTAATCATGAGACTTAAAGTTCCTTAGCTCCGGAGGATTAACATTGACACAGTTGCGAAGATTAGAAGAGAAACCCGACGGCACCTTTAGATTATTCAAAACTGTACAAAAGTCAATTTTCTCCTTCTTCGTCATCTCAAATGATCCTCTTTCCATTGTTGTTTTACCAGTCTCAGCCTCCTCTTTCAACCACATCTTTTTTCTTATCCCCATATCTTCCATGTCTTGACGTGCAGCGGGACTATCCTTTGACTTGCTATTTCCCATCATAGTATTCAGAAGATGCTCCGTTATATTCTTCTCCGTGTGCATGACATCTGTAATATGGCGAATCGCATTTGAACCCCAGTTGGGCAAATCATAGAGAATAGATCTTCGAGTGAACAAGGAATGGTCATTAACCTCATCTTCAATATTGACGTCATCTTCAAGTTCCTGAAAATAGATAACATAAGAAAAAGTTCAAGTTATTGGAACCAAAACCACACCAATGACATTGAGAAGAAACATGGGAAAGTGGGTTTATGTTTGGAGGTAGAGTAATTAAACTAATGAATAAAACCGAAACACAAAAACTAATGAAGACAACCAAATGTAATACAACTTAGACGACTAACCTTGATGGTATCAGCTTTCCTTTTGCGTTTCAGCAGACTTGCTTGTGATGGTTGTTTTCTCTTGCCCTTCTTGGAACCGATTTTACCTACAAGCTCTTGTATCTGCTGCCCTGTTAGTGGCCATGGAGCTGTACCGTGCTCTACCCTTCCGTCAAAATTTTTCCTGTCATCACGATACTTATGTTTCACTGGTAGCCATCTTCGGTGTCCCCTATAGCAGATCTTCTTAGTAAATGGAAGATAATCAGCAACAGTGCCTTCACCACAAGTAGGACAGGCAAAATATCCATGTGTTACACAGCCAGATAAAGTACCTAACGCCGGAAAATCGTGAATTGCCCACAACAACCGCGCTCTCATCAAGAATTCACTATTGCTGAAGGCGTCAAATGCTATAACACCATCCCATAACTCCTTCAACTCATCCACCAATATTTCTAAATAAACATCAAAGTTTTTTCCGGGAGCTTTAGGGCCTGATATCAGCAATGTCAACAAGGAGAATTCCCGCTTCATACACAACGAAGGAGCTAAATTATAAATACATATAATCACTGGCCAACAGCTATGTGCAAGACCGAAACACCCATTCGGATTGAAACCATCAGTTGATATCCCCAGTGTAACATTCCTTGGCTCCTTGGCAAACTCAGGCGAAAAACTATCTGCACATCGCCAAGCTGAAGAATCTACGGGATGACGCATGACGTTTATATCTGACTTTGCTCTAGAATGCCAAGTCATTGCCTCCGCGATCCATGGTTCACTATAAAATCGTTTCAGCCTTGTAACCAACGAAAAATGTCTTACCGTCTTCTGAGAAATAGTAGTAAGCTTCCTCTCATCATTAAAAACCTTCTTATACCTAGATTCTTGACAAACAGGACACTTCACCAATGATGCACGATCCTTCCAGTACAAAACACAATCATTTACGCATGAATCATATGTTATATAATCCATTCCTAGTTCTTGGATCATCTTTTTCACTTCTGGGTACTTAGATGGCAACGTGTTTTCTTCAGGAAGCAACTCCTTCATGAACTCTAAGAGTGCAGTCATACCATTATCAGAAAACCCATACTGTGTCTTGATGTGATTCAATTTGATAGAAGCATACAATGCTGTCATTCCTTTAGGACATGAAGGATATAATGGTTCTTTTGCACGGTCATAGACAGATTTCCTTTTCTTCCTATTCCTGGTTCCAGCATCATTATGAATCTCACTATCTATTCCAATATTATCATCTACCCCTATAGCAGCACCAACATCCTCAGCAACATCTCCTAAATTATCACCCACGCCTATAACATGATCGACATCTACATTTTCAGCTAAATTGCCATTACTAGCATTATCCTCAGGTGACCGTGATTCTACCTCTAACTTTTCCCCATGAAAACACCATAGCGTATACGTAGATTGAACACCATACTTTAGCAAATGCAATGAAATATTACTAAGTGGCTCCAATCCTTTACCATTCTTACATCTAACACAAGGGCATGAGTATAAGGTATTTCCACCACCATTTTTATTAACAAATTCTATAAAGGACCTAACACCTTCTATGTACTGAGCAGATTTACGGGGACATTTCATCCAGACCTTATCAACCATAGATGACATATCCTAAAGATTGACAGTATGACAGTAAGTATGTTAAATGAAAATTCAGACCATATATGTACTCAACAACCAACAATATCTTCGATCAATGAAATGAATAAAACCAAACAAATTAGTCCTAGTGGTAGGGTTGCCGAAGCCCTAAGGTTAACGACAGAAACATCCACTCAACGAAGAGAGAATGAGCTACAAGTAGCTTTTTAGAATCACCACTAGGACATATCCGCTTCATCCATTAATGCTTATATATTCTCATCATATGATATATTACTCTTCAAAATAAACTTCACAAGATCAAACACAGTACTACACAAGATCATACATTTGACTTAAAGTACTTCCTAAGTTCAGTTCATACAAACTTACAAAAGTCCCTAAGTTCATAATTTAAGCAAACTAGTCCTAGTGGCAGGGTTGCCGAAGCCCTTAGGTTAACGACAGAAACATCCACTCAATGAAGAGAGAATGAGCTACAGTAGCTTTTTAGAATCACCACTAGGACTATTTATCATGTTCTGTCATCATGTTCAGCAAACAACCAAATCTCAGAATGCTATTATCATCCAAAATCAAAACAACTTCACAAAAATAATATTGAAGTACAATCAAAACAAGATCATACGAAATACTTAAAAAACTTCCTAAGTTCAGTTCATTGTACAAAATTACAAAGTTCCTAAGTTCATAATTTAAACAAATTAGTCCTAGTGGTAGGGTTGCCGAAGCCCTAAGGTTAACGACAGAAACATCCACTCAACGAAGAGAGAATGAGCTACAAGTAGCTTTTTAGAATCACCACTAGGACATATCCGCTTCATCCATTAATGCTTATATATTCTCATCATATGATATATTACTCTTCAAAATAAACTTCACAAGATCAAACACAAGTACTACACAAGATCATACATTTGACTTAAAGTACTTCCTAAGTTCAGTTCATACAAACTTACAAAAGTCCCTAAGTTCATAATTTAAGCAAACTAGTCCTAGTGGCAGGGTTGCCGAAGCCCTTAGGTTAACGACAGAAACATCCACTCAATGAAGAGAGAATGAGCTACAAGTAGCTTTTTAGAATCACCACTAGGACTATTTATCATGTTCTGTCATCATGTTCAGCAAACAACCAAATCTCAGAATGCTATTATCATCCAAAATCAAAACAACTTCACAAAAATAATATTGAAGTACAATCAAAACAAGATCATACGAAATACTTAAAAAACTTCCTAAGTTCAGTTCATTGTACAAAATTACAAAGTTCCTAAGTTCATAATTTAAACAAATTAGTCCTAGTGGTAGGGTTGCCGAAGCCCTAAGGTTAACGACAGAAACATCCACTCAACGAAGAGAGAATGAGCTACAAGTAGCTTTTTAGAATCACCACTAGGACATATCCGCTTCATCCATTAATGCTTATATATTCTCATCATATGATATATTACTCTTCAAAATAAACTTCACAAGATCAAACACAGTACTACACAAGATCATACATTTGACTTAAAGTACTTCCTAAGTTCAGTTCATACAAACTTACAAAAGTCCCTAAGTTCATAATTTAAGCAAACTAGTCCTAGTGGCAGGGTTGCCGAAGCCCTTAGGTTAACGACAGAAACATCCACTCAATGAAGAGAGAATGAGCTACAAGTAGCTTTTTAGAATCACCACTAGGACTATTTATCATGTTCTGTCATCATGTTCAGCAAACAACCAAATCTCAGAATGTTATTATCATCCAAAATCAAAACAACTTCACAAAAATAATATTGAAGTACAATCAAAACAAGATCATACGAAATACTTAAAAAACTTCCTAAGTTCAGTTCATTGTACAAAATTACAAAGTTCCTAAGTTCATAATTTAAACAAATTAGTCCTAGTGGTAGGGTTGCCGAAGCCCTAAGGTTAACGACAGAAACATCCACTCAACGAAGAGAGAATGAGCTACAAGTAGCTTTTCAGAATCACCACTAGGACTATTTATCATGCTTTGTTATCATGTTCAACAAACACCCAAATCTCAGAATGCTATTGCCATCCAAAATCAAAACAACTTCACACAAAAAAAACATTGAAGTACAATCAAAACAACTTCACTACCAGTTCATAGAAATAGTAAATATAGCTACAACAAACCATATAACAGAAATTAAACCCTAAACTGAAATTATATGAAAAACCCTAAAATAGCTTAACATGAAACAATAATTTAAACTTATACCTTTCTATGTTCTTCAGTTCTTCAGATTTCTTTCTTCAAAGTATTTCACCTCTTCAACCTTGACAAACCTAAAATGGAAAAAATAAATTCGTGTTAGATCGACATATGAAACCTTTAAATCGAAAGACAAAGAAGAAATCGAAAAACTGAAACTGGAGACAACATATTCACAAATCCCAAGTCCATGTATTTACTCTACTAGATGCTTGAAACTGAAATCAAAATCCCTAGAATTTATTAACTGAAACAAAATCGTGAAACCCTAGAATCTATTAACTCAAGCTGCTTGAAACTGAAATCAAAATCCCTAGAATATATTAACATAAATCAAAATCGTGAAACCCTAGAATTTATTAACTGGAATCGAAAACTAATACTTACCAGATCGAATACAAGGCTGCAACTGAAGATCGATTTTAGATCGATTTAGATCGAGATATGAATTGAATCTTCAGTTGATATCAAGGGAAGAAAATTTCTGCTGGAGAAGATAAAGAGCGAGGAGATGAAAATGAAATGGCTAAAAAAATTCTAAGGAATAAAGAAGAGGGGGGTAGTACTGTAGTAGATAAGGTAGAAAGGGTGGAAAAATAAAGAATAGGAGTGACCAATCTTTGACTTTGGGTGGAAACAAATGTCAAAGTGTTTCCGACCACACGCGTGTTTTGCATGCATGAAAAACTTACCGTTGCTATTCGCAACCTAAAACTTATTGTTGCTAAATTAGAAACATAAATACGTTGTTGCTAAAATATAGCAACGGAAAATAGCAACAGAAATTTAGCAACGACAATAGTGCTGTTGCTACTCTGGGTTGCTATATCCTTAAAATGGTGTAGTGAAATAATAATTTCTCATATTAATGCATGGTTTTTGGTACTGCAACCAAAACACTCAATAATGTGAGCTACTTTTGGCCACATACATGTGTTTATAGTTCCGACACCCGATAGTGTATCCCCTAGTGGCTACAGGTGGGTGTATGTGCATAATGAGAAAAATAAAGTTAACTAATAGCATAAATTCTTTTATAGGAACCTGAGATGGATTTCTTTGTAACATATTCCCTATTATGGATGCAACTACCTCTTTGGTATTTGTCTGGAAGTCTTTTAAGGACTCGACGTGCATCTAGAGGATGTGGTTATTGTGAATCTGTGTGAAAACATGATACAGATAACCGCAGACAAATTCATGAAGGTTTTCACCTATCAGTAGAATTACCATGTCATATGCATTTTCCCTATAAAGACGAACATGGTCAATCATCTAAGTGAATGCTTATTATCCAGGGATATGTGGACCATCTTATGTGCTCATATACTGTGCATTTACTAGATTTGATTTATGCATCATCTACCTTATTGGAACTTCTGAAGAATTCTCCAAAGCACAAAAATGCTTAAAGCAGGAGTTCAAGATGAGACTCTCGGTAAAACAAGGTCTCAATCTGTTGGTTGAGCATTGTAAATGGAAGTCCATTAATTTCGTCAACCTTAAGGGTTTAGATATGTTTAAATGGACAACCTGACATGTTTTCAGTCATCCGATCTCTTACAAGATTGATCGATTTGCATCTCAATAATAGAGATGTATCACTCTGTGGTTTGTATTACACAAAGATGTGTAAATGGTACATTAGCTGAAAATGCTATAGATACCTGATATTGGATTTGTAGTAAACATGTAAGTCTGTCTCTACCCAACACCAATATCGAGACATTGGTCCGAAGAAAAATCATTTATCTTCGTGGTACCGTTAAGTTTGATCTTTTGCACAAAAGATCGCTGAATGTCTCCCACAAAGAAAAGCTAATCATATTGTTTAAGTTTGATTCTTGGCAGGCTTGTTAAAGAAACTCAACATTTTCCCAGCTAATAGTCTGGTAGTAGAGGATACTTGCGATTCCTCCGACCGGTCACGGTTGTCCAGACGAGGCAAGTAGAGAATAAAGGCTAGAACAATTAGATGATCATTAATAAATTGCACAAAGATAGATCAGACCAAGTTTTTGAAATAAAGGAAGCTGAAGCTACTGAAGTCATTAGAAGATGGCTCGCGATCTCTATGCAATTGAAGAATGATCAACCGAGACGGCTACTAATCAAGGGGAGTAAAAATACACAGAAAACTATGGATATAGGACATGTGGGACATTAGCCGTGTACTCTTTTTCCTTAGTCAAGGTTTTGTCCCACTGGGTTTTCCTTGTCAAGGTTTTAATGAGGCATGCGAGTTCATTGTCATCCATAGTTCGCATTGTTGTACTCTTTTCCCTTCGTCCTGGTTTTTTCCCTTTGGGTTTTTCCAGACAAGGTTTTAACGAGGCAACATCTGCGGATTCATCATTGTTCCGAGGACTCATATTTTCCTACGTTCAGGTTTTGTCTCTTTGGGTTTTCCTGACGATGTTTTTAATGAGATAACAATCTTAGAACGGTGATCACCATCTAATGAGATGCATATCCATAGAGGTTCTTGAGATGTGGCGCTGAGGTTTTTGTCCCAACTGTTTTCATGGCGCAGGCACTCAGGTTTTGTCCTAAAATGGTTTTCCTGATGCAAATTTTGACGGAAGTCATGGCAATGACCAATCTCACTCCAAGTTCAGGTTTTTCCTAAATGGTTTTCCTGACACGGTTTCGGCGACGGAGAAAATTCGTGACGACCATCATCACTTTAAAGCTCAAAGAGTTTTACTCTTTTTCCTTCGGCCAGTTTTTATCCCAGTCGGATGTTTCTGGCAAGGTTTTGATGAGGCAACAAAATTTCTTCTGCTCGGATTTTCCCCATCAGGTCTTCACCAGCAAAATTTTAACAAGACAACGTTCTTAGAAATGGTTGTCCAAGGGGGAGTGTTGTGTGAACGTGCTTGTAAGATGGCCCACCATTAAACCATCTTGATTGTTCTATGCAAGGTGTAAAGATAAGATGTCCCACCATTAAACCATCCGGATTGTTCTATGCAAGGTGTAAAGATAAACATGTTTAGGAGATAAACATGCACTTATGCCGACATAATCATTGGGCATATTATATGTTGCCACATGGATAATACATGCCGCCTTTATAACCTATAAATAGCTTTGGTCTGTTCCGTTTCATGTGTAAGAAAACTTAGAAATGAAAACAGAAGAGTAATAAACCTTCCCTTCTCATTTGCTAACTTATTTGTTCCTATCAGCAGTTTAGTATAAGTATATAGTCATGGTGTCCAACTGCCATGAACTAAGCTCAATATAAGGAGGTCCAACAATATAATTTTATAACAGAGGACACTTTATTAAGTGGCCCAAGATTATGCCATTATTACAATTGCGAGAGATCGTCGCCGTCGGCCTCTGTCACCGACAAACACAACAATCTTATTATGGTGGAAAGTACTTAAATAAGCTACATACACGTGATAGGACTATAGGAGATGAACAACATGCACACACTCGAGCTGACCAGTGGCCACTGCCTAGAAGCAATACCACGTCGGATAATTTGTTGATTTTCTCAAGGTTCCTGTATGTTACTACAGCAACAGTAGCATTGTAATGTGGCTTCCGGTTTAATATCGCATTGGTCATGTGCGACCGTGAATTTGCTTCTTCCACATTGAGCGAGGCATCCGCTGATACAGCTTGGGCAAGATATCGTGCTTGTTGCCACTTTTACCTCTCCGATGTATCCACCGTCAAAATAACAAATTGACTGTGCATCACCTGAATTAGTGGTCTTTGTCCATTAGGCAGTCATCGGATGTTATTAAGTACCAAGGTTTATCATTTAGCTAATACGCTACGTACTTACAACAAGAAAAAGAAGAAGAAAAAAAAGGACAGAAATTACTTATCAATACTAGCCTAAAATCATGATCCAATTAAACACTTAATTAAATAAAACATGTTTCATATTTAGTCAGGTTAAACTTTAACCAGGACTTTTGTGAAAATCATGCATCCTTTCTTCATGAAAACCGAGCAACCATGATATTCAATTCATCTACTCACTCCGTACCACATACATAGGCGGAGGGGCTAATTCTCATAGATTAAGAAAAATATATTGAGCTCATAAATTTTCATGTTTTACCCATTGTCTTATTTATAACACTATTATCTATGTATTATAAATAAGGATATATCTGAAAATATTCATCTAGGAAATTGGATTCCGCCTATATATTGATACACAGAAAAATGAAAATTTCATATATTTATATAATAGATACGGATGGAGTAATACATACAAAAAAGAACAAAACATATAAACGTACCAGAAGAAATGGAGCCAGTAGTCAACAACAAAAGATAAGCTGCAACCAAAATGAGGGAAGCACAAAATTGCTTAGCCATTATGATAGTTATTAGTTCTTTATCAGTTTGTTGCGGATTCAGTGAATATGTTTGAAGATTGATCGAAGTGAATAAGCTTTATATAGAGATAAGATAACTCGATTAGAGAGGACAAATTCAGTGAAAGTTATATCCTTTGCTCAACTTTGGGGCCCATCAGTGGCCTGATGAGTGCCGAAAAGTGCATATTTCTATACCCTTTTTATTGTCATTTAACTTATCTTTTGCGCTTTAAAATCATATATTATCCCAGATTCCGTGTTTTCTTTGTTTTCAAGAATAAATTCATATATTAATTAAATTTGTGTTTTTAAGTACTAAATAAAGCTTGGAAGAATTGAGGAGCCAAAAGAGCAGAAAATTAGACCGTTCGATCGATTCTAGGAGCTGCATCCAAATTAGAAGCGTCCGCCTCACACCACAGTTTGTCTACCACCTTCATACATTTGACCTAGCCAAACACTCCCTTCCATGTTCTATCCCCGACCATTTGCAGAACCCATACTCCACACTCGACAGTCCCACCTCACCCACTCATTCTCGTTTAAACATCATCTAGTGGGAGTCATCTCCCATACTTATTTTGTTTATTTGAAGTTCAAAACATCGCACGTGAAGGAGAAGAAGCAGACAGCAGCACGTGGAATCGTGGGATTTGAAGGGACACAAGTGAATGGGCGAGGAAACATCTTGGGAGGCGAATAACCATTAGTTAATGGGAAGAGACAGCTCGTGGTAGAAACTATAGGAAAGCTCGTGCAGGCGTGAGCAGACAGCAGGAAGACAAAGAAGAATAAAAACGTTGAGTGAGAAGCTGACAGCATGTGGCGAGCTAGCAACATTATGGGCGAAACGTGATGGGAAGCACATGGATGATAGGCAGCTCGTAGAGAAAAGAGAAGGAAGCAACAACTCGAGTGGGAGTAAGAATGATGGAAAGAAGAAAAGGACAGCTTTGAAAGTGGAAAGAAAGTGAGAACGTGGGAGGAGAAGACAAAGAGACAGCAAGAAGACAAAGTAGTGGGAGGAATTTGAAGAGACACAAGGTATGGAGTAGCTGCCAACGAAATGGAGGGAAGAATACTTTAGCTCGTGTGGGAGAAGGGGCTGACAACAGCGCATCAAAGAGACAAAACGTGACTAGGTGATGGGTGACACGTGGGAGCAGCTGCACATCACGTGGTCTAGCTTGGGAGGCGAATAGACATTAGTTAATGAGAAGAGGGAAGCACGATGGGCGCACAGAAACATGGAGTGATGGGCCGTGGCGACGCAAGGCACATGGGCTAGTGTGGGACATTTGAAGAATACTAATATTCTATTAGAATTCGAATTTAGGGTTGAGGAAAGGAGATAATTTGGTTATAAATTGAGAAGAAATTGTAATGGACGGGAAGAGGGCATCTAGGGGTTCTCTCTATACCATAACACACACCATATTTTCTATCACTACAATTCCATTTCTAATTTCAGTATGTTCTAAAACTCTTTGCTAGAGTTTAGATGAAGCTCTAGCCTACTGATATGTCATTCATACTTTGTGAGTTGTTCTTGAATGTTTGAAATTGTTTAAGATATAGTTTAATCCAAGTTTGTCAATATTTTGCTCTCACAATGTATGCCATGTATCCATTGTAGTTAGAATATCACTATGTTGATTATCTGCAACTCATGCTTAAAAATACTATTGATCCTTAGATTAGTTGTGCTTTGTAAATAGACAGTTAATGCTTTGGAGAAATATTTTAGTTGTGATTAATTTATCCATTGAGAAACACCTTAGATACAAGGTAAACTTGAATCTGCTATAAGGGCAAGAATAACATCATAAATTAAATGCATATTGTAGGTTAGTAGTGGATTTGAAAGCTCTAGTATCCTCATTCTCAGTGTTTACACCTTGTGTTATTTTCTTCTATTTACTTTTATTATTTCAGTCACTAAAAAAAAATCATTTCGTCGTACCGACAAAACAAACTCTTTTGGTTACTTTTATTTAAATCAGTTTAGAAAGAGCAAAAACTTCAACTTACACTCACCAAGTCTCTGTGGTTCGACCTGTATTTGCCCTGCCTGCAATAGACAGTGTGCACTTGCAGTATACATAGTAGTAGGTATCTTTTCCGAGCCTACCAAGTTTTTGGCGCCGTTGCCGGGGACTAGGTTACGGTGTAGCTGAGGTTTCTATCTTTACTGTTCAAAAAAAAAAAAAAAATTAAAAAAATAATATATACATAAAAAAATAAAAAAATAATATATATAATAAAAATAAAAAAAAATAAAAAAATAATGTTTTTTTTTATAAGTACATGTTCTTCTTTACGTTTTTGTTATTTTTGTCTTTTCCTTACAGAATTTGGAATTCGGAGCTAAAGCAAATTTGCCAAAGCTTTTGGTGAATATTTAAAAGTCTTGGAGTAAAAGGCGAAGCTAAAGGGGCGAAAGAAGAAGAATTTTTTTTTAATAAAAAAAAAAAAAAAAAAAAGAGAGTTTATTTTATTTATTTATTTTTAGATTGTATTAGGATTTCTCTATTCTTGTAATTTTCTATTTCTTTTGCATTCTATCTTTTTGGACTTTGGACTTGGACATTATTTTATTTTTAAACCCTACGGAAGGGTAGTATTAAATATCAAATTGTTTGCAGAGAAGGACGGTGATTACAATATCACCTCGGCCCCTCGGGTTCGTTCATGACATAGGAGTCGTGGCCCGAGTCGACAACAACGGTTCATCCCCCGTCTGGTACGGGAGGTAAATTTGTCGAAACACTCGTGAATCCCATGTTAGCGAGTTACTGTATTCCTTCGTCTGCATATATGTTGAGGACTTGAATACGGCTGATTTTATTTTCCTAGTAAAGGGCAAGAACTGGCCATATAAGATAAGGGTTCGGATTTCATCACCGTTCTCTTCTTGCCCGCCTTAGGAAAACGATACCTAAACGTGAACCTAAGCTTTAAAATTTGAAATAGAACAAGACCTATAAGGTAACGAGCTTAGTAGGAAAGTCGTTCGGAAAATATTGGTTACTCTTTAAGCATACTTGAAGTTCATGATAGTTTCTGTAAATTGAATGCGTGATCTGCGCCGCCTTGTGATACGGTGAGGCCCTGGGTATCAAAGCTCCAGCAGCTTCCCTCGCCTCTATTCAATATACTTTAACTCAGATTGATTCCAGAGGGTTTGCTTAGATTGTAACGAATTTCCTTTCAAAGGATTAGAAGCTGGTCTAGAAAACAATCTAAGTGGAGCCATCATGCTTTTTGTTTGCTAGAAATCAGTAGGTTTACTATGGTGGAGTCATCCTTGTTTGTGATTGAATAGAACTCCCCTTCCTTGTTTGTGATTGAATAGAATTCCCCTTCCTTGTTTGTGGTATTCTATATTTATTTTATTTTTATTTCTTTTTAAAAAAAAAAAAAAAAAAAAAAAAAAAAAAGACTAGTTATGGATGTATGAGTGTTTAGCATGCTTGATATGCTAGTTGGGCTATGATTGTGTCTTTTAGAGACCAAACAAACCGACTAGTTAGAATTCCCCAAGCAGATATAGTCGACATACCTAGTCCTGAAGTAGAAAGCCCCGACCAATCTGAGACAATGGGTGATAACATAAACCCGCCCCGTAGTCTCAAGGACTACATGTACCCAACGAGGACAAGCCAGTCCTCGTGCATTGTCTTACCAGCTGTTGTTGGACAATTTGAGCTAAAGGCAAGTATCCTTAATATGTTGCCTAAGTTTAGAGGGGTTGATCTTTGAAAATCCCTACCACCACGTGAGAGAATTTGAGGAAATTTGTGGGACTCTTCAGATCAACCAAATGACGGATGAGTCCCTCAAACTGAGACTATTTCCCTTTTCTTTGAAAGAAAAAGCAAAGTCTTGGCTGTGTGCTTTGCAGCCACAGTCAATTAATTCATGGGATGGACTTACAAAAGAGTTTTTCAGAAAGTTTTTCCCCAATCATAAGACTACGACCATTCGTCAAAGTCTGAATAGTTTTGTGCAATTAGATGATGAGACTCTAGCAAAATATTTGGAGAGATTCAACGAATTATTGCTCCAATGTCCCCATCATGGTTTTGAAAAATGGAGACTTGTGCAAATTTTATATGAAGGCCTAGATGTCAGGACCCGAACTACAGTTGAGGCAATGTGCAATGGTCTGTTTATTGACAAAAGTGCTGATGAATCTTGGGATTTCTTAATCGAAGTCGCTGAAAAGACTCAGCAGTGGGAGTCCATCCGTGCACCTAAAGAGACTACCCGTGTAGCTAATTTTCACAGAATTGAGTCCGACTTTGAGGGAAATGCAAAGATGGCATCTATGGCTAGGAGAATAGAAGAGCTAGAGCTGCAGAAGAATGTAAAACCTAATGCCCCTACTCTCCGTAACCAAATTGAAATGGCCACTTGTGCCGCGTGCCATGGTTCAGACCACTTAGTGGATACTTGTCCAGACCTCCATGCATTTCAAGAGTCTAAAACCGAGCAAGCCAATGCTTTGTACAATAGGCAAGAGAACAATCCGTACTCTCAAACCTATAACCCATGGTGGAGGAATCACCCTAACTTTTCATGGTCTAAAGGGCCGGTCCAAGGGGGAACATCAAATAACAACCAAGGATACTCATATCCTAGAAACCCCCAAGTACAACCACACACTCAGTACCCTGTAGAGAAAAAGCCTAGTTTTGAAGACAGTTTCAATCTGTTGACCCAAAATCTTGTACAACTTCAAAAGACAACCGACCAACGTTTCACGAATCTAGAACTTAAAATGGGTCAGATATGTGATGCTTTGAGTGAGAGAGAGAGGGGCAAGCTCCCTAGTCAGCCCCAACAAAATCCAAAGAATGTATTTCAGGCAAGTACTTCAACTTGCAATGAAACTTCACATAGTCCTGTAAATGCTATCACCACTCTTCGTAGTGGTAGAGCTATTGAAAACAATGTAGGTGTACCACAGTCGAGTGAGTCTAGATCAGACTCACCAGTGCTTACAACTCCACAGAAAACACCCGTTGTGGAAAATGAATCTGAGCATGATACTGATTCTAAGAATTCCACTGATGCTAATGTACATGCACCATCTCATGTACCTGTTGCTCCATTTCCTCAAAGATTAGAGCAACAGAAAAAATGTACCCAATACAATGAGATGTTGGAGATGTTTAAACGAGTCAATATAAACATTCCTTTTCTCGAAGCAATTAAGCAGATACCTGCCTATGCAAAAATTTTGAAGGACCTATGCACACAAAAGCGAAAGCTTCACGTGCATAAGCGTGCCTTTCTCACTGAGCAGGTAAGTTCAATTATTCAAAACAAAACACCACCTAAGTATAAAGACCCAGGTAGTCCAACTATCACATGCACTTTAGGCAAGCATACAATAGATAGGGCTTTATTAGACTTAGGTGCAAGTGTGAATCTTCTGCCATACTCTGTGTATGTGCAGTTAGGTCTTGGGGAGCTGAAACCCACTCCTGTTACGCTACAATTAGCAGACAGGTCTGTAAAAATCCCTCGGGGTATTGTGGAGGATGTATTGATAAAGGTGGATAAATTTTATTTCCCCGTGGACTTCATTGTGCTGGATACTCAACCTGTGCAAAACCCAGATTGTCACATTCCTGTTATTTTGGGACGTCCTTTCCTGGATACGTACAATGCTATCATAAACTGTCGTAATGGAGTGTTGAAATTATCTTTTGGTAACATGACTGTGGAACTGAATGTCTTTTATGTAAATCAACAACCCATAGATTGTGATGATGATGAATTGCATGAGATTAACATGATTGAGAGTCTGATTCAAGACTCATTGCCTGATATTTTATCTGTGGATCCTTTGCAAGCATGTCTAGATAACTTCGACTTAGATCTCTTCGATTCTAAGTACATTAGTGAAGTTCAATCTTTGCTTGAATCTGTGCCACCCATGGACATTGCTAAATGGAAATCTGCTGTAGAACCACTTCCACTCTCTGATTCCAAATCTTCCACATCTCCTGTTGAACCACCTAAACTTGATTTGAAACCCTTGCCCGATACATTGAAATATGCTTTCTTAGGTCCTTCTGATACTTTGCCTGTGATTATTGCATCATGTTTAGACACAGAGCAAGAAAATAAACTTTTAGAAGTACTTAAAGAGCATAAGGAGGCCTTAGGTTGGTCCATATCAGACCTTAAAGGTATAAGTCCCACACTTTGCATGCATCACATAAATCTGGAAGAAAACACTAAACCAACCAGGGAAATGCAAAGAAGACTTAACCCAAACATGAGAGATGTTGTTAAGGGTGAGATTCTGAAATTGCTTGATGCGGGTATCATATACCCAGTTCCTGATAGCAAGTGGGTCAGTCCCATTCAAGTTGTACCCAAAAAAGTCTGGAATTACTGTAGTTCCAAATGAAAAGAATGAACTTGTCCCCACCCGTGTGACCACAGGGTGGCGAGTTTGTATTGATTACAGAAAATTGAACACGGCAACAAAGAAAGACCATTTTCCCCTGCCCTTCATTGATCAAATGCTAGAAAGATTGTCGAGACATAGGTACTATTGTTTTTTAGATGGCTATTCAGGCTACAACCAAATCCACATAGCACCCGAAGACCAACATAAGACTACTTTTACTTGTCCTTATGGAACATTTGCTTATCGTCGTATGCCTTTTGGGTTGTGTAATGCACCCGCTACTTTTCAACGTTGCATGATGAGAATATTCTCCGACATGATAGATGAGTTTCTTGAAATTTTCATGGATGACTTTTCTGTCTTTGGGTCTTCTTTTGATGAATGTTTGCATCATCTTACTCGTGTGCTGATTCGATGTAAAGAAAAGAATTTGGTTTTGAATTGGGAAAAATGTCATTTCATGGTTGACTCGGGCATTGTTCTAGGGCATATCATCTCGGAAAAAGGAATAGAAGTAGATAAATCCAAGGTTGATATCATTCAACACTTACCTCAACCTCGTTCTGTGAGGGACATAAGATCATTCTTAGGCCATGCCGGTTTTTACCGCCGATTCATCAAAGACTTTAGTAAAATTTCAAGACCTTTGTGTAATCTTCTTGCAAAAGATGTTGCATTTGTCTTTGATGATGCATGTAAGGAAGCATGGGAGAAATTGAAGGCTTTGCTTACATCTGCCCCTATAGTCAGACAATTAGTGGACCTTGCCATTTGAACTTATGTGTGATGCATCGACTATCTTTGTAGGAGGAGCTGTTTTAGGTCAGCGAGTAGACAAACTCCCTTATGTGATCTACTATGCTAGTAAAACACTTAATGACGCGCAAATGAATTATTCAACAACTGAGAAAGAGTTACTAGCTGTTGTGTTTGCATTGGATAAGTTTAGATCTTATTTGATAGGGTCTAAAATCATCATATATTCGACGACCATCTTTGCGTTGAAATATATTTTATCTAAAAAAGATGCTAAAGCTCGTCTAATTCGATGGATACTCTTGTTACAAGAGTTCAACCTCGAAATTCGAGATAAGAAAGGGTCGGAGAATGTTGTAGCTGATCACTTATCTAGGTTGAATGCTGAATCTGGCTGATGAATCGGTGCTTATTAGAGAATCATTCCCGATGAGCAATTAATGCTTGTATCTGAAATGCCTTGGTTTGCGGATATCGTGAACTACCTTGCTACAGGTAGAATGCCCTCTCATTGGTCTAAGCAAGACCGTTATAAATTCTTGGCGGAAGTTAAACACTTCCTTTGGGATGACCCATACCTGTTCAAGTCTTTGCCAGGATCAAATTATTAGGAAATGCGTCCCAAATTCTGGAACAAAGGGATGTCATCTCTTTTTGTCATGACCATGCTTGTGGAGGCCACTTTAGTGCCAAGAAAACTATTTGCAAAGATCTTGCAGAGTGGTTTTTCTTGGCCAACATTGTTCAAAGATAGCCATGCTTTTTGCGTTGCTTGTGACCAATGTCAGAAATTAGGAAGCATATCTAAAAGAAACATGATGCCCTTACAACCCATTTTGATTGTTGAGCTGTTTGATGTGTGGGGTATTGATTTCATGGGTCCATTTCCTAACTCTGAAGGTAAGTTGTACATTCTTGTTGCTGTTGATTATGTCTCTAAGTGGGTAAAAGCCATTGCATCCAAAACAAATGATCATAAAGTTGTTCTTTCTTTTCTTAAAGAAAACATTTTCTCTCGCTTTGGAACACCTAGAGCAATAATCAGTGATGGAGGTAGTCATTTTTGCAATAGACCCTTTGAATCACTTGTGCGCAAGTATGGAATCACTCATAAGGTAGCAACACCTTATCATCCTCAGACCAGTGGCCAAGTAGAAGTTTCTAATAGGGAAATTAAGCGTATCCTCGAAAAGACTGTTAATCCTTCTAGGAAAGATTGGTCTTTACGTTTAAATGATGCTTTGTGGGCCTATAGAACTGCATACAAGACTCCCATTGGCATGTCCCCTTACAGACTTGTGTACGGTAAAGCTTGTCATCTTCCGGTTGAGTTAGAGCATCGGGCATATTGGGCTATAAAGAAACTCAACTTTGATCTTGATAAGGCAGGTACACAAAGGAAACTCCAACTCAATGAGTTGGAAGAACTTAGAAATGATGCATATGATAGTGCAAAGATGTACAAAGATAGGATGAAGGTATCCCATGACAAGCACATTTTGCGCAAGTCATTCACTCCAGGCCAGAAAGTTTTATTGTACAACACTTGTTTGCATTTGTTTCCAGGAAAGTTACGTTCTCGATGGTCAGGTCCATTCTTAGTACGTACTGTTTTTCCGCATGGAGCTGTTGAAATCGGAAACCCATCGACCAAAAATATCTTCAAGGTCAATGGTCAGAGATTGAAACCATTTCTGGAGCCTCTTCCACCAGAAGTTGAGACCGTAGACTTGGAAGACCCCGTCTATGTGGACTAAGCTAGTCCACCCGTGTACATACATATGGATTAATAGTCCAGTATCTTTCCCTTTTCTTTTTATTTTTGCATAGTGTTTATGTGTGCTAACCAAACTTTTTGTATTGTGCTCATAATGTTTGCTTTCAAAGCATTCACTCAATTATGGTTAGCACCAACCTTTTTGCATCTGGTAATCTCTTTCCTTTAAATCTGCTCTGTCGTGTTCTCTTGATATGTGTTCTTATGATCCTTTGAAACATTGAGGACAATGTTAGATTTAGGTTTGGGGGTGTGTTTTTCATATAGAGTTTTTAGTTTTCTAAAAAAAAAAAAAAAAAAAAAAAAAACCTTTGTAAATATTTGCATAAAACCTCCAACTTTTAGAGATCTTAGAGTCACTAGTATGCTTCTAGATATGTTTACATAGAGAATCTGACCGAAATAGCTGAACTTGGAAGTTCCGGAGAACACAATCGGGTTTCTTAGGTTATTAAAGCGTTAAAGTTGGATTTAGCCATGCCGGAGGGCGAATTAGGTGCTGTAAAGAAATTCGGTAGTAGAATTGTGATCACCCATAGTGGAGACTACCCATTTTTACATCAAGCGAGGCACCGACCTTCAATTTGTGACTTTCTAAAAAATCTTTTAGAGAGTGTGTCACCGTACGTCAATTCCGGGTAGGAATGGTGAGCTACCCAACTTCGCACCACTTTCAGCACTATTTTTGATCTCTTGAGTGCTAATTTTGTCAATCATGAGGGTGACGTCTAAAGATGAAAACTCCTTCTTGTAGTTCGATGAGCAATTAGCATCACTCTATCTCTCTCAACAACATCAACAGATTCATAGAAACACATCATCAACGAGCAGAGCAACATCAAAAATTAGTCCAAGGTTTACATGCAACAATACAGTACAAATAGCAGAATATTATACACATTTGAAGAGGTATTTTACAAGATCAAAGAAAAGAAAATAAGATGAGAATTAGTGAAGTTTATGAAATCAAGACAATACAAGTTGTGAAGAATTGAGTAATAAAGTCCTTCATCCATGGAGTTAGTAGTTTTATTGTTTTTGTTGTTATTTTCATTTCATGTTTAATTAAAAAAATAAAATAAAAAAATATTGAAGTTTATTTTCTTAGTTTAGTTTTGATACCACCATGGTAAAGAAGAAGAATTCAAGAAGAAAATTCCAAGCAATAAGGAAATTGAGGAGAAAAGTTACAAATTGTCAAGTTTTTGTAGTTCAAGAAGTTCACCATCAACAGTTGAAGAACGGAGATTGAAGACATTTCTATGGATGCTGTGAGAGTGGTGTTGATTGCCGATCGGATGTGAAGGTAAGTGAGTACTCCCATCCTTGCTAATGATTGATTTCCTTTCTTAGAGATCATCAGAAAAAGATTCTTTTTGTCCACAATTCTGTGGAGTCTCCAGAAATTATTTCGGAAGGTTCTCCTTCCCACCATCAACGTGTGCATGATTTCTCTCTTTATTCCTGTCTGCACACATGAGAGACTTAAAAAGCGGTCTTTTTGAGTGCAAATATCATAAAACCCTATTGGTGAGGCAGGAGTCGAGGCTTGTGATTATTCTCGAACCCGAATTCTTTCATATGGTATGGTTATTTCTCGCTCAACTCTTAAGGATGAGAATGTGTTCTTTGGTAGTTCTAACTTCATGTTACTAGCATGCAGAAACTCTATGTCCTCATAGCTCTTTGGATGCTTGAGACTCTTTTACGCTCTGAAGTTGGAGAGGGTTTTGTGGGTACATCTCTGTTAGGCCCTCACGAGACTACAACTCGTCCACTAGAGACACCTAGGGGTTTAAAGGCTTAGTGCATACGCTAAATGCATTCGAGAGACCAGCGACAGTGGTATAGTTAGGATTTCTTAATTTATGTTTCACTTGAGGACAAGTAAAATTCAGGTTTGGGGGTATTTGATGAGTGCCGAAAAGTGCATATTTCTATACCCTTTTTATTGGCATTTAACTTATCTTTTGCGCTTTAAAATCATATATTATCCCAGATTCCGTGTTTTCTTTGTTTTCAAGAATAAATTCATATACTAATTAAATTTGTGTTTTTAAGTACTAAATAAAGCTTGGAAGAATTGAGGAGCCAAAAGAGCAGAAAATTAGACCCTTCGATCGATTCTAGGAGCTGCATCCAAATTAGAAGCGTCCGCCTCACACTACAGTTTGTCTACCACCTTCATACATTTGACCTAGCCAAACACTCCCTTCCATGTTCATCTAACCCATACTCCACACTCGACGTCCCACCTCACCCACTCATTTTGTTTAAACATCATTTTGGAGTCATCTCCCATACTTATTTTGTTTATTTGAAGTTAAAACATCGCACGTGAAGGAAGAAGAAAAGAACAAAACGTGGAAGTGGGATGGAAGGGACACAAGTGAATGGGGGAGGAAACAAGTGAGGGAGGCGAGCGTGAGGATTAGTTAATGGGAAGAGACAGTTCTTGGGTGGTAGAAACTATAGGAAAGCTCGTGCAGAAGTGAGCAGCAGTGGGACAGGAAGACAAAGAAGAATAAAAACGTTGAGTGAGAAGCTGACAGCATGTGGCGAGCTAGAAACATTATGGGCGAAACGTGATGGGCAGCACATGGATGATAGGCAGCTCGTAGAGAAAAGAGAAGGAAGCAACAACTCGAGTGGGAGTAAGAATGATGGAAAGAAGAAAGGGACAGCTTTGAAAGTGGAAAGAAAGTGAGAACGTGGGAGGAGAAGACAAAGAGACAGCAAGAATACAAAGTAGTGGGAGGAATTTGAAGAGACACAAGGTATGGAGTAGCTGCCAACGAAATGGAGGGAAGAATACTTTAGCTCGTGTGGGAGAAGGGGCTGACAACAGCGCATCAAAGAGACAAAACGTGACTAGGTGATGGGTGAAAGTTAGCTGCACATCACGTGGTCTAGCTTGGGAGGCGAATAGACATTAGTTAATGAGAAGAGGGGAGTGATGGGCGAAACTGACGCAAGGCACATGGGCGCAGTGTGGGACATTTGAAGAATACTAATATTCTATTAGAATTCGAATTTAGGGTTGAGGAAAGTAGATAATTTGGTTATAAATTGAGAAGAAATTGTAATGGCCGGGGGGCATCTAGGGGTTCTCTCTATACCATAACACACACCATATTTTCTATCAGTACAATTCCATTTTTAATTTCAGTATGTTCTAAAACTCTTTGCTAGAGTTTAGATGAAGCTCTAGCCTACTGATATGTCATTCATACTTTGTGAGTTGTTCTTGAATGTTTGAAATTGTTTAAGATATAATTTAATCCAAGTTTGTCAATATTTTGCTCTCACAATGTATGCCATGTATCCATTGTAGTTAGAATATCACTATGTTGATTATGCTGCAACTCATGCTTAAAAATACTATTGATCCTTAGATTAGTTGTGCTGTAAATAGACAGTTAATGCTTTGGAGAAATATTTTAGTTGTGATTAATTTATCCATTGGAGAAACACCTTAGATACAAGGTAAACTTGAATCTGCTATAAGGGCAAGAATAACATCATAAATTAAATGCATATTGTAGGTTAGTAGTGGATTTGAAAGCTCTAGTATCCTCATTCTCAGTGTTTACACCTTGTGTTATTTTCTTCTATTTACTTTTATTATTTCAGTCACTAAAAAAAAATCATTTCGTCGTACCGACAAAACAAACTCTTTTGGTTACTTTTATTTAAATCAGTTTAGAAAGAGCAAAAACTTCAACTTACACTCACCAAGTCTCTGTGGTTCGACCTGTATTTGCCCTGCCTGCAATAGACAGTGTGCACTTGCAGTATACATAGTAGTAGGTATCTTTTCCGAGCCTACCATGGTTGATTTTAAGAGTTGTCCCTTCTAGAATATGCCTCCATTATGTACCAATCAATGGTCTATACAAATGATAATGACTCCAGAATCCGTAGGCACAAGTATAAAAATACAATGAACTTCATCAAACTTAATCAACATGTTGGTTTCAACTATATCATCCATATCGTAGTATGCATGTGACATTCTCTTGATTTGTTCTTTTTCTTCTTTGTATACTTTTTCTTTTTCCCAAGTAAGCGATGAAAGAAAATACGGATTTGGTCTCTGTGACTGGTTCAAATAGTTTGTCTAAAAGAGTAGTACCACTGCAGAGCTACATTCATAGCTTACCCATTAGGATGTATATATCTTAATCTCATACCAGTTGTTGGCCTGGAAAGGACTTGAAAAAATGTGATATTCCAGGCACGTACTGTTTTGGCTTAAAAATTCTAAAAACCGCGTTTTGAACTTTTAGCAACGGTATTATATTTTTTTCTTACCCTTCACATTAGATTTTTTGCAACGTTTTGGTCAAACGAGGACTCAATGAGTCCAGTTTCCTACCCCAAACATAATGTTAACCATTGACTGCGTAACATTGAGTCCAGTTGACTGACCCATGTACTCAATGGTACTCCTACCAGAGTCCTCGAAAACGTAATGCTAACCATTAACTGCGAAATGAAAAATTGCAAAAGATAAAAATAGAAACCCCAAAGAGAATCAGCATACCTCCTCCTCGATATCCAATACTGTTGAGGCATTACTCAACGTCGAATTTAGTCGCAGTGCATAAGAGCTTGAGAAAGCGATGAATAACAAGTAAAAGAGCAATAGGCAGCCGCACAATGATCTCATGGTTTTTTTTTTTAATATGAAAAGACAATTAAAGATTTTTAAGAAATGTTTACACCCAATTCATCTCTGAAAAGAGATTTCAGCCAGGTTGAAAATGTTGAAAGCCAACATTCATCAATCCTAAAAATGATAGCCCTTTTTGCTAGGCTATTAGCCACCTCATTAGATTCTCTATGCACAAATGTGCATTTCCGATCTCTAAAACTGACTGAAAATTTATACAATCTTGAATTACATTATTATTTGTCCATCAGACACTTCCTACACTACCATTGATAGCTTTAACTACGTTGATGCAATCCCCCTCCAAGTGTAACTTGTCAACAACAAAAGCTTTTGCCCACTTTATAGCTTCCAGTGATGCTAGAGCTTCCGCTTGTTCTTCATCCTGAGCTAACCCCGAGATTGACTGCGCACCTCCACAAATCCATGTATCAGAAAACATCATTAGTCATATACCCATATGTTTGTTGTCTTTCAAAAATGCAGCATCAAAATTTAATTTGTGAAACCCATTTTCTGGCAATTGCCATGGAACCACAATTCTCAGTTTGTCTAAGATTTGATCTACTATTCCTATACTTCATGTAGCTAATATTCCATTCATTCGGCTCCTTAGACACTTGAGTTACTAATTGAGATGTTTGAACTGTTGCATTATCAAACACAACTGAACACCTAAGCTTCCAGATCTGCCAAATAACAAAACTAACAAACTTTATAAAAATTTCATGTCCATCTTCTGGTTCACTACTATTCTGAAACCAACTTTTGATCCACTCCTGCAGATTAGCATTTAGAATACTACCTACAATGTTAGTATCAAGTGCAAGCCACAATCTCTTAGTTACTTCACAATCAATTAAAAAATGATTGATTGTTTCTTCTTCATGTTCACATAAAGGACATACACTACTCATGGAGTTCACATATCCCCAACCCCCCAACAATAGTGCTTTCTTACCGGTTCTAGACCCTACACATACCTTTCTAAACCCAAGACACAGACTCAGAGTATTCAACATGAAAAGGATTACAATTTATTAAGTATTTATGTTTGAGAATTTTCACCCATAAAGCTCAGGCTCATTTGACATCCTCCAATCTAACTTAGCCAGAAAGGCAGCGTTGAGATGCTCAGTTTTTCTTATGTTTAAACCGCCTAGTTCTATAGGTTTAGTCACATTGTCCCATCTCCTAGGGTAGTAACCTCTAAAATTACATTTTTTATTCCAAAAAAACTTCATCTGGATAGTATCTAGCATATCAGTCATTTTTTTAGGCATGAGAAAAACTGAAAGATGATGGGCAGCAAGAGTTCCTAGAGTAGGTTTAATCAAGGCAGTTTTACCTGGTTGATTAAGGTATTTACCTTGCCATGCTTTTAATCTACTTTTACAAGAATACCCAAGATGTTTGAAAGTTGCCATTTTATCCTTCTGAAGCAATAATGGCACATCTAGATACTTATCAGCTAATCCTAAATTTTTTATTTTAAGAATAATAAGGATCTGAGACTTTATCCTTGGTTCAGTTTTAGCATCAACTGTAATGGATAGAATGACTTGTCCAGAATACTTACTAAACTTTTCTAGCATCAACTCTAAATTCTTAGCACCTTTTACTATAGCCCTTGTAAGCACAAGACAATCATCAACAAAAAAATAAGTGACTCACAAAAGGACTAGAAGTAGTTAACTTAATTCATTGAATATGATTTTTATGTTCAACATCAATAATCATTTTAGAGATCACATCCATATATATAATGAATAAATAAGGGTACAAGGGGTCTCCCTGCCTAAGACCCCTTGTAGGATAGTGAACCTCTCCAGGTGCACCATTAAGAAGGATATAAGTGAACATAGTAGAAACACATTGTTCAATAAGATTGCACCAATGGTCATGAAAGCAAAGTTTTTTCAAAATATCAATTAAGAACTTCCATTCTATCTTATCAAAATCCTTAGACATGTCAAGTTTAATGGCCGGCCATTAACCCTGATTTAGTTTTCTTTTTTCTCATTGTATCTACAGTTCATGAGTTATAACAATGTTATTTGTTATTTTCCTAGAAGATAGAAACGAGGCTTGGTAAGGACTAGAGCTGGCAAACGGGCGGGCCGGGACTGGCCCGTTGCGGGTTACCCGGGTTCGGGTTAACACGGGTCAAAACCCGCGGGTTGAAATTCTTCACGGGTGGTCATTTCTTCAACCCGTGCCCGTAACGGGTTAAACTTGCGGGTTCACGGGTTAGCCCGCCCGTTCGCCAACTCCAAATTTGACAGAGTTTCCCCTGATTTCTGGTATATTTCCGGCCAAATTCAGGCAATTTAAAGGTCCTTCTCTGCAACCTAACATTCATCTAATTCATTCACTGCAAATTATGCAATCACACATTCAATAACAACAACAGCAATTCAACCACAAACTTATACTCATTTGAAATTCAACTAAAACATGAAAACAAAGAAATTTCATCTTCTAGCAAAGATTTCCAAAAAGATCTGAATTATTAGGCATTGATTTTGGAATTTCGCTAGGAATTGGACTTGTTTTCTTTGCCTGTAATTCATCACCATCTTCAATTGACAACACTGAACTCAACATCACAACACCAAATCAAAAATAAACAAATTCAACTTAAACCCCAAATTCGACATTACCGTAGAATCCTGCGATGCAATGCGTACACCATTAGGTAACGTTGTCATCTTAGTCACAGATGGTTTGACATAATCAGGTAAGGGAGATGGATTGATAACCCCAGGTAAAGGGAAATTAAGAGGAGGTAGGGTTTTATAGTTTTCTCCAGTAAGCCAGTTGAAGAAACTTCCTGAAGAAGGTGTTGAAGATACAGAAGCAGATGTCGTAAACCTATTCTAACCGTAACCCTACATTTGTAATCAATCAATCAAATAATAATAATTAGGAACCTAGATCGATCAATGTAGAGTTAAACATAAATGAAGTGAGATTGTTGTTGAGGATTACCTTGAGAGCTCCTCGGAGCCGAGAACTTGAAGCTCTGTACATGATTGCTGGTTTGTGATGGTGAAATCAGAAACCCTAGAGGGGGATTTTTTTTTGAGGGTTTTTGAGTTTTTTGAGACCAGTAATTCATCACCATCTTCAATTAACTGAAGCAGAAACAATACCCATCTTCTGATTCTTGATAAACTCTCAATTTCAACTTGATTTCATCCTTGATTTCTTGCAATCAACTAATTTCTGGGATTAACTCAAACTCGAACTTTGATTTCTCACCATATTCATCCCTGTTTCACGATTTAATCGCAACAACAGCTTCCTCCTAATTCTCCTCTAACCCATCTAAGACTCGTACACACAAATACGATCAACATCTAAAATTCCTGATTCTTTCCCATCTTCAATTTCAACCATTGACGTAAGAGATGATGAAGGATAGACTAATAAATCTAGGGTTTTGTAAGGATTGAAACTTCAAATCAATGATTCAATCCATGTTCTAGGGTTTTAAATTATCAGTAGAAGAGAAGAAAGAAAAGAAGAGAGTTAAGAGACGAATAGAACAATACCCATCTCATCTCTTTCTACTGTAATGAGAGAAAATAAGAGACGAAGAGACAAGTGTGGGTATTTGGAGGGACACGTGGGGGTTAACGGGTTCACGGGTTGTACCGCGGTTTACAAGCCGGGTAGGGTTAACCCGTTTTCCCACGGGCCGGCATTTCTCCAACCCGAACCCGGCTTGTTAGACAACCAGCCGAGCCGGGTGCGGGTTTTTCACGGGTCGGGTCGGGCAAACCCGCGGGTTTTGGCTTGTTTGCCAGCTCTAGTAAGGACTAATGAACTTATCCATTACAATTTTAAGTCTACTAGCTAAGAGTTTAGAGATTATTTTATAACTCACATTACTTAAACTTATAGGTCTAAAATCTGCAGGGATCTTAGGTGCATTGTTTTTTGGAATTAGAGACATAGAATTATGGTTCATCTGTTTTAGGAGATGACCAGAATGCAAAAAACTCTTAACCATAGTTATAGTATCAGCACCAACTGTATCCCACATTTTCTGGTAAAAACCAGGAGGGTACCCATCATGCCCTGGACTAGTCCAGGCTTTCATTTTACAGACAATAGCTTTGATCTATTCATTAGAAAGAGGATGGATCATAAAATCATTCTCCTTTGTGGTAATACATGGCTCTAAGACATCAAGAAAACCATTGTCACTAAGAGGGTTTTAAGTTCTACTCATCTTACTAAAATGGTCTCTTAATTCATCTTCTATCATGCTTGTATCAGTTAACCAAATGCCAATGCTACTTTTTAGACAATCAATTTGAGTTCTCTTTTTTCTAAACTTGACTTTATCATGAAAATATTTAGTATTTTTATCATCAAAGGTCAGAACATTTTCTTTGGCTCTTTGCATGTAATAGTCTTGTCTCACACTATACCAGAATTTTAAAGATTCCTCTAAGCTAGCTTTGAGACTAATGTTATTAGAGTTTAGGATGTCACTAGAGACATCCTATATTTGTTTCTGAATTTCATTTATGTGAGTCTGAAACTTGCCAAAAGAATTAAGGTTTCATTGCCTAAGTGCCACCTTTACATTAGACAGACATTTGGTATGTTTGTAAGCATTGGACCCATTTTCACTAGTTCTCCAGTTTGCAGTTGTTTGTGGGTGAAAACCATTTCTGCTGTTTTTGGTAAATTTGGGTGTGTGGATGAGAAACAAGTCTAGATCCTAAATAATGCACTGCAAGGGAGTACTTTTGATTCAAGAGATCAATCTGTACAATCCTGGCCTAAACCAAGAAATGGCCGTTCCAGGCTTGCTTCGGTCACAAAGTGAAGGAGAAGGGTTGGTCTTAGGGGGGGAAGCGAATAAAGTTTTGAGACCAGAATGGTTAATTCTGAAGGTGTGGCTGTTTTATGACTTGTATCAGAAAGTAAAACTGGCTTGCAAAATGAAAAGCTATCAGTTCTTTGGTGATTTCTGGATACTATGTTGTTGCTGACTAGAACTTGTTGTTTGGTGGAAATAAGTGAAACCTATTTATACAAGTCATAATAAAACATACCTTGGTCTCGTAGGAAGTGGAAATGATTGAGTGATGGAAGAGTGGGGTAACGTATAACCGTCGGAAACCATGCTTCCATGATGAAGGAATTGGATCCATTTACACCCTTTACTTCTTGCCACCACTAAATGTTTTGTTTCCTGACACTTTCTTATAACGGGCGTATTGCACGCCGCACGCTGTAAACCGCTAAACCAATACCCTGATGAGTGTCCCCCAGTTTTGTGACATGTTTGATGTCTCAAGTATTTTTGTGGAAAACATGTAGCAGTTTGCTATGTATGGAAAGTCAAGGTCAAGAGACTTGCCGCAGTAAAATAACATGTGATGCTATTTTGGCTTATCACGGTTGGTCGCCTAAAACTTTCCACTAGCCTATCAGTTCGGTAGAGAACCTGGACGGTCGAGATCGCATCTCATGAGGAAGGGTAGCCATTGATTATGGCCACATGTTGGCGCCTGATAATAGCGCAGTGGCGCCATTGGCATATACGCCAATGGTATAGTGGCGCTTTTAGCTCATGCCAGTGGCACTGCGGCATGGCTGGCATAGTTAGTGCATGCCAGTGGCACAGTCGAATGGATGGAATAGCTAGTGCATGCCAGCGGCGCGATGGTGCAAGTAGCGCCTAGCGTATCCATGGTCACTAAATTTTGGAACATTGGTGTCAGACTCCAATGTGGTGTGGAAACATCAATTTCAGTGGTCCCATCAATCCCAATGCTCCGTGGAACATTATTTGGCTTGGTTAGCGTAGCAACTTTGCCTAAATTAGGGTTTCATACACCGCTACTAGAGCATGGCCGCGCTTACGGTTAGGCTAGCCAAATTAAAGTCTGTTGTGATGCTGGTCACGAACAGAGAGTGGATTGGCACGTTTTGGCATGATGCTGCGGTAAGTAGAGCGTTTGGCATGCCCATTTGGCATGTGTGATTGGCATGATTTTTGGCATGTTTTGCATGCCACCAGCATGTTGGCGCAGTTTTTGGGAAGACAACTTAGTATGGAGACCTCTTGACATAATTTCCACCTCTTTTAAAGCTGTAGCAGGTTTAAAGCAACCTGATTGGTCAATAAAAGTGGGCCGGCAAGCAACATGGGGTCGGCCTCATTCTAAATATGAGTGGAACATTTAAGGAGACCTGATTGGTCGATGGAAAGGGGGCCAGCAAGAAAGGGCGTGGCCACACTTCCAGTGTGTCGTTGCATATTTAAAGCGACCTGATTGGTCGATGGAAAGGGGGACAGAAAACAAGGGCGTGGCCACACTTCCAGTTCGTCGTGGAAGATTTAAAGCGTCTTGATTGGTCGACAAAGGAATAAGGGCCGGTTGGGTAGCATAGGGCGTGGCCAAGTGGTGCCGACTGGCCTAGAGCATGGCAACCCTTCCCTCGTTGTTTCTCCTACTCCGATGTTCTGTTTATTCTTTACTTTATGACTGAGTATTTTGTGCTAGGGCGTTAACCTTGGTACTTGGAGGTCCGTGCTACTCTGCTGCGAGTGAACACAAATCCGTCATGCCATACCAATATTAAGGGTTCTGCCGGGGAACATAAGTACAAGAAAAGTACTCAGCAGGCTCCGGCATTTGTGAGTAATGCAGCTAGGAGCTTATACACTCATTAGCGTCTATACTAGTGAACAGATCATCTAGGAGCTTGATTTTCAATATAATATGAAAAGAGACATAGGCACTCATCAGATTTGGATATATTCTCCAAATTCCATGCGGAATATAGAAATATCAATGTCTATTACATCTGATGTCGGGTCAGGTAGATAGACTTTTACAAATTTATCCCTGAACTAAAAACCACCATCAACAGCAGTTATAGCATATTTACAAGTATCATTACTGAGCCAACATCTATTAAATCCAAGGGGTCTTCTAGTATCATTATCATCCTTATAAGTAACAATTAAGATGGGAGAATGAGCACTGGAAACATAAGCAAGATGATAAACAATTGCATTAGGGAAAAAAATCAAGCCAAGTAGCATTAAGAAGATCCCTATCAAGTATTTTTATAATCAAAGATTCATCACTCCTTTATGAAATTCAGATCAGAAACACTTAAAGAATCTATGTGATTTTTAACTTCATCAAGTTGTCTTTGAGGAATTAGGTTTCCACCAACTTTCTCTTCCTGTCTAATTATAAAATTCAAATCACCTAGAATAACCCAAGGGAAGTTATATGTATCAACAAGATTATCAAGATAATTTCATTGTCTTTCCCATCCTTGGTCACCAAGAGCACCATACATGCAATTTAACAGTATATGACCACTTCTAGAGTCCATATTAACTAGAACAAATATGAAATTTAAATTCATGTCTACTAAGTCTATATGAATCCCATCTTTCCAAAGCATAAAAATACCACCAGAAGCACCAATTGGGTTAAAATACAGATAATTCATGTAGTTATAGGAGTGTGTAAATTTCTCTATTTTCATTCATTGTCTTGGTCTCACACAAGAGAATGATGTCTGGATCATTGACTCTAATTAACTCTCTTAAATTTTGCCTAGTGTACTTATTACCAAACCCTTGAAGTTTCCAGTTAAATATTTTTATTTTATAATAATCGAAACAAAATCCTTTAACTGGAAACCTATAAGACAATTTAGATTTACTCTTGTTATTTCCTAACAAACTACAAAATCCTAAATCATGGCAAAACTCAACTTTATCAAAACTATCTAGATTATCACTACAAATAGACCAAATAGATTCAGAAATATTGCAGGAAATTGTAAAAAAAATTTTTTTGGAAAAGATAATAAAACCTGATTTGTAGTATTTCTTTGAATCTCAGCAGCAGGGAGATGAACATTTGGTTCAATTTTTTCCCATCCTTCCATCTCATAATCCATCATCCTCATGTCTTGATCACCAGTAGTTGTGGATTGATTCTCTATTGAAACAGCTATACCAATTTCTTGACCTAGATTTTCATGGTTGAGGTTTTCTCTAAACAAGGGGGTTTATAAATTGGGAATTTTGTTCGATAGGAGTAAGGTTGTCTTCAACCCCGTCATCTCTGGATATCTTAGTCCTTCTTGGATCAAGCCCATCTTATTCCTCAGCTTCAGGCCCATCAATGAGATTTTCTTCAGATGCACCTCCTAACATTTCTTCAACTTTGTGTGCGTTAACAACATACAAGTTTTGGAATTCTTCCTCCGACATTCTGAAGATCCATAAATGAAAAGAAATTTCTTCACACTTATCCTTATCATGATCTAGCACAAAGAAACTTGGACAAATGTTCCTTGGTTGCTTCTCAAAATGATATTTTATCCATACATTTTGTCTAGCAGCTGTTATGAGCCAGATCCCTCTTTGTAAAAGAACACGGACCACGTTCCATATGGTTGATGGTTAAGTGCTACTTCCATGCACAATTCCATTAAAATATTAAATCCAAGAGCTCAATGCTTAAAATAAAACCAAATGATGGAATAGTGTCACAATTTCTTGTAGTGTCAAAAACGATCCTAAGTGTTTTTTTTTATGGTCAGTCAATGATAAAGATCCTAAGTGTTACTAAGGAATCGGTATGAAATGGTCAGATTTAATCTTCAGAATTTGTTATATTACTGTGATGTTAAGTGTCTTGTAAGTCCTTGTTGCCTGTATGATTACTTTGAGTCAATTGAAATATATGTGATATGCTATGTAACCTTCCCGACTTGGAGTCGCGGTATTATGAATAGAAATGAAAGAGGCATGCATCTTTTTTGAAAAAATAAATAAAAAAAATCAACAATAAAGATTTTTAAACATACATTTTTCTTTTTCGATTTTAGTATATACTTATTCCATGCATAAGTTGTGCATGAAACAAGAATATGTTTTTGAAACCAAAGGAGTATAAAGCAAATACCTATTTAATAAACCACCTAGGATGGCTATCCAAGGGAATTATATAAAGTTTTTTTTTTTTTTAATCGGCAAAGAAGAAATATATTGATCAAAAAACAATGCGTATAAAAAAATTATACCACCCCAAGTACAAAAGGAGAGAAAGAAGAAAAACGGAGCAAAAAAATAAGTTGGTAACAGACTACCAACTTATTGAGAAATTAAATAAATGTTTAACCAATTTTTCATGGCTTCAGAAGAATCCAGGTTTTCAAAATCTTTGATAGCTAAGGACCAAGAAAACATGCAGTAAATTTCCTTGCTAATAATAGATGTAGCATTGCTTCTCTTGTCAGTAAAAATTCTGGCATTTATTTCCTTTCATATACTCCACATAATGGCAGCAGGAATCAAATTCCACACTGCATTGGCAGCATCATTACTTTGCAAAAGACCCCAAGCATGTAGAACATAATTCACTTTATCTGGCATAGAGAAAAACCAGTGCATCTTGAACATGAAATGATTCCAAACTTGTCTGGAAAAATTACAATGAAATAAGAGATGAGAGCAATATTCAGTCTCATTGTAGAACACATATCCTTCTAGCACATCAATGTTTATTCTTCTGAGACTATCCCTTGTAGGTAATTTGTTATAGGCAATGAGCCATAAAAAAAAGGTGGGCATTTAAGCTGCCAAATGAGATTAAGAACTAGACCTGACAAAAGAGTAGTATCCTCTGCAGACAAAATATCATAAACTGAACTGACAGAGAATTGGTTGAATATGAAAAAATTCAAATATGTATTTAATAGATCAAGCTCCACTCTAGATGCAAAATTTAGCCTTCTTGGAATATGCAAATTCCAGACTACAGCATTGCCAACCATAATACCCAGATTAGCCACAGAAAGATTTTCACCTCTTGAAGCAGCATAGAGATTAGGATAACATGATTTGATTTTGATTTTGATATAACCAATTGTCCTCCCAAAATTTGCAGAGCATTCCATTATTGACTTTGATTCTAACGTTCTTTAGAAAAGTAGAATGGTACTTCATTATAGCTCTCCAAACTGACTTTCCATAGCTGCAAGTTGGAATTTTAGAGACCCAAGAAACCTCTCAAGAATCATACTTTTCTTCTATAATTGATCTTCACAGAACTTTATTTTCTGCAGCATATACCTCCAAGACCATTTTGTGAGAAGAGCATGATTAACTTGTTTAAGATTCTTAATGCCCAAACCACCCACCTTTTTTCTTCTAGAGAGAGCTGACCATTTAACCAAATAAAGTTTTCTTCTACCCTTGTTATCATGCCATAAAATTCTTTCATAATCTTCTCAATATTCTTAGCAACAAAAGTTGGCATTTCATAAATGGACATACAATACACAGGAAGGCTTGCCAAAACACTATTAATTAGTGTTATTTTTCCAGCTCTTGACAAGAGAGGTTTTTTCCATCCAGCTAATTTGAGAATGAACTTTTCAATTATTATATACCACTTTGCTACTCCACCACATCTATCTCCTAGTGGTAAACCCAAATAGGTAGTAGGAAGAAAACCACTGTAACATATCAAAATGGAAGAGAAAATAGACAAATCCCCTTCAAAACCAACGCCATAAATTTAACTCTTGCAAAATTAATTTTAAGGCCAGTTAGCATTTCAAAAGAGAGAAGAATGAGTCTTAAGTTTCTAACCTGATCAACATCTGCATCTAGAAAGATGAAAGTGTCATATGCAAATTGCAGGTGGATAATAACCAAACCATCAAGTTTAACTTGAAAACCAGAAATAATACCTTTATCTTGAGATTTCTTGATCATGAATGTTAAGGCCTCTTCAACTAGCAAATATAAGAAAGGTGAAATGGGATCACCTTGTCTGATACCCTTCTTACTTATAAAGAAACCAGTTGCACTGCCATTAACAAGAATTGAAAATTTAACATACTCCACACAACACCTAATCCACTTCCTCAATTTGTCACCAAAACCCATAAGTTTGAAAATTTCTTCAAGAAAATCCCTATTAACATGGTCAAAAGATTTTTCAAAATCGATTTTGCATAAGATACATGGTTTGCCACTTCTTAATCTTGAATCAATTAATTCATTAGCAAGTATGACTTCATCCAAGATTTGTCTTTTCTTGACAAAAGCTGACTGTTGTTGAGATATAATGTGAGGAAGATTAAGCTTAAATCTTTCTCGAAGTATCTTAGACATAATTTTATAGACACCATGAATTAAGCTAATAGGCCTCATATCCTTAATTTCTTCAATAGTATCCTTTTTAGGTATCAAGGCAATAAAAACTTTCTTCAATCTCCAGTCTAAGAAGTCTTTGTTTTAAAGTTCAAACATGATATTAAGAAAATATTCTTTAATGAAATCCCAACAAAGTAAGTAGAATTTTACAGGAAACCTATATGGACTTGGAGATTTGAATTGGCCCAGTGTTTGTACCATAAGTAAAAATGCCACTAAATGGGCCGAATTGATACTCGAATCATCCTTTGGTCCTCATCCAAGCCCTCTAACCACTCAACCAAGGCATCCCACTAGTCTGCACAAGTCGGTCAATGGTCAAAATCGGTCAACTGTCAAATTCAACATCCGGTCAAGGTCAATGGTCAAAGTCAACGGTTGGTCAACTATTGAAGTTAGTCGCACCCCTAGACAGTTTTTAGTCTTGTAGCCAGCAATGCTGCTAACAAATTCCCATCCAAAAACTCATCCGCCCTGCCAACCAGTCTCCACCCATGTTGCCAGCCAGCCACCATTCACACTGCCATCCATTATGCATGTCAACCATCAATCCAGTCTGCCAATATGCAGAATTTATCATGGAAGCATAAATGTGCAGTTCCATGCAGAATTGAATTCCAGCAGTTTCAACCATGCAAATTGAATTCCAGCAGTTTCAGCCATGCGGTATTGATTCCAGCAGTTTCAGCCATGCGGTGTTAATTCTAGCCGTTTCAGCCATGCAGTATTGATTCCAGCCGTTTCATCCATGTAGTGCTAATTGCAGTAGTTACATACATGCAGAATTAACTCTAGCTGTTTCATACAGAATTGAGGATGGAGGCATGAATGAGCAGTTAATGTAATTTATGTGTACATTTAGATATGAAACTGTATAAATAGGGGAGAGAAGAAACCTGGAAGAGAGGTAGCCAATAGGGGGAAATACTCATATTGTAATACAAATATCAATAACACAATTCTCCCCAAGGGGATTCGCCCGTGGACGTAGGCAAACAATGCCGAACCACGTAAACCCATGTCTATCTTTGTCTCTAATTTGTTCTTCATCATGTCTCCTAACCCTAATTATTCATTAAATTATCCATTCATCGTGTTTCGTGCCCAAAAGTAATTTTGGGTACAAACATTGGCGCCGACTAAGGGGAGTACGAGAAAAGGAATCGTACTCTCCCATTGAGAAAAGTTGTAGAAAATGCTACAAAATCATGTCCGTGGGAAAGCAGTTCGAGGATCTTGAAAAATCACTGCTGCAGTCCAGTTTGATCATAATGGTCATGATCCGGTGATCGCAATGCCTGCTGCGACCATATAATCGCACTAAATGCAGTCCAGTTGATCGCAACTGCTGCAATCAAGTTTTGATGTTTCAGATTTGTTGAAGCTATTACTAACGGATACCTCAGAAAATCGCATCACTACAAAATCTGATGATAGTGTTGCTGTGATGCTCGGTCAGCGACAAAAGATGCAGTGAAACATCCTCAAAATTATTGATGGATGTTCGATCCGCAACATGGTTGGATCCAATTTTAATGTCAATCGCTGCAGTCCAGCTGACTGCAGCTGCTGTATACCAATTAATCGTAGTTATTATAGTCCAGTTGATCGCAACTGCTAAAATCCATATTTGTGGATCGAGATCTACAAAAACAGTTACCTTCTGAAACCACGGAAATTGGATCACCACGAAGTCCGATGAAAATGTGCCAAAATGTTCGATCCGCTGTAAAAGTTAGAGCGGAATACCACCAAAATTGATGGCAGTATGTTCGAACTGCTGCGCGTTACATGGCGAAAAATCATTATTAAGACTGGTGAAACCCCCACAAGAACGTTCGATCCACGGTGTCATAAAAACATCATCAAAACTATTGCTGGATGTTCAATCTGCAACATGGCTTGTCCCAGTTTTGTTTCCAATCACTGCAGTCTAGCTGATCATAGCTGCTGCAGTCCAGTTAATTGCAGTTACTGCAGTCCAGTTGATCGCAACTGCTGCAGTCCAACATCACAATCGGGAGCCACCACAGATGACTCACTGCAAAAATCGCCAAGATTGTCGTCAGGATGTTCGATCCGCAGCATGTTCAAGACCAAGGTTCAGAAAAATTTGCTTCGCAAATAACGCATTACCTACCTGATCGAGTTTGTTGTATGTCAAAATCAATATTGTCATGATAGCGAGGTTATAAATTTCTCTACATATCAAGGTGCTTGAATACCCAAGGGAAAACCTCCAGAAAACCATCTCAGAAAAATCCATAAAGTGCCACAAAAGTGCAGCAAAATCATGGTAAAAAATTACATGAGAAAAACGCAACAGTCCTTAAAACCGTTGTTAAAAGCCCATACGGCTGTTACGAGAGGTTTCCAAGGAGAAGAAAACAAGTCAGTCAAACCTGTCACCAAAAGTCCGAAGGCATAGATCACGCTTCCTAAACGTGTTACAAAAAAAAAAAAAAAAAAAAAATCAGAGCCGTCGGCCGTAGACGGCGGCTTCCTCACCCACTTCATCGTCCGTGTTCACCTACTTCATATCCCCATCACCCACGTCAGTTTTTCACTCACCCACTTTTCCTTCTCAGTCACCCACATTAGAGTTTCGGTTAACCCACTTCAACGAAGGTCTTGTTCACCCTCTTCAGTCAGTTATACAGAAAACACTTCGATGCTTCAAGTCACATCAAAGTTCGATGATCTTCACTATCCAACCGTTGATTCTACGGGGTGCATCAAACTTCGATGCTTCTAACTACATCAAAACTCTATTTTCAGGAAAACTTCCATGCTTCATATTTCATCAAAACTTCGATGTATCTCGAGTCATGACCGTCGATACATTTCACGATTACGATGTCGGCGGCCATTACGAGCGAGCGGCGGCGGCAGCGAACGACGATCTGATCGGTCCGATTAATCGGCAAGTTATAAAATCGGCTACTAATCGGGAAAATGTTAAGATGTATCTCGGCCAAACTTAATATCGTGGCCCTGATCCTATGCTGCGCGACGCAATTTAATTTGATAGCCCTGGATTTTTCAGCCCACATTCGTTTGGATGACGGATTTATACGCCCCACTGGGGCTTGGTATTAAAATTTCGTAGATATCTTCTTCATCCCACGCCCGAATTGGATGATTTTTGGCTCGTTGCAATAACGTTTCAATATCCAACGTCGTGAAGGTAAAATTTTACAATTGGAGGAAAATATTTTTGGGGTGAAATCACGACATCAACATATTTGGGGCATGGCGCTAACCAACCAATTCTTCGATAACTTCTTCTTCATGCATCCAAACTGAGTGATTTTCGGCCCGTTGAGATCGTATGTCAATTCCCGTCATCGTGAAGGAGAAAGTTCAATTTTCGGAGGAAATTAAATTTTTAGAAATTTGAAATGACAGCGCCAGACATGGTCACATTCAATCACCACCGAAAATACTACAGTCCAGTTGATCGAACTGCTGCAGTCCTTTTCCACATAACTATTACAATCAGTTGATCGGACTATTGTAATCCAGTTTCACAGCAACAGCTGCTAGCCAGTTAATCGAACTATCGCAGTCCTTTTAAATTCCAACCTAAAGTCCAGTTGATCGAACTGTTGTAGTCCGATTTTCCCAAAACTGTCTCAATAAAGTTTTCCTCACCACTACTTCAGTCTAGTTTTATGCATAACTGTTACAGTACAACTAATCAAAGCTTCTAAAAGACAGTTCCGTGGCAATTGTCTTCATTCCAGTTTGGACTTAACTGGTGCATTCCAGTCCGCAGACAAATCAATTACTAAGTCAAGACGAGACGCTAAGGCAACTATACTAATCAGCATCGCTGGAAAACACCAGCATAGCCGGTGGGCATCCTAATCACTTCGTAAACGAAGTCGCAGTAACATTTTCAATATGGTCAGTATATGATAAGTATACAATTTACATATTTTTTCTTTTTTCTTTTCATATATTCATGCATACTTTTGTTCAATAAGACACCTTTAATGTGGCGAGCATTTTCTCAACGAGGGGATGCACACATTTCAATTCTGCGCGAATCTGTAATAATGGGATTGGCCCCCCGCGCGAATTCCTGATAGCAGACATCTTCAAAATTCCATGCGCGAGCAAAATGCAGCAAGGCAGTGCACCCTTGTGTGAGAATTGAGCAGCATGAAAATTATTATCTACTGGGGGCGAGTTTCATATCACTTCAACGTGACTGACTATCACTTGGGGGAGAGATATGTGACACCTCATGTTCTGAAATGACTCATTTGGGGCAGGCTGCGTAAACACCCTATACGATTGGGGGCAAGTTACGTAGCGCCTAAATGCAATGCGGAGTTCATCTTTCGTAAATCAAAACTTCAGGTAACTCGAACTTTTTAATCCTCCAACGAGTTGCAGGATTAAGAGGGGGCGAGCATACACCATAATAATTTCACCCATAATATTTTTACATAATTATTACAATCATTAATGTTAAACTGCCATAGTTATATTGAATGAATTATTGTACTCCAGTTCAAGGGCAACTGCTGCACTCGGTTGGACGCAACCGATGTAGCCCAGTTACCTGCGAATTCTATACTCAGTTGGACGCAACTGATGCAGTCTGGTGACACTCAGTTGGACGCAACTAATGCTGTCTAGTTTTATTTATAACTTTTACACCTATGTTTATCGAACTATTTGAGTACAGTCCCTCAGCAGCTACTGCAGTCCAACTAATCATTGTTGCTGTAGTGTAGCTTTATTCATTGTTGCTGCAATCCATCTGGTCACAGCTGATGCAGTCCAGTTATGCTCTAATTTCCTGTAGTCCAGCTGAACCCAGCTGCTGCAGAAGAACTTTGTTCGTTGCTGCTGCATTCCAGCTGATCGCAGCTGATGCCGTCCATCCATGCTCGCAGTTCCTGCAGTCCATCTGAATGCAACTGCTGCAGTGGAACTTTGTGCGTTGCTGTTGCATTCCAGCTGATCGCAGCTGATGCAGTCCAGCCATGCTCGTAGTTCTTGCAGTCCAGCTGAACGCAGCTGCTACAGTGGAACTTTGTTTGTCGCTGCTGCATTCCAGCTGAACGCAGCTGATGCATTCCAGCTGAACACAGCTGCTGCAGAGGAACTTTGTTCATTGTTGTTTCATTATAGATGAACGCAGCCGATGTAGTCCAGCTATGCTCGCAGTTCCTGCAGTCCAGCTGAACGCAGCTGCTGCAGTGGAACTTTGTTCGTTGCTGTTGCATTCCAGCTGATCGTAGCTGATGCAATCCAGCCATGCTCGCAGTTACGGAAGTCCAGCTGAATGCAGCTACTGCAGAGGAACCTTGTTCGATGCTGCTGCATTCCAGATGAACGCAGCTGATGCGGTCCAGCTGAACGCAGCTGCTGCAGTGGAACTTTGTTCGATGCTGCTGCAGTCCAGCTGATCGCAGATGATGCAGTCCAGCTATGCTCGCAGTTCTTGCAGTCCAGATAAACGCATCTGATGCAGTGGAACTTTGTTCGTTGCAGCTGCATTCCAGCTGATCGCAGCTGATGCATTCATGTAATGCAAGATGCTCCTGCAGTCCAGCTGATCACATCTGTTACAGACTAGCTTCACTCAATACTGTTATCGCTCACTCACAATACCACTCCATTCAAGCATCACTCCTCTGTTACAGAACAGTTCAACCTTCGGTCTTGATTTTACATACAACAGTGGTTCATGCTCAACTGTTTCCCACTGACCTCCCAGTCACAATAGCCACACTTGGGGCGTCGTAATTGTGATTTCCACAAGTAACAAGGGGAATTCGCCAATCGCCCCAACTTCAATAATCCACACTTGGGGGAGAGTTTTATTATTGACTAAGGAAAACAGAATCTTCTTTACCCCCAACAGGTTGGAGGTTAAGAGGGGGCGATGTTTGTACCATAAGTAAAAATGCCATTAAATGGGCCGAATTGATACTCGAATCATCCTTTGGTCCTCATCCAAGCCCTCTAACCAGTCAACCAAGGCATCCCACTAGTCTGCACAAGTCGGTCAATGGTCAAAGTCGGTCAATGGTCAAAATCGGTCAACTGTTAAAGTCAACATCCGGTCAAGGTCAATGGTCAAAGTTAACGGCCAATCAATGGTCAAATTCAACCGTCGGTCAACTATTGAATCCAGTCGCACCCCTAGCCAGTTTTCAGTCTTGTAGCCAGCAATGCTGTTAACAAATTCCCATCCAAAAACTCATCCGCTCTACCAACCAGTCTCCACCCATGTTGCCAGCCAGCCACCATTCACACTGCCATCCATTATGCATGTCAACCATCAATCCAGTCTGCCAGTATGCAGAATTTATCATGGAAGCGTAAATGTGCAGTTCCATGCAGAATTTAATTCCAGCAGTTTCAACCATGCAAATTGAATTCCAGCAGTTTCAGCCATGCGGTATTGATTCCAGCAGTTTCAGCCATGCGGTGTTAATTATAGCCGTTTCAGCCATGCAGTATTGATTCCAGCCGTTTCAGCCATGCAGTGCTAATGGCAGCAGTTACATACATGCAGTGCTAATTGCAGCAGTTACATACATGCAGAATTAACTCCAGCTGTTTCATACAGAATTGATGATGGAGGCATGAATGAGCAGTTAATGTAATTTATGTTTACATTTAGATATGAAACTGTATAAATATGGGAGAGCAGAAATATGGAAGGGAGGTATCCAATAAGGTAAAATACTCATACTGTAATACAAATATCAATAACACAATTCTCCCCAAGGGGATTCACCCGTGGACATAGGAAAACAATGCCGAACCACGTAAACCCATGTCTATCTTTGTCTCTAATTTGTTCTTCATCATGTCTCCTAACCCTAATTATTCCTTAAATTATCTATTCATCGTGTTTCGTTCCCAAAAGAAATTTTGGGTAAAAACACCCAACATTTTGGTTGCTGCTAGACACTCTTCTTCTTCAAAATCTCTCTGAAGCATTTCATTCATCTTCTCGGTAATTTTTGTGAAATTCATTCATTCCATGGAAACAGTTCTCTGGCTTTGAGACTGAAAGATGTTTTGGAAGTAAGAAGCAATACCACTTTAATCTCTACTTCATCACTAGTTAGAACATCATTAACTTTTATACAGCCAATAAAACTTCTTATTCTTCTATCATTTGCCAGCCTGTGAAAATACTTGGTGTTGTTCTTAAAGTCCTTGATGTGAGTCATTCTTGCTCTGCTTCTCAACTTCTCAGCGTTAATGAAGGTCAGCTTATAGTATTCTTGTTTAACTTTTTCTCTTTCTTCCCATTGAAGCTCAGTTATACCATTGTTACTATCCTCTATTGCACCAAGAGCCATAAAAATGTCCTCCAGTTCTTGAAGTCTACTATCCACTGCACCAAACTCTAATTTTCTCCACTCCTTTAATTTTATCTTTAGCATTTGAAGTTTCTTGCAGAAAATGTAACCAACACTTCCTGAAACAGAAAAATAAAGCCACATTTCTTTGACAAAATTTAAAAAGTTGGTATGAGAGAATGTAACACTCACAACGAAAAGGTGGAGGACCATGATTCAAACCCTGAAAATTAAGTGCAATTGGAATGTGATCATAACAAGGGTGTGCAAGTGCATGTTGAACAACTTGTGGATGAACATGTTCCCAATCAGGTGTAATAAAGATTTTATCAGTTCTGCTTCTTATGCTCTGAGTTTGATTATTGGTCCATGTGTAAGTGGCACCAATAAGTTGAAGATCAATCAAGTGATGTTTTGAAATGAATCTATTGAACATAGACATACCAGAAGTAACTTCTCCACCATAATACCTTTCATGAGTGAATCTTATCTCATTAAAGTCACCTCATATAACCCAAGGATAGATCCAAAAGCATTTAGTTTCTTCAATCTCTCTCCAGAAAAGCTTAACATCTTCAGTATTGGATGCACAAGGTGCATAAACTCCAGTAAACATGCATTCAAAGGAATTGGATATATTTTTGAGTAATAAGGTAATTGAATAGGGCCCTATCAAGGAATCCATGACCTCTATTTTTTAAGAATCACATAAACATAAAATACCTCCTAAGTTACCTTGTGAGGGTGAATCAAGCCATTTAACAGATTTGTTACTCCAAGACTGCCAAACCAGAAGATGATTGCATTGCTGAATTTTTGTTTCCTGCAAAAGCATGATGCTTGGTTTCCAGTCCCTAATCTTCTTCTTAACAACATCTCTTCGATTAAGATCATTAAGACCACATATATTCCAACATATAATTTTTGAATCCATAAAAGTAGTTCAACCAGAAAGAGAAACCAAATGAACCAATCAAACAAATTTTTGATTTTCCAGATCATAATTAAAAAGATGAAGTTTGAATGTTTCCACCATGGCATCATTGACTTCAACTTGTGAGCCTTTTAGGTGTATACCAAATTTAGGACACAAAGCAGCCATTTGAAGTAAAATTGTTTCAAAATCATTCTTCAAAATATGATTTACCTTGTGTTTTAACACTACACCAAATTTAACGTTTAGCAACAACTTATTTCTGTTGCTGAGCGGGGTTGCAACAGAAATTATCCGTTGCGAAACACCCTGTCGCAGTTTTTCGCACTAGCTGTAGCTCTGTTGCGAAATTCGGTCAACAACGGCAGTCGCAACAGAAACAAGCTGTTGCGAAACTATAAATTAGCGACAAGATTAAGCTGTTGCTGATCTGTTGCTAATTTTAGAGTTATTCCGGGATATTTTTATTAGAACTGGATATAACCGTTCTGGTTCATATTTAGCAACACGTTTAAGCCGTTGCTAAATATTTGCAACTAGAAAAAAATAGGTCAAGTCTTCGTTGACCTAGTCAAAATCGATATCCCCAAATTTATCCTGCAATGCCCTGATTCTTCCCATTCTGGTGATTCAATTCCTCAAATCCAACATTCGATTATAATTGATTCATGAGTTGTAATTGTGCAATCTAATAACCCACAGATTCTTTAAAGGATTTTATAATAAAATAAAAGATTCACAATGTGAAGTTTTGAGTATCACAGTTGGAGACATACAATGTTACAGAGATGATGAAGACGATTAAATATTGTACTTGACAAACAATGTTTTATGTTGAAGTGACCTAGTTTAATGTAACTCAAAGGATAATCATACAAATATGACAACATATTGATACAAAAGTTAACCTGAATCCGTTTTAGAAGACCAACCTCATCTAAGGCAAAGCCGAAATTGCTTCTCATCACTGGTAGGACATGCATCACCTTACGTTAATTGTAGCCATTGACTATCTAAAATAAAATGCCAGACTAGGTTACCTGGTTCAAAATCCAGCTTCCCTTATTATATTTGGCAGTCTGAAAGAAAACAAAGTATTTTCAAGATATATCAAATTAAATACCTAAGCTCTAACTCTGTAAGACAATTATTTGAAGCGAAAACAGAAGACAGTGCCAACTATATAAAGTTTAGAATCTTCAATATTACAGAAAGCAATACAACTTCAATAATTTAAAAATAACGGAAGTATCACGACATGGCTAACAGTCCTTTTGACATATAATGCCAATGTTACTGAGTCGAACAACTCTAAATAAATGTCTGTACAAGTTAGATATGGGGAGCTTAAAAAAAATTGAAGAGGAGAAGCATGGCCGCTACCTCACCTTTTTATTTAACATGATTCTCTAAGGAATCATCCAGAAGAGTTACTCTTGGAATCGTACTCCTTGACCTCTAATGGGCAAACAAGATATATAGTTGACTTTGCTCGACATACACGAGAGTTAACCAAGATTTTTGAAGGAATAAGAAATCATACCTGAATGTAGCCTTCCAAAAAAAGTATATCTGAACTCGGTCATTGAGTTTTCTGACACTGCAACCGGAAAAGAATGATATATTAGTAAATTATAGAATAGCAAAAGTGAGTGAATTTTGAAGTTTCCACGAAATAACAATCCACAACTCATTAAAATTTCATTAGAAACTGTACTTACAACATACTTCATCTGGTCATTGTTTGTGTAATCCACAATCCCAGTTGTGCCTATAAAAAGCGAAAAAAACGATATAAGAAACTTTTACTGTACCACTATTAGTCTATTACCAATCGACAGAAGCTATGAATATGCTACCAACTAAATAGACAAATGGCATGAACAGAACAGTTTCACTGCATCGAACCCAGGGGAAAAAAAATGATAGTCGCAACTTTTTTAACCTCCTGTATACATAAATAGAAACCAAAACCAAGAAAGTTAAAGCTGATTCAAGGCACCTCCATCCTCATGAAACACTTGGGAGAAACAGATACCCCCAGCTCGGCACATATGATCCTACTCATGTAGACCATAGAGGATAAAAAGTTAATGCTCTTAAAAGAGACTAGCCACTAATTATATGTAATTCTTTGGGTAGATTTGACTGTATATACTCCTGAAAGCCGAACATTCCCCTTAGCCAATTAATAACATTCAAGTTTCCTTTTATCTTTGCTGATCAAACGAAGAAGGCCAAGTAAAGCCACGAATGTTCCACAGAGCAACCGTACAGAAGCCTTAGCCTTCTCCTATTGATGTAGAAACTATCACAAATACATATGTAAATATTTCACGTGTAAACAAAAACCCTAAATTAACAAAACCAAGTGTCTTACAAGCAGCCAGCATTCGCTACTGGGTGGTGAAAATGAAAATGAAAATGAACAGATTCACACAACATCTGTTTCTAACTTGACTCAAACGTGATGTTGGATAGACTAAGACAGTAAACTACATGAAGAACTTATCTCTCGATCAGTCAATTGCGTAGTTTAGGACATTTGCAAAACCAAGAACTTAATTATTTTGAGACCAACTATCACCTGGCAATCAAGCTTCTTATAAAATGCTAATCCCTTTTATAATTTAAGGCAAAAAAAATAAAATAGTACTAATAAAAGAAAGAAAGAAAGAAAGAAACAGAATGAAAGGAATATCTGATTTGCTATCAGAGAGGCATGATGAGAAATCCATGAGATAACTACGTAATAGTAGAAAATGCATACATTTTAGTTGGGACGAGGAATTTATAAAGCAACAACCTAAAAGAAAAAAATGCTTACCTTTAAACCCGTTGTTCGAGCGTGGCTAATAGCTCCAGCAAGGTTACTATCAGTTGTAAGTAAAACTTTATTCCCATCATCATCTTCACACAAAAAATAAGGAAAATAAATTACATAAATAATAGAATAATATGCCCCGAAACGAAGTTGAGAAAGAAGGGAAAGATAAAACATCAAGCATACCAAAAACTGTGGATGTTCTTGATCACTGTCAGTTCATATCCTCTGCATAACGGTAGATACAAGCTCCTCCAAATTCTCAGTACTTGTGAAACTCAACTGTGTGTTTAAAGCGAGTGTAGAATCCCAGACACTATAAAAGTAGATAGTATTAAATGATACCTTTGGGTGTCATAATCATCTTTAGGTGGGTCTAAAGCGAGGGCAAAATCCCAGAACTTCTGCACCATTGTGGTTGCCATGTCATTGACAGCTCCAGAGCTACCATCTACCTTCAAGAGAGAAATACATCTTAATTATGAAAGGTAGATTACACAACCTTTAAGCTAATTGAGTATTTTCACATAAATGATACACTGCATACTCTTTACTGACTTATCCTACTAGTATCATGACCATTGTAACATATGGACATCCAACATGAGTACATGATTAATTACTATAAGGCTTACCATCTTAGAGTGATTCCCAGTCAGTTGCCTCATTTTTTTTTTATCATATAACCTTGTAGTCAAATGAGTTTGAATTTAGTTAAAAGATAGTCATACACAAGACGTTTCAAAACTTATTTATTTGGAACCATAGAAAATCATACCTTGAAGTTAAGTACAGGCTTTATACCGGCTGCAAGACCTGAAAAAGTTCCTATTTTTTGCTAAGATTGTGCTTTTATTTTTTTCAAGTATAGGTCACAGTTCATCGGATCAGTAAGGATAGTTACCCTTTACAACTTGAGAAGCCATAGTAAGCGCATATACCCCTGCATATGACTCTCCAGAGATGTACACAAGATTATTTACAAAATTACTTCATAAATCTGAAATCAAACAAACACAGCTTGCAAAAAAAAATAGAAAAAAATAATTAAAACAAGGATGAAAAAGCTCAAATCAAGATTCATAACAAAAAAATAAGTGATAGGGCTAGAGTTTATACTCGATTTTCTTGATTTGGTGCCCCACTCTTCCCGGATTTATTTTCGATCTTCTTTTGCATTTCAAAATCAAAAATCAGAAAACAATTTCTAGGGTTTATAAAATCAAAATATACAAAATTTGTAAAATAGGTTATCTTACCTGAGATTAGGTTACCCAAACTCAGTATATGGTTATAGATTTCCTGTCAAAGTTTAGTTTTGAATTTTGTTTTTGATTTATGGTACATTAGGGTTCATACCATAAACTCTGTGAAGGAAAAAGGTGAATGAACGAGTTTTAAAGAGATCTGGAAATTAGAGATGAGATTCATGAGATTAAGAGAGGATTTTTCATGATACCGATCTTTTGTGAGATTGATGATGGATTTTGCGATGAGGAAAGAGGAAAGAGGCGAGGCTGGGAGATCTGAGAAAACAAATAAAATGAAAGCAAAAGCTAAGTGAGAAATATCTAAGAAGGTCAAGGGGTGTACTTAATCCCAATACACATCTAAGCAGGTCAAAATATGGGCGGAATAAGATCCAGAAGTGTTGCCAGGCACACACGTGACTCGCATGCCTAAACTACCCGCAACTGCTAGTAGCAACAAAACCATAACTGTTGCGAATTTAGCGACAGAAAATAGCTGTTGCTAAACTTTAGCGACAATGGTTTTTGTTGCTAATTGGCAACAGCTCTAGCTCTGTTGCTAATCTAGGTTGCTAAATCCTGAATTTGGTGTAGTGTAATATACTCCATTTTTCTAGTTGTTTTCCAGAAGAAATCAAAATCACTAATTTGTTTAGAAGAATCTGTTACACTTTGAGCTACACCGTTTGTCTGAGGAACTCCTAATGGATCGATCATCTGTAAGTATGGAATTGACACCGCCGTCTCTAGATAATCTTCCACTTCTTCTTCAGATTGAAAGTTTGGTACACTAGCCGTTATGAGTGGTTGAAATGAATTTGCATGAGTGATTGCCTTATCCTTTGAAATATTAAAATAAGATTATAAACCCAAAGCCCGATCCATATTAGTGGTTGGACTTAAAGGCTTTTCTGTAGGAGAAGAAAAACCCGAGCCCACCTCAATTAACCGTTGCCTTTTACCATTTTGATTGGTGGTAAATTCAAAATTCAAATTAGAATTTGAAATTTTAATAGGAGATATTGCCTTTCCTTTTTCAGCAGCAGCGAATTTTTTGAACATATTTCTCCTCCTTGAATCATGTGGTTTTAATATTGGTTGAGATATTTTCGGCCAATCCATATTGAATGAGAATTTTGTTATTGACTCAGTAATTTTCGGATCCACAGTAACAATCTGCAATTCCTGAACCCTAACTTTCCCGTTAGTTTGATCAATATCTCCATTAATGAGTTTCATAGAAGAAATCTTGACTGGAAAAGAATAACCCTCGTGATGATAAAGAAATGATAAAATAGTGCCATCATAACTATGAACCTTGAGACGTATAGCAGATGCGTCTTCCCATTGAGATGTAGAATGATGAACTGCAATAAGACCACCAAACTTTTGACTAAACTCATTGTAAAATGTTGAGCCCCATAAGTTGAAAGGCACACCATGAACCTTCAGAATCAACTTCAGATAGAGGTATTGAATTTGATGCATTCCACCAAGGAAGTAATCTTATTGAGATGCCGTTAAAATCCCATAATCCTTTTTGTATCATTTTTTCACGGTCCTGTTGTGAAGAAAATAAAAATGCTTTCTGTGATTCAAAAGGAAAAATATAAAAGCCCAAATCCATATGAAATCTTCTTGCAATTTCCTAGCCAATGTTATTCCAAGAGAAAACTTTATGTGAAGTTTGAATTATTAATGCATGATTCCAACTTGTAAAAGATAGCTCAACATTTCCATTTTCATGTGTTTTAGAATTTTGAGTTTGTGGAATGATCTTTTCAGTTTGTTGAACAGTCTTTTCAATCTGCAAAGACTTGTTAGATTTTTGAGAAACCACCTTAGAAAAAGCTTGAACAAAGTGATTCCATCCAGATGAATCCTTCCTCTGCAGGAAAGCACATGGAATGCTTGATTCTATCCTGCGATATTGTTGCAAGAAAAAATTCACCAAACTTATTCTGACCTCTATGAAAAGTCCAGTACCAAGATCCATAAAATCTCTTTTTTGATTCCTTCTTTAGAATATTCTTCATCCAAATCACCCCTTCTGGGCATATTAAGGTTTGAATAGTCTTTTTGTTATTTTTTGTTCTTTCATCAAACAAGATCTCATCTGATTTTTTTGTTAGCACAAAGGATTTGTACTTATAATCAACAAAGATTTCTGGAAAATTGGTTCTACCTTATTCTTCCTTCCAACAATTGTTTCCCATTCACCCTCCTCTACATCTTCAACTGTAGTTTCGTGTTGCTCTTTGCTTGTAACCTTGTTGCCATTAACCACTGCTACCCAACTCAAAACACCCTATGATCTCTTTGAAGAATCCTGCTTGCTCATCTTGTTCCGATCCGTATCCAAAAATCCTTCCTTGCACATTTGAGAAGATGAACCTCTCACCATTTTTTCCGCGAGAAAACCGGACATTCTCTCTCTAGTTTCACAATGTTGAGACTTTTAATTATATATAATTATTACTAGCAGAAATATCTCTTATTGGATCTATTTACCAAAAGAGTGAAAGTTAGATCTATTTACTGAAAGAGTGAAAGTTGAGAGAACGAGGGTTAATACAATATGGGAATTACTATTCCACTTAACTATTAGCTAGGGAGTCTGACTGCTGCATTTAGATTCCCTTATAAAATGACTTGCATCCCTAGTTAGTGCTTAATTTTATTAACCCACTTAACATCCTCTATGCCTAAAACCATTCTTGGGGAAGAAGAGGAGCCATGCTTTCTTTTAATAGCCGAAGAAGGGTTATTTGGTTCTTTTGCTTTATGACACATGGAGTGAAACGGCCGGTTGGTGCAGGCCCGGTCCTGGATTTTAGGTGGCCCTAAGCAATTTTTATCTGTGGCCTTATTATAAGAAAGAAGTTTCACTCACTCACTCACTCACTAACTTTTTTTTTTTTTTTTTGAAAACAACAAAAAAATTATTTAAGGTTCTTGATTAAAAATAGGAAAATTCTTCACAAAACGCGGTTTTAAACTTCTTAAAAACCGCATAAAGACGGGGTAGGTCCCACACAACAAGTCCATGCAAATCCCAAAGGGGGTGGGGGGGTCCTATACGATTTTTAGCTTGTTCAATTTCACAATTTGTTTAGGATGATCCTTAATAATATACTGTAGATGCATTTTTACTACCAACTACATCCAAAGGATAGAAAACTTCTACTCAAGTCAATATGAAAGTAAGCACTCGACAATGAACAAAAGATATACGTGGTTCGGTATGATTACCTACGTCCACGGGGGTGAAAGGATGTATCTTATTACTTCAAAGTGTTACAAAGGTGTTGCTCTTAGTCGGATTTCCTTACAAAGATGAACTTACTTCTCACTCTCTTATCCTTGGTGTAAACTCGAGTTTCTCTCTCTTTCTTTCCCCCAAATTACAACCCACCTCTCTTGGATACAAGTCACTCTATTTATATGAGAAGTTCTATACAACCAAGTTAGGGTGTGGGTCATGTTGCATCTATTATGAAGTTCTGTGATCGGAACTGCTCACGTCGCCCCTTCTTCTATGCGCATGGACGATGCATCTTGATTCCTTCGTATGTCTCTTGTCTAAGACGACCTCTTCGGGTGTTCTCTGGGCACGATGTCGCCTATCTTATCTATCGCCTCAGTGTTGGGCCGATGTGACACATACTTTCTTATCCTTTTGACCGTTGCACCTCGTTCGACCCGCCATGTCTTGTCTTGTCAGCTTTGTCAGAAACCAGGGGTCGAGTCTTGTCCGAAAGTTGTAGAGCAATCACGCCCGATCCACATGGCTCCTCAAATCTCGCGCCTGATGATCTTCTTACTATGCTTCGCGTCTCTTCGTTTTTAGGTGCACCAAGGCTTAAGATGTTTCCACATGGATCTGTGGATAATTTACACCTACATTTATGCCCCTTATTTCGCTCGTGTGGGAGACACGAGTGGAAGAACGTCATCCCAACTGTCCACGTCTTCATCCATGCCGCAAATCCCGCCATGCAATGCCCCACTAACTACACTTTATTACCTGTAACCGTCGGCGTCGGTTACAACTCTTCCCCTTTAAATAGCCCGCTTATTTTTCTCCTTCTTCTTCTTTATCCTTTCTTTCTCTGTTCCCTGCCGCTGCAACTGTTCTCCCAGATTCCTTCATCACCCTTTGCCTCTGAGAACCCTAGTTTTCTTGATTTTCTTCTTTCATCTCCTCCTCACCGATCACTACAGTAGCCGTTGTTACAGTCTCGTCGCCTTATCTCTCTTCGTCGAAAACCAAGTTTTACATTATTTTCGTTAATGGATTATTCTCCCTCTATGATTGAGAAAAGGTCTATTGATGATGTTTTTTCCGAGATTGATGCTTTTTCCCTTTCTTCTCTGTTTTCTTACGAGAGTCCCTCCGAGTACGATGTTCATGCCATTAAATCTATCTTTCCTGACGATTCTCCTTCTGTTTCGTGCAGGTCCGAGAGAAGGGTGAGAGATATTTCCGACGAGGAGTTCATTCAGCAGTTGAAGGAAAAGTACGACCTTGGAAACTACTAAGTTACCCTGATCTCGGGCCAAAACAGCCTCTTGAAGAAGTCCGATATGACGAAGCACGAGCAGTCGGCTGATTGCGTGGTCATCACCCAGGGCCAACCGGATCTAGGCCTTCATCTCCCCCTGTACAACCCTGATAGCCCTTTTTATTACGATGTTCTTTCCCAGCTCAAGCCCTCTCGTTCTTTGGCTAAGTGGACTGGAAATACTTTCCGAATTATGAAAGAATGGAGGGATCGCCGAGATGGTCACGGTTCTACTGCCGAGTGGTCGACCTACAAGCCCGAGGACGCTTCAGAATACACCGTTGCCAATTTCTTTGTCAATTATCGAGCTGGTACTTCCACCTTAGGAGATCTTGCTGGTTTTGCTGCTAGTCCTCATCGGGTCAGAACTATGACCGATGGTGTTGAAAGGATGATGATGGATGCCGATCCCATCATCCAGGGTTCCAACAAGAGAGCCCGACATTCTAATGATCCGATATATCCCTGAGTTCCGCTTCTCATTCGAGGCCCCATTCTACATGGTAGCTTCCCATCGCCTACTTTTCCTGACGAGCCCTATTCTTTTTGGGTAGTTAATGATGACAGAGCTGATAAGGTATGTGTTTTCTCCTTTGTTGTTGTTTGCTATCTTGTTAGCCTCGGGTGTCAACTGGTCACTTGTTGTTGTTTGAAAATCTCAGGGCGACTCTACCAAGGGAGCCGGATCGTCTAGGAAAAGAGGTGCTGGCACAAGGGTTGAGGAAGACCAGGGGAAGGTAACAAACATGATGATTTTCTTATAAGTACATGTACTTGCCCCTGTTTTTTGCCTTCACATGTTCTGACGAGACACCTTGTGCAGAAACACCCTAGGCGCGATGATGGTGATGTTGACGATGTTGACCCCCAACCTCCTAGGCGTAATCCCCTCAGAGGTAAGCAAGTTGCTAAGCCACCGCCGAAGAGGGCCCCAGTCATTGAACTTTCCGATGAAGATGAACTATTTGGTGAGAATATCTCGGGTGACAAAGGTGATGAACAAGGTGTGGGCGACCAGCAAGAGCCCTTGGAGATGCCCGTCGTAGAGAATGCTGTTACTGATGTACCAGAAGAGCTTCTTCGTGTGCCCCGGATTACTGAGGGGTCATCTTCTGGCGCTGCAATTTCATTCACCATCTATGGCCCTATCATGAATTCTTTGGGTGCGCTTACTTCACCCGATTTTGAAGCGTATACTGAGGAAGAGATGTTGAATGCGGTGCCCCTCTATGGCGATATCGTCCAGACTCTTGACACAGTGGTGAGCGGATCGTTTTAGCATAGTGGTGGCCCCTTGATTTCTGTTCTTATTGTCGCTTACGATTTACTCGCTTTTACTTGTGATAGATCCTGAACCGGGTACGCTTAGATGCCGCCAGTCGCCTCAGAGAAAAGAAATTGTTAGAATCTCTCCAACTCCAGTTACAGAACAAAAGGAGCCGTGCGCGCGAGCTAGAAATTAAACTCGCCGATGCCCAAGGTATGTTACAATTCTGCGACTCTTAACTTATGTTGATTGAGTTTATCGTGCCATCATCCTGAGTCGGGTATCCTTATGCTAGCCGAGGTAACTAGTGTAGGCTTAGACGCGTCTTCAGAGTTTAGAATCATGAAGAGGAAATGGGATATTGAGGAGGATTTAGTAGAGAATCTCCGTCGGCGAATGGAAAACAAAGATGACAAAATATATCGCCAGGCTGGAGAAATCGAAGAGCTCAAGGAGGAACTAGAACGGTATTGTCAGTTTGAGTATGACCCGGCTGAGATAGACAATTTACGAGCTCACCTGGGCTCTTTCTAGTGCCTTGCTACTGAACAAACTACTCTGTCCACGAACCTGGAGCAACGGGTAAACACTTTGCAATTACAAAATCGAGACCTTCATGAAGATCGTCGACGAATATTAAGGGACAAAGATGTGGTGGAGCGAGCTAATAGTGATCTTCTAGGCCGAGTGAGTGAGTTTTATAAAGTGAGGGACGAGCTAGAGTGGAATAGATCACATCTTGATGTGCTCCAAGTGTCGCGCAATCGGTTAATGGAGGATTGGAGTGAGCATAAGAAATATTGCCCCAGTAACGAATTCAACGAACAAAACTATAACGAGTTAACCATGAAGTTATCCAAGGCCGAGGATGAGTTGTCCAAGTCGGTAGAGTCGCTTTAGTCGGTGTTTCCATCCCTTTCAGGTCTCTTAGACGATGTGTTGAGGTCGTTCCTTAGATTCAGATTATGTCTTATTCTTGCAAAAAATTTAAATCGTGTTCGACGAATAATGTTCTGTCTTTGTGATTTTGTAGCCGAGAAAAAACGTTCTCAGGAGATGGATCAGGAGGTCCGTCGATTGAAGCAGATCGAGGTTGATTTGAGTTCCCAGCTAGCTGATGCCGATGGGATGTTTCTCATCTTACCCAACAACTCAAGGATGAACGCGTCGCCCATGCGGATGAGATAGACGAGAAAGTCCAGACGGGTATTGAGGCGTGGGTGGAGAACAAGCGGCGCGAGGTCTCACAGAAGAAGGCCGGAACTGTTCCTCCGAAGGCTTGAACTCCTATTTTGTAGTGCTGCGTCACTAAGTTTCCCCTTTCCGTCGGGTTGTAAATCGCTTTGAACACTCGTCCATTTTTTTATTTTTGCTACACTACTTGCTTGTTTTTATGGGGGTGCTGCGTCGCCGACGTTGTTTGTTTTATTTCCGTTAAACTCTTCATTTCGCATAGTTGCACGACATTTTTCGTACTTTCTTACTAGACGCTTGACGCAATCGAATTATCCTTTGTTTCGCATGTTATTCCTGCAATTATTTTTCAAGTAAGTTAGTATTTTAATCATTTCTGTCGAACACACCCAACAAGGAGGGTCATCGGGCCCAATGCCATGTCCTGATTGGGGTATCTCATCACTATCTATTTGGATTCAGTGGAAGGGTACCAGTCAACCTAGTTCTAGGCCCAATATTCCCGAGTGGTTATCGACCAACCAGTCTCGGGCAAGTGGACACGGCCACCTGCGATGGGGGCGACTTTTCAAATGTAAGTAGGCCACCTAGCTGAGGAGACCTCGTGTCTCAACAACCTTTGGAACTGGTTTCCAACCACCAGAACCCTTAGGCTACCTCGAAACTTGCAAACTGCCGCTGCCCTGAGTACGAATAGCCAGGCGACTGTAAGGCACCTCGGCACTTCCACACTGGCGTTGCCCTAAGTACGAATGCCCATTCGAGTGTAAGTCACCTCCGCACTTCCACACTGGCGTTTACCCGAGTACGAATGACCATTCGAGTGTAAGTCACCTCGGCACTTCCACACTGGAATTGCCCCGAGTACGAATGACCATTAGTCACTCATGTCCTATCTCATACCCCTCACGGTTTCATAGAGATAGGAGACATGTATGCTTACCATTTTTCCGTGTCGCCCGTCAAGGAGGGTAGAGTTTCAAAAACTTGATGTTCCATGGTTTGAGCTCTTTTATTCCGTCGAGTCGCAGTAGTCGATACGATCCTTCGCCCGCCTTAGATTCAATTATATACGGCCCACCCCATTTTGGTGCTAGCTTTCCGCCCTTTTTGTCTTGCTCCCATTCAACCAAAAATTTCAATACTTGTTCCCCTTGGTTAAATTCTCTTGGTCGAACTCGCTTGTTGTATTCTCGTTGTAACCTCCTTTGATAGTTTTCCATTTTTTGTAACGCCATCTCTCTTGTTTCTTCCATATCGTCGAGTTTAGCCAAAATCAGATCGGACGAGACGTTTCGCCTCCAAGCTTCCGTTCTTGTGGTAGGGATCATGCCTTCTGTCGGTAAGATCTCCTCGGTTCCGTAAGTAAGCATAAATGTAGAGAATCCTGTAGCTTCCCTTCGTGTGGTTCTGTATGCCCATAGGACGTTATATAGCTCCTCACACCAATTGCCATATTCCCCGTCCAGTTTCTTCTTCATGTTATCGGCGATAGTCTTGTTAGTGATCTCGGCCTACCCATTACTATGGGGGTAAATCGGGGTAGCTTTTCTATTTCTGATGTTGTAAGTGTTGAACAGGAGATCAATGTTCTCGCCTTGAAGTTGCTTTCCATTATCCGAGACGATAGCTGCAGGGACCCCAAAGCGGCAAATGATATGTTCCCAAATAAATTTGAAAACGTATTTGTCTCGGATGTGCCTAAGTGGCGCTTCTTCTACCCATTTGGTAAAGTAGTCCGTGGCCACGATCAAATACTTCCTCTTCCCGGTTCCTACATGTAAGGGTCCGACTATGTCTACCCCCCCACTTTGCAAAAGGCCACGGGCTTATAACTGAGCTCAAAGGTACTCCAGGAGCATGGATTTTCTTTCTGAAACACTGACATTCTTCACAAGCTTTCGCCATTTGCTTCGCATATTCATTCATGTATACCCAGAAGTAACCCATTGTCTTTGCCTTGGCCGATAAGCTTCTCCCCGAGATATGATTTCCGGCCGCTCCATAATGTAATTCGTGCAGGATTATGTGGCCCTCCTCTTTACCCAGACATCGTAGGAGGGGTCCCAAGTAAGACTTCCTATATAAAATCCCTTCCCGCAGATCGTAGGCGCCCGACTTGCTTTTGATTTTGTTTATCTCGGGCCGACCCTTAGGTAGCTCACCCGTCTCTAAGTATTGATGTATTGGATTTCTCCATTCGCCTTATTTGTATCTCTCGGCTGTGTTAATGGCCACCTCGACCCGTATTTCTGGTGTTTCTGGGATAGACGGGATAAGAAGCCTCATGACACGTATGCCTTCAATGCTCATGTCTACTAGCTGTGAGGCGATGTATGATAGAGCATCCGAGTGCCTGTTATCTTTTCGGCAAATGTGGAGGAATCTAATATTGGGTATCTTCTTGATGTAAAATTGAGCGAGCTCCCAATACTTTTGCAGCACAGGATCGTGTATAGCTTATTGGCCCGTAATTTGCCGGATTACCAATTGTGAGTCGCTAGTCAAGCGGACCTCTTGCATCCCCATCTCCACAATTATTCGTAAGGCATGGATCACCGCTTCATACTCGGTGACGTTGTTTGTTTCCTTGAATTCTAGTCTGGACGAATGCACGATCTTCCTCCCTTTTGGTGTGGTAAATACTAGCCCGAGTCCCGATCCTTCTTTGTTTGATGCCCCGTCGACGAAGACATCCCATCGTGTAGGGCTATTGGTGGCTAATATGTCCGTTGGTTCCTCTTGTTCCTCCATCATTCCCGGTACGCCTTCTACCTCATCCTCATCACTAAGGGGGAAATCTGCCAAGAAGTCGGCCACTACTTGCCCTTTGATCGCGGTCCTCGTCTCGTACACCACGTCATATTGTTTGATTATGGCTCTCCATTTGGAGATTCTCCATGATCGCCCTGCACTATCCAAGACTGCTTCGATAGGAAATTTGGTGAGCACCCGTATTCGGTGAGCTTGAAAATATGTTCGGAGCTTAGAAGCAGAAAAAGCTAGCGCGAGTACCATCTGATCTATTCTTGTATAGTTTCTCTCGGCCGGGCTTAATGTTTTACTAGTGAAATATACTGGCTTCTCCACATTTCCCTCCGATTTTACTAGCACTGCACTAATGGCATAGGGTGTCGCCCCTAAGTATAGAGTGAGAATTTCTGACGGCTCGGGCCTCTGAAAAACCGGGAGGCTAGCTAGGTGTAACTTGATATTTTTGAAAGGCCTCTTCGCTGGCGTCCGTCCATTGGAAATTTTCTCCTTTCTTCAAAATGTCGTAAAAGGCCTTGCATTTGTCCGATGACCGTGATACAAATCGTCCCAATGCTGTTATGCAACCATTTAGTTTCTGCACGTCTTTTACCGTCGCGGGAGATGGCATTTCGAGGAATGCCCGGACCTTCTCGGGATCCGCTTCTATTCCTCTAGGGGTGATGATATACCCCAAGAATTTCCCTGATGTGACCCAAAAGTCGCACTTGGCGGGGCTAATCTTCATCTTGTGCTTCCTCATTGTCTGAAAAATCTCCCGAAGGTCTCGGACATGGTTCTTAGCGCGACGACTCTTGACTAACATGTCATCCACGTAGACTTCTATGGTGTTATGAATCTTATCTTCAAACATATCGCCTACCAATCTCTGGTATGTAGCCCCTGCATTTTTAAGTCCGAACGACATTTTGGTATAACAATACAATCCCCTTGGTGTGAAGAAAGAGGTATGCTCCTGGTCCTCGTGCGCCAATGGTATTTGGTTGTAGCCCATGTACCCATCCATTAAGGTCATCGCCTCGTATCCGACTATCGATTCTACTAGCTGATCTATGCTGGGGAGGGGGAAACTGTCCTTCGGGCAAGCCTTGTTCAAGTCGCTGAAATCAATACATATTCTGACCCCTCCTTTCTTTTTTGGCACCACGACCATGTTAGATATCCATTGTGGGTAGTGGGATTTCCTTATTATTCCGGATTCCTGTAGCTTCTTCAGCTCGGCCTCGACTGCTGCCTGTAATTCTGGTGCGATGCGCCTCATTTTTTGTCTAACTGGTTTGAACTTCGGATCAATTTTTAAGTGGTGACAGCAGACCTTCGGGTCAATTCCCTCCAAATCGCGCACTTCCCAGGAAAATGCGTCTAAGTTTTCCCTTAATACCGCTGTGAGTTGACTTGCTTGTTCGTCCGATAACAATGTCCCGATCCTTACTACCTTTGGCGCCTCTACCGTCCCTAAGTTTACTTCCCGAGTCGGTTCGACCGTCGAAAAATTTGATTTGTTCTCCCGGAAGACAGCTGCTTCCTTTGATTGCTATAAAGGGTCTTGCTCTTGGGTCTCATATGCCATGACCACTTGTGAAATCACCTCTTCCAATTCCTTTGCAGCTTTTATTTCCTCGGCTTTATTCTTCTCTCTCCTTTGCCGAGCTCGCCGATCCTCATTAATTTTTGCATCTACTTGCATACATTGTCGTGATGCTTGGGAATCGCCCATAACTTCAGCTATTCCCTTGCAAGTCGGGAACCTTAATCTCCGGTGGTATGCCGATGCTACCCCTTTAATTACAGCGATCCATGGCCGCCCGATAATCGCTTCATAGGGTGAGGCGACATCGACCACACAAAAGGTAGTTAGTGTGTCGAGGAAGCCTCCACCATCCGAAACCCTTAGGGTTACCTCACCCCTGGGGATATTTATTGTGCCATTGAAGCCGTAGATGCGATATGTTGAGGGGACGAGCATGTTGTCTGATAGTTTCATTCTTCTGAATGTGTCGTAGAATAACACCTCGACTGAGCTTCCGCTATCCACAAGAATCCTTCTTACTCCCCAATTTTTGATTAGTAAGGTGATGACCAATGGGTCACTGTGTGCTTGTCCATTTGCTGGGACATCCTTGTCCGAGAAAGAAATGGGTTGCACCATCCAAGGTTCCATAGGTAGGGCCTTAGCTACGCTAAATATTTCCTTTCCATCCCGATCCCTTTTATGGATCCTAGAAGTAATTACGGGGCCGAGTGTGTAGTCTTGAATAGCCGAGTGTGAAATGGTGCTCACCAACTGAGTTGTTCTATCGATGCGGACTTGATGAACTGGTGCATCGGGTGTTGCTATCGGTTGTGGTGGGTGCCGGACAAATTGCCTCAAATACCCATCTCGGATGAGATGCTGAACGATATCTTTTACTTCTCGGCAGTTGTTGGTGGAATGGCCCCTATACTGATGGTAGTGACAGTATTTGGGGTGCTCCCTGGTCTCTTGGAACTGAACTCCCCTCGACGCTGGGTAGTTGATATCGTTTCTCTTCTCGACTTCCTTGAATACCTCCTCCAAAGGAGCATTTAGGGGGGGTATACGATCGGGATTCCTACCTCGGCTTCTTCCCTTTAGCGATCCACTCTCTCTTTTCACTGCTTCTCGGGGGTGGATCCGATATCTTTTCTGGTCGCCTAATAGGGTCGTTTGTGGCCGCTTTAGCTTCAGTACCCGCTTCAGCACTAGCTTCTTATATCTCTCTATCTCTTGACTCGGACTGAATTTCTTCCAAAGCGATGTAATGCTCCTGCATTTTTCTCATATCCTTTAAGGTCTTCGGTTTCTCGGAGAACATGGCTATCCAGATGGGGTCAAATCTCCCTAACGCGTTTTCAAACCCAAAGATGGCATGATCCACCGGCACCTTCCCAATGTCAGTACATAGCTTCCTCCACCTATCGGTCAGGGTTCTTAAGGGCTCCCTGAATCTTCGGGCGAGGGTAAACAACTTGTTCAATCTGGGTCGAGGTCGACTGTTGTGCATGTAGGTCTCAAGGAATGCTTCGACTAACATCTCATACCCATTAATCGACCCAGGTGGAAGCGAATAGAACCAGTCGCGTGCCTCGCCCTCCAGGCTAGCTGGAAAGAATTTACACATGACTACCGGGTTGTTCTTCCATTGGATTAGTGACATGGTGTACATCTTCAAATGCTCGATCGCATCTCCTGTTCCGTCGAACCTAGAAGGAAATGTAGGTAATGTACACTTTGGTGGGAACGGAATTTGTTCGAGTTCTTGAGAGAATGGCGTCTTCTCGTCTTCGCTCATGATTTATGCCAATTTGTTCTCTTCGCCTCCGCCCGAGAGCTCTTTGATTTTTGCCTCCAATTCCTTAAATTTAGCCTTTGTTGCTCGATCCTGTCGCCCGTCTCTACCTCGCCTATCCTCATCAGTGGATGAGTCCTCGGGTGGCCCATATCTTTGATTGGGGGGTACCGGAGGCGATGGTGGCTGTCCTGATCGGCCGGACTGATTAGGGTTGCTCGGCCCCATCATAGGTAGCGCGTGACCTGATCGGTCATGGTAAATCGATGTTCCTCGGCTAGACGAGCCTCTTGATCTGGTTCGCTGATTTCTCAACTGATAGTTCTCATATTCCAAAGCGAGGTTTCGTTGCTAGAGCTCTCTTAGTGCCGCTTCTTTTCTTCTTTGGCTCTCCAAAATGGCCAATAATGTCGGGTATGTGCTTTCATGACTAGAATTCCCATTTTGGTTGTGTGGCCGAGGTTGTAATGGTACAGAAGGGGGTGGTGGGGGTATTATCGGACCGGCTACATGGCCAACCGTGTGATCAAGTGTTGGGCCGATATTGCTAGATGTTCCTCGTCCCATCTGAATCTGCCTGATACGCTCTTGCTCTTTCGCTAGGGCTTCCTGGTACTCTACTTGCTGCCTCGCTCTTTGCCTCTGGTCTTGTGCTGCAAGCGCTACCTCATCGTCATCGGTGTCTGAAGCTGTGAGCCCATCAACTTGTTCAACTCTTCTCTGAGTCAAAATAACTTGGTCCAAGGGTAGAGTGTTATCGTCTCGCCCCAGATCGACCTCCTCATCGACAATTGGCATTCCTCGCGCAGCTGCATGAGATTCCTCGGGCGGTGGTTTTCGAATGTCTTCTTGCCTCTACCCAGTTACCCCTGCCTGCATGCTGCTGCTAGTTACTGTACGATTCCTCAACATCCTTCTCATTCCTGAAGTGCTAGCCATCGGGTACTTCGCGTAGTCATCCGAGTATCGCCCCAACCTACGTCAGTAAATACAAAGAACACCTTACTTTGACCTGACTTTTGGAACATAAGTTCAAACAAAAGACCAAAAAGTTCGACTGACACCACAATTACCACTACGCCTGCTCTTGTTGACACAAAATTTCTTCCTATTACTCAGGTGGGTCCACCTATCTATCCCGTTTTGGTCCTACGCTGAATCTGCGCCAGGTTTTTCTCATTCGTCCTTATCTCTCCGTACGACGTCGCTTTCAGTACCCGACCTATGTATTTAAGTTAGTTTGTCCTTTGTTCTACATGCTCCAAATCATTGAACTTATGCACATGATGCTTAAATGGTACGGCGCGCAACCCCAAGATTCAAACTAAGTTTGTACTAACTCCACTTTCTCGAGACCTAATCATGACCTTTCCGACAACTTATGTTACACCGCCGGCAAAATCGCCAATCGGTTAGTAGCTTAACACACTAGGAGATATCTAAAACGTGTACCCTTGGTAAATCTAAACGCTCATCTCCATACCGTAGCTAGAGAACGACTTGTTTGACGTTATAGATCACTCAACTATCGGAAAAAAAATAGTCGTCCTTTCAACAGATTCTTCATCTAGCTTCTAACCCGAACTGTTAGTATCTGGTGAGCTTATGAAGATTCTTTGTTGATCGAACTATTGATGGGCGAAGAAAATACGAGAAATGCTACTTTCGAAGACACTACTACTGTTCTAACTTTACATGCACAGCAAATGACTCAAATCAAACATTATTTCGGCCAACAGAGTTCATCGTAGCTTCAACTACAACACGTTAACGTGTATTTAGGAGCTTTTGATTGTCTCTGAAGGTTTTCACGGCAAGGTATCCGGAGATCTTAGTCGGATCCCATTAGTCGGCGCCAGAATGTAGATGCATTTTTACTACCAACTACATCCAAAGGATAGAAAATTTCTACTCAAGCCAATATGAAAGTAAGCACTCGACAATGAACACAAGATATACGTGGTTCGGTATGATTACCTACGTCCACGGGGGTGAAAGGATGTATCTTATTACTTCAAAGTGTTACAAAGGTGTTGCTCTTAGTCGGATTTCCTTACAAAGATGAACTTACTTCTCACTCTCTTCTCCTTGGTGTAAACTCGAGTTTCTCTCTCTTTCTTTCCCCCAAATTACAACCCACCTCTCTTGGATACAAGTCACTCTATTTATAAGAGAAGTTCTATACAACCAAGTTAGGGTGTGGGTCATGTTGCATCTATTATGAAGTTCTGTGATCGGGCCTGCTCACGTCGCCCCTTCTTCTATGCGCATGGCCGATGCATCTTGATTCCTTCGTCTGTCTCTTGTCCGAGCCGACCTCTTCGGGTGTTCTCTGAGCACGATGTCGACTGTCTTATCTGTCGCCTCAGTGGTGGGCCGATGTGACACGTACTTTCTTATCCTTTTGACCGTTGCACCTCGTTCGACCCTCCTTGTCTTGTCTTGTCATCTTTGTCAGAAACCAGGGGTCGAGTCTTGTCCGACAGCTGTAGAGCGATCACGCCCGATCCACGTGGCTCCTCAAATCTCGCGCCTACTGATCTTCCTTCTATGCTTCGCGTCTCTTCGTTTTTAGGTGCACCAAGGCTTAAGATGTTGCGACCTGGATCTGTGGATAATTTACAGCTACATATACTTTGACCAAAAAGTATGTGTTTTGTGTAAAATTTCAATACAAACCAGTTAATAATGGAGTAGTATAAAAGTTTCGGACATTTTCTGGGTCAATTAACAACTTAGTTAATCAATTTTATTTATCTGTAATAGAGATATTCCTAGATAATTTTTGACACACATTCATGAGCATTTGTGTAACACTAACCGGCAAGGTAACTGCTTAACTAGCTAGCACAAAAGCAGCTAATGAATAGACTGAGCAGATATTAAGGAATTGTTTTATCCAGACATGTGTTTGGCTCATGGTTACGGTTTTTGTACTTTTGCTTTCACTACCTTAGGCGAACTAAATGATGATGCGGTTGTCCTGTTAAAGAGGCTTAAAAATTGTTTGTCAAGCCATACCATGAACGGCAAAATTGGTAGTTTACTTTTCCACATGATAGGTGTTGCTATTCAGAAGGGAGTGGGAGCTCAGCTTGTTGCTAGACTCCCGACAAGTTTCTTGTAACTTGTTCTTTACTTAACATTGTTGTTATTCGTTTTACATAAATACACTTTATCCAATTGGATTAAAGATTGAAAACAGCCCCACCTCATATATGTTCATGCATAAGCCCCTTAATGCAAAACACTCTATTTTTCAATTTGTGGCCCCCTCCCTGTTGTGGCCTCAAGCAAGGCTTTGTTTGCTTTAAGGGGAGGGCCGGCTCTAGGTTTGTGTTTTTTTAATAAAAAGAGACGACAAAGACACTACGACTCCAAGTACATTTATGAAAAGTTTTTTTTTTGCGAGAGATCGGCGGCCGCTGTCACCGACAAACACTGAACATAACAATCTTATTACGGTGGAAACTGGAAAATACTTAAATAAAAGCTACATACACGTGAAGATAAACAACATGCATAACTCCTCAAGCTGACCAGTGGCCACTGCCTAGAAGCAATACAATTTTCTTAAGTGAAGGAAGGTTTCTGTATGTTACTACAGCAACAGTAGCATTGCAATTTGGCTCCGGCAACGGTATCGCATTTGTTCTGTACGGTCGTGTATTTGCTTCTTCCACATTGACCGAGGCATCCGCTCTTACAGCTCGGGCAAGATATCCTGCTTGTTGCCACTTTCACCACTCCGATGTATCCACCCTTAAATCCACAAGTTGCCGCATCACCTGAATCACTGGTCTTTGTCCATTAAGCAGTCATGGGATATTATAATCAAGTACGAATCATTATTTCGTTAAAACGCTACTTACTTGCAAGAAGAAATTGACAGAATAATTTTATCATGATCCTAAAAGCATGATCTTTAAACGTTGGATAAAAACATGTTTCATGGTGAGGCGATTATGTAATTTTCCCAAGCCTAACTAGACATGAGTTTAGGAAAATTCAATGGTTAACCACTAAGGAGGGCGTCTGTGAAAATAATGCATCCGTTTTTCATGAAAACCGAGCATTCATGAGATTCAAGCCTACCTAACCTTGAATCACTTCCGACCCAATAAACTCTTCGGATGCATACAAAAGGAACGAAACATATAAACGTACCAGAAGAAATGGATCCAGTAATCAACAGCAAAAGATAAGCTGCAACCAAAATGAGTGAAGCACAAAATAGCTTAGCCATTATGATATGAAATTAGTTTCTTTATCAGTTTGCTGCAGGTTCAGTGCATATGTTTAAAGATCGAAGTGAATAAGCTTTATACAGAGATGAGTAGATAAGAGCGGATCACATCCAATGAAAGTTATATCCTTTGCTCAACTTTGGGGCCCAACAGTGGCCCACATAACATGCTTGTAGGCTGTTGGCTGCTACTTTTACGATGCGTTTGGTTCAAGTTTTAGGGTCTAGGAATACAATTACAAGGTAATCCAATTCCAGGAATTGGATTCCTAGGAATGAGATTCCTGATTCAAATATTATTGTTTGGTTGACATAATCCAATTGAAGGGTAATCAATAAATGCCAAATCACTTTAGAAAAATTTCAAATTTTGCATGGTACCCTTCCTCCCCTTAGAAAAATTTTATACCTAAAAACAAACCAATTCTAAAAGTTTAAATTTCAAATTTCTAAACCAAAATATTGTTTAAGTAGTTCCACATCATTTAAATTCAAAAATACTAAAACAGATGATGGTCGTCATCATAAAAGCAAGGAATGAAAATTACTACATATAACCTTGTCCTGGCACATATGATCTAGTGCACCTGTAGTAGTAGCTAAAGAATTTCTAAGCTCATGCAATATTATTACCTCCCAACATTCTTTCGCAACCACAAGCCACATTACTTGAGAATCTTGTTCTTCACATAGTTGGCTCGTTTTTCTTCCCCCATGCCAAAGAACACCTTTGTTTTTGTAGATGAATCGAGTATAATAGATGCGGCATCTATGACCTCAACTTCAGTGGGCCCTTCTATCTTATTCAACTCCTCAAACAAGTGTTTATTGACATCGGCTTCTTGAGTAAGGGACCCACGAACCTCTTCAAAGTGATCAAGTGTACCCGTCACAAATTTTCTAAACGAATTAGCCATCAAACTAAGACCATTTGAGTATCCACTTGATTCACCGGATACAATGTCAAAGGATGATGAACGTACCCTTTTCCTTCTACCTTTACCACCGTTTGACTCGGATTGATTACTTTGTTGTTGATCATTTTCTTGTTCAGTATTATGCTGCTTTTCTTCTTCCTTTTCTTGTTCGTCTTCTTTCTCTATCTCTTCTAGCTCCATGATTCTTCTGGGTTTTCATTTTTTAGAATGAACTATTAACAGTAATCAATTGTTTCATGGTCGATCTCCATGATTCTTCTGGGTTTTCTTTTTTCATCTCGTTCACTCCGTCTCTCGGTTTTGGAAATGAAATGTGAGAGATAGATTTAGTTTTGTTTTAAGGTCAGTTTCGACATTTCCTTTCTTCTGTGTTTTTTTTTGCCAGGAATCGGATTGTATTCCGTCGGTATATCGATGGAATGGAAAAGAAGGATTTGGGGGGAATCGAATTACCTCGGAATCCAATTCTCAGATTATATGGACTGTTTGGTTCGGGGGAATTGGGCTGATTCCCTCGGAATCCAATTCCTGGGCATCCAAAATCCTGAACCAAACGCGTTGTTAGAATGATTTTTTGGGCACTACTAAAAAATGGAGGGGGACTACTCTTCACTTTTTGGGTGGATATTTGAAGTAATTTTGAATGACTCTTTATCTATTTTTTTTTCTAATACCAAACTTGCCCTTGGTAATTAAATAAGTTAGTATAATAATTAGTGAGTTAATTAATGATTAGTGAAATTAAATTAATAGTCCGTTCGGTTGGGAGAATCCAATTCCTAGGGAATGCGTTCAATTCCTTGAACCAAACGGGGCAAATGAACTCTATGTAATTGAGAATTTCAATTCCTAGGAATCCAATTCCCTCCAAAATGATAGATTTCCATTGCATTGGTCCAATGATGTAATGGAATTGGATTCCGGGGTAATAACAAAGGTAATTGAATTACCTCAACCGAACATGAATTTTTTGGATTGGATTACCCCATAATTGAATTCTTAGGATTCTAATTCTCCCAACCGAACGGGCTATAATAAGTTGATTTTTTTTCCGAAAAGAACAATTATTGAGAGGGAGAAGAAGAAGATGAAGATGATGATGAAGATGAAGATGATAATGAAGATGATGGTTTTGGAAGAAAAAAAATTATATATTTTTCTTTAAGAGCCACAACAAGAGTATGATGTTTTGGGTACTCACAGATACTTCAAATTTAGTTAATGGTTCTTGAATTGGCCAAAATATTCCTAAAAATGAACAATTTACAAATTGATTTCGGTTTGGTTAACAAAGTTCGGCTACGATAACAGAAGAACATGTAGCCGAACTCATCTGCAAGTGTAGTTCGTCTAATGTTTCCGAAAATACAGGTAGCCGAAATCAACTTTAATGGAGTTTTTTCTTTCAGAGAAAAGTTCGGTTAGGAGAATAAAATTGCGACGTAACCGAACTCAATATATAGGTTTTGCAGAGTAAAGTTCGGTTAGGAGAAAAAAATTGCGGCGTAACAGAACTTTTTGTGACGTAACCGAACTTTTTGCGACGAAACCGAACTTTTGCGACGTAACCGAACTTTTCTCGGAAAAAAAAGAAAAACCTCTATAAAAGTTGAGTTCGGCTAGTTCGGCTAAGTTTTTCACATAATTCCTAATCGAACTTCTCTCTGCAACTTCTATTTTCAACTCATTTTGATGATTACTTCTCATTTTTTCAACCAAAAACGAATGACAGTTTTGTTAATGATTTAAATTAAGCTATATATAAAGGTGGCGGTGGTGGTGGTTTGAGGTGGTCGGTAGTGGTGGTGGTCGGTGGTGATGGGAGGAGGTGGTTATTAGGTTAGACTAGAAAGTCTAGGAATGTTGAGACATACAAGTATTACTCCGAAGCAAGGTTGCGAAATCGTAAATCGTGGAGCGAATCATTTTTTTAATTTTGTGAATCAAATCGCATATTAAAGAGTGAATCGGAGATTCATGGTCGATTATTAAATCGTATATTTTCTTATAAATAATATTGAATTATGTTGAGTATCTAATAAAGACCGCATTCTTTTGCAAAGATTTAGTGTTTTATCTAATATATACCAATAAACTTCATTAAAAATAAAAAAAACCGAAGTGGAACACTAGTTAAAGGTTAGTGTTATGACTTTGGTGGTCAACGAGTTCGACCCTCCACCCCCTCATTTCACCTTCATTTTTGTTTGACTTTAGGATTTAGTCAAGAATCGTAGTCAATGATGGTTGACTACACGATTTAGTGGAAGAACGATTCAACCATGCGATTCAGATCGATCTGCTTCTAAATGAATCGAATCGTACGATTCAAATCGTGAATCGTACGATTTTCAAAACCATGCTCTGAAGACCTAAAGAATGTGAAAAAGTAACAAACTACAACGACGACATCATCCTTCCACTTGAGGTTAGTAATATTGACTTGAATTGTTTCATTCCTAACGTATCTTTTAAGTCGTGCTATATTGAAAACATAACTGCGAAGTTGTATATACTGTTTCATTCCTAACATATATTTTAAGTCGTGCTATATCGAAAACATAACTACAAAGATGTATATACTGTATAAGATGTATATATATTGTATATACATATCTTTCATTCTCAACATTCATGGAAACCTCCAGCTAATGGAGTGTTTAAAATTAATTTTGATGCATCGCGTATTGATAAAAATTCAATGTCAGGATGGGGTCTAATCTCTAGAGATGATACAGGTAATAACAATGGACTACGAGGAATGGCAGGTAGTGCAATAGATCCAGAGCAAGCTGAGGCTCGAGCACTTTTAAAGGAAGTGATATGGGCAAAGAAAAATGGATGAGAGAAGATTGAACTGGAAGGAGACCGTCAAAACGTAATAACAACATTGAATGGAAAGCTTGACTACACAAAATGTAGTAAATGATGCTATTTTCTTACTTGGTACTTTAGTGTTTTGGAAATGTACGTATGTAGTAGAGATGCAAATAACCTAGCTGACTCACTAGCCAAATTTGCAAGAACTCACCATCTTTGTTTTAATTGGCATAATAATACTCTTGAATGGGCCAAGGTCCTTATTCAACAGGACAAGAACCTATGTAATCCTTGAGTTTCATTAATCAATCTATCTATATTTCCTAAAAAAAAATTAAAAGGGTTATTTTTAGCTTGCTATATGAGAAGATAGTTTAGATTTAATAAGACATGTTTACCGAAATGATCGTTGGTGCCAAAGTTGGATGCCGAAATGATCGTAATGCAAGTCCTACCACGGACGAATACGACAATCTTATTTGAAAAAGAAGCACTTAAATACTAGTGAAACATTTTTTTCTTCTTTGAAATAGTAGGGAAACATCATGGATATACTCCTCCTCACGCTGGCCACTTCCAAGTACTACTAGGACCATGTTGGATTAAATTACTTATCTAGTGAAGTTAAGGAAAGCTTCTGTACGTTACTGCAACAACAGTAGCACTGTAACGTGGCCGAGGCTATAGTATCGCATTGGCTGTGTACGACCGTGTATTTGCTTCTTCCGCATTGCGCCAGGCAGTTCCTCTTACACCTCGGGCAAGATATCCTGCTTGTTGCCACTTTTACCTCTCCGATATATCCACCCTCAAAATAGCAAACTGAGTTCCCGTCACCCAAATCTGTAGCCATTGCGAGATCCAAAACTGCATTCCCGTCATCTGAATTAGTAGTCTGTGCAAGTTCCCGAACTGCATGAAGTCAAAACTCATTCAGATCTAGCACAAATTCATTATCCATGAATCCAGATAGAAGAGTAATTTAAATTTAGACAATTTTACGTTTACATTTACATTTACGCATCTGTGCTAAACAAAAACTCAAAGCCGAAGGATTAATCAGAAAGTTTGCCATGAAAACAAACCATGAGATACAAGCCCTACCCAACCTTGATTAATATCCAACTTCATATGAAGGGAAAAGACACTCATATCATATGTATACGTACCAGAAGAAACGGATACAGTAATCAACAGCAAGACGAAAGCAGCAACGAAAATGGGAGAAGCACAAAATAGCTTAGCCATATTATGGTTATCAACTAAGAATGTATATTTTCTGAACCTGTATAAAGAAGTGGATAAGTTTGGAGGCTCCGGTGAATGAACCCGCTTTATATAGAGATAACGAGTACTAGCTTAGCCATTATAATAACATTAGTCAGGAGTGGTGGCTGGCTGCTGCTTTATTTTGCTCGAGTGCAACTCGCAAATAATATTTAATTTAATATAAAGGTGTGCTTCTTTTGGCAGTTTTATACTGTGCTTGTAATGACAATGTTGGTTTTGTCGAACAAGTGGGATCAATGAAAACTACCCAGAAACTAATTTTTATTTTGAGAATGATCAGATTGTGCATGTTTTTAGATCAAATCTCATAATCTATAGAGATGAGAGAGAATCACATTCAATTTAATAACATACAAGTAGCTCAATTTCAGGGTCCAGTACCGGCGGCTTTATTTCTTTATTCCCTATTCAGCTCAGGCAATATTCTAATAATCCCTACTCGGAGAGCAGGTGGAGTTTTCACGAACTATTGTTGGACTAATTCATGTTGCATTACTGGAAATATACACTGTCCAATCTCAAAGAACAGATCTCTAACCAAAAATAATAAGGCTATTATTAGGGCGTCACATTCTATTAGAGGGGCGTCACCTAATAGGACAAAAACAGGTCACCCATAATGACTAAACAACCCTTATGTGGTTAGGCTAATGATAAACTAATAATTAGATTGATAAGATTTTTTATATAATTAATGAAAAATCATATTAAGTGATTTTGGTGGGAAGAAAAAGTTGAAAAAAATGAGAAGTTTTGGAGATTTTTTTCTAAGTAAAACCCTAGATTTTAAATCACCCAAACAATGTTTATTTCTCAAAATTGATGAAAGTAAGTAAAAAAATTGATTTTTTAAGCTTTTCGGAGCGGTTTACGGCTGGGTTTTTCCTTCGTAGTCAACCGTAAGACAAATTTACGGTTAGGTGATGATAAACTCCTAACCGTAACTAGGTAAAATTAGGAAAACGTAATTTTAAACCAATTACTGCTGGTTTTTTTTTGTGGAAACCCAACTGTAAATCGATTTTACTTTTTTTTTGGTCGAAACCTAATCAAATCGATTCTGGTGGGTTTTTTTTGTCGAACCCAACTGTAAAACAATTACGGCTGGGTTTTTTGTGATCGAACCTAAATGTAAATCAGTTACGGTTGGGTGTTTTTTTTGGTCAAACCCAACTGTAAAATAGTTACGGTTGGGTTTTGTTAAGGAAAACCCAACCGTAACTGATTCTGAAACCTAATTTTTTTTCTAAGATTTCAATCAATTTAACCATTTCAGATGCAATTGGTTTGTTGATTACCATCACTTCTATCAATATGCTTCTTCCGCACCTTTAATAGAGAATTCAATCGAAGATTATAAGTTTTTTCGAACCGTCGATTGATCGATGATGGTGATGATTTTGATTGAAAAAAAAGAGAGGAGGGAATGATTTATGGTTGATGAAGGAGAGGAAGTTAAGAAGAAGAAGAAGAAGAAGAGGAGGAGGAGGAGCAGATCTTTGAATGAGAATTATGTTTTGATTTTAGTTTTAGTTTTTAGGTTTTGATTTTAGTTAAAGGGTAATCTAGACATTTTGTATTAAATCAAGAGTACCCCATAACTAATTTTTTGATCACTAGAAATCCAAGTAAAGCCCCTCTATTGAAATGTGACGCCCCAATAATAGCCTTCAAAAATAATGACCGGTTTCTGTAACCAATAAGACTCTAAGAGCAGTCATGGGAGTAAAGACCAAATATCATCGAAATAGCAGACACTATCGAGCGAGTAAAGATCAAATACTAGACCAAAGACCAAATACCAGACCAAATTTGGTCTTTACTCTGGTCTTTACTCGGGCGTAGATTCCAGTTACGCCTGATGGGGCGTAAGTTCAAGTTACGCCCGAGCCAAAAAAAAATTTGTGGCGCGATTCACAGTTACGCCCGGGGAAAAAATAAAATATAAATTTGAAAACTGAAAATGGGGCGAAACTCATAAGTTCCGCCCAAAAAAATAAATAAATAAGATGGGGCGCAAGTATTAGTTGCACCCCATTCAGGCGCAATCATAAGTTGCGCCTGACCAAATTTGGTTTTCCCACCCGTAGCGTCGCACACGGAGTAAACCCAAAATTTTCAAAATTTTTTGGTTTTTACTCTTTGGTTATAGGTTATAGTCGGATGACTGCAGTTGCTCTAAAAGAACGATTCTACGGAAAACACCAATTTCTTACAACAAAAACTTATCCATTTACAGTTTCTTCTTCCTTGAACCAACTGTTGTAAATTTAACACAGGAAAATTTTCGATTACATTTTTTCTTTTCTGTCACATTCAACCAATACTAAATATGAAAAAAGTGATCTAGTTAAACTGTACTTGCGCTTTAGATTAACAGTACCAGAATATGGTATTATTATCATACAACTACGAAGGCACGAGATGAACCAGTGAAACGGCTGATTGACCCCAACAAGCTCTTTGCTGCACCGAAATGTCTTATTCTATACACACCTGAAACTGCTGATTCTGGAATTATCCAATCTATAGTTGCAAAACTATAAGCACTAAGTTTCTTAGGTCTCCACCATTTGAATCGCAGACAGAAATCATCGTCGTCATAAGCTGGCACCCATGTATCCTTGCCCTTGAGAATTTCAACTAGTGCAAATGTTCCTTCCGTCATCAGGTCATTCCTTGGACATCCTGTCCAAAAAGTAACACTTACATTGTCCCTCCTGTGGAAGGTGGAGTTTTGAGGAATTTCGGTTTTGACGTCCCCAAATTTGACACCAAGAGGAGTGAAATCTACGACAACTGGTGTGAGCAAGCTAATTTGCTTATTTAAAAGATCGGGGGGTTGTGGACCTGGATTGACAGTCAACCCACTGATGAGAGCCGTTGCCAATTTCTTGAACTCCTGAATGTATGCACTGAGTGTATGTGGGCCATATAGTGTCGAGGCACCCTGAGCATCAAGATAAAAAGCCAGAGAAATGGTTGAAGAATGTAAGCTTATTCGCTGATAGAAAGAGAACTCTAGAGTTATGTTGGAGGGTCTTTTAACCAAATAGAGGAAAATTTAAGTTGAAGTCATTTGTTTGAACTATACTAACCTCATATCTCTGTATTTCGTACTCCTCAAAGGTGGTAACATACTGTGAATATGTATTTGTCAGACCCGCAATAACAACATGAGTATTGCTGTCAAACTCTCCATGACCTCCACTCGTGAGTACTGCCTTCACAGCATCACGTAGACGTCTTCCAGCCATGGTGGTAAATTCTGTGGAGTGGGCAGAAAGATATTACAATCCAGTCAAGCCAGTCTAGACACTAAAAAGACTCAAAATTAAAACTATGTGTGCACTACTGCACTAATAGATAGTAAGTAAACCAGCTCCTACCTCCAGGTACGCTGAGAATGACTAGTTGCCCTATCCGCAAAATTTGAATAGGAAGTATTGAAGGCTACACAAGTCATCATAAATTTGAATCAGAATTGTTTTTTGAAATTTTGTTTCACACAAAAAATTTAGAGCAAAGAGATCCATATTTTAGAACTCACAGCCCAGTCATACGGTTCTTTCATTTCACCAGTATCGAGTAAAATAGGCTTTGGATGCTGACAATCTACTTGTTCCTGCCCTGGCTTTTTCAGTATGTTCCTCACCAACCGCCAAAAGGGATTACCCTAACACATTATTAGAGATGCCCCAATCACACAACAGCATAACACAAGTCAAAAATATAATATGGTTAAAAAGTGTGTATTGATCCATATCAACTCTCTAGTTACCTTGACGTCGCCTTGTGAGAAGTCAAAAGCTCCTGGCCCATCGGTGGTTCCTGCAGCAAAAGCAAACCCCATTGCAGCAGGACATGTTTTTACCGTCTGATGTCCTCCACCTTGTTTAGGAATATCAACCTCAAGCTTTGACAAGTCTAAGTATGTATGCCTGTAGTCAATCTTCCCATTCAACTTCTCAGATGCTTTGCTGAACAAATCAGCAGCCTTTCTAAATTGCCTATCCCCGATGATGCGAGTACTCTCAAATTCATCTGGGTAACTGCAAGGTACACGACATGATTTTTTTTGGAATGTACATGGATATTAGATGCAGGAAATTAACCTAAATTGAAATTAAAGAGGCCAGAGGAATAGTACCCTGGGCCACGACTGTAACACAATTCATTCTTCCCACCACAGGTACTGTGATTAAATTCACAAGGTAGCCCAGTGTCTATGCAGAAAGCACCAAGCACATTAGGGCTAACATCTCCACAATTTGACTGGCAAAATGCAGAAACAAAACTAGGCCTGTCAGCCTGCCGAATCGTACTACGAACACGGCTTACAGAACTAAGCAATCTTGTAGCAGGTCTTCCACCAGAAGACTCAAAGGAGGCAGCAAGCACATTTAGTTCGTCATCTGAAAGAAAGGTTTTACAAACATTAATGGAAAAGAGGGCCAGATGAAAATGTTGTTTCTTTCACGCAATACCAACCATGACAGAACTAAGAATCAAATTGGTCCCTTGACTTGTGAGTACCACTACTACTCGCTAGGCAAAATGCAAAATGCACGAAGTCATGCCAAAGTGGAGTAAGAATCTTTCCCCTCATAATTAGCCAACATTCTGAGATTCAGCAATCATTTAACACAGATATTTCTACCAGCTAATCTCCTAACTGTAAATAGTTAACATGCTAGGATTGGTGGAACTTACAATTTCTACGCAGATGAGAAACTATGTTTGAGACTCTTCTTGGGATCCCATTAGATGAACCTTTCTTTTCGGCCCAGTCTTCCATGAACCTTGCAGCGGCACCTTTGTTGTCTCCACTGATCAATCCATTCGTACGACTCATCGAAGTCCCATGAGTTGGAAACCAATTAAAGCTGCCAACTGGGCCCCATTCATTATCCACAAACTTCAGGAGGGTCATTTCTTTATCAACATTATACTTGTATTTATTCCGCTCATCTAAGGGATTGTTGAGATAAGCACTAGGACTACGGCTTATACCAGCATCTAAGAGCTCGCCTGTAAGCGGACATGACATCATAGAATTTATCTTTCTAGAATGCAACAGAAAGTCAAAACCAAGAGAAGTTAAGATACAAGTCAACAATCATACCTTTATTTACAAAAACTGAACCTGGCTGGAGGTTTTCATGAGCTATTATAATACTTTTCTCGATACCATCAACAACTGCATCAAATGACTGACGCACAAACCCAAGAGATGTCACGATGTAAACAACATACTGAAGATAACCACCAGGGCCAGCATGAGTGTGGATACCACTAATAGCCACATTCTGGTCAGTATACAAATCTCCATACCTAAGAAAGGCAAGTCATGACTGAGGTTAGCCCTAAAGTTAGACCAGGGAAAGCATTACTAGAAAACTCAACAAATAGACTAATACCAAGACTTAATGTAGATATAATGAAATCGAAGCTAGTGCGATTGTACTTCCAGCAGAATAACTTCTATTTACAATGAGGTTAGAAATCTGAATATCTTAGTTTGGCCAAACAACTTTGCCAAAAGTTCAAAGGGGAAGATAATAGAAACACCGTAATAGTAATCGAGGCACTTGTTAGCCTTTTATTGTACTTTCTCAAACGCTGGACTGCAAACCTATCCAAATTACCTTGCAAACTTCTTACTTACATAAAAATAAACTAACTAATGGGTGAAAATACTAAGTTGTTAGTGCAAAATCTTGAAAGTACACCAGGAATTATCTCATAGCCTTCAGCAGTTAAAATTTATAGACTGGATACGCAATTAGATGCCGGGAACAAAACAACACTAGATAAGATTACCTTGTCTTTAGTCTCTCAAGCACTTTAATTGTCACGATTTGTGAGGCCATACACGCATCGAGATTAACAAATACCACCCTCTTCCCCTTGGGCTCTGCGACAATAAAAGTACGAGCCCTCAACCTGAAGTGAACTCCAGAAGTAACCTGTTCCGTATTTGCATACCCCATCATGTTAACATCTGCTGCAGGTCCAGTTATGTCATAGCTTCCAAGTCCAATCAAATACTGGGACGAAGCTGAGAGCGTCTCTATACAACACTGTGAGAATATCATCAGGGAGAACCAGAACGAGATGCTATCGCACGGCTTCCGTCCACCGCCGTAATAATGAGAGAAAATCGCCATACTTCTCTAACTGTCACTAAATGTCGTCACTAATCAATCACTATATCCTTGACATTATCCTTCAAAGAAAGAACACAAGAAGAAACAAATTCACAGTCAGCATAGTCCAAAACAACAACAATTTATAAGCTAAATCGCAAAGAGGAAGTCAACAACAATTTAATACAGTAACAACAACAATTTCAGACCGCAACTACTTAAAAACATACCCAATCTAATAAAAAACTAAAGAGAAACAAACCCATCCCACTGATACAAGCAAACAAATTAAAAACCAGTTCACGAAATTCACGAACCATTTTCGGACATTAAGCCTAGAAACAAAAACAAAAAAAAACATACCAACAAATTTTGTAATCTAGTTCAAGTTAGTTATAATGTAGTTCTTCTATTCCAAGGGAAGCCGATGAATAAAACTAAATCGGTATTAGAAATGAAACTCCAGTACAGAATTCTAACAAGCATTTCATAAAACACAAACTCATTTGCCAAATTCTAAGCATTCAATTTAGCAAAGATTATATCATAATCAAACAGAAATGCAAGAAAATTAATTTGGGGAAAAATATGAGTACCTTGTTTGAAAGAATTGTTGGTGTGTAGAGAAAAAGAAGGTTTTAAGGAATGAATTTGAAAAACCTAAAACCACACTCAACCAACCTACTTTTGATCTGCTATTCAATTTCAATGGAGTAGTCACTCTCAAGCAAAGAAATAATCAATGAGGGAATACAGGAGTGGTACTATATATAGGTAATGTTTTGGTGCTTGGGCGTTTTATTATAGTCCCGTTTTTTGACGCTATCTACAACTTCCACTGACTGAGTGAGTGAGTGAGTGAGGGAGTCGTCAGATTGTCCCACTACCTGTAAATACAGTTCCGTGTTTAACTCTCAGGCAGTTGAGGAAAGTAATTATTTGACATAAATACCCCTGTTTGGACCAAAATTTTCAGTAGAATTTAAGCGAAAATTACCGTATAGTAGTATTTTTTTTTTCTTAAAAAGTTGTTGCAGAGTGTTTTTTGGAAAATAAAATCTTATTTGCACAACATTTCTTTAACCCAAAGTCTTATTTAGAATTCACACTAAAATGTCACTCTAAATTGCATCCAGCGTTATTAAGTTGTGTTCCATTTTGTGGCCGATTTTGTTTCTGATTGTCGCTTTCTGGCCATTGATTTTGCCCAAACTTGGACGCGATATACCATCATAGACTTGCTCTAAGCCACTGATGATGAGATACGTAGTTTGCGTCGACGTGGTGTGTTTTACTTGATTAAACTTAAGCAAGAGATCAAGGAAGATAAGAATTATGAACTACTACTACTACTACTACTTTGTCACCAACACTTATCGTGGAAGGCAAATGATTCCAAACCACAAAATCCACGTGAGTGCTTAGTAGTAGTGTGTTGGTTGTAGATCCAATCCAAGTCCAACCACAACAAGAGCAAGCGTGGAAAACATCCATCATTTTAAATTAATTAACATCCCCGGTTGAGTCCCACTCTCTAGGTTTCTCCACTACTAGAGATGTAGTAGGTACACTAGGAACTATACGTCAAGTTTTGAATTTCTGAACCCCAGCAAAACATGGTATATATGTACAGGAAAATAAAAATCTTCCATTAGTATCTCTGTTGTCGTTCCAACCTATGTACAGCGTAACAGTGAGTGACTAACAAAGGCTTCAGTGATTGGGATCACCAGTAATCGTTGCATGAGCATGTACCTTTCTCGAAGTGGTGGAAACGGCTTGCATCCCTGACAATGATTTTGCGGCCTGTTATCTGCGAAATTAGCTTTATAGTTATATGACAGTCTAAGCAAACACGTAAATTCTTAACTATGTTGATAGGCATCCCGGGTTCTGTATTAAGAAGAGCAAATGTAATAGCAAGTCTCTCACTGTGACTGAACAAGAACGATTCTTTCTCCTCTTCTTCTACATTATGCAGAACACAGCTTGTATCCGCGACATAACCGATCCTCTCCATTTTCTCATGTAAATCATTCCACAGGCGGCGCATTTTATCAAACTGTGGGTGAGTTTGATCACCCGCTTTGAAAGCGTGAACTTCGTTTTTAATCTCAAACCAACTGCATCCTGGAGTTTTCTTCAGCCCCATGCTTCTAACACTTTTTCTCATCTTCCTCACATCACTCCATCTACCTGATTGAGCATAAATGTTTGAGAGCACAACATGATGAGCGGCGTTTTCAGGTTCGAGATTAACTAGGTGACCCAATGCTATTTCTCCTATCTGAACATTAGAGTGCATTCTGCTTGCACCTAATAAGGCACCCCAAACAACAGCATCAGCTGCCATTGGCATTTTCTGAATGAAGTTCAAAGCTTCATCCAGTTCACCTGCACGACCTAGAAGATCCACCATGCAGGCATAGTGCTCTAATTTTGGCTCTATTTTGTGTTCGAGGCTCATAGAATGGAAAACCTTTCTCCCTTCTTCTATTAAACCACCATGTCTGCAAGCTGATAGGAGACTAACAAAGGAAACAGAATCGACTTCAACGCAAGTCTCTTGCATTCGGTGAAAATGTGCCACGGCGGCCTTGCCAAATCCATGTATAGCATACCCTGATAGCATTACATTCCATGACACGGAATTTTTATTTTTCATCTGATCAAAGTAGTCCTCCGAGTAATCCAACCGCCCACATTTAGCGTACATGTCAATGAGACTATTTCCCACGAGTACATTAGATCCAAATCCAGTATGAACTACGTAAGCATGAATTGCCATACCTTGTTTGAGAGCTGCTAAAAACGCTGCTGCTGGAAGAATGGTTATAATAGTGACTAAATTAGGCCAAACACCCTCACATCTCATCTGGTGGAAAGCAGATATAGCTTCCTTAGCTCTCCCATTCTGCGTATAACCTGAAATTATTATATTCCAAGATATTTCATCCTTGGTGAATTCAGGCTCATTGAATAAATATTCAGCAGTAGTTACATTGCCACACTTGGCATACATGTCTATGAGGGCATTCTTTACATGCATATCAGCTTCGAACCCAAATTTAAGGATTTGCCCATGAATGCAGGTGCCTTGCTCTAGCGCATTCATAGTTGCACATGCTGGAAGAACACCTACCATGGTTCCCGAGTCTGGATAATTACCTGAGAAGTAAGAAAAATATTATGAGCAGAAGTTAATGAAAACAAGGATCCCAAATTGAAGGACGCTAAGAAATATAGGGATTAAAGAGATGGAAGAAATAAATAAACCTGAAGCTCGTAATTGATGGAACATCTCCATAGCACGATTACCGTTGCCAAACTGGGCATACCCATTTATCAAAGCATTCCAAGTTATAACATCTTCCTGTGGCAATCGACTAAATAGTGTGTGTGCAAAAGAGAAGAGTCTACACTTGGCATACATAGCTACTAGAGCCGTTCCAGTTGACACATCCAAGCCAATATCAGATTTCAGCATGTAACAGTGTATGCTCTTACCCAAGTTAATATCTGATGTTTCTCCACAAGCTGGAAGAACACCCATCAGAGTAACTCTATTCGGTTTAAGATTTCCTCTTAGCATTTTCCGAAACAAAGGCAAAGCTTCTTCTGGATGTCCATTTTGTACAAAACCAGCTATTACTGCAGACCAGACGACAATATCCTTTCGAGGGATGTCCTCAAATACTTGCTTTGCCTTCTCCAACTCCCCACACTTCGCATACATTGTCATAAGAGGAGTAGCAACCAAAATATCTGAATCATTTCCAGTTTGAACACAGTACTCATGAATCTCTCTCCCTTTCTCTAAATCTCTTATCTCAGCGGCAGCCAAAAGTGCACTCACTGCTGATACCTGATTCAACTCCAATTTTTCTCTTTTTATGCAATCAAATAATTCCAATGCTTGAACGAAACAACTATTACGAACACAACCAGCCATCATCGTTCCCCATGAAACATCATCTCGACCAAACATCCGATTAAATACCAACCGAGCCGAGTCTACATCTCCACATTTCGAGTACATATCAATCAAACCATTCAAAACAAAATGCGGAAACCTTCTCCTGATGATAAAACCATGAATAGCTCTACAAGAGTGAACAGAAGACAACTTAGAAACAGCAGGTAACAAGTTTAACAAACTCACTAAATTAGGTTCAATTCCAGATAATTGCATTTTATGAAAAATCCTTAAAGCTTCAAAAGGTTCCACACTTTGTGAAAACCCAGCAATCATCGCATTCCACACAACAACATCCAACTCAGGAATTTTCTCAAACACTTCCTTGGCAATATCCAGTTTACCCACTTTACAATAAAAATCAACAAGGCCAGTCCCAACAAAAACATCAGATTCCAGTCCCTCCTTAACTAGTTCTTCATGAATTTGCAAACCCATTTCTAAATTTAACGTACCAGTACAAGCTTTCAATACAAAAGTGAATGTATACTTGTCTGGTTTTACACATTTTTCTCTCATTTTTTGATACATAAACAGAGCTTCGCTGTTTTGATTGGTTCTTGTGTAACCTCTGATCATCGAATTCCATAATATAACACTTGGGTTTTCAGAAATATCTAAGACTAACAGAGCAATGTCTGGTTTATGGAACAGCGAGTAAGATTTTACTAAATGGGTATTGATGGAATCATCTTTGATTCCTGAAACGAGCAGTTGTGCATGGATTTGAAGTAGAGATTTTAAATCTTTGCATGAACATAAAAGTTGTTTGTATTTATGGTTAATTGTTGTATTTTTTAAGCTTACGGAGGGAATGATAAAAGAATTGCAAGGCCGAGGCCGAGTTACAGCATTTTTTAGCATAGTACTTAGAGCTTGACTTGACTCTTGGACAAAGCCCCTCGCTTTTGCATACATTTTAAGGCTAAACAAAACAAAAAGGGCGGGTATTTCCCTCTTCCTTCTTCGCAATGACTGTCTTAATCAAAAGGGTGGTCTCTAGATTCTTGGCAGCACTGCCTCGTTCTACTGTAACCGCAACTGGCAAAAATCATGGTTTTAGTAGAACCCCATTCGAAATTCAAGTGTGCGATCAGTGCAAGTCTGGTGAAATTAAAAAACTTGATGATGCATTAAGTTACTTTAACATAGTTGTTTACATGAACCCTGTTCCATCTATTGAAACATTCAATCATCTTTTAACTTCAGTCTCCAGAATAAAATGTTATACTCAAGTGTTCCCGCTGTATCAGAGGATGAAGTTGGCCGGAATCCAGCCTGATATTTATACCTTTTCCATTTTGATAAATTGTTGTTGTCACTTAAGTCAGGTGGATTATGGTTTCTGTTTGTTTTCTGAGATTTTAAAGAAGGGTTTTCATCCTAATGTTATAACTTTCACTTCTCTGATCAGAGGACTGTTTCTGCAAGGGAGATTCCAACCTGCCACTCAACTATTCGATGAAATGATTGAAAGTGGGATTCAACCTAATGCAGTCGCATGTGGAACTGTTATCACTGGGCTATGTAGAGTGGGTGAAGTAGGCCATGCGCTTGACTTGCAAAGGAACATGGCGAAATGGAATTGCAGGCCAAACGGTGTTTCTTATGGTGTGATCATAGATACTTTATGCAAAATAGGGTCGGTGGACGAGGCATTAAATCTCTTCTTGCAAATGACAATTGATCGGAAAATTAACCCAGATGTAGTGGTTTATAGTTCTTTGATTAATGGACTTTGCAGTTCTGGCCGCTTAAGTGAGGCTACACAACTCCTTGATGACATGTCTAGTCGAGGAATTTCTGCCAATGCCATCACTTATAATTCTCTGATCCATGCTTTTAGCCAACGTGGGTGTTGGAAAGAAGCAAAGAGATACTTCGTTGAAATGGTGGACAGAGGGATCTCTCGCACTGTAGTTACTTACAATATATTAATCGAGTCATTGTGCAAGCAAGGGAGAATGGAGGAAGCTGGTGGGTTGTTTGAGGAGATGATCAACTTGGGGAAAAAACCCAACGTGTTGACTTATAACTCGATGATCGATGGTATGTGTCTGACAGGTAGGCTAGAGGAAGCACAAAGATTGTTTGATTCAATGGGAGGAAGAGGCCTGGAACATGACGAATACAGTTTCGACGTGTTGATTAATGGGTATTGCAAGAACTTCAGGTTGGATGATGCTCTGCAACTCTTCGAGAAAATGAAACAAAAAGGATTAAAAAAAACACAGGTTACTTACAATACGCTACTGGATGGACTATGCCGAGCTGGAAGAGTTAGCATTGCGCAGAGCTTGTTTGATGAGATGCAGTCTCTTGGCGTCTCTCCAAATATAGTTACGTATGGTGCCATGTTGGATGGACTTTGGATGAACCGACGTATTAATGAAGCAACGGAATTATTCCAGTCTATGCAAGGCAAGGGATTAGCTCCTAACGTCATAACATACAACATAATGATCAATGGCATGTGCAAGGACGGTATGTTAATTGAAGCTGAAAAATTGTTGTTTGAAATGGAAAAGAACGGTTGCAAACAGGATGCTATCACATATGCAACCATGATTAAAGGTTTTGTTGAAGGAGAATATGTTGAGAAAGCCATAGAGCTTGTTCAAAAAATGCGCAAAAATTCACCAAGCAAGGCCAACATTTCGCTGTTAGCTAATTCTCTAACTGTGGATCAGCTTAAAAGGTTAGAATTTGGTAAACCTAGATGTAATAAAGGGGAATTTTGGCCTGATTGACTAGTCACAATGCTTTTGTTATCTGGAACAGCTCCTAGAATCCTTGTTCTCGTCTTACAAATTATTGATGCATAAGTAAAACATGGAATTACTATCACATTGCCAGATCTTTTCATAATCAACCAATCACAACAAAGGATAATAACATATTAAGCGAATGACTGCAATCAATAACTTTCGGGACTTGCAGCTTTTTTCGGTAGGAAACGTTGTGAAATTACATATCAGCAACTGATGAAGCTTTATTCTTGTTATCAATAACGTACTTGGCAGCAACTTTAGCCATGTTTATGAGACCCTCAATACTGATGAGCTCAGAAACATTGGCAGCAAGATCATCAGGGACTTCATAGTTTATCATGGATTTTATGATGCATGAATTAGCACCTTTCGTTATGATTTGGAAACTCTCCATGAAATATGTTACACCCATATCTAGATATCCTCCTTCAGTCTGTAGTACCTCCTTGAGACGTCTGCGATTATCAATTGTCACGAACTTTTCCAAGTTTGTCAGCGGAACTGACCCTGAAATATCAATCATAAAACAATGTCAGATCGAGAAGGGCTAGCTAGTCAAAAGAGCAGTGCAGTTTATATAGGTCAAGGATGTTTATACTTACCAGCAGGATATACAATGCGAAGAATGCTGCCTTCACCACCGTCGCCTTCAAGAATCTCTATTCTCTCAAACACTCCTGGAAGTAGTTGCACAAAGAGTTTAGGGGCATCGTTTGAGGCAAAAAGAGCCCATACATCATTAGCTGAAGCTGCAACTTCCAACTCATTGACAAGTCTATACCTCATTGATTCTCCAGTATGAACTAAAAATAACACACAAATGAAAAAAAAACAACTTGGTTCTTCATTATTTTCTCTACAAGCTGCAAGTTATGTTTAGATTAGACTTGGGACTGTGCTGTGGAACTGTTTTGATGCTTGTTGGTTTGTCAAAAAAATTGCTGCAATTTATAGAGATTCTTTTCCTATCAAGTGAGCCCAAATAATTGATAATCACATGTTTGTAAACTCGTATTCGGAATGTAGAGAGATATCTACTGGCATGGTGGGTGGCTAAGTGAAAGAGAGTGCTCTTTTGTGCAAGTTGCATTTAAATGTTTTGGGACCTAAATTGCATCATAATGTGTACGCTGGACAGTCTATTTTCTTGCATATAATGGAAATTATGGCGTGTGTGCTGACTCATTTTTACATCGTAAAACTCACGGGATTCAAGTTGTACATGTCCTTAGGAGAATCAAACTGTACTTTTGTACCTACATCTAAACTTTTGTGGTCCATATTTGCCACGCAATTCACGAGTTCAAACTTCATAGTACAGTTGTTGTTTTCTCCCTTATTATCCTCTGGGGTCTATCTCAATTTATCCTAGTTTCCTTCAAAAAAAAAATCCTTCAATTTTTTTTTTATCCTAGTTAGATTGGGTCTCTCAATCATTTGAGTCCCTATCAGTGAAGATAAAAACGGATCATTATTTATTTGTTTCTCTATGTACTAATAAATTTTTTATCAAATAATACTTAGGGAATGATAATAATTTTCTGACCAATTTGTAATGTGTGGTGGAAATAAATTATAAAATTAAAAGATAATTTGCTTCTTTCTAGCTTTTTTTTTTTTTTGACAGAGAATGAGATATACTATTTGCTAACCAATTCACCTGTTTGCAAACCATAATTTATTTCTGGCCATGTTATTCTTAGTTTTTAAAATAGAACAATGTAATGACTAAACATACTAGGTTTTTCCTCGTTAATCGATTGAACTTGTGTTTTAGTCTGATCCAAACACAACCTTCTCCAATCCCAAGCTAGCTGCCCCAATAACTGCTTCCTCCATAGACCTATACTCCAGCTACTCAAGTCCAATCTCTGGGTTCAATCCTCCATCATAGTAGACTCCTTTGGCTCATGTATAGCTCTTGTGCACATCTCTGCAAAAATATCTTGAAATTAGTCCAATACTACCTATACATGTAGTTTCTAGATAAGAAGCATTTACATTTAATCATTCCTTCATGATGTTATTGTTACTTCTAAGTGTAGGATTATCTAATCTAACTAATATAAAGAAAAAGGGGTTTTCTCGGGTTGCCAGTGAAACCCCTGAAATACCCCTCCTTTTTCTTTTTAATTTTGGCTGTGTGGTCGCCAGATTATCGTGAATTCCAAATAACTGAGGGGTAAATACATTAAAAGTGTTATTTTCTTCTTATCTTTCTCCGTGTTCTTCTCCAATAATCATAACCGGTGTTTGATCAACGGAAAAAATGAAGATCTATAGAGGAAAACTAATGTTATCTCTGAAACAATAAATCCTTGGTCTCACTCACCGAAGAAAACAAATTCAAATTCCTCAAAAAACCTATATTCTCCAATTTCCACCGGTTTTACTAATTGAATTTGAAATAACAATTCGAGGAGGTATTTGGGTTTTTTTTTACCGGTGACATGCTTAATTAGTTGAATTTCATTTGAAAATTAGAAACTCAAATGCCTAATTTCTGTTAGTGATTAAATGTTCAATTTCATAATGTCTCATTTCCAGTTTTGCTTAATTTTATATAGTTAGATGTATTTATGTTGAAACATAAATTTGATTTTACTAAGAAATTTATTGAAGTAGTGCAGCCTAAGTGTTTGAAAAATTCATGGACAATAGTTCGCTGTAAAGTATGTAGAAATGCCTATGAAGTCTTTGTAATAATGCCTATGAGATAAATGAGGCGAATATTGACCCTCTTAGTTATACTACTGATCAAGGATGTGAGTTGATAGTTAGAAAAGTGAGATATTGTCCTACCTAAAGAGTCAAGATTTTAGTTTAGTTCTGATGCTCTCTGTTAACTTTTATGAAAGAGTTTAGTTCACTTTCTTTTGTTTCATCCGTACGTTTCAGGTATTCATCCACAATAATGATTGAGCTCAACTTCAAGATCTAATTGAGTGCGAGAATGAAAAATAAATGCAAACCAACGCAAATAGATGCTCACTTGCAACTGTGTCGTGTTATAATAAACATTACAGTCGACTCAGGAGTTGGATGTGGCAGCGGTTCATACTGTGTAAGCAAAAAAAAATTACTGGCATGATAAGTATGAATGTTAGTAAATGACTATTTTTCAAGGATGTCTGAATTTCAGACCTGCATATATGTAGAAGGATCAGATAGTCATCTTATCTACTACCATAGTAATGTATGAATATAAAAAGTGTGGCCAAGACTTGGATTCAAAGTGCTTTTCTTCTTTGATCTCATATGAGCCCATCTACCAGCATAGGATTCTTCTTTGTGGGGTGTCTAGTTATCAGCGAACTAATGTTTTTTATTATTAAATGCTCACAAGTGAAAGTGTAAAATGAATGAAATGTTGTATATGTCTATCTAACTAGACCTCCGTCATTTTGAAGTGTCCACCTCATTCGAGTTAATTCTTCTTCTACTCATGCTGCATTGTAGTTCATTTCATACTTTAGCTTTTCATTCTACTATCCCCGTGAATGTTTGTGTGTAATACAACCAGGCAAGGAACCTCTTCAGCTTACAATCAACCATGTAATCATTTTTCAAGTTTTAGTATGTTTATTTCGTTAGAATTACAAGAAGTTAGTGGTATAAAATTTTACCAAAAGTTTTTGTTTTAGAGAACAAAAGTTTTCGACCCTCCGACTGATTTTGGTTCACTCTTTTTTTTTTATTATTTGTAGATGGATTCGTTGCAAGATATAGCTTCGGGATCCCTTATCAAAGCATTTCTTAAACTATTTCTTACTTACCACAACGAAGCCTTTTTGTCCTTTGGTTTTCCCCTGTAGTAAGCAGTAATAATGGCGGTCAAGTCAATGGTGGATAGAAGCAGCAAAATACTCTAGTAGTTAAGTAAAATAACATATGTTGACGTTGAATGTTGACTAATACACACAAACAAAAAAATTACGGGAGGCAGGCGCATCGCGCGTGCGTGTTATATTAGTGCTAAATAACATAAAGACGGAAAAAAAATTGCTCCCACAGTGTGAGACCTTATCTTGAACTAATAACATTGAAAACGCTAGATATACATGGTATGACATAAGTAAACTGTGGGTTAACCACCGCTCTCTCTTTTATTTTATTGAGCAACGTGTTACGTTCCTTCTTCCATATTTTTAAGATAAGCTAAGTGTTTATTCGTTCTTTCTCCAAATAAAATAACATATTTGTCATCTGATTCTTGAAATTTTATAACAAATATGTTAGGTTCTAGACTGCGTACCTGAACCAACCACTGATTATGTCTTTTAAGGTGAGGCCAAATGAACTTGGAAGCTCTTTCTGCATCTTGCCAAATCATAATACCAGGAGCATATAGTTTACCTGCCAAACTAAATCTCCACTCTCTGATTCCAGTTAATATAGCAGTATTAGAATGCATAACCACCCTTCTTCTAACAGGTTCATCACTGATAGATATATCATCCATTTGGTTGGTAATATTATTCATACAAGGTCTAGCCATAAGGATGAAGAAAAGGAAAAAATGAAAAGAACAAAGATGGGTATGAGTGAGAATAGAGGTGATATTGCGAGTTTTATAAGTGAAAATGATAGGAGGTGTCAAACAACAGAGATGATAACTATGGAAGAAAGAATTACAAAAATTATCGATCAGAGAAAGGGGTTGAGAAAACAAAGCATGAGGGTGATAAAAGATAATATCAAAATCTAGATTCCTTAATAGATAATTGAACCAACCAATATACTGAACCCAAATCATATTAAAGTGAAGAAATAGGATAACAACGAATATCATACGCACCGCTGTCAGAAAAAGCCAACTTTGAAGATGCCAAATGTGAAACTGCCAACTGAGTAGAAATTCAAGGATGTAATAGGACATTACTGCAATACTAATGCATGGAAACAATCAATAGAAGATTTAATCTGCCATTAAGAGAAAAACAAGATCGACTAGTACCAGAGAATGACACATCTGATTAAAACATGAAAACCCAAAATTAGGGCAAAAAAAAGAGGAAAAACGGATCAAGAATTAAAGCAAATTAAAAATAAAACTGACAGAGACTGATGAAGATAAAACCAAAGAAGAATTAAATGAGAAGGAAATTGCAGATCAGATCAAAGAAACAGAAGAGAAATAAAAAATGACGAAGGTTGACTAAGGGTTTGACTTTTGCTTGACTTTCACTTCCGGATATTGTAGATGGATCCGATGTACAACTAGGAGGAGAATGAGTGGTTACCTAGTTAATAGTTTATTTTCCCCGGATAGCGCTGCTAAGATTCTGGATATGAGAGTCCCTTTTTTGGTATTGACACCCTCATACGGAAACCGGATAAAAAAAAGGAGAATTCACGGTGAAAAATGCTTACAATACTATTTGCAATTTTGAGAACAGAGTCTCTAACTCTCCTTTTCTTTTAGAAAAGTCTGGAAAACCAAACACTTCCTTAAGGAACAAGAATTTTCTCAAACACTTCCTTGGAAATATCCAGTTTACCCACTTTACAGTAAAAATCAACAAGACCAGTCCCAACAAAAACATCAGATTCCAATCCCTCCTTAACTAGTTCTTCATGAATTTGCAAACCCATTTCTAAATTTAACGTACCAGTACAAGCTTTCAATACAAAAGTGAATGTATACTTGTCTGGTTTTACACATTTTTCTCTCATTTTTTGATACATAAACAGAGCTTCGATGTTTTGATTGGTTCTTGTGTAACCTCTGATCATCGAATTCCATAATATAACACTTGGGTTTTCAGAAATATCTAAGACTAACAGAGCAATGTCTGGTTAATGGAACAGTGAGTAAGATTTTACTAAATGGGTATTGATGGAATCATCTTTGATTCCTGAAACTAGCAGTTGTGCATGGATTTGAAGGAGAGATTTTAAATCTTTGAATGAACATAAAAATTGTTTGTATTTATGGTTAATTGTTGTATTTTTTAAGCTTACGGAGGGAATGAATTGCAAGGCCGAGGCCGAGTTACCGCATTTTTTAGCATAGTACTTAGAGTTTGACTTGACTCTTGGACAAATCCCCTCGCTTTTGCATATATTTTAAGGCCAAACAAAACAAAAAGGGCGGGTATTTCCCTCTTCCTTCTTCGCAATGGCTGTCTTAATCAAAAGGGTGGTCTCTAGATTCTTGGCAGCACTGCCTCGTTCTACTGTAACCGAAACTGGAAGAAATCATGGTTTTAGTAGAACCCCATTCGAAATTCAAGTGTGCGATTAGTGCAAGTCTGGTGAAATTAAAAAACTTGATGATGCATTAAGTTACCTGGCACATTTAGGGGTGACCCCGACGCAACTAGGGGTGACATAAAAGACAAAATAGGTTAAAAATACTTATATGCCCCTTTATAATCGGGAGGCTAATCCATAATCGGTAGTTTGGGGCAACTCTATATTCAGGAGTTATATGAACTATTTTGACTACCGATTATGGTAGATTTCGCCAAATATTATATTGTATAATCGGAAGTCATGGTAACTTCATTTACTACCGATTATAGGCTCAACCAAATTCGAAAAATAGAGGATTTTAGCATAATCTGATTTTGGGGCAACTCTATATTCGGTAGTCATATGAACTATCTTGACTACCGAATATGGTAGGATATTTGCAAAGAGAGCCACTGTATAATAGGAAGTCATGATAACTTCATTTACTACCGATTATAGGCTCAACCAAATTCGAAAAATAGAGGATTTTGGCATAATTTGATTTTGGGGCTACTCTATATTCGGTAGTTATACGAAGTATATTGACTACCGATTGTGGTAGGATATTTTCAAAGAGACCACTGTATAATCGGAAGTCATGATAACTCTTCCTTTCTTACCGATTATAGGCTCAACCCAAATTCCAAAAAAAAGAGGATTTTTGCAAAATCTGATTTTGGGGCTACTCTATATTCGGAAGTTAAATAACCTAAATTCCCTACCGATTATGGTAGCATTTTTTCCAAAGGTTTACTGTATAATCGGGAGTCAATATAACTTTATTTACTACCGATTATAGGATAATCAAAATTCAAAAGATTTAGGATTTTATTTTGGGGATACTGTATAATCGGAAGTCATACAAATTAAATTTACTCCCGATTATTTATTACCTACCGATTGTAAAGGGTAGTTTGGCCATTAAAAAAAATGCCCCGGAAATAACCTTCCGATTGTGAAATAACCTACCGATTATTTTCTATTTTGTCGTTTTGTGTCGCCCCTAATTCGGTTTTGGTCGCCCCTAAATGTGGGAGGTTAAGTTACTTTAACATATTAGTTTACATGAACCCTGTTCCATCTATTGAAACATTCAATCATCTTTTAACTTCAGTCTTCAGAATAAGATGTTACTAGATTTGTGCCCGTGCTATGCAACGAGCATTTTTTTTTCTTTAAATTTGGTGTGCGCGGGGTTTGTCCCCGCCCCGTGACGATGTATTTTTGTTTTGTTTTGGTGTGACGGGGCGAATACGTAAATTTTATTTATGGTAGGTACTCAATTTTCAATTTGAATTAGGACTTTCATAAAATTCCAAACACGGTACATGAAAACTCTTCCCAAATCTAAGAAAAATAAAAATATTTTAACGTATGGGAAGTGAGGGTCTCCTCGCCGGTTAAACGCGAGAACTCTTTTTGTCTAGGCCTTTAAATTTTTAGATTTGACTTAATCACGGCAAACCTAAAATTGTACGTGTTTAGGATTAATGGCTAGGATAGGATTAGTTTTTCCCGGACCGTGGCATAATCCTAACGGTCCAAAATAATAAAATCTCAGTATAAACGGACCGACAGATATATACGTCACGAACTAAAAATCCTGTATCAAATCCCCACCCAAGTAAAAATCGCGTCACAGATAGAAAAGGAAATTAATTTTCCTCTTCCTGGTACAACAGAAACTCTCCTTGTGCACATGTCACAAATTAAGCCTTGTTCACTTAATTCATCCATTCATTGGAATCAAATTCCCATATCAAACAAATTAGTCCAACAGAGGAACACAGACATATAAGTAATTAAACTAATATTCATAATCGTCTAGAGAGACTACACTTGTTTACCATAGATTTAAACACGGCACCTTTAAAGATTGCAATTCGGAATACATAGTACTTTGGAACCATTTCACAAACTAATGCCAGAAACATCTTCATCTATTTGCCTCCATACAAATAAGTGGCATCGCATAGTCTTTGGAGGCGTCTCTAGCATTAGCCATCCATATTACACCAGCATTGAAGTCCAGATTGGTCAGGCTTTATATTCCTATTACACCAGCAGAAGCACACACAGATCTGTAGATCAACTCAAATTCATCTAAGGTTTTCCAAACTATAAAGCGATGAACTGTAAAACATATACGTCTGCAAGTCACTGTGACTTATCCATACCGCTTGCAAAATAGAGACCTAGGCTCTTTATGAGAATTCAAGGATTCAAGAAAATCAGTATTAAAAGTTTTTAACATTCGTAAACTACATATATATAGAGACTGTACACTTCCCTGTTCCCCGTAGAATTTTAACCATCCACTTTGAAGAAAGTAATCTGCAAATCCCTTCGATATTTCTGACAACCGAAATCAACGGTGCAAACGCCAAACAGTAGCAATAAATTGTAATCTTAATATTTCTGTACCTGGAGTAATTAGCACATACGACGAACTATGGATCTAAACTACAAAGACATCCTTCGTATTTTCGAGAAACAATTTTTTTTTAAAGATTTCTTCGCAAGCAAAAACCAGAAAACACAAATGTTGAAGAACTTGAGCTGGAATAATTATCTTCCGGGCTTCCTCCTCCATTTCAATGCTTATTGACAGATAAGAGATTAAGTTATAAACATAAACAAATAGAGGAAGAATTATATAATAAACGCACATATGAGTTTATGTTTTGCTTTGTTCCAACTCCAAGTTAAGCTATACCAGTAAAACATAACTCTCTCTAGCATGGTTATATGTTTCATTAAGGTGCCTTGGGCACGAATCTCATCAAGTGCAGTATAGAGATAAAGGCCTTTGGTTACAGATGAAACCTTTTTCTTCCGTGAGCTCCCATTGTGACATACTATCCTTCTTTTCATATAATGCACCTGCAAACTCCATAATTCTTTCGAGTCCATGTTGTTTCGGCTAAGGTAAGGTACCGTTCTACAATTTATCAAGTAAAGAACTCAGTTTTCTTTCTTTTAAAAAAAGGCTCAAATTTAAAGTTGAATGAGATAAAAAAATGTGTTGATGAAAGTATACTTACAAAATCAATTGATGTGGAGAAGAAGTTGAATTTCATTATGAAAGAAAATTGTAAACCAAGAACCTAACAAACTTCACCAGCTTTAAGAAGTGCAAGTGATGGATCTTCAACTATAATAAAAGGAAGAATAATTCATGTTTTCATGCGGCATAAAAAGTGAATGCAGCGGAACCATCCCTAAAATTTGTCAATAAGTCTTGGACTATTACAATATGTTGTAAACTTATTTAATAGTCTATAACTCCTTAATTAGCTGATATCCATTATTTCTCCCCATTAACATGTAAACGAATCTGCATTCCTAGTCTCTTGAAAATTGGCAGTTCAATTGGTTCGCTATCGACACGTAGAACGCATAGCCAACTCCTCTCCTTGTAGCCGGGGCGCTGTGTTGAATCAACCAAAAAATCACAATCAAAATCACTAAATTATGAAAATCCACATTTCAGATTTCGATCTAACTGGATCGATGTATCAAATCATTTTAGGTAATTGAAAATTCAACAAAATTTGCTAAAATAGTAAAAAAAACATTGGCATTATGTACCGCCAAATGATCTGTTTGAATCCACAAACTGAGTATGTAGAACGCTAAATTGAAGACCAAAATTAGTAATTTCGTAGGAGAATCGAAAGTTAGAAAATTGTATATGAATTGAATTCCAAGTTTATGAATATCCGTTTAAAATTGTTAGAAAATCTTCTACGTAGAGCCGTTTAGAATTTACTAAGTAATATTCGGACATGTCCACCCTGAAATTAATACCCCAACAATCAATTGAAACCCTACAATCGATTGGAAGATATAAAGATAAAAATCAAAAAGTTTCTTCTAAATCCTAAGCAGGGGATATATTACATGTCAAATCAACAAACCGGACGTCCTGCTATTGGCGAAATCGAACAGAAAAATCATCTTTGTCTCTAAGATTTGATTGCGTGAGATTTGATTACAGCTTATGAGAAACTGACCTCCGTTAATCCACCATAAATAATGAGAGGCGTTGAAGTGCATTTACAACTATCCACCATGACTTCTATATTTAGTTTCAGCTGCACTATGGAATCTACAGAAAAACCAAAAATAAGGGTTATCACGTTGAACCCAAAACTCAAAGCATAAATAATTATTGTGTAACTAAATGGAATTCTAAAACTCGTTGGATGAATACAGTAAAATACATTGAACAAAATAAACAATCATAATTTTCAGAAAAAAAATAAAATAAACAATCATCAAAGTAAGTATCCATTATTAGGGTTCCTGCCTGCATGATCAACCTCGAGTGCCAGAGTTTCGAGAGAGTCGAGCATCAACCGAAAAATCAATCAATAAAAAATCAAGAAGAAATTTTTTCAAGGGCTTGAATTCTCAGAGTATCAACAGCAGAAGAAAGAAACTGATAGAGAAATTTTCCAGCAACCAAGAGAGAAAAGCTCAACTACTCTCTTTTTCTACGTCAAAACCAAGAGAGAACATTAGGAAACACAAATATTAACGGAAACAAAGTTATATAGGGAAACCTAATTATCGGACGGACGTCTGTGGGAAGTGATTTTCGTAGTTTGACGGAAGTATTGTCCACCTTAGATGGTGTTACTAATGTACGGTTAAGTATTTGGTGTAAACACGGTGTAATAAATTAATTAGGCTAAAACTTTGATGGAAGTGTTGTCCACCTACTTTTTTATTGACGTCGTTGATAAAGAACGGTTAAATACTTGATGTAAACCAAGTGTAATCCGGTTTTTAATATTTAGACCAATAAAATTATGTCAAATGTCCTCACCATAGCTTCTACATTAGAAAATGTTTATTTCGACTAATAGGAAGCGAGGGTTTCATCACCGTTCAATGTGAGAGTTTAAGGAGGAAGATACTCAATTGTTCCCGTTGTATCAGAGGATCAATTTGGCCGGAATCCAGCCTGATATTTATACGTTTACCATTTTGATAAACTGTTGTTGTCACTTGAGACAGGTGGATTATGGGTTCTGTTTTGTTTCTGAGATTTTAAAGACGGGTTTTCATCCTAATGTTGTAACTTTCACTTCTCTGATCAAAGGATTGTTTCTGCAAGGGGAATTCTATCCTGCCATTCAACTATTCGATAAAATGATTGACAAATGGGATTCAGCCTAATGCAGTCACATGTGGAACTGTTATCACTGGGCTATGTAGAGTGGTTGAAGTAGGCCGTGCGCTTGAGCTGCAAAGGAAGATGGAGAAATGGAATTGCGGGCAGAATGGTGTTTCCTACGGTGTCATCATAGATAATTTATGCAAAACAGGGTCGGTGGACGAGGTATTAAATATCTTCTTGCAAATGACAATTGATCGGAAAATTAACCCAGATGTTGTTGTTTATAGCTCTTTGATTAATGGACTTTGCAGTTCTGACCGCTTAAGTGAGGCTATACAACTCTTTGATGACATGTCTAGTCGAGGAATTTCTCCGAATGCCGTCACTTATAATTCCCTGATCCATGCTTTTAGCCAACGTGGGTGTTGGAAGGAAGTGAAGAGATGTTTTGATGCAATGGTGGACAGAGGGATCTCTCGCACAGTAGTTACTTACAATATATTAGTCGACTCATTGTGCAAGCAATGGAGAATGGAGGAAGCTGGTGGGTTGTTTGAAGAGATGATCAACTTGGGGAAAAAACCCAATGTGTTGACTTATAACTCGATGATTGGTGGTATGTGTCTGACAGGTAGGCTTGAGGAAGCGCAGAGATTGTTTGATTCGATGGTGGGAAGAGGCCTGGAACATGACAAATACAGTTTCGACGTATTGATTAATGGGTATTGCAAGAACTTCAGGTTGGATTCTGCTCTGCAACTCTTCAAGAAAATGAAACAAAAGGGATTAAAAAGAACACAGGTTACTTACAATACGCTACTGGATGGACTATGCCGAGATGGAAGAGTTGGTACTGCGCAGAGCTTGTTTGATGAGATGCAGTCTATCGGTGTCTCTCCAAATATAGTTACCTATGAAGCCATGTTGGATGGACTTTGGATGAATCGACGTATTAATGAAGCAATGGAATTATTCCAGTTTATGCAAGGCAAGAGATTAGCTCCTAACGTCATCACATACAACATAATGATCAATGGCATGTGCAAGGAAGGTATGTTATCTGAGGCCGAAAAATTGCAGTTTGAAATGGAAAAGAACGGTTGCATACAGGATGTCATCACATATGCAACCATGAATAAGGGTTTTATTGAAGGAGAATATGTTGAGAAAGCCGTAGAGCTTGTTCAAAAAATGCGCAAAAGTTCACCAAGCAAGGCCACTATTTCGCTGTTAGCTAATTCTCTAACTGTGGATCAGCTCAAAAGGTTAGAATTTGTTAACCCTAGATGTTATAAAGGAGAATTTTGGCCTGATTGACTAGTCACAAAATGTCAAAGACGAGAACACTATTGGATTGGATCCTAATTAGCTCCTAGAATTCTTGTTATTCTCGTCATAAGACTTCACTGGTGAATTATTGTTGTTCTTGCAATATAGTTGCTTACTAAAGTTCCCATTTTCCTCGGGTCAGGTGTGGTACCTGTGTTCCAGATGCCTAGCCATCAAAAGACCTTAAGTTAGCGAACTCCATAGCTGCAAAGTTTATAAAATCCAGAGCTAAGCATTTCTTATATATATATATATATATATATATATATATAGGTCTTATTATGATAAATTTTATTATGGAGGGAACCCATCAGAAGATGGATTCTATTGACTAGTCTTGCCAGACCTTTTTCATAATGAACCAATTACAACAAAGGATAACATATTAAGCGACAAGTACAATCAACAACTTTCGGGACTGACAGCTTTATTCTGTAGGAAATACTGTGAATTACATACAAGCAACTGATGAAGCTTTATTGTTGTTATCAATGGCGTACTTGGCAACAACTTTAGCCATCTTTATGAGAACCTCAACACTGATGAGCTCAGAAACATTGGCAGCAAGATCATCAGGGACTTCATAGTTTATCATGGATTTTATGATACATGAATCGGCACCTTTCCTTATGATTTGGAAACTCTCCATATAATATGTTACACCCATAGCTAGATATCCTCCTTCAGTCTGTAGTACCTGCTTGAGACGTCTGCGATTATCAATTGTCACGAACTTTTCCAAGTTTGTTAGCGGCACTGACCCTGATACATCAATCATAAAACATTGTAAAATACATAAATGAATTAGGGCTAGCTAGTCAAAAGAGCAGTGCAGTTTATATTGGTCAAGGATGTTTATACATACCAGGATGATATACAATGCGAAGAATGCTGCCTTCACCACCGTCGCCTTCAAGAATCTCTATTTTCTCGAACACTCCTGGAAGTCGTTGCTGAAAGAATTTAGGGGAATCGTTTGAGGCAAAAGGAGCCCATACATCATTAGCTGAAGCTGCAACTTCCAACTCATTGATAAGTCTATACCTCATTGATTCTCCAGTATGAGCTAAAAAGAACACACAAAAGAAAAAAACAACTTGGTTCTTCATTATTTTTTCTAAAGGCTGCAGTTTAGACTTGGTGCTATGGAATTGTTTTGATGCTTGTTGGTTTGGTTTGTTTGTCAAAAAAATTGCTGCAATTTATAGAGATTATTTTCCGTATGTAAGAGATAATCACGTATTTGTAAACTTGTATGTATTCTTCCGTATGTAAGAGATAACCTCTGGCATGGTGGGTGGCCAAATGAAAGAGAGTGATCTTTTATGCATGTTGCACTTAAATGTTTCGGGACCTAAATGCATCATAATGTGTACGCTGCTGGACAGTCTATTTTCTTGCATACAATGGAAATTATGGCGTGTGTGCTGGCTCATTTTAACACGCGGGATTGAAATTGTACATGTCCTTAGGATAATCAAAATGTACTTTTCTACCCGCATCTAAACTTTTGTGCGGTCTATATTTGCCACGCATTTCACAAGCTCAAAACTTCATTGTACAGTTGTTATTTTCTCCTTTAATATCATGGCTACCATCTCAATTAATCCCAACCTACCTAGATCTATCTCAATTATTTGAGTCCTGAATAATTATTTGTTTGTTTTCGATATTAATAAAAAAATTATTAAATGATCGAATTAGTTTCAGAGTGATAATAATTTCCTAACCAACTTGTAATGTCTGGTGGAAATAAATCGTAGAATTAAAAGATATTTTGCTCTTTTTTTAGCTTTCTTTGCTAGAGAATGACCTACATTATTCGCTAACGGATTCACATGTTTGAAATACCAAAATTTATTTCTAGTCATATTGTTCTTCCTCGTTAATCGATTGAACTTGTGTTTTGGTCCGATCCAAACACAACCTTCTACAATCCCAAGCTAGCTGCCCTAATAACTGCTTCCTCCATGGCCATACACTCCAGCTACTCATGTCCAATCTCTGGGTTCAATCCTCCATCATAGTAGACTCCTTTGGGTCCTGTGTAGCTCCTGTGCACATCTCTTCAAAAATTTCTTGAAATTAATCCAATACTACCCATACCAACTAATTTTGTAATTTAATTCAAGTTAATTTTTTTTTTTTTTTTTGAAGCATGAAATTTTAATAGTACAGTTGTTGTTTTCTGGGAATGTAGGGGTGGTACTATATATATAGGGAATGTAGGGGTGGTACTATATAAAATTAGCTTTATAGCAATATGACAGTCTAATTTGACTAGAAATAATTTTTGGTACCTTGTTTGTAGAATTACTCATATACAGACAACAAAATAACAGTACGAAAGAATTGTGTGTGTACAGAAAAAGATCCTAATTTAATTGGGGGCCTCCACTAGAGTGAAAAAAAGAAGGATTAATTGGGGGATATAAATAGTAATGCCGGATACTTTTCATTACGTTCCAGCATGTTCAAAATACTATTGGCATGGATCAACATTTTTTTTTCCGTCGTTGAAAAACCATGCCACCAAGCTTTTTCATTTGCAACAATGGTGGATTGAAAAAAATCAATTTTTCAACCTCTTATTAGTAACATTATCTTATTTCATATCCCTCAATTGCATGTTCAAAAAAAGGTCACCCACCCTAATTTGGGTCACCCCTCATAATTTTTATTTCTAAATGCCTAAAATGCCCCTAAATGATTAGTGATAATCTTAATTAATTTTTTTGTTTGCAATTTTTATTTTATTTTTTGCCCATATTTGTATGAAAAATCGTCATGGTATTGAAGTGTTTCAGTGACGACTCTAAATAGTCGTTAATGTTTCAATTATTTCAGTGACGGCTCTAAACAGTCGTTATTTCCTATAAAAATAGTCGTTATCTTCTTCGAAGAGTTATTAATGGCGGAAATGTACGACAGTTTGGAGTCGTCATATACATAATCAATTCCCTGACGACCATTTAAAAGAGTCGTTATTGTTTTTATTTTGTATATGACGACTCCAAACAGTCGTTATTGTTTTTGAAGTGTCGTTACTGACAGTCGTTATTCTCTAAAAAGAGTCGTTATCTTCGAAGAGTCAATATTGGTAGAAATTCATCAAAGGGTCGTAATAGACTTGAATATGACTAAATGAAGAAAAACAAACATTTAGATCAATCATTTAACCAATTCATCCAATGAAAATACAAAATAATGAGCTTCAAGAAATGTAGTTGAAACATTAATTAATTACATTACATATCCATTTGTTCAACGGTGATTGATTACTTGACCTTTAGCGTGTATAAACAAACAATCTCTTATTTTCTTTTGAAATTCTCTATATAATAATATAGTTTTTTTAAAGCGTTCTCAGTCACCAGAGCTCCACGTTGATGATTAGATCTATGAATGAGTACCCCATTAATTCATTCACTAATGTTTCTACACATTACACAACTATGTCTCTTCTTAGCCATCACTGCCCAAATTAGCCCAAATGTTATAGCAAAGGAGGGTATTGGCCAGACCTTTTTCGCTAACGTTGCTCCTGAGAAATGGGACCCCTGAGAAATGTGACCAGTTTGCTATATGTTCCGTAATGTTGCTTTTATAATCCCACCCAAGTGTTGTCCATTGCATAGTTCCAGATTTTCCTTGCACAATCTCGTTCTCAGTGCAGCAATAGGTGATCCGACCCTTTCTGTAGTGGATTATTGGAATCGCATTTTGTACCTACCCGTGAATTTACATCTAAATGATATGTGAAAAATACTAGAACCCCCTACTATATGAGTTCAATATTTACAAGCCCCACAAAATGGATATTCCACCCTCTATTCCATACTTTCAAATTCTCATATTTCTAGGCCCAGAACTTTTATTTTTGGGGCCAGGATTTAAAATTATCCGGATTTGCTGACGTCATCGAATCTTTTAATAAATCATAAAATTCCGAAATTAACCTTCAGTATTTATAGACGTTTTATACCTACCATAAACTGAAAATCAAATCAAATCAGCTCTTCTTCTCTCCGCTCTCGTTGAAACAGAATTGGAGATTTTTTCAAAGCGAATTCTTGTGTTTGATAGTTTGATCTTGAAGTTCGTTAGGTTGATAGGAAGAAAACGAGAAGAAGAACAATTTCGTTGAGTTGTATTCATCTTTTTCGTTGAGTGAGAAGAAGAAAAACGAATCTTTCTATCAATTTCGTTGAGTTTGTATTCATCATTTTCGGATCGACGAGATTTGTGAAGGTGCATTGATGAACAACAAATAGGTTTGTTCGATTTATATTTTCTGTTGCTTGATTCACTAGTTTTCTAATCGATTTTTTAATTTCGATGTTCTACTGATTTTGATTTTTTTTTCTGTTTCGAATTTGTTGAGTTTGAGAAGAGGAAGAAGACAGTTGGGAATACAATTTCGTAGGAAAATAACAATTGGAAAAATATTTCTAATCAACGTAGGTACGAATTGTTATTTCGTTTTAGTTTCAACTCAACTGATTTTTTGATTGTTACCATTTCGATCTAGTTTATTCACTTTTTTTATTTGGTTTTGATACTGATTATGTTTTCGTTGATTCTTACACAGGTTTGGTTGATACCGAGAAGAGTAATAGTAAGAACATTGTTTCAGAAGTAAGAAAACAACAAATCTAGGTAAGAATTTTATGTTGTTTTGATTTTAGATCTGTTTTCAAAATTTTTTTGAATTATTTGTTGTTCTTTCATGTCCGATCTGCTTAATTTGTTGTTTTACTTTTTGTTGATACTTAGAGGAGTATGAAGAAGCAATTTTGTTTCAGTAGAACAACTTCAATTTGATTTGTTGGACATGCTGTTTTTTTGTTACAGGATGTGTAACTTTAGGTTACACATATATATCCTGTTCTATTTTTAAGCATGTTTAAGTAAGATGCATATGTTTTTTAGTTGCAGCATGTGTAATTTTAGTTTACAAACATATATCATGTTTGTATTTTTAATCATGTGTGAGGAAGATGCACATGTTTTTTTTTGTTACAGGATGTGTAACTTTAGGTTACACATTTGTATCATGTTGTATTTTAAGCATGTGTAAGTTGAAGTTACATATATATGTCATGTAACATGTTTATGTGTAAATAGTTGTATCGTCTGTATCTTTTACTCATATTTAGCTTGCCGCATAGAATATACTTCTCACGAGGGGGCAACGCCCCCGAGTAATTGCGTTCGTTTTAAAATTTTGATATTGTTATTGTGTGTTTTGATATTTTTCAGGTTGTCATGGATTCTGTTAGTTGCGCTGCTGCTGTTAGTTGCATTGATGTTGTTCGATACTTTTCAGATTTTATTACCCTGCGTGTTAACACTGAGATCAGACTTGAAGAGTTTAAGGAACAAGTTTGCCGGGAATGGAAGCAGTTTACTCCTCTTGGTATTACTTTCTTCTTTCGAGAAAGTGGGAAAGATTTCCCGCTTGACTGTGATTTTTCATTGCAAGCTCTTATATCCATCACAAATAGTAAACAGAAGACCAGTGTTGATATTTTCTTGCAAAATGTTCCTCGTGTGGCCTCTTCTTCCAGCTCTAGGGCAGATTCTTCTATTTCTAATGAGTCTAGTAGTATGTCTTCGTCCAGAAACAATGTTACTGTTGCAATGTATTTGGAAGATAGAAGCAAGTCTGCGAAACCTTTGTTATCGGATGGTTGGCCCAAGGTTCTTGGTGAGATTGGTCATGTGTTTGTTGAAGGAGTTAAGCAAATCATGGTTGCTTTCACCAAGTATCGTCTTCGCACTGGTTTTCAAATGATTGTAACTCACAATGAGCGTTCTAGGTTCACGGCTAAGTGTGCAGATGAAAAATGCGGCTGGAAATTCCATGCATCTTCTATCGATGAAAGGAACGAAATATTTCAGGTAGGTTTTCCGTGTTCTGTCATCTAATGCTTAGCATATGTTATGTTTTGTTACAGTATGTGTAACTTTGGTTTACACATGATGTTTTTTGCCCCATATTGTTTTCTGGTTGAATTTTTCACTTTATATTTTGTATGAACCTCTTCAGGTCAGGTCTTATAACCCTGAGCACATTTGTGGTGCTGGTGGCCGCAACTTGAACCAAACTTACTCCACCAGCTTCTCGTCTACTTCGATTGAGGAAGAAGTTCGCAAAAATCCTCACAAGAAGCCCAAGCAAATTGCTGCTGATTTCCAGACCAACTACGGGATTAACATGGAGTACTATCAGGCCTATAATGCTAGGGAAAAGGTTTATGAGACGATTTACGGAGACGATGTCAAGTCCTACTCGCATTTGGTATGGTATATTGATGCTATAAGGGAGACCAACCCTGGTAGAGTGATAAAGTTTGAATGTGAAAATAAACAGTTCCAACGGATTTTCATCGCATTTGCTGCATGCATAAAAGGGTACCGGTTTTGTTGTCCAATGGTATACTTGGATACTATTTTCCTTACTGGTACATTCAAAGGTTGCTTGATGGCAGCTACTGGGATCAATGGTGGTAAAGGTATGTTTTTTTTTCTTTTTTTTAACAACTTCAGTTGAAAAATAACTGAGAGTTAGACATGTGTAACTCTCAGTTACACATTACTTTACTCAGTGTGTAACTAAGAAAATAGCATATGTAACCTTAAGTTACACATTTGTTTTAGCATGTGTAACTTGTATTTACACATTCTTTTCTGTTTGTGTTAAACTTATTATTCATTCGATTTTTTTTGTAGGATTTTTCCCCATTGCTTTTGCACTAGTCGATTCTGAGACTGTTGACAACTGGGAGTGGTTTTTGAGGAATTTGACTGAAGTTGTTGGTGATGGGAGGCCAATCACCTTCCTTTCGGATCGCCATGAAGGACTCTTGCAGGGTGTTCCACTTGCCTATCCAGATGGGTTCCATAGCTTCTGCTACTATCATTTGACGAAAAATATACCCATCACTGCAACAGATCCTAGGTACTCTCTTGTTATGGACCATTTCCGAGAGGCGACATACGCACTCTCACCTGAAAACCATGCGAAAGCCATACAGAAGATTAGAGACTTGAACTGCGATTGGGTGGCTGATTACATCGAGACCATCCCACCTGAAGCATATGTGAATTCCTATTTCAAAGGTTGTCGGTATGGACGAACATCTAGTACTCTAGCAGAATCAGTCAATAGTTGGGTTCTTGTTCACAAGAAGATGCCTGCATCTGCTCTTCTTGATCAGGTTAATTGAGTGTGTGTGTTTTTAGTTGTTTTGTTGTCTTTTTTATTTCTTGTTTTGTCACTCTATGTATTCAAAAGGTTTTTTTCCTTTTCAGATTAGGAGGAAAATAATGTGTTTGATGGCAGAGCGTCATGAAATTGGCGCTAATATGATGACTCCATTAACCCCTGAGTACGAGGAAAAGCTTGCGGCTCTTCAAGATGAAGGTTTGGCTTGGGAAGTATTGGTTGCTAGTCCTACCGTGTTTGAAGTTATTAGCAAAAGGTCTCACATGGTGGACCTCGAACACGAGACTTGCACCTGTCAAAGGTTTGGTTTCTTATGCTTTTTCTTCTCTCTGTATGCTCTTCTTTTCCTTTTCAGATTAGATATATGCATGTGTAAATACTAGTTACACATCTATTTTGCAAGTGTAACTTAAAGATACACATCCTGTATATGCACCTGTAACTAGCTAATTTCGATTGTTTTATGATTTGTATGTGCAACTAACTGATTTTTTGCTTGTTTTTGGTTTTTTTAAGGTGGCGCGTATATGGTTTTCCTTGTGCTCATGCTCTTGCAGCCATACGAAAGATTAAACGTGAGGCTATTGATTTCATTTCACCGTATTTTACAAGCGACTATTTTAGGAAGACTTATATGCATGCCATCCAGCCGATTCCCAACTACAACAGGCCTGCTGAATATCATCCAGACGACATCGTCATCCCTCCTACCGTGAAGAAGCAACTAGGCAGACCCCCAGGAAAGAGGATTATAAGTAAACGTGAGAAAAAGGTGAAGAGAAAAGTTCGTACAAAGAATCGCAAGGAAACTGGTCACAACAAGGCAGGTTGCAGGAATCCTCGGAAGTTCACACCTCACTAGCTTGAGCATACCAAAGTTCATTTCTGATAGTAATGATCTGATGTGTGGATTCTTATTTGTCTTTGATTATTTGTTTTTTAGTTTTCTTCATGTTGGTTTTCATGGACCAAACGCTTTTATTTTTCTGCAACGTTGATTATGTGCAGGGATCATTCATTCATATTTTAAAATATTGAGATTTTATATTTTTGTGAGTTCACAGGTGAAATGTGTTTCTATTCAGAAGGTAAATGCATGTGTAACTTTGGTTTACACTTATAAAATATGGATGTGTAACTATTGCTTACACATTGTTATTTTCTCATGTGACACTGCGAATGCATGTGTAATATTAGGTTACACATGATAAATGCATATGTAACTTTATTTTATTTTGATTTACTGGGCAAGTCCTATCAATGGCTTGTGTAACTTGAGTTCACACTCAAATATATGCATGTGTAACCAGAAGTTACACATGATAAATGCATGTGTAAACTCTGGTTACACATTCTGCATCAAGTTAAGATGTATAGTTCCTGGTGCATACTTTCTGAAACCTGTACACACAACAGTAAAAGTTCTAACAAGATAAAAGCTTTTAATTCAAAGAATTTCAATCCAAAAATATTTCCAAAACCAAGAACTGCAAAAATCTACTGAATGATGAAATTTAAAAGTTTCTAACAACATATTTGCAAGTATAGATTTTTTTCTAATCCTAATGAGTGCTTTACACATCTCTGGATGCATCCACAAGAATCTTGTATAGCATGCTTCCTCTCATGTGGTTCAGCTTGTCAGTCCACCATAGCATCATACTTGAGGATAATTTTTTGTCAAGTGGTTTTTTCTTCATCCTGATCTTCATGTAAGCGCATACACATGGAAGACAGTCAGGAATTGTACCTTGTGAGGGCTAACCGATATACTTGGCCTTATCATTCATCCCAAGAGCATAAGGACACATGAGTTGTAGTTCTGTAGTAATTTCATACGCATATTTCTGGGCTTGAAAAAGGTGATCCCTCCTGAGTTCCTTGACATTTAATGAGTTCATGTAGGACCAAGCATTAGAGCTCTTCAAGTTATTCTCCAGCAGTGTGTAGTATGTGTCGTTGTTGCACATTGGGGCGAAGAGTTTGACTGCATTGTTCTTGTACTTGGTATACTCCTTAGCAAGCTTTGGAATCCAAAATCTCTTGAATTTAGGATAATCCCCCAAGTAAGCTTTCTGCAAAAACCATTTGGAATGTCAAACTCACATTTTTAATCAAAAGTTTACAAATGAACAAGTGATTATGTAAACATAAGTTACACATAGGGACTTGGGTTTTACACTGGAAAAATAAGAATGTGTAACTTAAGGTTACACATTATAAATGGTTGTGTAACTTCAGATTACACATTATAAATGTTTTCCGACAAATGTATCGAAGTACTTACGTATGCTTGTGGCGACAGGAATATCGCTTTGTCATACTTGATGTTAGAGTTCATCTTTCTCCTCAATCTGCTAATGTAGTAGTCGATGAATTCTGACTCCAAGAAGGATTATTTCTTGGTAAGCTGTAGCATCAGTTCTCCATATATATTAAACAGCTGCCTATCATTCTCGTCTTTTTCAATCCAAGTAATGTCTCTGCATTACAAAGAAGTAAACTATTATTAATAAACATAACAGAATCAAGTAGTAATGTACAACAATCAATAACACAATCAAGCCTACTTGGATTCAAGCTACTTACGTTTTCTTATGAGTACTGAAATATTCAAGCACTTTATCCTTTTTCTCGCCTTCTAGCCTTTCGATAACTTCAGAGCCTTTTACATCCTTTCTCATTGTTCCGTCATCTTCTTCAGCAACCTCATGCATTCTTTCTTCTTCTACTCCTGGAACTGCGTCCATTCTTTCTTTTTCCACTTATGGAAGTGCGGCCATTCTTTCTTCGTTAACAGTCTTCTTAATCTTCTTTGACCTCTTTTCATACTGCTTCAGATCTTGTGTTGGAATTTTTCTATTCCTCAGCACACGTTGATGTATTAATGCTGGTTGGTTTTCTCTTATTGTATTCACAACTTCCTTCAGCAACTCTCCTGTAGGTTTTGGAGTTTTATCAATTCCAAGGCTAAAAAAGTTCTCCTGTGTTGTAGCTGCGCAAACAAATATAGGCAAAATCTCAGTAAAATTAGCACATGTATGTAACTTAAAGTTACACAAGCCAAAATAGTAATGTAATGTATGTAACCTCAAGCTACACATGCCTTTTTACAATGTGTAACTTGAAGTTACACTTGCATTCAAACAAAAAAATCCAAAATAATAATGTACTATATGTAACCTCAAGCTACACAAGCCTTTTACAATGTGTAGCTTGAAGTTACACTTCCATTACAAACAAAACATAAAGGAAAAATAAAACGCAAGAGTGGTTACCACTTGTGCTAGGTTCTACATTCTCCATCACTGCAGGTCCAGGTTCACTTTTGTTGATGTCACCCACAATCTCATCTAGCATTTCACTCACTGCTCCTAGTTGCACCAACCTGTAGGTCTGAGCATCGTCAGTATGTGTTTGCGGTGTTGTAGCAGTTATCACCATGGAGTCCTCAAACTGTGTTGAAGAAAAACTGTCGTCAATAGTTTCTGATATTGGCTGAGTTGGAGCAGTCAGAACCAAACCGTCACCAACAGTTGCAGGTGTATCTTCAATGACATTTGCATCACCACCTGTGGCTTTCTCATGCTGCTCAACCACAACACCACCTTTTGCATCTTTCTTTTGCGGCTCATCAACAACATCAACAACAACGTTTGCATCATCCACATCAGCATGTGTCTCTTCATCAACTTTCTTCTGGGCCTCATCAACAACATTTGCAGTAGTGTTGTGTTTCTTTCCAGTGGGCTTCTTCTTTGTAGAAGCCTTGCATGTTATCACACTCTGCATACTTGAACTGTTTGTCCTGAGTGTTGTTTTGCGCCCCTCTTCAGCAGTTTGAACTTGCAGAACTGTTGGCGTATTTCCAGCTGCAAGGCTTACACATGGAACTGCACAAATATTGATGAGAAATAAACATGAGAATTGTATCTGCCAGCTACACAAACTGACTGAAACATGCTATAATGTGTTGTGTGACATAATCTTATACAAGGTGTAACTTCAGATTACACATTATAAATGTTTTTTTTACACATACCAAGGCAAGTCAGTGGCATGGATACCTATCATGTGTAACTCCATGTTACACATGCATCTAAGTAGCGTAACAAGAAGATACACATGCATATAGAATGTGTAACTAGGTATTACACATCCATATAATTAGTGTACTCGACAATGACCAAGTATTAATTTAGTTTGGTACCTCTACACATGCCAACTAATATATCATTATCACTATCAACTTAAAGAAGCGTATTAAAAATGAACAACTACTTACATTCTTCATGGAAGGAAGTTTCCATGTCATCTTTCTCTTTCTCTTGCTCAGGTTCTTTCTCGGACTCTTTTTCTTCATGCTCAGTAGCTCCATGCTCAGTACCTCCATCTGTTAATTGCATAAACTCTTCCTGATGCTCAGCAACTCCATGTCCTTGGGCACCATCTCCTTGTTTCATATACTCTTCCTGGGTCACATCGTAAGGTTGAATTCCCATTGCTAGCATAATCTCGCACGCTAAAATGTGCTTGTCGGTGATATTCTCATCTTTTATCCCTGCTCTTGCAAGTTTATGTACTGCATCGAACATTTTTTGCTTCGCTTGTAATTGCTCTTTCAGTTTTCCATTTTCAATGGTTTGCTGTCGGAGCCACCCTTGCAGTTCTTCTTTGCTGGGTTCCACTGCCGCTATACCGAGATGCTTCTCAAGCTGTGAGAACTCTTCCACAAAGCTAGTTGTTGGCTGCAATTAACGGATATATAAGTGTATGCATGTGTAAGAAGAGATACAAAAATGCATGTGTAACTTAAATTTAGTAGAGTTCACTGGTGTCTGCATGTGTAACTTGAAGTTACACAAGCACATATATAAGTCTATGATTAAGTTACACATGCCATATACACAGTATAACACAACTAACTTCTGGTGTTTTACTTTGAACTGGAAAATATACACATTTACACATGTTTGCACTATCTATGTAACTTCTGGTGATGTTTACACTAGTTCTTTTGAATATTGTATTAAACAAGATATAAAACCCAAGTAATGGCAAACACTTACGGTAAACTCTGTCATGTTTTCACCAGCTATGTAATATGATATTACTTCTGTGTCCCGCCTTCCAAGCCTCGGGAGCTTTTGTTATCTGTTTTCAACTTTTGGGATTATTCCTGCTGGTGTGTGCTCAGCAAACAAGATCTGCAACATATAAACAATCAATTTTTATTAGTCCATCTGCAAAAAATACTTACAACTCAACAGTAAAACTACTTGAAGTTCAATCAAATAAAAAATATAATCTTTTACCAGTAGGTATTGCACAAAAGATTTTACGTTTGAAGGACAATCTGCATTTTTTAGTATTTCATCAAAAAAATGCTCGTGGACCAAATCTGGCCAGGAGACCTTGAGAACAATTTCATAAGTCTCGACAATGGCAAGATATTTAACATTCACTGAGCCAGCATTTTTGTCCCCAAAAAAGAGCACACAACACAAATAAAACCCTATCAAACAAACTACATGCTCATCGTCAAGTGGTGTTCTTTTCTTTTTCTTATTCATAACTTCTTTTATTGCATCCACAATCTTCTTCTTGGTCACTGCCGTTGAATGTGTTGTTTCTCTGATATCAGAAAAGTACTTGTTGTATAATATGTTGTCATCCACTTCATTAAGGTCAAAATGTTTTATCAACTTCTGACCTTTTCTGCTTCCAGTCCTTTTCATTTCAGTTATACCAGCAAACTTTTCCGGTGTAGACTCTATAAGGTTTTCTCCAAATCTAAATGAACACGGTACTGCGCCATCTCTATCAAAGCATTTTAAAAGCTTCACAACCCCATTTTTGTTAGTAGATATTTGTTTCATGTTCTTTGGATTAGCAAGATTGTATTCATCGTAATACATCATAACAAGATCACTGTAAGCCGCTTTCCTAAGATACCTTTCGGCTCTCTTAGATAGTCCTATTGGTTTCATTTCTTTCACCAAATCCCTGAATCGCATTAAGTGAGTGTCTTAACTTTCCTGAACACATCACACAACAAAACAGCAAGAATCAGTAAGTTGTGTACTTATCAAACACACTATTTTTAATTGCAAATCAAAAGCATTGTACAAAGAATGTGTATCTGTCAGGTACATAAACTCACTGAATCATGCTATAATGTGTTGTGTGACATAATCCTAGACATTCTACAAGGTGTAACTTTAACTTACACATGCATATGAATGAGTAAATTTAATTTACACAACCAAATTTTTATGTGTAACTAGTAGTTACACATCCTAAACACAACCAATTTTTATGTGAAACTACTAGTTACACATCCCAAGGCAAGTCACAGACAGCTCATTTGGTATGTGTAACTATAAGTTACACAATCAATATACAAACCACAACACAGTCAGTGGTGACATTTTTGAGTGTGTAACTTATAGTTACACATGTCCTTGTCTCTGTAGTTATATATTGACAAGTATTACATGAGAAATAAACATGAGACCATGACAACAATAGTTTTCACATCTTAGTACTTGTAAGTGTATCATCTTTTCCTGGGGGATTCATTTTTCCTTTCACCATTTTTATTTCAAAAGAAAATTAATTCTGAATCTGCAGTTGATGTAGTAATAAAATCAAGTTAGTTGATTGCAATTCAACTTAGAGTTTCTAGGGTTTTCAATCTGCATGAGTTATATCACATCCATGACTTACCTTTTTGTTTCTATTCAATCTGCACAAACGATTGTTATTCTTCTCCGATCTGTAAAATTATCAGTCAAATGAGTTAAGTTGGTTGTAATCTCATTACAAAGCCTAGTTCAGAAAATTTTGACAGACGAATTAGTAACAACAGGACACAAAACTAACAGATTCAAATCAAAACATACCTCTATTCGTCTTCTTCTTCTTTCTTCGTCTTCTTCTTTGTTCAAAAAAGGACTGAATCAAACAACAAATGAAGCAAAAAGTAGATCGAATTAACTTAGATTTAGTTTCTGAATCTAAAACTGATTTGTGTTTGGGTTTTGAAACAGTAACATCTCATAAATGAAATACACGAAAGTAAATACAAAAGTAGAAGATCGAAGATAAAAACAAAGTAGATTGAAACCTCTCTTTCTTCTGTTTCTTCTTCGTTCTTCGTCTTCTTCTTCTTCTTTGGATTTGAAAAAAATTGGATCTGAATTTTTTTTCTCTCTCTAAAACTGTCGAATGTGGTGGTTGTGAGGAAAATGGTAGGTCCTGTCATATAAATACCAAGGGTTAATCTGGTCATTTCTACCTGTATTAAAATTTATTTTTAATTCGGGGCCTGATTTTAAAACTCTTTTAACTAGGGGCCTCATATTATGGGTTATCCATGGGTGGGGCCTTAGCCTAATTTTCTCATATGATATACCGACCCTTGAATGCCTATAAATTATACCCGCATACCCGTAAATTTCCATGAGTTATACATTTATGCTCCGGAAGATCAAAGGGAGAAATTGTTTTTCCTCCGTAAAGAATATTTGCAACAATTCATTTATCATCAGTATGCACTGCAAATGGTTTCCCCTATTATTGATGTCTTTCCATCCCAGATATCTTTGTATCGTAGGCCTTCCCCTACTACCAGACCACCATCATAACAACCTCGACTACCATAGCCGCTGAAATAACTGTAGGAAAAAAGAAGAGGAAAATTTAAGTTATTCCAAATTAGTTGGTCGCTTTTCCGTACAACATGAATAGCAAAGAACTCTGAGATACTTTTTTCCAGATGTGTTTTTACTTTGTAATTTTCACTAACATAGTTAACAATGGAATAAGCATTTCTAAACGTCCGGGACCATAATATCGTGGCATCCGCTACCAAAATCAAGCATGCCATATGTTTAGTCCTTCATATTATCCGTAAGAAAGAAAAAAACAGTCGGCAAGAATTAATATGATTGTTCACCCATAAGGCAACTTGCAAAAAATTGTTGATAAACAGATATTTTACATACTTGAAATACGGTCGACCCTGCAAAGAAAATAAATAAATAAAACTTGTTTAGTTCATTAGCAGGAAATTTGGTACCTCCTCATACACGGTATCACCAGACGATGGAGGATATGCATCTGAGTAAAGGAACTGCATCGGTCCCTAAGTACTCAATGTACAGAATTAAGGGATAAGGTGGATACCAGCTTTTCAGTTGTATTGAACTCCTTTCCCGTTTCACCCCAACCAAAGTGTATATTTTAGGTGCATTATAACCCAGTTTGTATATGGTGAATTCAATCGTAAGACAACTTATATATATGAAACTGAGTTTAAATATTACCACCTTTAGCTTTTAATTCTACGATTTCTTTCCACCAGACATTATAAGTTAGTTAGGAAATTATTATCACTCTGAATATAATTCGATTATTTAATAAAAATTTATTAATATCGAAAAAAAAACAAATAATGATTCAGGACTCAAGTAATTGAGATAGACATGGGTAGGTTGGGATTAATTGAGATGGTAGCCATGATAATAAAGGAGAAAACAACAACTGTACTATGAAGTTTGAACCCTAGTTAGCAATTCGGTGTACGGAGAACGTTCGGGACGGCATACGTACGTGTATTATTCGTTTTTATGGATTATAAATTCGGTCCATTATTTGGTCAACGGTTCGTGATACGGCGATAGTACGGAACGGCATACGAACATGTATAAATCGTTTTAGAGATATGAGTTCGTCACACAAAATTCGGCGTACATTAATTAGTATGTTAAGAAATTTTTGATACAAATTATGTTTGGCTAATGCAATTTGAACTGTAATGTACTATATTCATAATATGTGCAACATTATCATCAAAAAATACGTAACTTAGTGGTTGAACAGGTGGTCACAGGTTCGAAACTCTTCACATTCATTTTTTCCAAACATTTGTGGGAATGATCAAAAATCGGTCAAACTGCGGGTGAACTCACCCAACTGGGTACACTAAGCGGACCTAACAAACAAACCGATACGGGTCGTTCCCGAATTATACACGAATTATTCGACGAATTTCTAACTAGGGTTTGAACTAGGTGGTTGTGGCGGTTTTGGTGTTGATGGCGAAGGTGGTGGCGTTGGAGATGATGTGGCGCTGGTGTCGATAGCAGTAGTGGCAGAAGTTGTTATAACCAACGGCTCTTCTAAGCACAATCAATTGAGAATTGAAATAGAAATGAAAACAAATTTAAAATAGACACACACACAACACAAGGATTTATAGTGGTTCGATCAAGATGATCTACATCCACTTTGGAAGACGACGATAACGTTGCACTATGATATGAACAAGGTTACAAGAGTATGATCTAAAACCCTCTCTGAAGAACAAGCCAACACTGGCTGCCTTACACTCTCTCTAGAACACTTAGTGTTTCTCTTAAACACTCTCTCTGATGAACTCTAATTGTTGGGATGATTTACAATGAAACATATAGGGCTATATATAGGAGAATGGACAATGAATGTCGACATACTCACAGCTGATTAGTTTAGTCACCACTACAGCCGAAAGTGTAGTTTAGTCACCACCTAATACTCCACTACAGCCGAAAGTGTCCACTACAGCTGCCATCTTCTCTCTTTAGGCTGCCACTTGCTTCTTTAATGATTCAAGGCATTAGCTCCCACTTGCTTCTTTAATGATTCAAGGCATTAATTCAACAAATCTCCACCTTGACTTGAATACCATCACCACTCATCATCATCGTCTTCGCTCAGCCCCTCAAGGGCTCTCAACACCTGTTGACACCTACCAAGTTCAAGCAATGCTTGAACTTGATACTTGGAACTGGCTTCGTCAACATGTCTGTAGGGTTATCCGCTGTAGGAACCTTTAGCATCGCTATCCTACCTTCCTCAACTGCATCCTTGATAAAATGATACCTGACATCGATGTGCTTCGTTCTCTCATGATACATTTGGTTCTTGGTCAAGTGAATGGCACTTTGACTATCACAGAACAAAGTTGCATTCTCTTGCTTGAAACCCAAATCACCAACCAAACCCATCAACCATATACCTTCCTTCATCGCTTCTCATGCTGCCATGTACTCTGCCTCAGTTGTAGACAATGCAACCGTGCTTTGCAAAACCGACCTCCAACTGATAGTACTACCACATAATGTAAAAGTATAACCTGTCAATGACCTTCTTCTATCAAGATCACCTGCATAATCAGAATCAACATAACCCACAACATTTGTCGAATCACCATAGTGTTTATCAAACACTAAACCAACATTTTTACTTCCCCTTAGATACTTCAGAATCCACTTTACAGCTTGCCAATGAGCCTTCCCGGGACTTCCCATGTATCTACTTACCACACTCACAGCTTGTGCGATATCCGGCCTTGTACAAACCATAGCATACATGATGCTACCAACTGCGCTTGCATATGGAACTCGAGACATATACTCTGCCTCATCTGCAGTTTGAGGTGATTGCTTTCTAGAAAGTTTAAAATGAGCTGCCAAAGGAGTACTTACTGGTTTTGCATCTTTCATACCAAACCGCTCCAACACCTTCTCGATGTAAGCCTTCTGGGACAAATGCAACTTGCCTTCAGCTCGGTTTCTATGAATCTCCATGCCCAATATCTTTTTTGCTGCACCCAAATCCTTCATCTCAAACTCACTACTCAACTGCTGTTTCAGCTTCTGTATCTCTGACATGTCTTTGCAAGCAATCAACATATCATCAACATACAAGAGTAAATACACAAATGAACCATCTTGGAGTTTTCTGTGATATACACAACTATCATACTTACTCCTTTCATAGCCATTTGCCACCATAAACGTGTCAAAACGTTTATACCACTGCCTTGGAGATTGCTTCAAACCATACAAAGATTTCTTCAACAAACATACATGGTCTTCTTTGCCAGGAACTTCAAACCCCTTTGGTTGTTGCATATAAATACGCTCTTCCAAATCACCGTGAAGGAAAGATGTCTTAACATCTAGTTGTTCTAATTCTAGATCTTTCAAAGCAACTATAGCAAGTAATGTTCTAATAGAACTATGTTTAACAACAGGAGAGAATACCTCATTGTAGTCAATGCCTTCTCTTTGCGTAAACCCCTTTGCCACAAGCCTTGCCTTGTACCTTGTTCCTTCACCATCTGAAGTGCCTTGTTTCTTCTTGAAGACCCATTTGCTTCCAACAATCTTCTGACCTTTTGGTCTTGCTACTATCTACCAAGTCCCATTCTTGTCAAGAGACTCAATTTCTTCAATTGCGGATGCTCCCCATTCTGCTGATTCTTCACCACCGATTGCTTCTTCATAGGTTGTTGGATCATCCCTATCTATGCTCTCACCTACTGCAAATGCATATGCAACCAAATCAGCATGGCCGTATCTTTGAGGTGCTCTAACTTTCCTCCTCTCTCTGTCTCTTGCAAGATTGTACTGATGACCTTGTGCTTCTTCTTCCTGGGCAGGTTCTTGCACAATATCTTGATCATCATCATCATCAGAAACAACAGTCTTATTGCTTCCTTGAACTTGCACCTCAAGTTCCACCTTGTCACCAAGCTCCACCTTATCACTAACACCCTCTTCAGCTTCTCCATCTAGTTCTTCATTCTTTGGCTTCAACATCGATTGCTCATCAAATTTCACATCTCTGCTGATAAGAAACTTGTTTGATCTTTCTGCTGGACACCATAACCTGTAGCCTTTCACGCCCTTTGCATACCCAAGAAATATACACTTCTTTGCTCTAGGCTCTAGCTTCCCCTCATTCACATGAGCATAGGCTGGACATCCGAATATCTTTAAGTCTTCATAGTTAGCATGCGAACCTGTCCAAACTTCATTTGGAGTCTTGCACTCAATGGCAGTCGATGGAGATCTGTTCACTAAATAAGCTGATGTGTTTGCTGCTTCTGCCCAAAACTTCTTTGGTAACCTGGCATTGGAGAGCATGCACCGTGCCTTCTCCATTATGGTTCTGTTCATCCTTTCTGCAACACCATTTTGCTGTGGTGTTTTTCTGACTGTGCGGTGTCTCACAATCCCTTGCTCCTTGCAGAACTCGTTGAACTCACCCCCACAAAATTCCAAACCATTGTCTGTCCTCAAGCACTTGATTTGTCTTCCGGTTTGCTTCTCAACCATAGTCTTCCATTGCTTGAACTTGACAAAAGTTTCATCTTTGTGTTTAAGTATGAATACCCATACTTTCCTTGAGAAATCATCAATGAACGTCAACATATATCTACCACCACCATGTGAATCGACCCGAGAAGGACCCCAAAGATCAGAATGAATATAATCCAGAATACCTTTGGTGTTATGAATAGCTGTACTAAACTTGACTCTACACTGCTTTCCAAAGACACAATGTTCACAGAAATCAAGCTTGCCTGTTTTATGACCACAAAGCAATCCCTGCTTGCTCAAAACAGCCAACCCCCTCTCGCTCATATGCCCTAGCCGCATATGCCACAACTTGGTAGTATCATCATCAGAACTTGAAGAACATACCGCTGCATCACCCGTCACAGTAGTACCTTGCAGCGTATAAAGACCATTAATTCTCTCGCCCTTCATAATTGTAAGACTTCCTCTTGAAACACGAATAACTCCACCTTCACCTTGATACTTGCAGCCATTTGAATCAAGCGTACCCAAAGAAATAAGATTTCTTCTCAGGTCCGGAACATGTCTAACTTTAGTTAAAGTCCTCACCATACCGTCATACATCTTAATTTGAATTGTACCTACACCCACCACTTTACAAGTGACATTGTTTCCCATAAGAACTTTACCACCTTCTCTAGCTTGATAAGTAGTAAACCACTCTTTATGAGGACACATGTGAAAGGTACACCCCGAATCAAGAATCCACCCGTTCTCCGAGCTTTCGGTATGAACCGTGAGAACCGCTCCATCATCACTTTCTTCTTCAACATTTGCTGCGGTGCCTTGGTTGGTATTCTTCTCGACAGTCTTCAATTTTGGACAATCCTTCTTGAAATGCCCCTTTTCCTTACAATGAAAGCAATAGAATTTACCGGATTTTGATTTAGACCTTGACTTTGATCTACTCCTATCAAATCCGCCTTTTTGGTTTCCTCTTCCTCTAACGAACAACCCATCTCCCGAATTATCTTTACCGTCGATACCCGTCTTCTTTAACTCCTTAGAGTTCAAGGCCGCTTTAACGTCTTCCATGGAAATTGTATTTTTTCCATACATTACGGTATCAACAAAATTTTCATAAGATGGTGGTAAGGAACAAAGCAAACCCAAAGCTTGGTCTTCATCTTCAATTTTGACATCAATATTTGCCAAATCCAAGAGAATTTTATTATAATCATCAATATGATTTATAATAGACGTTCCTTCATGCATTTTAAGAGTATGTAATTTCTTCTTAAGATATAAACGATTAGTTACGGATTTAGTCATATACCTTTTCTCCAACTTGTTCCATAGCCCGTCCGGTGTCGTTTCCGTTGCCACTTCTCTCAAGACCTCGTTGCTCAAACACAATAGAATTAATCCATGTGCTTTCTCCATGAGTTCTTCTTTTTCTTCTTCCTTCAATGTTTCTGCTAGAGCCGTTTTCCCCTTCAAAGTTTTCACCAAACCTTGTTGCACCAAAACAGCCCTCATCTTTAGCCTCCATAAATTGAAATCATTTCTTCCATCAAATTTCTCAATCTCATACTTTGCCGCCATCGTAGATCGTTTTTAACCGGAGCTCTGATACCAATTTGTTATAACCAACGGCTCTTCTAAGCACAATCAATTGAGAATTGAAATAGAAATGAAAACAAATTTAAAATAGACACACACACAACACAAGGATTTATAGTGGTTCGATCAAGATGATCTACATCCACTTTGGAAGACGACGATAACGTTGCACTATGATATGAACAAGGTTACAAGAGTATGATCTAAAACCCTCTCTGAAGAACAAGCCAACACTGGCTGCCTTACACTCTCTCTAGAACACTTAGTGTTTCTCTTAAACACTCTCTCTGATGAACTCTAATTGTTGGGATGATTTACAATGAAACATATAGGGCTATATATAGGAGAATGGACAATGAATGTCGACATACTCACAGCTGATTAGTTTAGTCACCACTACAGCCGAAAGTGTAGTTTAGTCACCACCTAATACTCCACTACAGCCGAAAGTGTCCACTACAGCTGCCATCTTCTCTCTTTAGGCTGCCACTTGCTTCTTTAATGATTCAAGGCATTAGCTCCCACTTGCTTCTTTAATGATTCAAGGCATTAATTCAACAGAAGTGTTGGTGGTCAGGGTGTCAGTGGTGGAAGTAGTGGTGGTGACATAGTGACGGCGGAGGTGGTGAAAACATCCAAGGTGATTCGGATTTGAAAGTATATAAAGGGGTAACTTATATTTGCCGGGGTGGTTGTTCAAAATGTTCGCACGAAAAAAAAACAACAGGGAGAGCTATTTTGTTTATTTTGGTAAAACGTGGTGGCGGCGGCGGCAACGGAAGTAGTTGTGTTCATGGTAACAGTGGTGCTGGTAGTTGATTAAGCGGAGTTGATAATCGCGATAGTAGCAGTGGAACAACGGTGGTGTAACGTTGTTTTTTAATTTAATTGCCCAATTCTTGTTAAGTGCCCAATTAAAAGATATTTTTTGCATGTTGCCTTACGGGTGAACAATCATACTCCGTATTAATTCTTGCCGACTGTTTTTCTGGGGAAAAACAACTCAAGTCTATACTTTGTACCATAGGGATTAACTAATGTAAATATTTTCGTCTTGTCTACACTCTATATATCGATCTTTGTCCACCAGAAATAAATTTTGGTATTTCAAACAGGTGAATCCGTTAGCGAATAGTGTAGGTCATTCTCTAACAAAGAAAGCTAGAAAAGAACAAAATATCTTTTAATTCTACGATTTATTTCCACCAGACATTACAAGTTGGTTAGGAAATTATTAACACTCTGAAAGTAATTCGATTATTTAATAAAAAAATTATTAATATCAAAAACAAACAAATAATGATCCATGACTTAAATAATTGAGATAGACCTAGGTAGGTTGGGATTAATTGAGATGGTAGCCATGATAATAAAGGAGAAAACAACAATTGTACTATGAAGTCTGATCCATACCTGAGTAGCTAGAGTGTATGGCTATGAAGGAAGCAGTTATTTGTGCAGCTAGCTTGGGAATGGAGAAGGTTGTGTTTGGATCAGACCAAAACACAAGTTCAATCGATTAACGAGGAAGAACCTAGTGTGCACTGGTCGTTACATGGATATGTTTTGGAAATTAAGAATAATATGAATAGAAATAAATTTTGGTATTTCAAACAGGTGAATCCGTTAGCGAATAGTGTAGCTCATTCTCTAGCAAAGAAAGCTAGAAAAGAGCAAAATATCTTTTAATTCTACGATTTACTTCCACCAGACATTACAAGTTGGTTAGGAAATTATTATCACCCTGATAGTAATTCGATTATTTAATAAAAAAATTATTAATATCGAAAACAAATAAATAATAATCCTGGACTCAAATAATTGAGATAGACCCAACCTAGTAGATGGGATAAATTAAGATGGTAGCCATGATATTGAAGGAGAAAACAACAAATGTACCATGATATTAAAGGAGAAAACAACAAATGTACTACGAAGTTTGAACTTGTGAAATGCATGGCAAATATAGACCGCACAAAAGTTTAGATGCGGGTAGAAAAGTACAGTTTGATTCTCCTAAGCACATGTACAATTTCAATCCCGCGTGTTAAAATGAGCCAGCACACACGCCATAATTTCCATTGTATGCAAGAAAATAGACTGTCCAGCAGCGTACACATTATGATGCATTTAGGTCCCGAAACATTTAAGTGCAACATGCATAAAAGATCACTCTCTTTCATTTGGCCACCCACCATGCCAGAGGTTATCTCTTACATACGGAAGAATACATACAAGTTTACAAATACGTGATTATCTCTTACATACGGAAAATAATCTCTATAAATTGCAGCAATTTTTTTGACAAACAAACCAAACCAACAAGCATCAAAACAATTCCATAGCACCAAGTCTAAACTGCAGCCTTTAGAAAAAATAATGAAGAACCAAGTTGTTTTTTTCTTTTGTGTGTTCTTTTTAGCTCATACTGGAGAATCAATGAGGTATAGACTTATCAATGAGTTGGAAGTTGCAGCTTCAGCTAATGATGTATGGGCTCCTTTTGCCTCAAACGATTCCCCTAAATTCTTTCAGCAACGACTTCCAGGAGTGTTCGAGAAAATAGAGATTCTTGAAGGCGACGGTGGTGAAGGCAGCATTCTTCGCATTGTATATCATCCTGGTATGTATAAACATCCTTGACCAATATAAACTGCACTGCTCTTTTGACTAGCTAGCCCTACTTCATTTATGTATTTTACAATGTTTTATGATTGATGTATCAGGGTCAGTGCCGCTAACAAACTTGGAAAAGTTCGTGACAATTGATAATCGCAGACGTCTCAAGCAGGTACTACAGACTGAAGGAGGATATCTAGCTATGGGTGTAACATATTATATGGAGAGTTTCCAAATCATAAGGAAAGGTGCCGATTCATGTATCATAAAATCCATGATAAACTATGAAGTCCCTGATGATCTTGCTGCCAATGTTTCTGAGCTCATCAGTGTTGAGGTTCTCATAAAGATGGCTAAAGTTGTTGCCAAGTACGCCATTGATAACAACAATAAAGCTTCATCAGTTGCTTGTATGTAATTCACAGTATTTCCTACAGAATAAAGCTGTCAGTCCCGAAAGTTGTTGATTGTACTTGTCGCTTAATATGTTATCCTTTGTTGTAATTGGTTCATTATGAAAAAGGTCTGGCAAGACTAGTCAATAGAATCCATCTTCTGATGGGTTCCCTCCATAATAAAATTTATCATAATAAGACCTATATATATATATATATATATATATAAGAAATGCTTAGCTCTGGATTTTATAAACTTTGCAGCTATGGAGTTCGCTAACTTAAGGTCTTTTGATGGCTAGGCATCTGGAACACAGGTACCACACCTGACCCGAGGAAAACGGGAACTTTAGTAAGCAACTATATTGCAAGAACAACAATAGTTCACCAGTGAAGTCTTATGACGAGAACAACAAGAATTCTAGGAGCTGTTTCAGATAACAAAAGCAGGATCAGGATCCAATCCAATAGTGTTCTCGTCTTTGACATTTTGTGACTAGTCAATCAGGCCAAAATTCTCCTTTATAACATCTAGGTTTAACAAATTCTAACCTTTTGAGCTGATCCACAGTTTTGAGAATTAGCTAACAGCGAAATAGTGGCCTTGCTTGGTGAACTTTTGCGCATTTTTTGAACAAGCTCTACGGCTTTCTCAACATATTCTCCTTCAATAAAACCCTTAATCATGGTTGCATATGTGATGACATCCCGTATGCAACCGTTCTTTTCCATTTCAAACAGAAATTTTCGGCCTCAGATAACGTACCTTCCTTGCACATGCCATTGATCATTATGTTGTATGTGATGACGTTAAGAGCTAATCCTTAGCCTTGCATAGACTGAAATAATTCCATTGCTTCATTAATACGTCGGTTCATCCAAAGTCCATCCAACATGGCGCCATATGTAACTATATTTGGAGAGACACCGATAGACTGCATCTCATCAAACAAGCTCTGCGCAGTACCAACTCTTCCAGCTCTGCATAGTCCATCCAGTAGCGTATTGTAAGTAACCTGTGTTCTTTTTAATCCCTTTTGTTTCATTTTCTTGAAGAGTTGCTGTTATAACCAATGGCTCTAATCAATCAAGAATTGAAATAGAAATGAAATCAAAAGTAAAAGAAGCACACACAACATAAGGATTTATAGTGGTTCGATCAAGATGATCTACATCCACTTTGGAAGACGACGATAACGATTTCACTATGATTCAAACAAGATTACAAGAGTATGATTCACTGCCTTACACTCTCTCTTAGTTAGATTTGTTTCTCTTACTAAAAACAAGAGGATGAGAAGAGTACTTATATCTCCTGATATCTTCTCTTGCACAAAAGGTATGCCTTCCCTTGTACAAAGATATGCCTTCTCTTGGACAAAAGGTATTCATTCCCTTGTACAAAAGATATGCCTTCTCTTGCACAAAAGAAGACTTGTCTACACTTTCCTTCTCTTGCACAAAAGGTAAACGGGCAAACGGGTCGGGTAAATGGATCGACCCAAATGAATACTAAACCGTATTCAAGACACATACACTACAAATCTACACCTTCACTTGAATACCATCACCACTCATCATCATCGTCTTCGCTCAGCCCCTCAAGGGGGGTCTCAACACCTGTGGACCCCAACCAAGTCCAAGCAATGCTTGAATTTGATACTTGGAACCAGCTTCGTCAACATGTCCGCAGGGTTATCCGCTGTAGGAACCTTTAGCATCGCTATCCTACCTTCCTCAACTCCATCCTTGATAAAATGATACCTGACATCTATGTGCTTCATTCTCTCATGATACATCTGGTTCTTAGTCAAGTGAATGGGACTTTGACTGTCACAGAACAAAGTTGCATTATCTTGCTTGAAACACAAATCACCAACCAAACCCATCAACCATATACCTTCCTTCACTGCTTTCGCGGCTTCCATGTACTCTGCCTCAGTTGTAGACAATGCAACTGTGCTTTGCAAAACTGACCTCCAACTGATAGTACTACCACACAATGTAAAAGTATAACCTGTCAATGACCTCCTTCTATCAAGATCACCTGCATAATCAGAATCAACATAACCCACAACATTCGTCGAATCACCATTGCGTTTATCAAACACTAAACCAACATCTATACTTCCCCTTAGATACCTCAAAATCCACTTTACAGCTTACCAATGAACCTTCCCGGGACTTCCCATGTATCAACTTACCACACTCACACCTTGTGCGATATTCGGCCTTGTACAAACCATAGCATACATGATGCTACCAACTGCGCTTGCATATGGAACTCGAGACATAAACTCTGCCTCATCTGTAGTTTGAGGTGATTTCCTTCTAGAAAGTTTAAAATAAGCTGTCAAAGGAGTACTTACTGATTTTGCATCTTTCATAAAAAACCTCTCCAACACCTTCTCGATGTAAGCCTTCTGGGACAAATGCAACTTGCCTTCATCTCGGTTTCTATGAATCTGCATGCCCAGTATCTTCTTTACTTCACCCAGGTCTTTCATCTCAAACTCACTGCTCAACTGGAGCTTCAACTTCTGTATCTCTGACATGTCTGTGCAAGCGATTAACATATCATCAACATACAAGAGTAAATACACAAATGAACCATCTTGGAGTTTCATGTGATATACACAACTGTCATACTTACTCCTACTGTATCCATTTGCCAACATAAACGTATCAAAACGTTTATACCACTGCCTTGGAGATTGCTTCAAACCATACAAATATTTATTCAACAAACATACATGGTCTTCTTTGCCAGGAACTTCAAACCCTTTTGGTTGTTGCATATAAATACGATCTTCCAAATCACCATGAAGGAAAGCCGTCTTAACATCTAGTTTTTCCAAATCTAGATCTTTTAAAGCAACAATAGCAAGCAATGTTCTAATAGAACTATGTTTAACAACAGGAGAGAATACCTCATTGTAGTCAATGCATTCTATTTGTGTAAACCCCTTTGCCACAAGCCTTGCCTTGTACCCTGTTCCTTCACCATCTGAAGTACCTTGTTTATTCTTGAAGACCCATTTGCTTCCAACAATCTTCTGCCCTTTTGGTCTTGCAACTATCTCCCAAGTTCCATTCTTGTCAAGAGACTCAATTTCTTCAATTGCAGATGCTCCCCATTCTGCTGATTCTTCACCACCGATTGCTTCTTCATAGGTTCTTGGATCATCCCTATATATGCTCTCATCCACTGGAAGTGTATACGCAACCAAATCAGCATGTCCATATCTCTGAGGTGGTCTAACTTGCCTCCTCTCTCTGTCTCTTACAAGATTGTACTGATGACCTTGTGCTTTTTCTTCCTGGGCAGGTTCTTGCACAATATCTTGATCATCATCAGAAATAACAGTCTCATTGTTTCCTAGAACTTGCATCTCAAGTTCCACCTTGTCACCAAGCTCTACCTTATCACTAACACCCTCTTCATCTCTTCCGTCTAGTTGTTCATTCTTTGGCTTCAATATCGATTGCTCATCAAATTTCACATCTCTGCTGATAAGAAATTTGTTTGATCTTTCTGCAGGACACCATAACCTGTAGCCTTTCACGCCCTTTGCATACCCAAGAAATATACACTTCTTTGCTCTAGGATCTAGCTTCCCCTTATTCACATGAGTATAGGTTGGATATCTGAATATCTTCAAGTCTTCATAGTTAGCATGTGAACCTGTCCAAACTTCATTTGGAGTCTTACACTCAATAGCAGTCGATGGAGATCTGTTCACTAAATAAGCTGATGTGTTTGCTGCTTCTGCCCAAAACTGCTTTGGTAACCCGACATTGGAGAGCATGAACCGTTCCTTCTCCATTATGGTTATGTTCATCCTTTCTGCAACAACATTTTGCTGTGGTGTTTTTATGACTGTGTGGTGTCTCACAATCCCTTGATCCTTGGAGAACTCATTGAACTCACCCCCACAAAATTCCAAACCATTGTCTGTCCTCAAGCACTTGATTTGTCTTTCGGTTTGTTTCTCAACCATAGTCTTCCATTGCTTGAACTTGACAAAAGTTTCATCATTGTGTTTAAGTATAAATACCCATACTTTCCTTGAGAAATCATCAATGAATGTCAGCATATATCTACCACCACCATGTGAATCAATCCGAGAAGGACCCCAAAGATCAAAATGAATATAATCCAAAATACCCTTGGTGTTATGAATAATTGTACTAAACTTGACTCTACACTGCTTTCCAAAGACACAATGTTCACATAAATCAAGCTTACTTGTTTTGTGACCACAAAGCAATCCCTGCTTGCTCAAAACATCCAATCTCATCTCGCTCATATGCCCTAGCCGCATATGCCACAACTTTGTAGTATCATCTTCAAAACTTGAAGAACATACAACTGCATCACCCGTCACCGTAGTACCTTGTAGCGTATAAAGACCATTAATTCTCTCGCCCTTCTTAATTGTAAGACTTCCTCTTGAGACACGAATAACTCCACCTTCACCTTGATACTTGCAGCCATTTGAATCAAGCGTACCCAAAGAAATCAGATTTTTTCTCAGGTTCGGAACATGCCTAACCTTAGTTAAAGTCCTCACCACACCGTCATACATCTTAATTTGAATTGTACCTACACCCACCACTTTACAAGTGACATTGTTTCCCATAAGAACTTTACCACCTTCTCTAGCTTTATAAGTTGTAAACCACTCTCTATGAGGACACATGTGAAAATTACACCCCGAATCAAGAATCCACCCATTTTCCGAGCTTTCGGTATGAACCGTGAGAACCGTTCCATTATCACTTTCTGCTTCAACATTTGCTGTGGTGCCTTGGTTAGAATTCTTCTCAACATTATTCGGTTTTGGACAATCCTTCTTGAAATGCCCCTTTTCCTTACAATGAAAGCAATAGAATTTACCGAATTTTGATTTAGACCTTGACTTTGATATACTCCTGTCAAATCCGCCCTTTTGGTTTCCTCTTCCTCTAACAAACAACCCATCTCCCGAATTATCTTTACTATCAATACCCGTCTTCTTTAACTCCTTAGAGTTCAAAGCCACTTTAACGTCTTCCATGGAAATTGTGGTTTTTCCATACATTACGGTATCAACAAAATTATCATAAGATGGTGGTAAGGAATAACGCAAACCCAACGCTTGGTCTTCATCTTCAATTTTGACATCAATATTTGCCAAATCCAAGATAATTTTATTATAATCATCAATATGATCTATAATAGACATTCCTTCATGCATTCTAAGAGTATGTAATTTATTCTTAAGATATAAATAATTAGTTACGGATTTAGTCATATACCTCTTCTCCAACTTATTCCATAGCCTGTCCGGTGTCGTTTCCGTCGCAACTTCTCTCAAGACCTCGTTGCTCAAACACAATAAAATTGTTCCATGAGCTTTCTCCATGAGTTCTACCTTTGCTTCATCCGATAATGTTGTTACTAGAGCCGTTTTCCCCTTCAAAGTTTTCACCAAACCTTGTTGCACCAAAACAGCCCTCATCGCTTCCACCCGGAGCTCTAATACCAATTTTTTATAACCAATGGATCTTCCAAGCGCAATAAATAAAGAATTGAAATAGAAATGAAATCAAAAGTAAAAGAAGCACACACAACACAAGGATTTATAGTGGTTCGATCAAGATGATCTACATCCACTTTGGAAAACGACGATAATGATTTCACTATGATTCAAACAAGATTACAAGAGTATGATTCACTTCCTTACACTCTCTCTTAGTTAGATTTGTTTCTCTTACTAAAAACAAGAGGATGAGAAGAGTACTTATATCTCCTGATATCTTCTCTTGCACAAAAGGTATGCCTTCCCTTGTACAAAGATATGCCTTCTCTTGGACAAAAGGTATTCCTTCCCTTGAACAAAAGATATGCCTTCTCTTGCACAAAAGAAGACTTGTCTACACTTGCCTTCTCTTGCACAAAAGGTAAACGGGCAAATGGATCGGGTAAATGGATCGACCCAAATGAATACTAAACCGTATTTAAGACACATACGCTACAACTGCAGAGCAGCATCCAACCTGAAGTTCTTGCAATTCCCATTAATCAATACGTCGAAACTGTATTCATCATGTTCCATGCCTCTTCCCACCATCGAATCAAATAATCTCTGCGCTTCCTCAAGCCTATGAATATCAGGCTAGATTTCGGCCAACTTGATCTTCTGATACAACGGGAACACTTGAGTATAACATCTTATTGGAGACTGAATTTAAAAGATGATTTAATGTTTCAATAGATGGAACAGGGTTCATGTAAACTAATATGCTAAAGTAACTTAATGCATCATCAAGTTTTTTAATTTCACCAGGCTTGCACTGATCGCACACTTGAATTTTGAATAGGGTTTTACTAAAACCATGATTTCTGCCAGTTTCGGTTACAGTAGAATGGGGCAGTGATTCCAAGAATCGAAGACTACCCTTTTGATTAAGATAGTCATTGCGAAGAAGGAAGACAGAAATACCCGCCTTTTTTGTTTTGTTTAGCCTTAAAATGTATGCAAAAGCAAGGGGCATTGTCCAACAGCCGAGTCAAGCCTTTAGATACACTATGATAAAACATGCGGTCACTCGGCCTTACAACATTCCCTCTGTAAGCTTAAAAAATATGATAATTAACCATAAATACATGCAACTTTTACGTTCATGCAAAGATTTAAAATCTCTCCTTCAAATCCATGCGCAACTGCTAGTTTCAGGAACCAGATTTGATGATTCCATCAATACCCATTTAGTAAAATCTTACTCGTTATTTCATAAACCAGACATTTCTCTGTTATTCTTTGATTTTTCTCAAAACCCAAGTGTTATATTATGGAATTCGATGATCAGAGGTTATACAAGAACCAATCAAAACATCGAAGCTCTGTTTATGTATCAAAAAATGAGAGGAAAATGTGTAAGACCAGACAAGTATACCTTCTGTTAGAATTTTTGAATAGAAATATGAATAGATGTGTCAACTCACTTGAGTCTTTTCAACATTAGTGTCTTATCCCAAGGGATGTGACTCTCCATTAAGGGTTGTGACTCTTTATGAAAGGACTTCTCCAAGAGTCACCTCTAGCCTATATAAACCCCACTCATTCTCCATTGGAAGTATGTTTTTAGAGTAATAAAACTATTACTATAAATTTAAGAGTTTGCATGTGTCTTCAAGAGTTAAAGAAGAGTTTGTGCTACATTAATTCGCGTTCGTTGTTCGGTGTTATCGAAGTGCTGCGAAAAACATCGAGGTGTTGTTGAATGTTGGAGACATGTGCCGCTAAATCTGTAACAACATTATATACAGGGTATCAAATGTCTTAAGCAAAGATATTACTCGCCTCAATACACCCAAGTAAGTTTGTTTAAGTTTTGTGATTGATCATTTATTTTCTATAATTCTTTTCTAGTTTTGTTGTTGGTATTACGAGATGTAATACATAAGTGAAAACCGTGTTACAAAGAACTGTAACTGATCGGTGGATAATACACGAGTCGTATTATTGGAGAATTGGTAACGGAGATAATTATCCAACACCTTCACTTTTGTATTGAAAGCTTGTACTGGTACGTTAAATTTAGAAATAGGGAATCTGATGTTTTTGTTGGGACTAGCCTTGTTGATTTTTACTGTAATGTGGGTAAACTTGATATTTCCAAGGAAGTGTTTGAGAAAATTCATGTTCCTTAAGTGTTTTGTTTTCCAGACTTCCTTAGCTAAAAGAAAATGAGAGTTGGACACTTTGTTCTCAAAATTGCAAATAGTATTGTAAGCATTTTTTACTGTGAATTCCCTTTTTTTAATCTGGTTTCCGTATGAGGGTGTCAATACCAAAAAATGGACTCTCATATCCAGAATCTTAGCAGCGCTATCCGGGGAAAATAAACTTTTACTATTAACTAGGTCCACAATCCATTTCCTAGTTCCTGAAATAAACAATTCACACATATAAGTAAATTCAGAAAAGTTAGATGAACCAATAGTTGGTTCAAGTGGACTGTCTAAGTTCACAAGGCATCAATCTAACCATTTTTTTTTGAAGCATGATATTATTAAAAGAAGTTATATTACAATTTGTCTTGGGTATGTGGTACCCATGGAATCATAAAATAGAACTTGACTAATAAAATATGGGATTGTCTGGTCCCATATTTTAGTTGATCAATTTCCCATTTGACTTCCATCTGCTGCATGATTGGCTAGCCAGTCTGTTATTTGATTTCCTTCCCCGTAGTTGTGTTGAATAGCAGCCTGTGGGATTTGTCGAAATCTTATTTTTATTTCCTATATCATTCTCGATATGTGCCATGGTGGTGGGGCAGAGGAGGTGATGAATCTCAGAAAGTTTTATGAATCGGTTTCAAAGATAACTGTTGGCCATTATCTTTCCACTGTTGTTCTTGATGCCAATAGTAGATCCCAGATTTCTGTAGTTAAGGAAGTTATGATTCCTAGTAGTTGAGATAGAGCCATTAAAGTTCGTGTGTCAGAATCTCTGCATACGAATCCTGCTCCCACAAATCCTGGGTGACCTATGGTTGCTCCATCTGTGTTAATTTTAATCCAATTGATATGCAGGATGGACCATCCTACCGATATTGTTGATATCATTTTGTCTCTCGTTGGGTGGTTAAATAATGGTGCATCTCCTGTCAAGATTAGTGGTAAAGAGTGTAATACTCCATAGAATTCTTGTTGCAGTTTTTGTGCCCATGCTAGGATTTCTTCCGAAGTTGTTTGCTTTTGTTGGTAAATTAGGTTATTCCTGCTAGCCATAAGGTACAGAATAGAAAACAAAAGGAGGAGATTACAGAAGTTGACGCCGGTTGTTGCAGGATTTGTGAAATGGTTGTCTGTGGCGTAATGGTGATGGTGGGGTGGGGGTTTAATGTAATGGATAGTTGAGTAAGTAGTGTGTTCCAGGTGGTAGTTGACGTTGGACAGTGAATTAGTAGGTGACTTGCTAGTTCTGGATCAGTGTTGCATCTAGTACAAATGTCTGAGTTGGTCAAATGGATGTGATGTAAGAGTGAGAAGGTTGGTAATCCTTCATTGATGGCTTTCCACAAGAAAAGATGAATTTTCGGTGGACATGGTAAAGTCCATAAGAATTTGGTGGACGGTAGAGGATTGTGAGTTAATTGATTTTGGGTTAGACATTTGTATCCCGACGAGGTAGTGTAGTTTCCAGATTTAGAGTGTGGCTAGATAATTTTGTCATGAGGGCTATTTTTGGGAAGGTGAATGTTCATGATTTTTTGGGTTATGGAATTGGGAAGGGAGTTTAATTTTTCATGATTCCAGGAGTGGGAGATTGGGTCGATGATATCTGATACCATTCGGATTGGGTAGCATTGTGATGGGTTTAGGTTTGTTGAGTGTGGAATCCAATTGGCTTCTATGGGAGTTAATAATCCATTTCCAATACGATGGAAAATCAAGTGTTGTATGGTAGGGACAATTGCTGCCATTTGTCTCCACTGAGGACTGGATGAGGAGGGTATGGAGTTAATTCTCTAAAGAATGGGTTGTTGATTGAGGTATTTTGCACTGAAGAGGCTTCCGCAAATAGAGTTAGGTTGTTCATGTAAATTTTAGATTCTTTTCATGAGAAGTGCCTTATTGTGATCACTTCTCTTCCTTATTCCTAATCCTCCTTCGGATATTGGTTTTGTTACTTTATCCCATCCTATAGGGTGAAGTTTTTTAATGGTTGAGTCATGTCCCCAGAAAAATTCCTGGTGATATGATCTATTTGTTTATGAATATTTCTGGGTAGATTTTGTGTTTGCATAATGTGGTTTGTGGTCGGAATTAGGGAGGTTTTGATGAGAGTGAGTCTTCCGGCTGGAGTTAAGCATTTTGTCATCCATCCTTTGGCTTTTAGGGCTAGTCTTTGTAGGAGGGGAGCGAAGGTCTGATTGGATGCTTTTCCTTGTTTGAATTGGACTCCTAAATAGATAAGAGGTTTTGAGGTAGCTGACATATTAAAGAATTGTTGAAGTTCATTTACCTTGATCGGGTCTAGTTTTGGGTGATGGATGATTACTGATTTGGAAGTATTAATTATATGTCCCGCAGATGTGCTATAAGAGTGTAGTATGGTTTTAAGGTGATAGTTACTTTGATTGGAAGCTTTATATGTGATTAGAAGATCATCCACGTACATTAAATGAATAATGGGTGGTGCTTTTTTCGATATGTTAAGTCCCAAAACTAACTTTTGGTTTTGTAGGTTTCCTATATTTGTAGATAGGATTTCAGCATATATAATAAAAATATAAGAAGATAGTGGGTCTCCTTGTCAGATACCTCTAGTTGGGGTGATGTAGCCATGGGGTGTACCATTGATTTTGATTGAATATGTAACTGTTGTGACACATAACATAATGTAGTCTATGAAGGCTGATGGAAATCTAAGTTTTGTAAAGGAGGTTTTGATGAACCCCAGTCTAAGTTATCATAGACTTTCTGGATATCTAGTTTGAGAGCTATTTTTGAATCTCTGGTGCGGTTAAAGATTCTGATATGGTAGAAAGTTCTCCAGCAATTGCTATGTTATCGTGTATTGATCTTTCTGGAACAAAAGCACTTTGGTAAGGGCTTATTAAAAATGGGATAAGGGGTCTAATTCGGTTGACTAGAATTTTTGAAATGATTTTATAAGTGACGTTACGGAGCCCCATGGGTCTGAATTGAGATGGTTTTGATGGATGGTCGACTTTAGGTATTAGTGTTATGTTTGTATGATTCATGAGAGGATGGATATTTAGGTTATTAAAAAAACTATGAACCATTGCTACCAATTGTTGGTGAGTTGTTTCCGAGAAAACTTTAAAAAACTTACTTGTGTAGCCGTCTGGACCTGGAGCGCTTTCTAAATTTATGGAGAATATGGCTTGTTTGATTTCACTCATGTAGTTACTTCCTTTGTGAGTAGGTCTGATCGTCTTAGAGTTAATCTTGGTCTGATATTCGTAAAACGCTCTTCATTAATCATTGTAGGTGAGGCCATATATTGTTGAGCGTAGTGATCTAGAATGAGTTGAACAACGACTTCCTTCTTGTTAATCCAGTTGTTTTGTGAATCTTGCAATTGTTGTATATTGTTACAAGCTTTGTGGATGGTAGCTTTAGTATGGAAAAAGGTTGTGTTGAGATCTCCCGATTGTAACCATTGTATTCTAGATCTTTGTTTCCAATATGTGGCATGACATTTTAAGAGTTCTACATGGTTTGTTCTTAGTTGTTTCTCTTGTTGTAACCAGAATTCCAGGTCGGTGCCTAATTGGGTTGCACATTGATATTGTGCGTGTTTTATCCTGGTTGTTGATTTCTTGATCATAGTTGGTAGGTGGCCAATGGTTTATTTGTTCCATTCTAAGAGGGTTTGTACGGTTGTTATGAGTTTTAGTTGGAGGTCGAGGGTAGGTTCACTATCTTGTTGTTGCTCCCATGCCGATTCGACTATCTGCTTGAGTTGGGGATGAGATAGCCATAGGTGTTCAAATTTGTAATTTTTTGTTCCTTGCCAATCCATTGCTTTCTTTTGTAGCAGTGTTGGTGTGTGATCAGATGCTATTATTGGAAGATGAGTGACTGATGCATATGGATTCGTTGTTCGCCAAAGTTGGGTTGCTAAAGCTCTATCTAATCTTTCTAGAATATTATCTTGCCCCATTTGGTTGTTTGTCCAGGTGTAGGGGTCTCCTCATAATCCCATATCTATAAAACCCATTTGATCCATGAGAGTGAGTAGAGGTTGAGATTGAGCATATGTTACTTGTTTTTCTCCTTTTTTCCCGATTGATCTAGGACGTCGTTGAAGTCTCCTAGCAACAGCCAAGGAATGGAAGGATCGATGTTGCTAAAGATTGTTAGGAACTCCTACCATAGAGTTTTCCTTGTATCCATATATGGTGGTCCATAGATACCCGTGCAGAGCCACGGTTATTCTGGGGGTGGTGGTGTAACTTTTGTATGAATGTAATTTTGAGAATGGAATAGAATTTGAATATTTAGGTTATCCCCCCACATAAGACATAATCCACCTCACCTTCCAATTTTAGGGACAATGAAGTAATTATTGAACTGAAGGATTTGTGATAATCCTCTCATATGATGGTCATTAGCTAATATTTCATAGAGAAACAAGATGCTAGGTTTGTAAAGAGAGACTAACCCTTTTAAATGTTGAATTGAATATGGGAGATTTATGCCTTGACAATTCCAAGATAGAATAGTCATGATGAAGTAACCTATAGTTTAAAAGAGCTTTGATGTAAGAGGATAAATGGGAAGACTAAGAGGGCAAGAGTGAATAAGGTTTTGGTGGGCTTTCAAGGATGAAAAGACCCTATATGACTTGTACACACCCAAAAAAGACTCTGTAACACCAGAGAGGTTAGTTCGCAACCAGGAAGCAGTCAGATAAAAAGGCAACAAAACAAGGCCAAAGCTGTCAGTTGGTAAGCCAAAAAGCCAAAAACCTGACGCAGTAAAATCCGGAGAAATGTATGCAGTTGTAAATCTTGAAGTTTGAGTAAAAACAGAAATACCTGAGCTACTATATTCTAACTATAACTATGCTAAAAAGGGACTATCCCAAAATCATTCTGTGGCACAGAGAAGACTCGATACACACAATAAAATATAAGATTTACATAAAATATTTTAGGAGTTATATAAGACCAGTACACACTGATGTCCTAGTACTTGATGAGTGCCAAATATTGCATATTCATACACCTTTTCATTGGCACTTAACTCATCTTTCGCGCTTCAAAGTCATATATTATCCCAAATTCTGCATTTTTACCATTTTCAAGAATAAATATTTGTATTAATTAATTTTGTGTTTTTAAGTACTAAATAAAGCTTGGAAGAATTGAGAAGACAAAAGAGAAGAAAGTTGGAAGCGTTGCAACCCGCTCACGCATCACTGGCAACCTGTTTACAAATTCATGGGATTAAACAACCCATGATCCAAAACCCAAGACCCAAATACATTTCCACCTCACCCCCATTGGATTCTTTCCAAAACATCCACCTCACCCCCATTCTCTCACTCAATCACTCCCAATTTGTTTCCCACAACCAAATATATTCCATCAATTAAGAAAACATGTTTTGTTGAGTGGATGAGTGCCAAAATTCGGATCCAAGTGCTTAAGGGAATTTTGTGTATAAATAGAGAGGGTTGTTGTGTTGAAAAACCATCCAAGAATAGCTTGTTCATGTTAGTTTATCAAATTTAAGTTTTGTTGTAATGTTCTTCATGTTCTAATTTCATTTACTAGGGTTTAGATGAAGCCCTAATCTCATTGGTATGTATTCATATCTTGTATCTTGTTCTTGAAAGTTTAGAATTGTTTAAAGATATAATTTAATCCAAGTTTTTCAACATCTTGCTCTCACAATGTATGCCATGTATCCATTGTAGTTAGAATATCTCTATGTTGATTATGCTACAACTCATGCTTAACCAAATATTGATCTTTAGATTAGTTGTGCTTAATTAGACAATTAATGCTTTGGAGAAATACTTTAGTTGTGATTAAATTATCCATTGGAGAAATACCTTAGTTATACGGTAGACTTGAATCTACTATAAGGACAAGAATAATATTACAAGTTGAATGCATATCATAGGTTATTGGTGGATTTGAATACCCTAGTATCCATATTATCATTGTTTACATATCTTGCTATTTGCATCTTTTACTTTTATTATTTCAGTCACTTGAAAATCATATCGTCGTATCGACAAAAACAAACCCCTTTTGGTTACTCTCTGAATCAGGATTTAGAATCAACTTCTACACTCTCCAAGTCTCTGTGGTTCGACCTGTGCTTGCCCTGTGTTGCTTGTCGACACTGTGCACTTGCAGTTTATACAATAGTAGGTATCTTTCCGAGCCTACCAAGTTTTTGGCGCCGTTGCCGGGGACTCGGTAGTGGTGTAGTTCATTTTTCATCTCCTGTCACTATTCATTTTTCATCTCCTGGAACTGTTCACATATCACTGTTCACATATCACTATAGCATAATCACTGTAGCAGTGCAACTATTTACAGTCAATTTTACACTTATTTTTGTTTTTTTTATTTTTTATTTTTGCTTTTGCTTTAAAACTTCGAAACCCTAACTACCTCTTTTGAGCTCAACAGGTGCCGGAGTAGCTGTTGTAAAGGCAAAGGAAAGGAAGCGAAAGAAGTTTTTATTTTAAATTAAAAAAAAAAAAAGAGAGTTTATTTTATTTATTTTTAGATTGTATTAGGATTCCTCTACTCTTGTAATTTTCTTTTTCTTTTGCACTTTATTTTGGACTTTGGACTTGGACATTCTATTTTTATTTTTATTTTTAAACCCTACGGAAGGGTATTATTAAATATCAACTGTTTGCAGAGAAGGACGGTGATTACAATATCACCTCGGCCCCTCGGGTTCGTTCATGACATAGGAGTCGTGGCCCGAGTCGACAACAACGGTACATCCCCCGTATGGAACGGGAGGTAAGTTTGTCGAAACACTCGCGAATCCCTTGTTAGCGAGTTACTGTATTCCTTCGGTTGCATATATGTCGAGGACTTGAATACGGCTGCTTTTATTTTCCTAGTAAAGGGCAAGAACTGGCCATACAAGATAAGGGATTCGGATTTCATCACCGTTCTCTTCTTGCCCGCCTTAGGAAAACGTTACCAAACGCGAACCTAAGCTTTAAAATTTGGAATAGAACAAGACCTATAGGGTAACGAGCTTAGTAGGAAAGTCGTTTGAAAAATATTGGTTACTCTTTAAGCATACTTCGAAGTTCATGACGGTTTCTGTAAATTGAATGCGTGACTGCACCGCCTTGTATTGCGGTGAGGCCTTGGGTATCAAAGCTCCTGCAGCTTCCCTCGCCTCTATTCAATTTATTTAAACTCAGATTGATTCCAGAGAGGTTTACTCAGATTGTAACGAATTCCCTTTCGAAGGATTAGAAGCTGGTCTAGAAAACAATCTAAGTGGAGCCATCATGCTTTTTGTTTGCTAGAAATCAGTAGGTTTACTGTGTTGGAGTCATCCTTGTTTGCGATTGCATAGAACTTCCCTTCCGTTTATTTCTTCTTTTATTTTGTTTTTCTAATGTATGCCCGAGGTCATTAGAGAACGGGCTTGAAAAAAAAAACAAAAAAACAAAAAAACAAATAATGAAAAAAATATTGGTCTGTTTTCAGTGTGTACCTCCAAATCTCTGCAACAAGCCTAGTGCTAGTTAGAGATCATGTCAGGATTTTGGTCTGCAGGTGAGGATGAAAACAAATTCATTAGAGATCTTGCTTACAGTCATGCTTCATATTACGAGCCTCCCACAGACCATGATGTCAATAGTTATAGGGATATTTATGGACATTTTCACAGTCCTGAGCATCAATACATGGACCCTAATAACTATTCAAACATGTATCATCCACCACAGGGTGAAAATGAACATCTTGACAGTGCCCAACCCTCACAGTCATCATTTTTGGATCAGTTAGAAGCTAAAATCACAGCTTTAGAAATGCAATCTGAAATCTATGCTTGTACCTTATGTGGAGGCTTAGGCCATCCTGCTGAGAATTGCTATATTTTGCATGATTTTAGGCAATCTAGAGAATATCATGAAAATCCAAAATATGAAATTCCAACAGATTACAAAGCTGATAGTCATTGGGACCATAATCAACCTTTCGAAGGTTGCGATCAGTATTTTATAGACCCAAATGACCATGCACACATGTATCATCCACCACAGTGGGAATTTGAACAATTTTGTACTTCTCAATATGTGGAGGAAAATCTCAGAAGCTTCGAACAAAATAATGCTAGGAGTGTATTGCATGATAAACCATATAGCATTGATTATGAATTTCCTACTGTTGAAGACTCTCCTTCCATTGAACAACTTAATGCATTTTTAAAAATGAATTTGATTCATTTACAAAATGTAGGAAAGGAGGAATTTCAGGATGAAATATTTGTTTGTCCTAATGAAATAAAATGTGAAAATAGTATGCCTAGTCTTACTTGTGCAACTGATATTGCATATGAACCTATTTTAAATGAAGGGACTAGAAATACTACGATTTTAAATAAGGAAATGCATTTCTATAATGATGATGATGATGATGATGTTATGTTAGAAGAATATGTTTTTACTGAAAATATTGTCGAACCTTTGGGTTCAGAGACATTAGGCTTATCTGCCTCGACCTTAATGGATGAAGTTTCTTCTAATGTTCCATTTACATGTGATGTGGTTACTAATCTTGAGCATGTGCAGTTGTCCTGTGAAAGAGAGCATGCTACACAACTTGTTTGTGACTTAGAAAATGTTGAATCTTCTGTAGACACTAATGATACTATACATGAAAATAACTTTGATGTGTCTGATTCTCTGTCTAAGTCACAGTGTGAAGTTTCTTGTGATATTCATATGCATGAAACTGAAGTTCTAGGGGATGATTGTGAACTGGGGCTTATTGATTTGTTTTATGAGCATGAGCATGATGTTGTACTTGTGTCTGACATAGGTAATGTTGAATCTCCTGTCAACACTAATGATCTTATGCATAAAAACATAATTGACATGTCTGATTCTCTGCTTGGGTCACATTGTGATGTCTCTTTGGATTTGTCTATGCATGAGAATAAAATTTTGGATGAGCATGATACTTATTTGGGTCTTGATGGATTGTTCTATGAATGTGAGCATGTTGCGACACTGGCAAATGATTTAGGAGTTATAGATGTGCCTAATAATGATGTGCCTACCTCCCTGCCCATGTCACAAACTGGTAATCTTGCACCCAACCTAGATTTGGTTTGTAAAGTTATTGTTAAACCTACTTTTCTAAGAGTACCTAATCTAGGATTGGAACTGTGTGCCTCTCAAGTCCTCTTGGACTATTTTGCAGTTAAATATAATACCTTTGATGAGCCACAATTAGAGTTCACTCATGTCTCTCCATCCATCCCTGACAAAATCCACTTTGAACTAGATCTTGTGCATGGTGCACCCCTGAAATTGTTAGATTTTGTACCCAAAAATATATCTATTGAAAAATCTAGGTTTGGGGGTAACTCATTCACATATGCAGTCTCACTTGCATTGCTGTCCTGTTATAATTGTGTAAGGCTGTTGATGTTTCCGCACTACGTCTTTTGGGTTGATCCTCAACTTTTTAGATTGTTGGTACATGGTGAGTCATCATTGTATAATCTAGTAGGTAAAATTTTGAATCTTGTTGATATATTTGTGTGCTAACCAAACATTTTGTCTTGCGCTCATATTATTTGCTTTCAAAGCATTCATTCAATTATGGTTAGCACCACCCTTTTTGGCATCTGGTAATCTCTTTCCTTTGAATCTGTTTTGTTCTCATGTTTTGTTGTTTCATCTTTTGAAACATTGAGGACAATGTTAGATTTAGGTTTGGGGGAGTATTGCAATTTTTGTTGTGTCTTTTATGACCAGCTGTGTAGCGGGTCTTTTATAGGGTCTTTTATAGTCTTTTGCATTTTATTTTTGGTTGTCTTTGTCAAGACCAGCTGTGTAGCGGGTCTTTTGTAGTTTTTTTTTTGTAGTCTTTTGCATTTTTTTTTATGACCAGCTGTGTAGCGGGTCTTTTGTAGGATCCTTTGTAGTCTTTTGCATTTTTTTTTCTTCTTTTCTATGACCAGCTGTGTAGCGGGTCTTTTGTAGGATTTTTTTTGTAGTGTTTTGCATATAGATTTTTTAGTCTTTTAATAAAAAATAAATAAACCAAAAATCAAATTTTTTTTATGATGACCAGCTGTGTAGCGGGTCTTGTGTTTGGTATCTGATGATCAGCTGTGTAGCGGGTCACTAAAAAAAAATGATGATCAGCTGTGTAGCAGGTCACTAAAAAAATATGATGATCAGCTGTGTAGCGGGTCTTAAAAAAAATGGTTACAAATTATCAAGGTTCTACGAAATTCCAAAGTTCATCATCTACAGTTGAATACCGAAGACAAAGACATTTCTATGGATGCTCTGATATTGGAGAATGGTTTGTGGGTACTTCTTTGGTAGGCCCTCACGAGACTACAACTCGTCCACTAGGGACACCTAGGGGTTTAAAGGCTTAGTGCATACGCTAAATGCATTCGAGAGACCAGCGACAGTGGTATAGTTAGGATTTATGGATTTCTGTTTCACTTGAGGACAAGTAAAATTCAGGTTTGGGGGTATTTGATGAGTGCCAAATATTGCATATTCATACACCTTTTCATTGGCACTTAACTCATCTTTCGCGCTTCAAAGTCATATATTATCCCAAATTCTGCATTTTTACCATTTTCAAGAATAAATATTTGTATTAATTAATTTTGTGTTTTTAAGTACTAAATAAAGCTTGGAAGAATTGAGAAGACAAAAGAGAAGAAAGTTGGAAGCGTTGCAACCCGCTCGCGCATCAGTGGCAACCTGTTTACAAATTCATGGGATTAAACAACCCATGATCCAAAACCCATGATCCAAAACCCAAGACCCAAATACATTTCCACCTCACCCCCATTGGATTCTTTCCAAAACATCCACCTCACCCCCATTGGATTCTTTCCAAAACATCCACCTCACCCCCATTCTCTCACTCAATCACTCCCAATTTGTTTCCCACAACCAAATATATTCCATCAATTAAGAAAACATGTTTTGTTGAGTGGATGAGTGCCAAAATTCGGATCCAAGTGCTTAAGGGAATTTTGTGTATAAATAGAGAGGGTTGTTGTGTTGAAAAACCATCCAAGAATAGCTTGTTCATGTTAGTTTATCAAATTTAAGTTTTGTTGTAATGTTCTTCATGTTCTAATTTCATTTACTAGGGTTTAGATGAAGCCCTAATCTCATTGGTATGTATTCATATCTTGTATCTTGTTCTTGAAAGTTTAGAATTGTTTAAAGATATAATTTAATCCAAGTTTTTCAACATCTTGCTCTCACAATGTATGCCATGTATCCATTGTAGTTAGAATATCTCTATGTTGATTATGCTACAACTCATGCTTAACCAAATATTGATCTTTAGATTAGTTGTGCTTAATTAGACAATTAATGCTTTGGAGAAATACTTTAGTTGTGATTAAATTATCCATTGGAGAAATACCTTAGTTATACGGTAGACTTGAATCTACTATAAGGACAAGAATAATATTACAAGTTGAATGCATATCATAGGTTATTGGTGGATTTGAATACCCTAGTATCCATATTATCATTGTTTACATATCTTGCTATTTGCATCTTTTACTTTTATTATTTCAGTCACTTGAAAATCATATCGTCGTATCGACAAAAACAAACCCCTTTTGGTTACTCTCTGAATCAGGATTTAGAATCAACTTCTACACTCTCCAAGTCTCTGTGGTTCGACATGTGCTTGCCCTGTGTTGCTTGTCGACACTGTGCACTTGCAGTTTATACAATAGTAGGTATCTTTCCGAGCCTACCAGTACTTGTGTAAATACTAGAAAGAAAAGAGAGCCTAGTAAATAACCTAATATAATATGTCTAGGTCCAAGTATGCAGAGTACACACTGCAGCAAATAAGACACCTAAGATGCAGATATGTAGGAATTAAAACTAGATGATTAATATACTAACTAAACTGGAGTTTCACTAATATTTGTTAACACAAGCAACTGACTTAACCTGCAGAGGTGAAAAATGTAACCAAAATAACCTGCATATGTAAAAGTTGTAACCAAAAATTGTCATATACTAGAAAAACACTTGAGCTACTTAACTTGGTCACACTACAAGGAAAAAGGGGTAGAAAGCACTAATTAAGGTGGAAGCTCCACCGGACCCAAAGATGATGCATCGATATTTGTAAATTGAGTGTGAAGTTATGGTATGAATGGAATGTCAGCACATTTGAAATTCATATTTCTGCTTCATTAAAGTTGTTGTTAGTGTTGTTGCTGCTGCTGAGATTGTTGTTGTTCAAAACTTTGGTGCTGGAGTGTTCCACTTTTGCACTTTTGAGTCCTCAGGATTGACTCTTATGTCCAGGTTGCAATTCCGTTTGGAGAGCTTAAAGAAGAGTCTGAAACTAACTCAAAGTCTGCCTCAATATCAGCTGTTAGGAAGTTGCAGTCTTCAGTTAAGTGACCCCATCTGTTGCAGTAGTTGTAAAGAAGTCTAGTTGTCTTAAGTAATTGGAAAGAAATCCAATTGACATCATTGTAACTGTTTTGGGCTAGGATACCATAAATTATAGGTTGAGCGAGCTTTAATCTCAACCTAATACTAATGTTGCTGTAACCATTATGAGATGGAATGGGGTTAATGAATGTAATAAGCTCTCCTAGTTCTGAAGTATTATTTTTGACTTGATTGAATTGATATTGTTCAGAATATGCAACAAGATTTCAAAATCCTCACAGTTTATTGAGAGGTTTGTGGGTTCAGGTAAGAAATCAAATGTTGCAACGTGTAAAGTCACCATATACGACTCTAGTCCCCTGCTCAAGAGATCTTAACATATCATGAAGATAATGAAACTTAAGGAGATAGTAAACTTACTAAATTGGCTAATAGATAACCCTTCTTCAAAAAACCATACAAAAGATAATTTTATTCAATCTGGTTTACAAACCACCAACAAGATTAAGCTTACATTGCCTAACAGGGTTAAAAAGAACCTGAATTGGATATCAGAACTTCTAAAGGTTTTATCTCTTAGCCAACGAGAAGACAAGGCACAACAGGTTTAGCTACAACAGAAGGATAAACAAAAGCAAGCAGAGATACAGAGAACAAGAGACAACTAAAGCAGGGGATAGATATATATGGGGTTTGAGATAATGCATTAAGAAGATCGGATTGATCCTAATTTTTAGATGAATGCACAAAAATTAATAAAGGCATAGTGATTACAATCAAAGAAAAGCTAAAACTTGGTTGAGAGATGCATAACAAAATCAGAGAACATGGATTTATGGATGATTGAAGATTATCATAAGGTTACAGCAGCAGGTAAAATCCGATTAGCTTATAGTTACAGTAATTGTTACCTTGGAATTGGGTTCTCAAATACGGCTTGAACAAACGAGTTGAAGAAGAAATATATTGATGCATAAACAAATTTGATTGCTTTGAGGAGGTACAACTTCATAAATTCATGAGGAGGTGTTTTTTTATTCAATCGATTAACTTGATTTGGATCATAAGAAGGAGATCTCGAAATCCTGGTCTTCTGGTTTGTACAATAGCCTATTGTGGGTCATGGAGATTCATCGATTCAGGCAACAACATCAACAAATCTTCAGTAAAATCTTCAATTTTAACCATCCATTCATCCGATCAACACTCGTAAACTACTATGATGATTACATCTTATTTGGGGCCGGAGGACAGGAGGATTGGCCAATTATTGAAGGTGAAATTATGGCCGATTTATCGATTGGGATTAGGGTTTGTGGGTTTTCTATTCAAAATTTTTATCTTTGAGCCACATCTAACAACCCCCAAAAAATAATTTCTTCACAGTTTCCAAACCAATAAAAATACTCCTCTAAACGCAAGTATTATTATCCTTGAGTTTATTAAGAGGTGCTCTTAAGTACTTTTCAGTATCCTTTACAACTGACATATTTAGAGCTTTAAATATTACCTTTGAATTAAATAAAAAAACACCATAACCAACTATTTTTATTAATGTTTAATTTATCCCTGAATAATTAGTGTTAATTTGTTAATTAATGAATGTTTAATCTCATTAACTTAGAAATCAACTAATGTTAATTCATCATTAAAACATATTGAAAACGCAAGGGATACCAACTACATGTAAAGAAAAAACTTAACACAATTGCAAGTAGACCAACTTAATGATCCTTGAAAATATGTATAGAGTTAATATCTCAACCTCTACTCAGTCAGTATGTATTTAAACACAAGGTCCTAATTGTTAAGCAGAGTACTTGGACGATCTCAAAAATTAACATCCAAGATAAATCTAGTCATATCAAAATAATTCAATCGGAATTCTGCCAAGTGATTAAACTTGTCATCTATCTTTCAAGATACGAATTATACAAGAAACTAGTCTCATAATCGATTATAATTAAGTAGACGTATCTCCTAAGATTGAACACGTACAAGCTTGTGTAACTCCAATTATAGAGATAAATAATATAATGCGGAAAATGAAAAACACAAGATTCCAAAAAAATTGTTTACGAGGAAACCGTAATAGCAAAAAAAACTCTGGGACCTCGTCCAGATTGAACACCATACTGTACTAAGCCGCTATAGACACTAGCTTATTATCAGACTTCGGACTGGAATATAGTCGAGACCGAATCCACCCTACAAGCGGTTCAGTTACAGTCGCTCTCCTTACATCTCTTGAACCTAGCAACGTTCTACGTACTTCATTCCCTTAGTTGATATCCTTTACAGTCTAAGAGTTGCTTCAGCCGAAGTGAATACTTTTGATACCAATCCGCCTCTAACAGAAAAGCGTATTTGATTTCCGTTTAGATCAATGATCAAGGTGTGGAAATATGTTTGCAATAGCAAGCTAGCAAACCTCACAAATCTGAAACATACAACTCCCGAAGAGCAGCCTTGATTCTTAACCACCTCTCAAGAACAATCGTCTAAAGATCAACTAAGATCGATCATTAGTGTTAGAGCATTTCTCGGTAGAACTCACAAGTGTTTCTATCTCAAGCTTGTTGTCAAATTTAGTTGATCCAAACTATAACATTAGACTTGCCAAGATCATTGAGTTGTCCAGCCAAATCGTGTGGCCGGGATTGTTTTAAGACTGACATGGGCAGCCTATATTAAATTCCTTAAGGAATTAGGTGTATCGACCAGCCAACTTCCAACTTTAATCAAATGTGTATGTGGCTCATTTAAAGCGATCTGATTGGTCAATGGGAAAGAGAGGCCAGCAGGAAATAATATGGGGCATGGCCGACCAGCTAAGTGGTGTGGCCGCGCCTCCTTTTGTTGCTGCTTTTATTTACCGCAGTTTCTCTTACTTCTTGTTTTTTACTTTTGGTAGGATTTTGCTCCTACTAATCCATGGCGGATCAATTTCCTAGCTTGCCTAGGTTTAGTTTTGACAACAGGGTTCCAGATATTGCGTAGGCTATAAAAACCTAATTTTTGCAAATTAATTAGGTTACAATTTGAATCTTGTGAGTTATCACAAAATTGACCAAATTTGGTGATTTATGTCTGTTGACACAAAATTCTTTATTATCAGAGAGCAACGTGCTTTCCGTCTGAGTACTTTTATGCAGACCTTAATCTTGATACTTCGGAAAATTCATGCTACTCAGCTGTGAGTGAACACTAATTTTCATGTCACATCAATATTAAGGGTTCAGCCGGGGAACATAGCACAAGAAAATACTCAATAAGCCATACATTAATAAATAATTCAGACATGAGATTAATAAAATTTATAGAATGTTTGGGATTGTTGCTACATACACCATTCTGAATAAATGTTTTATACATATACTGAATTACTCAGTACATATATAAGTAAAGAGGCCTAGGCACTCATCACTTTTAAATGACTCTATTTCTTTGCAGAATGACATCATATTAAATACAGGGTCTCACAATTTCAGCCCTGAACTAAAAACCACCATCAACACTAGCCAATTAATCTAACTTATAAAATTCAGTTCACCATGGTTCGCCGACCGGGTAAATGAATTTTTCCCAACTGAACTTGTGGTTTGCGAACTAGTTCGCCGACCTTCCAGTATTTCTGAGTCTCAGATATCTATGGTTTGTAAACTGAGTTCTCCAACCTACCCTGAGCAAAAATTCAGTAAGTTCATATTTCTCTATTTTGATGTTTGAAACATTCCCAAGTGATATAATCATTTGCATGGGAAATTTTCAATTGATCCACAAATTAATTCACTGAAATAATATTGTTAAGGACATTTGAACATCCAATCGCTAAATCATATTTCGAGATTTTTCACAAGACAAGCTTGACTCGAAACATATTCTTTGTTAATCTAATATAAGTCATATGATATAGTCTTAATAGATAGAATGATGGTATTGTGAGTTAAATAAAATGGTTCAGTTTTCACATACTTGATACAGAAGTTCTAAAATATGTCTTCATCGATCTTCAGTCTTCAAGGGTAATCTCTGATACTCAACTACAATTTTAACATATCCAAAACTTGATTTAGTAGACTACAAAGCAATATATAGTTTGATCACTAACATCGACAACAATCTTGAGATAACAAAACTTGTGGGTTCAACCGAGCAATGCTCTAGCACATGTTTTTGATTTTTTTTTAAAAAATTATGAACCATTAACGATGTTCATGTCCCCGTAGACTGATTCTGGGTTGATATTTTAATTCACGAAGGATACCAGGAACCGGTGTATATATCTTAATACGTATACCATTTTTAGAAATTGAGGTCTATGGGTGTACATATAGATCGATTGTCTCATACTTTCACCAAAAAAATATCCATTCATAGTTTTGGGAACTTAACACATAGGATAATTTAATCTGTGTATTCTTGACGCATCAATACATCGCCAAGGAAACTCCTAGCATATTTGACCAACACATAAAATTTCCTTTGCGTGAATGAACTTCCTTTACCCATGTCGTATTCACCATAAGGCATTAAATCGTTCCCGGTTGAAATTAAATGAATTACAAGTTAGCGGTGCAAATATTAAACGATGAGATATGTATAAAAATGTCGGACTCAATTTTCACTAATAGAAGCCTGTGGATGATGGTCGTTCACCATTTTACTAACTTTAACAAACTCTCGAATTGCACTTTTGATGTATGCGAATCGAAATTCTAAGTATATCCATCTACGGTTCTTAAGATTTCTGGTGCGCTTATAATTGAACACTCACTTTTCCAATTTTAAGTACAAAATCAATAGGCATGGTACACACACATAAAACAATTCCTGTCTTACATAATCGGTTTATGTTTCTATGTTAAAAATTATACATAAAAATTGGGTATTTTTCCACTAATGAACTGATTATGGGATTAGCAGTTCAGAATTCACAAGCTAGATAACCATTTTATGTGAATATTCACATAATTCGACTCTATCAGATACAATTAATAAAAAACGATCCTTTCTTCTACAGAGGAATCGTTCGATATGGGCATGAACATTGGTCGATTATGGTTAAATGCTCTTCAACCAGAAAATGCATCTAGAGCAGTCGGACGTTGTGGGCATGAACAACGACCGTTACCTGAAGCAATCGCTCCACAAGTACATTAACGTAGACCGATTTTGGTAAACCCAAAAAAAATTGATTTCATAGAATTTAATTTTTGAGTTAATGCATGTTTTTAAAACCTAATTTAGAGTATTGGGTTTATATAGAAGTGCCTAATTGGAGCCGTTTTTGCTTGTGTTGCTCCAAGAATTTGTGCGTCTTCTGTAATCGTTTGCGCCATCGATTATTTATTTCAAATCTCTTTCACAAATCCTGGATCTCCCAAACTAGGATAAGTAATTCTAGTGGCTTGCTTTTTTTTTTTTTTTTTTTTTTTTTTTGCTCAATCACATATTTTTTTAATAGAATAGCACAAATTATGCCAAAATCACAACCAAAATAAAGGGTACTAAAAATTCCCTAACAATTCAGGAACAAAGACTTTAACAAAATCTACAGTAAACAATGTCTAGCATTTCAACTCTTTTCATAAATTTTGGCCTTCCAATATGAATAATTCTTTCTCCAGCTTGAAGTACTGCTCCTCTTTTTGCTAAATCATCTGCACTAAAATTGGTTTCTCTATAAGTGTGCTGAAAAATCAAACATTCCATCTTTTGAACAACATTAATCCATTTTGACTTGAGTGCCCAGGGAATGCAGTTATTTAAGCAATCATTAATCACAGATTGTGAGTCTGATCTGATGATTAGTTTTGTTGCAGAAAAAAAGGAATCCCATTCAATTGCACATAATACTGCAAAAACCTCAGCTAGGTAGTTAGTTGCAATACCTATACCACCTGACAGAGTCCCTAGAACTTGATTTTCATGGTCTCTAGCTATAATGCCAAAGCCTGCTACTCCTGGATTACCAAATGAAGATCCATCACAACACATTAACAGGAAGCCATACCCCAGTGTATACCAAAAACGCTCTTTGATGCAGCTGAATTTAGTAAATTTGGTGCCCAAATGGAAGAAATCAATAATGTTTTGATCATAAGCTTGCCCCCATTTTGTACCTTTCATTCTCAAACCTCCTTCATGAACTATTTTCCAAATCTTATTTTTGAACACACACAATATAAGAGACTTTTCTACAAAGAGTTTTTGATTTTGTTGGAACCATAAGTCTCTCATAATGGCACATGCTGCAGTCATCCAAATTTCTTTTATGAGAGAACTTTTCTTTTGAGCATCTTTGCAGATGTCAGAGAAGGAATTTGGCTTATTAAAACCAAAGATTGCACTGATCCAATCCCATATCTCAACACTGAAATCACACTGCCAGAGAGTGGGAGGCATGCTATCTTGTTCTGCTACACAGATGCAACATCTAGAAACCATGTCATATCCATTTTTCTTTATTTTTTCATCATCCACATATAACTGATGCTGGATCTTCCAGATATTACTTGCAATGCTTAGATGAAGAAAAGGTTTCCATATAAATGAAGGCCAATACACTTTGGGCTCCTTTATTCTGATTTTTTCCACTGTTGCTGAAGTAGAAAATTTGCCTTTGATATCTCCATTCCATACCATTATATCATCTCCTTCACTTACTTCTGGAAGAGTAGTATTAGCAAAATAATTAGAAATCTCTTCAGGAATGCACCAAGTTTTACCATGTAATAATTCTTTAAGCTTCATATCCAAATTGTTTTTAACAAATGGAGTTAGACCAATGTCATTTATGAGTGAAGCATTGCCTACCCATGTATCAAACCATACTGAAAGTTTTGATCCATCTCCAACACACCATCTGATATTCTCTTGAAGAGCAGATAAAGCCCATTTCAGACCAGACCATACAGTTGATTGTCTCCAATTTGAGACCCATTGGCCATTTTTATCAGTATATTTTGCTAAAAAGAATAAGGCCCATTCTTCTTGAGAGTTCAAGATTTTCCACATCATTTTCATGAGAAGAGATTTATTAACAGTTTCTAACCTTCTTAACCCCAGGCCCCCTTCACAGAAAGGTGTGCATACTTTTTTCCATGCCAATGTCTTGAACTTTCTAACTTCACTATCCCCAGACCACAAAAAATTTATGATGATCTTTTCACAAATCTTAATAACAGAAGTAGGCCATTTGTAAACACACAAAACCCATTCATAAATCATTCACAAATAGAAAATAAAACAGCTCTAAATCATCATCAAATATCAATAGCATCCAACTTCTTCCTCCTCCCTGTGTATCAATTTCAATGGCTGTAACATGTACCCAGATCATCTCAACCGCGTATTTGATGCTAACCCATCTTCCCTTATGATTGCAGTGCTTGGAAACTTCATTTAATCCTCTCCTCTCTTTTCTCACACAACTGTAACTCTTTTCTGGGTTTCAGAAACAAATGATTGAGAGGAATAACTTCCCTCAATTTTAGGGTTATGTGTAGGAATGAGGTTGTTATGCCCACTCGGGTGAAGTAGATAGGGGATACCCAGATTGAATCTAGGTACTAATAAAAAGGATAAGGGCCAACCATAGTTTTGTGCTCCATGCTTCTCTAGACTAAGCTGCAGTGGTCGTCCGCTTTTCCTCCACTGGGCTCCGGGTCTCACTCGTCTGCAAAATGATGCTTTTGCACTTCTTGCTCCAAGTGAATGGTTTTTCCATATTTTGCTCATATTGACTCCAAAACACCTATGAAACTCAAAAGCGAATATAAGATACATAATTCACATGACAATTAGCAAATAAAGCATAAATACTAAATATAAAATTAGGTGTTTTAGACACCTATCAAATTCCCCCACACTTAGACTTTGCTAGTCCTCGAGCAAATCAAACAAAAATAAAAATACAACAACTCCGTCTCGTCGAGGCTACGGTTACGGTTACTTTTAGCATAAATAACAAGCCTTTAAACCCCTAGGTGTCCCTAGTGGACGAGTTTTAGTCTCGTGAAGGTTTACTAGAGATATACCTACAAAACCTATATTTCCAACTCCGTCTATTTGTGACAAATCAATGAATGAATCCAAAATGACTACAGGAGGAGGTACCTTGCACAAATTCAATTCATAATTAGTAAATAAAGCTTTTAATTAGATAGCCGAACAAGCCACAATACTCGGAAACTAACAAACCACAATCACAATGAAAAGATTAAGAAGATGGATATAGATGTAGATGTTGCCGAATGTTCACAAGTGATTGATGTTTCCCATATCTGTCTGAAGGTCACTAACAAGATAAACCTATGCATCCTATTGGATTGAGCTACTGGTTTGAATTCTACATCAACTCACTGGCATATACAAGGGAACCAGGAGTGACTTTATTCAACCAAAATAATACTTTCCTTTCTTTTTCTTTTCTCACTTTTTTTTTCACTTTTTTTCTTTTTTATTTTTAGACAACATGATTAAATCTTTTGGATCCAAGCGCATGCTTCTTGTCAGCAAGTACATGATAGTTGCCTTGGATCCTGCATTCCACGCTTGTTTAGGCGACGGAGACAGGGACTACGTTTCACACATACTGCTATCCAAGTGTCATTCTTTATTCTGTTTGGTCTAATTGATCGGTCTCTTTTTTTTTTCCTTTTTTTTTTCTTTTTCTAGTAACTCAATCAGTCTATTTCGTCTATTTCATCCTAGCAGTAATAACACGTCGATGTTTAGTGACCCACCAAAGCACTTAAAGAAAAATAGATAAATATGGAAAAATAAAAATAGAATGTGATATGGTGATATTCCGAGATATGGCAACAACTTATCATATTAATTGTGATTTCTGAGATATGTTCGTCCCCTTTATGGTTAATTGGTTCCTCAACTCCTGCAATCAAAATGGTTCCATCCACTAATTGTGTCATCCTAAAGGCACAAGTTTCTAGATTTCGGAGTTCAAAAAGCACAAAATTTTTTCTTGGTTTTTTCTATTTTTCTGATTTTTTTTTTAAAAGGCATAAAACAAACTAAAACAAATTATGCAAACATATAAATGCTCCCCCACACTTAAACTTTACATTGTCCTCAATGTAAAATTGAATCATCCAAAGAAAGTCAAGGTGGGAAATCCATAACATGATATATATACACAATATGAAAATAAAATGAATAATAAAAACTCATTACTCCAACTCATAGCTATTTCGGAACAATAGAGGATAAACACTAAACAAGCTATTTAGTTGGCATCTAATCCCAACTCAGCCAATATATACACCTCACCGCCAAGAAAAAAATCCATCTACTTAGAAAGGCTAGTGTTTATTCTAAATTGTTCAAAAAATCTCTAAAAGTTGGAGTTTTGATATTCAAATATCCAAAAAAAGAAAAATAAGAAAATAAAGATAAAAGACTTAAAATAAAATAAAAAGATAGAGATAGATACACAAAACCAATGGATTGCCTCCCATTAGCGCTTGGTTTAAAGTCGTCAGCCCGACATGCAAGTTGAATTCCCCATACACCAATAATCGGAAAAGTTGGGGATCCACCCATAGCACATGTTTTGCAAACACTAGTTTTGCACAAATATTAGTAATATAAAACATAAACGAAGATATGAACCGATAAAAGCTTCCCCCACACTTATTTTTGTCCACACTTGGAAGTGTATAAAGAATATAAAATTCGGGTCCTTCCACGGTTTCTTTTTCACAAACCTGCATAGTATGAGAATCTACTGTTTCTAATGGCGGATATCGAGAAACAAAATCATTCAACAATGTTCTCGAAGCACATACATTCAAACCAATAAGAGGTAAAGGAGAAGAATCAATATGCAAAGGGTTAGACAAACCTCGCACAATCTCTTGTAGCACGGAATCCTCTTCATCCTTGAAAAACTCAAGTGAACTATTCACCTCTTGTATATCATGGTCCTCTATCAAACCTTGCAACCATTCTTTGTCCGTTTCTGCCTTAACCAAAGTCTCGACATTAACATCATCGTTACAATCATTCACAAGTTCAATTAGGTCTTCCATAATATTGGTCTTAACGGTCACATTCTCAACACACTCCTCTTTGTTGTAAGGCACATAATCCACTGCGGATCCAAATTTCGCTATAAGGAACTTTTTTAGAACACTCAAAAATGCCTCATCCTCAAGCTCCACCCTTTGAATAGGCTCTTGATTATTATTAATATCAATGCTTGAGAAAGCTACACTAGTGTCATCATATTCCTCTTCGTCTTCATCTTGATCCCAAAAATATTCCATTGTACACTCCTCTTTGTTGTCACCATGAGTCGTTTCAAGCAATGTATCATAATCACCGTCACTTTCATAGTGAACATAAGGTTTGTCGTCGCTGAATTTAGTGTTGCTAAACTCTAACTCATCCTTTTGAATAGGTGAATGATCATTATTAAGATCAAGAGTTGAGTTAGCTACACAATTATCAATGAAAGTGCCCAAGGATTGGCCTTTTTCAACATTAGCATCAATCAAATATTCATCACAAACCATATGCACATTAGAATTATTCATACCTTCCTTACATTGATCAATGCCTCTTTGCAAGTTAGCAATACCTTCACGAAGTTCTTGGAGTTGCTCTTCTCTAGTCTCTTTAGCTTTTTGAAACTCTTGTTGTACAAAGTTGGAAAATTTGTCCAATAGGTTAGAGACTTGTTTTTCACGAACGTAAGAATCCTCCCATCCTTGTGGTTGATCACACACATACCCGCCATAAGGTTGTTGATACGTATGAGGACCACAATATTCCGTAGGATATTGATCATAGCCAATAAATTGGTTTTGATTATACCCATGGAATGGTTGGAAGTTGTCATGTTGTTGAGGTTGTTGGAAGCCGTAACCATTGTTCCAATATGCTCCATCCATGAGAAATATGTACCTGAAACACGATTCTCAAAACAAGGTTAAAACCCAGAAAATAAGAAACAAAAAAAAAATAAGAAACAAAAAACAAGTGACAACCGTTGCCTCCCCGGCAACGGCGCCAAAATTTGATCGTTGTCGTATGCGTCAAAAATAATTTACACTTTCTTACTACTCAAAATATAAATATAGCAAGGTAAAGAAAGGATCGATCCCACAGAGAGGTCTAGGTTGTCAATATGCTTTCGGTTTCCTAACAATAACACCGGGGGTTTTCTGATTTTTATGCAAGTAATAAAAGTAAAAGTAAATAAAGAAATAAGCAAATCAAAGCAGTGAGAATATTGGTTAAGGATTTATCTTCATTCACAAATATGTTTTCAAAACAATAAGTAGAATTGATATTTAATCTCAACTTTTATCAAAAGCCCTAGAATACCTTGATCGCAAGAATATCCTGCTAATCTCCTTTTGTCATCAACAAACACATTAAAAGATGCGAGTATGAGTTCTATATAAGAGAACAACCTAACGTGTAAAAGCACTAATCAAGTTTAATTCCCTAAATGCATTAAGTTTTATGAAATCAGGCCAATCAAAGCAATCGAACGTGGAAAACGCACTAATCCGATTTAACAAAGGTTATGGTTCACATATGATTATAAGGATGCATCACTACAAGCTATAACCATATTCATGCTACTTGTAATCAGGAATCTATCACTTTTACGTATAACAAACCCTAATCTAGCAATAGAGATGAACACAAACTCAATCGATTCGCGACTCAATCAAACAAGCATTCAATTCATGTAACAATATAAACAGCGAATCATAAACGATAAAGTATGGAGACAAAACTAATTTATCATATCAAAAACCATATTATGTGAAATCCAATTATTCCATAACCAATAATAAACTTAAGTACTCATGTTAATGGAGTTCATAACAAGAAGAAAGAGAAACCCTATCATGTTCACAAACCTTAGAACAAAAGTAGAAGATAAGATATAAGATAAAAGATATTAGGTTTTGAGAAAAGACTTCTCTTTTATAGCTCTTCTTGTTCCAAAATTAGGTCTAGCATTCAAAATCTTCAAGTCCATGTCCATCTACTAGTCCACCAAGCCCATGTGTGAGAAATATGTCTCTGAAATTTTGGGTCCAAAACTGGTTGCCGGAATTTCTGACGTCATCGCTGAAATCCGGTTGCCGGAAAACTTTCTCAGGTCACTGATCCATCGGAAACTGTCACCAGACCAACTGTATACTTCCAGCAACTCATCTTTCCTTCTCTGCATTTCAAACATTCACAAAAACCAACTAACCCAACTTTTTATCTTGCGAAAACGCACCCAAAAGCGTGCCATGTAGCTCATATAACCGGCCGCCAACTCTTCCATTCGAATCATACCCCCTTCATGATTCACTGAAAAATTACGATCGACACTTTAACCTCTGAAATATAGCATTCCGGGATAGTACCACCGGTGCACCAATTCTGCTCCGTTTTCGCATAACTTCTCAATTTTATACCTTCATTGCAGCTGCAATTCTGCATACCACCAACAGTTTATGAGCTTCAATTTCTCACACCAGAACTGCACTTCAATCTCTACGCTCAACTGCATCAGTACCACTTTGAGCACAAACTCCATCCCTGTTCAATTCATATAAAACCCAGCAGCAATCACAGTTGCACAGCACTATTATGTGCACATTATCTTGCTGAGCCTGTCAGTTCGCGAAACCGACTCCTTCCCGCCATAGCGCAGCTGCAACCAATCAATCTAAGTTCACATCCACTGCATAACAGCACCAGACCTGCTCCACTGCAACATCTGTAGCTCTATTCATCACAGTTCAAGTTCGAGCTCCTCTGTCAAGTTCCGTTACTCGTTGCGGCATCAACTCACAACTATAACAGCACCAATGTTCGCCTCCTGCACCAGCAAGCACGCATCTAATTATTCATTTCCATTGCCACCAGAACTACCTGAACAACCACCATGAGCATAACCTGCAATTCACCCACAGCTTCCATTCACCACTGCAATCTTCATCTCAGGATAAACACCACCTGAGCTTATGCCTTGCACAACCTACAACATCTCAGCTCCTTTTGTAGCATCATTTCTTTCCATGGCGAACCAACACTACCACCTGATACTTAGTACAATGGCAACAACCACAGTAACCCCAATCACATTGCAGCTGTGTTATAATCTTGGAATTCAAACCCAACAGTAGTTGCAACTACAACATTCAAACAGCATTACTACTGCCAATACTTGCTCCTGTAGCTTGTACCTCCAACTAAAATCAGATGTAAATTCGACCAAATCTCATCTCAAAAACACCATCACCACTGCGGCACAACCTTATTAATTTTTGAACCTCTTTGACAATTCAATCCACCTGCAACTTCCAGTCACCACTGCAGCCAACCATCATTCCTGCAATGCTAACTCATTCATCCAATGCTTCACATTACCACCATGCAAGCACCATATTCTTAGCAACCTACTACTCTTCACAGCAAGCCCCTTCTCAGCACAACCAAGCCAACTCCATAACCATTACCATCACTTCAATCTTTCTGTTAGCAGATCCATCTCCTCAACTCCCTTACAGCTCAATCTCACCAGTTTCATTCCTTCCATAATCACCAGTTCCACAAACTCCCCTGTAAAGCATTCATACCAACTCCCAATTCCAACAGCTGCAATTCCAACCAGTAATTCCACCAGATCTTACTCAAACCAGCAGCAATTTCTCCTCAGCTCCCTCGCTGCTTCAGTTGGAAGCTACAACTCCACCAGATTTGAGTTCAACATCGTCACCATCTAACTTATTCTACTTTAGTCCCTGCGACAACCCACTACCAATCCAACAAACCTGCACAATCCACTTCACCACCTGCATTTCAGCACACTCCAACATCTGACCTTCTCTGCAATTCCATGTGCAATAGCAGAGCCACCAACTGGATGTCCAGTCAGGCATTTAATCAAGCACTCAGTGTGCGTTTCATGAACTGTTTAGGGATGTGCACTGGTTGCACCTTGGAGACTACCAGAATCTTCCCTGCAACAATCACACAAAACCCATTCATAAATCATTCACAAATAAAAAACAAAACAGCTCTGAATCATCATCAAATATCAATAGCAGCCAACTTCTTCATCCTCCCTGTGTATCAATTTCAATGGCTGTAACATGTACCCGGATCATCTCAACCGCGTATTTGATGCTAACCCATCTTCCCTTATGATTGCAGTGCTTGGAAACTTCATTTAATCCTCTCCTCTCTTTTCTCACACAACTGTAACTCTTTTCTGGGTTTCAGAAAAAAATGATTGAGAGGAATAACTTCCCTCAATTTTAGGGTTATGTGTTGGAATGAGGTTGCTATGCCCACTCGGGTGAAGTAGATAGGGGATATCCAGATTGACTCTAGGTACTAATAAAAAGGATAAGGGCCAACCAAAGTTTTGTGCTCCATGCTTCTCTAGACTAAGCTGCAGTGGTCGTCCGCTTTTCCTCCACCGGGCTCCAGGTCTCACTCGTCTGCAAAATGATGCTTTTGCACTTCTTGCTCCAAGTGAATGGTTTTTCCATATTTTTCTCATATTGACTCCAAAACACCTATGAAACTCAAAAGAGAATATAAGATACATAATTCACATGAAAATTAGCAAATAAAGCATAAATACTAAATATAAAATTAGGTGTTTTAGACACCTATTAGTAGTTCTCCATTTTCAATTGATGAACGCCGTGAAGTCTATTCCTCCATTACACAATCTATACTAGTCCAAGACATTACTTTAAGTAGACTAGAAATCAAGACTTATAGTTTTGATCATTAACATTGACAAACAAGCTTGAGATAGCAACACTTGCGAGTTCGACCGAGCAGTGCTCTAAAAATATCCCCCTTTGTCAATTTTAGTGACAAAACTATCAATACATATGAATTACAAAATAAATAAACTGTGTAGCTTCTCATCCAAATGCTTGATCTCCTTGGTTCTTTAACATTACTCAAAATCTTCGTCACTTCCAAGTACTTCAATGATTCCAAATATGTTCAATTCTGTTCCATTGTTGTTGAAGATCCGTAGCAATAACAATGAGAAAACAGTTGCTCTCAATCATTGTTATACAGTGTCATAGTATCATTATACAATATCAAAGTTCAATTGTATCACAACTTTCACAATAATACTACGGTGCTATGTATCACTCCCCCTTAGTCAATACTTCATCTCACAATGATCCGTAAACCATGTGTATCTGTAGTGTGAACTACACATTAATTCTCCCTATTTGTGTCAATAAAAATTGGAAATGGTACGAAAACTAGTGGGATCCTAATGAAATTTCCATATAGGTACTTCATGACCAAAAGAGAACAACATATCAACTTGTTTAGATGCAATCATATAGCCGAAACTAAATGCATTCATCAAGGAGTTTATAAAGATACAAGATAACCCCTATAATATTCCATAGCCGCACTCCCCACAAATATTTGGCAATTAATCACAAGTTCAATTAAGAAATCTCCCCTATAAAATGTCATTCCCGAAAGAACAACAAGAGCGACCTTACTAGAAGGATTTCTTTGGACATTAACAAATCACATGAAACATGAATTTGTATCCAAAAATCTCAATTGAATTAACCACAAGGAAAATGATCAATTCAATTGGTCATGCTCAACATAAGAGAACTTACGGAGCAACATAGTACATACACAAATATATGGATCACGGAAAGACCAATACAGCGGAATAAACAATGATTAAATCTATTTTTTATCACTATTTGCACAATGACATATAATAGACTTAATCTTTGTAAAAAAATCTCATCCTTTCTTCCATCAATATTTTCATAATGACATAAAAGGATTAACTTTTGTAGTCAAAAGTCCATTCTATCTTTTATCAATACTTTCATACCGACATATAATAGAGTTAACTTTTGAACAAATATGGGACAGTTAAGGTTCATGGACATAAACAACATATCCCATAACAATTCGCAATATATAAAATCATAAAGATTAATACTGCAAAAATCATCTTCCAAATAAACTTTAGAATTTAAACAAATAAATCTAAAAACATTGCAGGATGAAAAACGTTGGAAATAGCTATGTGTACTCACAATAATGGCTATTCCAAACCCTAGTTATCCTTCTTAAAACACAAGAATAAATTCTCATAAGAAGTTTTATAGACATTAAGACCTCTAAAAAATTCTTTATCGTCCCCGAACTCCTTGTCGTCAATAGCCATGGGAACATAAGGTTCATGAAGAAAGGATTTAATTCCAATAAACCTTTTCGACTGATTTCGAACCAGGGCCTTCTGAATTTCGAGATTCCTAAAAACAATAGCCTTTATTTCCTGAATCTCCTTTCTTGTTTCCTTCAACTCTTCAAGAACACCAGAAAACTTCTGAGAATTTGAAGGAACAACTCTTGGCTTCCTCACATTCCTTCTTTTTCTTTTCAAAGTTGGAGGTACATGAGATTTATCTTTTTCCTTCGTGATTGATGGCTTAACAATCATATTAACATCTTTTCCATTAGAAGACATAATGCTTGGAGTATCCATAACAACGGAATTGTGAGAGAAAATCACAAGATGAACTCAATGAGCAGCCTTTTTATAAAGAGTTTCAAGTGAAGGAAAAAGGAAGGTAGGGTTATGGAACTTTTAAACACACAAGTTCACGCACGCGCAACTCTCAATCCTAAAGATGATAGAATTGTCGACAATAAACCTCTTTTATTTATTAAACACAGGTAAACCCTTTCCAATATTAATTAGATATGAAAGGAAGCACGAATTCCAAACTTGCAAAGCTCAACAGAGCAGAAAAAAAGAAGAAAGAAAATCAAAACAATCTAAAGAAATTTTCTTTTCCTGAAGCTTGAGGTGTGCATAATCTTGTCTCTTTTGATCAGGCACATGATACAAGATGCACTAACTAACACAATTAAGTTGTGGTGGGGTGAACAATAATCTGTCCATCATAACCTTTTCGAAATAAATTCATAGATCCATGTTTCTCAGAGTGTTTAGACCATAAATTTCTCTCTAATAATCTAGTCTTTTCTTTGGAAACTAACTTCTTTGAATAAGGGATGCATTTACAAGTTTGAGCTTGTTTTCAAACCGATTCGCTCTTTGTTGAAGTTTGCTAACATAACTCATTTTTTTGTATGTACATGAAACACTTTGAAAGTTCATGACCTTTGAGAGAACAATAAGAGCATGTCAACATGGAAGATGATTTAGATGCCAGAGATGTGTAAGCAGCTAGACACATAGTGGAACCTGAAAAATCAGAAAAAGAGTTTCCCATAGAAACAGATAGATCCATTTTTTCTTCCAGACCAGTTGGGATATCCTCTGAAAGAATATCAAGATTGATGTATGTATTTCTACAATTATCAAAATCAATATTTTCACAAAGAAGTGCAACACTTGACTTTTCATCTTCATTAGAATCATAGTTGTCAGACATTTTATCAAGAGTTGCAGCTAGACCTTTGTTCCCAGTGTATTTTTTACGATTTGGACACTCATTTGCAAAATGACCAAAACCTTTACACTTAAAGCACTGTGGCATATCCTTGTCATTAGTTTCATCAATATCCCTATTTTTAGGAGGAACACGATTATGAGGTTTAACTGATGATCTAGGTTTATCTTTGGAGAACCGTTTACTTCTCTTCAAAAGAAAATATCTAAACTGTCTTGTGATCAAGGAGACTGACTTGTCAAGATCTTCATCTGATGAATCATCCTCAGTAAGATCATCTTCAGAGATGCAAACACTTTTACTTTTATCTAGTAATTTAGTATTCTTTTGTGCTTTGAAGGCAACATCCTTTCCGGATTTGGATGTATGCTCACGATCAAAGATCTTTCACTTACCAACCAGAGTATTTCTAAAGAGAGATGCAAGGTTATTACCTTCAACGATGACATGCTTCTTAAAATCGTATCTAGATGGCAATGATCTGAGAATTTTCATAACAATGTCCTTTTCAGGTATAGTCTTACCAAACGCAAAAGATGCATTAACAATTTCAGACACTTTGTGATTAAACTCATCAAATGAATCTTGATCTGCCATACGAAGGTTTTCCCAATCAGAATTTAGGTTTTGCATCCTAGCTTACTTTTCACATGTATTCCCTTCAAATACAGTTTCTAAGATATCCCACGCATCTTTAGACCGAGCGCACGTAATCAGATGGTACTGAAGATCTGGGGTAATGGCATGGATGATAGCATTTAACCAGTCATAATTTTTCTTTGCAGCGAGAATATCGGCAGGTTCATATGCACCAATATCCTTTGCAACAGTTTCATCGCCTTCTGTAACAACCGGGGGATTATAGCCATTAACAACATAAACCCATGATTGAAAATCATGCGCTTGAAGAAAGGCACGCATAGCAATTTTCCACCATAAGTAATTTGATCCCTCGAAGACTGGTGGTACGTTTATATAGATAGCACTTCTATTCATATTCAGATCGCTACAAACACAGACTTATGAGGTCTTTAATGCGTTTGCCTGCTCTGATACCAATTGAAAAAGCGAGGGTACAACAACCACACCTAATATTTCGTTGAGAAATATGAATAGACAAACTCCAATATACTTTCAAGAGAATCAACTAGACAGTCAGACTCAATCTAGAAAAAGTATATCAAAGAGTTTTATATCTCTATCTCTCAATTCAATTTTCAATCAGCAAATAGGAATTTGCGAGCCCGATTAAATATAAGAAAAGTAACTGAATGTTTCCAAAGACCAATGTTCAAGTATCAATTTCAATCAACAACCAAAGGTTGGATTTCCCAATTGATCGATTTAATGCATAACCTGTGATATTTCAATTATATAAAAAAATATAATGTGGAAAAGAAATAACACATATGCCAAAATTTTGTAAACGAGGAAAATTGGATATACGAAAAAAAACCCAGGACCTAGTCCATCTTTGAACACCACATTATATTAAGCCGCTACACATACTAGCCCACTAACAATGAACTTCAGACTGGGCTGCAGTTGAAACCTAATCAATCTCACACTAATTCAAGGTACAGTTACACTTCTTACGACTCTAATCCCATCAGGATACTACACACTTGATTCCCTTAGCTGATCTCACCCACAACCAAGAGTTGCTATGACCCAAAGTCGAAGACTTGATAAACAAATCCGTCTCACATAGAAAAGTGTATTGGAATAGATAAATCTACCTCCCACAGAAATACCTACGAGTTTTGTTCCGTCTTTTGATAAATCAAGGTGCACAGGAATCAATTGATAAAACGGACTTATATTCCAGAAGAACAACCTAGTATTATCAATCACCTCACAATAATCTTAATTGTATGATAGCGAAACAAGATATTGTGGAATCACAAACGATGAGACGAAGATGTTTGTGACTACTTTTTATCTTTCCTATCGGAGAATAAATCTCGAGCCAATCTTAGAGAAGATAGTACTCAATACGATAGAAATAGCAAGATCAGATCACGCAACTACAGAAAAAATAGTTGGGTATGGTTTCATAATCCCAATGAAGTCTTTAAGTCGTTAACCTACAGGGTTTCGTGAAAAACTAAGGTTAAAGTAGAATCAACTATATCTAATACAACTAGTATCACACAAAAGGTGTGGGGATTAAATTTCCATTTGCTAGAGTTCTCCTTTATATACTTTCAAATCAGGGTTGGCAATCTAAGTTACGTTAGTAACAAAGCATTCAATATTCATCGTTAGATGAAAACCTGATTAGATTCAGGCTAATATATTTCAACTGTTAGATCGAACTTAGCTTGTTATACACAAATGAAATGTGCCCTCATTTAGGATTTTGTAACCGTACCCAAACATGTACACCATTTTGGCTCAACAGTAGTTAACCGAGGTTATATATATGAACACTCTCATACCAACCTTATTCATATTAATCATAACTAGTTCAAATGACTCAAATGAAACTAGTTAAGAAGTTGTTTAATTGCTATATTCTCATAGAAGTATACATGAACACAATTGAAGCAAAATCGGTTTGATTCACTCGAATCAATTTATGAACATTATAGCCATGGTTTGAAAAGAATGCATTCCTTAATATATAAATGTATTAGTTCATGAAAAAACCAATTTTAGAACTTTAGTTACTCAAGTATGCAAACGGGTACGAATACTTAAGCAGTCGGTCTGAGTTTGGGTTTGCTAGTATGCGAACGGGTACGCATACCTTAGTACACTTCCAAATCCCATCAGAAATTCCAGGACCTATACCTTACACAAGTACGTGTACCGTTATGTGTACTTGGTACATGGAATTTCACAACTACAAGTACGCATTCGTGTATGCATACTCTAGTTCCGGTCATGGATCACATACATGCAAGAATTCATACTATGTTTATAATCTAATAGTTCTAAACTCCATTTCAATTATTGAAACTTTCTTAGGGGATGAAAATAGACGTTTTCACACACTATTAGCATCAAAAAAAATTTCAAGTTATTGAAATAATCATAATAACGAAACATTCCAAGTCTTCACCAAATAAATGTATCACACAAACCATGTAAGATGTCACTCGGCAATTTTCACATGATCATCTTTTGACTTTCATCAGGAGTATAAGATGAACTTGGTTGAAGCGAAAGCTTAGCAACACATATTTTGAGAAACATGTAAGTGAGTTAATCTCAGCTCTAAATCTCAAATGTGTATAACCGAAAACTATCGTAATACAACTTTTGTCTCAATATAGGAGATAGGTTAAAATAGACTTTCCAAGTGATAGATGAGTTTCAGTCTCCACATACCTTTTGTTGATGAAGTTCCACAAGTTTGCCTTAGTAGTTATTTGTCTTCAATTGATGAACGTCGTGAAGTCTAATGCTCAAATACACAATCTATCCTAGTCTGAGACATTACTTTAAGTAGACTAGAAATCAAGACTTATAGTTTTGATCACTAACATTGACAAACAAGTTTTTTTAACGAGGAAACCGTAAATGCAGAAAAACCCCGGGACCTAGTCCAAATTTGAACACCCCACTGTATTAAGCCACTATAGACACTAGCCTACTACAAATTAACTTCGGACTGGAATGTAGTTGAGCCCTAACCAATCTCACATTGATTAAGGTACAATCGCGTTCCTTACGCCTCTAAATCCCAGCAGGAATCGACGCACCTGATTCCCTTAGCTGATCTCACCCATAACTAAGAGTTTTTATGACCCAAAGTCGAAGAATTTATAAACAAATATGTCTTCCACAGAAAAGTCTATTCTGATAGATAAATCTGTCTCCCACAGAAATACCTACGAAGTTTTGTTCCGTCTTTTGAACAATCAAGGTGAACAGGAACCAATTCATAATCCAATATTATATTACCGAAGAACAACCTAGAAATATCAATCACCTCATAATAACTTAACTATATGGTAGTAGAGCAAGTTATTGTGGAATCACAAAGAATGGGACGAAGATATTTGTGATTACTTTTGATATCTTACATATCGGAGATAAATCTGGATCAAATCTTAGAGAAGATAGTACTCAATACGATAGAATAAGTAGGATTAGAACACGCAAGTACAGAGAAAATAGTTTGGGTCTGGCTTCAGAATCCCAATGAAGTATTTAAGTCGTTAACCTATAATGGTTTTATGAAAAACTTAGGTTAAAGGATAATTGACTCTAGTAGCAAGTAGTATCACATAGGAGGTGTGGGAGTTAGGTTTTCCAGTTGCTAGAGTTCTCCCTTATATAGTCTTCAAATCATGGTTTTATAGCTTTGAAACAAAGAAATCAATATTCACTATTAAATGAAAACCCGATTTAAGATTCAAGCTAAGTTTGCTTAAAACCAAAGCAATATGTCTCCACCATTAGATGGTCTTAGCTTGTTACACACAAAATAAATATACCTTTATTTAGATATGAGTAACCGTACCTAAATGTATATATTGAGTTGGCTCAATAATAGTTAACCAAAGTTATACATATGAACACTTTTGTATTAACCATATTCATCCAACATTTCTAGATCAAACGAATCTAATTGTGTTACTCATAGAGTTGTTCAATTGTTTATATTCTCATAAAAGTATACTAGACACGTACAATTGAAACAAAATCGGATTTGATTCAAGAGAATCAATACATGAACATATAGCCATGGTTTGCAAAGATTGCATTCCTTAATTTATAAATATATTTGTTCATGAGTATGAAATCATACTTAACCGATTTTAGAACTTAAACCAACTAAGTTTTCAAAAGGGTACGCAAACTTAAGTTCCGTACTTTGGTCACTTCCGATAATTCGCAAACCGGTATGCATATTGTCGTCCCGGACCTAACTCAGGTGAAACCGTTCGCATACTGGTATGCAAACTTGGTTCCCAGACTTTGACAGTTAAAAACGTTCGCATACTGGTATGCAAACTTGGTTCCCGGACCTGAATCATACTACAACATTTTGCATACTGGTATGCATAATGTGCTATATCCAGACAATGGTTATTTGTTCTAAACTCCCATTTCAAATATTGAAACATCCTTAGAAGACGACAATAGCTGTCTCACACAAACTATTAGCTTATAAGTAATTTTTAAGTGAACGAATGATCAATACGAAACATTCCGAGTCTACATCAAATGAAGGTCTTACACAAATCATGTAAGATGTTTCAAGGAATTTTTCACATGATCATATTTTGAGTCATTATTTAGTTTCCAACAAATAAATTATTTTCCAACTAAACTCGTCAAGAATAATGATAAACGTTGCTAAAGCAAAAAGATTTCTAACACATATTTCGAGAAAGATATAAACGAGTTAAACTCCGCTCGAAATATCAAATGTGTATAATGTAAAAGTCTACATAGCTATACGACTTAGTCTCATTAGGAGATATAATAAAATAGACTTCTTAGTGATTGATGAGTTTAAGTCTCGACATACCTTTTGTTGATGAAGTTCCTCCAATCTCCCCTTAGTAGATCTTCGTCTTCAATCGATGAACTCCGTGAAGTCTAAAGATCAACTACACATTCATTCTGCGGAAAGGTGATTTTGGCTTCGCTGAACCATTCGGCGAAACTATCTCGCTACTAGCTAGTTCACATGCGAGATATATCTAGAGAGAGAAGTAGTGTTCACAAATAAACAACGTTTTTTTTTAATTTACTATGCTTTTTGGATAATCTAACATCCAAATCTAGCCCATAGGACTTAGTCTTAACAACACCTTCAAGTACTACAGAAAAATCAAGCTGCGTTGCTAAATCATTTTGGGGTTTGAAATTCTGTCATCTGAGAAATTTTGAAAAATTTAGATTGAGAAACATAGAAAATTTATGTGTAAAACTTTTGGTGAAACTATTTAGTTTGAAAATTACTATACATAGACGACAAATAATTATCCGTTGGCGCTAGTCATTCCACCGGGCGTTATTTAAAAAATCGCCATCGATAAAGATTATATCGCTGGCGCTATTATCAATATCATTCGCTAGAATTACCATCACTCAGCGTTATAAAGTAGGACACTTAATAGTGGGCGAATGGAGTAGATTTATTTTGACATGATACATAGGACTAGGCCTTATTATGAGAAATTTATTAAAACTTATTTAACCAGGTGCCCTGTGCTAAAAGAATTAATGGAGGGACTCATCAGAAAATGGGTTCTATTGACTAGTCTTTGTAGTAATAGTATATTGCAACTTATTGATCCATGATCAATTCTCTCTCATTGACTTTGGCCGGGCGATTTTGACCACGAGTCAAGGCAATTTTTCTGTTCTTCTTTCTAGGGTTTTCGTGCTACTTTATCTTCCGCCATGTCTGGAGATGGTGGATCTGGTGGTTCTCCTGGTGTTTCCTCTCTACCACCATCCTCCCAGAGGGTAGAGAGTTCTAATGTGGGAGGATCAAATTCGCCTAAGAAGTTTTTACAGCATTCTCAAAGGACAAGTGCTGTTGGTGCTAGGGTTTCTCCTAACATGGTTTGGTAAGACTTATTTGAAAAGAAAAGAGAGGCTGCTCCGAATGAAAATTTAGGGTTTACACCTCCTGGTTTGATTGACGGTCATAGAGTTGCAGATATTGAATTTGAAGACGTTTCTGAAGATCTCTCAAACTGTGAGAGTTTATTGATTGGGGTTTGTTTAGGTAAGAAATTACCTTACTGGATGATTAAGAATTATGTGTCTCGTTCTTGGAAGATCAACGGTGATATGCAAATAATCATCCATGGTGACTCTATTTATGTTTTTGAATTTGATAATGAGGATGATCGTCTCAGTGCTATTGAGTTTGGTCCTGTTTTTGTTGCTAATAAATTGTTTCTAGTCAGACCATGGCATGAGCTAATTGAGCAAGAATTAATTGAACTTAAGAAAATTCCTACTTGGGTAAATCTTCGCAAGGTACCATTACATATGTGGAATGCTACTTTCCTTTCAAATATTGCTAGTCTCGTTGGTAAGCCTATTATGATGGATCATCTTACCCTAACAAAATCAAGAATGAGCTTTGCTAGAGTTTTGGTAGAGGTAGATATAAATTGTAATTATCCTACTTCTTTGCCTGTTTACTACAAAGGGAAGCATATTGTAGATGTTGATGTTGAATATTCATGGAAGCCACAAATCTATCCTAAGTGCACATGCTTTGGTCATACTCTAGCGAAGTGTCCAAAAGCTAAGACTAAAGAGGTTAAAGTACCAACTTAGCAAGTGAAGACCACCACTACTGGTGAACAACAATGGATTGTCAAAGGGTCTAACAAAAATGGTAATAAACTCCTTATTAATGTAGATACAAATCCTCAACAAAGGATGGATCAGGAAAAAATGGAGGATGATACTATATCTCCTGGTGGAAATAAAGAAAATGAAATTATGGAGGTTGAGAATTCAGTTAGCATTCCCACAGAGAATATGTTTGATGTATTGATTGAGGAGGATAGAGAGAAGCAGCATGAAGTTATGGGTCCTGTGAAGACTATGGTCCAAAATTTCAACTCTTGTACTGAGAATCAAAGAAAAAATGGTACTTCAATTACACAATCAAATGCTTCTGGTTCTGGTGGAGTTAGAGGTAAATTCTTACCTAAACCTACTAATGTCTCTAGTTCTACATCTTTTTCTCCTAAAGGATTAAAACTTAAGAAATCTTATAGGCCTCCTAAGAGGCCACTCTCTCTCCTTAATGACAATGTTTAAGCTAGGTTGCTGGAATATTAGAGGGCTCAATGACCCTCTAAAGCAACGTTTAAGCCATCTCAATTGTTTAATGATTTGATTCCTAAAGCAACTGGAATGTTTAAGCTTAATAGATTTATTTTATCAAATAAACTTTCTATTGTAGGTGTTGTGGAAACTCATGTTCATGAGTTGAATAAAGATACTATTAGATTTGATGTTAATAGAAATTGGAATTTCATTGATAATTACATTAATAACTCTTCTGGTAGAATTTGGGTGGGATGGAATCCCCTGGAAGTTACTATCTCTGTTATTCATACTTCTTCCCAAGATATTTTTTTAGAAGTTGTTACTAGCCGCAATTTAAGGTTTGTTGTTACTATGGTTTATGCTGATAATGATAGTACTATGAGGAAGGCTTTATGGAATGATATAATTGCTTACAATGCTTTATATGAGGGTCCTTGGATAGTGATGGGTGATTTTAATAAGATTTTAAATCCAAATGAGAGAATTGGTAGCTCCACGATCCAAGCTTCTTATATGAATGACTTTATTCTATGTACCCAAGAATCTCACTTATTTGATTTACCTTTTTCTGAAGATTTTTTCACTTGGTCTAATAAACAGATTGGTGCGGAGAGGATTGTTTCAAAAATTGATAGGATTTTAGCTAACATTGAATGGGTTAATCTCTTTCTGATTTTTTAAATCCTGGTGTCTCGGATCATTCCCCTATGGTGTGTTCTGTTTTTGAACAAAGGCAACATGGCCCTCCTCCATTCAAATTCTTCAATTATCTTACTGAGGAGCCAGATTTTCTTGACATTGTGAGAGAAGATTGGAAAGGTAAAATAAAAGGTAATCCTATATTTGTTTTGGTTTCTAAACTAAAGAAAGTTAAGCATGATCTATGTGAATGGAGAAGAGGTAAATCAAATAATTTAACTGAAGAAGTGTGTAAAGCTAAAGAGGTAATGATTTTTGCTCAAAATAATATTCAATTAAGACCCCGTGATGCTGATATCGCTTATGTTGAAAGAAGAGCTGTTAGTGCTTATGCTAAGGCTGTCAGACATGAAGAATCAATGCTCAAGCAAAAGTCTAGGGTTCAATGGATGGAATTAGGTGACTCTAATTCTTCATTTTTTCATAATTCTTTGAAAGAAAGAAGATGCCGTAATAATATTCTTACTATGCAAGATTCTAATGGTAATATTCTTGATGAAGATAAAGAAATTGCTCTTGATTGTGTCAAATTTTACTCTGATCCATTCAAAGAAGATGCCACCTCTACTTCTACTGATGATGATGTTGAATTTGTTAACTTTTCTAATATGGTGAGTGCTAATGATGAGTGTAGTTTGGTTTTTCCTGTTACTAGGGATGAAATTATCTATGCTTTATCCTGTATTGGTTCCAGTAAAGCCCCAGGTCCTGACGGCTTCTCGAGTCATTTTTTCAAAGTTTGTTGGCAGATTATTGAAGAAGATTTTGTTAACGCCATTCATAACTTTTTCTCTAAGTCGAAGCTACTGGGGGAGGTAAACAGTACTTTTCTCACTTTGGTTCCTAAATCTGAGAATCCTTCTACCATTGCTGATTATAGACCTATCTCATGTTGCAACGTTATTTATAAATGCATATATAAGATTATAGCTATCAGAATAAAAACTGTGTTAAAGGGCCTTGTGAGTACGAACCAATATGATTTTATATCTGGTAGGTCTATACAAGATAAAATCTTACTTGCCCATGAAATAGTTCATAATTATCATAGGACTACTGGATTTCCTAGATGCTCTCTTAAGATTGATATCAGAAAAGCTTACGATATTGTTAGCTGGAAAGCCATCTTGCTCTGTTTAATTAAAATGGGTTTTCCTCATCAGTTCATTGAATGGATTTATGTTTGCTTCTCCACGGTTAAATTTGCGGTGCTTGTTAACGGGTCTCCTTACGGTTATTTCTCTGCTAGCAGAGGCCTTAGGCAAGGCTGCCCCTTATCCCCTTACCTTTTTGTTATAGTTATGGAAGTCCTAAGTGTCTCCCTGAAACTTCAAATTGATAATGGTAAATTTGGCCTTCATCCTAGGTGTAAACTGACTAATTTGACCCACTTATGTTTTTCCGATGATATCCCTGTCTTCTTCAAGGGTTCACTTGCTGCTGCGGAATCTCTTAAGACTGCTTTATCTATGTTCAGTAAAATTTTAGGCCTTGAAATGAATAAGCAGAAGACTACTCTTTTTTCTTCTTCGGTTGATAGTGGGTCTTTATCTCAGATTCTATTATGTTTGAACTGTAGTAGTAGTACTCTCCCAGTTCGCTTCTTGGTGTTCCTTTATTATCTACCAGACTGTCATATCAAGATTGTCTTCCTATTATTTCTAAGGTTTTTCAAAGGGTTAAGTCCTGGAAAGCGAAGTCCATCACTTATGCAGGAAGACTTCTTCTTATTAAAATTGTCCTCACTGGTATGATTTTTTTTTGGCTGACATGTTTTGTTTTACCTAAGAGAACCATTAAAGAACTGAACTCCATATGTAAGAAATTTTTATGGGCTGGTGTAAATATGGGGAAGAAGTACCATCCTATAGGCTGGGATTTAGTTTGTAGACCTGTTCAAGAAGGAGGTTTAGAAGTTAGAAGTTTTGAGACTACTAATGCTGCAACAAATCTTAGGCACTTGTGGAACTTGGTCAGTGGAAAAGATAACATTTGGACCGATTGGGTTCACAAGAACCTTATCAAAAATAAAGACTTCTGGACCATGCACATTCCATGGGACTCTTCTTGGTGCTGGAGCAGAATCTTAGACCAGAGAGAAGTTGCTAGGAACTTGATTTTTCATGTGCTTGGTACTGGCAGTAATGTTAATTTTACTTCTGATATTTGGCACCCTTGTGGTCGTCTTAACGAATGGGTGAGCAGTGTTATTCTTGAAGAAATTTGTCCTAACTCAAACTGCATGGTAAATGAGTTTATTGAGAATGCTCCGTGGAATTTCCCGAAGTCTCAATCTGTAGATGTGCAAAATGTTATATCTCAATTACAACTAGTCAAGTTTAATGTCGGTGGACAAGATTTGATGGTTTGGAAACCTAGTTTTACTGGGGATTATACGATGAAATACACCTATAAGCCTTTGGCTGGTGTTAGGAGCTCAGTTAACTGGCATTGCCTGGTTTGGTTTAAATCTCATGTGCCACGACATACTTTTATTACTTGGTTAGGGCTCCATAGAAGACTCAAAACTAGGGAGAAAATGGTGAAATGGGGTTTACTTCAAACTGCTACTTGTCCCCTCTGTGATGGTAATTCTGAAACTGAAGATCACTTATTCCATGATTGCACCTATTTTGTAGGCATTTGGCAGGGTCTTCTCCTCAAAATGGGTTATCTTCGTAACTTGAGTAGCTGCTGGCAAGAAGAGATAGACTGGTGTGTTGCAGTTTTTGTTGGAGAAGGCATGCTTACGAGAGTGAAGAAAATTATCCTCAACTGTTATATCTATCACATATGGAAGGAGAGAAATAACCGGATTTTCTCAGGCAAGTTTAGTTCTGCTGACCAAATTGGTCATGTTATTATCAATGATGTGAAAATCAAAGTCATGTCAATGACAGGGAAGTTAAGGGATAGCCCTACTGCTAGAGCTTTTGTGGAAAGATGGGGGTTAAGCTGTGGCTTTATTTCTATCACTGTTCAGCACTGTACATGGCTTGGTCCTGACATTGATGAAATCATGATTAATACTGATGGCTCAAAGAAAGATCACTCGGGAGGTTGGGGTGCTATTCTGCGCAACAATGTTGGTGAGCCTGTTGCTGCTGCTCAAGGGGGTGGTCCCCCTATCTCTGCAACAGCTCATGAATTACAAGGGGTGGAAATGGGACTAACTCTTGCAAAGGAAAGAGGTTTTAAAAAGGCTCATCTAGCCATTGATTCAATGGTGGTCTACTACATTTTGATAAATAAGAAGGAAAAACCACCATGGCAGCTTCTCCAAATATGGCGCAGAGTTAACTTACTTAGAGATTTCTTTAAAATTTTAAAAATCTCTCAAGTTTACAAAGAGACCAATAGAGCTGTTGATCTATTGGCAGGCCATCACCCTCCTATCAAATGGATGGATGTGAGAATTGAGGAGTTCTCTGCTGACCTTAATCAGATTATAAAAGAAGACAAAGAGGGGACTTTGTACAGGCGTAGTTAGTTTGTTTGTTCCTGTTTTTTCTTTTCTTGTTTTTCCATTTTTTTTTGTTTTTTTTCGTGGGTCCCTTAACCCCACATGTCTGATCAAAAAAAATTAAAAAAAAATTATTGATCCATGATTAAAACATTTGTGGTTAAATATTGAAACTTTACTGGTATCCAATTTTTATTCGGAAGTAACAATCACATTGCCAGACCTTTTCACAATGAACCAATTACAGCGAAGGATAATACAAAAAGCGAATGAGTACAATCAACAAATAGTGGGACTACTATGCTTCAAAAAAAATAAATAGTGGGACTAGCAACTTTATTCTCTAGGAAACATTGTGAATTACATATCAGTTAGTGATGCAGCCTTACTCTTGTTATCAATGACGTACTTGGCAGCAACTTTAGCCATGTTTATGAGACCCTCAATACTGATGAGAGGATTAACATTAGCAGCAAGATCATCAGGGACTTCGTAGTTTATCATGGATTTTACGGTACACGAATTAGCACCTCTCCTTATGATTTGGAAACTCTCCATGAAATATGTTACACCCAAATCCAGATATCCTCCTTCAGTCTGTAGTATCTCCTTGAGACGTCTGCGATTATCAATGGTCACGAACTTTTCCAAGTTTGTCAGCGGCACTGACCCTGATACATCAATCATAAAACATTTTAAAATAAATGCAGATCGAGAAGGGGGTACTACCGTACTAGTCAAGAGAGCAGTTAAATTAGTACATACCTGCAGGGTATAAAACGCGAAGAACGCTGCCAACACCACCGTTACCTTCAAGAATATCTATTCTTTCAAACACTCCTGGAAGTAGCTGCACAAACATTCTAGGGGCGTCGTTTGAGGCGAAAAATGCCCATACATCATTAGCTGATGTTGCAACTTCCAACTCACCGATAAGTGTATACTTCAATGATTCTCCGGTATGTACTAAAAATAACAAACAAACGAAAAGAACAACTTGGTTCTTCATTGTCTCTATAAATTAAATAGCAAGTAATATTGATATTGGACTGGCACTGTGCTATGGAATTGTTTTGATGCTTGTTGGGGTGGTTTCTTTTTGTCAAAATATATCCCGCAATTTATAGAATTATTTTTCTTCCAATTAAGTGAGTCCAAAAAATTTAATTTTGAGATAAGTGACAGGCACATGTTTGTTAACTTGCATGGTGTACTGTACGTAGAGATAGGAACTAATAATAATCCAAGACTAACTTTTTTTTTGCTCTGAATAATCAAAGATAACTACCGGCGTGGTTGCTAAACGAAAGAGTCTTATATGGCTGCTTCAACGATATATGCCCCATAGGGGTAGATGGGGACAGTGCATGTTGCATTCAAATGTTTCGGACCTAAATGCAAGGCTGCTGATGGGGTACCATTTTGTTTTGGGGCATTCCGATCCAAATATAATTATTTTTTTATTTTATATGTATATTGGTATACCCCTAAACAAAATGATGCCCCCATTAGCAGTCTTGCCGAAATGCATTATGTGAACAGTCCTGCACTCCTGCTCATTTCACATTGTAAAACTCACGGGAAGCAAGTTGTACATGGTAAGGGAATCAAATTGTACATAGTACCTGCATTAGGGCCAGGCTGGTGTGCGGTCCATTTTTATCACGACATATTGCCAGTTCAAACTAGCATTTGGATATGTGTATTAATCATTTCCGTCATTTTAAACTTCAATCGAATTTTCATCACGTCTCGATAACTCATTTGTCATTTTGTGGTGCACCACCACCTCTATTAAGAAGAAAAACACTACCTTAATTGACCGTAAAAAAATTAGTACCGTTTAATTAGTTGCAAAGGAAAATTAGTTGATGGTAAGGGAATCAAATTGTACATAGTACCTGCATTAGGGCCAGGCTGGTGTGCGGTCCATTTTTATCACGACAAAGTTCAAACTAGCATTTGGATATGTATTAATCATTTCCGTCATTTTAAACTTCAATCGAATTTTCATCACGTCTCGATAACTCATTTGTATGTATCTTTAGTGTAAAAAAAAATTGTGCAATGACTAAAGTGAAAGTATCACTTTTCTTGAAACCGAGAGAGAGTACATCGTTTAATTAGTTGCAAAGGAAAATTAGTTGATGAATAAACCAAAATATGGTTATAAAGTATTATGTATCCTTTATAATTTCATTTATTTTCAAAATTGTGCCTAAAATGATAAATACCTCCGACTTTTTCGTAAAAACTCTAAATTTGATATTGTTGTTTTTTTATTAGCTTTCCAACGAGATAAAATTTGTAAAATTACAAGGCACGGATTTTTAGATATGTTATTTTAAAGTTTGGTTGTCAATTATACCCCTTATGAAATAGGATATATAAGGAATTTAAATAAAATTTGGCTCTTATATCTAGTTGCCCTTCTTTTTTGGTTTATTTACGAAAATATCTAATATCTTACTGCCATTCCTCTTTGATTTATTTACAAAAATGTTTAATATCTTACTGCCCTTCCTCTTGGGTTTATTTAAGAAACTATCTAAAGGAAAAAAAAAAAATTATTTAGAGGGGCAGTGAGGTCTTTTCATCGTTGAACCAAATCCAATCTTTTTTGTGAAATTGGAAAGAAAAAAAATCATGTCTCATTTGACAAAAAATCACCACATATAGAGTCCTTCCTCGCTTCGATCCGTCGGCCTAATTAATCTCTTTGAAAATTATGAATCTAACAGCCAGGCCAAACGTAATGACTATTTTATCCTATTTATGTTTTGGTACATCCTAGACAATTTGGTACCTGTATTGGCAATCTTGTCAACAGCCATCTCATTCATTCGGTCCTTTCATGAGGGCATACGCTGACGGCTGACCTCGAAAACGTAAGATGCTAGTATATCCATAGTACTTAAGCCGCCTCATCAAGTTGCACCAAGAAATTAAGAAAAGTAGGGACAACGCGTTGAAGGCTTGATGACAACCTTGCCAAACCGTACACTACTTCCTCCTTTTCGTGAAAATAGGCTACTCCGTTTCATGCTTACACACTGCTCGGGGGAAATAGGAGGAAGTGTTATAAACCAAATTTATTTACTAAGATGCCCTTCGTGTCTAATATTAGGGTTTACATATTTTGGGAACTAAGTCTTCTATTTATATAAATAGAGGCTTAACCTATTGTAATACTACACATTAATAGAATTTCTCTCTCTCTTCTTCCCCTCTATTTTGTGTCTTTTTCTCTATTTTCTCAATTCACAATACGTTATCAGCACGCCCTACCCAGAGCTATACATAACTTTTCCAAATCTTATTACTGATTCCTTTTTCTCTATCGCATATTACATCTGATTTTTTTATTAAATATTGTATTCTGATTATTCTTATGTTTTGATAGTATATCAGATGTACGGTGGTCTTAAAAGATATGCGAGCATGTTAACCCTAACGGAAGCAAACAAAAATCTATATGAGGCGCACATAATCCATGAAAAATCATACACTTGTTTTTTTTTTGATCGATCAAAAGGAATTGTATTAAGAAGCACACAAGAAGTGCGCAAGAGAATACACCAAAACTAGGGGAAAACAACCCCAACCAAAACAAAAAATCCAGGAATATGCAAAAAGCAACAAAGGCCTATAGACAAACCTTAGAAACCAAAAACCAAAAAACTTGCAAACTAAATTAAGAAAGCAAGCTACATTTAAGTAGGATTTTCATCAACCTCTTCCATGGTAAAACCATTGTGATTTTTCGCCACACCACTAAACATTTCATTACGATTTTCCTTCGAAGACGGAAAGCTAAGCCCCATTATAGAACCAAACTCCATGAGATTACCTGCTGAAATCTTACTAGGACTAGTGTTGGAGTTCGGAGAGCATTTCTTTTTTCTGCGCACCCTATTGTTGGCTCCTTGAACCGAAGCTCGGACACTCTTTGGTTTGCTAATGTCGGCTATTTTTGAAGCAACCTCCTGATTTTCTTCAATCCCTTGGAAACGGACATAAGTTTCGAATCCAGGGGGAATTGACGGATCTGAAGAAGATGAATTTTCCCCTTCTACAACCTCCTGATCCAATCCATGAGACTCATGCAGTAGACTAGGAGAAACTCTTGATGGAATAGAAATTCCACGAGAATCCGCCTCTACTCCTTCATAGTTTTGATTTTTTAAAGCATCAACATGAAGCTGAATTCCATAGACAATCATCTCCATAAACTCTTCTTTAGAATTAGGAAAAGCCATTCCCGTAGCAGTAGGACTTAAAACTCCTTTTGCCATATCAAATAGAGTCCCAAATTTGTATTCCAGATATCTTTGAGCATTGCTTAATTTAACAGGATCACATTGTCTGCCCAAAAAACAAGAATCGGAAGGGGTTTCAACGCTGCTAACCTGGTACGCTGGTTTTGAAACGTCTGGTTAAAAACTTTCAGAACCCAACGGAGAACACAGTGAAATAATCCTCTCCTCCCTGCAACTTGAAATTGGGATTTCTCCTTCTTCTAAGTTGGAATCACAGATTGTATATTGATTCGGCGGAGTTATCATCTCTTCAGAATTGATTGAGCTATAAGAAGGGTTAGGCTCATTCTCCCTGCCACTAGAAATTGAGATTTTCCCATCTTCTAAATTGGAGTGAGTTCCCTTAATTAGCTCATGCTGAGTTGATATGCCGATATTTGGTTCCACAGCATACGTACCATCTTCCACCGATCCACTAGATATATCTCCCATGGGGTTTATAAGTTCTCGATTTAGGGAGTTACCGGGTATTGAGGAAGCTGGGCTCGGAATAAACATGGGCGTTTTACACATGTCAAAAGTTCCTTTAGGAAAGAATCCTGAATGTGTTTTCGAGGGACCATCCTTGACAAAATTATCCATTGGTTTTTGGACAACAGCAGCATAATTCGAATTTGAATTAAAAATGTGAGATGGCTCCGACAAAGTACTGTCTAGTGCGCCATGAAATAATGGTTCTTTGACTAATGTATCCAAAGGCTTTTGGACAACAGCAGCATAATTCGAATTAGAATTAAATATGTGAGATGGCTCCGACAAAAAGTCTTGTCTAGTGCGCCATGAAATAATGGTTCTTTGACTAAAGTATCCAAAGGTTTTTGAACAACAGCAGCATAATTCAAATTTGAATTAAGAATGTGAAATGGCTCCGAAAAAGAAGTATTGTCCAGTGCGCCATTAAACAGTGGTTGTTGAGCCTTAAAGAGAGTGAACGTACCATCCAACGGGTCGATGACAGCTGGAGGTCCTTGTTTCAGATTTGAGATGCGCAAAGAGTCGTCTTCCACTGAACCGATATCCATCCTAGAGGATTCAGATTCAAAAACCAAGCTCCGATGAACTCCCGACGAGTGTTCCACCTGTTTTTCGGCCAAAGAGATTCGAGCGGATGTCCATTCTTGCTTCCCTGCTAACCCAAGAGACCATTCTCCTGATGGAACTGGTCCCTTTACCTTGAGCCTTATCTCTGACATTACTTCCCCTGTTCTAGTCTCATGACTAATTGCTAAAAGCCCTCCGCAAGCTGCTCCAATAGTATTGAAAAGTGACAAATCCCAAGCATGTTGAGGAACACCAGCTATTACAATCCAAGCATTAGAGATTTTGTGAGTTGAGGAAGTAGACTTCTCCGAAGACCAACTAAAAAATTTGATTTCCACCTCCTCAACCAATAAAGAGGCAGTGGAAACAATTCTGTTTTTCTCCATAGAAGAAGAAGCAAAAATTAAGGCTTCATTAAAAGATAACGACCAAATCTTAAATGAATCTTGTATTTTCAAGTGTTGTTGTAACCACCCTCCTATCTCCGACCAATCCACATTTAACGCCCTGACCTCTACCTTTAAAGCCAAGTTCCAATCTCCCAAATAATTAATCAGTGGATCTCTCGAAGACGTTGTCATCGGATGTGATTTCGTCCAGCAAGTAAAAGGAACGGGACCATTAATGGGAGAATGATTGTTTGCCTGTATGACATTGATAGCTTGAGATTTATTGTTGCCGTAATTGCAACATCTCTCAAGGATTTTACAAAATTCTCTCCAGCCCTGTTTGTTCTTCCCCATCGGAAAGAAACTAGGATGCAAAAATCCCTTTGAATCAGGAATAGATAACTTTAAAAATTCCCCTCCTTTGTTTTTATCCCTGGATAGAAGAAACCATTCAGCTTTACAAGAGTAAGACCATTCTTGTTTGAGAAATTCTTCATGAAGAATCTCATGGAGTTTTGCAATCAACCATAAACCCCCGTCGACGGTGAAAGAATTAATCCACTTTTTCCCTTTATAGGTTTCCCTGATGGTAATGATCTTGCCGTTACCCCACATCTCATAAGCTTTCGCCTGTATGTTGCATTTCAGAGCTATCTCGTTATCCGGAAGAATGGATCCGTGACCTCCTCCGTTAATATTCCGATTTCGTTTTCCGGTGACTTCTGACCAGGGAACCTCTTCTGTTTCTCTCTCTTCCATTTTCGTTTGTCTCTAAAAAAAAAGAAAATCATACACTTGTATATAATATGATTTCTCTGAATATAGATTTTAATGATATTTTATTAATTTCTTGCAAGCTTTCTGTTTTGGAGTTTGGTCTTTGATGTACGTTTGTACTCGAGCACCACAAGTCTCAAGCGGCCAAAGCACCATGGATGATTTAATTTATTTAATTGTGTGGTGCTAGCAAGAGATTGAAATAGTCCCTGGTCATGGATGATCAGTGGTAGCGTCCCAAGCCAACTTGTGACTCGTTGTACAGTGCAGTTATATCACATGGTTTTTGCTTATGTATGCCGTTATGCATTCGTAGGGTTAATCAGTAAGTTGATTTTCCTTTTATTATTTGCCTTTTCCTAATTTACTATTACATATAATAAAACTTCCATCTACGAATGGTCTAAAGTTTCTTATCTTTGAAACTATAATTATCAAAGTTTCTTATTCTTCTCGAAGAAACTATAATTATCAAAAATTGATACATTTTTCTCTAATTTTTTTTGAGAACAAAAAAAAGAGAAAATTCATCTAAAAACGGTTCACAGTTTCTATTCTTTTAATGAAAGTGTCATCACCAATTTTTTTGGTATTATCGCAATTTGATTACCTTCACGGTAATAATTCACATGCATGGTTGAAAAACCTCCGTCCAATTAAGCTTGGTATCTTCCTCTACTTGATGAAGATCATGTGAATTTTATGATTGATTTCTTCTTCTTTTTTTTCTTGTTAAAGAAACCATCTATCAACCACAAAGTGGATTTTCCATATGCGATAACTAATGCGGCATATTATTTTTCCTTTTTGTCGATGTAATTTTGGTGTACCATATAAACCAATCGGTATTAATTTTTCTCCATCATTTTTATAAGATGTGAGAAAATAAATTGGCATATTCTCTAAATTTTTTTCCATTTTCAACCAATAATGGATGTATTTTTTATTTTATTTTTCCAAAATTGATAACGACAATGATTTATTTATTTTTACAAAAGAATCATATATGCCAATTGAAATTGGTTTCTCTATAAATCCTAGACGGATGAGATGTCGTTAGCATATTATTCACAATTGCAAACACCAATTGATGCATTCCTAACGGATATTGAGCAAAATTTTCTTCTTCCTAATACTAATCTCCTAAATTAAGACCATTCAACTTGATGTTGAAATACAATAGGACACAAAAGATCAATGGGTGCGCACCCAGCTTGTTACCCAATATTATTAGTCCTCTAGTGACTATATTGATCTTGGTTTAATTTTCTTTTGATAAAGAAAGTGTCCATAACTTTATTATAAATTATTATCTCGTTGGCCGTTGAGGTCACAAAGTTATTGGAGATTGTTTGCATATTTTCAATACTTTTGGTTTTGACATATCGTTTTTATTTTATTTTGATTTTTGTTCCAAAAGTAATCCACGGTTAATGGTAAATATGAGTATATGTCTCGAATTAATCGGATAATACTTTACGAAACTTGAAGTTTTCGTATATGAGATGAAAAAGATTTTTCGCCACAATCAGGGGGAGACTATACACTATCAGAAGCTTGTGTAATTAACTTAAATGTTATATCAATTTCTCTCCCATCACAATCAAATTGATGTAGGCTGTCATTATATGATTGGCGTGAAATTTTTCATTTTGCTTTTATTTAAGTTTTTGCCTCTTAAGAGGAAATCCAATCACATTTAGAGGATAAGTAGTGTTCTATAAGAGGCTACAGGTAGTGCTCCAATTGAGTGTACCGAATTCACATTCTCAATTATAATATCTTCTTACTTGAATATGAGGAGATTATAATATCCGTGGAAGCTGGTACCAGTAATTGATTGAATTTACACTTGAGAATTGTGTTGGCTTATAGCAAGCTAAATAATTGTCGAATATTCATTTAAAGTAGCTACTGAAATTAATGAAGGTGGTTGTGAACCCCTCTACAGAGAAATATCGACATATGTGATTGGTTGGCATACAATCCAAATTAAGTTGGATTAATTTCTCAATTGATGCAATTTTTGGGTCCAAAACTTAACACTTTAAAAATGTCAGGCCTATAAATTACAGGCTAGTGTAGTCATAATGCGTTATACGAGAAATTTTTCGTTGTAAAAATAATTTAAGGGTTTCATTTTTTGCTCACACCCTAGGATTGATTAATTAATTGTTCTCTTTACAATGCATTTTGCGTGGTAGTCTTGAAGGACTCATATTGCATTCACACAAGTGATTTGCTTGGAGAACATATTCAAATTTGTATTCTTTGGAGGATTCAAATTATATTCAGGCAGCCACTTGACTCGATTATGTTAGGTTTAACAATCCTGTATGTGTTTTTAGAAGTTTGGCACCAAACCGAAAATCCGTATTAATTAGTTGATGATATCAGATTTATATATAGGTCTCTTGAGGAGTCCATAAAAACACTAAAAATCCACGCTTTAGCTGCATATATTCTATTTTTTCCCTTAAATCTGCAGTTAGAATTATGCTAGCTTAAACTCTTATTTAAGATGGACTAGAGTTATTTTTTCGATGCTTGTCTTTTGTAAAGATCATATAGTTGGGTTAGCATCAAAATTTACGTCAAAAGTTGTACTCTTTTTCCTTCGTTCAGGTTTTGTCACATGTGGTTTTCTTGACAAGGTTTTAACGAGGCAACATCTCCCTGACGTTTAATTCAAAATGTTGATATTGTGCTTTTTTTCCTTTGTCCAATTTTTTTCCCATTGGGTTTTACTGGTAAGGTTTTAGTGAGCCAAATTAATTCAACATGGTGGTGATCCAAGGGGGAGTTGTATCAAATTTTGGTTATTTGGTGGATTCCCACCATTAAGTACGTCATTTTGTTAGACCACATCAACATAACCATCTCCTATGAATTTGGATATCATTCTGATCCATATATGGTATGATCGCAAACTTTACTCACCTATGGTACTATAGCATATTGGCACTTTGCTGAAGAAACTACATCAACTACTTTTGCAAATCATCTCCGAGAAGCTAGGAATCCAAGAAGCGAGTCCTCAATGTACTTAAAGAAGTGTGAAGACTCGAGAACATTACCATTAGAAGACTAACACAAATAAAGACTTCATCAACCATCCGAAATCTTCATGAAAGCATAATCCTCTTATGCATTCAAGAAATTCGTTCTTCAAAACAGGAAAGTCTCGACTCAAAGATTTGCATGCCAAGATTTGACTGAAGTATTTATCAGGGGGAGCGCCATCAACAAATTAAGGTGCATTCATTGGACTTTATCGTGTTGTACTCTTTTTCCTTCGTCAAGGTTTTGTCCCACTGGGTTTTCCTTGTCAAGGTTTTAATGAGGCAACATATGCGTGTCCAACACTGCCTGAGTCTTTACATGCTTATGCAATTTCAGGTTTTTCTCTTTTGAGTTTTCCTGGTATGTTTGTAATGACTTAGCCACAGTGGTCATCAGGGGGAGTGTTATAAACCAAGTTTATTTACTAAGATGCCCTTCGTGTTTAAGATTAGGGTTTACATATCTTGGGAACCAAGTCTTCTATCTATATAAATAGAGGCTTAACCCATTGTAATACTACACATTAATAGAATTTCTCTCTCTCTTCTTCCCCTCTATTTTGTGTCTTTTTCTCTATTTTCTCAATTCACAATAGGAAGATCATTTTTCGGTATTTTTTTCTTATTTATCTTTCTGTTAAAACTTTGAATTACCTTACGGGGAAATAATCGTTTGGTCCTTTTTTTGGTGGTCCCATGTTTGTTTGATTCTTTAGGAAAACGCCTTTACTGCTTGGTCCATAATTATTTAAAAATATTAAATGGTCCCAAGTATCTTTCCGTGTTAATTTCAACTTATTTTTTGTAGCAGTTCATTCGTCAAAATGAACTCATGTTAATTTCTACTTAATTTTTCAGAAAACCTATATAAACCAGAGTTCATTCCAGAAATGAACTCCTAATAAAAACCTATATAAACCAGAGTTCATTTCTGGAATGAACTGCAGTAGCATCATCTTCATTATCTTCAACAGCAGCATCAACCATCGTCGTCTTTAACAGCAGCAGAACTTCATCTTTAACACGAGCAGCAAAATCAAGATCAAGAACTTCAACATCAAAATCAAAATCAAAAAAATACGTCCAAATAACATAAAAATCTTCATAGTCTTCATCATATTCATCGTCTACATCATCTTCAACAGAAGCAACAACAACAGAGAAGAAAGAAACACAAAATCATCGCCGTCTTCATCATCTCTATCTTCTTCAACAGCAGCAGCAACAAATGACGAAGAAACACAAAAATCTCCATCGCTTTCATCATCTTTATCATCATATTCAACATCAACAATATCTATATAGAAGAAAAAACCAAAAAATTATCATTCTTCTTCATCGTTTTCATGAGATCAACAGAAAAAAAAAATGGAGAGAGAAACTAGGCCTAAAAACATGAGGAGAGAGAAAGAAAATCTGAAATAAGATATTTTTTTATTGACTTTATCTATATATATGGTCCTAAAAAGGTATTTTTGCCACTACCTAGTGACATTTACATCATCCATGACGTCATCCTACGACCAAACTATAATTTTTAGGACCAAACTATAATATATTTTTCCGAAAAGGACCAAATAGACAGTTGACTAGGTCAACTGTACCAAACTCTCTCTAATATATTATTTCTAGGACCTAATGATATTTCCTACTTACTGTATTATGTCATAAATTAAAAAAATGGATATTTGTAGATTTTATATTATCAGAAACATTTAAAAAAAGATATATTCGACAACTATAAACATGATTATTAAATTCTTTATATTTATTTAAAAACACATTAAACAACTATAGTTGCTAGTAAGGATTTGCTTGGAAAAACAAAAGACATATAAAAATGAAAAAGCTTTTCGTAGAAAAAGAAAAAGAAAAGGAATGACTCACCTTTCAAGAAATAGAGGGAGTACAAATGCGGCACAAAATTTTTGGGATATATCCAATACTAAGAAAACATTTTAAATATGCCAGAATAACATAATTTGTGGTTTAAATGAACTATATACAAAATATACGCAATACTATCACCAAATGGGAAGTAGTTCAGCGGTTAGGCTAAGTCATATGGGCTAGATATCTAGATGCTAGATTGGCCATCCACGTCAGTTTGGAAAACCTTATAAGTCTTATGGGATGGCGAATCTAGCAGCGGAACGCTGAACAGTGCAGCGTCCAGGTGAACGCTGAACCAAACAGCGTTTGACTTGGTCAGCTAGGTTGACAACGCTGAACGGATCAGGGTCTGAGAATCGGGTTTTCTCTTGCGTAGACTCATGCTATTCAATAAAATGAAGCTGATAATATGGATGAAGATTTGGAAAATATGGCAAGATTTGGTGGCACTTCATCTACTCATAATTTTGAAACCTCAGACATATCAAAGAGAATACGCTATTTCGAACAAACAAATGATGGTTAGAAGTGAAGGGAGAGATCAAGCCCATAAAAGGGATTGTGAGGCTAAAGCATCGCATAAATCAGATGAAAAAATGGACAAACTCATCGAACTTCTTGAAAACGCACAAGCACATAGAATGTCCAAGTATGAATCAGAGGAAGAGTATCTGAAGAAGAACATGGAAAGCTCTTCAATCTTGGCACAAACACATCAAAGAGAATCGAACATGATGATCCTACGACAACCCTTGGATGAATTACATGAATGGGAGAAACTCGTCTACAAAATATGGAAGAACGAGATTTTGGCCGACATGGATTGCCACTTATCCCCTAAATTAAAGTGATATATTAGTAATAATAATTTTAGTTATTTAGAAGTAGGATTTCAATTTCAATGTACTTATTTATGTTTTAAGTTATATAGAAGTAGGATTTCAATTTCAATGTACTTTTTTTATGTTTTAAGTTATTTAGAAGTAGGATTTCAATTTCAATGTAGTTTTTTATGTTTTAAGTTATTTAAGTTATTTTAATTTTAATGTATCTTTTTAATTTCTTCAAAAAACATTGTAACCTTGTTTTGCAATGTAATGAAACTTTGGTAAATTCTCAAATTTTGAAACAAACAACCATTGGAATAAATTATCAAACATTTAGAGAATTAAGTTCTGGGATAAAAATAGCCGTTGGTGAAAAAAAAAAGGTCAAGCGCTGAATGGTGCAGCGTCAGCAGAAAACGCTGAATGGAACAGCGTCCATGGGAGTGCTGAACAGTTCAGCGTTGATGCCCTGGAATATTATCAAAACGCTGATCTGTTCAGCGTTTGGAGCACTTTTTGGACGCTGAATCATTCATCGTTTCAATCTAACTGCTAGTTGAACTGCGAGCATTTTCTAGGAGAGAGAAGTAGACAGAAGCAGTGTTAACATTTTTCCCACACTTTTTTCTTGATTTGCAACACTTTTTGGCCAATCTAGCAGTTCAATCTAGCCCATAGGACTTAGCCTTAATGCTAATTAGTTGAGCAGTTGGTCACGCGATCAATCTTCTTCTTCTGGTGTGGTGGCTCGGTATGGTTAAACCATTAAAACAGATTGACACATTTGATTAAGATTGGACCTACTAGTTGAGTTGAGATTCTACCTATTAGTTCAGTTGAGTTGAGTTTTAGGTCACGGGATCAATCCCCGCCTTCTGGCTCAGTAGTTGAGGCATATTAGTTGAGTTGAATTGTTGTAGGCTACGAGATCTATCCTTTCCTTATGAAGTTTTTGAAATCAAATCATTAAACAATTGAGACGGGTAGAAACATATTGAGATTCGACCAATTAGTTGAATTGTAGGTAACCGGATCAATCCCCTCCTTCTGAAAATTTTAAACTTTTTTTTTATTGAACCCTTGAGATAAGTTGAAACAATAGATTAGATTTGGTTAAGTCGTATTGAGCTGTAGGTCACGGGATCAACCCCTCCTGAAGTTTCTGAAGTTGTTTTGTTAAACCATTGAAATGGGTTGAAACATTAGATTCAAATTCAAATCAGTGTTGACACATTTGCCGAATTATATGGAAGAATACTTCGCACACCCGGAAAAATCACGAATTAATGAAAATACCTCAGAAAATACGAATTTAATTCGAGGTTGCATTTGAACGGCGTATAATTCTGGAAACATTCAATGTGCGAATATTCGTGAATTATTCGTCAAAAAATAGCTGAAAAAGTAAATGACAAAATTAATAAAAATGTCTGACTTATTTTTACCATACAACCTCTCCCTAAGCAAATGCATCATATATGAGAACAATGAGGCTATACAGATATCTCGTTTTGCACATAAAACTAATATTATTTGAGATATGTGACGCTTAATAATATTATGCTATTCAGAATGGTTTTGTTAATTAAAATTAAAATGCCCCATAATATGCTCAAACCACGATCACTTATAATAACAGTCAATCTTCGTAAGGATCACGACGACTTCCTGTAAGCTACGATTAGAGACCCCATAATTTAATTAAAAATTTTTAGTACTCAAAAGCACTGGTTATAAAATTGGGACCCAGAATCTAAATATCCTTTACTTTTAGTTTTGCTCACTTAATTTTTTTTTCTTCACAATCTTAGCGAAATAATTTTCATTTTTTAAAGGTGAATGAGATTTTGAATCAAAGTTAAAATTTACAAGTCATTCAAAAAATATAAAGTTAGTTTCGTCTTCTCAAACTTCTACGTTATCCCTTAGGGCAATTCCTATGACAATTGCCAAACTCAAAGTTTAATCAGCTAGGTGGATGAGCAAACTACAATTTCCACTATGGTAAAAATACTTGGCGGAACATCGCGACACACGCGGGTGCTACGAATTTGCTGGACGGGTTCAACAAAACCGCGCGGATGAAGATAATTCACTGGCGGGGGAAGACCAACAGCCAACAACTACTTTTTTCAAAAGTAAAAAATGGTATATTTTTATTACTATAAATTACCACCATCTTCAAAAACTCCACTCACACCAAAATTCACTTCTCCTTAATTTTCTCTACTAATCTATTTCAAATTTTTAGTTCAGTATTTAATTTTCCTGGCTTGATTGGGGTATACCCAGATTAATTGGGGTATACCCAATTCCAAGGGGACATGGTGTGTCATTATTAAAAAGAGTGATTTTACTTTAATACTCTTTAACTAATTAAATCTTAAAAATAAATCAATTTCTTAATTTCATTAACCCTAAAATTAAAAAACTAAACAACTTTTAATCTTCTCTTCTTCTTCATCATCTTCATCTTCCATCAACCAAAGCCATATAAAAATCTTCAACTTTGATTTTCTAAAAAAATTGTTGACTCTACCAGCGAAAAGAAGACTATAAATGATGTTTAAAATCAAACCCATCATTGTGTTGTGTGATTTGATTATTATATTAGGTTAGAAATCCAAAATTATGATTTCTGTGTTTTCGGCCGGCAAGGTCGTGACATGCATATCTTGCCGACTTTTCATAATAGCCATGGCGGTGACTGTAAATTTTTTTCAACAGCCGGCAGGGTATTTTTTGAAGACCTTGCCGGCCAAAAACAGCCGGAAGGGTATTTTCTGAATACCTTGCCGACCCAAAACAGCCGGCAGGGTATTTTCTGAATACCTTGCCGGCCAAAAACAAATTTTTGCTACGCCATGGCTATTTTCTGTGGGGAAAAAAGAAAAAAAAAAGATTTTTGTTAGGAAAAATGATTTAAAGAGAAAAGAAAAAAGTTGGTTATTTTGGGGGAAGGTAAACTGTGTGGTTAGGGTATTGTTGAGTGTTGGGCGGAGATTAGAACCTAGAAGAGATATGAGGGAGATTTTTGGCCACGTGATTGATGTTTAGTCTTACGTGTACATTTAGTATTGCGGTTGCGGACACCATTTTCTTTTATGAGAACTAGGATAGAATTTTGTATGTTGATTCTGGCAACTAATAAATTGTGTTACAAGTGTGGACTGCGCGCGTTTTAGAAATTGCACAGCCGGCATGGTATTTTCTGAATACCTTGCCGGCCAATAATTTTTTTATGTCATTTCGTGTATGTCAAAAAACAAAAGTCGGCAAGGTCTACGATGAAGACCATGCCGGCCACTTTTGGCCGGCATGATCTTCTTTAGTCGACCTTGCCGACTTTTCATACTTTCAGAACTGAAAGTGTTGATTTATGATCTAATTTTGAGTATGATTTCATACAACATTTTTGCAACCCCCTCTTTAGAAGTGTTTCAGTGTGTATTTCATTTTCGTTGCAAGAGCTATTCTAAAAAAAAAAAAAAATCTCATCAAAAATCATCCCACAAAAATTCAATCAAAAACAAAATTTCATAACTTAAATTCATAAGTTTTAATCTATTCAATCAATTTAAATTTAATTAACTAATATAATCAAAATTTTAGTGTTAATTAAACGAGGGTAACTTTGCCATTTTGAAAATATTTGGTTAAGGGGTGACCTTTTTTACTTCAAAACGACCCTATTTTGTCTCATTGGGTATACCCTAATCAAGCCAAGTTAATTTTTGTCAAGTGAAATGTATGAAAAGGATATAATATATTTTTGCGATGATAAACTTGAAGCTGATATTTCTAAGATATGTGGAAGTTTTAAAAAGATTAAAAATAGTAAAAGGGAAGTGCAAGTTTTAGAATTTAATCCAAGAAAATGTTCCGCTAAAAGGAAAAGAAAAGCTCTGGTTTTGAAAGTTAACAACAATAAATTCAAAAACAAAGGGGAAACAGTTCATGAGCGAGTTTAATGGAAGATACATCAAGTGAAGATAAACATGAGGCCAAAGGTTGTACCAGATTTTTATTGAAGCTATTAGTTTAGATCTTATTATTGCCTAAGTTTGTATCTTGTAAAAGAAGTGGCAGTAATAATTAATGAAAATATTTATACCTTGAATTAGATTTCCTTTTTTATATTAAGTGACACTTGATACATTACATATATATAGTAATTGAATTCATAATGACAATAATAATATCAGACTACATGAAATCCAACGACATGAACCTTATAGAGTTCACATCATTCAAAATGCTTAAACTCTCTTATGTTTTCTTCAATGAACTTTGCTTAAGTCGTAGTTATCTGAAAAATAGATAAACAACAAGTTATGTCAAATATGATTTTGATTAAACTATGATGTAGTGGTTCAATGAGGACAAAGGTATTAAGATATACTCACTCATTCTAGGCATCCATAAAATCTTAGTTCTATGGATGAATGAAAATCTTAGTTCATCGAGAATTACTACGATTAAGGCTGCACAGGAACCGGACCGGAACCGGCGAAGACGGGATAGGGAATGGGAACAGAATTCAGAACTGGTGTATAGTGAGTACAGAGACCGGTTCTTGTAAATTCCCGTACCTGTACCGGACTGAATTACCCGAATGATTATATCCATTGATTTAAATGCATCCTAACCATTGGTGCTAGGTTTTATAATCTCTTAATCTCACATCTCGTTAGTTGTCATCACTATTGTTCTTTCCTTCCTATTGTTCTTCTTCACTTCTTTCGTTTTACGGAGACACAACCACCAGTGCACCAATCCATTAAAAGGAAGAATATATGAAACTTTAAGTTGAATATTAGTGGTAACATCACAAACAATTCACTGATCAAGGTAAGATATAGTGTCTGTGATGGATTAGAAGTGGGGTTTCTTATGGATTTGAAATTCCAGCGAATTATGAGTAAATTGTTTCACTGCCATTAAAGGAGGAGAATAAATGAGGGTCTTACAGTATACGCAAGTTATGGATATATGGTGTTTATCGTCAATGAATCGTTGTCACTGTCGTGGTGATTAACATTGGTATTATGATTCGATTGAATAATCAAATTGATTGAATAATTAATCTAATTCATCTATTTCGCAAAAATCGTTATCTTGCATTTGGAATCTTAAAAGGATGTGTGGGTTTAAGCACAACAATTTTTACAGATCATTGCAGTGTTTTGATTGCTAATAATTGTGTTATGTTTTGAATTATGTTAGAAATTGATGAAGAAATGAATAGATGGGTATTATCTATGAGATGAATAAGAAGAGATTGTGGTATTTTTTGTTACTCGACAGAGTATTTTCAATCACAAAATCGCAGTAGGTGAAAACCCGGTACCGGACAGGAACCGAACCGGTCTACCGGTACAAGTACATGTACATGTACTCAAAACATGGAACCGGTGAACTCCAGGTACAGGTATCGGGTTCATAAAAAACCCGGACTGTACCGGCCTTTGTGCATACCTAACTACGATGAACCATCCATAAAAATTCTGCATAATATCTGACATCATTATTGATGAATGAAAATCTTAGTTTTAGGGTAAAACAGAAAGCCCTTGTGATGTAGTACAGATGCGATTGAGATGAACCACTTTTTAATAATGCTAAAACAAGCTTCGTAAATTAAAAAAAAATCATGAGTTTCCTCCCAATTATCCATAGTTGTTTTGTTTGGATCACTTCAGTTTCAGTTACACCGACAATTTTTTTTCGATCAATATCCCTTACACGATCAAAGAATGGCGTGACAGCACAACTAATTGAATAAAAACGAAGATACACCATGAGAATCTCGGTTTCTGGGGTTCCCCGTTTGTGAAACGAATATTGTTAAAATATTCTGCCAAAAAGACACGTCTGACATGTCTTGATCGCGCATAAAATTTTATGCCTTATGAAAAACGTAGGCGTTGCATATAGCTAAATCCTCCTCTTGAGTACATGTCCTAGAAGATATTTTTTAATAGATTGTTAATTAAGAGTTTTACAAAAAAAGAAGAAGATGTGAATTTGAAGATGGGAAGAGTTGAATTTATAGGGTAAGAAATTTAATCTGTTGGAAATGTAGTCGTTGACGGTCTAGATAAAACCACGCGGATTTATCTAGACCACCATGTGTATTACCAACAACTCTTTTTTTCCTCATTACCAACATTGAAAAACAAGTTATTACACTACGAGCACTGTGGAGATGGAGATCATGAATACAAACATTGTCCACAGAGAATCAGTGGATTTCCAAAGCCCTGTTGCACGACTTTTATGCATTTCTACACTTCTACAGAAGAAGGAACATACAAAAAGTACTTATGGAAATGTCCAAGGTGTTACTTAATAGAGTAGACTGATTAAAGTGTTGGAACGAATTAATTCACTGTCGTTTTATATTGTTTTATGTTTTAGTTTGGTGTTACGTTTATCTAATCAAACCAAAATTTCTTCGTATTTGCACCATCAATATCATAACCAATTTAAACCCTTCTTATAATATAAACATACTACATTGGATTAAACCAACTAAATCAGATTAAACAAATACATTAGATTAAAAAAACTACTACATAAATGTCAATCAACATCCTCATTTAATGCGCCTTCTGGAATTCCTAAGATAGCAAAAGGGTTGAATGTGTTGAGCTCTCTAACAATGTTGAAACAAGCTTGGAAGGCGAAAGGTCAGCCGTGAGATACTGCCCACATCACTAGTGTTCTTGGTTCGCTTCACCTACACTTCACCGTTCAGTTTATTTTTGTGATTGAGCACTAGTAGACCTAGGAATTCCAATACCTCCCGAATAATTACACTAAAACGATGCGACAAATCATGTAGCATCACGATTAAACAATTTCCCTTTTTTTGCAATGAACATTCTAATAAAAATTCTCCCAAAATGTTCTCTTCAACGCGGCTTCATCCCCGTTGATATTATCGTTTGTTTGAAAGATAATGGCTCTACAAATAACTAAATCCTCTTATAGAGTGAATATAAAATCGCGAACTCTGGAAGACATTCTAGGAGGAATTCTTGAATATGATTCTTGAGTGAGTAAGATATACATGTGTAGAATGTGTGCTTTTGGAGTTAAAATGAAAGTATTTATAGGGTTTAAAATTTCTAGCTACTGGATGATGAGATTTTCTAGCCGTTCAGATTTAGTCGTTGGCGTTTGATGTTCATCCACTTGCGGATTAACATTACCCGCAGGCGGCTAAACTCAATCCACTAGGTCTTTCTTCACCCGTTGGCGGGTTTACTTCGTCTGCGCAGCTTTGAATGAAATGCGCGGCTCATGTTGGTCCGCACTCAACGAACCAACAAATTTGTTGGTTTGACCACTCATTTTTCATGTTTGTTGAGTACATAGTGGGAGTGAAATTTTTATAAGAGCTACCTTTAACATATTTAATATAAAATCTCTAAGGTTGAGTGTAGTGGATGAGGGAAGGATGGGGTTGCAAAGTGCCGCCATGTCACGCTGAAAAGAGGCCTGAGTATAGCGGTAGGGGATGGAATTTCAATATAGGCGAGGAGTAAAAAGTCGCCTGGGCGAGGAATGTGACCCCGCTCATTTTGAAAAGAAAAAACAGAGTTGAAGCGAGGGGATCAGCCTCTCCCAAAACGTATGTAGCTTTAACCAGACCAAGAACTATAGTCCCAACAAATTTGAGACGTTCATAATTTACACATGGTTATATACTAACCCTTGGATCGAAAAATGATGGATGTGTAAATGCTTCATCACCTAACAGCATGCCATCGGAAAATGTGGCACAATTAATATGTCGGGACAACTTCCTATTTGGTGACAGTGATGAGGTTTTGGCGGTGATATTGTAATATATTACTAAGCGAAGCCTCACACCTCGCTGGATTTTACAAAAGCGAGCACTGTCCCATCGCTTTTTCATTTTTCGTGGGATGACTAAATCTTTGTCCATTTTGAAATCCCCGCTAACCTTCCCTGCTTTCGAGTAGAGAGAAAGGGAAGGACTTTGTTTTAGGTCTTTAGCCACGTCCAGATATCGCTTTCATTCCCATCTTTTACTCCACTGCACTCAGCTTAAGAGCAATTCCTATTGAATGCGGACCAATAAGATATGCACGTTTCAACTAAAACCGCGCATGCGAAAATGATCTGCCAGCAGACAGACATAAACCGTTCATTGTTACTTTTCATTACATGTACAACTTTAGCTTTCCTTTCATATATTTCATTTACATATTATATTCTACAACATTTGTTTATATTAGATAAATATTATTACGTGAAACTAGTTGGAAGCCTAACAAGCTAGGCTCCAATGACATACTACTACATTAATTGAACAGGTTGCTGTGCTAGTCTACCAGCGAGCCTCATGGGTAACCTTGCCAAGGGAAGCCGAAGCGGGAGGGGGTCGAGATTATGTCACAAGGGGGGCAAACTAATACTACCTTCCATGTTAATTCCTGCAATATTATGTCATTGGGGACTTGAACCTGGGACCTCCTGGAACGCATGAAACTTCAGGGAACGGGGATGACCAGCAGAGCTAGGGCCCGTTCTTCAGTAAATTTCATGTTAATTCTACAACATATTATTTTATTATATTATATAAGTTTTATAATTTTTATATTATTATAATAGAAGTAGCGGGCGGGAATTGAAAGTAGTACTGCTGGAAAAAGTAGCATTTCCCCGAAAAAGCTGTTTGGACATCCACTCGGTTCAACAAAAAATTTTTTTTTTGTTGATTTTCATAGGAATCAACAAAAACTAATTAATAAGAAAAAAAAACTTTTGAGCTTCTTCATCTTCTTGCTCAGATTTAGTCCTTTTGGGCTAGATCTGAGCAAGGATTTTCTGTCTTTTATGAATAAAAGTAGAGTAATTTGTAGTTTTAGGTTTTGTTTTTGTTATTTTTGGTGTTTATGGACACATTTCTTCGCTATTTGGGCGATATTCTCTTCTCTTTGGGACGATTTTATCTTCGCTCTAATAGCGATTCTCTCAAATCTCCATGGTGTTTCTTGGCTTGTTATTCTCGATTCATCAAGAACATCAATGATTCTGCTCGGATTCGCTTTGGATTCATCTTCAACAAGAGGGATTTAGGGCATCCGGATTCGTTTGGATCTACAAGATTTTGGGCAAATTACTCCATTTTATTTGGAGCATCTCTTATTGAAGAAGAAGATAATTATTTCAAATGGTCGGAGTTGATTCGGTTTCACGCCATCTTTCGTCAATCTCTTCTTTGGTACAAAAATTGGATATCTTTGCGGTGCATGGCTCTTTCTCTTCGCGATGTATTTGCAATTGGTGTCATCATTTGTATTTGGGTTTTGATTATCTTGTATTTTGGTGTTTTTGATAATCTTGTAAGCAATCATGTAATCACTATTTTGGTTTGAATGAATTGAAATGTGATTTTCAAAAAATAAATAAATTGGTTCTATGGACCAAAAACTAATTAAAATGGCTTTTCAAAATCTTCGGACAACAATCGTGGTTGGAAAGGGTTATGGAGCTCTGTGAATCGGGCGATATTGAGCCGACTCACTTTTTCACCGATTCACAAATTTTATCAATTTGGATTCGCTGCATGTCGTTGAATCTCTTCTAAGAACAGTAAATCGATTTCCAAATAAACAATTTCTCTACACTAATTTTATTCTTTTTTCGGCTGATTTTCTTCACCATGAGCGGCTAAATACCTACCCATAGCCTGTGATGGAGGATTTGTACACAAGTTCTCAGATCTACTACATCAATTGGGGATATGATAATTAAGTTTATGGAGGTGGAAGGAAGGATGGGTCTCTGCCCATCTCAGAGCTTGGGAGATGAAGTTAAGGAACTAAATCCATGGAATCAGGTTTTTATTGAGGTTTATAATTAGAGTAAGAATTTATGCTAATTCAGTTCACCCCCTTTCCGGATCTATTTGATTGAAAATCCTTTCTGCTCTTTATTTAGTTGTGTCTTCTAGTCGTATTTTGTTTGATTGAAAATTCTTTACTCCTAGAAATTAGTTTGATGATATTGAATTGAATTTCCAAATCTCTTCTATAATCGTTTTTTTCACAGGGTTTTTCTTGTGGGGGTCCTTGAGTAGAACATCAAACCCTAATGATTTAATTCTAACTCTGATGGTATAGCTCCTTTTCCCATGGTGTTGTGTGTCTCTTGATAACCCGTTGAAGTCATTTTGATAATAAATCCCTGCAATAATTCTATATCTCTCTGTAGCTTTTAGCTGAGTCCTTTGGTATCACCTTGTTTATTTTTTTGGCTTGGTGATGATTATGTCTTCCTTCAAACCTCCTTGATGTTTCCCTTGTTCCTTAAAATAATTGCAAAATTTATCCCACTCGATAGCTTCTCAGCTGTGCTTCTGGTATCTCCATGCTTTTTTCAGCTGGACATGGTGATGTTTTGTAGAAAAGTTCTGTTATTCCTTAAATTTTCAAGGAGTTTTTACCTATTTGCTTAATTGCAGGTGGTTCTAGTTCTCTAAGATTTCAACATTTGCTTGAGATGCATAGGGTTATCCTTTTGTTTCTAGAGAGTTTGGGAAATAAAACTGGGTTTCTACTTATGTTTTATACAACTCAATTCCCAACCGTAGTTAAATTTTTATTTTTTTCTTCAATTCTTTTCTCTTTTCCTCATTCATTTTTAATACAGTGAAATTGTAGGTTCCTTTGTAGTAGTGAATATACCTTATAAGTTATATGTTTTTCTAAGACTCCCTAATAGTTGTTCATCTATCTCTGTTTCTGAATTTATCAGTTTGAGAAAAAATTTCAATCCCAGAGTCATAGTTCGAGAACTTTTTGGTCTAATTTTGGGGTGAACTGTAATTTGCATAACTTTCCTGTTTTTCGTGGTATTCGTGGATCAATTGAAGAATACTTCCTACTTTCCTGAAATAAGATTTTTTGAGGTTACCTCTCAGGAATTGCAATAACTCTTAGATGGAAAACCAACCAAGCAGAAGCAGAAATTGAGAATAATAAACATCACACTTTTTGGCAACTCTATCCTCCTGAGTAGCTTTTTATCCCCTAAAAAAGAGGTAGATGAATTTTTATGTAGAACTTGTTGTATAATGATGCAATCAGAGACTGTGAGAACTCTCATTTTAATTTGTATTAGCTCTCTTAAAACTTCCCTGTGAATTTAGTGTTTGTTTTATCTAATTTTATTTTGTAACCCAAATTTGTTTAGTTCAGTATTCTCTGATTTTCTTTTAGTACCAATTTCCCCCACTATGTAATCTGACTAGCCTGCACCAAAGTGTTCTATTCATTTGTCTTCTTTGATTCAGTTCTATGGTTTGATGTTTTCCATTGCTGGACTGTAGTGTTTACTCCTTATTGTGTCAATGTCTAAGACCTATTTGTTCTTCTTGTCCATGCCAATAGTGCTTCTTCATTCTTAACCCTTCCTGATTGTACAAGTCCTTTTTTTAGCTCCCTGTGCTGTGTTAATATTTCCACTTCCACTCTAATTCTGTTTTGTCAGTTACTTATAGAACTCATCCTCTTGTATACCCTTTTTGCTGGGTTGCTCTTCTCTCTTTTACTTCAGTCTGAAGCATCCCTCTTCTAGTCTACTGCTTATATTGGTAAGTTTTTTAGCTCTTGAGCCATGAAGCTATTATTATGGAACGTCCAGGGTTTTGGGACACCCATCAGAAAGAACCATTTTAATCATTTGTGCCAATACTACAAGCCAGATGTAGTCTTTTTAGCTGAGACAAAATCCCCATTGTCTTGCATGGACTTCTTTTTCTTCAAAAATTCCCCCTTTTTTGACTGGTTCATCGTTCCATCTGTGGGAATAGCCAAGGGTTTAACAATAGCCTAGCACAACAATATAGAATTGAAACTAATATCTTCTAAGTTCAATGTTTGTCATTTTGAATCTAAGATAGGAGATACAGAGATAATAATCACATGTGTCTATGGAGCAGTTGAAGCAGATGATAAAATCGAACAATGGACATATATTTTGGATATTGCGTAGTAAATAAACAAGCCTTGGGTTCTAATAGGGGATTTAAATGTTATTCTGGACCTAGACGAAAAACATGGTGGAAATAAAGCAAGTTCCAGCAGTAAATCCTTCATCATCGACACTATCCACTATTTGGGCCTACAAGATGCGGGCTACGATGGATCGCCTTTCACGTGGTCAAACAATCGAAAGGGAGAAGCAAACATCTGCGAAAGAATTGACAGAGCACTAAATTCATTCTTGTAGTCTCATAAATTTCCGGACAATAAGGTAACTCACCTCCCGAGGGTAGGCTCTGATCATATGCCGATTTTATTAGAATCAAATCCTGAGAAAAATAGGCTCCAGAAACCATTTATCTTAGATCTTGGTTAACTCACTCCACCTTACCCACAGTGGTTGAAGCCTCCTGGATTTTTCCTAGAGAGATAACTTTTTATGGGCTACTAAAATTGCTATCCTCCTATCTAGCCCATTGGAACTCTAATACCTTTGGGAACATCCACAAACATATTAAGTTCCTAAATAATAAAATCGACAGTATTCATGGATCCGGAAACATTTCGAAAGAAATAGAAAAATTAAAAAATCTTCAAGCAGAGCTAAAATGGTACAAAATAAAAAGCGATTATTATCATCAACTTTCTAGGGATAAGTTTTTTAAGGAATATGATCAGAACACGGAATACTTTCATTCCACCGCCTCAAATAGAAAAAGGATTAACGCAATAAATTCCATTAGAGAACCTTCAGGGCTTTGGCTTTCTGATAGAGATCAAATCAACTCGCTTCTGGTCAATCATTTTCAACAAATAGGATCGTCCCAGAATAGTAACTTCGACTTTGATCTTTCTAGTATCATAAATCCTTGCATCACTCTTGAAGAGAATAATTCCCTGACTCTTATTCCCTCTAAAGAAGAAATATGGCACACCCTATCTAACTTGAATCAATGGGGAGCCCCAGGGCCAGATGGCTTCCAACCGGGTTTCTTTATAGCCAACTGGGACATTCTGGGAAAAGATATCATTTGCACAGTCCAAGATTTCTTTCGTTCGGGCATCCTTGACAAAGATTCTAATCATTCCTTCATAACTCTCATCCCAAGATGTTCTACCCCTCAAACGCCGGGAGATTTCAGACCTATTAGCCTGAGTAATACTACTATATAAAATCATTTCCAAAATATTAGCTAATAGGCTAAAACCCATTCTATGAAAATTAATCTCCCCAAATCAATCGGCCTTTTTACCTGGACGAAAAATCACTGATAACATCATAATTGCACATGAACTTGTCCACTCAATGAAAACCTCCAAGAAGAAAAAGGGGTTTCTGGCGTTGAAACTAGATCTATCAAAGGATTTTAACAGGTTAGAATGGACTTTAATTGAGAAAGTTCTCCTAGCCTTTGGTTCTCGGAATCCTGGACAAAACTCATTCTACAATGCATATCAACAACCTCCTTCTCCATCCTTCTAAATGGTTCCACGGGTCCTACTTCCAATACTTCGAGAGGTTTAAGACAAGGAGATCCTTTATCTTTGTAACTTTTCCTAATATGCATGGAAATTCTATCTAGACTCCTAGAGAAATCCATCGAAGACAAGAGAATGTATGGATTTCAAATCAATAATAAAGCTCCCAATATATCTCACCTTTTCTTCGCAGAAGACTGTTTTTTATTTACAAAAGCTGAATTGGGTGAAGCGAAAAGTCTGTTAGAAATTATACAACTTTTTGGGAACATCACTGGCCAAATGGTTAATCTTCAAAAATCAAGTGTCTACTTCATCCCAAAAATACATCCGAAACACGGGAATATTTTAGCTAAAATCCTAAAAGTTCCGATGATGGCCAAAAATGATAGATACCTGGGAACCCCACTGTTCTTTGATAAGAATCAAAAAGCCAACTTTGAACCTCTCCTACAACGATATTACTCTACTCTTCAAGGTTGGAAATCTAAACTCTTGTCTCAAGCGGGTAGGACTGTCTTGATAAAATCTATCATTCAATCTTATCCAGCCTATCAAATGCAAGTTCTGGCTCTGCCAAAAGAAACCCTTGATCAACTCGACAGAATTCAGAGAAATTTCTGGTGGAAAAAAGATGGGCAAAAAAGAAAAGGAGGATTTATAAAAGCTTGGAAGGGTTTTTGCAAGCCCATTTCCCAAGGTGGGCAAGGAATTAAATACCCTCATCAGTTCAACTTAGCTCTCCTCACTAAACTGGCAAGTAGTCTGGTAACCGAACTTGACCAATTATGGGTCAAACTGTTAAAAGCAAAATATTTCCCAAATTCACACCCTCTAGAAAAATCCAGAACTTCGAATTTGTCTTGGATTTGGACCAGTATACAAAAAGGTTTAGAGCTAATAAAAAGTAACTACGTTTGGCAAGTCAAAAACGGAGCTTCGGTGAAAATTTGGGAAGACAGATTGGTTCCGAACACAGATATAATCCAAATAGCCCCAATTGCGCAAGAGCAGGCCCCAACAAGAGTTCAAGAGTTGATAACAGATCAAAATAAGTGGGATCAGGAAAAGCTAAATCAATTCTTTTTCCCAGAAGATAAAATTAAAATACAAGCTCTAAATCAAAGGAATCAAGAACAAGACATCATCACTCGGGTAAATTCTCAACCAAAAATGTTTATAATTTTCTAGCCAATCTGGATCATAATAACTGTCGAGATTTCCCATGGAATAAGATTTGGAAAATGCAGGTTATTCCTAGAATAAGACTTTTCATATGGAAACTTTCTCAAAAAGTTCTACCAACCTCCGCTAAACTAGGAGCACATAACAAGGACATAGACCCGATTTGCAGGTTATGTAATAATCAAGAGCATGAAACAGAATCCCATCTTTTCTGTGAGTGCCCGTTTGCCAGAGCAATCTTTTCTGTGAGTGCCCGTTTGCCAGAGCAATCTGGTTTGGACTATCCCTAAATAACATTCTCTCCAATTTCACTCCCAGTTCAATTATTTCCTGGGTTAAATGGTGGATATCGGAGGCTAACCTAAGCCAATTCCAAGTAAAAATTTCTACCATCCTTTGGTTCATGTGGAAATATAGATGCTCAGTAGTTTTGAGAAAATTAACCCAGACCCGATCAACCTAATAGGGCAAATCAATAATTTCCTTCAATCTTCCCAGCAAATAGCATTCAAAGTAAAGTAAATACACAACAAAAAATTTCTACCAATTGTTCTTGGTCCAACCTAAATTCGGATTGGATAATCTTCATTGATGCATCTTTTAAGAAAGAGGATTTGTCGATGGGATATGCCTTCATTCTATATTCAGTTGACGAGAAAACCTTCGTGCACCTATCAGCAGGCTTGGAGTGGGCGACATCAACTTTCCATGCGGAAGCAAAATCACTATTAAAGGCGGTCACATGGTTAAAGGAAAACAAATTATCCAGCGTCTTCAGAGTTACTGACTGTAAAGCTTTGGCGGACAACTTAAATAAGGTAAGCGCAGACGGTTCGTGGCCAGCGGAAAATACCTTGCAAGAAATTAGAATAATATTGGGCGACCTTCCTCAAGCTAAAGTGAAATATATTAAGAGGAAAAATAACTCAGCAGCGGACTATATTACGAAAGAGGCAAAGATTAAAAAGCTTCAACACATGTCAGATAACATGCATCAAAAAGTTTTTTCAACTAGCATAGATTCTAATATTTTCTATAAAAATAATATTGTAAATCTCATGTACTATATTTGATAGTTAATAAATTATCTCTTTCTATCAAAAAAAAAAAGAAAAGAAAAGGAATCGCCCTAAGTCGTCACTTAACATATCTAAATGGCTCCCATTAGAGGTTGCGCCAGAATTAGAACTGGCTGTCCATGAAACTAGCCTTCTTTAGTAACTGCGCAATCTATCTAATGTTGGGATCTGAACATACGCATCAACACGTCATGAGTCGTGATCCGAACCAGTTTTAAACAACCTCTCCAGTCTAAGGTCCAGAATATGTCATGTAATGTTGTAATGACTAGTCACTACTATCCCAATTATTGAACCATGTGAGAGGTATTTCAATTAAACCCAACATCTGTGTCCTGAATAATAAAACTGGTACAACTAGAGGATTGGCAATATCTTCCTTTGCCACAAGTTCATTATAAAGTTCATAGCACAAGGCAGATAACTGTCGGCTGATCTTCCTAACGAATTTCCCATTATTATAAATGGCATCATGTTCAGTAGGAAGATACACATAACATACAAAAAAACAAATGCTGTACACGGAAATGGAATTACCCCAAATGGAAATCCTCCTGATCTGTGGATAAAGAACAACTTTGGATCCAGGGATCAGAGAGTTCTCTCCATAGCGTTCCGCTGACATTTAGTTTCTAAGAGGGGTAGGGGGTAGGACATGATAGAAGGAGATAGTAGAGTTGCTTCACAGGCAACCAAGATATTTTCAGAGAGAAACTTTTTAGATACAACTGAAATAGATAGTAAAAAATTTACTTCCTCTGAGATGTGAAACTGTTGATTCCCGTCAAGCTAACCAAATATTGCAAAAAATACAACACTTGGCAGGGGACTACATACTCCTTATGATTGTTAGAAGGAAAAAATCACTAGTCACCATTTGGAACGCCTGTAAACAAACATCTGAGATCAATTATAAGACCAAGACAACCAAAAGAAATCCCTTTAATACTGGTCATATAGTACTGGTCGAGATTATGCATTATTAGTAACTGTAATTCATACGCCAAATGAAAATTTTGATAGGCAAATGCAAGTTCCTGTACAAATTTGTGCTATGTTTAGCATACTTACAAATTCAAGGCTACACAGGAAGTAGCAATCAGGAAGCATTTCACATGTTACTCCCTCTAACTAGATGCACTACTATATATCAGATATGTGTGACAAATTTTGACCGACAAATCTATAGTACTACTAACAAAGACTCTGGCCAAGTTATTTGAATTAAGTAGTAGCATGGGTTAGAAGATTGCCATAATAAATTCGGAATAAAAAACTAGTACAATAGGTTTGCATCTAGCTAACAAAGATGGGAATAATCTTGCATAACTCAGATGGGAATAATCTTGCATAACTCAGATTTTTGACATACAATAATTGCCATGGAAGATTAGTCTTAAACTGAGCTAATAAGAGTTTGATGTGGTTGATAATCTTAAACTTATGAATCAATTCTTAATTGAACAAAGTAACAATGAAACTCACATGAGTTCTAGCTTTCTTGCCTATGAGTCATTTGTGCTCCAAAGAAGTAACCATAAATCTCCTTTGCTTTTTGTAAGTTTCTGCTCAAGACGTTTGAAGGATGTATCTGATACAAACCACGTACTAAGGTTATCAACAAAAGTTAGCATGCTGGAATGCTGAAGGCAAACGTCCAAGATTCTTTCTAGTATACCATCAGTAACATAAAATGATTCGGTTATCTAGTATCTACACATAGTTGGTACTTGGTATATACATTGTGATTATCCAAACATATTTAAATTCTGATACGGTATCTTTCAAACATATATCATTACTATTCAATTGATATTAAGACTATCCAAAAGATCACATACTATCTTTTGCATGTTGCTTTGGCACCACATACTAACCCTGGCTCCCTGCTGGACATGAGAAAAAAGTGGTCGTAGTTAAGAAATCAAAATTTACAAAGATAATAAAATAACTGACAACTTAAGATACTAAAATACAGTAATTACCATGTACTTTAGGTGAAATTTAGTCTTAAGCTGAGCTAATAAGAGGTTTCTGGTGATGACCAATAAGTATCTGTGTCAATTCCTGCTCTATAAGAGGTTGATGTTAACGACCTATCAACATCTGAATCAATTCCTAAACGAACAAAGTAATCCTGAATCTCCCTTGCTTTCTCTAAACTCCTAATGTCTGAAACCGCTTCCGCTCTTAAAAAGTAATCATGAATCTCCCTTGCTTTCTCTACATTTCCAACCTCAGCGGCAGCCAGAAGTGCACTCACTGCTGATACCGGAATCAATTTCAATCTTTCTCTTTTTATGCAATCAAATAACCCCAATGCTTCCCCAAACCAACCATTACTGACAAAACTCTCCATCACCGTTCCCCATGAAACATCATTCCGACCACGCATTCGATAAAACGCAGACCTAGCCGAAAGTACATCTCCACATTTCGAGTACATATCTATCAACCCATTCAAAAAAGCCCTCGAAAAACCTCTCGTAGTAACAACACCATGAAAAGCTCTACAGAAACGAACAGACGCCAACTTAGAAACAGCAGGTACCAAGTTTAACAAACTCTCTGAATTAACTTCAATTCCCTCCCTTTGCATCTTATGAAAAAATCTCAAAGCCTCAAAAGGTTTCACACTAAGGGAATACCCCTTAATCATAGCATTACAAACAGCAACATCCGGTTCAGGCATATTCTCAAACGCTTTTTCTGCAGCATCAATTTTGCCCATTTTGAAGTAAAATTCGATAAGAGCACTCACAACAAAAACATCAGAATCAAATCCATTTTTTACCATTTCCTCATGAATAAGAAACCCAATATCTACATTATAAGCTTCCATACAAGCTCTCAAAGTAATAACAAAAGTATACCTGTCTGGTTCTACTCCCATAAACAACATCTTATGATACAATAACATAGCATTTCTGTATTGTTTCATTCTTGTATAACCTCTGATCATCGAATTATATGATATGGTAGTTGGGCTTTCCATTTTATTAAATACAAATCTTGCGAAATCAGGTTTACCAAACAGTGAGTAGTTCTGCACTAAATGCGTATCTGTCAAGCTATCTGATTTATACCCTGAAACTAGTAGTTGTGCATGGATTTGAAGGAGAGATTTCAAATCAGTGCAACAACGTAGAAGCTGGTTGTAGTTTGTGTTGACGATGGGTTTCTCTTCGGGAACGTATTCGATGAAGATTGGTTTCCATGGACGAGGAGGAGTTGATTCTGGTTTGGAGGAATTAGAAGGGTTGGGAACCTTTAGGGAATTGTTGAAATAGGAATTGTAATAAGAATCGAAAACTGATTCTTGTCTCAGTGAACTGAGAGGCCTTGAGATCGCATTTCTGGACATTGTTCCTGGGTACTGAACACGGAAAAAGAAGCAAGAACCCTTCTCCGTTGCCCACTTAAACCTTGCCGGTTTCCACACTGTATAGGGTTCTCTACAGCGCAGAGAAAAACGATAAATTCTCTCCAATGTTCGGGAGTCTATGGAATGTTCTTAATGTGTCGCATTTACGTTCGCAACAGCTGGGTACTCGATGTGCGGCCAAATAATATTCTTCCCGTAACCCAGAGATGGAGATATGGGGTGTCTCAAGCTTTGTTAAAATATCAAATTACCATTTACACCTTAATGATAATTTTATGAGTTATTTAACGTTTGGTATCCAGTAAATGTCCAACACCTAACTTTGAAACCCAATATTTAAAATATTATCAGTTGGTACCTGACTGTTGACGGTTAATGACTCCGTTAACCATTTTATTTCTTATTTTCATTTTAAAGAATTCGATCTTACTTATAAATTTGCCCTTAATTATCTCTAATTCACACCGCTTAGAATACTTTCTCTCTACAAATCTAAACAAACCAAGTGGAAGAAATCGAAAATACCAAATGAAAGGTGTCGTATTAATGATCACCTTATGTTTGATATCAAAGGAATCATCTCACTTCTGTTAAAGTATAACAGACGTATGGAAAAGAAATTAAATGCACAAGAGTGAGTCAAGAAGACCGGGTCTCCATAAGCTAGTTTGTAGCTAGCTGTTATACTTAGATAAGTTTAGTCAAGACAGTTTGTTAGTCTAGGTTTACTGTTTCTTCATATTATCATGTAAATGTAAACCATCCCAGAATTATCAAATTCTGGTGATCAATAATCAATTCACCCTACGGGGTTCTGTCAGTGGATGTAGGCGTTAGTGCCGAACCACTTAAATTCTTATGTGTTCTTTATTTTATGTTTGATTCATTCTGCTTAATCGATGATCCGTCTCGTTGATACTCATAATTTATTATGGTATCAGAGCGGGGAGATCCGCTCGAATCGCTTCCGCTACAAGATTAAAATCTCTTTCTATTTTTTTTTGGGTTATCATTTTCATCATTTTTTGTTCGTGCTAAATCAATTTTATCATTGTCTCAAATTTTGTTCAGCATCTTTATCAATTTTCATCATAGATGCTCTTCAACAGTTTTCTCTGTTCTCAAACAATCAACAGTGAAGAGTGTGTAATATTCCTTGGATGATCAAATATCTCCATGCGCTCAACAACAAATTTTTGCATACCAATACTCATTATATGAGTTGTCAAACAGATTTGATTCAATATGTTATTTCTTTTCATCAAACTCATTCTTTTTAGTATTACATGTCATCATCATTAATGTTTATATTCTTGATAGTTATCTCACTGTCAAACCATACATCATGCTATATCGAGAATTGATTTTATTTCCAAAATTGTTTTCTTGTTCCAAATATACTTTTGAGTATAGCAATCAATGTTTCTTCTCCGAAATTTTGCTTCGTGTGGAAGTATGTCGTCATTTGTTTGTAACTTTGACGAGAAATATTTGTTGAAATTACCTAATTTGTAATGTCTAATATGAACTAATGTGAACAAAGTTTAAAGAAGTCTAGAGTTAGGTAGAGTTCAAAGTATCTAGAATGATCTAGAGAGGTTGGTCAAATACCATAATGTAAAACATGTGATAAAAAATGTTGGTCTAGTTTGTAGGCTAAGGAAGTAGAACTCAATTTGGAGTTGGTCACTTGGAGGCTTAGTTAACTAGTATAAATAGGCAAGTTCTACATCAATTGTAAAGCAAGCAAGGTAGCAAGAATCAATCAATACAAAGTTCAAGTTACAAAGTCCTTGCTTCCACCCTTCACTACTAGAGCTCTAGGAGCTCTATACGAGCAACACCACGATGCTCGTATATCTCCGAAAAATATTATCAAGGTTTCTAAGTTCTTGATAAGAGTATAAATTTTAACTTGGTATCAGAGCACGTTCGATCCGTAATGGACGTAAAAGTTTCTGCTACGAATTGATGGGTGTCAAAGCTTTCGAGTTGAGAAGATATGAAGTTTAAGAAGGAGAAGATGCAAACACCACTAAGAAGATTTCAACCATTCCAACTGTAAAAAGAAAAAAAAAATCATACCTTTACAAGAGCAAAAACGCCTCCATGTGGAGAAAAAAAAAAGGTTGAGCTAATGATGAACTGAAGACGAGAAAGCTTTGCAGGAGAACATGATGACAGGAGAGCACGTGAAGGAGATCGAGAAGAGATGATGACAAAATGTTTCCATGATGATACACGGTGGTCGATGGAGTTGGAGATCGATAGTCACGCATGTGGCAGACAAGAAAAAAAAAAAGTGAACCAACTTCCCACCGAGACAACACATGGGCTGTTAAAAAAAAGAAAAGAAAAAAAAATGTTGGGATGGAAAATGCCGTGGAACCTGAAGAAAAATTCGAAATAAAGAAGAAGTTGAAGGTGATTTTAAGATGGGCTGAAAGCCTCCGAGAAAATAGAGAAGACGCAGAAAAGATGTTTGTTTAAATGCAAGGATGATTAGGGAAACATATGTGTGACAATAGTTGTCACAGCGTTGCAAATCTGTTACGAATTCAGAAATGTGGCAAATCTGGATAGCATGGCGAAATTGTAACAACAATATAACAAGAAGAAATAGTTAGAGCTTGTGGCAGAAGCTTGACGAAATGAAAGATTGTGAGAGAATCTTAAAAATCAAAGAAGTGTGATGGTTTTTGCAACAAAAGCATGACCGGAACAAAAGAATAAGAGAGGAAGAAACAACAAAAAAAAGATTGTGAAGAAATGGAAGCAATCACCAAGTGGTGATGAGATAGAGAATAACAAAAATGGGTTAAATTCTAAGGAGTACAGAAAGTATTCTACCCAAGAAAAACGATAAGGACCGAAATGTCCCTAAACTACAAAAAAGGACCGAAACGTCCTTAAACTACAAAGAGGACCGAAATGTCCCTAAACTACAAAGAGGACCGTAATGTCCTGAAACTACGAAGAGGACCGAAATGTCCCTAAACTACGAAGAGGACCGAAATGTCCCTAAACTACGAAGAGGACTGTAATGTCCTGAAACTACAAAGAGGACCGAAATGTCCCTAAACTACGAAGAGGACCGAAATGTCCCTAAACTACGAAGAGGACCGAAACGTCCCTAAACTACGGTGGAACCTTTGAACCACTATTGGTTAAGTTCCTTTTCTAAAAACCCAACGTAAAAAACTTGTCATAGGGAGCCTCTGAATCGCGACGATCAAGCTTCAAAATTTGGCAGGAGATGGTGGACATCATCCACTGAAAAAAAGAGATGCTAGCAAAAATACTAGGCTAGCAACAAAAGAAGAAAACCCAAGACAAGGCGATGGAGACACTACAAGGAAAATTTGAAGAATAAAGTTACACGAGCATGTCAAGAAGCTAAGAACGAAATGCAGAGATTGGGTGAAGATCAAAAACAGAGCCATTACAAATTACGGGGGAGTGTTGAAATTACCTAATTTGTAATGTCTAATATGAACTAATGTGAACAAAGTTTAAAGAAGTCTAGAGTTAGGTAGAGTTCAAAGTATCTAGAATGATCTAGAGAGGTTGGTCAAATACCATAATGTAAAACATGTGATAAAAAATGTTGGTCTAGTTTGTAGGCTAAGGAAGTAGAACTCAATTTGGAGTTGGTCACTTGGAGGCTTAGTTAACTAGTATAAATAGGCAAGTTCTACATCAATTGTAAAGAAAGCAAGGTAGCAAGAATCAATCAATACAAAGTTCAAGTTACAAAGTCCTTGCTTCCACCCTTCACTACTAGAGCTCTAGGAGCTCTATACGAGCAACACCACGATGCTCGTATATCTCCGAAAAATATTATCAAGGTTTCTAAGTTCTTGATAAGAGTATAAATTTTAACTATATTTTCCTTCCCAAATGATCATTATCTTTTCCGATAATATTTCCATTTTCAATTCAATTCCGAAAATATCTCCATTTTCAAAATTCTTGCCAAACTTTGGTAATCAATTCATTTATTTTGGAAAATTTATCATATTTTCCATCTTTATCGAGATATCCATATTTTATCTCCGAATATCATTCTGAAAATATGATCTCTTTTCAGATTTGGTAACATCATTATTGTTTCAGCTCAAAGTTTTCATGAGCTCTATATCTTTCATGGCCTAATCGATCATTTTAATTTTAATTGATCAGTTTCTCCGTGTTCTTACTGTGATCTCCCAGCACAATGACGCGTGAATTTTATCAATATCTTGGATTTCTATTTTTTGAAATCTTCCAGGCAAGATACTGTCATGATCTTCTTGTCCGGTATATCAATCACTAACCACGGAAGATGCCATGATCCTTGGCATTATGCTTTTGTTATTCATGATCTAATATATTTTTTAATTAATTGATCACATCAATCATTGGCCTTTAGTGGTCTGTTAACACAGTGAAGAGCTGAAGTCCAATTATCATGTTCACAGTATCCATGATCTTATTATTTATGGGCATCATACACAACATTTAAGATGTTTTGCTACTCTAGAAAACATCGAGTATGGTCGATTTTCTTTTGCAGCATATGATTGTGCTTCCTTTCTCCTAATCAGTTTTCTAGTCTATTGATTTTGATTTTCATGGACTTGATAAAATTTCATTTTCTCGTTAAGGCTAAAACTAGCTTTTTAATCCATTTCCATGGGCATGTTTGGATTTCAAATCTAGCCCATCTTATCAAACCTTTTTAAATAATACTGTGGAGTTGTATTTATGTCGTCTGCATTGTCTATGTCACATCATCTGGACAATGTTGAACGGTGGAGTTGAAGGATTCTGCTAAGATCAAGGTCCGTTAAGTCTAGTTTTCGTGCAACAGAGGTATTGTGGCATCTCAAGTAACTTCTCTGACATGTTCAAGTTACTTTCAAGTTATGGAGGGAATAATCCACCAAGTGAAGGTCGTATAGAAGAAGAAAAGTAATAAAAAAAAAAATGAAGAAGAAGAAGATGGTTTTGCAGATCTTCTTTGATAATACTTCAAGTTGAACATTTCAATTCTCTCCATGTTCACCTTGAGGGGGGTGTTAAAGTATAACAGACGTATGGAAAAGAAATTAAGTGCACAAGAGTGAGTCAAGAAGACCGGGTCTCCATAAGCTAGTTTGTAGCTAGCTGTTATACTTAGATAAGTTTAGTCAAGACAGTTTATTAGTCTAAGTTTACTGTTTCTTCATATTATCATGTAAATGTAAACCATCCCAGAATTATCAAACTCTGGTGATCAATAATAAATTCACCCTACGGGGTTCTGTCAGTGGATGTAGGCGTTATTGCCGAACCACTTAAATTCTTATGTGTTCTTTATTTTATGTTTGATTCATTCTGCTTAATCGATGATCCGTCTCGTTGATACTCATAATTTATTAACTTCTTCTACAATTCTAGGTCACGATTTCTCTTTCTACAAACCTAAACATCTTTCCCTTAAGTAGTTTGATTTTTGTTTTCATTTTCATTGATTTAGATTGAAAAGTTGGATTTTTTAGTAAGGGGATTGATTGAATTGGATTGCATTGATTATGAAGAGCTTTGATGGTGGTGGAACTTATTTTAATCTTCCAATTCATGTCGTACCATAAACTTATTAAAAAATCAGTTCCAAATGAATTCTAAACGAGATTTTTACAGTAAGATTTCTACCGACAACCACCGGTAAAGACACGGTGGTTTCCGTTGGATTTTGTGAATGAATGGGTTAGATAGAGAGGTGATTCAAGTTTGTATGATAATATTATTGATGGGTTGATTTCGAATTAAAAATTGCAGGAAGTTTAAGTTATAAAATGAGCTAATTATTCTACGCACTCTTCGATCACAAGTTCCTGCACATCAAGTGTTTGAAGAAAGACTAAAATCAGTTTTTCACAAACTGTTGTTGCTTCCATAAGGTATATGGAATATGGAGAATGTTATGAAAACATTATGTAATTGATGGCCTACCATTTTATTGCCACACATTACTCTTGGAGAATTCGGGTAGAAACCAGATAAGCTTTATGGCCTTGACCGACCATATTAAATAAGCTTAAACACTTTAATTAAGATAAAAACACCTGTACCTTCTTAAGTCGGTACCACTGGCTATAAATAGCCCTCCTCATATGCATATTTGGAATGTAATACAAACCAGAGAAGTAAAACATTCCATTTCTTCTAATCACCAAACATAATTATCACAAAACACAATAATAACAAAACACTATCATTTCCTAAACATTATCATAAAGCAATATCTTATCACTATTATAATACGTTATCAGCACGAAATAGCTCGGTGTGTACGTATTTTTCCAGCCAGTTCATCAAACTAAAGAAACGGACATCTGCAGGTTTGATTTTTCTGTTACATTTTTTTTTAAATGTCAGTAAATTTAGTTAGTCTGGATTTTATGCCACTTGAGGACTCCGGTGAAAACTGTCTCTCATGGGCGCTCGATGCTGAGCTGCATCTAGAAGCGAATAAACTTGGTCATACGATCATTGGGGGAGACTGTACGTCAGACGAACGTGCTAGAGCTGTAGCTTACTTGCGCCGTCACCTCTCCCCAACCCTGAAACATGAGGTAGCACACTGTAGAGAACCTCAAAAGTTATGGAATACCATAAAATGGAAATATGACCATTTTAAGGTGGCCATCCTGCCAAAAATTCGTGACCAATGGATTCATCTGAGTTTTCAAGATTTTAAATCCGTATCGGCTTACAATTCTGAGTTGCACAAAATCGCTGCTCAATTTGATATGTGCGGTGAGCCGTTATCAGAAGAATCCAAGCTAGAGAAGACGCTAAGTACTTTTCATGCTTCCCATATTATACTCAAGCTTAAACACTTTAATTAAGATAAAAACACATGTACCTTACTAAGCTGGTATTACTAGCTATAAATAGCCCTCCTCATATGCATATTTGGAATGTAATATAAACCAGAGAAGTAAAACGTTCTGTTTCTTCTAATCACCAAACATAATTATCACAAAACACAATAATAACAAAACACTATCATTTCCTAAACATTATCATAAAGCAATATCTTATCACTATTATAATAGAGAAGAATTTAAATGGAATTTTTGGGGTAATTAATACTTGTTAAATGGCTTTTACATAATTTAAGTAATTAAGTATTAGCACTAAAGCTTGATTTCACTTTATTTTCCCCATTTCTTTATGATATCTGTATACTATGTTTGTGTATTTGTTTGTTGCTGAGAATGATTACGTGTTGAAATGAGAAGGTTTTAATTTGTATCTTATAGGGTTAATAAAATCATGTTAAATTCGGATTCCATCGAGCTTCATAGAATGTTTGAGGGTTTATAATAACGATTTTGGAAATGAGATAAACAACAAGAAATAAGCATCTGTGGTTAGCCCAGTTGGCCAGGAGCCTGACTCTCAAGGAGGAGGTCAGGAGTTCGAGTCTCCGCTCAAACATTGGAGTACTCGTGTAATTATACTAACTTACTATGGGGTTCATGGGGCCGAGTTTGCTCAGTGGGTAGTAAGCCGGTGGCTACGCTGCCAGGGGACATGACGGGCATATGCCTAAAAAATTGGTCAAACGGAGTCATCAACGGTCAATAGTCAGTCAAGGTACCTACCGATAATATTTCAAATATTGAGTACCAAAGCTAGGTGTTGGACATTTGCTGGGTACCAAACGTTAAATAACCCTAATTTTATTAAGGCTTTTTTCTTTTATATATAAAATACCCAAGATGGAGTCCAACTTTGTGCACCCCATCAAAACCGGGGTGCACGTTACGGATCCTCTAATTTGTTAACAAAACCCTCACAAAACTGCTTCTATTGTAGTGGAAATGTAGCGAAGGCAAAGAGACAAGGATTTTCTATTGATTAGCATCAGTCTGTATTACATAACTATATTCCTTTATATACAAGTAGGAAGAGAACCCTAGAAACTATATTGGGCCGCACATCCATAGGCTGCAAGCCCTACAACACTCTCCCTTGTGCGATCCAGTATAAATTCATATGCAGTGCTTCACATTTAGTGCTTCGAATATGGTTCTTCAAATGTCGCCCTCTCCTTGATGACTTGTGCTGAAATCAATCGCCTTATGAAAACTTTGACAACAAGGAAAAACCCAGTAGGATAAAACCTTGGTACAGCTCTTCACATGTAATAATTCACATGTTGTCTCGTATTTTACATGTAGTTCATCACATGCAATACGATCTTCAAAGATCGATGAGTCTAAGTTAATTTCCTCGTTAAAACTTCGTCAGGAAAACCCCAAAGGGACAAAACCTGAACTAAAGGAAAATAATACAATATTACGCAAACGTAGAACATAGTTAGACTCGAATATGTTGCCTCATTAAAACCTTGGCAAGGAAAACCCAGTCTTGACGAAGGGAAAAGAGTACAACGTGATAGATGCAAGTAAAGGTGATCCGTTGCAGATGATCACTTTGCTCCGTTGAAGTTAACTAGTTGCTTCACAACTCCTAAGGCAGAAAATCCTCGTGGGAAAGACAATAGCCTTAGTTGGGAAATTACATTCTCGGTGTTTGTTGTTGTCTCATTAAAAACCTTTCCGAGAAACAAAACCCTGTGGGAAAAAGTAACGTCGGTGAAGGAAAGAGTTCTACACACCTTTAGATGCTCCCCTTGATGTCAGACAATTTTCATTAGTCTAATGCAGTCAAAAGGAGTTTATCACACTTAACTTTTGCGACTTGAATGTTTATAAGACCATGTTGTTGATTCTGGAAGTTACGTTGTTAACAGACTATCGTGTTTCATTTCTTTGATTTAGATATTTTAAGTAATATCAACAACGATCTTTATGTATTCAACGTTCAACATACTTGAGTTTTAGTGTTGTCTTGTTAAAAACCTTGTCGGGTAACAAAACCCTTTGGGAAAAACTATTCACGATCGAAGGGAAAAAGAGTACAACACAACTTCAATTTCGAAGTAAAATATGTCGACATCATATCCTTGGATCCTCCCCCTGATGTCGGCATCTCCCCCTGATTACTTTCAGAGTTGTTCCAGAGAGTTCCTTTAGTCATGTATTTTTTGAAACTGAATATTGGTAATGACTTAGAAAATAGTCTACCATATCTCCCTCTGATTACTTTCGTTGGAGAAGAGATTATTGTTCCTTCATAATAAACAACTTTTGGATTTGCACTTTTATTTGCATTCCTTTTAATGTATTTGTAGGGATAATACAAATTTATGTCAATGGTTACTTTTAAGTACATGATTACATTCACTATACCATTCCAATGGCGTTGCGTTGCCGCTGAGCTATATCTAGCTAACAAGTTCATTGAGGATGTAAATTTAAATTGAGTACATTATTATACTAAGTACAACAATGCGTCAATTGTACTTAGATATGATAATTTCATCTCCCAACACATATTCATCATCTTCCTTTAGACGAAATGGTTACTTACTTACATTTGAACCTCGACTAATCATGGGAGTGCTATCAGGATGCATGTTTTTGTTAAATTTCCTGACAACTTTAGACATATGCAAACTGGTGGAATAATATCCCACAAGCTCAGTTCTCGGTCGAGCTTTCCCTAGATTTTTCATCTCAAATTTGGATTTTAAATAGCTTTTAAAGTCTCTTATTACATCAAGAGTACCCATTATGTCTGTGCCGTCGACATAAATAACTACAATTCCAAATTAGGAACTTTCTTGTGAATACGCAATAAAAAAAATAACTTATTTGTATATCCCCTCCAAATCAAATAGCAACTTAGACGGGTATACCACTTCCGCCTGATTGCTTCAATCTATAAGTGAACGTTCTATCTAATTGCAAATGCACTATGCGGTTTAGAGTTACTTGATTTGGGAAACAAAATTCTAGCAATCACTTTTATTTCTACCTCTTGATTCTTTCAGAGATATGTAACAACCACATACATATGTTGCATTTCAAGTCCTTTTGAACATTACCAAGCTAACTAAGTAGCAGAACTCTATAACGTTCATTACAAGAGAACAATTCCAGGGATTTGTGAGAAACCTCGCGCCATAAGGCGAGTCTTTGTACTTTAAGAATACTTTATTCTCATTATGCTTTATGACAAATTAATTATATATGTCCAATAGGCTTTACACTTGGTTGGTTAGCACTACCACACCAGATACCCGTATATAATATATTTGCCAAATAACTAAGTTTTACCTGGATTGTGTAGGCCAAATATGCTATTTATTTGAAATTAATCAAAACAAATCATGGTTCGATCGCATTGTGCTCTACTTCTGGAGCAACTATTTATGGATTATATCATCACTTTGCACTCATGATCCTTCCATTGACTCATGTGCATTTCTCATAATCCGTCAGGATTTCATTGTTCTCTAGAATCATTTAAAACTTCGGAGCGTCCTCCAGTATTGATCCATGGACATATTCAGAGACAATCTTAGGATATGATTTCTGATGATATAAATAAGTTGTGCCTTACTCACCTACTTCCTTTCTAGGTGAGGATTGATCGAACCAAGTGGTCTCTCCAACTTCCTTTATGGAGCCACGGCCTCAATCACACTTCCACTGAGTGTAGTTGCAACACCTTAGTCTATGGTGTATATCTCGTATTGAGGATTTGTAACTTTGCAGGTAGGTTTGCATCTGGTATGTGTGATCTCATCACTTTAGCAACATCATTGTACATTCTGAAAATCGAATATATTTTATCACTTCACATTTACATTTGTGGAGTACAAGAATCAATATGAGACACAGTGGGAACACACCATGATAATTCCTGTTGTTCCCTTAGAAAATACGTTTTTTTATCTTCCCCTAACGACGGGAAGACTGTCTCATTGAAGTGATAACCCACAAATATAGCGGTAAGAGATCTCCTGCCAAAAGTTTTAAAATGCGGATAATTGTTGGGAACTCATTTCCAACATAACTACTTAATAGTTTTGAAGAACCATCATAGTACGATGTGGAGTCATAATGGCATATATATAGTGCAACCAAATATGCATAAAAACACGAATGTCAGGCTTAAATCCAGTTACCAACTGGTGCACATAAAAGGTTGACTAATATTAGGTTCTAAAAAAAAAATTAAGTAAGATGCGTGTAATATTGCATATCCCCAAAGCAATAAAAGATAGGTTGGTATGCATAACCTATTCCTAAGATACCATCTGTAACCTTTGATGGTAGCCTCTGTGAGACCATTGGGTATAAGATGATCTATATTGATCCTATTAAACATGCAATATTCATCAAGTCCTTTTGATGTAAATATATTCTCTAGCATTAACGAGGGTGGTTAGCCTTTGCACTTTGCATTGTGTGGTATGTGCTAGTAGTTTTCAAACGCAAATTTCTTGGGAACTATAACTAGTCCAAAAATGTCAAAACATTCACCAGAGCCATAAGTCACTTTAATGGTCCGCATTCTGCATGAATATTTTTCTAAAGTTCACCTTGTTTTCTTTGTAATATGAAATTTTTACCATTTGCATCTTAGGATGGTCTCGATCCCGTTTTATTGAAGACTTTGTAAAAATGAGTGATATGCTTTCTTACCTAAAAGCATAATGGGAAGGGGGGTTGTGCATCTATTAATTTAGAAAACACATATTGAGAGATATGTCGTCACTTTGCGTTCTGTCAATCTTTTTCCCATTTTCGTTCACTCAAATAAAGTGATATTTGTATGAGTTCTTTCAAAACAATCATCATGTCACAACCAAAGTTTGTTTATGGTTATGCCCAAAGCCTGTATGAGTCAGTTTCCAACATTTCATCGTCGGAGTCAATATGATTCAATAATCCAAACATTATAGTGAATTACATTGCAATAGATTGACTCATTAGTTTCTCTAAAATATATTTCCTTCCAAATATATTAGAGACTATAAAAGATGCAATCAATTACATTCTCATCATTTTGATGTTCCACGTGATATCCATTTGCACGGGTAACTTGGGAATTTAACAAGGTGTGATTATCTCTTGGTACATCTAGAGATTTTGCGACGTCTTTGTTCTATCTTGAATTAAAAAAATGAGCAGTGCTGCGCTCGATAAGATAGTCAATTGGCCAGGCAAAGTTCTTGTTGCCATTAAAGTTGATGTGAAAATTGGTTGTTACTATGATACACATACACATTATATTGTATATACCAACACCTATGACCAGGTGCATTTCCAACTATTTTATTTATGATGGGATCTAGAATTACATTTTAGCTGATCCCAAGTTCAATTGATACATATACTTTGGTGTCATTACTGCTTGGAAAAAATAATAATAAATTTTTTTTCTCATGATATGTATGTCCCTTTTCACATGCTTTATACGAGTCGGTACGTCTAACCCTCATTACGTATGGGTTCTTTTCATTTTCAATTTTGCTACATTTAGCTTAATTTGAGAAATTTCTTTATCTCAATAGGCCAAGAGAATCTCACTACACATGTCAACCACTTACTTTAGGTTGAATATATTACTAGAGATAATTCTCTTGTTGTCATACTTCAACATATACCGGTTCGTTAGTATTATGGATGAAGTAGAGAAATGAAAATTTTATGACTCATATCATCTTTTGTGAGTTCTTCCACAAAAATTGGAATACATGTGATTTTATTTGAACGTATGTTTTGAAACTATTGACAGTTTAATGGAGTAAGTGGATATATTCCACGGAAACATTCAAAAAAAAATGGGAAAATATCAAGTATCCAATAATGGTTCTCAAGTACTTCTAATCCCCAAATAAATACATTGGAATTGAGTTGGTACAACCAATTAAACAAAAGACACCGTTCAACTATAGACAATATCATATTCAATAGAACAAAATAACAACAAAACCATAATTCTTAATGATCGAAATCAACAGTCATAATTTAAATTGACCGTTTATATGCTATTGACTTATTTTAAGACATAAATAAACAAAACCAGGCATATTCTAAAAACAAATAAATAAGCCTAGCGAGTAAATAAGCCTAGCATATAAAAACTTGCGTTATAGTTACATACCTCAAAATTTGGTTCCCACCGTATATACACAAATCCAGAAAGCTTTTGATCGCGCACAGTCCAAAAATCAGAACTGAACAGAACAAGCTGGGCTGGAACTGAACTGGACAGTACAAGCTGGGCCGGAACTGAACTGGACAGCATTGGATCGGTCGGGTTGGACCGGGAATGGATCGGCTGGGTCAGGCGGGTTTGACCGGGACTGGAACGGCCGGGATGGAACGGGACTGGATTGGGTCCTCTTCTCCCACATCGGAACTTCTCCTCTGTTCCAAGGAGATTCCAAGCGACGGAAGGTTATGATCAAATCAAATCATAAACGTATACAAACATATATTATAAAATCAAATCAATATAATAGTATATGTTGCAAAGTCAAATCAATATGTATTGTATATTGATTCACGAACAGGTATGAAGAAACGTTAGGGATTCACGAACAGGTTATTGGAGGTTTGACCAGTTCAGGCGAGTGCATATTATAAAATTGATTCACGAACAGATTATAGGATTTGCATAAATAACAATCAAACCAATTTGATCGGAGGATTACATAACTATATTCCTTTATATACATCAGTCTGTATTACATAACTATATTCCTTTATATACAAGTAGGAAGAGAACCCTAGAAACTATATTGGGCCGCACATCCATAGGTTGCAAGCCCTACAACAGCTTCGTCTTTTTTTACTCTATTTTTATTTTTATAATTCCTTTTTATATTCACATTTTTTTCTCGTCTTCTTTATCTAGAATCGGGAACAGAGGATATCCACTAATGCCTCCTCCATTAATACATTCTCTTTCTTCTCGCTCTCTCTATTTTTTCTAGAATCAAAATCAATTGGATGTACTTGATTAGTTGATTTTGAGTATTTTGACATCTCATAAATCGGATTTTAATATTTGATAATCGTTCATTCATCCTAACCTCATTCATCTGCATAAATTAAACTGGCGGGGATATTATAAAGCAATGAAATAAGTTGTGAAGGGTATTATTCATTTATCATATGCAATTATCTCCAACGAAATCAGCCTACATTATTTAATTTTCAGGGGCTACTATGTTCCTGAAATTCTAACTATTCCCCTTCCTTTTCTCTTCGTATTCGTTTTCAGCTTGTTAAAATATTCAATTTTTATGTAGAGTACAGTGAGGATGATACAATTTACCAACAGAAATTGAATCGAATGACGATGATTAGTGTAAATCAGATCCGGCTTATAGCTAAGGATGGTAAACTTGAAATGTCACAACAAAGAAATTCCTATAACTTGTTTTCACAAACGGAAAATAAAAATTTAATGGTGAGTTTGATTTTAGAGTACTCTTGATTTTTATCAAACATATAGATATGGATCTCGAGATGTTTTGAAAGAGAAGATTGCAAAAATTGCAAGGCATAGTGTTATGCATATGATAGGAAAAGATTTTATTTTCTAAAATATTGAAAAAATATATAAAAAAGAGGTGGTTTTGGGAGGTTTAGTCAACAAATTAGAGGAGCGGTAATGTGCACCCCGGTTTTAACGGGGTGCACAAAATTGGACTCCCCAAGATGTTTGTAGGGAAAATATATTCATTATTTCTTCCACAAATCTCAACCCAAGGCACACGCTCTCGCGGAAACTCGTGGATTCTCACATTTTGACATTTTGCTTATAAACTAACACCACAACCACCACTTTTACGGATCCAAGAGCATAGCTCACTGGTATCCCGTCAACTCCTGTAAGGAGAAAGTTAGGGGTTCAATTGCCACGTAAAAGTAAAGATTTGTATTTAATCCCATCAACTCCAGTAAGGAGGAAGTCAGGGGTTCAATCTCCAATATAAAAGTAAAGATTTGTATTTAATCTTATTATACGGAGCGGTTTGGCAGAGTTGGGTCTGGCAGTAGAGCCAGTCTGATTGGATGGATTTGGATATAGACCTGGATCCGGCTTTATCCTAGGCAAAAAAAAATAATAATAACACCGCCGCTACCAACATCCCTCCACCACTATCACCACCTCCGCTACCAGTACAACCACCATCATTGTCGTCACCACCGACACTAGCACTGCCTTTCTTACCACCACCAGGAATCATCCATACCTCTACCAGCATCGCTTCTACTAGCATTGTCCCTACCACTGTCATCCCTATCCACCACCATCGGTTCCTTGCCACAATCAACACCACCGCTACCACAACTATTGTCGTAACCACCATCACTAGCACCGCCGTCACCTCTACCGCTAAAAATATCCCCATCAAAAATAACTTTTATATTGGAAATCTATATTATTCCTTATTTTTCCCTAAAAGATATTAATATAATCTATTATATTATATTCCACATGCTTTTCTGGATTCTGGCAAAACCAAAATATATTATTATCCATATAATTCATAATCCAGTACGCCCCTATTAATTTTTTTCAATTTCCATAATAATCAAAAACTAAAACCTAATACCAAATAAGAATTTGATTTTATTTTATTTTTTTGTTTTGTTTTACAAACAACATTTTCGGTGACAAACATTTCAAGTGATTGAGTTAAATCATTTTTATCCGTTCCTTTTAAGAGGGATCAATGATTTATCTATTTTTGTTGATGCTCATCGAACACGAAGAACATCGCTCATAATTGGTGCATATGGTACACACATGTAACCGATTTCTGGGCTGATGTTCTTCATGTTTGATGGACATCAGTAACAATCGGTATATGTTAATGCCTATGTCAACCGAATCATTAATTATGTTTGAACTTTTGCACGAACATAAACTTTTAACTCTACATTATAGAGAATGAAAATACGAATTGAACAATCAAAAGAATGAGGTCATTCCGACATCGGACGAAGAAGTGCCCAGATTTACAATCTGTGGATAAGGGCATTATGTAAACTGATTCTTGCAACAAAAAAAATCATAGAAAAACTCTTGATTTTTTTGTTTTTACAATCAGTACATCTGGGGACTATATCCATCGATTATAGACGTATTTTTATGTAAAAAATTATCATTATTGATTTTTTTTCTTTATAATCGCACTTGTTGAGGATTGTATCAACTGATCATGATCAATCAGTCTACGAGTCAGCATCATTAAAACGATGACTTTTACCCAGAATCAGTGGATGTTCATTGACATGACCACGGATTCTCTTTGATGTCCATCAAAATGATGAACTTCACCCAGAATCGGTTGACGTAAACATTGAGATCCACCAATTCTGGTTAGATTTCAGAAAAATAAATCATGAAAATATCAATTAAACTTGTATCAACATGCTTAAAAAACTGGATGAATAAATCATTAAGTTTTTCTATGAAAATCAATAAACTAATGTTTTCGATCGATCAAAAAAAAAATTGATAAAAATAAATAAATAATGATCACAGGCACCTAAACTAATAATCTTACACTAATTATAATTTGATTATCAATTTACTAACACTAATTAATCATTGGAAAATTAACCATTAACAAAAATATGTGGATAAGTGTTTTTTATTTTACTTCGTAGTAACCCGTTTTAGTCTTCTTATGGTAGGTCCCATATTAGCAAGGTTTTTTTTTTTTTTTTTTTTTTTTTTTTTTTTTTTTTTTTTGACAATAAAGGGAGAAATAGATTACAAATTAAATGTCAGCAAAAACTATTGTTAGAGCACTGCTCGGTCGAACTCGCAAGCGTTTCTATCTCAAGCTTGTTATCAAGTTTAGTTGCCAAAACTATAAGTCTTGATTTCTAGTCTACTTATAGCTAAGTCTCGGATTAGGATAGAAAGTGTAGTTGAGCTTTAGACTTTACGGTGTTCATCGATTGAAGACGAAGAACTACTAAGGAGAGCTTGTGGAACTTCATCAACAAAAGGTATATGGAGACTTGAACTCATCTATCACTCAAAAGTCTATTTACTCTATCTCCTATTTGAGACAAAAGTCTTATAGCTATATAGACTTCTATTATGCACATTTGATATTTCAAGCTGAGTTTAACTCGTTTACATGTTTCTCGAAATATGTGTTGGTAAGCTTTCGCTTCAACCAAGTTCATCTTATACTCTTGAAGAAAGTCAAAAGATGATCATATGAAAATCGCCAAGTAACATCTTACATGATTTGTGTGATACAGTCATTTGATGTAGACATGGAATGTTTCGTATTGATTATGTCAATCACTTGAAAATGGCTTTGATGCTAATATTTATTGAAAACAACTATTGTCATCCTCTTAGAAAGTTTCAATGATTGAAATAGAGTTTAGAAAAAATAGATTTAAGCATAGTGTGCGTACTTGCATATATGCAATCCATGTCTGGGAACCATGGTATGCATACCCGTATGCGTACTTGTTGGTTTGAGGAAGTTCGAGAACCTGGTATGAAAATCGGTACGCGTACTGGCGTATGGTTCAGGCCCGGGAATTTCTGTTGAGTTTGGATGGTATGCGTACCAGTTCGCGTACTGGCGAAACACAAACCTGGTCCGGCTACTTAGGTACGCATACCTAAGTAGATGATGTTCTAAAATCGGTTTGTTCATGAACTAATACATTTATATATCAAGGAATGCAATCTTTTGCAAACTGTGGCTATAATGTTCATGACATGATTCGAGTGAACTAAAATCGATTTTGCTTCAATTGTGTCTTGTATACTTCTATGAGAATATAAACAATTGAACAACTCTAGAACTAGTTTCATTTGAGTCATCTAAACTAGTTATGGTTAAGATGAATAAGGTTGATATGAAAGTGTTCATATGGATAACTTCAGTTAGATATTATTGAGCCAACAAGGTGTACACATTTAGGTACGGTTACTCATATCTAAATGAAGGTACATTTCATTTGTGTGTAACAAGCTAAGTTCGATCTAACGGTTGAAAGATATTAGCTTGAGTCTAATTAGGTTTTCATATAACGGTGAATATTAAATTATTTGTTAACAAGGTAACATTGATTGCAAACCCTGATTTGAAGACTTTATAAATTAGAACTCTATCAACTGGGAAACCTAATCCCCACACCTTCTGTGTGATACATGTTGCGACTAGAGTCGATTCTCCTTAAACCTTAATTTGGTTTTTCACGAAACCCTGTAGGTGAACGACTTAAAGACTTCATTTGGATTGTGAAGCCATACCCAACTGTTTTCTCTGTAGTTGTGTGATCTGATCTTGCATCTTCTATCGTGAATGAGTACTATCATCTCTAAGATTGGCTCGAGATTTAATCTCCGATAGGCAAGATAAAAAGTAGTCACAAACATCTTTGTCTCATCGTTTGTGATTCTGTAATATCTTGTTTCACTACCATACGATTAAGATTATTGTGAGGTTATTTATATTTCTAGGATGTTCTTTGAGAATATAAGTACGGTATATCAATTGGTTCATGTTCACCTTAATTTATCAAAAGACGAAACAAAACTCATAGGTTTATCTGTGGGAGACAGATTTATCTATATAATAGACTTTTCTGTGTGAGACAGATTTGTTTATCAAGTCTTCAACTTTGGTTCGTAGCAACTCTTAGTTGTGGGTGAGATTAGCTAAGGGAATCAAGTGCATAGAGTCATGCTGGGTTTCAGATACGTAAGGAACACAGTTGTACCTTGATCAGTATTAGATTGATTAGGGCTCAACTACATTCCAGTCTGAAGTTAACTTGTAGTAGGCTAGTGTCTGTAGTGGCTTAATACAGTGTGGTTTTCAAATCTGGAATAGGTCCCGGGGTTTTTCTGCATTTGCGGTTTCCTTGTTAACAAAATTTTTGGTGCCTGTGTTATTTCTTTTCCGCATTATATTTTGATATATAATAGAAATATCACAGGTTGTGCGTAGTTCATTCAATTAGAGAATCCAACCTTTGGTTGTTGATTATATTGATTGACACTTGAACATTGGTCTTTGGTACCGTTCAAGTTGTTTCACATAATAATCAGGATCCCAGTTGCTAGAGTTCTCCCTTATATAGTCTTTCAAATCAGGGTTTGCAATCAATGTTAGCTTAGTAACAAAGCATTCAATATTCATCGTTAGATGAAAACCTGATTAGATACAAGCTAATATCTCTCAACCGTTAGATAGAAAACTTAGCTTGCCAAATGCACATGTACTTGATGATTTTGGGTTTGTGTAACCGTACCCAAACGTGTACAATAGTTGGTTCAAAATTAGTCAACCAAATGGTTAGACAAATGATAACTTTCATATCAACCATATTCTTCTTCACCATAACTAGTCCAAATGACTCAAATGAACTAGTTAGAAAGTTTTTCAATTGCTATGAGATCTTATCTACACAAGACACAATTGAAGCAAAAACGATGTGATTCACTCGAATCAATTCATGAACTATAAAGCCACAGTTTGCAATAGCATTCCTTAGATAATTAAGATAAGTTCACGAACATCATTTTTAGACATAACCACTCAAGTTCGCGGACTCAAGTTAACCGGTTGGAGTTCACAAACTCCAGCAGAAATTCTCGGGTTCAAGAACTTCCGTCAGTTCGCGGAATGAAACCGAGCTACAACTCCAGCAGAAATTCTTGGGTTCGAGAACTACGCACGTTCGCGGACTGAGTTGACTGCTCAAGTTCCGGTTTCACTTGATCAACAAAGTTTGCAAACTTCGGTTCAAGTTCTAAGGACTTATACATATATGTGTTACCACAACAATGTTTATATCCCCTAGTGGTTATATTGTCTAAACTCTCATTTTAATCATTGAAACATTCTCAGAGGACGTCATATAGTTGTTATTCACAAACTAGTTTTCGTCAGAGAAATTTCCAAAGTGATTGAAACATAACATGACTTTCGTCACTAGGTAAAGATGAACTTGGCTAAAGCAAAAGCTTTACCAACATACATTTCGAGAAATAGATAAGCGAGATATACTCATCTCGAAATGTCACATGTGTATATTCTTAGTCTATATAGTAATACGACTTTTGTCTCAAGATAGGAGATAGAGTAGATAGACTTTTGGTTATATGTAAGCTCAAGTATCCACATACCTTTTAGTCAATGAAGATCCACTGGTTCCTTGAGTTGTCCTTCGTCTTGTATGATGATTGTCATGGAGTTCTTGACCTCAACTAAACTTTCTATCCTAGTCCGAGACCTTAGATATAGTAGACCAGAAATCAAGACTTTATAGTTTTTATCACTAATATTGACAAACATGCTTGAGATTGAAACACATGCGAGTTCGACCGAGAAATGCTCTAACAATCTCCCCCTTTGTAAAATTTAGTGGGATAACTATTAATTCATATGGAATACAAAAAATATATAAATAAACTTTGTAGCTCCTATTCCACATGTCTAATCTTCAACAATACTCGAAATCTTCGTCACTTCCAAGTAGTCCAATGGTCCCAAAGGTTGTAAGTTTAGCATCATCGTTGTTGAAAATCCGTAGCTATAACAATGAGAAAAGCATCGGTTCTCAATCATTGTTATACAGTGTCATAGTATTATTACACAGCGTCAAAGTCAAATTGCATCACAACTTCAACAACAATACTATGGTGATACTTCACTCCCCCTTACATAATGATCCGAAAACCATATGTATTTGTAGTGTGAACTACATATTAATTCTCCCCCTTTTTGTCAATAAAATTAGCAAAGGTACAAGAACGGGATCCTAATGAAATTTCTGTAAGAGACATTTCATGACCAAAGGTAAACTGTATACCATCTTGTTTAGATGCAATCATAAAGCCGAAGCTAAATGCATTCATCAAGGAGTTTAAAATGACGCAAGATAACCCCTCTAATATTCCACAGCCGCACTCCCCACAAAGATTTGGCAATTAAGCACAAGTTCAAAAGAACTCTCCCCCATAATATGTCATTCCCTAAGGAACAACAAGAGCGACCTTAATTTCAAAAAGAAAAGAATGATTTCTTTAGACTCAACAAATTACATACAAATATGAATTTGGAATCCAACAAGAAATATTCAATCAACTTAACCAAAGTGAACAAAGATTAATTTGACTAAATATGCTCAACACAAGTGAACTTATGGAGACTTAATAAATCAATTAGATTAATCACAAGAAAACTCGCAAATAATCTAATTGTCATACTCAACCAAACTAATTACAAGAGTAATCAATTTAATTGGCCACACTCGACATAAGAACATTCTATGGAGAAATGACTAAGTTAATCATAAAAATAACCATCCTAGTCAATCATGCTCAACATGAGAAAAACTTACGGAGTGTTAACTAAATAACCATGCTAGATGATTAATTTAGTTCAAAATACTCGACGTAAAGTATCTTACAGAACACAACTAAGATAATAAAAAATAATCAAATTTGGTTGTCTAATGCTCAACATAAGTCACAATACGGAGTCTCACAGTAATACACAAAATATGGATCAGGGAAGATCAATTACTGCGGAATATAAAAGGATTCATTCTATGTTTCCATCACCATTTGCACAATGACACACAATAGACATAATCCTTGAATCACAAAAGGTTTTAACCTATCTTACATCAATAATTGACAATATAGGCTTAACTTTTGTGTTTGTCAAAAGTCTATTCATCCTTTTATCAATATTTGCATATCAATTCCCGAACGACTTTACTTTTGACAAAATATGGGACAATCAAGTTCACGGATGTAAACACACATATCTCATCAAATATTTCAATATATAAAACCATAAAAATTAATACTGCAACCATCATCTTCCAAACAAGTTTAGAATTTAAACCAATAAATCTAAAAACAAGAAGATGAAAAATATTGGATATAGCTATGTGTAATCACAATAATGGCTATTCCAAAATACTAGTTATTCTTCTAAACAAAACAATAGAAGATTTACTAGTCAATCAGAAATCAGAGTTCATTAAGAACCTCATATCTTTCAATGAAGCCATCAAAGAATGTATTGCTGATTTCCTTAACTCTCTTGATTGTAGACACACCATGTTCATGAGTTAGAACACTAAATTTGCGATCAACCACCCGAGCAAGTTGACTACCTTTCGTACAGTCCATGATGAGCTTCTTTTAATTCCGTATCATAATATTCTGATTAGAAAGAATTCTGGCCTGACCATCTAGAAGTTGTTTTATTTGCAATTGAAGATTTGAAAACTCGACCTTTGAATCGTTCTGAAAACGAGTTAAATCCTTGATAGAATTATCAATCCAGAAGTTATGATCCTTTCTTTCGAGCATCTTCTTTAGAACAAGCTCTTGAATTGATTCACGTTCCCGATTTCCTCCTTCCATATCAAGACACACAATCTCTTGAGATCTTGCAGAGCTCTTCATAGAGGTTTAGGGTGTAAAAACACACAATATAGGAATATATATGCGCTCTTGAACAAGAGTAATAATCTCTAATTCAAACCCTAAGAGTTCACGAGCTTTCGTGGACTGTTAATCTCAAAACTCAAACTGAAATACTATATAACATACTTGAGTATTTCTCAATAATTTTCCTTGCATCTCTCAAGCTAGAAATAAGGAAACAAATACCTGGAATTAGGTGATTGGGTGGAAACTAGTCCCACTGTGTTCATCGAGAAAGGTGCTACATATATCATCTATCAGTTTGACCTTTGTTTTCCTTGCCTTTCTTTGGTTGTTTCTCATACATGGAGAGAAAAACATGGCATGTTTAACAATATCATCAGATGGCTTTCTCTGAGGACTAAGTCTAGGACCTCTTGCAATTGGTTCAAAAGAATTCGAATGGATAGGAACCCATTTTATAGACTTAGGCTTATCAGAAACATCCTTATAAGTACAGTAAATGCTTTGGTTAGCAACAAAAGAATTTATGCTAGAATGCACTTGAGCCCTGTACTTATTTTTAGAATAGAGATCATTCTTATAAGGTTTTGGATTTCTTGTGGGCATACGATTCACTACGTTAGTCGACTGACTATTTGTTCCATTGACAGTGAAGTAAAGAAAATTATGAAGCTTAGAAATTTGTTTCCTTCTTGCAAAACAATGGATAGCATAGTGATTCTGTTTCCCACAAAAAGTACAGGTTCGCGAAGGAGAACCAATAACTGGCACCTGTTTAAACTTAATACCCATATAAGAAGACTGTAAGTTATATAAACTTTTCTTGACACAATCTTCTACTGGATACCACTTCTTCGTATGCGGCAATTCATGAGAATTGGTTACAGAAGAATTTCTCCTTAAGACAGAGTTTTCCTTTTCCAAGGATTTACACTGTTCATATGATAGAGTAAGAGATGCACATAGTTTCTGTTTTTCAGCACGAAGGCTGTTGAGATATGATGAATGAGTCTCGAGCAAACGTTTTTCTCTAATTGAGTCCTCTTTAATAATATCCTCAAGATCACTAATCCTTTCACGCTGGAGAGTAGTTTCTTGAAGAAGTTTCTCAATATTCTTAGAGAAGGACTTTATGATGTTGTAGAGATCACGTTCTCGATCAAGAGACTTTTCAAATTCATCAATAAGCTGATCATGATCATTAAAATAAATATCTTCAGCTGTATGTTTTGAAATTCTAGTAAGCTCCTTTTCAGCTTCTGCCAAAATGTCACATGCCTCATGAGGGGAAGAAATATCATTATCACATTGAGCATTCTTTCTACCTCGGGATTCGGAAGAATCAACTAAGGAATGATCCTTTGAGGTGTTTCCAAGACACTTGACATGGTCAAAAGCTTTAGGAGACATTTTTGGTATGCGTAACAGAGATTTCGTCCACAGACTCAGATTGCACAAACACAAACTTGTAAGGTCTTAAGCGTGTTTGCCTTCTATGATACCAATTGAAAATGCGGGGGTCTAAAAACCTCACCCAACATTTCGATTAGCAATCTGTATGGACAACTCCGAGTTGTTTTCTAGAGAATCAACTAGACTCAATCAATAGAAAATACTCAAGGAGTTATTATCTCAATATCTCAATTTGATTTCCTCAAGAAAATGTGATTCACGAGTCTAATCAAAGAGATATAACTTGGATGGTACCAAATACCAATATCAAAGTGTCAATCAATTTAAATCAACAACCAATAATATCGGATATTCTAATTGATTGAACAAGGCACAACCTGTATTATTTCAATTATATAACAAAACATAATGCAGAAAAGAAATAACACAGACACTAGAATTTTGTTAACGAGGAAAACGCAAATGCAAAAAAAACCCGGGACCTAGTCCAGATTAAACATACACTATATTAAGCCGCTACAGACATTAGCCTACTCCAAATTAACTTCGGTCTAGACTTTAGTTGAACCCCAATCAATCTTATACTGATCCAAGGTACAGTTATGCTCCTACGCCTCTGATCCCAGTAGGATACTGCGCACTTGATTCCCTTAGCTGATCTCACCCACAACCAAGAGTTGCTACGACCCAAAGCCGAAGACTTTAGCAAACAAATCTGTCTCACACAGAAAAGTCTACAAGATAGATAAATCCGTCTCCCACGAATAAACCTATGAGTTTTGTTCCGTATTTTGATAAATCAAGGTGAACAGGAACCAATCAATTAAACCAGACTTATATTCCCAAAGAACAACTCAGTTTTATCAATCACCTCACAATAGTCTTAATCGACGCAACGAAAAAAGATATTGTGGAATCACAAACGATGAGACGGAGATGTTTGTGATTACTTTTATATCTTGCCTACCGGAGATATAAATCTCAATCCAATTATTCCAATTGTACTTGTACGATAGAAATAGCAAGATCAGATCACACAACTACAAGTAAAGTAGTATCGGTTTGGCTTCACAATCCCAATGAAGTCTTTAAGTCGTTAACCTGGTTTTAGAAGAAGAAAACCAAATGTTAAAGGAGAATCGACTCTAGCTTAGCAGTATCACACAGAATATGTGGGGACTAGGTTTCCCAGTTGATAGAGTTCTCCCTTATATAGTCTTTCAAATTAGGGTTTGCAATCAATGTTAGCTTAGTAACAAAGCATTCAATATTCACCGTTAGATGAAAACCTGATTAGATACAAGATAATATATCTCAACCGTTAGATCAAAAACTTAGCTTGCCAAACACACATGTACTCGACGATTTTGGGTTTGTGTAACCGTACCCAAATGTGTACAATAGTTGGTTCAATATTAGTCAACCAAATGGTTATCCAAATGATAACTTTCATATTAACCATACTCTTTTCACCATAACTAGTCCAAATGACTCAAATGAACTAGTTAGAGAGTTATTTAATTTCTATGAGATCTTATGTACTACACAAGACACAATTGAAGCAAAAATGATGTGATTTAATCAAATCAATTCATGAACTATAAATCCACGGTTTGCAATAGCATTCCTTAGATAATTTAGATAAGTTCACGAACATCGTTTTTAGACATAACCACTCAAGTTCGCGGACTGGGTTCGCTGAATCAAGTTAACCGGTTGGAGTTCACAAACTCCAGCAGAAATTCTCGGGTTCAAGAACTTCCGTCAATTCGTGGACTGAGTTCGCGGACTGAAACCGAGCTACAACTCCAGCAGAAATTCTCGGGTTCGAGAACTACGCATATTCGCATACTGAGTTCGCGGACTGAGTTGACTGCTCAAGTTTCGGTTTCACTTGATCAACAAAGTTCGCAAACTTCGGTTCAAGTGCTAAGGACTTATACATATATGTGTTACCACAATAATGTTTATATCCCCCAGTGGTTATATTGTCTAAAATCTCATTTCAATCATTGAAACATTCTCAGAGGACGTCATATAGTTGTTATTCACAAACTAGTTTTCGTCAGAGCAATTTCCAAAGTGATTGAAACATAACATAACTTTCGTCACTAGGTAAAGATAAACTTGGCTAAAGAGAAAGCTTTACCAACACACATTTCGAGAAATAGATAAGCGAGATATACTCAGCTCGAAATGTCACATGTGTATATTCTTAGTCTATATAGTAATAAGACTTTTGTCTCAAGATAGGAGATAGAGTAGATAGACTTTTGAGTGATAGATAAGTTCAAGTATCAACATACCTTTTAGTCGATGAATATCCACTGGTTCCTTGAGTAGTCCTTCGTCGTGTATGATGATTTTCATGGAGTTCTTGAGCTCAACTACACTTTCTATCCTAGTCCGAGACCTTAGCTATAATATACTAGAAATCAAGACTTTATAGTTTTGATCACTAACATCACTACACCATTTTTGGGGATTAGCAACAGCTGCGTGCAGTTGTAAAAGGGACTTGCAACAGCAGGCAGCCATTGCGAAACGTGGCGTTGTATTTCTTTCGCAACAACGCTTAAGCCGTTGCGAAATTTTTTCGCAACTGTTTTTGGTTCATCCAACTATTTTTTCTTGATTTTGTAACTGTTTTAGCTGTTGCGAATAGATTTAGCAACAGTTGTTGGCTGTTGCTATATTATTGTCGCAATAGCTCCAAGCAGTTACGAAATCAAAAATTCGCAACTGTCCAGCAGCAGTTGCAAAATTTGGAACCAAAAAAACTTAGAACGTCTCCTTTAGCCGGACTGGGTTTCGTTGTTCTGGTTCTAAATTTAGCAACAGCGAAAATCCGTTGCTAAAATTTTACAACAGGAAAAAAAGTCAAGTCAACCTTCTATTGACCAATTCAAGGGTTTACTGCACCATTTTCCGGCCAAATTTAGGCTATTGTTACTGAAAACATATAACCATTACTATGAGAGACATTAAGTGTGCGTTGAGAAAAGAAGTCCTTCATTACTAATGGAAAATTCCAATAAACATTCCTTAAGTTTCTAAAAAAAGATGTACAACCAAAAAAAAAAATGCCTGTAAGTTTATAATATGTCCTTCAGGCCACTGTGACGCTAAATTAGATATTATGTAAAAAAAAAAAAAAGAGGACAAAGACTTTAATCTTAGGGTTGTTCTTTAGCAGACCTGGCTAGCACTAAACCGACATATAATAGCTGTATCCATATCTAATTACTTCAAACCAACCATATCGTCACCAGCATTTAGAGCCTGCCCATGTCACCATAGAAAAACATGTTAAGAACTTTATACTCTTCTTACTCTTCAACCAACAAACAAGAAAGTAAGAGAAATTCTAGAGTCACATGGGCGACGGGCTGCAGACCAAGTTTACCTCGTTGAGAAGTTGTACATGTGACAGAAAAACTCAAATTCCTCGAAGAATTTGCTTCGACCTGTAAAAACGCAAGCATGTACACTTTAACAATTGCAGTTACTAATAGAACTTGCAAGGAAAAGTGAAAACAAACATAGAATTGAACACCACAGTAGCACTTAACAACTCCATTTTTTTGAAATCAACTAACTTCCCAAATGTTAATATAAAAATAACAACTAACTTACAGTATTCTCAGTAACGCAAAATTGCATATTCAAGCTCAGAAAACCCCTGGAACACAAGAAAAATAACTTAACAAAACCTTAATGTGTAGCAAGATGTACATATAGGATGCACATAATATACTCGCTAGTAATAATATGAGGATTGAGGTGTTCAGCAAAGCAGTTAGCAAGCGATATCAGTGAAATTTTGGAGAAAAACAGATCCATGAATTATGCATTAAAGACAACTGAAACTTAGTCATCATGTATACATTGTGAACCTATGTGTACTGTAAATGGCATAATAATCAAAAAGTTACAGCTCATGTATACAAAGTCCCAAATGATAGATGATTTGTTGCCCTGTGTTGCGCTCAGATGAAGCATTTTGTACCTTGGTTCGAATAAAAGAAGAGAAAACAAACAAAATACACATGGGAAGAATCAGAAGAATGCATCCAGTGTTACTAATAACTGTACACAGGTAATCACCTACTTTTGTTTCTTTTTCAATTTAGAACATCAAGTTCTTTCATTGTGGTTATACTTCTCTAAATTGAAGGTACTAAGAAACATTTTATGGGATATAAACCAAAAACATGATGACAAGGTCAACTCAAACTGAAGAAACGTCCAAGGTGAATTGATTAGCTAAAACCCATTTAGAGATTAAAAAAAAGGCTCATTCCTGACTATAGACACTGAGGAGAATTGGCAGTACTCAACAGATGATCTCCATTCGCACACAATCACTTTATCAGCAAGACAAGTTGTCATTTAACGACATCTTCTGTTTTACAATTGCTAAAAGAATCAACTTTCCCAGGTCTGTGCACTAATAGACCTCCAGATCTCGGCATAATCCATGTAGAAGAAAAAAATCCATAGATTTAGCACCTTAATTCACGACTATGTATATGTGGCAACCAGTAGTTCAAAAGTAAATTTTTGTATAAATTTAGCATACTCAAATATTGAATTGACACATTCGCATACATAAGACATGGCCATATCGGTTTAATACCATCTCATCAAACATAACAGTGGCTGCAAAAGTCTCATACGTTGTCATCTTTCCAGGCAATGCGTTGAATTTATAACCATATACAACATCCCTAAGATCAACACATACAATACCAATTGTAAAGCAAGTAGTCGACTATCTTTCTCATCGCATGCTAGTACATCAAAGTTAGATAAATCAAAGACAAAATCTCATGGGATAGTTACCATACCCCTCCAATACAAGCAGCTTTTGTTGGAGCAATAAGAACATTAGCATTCCTCAGTACATCAACTGATTGAGTATAAGTCATAACTAAGACTGTAAACTAAATCATAATGCACAATCATAGAGAGATACAAATACCAAAAAAATAAGAAACAAAACTATCTCCGTACCCATTGTGGCAGTTCCAATAGAGTATTTGTTTACTTTCTACCAATATATGACGACCTGAGCTGACAAAATTTACAACATCACATGTGCAGGGGAATGCAAGATCACAACTTGCATTCCAAGGTTTTGCATATCCTCGTAGTACTTTGATGAGAGTCTTGATAATCTCTGTAGATTAAGATAACTTACAAGGTAAACTTAACCTCAAACTACCTTGTTAAGCTTTGATATCCCTCACAAGTGCAAATTTCATATAATTGAATCCGTCTTCAGCAAGTAAGTAACCCTTGGAATCCAAAATAGCATTCAGATTCAACTATTTTTACAATAATGCAATACAATCTGTACATATACCTACAAAAAATTTATATATACTAGGAATGAATACTCCATTGAAGTATTCTACAAGGCATCAATACTTCCAAGAAGAAAGTCTTCAACACATATATGTAAAGATTAACATCTTAAGGACCAAAAATAAAGGAGTTTTGAAGCTAAACACTCACTTTCCTTTGATATGAGACCTGTGTATGTCAAATACAACACACCCTTGAGAACGATATTCGACTTATCTGCAAGATTCGAGATGTACTAATCATAATGATGAACTGAGAATTGAAAAATGGTCACAAAGTTAACATAAGGACAAATTGTATGTTACTTGGAAAGAATTAATATTGTTACCTTAATAACTAATAGTTCAAGAACAAAAGCATTTCCCCACAGTCAACAAATCTCTGATTTAACTTGATTATCACTGATCTAATTTTGTTAGAAACCAGATGAAGAGAGTCGCATATAATATAGAGTTTGAAATAGTAAAGTTTAACAATTAATATGAAGATTAGGTGAACTGATTTAAGGAGATAAATTTACGGCAACTCAATCACCAGTATCCAACCAAGCAAAAATCCCATTCTATTCAGCTGAGGACAAAAAAAACACACAAAATTAAAAAGCCAAAAATCAAGTTTCAGTGGATGCAAACTCTAAAATAAAAAATTCAATCATGAACCCTAGAATTTTTTTGGTAAAGTTTCGGAAATTTTATCTCAAAAGAAAGATCAAAATGATATTAATATAGATATCAACTCTTATCATAAATGAGAAAAGAGAGACAAGATGAAACAAAAGCAATTAGGTTTACTAACATAGAAAATATTCTTTTTCTGAAATTTCAATTTAAGACGGAGATGTTAATATATTAAAATAAAACTACAAGGATAGATTATACCCATCTTTCGATTCATTTTTTGTTGATGAATCTTTGTTTCATGTTGTTGATGATCTTCATCGATTCAGAATATATGTTCAAGAATTGATGTTGTTGATGGATCTAGTTGAAGCAGAAGAGGAAGGAGAACCTGATAAAATTATGATTCAGTATAGAGAGAGATTAAATCGTGAGATAGTAAGAAGAAGAAATTAAAATATCTCAGGAGAATGAGTAGGGGGAGAGGAGGAGGAGGAGTGAGTTGTTTCTGGAATAGATAGAATGGGATAGATTGATAAAATCTAGGGTTTTAAGGTGTTACCATGCACACGGTTGGGAAGCACATGTGGTATGGTCAGCAGTTGCAAATTGCAACACGGCTAAAAATTTCGCAACTGCAGAAAGCTGTTGCGAATTTTCAAGACGTTGCTGAATTAGTTGCGAATTCGCAACTGCGCAAGACCTGTTGCAAAATTTTGTTGCTAATTCGGAAAAATGGTGTAATGCATTGACAAACATGCTTAAGATAGCAACGCATGCGAGTTCGACCGAGCAATGCTCTAACAAAAACTTATAAGTTTATTGTCATGGGCTTCTGCCATAATATAAACCATTATTTCTTTCTTTCCATTCCCAAAGAGTAGACCTAATCTATGAAGGCCCAACCAATACCTAAGATTGTAAGAAAATAATTATACAGCTTAATGGTCTCTTTGCGTTCAAAAAATATATGATATTGTTTTTCAGTTTAGTATCTATAATACAAAACAACATAGTTTTTTTAGCACCGACGGCTAGATAATATTTTTAGATACAAACGGATGATCCAACCATCCCAGTCTCATCCTTGCAATAGGCATCTGACGATTGTAGTGTTTGTAACCTCTTTCATTATGAACCTTAATTTATTGACCATTAATTAATGGATCACATAACTCTAGATATTAATTAATGGATAACATAACTCAAGATATTAATTAAAATATTTAAATGTTGAAACAAACATAAAATGTATATATTACGGTTACAAACACGATAATAAGATAATTTTGGATCAGATCAAACGTAAACTGGCGATTAGGATATCTAACTGTACATTTACTAATTATGTGTAAGATATTTTTAGTGAAAACATGTATGCATTAACGAGATTTAGTACTTCGAAAAAGAAAATTAACAAGATTTGGTGGTTGCAAGGTGAAAGTGATATACATATGTAGACTATATATTACTTAAATAATTTGGTTGTTATATTTTGATGATATATATGGATAATTTTGTTATGTATGAATATTATTTTAGATTAAAGGAAAATACATAACTCTCTCGCAATTAAACAATTAAACGCTGTAAAAAAAATACATCAGTCGGATTAAGACAGTGTTGTTACGGCACGGGTTATCTCTAGTAACAAAACAAGCAAAAACTATTTTTCACTCTACCAGCTCTCTACAAAAAAAAAGTAGTGTGGTTCATTATAACGTAGATTCTACACCAAGAAAGGCACTTTTATTTTAATTTTAGTTTCTTAGGTTTTACCTGAACTAAATATATTTTGGTTAGAAATTTTTATTATGGTCAAGCCTTGGTTATCCATAATGATGTTAAAGTAGTAAGTCATCAATCGAGTCTTGTAGTAAATAATTCATATTGTCCACGGAAGAAACACTTGTTTTCGTATGATTTTGATTCATTCCTGCAGATAACACCAGTAGACTTGGTTAGTTTTCTCCTAGTTTGTTTCCTATTTCTTAGCAATTGTATGGTTATATAGGCATCTTGTGTTTTTTTATATATAATATAGAATTCCTCCATTTACATTCAATTCTCTAGATTTGGTATCAGAGCCAAATCAAGGCTTTGTTTGTGAACGGTGGAAACTTTTGAATGAGAGAGATAAAGTATGAGGGAATTTTCTATAATCAGAAGCGAAAACTTTTCTTTTGAGTGATGAATTAAGAAGATGGTGGCAGGGAACGATTTTTATGCAACCGCCAATTCCAAAGTTTGATGGTAATTATGGCCACTGGTCTATGTTAATGGAGAATTTTCCTAGATCTAAAGAGTATTGGGGTCTAATTGAAAATGGAATTCCAACTATAGATACATGAGTTACACCTAAAAATCTCAGATGAAGGAGACTAATGATAAAAAGTTGAAAGATTTGAAGTAAAAAAATTATCTTTTCCATGATATTAATCGAATTACCATGCAAACTATTCCGGACAAGGGATCATCCAAAAGTATTTTGGATTCACTGAAGAAAAAGTACCAAGGAAATGATCGTGTACGACGTGCACAACTACAAACTCTTAAAAAAAGAGTTTGAAGTTCTTCATACGAAAGCAGGCTAGTATATAAATGGGTATTTTTTTTCGCGAGCTTTATCTGTATCCAATAAGATGAGACAACATAAGGGAAAGATTGCTGATGAAAATGTTATTGATAAAATATTAAGATCGATGACTCCAAATTTCGAATATGTTGTATGTTCAATTGAGGAGTCAAAAGATCTTAGTACTCTTTCAATAGATGAGACGTAGAGTAGCTTATTGGTACACATGAATGCTAATTTTGAGGGGGGACAAGCTTTAAAGGTTACATATGGGAAATCTTCAAGAGGAATAGGACACGGTAGATTTAGAGGTAGAGGTGGTGGCATGCATGAATTTAATAAATCTACAATTGAGTGTTGTGGTTTTTATGAGATGGGACATTTTTTAGTATGAGTGTATTAATAAAGTAGAACTAAAAAAATATTATGTTGAAACATAAAATGAAATGCTTTTGATGTCTTTTGTTGATTAATAAAAGACAAGCAAAGAATAAATGTGTATCTGGTTTCTCGAATAGGAGAGAGCTGGATGATAACTCAAGGATGAATGTCATGGGAAAAGCAAATAGAGTAATGACGGTGAATAAAATAACAAAAATCATACTAGGAGTGTGTTATGTTCCTCACTTGATTTATTTTATTTATTTATTTGGGGGATCGGAAAACTAACTGAGCAAGGTTTAACATTCGAAATACACCGATGAAAGTGCAAGATATATCATCCTCAAAGGGGTTTAATTTCAGATATTTCTATTTCCTAGTGCGAGATTCAATTACTAAGGAAAATTAGAAATGATAAAACGGCTCTCTTTTCCATTTGGTATATGATCATGTGCCGCAAACCTGTCCCTATGTGTGTAGACAGAAACTCGTTGTATTTGAAGCACAATTTCTCAACATGAATGGTCCTTGAAGAAGCATACTTTGGTTCGTAATATGGGCGTGGTTTCCTCTACTTACCATCCAACTTGGGAATCAAAGGACCGGTTGCAAATTGATTCCAAAATATACTCTCATGCCTATGTTCTTCGGGAAGATCCATCACGACGCGAACATTTCTAACCCATTCATTCTCTTCCGCAACTTCCTTTCCTATATTCCTTAGTTTGAATTGGCTTCCAATTTATTTGTTTCTCTTTGGTACCTCTTCTTGTTCTTTCATAAAATCACCTGACTTGGTAGTTGATGAGGACGCAGATTTTTTTGAGTTATTTGTGCACCCTCTAAAACCGGGATGCACATTCCAGACTTCTCTATTGGAGAGATTTTTCGGTCAAAACCGGTTTAAAACTTTGAAGTATAAAGTATTTTATCTCTCTTATAAAAAATTTTAGTGGAAATTTCTGAGGAACCCAAATTTGGTTCCTCTCTCTTCCATAAACCCATCATTAAGATATTACATATGTGTAGCCCAAAATACAATATCAACGGTTAATAATGCGATTTTTAGTTTCGAATTAGATTTCCATATTTTGAGATGGACTATATTAACCTTAATTAGTTATATTATTAACAAAAACATTTTTAAAAAATTCGGTTGACAGTCAATTGGTGGCCGCTTTTTGTGGATATTTGTTGAAAGTTTTTGTTTGTTCTTTCGTTTTTTTTTTTTAGGTTGAAGTGTTTGGGTTTGGATCCCAGATTTAAGGTGAACATTGAATCAAAATATATCTCCATTAAATACGAGTTTCCATTTGTTTAGATCCTAGGTTGGTCAACAAAAAAACATATTTATTGTTTTCATCAATAACCCAAGTGATGCAAGCTCAACAGAACCAATCCACATAGAATACCCCTGAGTTTGAATAGTGTATGTTTGATAGTAGAGGTGTAAATTGGGATGTGTCAGCACGCTAAAATTTGAGCACAGCCCAGCCCAGCACGTGACTTAGCCCAGCACAGCACATCACGTTAGTTAAATGGGACGTGCTGGGTTTGACTAATTGGCGCAGTAGCACAGCACGTGGCACGGATAACCACGTGGCCCAGCACAGCACAACACGTTAAGAATGCACGACATAACATGTACAAATACACCATATAACAAGGCATAATACATCACATTTTTTGTATATTTCACAAAAGAGTCATTATTCTAGCTAGTTTTTAACATTTTATGCTGGCTTATTTATAAGAACACATATAATACCTTAATATTTGGAAAATATATTTCAATATCGTTGTTATAATGTCGTCACCTATATTTAACTAGAACATTAATTTACATAACAATAATCCAATTTTATATTTGATGGGCTATTTCTTTTTATTGAATGAACTTGTTAGTTTTAATTGAAATAATTTCAATTAATATGTTGTCTAATTAAATTCTTGTGATAATGTCCGACTTAATGTATACATTAAGTGATTTCAAATTGTTTATAGCACGTGTGCCAGCACGGCACGGCACGTTTATTCGTGTGATGTGCCCATGGGTGGTGTTGTGCCTAGCTTTTGACTAGTAAAGCACAGCACGGCACAACACGTTTAAATCGTTGGCACATCACGGCACATGGCACGTGAAGCACGCGACTTCGTGTGCCCTGTGCCGGGCCGGCACGTTTTACACCTCTATTTGATAGTAATCTATGTGAGATGCTATTGGCTCTCGAAGAAACTCAATACTTGATTATTTACAGACAACTACTTGCATAAAATTGGGCTTGGAAATTGATTTAACATTCAGCCATGAACAAGACTAGGAGTGCCCTAGTCTTTTTATTATTTTCTTTTTGCGTGGACAAAGTTTTACAAATACTACACTTCATATGAATTATTACGAGCGTCCTGTAGTTCGGCTGCTGGGAAAATGTTTAAATAGATTCCAAGACCTGATTTTCCTGTTTTATTGATTCCCGTTTTAGAGTTTACTAGTGATAATTGTAATTATCCTATGTGTGATAATTGCAATTTTCACAAGTGATATTTACATCTTTCACAATATTGAAAAAACAAGCCAATAATTTTCACATCATTAACTGTGAAGACTATATCTATCACAATAATGAAATGTGAAAACTCCATATTTCACAAGACAATTAAACAAGGGCAACTGAATGCCCATGATGGGAAGCACACAAATTTCTTAGAGACTTACTGTGTGATTGGTAATCTTGTGGTGCGGTATCAGTAACTAATTAATTGTTTCAACGTCATTTAATAATTGGGATAGTCAGTGAGAAGTCATGCCTAGATAGTGCAAATACATATAGGAGTGAAAATCAAAATTATCACTTGGAAAAATGTGTGAAAACTCAGATTTTCAATAGCAACAGAATGAAACAAGAAAGAGAGGATTTAGTGTCATCCATATGAGAATTTAAACGATGCAATAAAAATGGCAATCTTTTCCATTTGGGTTATGTTGTTGTGTTGCTTCTTCATCCTCATCTTGTGGTGCTTATTACCCTCCGGCAGTTCCTCGTGTTCCTGAACTAGTGAAAATTTGATCTCTCTACTTCATATATACCTGTAACTTTGTATAGGATAATCTTTCAAGCTTAACAATAGCTTTAGCCCCCATATCTTCACATGGTACCTGGTGTTGGTGCCTCATCTGTATGGGTTTTAATCACTTTCACATTTTCTCTCACCTGCTACAGTAAATTTTGGTCGAAAAATTTTGGAATTTTGATATTCATGAAACATGATTTTTGCTTTGTGATTCGGTGATTCGATCCGTTGGTGATTCGTTCCGTTGGTGACTCTATATGTTTGTGTTTCAACACGTTTGTGATTTTATCCGTTTGTGATTATATACGTTTAAGTTTCTGTGAGTTGTTTAACGCACGGAAAGTGTTTGATAAAAAGCCACGAATCAGATGAGCAACAGAGGAGGGTTGTGGTGAGTGCGTTTCGGCTCCTTTGGTCATGACAAGGGAAGGACAACCATCTTCTCCCTTCCAAGACTCTTCTTCTCCTTCGGCCGGTATTAATCACTTGGATGATTCAACCTTCCATTGTCCTTTTAGGATCTTTGATGATTGCCGGGATGGGGTTAGGGGTAGAGGCTTCACTCAAGTTCTCTAATTAGCCATATTCACGATCGACATTTTGGTTCTGTGAGAGAAGGGGTGTATGCGAGCACGTATTGGTAATGATGCGGACATCTATGATGCTTGGGAGGTGGGTTTAAGACACCTGAAGATGTGGTTGTGCGGTGAGTGTATGCACCTTCGTGCCTGGAGCCGTCCCTGTCGTGATCACGGTGATACTATTGCGGGTCCCCTAGATGGAAACAATGCAACATTTTTGATTCATGGCATTATCAAACCTTCCATAGGTTCCCTGGACGCGGGCATTGAAGCATTTAATGAGGAGGCGAATGTTCGACCTTAGAAGTGCTAGATGCAATTTTTAAGAAACAGTACAAGCGATCGCTAGCATTCCTCCATCGTGTAGGCTAAACTTCTCCGAGAACTTGAAAGCGACGATAGACAAGATTCTGGCTAAGCCTACTGAGGTAACATCTTGGATCAAATTGTTGTTATTGCCTAGCTGCACTCTAACTTTGTACTACCCCAAGAATACAAATGAAGCGAGATCTGCTAATAGAAGGAGATTATAGGCTAATAGCATAAATCGGGCCTTGAATGTGTGGAGGGAGACAAATGGCTTCCTTATCTTAGCTCGGAAGTTGTTGGGTCCATCGGGACAAGACAGTAGACAACCTACTCATGGCACCAAGAGGAAAAAAACCAATCTTTAAGCTTGTAAGAGAAAGTTGGCTTCAGGGCACTACGCAGCGGCAGTGCGTATTCTTTCTTCCAGTGGTGTCGCACCTAATACATCAGAAACAGTGAACGAACTGAGGCGCATGCACCCGGCGGCTGAACCACCTGACATACCTTCAGAACAAATTAACGGGGCGGCAGTTTATGTGGATGCTAAGGAAGTATTAGTCACTATTAATAGTTTCCCTAGGGGGACTTCTTGTGGGAGGGACGGTCTCAGAGCCCAGCACTTGGCAGATGTTCTTAGTGGGGCTGCTACGGCGGTGGCTGACGATCTTCTAGCATCTATGGCTGGGTAGTTAACTTATGGTTGGCAGGTAGATGTCCATCTGTTCTAGGTGAGTTTGTGGCCTGCGCTCCTTTAACTCCGTTGCTCAAGCCAGGAGGTGGGCTTAGGCCAATAGCAGTAGGCACGGTTTGGAGGAGGATGTGTTCAAAGTTGGCAGCGTCGGCGGTGGGAAAGGAAATGGCGGTCTACTTGGGTAATCATCAATTCGGAGTGGGTATCCCCGGCGGAGGAGAAGCAATTATGCACTCGGCCAATAGGTTACTCGAGTCGAAAGGGAGGCAGGGGAATATGACCATGTTGTTAGTTGATTTCACAAACGCCTTTAATTTAGTTGACAGGTGCACTCTCATAAAGGAGGTGCGGAGCAAATGCCCAGGTATCGCGAGGTGGGTAGAGTTTTGTTATGCTAAGCCCGCAAGGCTTTATTATAACGATTTCAATTTATCTTCGGCAAAGGGGGTTCAGCAAGGTGATCCTTTGGGACCCTTATTATTTGCTCTAGCTTTACATCCGATGGTCTGTATGATTACTTCGCAATGCAAGCTTGACCTACAAGCGTGGTACTTGGATGATGGCACTTTGGTAGGGGATACGCTGGAGGTGTCAAAGGCTTTAAGCATTATTCAGTCAGAAGGCGACAACAGAGGTCTTCATCTTAATATCAAGAAGACTGATATTTTCTGGCCTGTTGTTGACCCTAGGAGTTTAGCCGATAACGTTTTTCCAACGGGCATCGGTAGACCTTCTAGAGGGGTGAAAGCTGCTGGGCGGCTCGGTTAGCCTAGATCTTAACTTTAGCAACGACATAATACAAGCTAGAGTTGACAAAACAATTTATCTAATGGAAAGTGTGAAGAAACGCAAGATCCTCAAAGTGAGATTCTTACATTACGCAGTTGCGCTGGGTGTCAAGATTATATTTTGCTATGAGGACTGCCAGCCCCTTGGTACTTCTTCAAGCTAAATCCTTGTTTGATCAACGTTTGATGCTTTTTTTGAGACACATTGTCACGGGGGATGGCGCTGGATTCGGACCACTGCAACAACGTCTCTCCACCTTGCCAATGAAAGATGGGGGTCTCGGTGTATACACAATGGAAGATACTAGCCAGTATTGTTACATCGCTTCTTGTTTCCAGACTAGGGGCTTACAACGGACCATGCTAAATGTTTCCCCTGAGGAGGTGACTAGCGAGTGCTTCAAGCAAGCCTTGACAAATTTCCTAGAGGTATGTAGATTGCCTTCTTCTACCTTCAACATTAATAATATTGCCCCACATCCAATGCGTTCGTTGGCAGTGTTATATTTTGATGTTGTGAAGAAGCGGATTCCGTCGCAGTACTATATGTCCAGTGGAGATTCAGTTTTATGGCAAAGCAACAGGATGCCACATGCGTTGGATTTCCTTAAGGCGATTCCCATTTCTGGTTTAAATCAAAGTATAGGACCGAGGCAATTTAGGTCGGTGTTAAGTTATAGATTGGGAATACCTCTTTTCGGGGAAGATAGTACATGCTCAAGTTGCAACAAAAATATGGATATTTTCGGAGATCATGTTGTGCATTGCGCTAATGATGTTGGAAACAAATTCCGCCATGACCTCGCAAGGGATGTTTTCGCTGATATTTGTTACAAGGCTGGCGTACATGTGAGGAAAGAGGTAGATCTTGGATTATTATCAGACAACAATACGCCCTTGAGACCGGCTGATATACTTGTTCACGATTGGGAGAATGGCCAGGATGTTTGTTTTGATGTTACGGTTGTTTCACCATTCACTGGCGGGGGAGCGCGTACTTTTATACCCGGTCAGGCAATTTCGATAGCTACAACGCGTAAACGAATCAAATACCTGGATAAGTGTTCCACTAACGGGTACGTGTTTGCTGTTTTAGCCTTTACGACTTTAGGGGAGTTGGGCGAAGATACTATCATTCTCTTGAAGAGGTTGAAGAATTGTATCACCAATCAGGATGTTAATCATAAGATAGGAGGTACTCTTTTTAATAGAATAGGTTTAGCAATTCAAAAGGGTGTTGGTGCCCAGCTTGTTGCCAGGCTACCCACCAACTTTTTGTAATCTGAACTTCAAAGGCTTTTTATATATATACTGTGTGTATGAACAAATTTAGTCACTCTATCGAACACTTAAAGAACAAGAAGCAAATATTTAGAACTTATTATCACGCAGTGTCCGATTGAGATCACAAATTATCACCCAATTGTGATCAACAAGAAAAGATTAAAACCCATAAAAGTTAATACGTGCATGATTCGAATTAACTCAATCAATATGTGAGTGTATGATTGGAACAAACTCATAAAAACAAAAATATCACACCACTAAAACATGCATGGGTGATTTGGCCAGTACTATTATCTTTTAACCAGATCTTAGTGGTTGAAAGATCCCTTTAATAAAAGTTACAACACTTATAGGAATCAATCGACAAAAGGGTGATAAATGAATTACTACGAAACGAAGCATCGGAGAAAGGGATGGAAATTTGCCCCCACCCAAACCCATCCCCGTGGGGACCCGCCCCTACGGGTTAGGGTTTTACCCGTATAAACGGGGAACGGGGCGGGGTATGGGGAATCCCCGAAAATAGTGATGCGGGGATGGGGTGGGGATGGGATTCAAGGTCCCCACCCCATACCCGCCCCATATCATAACCTATTATCTTTGAACGGGGAACTTTTTTGGAAGATAACGAAGAAGATCATGATGAAATGATTAACAAGGAGGAAGATGGTTAATAATAAGGAACTAAAAAGTAAAAGGAATCATAATACTCAATTGTGGATCAATTGTTTCCTTTATTTTTCAGTTTTAGTTGGTTATTATAAACTTAAAATTTTAAAATGCACGCTTTGTTGCAATGGAAAATATGGAGAAAGTAAAGAGACAAAGAGAGGTTTCTATTGATCAGGATAATATGGTTACATGGATACAATATCCTTTATATATATGTAAAGGTAAACTCTAGGTAACTAGATGGACCACACATCCATGGGCCATAGGCCCTATAACACTCTCCCTTGTGCGGTTCAATAACAAAACTTTATACATAGTGATTCACATATAGTTCTTTGAATGTTGTTCTTTAAATGTCGTTCCCTCCTTGATGACTTGTGCCGAAATCAATTGCCTCATTAAAACTTTGATAAGGAAAAAATCCAGTGGGACAAAACCTTGGTATAACTCTTCACATGTATTACTTCACATGTTGTCTCGTACTTTACATGTAGTTTGTCACATGCAATACGATCTTAAAAGATTGACGAGTCTAAGTTAATTGCCTCGTAAAAACTTTGTCCGAAAAAACCCATAGGGACAAAACCTGAACTAACGAAAAGGAGTACAATATCAAGAAAACTTAGAACATATATGGATACAAATATGTTGCATGTTGCCTCATTAAAACCTTGACAAGGAAAACCCAGTGGGATAAAACCTTGACGAAGGGAAAAGAGTACAACATGACAGATGCAAGTAAAAGTGATCCGTTGCAGATGATCACTTTGCTCCGTTGAAGTTTACTGGTTGCTTATAACTCTTAAGGCTGAAAATCCTCGTGGGAAAGACAATAGCCTTAGCTAGGAAATTAGATTCCCAGTGTTTGTTGTTGTCTCATTAAAAACCTTGCCGAGTAACAAAACCATGTGGGAAAAAGCAACTTCGGTGAAGGAAAATAGTTCAACACACCATTAGATGTACCCCCTGATATCAGACAATTTTCATTAGTCTAATGCAGTCAAAAGGAGTTTATCACACTTTACTTTGGTGACTTGAACGTTTATAAAACCACCCTATTGTTGATTCTAGAAGTTACGTTTCTTAACAGACTATCGTATTTCATTTCTTTGATTCAGATTTTTTCAGTAATATCAACACGATCTTTATGTCTTCAACGTTCAACATACTTGATGTTTTTAGTTTTGTCTCGCTAAAAACTTTGTCGAGTAACAAAACCCTTTGGGAAAAACTATTCTCGATCGAAGGGAAAAAGAGTACAACACAGCTTCGATTTCGAAGTAAAATATGTCGACATCATATCCTTGGATTCTCCCCCTGATATCGGCATCTCCCTATGATTACTTTCAAAGTTGTTCCAGACTATTCCTTTAGTCATGTATTTTTAGAAACTGAATATTGGTAATGACTTTGAAAATAATCTACCATATCTCCCTCTGATTACTTTCGTTGGAAAAGAGATTATTGTTCCTTCTTAATCAACAACTTTTGGATTGCACTTTAATTAGCATTCCTTTTAATGTCTTTGTAGGGATAAAACAAATTTATGTCAATGGTTACTTTAAGTACATGATTACATTCACTATACAATTCCAATGACCTTGCGTTGGCGCTGAGCTATATCTAGCTAACAAGTTCCTTGAGGATGCAAAATTTTATCGAGTACATTATTATACTAAGTACAACAATGCGTCTATTGTACTTAGATATGGGAATTTCATATCCCAACACATCTTCGTCATCTTCCTTTAGACGAAATGGTCACTTACTTACATTTGAACCTCGACTAAACATGGGAGTGCTATCAGGATGCATGTCTTTGTTAAATTGCCTGACAACTTTAGACAAATGCAAACTGGTGGGATAATATACCACAAGCCCAGTATTCGATCGAGATTTACCCAGATTTTTCATCTCAAATTCGGATTTCAAATATCTTTTAAGATCTCTTATTACATCAAGAGTACCCATCATATCTGTACCAACGACATAGATTGCTATAATTCCAAATCAGGAACTTTCTTGTAAATACGCAAGGATAAATAACTTACTTGTCTATCCCCTCCAAATCAAATAGTCACTTATACGGGCATACCACATCCGCCTGATTGCTTGAATCTATAAGTGAGCATTTTATCTAACTGTAAACGCACTTTGTGGTTTAGAGTCATTTGATTTGGGCAACAAAAGTCTATCAATTACTTTTGTAAATATCTTCTATCTCTTGATTCTTTTAGAGATATGTAACAACCGCATACATATGCTGCATTTCAAGTCCTTTTGAAATTACCAATCTAACTAAGTAGCGGAACTCTATAACGTTCATTACAAGAGAACAATTCCAGGGCTTTGTGATAAACCTCACGCCACAAGGCGAGTCATTGTACTTTAAGACTACTTTCTTCTCATTATGCTTTATGGCAAATTAATTATGTATGTCCAATAGGCTTTACACTTGGTTGGTTAGCACTACCACACCAAATACCTATATATTTGCCAAAGAACTAAGTTCTACCTGGATTGTGTAGGCCAAATATGTTGTTTATTTTAAATTAATCAAAATAAAGCATGGTTCAATCTCATTGTGCTCTACTTCTGGAGCAACTATTTATAGATTATATCATCACTGTGCACGCATGATCCTTCCATTGACTCATGTGCATTCTCATAATCCGTCAGGATTTCATTGTTCTCTAGAATCATTTAAAACTTCAGAGCGTCCTTCAATATTGATTCATGGACATAGTCAGAGACAATCAAATGAGATGATTTCATTAATGATACAAATTAGGTTGTGCCTTACTCAACTACTTCCTTTCTAGGTGAGCATTGATCGAACTTGGTGGTTTCTCCATCTTCTTTTATGGAGCCACGACCTCAACTACACTTCCACCAAGTGTAATTAGAATAACTTAGTCTATGGTGTACCCCATACTGAGGATTTCTAACCTTGCAGGAATATTTGCAGCTGGTATGTGTGATCTTGTCACTTTAGTGACATTAGTGTACATTCTGAAAATTGATCATTCTTTGTCACTTCACATTCATTTGTGGAGTACAAGAATCAATATGAGACACAGCTGGAACACACCACGACAATTCATGTCGTTTCCTTAAAAAATACTTTTCCTTATCTCCCACTAACGATGGGAAGACTGTCTCATTAAAATGATAACCCGCAAATCTTGCGGTAAGCGATCGCCTGCCAAAGGTTTTAAAATGCGGATAATTGTTTGGAACTCATTTCCAACATAACTACTTAACAGTTTTGAAGACCCATCATAGTACGATGTGGAGTCGTAATTGCACATATATAGTGCAACCAAAAATGCGTAAGAACACGAATGTCAAGCTTAAATCCAGTTACCAACTGGTACGCATAAAAGGTTGACTAATATTGGGTTCTAAACGAATTAAGTAAAGATGCATCAATATTGCATATTCCCCAAGCAATTAAAGGTAGGTTTGTACGCATAACCATGCCTTAGGCACCATCTGTAACCTTTAATGATAGCCTTTGCGAGACCTTGGGGTATATGATACTCTGCATTTGATCCTATTAAACATGCAATAACCATCAAGTCATTTTTATGTACACTCGCTAGCATTTACAAGGGGTGGTGAGTCCTTACATGTAAAATATATGCTAGTAGTTTTCCAAACGCAAATTTCTTTGGAACTATAATTAGTCCAAAATGTCAAAACATTCACCAGATCCATCAGTCACATCAATGGTCTGCATTCTGCATGAATATTTTTCTAAATTTCACCTTGTTATCTTTGTAATTTGGATTGTTTACCATTTTCATCTTAGGATGGTCTCGATCCTGTTTTACTGAATACTTTGTAAGATAAGTGATATGCTCTCTTACTTAAAAGCATAATGGGAGGGAGAAGGAGGTTGTGCATCTGGTACTTTAGAAAACACTTATTGAGAGATATGACGTGACTTCGCATTCTGTCAATCTTTCTTCCGTTTTTTTTCACTCAAATAAATTGATGTTCGTATGAGTCCTTTCAAAAAAATCATCATGTCACAATCAAAGTGGATTTATGGTTATGTCAAAGCCTTTATGAGTCAATTCCCAATATTTCATCGTCGGTGTCAATATGGATTCAATAATCCAAATACACTAGTGATTTACACTTCACTAGATTGACTCATTAGTTTCTCTAATGTCCTTCCAAATATATTAGAGACTAAAAAGATGCAATCAAATTACATTCTCATCACTGTGAGTTACCACATGATATCCACTTGCATGGGTTTCTGTGGAATTTAACAAGGTGTGATTATCTCTTAGTTCTTATAGAGATTATGTAACTTTTAATCGTTATACCAATTAGGCAACAAATATTAAGCATTCCATCGCTCGGCTATTACATGTAATGATCCAATCATCACATGGTATTATACAAGGAAACAATTCAACAAGCAGTTTAATATATTTCCTTAAGAACTTCGTGTAATAAGTGGTGTGGCTTTATTACGTAACAAAAGAAAAATTATCTCATTTACTTTAGAGTGTTACAGTTCATGAAGATGATATACTTTTCATCATAATGTACGAATGATCCTTTTAACTCAAGTACTTTTGAGTATATCTCAAGTGCTTTAGAGAATTTCAGTCTCATGGAAATGATATACTATTCATTCTGTAAGAGCATACAATGGATATAATTATTCGCAAAAAAAATTCTTTATTTTAGCTAATATAATATCGGTCAAACTATCATGTAGACAATAGTTTAAGATCAAATCATGCAAAATATAGAATCTAACCATACGAATTCGATTGAATAAAGATAAACAATAAGAAAAATTGGCAAAGTTCTTGTTTCCATTAATGTTGACGTCTAATTATGATATGACCTTCTCCAAGAATACAGTGAGTTCGTTTTAATTTAAACTCCCTATAACTCTTATAGTTGACTACTAATATATGATACTTGCATTACAACACTTGTACCATTTTCAGTAAAATGCTTATACCAATATTTTCAACTCTCATTCATATGAGTCAGAATTACATCTCTGTCCCATAATAAGTAGATACATTTACTTTGTATCATTATTACTGGATCCAGAATTACATCTCTGACTCATGAAAACTTATGTGAGTTTCTTTTCACAAAAAGTGAGGTTTGCTTTTAATTAAAACATATCATTGTCGAAGTTATTGACTCATTATAGTCTAACAAGTGGATTACATCCCACTGAACATTCAAGTTTGGGGGAAAATGAATGTTTCGACAAACTTCCTTCAAAGCATTACATCGTCTGAAGTTAATATGTTGCCTTGGAAATGTTGAAGGAATGACTTCCTCTTTGAAAGGTGTATCTTTAAAAGTTGAAGATTTTTATGATGAAAGTATTGTACTTGCGCACACATACTTCCACATCATAGACTCTTTAATTGTGCTCAAGTACTTCTGAGTTCAAAAGGTCAAATTAGAGCCAAATTGGTTTAGTCAAAGTCTGGTCAACTATTTGGTCAAGACCCGGTCCATTAGGTTGACAAGGTCATGGATAATTAATATAAACATATATGGTTCATTATATATGAAATATTCAGGCTAATTGATAATAAGTTTGAAATTATTAGTATATGAGCCCAAACATATCGTTAACCCTAAAAGTTGACAAAATTCTTCTTTCAACTGTTCTGATCGACATACAAATGCATCGTCGTCCGATCATGATATAGTTTTTACATTAGATTTATCACAATGTTTCGACAAACATATTAAAATTTCAAAGACATCCAACGGCTCGATAAAAACATACTTATGACGATGTATGACTATTCCGATTCAAGTTTCTATGGACACAGCATAAAATATCACGTACTTTGGAGTACTTTCCATGGTTGGATCTTTAAGAAATTTTTACAGTGCTTTAAGGAGAACAATATGTAACACATAACAAAAATACAGAATCATCTAACGGTTGTCAAACCTAAAACATACGTTTTTATAAGCTGTTATAAATTAGGGTTTTCCTGAATGTACACAGATTTATTAAAACCCAGTTTTGGAGATTGCATCTTATTCCGATTTGATTGAAATTTTAACACACATAGAAATGACTGATAGGGTTAAACATATTAAAATTTCATGAAAATCTAACGGTGAAATCGCTAGGTTTTATAATCATACGTTTGTGGAACCCTAATATATACTACGAAAACAAAATTTCTTTGTTCAAAAGAAATACCTGGTAACGCATCCATGATGATAAACAAATAGGATCATAACCACACTAATCTTCAAGTAATAATCCATAATCAATCTTGAACGAAGAAAAAAAAAAATTGCACCTGTTGGTAGAGTCGTGCTGATAACGTGTTGCAGTGGAAAATATGGAGAAAGTAAAGAGACAAAGAGAGGTTTCTATTGATCAGGATAATATGGTTACATGGATACAATATTCTTTATATATATGTAAAGGTAAACTCTAGGTAACTAGATGGACCGCACATCCATGGGCCATAGGCCCTATAACACGCTTATTATTATTGTTTGAACAAATTATAAATATTTTTAAATGTAACAAAGAAATATCTTAATTGTTTTTCAAATGAGAGAAAATTACATACTTTTGGTTGGCAACCTAGCGACAAGCTGTGACCCAACACCTTTTTGAATAACGATACCTAATCTATGGAAAATAAAGCTACCAACACCACTACTAGCGTCATTATTAACTAAGCAGTTCTTCAGACGCTTAAAAAAACATAAAGTATCCTCACCTAGTTCTCCTAAGGTAGAGAAAGCTAAAACACCCAGACCATAACCAAGTGAAACACACTTATCCAAATACTTAGTGTGTTTTCGAGCAACAGCATTAGAAATGGCTTTGCCAGGAGCAAAAGAGCGAATGCCATCACCTTCGAATGGAGAAACCCCTGTAACATCCATGCAAACATCCTTACCATTTTCCCAGTTAAGAACGAGGATATCATCTGGTCTTAGATCTTTTCCTTCATCCGTATGAAGCCCAAGAGAAACTTCCTTGTGCGCAGGTACATTATCTTTGTAGCAAATGTCAGCAACTATATCATGCACAAAGTCATGTCTGAACTTATACCCAACATCTTTAGCACAGTGGAGTGCATGATCTCCATAAATATCCATATGCTTGTTACAGCTAGAGCATGACCCATTCTCAACAAACAAAGGGATACCCAATCGGTAGAAAAGGACAGCTCTAAACTGCCTCGGCCCAAGGCATTGGTTAAGCCCGCTGATAGGAATCGCCAATAAATAATCTTGAGCATGTAAATTATAATTATTTACAAAATTTTAAATATTTATTGTAATGTTATGGTAACCCATGGGAAACCCATCCCCTACGGGGATTCCTCATACCCGTCCCCGCCCCATTCTTATGGGTAACGGGTAGGGGATGGGTTTTGGTTTTTTAAACGTGATAGGGGATGGGATTCAAGGTCCCCACCCCATACCCGCCCCATTGCCATCCCTAACCGGAGAATGACTGTGATGATGAAACCAATGTATAACGTAAGTTACGAAACAAATCTTATAGATCCATAACAGTAGATAAACTTATCGAAAGAAGGTGATAATTGGTTTTTCTTTTTCTATACACAAATGGAAAACGTGAAAAAATATAAGAGCTCTGGAATTTTTTAGCTGCAAGAAGAAGGATAACCAAGAGAAAATGACGGTGGAGTTATAAAATATGCTAGTCGTGAATATCGGGATTTTCCTATATTTTGGGTTTTTTGATTGTTCGACGAAGACCGGATACGATTTTAAGAACGGGCCCCTAGCTCAGCTGGTCATCCCCGTTACCCAAAGTTTAATGCGCTCCAGGAAGTCCCAGGTTCGAGTCTCCAATGGCGTAATATTGCAGGAATTAACATGGAAGGTAGTGTTAGTTTGCCCCCCTTGTGACACAATCTCAGCCCCCTCCCGTCGTTTCGGCTCTCTTGGCTAGGTTACCCATGAGGCTCGCTGGTAGGTTAGCACAGCAACATGTTCAATTAATGTAGTAGTATGTCGTTGGAGCTTAGCTTGTTAGGCTTCCAACTAGTTTCATGTAATAATATTTTAAAAATAAACTAATTAATAGGTTAGAAGGTTAGGATAGTAAAATTAGTATACTTATAACTAATTATGAGTTTCATATATATATATATATATATATAGTATCTTAATGGAGGGTTTCTGGCAAAGAAAAAAGTAGAAATGGGCTAGAAATATGTTTCCCCAATTTTTTTATAATTCCTAAAATAAATCAGGGTGAGTTCATCTTCATCATTTTTTTAAGCATAGTCTTCATCATGTCCGGTGGAATTCACCAGGAATTGATCATCCTGATTATGTCTACATTTAAATTTGCGTTATTTCATCAACCTATCTATACACATTATGATATAATATCTGAACACTAATAAACAACTACCATTGACCTCCCAAAATCCAGTCAAACCCTGATTTGTTTAGTTGTTCATTTGTTGATATGTTTCGAATTTTTTTTCCTTTGGATTTTGGATCTGTGATAGAAATATTAAGGCTCAATTTTAAGAGGTAAAGATTTATGAAAAGAAATAAATATTTTTTGGCCAGATTAATTTGAATTTGGTATTGGGTAATTAGAGTCATCCATAAATATTGTTAAGTTTTTCATTAACACCACTAAAATTCTTAGTTTGTATTCTCTTATCATTAAATTTTTTTACTTAAGACGTTGAATAGCAAGAACATTAGAAGAACAAGTGGAAGAAAATACTGTTATGGAAGAAGAGATACGAAATCACTCAAACTTGGTAGTTGATGATGTTGGATTTGGCATCTTTGAATAAAATACTGAACAATGGATAAATATTTATTTGAATAAATTAGTATATGATAGAGAATAGGCTATCCTCGTTATATACACAAGGGACCAACGACTTGTAGTTTCAAAAAAAAAGCAAAAAAATTAGCCATTTGAGCAAAAAAAGAAACGAAAGCCGGCAAAAATAAGAGTATATATAAGCATATATAGGTCGATTGTGAACTTGAAATTCCGGGAAATAGTTACCTTTTCATAATCGGGACATATGTAACTTACATAAAGACCAATTGTGGCTTATAAAACACCAAGAAAAGTGGACATTTCAAATGAAATTAATCGGATTATAAACCTACATTCACCGATTCTTACTTTCTATAAAAATTCTGACAAGGTTAATGAATCGGTTGATATGGGAATTAATGCCTATCGATTGTTGTTGATGCTCATCAAACACGAAGAACATCAACCCAGAATCGGTTGATGTGAGTCTATCATATGCCCCAATTCTGGGTAATGTTCTTTGTGTCACTACACCATATTTAGCGATTAGTAACTAAAATTCTTAACTAACATGTAGCCGTCACGAATTTGTGACCAAAAATTTCAGTTACGAAAATTTAGTGACATAACGTGTTCGGTTACGAATTTTTACTAGTTTAGTGACGGCCCCTCCCGTGTCACGATTAGTGACTGCTGGAAAAAAATGTGTGAAAGAACCGTGTGCAGAGTAACACTCGGTAACACCCTATTGAGCAGCGTGTGAATGAACCATGTACATTCTATCAACTTTACCCTATTGTGTGAATGAACCGCAGAAATCTTATCCCCTTCTTCTCTCTTCGGTCGTCTTCTGCTCTGGGTATGTTCAGGCGATAAAACTAGGGTTTAGAGAACTTTCAATCATCGATCGATTTAGCCGAGAAACATCACAGAAATCTCTTTAATCTTTTCCATGCCTTTCAATCATCGATCTGTGTAAGTGTTAATCCATGAATCTAACACGATCTGTTTCATTTTATTTTCAATCGATCTGTTTTATTTAATTTTTATTTTTTCCATTCTTTAATCTGTGAATCTAAAACAATTTGTTTGACATTAGTTATGTTTTTTTAATCTTCTTCATATAAATCTAATTGAATTTTTTTTCTTCTAATTTCTTATTAGGGTTTGAAGAATTTTGAAGACTTGAAGAATGAAGAATTTTGAAGTATAAATCTTCTTCATATGAACTGATTTTAGGATTTTATGTTAATTTCGAAAATTTCTATTTTTTTAGGTGATTTTTTGGTTTTATGTCTCAGTTCTGTATCTTTTTGATGATTGAAGTGTGTTTATAATAGCAACACCATGTTTGTAAATATCATACTTGCTTATAGTGTCTTATGGTGAATATCATGACAGAATTGTATTTGTTGAGGGATACCATATTTGTAAATATCATACTTGTATGTTCAAGTTTTTGATCCACTAGTCCTCCTGTGTAAAGATGCATACTGTTGTTAGACATGGTGTAGTTTTTTAGGCCTTAGAAGCATAGTAAGTGGACTAGGAAGAGTGCTACCTGATAAAGGTTTACTGATGAATGTGCCCATTGAATTGTAATATTCCTTGCTAAAGTCTTATATATTCTTGGAATGTTTGATGAGAGATAGATCACTCTATTTCCTATGAGTAAATCAATTGCTTAAGAAAAGCAATTGATTCTCTCATAGGATAGCGAGTGTACCAGCACTATCTAGATTCCAGATTGTATGGTCTTATGCTTTGGGTTTATAATTGCAGAATAAATGGATGATTATAACTTCACAATATTGAATAATTAGTATTGAATTCAGTCATTTGGATATTGTTAGTCTTTTCCTCTCGAGCGCATGAAATATTTTATCTACTCTTGAATTTGCGCGTTGCATGCTGATCTTGGTATCCCAGATACTGTAATACGAATGCAGTACCATCCCTTTTGGAATGATGTTTTTATTACACCAAATCGTGTGGTTCCTATCGGAATATTTGATGAGAGCTAGAGTACTCTCTTTCTTTCGAGTAAGTCAATTGCTTAAGAAGAAAGGAATAGATTCTCTCGTAAGAAAGTGAGTGCACCAGCACTCTCTAGATTCCTGTTTGTATGGGCTTAGATGACGTATTCTAGCTTTGGTTGAGTTGTCACATCTAGGAAACATGTTGGTTATATTCGTTAAGATGCTATATATGTTTTACTATTATCTGAAGATTTTTTTATTAAGTGTCATAATGAACTTCAATTGGTTGGCTAATGTTGTTCTGTATCTTTGGTATTTGCAGAACCAGGAGAGGATCCTTTTGGCAAGAGCCAAACAGAAAAGAAGCAGCGGTCACGGAATCTGTTAAGGTAGTTCCTAAATTCCAGTTTGTATGTTCCATAAATATGCTCATCATGATTTGAACTATTACTTCATGTTAAGGTAGTTTTTAAAGTTTAAATTAACTAAAGTTAGGAAGTTTTGTTTTGATATTGACTGATTTTTGTTGAATCATATGCTAAGGGAAACTTTCAAATACATATGTGCAAGTCCCCTGCGTAACCACGTCTTGATCATGGGATCATATATATCATTAAGTTATTACAGTTGTAGTTATTACTTTGCTTGAATGTTAACATAGATATGATTTAGGTATCAATGGTTGATAAAGGCTGGATGAAATGTGCGCGTACTTCTGTTCAATACTTAGAAGGTGTAAGATCATTTATAGAGTTAGTGCGTGAAAATGCTGGTGGAAGAACGAAGTTCTCCTGTCCTTGTAACAGTTGTAAGAATGGTAAAGTACCTCTGTCTCTAGGTGAAATTGATTATCATTTGGTCAAGAATGGTATTCAGTTCACCTATACATTGTGGCATTTCCATGGGGAGAAGTCGCATGAAGGTAAACCCAGAAGTGCTAATGTAGGAGTTGCAGTTGACAACGTAGGAATTGGAGACAATCTAGGAAATTTAGCTGATAATGTAGAAGTATTTGCTGAGAACAATGTAGAAGATTTTGCTGAGAATGTTAATCCCGCTTGTAGTGTAGATGAGAATGTTGGCGTACACAGTAGGGTTCACGAGGATACTAGTAGTAGGAAGAAAAAAAGAGATTTTTATGAGCATGCTAGAGAACCTTTATATCCCTCATGTTCTAAGGAAAAGACACCACTGTATGCTGCTATTAAACTAAATAACATAAAAACCCAATATGGGTTTTCTGACAATGGTGTCACTGCACTCTTAGAATTGTTTAAGGAGTTGCTTCCTTATGGAAATACACTGCCGTGTAAGTTCCATGATGTAAAAAAGTTGATACAAGAAATGGGGATGGACTACATAACCTATGATGCATGCATCAATGATTGTATTTTATACTGGAAGGATCATGCATCATTGGTTAAGTGTCATGTGTGTCAAGAACCTAGGTATGAGAAGGTCTTTAATGACGACAGGAAGCTTACGCAAGTTGCTCGCAAGACATTAAGACATTTTCCATTGATAAAAAGGCTGCAAAGGTTATATAGTGTACCATGGATAGCATAAGCAATGTATTGGCATTCCAGAGCACAGTCAGATGGAAACCTTATGCGTCATCCAGTCGATTCTTCAGCCTGGCGATCTGCGGATAATTTTTCACCGGAGTTCGCCAAGGAACCAAGGAATGTAACATTAGGTATATCAACTGATGGTTTCAACTTGAATGGGTGTTTCAGTCCTAGTTACAGCTGTTGGCCTATAATTATTTGTCCATACAACCTGCCACCTTCATTGTTCATGAAACGAGAGTTTGCAATGTTATGTTTGCTCATATCAGGCCCAAGAGCACCAGGGAAAGATATAGATGTATACTTGCAACCACTAATAGAGGAATTGATAGAGTTATGGAATGAAGGTGTAATCACGTTCGAATCTTTTACTAAAACTGAGTTATTGATGAGAAAGAGATTATTGTGGGCTATTCATGATTTTCCTGCACTAGGGACTTTAGCTGGATGTGTCACTCATGGTTACTATGCTTGCCCAACTTTTGGAGAAGGAATAGTTTCTGAACATCTTCCGTTCACTAAGAAAATTTGTTATATGGGACACCGAAGATGGCTGCCAGCCAAGCATAAGTATCGAGATGATAAAACCAATTTCCCAGGAGGGGTAGAGCACGGTTCAGCACCATGGCCACTGACATGATTTCAGGTTCAAGAGATTGTATCTAATATTAGAACCAAGGTTGGTAAGGGAAAACAACCATCAGTAGCAAGTCGACAGAAACGTAAAAGAATACCTGAAGGCGAAACTGATGCTGATGTAGAAGCTGAGGTTCATGACCACTCCTTATTTACTCGAAGATCTATCCTCTATGATCTTCCTAATTGGAGTTCAAATCTGGTGCGACATAATACAGATGTTATGCATACAGAGAAAAACATAACTGAGCATCTTGTTAACACGATCATGGGTGGAAACAAGTCAAAGGATGGTCCTAATGCGCGCAGAGATACGGAAGCAATGGGGTATAAAAATAAGCAATGGTTGAAAGTGGATGATAAGTCTGGTAAAACAACAATGGAAGATGCTCCTTTTGCAATGACAAAAAAAGAGAAACTTGCATTTTGTACTACATTGAAGAACTTAAAGGTGCCATCTGGTTTTTGTTCCAATCTTCGCACTTGCATCAGTGTTGATCCACCTGAGTTGAAGAACTTAAAGTCTCATGATTATCATGTCCTTAAGCAACATTTGTTTCCGTTACTGGTTCATGCATCGCCTTCGCTACCTAAAGATCTGTGGCTTTCTCTTCTTCGGATAAGTTTGTTTTTCAAAATTTTGTGCGCGAAGGTAATCAACAGAGAACAACTTTTAAAAGCAAAAGCTACTCTAGTGGAAGCAATCTATGTATTGGAAAAATACTTTCCTCCTTCCTTCTTTGTTATAAGCATCCACTTGATGGTGCATTTAGCTGACGAAGCTTTGATATGCGGTCCTGTCAGATTTAGATGGATGTATCCCTTCGAGAGGTATTTATCAAACTTACCTTGTTAGTTAATGTGTAACTTGAGTGTTTTATTGTCATTACTGAACTGTTAACTTTTATGATCGATACTTGTAGGTTGATGAAAGGTTACAAAGCTTTGGTGCGCAATAAAAGGTACATCAATGGCTGCATTGCAAGAGGATATGTGCTTCGAGAAGCCAGCTTGTACAATATGGAGGACATATCAAATGATGGTGGTGGGACTCATAAACATACTCGACAAACCTTTCTAGATGATGATGATGAGTTTGCCGATGAGATGCCTTTGAGTTCTGCCAAAGTTATTACTTTAACTCAAGTACAATATCAGCAAGCTCGTAGGTGGCTTCTGTCTAAGTATGTGGGATTAGATAAATGGCAGAGGTACAACTTCTGAACTTCACAGTTATTAGATATTTCTTGATTATTGGATTGTCAATCTAATTGCCGTTGAACTGTTATTTCATTGTAGGAAGTATGATTTATACCTGAACAACGACAACTTTAATAGTCAGGAAAATCTTTCTTCCATGAAAGGGCCAAAAAGCTTTCTCTTATGGTTACGCGATGAGGTACCATATACATGTTAGCTTCAGAGTTGCTTTATTTCCACTTTCCCTTATAGTTACTATACATATTGTGGTAGATTTTGTGATAATATTGATTTCATGGTACATGGTTTTTGCTAAAACTATATTTAGATTTTTTGAACATGGTCCATGGTATAGTTAAAACTGCATCTTTATTTCCTCTGTAAATATTGTGGTTTTTGTTGTGCAACTAACACACATGTTCTCTTACAGATGATAGAAGACAAAAAGACAAAATCAGTACTTTGGCGACTAGTGCAAGGACCCCTTTTCAAGGCGCAGTCGTATAACAAATACCAAGCCAATGGCTTTTATTTTAGCTGTCATGATTACGAGGAGGGTTTTGTAACACAGAACAGTGGTGTGTCTATGAAATCCATTACAAGACATAGAGCAAAGTCCACGGACATAAATTTGGTGGAAGCTGAAATTACTTATTATGGTGTCACTAAACAAATTATAAAGTTGAACTATATGGAATTCGAGGAAGTTGTTTTTTACTGTGATTGGGTCAGAGTTGAAGATAAGAGTAATGGGTGCAAAGTTGATCCAATCACAAACTCAATAAAGGTCAACTTTTCTAAGCTACAAAGCACTAAGAGAGTGATAGATGAGCCGTTTATTCGTGCATCTGAAGCGACTCAAGTATTTTATTCAAAGGATCTTGATGAAGTGGGATGGTTTTTGGTATTGCATTCATAACAAAGGTTAACATGCACAGTAGATCAGCTAGAAATCCCTACTAGTTATCAGTCAGATCTTACTGACAATGAGAGCTTGGAGAAACTGTTATGTGTCGTTGATGTAGTTTAGAGTCATGTCTGTCATACTGGATTCTGTGTTCTGCATTTCTTCTATACATGGATTCTGTGTTTTATCATATTTGATTCTCTGTTTTATCATGTTTGATTCTCTGTTTTATCATATCACTTGCGCTATCTTAGTAAGTTGCATTTCTTCTATACATAGATGTTTTTTAATGCTACTTTATAGGTTACTATGGCAGCATAAGTGGTGCTGGTAGATGAAAATGGACTTCCCATTTCTAGAAATGCAACTAAGGCCGGCCATATGAAGGGCAATTTGATTCGTAATCTTATCCCTGTCTCCTACAAATCCTGGAGGGATGTGCCAGATAACTTCAAAGAGGATGTCTGGAATGAATTGCGGGTAAATACTTACCTTATAACTGTCAAACTGTTTCAGGTAAACACTTGGGGTATGTTGATTTATGTCAAACTTTTTTTTAGAACTGAAGCTCTGTTTTTTCAGAAATCATATATAATACCGGAAACTTCTAAGCTGAATTTGATAAGGGGAATGGCTCCTATATGGACGAGATTCAAGTGGGAGATGAGAATTGACTACTATGATCCTTATAACACTCATGAAGAAAGGATCGCTCATGTTCCTCCAACTGTAAAAGAAGAGGACTGGATAAAATTCTGTGAAAATGAAAAAGAGGAAGCCCAACAAAAAAGTATAGCAGAGCATAAGAAGAAAAGGAAAAGATATGATTACGCCTGTACTACTGGTCGCAAACCTCTTAGTTTGGTAAAAGCTGAACTGGTACGTACATTCTCATTCCCTCATATCTTAAATGTCTCTGAACTTAAATGTACTCGATTGATTGATCCTACTTCTCGTATTTGTAAAATTAGGAGAGCGAAAATCCTGGAGTTGAGATCACTCCATCTGATGTGTGGATTAAAGCTCATACACAAGAGGGTGGGAAAATTCTACCTAGTGCGCAACCCTACTATGTGAGTTAGGCTATGCTTTATTTCTGTTTACATATTATTCTAATTTATGCAATCTATCTATGTTCACAAAATATGCTCTACATTACAGGATGACCTAAAGAAGGCGCAAGAAGAGATCAATGAAAAAATAGGTGATGGTGAACCTGTAGATGAAATGAATGCATTGATTAAAGCATTTGGAAAGGATTATAGGGGACAAGTTCGTGTTGTCGGTCCTATTTCTCGTACACAATATGATTATTCTGCTCCTGCGCATGCCAAAGTTGCTGAATTGAAGTGCAAAGATTGAAAACTTAAACATGAGGTGAAGGAGATAAATGGCAAGATGGAGGTTCTTCTTACTAGATTTGCATCCTTATGTAACGTTGTGCAGAACATCCAATCTGGACAACCATCATATATTGCCTCGAACCAATTTGATAATGCACATGGTCCTGCGTATTCACCTACTCAGACGACTTAAGCTGGTCAGAATAGTTCACATGCTGCGCTTCCACATGAAGATGAGATATCACCAACTCGATCAGCAGCAGCTGCTCAGAATAGTTCACCTTCAGATGGAGCCAAATGTTCATTGTTGAACTTGGATGATGAGGTCATTGTTGTTGGTCGAGTTTCTACCGGCGAATTTGGACACCTTTGTCACGGATCACATGTAGCTGAAAATCATGTTAAAGTGTTGTTGGACCTCATACTTTTGCCACTTGCACCGACCATAAGAGCTAACCAGTTTGTGAATACCTTTCAAGAAGTTGGAGTTGGAGGCTATGTGGTTCATCCAAAAGTCTGCGTCCGATATGATTAGAAGGGTCAATCTGTCTTTTTGGAAATGATGTGGATAACTCAGCCAGCAGCCTATGCTTTTTTGCTATTTTGTCAGCCATCTTTTTTTTTTATTCGCACTTTTATATGTACGCTGAACAACCTGATATGTTCTCATAGGTAAACTCTAAGTAAACTCTGATGCAGTTGTGCTTAAGGGAGATTCTTATGCAAATGTGCATAAGATAGTACTAATTTTAACTGACTTTGAATGTTAATATATCTTTTTTGTGAATTTTACTTTGTGTATGAGTGTAGTTTTTGTTTCTATATGTGTTTTTGGTTGTGCAGATGACTGCATTTAAGGTTTGCTGAAGCAATAGGAGCCATCTGGGGAATATCAATCCCTGGTAATTACTTGACCTGTTTCTGCTTGTACATTGAAGTTGCAATTTATGGATATAGTTTTAACCTTCAATTTTACACTTTCTTGCGAGGTATAATGTTTAATGATCAAACTGTTGTTGGATTATGCTGTTGGTTACCTTCATCTCTGGTAAGTTTATTTTGTGATCTTCTTGACATGATGCACAACCATGTCTTTCTTATTTTATGTTATATACGCTTCTGAGATCTAAGAAATTCTTGTATTTACTTTTCGGCGGCAGCAATGGCGAAAGGAGACGATGCAGTTCGTAAGAATAAAAACAAAGTCTTAAGAAAATGACTTGATGATGAACCTTCTACTCTGTCTACACGTATTGCTGGTATTATTGCTGCTAAACAGAGACGAAAACAAGGAAATTAGTTGTTCATCTTTTGCTGTGTGGTATAGATATTTTCTGATTGCTGTGATGCTAGTATTTTCTTAGAACAAATTTGTAATGTGTGATTTCTTATAAGTCCGAGAGTTTTATTTCTTAGTAGTATTCTTTGTATGTTTTATCTTGCATCGATATGGTATGCGAGAGTTTGTGTAACTCTATTTATAAAAGCATTGTTTTCTTGTTTGCAGGTGAAGCAGTTATAAAGAATGTCGAGGACAAGCGGATATTGAATAAAGAAACAAGTGGATCCAGGTAAACTTATTGGTATGCTGGAAATCTTATATTTTTGAAGTAATAAAAGAGTTATGTAATACCCTGTAATTTTAGTTATCGTTTCGGGTCGGGATTTAACCGAGTTAGTTAGGTTGTTGTTTGCATTGCCTTAGCCTATATGGGTTGCTTGAACTTCTCTTATCAACTTAGTAAAATGTTAGGGTGGAAATAGTTACCTAATTACAATTCTTATTAATTATTTTTATTAAAAGAAAAAGAAGAGACAATTAAAAAAAAGAGATATAAAACATAAAGAAACAAAAAAAACTAGGAAGGGGAAGAAGGAGATAAAGCTAGGGAGGGGAGAACTCTTAAGGTTTTGGAGCTCAAGCCAAAGGAAAGTTTGCTCTTGCTCTATCAATTTTTATTATTAAGCATTGAGTTCGATTTTGTAGATATAGGTGAACCTTTTGAATTTAAATCCCTAGTTTAGATTTTGAGATTGTTTATGTTTCTGAAATCTGAGCAGCAGGAGCTGGTTGCGTCTTAGAATGCATTTGAACCGTTAGAAATTATTGAATTTTGGATATGTTGTTTATAACTAGTTTCCAAAGACTCTACCAAAGTTTCATGCAAATCAGGTGAGTACAGGTACCCAAATCAGCTGTATAACAGAGACTTTAGGTACAGAATTTTGTCAGAACGTGAGTAGGTTGGATACCCTGGATTAGGAGTTTTGTCATGTATAATTACTTGAATTATGGATATAATAAACCCATTTGTATTATCATGCTTCTGTAAAACTTTCAGAGAAATTGGATGTCCAGAAGTACCCTAATTAGATGAAGTTTCCTTTTGTGACTGTACATTTTCAGTCTGAATTATGCTTATAAAATCTCTCTTATCTTTATATTTAGCCGTCACTTTTACTTGATATTTTTATGAAGTGTCTCTGATATAGTATTTAGTCTGTGGTAAACGTTTCACCATGTTCTGATCAGTATAAGACATGATTTTGGCAAGTACAGTAGACTGGACTTGAATAGCCTATTCCCTGAATTATTTCGGTATTGGGTTGAAGCTTGAATTTTGTATGAATATGTTTAGTCAGTTTGAATGGTCATGCAATATGTTTCATCAGGGATGAATTGAATATATTTAAGCTTATTTAAGAGCTGAATCTCTGTTCAAGTAATTGTGGTTTATTGAAAGCTATTTCGTATTAAACCATTATGTTGAAAGGTCGGGTTCACAATAGCTATCGCGCTTGGCCTGGAAATTGGGGTTGTCTTTACTTTTGGGGTTGTCTTCACAATAGCTATCACGCTTGTGAGAGTTGGTGTTGAATAACATTGAATGTTTCGTTTGGGTTATATATTGTGAATGTTTCCTCGAGTTTTTAAGACCGAAGTTAAGCGGTAATGTTGAGACGTGTCGGACTAAGATTCTCGATTGGGGTTGTGAGTGTATATATATCTTATACTGAAAAGAAAAGAGTAACCTAGCCAACCTTTTCTTCTGCTTTCCATTATTCTTTTGTAGTTGTGAATGATATAATGGAAACTAAAATCTAAATTAGTAGAAATATCTAGAGATTCTTTATATCAAAGACGATTTCTTCGGTGATAAAGCTCTTCCTTGTATTGTTGATAGTTTTTGGATTGCGATTCGAGGTAGGCGCAACACAATCAAAAATCTTCTTTTTATTTAAGTTTCTTTTAATTAAATTTATGTTTGCAAGTTTTCATTAATATATGGATGATAATCGATGTTGTGAGCATGATTATGAATGTTGGGCTGCGGTCCATAGATTGTGATTCTTAAAAATTATTTATGATGGGATACGAGATATCCTTGGGAACGGTTTTGTTTCCTAAACCCACGTGGGGCTCCCTGGGGCGAGCGTATTGATTGAATTTATTGTTGTTTATGAACGGGATACGAGATATTCTTGGTAACGGTTTTGTTTCCTAAACCCACGTGGGGCTCCCTGGGGCGAGCGGATTGATTGAATTTATTATTGTTTATGGATGTGGTGTTTCCATATGTTGGCTCCCTGGGGCGAGCGGATTGATTGAATTTATTATTGTTTATGGATGTGGTGTTTCCATATGTTGGCTCCCTGGGCGAGCGGATTGATTGAATTTATTATTGTTTATGGATGTAGTGTTTCCATATGTTGGCTCCTTAGGGCGAGCGGATTGATTGAATTTATTATTGTTTATGGATGTGGTGTTTCCATATGTGGCTCCCTGGGGCGAGCGGATTGATAGAGATTATTATTGTTTATGGATGTGGTGTTTCCACATGTTGATTAATATGGGCTCCCTGGGGCGAGCAGTTGATTAATTTGGTTCTCTTTTCTTCATTTGATATGGGCTCCCAGAGGAGGAGCAATATTTTAATGGGTCGAACAAGTGTCTTGGGTAAGTTTAACCTTAATGATTTGATCATCTTAAAATCGTTGATTGTGTATTTGGTGCATCGCCTGATGAACTACGGTCGTGCTTGATCCTTTTGGGTACGTAGGCTTAGCGGTCCAACACGTAGAGTCATAAAAATTTAGGTTAAATCAACGGTTAGATCTTCCGAAATGAATTTCTAAGTTTTTATTGCACGACAGAAATGGTAACATGAACATAAACTAAATAAGATTGAATAAATTATTTATTGAGCTTGGGCTTAGTAGCCGGGCCTCGGCTATGGTATCCAAGTGGCACCTCGGGTTTTGAAAACCGGGGGGGGGGGTCACAAGTTATCTGCCTATACTTAGCATTTATGGATCATCTGACAGTTGAACTCAACATGAACGCAAGTATCATATAGCAGTTATTTTTGCTTCTTATATTTTTGGATGATAAGTAATCTGCCTATACTTAGCAGTTATGGCACTTATATACTTAGCAGTTATGGCTCATGAACACAACAGAAATTGGATTGAATGACTTCTTTTGAATGTTGGAATGCTAAATTGGATTGATGACTTCTTTTGAATGTTGGAATGTTAAATTGGATTGAATGACTTCTTTTGAATGTTGAAATTTTTGAATTGGATTGTATTGTAACAATTCCTGGGGATAGGGTACCTGCGGGGTAAAATGAAAGGGAGGGAACATTAATATTGACCAGGTCAATAAAGGCTGACTTTTTTTTTGTAACAAAAGGATTTGTAACGGCAAAGAAGTGTCACTAATTTTTTACCAGGATAGTAGGAATCAGTCAACGTTGACCTGGTCAAACAATTAGTAACCCTGGTAAAAATTTAGTAACGGAAAATTCTAAGTTACTAAATTTTTACCAGAACACTGAAGTCAGTCAACATAGACTTAGTCAATGTATTTGTAACCAAGAAAAAACAATTAGAGACGGCCGTACGACGGTTACGAATTTTCATTTTGTGACAGTGGAGTGTAAGTTACGAAGTACGTCACAACCCCAAATTCCTAACAGTGACATGTTGGTTACAAATATTTGTTACACACCTCGTTGTGACGGTCTTTGTGCGTCACAACTCCATTTCGTGACTGAAATAGTGTGTTACAAAACGCAAAATATGGTGTAGTGTGTGTTTGATGAACATCAACAACAATGGGTAAAAGTTAATACCTATATCAACCGATTCTGGTTTAGTTTCATTAAAATTTGATGAGGAAATTTTATAGTTTCATAGTTAAATCATTGACGAATCCCTCTTAAGAGGAACTGATTGAAGGGATTTAAAGCAATCACTCGAATTGTTTGTCACGAAAATATTATTTGAAACCCCAAAAAAATGAATTATTGTTTGGGATTAGGTTTTAGTGTTTGATCATCATGGGAATTGAATAAAAATTAGGTTTCAATTTATTGATTAAAGGTTATTGATAAAAACTATTTAGGTTTATGTATTTGTTTTGGATAATTGGTATTATTAAGGTTAGTGTAAAGGGTAGTTTGGTATTTTAATACACTTTAGACGCCCTATATCCCCTTCTCTAGGTTGGAGAAAGAAAATGATAGACCTAAAGTAAAATTAATTTCTATAAGCCCCAAGCTACCTAGGTTTTAAAAAGTAAAACAAGTTGTAATAGTACAACTTCTTTTGATAAGTTTGATATAAAATCAGATGGGATTTAAAAAAATTAATTGTATTTTTTTTTTAGAGAGGAACGAAGTCATGATATTCATATTCATTGTTTTTCCTTTTTCTTTATGACTATGGACCCTTGGACTTTTCTAGGGCCGGATGGATTTCCTCCAGGTTTCTACCAGTCTCAATGGAAAATTATCAAAGAATATGTATGTAATTCAATCAAGTCTTTCTTTCATTCGATATTTCTTCTCAAGCAGTTGAATAAAACCAGAGTCTCTTTGATTCCTAAGACACATACTCCACAAAGACCAGAGGATTTTAGGCCAATTGGTTTGTGTAACATGGTGTATAAAATTATATCTAAGATTATTTCTTTAAGAATGAAGAAGCACATTGTTAACATTTCCCCCCCAATGCAGGAAGCTTATGTCCCAAGAAGGTTGATATCTGAAAATGTATGTTTGGTCCAAGAAATTGTTTAGGCTATAAAGAAAAATTAAGGCAGAGGTGGTAACTAGGCTCTAAAAATGGACATGTCCAAAGCGTTCGATAGGATGGAATGGAGCTTTCTAATTGATATTCTTAATAAGTTTGGTTCTGGTAGTAAAATCTGTTAGTTGATTGCTCAATGTATAAGCATAACTCAAATTGAGGTTTTGATCAATGGTTCTCCTGCTAAAGTATTCCAGCCAACTCGTGGGATACGGAAAGGTGATCCTAATTTTACCGTACTTATTCATTTTAGCTATGGAATCTTTCTCCAAATTTCTAGCTCACTGGTGTGAAGATTTTTCATTCATCTCCTAAGATTAATCATCATTTATTTACGGATGATTGTCTTCTCTTTTGTAAGGCTAATATCTCTCAAACAAATAAACTTCTCAAGGTTATAAATGATTTCAGCTCTTGTTCAGGGCAGCTAATAAATTATAGTAAATCTGCAATTTACTTTAGTGGTAACATGGAACCAACTGATTGTCAAGATATCTGTTAAATTCTTCAAGTTAGGAAACTTGACATTAAAGAAGAAAAATACCTTGGTTTTCCTTTCTTTGCTGGTAAAAGAAAGAAAAATCCTTTTCTTGTTTTTATTGATAAGATGGACATAAAATAATCCAAGTGGAATGCAAGCAATATGTCAGAAGCAAGAAGAAGTGTGATGATAACAAATGTTACTAATTCTATTCCTATTCATCATATGACGAGTTTCAAATTACCCGATGTTACAATTAATAAGATAAATTCCTTTTAGCAAGATTTCTGGAGAAATAAAAAAAAAGTAGAGGAACATGGAAAAGAACTAGTAAACCCAAAGAAGAAGGTGGTTATGGTTTCCGTGATATGCAAACTTTTAATAAATCTCTTCTTGCGAAGTCTGCATGGAAACTCTGTACGGATAAATCCAGTATTATGGCAAAATCTTTTCAGGCTAAATATTATCCATATGAAGATATTTTTGAAACTCATAAGAAGTATAACTCCACTTGATCTTGGAGAAGAATCAATTCTGACTCCTGAGCTAAACTTTTGTTAAAAGAAACAATTGCTGGAATTTGGGTAATGGTGAAAACATTCTAATCTGCAAACATCGTTGGATTCTAGAAGTTCAAGGTCATCCTTAACCAAATCAAGGATGTACTTCTTGTCAGCATTATACTTATGTCATCCATCTAGTTTTCCAGAATTCTTCTTCATGGGATATTTCTGTTCTTCATGAGTTGTTTGAAGCTAATACTGTAAGTTACATCATCGGATTAACTATTCATAGAAACCAAGGTGATAATATTATATGGTTGCTTGAGAAAAATTAATGGAAACTTATCAGTCAAGTCATGTTATCGCAAGATGTATGAAGAGACTAACTCCTATCAGTCGATGCGCCCTAGAATGCAAAATATTTATAAAATTATGTCGAAACTCCCTACTCTGTCAAGAATATGTTAGTTTCTGTAGAAAGCTATCTCAAATCTTCCTCCTACAAGAGATGTTCTTGGTCCATCTATAGTGGGTTCAAATGATTCATGTCCTTTCTTGGCCAGCAACAAGAATTTGCAGCTCATGTTATAATGAATTTTAATATTTCAAGAGTTTTCTGGTTCTCATCCATCGGCTGGTCATCTAGTAACTATAATAATCTTTCAGACTGGATTTGCAGCTGGTTCGACAGTCTTCATAACAATCAGTTTACAAAGTTTGATGTAATTAAGCAATTTATTATAGCTTGGAGTGTCTGGTCGGCAAGATGTGAAAAAGTTTTTCAAAACACTAATGCAGATCCTGGCAAGATTGTTGGTGCCTGTAGAGTGTTATTTGAAGAGCATGATGTTAGACAAAAATGCAATCACACTAGAACTGATAGAGTAAATAGAGAAAATGTTCACTGGATTCCTTCTTCTTTATATTTTCTTAATATAAATTGTGATGTCTCGTTTCAGAATGTTGATAAACTAGATGGTATTGGACTGATTCTTCGAAATTTTGTAGCAGTTCAACAAGCATCCAAATATATCCACCTGAAGGATATCAGGAGTGTAAAACAAGCTGAAAGCATAGGTCTGTGGGAAGCATTCAATTAGGCTAAACAAATAAGGTTGAAAAGGGTGCTTTTTGAGGTTAAAACTAAACTGGTGGTCGATGCAGTAAATAAAAACCAGGGAGTTGTTGATTGGTGACTTAATAACCTTATCAAGGACATCAAAATGTTTTTCAAAACTTTTACTTCTTGGACACTTAGTTATATTCCAAAAATAAGAAATAAAGTAGCAGACAACCTTTCTAAACTAGCTATAGTAGATGGTTTAACTAGTAGTTGGAGTAATACTGCTCCAGATGAGATCAAATATCATTTATTTGAAGACACTAAACATGTAATTGTTTAACATTCTGAGTAATAGTCTTGCTTTGCTTAATAAAAAAAATGGAATGGAATGGAAATAGTATAGTTACATGTGTTGGTAGTAATAGAGAAAATACCCAATGCCACCTCACGTGGTCATCCACTTACTTTTTTTTTTACTTGGCTCATAAATCACTAAAACTCATTTTTTTTATGAACATATACCACTAGTTTTCCACATAAAGGTACTAGCTAGCTTCACAACGAGGTCTGCTCTTCTGACGCCTATCTTTTCCTTTTCCTGTTTAATTACTTTTCAGCATATCCGATAACAATCTTTAGTTCTTGTTGGATCTCTGCTCTAGATGATGATACTGTAAGGTCATACCATTGAGACCCAGGTTGGAAACTCTGGTATGACTGGTACATTTCATATATGGAATCTGCTTCATCATTTAACATGTTGATTTTTTGTAAGCATCCTATTTCGTCTTGATCAACCAGCAATTTGTTTGTTATTCCTTCTTTCTAGCCTATCAACTTTTGCACACAATGGAATACTCATGTTAGTCATTTGAATGTGCATTCTTACAGTTTTATAAGTAAAACGTTACGGTTTTAATTGACAATTTCTTAGAACTTTCAATGCTAGTTCTTGAACAAAATGAAAATCAAAGATTAGGAGATGAGGTACTTTGTTTATCCTGGGTTCAATTCTTGTGCCATTCGTACAAAATAACCTGGCATTGTCAACTAGATTATAGTAATTCGGAAATGCATTTGCAAAACCTTTGTGTGATGTTAATTGTGAATTCTCCCTCACAGCTCTTCCAACCAGTATTGCTCTTCTGTTTTTAGTATTCAAAGTAGTCTTAGCAGTAAATAAAGACTAGGGAGTTGTTGATTGGTGACTTAATAACCTTATCAAGGACATCAGAATGTTTTTCAAAAATTTTACTTCTTGGACTCTTAGTTATATTCCAAAAATAAGAAACAAAGTAGCAGACATCCTCTCTAAACTAGTTATAGTGGATGGTTTAACTAGTAGTTGGAGTAATAATGCTCCAGTTGAGATCAAATATCAGTTATCTGAAGACACTAAACATGTAATTGTTTAACATTCTGATTAATAGTCTTGCTTTGCTTGAGAGAAAAATATGGAATGGAAATAGTATAGTTACGTGTGTTGGTAGTAATAGAGAAAATACCCAATGCCACCTCATGTGGTCATCCACTTACTTTTTTTTACTTGGCTCGTAAATCACTAAAACACATCTTTTTTTTTTAATGAACATACCACTAGTTTTCCACATAAAGGTACTAGCTAGCTTCACAGTGAGGTCTGCTCTTCTGACGCCTATCTTTTCCTTTTCCTGTTTAATTGCTTTTCAGCATATCCGATAACACTCTTTAGTTCTTGTTGGATCTCTACTCTAGATGATGATACTGTAAGGTCATACCATTGAGAGCCAGGTTGGAAACTCTGATTTGACTAGTACATTTCATATATGGAATCTGCTTCATCATTCAACATGCTGATTTTTTGTAAGCATCCTATTTCTTCTTGATCAACCAGCAATTTGTTTGTTATCCCTTCTTTCCAGCCTATCAACTTTTTCACACAATGGAATACTCATGTTAGTCATTTCAATGTGCATTCTTACAGTTTTATAAGTAAAACGTTATGTTTTTAATCGACAATTTCTTTGAACTTTCAATGCTAGTTCTTGAACAAAATGAAAATCAAAGATAAGGAGATGAGGTACATTGTTTACCTTGGGTTCAATTCCTGTGCCATTCGTACAAAATAACCTGGCATTGTCAACTAGATTACAGTAATTCGGAAATGCATTTGCAAAACCTTTGTGTGATCTTAATTGCGAATTCACCCTCACAGCTCTTCCAACCAGTATTGCTCTTCTGTTTTTAGTATTCAAAGCAGTCTTAGCAGTAAATAAAGACCAGGGAGTTGTTGATTGGCGACTAAATAATAACCTTATCAAGGACATCAGAATGTTTTTCAAAACTTTTACTTCTTGGACACTTAGTTATATTCCAAAAATAAGAAATAAAGTAGCAGAAATCATCTCTAAACTAGCTATAATAGATGGTTTAACTAGTAATTAGAGTAATACTACTCCAGATGAGGTCAAATATCAGTTATCTGAAGACACTAAACATGTAATTGTTTAACATTCTGAGTAATAATCTTGCTTTGCTTGAGAAAAAAAATGGAATGGAAATAGTACAGTTACATGTGTTGGTAGTAATAGAGAAAATACCCAATGCCACCTCACGTGGTCATCCACTTACTTTTTTTTTACTTGGCTCGTAAATCACTAAAACACATCTTTCTTTTTTTTTTTTTTTTTTTTTATGAACATAGCACTAGTTTTCCACATAAAGGTACTAGCTAGCTTCACAGCGAGGTCTGCTCTTCTGACGCTTATCTTTTCCTTTTCCTGTTTAATTGCTTTTCAGCATATCCGATAACAATCTTTAGTTCTTGTTGGATCTCTACTCTAGATGATGATATTGTAAGGTCATACCATTGAGAGCCAGGTTGGAAACTCTGGTCTGACTGGTACATTTCATATATGGAATCTGCTTCATCATTCAACATGCTGATTTTTTGTAAGCATCCTATTTCGTCTTGATCTACCAACAATTTGTTTGTTATCCCTTCTTTCCAGCCTATCAACTTTTTCACACAATGGAATACTCATGTTAGTCATTTCAATGTGCATTCTTACAGTTTTATAAGTAAAACGTTACGGTTTTAATCGTCAATTTTTTTGAACTTTCAATGCTAATTCTTGAACAAAATGAAAATCAAGGTTTAGGAGATGAGGGACATTGTTTACCTTGGGTTCAGTTCCTGTGCCATTCGTACAAAATAACCTAGCATTGTCAACTAGATTACAGTAATTCGGAAATGCATTTGCAAAACCTTTGTGTGATCTTAATTGCGAATTCACCCTCACAGCTCTTCCAACCAGTATCGCTCTTCTGTTTTTAGTATTCAAAGCAGTCTTAGCAGAAGTCCAAATGCATTCAAATTTAATAAATGCGCCCGAGAAATATAAACAATGACTATGTACCTTATTCCTCTGGCGACGGCTAGATAAGCATCGGATACAACTCCAACCAATTCTATTCGGTATGGTTTTTGCTCATTAGTCAATTCTTCATCTTGCTCCCAATAGTTTTCTGTCACTGTTCCATCTGCAGCAATTTTGTATCCAACTCCCATTCTATACTTGCAACGATGAACGTTCCTGGCCATTGCGATGGTTTGCTTGACAAATGGCTCCCATGAAAGTGTGCCATCCAGTATGACATCACGACCTCTGTTTAATGCTGTTACAAGCACAGATGCTGCTGCGTCAAGGGACGATTGGTGCACCTGTTTTACTAAAACTTATTGAGCATGCTTGTAAATATGTAATGTTAAATTTAGAGGGAGTTGAACAACGAGGCACATGTCTTCTTTCTCTTTTTTTTTTTTGTTCGGTCATGTCTTCTTTCTCTTGCTATAGATACCTAGTAGTAAGGGGGAAAGCAAGAGACAACTAACCAGCTCGGCAGTTTGGAGCATATCTTCAGGGTGTCCATTAGAGCGGATAGCTTGGTAAATGACATCTGATTCCTTGAATGCATCAGCCTCTACTATCACAGCTTTCTCTGCCGCTCCAGACCAAAATGACCTGTATCCAGTACTCGCACATTCAAAATCTTAATATTTTTCAGGTCAACACTCAACAATGACACTTTGGTTTGTACATTACAGGTTTCCGAACTGAAAAACCAATGTTGCTTACTCTTTGCAGATGTGCGTGAGAGAAGTACTCTTGCCAGCTCCCATTCCACCACCCATGAGAAGCAGGACTGGACTCCTGTGACCATGGGGCACGGGTACCATCACAGCATTTTTGCAGTCATTTTCTTCGTCCTTTGTGATTCCTACGGCTTTGATTTCTTCCACTAAAGTACAAAATATCCGTTTTACTTTCAGGTGTTTAACCACGTTTTCGAATCTTTGTTTCCTGTAAAACCCCAAAATACACCAAACATATATGAGACAACAACCTAAATTCAGATTATACAATTCTTCAGTCAGCTTTCGGTCTATTGCCAAAGTCAAAAAAGAAATAACAGAAGTTCCTTCACCTAGTGGTTGCCAGAATGACGCATTTGAGCCTTCTATATGGCAGATCTGAATCAGCTTTCAAAATCTGAAAAAGAAGATGCAATGCAATTTGGTGAGCAAAAATTCAGTCGCATATGTTTAATGATATATATACCTGAGTCACCTAAACCGATATATGTTTAATGATATATATACCTGAGTTACCATAGCCGTGGCTCGATGCCAGTGGAATGCAAAATAACCAAGTATACATCTTTCAAACTCCTCTACGAATTTCACATAAAGTTTGTCGGCGTCAGGTCGATCCCCAATATAACCGTAAATATTGACTTCGCACCCCTTTGTGGCTCTTAAATAGTCATATGCTAACTTGCAAAGTTGAGGGCAGTCACTTGGATCAGAGAAACCAATTTGTCTAGCTACGTGCACAAAACAAAATAATTATATGCTCATCAAACAAATACTGCAGCATGTTTTCCGATTTACCTACCAACATAAACAGAAAACCTTTCTAGTTTATCACAGCACACCGATGTTGTTGGATTAAACAGTATAGGGACGATGGTTTCACTGTGGTTTGCAGTTGAAGACGACCCAGCGAATGAGGACTTATCTTTCTGCATGATATGATATGATGATATTTATTCTAACAGTGATTGAAGCTCTTTAAAGAGAGGGAAACAAAGAGATTGAGATGATTATGTATATATCGAAAGAGAGAAATATATATAGTGATGATGAAGGTGAAGACATGACGTACAAAAGCATTTCCTAGAAAAACAAATTAATGTCGTAGCTCCACTAATGTCAACTTAATTCTAACTAATCCCATTATATAATATATAACAATTATTTTTATTCCTTTCACGATAATTTGAATAATCAAATGACTCTGGTTGTTAAAATATACCCCTGGTGACATATTTGTTGGTGGTGGGTAGTGGTGGAGATGGACTGACTACCAACAACAGGTTCATCACTAGTCTTCCCTGGTTTATATTATTTTTCCTTATTATTTTCATGGCGCTTTCACTTTCGGTACTCCATCGCATATTTAGCAATTGTTAAAACTGTCATATTTGCAGCTTCAATGAGCTAATTTATCCTCGCTGTTTGTATGGCCAAAAGTTGGTGCAGCTCTTTCTGTCTACGATGATTTAAAGTTCTTTTGATTCCACAATATTTATACAGCTAAAATTTAGAAGTAATGTTGTCGTATGTAAGCTCCCACAAATATGAAGAAGAATTGTACCCATGAACAAATCAAAATTGAGTTTAAAAAAACAAAAAAGAATCAAAGGTAATTAAAAGAATGATAAATGCATAATGCAAGTGTGAAATTGTGTCTGATCAAAACAAAAACAAAAAAGTGTGAAATTGTGAAAATTCCTTGAGGGAAGAGGTCAAAGAATCAATAAACCAATCACAAATTGTTGAATTACAATAAAATATGGAAATTGGGACTTTTTGGTTAAAATAGTTCGTCAACTTCGGGTATATTTTTCTGACGCATGAGTTTGGTTATACGTTAATAGTTCTATGGCTAAATTATTGCAGAATTATTAAGAATATTTTATCAAAACGAAACTTAATTGGTTATTGATGTGTAATTTTAATGTGTATAACAGGTATTGACCAAGGTATTGAAAGCGTGAAACGAAACATGACTCGTTTTCTATTCTTGAGAAGTGAGGCGTAGGTTGAAGCGGTGATTCATGATTAGCGGTGAATCGTAGAATATAAAATTTGGTATATTATGAAGGTTAGTAATTTCGGAAAATGGGTCATTTGTCCAAAAAAAATTAAAACACGGTTCAAATGGATTAGTAAAAAAAATTATGGGTGAAATAGACAAAAAAAAATAGCAAGGATGAAACTGGATTCATCCTGGCTTAAACTTAAAGAATAGCAAGGATGAAACTGGATGCATCCTGTGTAAAATAAAAATAAGAAAAAGTATCTGAAAATGGGCAGGATGAAACTGGTTACATCCTGCCTATTTTTAAATTTTTGTCCATTTAAACAGTATCTAAATCTAACTGTCCTTTTCACCCAGAAAATTTTGATTTTGATCTTTTTAACCAATTTTGTGTAGTAATTTAAGATGACATAATTTTGATATTTTAGCGCCATTTTTTTAGCTAATTTTTTGGTGACATGTTCTTATAAGTCTCTAATTTAATTTGGTAGTGACTAAATGCAACCCACGTTGATATTAATTACAACCCTTCTAAAATTATTAGGAGATATACGATATTAATGTATATATTTGTTGTGTTTATATTTAGATATGTTAGGCAAGTCTTTAGCTGAAGATGGCAGGATTTCTTTTAGGAGATTTTCTAACCATAGTTGAGTCTGTGTATGTTCTCTATTTAACATGCCTTTGTAAATCTCTGTATTCAAGTTATGAAAGAATAATTTCATATCTCCAAACACATCGTTTCATGGCATCCGGGCCAAAAACGATTTAACCTCAAAGAATCATAAACCATTTGTTAATCGTCTGCGCCGAAGCTTTGCGCCATGACAGGGAAAGAATCAACATCTAATGATAAAGGATCAACATCTAATGATAAAGAATCAACATCTAATGGTGAACGAAAAAATGACCCAACTTCGCCATATTATTTGCATCTGTTAGATCATGCGGGTATGAATATATCTCCAGTGAAATTGAATGGTGAAAACTATGAAGAGTGGTCTAGATCTATGCGTATTGCATTTCGATCCAGGCGAAAACAATCCTTTATGGATGGAAAAATCACACAACCTAAAGAAGATGATCCATATATTGAAGATTGGTGGACCGTTAATTCGATGCTTATTGGATGGATTTCCACATCTATTGAGGAGAAAGTACGATCGACAATAACTTATTTCGAGACTGTCAAAGAACTATGGGATGACCTGAAACATCGCTTTTCGATTGGTAATGGACCAAGAGTGTTACAACTACGTTCAGATCTTGCCAAATGCAGACAAGATGGACAAAGTATAGCAGAATATTATGGTAGATTGAAAGTTCTTTGGGAAGAAATCAACAACTATGTTAAACCTCCTGTATGCAATTGTGGTAAGTGTACCTGTTCTCTTTTTACTCAATGGGAAAAGCAGCGTGAAGAAGAACGCATACATCAGTTCTTAATGGGACTTGATGATAGAGTTTATGGGACTATTCGCTCTCATGTAATAGCTCAAGATCCTCTTCCAACTTTGAGTTGTGTGTATGCTCTAGTAATTCAAGAAGAAAGACATCATACCATTACCAGGACCCGTGATGTGCGTGTCGAAGCAGTGGGTTTTGCAGTTCAAGCCCAAAAGGCATCAAAAGGACATGCTGTCCGTATGTCTTCAACGTCTGCCGATAAACCAAGTTGTAAGCATTGTGGGAAAGCAGGACACGATATGCAGAACTGTTTTAAGCTGGTTGGATTCCCTGATTGGTGGGTATAAAGAAGTTCTAGAGGACGTGGAAAACACAGCAAAGGAAGTTATGGAGGACGTGGACAACATGGGAAAATTTTTGGTCGTGGAAAGTCGTCTCCTGTTGTGGCTAATACTGCACGTTTGAATAATGGCGAGCAATGTGGTGGAAACACTCTCACATCACAAGATCGAGCAGCACTTGCAAATACTCTCACTGACACTCAATGGGAAACAATTATGAATATGTTTAATAGTTCTAACAAGGATGGGTCGAAAGAAAAACTTTCTGGTAAGTGGATTCTTGATTCCGGGGCTTCAAGACATATGACAGGTTGTAAAGACTACTTACTTGAGACCTACCAAATAGGGTCATCTGCCGTAGCACTTTCGAATGGCACATATTCATATGCACAATGCAAGGGAACTGTGTCATTGGGAAATAACATGAAACTGATTCATGTTTTATTTGTTTCTGATCTGAATTGCAATTTAATTTCGCTGGCAAGTTTAATTAAAGATTTGCGATGCATTGTCACATTGACTGATAAGTTGTGTTTGATACAGGACCGCACTATGAATAATTTGATTGGTGTGGGTGAGGAGAAAGACGGGGTCTATATTTTTCGCAGTGGTGCACTGGCTACAGCTAACCGGGTCACTACAGGGGAAAACTATCATTTATGGAAGAAGCATTTAGGTCACGCTTCTAATAAGATTGTGTCTTTACTTCCTGGTATGAATAAAGGTGATTGTCAGAAATTTATTAATGAACCTTGTGAACCTTGTTTTAAGGCTAATCAGACTCGAGATATGTTTCCCATTAGTACAAATAAAGCTGATGATTTGTTTTCTTTAGTCCATTGTGATGTATGGGGTGCTTATCATACTAAGTCTTCCTGTGGTGCACATTACTTTCTTTCCATTGTTGACGATTACTCTCGATGTGTTTGGGTTTACTTGATGGCACATAAAACTGAAGTGGTGCAAATTTTTAAGAACTTTTGTGCTATGGCAAAGACACAATTTGATAAGAAAGTTAAGATGGTGAGAAGTGATAACGGTACAGAATTTCGACCATTGGTTCCCTTCTTCGCGGAACAAGGTATTGAATTTCAAACTTTTTGTGTTGATACACCACAACAAAATGGGCGAGTTGATCGCAAACATCACCATATACTGAATGTGGTGCATGCTTTGTGGTTCCAAGCCAATTTACCTCTTCGGTTTTGGGGTGAATGTATTTTGAGTGCTTCTTATATTATTAATCGTACACCAACTACTTTACTCGGTGGGAAGACTCCTTATGAACTGCTGCATAAGAAACCCCCCTTTTATAATCATTTTCGCATTTTTGGATGTCTATATTATGCGAGTTTAGTACCTCGTGATAAGAATAAATTTAATCCAAGGAGTCTACGATGTATTTTTGTTGGCTATCCCCACGGTAAAAAAGGTTGGAGGGTTTTTGATTTGGAAAAACAAGTTTTCTTTGTATCCCGAGATGTGGTCTTCTTTGAAGAAAAATTTCCGTACAAGGTACCTACATTAGATTCACATATATCTATTGTTGTTTCACCATACATCATCAGAACTAATTGAGGAGCAAAATGATAGTGACTTTACTGTGCTTACTAGTCACTTCTCAACTGAAGCTGACACGGATCATTCTAGTGATACATCTATCATCCACGACAGGGGGAGCTCACCTATACTGGTTTCTGATACATCTGGTGCACCACCTCCAATAGTAGATACGGAACCTATTCAACTTACTCAAGTAAGTACAGAAGAAACAGAATCTTTGTCTTTAGTAGAGGGGGGAATCCATGGGTCTCCTATTTGTCGCAGTACTCGAACTCGTCTTCCTAATAGTCGTTTGCGCGATTATGTATGCCGCACAGCCCGTGTTATAGACCCCTCGTCATCATCCCCACACTCATGAACGTCTTCAGGTACGCCGTTTCCCATAACTAATTATGTGACTTGTGCTAATTTTTCAAAAAGTCATACTCATTTTCTAGCTGCAATTACTGTTATTACTGAGCCTACCAGGTATGTGGATGTTGTACGTGATCCACGTTGGTGTAAGGCAATGTTCAGGGAAGTTGATGCTTTTATTGAAAATGGTACCTTGTCTCTTGTTGATCTGCCCCCGGGCAAAAAGTCTATAGGGTGTAAATGGGTATACAAGATAAAATATAATTATGATGGTAGTATTGAGCGATTTAAAGCTAGATTAGTAGTTCTTGGTAATAAACAAGTTGAAGGGGTGGATTACCATGAAACATTTGCTCCTGTTGCTAAAATGGTTTATGTTAGAACATTTCTAGCCACTGCGGTTGCTCGAGATTGGGAGTTACATCAGATGAATGTTCATAATGCCTTTCTTCACGGAGATTTCGATGAGGAAGTGTATATGCAACTACCTCCAGGTTTTTCAACAACCATTCCTGGTAAAGTATGTCGTCTCCATAAATATTTATACGGTCTCCGCCAAGCTCCTCGTAATTGGTTTGCTAAGCTTGCGGACGCTCTTAAATCTTTTGGGTTTGTTCAATCTTATGCCGATTACTCCCTCTTTACACTTCAACGAGGTGCTAATTCTCTTCATGTTTTGGTTTATGTTGATGATTTAATTATTGTTGGGAACGATTCCGCTGCCATTACTGCCTTTAAGGCCTATTTAGGTTGATGCTTTCATATGAAGGATTTGGGTACCCTCAAGTATTTTCTTGGAATTGAAATGTCTCGAGGGTCTGATGGTTTGTTTTTATCTCAGAGGAAATATACTCTTGATATACTTTCTGAAACCGGTCTTCTAGGAGCGAAACCGGCTTTCTCACCTATTGTTCAACACCATCATTTGTCTCTTGATGATGGACCTTTCTACTCTGATCCGTCTCAGTACCGCAGGCTTATTGGGCGTTTGATTTACTTAACAATCACTCGTCCTGAACTATGTTATTCAGTACATGTGTTGGCTCAGTTTATGCAGTCTCCTAGAGTGTCTCATTGGGATGATGTTGTTCGTGTTCTTCGTTATCTAAAGGCTCATCCAGGTCAAGGTATTTTTTTACGAAGGGATAGCGCTCTACAACTTGTTGCATATTGTGATTCTGACTGGGCCTCATGTCCTATTAGTCGTCGCTCTCTTACGGGATATTTCATATTTTTGGGTGGATCTCCTATATCTTGGAAGATAAAGAAGCAACACACGGTTTCACGCTCTTTCGCTGAAGCTGAATATCGATCGATAGCTTATACTTGTAGTGAGCTCACATGGCTCAAGGCTTTATTGAAGTCTCTTGGTGTTTCTCATGATCAACCTATGCACTTTTACTGTGATAGCCAAGCCGCACTTCATATTGCAACCAATCATGTTTTCCACGAACGCTCCAAACATATAGAGATTGATTGTCACTATGTGAGGGATCAAATTCAATCAGGTGACATCGTCACTTCTCATGTTCGTACAACTTCCCAGCTTGCTGACATTTTTACGAAAGCCTTTGGACGTCCACAGTTTGAGTTGCTTCTTCGCAAGTTGGGCATTCGCGATCTCCATGCTCCAACTTGAGGGGGAGTATTAGGAGATATACGATATTAATGTATATATTTGTTGTGTTTATATTTAGATATTGCATTTAGATATGTTAGGCAAGTCTTTAGCTGAAGATGGCAGGATTTCTTTTAGGAGATTTTCTAACCATAATTGAGTCTGTGTATGTTCTCTATTTAACATGCCTTTGTAAATCTCTGGATTCAAGTTATGAAAGAATAATTTCATCTCTCCAAACACATCGTTTTAAAAATGTTGTGAACCTTATTCATGTAGGTAAACGAAACACACTCATAATCTCCGTTCGTAAACCAAAGCTTGAATAGTATCTGCGGTTATTTTGTCTGATCAAAGTATTGATTTGGGATCTTAAATCACCAGGTCTTGCTTCGTACCCATCTTATATTAAATGAATGATAAATTTCAAAATATCTAACTTCAGTTTAGGGATTTTTTCTATACTGTTTTTATCATATCATATATTCAAGATAAAATAGGTCATGTTTATATAAACTTCAAAATTTGTGACTTCACATAAAAGAGATCATGTTTATATTTGATTTTTGAGATAGTACGAAGAAGACGATGAAGGAAGAAGGAAAGTTTTATCTACCCACTTAAACAAGGTTCACCATATATTAAGAGGGTTGTATTTAGTTTTTGTGTGGGTTGCATTTAGTCGTTGAATTTTTTGGTGACAGGTTCTACTTTATTTCATAGAAGAATCTTCCAAAAACGTAATGTATGTGTGAATACATATTCAGATATTTAGGCTCTTTAGGGTATGGCTAACTGTAAACACGCAATAGATGCAGAAACATGTTGGAGCTGTTATAAAGACCTAGGAGAGCAAACACTTGTGTTCCATTAAAGTTCGACCTTCAGTCTAGAGGGCCAAACGTCATATTTATAGGGATTATGAGGATAGTAAACCACTAGAGGCCTATTATTTTGATGTCTTTTTATTCTCTATCTTTACAGTGGCCATGCGTATAAAGCTACCCTTGAGATCGGGAGCCATTGAATCACCACCAGCTTACTTGACATACTTTTCCAGTTAAGCAACATAAAGTTTCAGATAGTGAACAGCGATCTTGGCATTAATAGTCTTATGATAAAAGTCTGAAGGTGTTGAACTCCTACAATGATACTTGATAAGGACTACTATTCACGGAAATTCTAGAAGCTATTTAATGCTCAACTCAATGAAAAACAAAACAAACTTTAAAGAAGAAACCAAATTAAGGAGATCGGCAACTTGCAAAAAGGATTCTTTATCATATTGATGGAAGGCAAGGAAAATGGTCACATAATGGTTATTGGACAACAAAATACCTATGTTGTATTTAAACAGATTCTTTTGGTAGAGAAAACAACTATATTAATTAAAGAAAACGATCTGATGCTGAACAGTCGACTACCATCACACTAAACAGCTAAACGATGCAAAATTTGGCTGCAACCACAGATACTACTCGGGAGTTTAAAAATCAGAGAAAGAAACAAATTACGCCAACGGCCATGAGTTCAGTAACTGGACTGATCCTGTAAACAAACAAAGAAGATCAAAATTAGGACCAAGACAGAAATCACATTGGACGCATAGGTATTGGTTCATGACTGGATCTCATATTCATAAACAATTTAAAAGCTAAGATAAAAATTAGGCAATGGAAGGCTACATGTAACGGAAATGATGTCTGATTTATTCTTGGTTCACATACACATGGTGTAGCAATTAGGCCACTTTTGGCATGTTAACTAGATGCACATGTAAATAACAAAGAGGAGAATCAAAGAGAAACCCCTCCGTTTTCTATATTCTCATAAACTCCATCGAGTGATACAACATTCAGATCCTAAGGTATAGTTTTGGTTCATGTGTCACAAAACATAAGTACAAGTTAGGTTCAACTAAAACTTATGTTTACCTCTCAAGGATATTCTTACAACTTTACAAGGGTAGGAAAATAAGGGGTGAATCAATAATGCTTCAGAAAAACAAAAAGGTGTGGTAATTAGTGATTCTTTAACTGACAAACTACAGCACTACTAACGTACAAACCAGCCAAGTTACTAGAGTTGTGAAGTGCCTTGTAGCAGGAAATTGCAATTGTATATTTAAGATTGAAATCTAACATGTTTCAAGGATTATAACATTAATCATACTACTACAGTTGTATATAGTTATTTCACCCATACTGCACAGGATTATAAATCTGCAACATCAAATTCTAAGCCTGAGCACATACTAATAACCAAGATTGGCTACTTTACAATAGCAAGACTCAGAATAGAGAATGATGAGGGCATTTTCTTGAGTACAGAGAACAGCCAACATATACTTACTTTGATGAGATAATCTGGTATTACAAATCCAAACATATGACTACTAGAACCAGCTAATTACCTTTGTCAAATGTATCATTTCATTTTTCTAAATTTAAAATGACCAGTACTAACATGGTTAACGGTAATAGAGATACTATATCTGGGGTACAGAAACCTAGAATCATGCCCATGTAACCCCATCAACAGAAACATGTAATAATAATATGAAGTCGAAAATAAGAAAATAGACCAAAGGATCACGATTAGCTACTTTACGATAGCAAGACTCAGAATGGCAGAATGATGAGGCCATTTTCTTGCGTACTGAGAACAGCCAACATATACTCATGGTATTATAAATCCAAATATGTAACTGCCACCATTACTATACCTTTGTCAACTGTATCATTTCATTTGTCTAAACTTAAAATGAACAGTACTGACATGGTTAACTGTAGTAAGTCAAAAAATCAACATAGAGATACTATATTTGTGGTAAAGAGCCCTAAAGTATAGCTAGTGGCCATGTAACCCCATCAACAGAAACATGTATACACAATATGAAGTCGAAATATAAGGAAATTGACCAAAGGATCGCTGCAATACCTCTTATATGTTGCTTGGGTACATGAAAACCCTCACTTTAGCTCCCTGCACAATTAGAAAGAAACACAAGCGACTTCAGCGACAAAATCAAACATCATAAAATTCACAAACACAAAGGAACATACATGGTGTTACAGCAAAAAGAGATAACTAGTATAGAGTAACTACCATGGCTCTAGGGGGAAGGTTAGACTTGAACTGAGCTCTAACAACACCACTATTTCCATGAGGTCTAATAACTTTTCCCCAAATACATCTGTAATGAGATCCATCTTTCTTCACTTTGGCCTTGTAAATGTAAGCCATCCTCTTCCCAGCGTAGTAAGAAACATCTTCCTTAGTGTTAACTCCTTCGATCTGAACCAATGAAGTTGTTGGGTACTGGTTTGACTTCGACCTCTTGTAACCAAGAACAGTTCCTCTTGTATAGAGTCTGAAAATCAATCAAAATACAATCAGAGCGATGAAATCAAATCTGAAGAGAGTGTGAAGTGAGGAATCCAAGTTACCTGACTCTTTCACCTTGGGCACCCTTCACCATTTTTGCTGCTTCTGAGGGTTATCACACACGGCGACGCCTTGAGAGAAATTTGTGCAGACTAAAACCCTAAGTCGAAGAACCAGAAGTGAGAGAAAACGCGGAGATTTATGTAGTGAAGATCCATTTGGGGGCTAGGGTATGTTAATGGGTTACCAAAGTTGTGGGCTTTTTTTTCTTGTTCGTAGGCCCCTACTTGCTGCAACTATGGATGAGCATTTTATCTGTAATCCGAGTATTTAATTGGGACCGACCGTATTTTTGTGGATGGATGTTCGGACCATTCGTTAATAGGTTGAACGCGGAAGAGATTTTTGAAATTCAACGGATTACGGATTGGGCCCGGATGCAACCTTGAAAATCCGTTGGACATCTATATCCGTTAGATTAAGGGCATTTATGTAGTTTCTAGAAAATATATAGATAGTTTTGGAATTTTTAAGGTGTTTGCTTGGAGTGTTTGATAAGCACGTAAGTGCACCATTTTATACCCATATTTATATTAGCTAGGTCTCATTTTATTACTAATAAACTTGTTTGTAGGTGTTTTTGTGAAATAAGCTCTTTTGGAGAAAGTTGATCGAAAAGTGGTTTTTGTACCCCGGAGGACACATGTTATTTGGACTCTCAATGTTGGTTAAGGGACACCTAAATTACTAAGGGGCATCTCAACGGATAAGGGGCACCTTCTGTGATATTTACACCCTGTAAGGCAAGTGCTAAAGGGACACCCGTAAAGGATTAAGGGGAGAACATCTTCTTCCCAAATTCAAATTCAAATTTTGGCGGGAAAAATAGTGGCTGAAGAAGTGGTATTTCTATGAATGGCCTGCTCATCCAATTCCTTGTGAATATAAAGGTGATGCAAGTGACTTCATTAAGTTGCAACGATGAATCCACTTCAAAGCCATGTTTGAGGTCTCTTGACGATGATGAAAGAGAAGATGGCTTGAAGCTGACATGTTGTGCCATCCACGGAGCTGAACTAGTTTGGTATTTTGTTTTGAAGTTTTTAGTCTAATATTTGACTGCTTGTACCAATTGATCTAGTGGGATGTGGCTTAGCATAAATTTTATGTAATCCTTGAAGAGAAAACTTATACTTTTGCAGCAAGTGTTTGGCATTGGTTTAAATTGGATTTTGGTTTGTTGTCTTTGGGGAGGGGTTCTAGTGAGACTAAAGCGTTGAAATTTAATAGGTATCTTCCTTAAGCCTAAACAAGCCTGGTATTATCGATCGTTTTGATCAGAATTGGCTAGAATGGTGATTTGAAGCAACTAGAGTGAAGAACAGTTTTGGCGGGAAAATTGGTTTCAAAGGAACAAAATTAGGGTTGATGTTTTGATCATGTTCTAAGGAGATTAAATGGCTGAAACTGTTAGGGATAACTTGAATGATCTTAACATGAGTGGTAAGGTGCTATGTTTCGATCAAAATTGGCTGGAATCACGGATTTGGAGAAAATATCATTCTCGGGTTTATTCCCTGCCGGAAAGTTCAGTGAGAGATATTGGTCGAGTTCTGGTCGGAGTTTTTCACGGGCTAGGATTCATATTATCCTGTTTCATCAAAACAGGAATGGTAGGTGAGTCAGAATCGAAGAATGAGGAGTTCACGTGGTTCAGAACTAAAAACAGGGAAGGATATATATTATGGAAATATTCTCGGGATTTCATGATGTTTGGCGTGTGTCTGCACGAGCTAAATTTATCATAGCCGTGAACTGAACGTGTTTGGATAGAATTGAATACAAAAGGTACATAGAAGTGTTAAGCAGGGAAAAAAGTTTCGGTATTTGGCAGGGGAGTAAAAGAGGATTATTCTTAAGTTATTGAAGAGATTCGATGGTTCGACTAGGTATAAAAAGGATCCGTGAGAGTCATAGAAGATTATCGAGAGTTGGGGAGGCTACAGATCTCAAGAGGAGAAGTTACAGAAACTTCTTTGCTGCTGCAGAGAGGTTGAAGACGAAGAACACAGTCGACTAAGTAGGACTGTTGATCGTTGTCGTAAGCGTCAAAAATAATTCATTTTCTTACTCAACAAAATATGAATGAAGTATAAAGTAAGGAAGAGTTCGTATCTACAGATAGGCGATTGTAGTTATCAATTTCTAGTTTCTTAGTAACCAAGATGGGGGATTTCTGATTTTTGTAAAATAAAAGTAAAATAAAAGCAAAGTAAATAGTTGGAAGTAATCAATGAGAGAAAGATATTGGTCAAGGAATTCATCTTCAATCTTAAACATGTTCTTGCATATGTGATTAGAATTACGATTTAATCTCTTTTACTATCAAAAGCCTAGAAAATCAAGAGAGCAAGATAATCTAATAATTTCCCAAGTTAATCAACACACACATTAGAGCTGCGTATGTGAATTCTACCTAAAGAATAACCTAACGCCTTGCGCTAATCAAGTTCAATTCCCAGGAGCATTAAGTTTTGGAAATAGGCTAATCAATGAAATTGTCATACATTGCGCATAAAAATTCGGACAATGGTCAAACTCTACATATGATTATAAGAGTGTATCACTACAAACTATAATCATATCATGCTACTTGTATTTGGGGTTATCACTCGATGAAAACCCTAAAATAGCTATGGACAAGATGCAAGTTCAATTAATTGGCCACTTAACTAAACTAACATCAAAACCCTATCACAATACACCAATCATGTGATATTAAAGCAGTAGAGATATGAACGATAATCAAGAGAGAAAACTAATGCATTAATCAAGCACAAGTTATAGAAATAGGACTACATCCTTAACCAATAAATAATAATTTATCTACACATATTAATGGAGTTCATCATAATCAATAATCAAATAAGGGAGATGAATATTAAATACGAAAGCAAACCCTAGTTGTAGTTCTCTCCTCTGCTCCAAGTAGAAAATACGTTATTTTCAAAAGTTAGTAGAACTTTTCTTTTTGTAGCTTTTTCTCCTTCCAAAATTAGGTCCAAGTCTTCAAAGTCTATTAGTTGGAAATTCACCCGGCCCACGAGTGAGAGAAACCCATGTAGCAAATCTATCCCAAAAACGCTCGCCGAGAAACTGGGTTTTTGGCCGAAATTGGGCCGGAATCAGAATCGGTCGCCGGAGCTCTGGTTGCTGGTCAAAGTAAGTCAAATGATCCAACTCAGTCAATGTCACTGAGTCAAACCGGGTTAGATGAATCATGTTAGAATCAGCTAACTGACTCAGCTGAATGAGTTTTAAGCCACAATTACAAAGGTGTCGCACAGGCCTGAGCTTGTGTTGCGCCATGATTGTCCTTCACCAATGCCTATCCAGCCATGATGGCCATTCACCCAACACAACTGCAAATACTAGATAGATGCACCATCAGTTAGTCACTGCATTAGTTGCCTACATTTCCCATTCTTCCTTTTTGCTAGCTACTGCAGACTCAAACACCACCTGACCTTCTTGCCTTCTCAGTTCAATCCTTTACATCAGCAGCTCAACTTACTCAGCCAACACAGCCACCAAATCATTCCCTGTAACTGCAGTAATCTTCCACTCCAGCTAACTATGTAGCCATTCAAAAAAACTTCAGTCACCTCACCAACTGCATATCTCAATCAGCTTCATTGCCATGAATCACCAGACCTATTGTCTCAAACCTAATCTGCAATCTCAGTACCACAAGCACATTCTCATTCATGTACCAACAGCTCACTATGCAGCACAACCCACTCCTTGTAGATTTGTATTACAACAGAAACAACACTATTCCTTGGCAACTTTCAATTCAACCACAGTCTCGCAAGCACTCTAACATTCACTTATTAACAGCACACACACACCATCTCTTAGTCCACCATATCTGTCACCAACATCACCAGCTGCATCACAAATAAGCCAACAATTTGTTCAATCTCCATCTGCTACATAAACCTCAGTAGCTTCCTTCATTGAACCACAAACACACAGCCCCTCAACCAGAGGCATCACACTCCCAATCAGCAACACTGCACCACCTGAAACTTTATCCATTCTGCAGTTTAGTCATTGCACATTTCCATCACCACCTGAGCCACAGACTTGTTTATTTCTGCAACTGCAGCTGCTTACTCCTTCATCACATCCATATCCTACTGCATTCCAATGACAGCTCCACCTGCAATGCCAATTCTTGAGTCTTGCACTACAACAAAACTCTAAATCATCTCCATCTAAGCCCAATCATTCATGACATAATCTGCAAGACCTCAGTTCATAACCAAGCAATTAGACCTTCTCGAAATCAAATCAAACCTATTTCATCACTGACAAAAACATTCGATTTCAACTTCAGAAACCCTAAATTTCCTCTCTGAACTTCTCCACAAATCAATCCAAGCCATTAATTCTTCTCAATCCCTTGAAACATTGTCTTCTCATAATCCAGCAACAACTAACTCAGAAACCCATTTCTCCTTGTTGGTTTCTATGCTGCAATCTCGCTGCCAAAACAACATAAAATCTCCCATAAAACGCCAGCAAATCCACTTCATTCTTCACCCTTATGAACTACAGCAGCAACATGGATTTCTCTACCAAGTTCAATCCTAATTCCAACCCAAATCACCATCTAACTCTTATCGATCATAAACCCATCAAACTGAAGCTTCAGTTGCAGCTATCACTCCCGTCCTAATTCAGCATCATCTTCTCGATCTCAGGCACCAATAACAACAAATTCAGGAAACCTCTACTGAATACATGAACATTCGATCTCTCTTCAATTACAGAGATGAATCAATTTCAATCTCAAGGCAGACACAGCTGCTCACACTAAATTTCTGTGAATTTCTGGGACACAATGATTGAGAAAACAATCTTTTCTCAATTTTAGGGTTGTAATAATTTGGGTGGATAGTTACACCCCATGGATAGGGACCACCCCACTCACTAGATAAGGGTCATCCAATAATTGGTCACCCCTTAACCACATTTAGTCTTTGTTTAACTGTGAATCAATCCTTTGTGCTCCTTTTTGCTCCAAGTAGATGCTCGCCTATGGATAACTCTTTTGCTCTTTTCGAATTCTTTCACCCGCAGCAGCCATCCTTTACTTCTCATATCCACTTCTTTCCTTCAATTCTATTCATCACTAAAGCAGTCATGCTTTTCAGACAAAATTCGCATCACTAAAGACGACAAACTTTTCAGACAGGGATGAAGAAATAAAAGCAAATATGAGAAATAATCGCCTCCAATAACATTTGCACCTTTTTCCCTGTTTCCTCTTCTTTTGCTCCAAACGACTCCAAAGTACCTGAATACTCAAAAACAAACATAAGATACATAATTTACAAGAAAACTTAGCAAAGAAATCATAAACAATAGATAAATATTAAGGTGTTTTAGACACCTATCAAATTCCCCCACACTTAGACTTTGCTAGTCCTCGAGAAAATCAAACAAAATAATTATAAAACATACATACAACTCCGTCTCGTCGAGGCTACGGTCACTTTAAGCATAAATAACAAGCCTTTAAACCCCTAGGTGTCCCTAGTGGATGAGTTTTAGTCTCGTGAAGGTTTACAAGAGGTCTGCCTACAAAACCTATATTTCCAACTCCGTCTATTTGTGACAATTCAATGAACGAATCCAAAATGACTACAGGAGGAGGTACCTTGCACAAATTCAATTCATATATTAGTAAATAAAGCTTTAATTAGATAGTCGAACAAGCCACAATACTCGTAAACTAACAAACCACAATCACAATGAAAAGATTAAGAAGTTGATATAGATATAGATGTTGGCGAATGTTCCCAAGTGGTCGATGTTTCCCATATCTGTCTGAAGGTCACTGCCAAGATGAACCTATGCATCCTATTGGATTGAGCTACTGGTTTGAATTCTAAATCAACTCACTAGCATATACAAGGGAACCAGGAGTGACTTTATTCAACCAATATAATACTTTTCTTTTCTTTTTTCCTTTTTTTTTTGTACTTTTTTTTTTAGACAGCATGATTAGATCTTTTGGATCCAAGCGCATGCTTCTTGTCAACAAGTACATGATAGTTGCCTTGGATCCTGCATTCCACGCTTGTTTAGGCGACATAGACAGGGACAACGTTTCACACATACTGCTAACCAAGTGTCTTTTTTATTCCGTTTGGTCTAATTGGTCGGTCTTTTTTTTTCTTTTTTTTTCTAGTAACTCAATCACTCTATTTCATCCTAGCAGTAATAACACGTTGATGTTTAGTGACCCACCAAAACACTTAGAGAACAATAGATAAATATGGAAAATAAAAATAGAATGCGATATGGTGATATTCCGAGATATGGTAACAACTATCATGTTAATTGTGAATTTTGAGCTATGTTCATCCCTTTTAGTTAATTGGTTCATCAACTTCTGCATTCAAAATGGTTCCATCCACTAATGGTGTCATCCTAAAGGCACAAGTTTCTAGATTTCGGAGTTCAAAAAGCACAAATTTTTTTCTTGGTTTTTCTATTTTTCTGATTTTTTTTTTTAAAGCCATAAAACAAACTAGAACAAACATATAAATGCTCCCCCACACTTAAACTTTACATTATCCTCAATGTAAAATTGAATCGTCCAAAGAAAGTTCAAGGTGGGAAATTCCGCAAATGATATGCAAAAACAAAGAAAATAAAGATAAAATGCATAAAGAATAAAAAGGTAAAGGTAAAGATACAAAACCGGTGGGTTGCCTCCCACTTAGCGCTTGGTTTAAAGTCATTAGACCGACTTGCTCCTTGTTTGCTAAGACTCTTTAACCGGCTTCCAACACATTATGGAAATCTGATTGAATGGTACTTTGATGTTTCCTCACCTCAAAGATGTTGAAGTGTATGACTTCTTCATCGAACTCCATAGTCAAGGTGCCATTGTGGACATCAATCTTCATTCTAGCGGTACTCATAAATGGTCTACCCAACAGTAAAGGTGTAGACGAGGATGAATTCACATCACTCATGTCTAAAACGTAGAAATCCACTGGAAATATTAGTCCTTTTACCTGCACCAAAACATCCTCAACAATCCCTTTAGGGTAAACATTAGATCTATCGGCAAGTTGAATAACTATGCCGGTTTTCTTGAGAGGACCAAGATTTAAAGCATCATAAATCGAAGTAGGCATAACATTAATAGACACTCCTAAATCTAACATAGATTTTGCAAACCTTGTTTTACCAATTGTGCATGGAATAGTGAAACTACTGGGATCTTTCAATTTAGGTGGGAGTTTCTTTTTAAGATACGCCGAAGCGTTCTCCCCCACACTCATTACCTCATTACCGGTTAGCTTTTGCTTGTTAGTGCACAATTCCTTTACACACTTTGCATAGCGAGGAGATTGCCTAATTACTTCAATGAGTGGAATATTCACTTGGACCTTCTTAAAAACATCCCAAATATCCCTATCTTGTTCCACCTTCTCATTAGCTTTAGCGAACCTGCCAGGAAAAGGTAGAGGAGGAACATAAGTAGAAACAAGAGGTTTAGAGTTTGATTTAGTTACCTCGGGAGTTGGGGGAAATATGCGTTCTTTTCTTCCAAAATTGATTCCTTTGGCGCTTCTTCTTCACCTGAATTTGTAACTTCGGGTTGCACAAATTGTGTACCACTTCCCAACTTAATATCATTGACACCCTCACTTGAGTTAAGAGGTTGGGAAGGGAGTTTCTCACCATTTTGTACATGCAACTGATTAATCTCCTCGGCCATTGAACCTACTTGTGTTTGCAAGTCCTGGACCACACCCTCCGTTCTTTGAATATAAGATTTCAGCAACTCTTCCATATTGGACCCTTGATTTTCAGGTGGTTGTTATTGTTGTTGGAATTGTTTTTGTTGGGGTAGACCAACTTGTAATTGCAACTCCTTAATTGCATTATCCGTTTTCTGCTGATTTAAGATCGCTAGTTGTTGCTTTTGTTGTACCACGGACATTAGAGCCTCCACCAAAGTAACCATCTTCTCCAATTCTGGATTATGCCCTTGTTGTGGTTGTTGCACTTGTTGTTGGAACTCATGCGGATGGCTGTAAATAGAACTTTCACTTGCAACTTGCTCGTAAGTGTTGGAGTAAATACCATACTGCTGAGTTGAGAATATATCATTGACATGCTCTACGTTCTCATAAGCTGGGCGTGATGGTTTTACAACCACTGCTGCAATTTGTTGCATCATTGCCATCATATTGCTCATTTGTTGACGTAATTCGATAATCTCATCAACTTGACTAACTCCCTTGGTAGGTGGTTCTGATCCTCGACTTGAAAATTGTTGAGAATTTGCTTCCATACTCTCAATCAACTCCCTAGCTTGTGTCACCGTCTTGTTCATAAGTGCACCACCACTTGCAGCGTCAATAATATTCCTATCACTTGCTTGGAGACCTTCATAGAAGTATTGGATAATCATTGCGTCACTAAATTGGTGATGAGGGCAGCTTGCCACCAACCTCTTGTATCGTTCCCAACATTCATATAAAGATTCTCCCATATTTTGCTTCATCCCACAAATCTCCTTGCGAATTTGAGTAGCCTTTGATGCAGGAAAATATCTCTCTAAAAAGAGTTTCTTCAACCCATTCCATGTTGTGACACTTTCGGGAGGCAAATAATATAACAAATCCTTAGCACTATCCGCCAAAGAGAATCGAAAAACTTTCAACATTACACCATCCGCATCAGTATCCACTGGAAGCACAGCCATGATAATGGTGTAGAAGTCCATAAGATGCTTGTTTGGGTCTTCATTCACCATGCCATGGAACTTTGGTAATTCTCTAAGCAGCCCCGGCTTGATCTCGAAAGTAGAATTTGTTTTAATATACCCCTGTTGTGTATCTAGCTTGTGAGAAGCCAACTCCTTGAGTGTGCGATTTGCATCACCCATTGCTTCTCCCAGTTTGTATTTCAGTAAGGTACCTGAAACACAATTCTCAAAACCAAGTCAGAAAACGAAACCAGAAATAAGAAGCAATGATAAAAGCAAAAATAATAAAAAGAAACTAAAAACTATATAACAAGCCGAATGCCTCCCCGGCAACGGCGCCAAAATTTGATCGATGTCGTAAGCGTCAAAAATAATTCACTTTCTTACTCAAAAAAATATGAATGAAGTATAAAGTAAGGAAGAGTTCGTATCCACAGAGAGGCGATCGTAGTTATCAATTTCTAGTTTCTTAGTAACCAAGATGGGGGATTTCTGATTTTTGTAAAATAAAAGTAAAATAAAAGCAAAGTAAATAGTTGGAAGTAATCAATGAGAGATGATATTGGTCAAGGAATTAATCTTCAATCTTAAACATGTGCTTGCATATGTGATTAGAATTACGATTTAATCTCTTTTACTATCAAAATCCTAGAATATCAAGAGAGCAAGATAATCTAATAATTTCCCAAGTTAATCAACACACACATTAGAGCTGCGTATGTGAATTCTACCTAAAGAATAACCTAACGCCTTGCGCTAATCAAGTTCAATTCCCAGGAGCATTAAGTTTTGGAAATAGGATAATCAATGCAATTGTCATACGTTGCGCATAACAATTCGGACAATGGTCAAACTCTACATATGATTATAAGAGTGTATCACTACAAACTATAATCATATCATGCTACTTGTATTTGGGGTTATCGCTCGATGAAAACCATAAAATAGCTATGGACAAGATGCAAGTTCAATTAATTGGCCACTTAACTAAACTAACATCAAAACCCTATCACAATACATCAATCATGTGATATTAAAACAGTAGAGATATGAACGATAATCAAGAGAGAAAACTAATGCATTAATCAAGCACAAGTTATAGAAATAGGATTACATCCTTAACCAATAAATAATAATTTAGCTACACATATTAATGGAGTTCATCATAATCAATAATCAAATAAGGGAGATGAATATTAAATACGAAAGCAAACCCTAGTTGTAGTTCTCTCCTCTGCTCCAAGTAGAAAATACGTTATTTTCAAAAGTTAGTAGAACTTTTCTTTTTGTAGCTTTTTCTCCTTCCAAAATTAGGTCCAAGTCTTCAAATTCCATTAGTTGGAAATTCACCCGGCCCACGAGTGAGAGAAACCCATGTAGAAAATCTATCCCAAAAACGCTCACCGGAAAACTGGGTTTTTGGACGGAATTGGGCCGGAATCCGGCATCGGTCGTCGGAGCTCAGGTTGCTGGTCAAAGTAAGTCAACTGATCCAACTCAGTCAATGTCACTGAGTCAAACCGGGTTAGATGAATCAGGTTAGAGTCAACTAACTGACTCAGCTGAATGAGTTTTAAGCCACATTTACAAAGGTGTCGCACAGTCCTGAGCTTGTGTTGCGCCATGATTATCCTTCACCAATGCCTATCCAGCCATGATGGCCATTCACCCAACACAAATGCAAATACTAGATAGATGCACCATCAGTTAGTCACTGCATTAGTTGCATGCATTTCCCATTCTTCCTTTTTGCTAGCTACTGTAGACTCAAACACCACCTGACCTTCTTTCCTTCTCAGTTCAATCCTTTACATCAGCAGCTCAACTTACTCAGCCAACACAACCACCAAATCATTCCCTATAACTGCAGTAATATTCCACTCTAGCTAACTGTGTATCCATTCAAAACAACTGCATATCTCAATCAGCTTCATTTCCATGAATCCCCAGACCCATTGTCTCAAACCTAACCTGCAATCTCAGTACCACAAGCACATTCTCATTCATGTACCAACATCTCACTCTGCAGCACAACCCACTCCTTGTAGCTTTGCATTACAGCAGAAACATCACTATTCCTTGGCAACTTTCAATTCAACTACAGTCTCGCAAGCACTCTAACATTCACTCATTAACAACACACACACACACCATCTCTTAGTCCACCATATCTGTCACCAACATCACTAGATGCATCACAAAGAATCCAACCATTTGTTCAATCTTCATCTGCTACACAAACCTCGGTAGCTTCCTTCATTGAACCACAAACACACATCCCCTCAACCAGAGGCATCACACTCCCAAGCAGCAACACTGCACCACCTGAAACTTCATCCATTCTGCAGTTTAGTCATTGCATATTTCCATCACCACCTGAGCCACAGACTTGTTTATTTCTGCAACTGCAGCTGCTTACTCCTTCATCACGGCCATATCCTATTGTATTCCAATGACAGATCCACCTGCAATGTCAATTCCTGAGTCTTGCACTACAACAAAACTCTAAATCATCTCCATCTAAGCCCAATCATTCATGACATCAGCTGCAAGACCTCAGTTCATAACCAAGCAATTAGACCTTCTCAAAATCAAATCAAACCCATTTCATCACTGACAAAAACATTCTATTTCAACTTCAGAAACCCTAAATTTCCTCTCTGAACTTCTCCACAAATCAATCCAAGCCATTAATTCTTCTCAATCCCTTGAAACATTGTCTTCTCATAATCCAGCAGCAACTAACTCAGAAACCCATTTCTCCTTGTTGGTTTCTATGCTGTAATCTCGCTGCCAAAATAACATAAAATCTCCCATAAAACGCCAACAAATCCACTTCATTCTTCACCTTTATGAACTACAGCAGCAACATGGATTTCTCTACCAAGTTTAATCCTAATTCCAACCCAAATCACCATCTAACTCTTATCGATCATAAACCCATCAAATCAAGCTTCAGGTTGCAGCTATCACTCCGTCCTAATTCAAGCATCATCTTCTCGATCTCGGACACCAATAGCAACAAATTCAGGCAACCTATCTTGAATCCATGAACATTCGATCTCTCTTCAATTACGGAGATGAATCAATTTCAATCTCAAGGCGTATCTGTTGCTCACACTCAATTTCTGTGAATTTCTGGGACACAATGATTGAGAAAAAAATCTTTTCTCAATTTTAGGGTTGTAATAATTTGGGTGGATAGTTACACCCCATGGATAGGGACCACCCCACTCACTAGATAAGGGTCATCCAGTAATTGGTCACCTCTTAACCATAGCTAGTCTTTGTTTAACTGTGAATCAATCCTTTGTGATCATTTTCGCTCCAAGTAGACACTCGCCTGTGGATAACTCTTTCGCTCTTTTCGAATTCTTTCACCCGCAGCATCCATCCTTTACTTCTCATATCCACTTCTTTCCTTCAATTCTATCCATCACTAAAGCAGTCATGCTTTTCAGACAAAATTCGCATCACTAAAGCCGACAAACTTTTCAGACAGGGATGAAGAAATAAAAGCAAATATGAGAAATAATCGCCTCCAATAACATTTGCACCTTTTGCCCTGTTTCCTCTTCTTTTGCTCCAAACAACTCCAAAGTACCTGAATACTCAAAAACAAACATAAGATACAAAATTTACAAGAAAACTTAGCAAAGAAAACATAAACAATAGATAAATATTAAGGTGTTTTAGACACCTATCAACTGTCGTTTTAGAACTGTCGCTGATCATTTCACGAATGACAGTTTTTCTGCGACAGTTTCGAAATATAATTTTCTATAACAATGCAGATTGTAACAGCGAGTTTGTAACGCCTATTAAGCGTTGCAAATTCTCGGTTTATATTGTTTTCTTCATTGTAAGCACCATTTGAGATATAAAAAAAAATTTGAGTGCGTATACAATATGAGTAGCTAAACCCCTACACTGGGTCGATGGAGGAAGCCGATTTTCGCACATGGGTGAATTTATTCTATTATCTGTTTGACTTTTGCACTTATTTTGAATTGATTTATGATCAGTGTAGTCAAAATCGCTCTCCAAGGCCGATTACTCGCCGAGTAATCTCTACAGGCTATATGAACGAGGCGATTTCCGTTTCCAAGGCCTTTCCGATTTTTAGCGATTAAGGCGGCCGATTTGGACCGATTTTTGAGCAAAACGAATTAACAATTTTTCCGAGTTGGCCTTGCACACACTAAAATAAGAAAATAAAATTTTCATAACCCTTAAATAAGAGTTATAAAATAGAAAAACCTCTAAATACATGATAAATACGTTCAATATAACAATATTACACACTTAATTACATGATAGTTTTAAAATTTTAAGTACAAATCATGACTAATGGGCAGAAATATATAAATTATTAATAAATAGATTCCGAGTATTAGACCGAGTTTTGATGATTTCCAAGTCCGAACTTATTGCTCCTCGCTCCAAGCTCCCCAACCGAGTAGCACCGAGGAACGACTTCGACTACTTTGTTTATGATTCGATAAAATTAGTTGTGATTCAATTAGATAGGTTATGCTTTGAATTAAGATAATCTATGCTTAGGGGATACAGTTAATGTTTTTAGGATCTACTTTGGCAAAACAAGAGTTGATGTTTTATTTATTCACTGAGCTATAATTGTTGAGAATGAATAATTGAAATTCGTGTTGTGAATTTGGTAGAATCTATGACCCAGTGACTCTCTTCTATTTATTATTTTATTTAAACCTTTTAATTTAATCTTAACAACTTCCGAGAGAACGAATCTTAATTACTACTACAAAAACTCAGAAAAACCTTAAATCACTGTTGTCCATGACACTTCTATATTTATATACATATATAAAATGTGTAGGTTCTATAAGAAGTCATCTATATTGATTTTATTTTTTCATTATAAATTTTAACTAACACAAATCCATTGGATTATCCGCCCCCAATCCGTTCATCCGTACATCCATTGGATGTTGGATTGGATGCGGATTCCAAATTTGAAATCCGTAATGAATTGGATTGGATGCAGATGAGGTAAAAACAGGTTCATACCGGCCCATGCTCACCCCTAGTTGCAACCTGCAAGAAACCTCTTTTACGGGCTATACTGTACCAATTCACGGAAATGCTTTATTCCTCGGTAATTCCTCCCCCAATTTCTTCCCCGTGACATGTCTTCACCTTAGTGGTGAACCCAACACTAATGGACCCCCTTGTTTTCTCCAGAACCAATGAGAGAGTGCTACATCATGGGAGAAAAGGGTGGGGGTGTGAGTGATGTGGAAAAGGGTAGGGGGTGTAAGTTGGGTGATTCATGTGGCAATCAATAAACAAAAAAAAATAAAAATTTATTGAGCGCGTGGATAAACAAACACGTTTTTACACTATAGGAAACCAACGCAAAATAAACAAATCTGATATATTAGGATCCCACTGGTGATTTTTCTAATATAAACTAATAAGAGTTGGGTCCCACTGATTACTTAATTAATACTCCCTCCGTCCTAGTTTACTTGCCAAAATTGGGGATTTTTTTTTGTCCTAAATTACTTGTCAAGTTTCATATTTTTCCAATTTTTATCCTAATTTACCCCTATATTGGAATCAGGTCATATTATTGAGAATTGTGTAATTCTATTTCCTATACACAATTTTAAATTCTCCTCTCTATATATCCTTTATTTTATTTATTTTTTGAATTCTTCAAGTAAAGATCAGAAAACTAGATATATAAAAACTATGCATCTTAAATACTAGCTTGGGTTAATTTTGGAAAAAAATATACTATCTCTACATTCCTTAATATGTGTGCAAAAACTAATTTTGGCAAGTAAACTAGGACGGAGGGAGTAAAACAAATAATCCTTCCGTCCCAAATTAAATGAGCTAGTTGTAGTTTGCACAATTTTTAAGGAAATGAGGAAAGGAGAGTATATTTAATTATTTTTTACAATTATACCCTTATGGATAATAACTAGTAAAACTTAAAACTGATTTATATCTCATAAACCAAACCACGATTTCTCATAAACTTTATACCGTTGAAAAGCATTTTAAAAACCTACGTAACGAATATAAGCATGGCTATCAAATTATACATATTACTTATAGTAACAATAATCAATTAAAAGTGTAGTTTTAGAAATATCCCCTTGATTAGAGAGATAGCTCATCTAATTTGGGACAAAATTTAAAACCAACTAGCTCATCTAATTTGGGACGGAGGGAGTAATAAATAATAAACCCTAAATATAATAACCGAGATTTGGAGAGAGAAAACCAAGGGGCGGTCAAACATTAAACGCTGTAGTTTTAGGATCACCCGCCAGCTGGTTCACTTCACCCGTGCGGTTGTACATCAAGCGCGCACTTAATCTACGGCCGCACTCAACAAACCCTTAATTTTATTGGTTTCTCATCCGTTTTTCATGTTTGTTAAGTCCATAGTGGGAGAAAAATGAACAAATCCTTTGTTATTCTATAGGAACTGCTCTAAGGGGGGGAAACAGGTAAAATTTGTGGATTTGGTACCATCTATATATATTCGGTCCATCTAAATGGCGGATGCTAGAGTTTCCATCGCCACTCGCGGGTCAAACATCTACGGGTGGACAAATGTATGGGTTGGATATGGATGGATCCGTGATTTATATTAAAAAAATCTATTTAAGTTTGTTGAAGGTTGTTAGAGCATTGCTCGGTTGAACTCACAAGTGTTTCTATCTCAAGCTTGTTATCAAATTTAGTTGATCCAAACTATATCTTGATTTCTAGTATAATTTACTCAAGTCTCGGATTAGGATAAAAGTGTGGAGTTGAGTACCACACAACATTGTGTTCTACCATTTGAAGCGAATATCAGCCGAAGCTTTTGTAGAACTTTATAAACAAAAGTTAAATGAAGACTAGACCACCTATAACTCAAGTTTCCACCTTTATGTCTATGAGACTATGTCGCATGACTAAATTGGACTTTACATGCACAACATAAATTTCAATACAAGTTTATGTTGTTATATTCTCGAAATATGTTGACTAAGATTAAGAACATTTGTTCATATTTTATGAATTTGGTTAAGAAAAATTTATTGTTTATGACCTAAATCGTGATTCGAGTTAATTATTTGAAAATATCCTGGAACAGTGATATGTGTCATTGATGTTATTCGGGAATGTTTCAAATTGACTATTAGAGAAATATAAAACTATTGTAAATCTGGATACAGGATAGTACATGTATTTTCTTACATATTGGCGCAAATTTTATAGGTACGGAGTCGTAATACATGTACCGGATACCCATACCGACATATCTATAGTTTGGCAACGACTTTTGGTACGCATACCAAGTATGCAAACCTAAAAAAGTTTATTGATTCGTGAACTCGGGATGGTACATATATACCTAGTATGCATACTGAATGTGGACTCCTGAACTCGTTTTGTCTTAAGGGTATACAAACCCAGTACATGTACCATGACAAAATAACTCACGAACTGGAAGTAAGTACACGTACTAGGTATACGTATTTACCATGTTGAATATTTTCAGTTGTATCAGATTTATTTCTATGAGATAATCGGCATTTGAAACTCTTTAAAAAAACACATCTAGACATACTTGATCACATTATAACATATGGTTGTGACTCAAGATTAAAGTCTTAAAGTGTTATATATAGTTCGTCTGGGTAGTTTCGGCTAACCTTTCATGAACAAGTCATTATACACGGCTTGGTTACGGTTTATCCTAACTAGAGTATATATTATATTATGTGGATCTCAAGTCAAGTTTTAATCTAACAGTGAATATTAATTTCTTGATTCCAAAGCTACCTTAATTTAAATTTTAAGCACCTTGATCTTGAAAGTCTATATAAGGAGAACCTCAAGCAACTGGGATTTTTTAATCCCCGACACTATTATTTTGTGTTTTAGTTGTAAGCTAGAGTCGTCCTCTCCTTTAAACCTTTTCAGGTTTATTGACTAAACTTCGCTTAGGGATACATGAAGCCAAGTCTGATAATATTTATCTTGATAGTTTGTGTATCCTGATCTTGCTATTGATTGTTGAATCTCACTCCGATCATGCAAGATAAATAAAAATCAGAAAGTTTCTTCGTCTCAGACTTTGTGATTCCACAAGTATAAGCGGAGTAGATATTACTTATGAGGTGAATTATTATTTAAGATGCTCTTCGGGAGTCGTAAGTACCAGATTTGAGGTTTGCTAGACTTTGTCTTACGCTCACAAAAACTAAATACTCCATAGGAGTTATGGTATGATAAGAAACTTAACTTATACTATCTACATATGTTTGGAAGTAAGCATTGCATTCTCAAGGATCGAGAACAATAAGGAAAATTTGACTCAAAAAGTGACGAAGGTATTCTCCTTGGATATGTATCTGACAGTTATGGTTTTAGAGTATACAATCTCAGAGCTAATGTTATGATGGAGTCGAAAAATGTTATCATTGAAGATTTGAAAGATTTTCGTCATGATGACTCTCTTGCTGAGTTACCTTCTTTCGAGATAACTGAGAAAGTCAAAGAAGTTCCAGAATTGGTGGAAGTTGTACCAACGGTTACCGATCATGATATTTCTGGTGACGAGGAGAAAAATCCCTATACTTGGTATTCATGTTGAACGTGCCACTCCACGACACTTGTGGGTTTAGATGAATCATGATATTGAGAATATTATTGAAGGTACGGAATCCACTTCTAAGGTGAGAAATCAACTTCGAAATACTTACAATTTTGGATGTTATTTCTCGCAAGTAGAACCCAAAAACGTTGATGAAGCTCTCACTGATCCCTTCTGGGTGAACGCTATGCATGAACAGATAAATCAATTTGAAAGAAAGATGTATGGAAACTCGTACCTTGTCCCTCTAATATCAATATTGTTGGAACAAAATGGATATTTAAGAACAAGTCAGATGAATTCGATACAATGGTCTGAAATAAAGTAAGACTTGACGCTCAAGGGTATTCACAGATTGAAGGCATCGACTTTGACGAAATCTTTACTCTGATTGCACACCTTGAGTCCATATGACTGCTATTGGTTCATGCTTTTTTTTCTCAAGATTAAACTATTTCAAATGGACATAAAATCTGCATTCTTAAATGGGTACTTAAACAAAGAAGTTTATGTGGCTAAACCTAAAGGTTTTGAAAGTCCATAATATCCCGATCATGTCTTTAAGATATATAAAGTATTATATGGATTAAAACAAGCACCTCGAGCATGGTATGAAAGACTTCGTTTCTCAAGAGGTGGAACAGATAAGACTTTGTTTACCAATTGGAGTAGAAAGGATTTCCTTGTTTCTCAAATCTATGTAGATGAAATAATCTATGAATCTACATCCAAAAAACTTGCCAAAGAATTTCAAACTTCTTTTGGGAAGGAATTCGAGATGAGAAATGTTATGGAATTAAGATTCTTTCTGGGTCTACAAATTCAACATCGTAAGGATGGAATCTATATTTCTCGATAAAGGTATGTAAAGGATCTTGTTGAAATATTTGGCCTTGTGAAGGGAAATCCTAAACTTACTCATATGCCCACAACATGAAAGTTGTACAAAGATAAGAAAGGTGTTAATGTTGATTCAAAACTATATCGATCCATTTTGAAAGTTTTTTATATCTAACAGCAACAAGACCATATATCTCCATCAATGTTGGTTGTTGTGCTAGATTTCAAGCTAATCCTAAAGAATCTCATCTTGCAACTACTAAACAGATCATAAGATATGTACAACATACTATCGGTTATGGTCTATCTTATACTTTTGATACTAACACTGATCTTACAACGTATTCTGATGCAGATCGTGTATAAGATAGAAAAAGTACATCCGGAGGATTCTACTATGTAAGGCTAAATGTTGTTGCTTGGCATATCAAAAAACAAAACTCACAATCTTTATCGACATGTGAATCCGAATACATTGTTGCATGTTCGTGTTGTACTCAACTTTTATGGATAGAAACAAATGCTTACTGATAATGGAATCGATATTGGAACAATGAAAATCTTTTGTGATAACTCAAGTGTTATTCGAATTATTGAGAATCCCGTTGAGCACTCAAGAACAAAGCATATTGACATAAGATACCACTTTATAAGAGATCTCTTTGAAAATGGTATTGTCAACATAGAGTTTGTGCTATCGGAACAACAATTGGTTGATATTCTCACCAAGCCTCTATATACCACAACGTTTCAACACCTTTAGAAGTCTATTGGTGTTGTTTTGGTTCATTAAATCAAGTTAGTAACATTGCCCCTGAGTTAATTCATAACTTTTGCGCAATAAAACTCGAGTTCCAGTTAATAAATTGTTGTCATCTTATTAAAAGTTCCTAAAAAATCCTTCTTTTTATCAAAGTATAAGGTCACTCATGTTGGTTTCACATATTCTTCAAAAGATGTAAGTATTGACTAAGTGGAAGAAACATATCACCGTAGCATTACTTCAAAGTTGTCATACAATCAAACTTTGAAGAAGATAATAACACTATGTTTTTGTATAACAATGATTGAGAATATTTATTTTCAAAGTTGTTATTGCTACGGATCTTCAACAACAACGATGATGAGTTGAACACGTTCAGAATCATTGAAAACTTAAAGTAACGAAGATTCAAGGAGTTTGAGAACCAAAGAAATCAAGCATGACGGATTCCGGAGTTTTGAAGATTTACTTTGTAATCCATATGTATTGATAGCTTTGTCACTAAAATTGACAAAGTGGGAGATTGTTAGAGAATGGCTCGGTCAAACCCATAAGTGTTGTTATCTCAAGCTTGTAGTCAAATTTAGTTGATCAAAACTATATCTTGATTTCTAGTCTACATTTAGTCAAGTATAGGATTAGGATAGAAGTGTGCAGTTGAGTACCAGACATCACTGTATTCTACCATTTGAAGGCGAAGATCAACAAAAGCTTTTGTAGAACTTCATCAAAAAAACTTAAGTGAAGACCGAACCACTTATTACTCAAGTTTTCACATTTATGTCTATGAAACTATGTCGCATGACTAAATTGGATTTTACATGCACAACAAAAATTTCAATACAAGTTTATGTTGTTAATTATTCTTGAAATATGTTGACTAAGATTAAGAACATTTGTTCATAATTTGGTTAAGAACAATTTATTGGTTATGACCTAAATCGTGATTCAAGTTAATTATTTGAAAATATCTTGGAAAAGTGATATGTGTCATTGATGTTATTCAGGAATGTTTTCAATTAATTATTAGAGGGATATATAACTATTCTAAATCTGGATACAGGACAGTACACGTACCAACTTACATATTGGCGCAACTGTTATAGGTCCGTAACACATGTACCCAGTACACGTGTCGACGTAGATATAGTTCGGCAACGACTTTTGGTAGACATACCAAGTATGCAAACCTAGAAAAGTCAGTTGACTCGTGAACTCATGATGGTACACATACCTACCATGCATTCCGAAAAAGTTCGGTGTATCCTGAACTCATTTTGTCTTTAAGGGTATACAAACCCGGTATATGTACCATGACAAAATAACTCACGAACTAGAAGTAAGTTTACGTACCAGGTAAACGTACTTACCCTGTCGAATATTTTCAGATGCATCAGAATTATTTCTATGAGATAATCGGTATTTGAACAACTCTCTAAAAAAAACATTTAGACATAGCTTGATCACATTATAACCTATGGTTGTGACTCAAGATTAAAGTCTGGTTAAGCTTATAGTTCGCCTGGATAGTTTCGGATAACCTTTCATGAACAAGTCATTATACATGGCTCGGTTACAGTTCATCCTAACCAGAGTGCATATTATGTTATGTTAATCTCAACTCAAATTTTCATCTAACGGTAAATATTGATTGCTTGATTATAAAGCTGGCTTAACTTAAATCTAAAGCAACCTTGATCATGAAAGTATAAATAAAGAGATTTTTATTAATAGCTACTGTGTCAAAATTTGAGTTAGATATTTTATTTTTAGAGGGAAAAAAATGAGAGTTAAATTCCCATCAACGGCTAGATAAAATAAGAAAATATCTAGCTATATCTGGGGTTCACAATATCTACGAGTAACTCATAATTATATATGTAGATGACAAGATATAGCATCTAGCAACGACCGACAGATGTAAACTCAGTGCGAACAAAAATCTCAAGTCGAGTCAAAGATAATGAGTGCCCAGCTCGAGTAAGAACTGAAGATAATGAGTTAACAAATAATGAGAACGATAAAAGTAGTACCATAACAGTGCCAAATATGATTTTTGGGGAAAAAAGCAAAGGTAAATCCAAGGCTGTCAGAGTCAAGACCTGAAGATCGAGAAATAATAAAGATCATAGGTCGATCAACTAACTTACTAACTAAGAAAGTCTCAGTTGATCATGATGCTACCTCCAGGTATACACGAGTGGTTTCCATTAGACATACTCTTAGCATGATGTATAAGCTAACTAATTAAACATAAGTCTAAGAAGGCTCATTTTTAATTCAAGAAATATTATTCAGTCTAACTTGATTAATGAAATTTATCTTTTATCTGTTCTCTTTCCTATTTACTTTAAAACTCAATTATGTTAACGACCCAAAGATAATCACTCGGTAAACCCTAATTGGACTAAGAATTAAGTAAATATAGACAAAGATCGATAATCATATCAAGTCAGGAGATAGATTTAGACTAATAATCGCATCTCAATCTTGTGTAAGTACGTATCTCAATGATAGGAAAATATGCATCTTCGTTGGCGCCGATTAGGGATACATCAAAATTTCATTTTTTTCATCATAATATCATGCTAGATTTTATTTTTGATGTGTAATATCCTTTATTTGGTTGAAAAATGAATTTTCTATGAAAACTTGCATACAAATGAGATTATTTTGATATCAAATCATGAATTTGAATGTTATTAATGATCATACATACTTAATTTCTTCGTATGCATCTTAATCTCGTCTAAAATAAACATGCAATCATGATCATTTCATTTCTATCTTAATCTACGTATAGATCGATCTTGAAAACAATTATCTTATCTATTCTATCTATTAATATCATCTAAGCATAATTTGCATTAACCATATTATTATCTCTCATCTTGAGTTGTGTTAGATTTGTAGTGATCAGTCTACATCTTATCTTTTATTTCAAATTGGAGCATCAATTAGCTAAATGAAATCTAATGATAATTACTAACTTTATCTTTATATTCTCGTAATTTTGACATCTCGAATGCTTAATATCTCATATAATTATCTCTTTTGGATTAAAATTACATGAAACCATGTTGATTTTATCATATATTTAACAGATTTTAACTGATCTAATCTTCTATTACCAGTATCTTATATGTTAATCATATAGATCAAAGTTGATTAATTAAACATGCATATTTTAAGCATAAAATATTTATTTATCATAACTTTAACCGACGTAACTTTAATGAATATTCTGAATCTATAAGTTTCCAATTCTGAGTAACAAGATTTTTTTTTCCTTTTTGACACGATCAGCGCGGGAATTCAACCCGCAACCTAGAGGTTGGAAGCCCATCCCCTGGCCAATTGGGTTAATGCCAGTTGGTTGAGTAGTAAAAATATTTCGAAGAAGAAATTTAATTTTTTTTGTATAATAACGTATTTTTCATCTTGACCTGGTGGAATATCAATTATCTGAACTAAAAAAACATAAAATATGCATGATTCGTTGATACGAACAAGCTTTATTTGTGAAAATTCTCTTTTGATAAGAAATAATAATCTTAGATCTAAAAGATCGATTGTCAACCGTCAAATATGAAATCTCACGTGTCGTTTGTCATCTTGTGTAGAAACAAGAAATATGACAACTCCAATACGAATAAAAGTTTTAACACCTCGACCTACGATAAATTCACCATGTCGAGAAACTACATATACATCTCCAGTTATCCAATAGGTGATAACTTCAGTTACGCAAAAGTCTCCAACGAGTTGAGTAAACTCACCAGCTCGAACTCGACATAAAAGAAAAACACCTCGAGGTGAAACACCTGTTACACCACCATCTTAGAGCCACATGGTACTCCAGTTGTTGTTTTAGTTGGGCTAGTAATTATACCACAACAAGAGAAAAATAAATCTCCCATGATCAAGCTCTGCTGATCACATCCACCAATTGTGAAAATACTGCATGACATGTGTCAAGAGTTGTTAAAGTGGATTTCAACTATGACCGAAAGAGACAATCAAATGACTCTTCCAGCACCGACTACAGCCGCTCTAACTATTACTTGAGCTCAACCATCTTCAGCAATAAACATATCTCTGCAACCAACTACGTCTTCACTGAATAGCCAGCAAGTGCAACTGAAAAAACGGTTCAAAAACTACAACTCAAAAAATAACTAATACGTATCTACTTCGAGAGTTGAAATCTTGGAACCAGGTTAAATTGTTACTTTAAACACAGTCCAGGAGTCAGTTAGCTTTAAAATGAAGATGATGTTTAAGGAACAAGAAGATTGTAGTTACCTAAAATATGAGAGAGGTTAGAAGTGGTATTCTAGGGTTTCTTAAAGTGAGTTACAGGAGGTTGAGCACGAACATTCTTCGCCTAACCATGCACAATGGCCATTCAAAGGCTGCTTCAGTCACATGGAAGAAGGATTAGGGCTGGTCTTAGGGGGGGAAGCATATGAAGAGAGATATCAGAGAACAAGTTATTGCTCTGAGAGGTTATGAGAAAGATTTGTCTTAGCTTGGAGAAATAGATGACCTATTTATATCTAAATTCTATAATCTTAGGTCGGTGAAGATAGGGATTGATTATCGTTCCATGCGTAACACTTCTCAAGTCTCTTCAGGAATAGATAAAGATAAACTAGGTTGAGTTTATCTCATTATTCGACCGCCTTTACTTTCTTCTGCGGTGAGAAATAAGAAGGGTATTTCTCATACGTGTCGTAGACCGCCATACCAAAACCCTAATTGTTATCCCCCCATTTATGTGAAGCTGAGTCAATCTTTGTGATGATGTGTTGAGAAAGAAATATTCTCTTTAGGAGAGTTACCCAAGATAGAGAGATATTCTCTGATTTGTGAAAATGACTAGGATGAGTCACGTGAAAAGGCGTGGAATGCCTCAGGAATCATGTGCAGAGTATAAGAGGAGATGAGGTTGAGCTCCCTCTCATTATGTCCGGTCACATATGTCATGTGGAGATCGTATTATTTCTTATGGGTCCCTTTGTTGAGCATGCAGATCTCAAGAGAGCTTATCCACGTTTTTGGATAGACATGTATAGTTTAGGCTCAATTTACTAACCGTGAGTGTATTTAAGAGAGTGAAAAATAGTCTTGAGCACTAGGTAAGACGTGTGCCTATCATGTGAATCTTTCCGAGATTTTGAGGACGGATCAAAATCTCTCCATGATTTTTCTGAGAGATTTGCGGACACCTCAAAATCTCTCCTTGATTTTGCAGAGAGATTTGCGGACAACTCAAAATCTCTCCGTGATTTTGCAGAGAGATTTGTGGAAAACTCAAAATCTCTCCGTGATTTTGCAAAGAGATTTGTGGACAACTCAAAATCTCTCCGAAGATTTTTTTAACGGATCTGAATCACTCTGTGGTCAGCCGGGACTCGTCCTGAAGAGCGAGACTTTGTCTCACTTGTCTTTGACAAGCGTATCTTGCATAAATGTGCTAGGAATCAACTATGTGTCCATATGATGAGCCAACAAGACCAATGTATCTAGAAAGGATGTTCTAGAAGTTTTTCGAAAGGGCTCAGAGGTAGAAAAACCAACGTATCTCGCGGGGATGTCCTATGAGTTATTCAGAAACCTCAGTAAGTTGAGCCAGAGCCTAGAGCAGACTTGACTAGTGTATCTCATGATGATGTACTAAGAATCAGTCATTTATCTCAAATAGGGTGAGTCGTGCTTACATGATATATGCAAATCTACTCTATGGATCATAAGTCCGTTGGGGACGTATTTACGCATCTACAAATCCTAACTGATCAGCAGCATCTCGTTGAGGATGTATACTAGGAATCATGGCATCACAATCAGTTGTGTCTCGCGAAGACATGCTGAATTGTGCTTGTTCTGGTTCATAAGTCTTCCGGGGACGTTTTACGCTATATAGAACCTACATGACCAGCAGTATCTTGTCGAGGATGTGCGCTAGGAATCACGGCATCACGACCAACAGTATCTCGCGGGGACGTATACTATAAATCGTGGCTATTGGTGCCTGAAGGACGCTTAATATCTCCCGTGAGAGTTGAGCTTTGTCTATGATCTCTAAATGACGCTTTTGCCCCTTATCCAAATTTCACCATCTACATTAAGTCCCCTACTCAGAGTAGAACCTTGATTGTTCTATGATGAGTATATAGATGGTTACGAATCGTTCAGGCGCAAAATTAAAATCCACTCGGTCTTCTAGACTTGTTGAGTCCTAAAATTGACGTTTAGTCTTTGATTATTATGACTATGATCTTGGAATGGATTCTGGATCTTAGAATTTCCTGAGACTTTGTTTTTGTCGTTAATGAAATAATAATGAAGTCCTGATGAGACAAAATTTTCCATCTTGAAAGAACGAAATTTGTTAATTATGGTTTACTCGGCCAAAACCCTAAATTTCTTTCTTTGTGCATCCTTGAGTTTTTGAATAGGCGAGTGTGTAGGGAAGAGAGAATTTATTGAATGCTTTCTGGCTGGCCTTGATCTTGGTGAAGGTCAGTGAGAAAATATAGGCACTTACTTTTGAAGTTACAAAGTCCCTATCCCATGTAAATTTTGAATTCAGGCTTGTACCCTAAACCCTAATTATTTTTTCTTTGCTTCTAACTTCTTCATACACCCAGGAGAGGCTTGAAAAGGCTTGGAAGGTGTGCATATATCTTGTTGGGTCGGCACCTTGTTTAATGAGAGCTTGTTTAATTCCTTGTACCAATCAGACTCCTCTTTATTAGAGAAAAATACATACTTTTGAAACTAAGGGTATTTTTGTCAAAAACCACTATGAGCTTGATTTTTCTTTGGAATGAGAGAGACATGGATATTCCTAGGCATATTAATGTCTTTAAATAGAGATTGGCGCGTTTCTGGTCTTGGTTTTGGAAATCATGAACTCGAATTCCCTGTTTTGAGCCATATTCCCTTTATTTTCTCTGAAATTTTGCTTTTCTAGATTTTGTTTCAATCCTATTCTTCTTCGGACACTTATAGAACTCAATATCCATGTGCATGGATGAGAGCTTGGTCGGTCTCTAGCTGCATTAAGGCTTCCTTCTTTGAAAATACTCAAAACTATAATACAGGGGTATTTTGGTCAAAATCCCTTATGAGCTCATTTTTGTTGAAGAGAAATGAGATAAAAATGGATTGAGATAGTATTATATAACCTTCCAAGAGAATGGGAGAGGCTCGGTCCCCTTTCTTCTAGAATAAATCCCATTTTCACCAAATTCCTGAAATTAGGGCTTTTTTCGTCAAAACCCTAATTCTCTTCGACTTTGATCCCTATGAAAAAATTCCGATAGAATAAATCACGTCCCACTGTACTAGGAGAGCATCCTCACATATAAAAAGGTCTTGGACACAACTTGGAGGAGTTTTGGAAGGAGAAAAGACATTGGTTTCCTTATTTGACCCAAATTCCTCTTTTATTTCTAACTTCTTTTCCTTTTGCTTGAAGGCTTCCCTTTTTGAAATCAAATTGAAAAGAGAAGTATTTTTACATGTGGTAATGTATAGAAACCAGTCCAACTCCTCCCATGAATTCCACTTGCACTGAAATTCCTTGTTTGAGCAGAATTCCTATTTTTGTTCGAAGTATAAATGGTATTGCATGAAACCGTTTTAGTAAATTTAATGTTTGAATTTTAATTCTTGACCCACGAATTATAATCGTGGCATAAATGTTCTGAACATATTCCTCTTTCTTAGATGATATCTTTGTTCGTCTTTCAAAACGATATTAGTCTTCAAATTAATAATAGAAAGCAAATAGTTAATGATCTTGCGTTTGCTGATGTAAATACCCATCGTTCTTTTTTCATTGAGGCACCCTCGGTAAGTCTTGAACTTTATATATCTTTAATATGATGCATACTTCTTTGACCATCGAATCAACCGAAATAGTTGTATTTGCAAGGATTCTCTTCGTTTAGGTGTTCGTCATAAAACTTCAGATTTGAGACACTTAGGGAGAATGGATGTAAAATATTTATATGGACTCCGATTTGAGTCCCCATCCCAAAATTTGAAAGAAAATAAGATAGGATTTCTAACGCAAAAATAATGACTCGATTCCGAGTTTGTTTGGATAATCAAACCCGTGTATACTTTTGACTTCAGTAATCCCGTATAAAATTTCAGGAGTTTTTCAGATTGCACTTACTTCGGTGTTGGGACCACATCTCCTAGATATTTTGTCCATTGGAAGCACCCTTTTGGTATATTGTTGTGAATACATAGAGGAACACATTTGTTATAGAAAGTTCCTCGAAATTCCTTATGAATTATCATCAGTTTTCAAGTATTCGCGCTGCAATGTTCACCAATCTGAATTACCAAAGGAAATCTTGTTTCAGTTGGATTCTTAAAACAGTCTCTTGCTTCAAGCACAACCCCTTGGAGTATTATGACTTCACTACCATTCCTTATCTTAGTTTAGTCGTGAATTTTGTATTCTTAGGATAGAGACACGTCCGCTGTATTGATTATTCGTTTTTACTCTTTGGTTTCCAGAAAACATATTTTGCTTGATCCCTTGTGAAAGTGTGGACCCAAACAAATCCATGAGTACCCCATGAGATGTGAGATATATTTATTAATGACAATAGGACTCTAGGCATGAGGTTAGGTTTGAATGGATTAGGAAAGGATAAGGCTTGAAGGGATTGGATGAGACAAAACTTGAATGGATTGTATGAAAACAAGGTTTTAGGCGGGAAGGCCAGTTCTTATATAGAGAAACTTCTAGTCATGTGTTGGTGATCCCTTAGTTTACTTCTTATAATTCCTCTCTTGTTTGTAATATACTCTTCATGGTGAGAACGAGTTCGACCTTGGTAGAGTGGGGATGAGCGGGCTTCAACAATTTCATAGGACCTTCAGAAAGAGAATTGTGGTGCAGAGAGACAACTGACCGGACTGATGGGACCCATGTCTTCTATAACTTCCGATGAGACACTTATTGTAAATTTTAACATCATGAAAATGATAACTCTGAACGGCCTTGCTTCTGAAGATCTTGTAAATCTTTATGACCATCGTGATAATCTTCTCTTCAATATGAGGTGGTTGCAAGAATGACTCAATTCTGTCAGGGTCCGTCGGGATAAGTTGAGTTCAGAGAGGCTCTTAATCTGGAGGTTCATATGGTAGATGATGAGCATGCTAAGAAAGTGTCTTAAGATGCAGAAGCCAAAGTGAAGCAGCATAACACGGAGAAAGAGATTCTCTTTAGGGGCTCTGTCAGATGATTTTCTTCAAGGTTGATATTTCCTCTCTCTGAATCTTACCCGTATGCATCTGGTAAAGGAATGGGACCCTCATGAGTTCGAACTTGATGCAACCCCTAGATTGCTCTTTTCGGGTATGCAAGTAGGTGAAAACCCTAAGTTAAATTCGTAATAGAAGCTCATCCCTTGCGCGGCCTTCACTCGAGAGGCTGTAGAAACTTCGTTTGACGTCCGATTTCAGTGTTTGACCCCAACTATCGAACAAAAAAGACTTGCCTTTCATTTATTATAGTTATATTATGATTTAGAGCTTATTTTTATGGTAATAAATCCACGTGAAGTTAAACCCAGGAATTCAAATATTTAGCACCAATTCCTTCAAGTGTTTTGATGGCATCTCTCGGACCGTATTTCAAAATATCATTCCCTTTTAACACATGGTAGGAGAGATATGGATGGATATTTTTATCAATGGAATGTTTTCAAATTCTCTACCCATTTGTGCCAGTTTTTCGAGTTATGTGACTAAAGTATGAGCCGCGTCCGGGTAGAGTGGAAATTGTATACTCATATTCAAACCGATTGCGAACCCTAGTTAGTCTCCTGTATGGTTCATTGTTGAGGGATAATTTGAATGCTTATTCTACTTGATATAGTCATGTTGCCCGCGTATAAAATCCTAAACATCTTATAGGGATGAAATCATCCAGATTTAAACCGTTATATCTTCAACCAGGATCCGGGACACAGTTGCAATTGCTGAATATATAGAAGATGTTGACGAAGGATAATTCGACGAAACTGAATAGAGATGCGAGGTTTCTCGAGCCACAGATGATTCCATTTCACTATTTTGAAGGTTGAACTCTAATCTCATAGTCCCCAAGTAATAACATGTTGTAATGTAGGTTTGAGGGTTTGAATGGTCTTCACGTGTCCCAATATTTTGAGACTCTTGCACTGATCATTTCTAAATATGTTATTTAAAAACTAGATGTCCAAGCCACCTCCTGTTGGACATGAAGGTGTGTGACACATGATTCTTCGTTAGTCCCTAGTTTGATATGAGGCTAGGCATTCACATTGACTCGGGACACTTTAAAAATGAAGTAAGACCCTTATAGTGTACGAGATTGAGTCTTCAAGGCAGGCAAGTGATAATATGTAGGTTGGAGACGTCTGTGGAGAGTCATATCGAGATACTGCTGCATGTGTCTTTGTGGACAAGATGTTGTTCCGCCTCTACTAGGTGTCTTGACAGGGATTCATCTTAACTTCTATAACAAAATTATCCGTTGAGATTTATTCTTATTTTGGGAGGATGCTCAATCAAACTTGAGAGATATATGCATTCTGGTACCAGTAGGGTTATGGATACACTCAGGTCTAACTAGGCAGTCGATTTTTATTTACTTTATTAATGGGAGAGTTCTCTAGGAATCCTCTAGGTAATTCTTATGTGATCATCATATCTTGTCCTTCGCTCATTGTGTCTGAGCCTGACTCATGGAATAACCTGTCAATTGGATTTTCTCGATATAAGAGACTTTGACCGAGGGAAATTCTAGTATGTGCCTGAATGAGTAACGTGTATCCTGAAGCTATGGTATCAGATCCTTGAATTGTTGGCACTTCATTTTTTTTTTCCCTTAGTAGGTTCTGAAAAAGCGGGGGTCTAACAACCTCACCCAATATTTTGATTAGCAATCTGTATAGACTAACTCTAATATACTTTTAAGAGAATCAACTAGACAGTCAGACTCAATCTTAATAAAAAGTATATCAAGGAGTTAATATCTCTATCTCTCGATTTGATCTATACTCAAGCAAATAGAAATCTACGAGTATTTATCAAATACAAGAGAAATAAACTTGGATGGTACCAAAGACCAATATCCAAGGATAAATCAATTTCCAATCAACAACCAAAGGTTGGATTTCACAATTGATCGATACAACGCACAACCTGTGATGTTTCAATTATATAACGAAATATAATACGGAATAGAAATAACACTGACACCAGAAATTTTGTTAATGAGGAAACCACAAATGCAGAAAAACACCGGGACCTAGTCCATATTGAACACCACACTGTATTAAGACGCTACAGACACTAACCTATAACAAACTAACTTTGGTATGAACTGTAGTTGAACCCTATAATCAATATGACACTGATTCAAGGTACAATTGAACCCCAATCAACCTCATACTGATACAAGGTATGGTTATGCTCCTACGCCTCTGATCCCAGCAGGATACTGCGCACTTGATTCCCTTAGTTGATCTCACCCACAACCAAGAGTTGCTACGACCCAAAGTCAAAGACTTTAATAAACAAATTTGTATCACACAAAAAAGTATACAATAATAGATAAATATGTCTCTCACAGATAAGCCTACGAGTTTTGTTTCGTCTTTTGATAAAATCAAGGTGAACAGGAACTGATCGATAACCCGGACTTATATTCCCTAAGAACAACCTAGAATTATCAATCACCTCACAATAATCTAAATCGTATGGTAGTGAAACTAGATATTGTGGAATCAAAAACGATGAGACGAAGATGTTTGTTGTTAGAGCATTGCTCAATCGAACTCGCATGCGTTGATATCGCAAGCATGTTTTTCAATATTAGTGATCAAAACTATATGTCTTGATTTCTAGTTTACTTATGACTAAGTCTCGGTCTAGGATAGTTAAGTGTAGTTGAAGATCCAGACTACATGGCGATTATCTTACGAAGACGAAGAACTACTCAAGGAAATAGTGGAACTTCATCCGACAAAAAGGTATGTGGAGACTTGAACTTATCTATCACTCAAAAGTATATTCTATCTCCTACTCTTGAAACAAAAGTCGTATAAGTATGATAGTTTTCATACATACACATTTTTTATTTCGAGCCGAGTTTACTCGCCTATCTTTCTATCAAAATATGTATTTGTAAGCTTTCGCTTTAACCACTTTTCATCTTTACCCGTGATGAAAGTCATGATGACGTTTCAATCTTGAAAATAGATTTGATGACGATAGTCGATTCTTATGTCTAACGACTATTATAACGTTATAGAAGAATGTTTCAATGATTAAAATCTAGAGTAGAGATAACCAACTATGGATATAAGCATATATATAGTGTGTTCACACATTAGTGTATAAATCCATGTGCCGGAAACCAAGTGCGTGTGTATGTGTGCATGCGGTATTGGTGAAGGAGACATGTTGGGTACGTGTACCTGTATGAGTACTGGCGGAAGTTTTCGAACCGGAAATTTCTGCTGAGTTTGTAAATTCACAAAATGTTAAACCAGTCACCTTAGGTACGCGTACCCGTATGTGTACCCACGGAAGTTTTCGAACAGAAAATTTCTGATGAGTTTAGAAACTAAAACCAACTCAAATCCAGTAGCTAAGGTACACGTACCTGAACGTATACTCAAGATGGTTATATATCTCTAATCGGTTGTTCATGAACTTAAACAATACATCAATAAGGAATGCAATCTTTGCAAACCGTGGCGATATTGTTCATGATAGCAAACTGTGGCTTTATAGTTCATGAATTGATTCGAGTGAATCACATCGTTTTTGATTCAATTGTGTTTCTTGTAGTACATAAGATCTCATAGCAATTGAACAACTCTCTAACTAGTTCATTTGAGTCATTTAGACTTGTTTTGGTGAAGAAGAATATGGTTGATATGAAAGTTATCATTTGGCTAACCATTTGGTTGACTAATATTGAACAAACTATTGTACACATTTGGGTACGGTTACACAAACCCAAAATCGTCAAGTACATGTGTGTATGGCAAGATAAGTTTTCGATCTAACGGTTGAGAAATATTAGCTTGTATCTAATCAGGTTTTCATCTAACAGTGAATATTGAATGCTTTGTTACTAAGCTAACATTGATTGCAAACCCTGATTTGAAAGACTATATAAGGGAGAACTCTAGCAACTTGGAAACCTAATCCCCACACATTTTGTGTGATACTAGTTTGCTAAGCTAGAGTCGATTCTTCTTTAACATTTGGTTTTCTTCTTCTAAAACCAGGTTAACGACTTCAAGACTTCATTGGGATTGTGAAGCCAGACCGATACTACTTTTCTTGTAGTTGTGTGATCTGATCTTGTTGTTTTTATCATACGAGTACAATTGTAATAATTGGCTTGAGATTTCTATCTCCAATAGGCAAGATATAAAAGTAATCACAAACATCTTCGTCTCATCGTTTGTGATTCCTCAATAATCTTCTTCGCTGCGTCGATTAAGTTTATTGTGAGGTGATTAATAAAATTGAGCTGTTCTTCGGGAATATAAGTTTGGTTTTATAGATTGGTTCCTGTTCACCTTAATTTATCAAAACACGGAACAAAACTTGTAGGATTATTCATAGGAGAAGAATTTAACTATTACCTGTAGATTTTTCTGTGTGAGACAGATTTGTTTATTAAAGTCTTCGACTTTGGGTCGTAGAAACTCTTGGTTGTGGGTGAGATCAACTAAGGGAATCAAGTGTGCAGTATCCTGCTGGGATCATAGGCGTAGGAGCATAACTGTACCTTGGATCAGTATGAGATTGATTTGGGTTCAACTACAGTCCAGACCGAAGTTAGTTTGGAGTAGGCTAGTGTCTGTAGCGGTTAATACAGTGTATATTTAATCTGGACTAGGTCCCGGGGTTTTTCTACATTTACAGTTTCCTTGTTAACAAAATTATGGTGTCTGTGTTATTTCTTTTCCGCATTATATTTTTATATAATTGAAATAATACAGGTTGTGCGTTGTTCAATCAATTAGAATATCCGACCTTATTGGTTGTTGATTTAAATTGATTGACATTTGGATATTGGTCTTTGGTACCATCCAAGTTATCTCTCTTTGATTAAGACTCGCGAATTGTATTTGATTGAGTAAATCAAATTGAGAGATTGAGATAATAACTCCTTGAGTATTTTCATATTGATTGAGTCTAACTGTCTAGTTGATTCTCTAGAAAACAACTCGGAGTTGCCCATACAGATTGCTAATCGAAATATTGGGTGAGGTTGTTAGACCCCCGCTTTTTCATTGGGGATATTTTATTTTTGAGTTTGGAATAGCTACACCGACGAGCTTCATGTTCATTACATCGACTGCGTTCAAATTTGATGTTCATTAAAGCTTTTATAAATATTTTTGAGAAATTGATTTGTCGACTTCTCAACAACAGTTGTAGTCCAGTTGACCGAAACTGCTGCAGTCCAATTTCCCAACAACCACTACGGTCTAGTTGATCGAACTGATGCAGTCTTTTTATGCATAACTTCTACGGTCCAGTTGATCAAATTGCTGCAGTCCAGTTTCCCAGCAACAACTGTAGTCCAATTGATCGAACTGATGCAGTATTATCCTGCATAACTGCTGTAGATGGGGAAAAACGATTTGATGGTTTTTACGGAATTGAAGAGTCAACCGTGCGGAGACTCCTTGAACCAAGCGAAATGTTGAACCTCACACAGATGCACTGCAAGAAGGGAGTGATTTAAGTTCGAGAGATTAATTGTAGGACTCCGGCCTAAACCAAGAACAATGGTCGTTCAAGAGTCAATTCGGTCACAAGAGAGGATGGGTTGATCTATAGGAGGAAAGATGAGAAATGCATGAGATCAATGGTGATCTGATATTGTAGGTGTGTTGTGAATTCAGCGTGAAAATACTCTTAATGATTGAGTTTTGCCTGATTGAGAGTGATTCATGTGAGTTCGTGTAGACAAAAGATTGTCTGTATGAACTTTGATGAGAAATTGCTCGTTTAGGCGACTGTTGTTTGAATGTTTGAAAACTCTTCGAATGTTGTTTCAATTAGGATTCAGAGACATTTTATAATGCCGGAGTTGAAAACACCATGATCCCATGAAGTGTGACAGTTACTGGAATCAGAGAGTGGGGTAGTTGGAAATCATGTTAAACCAATTACTCATCGTGCAGAGACTTGGTTAATTTTCCACTCACTACTTTGTTGACTCTTCCAACTGATTGCACGACTTGCTCACATTCTCATCGTGGGTGAACACACGTGCCGTAGACCGCCAGACCAAAACCCTAGTTAATATCCCCCCATGTGACACGATTGAAATCTCGTGATTGTGGAGTCAGTTGCTGACTTTGTGGGACGATGAGTCCGTGTAGTGTTGAGTTGAACATGATTAGCAAATGTTCTGAAACTCATGAATTTAACGTGTTTGTTGAGACGAGGTATCATTATAACCTAAAACAAGAAAACTGTGTTGTTTAATTGTCAAATATTGATAGTTGAACCAATATTCTTTGATCTAAGCAAATATTGCTAGTCTCAGCGAATATTGCTAATTTGAGTGAATATTTCCGGTTCGAGCAAATATTGCTCGTTTGATGAATTTATTGGTAGCAGGACCAAATAAAATATTAATTTAATTTACTGACTGCCGGTTCGAGCAAAATAAATAAAAATGTTAATCATGGAATCAACATAAAATTATCAGAGTGTTTGAATCTGCTCAGAATCACGTTTCTGCAGAGCTCTGGATTCAAAAACCTAATTTTATCGAAATGATAATTTACTGCAAATCAACATGGGACCGGATACATGGGATGACGGGTTCACCATATAACGTCTAGATACTCGAATGAGCAAAAATACCAAAGTCTCATGAGGACCAGTTGGTGAAAGAATGATTAAATGCTGGTTTAATCACTGAAATAATGTTCGTGTGAGCGAAAAATCATGAAACCTGATGTAGAAAATATGAGGGACCGGCCAAGATGTCATGGGACCAGCTCTTGGTGGCCATGGGACCAATAGATAGTCGTTTGAGCAAACTCCCAATTGTTTGGAAAGAATTTGAACCTAATATGAGCAATTGAGCAAATTAGGTTAAAATAATCAAAACATGTGGGACCAGCTATTTGCAAGCCTCGGTGCCACCCTTGGTCGGTCAAGGGGATGTGCCCGTGTCACCATGATGTCCGCGCTTCAGTCCTGAGAATTTTGATATTTTCTGGTGCACGTTTGAGCAACATTTGGAGAAAATATGCAAAATCCATGGTTTTGCTGATACATGAGATAATGAAGATAAATAAAATAATAAATTACAAGGCGTGGGACCGGCCACGGCTAGGGCATGGCCGGCCGACTGACACACAGTCTCACTTGCTTTTTCCAGTTTTATGTGATTTTATGTATTTTTCTCTGATTTAAGGGAAATTCCATGAAACTGGAGAGTTTGGCGAAATTAGGGAACTTCCATAAGATGAGAGACATAAATTAATAAATATAAAATAGGGAATGGGAGTGTGGGACATGCAATGGCCACGGCTTGTCCGGATGGCCAATGGGCGCAGGTCCTAAGCCACTCTCCCCAATTTTACCAAATTTTGATGATTTTAGATAATTTTCATAAAATCAAGGAGATTTGTTGAAAACCAAGATATTTTGTTGAAATCGGGGAGTTTTCATGAAATCATGAAACAAAACACCAAATAATAATAAAACAATGGGTGTGTGGGACCATCTTGGGCATGGCCGGTCGGCTAGAGCCCGGTCCCATAGGTTTTTTCTAATTTTTTTAATATTTTCTATGATTTTAGAGAAAATACATGAAATTAGGTAATTTTAGGGAAAATTCATGAAATCAAGGAATTTTCATAATTTAAGAGAAATAAAAAAATAATGGGGACGTGAGGTGTGGGACCAGCCACGACAAAGGCATGACTGGACGGCCGGCGGTCCTATGACACCTTTCCCTATTTTTTTTATTTTTTGATGAAATCATGTGATTTAGATAAAAAATACATGAAATTAGGTAATTTTCATGATTTTAGAGAAAATTCATAAAATCAAAGAATTTTCATAATTTGAGAGAAATAACAAAATAATGGGGATGTGAGGTGTGGGATCAAACACGACCAAGGCATGACCGGCCGGCCGGCGGTCCCATAATACCTTTCCCTAATTTTATTATTTTTGATGAAATAATGTGGTTTAGATAATTTCTTTGGAAAATATGAAGATTTGCTCGAACGAGAGGATTTTCATGAGATCAGGAAAATAGTAAAAATATGATAAAATATAAGATTGGGCACGGGACTGGTCACGTCATGACTGGATGGCTGGTGAGGCCAGTCCCCTGGCGCTTTTGTTAATATTTTATTATTATTATTTTTCCATCCTATTTTTCATAGGTTCCTCGTTTGTTCATATTTTTTGAAATGCTCGTTCATGCATTCAAAATGCTGGTCAGTACATTATTTGCTAATTACACTTGCACCATTTTTGTCAGGGCTTATTCGATGCTCAGATGCCTGTTTTTGTTGAATATTTATCACTAACCCGTGGAATTCTACTAGGAAGAACCACGAATTTAAATGACGAAATATAACAGAGAATTGCAGAATATTCCTGGATATTCAGGCGATTAATTAATGATTCGTAGAATATTGCTGGATATTCAGACGATGGTTCGTAGAATATTGCTGGATATTCAGGCGATTTAAGATAATTAATTGATGGCTCTACACTAGAAGGGATTCCTTCCTAGGAGCATTAATCATCTGAGGATTGAGCAATATGAACTTTCTGGAGTGTCATATTCCTCTTGTATAGTCAGGAAAAATCTGGTTGCATCCCGAAGACGTTGTCGCTCTATACTAGAAGGCATGATGCCTAGGAGCCGTCCAATCTTTCGATTATATACAATATGAGATGTGTCGTTGTCTCATCTAGGAGACTGCACATCTACATCTTCTCTGAGAGACTTTCTCCATTAGAGGTTTATGGCATGAGCTTTCATTCTTAGAGACATGAGTCTCGATACTCATCCGATTGCCGGATCCGGAGTAATTACTGAAATTTCTCAGTATTCATGAGATGTTCCGTGGCCTCAGCTGAGAGACTACACATCTACATGTACTCTGAGAGACAACCTTCTCAGTCAGAGATTCATGGCATGAGCTTTCATGCTTTAATGAGAGACATGAGCCTCAATACTCATCCGAATGCCGAATCTGGAGTATAGTTTTAAAATTTTACCCTTTTTCAAAAATCCACCATCTATATTAAGTCAACTGCTTAGTGAGGAACAATCATGTTCCTTACTCATCATTGAATGGTGATTTTCTAGGTATCAACAAAAATAAGTAATTGAACTTAGTTATAAGATAAGATATTACCGGATTTCGACTGAATGATCAAACCATGGTTTGAGAGGAAACCCCAGTGGCATAATAGGGCATCATCCAGTGAAAATGAATTGGTGTAGAACCACTGATTCGATGGTGGAACCTTGGTTGGTTTAGGATTCACGGGCCGGGACCGAAAAGGAAATCCTTAAGGAATTAGGTTTTGGAAATAAAATTAGGTATAAAAGGATTTAATTCCTTTTTTTTTCTCACGTCCACCACCTCCTTCACCTTCCTCACGTCCGAGTTCAGCAGGAGCTGAAAAAATTATTGCCGGAAACCGTCGGCGTCCGATCACCGTCCGACCAATTTCCGTCCGGCACCGTCAGGTGCATCAATCAACCTTTTTTTTTTCATAACTTGCTGATTTCATGAGTTGCTCATGCCTTCATCATGTCAAAACTTTATACATGTGTATATTTTAACGTGAGTTTTGTAGAAAAACCCTTATTTTAATAAACGTATGTTCGTTCAATCGTTAGTTTTGAAAACTAATAATAATCCCTGATTTAGGAGAGATTTTTCTTTGAAAATAGACCCGTATCCAGTGATAAAATTTTGTTTATGAGCTTTCATGGGAAACAAAATCTTATGTTAAGAGATGTGAGCTTTCACAAAACCGAAATAAACCTCGTTTTAGAAAATAATGCTCATACGAGGGAAAATAGATTTTTTTCTTTATGTATATAAAAAACTTATGTTAAGTGGTAAAACCTTTTTTATGAGCTTTCATGAGAACTAATATTTTATCACAAGAGGTGTGAGATTTCACAAAACTAGCATAAACCTTCGTTTTAAAGAAAATGCTAATACGAAGGATAATAAATTATTTTTTTTAATATATGCAACCGTGACATATAATGTGGGATGTGATGACATAACTTATTCACATGGATTTGTTCTCATTAGATAAAATTTTGAAAATTTACGTGAATAAATTGCACTAATCATTGTTTTGTAAAATCAAGACGTGGGTTTTGAGTAACCTCTGAAACTAGACAATTTATTTATGATGAAATAATGTCTCGTTGTAAACTTCAAAGTTCAGTTGAGTGAATGTTCACATTATGAAAATTATGCTTATGATTTTATGAGAAAATCATTTTTTATGAACTAATAAAGTTTCGTTCGTTACTGCAGGTTTCAAGAAACAAACTAATTTTGTGTGCTAACTCTTGCGGAACAATCACTATTGTTAGTGAAATTGAAAAAGGTAGGATTCAAGAATTACCATTTTGTCGATGAACTTATTTGCATGTTGATAATTCCGTGTTCCTGATTTCAGAAAATGCCGACTTCCAGCAGTAGTTCTTCTGACAAAGCCCCCAAAGATTTTGTAGCTAAATCGAGAGCCAAGGCAATTCGCAATGAATGAGCAAATCCTAACTTCCCCTTGAATAAACGAAGGGTCACCTTTGCTGAACTCAGGACAAGGAAAGCTGAAGATGATGCAAAAGAAGCTCGTCAGCGTGAAAAGGATCGAATCCGGCGCAGAATACAAAGAACTGAGAAGAAACGTCAATTCTTGGACGGGAGGCCTGCTGACTCTAATACTGACAATTCTGAAGAAGACATATGGGAGGTACCATAGCACAAGATTTGGCCTCGATGCGAAAGAGGGTACCGGAAATCCATGAAGAAAATTGAAGCTGAATCGTAAGAAGATTCAGATGATGATGATGATATTTATGCTCGTCCAGCCGTCACCAAAAATTCTGACAGTGACTCCGAAGAAGAAGATTCTGAGAAGGATAGTAATGAAGACTCCAAGAAGGACAGTGATGATGAATCTGACGAGTAGCTTTACTTTTGATTCTCTTTTCTCTTATAGTATTTGAATACTTTCAATTTTCGTGGTAGATGTCTTCATTCAAACAACCTTATTGAAGTAATTAGATTTTCCTTCTGAATGAGAGATTTTTATTAATGTGAGTTCTTCTTGATTGAATTAAGCAAATCTTCAATGTTGAACCCATCGCAATCTTCCTTAACTCTTGTGGTTATTCATTTCACGAAAATACCCAATCATAACCTTATAACACATGAGGCCGTGTGCCTTGTTGATCATGACTGAATTCGGTCAGACCCCGGTGTACTAATTTCACTCTGTATCCCCAGTTTGACTTCGTTCAAGACTTAGGGTTTCAGCAAAACTCGCAACTGAATCGGAGATAAGTGTCTGACGTATCTCGTATATATCTTCAAGCTTTAGGGTTTACCACTTGCGCAATTACTTCCTCTATACTTCAGTCAGTTTCATCACAGAAGAAATTTCAATCGCCATACATATCACACCGTGTCTAGTGATAATACTTCTTCACAAAACGGACTTCAGTCGAAGCATGGAGTAGAAACGCCCAACTTGGTAAGCTATACATATTTTTAGTCTCTGTTTGATCGAGGTTATTAACCGTAAGGAATTGATTTGGTGCAGGATAACCAGAAAAATTCTTCCTCTCATAACCCAAGACCTAGGCGGACTGTTAGAACCCCTGCCCGGTACAGGTCAGCTTATGCTGAGTCTGGATCATCTGTAAGCGACTCTGTAACTTCTTGAAATTTTGTTATGCTCTATTTGGCGAAATTAATTGTTTCCCCATCTCATCGCATGCGTATGTTCGTGTCGTTGTTGATGCCAGAAGGAGAAGGAGCAGAAAGTCTGTGACTATGGTTAAGGTTGAAGATAGTAGCAATCAGGAATGTGAAGACTCTGCAGAATCCATGGAGACGGAAGCTAGTGTTCATGCTCGTTAATACCCGGCGGCTGGACTATTGTTTGAAGCTCCCTTGATCAATACTTTCCCGGACAATGAAGTAGTCGGTGGATTTGTCATTCCCAAGTGTCATGTTCCTATGTATACTAAGATCTGGAAAAAGTATGAGCACATTGCTACTACGGAAGTGTGGAAAGGTTTTCCACCAACCCTCTTGACCACAGTTGCATGGATGCTGCTTCCAATCATCAAAGAGATGAACCAAATGCACTTGCAGGACGTCAAAAATCAGGAACTGAACAGGTGGGATGAAATGATTTCCAACTGTGAGGTATTGCGATTCAATGTTGGCTAGCTCCGTCGTCGGCTTGAGATAATCAAGATTCATAAGGCAGCGGAGGCTGCTGATGCAATTTCCATGACTATTGCTTTATTGGAGGATGAGAAGATTCTGGCTTTGGAGTCGGCAAGGGTTGAGAAAGCTGTTGAGGATTTGAGGGAAAAGACTAATATTTTTCAGAAGAAACTTGATAGAGTTTCTTATAGGGATTATCCATTGCTGGATGGTTTGCTATGAGCAATCAGGATAATTGAGAGGTAGGTTTCTGATGAGGTATAATAGTCTAGAAATTTATTCAATTGATGAATGTTTGGTGAACAAACGAGCATCTTGCATGCTCTTTGAATAAATTACATTTGAGATGTATTTGAATGAAAGATTAATTGTCTGCTGTTGATGAAGCATAATAGGCTTTGAGCCATTTACCGTTGATAATATTTCCTTCCCTTCCTCCATTGATTGCTAAAATTTTGTAGTATTCGCTAGACACTGCTTTGGTGATAACATACGGTCCTTCCCATTTCTGAGAGAATTTGGGAGAGGACATATCTTGTTGAATGTGCTTTGTCATCTTCAATACCAAATCTCATACTTGGAAAGTTCAAGGTTTTACCATTTTGTTGTAAGCTCTGGATATCCTCTATTTGTAGGATTCTACATATTTTTCCACTTTAGTTCTCCTCTATTCGAGCATGTCGAGTTCAACAACTCTCAACTTGGACACTTCAGCTTCATTCCATTGTATTCCACTGGCTGCTGCAATTCTTGCTGAAGGAACTTTTATCTCAGCCTGGAGTATAGCATCAGCCCCATAGACGAGCGAATATGGTGACGTTCCAATTGAGCTCCTTGGTGCAGTTCTGTAAGCCCACAAGGCCATGGGAAGTTTCTCATTCCACGATCTTGGATTGTCATGAATCGTTCGACTGATAATCCGGACCAAAGTTTTGTTGGTGCTCTCCGCTTGTCCGTTCCCTTGGGGGTAATATGGTGTGGAGAAGATTTGTTTGATCCCATATTCTTTGAGCAATTTCTCAACATCCTTGTTGGAGAAAGGAGTTCCATTATCTGTGATGATATGCTTAGGGACGCCAAACCTACATATGATGTATTCTTACCTCTGAGTGGTATTGCTTCGACCCACTTAGTGAAATACTCAGTAGCCGTGATGATGTATTCATGCTTCTTTGAGGATGCTGGATTGATATTTCCGATGATATCAAGTCCCCAACTATAGAAAGGCCATGGACTATTCATAGAATGTAATAAAAGACATGGGGTATGAATAAGGTTACCGTGGACCTGGTACCGGTGACACTTCTGAAGATAGGCGGCTGCATCATCCTCCATAGTCGGCCAATAATATTTATCATGAATCTGGAGAAAAAAATTATTTTTCCCTTGATGTTCTCTTTCATGTGTTTCCTTTAGGACCATCATAACTTCATCTCCGGCTAGATATCTCAATAAGTCTCCTCCGAAAATCTTGCGGTATAAGATTCCATCAAGAAAGACAAAACTCTTATCTCTTTGTATGAGCTTGATTGCGTCTTTCTTTTCCGGTGGGGACTTGTTGTCTCGAAGGTATTCGATGTAAGTTTGTCTCCATTCCCCGGTATGATGGAGTGTCAGGACCTCCAAATGGTTAGGCGGTGTTTGACAATTAGGACAAGCTCCCTGTAGAGCCCTTGACTGTGTTTCCATGGAGGGCTAGTAATACCCAATACTTTGAAGTCTTCTGTAAAGTGTTATTACTAGAGTCTCCCCACATACTTCTTGATGCACACTTTCGAGTTTTTCTCTCGCTTCTTCATCTCCAAGGCATCGTGATAGAGAAGCATCGGGGTTGCGATGCTACAACGCCCCATGAAGTAGGAAGAAGTTCTTAAATTCCTTGAGACTGATTGTTCCTTCTGTAATGGAAATGCTTAGCTCACGAACAATAGGTGCTCTCCAGTCGCTTGCTGGATTATCTTCAGTTTGATTGATCCATGTGGATGATACAGCTCGTCTCTACACTATGATGGCTTTCTATGACCCCTCGAATTACAACTTGGAGGCAAGGGTTGTTAAGCAATCAGCGTGCCTATTGTTGGTCCGGCCGGTGTGGGTGATGGTCGCATCGGAAAAATGAGTCAGGAGTCGTTGTGCTTCAGCCCTGAATGGAGCAAGCGTTATCTCCTTGAGATAATATATTTCATTCATTTGATTGACCAGCAACTTCGAATCTCCTCTGATCTCCAGATGTATTACTCCTGCTTGTTTAGCTAAGGATAATCCTAGCAAGAAAGCTTCATATTCTGCTAAATTATTTGTACAGTGGAAATCCATCTTGAATGAATGTGAGAATACTTCTCCTGATGGCGACACCAAGACTATGCCCGCTTCTCCGGTATCATTACTAGGAGTGGAGGATCCATCAAAGTACATCAACCATGTTTCCTCCTTGACGACTGAGATTTCTGGAAGCTCTCCTGGTACGTCATCTCGCAATGTTGTGGAATCCTCTCCCGGAAAGGCATCCAACAAATCTGACACTGCTTGACCTTTGATTTCTTTGGGGGAGACACATACTATGTCGAATTCTGACATCTGCAACAGCCACTTTGCAGGTCTTCCCATCAGAGCGGGCTTTGAGAGTAAAAATTTTATGGGATCAGCTTTGGATACAAGCATAACCCTGTTGGATAGTAAATAATGCATGAATCTCTGCATTGCATGTGATAATGCCAGGCATGTTCTTTCAGCTCTCGGGTATCTGAGTTGATCATCCTTCATAGTTCGTCTGAAATAATAGATTGGATGTTCGACGCCTTCTTCGTCTTCTTGAGCTAGCAGTGCTCCAATAGCGACATCACTGGAAGCTGTGTATAGTATCAATGGTCATCCCTGTACTGTAGACCTCATGACTGTAGGTGATAAAAGTATCTGTTGTATCTTCTGAAATGGTTCCCGTTGAATGTTCATCCAGGTAAAATTTGCTCATTTCTTCAGCAGAGGAGTGAACGAAGCAATAAGTTGAGCCAATCCTGGTATGAAGCGTCTGATATAATTCACCTTACCTATGAAGATCTACAGTTCCTTCACAGTGCGTGGAGGAGGCATGGTGGAGATTGACTTTGCTTTGTATGGGTCGACTTTGATCCCTTCGGCAGTGACCAAGAATCCTAGAAACTTTCCGGAAGAAACCCCAAAAGCGCATTTTAGAGGGTTCATCTTTAACTTGTATTCTCTGCATCTTTTAAAGACTTGTCTCAAAACTTCTAGATGGGATGCTCGAGCTTTCGATTTCACCACGACATCATCGACATAGTCTTCTACTTGCTTGTGCATCATATCATGAAATATTTCCGCCATGGCTTGTTGGTAGGTGGCGCCTACATTCTTTAATCCAAAGGGCATCAAAGTGTAATAAAAATTCCCAATGGGAGTACGGAACGCGGTCTTGGCAGCATCATGTTCGAACATCTTGATCTGGTTGTACCCACTGTAACCATCCATGAACGAGAACATACCGTGGCCGCTGGTCGCATCAACGAGCATATCAATGTTGGGTAAAGGAAAGTCATCCTTCGGGCAGCATTTATTCAAGTTTCTGAAATCTACACAACATCTGGTTTGACCATTTTTCTTCTTGACTCGAACAACATTAGCTAGCCATGTTGGATGTTGAATAGGCTTGATAAATCATGCTACCAACAATTTTTGAATTTCAGTCTTGATTTTCTCCTCGACCTCATGCCTGAACTGCCTAGGCGGTTGTTTGAAAACTTTGGAGCCGGGGATGATATGTAGGCGGTGAGTGACCAGTTTGTCATCCAGACCAGGCATTTCTTCATACGTCCAAGAAAATATATCTCTATACTCCTTCAATAGTTCTACCAGGCCTGCCCATTTTTCCGGTGATAGCGCAGAACTGATCAAGATTGGTCTTGGATTTTCCTCTGTGCCGATGTTAACTGTTTCAATATCATCAGTAGTATAATTCGTTTCATCTTGCAATTGTTGTGGAGCTTCCTGAACTTCCTCCTCATGTAATTGTCCGTTATGACACGATTCATCGGTGCGGGGAGACTCTTGATTAATCTCCCCTATTAATTGTTAATCTTTGCGTCGCCGATAAATGAACCTTCCTTATGCATCATGAGTGGTCATAAAATTGGATCCTGGGACCGTGATTTTATCTTTTCGGCGTTTGACTGGTGTAGCAGGCGACTTGACCAGTCTTGCCTCTGAAGGTGGTGATGACGCGTCAACAGCAGATACTTTAATCGTCTTCCAACTTGGGAGTGGATTAGTGTAGATTTTCTTAGGAGGCTCAGGGACACTTCTCTGGGATTCAATGAACTCAACATCTTAGGACAGAGCGTACGGAGATAACGAAGTAGCTATGCGAACGATTTTGTTGTTGAGTAAGGCCTTCATGCATTGATGGTAGGTTGAGGGAACCACCTTGTTGTCATGGAGCCATGGTCGTCCAAGTATCATGTGATAGTCAGGTTCTTGCTCGATCACATGAAATTTCACTTTCGACTGAATTGGGCATACCCTCAAATCTATGTACGCATATCCATATGTATGACTTTGGCTTCCTTCAAATCCTGTCATTAGAATAGGATGGAGAATGATTTTACCTTGTAGGAATCTGACCATCCTAAGAGTCTTCATAGTGACAGTGTTCGTGGAAGCACCGGTGTCGACTAGAGCTCTTCTAAATTCGGTGCCTTTGATGAAACCAGTCACGTATAGCGCCCGATTGTGTCCTTCATCTGCCATGCTATATTCTTCTCCAAAAGTGATGTTGTCGATCGAATGCCTAGACTCCAAAGATACTTATTCAACTGCTGGGGTTGGTGGAGTTATTTGCATGTCAGATGATATCCGGCTGAGTGAAGCAAGCGTGTCTGTGCGCTAATCTTTGGATAAGTGTAGGAGTTCACATAAATTTTCAATCAAATGTGAAACTCCCTGTTTTACTGGATTCTCATATATGGTGAAACTGTTGGTCTAAGGAGGATCACCAGTCGAGGGATTTAGAGGTTCCACCATCTATGCTCCTAAAATCCTTGTCACGTGTACCAGACAAGTGAACAGGTTATCGATCTCCCTCTTCAGCCGATCCACGTTCCTTGACAAGTCTTCTTGTCTCCGTGCCAATTCAGCCAAGCTTGGGGTTTCTCCATTGATTGGTTCAACGGAGATAAAAGGAGTTGTAAAATATGATAATTCATTGTAACCAGAATTGTTCGAAGGAACGTGAGGGACATTACCATTTGAGCGATTTTGGTTGGGATTTGGAGCGGTTGGGTTATTCCTAAGACCGACCATCCTTGTGAAACCGTGAGATTGCAACCGAGAGATTAACCTCCCACTGTGGTCGCCAATCTTTAGATGGGGAAAAACGATTTGCTAGTTTTTACGGAATTGAAGAGTCGACCATGCGGAGACTCCTTGAACCGAGAGAAATGTTGAACCTCACACAGATGCACTGCAATAAGGGAGTGCTTTAAGTTCGACAGATCAATTTGTAGGACTCCGGCCTAAACCAATAATAATGGCCGTTCCAGAGTCAATTCGGTCACAAGATAGGATGGGTTAATCTGTAGGAGGGAAGATGAGAAATGTGTGAGATCAATGGTGATCTGAGATTGTAGGTGTGTTGTGTATTCAGCGTGAAAATACTCTGAATGATTGAGTTTTGCCTGATTGAGAGTGATTTTTGTGAGTTCGTGTATACAAAAGATTGTCTGTATGAACTTTGATGAGAAATTGCTCGTTTAGGCGACTGTTGTTTGAATGTTTGAAAACTCTTCGAATGTTGTTTCAATTAGGATTCAGAGACATTTTATAATGCCGGAGTTGAAAACACCATGATCCCGTGAAGTGTGACAGTTGCTGGAATCATAGAGTGGGGTAGTTGGAAATCATGTTAAACTAATTACTCATCGTGCGGAGACTTGGTTAATTTTCCACTTACTACTTTGCTGACTCTTCCAACTGATTGCACGACTTGCTCACATTCTCATCGTGGGTGAACACACGTGCCGTAGACCGCCAGACCAAAACCCTAGTTAATATCCCCCCATGTGACACGATTGAAATCTCGTGATTGTGGAGTCAGTTGTTGACTTTGTGGGACGATGAGTCCGTGTAGTGTTGAGTTGAACATGATTAGCAAATGTTCTGAAACTCATGAATTTAACGTGTTTGCTGAGACTAGGTATCATTATAACCTAAAACAATCAAACTGTGTTGTTGAATTGTCAAATATTGATAGTTGAACCAATATTCTTTGATCTGAGCAAATATTGCTAGTCTGAGTGAATATTGCTAATTTGAGTGATTATTACCGGTTCGAGCAAATATTGCCAGTTTGAACAAATATTGCTCGTTTGATGAATTTACTGGTAGCAGGACCAAATAAAATATTAATTTAATTTACTGAATACCGGGTCGAGCAAAATAAATAAAAATGTTAATCATGGAATCAACATAAAATTATCAGAGTGTTTGAATCTGCTCAGAATCACGTTTCTGCAGAGCTCTGGATTCAAAAACCTAATTTTATCGAAATGATGATTTACTGCAAATCAACATGGGACCGGATACATGGGATGACGGGTTCACCATATAACGTCTAGATACTCGAATGAGCAAAAATACCAAAGTCTCTTGAGGACCAGTTAGTGAAAGAATGATTAGATGCTGGTTTAATCACTGAAATAATGCTCGTGTGAGCGAAAAATCATGAAACCTGATATAGAAAATATGAGGGACCGGCCAAGAGATCATGGAACCAGGTCTTGGTGGCCATGGGACCAATAGATGGTCGTTTGAGCAAACTCCCAACTGTTTGGAAAGAGTTTGAACCTAATATGAGCAATTGAGCAAGTTAGGTTAAAATCATTAAAACATGTGGGACCAGCTGTTTGCAAGCCTCGGGGTCACCCTTTTCGGTCAAGGGGATATGCCCGTGTCACCATGATGTCCGCGCTTCAGTCCTGAGAATTTTGATATTTTCTGGTGCACGTTTGAGCAACATTTGGTGAAAATATGCAAAATCCATGGTTTTGCTGAAACTGGGAAAAATACATGAGATGATGAAAATAAATAAAACAAGGAATTACAAGGTGTGGAACTGGCCACGGCTAGGGCATGGCCGACCGGCTAACACACGGTCCCACATGCTTTTCCCAATTTTATGTGATTTTATGTATTTTTCTTTAATTTAAGGGAAATTCCATGAAACTAGAGAGTTTGGCGAAATTAGGGAACTTCCATAAGATGAGAGACATAAATTAATAAATATAAAATAGGGAATGGGAATGTGGGACCGGAAATGGCCTCGGCATGGCCGTCCGGCCAATGGGCGCGGGTCCCAAGCCACTCTCCCCAATTTTACCAAATTTTGATGATTTTAGATAATTTTCATAAAATCAAGGAGATTTGTTGAAAACCAAGATATATTGTTGAAATCAGGGAGTTTTCATGAAATTATGAAACAAAACACCAAATAATAATAAAACAATGGGCGTGTGGGACCGGCTAGGGTGGCCGGCCGGCTAGAGCCCGCTCCCACAAGGTTTTTATAATTTTTTAATATTTTCTATGATTTTAGAGAAAATACATGAAATTAGGTAAATTTAGGGAAAATTCATGAAATCAAGGAATTTTCATAATTTAAGAGAAATAACAAAATAATGGGGACGTGAGGTGTGGGACCGGCCACGACCAAGACATGACCGTCCGGCCAGCGGTCCCATGACACATTTCTCTAATTTTATTATTTTTTGATGAAATCATGTGATTTAGATAAAAAATACATGAAATTAGGTAATTTTCATGATTTTAGAGAAAATTCATAAAATCAAAGAATGTTCATAATTTGAGAGAAATAACAAAATAATGAGGACGTGAGGTGTGGGACCGGCCATGGCCAAGGCATGACCGGCTGTCCGGCGGTCCCATGATACCTTTCCCTAATTTTATTATTTTTGATGAAATCATGTGGTTTAGATAATTTCTTTGGAAAATATGAAGATTTGCTCGAACGAGAGGATTTTCATGAGATCAGGAAAATAGTAAAAATATGATAAAATATAAAATTGGGTGCTTGGATTTGGTCACGGCATGATCGGCCTACTGGTGAGCCTGGGTCCCCTGGCACTTCTGCTAATATTTTATCATTTTTATTTTTCCTTCCTATTTTGCATAGGTTCCTCGTTTGTTCATATTTTTTGAAATGCTCGTTCATGCATTCAAAATGCTGGTCTGTGCATTATTTGCTAATTACACTTGCACCATTTTTGTCAAGGCTTATTCGATGCTCAGATGCCTATTTTAGTTGAATATTTATCACTAACCCGTGGAATTTTGCTGGGAAGAACCACGAATTGAAGTGACGAAATATAATAGAGAATCGCAGAATATTGCTGGATATTCAGGCGATTAATTAATGATTCGTATAATATTGCTGGATATTCAGACGATGGCTCGTAGAATATTGCTGGATATTCAGACGATTTAAGATAATTAATTGATGACTCTACACTAGAAGGGCTTCCTGTCTAGGAGCAATAATCATCTGAGGATTTAGCAATATGAACTTGTTGGGGTGTCATATTCCTCTTGTATAGTCAGGGAAAACCTGGTTGCATCCCGAAGACGTTGTCGCTCTATACTAGCATGCATGATATCTAGGAGCCGTCCAATATTTCGATTCTATACAGTATGAGATGTGCCGTGGTCTCAGCTGGGAGACTGCACATCTACATCTTCTCTGAGAGACTTTCTCCATCAGAGGTTTATGGCATGAGCTTTCATTCTTAGAGACATGAGTCTCGATACTCATCCGATTGCCGGATCCAGAGTAATTACTGAAATTGCTCAGTATTCAAGAGATGTTCCGTGACCTCAGCTGAGAGACTACACATCTACATGTACTCTAAGAGACAGCCTTCTAAGTCAGAGATTCATGGCATGAGCTTTCATGCTTTAATGAGAGACATGAGCCTCAATACTCACCCGAATGCCGAATCTGGAGTATAGTTTTACAATTTTACCTTTTGTTGAAAATCCACCATCTACACCTGCTACGGTCCAGTAGATCGAACTGATGTAGTATAGTTTCTCGACAACAATTGCAGTCCAGTTGATCAAACTGATGCCGTCATTTTTCGCATAACTAACACAGTCTAATCGATCACAACTGTCGCAGCTCATAATTGTTACATTCCAGCTGATCACAGCTGTTATAGTAAAACTCCACAACAACTATCTACAATCCAGTTTTGATTCAACTGGTGCACTCATCTCCCACAGACAAGTCCAGTTGCTATGTCAACCCATGACTACACCAGGCATAGCCTTTACTATAGAACAAAGGAGTTCGAGAAATCTTCTTCAGCGTGACGTGGTCGTGAAGCTACACACGATTCACCAAAATAGTATCAACATAATGCCACCTCCAAATCACATCATGATATCGTATCTCACATAACGTTATAACATCATCGTGACTTCCAAGTCATCTTCGGCGTCGCCAACAGCTGTCCAAATTTTAGTAAGGGAATCCAAGCCGTAACACCAAGCCGACGCTGACAAACATGTCGTTCTTTCAACCGAGCCACATGCACCTGAGACGAACTTCCACGACAGAGCCGCCTGAATAGAACCAGCATCCTCTGGATGTCTCCTTCAAACTACACAATTTCTGCAGAATTTCAGCCTAAGCCGAAGCTTACAGCAAGAATAGTTTGAGACATGGCGGCTACATTAAAAAAAAAAACGGTCATCGACCAATATCGAGTGCGAACTACATATCATGTTCAACTACGTCAAGATTATAGTTCGTCGCGATTTTTTCCTCGAAAATTCGTCAACAACAGGATGGATCCCGAGCAATTTGATTGATTCTACAGTTTAAAATTTTGTTTTCTGAATTTTATGGCAACATGCTGTCGACAGTCAATACCACTGAAAAACATCAACATAGCCAGTGGACATCCTAAATGATATACGCATTTATGTGTCTAATTTGTCCTCAATGTTTCGTATTGTTAGTACTCGTTTTTGTCCTTATTATGGTGTTTTGTGTGTTTGTAGGTATTTTTTGGAAATAAAGATTGTTGGTAAATTCGGCTCGAAAAGTTGCTCGTAACACCCCCGGAGGACATTTGCTATTCGGACTCCCACTTTGGATAAGGGGTAACCCAATTACTAAGGGGCACCCACTGGTTATTCGGCACCCAGGACGTTGGATAAGGGCTAACCACCTTCTTTATCGTGAAGAACAAAAATGGCGGGAAAATATATTTCAAAAGTGCAGAGTTGCTGCTTCGAATTTGGAGGAGCTGTGACGAGATTCAATGGCTGAAATTTCGTGGGAAGGCTTGTTTAATCGTAACAGGCTTGGTATGGGCTTTGTAATCGGTTAGAATTGGCTGGAAATTATGCGAGGAGAAAACAGAGTCTCACGGGTTTTTTCGAGTTCTGAGTGTGTGGTCGAGAGATTTTCGTGTGCATGCTGCGTGTTATACTGTTTCTGTATGGTTACTCAACGTGCTGGAAGTCTTATGTCACGAGAAAACAACTTGAGGAGGTAAAATAGGGAAGAAAATATTCCTGAGAATATTTTTATCAATGCCAAGTAATGGAGAATGGTTTGAAGTTATTGCATGATATTTTTATGCCATGTAGAGTATATAAATGGTTCTGGGGTCGAGTTGAAGGGGTACAGAGAGATTGGGAGAGAAAAAGAGCACCACAGAGCGAAAAATCAAATTTGCAAAATCGCCATTTCGCCGCAAAACCGAAGAACACGAAGAACGAACCGCACCAGATCATTTTTGAACAGTGACAGCGACTCATTTCAGGTCGCGTTTCTAAGCAGAACTTAAAAACGCAACAACAACAACAATAACGGCTCTTTGTAACGGTTTTTTGCAACAGTTATAAGCGTTGCAAGACCGATTTTTATTATAATTCTCCCTTATTCATCATTTGTAACCCTTTGAGCATAAATGAAATCAACTTTTGAGCGTGTTTCCAACATGATGAGCGGCTAATTCTCTCGTAACCAAGGCAATGGATGAAGCTATTCACACATGAACAATGGGTAACTATTTTATTTTCTCTAATATTTAATTATAATTCACTCAATCACTCCTTTTGCAGAGTTCTTAAAAGTTTACATAATTTTCTTCATTAGTTGTGATTCAATTAGATAGGTTATGCTTTTTATTAAGATAATCTATGCTTAGGGGATACAATTAATTTTTGAGAATATGTTTGATTATTTGTGGATTAAGAAATAAAGGATTAAAAGGATAATTAGAGTTATGAAATATTTGACATCATTCTTGTGTAATAGTGGATTCTAGTGTCTTGGTTATTTTCCAATTACTTGAAATCAATTTTGAGTTAAGTTTTCTATATTTTTAAGTTCTACTAAGTCTAGAAATCATTGCCTTCACAAGCCTCAACGAACTCTTTACTACAACTTCAATTGAAAATCACATCAATTTTTGGCGTCGTCGACACGGAGCTTGTCTTTAGGCTGGAGTTTTTAGATTTTTATTTTTATTCTTTTTCTTTTTTTTTTAGGTTATTATTTGTTTTTATTTTATTTGTTATTCTTTACGTTTTTGTTTTTGTCTTTTTACTACAGATTTTGGAATTTGGAGCGAAAGAAATTTTTTCCAAAGGTTTTGGTGAATACTTAAAGTTTGGAGTTAAAGACAAAGCGAAAGGAGCGAAAGGAGAAGATTTTTTTTTATAAAAAAAGAGAAAGAAAAAAATGAGAGTTTATTTTTTTAGATTGTATTAGGATTTCTCTATTCTTGTAATTTTCTTTTTTTTAGCACTTTACTTTACCTTTTTTTTTGGACTTTGGACTTGGACATTATTTTTTAAACCCTACTGAAGGGTAGTATTAAATATTAAATTATTTAAAGAGAAGGACGGTGATTACGATATCACCTCGGCCCCTCGGGTTCGTAAATGACATAGGAGTCGTGGCTCGAGTCGACTACAACGGTTCATCCCCCGTCTGGTACGGGAGGTAAGTTTGTCGAAACACTCGCGAATCCCCTTTTAGCGAGTTACTGTATTCCTTCGTTTGCATATATGTCGAGGAACTGAAAATGGCTGTTTTAAATTCCTAGTAAAGGGCAAGGACTGGCCATACAAGATAAGGGTTCGGATTTCATCACCGTTCCCTTCTTTCCCGCCTTAGGAAAACGAAATTTAACGCGAAACTAAGCCTTAAAATTTGGAATAGAACGAGACCGATAGGGTAACGAGCTTAATAGGAAACTCGTTCGAAAAATATTGGTTACTATTTTGAGCATTCTTCGAAGTTCATGATGGTTTCTGTGAGTTGAATGCGTGACTGCGCCGCCTTGTAATGCGGTGAGGCCTTGGGTATCAAAGCTCCAATAGCTTCCCTCGCCTCTATTCAACTTACTTAAACGCGGATTGAGTCCAGAGGGGTTTTCTCAGATTGTAATGAATTCCCTTTCGAAGGATTAGAAGCTGGTCTAGAAAACAATCTAAGTGGAGCCATCATGCTTTTTGTTTGCTAGAAATATCTAGGTTTGCTTTGGTGGAGTCAGCCTGCTTTGTGTTTGCTTAGAACCTCCCTTCCTATTAGGATTTTTCTTTTTCTTTTTCTTTTCTTTTTCTAGTGTATGCCCGAGGTCATTAGAGAACGGGCTTGGAAAAGAAACACTGTAGGTCTTTTGATTAGTGAAAAACCTAGTAGTTCTTCTTATAAAGGTGGGGAGCTCGAAGACTCTTATTTTAAGAGCCCCGTTTTTGGAAACTTCAGTTTTGAGAATTTTTCTCTTTGTGAGGAAAGTACCCCTAGTACGTCAGCTGTGCCAGCGATGACTACTTTGAAAGATTATATATTCCCAACTAGGGCCAACCGAGCTTCGTACATTAAATTGCCAGCAAATACGGCTAATTTCGAGATAAAACCTAGTATTCTTCAGATGATCCCTATATTCTTAGGAAAAGATGATGAGAACCCTTATTTTCATATTAGGGAATTTGAGGAAATTTGTGGGACAGTTAGAATAAAAGACCTTACTGATGAAGTATTGAAACTTAAGATGTTTCCCTTTTCCTTAAGAGATAAAGCCAAGACCTGGCTTAACAACCTACCATCTGAATCCATTGAAACATGGCAGGAGATGATTGCTGCTTTCTATATGAAATTCTACCCTAAGCATAAAACTGCAACTGTTAGGCAGAAAATTAGTGCTAGTGTGCAACAAGAGGGAAAATCTCTTTATAGGTTTTTAGAGAGATTCAATGATTTCCTATCCCAGTGTCCTCACCATGGGTTTGATAAGATTAAACTTGTAGAGATTATTTATAATGGTTTATACTATTCAACTAAATCCATGGTCGAGTCTATGTGCGCTGGTGAGTTCACTAATAAAACTGATGAGGATGCTTTTACCTTCTTAGGAACTATAGCTGAAAAATCCCAACAGTGGGAGCCTTGTGTTGAATCTCCTAAAAGACTCTTGGTCAATAGAATTAGCACCAATGTGGTAGATACAAGCTTCGAGTCAGATGCTAAGTTTGCTGCTTTGTCTAGAAGGTTAGAAGCTTTGGAATTGAATCAACCTAAATATAGGTCTCTTGTTGAACCTAATAGAGACTCTCAAGTCTCTAGTTGTGTAATAGAGCCCAATCACTCATTTTGGGAAGGTTATGTTAGTGAAGAACACGCCCATGCTGTCTATAACACTTCTAGGTTTGAGAACCGTCATAAGTTTTACCCATACTCAGAGACCTACAACCCTGGATTGAGAAACCATCCTAATTTTTCTTGGTCTAAGGGCCAGAATAAAGGTCATCCTAGCAATTCTCAGCCTCCCCCAGGTTTTGGTTATGCAAAGAACCCTTCCGGTCAAACCCAGATTCAGAACACTTCTGAGAAAAAGATCTCTACCTTAGAAGAAACTCTTGCTTTGTTAGCAAAGAACCATGATATGTTATCAGCTAACCACCTTAGCTTTCAACAAGAAACCAGGCAGAATTTGAAGAATAATTCCCAGACTCTTGCTAAATTAGAACTTCAAGTTGGCCAGATAGCTAAGTTTATTAGTGAGACAAAAGAAGGAATGTTCCCTAGTCACACTGATCCTAACCCTAAAGGAGAGAAACCGTACAATCATGTGAATTCTGTTACAACCCTTAGGAGTGGAAAGAAAGTTGACAATAAGGTCGCCATGCCTGAAAGTGAACATGTTGTAGTTCACCCTTCTGAACCAGAAACCGAGGAGACTGATAGAGTCTCTAAAGAGACCAATGAGGGTCATGTTGAGCCTGGCTTTGTTCCCAGATCCCCGTTTCCCCAGCTGATAGTTCCAACTAAGAGCGAGTCCAACTTTAAAGATATTTTGGAGGTTTTTAAGCAGGTAACTATCAACCTACCATTGTTGGATGCGATTAAGCAGATTCCCGATTATGCCAAGTTTCTCAAGGACTTGTGTACACGAAAGCGTAAGCTTAGTGTTCAAAAGAAAGCCTTCCTAGCTAGTCATGTGAGTTCTATTATTCAGAATACCACTACTCCTAAGTACAAAGACCCAGGGTCCCCTACCATTGCTTACACAATAGGTAAATACCGTGTTGAGAAAGCGTTGCTTGACTTAGGAGCCAGTGTGAACTTATTTCCATACCATGTGTACCTTAAGCTTGGACTTGGTGAGATGAAACCTACCCAGATGACTCTTCAGTTAGCTGATAGGTCCGTTAAAATTCCTCGGGGGTGTGATCGAGGATATTCTCATAGAGGTAGACAATTTTATTTATCCAGTGGATTTTGTTATCCTAGATACACAACCTGTCCCTGACCCAGAGAACCAGATACCGGTAATTTTAGGTCGCCCGTTTTTAGCTACATCCAATGCGATCATTAACTGTCGAACTGGTATTATGAATTTGTCTTTTGGTAATATGACTATTGAGCTGAACGTCTTTCATATTAGTAAGCTACCCTCTGAACTAGATGACTCGAGCATAAAAGAGGTGAAAATGATAGGAACATTAGTCGAGGAGTCATTACCAAACACTTTGATGGAAGATCCATTAGAGAAATTCCTAGATCACTTTGGGATTGATTTTGATGATGATGATATGATTAATGAGGTGAATGATTTGTTAGATTCAACCCCTTTGATAGACACTAGTAATGGATGGAAACCAAAGTTCGAACCTCTACCCGTTTCTGAGTCTACCCCAGTTCCTTCGTTGGAAACGCCTCCTAAATTGGACCTTAAACCATTACCAGGTACCTTAAAGTATGTGTTTTTAGGCCCATATGAAACTTTACCTATGATTATAGCATCCGACTTGGATAGTGATCAGGAAAATAGGCTAGTAACCGTCCTTCAGAATAACAAGGAAGCTTTAGGGTGGACCATAGTAGACATTAAGGGTATAAGTCCTACTGTTTGTATGCATCAGATCTATTTAGAGGAAGATACCAAACCTTATAGGGAGATGTAACATCGACTAAATCCTAATATGAATGAAGTAGTTCGAACCGAGGTTCTTAAGCTGTTAAATGCAGGCATTATCTACCCTATTTCAGACAGTAAGTGGGTCAGCCCCGTTCAGGTTGTTCCCAAGAAATTCGGTATTATTGTAGTCCAGAATGATGACAATGATTTAATCCCAACCAAAATGACCACGGGTTGGCGTGTCTGTATTGACTATATAAAATTGAACAAGGTCACTAGGAAGGACCACTTTCCCCTTTCCTTCATCGACCAAATGCTATAAAGATTAACTGGCCGTAGCCATTTTTGCTTTTTAGATAGATTATGCGGCTATAATCAGGTTCCTATTACCCCAGAAGACCAAGAGAAAACCACTTTTACCTATCCCTTTGGTACCTTTGCGTATAGACGCATGCCTTTCGGGCTATGTAATGCCCCTGCAACCTTTCAGCGTTGTATGTTGAGCATATTTTCTGACATGGTAGAATGGTTCTTAGAGGTCTTTATGGATGCTTTTTCAGTGTTTGGTTCGTCTTTCGATGAGTGCTTGCATCATTTGTCATTAGTTTTGACTAGGTGTAAGGAAAATAATTTAGTGCTTAATTGGGATAAATGTCATTTCATGGTTCGTTCAGGAATCTTTCTAGGGCATATCGTGCCTTCGAAGGGTATAGAGGTAGATAGAGCAAAAGTTGAGCTTATTAAAACTTTGCCGGTCCCAAAAACCGTAAGAGATATTAGGTCATTCTTGCTTTTATCGTCGATTCATTAAGGATTTTATCTTGATTTCTAGACCTCTTTTCAATTTACTTGCAAAAGATGCTAAGTTTGTCTTTGATGATGCTTGTTTAGAGGCTTTTGAGAAGCTTAAGACTTTACTCACTACCGCCCCCATAGTCCAGGCACCCAAATGGAACCTACCCTTTGAGATCATGTGTGATGCTTCAGATTATGTTATTGGTGTTGTGCTAGGTCAGCGAGAGAACAAATTACTTCATGTGATTTACTATGATAGCAAAACTCTGAATGATGCCCAATTAAACTATACCACCACGGAGAAGGAATTTTTGGCCATTGTGTTTGCCTTAGACAAGTTTAGATCCTACCTCTTAGTTTCTAAGATCGTAATCTATACTGATCATGTTGCTTTGAAATACCTTTTGTATAATAAGGATACCAAACCTAGATTGATTAGGTGGATCCTATTGTTACAAGAATTTTCTCCCGAGATTAGGGACAAAAAGGGTGCAGAAAATGTAGTAGCAGACCACTTGTCCAGGATAGTTGTTAGTTCCCCTTGTGATGCCCTTCCTATAAGGGACAGCTTTCCTGATGAGCAATTGTTCTTTGTTTCCCAATCACCTTGGTATGCGAATATAGTGAACTATCTTGTTACTGGTCTAATGCCCCAACATTGGGGTAAACAAGATCGTTCTAGGTTTTTAGCCAAGGTCAAGCACTTCTTTTGGGATGATCCTTATTTATTTAAGTATTGTCCAGACCAAATTATTAGGAGATGTATACCTGAGAGTGACCAGTCCAGTATTATTTCCTTTTGTCATGATCATGCTTGTGGGGGTCAATTTAGTGCTAAGAAGACTGCTGCTAAGATATTGCAGTATGGATTCTATTGGCCTTCTTTGTTTAAAGACTCCCATAGTTACTATGTTACTTGTGAACGTTTCCAGAAATTAGAAACCATTTCCCGTAGGAATATGATGCCCTTGAACCCGATTTTAATTGTGGAGGTCTTTGATGTGTGGGGTATTGACTTTATGGGTCCATTTCCTAATTATTTTGGTAACCAATACATCCTTGTCGCCGTAGACTATGTCTCTAAGTGGATTGAGACAGTTGCGTGTAAAACCAATGACCATAGGGTTGTGTTTGAGTTCTTGAAAAATAATATTCTTACACGTCTTGGTACACCGCGAGATATAATTAGTGATGGAGGGTCGCACTTTTGTAATGGACCTTTTAAGCTTTTGATGAAGAAATATGGTATTACACATAAGGTAGCTACCCCATATCATCCGCAGACGAGTGGTCAGGTAGAGGTTTCCAATAGGGAGATAAAACGTATATTAGAGAAAATAGTTAATCCTAATCGGAAAGACTGGTCGTCGAGGCTCACTGATGCCTTATGGGATTATCATACTGCGTTTAAAACCCCCATTGAAATGTCGCCTTATCGGCTTGTTTATGGCAAGGCATGTCATTTACCTGTTGAGTTAGAACATAGAACTTATTGGGCTGTTAAGCAGCTAAATTTTTCACTTGACAAGGTAGGAGCCCAGAGGAAACTCCAGCTCAATGAGTTGGACGAGATTCGTATAGATGCTTACGATAGTGCGAAGGAGTATAAGAACAAAATGAAACTTGTGAATGATAGAAATATTTTAAGGAAGTAATTTTCTCCAGGTCAAAAAGTTCTTCTGTATGATACCCGCTTGCATCTTTTCCCTGGGAAGTTACGTTCTCGGTGGACGGGTCCTTTTATTGTTCGCACTGTCTTTCCTCATGGAGCTGTTGAGATTGAGACACCGGATGGTAGTAGTTCTTCGAAGGTTAACGGTCAGAGATTGAAACCCTTTTTAGATCCCTTTCCTACATGTGATGTTGAGGAGGTCCCTCTGGAGGACCCTGTTTACCCTTGATTGACCATCGAGGCGATTGTATGTTGTATATTAGTTTTTAATTTCTCTCTTCACCTAGGTACTATCTTTCCGACTTCTCTCTTTACAGATTCCTCATGTTACTTTACTTTTTTTGGTATTGCTCTTTCATTAGAAACATTGAGGACAATGTTAGATTTAATTTTGGGGGTGGGGAAGAACTTTTTAGTTGCACTTTTGAAACTTCTAGCGTCACATGGTATTCGGTTATCTAAGTTTACATACTGTTTCTCACCGAAAAGATAGAAATTGGAATGCTAGGGATAACAACCTATTGAGACATTAGAGAAAAAGACATTGAGATCCTTGAAATTTAGGAGATAACTTGTTCCTTTTAGAGGGTAACCGTGATGGACCTAACCATCCATGATGGAAAGGAAAGTAGGTCAGGAAATGCCAGAAAGATAAAGCAACCTCACAATGTAGTCTTAGTTACTGGATTACAACTCTCTCTCAGTAGAAAATTATCATCATCAACAAACGGAGCGACATCAAAATCTATGAAGAAAGTGGAAGACGTTTAAGGTTTAGAAGCAACAATAGAAAATCGGAATTCAAAATCAAGGGGTACAAGAAGTTTTAAGAGCAATAAAAATCAAACGATATAAGTTGTTGAAATTCATGATACTAAGACATTACAAGTTGCGAAGATTCAAGTGTTAAATTCCTTCTGTAATGGCCATGTAAATTTTTGTCTTGTTGTTTCCAAAAAAAAAAAAAATGAAAAAATGAAAGAAAATAAAAATGAAAAATGAAAAATGAAAAAAAAATAAAGTTTAAATTTTAAATTTTGTTCACTAAGGCCATAGGGAAGTAGAAATCTATAAGGAAGTTTCAAGTGAGGAATCGAAGAGAAGAGTTAATTGTCAAGGTTCTACGAGGTTCAAGAGTTTATCATCAATAGTTGTAGCCGAAGAAGACGTTGTTTCTACTGAGCACTATGAGAGAGTCGAAGAAAGACACATTTGGTTGCTTTGTTAGTCCGCTTTCAATCTGACACAAGATCTTTCCAGCACTGGTTCAACTCATCACACGTAATTAGTCCAGTTGTGTAGCAGATGTCCCTCTCATTTTTATCTCTCTCTTAATCTTATCCAGTTATAAATCAGCGGACGCATCTTACAATGTTTATCTAGCTGTGTAGCGGATATCTCTTTATCTAGCAGTGTTGCGGATGTGTCTCCCCTTTTATTTAGTCATCTTTAGAGCTAGCACATGTTCTTTGGCATTCTAGTTACTTGGAGATAGGTTGAGAATATGTATGTCCTCATAGCTCTTTGGATACTTGTGACCAATCGGAAGTCATGGTTTTGTGGGTACACCTCTGGTAAACCTCCCGAGATTAACTCGGTTTTATTTTTGTTTTTTTTTCTCCAGGACTAGCTAATAATAAGTTTGGGGGTATTTGATAGATGCATTTATGTGTTTAATTTGTCCTCAATGTTTCATATTGTTAGTACTCATTTTTGTCCTTATTATGGTGTTTTGTGTGTTTGTAGGTATTTTTTGGAAATAAAGATTGTTGGAAAATTCGGCTCGAAAAGTTGCTCGGAACACCCCCGGAGGACATTTTCTACTCAGACTCCCACTTTGGATAAGGGGCAACCCAATTACTAAGGGGCACCCACTGGTTATTCGGCACCCAGGACGTTGGATAAGGGCTAACCACCTTCTTTCTCGTGAAGAACAAAAATGGCGGGAAAAAAATATTTGAAAAGTGCAGAGTTGCTGCTTCGAATTTGGAGGAGCTGTGACGAGATTCAATGGCTGAAATTTCTTGGGAAGGCCTGTTTAATCATAACAGGCTTGGTATGGGCTTTGTAATCGGTTAGAATTGGCTGGAAATTATGTGAGGAGAAAACAGAGTCTCACGGGTTTTTCCGAGTTCTGAGTGTGTGGTCGAGAGATTTTCGTGTGCATGCTACGTGTTATACTGTTTCTGGATGGTTACTCAACGTGATGGAAGACTTATGTCACGAGAAAACAGCTTGAGGAGGTAAAATAGGGAAGAAAATATTCCCGAGAATATTTTTATCAATGCCGAGTAATGGAGAATGGTTTGAAGTTATTGCGTGATATTTTTATGCCCTAGAGTATATAAAGGGTTCTGGGGTCGAGTAGAAGGGGTACGGAGAGATTGGGAGAGAAAAAGAGCACCAAAAAGCGAAAAATCAAATTTGCAAAGCTGCCATTTCTGCTGCTGCAAAACTGAAGAACACGAAGAACGGACCTGCACCAGCAGTCGTTTTTGAACAGTGACAGCGACTCATTCTGTGGGTCGCAGTTTACAGGCAGACTTAAAAACACAACAGCAACAGTAACGGCTCTTTGTAACAGTTTTTGCAACAGTTATAAGCGTTGCAAAGCCAATTTTTATTATAATTCTCCCATATTCATCATTTGTAACCCTTTGAGCATAAATGAAATCAACTTTTGAGCGTGTTTCCAACATGATGAGCGGCTAATTATCTCGTAACCAAGGCAATGGATGAAGCTATTCACACATGAACAATGGGTAACTATTTTAATTTCTCTAATATTTAATTATAATTCACTCAATCTTTTGCTTTTGCAGAGTTCTTAAAAGTTTACATAATTTTCTTCATTAGTTGTGATTCAATTAGATAGGTTATGCTTTTTATTAAGATAATCTATGCTTAGGGGATACAATTAATTTTTGAGAATATATTTGATTATTTGTGGATTAAGAAATAAAGGATTAAAAGGATAATTAGAGTTATGAAATATTTGACATCATTCTTGTGTAATAGTGGATTCTAGTGTCTTGGTTATTTTCCAATTACTTGAAATCAATTTTGAGTTAAGTTTTCTATATTTTTAAGTTCTACTAAGTCTAGAAATCATTGCCTTCACAAACCTCAACGAACTCTTTACTACAACTTCAATTGAAAATCACATCACTAAACACCTCGTGAACCAAGTCACAATAGCACTTTTATGGTGCTATAAAATTTACTTATTTTCACATATTTTTATCTAATCCTGCATACTTTTGTTCAATGGGACACCTACGATGTGGCGAGAATTTTCTCACAAGGAGATGCACACATTTCAATTCTGCGCACATCTGGAATAGTGGGATTGGCCCCCTGCGCGAATTCCAGATAGCAGACACCTTCAACTTCATTTCATGCACGCGAGAGATGCAACAAGCAAGTGTACCCATGTGCGAGCATTAAGCAGCATGACAATCGATGTCTTCTGGGGGCGAGTTGCATATCACTTCAATGTGGATGACCATCACTTGGGGGCGAGATATGTAACACCTCATGGTCTAAAGCATATCTTTCATAGCTAGTTGGGTAACACTCCACACACTTGGGGGCGAGTTACGTAGCACTTAAATGCGATGCAAAATTCAGATGTTGGAAATCGGAATAAAGGGAAACCTGAACTTCTTAATCCTTCAACGAGTTACAGGATTAAGAGGGGGCGAGTATACACCCTAATATTTTGACGCAACTATTGCACAAATTAACGTTAATAACTGCTACATATCGAACTATTATAGTCTAGTTCCTAAGCAACTGCTGCACTTAGTTGGATGCAACTGATATAGTCCAGTTTTGCTCATCAATTTTGTACTTAGTTGGAAGCAACTGATGCAGTCTGGTTTTATTTGTAACTGTTACACTCAGGTTTATTGAACTGTTTTAGTCCAGTTCCTGAGCAGCTGTTGCAGTCTAGCTAGTTGAAGCTACTGCAATCCGGCTATATTCATAGCTCCTACAGTCCAGCTGAACATAGTTGTTGCAGTGCAACTTTGCTAGTCACTGCTGCAGTCCAGCTGATCGAAGCTACTGCAGTCCAGCTATGTTCGCAGCTGTTGCAGTGCAACTTTGTTCGTCATTGCTGCAGTCTAGATGATCAAAGCTACTGCAGTCCATCTATGTTTCCAGCTGCTGAAATGCAACTTTGCTCATCGCTTCTACTATCCAGCTGGTCGAAGCTACCGCGGTCCAGTTATATTCGAAGCTCCTGCAGTCCAGATGATCACAGCTGAAAAAGCGGGGGTCTAACAACCACACCCAATATTTCGATTAACAATCTGTATGGACAACTCCGAGTTACTTTCTAGAGAATTAACTATACAGTTAGACTCAATCAATATAAAATATCTCAAGGAGTTATTATCTCAAACTCTCAATTTGATCTACACTCAAGCAAATAGAATCTGCGAGTCTTTATCAAAGAGAGATAACTTGGATGGTACCAAAGACCAATATCCATCAATAAATTAAAATCAACAACCAATAAGGTCGGATATTCTAATTGATTGAACAACGCACAACCTGTATTATTTTAATTATATAACAAAATATAATGCGGAAAAGATATAACACAGACACCAGAATTTTGTTAATGAGGAAACCGCAAATGCAGAAAAACCCCGGGACCTAGTCCAGATTAAACATACACTGTATTAATCCGCTACAGACACTAGCCTGCTCCAAGCTAACTTCGGACTGGACTATATTTGAACCCCAACCAATCTCATACTGATCCAAGGTACAATTATGCTCATACGTCTCTGATCCCAGAAGGATGCTATGCACTTGATTCCCTTAGTTGATCTCACCCACAACTAAGAGTTGCTACGACCGAAAATCGAAGGCTTAAATAAACAAATTTGTATCACACAGAAAAGTCTACAGGTAATAGATAAATCCGTCTCCCACAAATATACCTACAAGTTTTTGTTTCGTCTTTTGATAATCAAGGTGAACAGGAACCAATCAATAAAACCAGACTTATATTCACGAAGAACAACTTATTTTTATCGATAAACTAACAATAAACTTAATCGACGCAGCGAAGAAGATTATTGAGGAATCACAAACGATGAGATGAAGTGTTTGTAACTACTTTTATATCTTGCCTATCGGAGAAATTAATCTCGATCCAATTATTAGAATTGTACTAGTACGATAGAAAAAGTAAGATCAGATCACACGACTATAAGAAAAGTAGTATCGGTCTGGCTTCATAATCCCAATGAAGTCTTTAAGTCGTTAACCTGGTTTTAGAAGAAGAAACCCAAAGGTTAAAGGAGAATCGACTCTAGCTTAGAACAACTAGTATCACACAGAATGTGTGGGGATTAGGTTTCCCAGTTGCTAGAGTACTCCCTTATATAGTCTTCAAATCAGGGTTTGCAATCAATGTTAGTTTAGTAACAAAGCATTCAATATAAAACTGATTAGATTCAAGATAATATTTATCAACCGTTAGATCGAAAACATAGCTTGTTATACACATGTACTTAGACGATTTTAGGTTCGTGTAACCGTACCCAAACTTGTACATTAGTTAGTTCAATAATAGTTAACCAAATGGTTAGCCATATGATAACTTTCATATCAACCATATTCTTCTTCACCATAACTAGTCCAAATGACTCAAATGAACTAGTTAGAGAGTTGTTCAATTGATTAGATCTTTGTGTAATACACTAGACAAAATTGAAGCAAAAATGATGTGATTCACTCGAATCGATTCATGAACTATAAAGCCACCGTTTGCAATAGAATTCCTTAGTTTATTAAGATAAGTTCACAAACATCATTTTTAGACATAACCTACTCAAGTTCGCGGACTTAAGTTCCCAGACGGAGTTCACAAACTCTAGCAGAAATTCTCGGGTTCGAGAACTACGCCAGTTCGCGGACTGAAGGTCACGTGATGTTCCGGTTAAATCACTTGTTCAACAAAGTTCTCAAACTTTGGTTCAAGCAATAAGGACTTATACATATATGTGTTACCAAAACAATACTTATATCCTCCAATGGTTATATTGTCTAAACTCTCATTTCAATCATTGAAATATTCTCAGAGGACGTTATATAGTTGTTATTCACAAACCATTTTTTGTCAGAGCAATTTTCAAAGTGATTGAAACATAACATGACTTTCGTCACTATGTAAAGATGAACTCGGCTAAAGCGAAAGCTTTACCAACACATATTTTGAGAAATAGATAAGCGAGATATACTCAACTCGAAATATCCACATGTGTATAATCTAAGTCTATATAGCAGAACGACTTTTGTCTCAAGATAGGAGATAGAGTAGATAGAATTTTGAGTGACAGATAAGTTCAAGTCTCCACATACCTTTTAGTTGATGAAGATACACTGGTTCCTTGAGTAGTCCTTCGTCTTGTATGATAATTTCCATGGAGTTCTTGAGCTCAACTACACTTTCTATCCTAGTATGAGACCTTAGCTATAGTAGACTAGAAATCAAAGACTTTATAGTTTTGATAATTAATATTGACAAACATGCTTGAGATAGCAACTCATGCGAGTTCGACCGAAAAATTCTCTAACAACAGCTGTTTCAGTGCAACTTTGCTAGTTACTGTTGCAGTTCAGCTGATCGAAGCTACTACAATCCATCTATGTTCGCAGCTGTTACAATGCAACTTTGCCCGTCATTGCTGCAGTCCAGATGATCGAAGCCACTGCATTCCCGCTATGTTCGCAGCTCCTGTAGTCTAGCTGATCGCAGCTGATGTAGTGCAACTTTGCTCGTCGCTACTGCAGTCCAGCTGATCGAGGCTGTTGCAGTCCAGCTATGTTCGCAGCTCCTGCAGTCTAGCTGATCGCAGCTTCTGCAGTGCAGCTTTACTCTTTGGTGATGTAGTCCAGCTGATCGAAACTGCTGCAGTCCAGCTATGTTCGCATCTCCTGCAGTCCAGCCGATTGCAGCTGCTGCAGTGCATCATATCTCGCATCTCCTGCAGTCCAACTTTGCTTGAAGCTGTTGCAATCCTATTTTAATTATTATTGCTGCAGAGCAGTTTTATGTGGTTATCGCAGTCCAGTATTATAACATTCATTGCATTCTAATTCCACATCAACAGTTGTGGTCTAGTTTTACATCGCTGATGTTATCTTGATTCATATAACTATTAACGACATATGAAGCTCGTTGTGAAGACCAGTAGTAAATCCAAGATCGCTAGAAGGTCCAGCGGCACACAAAGTCTTTTACCATCCCAATGATTGAAGGGTCTCATCAATGGTTGTCGCCTTTTTGTCCATACTTTTTGCATCTCAGCTTGTAGTTGACAACAGTTAAGTACGAACAACTACTACTACCCAGTTTAGTCGAAAATTACTGAGATTCAGCAAATTCAACTTTCGCTTACAGCAGCAGTCGACACAGATTCCAGCTTAGTGACTTCAAATATAACTCATCTTTTCCAGCAACTGTTACCAATATAGTTCCACGCAACTTCCTCAGTTCAGTTTTACATCAACAGATGCAGCTCACTTTCAACACTACTCAGCTCCAGTATCACGCTTCCGCTGCAGACCACTTCAGCCTTCAGTGCAGTTTTTGCATGCAGGGATGGTTCATACTCAACTATTTCCCTCCGATCTTCCAGTCACAATAGCCTCACTTGGGGGCGACTTCGTTATGATTTCCATAATCAACGAATGCAACTTGCTTTATCTTTCAATGACAGTAATTTACTCTTGGGGGCATCTTGATTTCCACAAATGACCAAGGAAGATTGCCATTTACTTCAAACAACAATAATCCACACTTAAAGGCGAATTTTATCATTGTCTGTCAAAACCAAATGGAAAACTTACTTCTTAACCCCGCAACGAGTTGGAGGTTAAGAGGGGGCGATGTTTGTACCATGAGTAAAATTGCCACATATTGGGCCAGAATGTTACCTGGACCACTGTTCAGTTGTCATCTAAAACTGCTAAGAATTCAACTGACGCAACCCACCAGCCTGTCCAATATTACATAAATTCAATGACCGGTCAATGGTAAAAGTAAATAATCGGTCAACAGTCAATGTCAACCACCGGTCAACGGTCCAAGTCAACCATCAGTCAAATGTCGAGGCCATATTGCCGATGATGCTGCCATGCAGTTTCCATCCATGTTGCCGATGGTGCTTCCATGAAGTTTTCACCCATGTTGTCAGCGGTGCTGCCAACCAGTTTCCATCCAAGTTGCCAGCGGTGCTGCCAACTAGCATCCAACCAAATTTCCAGTCACACTTCAAAGCATGTTTTCATCCATATTGCCAGCGATGCTTCCAGCTAGTTCCCAGGCATGTCCCCAACCATATTGTAGCGCCCCCTAAGCTCGCAGCTGACTAACCCCAAGAATTTAACTAAATAAAGAGGCACTAACGAATCCAAATCAAACACCTAAACTGTCAATTAAGAAATCTATTACAAAAGAACTTAACCCAAGGTTAACCCCGCTCAGAAATATATATATATATAAGAACTCCTCTCCAATGATATACATAAAATAATCATTTGGTTTACAAAAGAATATACAACACAATCAACATATCAGAATATAATCAACTAACGAAGTTAACTTCTTGGAACTTTCGCTGCGCAACTCTGATCTGTCACTGAAACTGAAAATGGGGAATAATTAACATTTAACTTCTAAGTAATCATATGTAGATTTGGAAAACATTACATGTTTTCCCAAACATTAGAAGACAACAAAACCACTGAAATAAACAATCATGTATAAGGACCTAAACTCCTCCTTTAGTTTCTGCGGTGACATTTACACACCTTATAATTTCTGTGGTGACATTTACACACCGTAATGCTGAAGACATAAAGCAATCTGTGGGTGAAAGTTACACATCCGTAATATTGATGCCAATTCCACACCTATTATTAATATTGCGGTGTATCGCCCTAGCCATAAGAATATGAAGAAGCGTATCCAATATACCATAGATGGAAATTCTCATTTCCCAAAGACAATCATAAAGATAAACAAGGCATGGAATAAACGAATAGACAATGCATGAGTTTATTAAACATAGACTTTCGTAAAAGAAATAACAATGATTACAAAACTGTTAAATGCATTCCCACCTCTTTTGATGACAGGCCATGCCTACCTCGAGATCCACGATCCACTGGTTCATCCTTGGAATCGACCATTTGATAAGACAAACTAACTGTTAATCACACAAGAAGTCTAAGAACCTAGCCAAAAGGCTCACACAAGAATCATACAAGTCTATCTAATGGTTCTAAGCCCATTATGGTATCTTATTATCTATCTTTATTATAACTAAGAGTTTACTAATCCAATTAAATTGATTCTATAGTCCATAGGTAAGTCTTATGAAGATCTACAACTTTGTAGAAGGAACCAGATGCTAAATCAGACCTTAAGAGGTCCAATTCAACTATATAAGAAAGCTATCCATAAGCCCAAGTTCTCTAAACAGGCCCATTAACCAAGGCATGGTTCATCTGAGTCAACTAACATCACTAACGGTCAAACTGACGGTCCAAGGTCAACTAACAGTCAACGTAAGTCAAAGGTCAAGTCCTGGTCAATGGTCAACTGAATTAAGGTCAAAGTCAAATATGAATCGGTCAACTGAGTCAATTCGGGTCAGCACCAGGTCACATAATCAACTCAGTTTGACAACTGAGTCAGACAAGGTAAATTAGTCAGACATCTGACTGGGATGACTAATACCTAAAGCTTCTACACAGGCCAAAGCCATTGCCCAGGCCAAAGAACACTAATGTACAATCATGGTGCTACACATAACCTGATAAGACTAAAATAATGTAATCAATACAATTTATACTAAACAACTTGAATTCCAATTACAATTAGGAACTATGCCTACCTGCAATTGCAGTAGCATCAAGCTTTACATCAACCACTAAAAGCATCTAACACCAATTCAATCCACTCATCTTAACCTTAATTGTAACTCACACATTATACCTCAAACATCTCAGTTCACAATAACAGTATCATGAACACCAACACTTCCTGGTTCTCTGCAATTTCAGCTTCACACACTACTTCTTGTAAACACCATTCATCAACACTAATCAATAACCATATCATTTCAGAACCTCCATTCTCAAAACCACCACAACAATCTCATTCACTTACTGAGTTCTATAATTGCACCACCATTGCATCATCACCTCAATTAACCTTACAATCATCTAATACATATAATCAACTATCAACTATACATATTCAATTGCAAGGTTACATCTTCTTAACCTGCCCACCAATATTCAACAAGGTTCACCCATCCCCTGTAACTGTTGTTCACAACTCAACACCATCTTCATAACCACAACCACAGTTAACTCATAATTCACATTCATCAACTCATTTTCATCATTCCAAAACATCAATAATAACAACAACACTACCTGTAACCCCCATTCATACATACTTAAATTCTGATAACACAACCAAATAACAGAAATTCATTCCAATTGATAGAATAAAATATTACCTCAGACCAATCGTAATCTCTCAGAATAATTCAGTCATCACTGCCAGCACAACTCAGATTCAATCAATTTCATCTTGAACTTCAGAACCCCTGCTCAAACCCAAACTATCCAGTTCGAGTTATTCCATAACTCCAAACCTTAATTTAACACAATCGATCAATACCCATCTCAAATAATTCTGTTGAACTCTCAATTTCAACTTCCAGTTCTTCCTTGAACTTCTTCTGAAACCCTAGTTCTTAAATTGGGGAAGAACAAAACATAAACCTTAATTCAAATTTCTTGATCAATCTTCTTCTCTGTAACCAATTCTTTAAATTGAAACTATAACAATCTTCATTACCTCACGTTCTTCAACACCCATCCTCTAATCTCTTTTTAATCACCTCCAATCATATTTTCAGTGAGTTGCAGAAACCCTAATTCCTCAATTCCACTTCAAAACAACCTCACAACTTCAATCGAATAGAAAACCCTTCGTTATTCAACCATTAACAACTCAATTACTAATCACTTTGATACAAAACCAAATATCGATCTTAGAACCCTAACTTTGATTATCTGTGATCCAAACTCTGATTGTTATGCTTCACAATAAACAACCACACCATCATCTCCATCATCTATTAGCATTACCAGATGATTTTCCTCAGTTAATTCTCACTCACCACTCTCAATTCTCTCGCAGGCGACGAACCAGAAGAAGAGAAGAAGAAAGAAAAATGAAGAATAAGAAAATAGAAATGAGAGTTTATCCTCTCGGTTGATAGGGGATAAGGTCGGCCTGGATTGTTAAAGGCACCCTAAAGTTGATAAGGGAAACCAAGTCGGTTAACGTTTCTCTTCGAATAATTCTGATAATATCTTCTTCGTCCGATACCCGAATGACACGTTCGAGTAGTCTATTCCACGTAACTTTTCGAGATCTATCTAACGATACTAGTTTCGTACCTAGATCGTTGTTAGATTAATTTCTATTAATTAACGTTCGTGTTAAACTAATCGAGTTATTATCGTCTAAATCGACACTTGACCGGTCTAATAGCGTTGACGAGCTTGAGGGTCACTACACATATCCCCCGGGCAGGCTGCTCAGCACTGTTCACAGGCAGAATCCTTCATCCATACTGCCAGCCCATCATGCATGTCAGCCAATCAATCCAGTCTGCCAGCAAAGCGAATTAATACAAGAGGGAAGTTTCATGCATAATTAATACATGATGGTAGTTTCATGCAGAATTAATACAAGAGAGCAGTTTCATGCAAAATTAATGCAGGACAGTTTATAGCCATGAGGCATGCAGGGCATGGCCAGAAGGCATGCAGGGAAACTTAATACAGTTTATGACCAGGATGCAATTAGGGTAAGACCCTAATTCTCATTTGTATAAATAGAGGGAATTACAATCCTTATATGGGGGGGGGGGGGAGGTTGAAAAGGCGAGGGTACCCAAATATACCTCAAGCTATAACTTTTTCCTCTTATAAGTCCTTTCTCCGAAAGTGATTGTCTATAGACTGAGTCGAGACAATACAACAAATCGGTTCACACTTCGTGTGATCGTATATGGATACAAGATCGAGACAATACAACAATGAAGTATGTTTACTTGATACAAAGGTTCGGACTTAACCAAACTCAATAGGATTACGTACAAGTAAATATGAATTAACATTTGTGCAATTTAATTTAATTATAATAAACAATTATAATGCAGAAATATAAAGTAAATGACACATCAAGATTTTGTTAGCGAGGAAACCGCAAATACAGAAAAACCCCGGGACCTAGTCCAGAATTGAATACTCTCAGGATTAATCAGCTATACAAAATAATACCAACTTCGTATAGTTGAGACCAAACAACTAAACCTATAGTTCACCTAGTTCCGTTTGTATTCCCATGCTTCCAACTTGTAAACAAGTCACCTACTTGGACCAATTCCTTGGGTTCGTATTCCAAACAGTAAAGGAACACCAAGTTTGTTTGGTATCAACTCTCTTCAACCAAGTGATATGAGTTGCGCAAATGATCTCTTGTTTATCTTAACAAAAAATCCTTTGCCAGGTTCCAAGATCTATCTTATGTTCAATCACCAAAAGGTAATCGTTAAGATTAAGCCAACAACACTCTTAATCCAAAGAATTGTGTTGATGCCGATCTTCTCAATTAATCAATCCAATCTTACATAAGGATAAACCAATTATTAATTGGATCCTCTATTACCGAAATAAGTATTGTGCACACCAAAGATTATATAAAACCAAGTCAGAAATCTTCTATCTCTTCTTTGTCTTCAAATCTTCTTAGATCTTCAATAAACACCCACAATTACTTGAATCTCTTGTGATCAATCACACACAGAACGGCATCTGTTAACAATGGATTATCACAAGATCGTCTTTAGATCTAACAACAGTCTAAACATCCTTGTCAAAACCTTGAACTAGTTTGAGTGAATCTTATATCAGAAGAGAAGATTCTCAAGCATAAACAAACTAGGTTTAATCAAATTTCAACCACCGTTAGTCAATCAAATCAATATGAAAACTAAAGATAAACTACAATTATCTAGTTTCCCACCAACGGTACGCACTAGAGCTTCTCAATCCCAAAGAAGACTTTAAACTGAGCGGCCGTAGGAGATTTCGCCTAATTAGGTTACTCTCCTCTCCGAATAGGCTGGATTCACCAGTAACAGTACAACAGAGGAAGTTTACTGCTATGAAGGATTAGTTTGCTAGAAATGCAAACTCAAAGTATTTATAGACAAGGAAGTTTGGACACCAAGGAATTTCCAAAACCGAAAATGTTCTCAAGATACTTCTTTATTACTCCAAATTCGGTTTTCATAATTCTTGAGAATGCACTGTCTAAAATTATGAACGAAATCTCTTTGGAAAATCTTTAACTGGTAAATGCACATTACTAATTTTTATTTTCCATATATGATTAAACACCCTTAATTAAAAAGATTCTTAACTTATTTAAATTCGATCTTGGGATTTACTTCCTTCTTAGCTATTAAGGAATATCTTTGAACAATAAAAGATACACATTAATGCGCGTGTTCAAAGTGTGTCGACATCTTCCTATTGTAAGTCCTTTTTCATGGGTGTAACGGTTCTACCAAAACAAGTTTCGGTTCTACCTCCATGTGAGTACTGTGCATAGTTACACTAGCTTACCAAAATTAGGCTGAATAGGTACTAGGATCGGTTCCCCATATATATTTGGTATCTAACTTGTATGCACTGCACATGTCCATAGGATCGGTTCCCCCTTTCCTAAAAATGTGTTGCACATGTTCATAGGATCGGTTCCACTTTCTTATATAAACCTTGTTGCACCTCATACAAGGATCGGTTCCCCTTGTGATGTACTGCACCTCTTACTAGGATCGGTTCCCCTTTCTCAAATTTGGTCAGACACTCACAAACCCGATCATACCCCAGGTGATTACTTAAGATCGGTTTCACTAATAAAAGTCATACCAATACATAAGTCAGGCCTCATGTGAATAGTTTTACCAAGAACACAAACAAGTCATGAGCGGTTATACTAATTACACATATTGGTCATTCATAAGATATGCAATGAAGAACATCCCCAATAACGCCTGGCGATTTCCTTTTCGGTTCACAACACATATCATGAACTTACTTCCTTAAAACACATGTAAAAACATTGTTTCCTATGATGAAATCCTCACCTCATACCCATACATAATCACAATAACATTCATACGATTATGTTGATGTCTTATATACAAAGTTTAATGGTTAAGCAATAAACCTCATATTTTATTCCTTAATACTATGTCTATCTAGAGTGTTCATGCTTCGCAGTTTTATGTTTTCAATATGAACGACTTGAAAGATACGTTAGGGAATGAAACAGTTCAAGCCAAATATCACTTACCTCAAGTGGAAGGATGATGTTGTGGTTGAAGCTCTGTACTTCTTCACTTCTTTAAGTCTTCGCAATACTTGTAATGTCTCATCCTAATACTTTCAAGCTAACCTATACGAAATTGACTCTAGTACATTTAAATCAAGCGACTCTTAAATGAGTTTTGGTTCACTAAAATATGACAACCAAACTTGACATACCAACGCTTGGTGGGTTCAACCGAGCTATGCTCTAACAAGGGGGAACCCTAAAAGGAATCAAAAACCAATTGCAATCACATCAATGAAAAATCTCTCCCTACGGGGATTCGTCCGTGGATGTAGGCAAAACTTGCCGAACCATATAAAATTCGTGTCCCTCATCTTATGGTCGTTTCATGTTATTAACCCTGTTTTCTTCATCATCACAAAAATCATCGTGTTTAGTGCCTGGAAATATTTCTGGGTACAAAACTACAAACAACATCATACATGAATCTGTTGTCGAGGATATGAAAGAGAAGAGAAAATTGAGTTTTAGTGCTAAGATTCAATGAGGGTAAATTGGTAATGTTAAGATTCAATGGAGAGTAAATTGGTGGTCTAATCCAATTTAGACACCTCTTATCCTTCTTCTAGTCGGGTACAACATTTGTGTAGCCTCCCTTAATTAGGGGCCATGAATGCTAATTGGGGGCCTCCCACTAGAAGACAAAAAAGGTCACCTAAACCTATAAGTCACCCCTTATCCAAATATTTTAGTAATGACTAATCTATCCCTTATCTAATTAGTGATAAGATCACTTAATTAATGTTAATTTTACTTAATTAGAGTTTAACCTTTTTTTTTCTTTCAAATTTTATGTTTGCAGTTTCCTTTTTTTTTTTTTTTTTTTTTCCGCACAGATTGGTATGAAAAGTCGTCATGGTATTTTTCAAATTTTTATAAAACAATGATGATTCTAAAGAAACATTAACGACTCTAAAGAATCGTTACTGTTTTCAATGACGACTCTACAGTAACGACACTTTCCATTCGTCATTTAAAGTAGTAACATTTAGAATCGTAAACGACTCTTTTAATTTTTTTTTTTTTTTTTTTTAACAAGAATTGCATTTTCCTTACTTGATGCTCTTTGATTTCCACTTCATAATTTTAATATTATTAAGAGAAAATTACATACTTTTGGTTGGCAACCTAGCGACAAGCTGGGACCCAACACCTTTTTGAATAACGATACCTAATCTATGTAAAATAAAGCTACCAACACCACTACTAGCGTCATTATTAACTAAGCAGTTCTTCAGACGCTTAAAAAAATATAAAGTATCCTCACCTAGTTCTCCTAAGGTAGAGAAAGCTAAAACACCCAGACCATAACCAAGTGAAACACACTTATCCAAATACTTAGTGTGTTTTCGAGCAACAACATTAGAGTCGTTATTCAATAAATGGTCATGAAAACAGTAACGACTCTTAGAGTCGTTATTCAAAACATTAACGACTCTTTAAAGTCGTCATATATACCTCAACGACGCTTTGAGTCGTCATTGAAAACAATGATGACTCTTTAAAGCAGTCATATATTAAAAAAATTTAAAAAATAAGGGGTAAAACAACATTTTCACAGTAGGTCTAATAAGCCATGAAAATTTTGGGGTGCAAATAAAATGACGAGGCCCCTGGTTAGTTTTTAGGGCCCGAATCAAACCAGGTTGTGTATGCCTCAAATAATTCGATTATGGCCCAAACTAGCCCGGCAAGAATATATTAGGGAGTTTCGACTTTCGACCGTAATTTTGCATCACCGAAGTCTACACTCTACAGTACACTACAGTTTCTCAGTCGAATTTCTTTTAGAAATCTCTATTTTCCAATTTTCCATCGTCAAAATCTACACCACCGTAATCTCAATGAGACATAAATATGGTAGTACTCTTATTACTCCTCCTCCTACAGAATCACCCTCGGCTGAGTCAAAAATGAGAATGAATATTGAGAAATCCGACAAGATGTCTTTGATCTTCCTCACTGCTTGTTTTATTGGTATTACTTCAGCTTTCTTGATCGGGTATATGCTCGGTATCATAGGTATGTACTATGTACCTACCTCTCTGCTTAATTTTTACTTGTTTTTGATGATTTTGTTAGGTTTTAGGGTTCAGGGTTTATAAGAATGATGAATCAATTTAGACTTTACAGACACCAGCACCTCTAGAAATACCATGATGATGTTACTGAGATTGCTAACTGGATTGTCATGTAGTTCGATTTGATTAGGGTTTATCTTTTCATTTTTTCCTTAATTCAATGTTTATATGCATTAAGATTTTTTTCTTTTTTGTATCTTGCGATTGATAATTTCAGGGAAGGAAGAATGAAAAACTGATAATGGGCGGTTCTTGTTTAAACACTGCCTGAGATGTTTCTGATAAACCGTATTAATATTATTATTAGTTAGTAGTAGCTTGGATGGTAACATGCAATTGTCCATACTAGAAGAACAGAGATACTTTAGTAGTATTAGTTAGTAGTAGCCTGGGTACTAGAAGAATAGAGATACTTCGTTGTTAGGGATAAAAAATAAACAACACCCCCTTGGGCCTCAGCAAGTACTAAGCAAGTATATTATTTTTACATACATACAAATGCATGGTGTTTATGAAATGAATGTGTTGGATTTGCAGGAGGGGTTATATTTGGGACAGGATATGGGAACCACTTCTTGCCAGAAACTTACAACCGTTCCGTGGCCATTTACGGGGCTCTCATCCCTTTTATTCCTGCAAGTCTCTACTTCAGTGGTATCATTGCGATATTAGCGAGAAAAAAACATGAATTCAGTAGACTAGATACGAGAAGGCATATGATCTTGTCCGGAGCGCTCATGTCCATGGGTTCAGTGTTCACTGCTCTCGCCACCACCGGACTCATCCCTATTATGTGTGTTCTAGGTCCGACTCTGTATGCTTACGGTTTTGGCTTAATACATCAGGTATATTTATCTAAGCCTATAATTCTATTTCTATTTATCAAGTCATGTTTTCATACCGTTGGTCGGGGACGAGGTATGGTGCAAGCCAGCGCCTCCCCTACTGGATACAGAAGGCCATGAGTTTGAATCCCGTCATCCTGAGTATGGACGACCCCTTTCGTTGTGTGTTAGCCTAAGCCGATAGTAGACATTTTCTTTACCTAGCTTTATTTTGTTTCTTGTAAGGAGAAAGATGTTGCCAGGGTGAACCCTTCACAGGCAAGAAAAAAAATTTCACTCGCTATGGGATCACCGCATTAGGTGCGAAAAATATTTTATGAATTAACTTAGGCGGTTCCATATGCATTAGCTCCATTCAGTACTATTTGGTGCAACGGAAAACATTACATTGACATTGTGTAGATGTAAGTATGTATTGTTTCACACAAGTTTTTACGCAAACAAGGTAGGAATCTACTTCATCTCCATACCATGGGCCACCTAACAATGTGTAATGTCAAATTTAGTGAAAAGAGTTGAACTTTCATTGCAGTTCTAGTTACAACTACCTTAGCTGTTGCTTATGGTCAGACATTATCATTTTCTTTGATTGTGAACACTGATCTTCTTAATTTGTTTCTCATGCGTAAGGCCAAAACGGAGAATGAGCAACTAAGTTCGTCTTAACTTTTCTTTTCTTTCTCGTCTAATTCATGACTTTCCAACAGTGAACTATATATACCGCTCCTATTCATTTCGTATCCTTACTTTTGTGCAGGGTGCTCAAGCGTATATGTCTGAGATGGGTTTCGCCCATAGAGATTACCTACCTTCCCTGAATATTGCTTTTAAAATGACGATTGCGATCGGCATCTTTGTGGCCAATCTTGTGAACTGGAGCACCAACAGTATCGCAGATGGGTGGGGCTGGAGACTTAGCATAGGCATTGCTGCGATTCCTGCTGCTATCACCTCCATCGGATCTTTCTTGCTCCCAGACACTCCAATGTCCATGATTAAGTTAGGTAAGTTTGATGACGCCAAACAGTTGCTCCAACGCCTCCATGGCACCGACAATGGGGTTCATGCGCTGTTCAAAGATTTATTAGGCGCCAACGAAGCATCAAAGTCGGCGAAAGGATTTGAGAAGCAAATTATGTCTCAAACACATAACAGGCCCTACCGTTTGATGGCAATAGCTATCCCCTTGTTCCAGCAGCTCACAGGAATGAATGTAATAGTTTTCTATGCTCCTTACCTTTTTCAAGCTGTAGGATTTCGAACTAGTGAAGCTCTAACGTATACTGCCATCATTGGAGGGGTCAATGTTGCTGCAACTATCATTCATATAATCTCGGTCCGTCATGGTTGCAGAAGGTTTTTCCTCATAGCTGGAGGAGTTCAATTATTTGTTGGTCAGGTAATGGTACTAAACTAACTAAGAAATACTAAGTGTATGGGATAACTACCTTCCTTATGTGTTTACGAGTATTACTTATGTAATGGAATTTTTGATTTCAGATCATGTTGGGGATTCTGATACGGATCAAATTAGGAAATTCCGATGCGTATGACTACTTAATTATAGCCACCAGCTGCATTTGTGTTTCAGGATTTGCCTGGTCATGGGGTCCATTAGGCTGGATATTTCTCTCTAGTGATGATGATCTGCTACTATTATACCCCTTGGAGGTTCGTTCATGTGGCCAGAATTTGGCTTCAAACGTGCATTGGATGCTTTCCTCTTTCATCACTCTTGTATTCCCCCCCATAATCTGCCTATTCAAGTTTTATGTCTTATACGTGTTGGCTTTCTTTGGGGTGATTATAACTTTTCATGCCTACTATTTCATGCCTAACACAAACCGAATGCTGGTCGAAGAAGATGTCTCTAAAATATGGAAGCAACATTGGTTCTGGAGAAGGTACTTCTTTGACCTTAACAACGATGTCGAAGATGTCTCTGAAGTATGGAGGCAACATTGGTTCTGGAGAAGGTACTTCGTTGACCTCGACAATGATCTGATAGTTTGAGTAACCCACTTTGAATACAGTGTCATCTGGTGGTTTGAGTAACCACTTAAAATACAGTAATGACCTGCCGTCAACCAAGGTATTGAAAGCGTGAAGCGGAGCGTAAAGCGTTTTTCATTTTTAGGAAGCGATGCGTATGTCGAAGCGTGAAGCGTCGCTTCATGGTTGATGTTTGAAGCGGATGTTTCCTTATAAATAAATTAGTGTAACTAGTTATTATAAATTTATTAGGAAGATAATATCATATAAATTTTATATAAGTCTAATTTTTATAAAAAAAAAATCGTGTGTACACCAATTCAACCTACTCCAGACGAGTGGGAGGTGGGGTGTTCAATTCCCCCTTAAAACATGCATATTTTTCTTTAAAAAGCCTTAAAAATTTCGTCGAAATGCTGAAATTCGAAGCGCGAAATGCTGAATTTGAAGCGAAGCGTACGCTCTGAAGCGTATGCTTCTAGAAAGATGCGCTTCACATGACCGCTTCAGAGCGAAATGCTGAAATTTGAAGCGAAGCGTACGCTCTGAAGCGTGAAGCGTACGCTTTTAAAAACCATGTGACAACCATAATCTATTTAGTTTTAAATTAATTTTGTAATGTAACTGGGTATCACCGGGGCCGACTCAACCTCCCATGTTAGCACCAATTTACATAATTTGTTTCTTTCTCATTCTAGGGTATATTCATAATTTTATAACATTAGTAAACACCTAATAATATTAGGACTAATCGATTCAGTCTTCATTTAGGCACCCATTTCCAGCAAAAAAGAATAATCAATCACTTGATTTAATTTTGTCAATACTCCAATAATTGTTATCATTACTGGAACGTTTGTAAGGGAGCTTCGAGGTTAGTGGTCCGTTTCTAATTAACCAAGACATGTGCCGAAAATTATATTTTTTTGTTACCTAACAAACCATTATACCTTGCAATAGGTGCACTTGCGTTGGCAACTACCAATGCCTCTAGAGTATTGATCAATCAAGAAAAGCAGTTTCACAGCTAATTTATCTGAGTGAAGGAATTACCAAGAACATCAGTAGTGTTGCACATATATAAGGGCCTCCTCTACACTGTAATGGCTTACGTCTTGAAAAAATGCTACAGAACATAAGCATAATTCAGCAAAACTAATGGGCATCATAAATTTCTTTGAGAGTCATATCCTACACACATTTGATGAATTGATGTTAAAGACAATAGGTTGGATTGTCAACTTTGTTTCAATGATATCTTAATTCTCAACTGTTTCAACGCTACCATAGTCACCAACCTTTTATGTGTCCACTACCTATGCAAAATATTATTGCAAGATGATCAAGGGGGTATACCACATGTCAAAAAATAAGAAAAAAGATTACCTGGCAGAAAAATCGATCAACATATCCCATTACAGTCGGTCAGTTAAAACACTACAAACCGAATACACAAACTAGTATTATGAATATCCCTCTTGATGCAAGGAATTAAACATGAACTATTCCCTTCCCTTCTAAATCCCTTCAAAAAAATAATAAAAAATCTTGCGAATCTCAATTGATGCAACTGGATAGAAACTTATAGAACCCTCTTATTCACCAAAGAGAAGACATGGTTCATTCTTCCAAAATTGAATTTAACCGCTTCCAAAGAATATGATTTTGACTGCAAATTTACACCAACACCTACATACAAAAACAGAAAGGACCAAAAAAGGAAATAGAGCTACACATTTAAGAAAAAAACATAAAAATCCTCTTATTCACCAAAATGAAGGCGATTCATAAAGGTTATTGACTAATTCCCAAAATTTAAATTAACCACTTCCACAGAATATGATCTTGGCCGTGAATTTATACTATCACCTACATGGTACTATAAAACACCATTAGGATCAAAAAAGCTAAAAAGAAAAGAAAAAAAGCAGGTGGGGGTCCTCCTCTCCTGCAATCTTCTTATAAAATCACCTAAGATTCATAAAAAAAAAAAAAGGAAAAACCACAAAATATCATAACAAAACTAACAAATCAGGACACGACAGACAGAAAGAAAATAAGTAAAAACTCATAAACCGAACAAAAGAAATATCCACCTTTTCAAAATTCAGACATCTGGTACCAAGTGCTTCATAGTAAGAACCAAGTCCAACGGTGAACTCCTTTGAAAAATGTCCAAATATGTTTCAACCACATTGCCACAACCATTAATAGATGAGCACTTGAATGGACAAAAATCAAGGAAAAGGGAACTTCTACCTTGAATGTCCAAATATTCTTAGGTTAGCTTTAGGTCAGGAAACCGTAAGGAATTAATGGCATTAGGAAACATAGTCATATCACGAAACCCAGGGATCCGACGCTCGGAAATATCTCTCAACCAACAATTGATCCGCGCCGTAGGATGATAATTTGGAAACATGCAAACAATACATTAATATAAAATAGAACAAATCAGACGCAATTTTTGAAGTAGCTAATTGAAAAGAGTCGAAACTAACCTAATAAAGCTGATTATTACATCATTTATGTTTGTGCATAATTTTCAGAATTTGTAAGTTAGACTTCAACTGGACAAAAGCACATTTTGCATGCTAGAAATTCATCTCTAGTATATCCTATAAAGATGGATAAAATCATTAAAGATAAAAATTAGCTTCATCAATATAATGAACCCACTTATGCAATATTAAGATACTTGAGCAAGAACTGTATCAAATCAAAAGTGTTTGAATTCTGTCAGGACATGATTCAAAATTGTAGCGAACTTACTACCTGGTGTCCAGGATGAATCAATATAAAGCAAGAACTGAATCAAATCATAACTCATAAATGTTTGAATTCTGTTAGGCCATGATTCAAAATTGGCTGAATCAATATGAAGAAGAATTAAAAAAAAGCAGTTCACCTGCATTCTTTTTGTTTTTGTATTCAAAACGGTAACACATGTTTCAAAAGTTTAAATCACAATTTATCTTTCTTAGCAACTAAGTATGCCAATTTACTTGCAATTATGTGATTGTTGGTATACATACCATTTGACTGACAAAAGTAGTAATTATCCTTGAGTAACCTAATACAGGTGTACTGGTTTCTCATATATGAAAACTGATGAGTATTGAGTGGTCTATTAGGTGTCCTTGATTATCAAGTTTTCTGTATTTTATTTAGATAAAACTCATATAACTTACTCTAAAGAGTACTGAAATATGGGTTCAAAAATTAGTACACCAGCGATTTTTTTTTTGTAAGAGTTCATGTCAAGATTACAGATGATTTCATTCAGCTTGTCACTCACTCCTAGTTTTGCATTCTTCATTGTGATTTCAAACAATATATAAAGTTGTCAGCCAACTACTAATTCATTTAAAACTCGCGTGCCAAAAATACGCACATGTACACACAGTAACTAAGGGAATTAGTGAATCAAATTCAAAATCATATAATGGAAGAATTGAATTTATGAATATAACTACTATCACAGATATATGACAACTTACGATTAGTGACCCTATCATCAAAAAGCTGAAAAATATTTCCCTTATCTATAAAAGAACTGTCATACTTGTTAATACTGGTGGTGGAATGAATGAATATGTGGTGCGTCACGACATGGACCATTTCAGCTGGTATGACACAACTCAATCATCCATATCAATTTTATGTGCAAATTCTGTGGTACTTCTATTGCTACTTGTAAGTAAGTGTAAAGGATGCAAATAACAAAACAGTTACTATATAGATTCGAACACACATCCTTCTAACTTGATGTCAGATGAACTACCGTTGTGCCACATACTCATATTCATAATTCATTAGTGAACCGTATTGAAACAATGAAAATGAAACTTTGTTCTAAAGAAATTAGACATGTCAAAATCAAATATGTAAATGAAGAACAACATCGTTAAGTAGCACAAACAGCCAATCTAGCAAACAAAACGAAATTCTCACATGGATTACAATGAAGAAACATAGAATAAAAGTTCTAATTCTGATACCTAATGTAATTATGAGAGACATACAAAATTGTTGATCTAACAATTCAAGCATATAATAGTCAAGGGATTTGTTCTAACCTGAGCAATATGAAGTCCACAATATGCAAAAAAACTACTCGATCATAATAATAATATACAAAAACATCAAATTAGAGGTTTGTGTAAAGTAAAATAACATATAAAACCAATGATACCCAAAATAATTGCTCACAAATAACTGGTATCACACCACTAAACATAATAGTTGTAAACATGTTAACCTTAAGTCTTCATTACAGAACATGAGATTGAAATTCATACCGTCTTAACCGTGAACCGATTTGTATTAATTATTTTTGTTTCATGTTAAACACAAACCAATATCACCCTTTTTTGTATGGTCAATATCTATAATTAGATGGACTCCAAATCCATACACATACACTGCTTGCAAAGAAAACAATGCAACTAATTTAAAAGGAACACAGAGAATGCTCTACAAAGGGTTACTTCAGTTCCAATGGGGTGGTGAGGGGTGTTTTTCTTACACTTACTTTTGAGACACTTTTAAAACCAATGAAAATTTAAGTAAAGACAGAAATCAGCATTTTGGCCCACCATGCCAACACCCTTACACACAATGTTGAACTCAAGACATGAGCCGCTTTTGTAAATTGAGGTGCTTTGGTTCCGTCCTATATCTTTTGTAAATCCTTGTAAGTTTTTGAGGTTGTTAACGAAATTTTTGACTTAGCTAGAAGAATAATCAAGCCATGAGCAGTAAGTGAGTGTTTCAACAAATGCAATAGAGATCCAGTCTCAGCACATTCGGAGTTATTCTTCATAATAATAATTTACTAATGTAGCCAAGCATGTGACATAGAATTTAGGCAGTGTAACCAAGCTTTGTGACTAAGTACAATATGTACGAAATGTATGATCAATAGGAGGCAGCAAGAAAATTACCTTCAACAGAAGTTAGTGGTCTGGTACTCATTGTCATTGCTTCTACTTCCTCATCTCGGTCCCTGTTCTAGTAAGATTTTTGAGTCAAAATTCGTTGTTAAAACTTAGGAACTCTGACAACACACCACACGTAGTTTAATCACGCAATGGTAGATAATTTCGGACATCTTCCAGCCATACCAAATTTGCCTATAAGTCAGCACTAAGTTAACCTAAGGGCTTCATGCTGTCCATGTCAGTGATAGATGCAAAAGTTATCCTGAACAAAAGTGTTATTCCATAATATAAGTAGAGTGAAGCGACAGTGGGTTATTCTTCATACCAATTTGGATTAATCTGAACATCTGTTATATAGTCATAAAAATTGCATAGATTAAAAACCAACCATCCAGATACCAATTTATCTGGAACTGAAACACCCATAAAAATTTTGCATAAGAGGAGGTAAAAACATCCTAAGCTTAACATAGAATGGTATAAATTTGCTATCGTATTAGAAATTTGGGAATATTTATCAAGATTGGCTATGTCAAAGGTGATACAAACTGGATTTGCTAGCAATTGAATTCAGATTTTCCCTGGTAGATTTCACAATTACATAGGGAGGGAGAAAAAAGATCAATTAACGAAGTCATACCTTATTAAGTAAAGAGTGTAACTGCATGGTAAGATTAACACCAATCAAATCCGTTTCTCTTCCTATAATATAAAAGAGTTTAAATTGGACCAATACAGGAAAAGAGAAATCATTAATACCTTTTCTTATTCACACTAGTAGATATGTTACATATAAAAAAATACGAAATTAAACCCCAAATCGAAAGTTGGAATTCAAACCCCAGCTATGTTGAAGAATTCACACCCCTCTATGAACAGAGTTTGAAGAGATGGAGAAGAATATGATGTCGTCTTGCAATTCTGTCTCTGGGTCCTTTTCTCTCTATCTACTAAAGGCTTTGGAAGTGGGAACAATGGGAATACTAATTTAAAAAAAAAGTTTAATTTATCAGTGCAAACGTTAGGAAGTTGTTCTTATACTCTTTTCACCTACAAAAATCAACCAATCCAACACAAACCAAAGAGGAAAGCAGTTCTAGGGTTTGTGTGAAGAGATAAACTGAATCGCAGAGGTTAAAAGAATACCCAATAAAAAAAATGGAAGGAAAAAATTAACGATTATATAGAGATGCATCCAACGGCCTCAAACAGAGAGGAATATCTGGACGACCCAGCCAACCCCGAGCGCCACTCGCCCCCTATTTAGTTCAGTTCACCAGACGCCCGCACGTAACATTACTAAAATTTCCGGGCCGTCCCTGAAAAAGTCCATCCGGATGATTCCTGCCGTCAGATCATGGTCCCCGTTCAATCCTGACCATCTAATGACTCTCAAATCTCAGAGTCAAAGTGCATGTCTTTTTATAACAATGATTAATGTTTAACAGAATCATTGTCTAGATTAGTTTTAAATTAATTTTGTGATGTAATTAGTGTTTAACCGAATCATTGTCTAAAACTATGATATGAACTCGTAGCCTTTATCAGTATTCAGAACTACTACCTAGATTATATTCACCAATCCATATACGTGATGATCCAGCATTAACTATAGATGTTCTTGTTGTAAATTGTATGGCTATTTCTTTTTTGGATGAAAATACCTAAATTTTATTTATGACTAGTACGACCGTTTCCACGGTGGGAGGGCCGACCGAAGAAGAATCTGAAGATGGGATTTGTCTGCGATTATTTTTGTCCCGTTTAAGAAAATGTGATACTTTCATCCTGTTTCAGAAAAAGTGATACTTTCGCCCCGTTTCAGAAAAAAAGTGATATTTTCTCCCCGTTTCGGAAAAAGTGATACTTTCTCCCCATTTCGGAAAAAGTATCACTTTTTCTGAAACATAGCGAAAGTATCATTTTTTCCGAAACAAAGCGAAAGTATCATTTTTCCCGAAATAGAGCGAAAGTATCACTTTTCCTGAAACGGGATGTGAAAGTATCACCTTTTCTTAAACGGAAAATTAGTCGATCCATAAACAAAAATATGGTTGCATGATGTGTTATGCATCATTTGTGGTGGTTTGCATAATGACTATGCATTTAATTTTCGAGAATTATGCCCAAAATGAAAGTATCATTTTTCTTGAAACCGAGGAGTACATCGTTTTATTAGTTACAACGGAAAATTAGTTGATGAATAAACCAAAATTTTGCTACATAAACTATTATGTATCCTTTATGGTGGTTTGCATAATGAATATACACTTAATTTTCTAAAATTGTGCCTAAAATGATAAGTTTCTTTGATTTTTTTTTTGTAAAAACTCAAAATTTGATATTGTTGTTTGTGCTCGTTGGATAGTTTTTTTTATTATCTTTCCAACGAGATAAAATTTGTAAAATTCCAAGGCACGGATTTTTCGATATGTTATATTCAAGTTTGCTTTCCAATTATACCCCTGAAAAGATAGGATACACAAGGAGTTATAGTAATTGGACTAAAAGGGAGGGACATTTTTGATATTTCGGCCCTAACCATTTCCAATTTTTTTGTGTCAATTGATCACTTACATTTTACAAAAAATTGGCCATATAAAGGCCATCCATCGCTTCGCTCGGTCGGCCCAACTACCTCATCTAAATTGACGTTTGAATTGCATTGACCAATTACATCAATAAACAGGACAATACAGATAATACAAAATTTACAATCGAAGCTTAAAGAAACGAGATAAGAAAATCGTACTCCCTCTGTTTCTTTTTTATAGGCCGGTTTGGGATAGCGGGGAGAATAAGGTTATTTTCAGTTCCGTCGGTTTTGGTGTTTTTTCCCTTTTTGCCCTCACCGAATATATTCCTCTCTCCGAGTAAAACCGATAACAATTTTCCAAATTCTCTGAAATTGAAACTGAGAAAACAATTTTTCCAAATTCAAAATTCGTGTGTTTTCTGGATCTGTTGAATTGAATTAAAGATGGGAAAGGATGAATCAGAAAAACTGATTTAATGACTATTGATGGGTCAGTTTGAGATTCAGAAAACTAAACGAAGAACAAAAGAAATAGCGGCTGTTGTTGGGTCCGTGAAATGGAGATTAAGAATAGGCAGAGAAAGATGAATCTGTTGGAGACGATGATGGTCTGCAGCTAAAATTGAATCGTGGAAGATGAGCGTGGTGCTGTTGATGTGATTCAGTGAAGATGGGTAATGGATCTGAGGTTTTGAGGTTCAGATTGATAATTAAGAGAAGGGTGTAGCTCAAGAATTGTGATTTTCTAATAGCCTAAACTAAGTAAGGGCCCTGAACTAAGTAAAGCCCACTATAGCCTAGAGTGTTTGGGCTCTAGAGTCTTCAAGGCTTTTCTTATTCACGTGTTAGAATAGAGATTTCTATCTCTAGACTTTTCTAGTGATAGTCGGTCATCTAGAGAAATCCTTCTCTAGACTTTTCTTTCTTTCTCTAAGGTGGACATTATCTCTAGAGTCTTCAACGTCTAGAATGTTCTGAAGGTCGGTTGAGTTGCCTATATATAAATAGGCCATGGCTAGTTCATTTGTAAGCAACAAAAAACTCAAGAGAGTAACCAAGTTAGCAAGAGTTAAAGAGAGAGCCAAAGAGTCCTCCTTGTAAACATAGTGAGCCAAAGAGCTACACTAAAAATCTCCTTGTAACATTTTCATTTCCAAAAATAATCAAAGCCTCCTCTTTTCTTAAACCAACCTCTTTTCTTAAATTCATTTCCAACATTTTTTTGTCCACTATTGCGGCTATGAAGATGGAGATTAAAATGGGTTTGTTGTCGGAAATCAAGACAGAGAAGATAGGTGATGTTGATGATGGTCGATGTACAAGATGAATAAAGCTGCTGAGTGTTGAATTGAAAAAAGGTTTTACCGTTGGCGTGGAGTTATCATCTGAGGTTTGAAACAGACGGGAATTAAAGATTGAATCTGAGATAATTCTGACATCAAACAAGGAAATGGGTTTGGTGTACTGCAATTTACATATCGAGAGCAAATATGAAATTGAGATGGATGGAATCGCTGCTGCTGGTAGGAGGATTGATGGGTTTGTATGGTGACTTGGGTATGATTCAGAAGTGAAGTTGCAGATGTTTCATGATGAAGATGAAGGAGGCATGTAATGGCGGTGATAATGGTAGAGGAGAAAAAAAACGTTTTTATGAAGGTTAAAACCGTAAAAGTGAAACCTAGTACCCTACCAATAGGGATACCAGCCTATATTTTTGAAACGTCTATTTTAGGAAACCAACCTATTAAAAAGTAACGGAGGGAGTATTAAACTTCTGCGGCCCATTGAAATAATGGTTTCATACCATATTGTTTCTTGACCGTTAAATATATCAGATGCTTCCATAAAAAGGAAGGAATATGCCCAAATTAGATTCTTCACCAACAATCTCCATATCTGGCGAAGTAGATCGTTTTCATCCATCACATGCTTGATAATAACGAGCCGAGAGTTATAACCACAATGGTGTCACTATCCATGTACAAAAACTCCAACAAAACAAATTGTTCACAAAAACTCCATTTAACATAAACGGTCTATATTACCCTTTTAGTTTAAATCACCCCAACAAATATAAAAATCAACCCCACCTTTAATTTTTATTACATTCTCACCACCAATAGCAACACACCATAGCAGTACCACCACAGCCGACCACCATCATCACCACAGACCGCCGCCAACCACCTCTGCCACTACACCACCACCACCACCACCACCACCACCACCACCACCGCAACACCACCACTGCACCATCGCCACTGCACCACCATCACCATCACCGCACCACCACCATCATCCCACCACAACCACCGCCACCACACCCCCACCGCCACTGCACCACCCCCACCGCACCACCGCCACTGCACCACCACCACCGCGGCACCACCACCACCGCCACTGCACCACCACCAACACCACCGCTAATGCACCACCACCACCACCGCCACTGCACCACCACCACCGCCGACCGCCACCGACCACCACCACCACTGCGTCATTGCACCACCACTACCAGCCACCGCCACTAGCCAGCACCACCACTTTCGACCACCGCCGATCACCAACGTCGCCGACCACCACCGACCAAAACCAGCACCACCGCCAATACCTGCCGTACCGCCACTAGCACTACGACCGACCACCACCACTGGCCAAAAATACGATGAAACCTATTTTGGTTTCATCATAAATACGATGAAACCAAAGTTGGTTTCGTGAGAATTCAACTGCAAGAAAAATTATAAGAGATATTATACATGTTCATTGATAGAAAGACATATTGAAATGTCATGATTGACATGGCATGCCTAAATGCTATTTCGCAAAGCTTCGAAAACACTAATGGATGAAACCATCGTTGCATAACAACTTATTGATCGATTTCGTTGTAGTTGCAGGATTTCCCACACTACACCCTTGTCAAGATTCTATAGAAATCTACTAAAGATCAATTAAACTTCAAAGATTTAAACGACATTTTATTACTCAAATCTCAGAAATGTTTACAGAATTGAATGAAATCAAAGATTACAAGTATTCTCTTTGAGTTTCTCTCTCCTCAAGACTCTTTCAACTCTAAAAAATGCATCATCCTTTTATGGATCTATCGTGCCCTTTATATAGGGATTTACATAATGGATGACAGCTAAGTTTTCCTCTTATTTCGGATTTATTCTGCCATCTTATCGCGATCGTTATAATATTTCTCTATCGCAAGCATGATGACCATCGCAGGATCAATCATATTCTTCTTTTATTTCTTCCATCGTCAGTTTCTTTTAGTTGTTCTGTAACGCTCGTGAAATGTTGTTGAAGAATTGTCAGTGACGCTCGCAGAAATGTTGTTAATATTGCGGGAATAGTGTTGTAGCGATATTCTGGTACTACATCTTGCCTCTTCTCATGTCTTTTCTGCGAAGAAGAGAAGATCATGAGAATTAAGAATGCCATAATCGCTTATCTTTTATGCTTTCCCATTCTGACACGTTTCTATGTCCTTCGCCAGCTGTTTTCACGAATTTCTTTCTTCCAATAAATTTTTGACACGTCTTCTGTAACCGCTGCGATCTGACTACCCATGTCTCTTATTTGAATTAATTGCCTTCATCTTCTTCGAGAAATTTCTTCTTCTATAAATACTCTTCTCATTCCTCTCCTTTTTATCTTTTACTTTCTTCTTCCTTCTCTCCGTATTCTCTCTGCAATTTTTACTGTTCTTCCGCAAATTGCGCTTCTACAACCGCTGTGATTTATTTCTTATTTTCAACTTTTTCCTTCATTCCCATACTCAAAAATGGTTGCTGCTGGTGCTAAAAATTTGAAGGCCTTCAATAAAATGCGCGAGAGTCTTAGAACTAAAGGTTTTAATTTGTCTTTGATTCCAGATCAAGATTCTAAATCAGAACTTTCCCTTAAGTTATTCAATGATGATCAATGTTCTCGCGAAAAAATCATAGTATCGCTAGGACAACTTGAAGCTGGTCTTCCCAACCATCTTTATGATCCTGAGCTTCCGCTGTTTTATCAAATAATTTATGACGAGAGATTCTCGCGAGCAATATACCAACTAGGTGGGGATTGCATCAGATTACTACTTGAATATGCTTCTCGCGGTGCTGGTAAAGGAACTCGCTACCCCGAGGCTCCAAAGAATCCTTTGTTCAAAGACATCCCCATTGTTTCTTGTGATTATACTGTGGAATTTTTTTTTGTAAACTATAGTATTGTCCCTATGAAGAGGGATAGTACATGTTGGGGTGTTCGTTTGAAGAAAGAGAAGGTCGCTGGTGACAAAGCTCTTATGATGGATATTGACTTCCATACACCTACTAACCAAGGTCCTCGTCATTCTAGCGATGACAAGTGGTTCATCTTCCCATTAAGTCTTGAAGGTCCTTATATATCTGGTTCTCGCGAACTTCCCGAGAATCTTGCAAAATACCAACCCTGGGTCTTTAACTGGCCTGAAAGATCTAAAGAAGTATATTCTCTCGACTTTTCATATTATTATTATTTATTATTTTCTTTATATTCTCGCTAACTATATTGGTTTTTTCTCAGATTGAGAGGATGAAACTTAGTTATAAAACTCTTAGGAAACCCAGCATTCGCCTGGCTTTGATGTCTTTTACAGATGAAGTAAAAAATATTTCTTTATAAGTTTTAACAATATATTGTTGCCCCTATTTCTTATTTTCATCTATGCTCGCAGGAAATCGAAGAATTAGAACCACTGCCTCCTCCAAAAATCAAGGAAAAATCTCTAAAGGAACCATTTGGGAAACCTATAAAGGAGAAGTCTACTACTTCTTCTAGGGGAAGATCTTCTGCCCCTCGCAATGATGAATCTAGCGATCCTCCGCTAAAGAAAAGAAAAACTCAACCTTCTTCTTCTTCAACTCCTCAAATAATTCCAGAGAATCCAAGTGTTGTTCTTGATAAGGATATTGACGAGGATTTTAATGTTGGCGGTTTTCCTTCAATAAGAAATTCTTCTTCTTCTGATTCCTCAATGACTCATCTATCCAGAATTTTCAGCGATATTTCCCATAACATGACCTCTAATGGAGAGGATGAAGTTATTGAAAAGACATCCCAAGCTCTCGCTAAAGTTTGCGATGCCCCTATCTTAGTAGATAATGATTCTCTCCAAGGAATCTCAAGATCGCTGACTACCAGTCTTTTGAATTCTCTTGGTGATTTGGTATGTTTTCACTTCCTTAGTTTGTTTATATTTTCTTCATCGCTAGATTTTAATTTGTTTTTCTTCTTCGCAGGTTGGAAGAGATTCTTTTGCTGTTGCTTCTGATTTAGACAAAAGATGCTTCTATGCTGAAGAGAAAGCTGCTAAAGTTCGCCAAGATAAAGAAAAACTAGAGTCTGAAATTATTGAACTTCGCAAGAAGAATAAACAGATGGAGACGAAAGCTTCTGTTGATAAGCAAAAGATCGCTAATCTTGATAAAGCTAACCAACAACTTTATGGTATGACTGATTTCCATTCTCTCTTAATTCTTTTTATTCTATCGCGGCTTATTCAAGCAACCACTTTTAACTTGCAGATGTTTATGGTCTTACTGATGAGGCTATAATCTTTCAAACTTTCCCTGAACCTGTAGATGATCATACTCTTCTCACTTGTATTAATAACTCCTTAAGTAATTTCTCTGATGATAAGATTAATTCCCTCTCCATAGATGAACTTAGATCCAAGTTTAATCTCTTAAAACTTGAACACAGATTCAATCTAGGCTTGACTGACAAATATAGATGCTTTTATCTTGATTGAAATAAAGAAATAGATAAATTAAGGCAGAAGAATAGCGATCTTATTGACGAGAAGGATCTTGCTATAAAAAAGGGATCTAAAACCTTAGCAGACTTTCATAAAACTCTCCTTGACGTTCAAATGGTCAGAGACAAACTTATCCGCGAGAATGAAGATCTTCTTGCGAGGGAGACTCAAATTCGATCTCGTCTCCTCATTAATAGCGATGATGAGTTTGCTTGGGCTGCGAAGGTTCTTGACAATGCCAGAAATGATTTAGGTGTAAATGTTAGCCTTCAAGTTGAACAAGCGGCTCTAATTAGAGATATGATTTCTAACAGAGAAGGTTATTAGCTATTCTTCTTCTCGCTAGTTTCTTGTTTTTATTATTCTTCTTTATAAATTTCTAACTTGTTGTCATATTCTTGTAGAAGCTGAAAAAGGTTATCTTGAAAGAATCAAGGAGCTTAAAAAGGAGAAGGATCAGCTCGTGAATACTCTTGCTGCTCGCAATAGAAAATATTCACAGTTGAAGAAGCAATTTGGCATTACTACCGCGAACTTCAATAGATCTCTCATTGTTATTCGCAATGATTCTGTTAACTTGGTCTGCAATGACCATAGTATTTCTTCTTCTATATACCCTGATCTCGTAAAAGAAGTTCCTGCGGTGATTCCAAATCTTGACATCTCTGATAGTGAAGCTGAGGATTCTGATGAGGAAGAAAATGATAATAATGATGATGAAGGTGAAAAATCTGGTGGAGAAGAAGATAATGATGAAAGGGAAAAATATAGCGATGAAGAGGAGTCTGACAAAGAAGATGGCGATGGATCTAACTAGTTCTTCTTTTTCCTTCTCTTTTTTCTGTAACATTGTCGTTAGTTTCTCTAAATTTGTAAATTTCATTTGTCTCTTTTGCTTCTACCTGTAAGAATCAAAAAATGACTCTTTTTCTGCAAGTTAATCAATCAATATAACTATTATTCTTTTAATTATCTGCGTGCTTGTATTTATGCAATTTTTATATGATAGATGAATAATAATTTCATCATTTTCATGCATTCCCATACTAGCCTCTGTTATTCATCTGCAATATAAAAATTGATTAAAGATTAAATAAAAATCAAAATTTGTCTTAATATTGGCGATCTTACCGTTAATAATAATTGCGTGAAATTGCAATTCTCGTAACATCTGCGAGTATTATCGCAGTAATCTTGTGGTCTTATTGTGCCTTCCTAATTAAAGGTCTTATTTTTCCACGCTCTTTCTTTCTGTGACAAAATCGCAGGACGTCTTTACATTTGCATGTATTGACCCATTGATATTGCCTTAACTTTCTTCTTTGATTATATTGCGATAATATGACAAGTCTAAGCTTTCTCGCAAGATCAAAGCCTCGTGACATTATCGTTTTGAGATGAAATCGCAGGACGTCTTTACACTTTCATGTAAAAACCCATTGATATCATCTTAACTTTTGGCTTGTTGCCTCTGTATAATTTACGTCACGCGATAATATGACAGGCCTAAATGTTCTTGCGATCAAAAAGCCCCATGACATTGCCTTCTTAAGACACTTATCAGCTCCCTAATGGAGGGTGCCGCCCTTATCTTCCCCCTGGTTGCCCCTTCAAGGAGGGAACATCAGACATACAAGACTAGCTCCTCCCATCCAGATTTACCAACAACCAGCTGTTTTCGCAGCCTCTTGCCCTTTATGACTATATGGCTTATAGTTACAAGACTGCACCCTAAGTGGGGTTTTCTTCAGGCCAAGTGCATTGTAGCCAAGACTTACCAAGAATGGAAAGAGAGTTTCGTACGCTCCGGGCACTCTTGGCTCAACCGTGTACCTCGGCGCCTTGGTCATACTTTGCACTTCTTGGAAGAGATTCTCAGTCGTCCAACCAGGGTATAACCATATATAGTTGGAAATCCAAGATCTCTCTCCCGGATAGGTTTTCTTTTACCCCAACATCTGCATGACTCAGGTTCCAGCAGCGGTATAACCTTATCGCTGAGTCATGTCAAGAGATACCCCTTTTATGACGCGCTATTAGGTCTTACATTTGCCTCTTGCGAAATTTTATTCGCGAACTAGGGTGCACGCCATAAAAGTTCGTCCCATTCTTTAATCTTTGCGAAATTTTATTCACGCTTCTCGTGAGTATTGTAACTCTGATAGAATTTCATAACTTTGATCATTTTGGTAAAGTTTGGCGATTCTTTCAAGCAAATTTTTTTGTTCAATTACATATTTTTCAAACAAGTTATTTATAAAGTTCTCTAAAGTTCATCATTTTACCTCTCTACTTACTATTTTCTGATTCTGCTTTTCTGCTACGCTTTACTGTTGTTTCTTTTTCTGCGAGACGCTCGCCATCAACTTTTTTCGTTCTATTGCATCAATCATTAACCTTTTACATTTCTGTCGTTGCTTGATTTTGCACTTCCAATTGATATTCTTTTCAGCTCTTTCTTCGCAAGACTTCATATCGATTTCATAACATTTCTTGCTTTCTCCCCAATCTCCTTAAATAGCTCCAACACCTTTTGGATGAGGAAACTTGATACACTGGTGATAAGTAGATGCTACACCCAATATCCCGTGTAACCAAGGTCTTCCTATCAAAGCATTGTAGGGTGATTCGATATCTACCACACATAATAAGATTTTTGAAGATATTCCTTTTAGCGGTATTTGCATTTCAATTTCCCCTTTTGGTTTGTTAGATGTACCGTTAAATCCATAGATTTTGTATGTTGATGGTATCAGATCTTCATCCTTTCCACCCATGGTTTTAAAGGTATGATAGAATAAGATATCAACTGAACTCCCTGTATCTATTAAGACTCTGTTGATTGACCATGAATCTTCAATTTTACTATCATTTTCTTCATCCTCTTATTGCATCTGTTTTGGATTAATCTCCAACCTCACGACCAATGGGTTATCATGCTGCTCGCCAATCTCAGGTACATCTTGCGCAGTGAAAGATAGAGTTTGTTTCTGCCATTCTTCTAGTGGCGAGGCTCTCTCTATATTCATTATTTCTTTTCCATTCATGTCTCTTGCGAAGACTCTGCTTAGGATATTATCATGGAAATCCTCCACAGTTTTATATGAGTGTACAATGGAGTTACAAAACAAATTCTTTGCTTTAGCCCCTACTTCTATCACGAATGTTTCTGCTACTTTTACAGCATTCACTCTGCGAGCTTCCGGTGGTGGTGGTAATCGTTGAGATTGTGGATGTCCTACTAGAAAGAGATTTAATTTCCCTTGATCAATCATTCTCAAAATTATCCTCTTTACATTCCTACAATCATTTATTGAATGGCCATGAAAATGATGGTAATGACAGAATTCTTGATTTCGGCTGTTTGGATGGGGTTATTTCCCCATGTTCCATGGAGATGGTATATTTTCCATTAAAATGATGGCTTCCCAAATTTTTTCTATGCTGGTATTGAGGGGTGGCATCTTGATTTCTTCCCATATTATCTTCTGATTATTTTTCCCTCTAAAATTATTCTGCCTTTGTCCACCATAAGTTTCTTGCGGTTGATCGAGTCTTTGAATCTTATTATTTCCACAACGATTGTAATAATTATTCTCCCTCTCATATTCTTCTTGATCTCGACTGCCCATCGCTACCAATTTTTGTTGGTTATCAATTACTACTTTCTCTTGTCGTGTCTGCGAGGTACTCGCCACATTATTTATCATTTTAGGTAGCAAACTTCCACTTGTCGTTAGCGAGCTGGTGTTCACGATTGGATATGATTCCATTTCATTTTGTTTTTCCTCCAAAGCAATGTATTCTTCCTGCAATTCTTGCAATTCAGTCATAGTGATTGTGTTCTTGACTCTGAAGATTTGAATATACAACAAATTAGTCGCGAACATTGCATTAATGAAGGATAAGATCAGGTATCTTTCATCCACTCTTCCAACCATCTCGTTGCACATTGATTTCCATCTTATGGTTAAGTGCTTCAGACTCTCGCCAACTCTCTATTTTAACCCAAACACATCTTCAATACTTGGTCGCGATGAATTGTTGCTAATATACGCTCCTAAAAATGTAGCTTGTAGATGGTCAAAAGAAGTAATGGTATTTTTTTGGCAATCCTTCGAACCATTTCAACGCCTCTCTAGTTAATCTAGATGCAAAATATTTGCATAGCACAACATCATGATTCTCCCATTGTAGCATACATCTAACATAAGCTTTGACATGTTGAACCGCACAAGTAGTTCCATCAAAAATGCTGGTAAATTTCATTTTGGTGGTATCCCTCTTAACTGTACTTCTTGAGTAAATGGAGTTCTCGCAGCTTCTTCAATAGCTTCATCAAGTTGCCTTCTACCTCCTTCTCTTATATTGTTTATCATTCCTCGCATTTCAGCTAATTCTTTCAATATTTGCTCATTCTCAGCTGAATTTTGTTCCATTGGCCTCTTTAATGCTGCTTCCCTTCTCCTGCGTTCTTGCCTTTCTTGTCTCGCGATATTTTTTGTGTCTTCTTCTTCATCATCATCTCGTCTTTCTCTGCGATTTTCTCTTTCATCTTCCTCTTGATATCGTAATTGCCTATCTACTTCTCTGCGAATTTCTTCATTTCTCCTTGTTTCTCTTCGCTGTCTCTCTATTCCCTTTTGTATTCTATTATACTCCTCCTGAATATTACCATTGTAGCGATTTTGTGTACGTCTCCTTTCTCGATTCTCATGATTATTTTGTCGTACTGCCTCTCGAAATTCTTGTTCTTCTACTTCTGCTCTTAATCTCTCTCTCTCGCAAGCCAGGCGTGCTTGTTCAACATAATGTCTCTCAATTTCTTCCTCAATTATTCTTTGATTCCTTTGATTCTCTCGCCCATGCAATATTCTCCTTCCTTCCTCTGGATTTTCTTCTTCATTTTGGTTGTTTCTTCTCTCTCTATCTCGGTTGTCACGCAGATTATGGCGATCACCAATTACCTCTTCTTCTCTATTTTTCATTTCTCCTCGAGTATTTTCTCCAACATTTCTTATAAGGGAATTTTGCCTTGGTTCTTCTATGAATGATCTTGAATTTGACCTAACAATACTTCTTGACCTCCTTCTTTGTAACCTCAAATTCTCCATTCTTAGCTCATGATTTTGTCTTATTAAATTCGCACGCTCTTCTGCCTCTAATCTCCTTTCTTCCTGTATTCTTTGTCTCAAATCATCTACTATTTCATTTTCACGTCCTTCATGAATTAATCTTCCTGCCATTTCTTGATTTGTTTCTCATTCTTCTTCATTTCTTAATTGTCGATTTTCTGCTTCTTCCGTTGAATCCGATCTCCAAGTATGTACACTCACTCTATCATGATCCACATTTCTATCTTGTGTTTGTGTTTGTTGATTCGGCTGTTGAATTGAACTTTCTGCTTCATTTCTTATTCTATTTCTTCCTGATCTTATTCTCAAAGATTCTTCCAATTCACCTGTTCCCTCACCTGAAAGTCTTTCACTTCTTCTCACTGTCGTTGGTGGTTCTGATGTATTTCTTCTCTTTCTAGCCATTTCTTCAATTCTTCAAGTTGAAATTTGAGATTTCTTTGATTGATATCCCTGATTCTGGGCGCCAAAATATAGTTGCAGGATTTCCCACACTACACCCTTGTTAAGATTCTATAGAAATCTACTAAAGATCAATTAAACTTCAAAGATTTAAACGACATTTTATTACTCAAATCTCAGAAATGTTTACAGAATTGAATGAAATAAAAGATTACAAGTATTCTCTTTGAGTTTATCTCTCCTCAAGACTCTTTCAACTCTAAAAAATGCATCATCCTTTTCTGGATCTATCGTGCCCTTTATATAGGGATTTACATAATGGATGACAGCTAAGTTTTCCTCCTATTTCGTATTTATTCTGCGATCTTATCGCGATCGTTATAATATTTCTCTATCGCAAGCATGATGACCATCGCAGGATCAATCATATTCTTCTTTTACTTCTTCCATCGTCAGTTTCTTTTAGTTGTTCTATAACGCTCGTGAAATGTTGTTGAAGAATTGTCAGTGACGCTCGCAAAAATGTTGTTAATATTGCGGGAATAATGTTGTAGCGATATTCTGGTACTACAGTCATATGCGTCAAAAATAATTCACTTCCTCACTCAACTAAAAATAAATATAGTATTCGATAAGAAAGAGTTTGTATCCACAAAGAGGCGATTGTTGTGGTTGTTGAAATTGTTGTCGCGGCTGGAATTGTTGTTGTTGAGGTTGAAATCCACTCGAATGGTTGAAGTTAGGTTGTTGAGCCGCTCCTTACTTGTTCTCATAGCTAAAATTAGGGTGATCTCTCCATACCGGATTGTAAGTGTTTGAATAAGGATCATACCGTCTTTGCTGATTTGGAAAGATCACATTAGATTGCTCATTGACGTCTTCATACCCATGAGAACTTGGTATCATCGCGGCTGCGACTTGTTGCGTCATTGATGACATGTTACCCATTTGTTGATGAAGTTCCTCTACCTCGCTCACTTCATTTACTCTCCTAAGAAGCACATCCGAACCATGACTTAAGAATTGTTGGGAGTTTGCTTCCATGTTCTCAATCAACTCTCTAGCTTGTGCCACCGTCTTGCTCACTAGTGCACCACCACCCGCAGCGTCAATAAGATTCCTATCACTTGATTGGAGTCCTTCATAGAAGTATTGGATAATCATCGCGTCAATGAATTGGTGGTGAGGGCAGCTTGCCACCAATCTCTTATATCGTTCCCAACAATCATATAAGGATTCTCCCACATTTTGCTTCATTCCGCAAATCTCCTTGCGAATTTGAGTAGCCTTTAATGCAGGAAAATATCTCTCTAGAAAGAGTTTCTTCAGCCCATTCCATGTTGTGACACTTCCGGAAGGCAAATAGTATAACCAATCCTTAGCACTATCCGCCAAAGAGAATCGAAAAAATTTCAACATTGCACCATCCGCTTCTATATCAGCTGGAAGCATAGCCGTGATAATGGTGTAGAAGTCCATAAGATGCTTGTTTGGTTCTTCATTCACCATGCCATGGAACTTTGGAAATTCCCGAAGCAACCCTGGCTTGATCTCAAAAATAGAGTTTGTTTGAATACAACCCTGCTGTGTATCCAGCTTGTGAGAAGCTAAGTCCTTGAGTGTACGATTTGCATCACCCATTGCTTCTTCTTCTTCTTCCTCTTCAAAAGGTGGTTCTTGTTCAACCGTAATTTCTTGTTCTACAAATTATTCTTCTACTTACTGGAAAGTACCGTGTTCTACTTCCAAGTGTTGTTCTTCCGTTGTGCCTTGCCTTGGTTGGAGTATTGTGCCTTTTCGAGTAGCTATCCCGCACCATGGATAATTCAAATCTTTAGAATCCAGGGATTAGGTACCTGATAACAATTCTCGTAAACAAGTGAGAAACAATACAAGAAACAAAAAGCAAGTATGCAAGCAGAAAAATAATAAAAAGAAACTAAAAACTAATAACAAGCCAAATGCCTCCCCGACAACGACGCCAAAATTTGATCGCTGTCGTATGCGTCAAAAATAATTCACTTCCTCACTCAACTAAAAATAAATATAGTATTCAATAAGAAAGAGTTCGTATCCACAAAGAGGCAATTGTTGTGGTTGTTGAAATTGTTGTCGCAGCTGGAATTGTTGTTGTTGAGGTTGAAATCCACTCGAATGGTTGAAGTTAGGTTGTTGATCCGCTCCTTTCTTGTTTGCATAGCTAAAATTGGGGTGATCTCTCCATCCCGGATTGTAAGTGTTTGAATAAGGATCATACCGTCTTTGATGATTTGGAAAGATCACATTAGCTTGCTCATTGACGTCTTCATACCCATGAGAACTTGGTATCACCGCAGCTGCGACTTGTTGCATCATTTCTGACATGTTACCCATTTGTTGATGAAGTTCCTCTACCTCTCTCACTTCATTTACTCTCCTAAGAAGCACATCCGAACCACGACTCAAGAATTATTGGGAGTTTGCTGCCATGTTCTCAATCAACTCTCTAGCTTGTGCCACCGTCTTTCTCACTAGTGAACCACCACCCGCAGCGTCAATAAGATTCCTATCACTTAATTGGAGTCCTTCATAGAAGTATTGGATAATCATCGCGTCACTAAATTGGTGGTGAGGGCAGCTTGCCACCAATCTCTTATATCGTTCCCAACAATCATATAAGGATTCTCACACATTTTGCTTCATTCCGCAAATCTCCTTGCGAATTTGAGTAGCCTTTGATGCAGGAAAATATCTCTCTAGAAAGAGTTTCTTCAGCCCATTCCATGTTGTGACAATTCCGGAAGGCAAATAGTATAACCAATCCTTAGCACTATCCGCCAAAGAGAATTGAAAAACTTTCAACATTGCACCATCCGCTTCTATATCAGCTGGAAGCATAGCCGTGACAATGGTGTAGAAGTCCATAAGATGCTTGTTTGGGTCTTCATTCACCATGCCATGGAACTTTGGCAATTCCCTAAGCAACCTTGGCTTGATCTCAAAAGTAGAGTTTGTTTGAATACAACCCTGCTGTGTATCCAGCTTGTGAGAAGCTAAGTCCTTGAGTGTACGATTTGCATCACCCATTGCTTCTTCTTCTTCTTCCTCTTCAAAAGGTGGTTCTTGTTCAACCAGAATTTCTTGTTCTACAACTTCTTCTTCTACTTACTGGAAAGTACTGTGTTCTACTTCCAAGTGTTGTTCTTCCGTTGTGCCTTGCCTTGGTTAGAGTATTGTGCCTTTTCGAGTAGCTATCCCGCACCATGGATAATTCCAATCTTTAGAATCCATGGATTAGGTACCTGAAAACAATTCTCGTAAACAAGTGAGAAACAAGACAAGAAACAAAAAGCAAGTATGCAAGCAGAAAAATAATAAAAAGAAACTAAAAACTAATAACAAGCCGAATGCCTCCCCGACAACGACGCCAAAATTTGATCACTGTCGTATGCGTTAAAAATAATTCACTTCCTCACTCAAATAAAAATAAATATAGTATTCGATAAGAAAGAGTTCGTATCCACAAAGAGGCGATTGTTTTGGTTGTTGAAATTGTTGTCGCGGCTGGAATTGTTGTTGTTGAGGTTGAAATCCACTCGAATGGTTGAAGTTAGGTTGTTGAGCCGCTCTTTGCTTGTTCGCATAAATAAAATTGGGGTGATCTCTCCATCCCGGATTGTAAGTGTTTGAATAATGATCATACCGTCTTTGCTGATTTGGAAAGATCTCATTAGCTTGCTCATTGACGTCTTCATACCCATGAAAACTTGGTATCACCGCGGCTGCGACTTGTTGCATCATTGCTGACATCTTCATACCCAAGCTAGTTCAAGTAGATTCAGAATAGCTGTTTGTCTCCTTTAAAAAAATCATGTTCCCAATCATTTTTAAGAGACGAATAATCACAATGTTTATATTTCCAGTTCGGCCATCTAAAATACCCAACTACGACTATTTTGTAGCTACAACAAAGAATGGACTAGAGTTAAGGAGAAGAACGAGATACAAAATTGCCACAAGAAGAAAATGGCATCTCAACAGAACTAGCAGAACCCTATCAATATTCCACAAGAAAAAGCAGATAATCATCAAAGGAAACCCTATTCGAAGAAAAGACACCTAAAGCCGATAGTTTAAGAAGATTCAATAACAGTTTCTAGCCTTGGGAAAACTCAAGTTCCCCAATTAGTTCTATGAAACTAATAATCGCTTATATTTCATTCATCTAAAATACCCAATCATATGCATATTATGTAGCTGTAGCAAACAATTAGTTAGACGATCGGAGGTGAACAAGCTACAAAAATTAACAAATGCGGAAAATGGCATCCCAAAAAGACTTGGCAGAACTCTGTCAATATTTCATATGGAAAACAAGCTACTCATCAAATTAGATTCAGACCCTATTTCCTTGACTCTGTTTTCACCAGACATCTAAGTGAACCCAAATTTTCATTTCTTACTAAGTAGCTCAAAATCTAAATGTTTAATTAGCTCTCTCCCTGATTGAGATAGTGACATCATCCTACCAATATATTCCCTAGAAACCAACCAGGCTTATTTTCCTCGACACCTCGCATTCACTCAAATAAACCTTCATAATATTTTCAACCAACCAGAAACAATTTGCATGCATAACAATGAATGGTTACACAAGAAACTTAATTTAAAGATTCTACTTAAATTTTACTTAAAAAGGACATCTGCACATAATTGAACTTTATCTATGATGATACCTCAATTCATTAATTCACATCAATAATTGGAATTTTATCTATCCTGATAGCTAATTCATTAATACACATCAAATTCATGAAACTGGAGAGTACAAAAAAATTCAATAAATTACCCTAGACCAGAAAAACATCACAATATCCACAAATAAAATTAAACCTTGGATCATAAAGAAAAAAACAAAATTAACAGCGAATTAAGTCTAAACAAATCAAAAACCGGGTAATCAATTTCAAGAAATAAACACAAATCAATCAAAACAAAATCAACACATTCCCATTTAGCGTTCCAAACAGTAAGATCCGTATCAAAAAATAAATTTAAGAACTACAGAAAGTTCACTTACCGACAGCTAGACGGGCGAAGAAAAAGAGACAGAATATGAGATTAGTTGTAAACAAGAGATAATTTATAGGAAAAGTTTAAGATCTTGAGCGATTTGATATTTTTTGTTGAACGTCATAATTCGTCACCAACCCATCTCTTTTCTTCTTGTTCTTCAATTGCAGTTACAGTCATGTTGATGGTAGATTTTCATTTAAGGTTAAAATTGTGAAAGCCAAAAATTATGCACTAAAATCTTGTAAAAGATAAAGCCATTAATAAGTGATGGATACTCCTTCATTTTACTAATTCACCTAGGATGGAGCATGTGGCAACAATCCCATTCTGTGAATTAAATACACGAAATTCATCCAGGTTGGAGCATGTAGCAACAATCCCATATACCCTGTGAATTTCCAGCATTATTAATTAATGCGCAACCAGCCTTGTATTTCCTGTAATCATTATTAGTGAGGCATGACGACTGAGTGTTGTTCTCAGCAGACCAACACGAATCTCCAAGCATTATAATGAAACATGTACGAAATACCCGTACAAGCTGCAACTCTCGGTGTGTTATACTAGCCCGATTGAGCCACTTTCGGTGTGTTATACTAGCCCGATTGAGCGTCCGGACTGACCGTATCAGTCTGGTGATGATCACGACCGTCCAACTCCACCAGCATGATTGGATGTCCCAGATCAATTCCATAACCCCCAAGCAGGTATGGAATATCCGATGCCGAACCAATGCGGGCCCCGCATGGTCGGTCTCCCCAAAAGATTGGCCTAGCTTGCCAAAACGTCCAAACCATAGCAGTATGGAGGCAAAACCCTAAATTAAGGTTTGTGGCACATTACATGTGTCACAAAACAGTCTCAACCATCCATCTTCGCAGGTATAGATGGAGGGTGCAGATGTAGATTCAAAGGGCACAGAGTATGTCAACACAATCACCGTGGGCCCGCCTACATACCTGACCAATCGGTCAGGACCAACCATGGTTGGTCATTCCAAATCGTGCGCCTGAATGGAGCATGACGTACGACCTTGAAACCCGAAATTAAGGTTTTGAATCACGAGCGTCCATTTTCTCCGGAACGAATGGAGGGTCCGAGATTAGATCAAAACAGGTCTGGTCATACCAACATGACCACCGTGGACCCATCTATCCCATCACCTGATCGGCCAAGACCGAACTCTCCTTTTCTCCTCGGTTCGCGCGCCTCCAACATGCATGGTCGCTCCTTCCAAATTGCAAACTAATCTCAGCCGCTCGATTTCGCCAGACGAATTGAGTGGCTTAGATCATGTTTTCATGGGATGTGTAAGGACCCTTGAGCTCGTCAACGATATTATACCGGTCAAGTGAAGAATTAGTCGATAATTACTCGATTAGTGTAACTCGAACATTAATTATTAGAAATTAATCTAACAATGATTTAGATACGAAAATAGTATCGTTAGATAGGTCTCAAAAATTTATGCAAGATGGACTACTCAAACGTGTCATTTGGATATCGGATAAAGATGATATCACCAGTTTTGATCTTAACCGCCTGGCTACCCTTATCCGTTTCTTGGGTGCCTTTAGTATTTTGGGTCTGCCTTATCACGACCAAGTCGAAGAGAAATTCTCATTTTCTCATTTTCTTCCTCTTTCTTCTTCCTCCTTCTTCTTATCTTCTCTGTTTTTTCTGTTCTTCAGTCGAGAGTTGTTTGAGTAATCAAATTAGTGATTTTAGGATTGTAATAAGAGGGGAAACTCTAAGAATTGATTGCTAGTCATGGTGTTAATGTTTATTGAGTTCGGGAAAAGAAGGAGGTGATGTTGTTATAATCTGAAGTTAGGGTTGTGATTTGATTTAGGTTCTCAAGGTTTTAAAGAAGAAATTTAGTGTTATGGTTGATTAGATAACAAAGGGTTGGAATTCTTGCTGGTAGAACTTCTGTGAATCGGAGGAGAGAGAACTTCTGTGAATCGGCGAAAACTTAATGGAAAAATCGGTGACAAATCGTTCATTAAATTTGTAGTATTTCGTGGAATCGACCGAAGAATTCAGGTGGTTTTCTTATTCTGATGATTGGTGTTACTATTTCTACTTCTTTTATTTCTTCTTCTTTTGATTATGTCTGAAAATCGAAATTCAAGTGGATCTGGTTTTCGATCTAATTCAGATAATTTGAAATCTAATTCTAGTTCTCATACAATGAATACTGAAGATCCCTCTATGTTTATTCCTGATGAGATCATAGAAGAAAGTTTAAACAAATGGAAATTTAGCTTAATTGGTAGACTGAATTTTGTGAAACTTAAGATGAATGTTGCAGCGACGATGCTAAAGCAACAATGGTCTTTAACAGGTTCTCTTCAGTTCATTCCTTTGGGGAAAGGTTTTTTCATAATTAAATTAGATAATGAAGAAGATAGAAATCGAATCTGGAAAGGGCTATGGGTAGTTGAATCACAAACTCTTAAACTAATAGCATGGGAGCCAAATTTTAACCCTGATACTCAGAAAACATCTTCAGCTTTTGTATGGGTGACTTTTCCTGGATTAAGTATAGAATACTGGAAAGAAAGTATTCTTCTACAGATGGGTAACAAATTTGGGAGAGCTATCAAAGTTGATGAAATCACTCTCAAAAGGGAAATAGGCTATTATGCCAGTGTGTTAGTAGAAGTTGATTTTGCAAAATACATTCCAAGTAAAGTGACAGTAGAACACAAGTATGGTAAGTTTGAACAAGCTGATCAAATATTAAAGAAACCAAAATTTTGTACCCACTGCTCCATTATAGGGCACTTAACAGTAGAATGCAGAATGCAGAATGAAAAGAAAATAAAATATACAAGAAGTTGTAGTAGAAAAACCAATGAAGCAATGGAAGAAAAAATCAGTCCAGGCTAATCAGGGTTTTGATATTTATTTTAATTCCAGTGAGAAAGTTACATAACATATTATTGAAAACATTGATGACCCTATGCTAAGTGATAATGAATTGGTAGATGCTATAATTCCTCTTATTCAAGGTGCACCTTCATCTAGAAGATTCCATATATTACAAAATCAAACTGAGGATTTCAGAGGATCTCTTGAATCTCATGAAGATTTTCCTCTGCTTCCTATTGATAAAATCATCACAATGGTATCTAATGCTTCTCCTATAACAAATGTGGTTAACATTCAGCTTCCTATTGGAACTCCTGTGGTCAATTCAGAAATTCAGAAAGATTCTCAATCAAAGGTGATGGATGGAAACACACTTACATGGATAAATACTTACAAAGTGAGTGAATTTTTTTTTCCAAGAAAAGCATACTGATACAGTAACTCATAACTCTTCTGAAGCTTCTAGCTCAAGGAAGGAGGAGGAAGTTGGTCAAGGAAAGACTAAATTTGGTAAAAAACCAAATGTGTTAACAAGAAATCAAGCTGCAAGTTTAACTACAAATGTGAGCAAAATACAAGGTAAGAGAAGTACCAATTCTTCTCAACCCCCTCCTAAATGAAAGTCTTATAATGGAACATAAAGGGTCTTAGGAGAACTAAGGCCAAGGACAAGTTAAGAAATATAGTAAAAATTTTCTGTCATTCTTTAATCATTTTAGCTGAGCCAAAGATTTGGGCTTCTTCTGATTTTATTAAAAAATTAAGGCTTCAAGGAATTCACTATAATATCATTCATAACTCATATGATAGCAATAAAGGGAACATTTGGATTCTATGGAGCTCATCAATTTCTACTCCAATAATTATATCAAGTAATAAACAAGAAATAACAGTGGGAGTTGGTGAAGTTGTCATTACTGGTATTCATGCTGCTACCCTCACAATAAAGAGAAGAAAACTTTGGAAAGAAATGGAGAAAATAAATTCCTTAAATAAACCTTGGCTTGCCATTGGAGATTTCAACACAGTTGTAAGTATAGAAAAAAAAAAGGTGGTCTTCCTCCTCTGAGAATTTCTATGCAAGAATTTACAGATTGTTTGAATAATTGTGGTCTTATACAAGCTCCAAAATCTGGTATTGAGTTCTCATGGTGCAATAACATATCAGGGAAAAAGAGAATAGTATGTAACTTAGATAGAGCTCTTTTCAATGATAAGTGGATAGATTATTATCCAAAATGGGGATATAAAGTTGGTGCAAGAGGAATATCTGATCATGGTGTCCTTTATGGAGCAAATGCTGAAGTTCCAAAACCAAAAAACATTCCATTCAGGGCATTAAAGGTATGGAAATCTCACTCAGATTTTTTAAATATAATTCAGACCTCTTGGAACTCAGAGTTACAGGGTAATCCCATTTTTGTTTTTATGAGTAAGTTAAAGAGGCTAAAGAAAGATATACAATCTTGGAATTGGAATATCTTTGGAGATGTTTCAAAAAAATTGGTTCAAGCTGAAGAGATGGTGTTGCAAGCATCTTTGTTGTCAGATAAAAAGCCTGAAGATAAAGATCTACTAAACAAATTAATTACTGCTAGAGGGGTACAAGAAGTTCTTATAGAGAAACAAAAAGCAATAAATCAGCAAAAATCCAGGATTAAGTGGTTGAAAGAAGGAGCTTCAAATTCTAAATTCTTTCACATTAATATGAAAATCAGGCAAACTCAAAACTCTATTGTGGAATTGGAAGACTTAAATGGAAACATAGTAGCAGACTAACAAAGAATTGCTGAAATTTTGGTTTCTCATTTTGAGGAGAAGTTCAAATACCAAGGGGTAGAAGAAATTCCAGATATTTTTCAAGACATTCCACATATAGTAACAGATGAAGAAAATATGATGTTAGAAGAAACTCCATCAGATGATGAAGTGAAGCAAGCTGTTTTTGCTCTTGATCCTGACAGTTCTCCTGGCCCAGATGGTTTTGCAGGCTGGTTTTACAGATATGCATGGGAAGTAATAGGAAACTGGTTTTACAGATATGCCTGGGAAGTAATAGGCAAAGATTTAACAATAGCCATACAATATTGTTGGAGAGGAAACTTTATTCCACAAGGGTTCAATGCAAATTTCTTACTTCTTTTGCCAAAGGTGAAAAATGCTAAAAAGGCTGGTCAGTTTAGACCAATTGGGCTAATGAATTTTAATTTTAAGGTCATCACAAAGATCATTACTACAAGATTATCCAATATTATTCAAAAGATCATATCTCCCCAACAAGGTGCCTTCATTAAAGGTAAAAATATACAAGAACAAATTGTGTTAGCTTCTGAATTGGTGAATGAACTTGATGTAAAAAGAAGAGGAGGTAACCTAGGCCTGAAAATTGATATCACTCAAGCGTATGATTCTCTCAGTTGGTCATTCTTATTTCAAGTTATGAGAAGCTTTGGTTTTTCTGAAAAGGTAATAAATTGGCTACATATTCTGTTAAAGTCTGCAAGAATATCTGTTTTGTTGAATGGTGGGCCAATTGGTTACTTTCAAGTAGGGAGGGGTCTCAGATAAGGAGACCCTCTATATCCTCTTCTTTTTGTAATTGCAGAAGACTTATTGAGCAGAGTGTTAACAAGAATGGTCCAGCAAAGTCAACTACATCCCATGGTTTCAAGAAATGGTGTTCATCCTTCTCATATTCTCTTTGCAGGTGACATTTTCCTTTTCTGCAATGGAGATAGGAGGAATGTTAATCTTGCATATTCAGGCCAAGTAATTAATCTTGGAAAAAGCAAATGTTTTGTTGGAGGAACAAGTGAGAAAAGAAAGCAACAAATAGCAAAAGATTTCAACATTCCACTATCTTCATTTCCTGATAAATATTTAGGTGTTATACTAACACCTGGATGCATAAAATCTCTGCATATTTGGAACTATGTGGAGCAAATTCAGTTGAGTCTAGCAGGATGGATGGGTAAGCTTCTATCTTTTCAAGAAAGATTAATTCTGATTAAGCATGTACTTTACAACATACCAATATACTGTATGTCAGTTTATAAATGGCCACAAAGAGTGTTGAAAGTATGTGAGCAGATTATAAGAAACTTTCTTTGGACTAGTGACCCAGCAAAAAGAAAATCAATTACACTGAAGTGGGATAAAGTATGTTCTCCTTATGAAGAAGGAGGACTTGGTTTGAGGAGATTAGAAATTATGAATAAGGCTCTTCTAATGAAATTATGGTGGAAAATTCAGAATAGCTCAACTGAATGGGAAAAATTCTTTCAAGCAAAATTTCTAAAGAAAAATGGAGAATGGATAGAGTATTATAAGAAATCTTCAATTCTTCCAGGTTTGAAATGGATTTCAAAAGATGTTAGAATGCATACAAGATGGATTGTGGGAGATGGTGAAAAAATTTCAGTATGGAAAGATGCTTGGATAATTCAGAAGCCTTTAATTGAGATATACCCTGAAAATACCTTTTTGAAACAATTCCCATATTTGAAAGTTGGTAACTTAATTCTAGAAGGAGAATGGGTTATTCCTAATGAACTTTTAGATATGATTTCAATTAATATATTGCCAGTTTTGAACAAGGGGGCTGACAGAAGAATATGGAGTGGTACAAACACTGGATAATTCTCAGTAACTTCAACTGTGGAGTGTATTAGAACAAGATATCCTAAACTAAAATGGCCTAAGCAGGTATGGCATAGTTCTATCCATCCTAGTATTTCAAGCAACATATGGAAAATAGTAAGGGGTATTTGTCCTACAGATGAGAAGATGAAAGCAAGAAAAATACAACTAGCATCCAGATGTTATTTCTGTAAAAAAGATGAAGACTCTCTAGAACATATTCTTTGGTACTGCAATTATAGTGAACTCATATGGAACTGGATTGGAGGAGTTTTTTGTTTTAAAAATCCTAAATCATTTGAAGAAGTTCTTAAATCTGCAAAGCAAAGAAGTCCAGCAGCGAAAGAAATATGGAGAGTGGCAGCTTTCATCACTATCAGAGAATTGTGGTTCCAAAGGAACATGTGTATATATGATGAAGCAATTTTCAATGAAAACAATATGAAGAGAAGAATACTGAAACTCACAGCAGAGTGTGAAGTAAGAATGAAGAATTACATGTGGAATACAGCTTATGATCTTCAAATAATAAAATACTTTGGAATGAATTGCACAAGGGTTAAATCCTTGATTGTTCAAAAAATATATTTTAAACTGCCACAAAACAACCAGATTATTTTATGTTGTGATGGGGCTTCAAGGGGGAATTCAGGAATATCTGGGTATGGATTTATAGCTAGAAATGAAGTGGGAGATTGCTTAATAGCCAGTGCAGGAGGTCTGGGGATGTCAACAAATTACTATGCAGAGATCATAGCTGTCTTGTGTGCAGGTGAATGGGCCATTCAAAATGGTTTTAGAAGGCTCCTATTTAGATCAGATTCAATGGCAGCAGTAACAGCTTTTATCAATTCAAGAATACCTTGGTTTGCAATATCCATATGGGAGAGAATTTGTAGTAGTGTTAGAGAATGGGAATTCATTCACAGCTACAGAGAGCTAAACTTTTCAGCAGATGGTCTGGCAAAAGAAGAAGCAAGACTTCAAAGTGGGGAACAAAGAATATACAGTAAAAAACCATCTTTTCTGGGAGACTTAGAGAATGAAAGGACAACATACTATAGATTTTGTTAGTCCATATCATCATGTAATTTGTCTCTGTTTTTAGTTTTTTTTTGTAAACTTTTTGTTTCTCTGAATTTTGGTTATTAATAAAATTTATTATTAAGCAAAAAAAAAAAAGATAACAAAAGGTCATCGTTGTATAGAAGTTTAGAAGTGTTTTTGATAAAGAAATGGAAGGTTAGGGTTTCTGAAAATAATGAAATTGATTAAAAGATTTAGGCGAAATTGAATATGAAACTGGATGATTAAGAATGGGTTTTAAGAAGATGTTCTAAAGAAGAAGATTAATTTGAAATTGTTGAAGTTAGGGTTTGGTTTTGTTTAATGAAGGTTTGGGAATCGAATTAGGTTTTAGTTGAGAATTAGTGTTGCTGGTAAAGGCTAGGGTTCGATTATGTCAGTAAGAAGGTGTTGAAGTTATTGTGGGCGTTGATTCAAGACTCGGGAGGAAATGGTAAGTTGAATTTAATATTCCATAATTCAATTGTTCTAAGTTGTATGTATTTTAGTTTGAGATTGAAATTCACTGGATGAGTCTGTTGTGTATGCTTAGTTTGGTTTCTTAATGAGTTTTTAAGATGAGTTTAGTTGTGGTGGTGATAATGTTGATGTTACAGGGGAGGATATGTGTAATGGTGATGGTTGTGTAATTTTTTTATGTTTCTGAATTGAAGTTTGTGTGGATTGAAGCTCTTTTAGGGTGGTTATGGTTTGGGTGAATAGTGATAATGTGGATAATGCATTGAGTTTGTATGAGTATGGTGATGTTGTTGATTGTCTGTATTGAATTGAACTGGAGTTGGTGGTATTGAAGTGAACTGAATTACAACAGTTCATGTGGTGAGTTTTGAGAGATTTGGGTGTGCATATGAGGGATGGGATGAATTACAGGGAGTCGTTGAAGGGTTAGATTGAGTTACAATTTGTAACTAGTTGATCTGGTTTTGAGGATGGTGTTGTGTCTACAAGGTGTTACAGTTTCATTTCAAGTTATAAAGTACAGGTTATTAGAATTGGTGTGGAGATGTATTGTAGGGAAAGGTTTGTTATAGAGAAATGGTAATAGTTCTATTAAGTTGAAGATTATGGAAATTGTATGGAGTTCATATTTCTTTAGAGAGTTTGGTATGCGTTGCAGTTAAGGATGTGAGTGAATGGGTTTGATGTAGTGATCTAGGCTTTCAAATGATACTGCTGCTGTGACTGTCAAGTCATAATTGTTGTGACTCAGAAAGGTTGAATTGAATGGGTTGTGCTGGTCTTGGTATTATGGGTTACTGGTGGTTGAAGTAATTGGATTTGAGTCAATATATGATAGAGATGAAATGGGTTTTGCACTGTGAGTATGTAACTGTGGTGTAGAGTATTATTGTATGTTGAGTTGGAGTTTCAGTTAGGAGTGAAGTGTAATCAAAGGGGAGTTGCAGATGAGAGTTGGGTACTGTTTGGGTTGAGGTATTTTGTAGCTACTGCACATGTAGATATATGATGAAGCTGTTTGAAATGTTGTTGTGGCTTTGGCCTTTGAGAAAGCCTGCAATTGCAGACCAAGGTAAACTTAGTTTGCATTGTAATTGAGATTCAAAGTTTGTTTAAATTGAATGAACTATAGTTATTTGAATTATTGCAATAAATCTAGGCTATTAGTCATCCCAGTCAGTCTAGCTGACTTACCTGACTCAAACTATCTGACTGAGTTAAATCAGTTTGACTCAGTTGATCAGACCTTAACTCAGTGGACCTTGACCATTTGACCGAGTCGACTCATTGACCATTTGACCAGGACCTTGACTTGATTTGTACATTGACTGTTAGTTGACTCTTGACTGTTAGTTCAACCGTTAGTGACCGTTAGATTGACCCAGTAGGGCCAGGCCCTTATTAATGGGTTTGTTTAAGTGGGCTTGGGCTTTAGACTAATTATCTTATATTGATGTTTTGGACCACTTATGGTCCGAATTGACCTTTGGCTTCTTCTACAAAGTTGTAGACATTCATAAGACTTAGCTAATAGATTATAGAACCAACCTAATTGAATTAGTAAACCTTAGATTTGATAATAATAGATAATGAAAAGGTGTAGAATCATAAATGGGCCTACAATTGTGAGATGGAACTATATGGTTCTTGTATGAGCCATTTTGGCTAGATTCTTAGACTTCTTGTGTGATTAACAGTTAGTTATTAACAACGATCGACTCAAAGAATGAACCAGTGGATCGTGGATCTCGAGGTAGGCGTGGCTTGTCATCAAAAGGTGTGGGAATGCATTTGACTCTTTGTATTAATTATTGTTGCTTTTATAAAAGTTTATGCATAACAAACTCATGCATTATCTTTTTCTGCATTCCATATTTTATTTAAAATGCATTATGATAATCCTGTTATTTCTGTGAATCTTTCCACGATGTGGAAATGACTTGTAATGTTTCTTCGTCAACATGAATTGTTATGAGAAATGAGAATTTCCACTTGTGGTATATATGATACGCTCCTTCACATTTATACCTACTTTAATTCAGCTTTTATTGTTTAGAGTACTGGTCACCATGGTCTTGGTGGCGTCCATATTTATTAGGTGTGAATTGCCGGGTAGGCATTTACAACCATATTATACATTGTTTGAAGAAGGAATTTGTCCATATACATGTATGATTATTTCAGTGACTTAGTCACTGCTTAATGTTTTCGGAAAAACATGTATTGTTTTCCAAATCTTTCTTATGATTACTTAGAAGGTTAAATGTTAATTATTCCCACTTCAGTTTCTGTGACAGATCAGAGTTGAGCAGCGAAAGCTTCACGGGTTGACTTCGCTAGTTGATTAACTTCTATTATATTTATTATGTTGTATATTCTATTTGTAAACCAAATGACTATTTTATATGTATCATTGGAGAGGAGTTCTTGTATATATATTTCTGAGCGGGGTTAGTTTTGGGTTAAGTTTTATAGCATATTTCTTAATCGAATGTTAAAGTAAATGATTTAGATTCTTAGTGCTTCTTTATTTAGTTAATCTCTTGGATTAGTCAGCTTCTAGCTTAGGGGGCGCTACAGGATGGTAAGGTATAGGCGTGAACACCAGCCTACCACCTACACGTTGGAGCAATCGGCCAAGACCGACCAAGCCTGGTCGTCTTGGAACACCCACTCGAAGTTGGTATGGCGTGCGGCACAAATTTTCTGTCTCAAATTGATCTCAACCACACAACTTCGCAGGACGAATTGAGTGGCCTAGATCACACTTTCGTGAGACAATGAGGTATGGGCGCCTACACCGTCATGTTGTCTACACACATGCACGACCGGCCTAGAAAAAGTTGTGTCCCAAGCTTGGATTCGACCAAGATGAAAAGTGATGCTTGCGCACCTTTTCATAAACCCTAATTCCATCAACGGTCGTAGATGAGTGTCTCAAAGATCATCTCGTCCGTCCAACTTCACCGGCTTGGCTATGCATCCCTGGTCAGGAGTAAATTGGTCAGTGTAGCGTCATGGTGATCACCACCCATCACTCTACCACACCATGTGATCGATCAAGGGAGGGTTTGCATGCGCAACTTCCAAACCATCACATGAAGTAGGCTGGGCATGAAGTTACTTTGATACTCTCAAACAACGATGCTTCATACATGTTGAATATACTCGATGCAGTACCTGCATAATATACACACGATACTTCACAAGTATCAATTTCCTAAATAACGTAGCATTACATGCTACTTTTTGTGGGTCCCACGATCCACACACTCGAGACATCAATCATGTCACAAACTGGGGGATACATACTTGGGTATTGGTCTGGCGGTTTACAACGAGCAGCGCATAACACGCCATCACAAGAACGTGTCAGGAAGTCATGGACGGTTAGTGATGATGAGAGAAGTGGGCAAGCCTGGTCGTGTAACACCAACACACTACTCCACTACTCCATCACTCCACTTCCCACGAGATACGAAGGTTAGGCTAAAAGAATTGTATAAATAGGTTCTCCGCCCTATTTTTCAAACAAGACAAGACAAAACAGAGAGAGCATAACTCAGAAACCAAGTGTTAACACCCAGAGCCTGCTTGCGTTAATTACAACCCTGCTCACCTTTCTGTTAAAAGTCATACATATCCAACACCTTCACAATCTCAATACCTTCTTCGCTTCCCTCCCTAAGATCAACCCTATCTCCTTCACTTTGTGACCGAAACAAGTCTGGAACGGCCATTCTTTTTGGTTTAGGCCGGACTTGCACAGATTGACCTCTCGAATTTACAAGCACTCACCGTGCAGTGCATTTGTTTAAGGTTTAAATTCATTCCTCATCCACACACCCCAAATTACCAAAATCAGCAGGAATAGTTTTCACCCATAAACAATTGGCAACCACAGTGGGAGGTTGATCTCTCGGTTGTAAAGTCAATTTCTTTGAAATCCGATTCAATTTTGTAAACTTCAAAAAGGGTAGATCTTAGAACCAATTCAATCAAAAATTCATTTCAAGATGGTGGAACTCAGGTCTGGATCAACAATCAATTCTGATGGAACTAGTGTGGATAACACTCCCGGTGTCGATGTACCTGTCAGTGGAGCTACTGTAGTCAATACATATTGTGGAGCCGTCACTTATACCATCAGCGCCAGCATAGTAGGAAATATTCCAGTAAGTGTAACACCTCCCATCACTAGATCCAGAGCAGCCACTAATCCCGGCATCTCCTCAGGTGTAACGCCTCCGGTGGTCACCAGAGCAACAACTTTCACTCCTTCATCAGGACGAGGAGCCGGAGGGACTAGAGGAGGACCACCACCCATTACCATTGCAGACTTAATAAAGAAACATGAAGTTATGGATAAGACCCAAAAGGATATGGCCGCAACTCAGAAAGAGGTACTCACTTTCCTCAAAACTTTGACTGAACGATTACCGCAAGGTTCACGACAACCCAGGGGAGACGTTTCCATCCTGGCCCGCACGGATGAGGAAACTTGCATTTATCCTGAACGCCCAAGATAAAGGAACCAACCATCCAACTTCATCACACGTGAGGACCTGGAACGACTTCTCCAAAATCGAGGCAAATGGGACCGAACGGATGTACACCAGCATCAGCCGCCGTACCCTCAAGATGTGTAACGAATTCCTCTTCCCAGAGGTATACCTCTCCCAAATTCTCCCTCTATGATGGTACTGGTAATTCTCATGAACACGTCTCTCGATTCCTAGAACCTTTTGGGGAGCATGAATACAATCATGTTCTCCGCCTAAAAGAATTTTCAAAGTCACTTACGGGAAGGGCGTACACCTGGTACAACAACATCTCACCTAACAACATATTCAATTGGAACAAGATGGTCAGTGATTTCTACAAAAAGTATTTCTTCGTGTCCGAACAGATCACCTTTTCAGACCTGGGAAGAATTCTTCAGTGGAACAACGAGCATCCCAATAACTTCGTTAATAGGTTCAGAACCCAAGCACTGGATTGTCATGACCCGAATGTCACCGAACGAAAATTGGTGGAGTTGTGCATCAATGGGATGATACCCATATACCGCGATCTATTAGAGAATCTGGGCTTTCAAACATTCTCTGAACTCTATGAAGCTGCCAAATGTTCAGCAACAACCGCACCAGCATTGCTAGAAATAAACAGAGTTGTTCGAAGTGAAGATTCACGTGAAAGTCGAGGAAGCAGGCATCTCACGAACAAGCAATACAACATTGGTCCTTCTGTGAGTGTAGTAGGCGGAGGATAAAAATGGAAAGCTTCAGCGACGGAACAACAAACCAAGCGGGCATCCCCGGCACACAAGACTTCATCTCGGAAAGGAGCGGACAAAACTTCTGCACAAGATACCGAAGATACATGTTTTCCTTTCCCCATAAATGAAGTGATAGAACTCTTAGAAGTGTGGATCCAAGATGACGCCATCAAGATGCCTCCTATCAGACATCCTCTAACTGAGAAAGACATGACAGACCTAAATACTACTGCTACCATAGATTCTTTCACCATCCAACCAAAGATTGTAACAGGTTGAAACAAATATTCAGGGAAAAGATAGAGACAGGAGAACTCCAACTTGGAAATGAAGGTGTTCAAAGAGATCCTCTTCCTATCAGGAACTGTATGATTTCTGGGGATTCTGTTCGCAAGACTATACAATCTATGATGGAGTGATTGTGTGAAATCTTGTATTTCTCCAAGTTACAGCGTCAAGGCATATTTACAGCTCTCAACCGCGTTGTCTCAGGCCGGCGTTTGTATCTAGAAGCAGTCCAGGAACCCCCAGTCTTTCCTGAAAGATGCGAGCAAAGGAAACTGGGGACTCCTAATCGTCAATCATTTGAGAAACGTTGAGTTCGATAGTGCATTGATTGATATGGCCTCCGAATTTAACATCATTACTGTCAAGACCTTGAGGGTGGAAAAGATTCCAAAGCAGGAAGCTACTCGTCACCCAACTGTGGTTAAGGATCCAGAAGGAGAACTCAGAGATTCATATGGATACATTGATCTTGAAGTAAAATTGGGTGATGCCTCGACACAAGAAAAGTTATACATAGTCAAAGATCATCCCAACTATGACATGATCCTAGGATGCCCTTGGATGCATGAAAACAGGGCAATGATAGGAGTTTGTACTCTACCGGATTCGATACCTGAAAGAATATCCAACACGCCTTCTGGACCTGACGACTGTTTGTTGCCGCACCAACAACTTTCCAATATGACACAACTTCCCGGGGAGAGCCTGTCAGCGTACGTTGAAAGGTTCCGATCTCAAGTAAGTTTCATCACACAACCCTTTTTACAACCAACCGCCCATCATTCTGGTAAGTCATGGGGACTGGCTCTAGCCAAGAAACCAACCTTGGCTAAGAGATGCGAATGGGAGGCCGGCCCCTTTAAACAGTTTATCAGGAGTCTAGAATCTGTCTCGACCAAAGACAACAAAACCAAGACCCTGATGTCTACACGCCCAAACCCATTCTGAATTGGAGACTTAGTAACGAAGACAACCGCGTTCAAGGTTGGAATCATTATGGTAAAAATGGCTACCTCATCTAATTCACCCGCTGAGAAGGAGGATGAACCGTACCTGGAAGCAGATGTAATCTTAGGCGGCTACTGCAAACTCATCAACGCTGACCATCTAGATGGCGTAACAATTCACTCGTGATGGATCAAACCCTACCATACTTAAAACGATGTGCTACCACTTTCCAGCATCCTACACGTTTTAATATGCTGTGTTACTTCCTCCAGTGTGTTTTCTCTTACAATTTCACATTATATTTGTAATTCCTCTAGAAAATGATTGCAATACTTGCATTCATAGTTAGGGTTTAAATTTTCAATTTTCAAATTAATTGAAGTATTATTTCCATCTGAGAGCCTCTTTATCCCTAAAGATACAAAATCCAGCCTAAACTAACCTACTAGAGCAGGTCAGGAAAGAAACCCTAAGAAAAAACATCCTAAAAAAGAGTCGAGGGAAAAGATGTGCGCGGAAAGGGAATGAGCTTTGAAACACTCACCCCAACAAGTCCAGGAAGATCTTGCATCAGGAACACAGGTCCGTGGTATTCCATTATGGCATTATTTATTTTATCACAAAGGATTACATGTAAAGGAGCACCCTTTCACCTGAGAAAGTTCAGTCGCGATCTTGACAGAGGATTATAAAGTAAACCTTTATTCAATTAATCAAATGATAGAAGAAAACCTTGAACTCAGCGGCCACTGAATACAAGGAAGATGTTCACAAATTATGGAATATACTTGGAAAGAAAAGAAGAAAAGAGGTTTTAGTCGTCAAGGGGGTCGACCACGCCTGCACCACCGTCAAGTTCTGCTTCAATGACATCAAATGTTGATGCTCCTCCTTTCGGATCTACCTTAGCTTCTGCAACAGACGTTTCAGCAGGAGCGTCAAAGGCCACAGCAGCATCAGGAGTCGTGCCAGTTACTTTCAAATATTCAGGTTCGTCTGTGTCGGAATCGAGAATTATCACGTCGTCCTGGATTGGGTAATCACACTTATCTTCATTTGGAGGTCGTTTATTCTCAACCCTCCGCCTCTTCAACCGCGCTGCAAATATCTCTGCCCTTGAGCTTCCTGGTGCCTGCAACGCTTCCTCGTGCCTCCACCGCTCCTCCATGTCAATCGCAACTAAAAGGGCACAGATACGTCCCCTGGCAATACGCAGTTGCAAAATAGACATCCCCTGTATAGCACGGCCGACTTCGCGGAGTGGAAGATCGATCTTAGCCATTACTTCTTCGTGCACATGGGTTTCGGGCTTGTCAACTTCGAAGCTTCTTTCTGTAGAAGTGACAAAACGGTCGTCCACCACATCCATGATAAGCTGCAAAGAGGAAGAAGTTAAAAAAAAAAAAATCAATCAGTCAATTTTGAAGATCAGATAAGTGCGGAGCAGTACCTGAGATATGGAAGGAACAACTACGTGAGATGATCCTTTATAATCTCGTAAGACAACAAAATCCTAGGAGAAAAGAAGTCTTTACTTACCACTTATGAAGGCTACTAGTTCGGGATATCAATCAACGATGCTTATCGCATACATCTGAGGAAATTTTCCATATGATGAAAGGGAGTACACCTGACCCAAGGAAGGGACCGATCTCTCCCCTATATAAAAGAAACCAAAGAGACTCACCGGATTAAGTTCTGCTTCCTTCACAACCCTAACCAAGAATCCCAGGGCAACGCCTGACGAGGTCGACCTATCCGGTAAATTTGCATTCACTTTAGCTTGGTCCTTTCAGTGTACAAATTTGTCACCATCTCATGCCTATCCCACAATAGTGTAACCATTATGTGCTAGGCATGGGACTTAATGTTGATGGTGGATTTTCATTTAAGGTTAAAATTTTGAAAGCCAAAAATTATGCGCTAACATCTTGTAAAAGATAAAGCCATTAATAAGTGATGGATACTCCTTTATTTTACTAATTCACCTAGGATGAAGCATGTGGAAACAATCCCATTCTGTGAATTAAATACACGAAATTCATCCAGGTTAGAGCATGTAGCAACAATCCCATATAGCCCGTGAATTTCCAACATTATTAATTAATGCGTAACCAGCCTTGTATTTCCTGTACTCATTATCAGTGCGGCATGACGACTGAGTGTTGTTCTCAGCAGAGCAACACGAATCTCCAAGCATTATAATAAAACATGTACGAAATACCCGTACAGGCTGCAACTATCGGTGTGTTATACTAGCCCGATTGAGCCACTCTCGGTGTGTTATACTATCTCGATTGAGCGCCCGGACTAACCGTATCAGTATGGATATAATCACGACCATCCAACTCCACCAGCATGATTGGATGGCCCAGATAAATTCCATAACCCCCAAGCAGGTATGGAATATCCGCTGCCGAACCAATGCGGGCCCCGCATGGTCGGTCTCCCCAAAAGATTGTCCTTGCTTTCCAAAACGTCCAAATCATAACAGTATGAACGCAAAATCCTAAATTAGGGTTTGCGACACATTACATGTGGCGCAAAACAGTCTCAACCATCCATCTTCGCAGGTATAGATGGAGGGTGCAGATGTAGATTCAAAGGGCACGGAGTATGTCAACACAATCACCGTGGGCCCGCCTACATACTTGACAAATCGGTCAGGACCAACCATGGTTGGTCATTCCAAATCGTGCGCCTGAATGGAGCATGACACACGGCCTTGAAACCCAAAATTAGGGTTTTGAATCACGAGCGTCCATTTTCTCCGGCACGAATGGAGGGTCCGAGAATAGATCAAAGAAGGTCCAATCATAACAACATGACCACCGTGGACCCGTATATCCCCTTACCTGATCAGCCAAGACCGAACTCTCCTTTTCTCCTCGGTTCGCGTGCCTCCAACATGCATGGTCGCTCCTTCCAAATTGCAAACTAATCTCAGCCGCTCGATTTCGCCGGACGAATTGAGTGGCTTAGATCATGTTTTCATGGGATGGTAAGGCATATGTGTGAACACCAGCCTACCACCTACACGTTGGAGAAATTATCCAAGACCGACCAAGCCTGGTCGTCTTGGAACGCCCACTCGAAGTTGGTACGTCGTGCGGATTTTGCGGCACCAATTTTCTGTCGCAAATTGATCTCAACCACACAATTTCGCAGAACGAATTGAGTGGCCTAGATCACACTTTCATGAGACAATGAGGTATGGGCGCCTACACCTTCATGTTATCTACACACATGCACGACCGGCCTATCCAAAGTTGTGTCCCAAGATTGGATTCGACCAAGCTGAAAAGTGATGCTTGCACACCTTTTCATAAACCCTAATTCCATCAATGGTCGCAGATGAGTGTCTCAAAGATCACCTCGTCCGTCCAACTTCACCGTCTTGGCTATAGAGCCCTGGTCAGGAGTTAATTGGTCAGTGTGGCGTTATGGTGATAACCACCCGTCAATCTACCACACCATGTGATCAGTCAAGGGAGGGTTTTCATGCGCAACTTCCAAACCATCACATGAAGTAGGCTGGGCATGAAGTTACTTTGAGACTCTCAAACAACGATGCTTCATACATGCTGAATATACTCGATGCAGTACCTGCATAGTAAACCCATGATAGTTCACAAGTATCAATTTCCTAAATAACGTAGAATTACATGCTATTTTCTGTGGGTCCCACGATCCACACACTCGAGACATCAATCATTTCACAAACTGGGGGATACATACTAGGGTATTGGTCTGGCGGTTTACAGCGTGCAGCGCACAATGCGCCATCACAAGAACGTGTCAGGAAGTCATGGACGGTTAGTGATGATGAGAGAAGTGGGAAATCCTGGTCGTGTAACACCAGCACACTACTCCACTACTCCATCACTCCACTTTCTCCACTTCCCACGAGATTTGAAGGTTAGGATAAAATACTTGTATAAATAGGTTCTCCGACCTATTTTTAAAACAAGACAAGACAAAACAGAGAGAGCATAACACAGAAACTAAGTGTTAACACCCAGAGCCTTCTTGCGTTAATTACAAGCCTGCTCACCTTTCTGTTACAAGTCATATATAGCCAACACCTTCACAATCTCAACACCTTCTTCGCTTCCTTCCCTAAGATCAACCCCATCTCCTTCACTTTGTGACCAAAAAAAGTCTGGAATGGCCATTCTTTTTGGTTTAGGCCGGACTTGCATAGATTGACCTCTCGAATCTACAAGCACTCACCGCGTAGTGTATTTTTTAAGGTTTAGATTCATTCCTCATCCACACACCCCAAATTACCAAAATCAGCAGGAATAGTTTTCACCCACAAACAAGTCGCAACCCTAATTTCAAAAATTTCTTTATCTAATCTTATAGAAACATCACAACATCACCAGATCCACATGTATTTCCTTTGAATTTGAAGATGAAACTATGGTTAGGTTTTTTATTATGGTTGTTGTGACGTTGAGAGGAGTTTGCGGTGGTGGAAATGGTGTTGGTGGTGAATAAATTGAAGGAGGCGGAGGAGGGTGGTGGTAGTAGTAAGATACGAAGAAAAAATTTGTTGCTGGTGGTGATTGTGGTGGAGGGGAAGGAGATGGAAGAACGAAGAAAAGAATAAATGAGAGAAGAAGAAGGATGTAAAAGGGTATGTTTGGGTTTTTTTTTAAAATAACAAACACTAAATTTGCTCATAAATATTTGACCTGGGGTTTTTGTGCCACTTTCTAATGAAATTGTTTTAATTTATTAAAAATAATATGGTTGGATTTTTTGTACCACAAAGTTGGTCACGTAGGTGTTTTGTCACTAGTTTTGTGATAATAATGCAAATCCAAATTCACCAAAAATATTTTTGTTAAAGGGAGAGCAAAAGAGGATCCGAGGAGAGCAAAAATCGTAACTGACTCACTAACTAGGTCCTAGTCAATATATTTTTCTAACTATGACCAAATTGTCCTACTAATCGCACATAAGTCGCAACACCTCTGACCAGACGATTAAATTTGCATTAGTATTCTAGTTCATATAATGCTTGAATTAATCTTTCTGAAAATTAGGTCCTCCGTTTGTTGATATGTATGTAAACCAATATGGGTTCATCTACTTAATCCAATTGAGATTAAAAGGAAGCCATTAATTAAATTAAGTCAATCTTGATGGTAATGGTTTTGATACACATATTGATTTGGAAATTCTATGATGAGATTAGATACTGATATACTCTGATGGTCATGAAGATTGTAATTGAGTAATAATAATATGACAATTGAAGCTTTTATCTTTTCTTTTATAATAATCTCGTCCCTAAATGTGAAAAAAAGAAGAGGATGATTTTGTTTATGTCACATTCAAGGATTATGGTAAAATTTAATTGACTTGCACATTAATCTCATATGCGTACACTGCTTTCGATGATTTTTTTTTCTTTTTGATAAGCACAAAGAAGAGATTGATTAATAAATTTTTTAGGTCATCTTCGTATTTTGCTTGAATGAAATGTTTGTTCAAAATCAATAAAATTGGTGCTCTTTCGTCACAAACAGGTGTTTCAAACTTTCAGTATCTATACGGTGGCATGAGATCTCTGTAGGGGTTAAGGGAGTTGGCATTCATATTGTTAATAAAGTTAATGGCGGTGGTGGAATTGTCTTGCTTGGGATAGTGGGTGTGTCTTCTATGTAATCGGTGTATTCAGTAGGGATAATCTGGTCAGAGTTAGAAAAATATACCGACTAGGACCTAGTTAACGAGTCAACTACAATTTTTGCTCTCCTCGGATCCCTAATTGCTCACCTTCTAACAAAAATCCTAAAAATCCCTAATGATAGAATCAAAAAACAAGTCCTTATAGTATTGTGAAACCATCATACCGATCATAAAACCATAAAAATTATTTAGAAACAATATTTTTTTTATTCAAAGATAAAAATATACAAGGAAACAAACTCAATCCTTCAGGTAGATTTGAAAAATCAAACCAAAACTAGACGGATCAAGGAACTGAATTTTAAAGAAAGTAATTTTTTTTTTTTTTTGCTTCTTTGTTTTGGAGTGAAAAGGAGAGAGAAAAGGGGAGGACCCAAAATTAGGTAATGTTGATACCTATTGTCCTTCAACCAATTTGGTTGTTGTTTCTGTTGGGGGGGTTTTGGGTTCTTTTATTTGTAACTACTAAATACCAGTGGTGCTCCCAGCTTTTGCACGGGCCCAGATTGGTTATTCCAAGAAAAAAGAAAAAATCACTTTTTTCGGTTTTATTTTTGTTTATCTTTAAACTAGAATCCTATTATTGGGGCTTAAAGGGTTGACCATTTTGGGGGTTTTGTGGAGGAAAATTATTGATAAGGGGAGACTCAAGTGATTGAAAAGTCAGATTTACCCTTTATAAATAAAGAATCAAAACCTAATCCTAATCCTAATCTTAAATCAAAACCAAACATCAAAATCCATTCATTTTCTCTATTCTTCTTCTTCTTCTAAAAAAAAAACTCTCAGAAACCTAATAATATCTCCCTCTCTTCTCCATTGATTCTCAAGATGGCAGCAAGATCAAGAGTGACAAGATCCGGCCGATTGAACCCTGATTCTGAATCAGGGAAAGTTATTGATGTTCCTTTTCATGGAGATGTGGTGAACCAATCTATTCAAACACCTTCGAATCCTCCTATGGTGAACCAATATGTTCAAGCACCTGCGAATCCTCCACAAATGACTCCTACTAGGTAATAATCGAAAAACCCACAAGTTATTTTACCATTAGATTGGAAAAATAGGTTCGATTGATGGTTTTAGGGTTTCCAAAAATGGTTTTCTAAAGCGTATATGGCTGGGATATCATATCATCCTAGACGAAATTTATATCTAACGGTTGGGACATCAAGAACTCCCAGCCATTAATGTCTCACGCGGTTAGGAAAATTTGAGAAGCCAACCGTGAAATACATTTACGGATGGGACTTTCCCAGCTGTAAGTTGACTTGTGTTTGCAGAGTAAAATTGAGTGATGAGTGTTTCGGCTGGGAGTTTCCTAATCGTTACTTTTATTTTCTAGCCGATATTGTGTTTACGGTTAGGTCATCCGCATATTTCTAAGCCGAAACTATGTTTATGGTTAGGTGGTCCGCATATTTCTTAGTCGATATTGTGTTTACGGTTAGGTTGTCCGTATATTTCTAAGCTGAGAATATGTTTACGGATGGGATATCTGTTATTTCCAAACCGTAATTGTATCACTCCGTGTGAATTGGTCCTATCTTTTGATATGTTTTTCATAATTTGTAGGAGGAACCCTGAAAAGGAGAAAGAACCCCATGAACTACCAATGTGTGATATTGCTACGATGATGGTACGTAGGCTAAGTATATGATTCTTTTTTTTGTATACATTGCTCAAATTATGTACCACTATTAATTGAATGGTGTGAAAATAGGTCAAGAGAGCTAAGTGGATTGCCAGGGGACTGATCCGTAACATTGAGGAGGTTTTATATTTGGATTGCGACGAACAAAGAACATTGATTAGGAGGTTTCAGGAGTTACATAATCCAGCGAAGGATGATCTCTATACTAACAACGAGGATGATTGGATAAGTATTTCTCAAACTCCCGATAGTTCTTCATCATCTTATGAGGATGTTCCTTCGATTGTTGGTCGTAGTGGATGATTGTAAGTTATGTACTTGTTTAAGTCATTACAGCTTATGTTTATTCGGACTTTTAGCATATTTTAGGTTATGGATTTGGGTGATTTACTTTTCATACTTACTTTTCATTATGCAGACTTAATTTTGAATGAATGGATACTAGTATTTTGATTCTTAATGTATCAGATTCTTGTTTAAGTATAATATGATACTAACATTCCATGGAAATTTACGACCAGGATTTCTAGCCGTAAGTTTGATTAACAGCTAGGATTTCTAGCCGTAAAACTGACAGTACCCAGATTTACGGGCAGGAATCCTGGCCTAATTGGTTTTACGGTTTGGTTTCTCAGCCGTAACGGAGTATAATATGAAACTAATATTCCAGGAAGAGTTACAGCCAGGATTATCAGCCATAAAACTTACAGTACCCAGAAATACGGGTAGGATTCCTAGCCGTTACTGAATTTTCGGTTAGGTTTCCCAGCCGTGATACACTCACTTGGGTCATTACGGCTAGGTCGTGTCAGCGTATGACCTAGCCGTAAATACCTCTAAATAACCACATTTTTATCATATTATCATTAAAAACACATAATAAGAGTAAAACTAGATTCTTCATATATAATGAGTGATTCAAAATACATAGGTTCACACCACATTGTTATTATATTATCATTTTAATCACCACCCTACAAAAAACATTATTATCATATACCTTCACACGACATTTACTCATAGTTATCCTCATCGGAACTCATTAGTACACACAACGGGCCATCCCTCGAAAACTGTAATGCATCCCACAATTGAAGTCTTTGCTCGAACCTATGACACCAACCCATTGGTATTTCGCCGTCACATCCGTCTACCTTCCTTAATGGAGGTAATGGGCATCCATATTTTATCTCAAACTTTTCTTTTTCTTCTTGTTGTTTCACCAACGGTAGATTTTTAATCCTCTCCATCTCGGTCTTCTTTGCTGGCCATGTAACCCTCTTGCAATTAGTTTGCACATTGTTCCATATATGAAACGTGCAAAGATGATGATGTGCGTAGGGGTAAACACGGGGTATGTACCACATAAATGCTTGATCCTTATCCGTAATCAACACCCGTGGAGTATAACCTTCTTGATACAATAACTTCACCTTTTGCAATTCCCACAAATAACTTTCCTTCGTCTCATCTTTCAAGAAAAAAAACACAACGGTAAATGTCTACTTGGTAGATGTTTTCCCAACAAAATTCAATATCGGCATGTTGTACTTGTTATTTTTATACGTGCAATCCCTAAAGAGAATTTGATAAAAGAATCTTACCAATTGTACACATTCCGGATTGGCGATGAAAAATATTCCACTTCCTTTTCTTCATTCGTTTCATAGGTGGTAGAGTACTTTTCCTCCTCAAACAAAAACAATAATTTTTGCATAATCTCTCTCTTCCCATGAATCTTTTCTAAATTTTTTTCTTTCGTAATATATAGTTGACAATGAGGATGAGTTTTGGGGGTTTAACACCTTCACACCACTAAGAATATCAATAGGTCATGTGCGTCTTTTACTCAACACGTGTACTAACTTATTTTCTAAGGGGTTGAGCCTTGCCGAATAAGGATGGTTGATCAAACTCTCCAGAATAGGATGATTATGATAACCCGTGACGACTTTAGCCATATACCACGCTTTCTTATCGTCGTTATATTTAAATTGAAGCTTAAAAGGGAATTCACACTGCTTCGTATTATATACTCCATTCTTCCTTGTGGTTTTTCGTATATACTCACTACCCTTTTTCCAATGGCTCTCATACTTTCCACTACACTCGCAAACCATTTGAAAGATGTTGGATGTAACTTGTTTATTCTGGATTATGATGCACATATTTTTCAACCCTTGTGATCGAGACCACTTCTTTGCATCTTCCTTATCTCCCTACTCATAGTTGTTTTCATAGTGAGCACTTGTGTCCTAGGAAACTTGCACAGGTTGGGGTTAATCTTCCATAACCTCCTATTGTTATTCAATAACCACCTCTTGATCTTCCATAACCACCTCTTGGTATTCCACCGGAATGTACGGTACAATCTATAATAGAATGACATATGTCACATAATTATTTACAAAATAAATTTAAACACACAAAAACGTCTGGGTCAACCAGTGATATTCCAACTGTCAAAAATTATACGGCTGGGTCGATAAGTGATATTGCAGCCGTCATTAAGTATACGGCAGGGCCGACAAGTATTATTCCAGCCATCACAACTTACACGGCTGGGTCAAAAAGTATTATTCCGAACCGTAAACTGGTTACGTCCAGGTATTCTAGGCCGTAAATTAGCATGTAACTGGAAGAGTCGGCTTACGGCCTAGAAAACGAGATGTAAATCAAGTTACGGCTGGGTAACCCAACCGGCGCAGAGTCATTAAATAAAATTTAATATTTTCGGCCAGGATACCTAACCGCCACCGACAATATTAAATTCTTCTCATGCATGTAGAAAAAATCTAGTCGTAACTTTTTAGTTACGACAAGGAATATTTATCGTCCCAGCCGTAACTATTTGATAACAGCTGGGAGTTCATTAATTGTGATCCGTAACATAGGATAACGACCATGAGTTCTTGGGTTCCCAGTCGTGATTAGACCTGGCGGCTGGAAGCCTAAGGTTTCAGAAGGAAAAAACCAAAACTTCTTGCCACTCTGAGCTTAAAAACTGAAATTAGAGTTAGAATAGTGGTATACATGGTAATCTTGAGCATTGATCTCTTCGATTTCTTCTTCTTCTTGAGTTGGTCATTCGAAATCATCGTAAGGTTCATAAGGGTTATTTTGAGTTTGAGAAAAAAATTAATGATTTTCTAAAAATCGGCAAAGAACTGATCGTTGTTGATGGATATTAATATGTTATCATATTTTCAAGATGAAGGGTCACCTATGTCAAAAGTCTTGCTTGAATCACTCATTTCCAAAAAAAAAATCCCCAATTTTTTTCCCTCTCCTTCTTATTTTTCCTCTGATTTTTTTTTGTTTTGTTTTGATTTCATCTACATTATCTAACTTAAAGAGATGAATTAGTCTTAATTGATCTGCTAATCAAGATTAATAATGTTTATCAAGTTTATTATCTAAAGTCATATGGGGTAATATTAGTCATTATATAAATATTTGATAAGGGGTGTCCTAATTACTATTTGGTGACCTTAAAAAGGCCCCAAAGACCAAGACTTTTTAAGCCCCAATAATAGCATTCTTAAACTAAGGTTGGATTTAGTATGTGCAGAGAATTAAGGACTTACTATGTGCGGAAAAGTAAAAAATTAATTATTTAAATTTAGGGTTTTATTATCTTATGCATTCATGCACAAGATAACACCCAATCATTGTATCGGGAAAATGCAAAACCAATTAAAAAAATACAAGGATTTTGTTATCTTGCATGGATGCACAAGATAACAAAACCCACTTAAATTGATAGTAATTGTATGAAATAGCAAGAGTACAATAAAATCTTCCTAGTAAATGCATATACATTGAAATAGAAATTTTGAACTGTATTATCCATATTTGGATCACTCTGAACAAATCATTGGTATACAAAATTAAAGTCCCGGGGTTTTGTTTATGTCGGTTTTCTTTGCTTATGCTTATGCTTATGAATTCATTATTATGAGTTCTTTCTGCATTTCAAAGAATAATAAAGAATACAGATTTCATCCTTAGTATGCTATGTGCTAACCCTATAGAAATTACAGTGGGCCGAGTCGTGCTATGCAAATCGGGAGATTAACTCGTTCTTCATTCATCTTTTTCTCAGCTTTAATTATCGATCGTCGTCATCAATTCAGGTGAAATTTAACCTCTAAACATCAAATGATTGGTGTTTATTACTTCTAGTTGATTCTTTACTTTCAGTTCGATTTAATTTTCATGGCAACAACTCAAAATTTAGAAATGGATTCATCTGTGGTGGATCTAAACTATATTGTGGAAGACAGTCCTTCTATTGATCTGGTAAACAGGACAGATAAAAGATGTGATATATGGAAATTTTCCCTAATAGGTCGTCTGGATTTACTTCGTCTAAAATTTTCTGATGATGTATCAAATCTGAAATCACAATGGAAATTAGTAGGTCAATGAAAAATGATTCCATTAGGGAAAGGTTTTTTCACCATTAAACTTGATAATGAAAGAGATCAAAGTTATATCAAATCAGGGTTGTGGGAATTTTATCATCAAATATTATGGATTCGAAATTGGATACCATATTTTAGACTAGAGCTACATAGAACATCTACAACAATGGTATAGGTGCATTATCCTGGACTGAGTTTGGAATATTGGGATGAGCAGACCCTATTTACAATCAGTAGGGCTTTGGGAGAACTAGTAAAGGTTGATGAAGCTACTCTGAATTTTGAAAATGGTTTATATGCAAGGGTTCTTGTTTAAATAGTCTTAGCAAAGAAAATTCCACATAAACTTTGGATTAAGACTAATTTTGGAGGTTTTATGCAAAGTGTTCTTCTCACAAAACTTTTAAAATTTTGCCATCATTGCAAGATTGTTGGTCATCTACAAGCTGAATATAGAGTGAAGTCATCATCTAAAGCAACACCAGGTACCAACCAAGAAAATCATGGAACTGTAACAACTAATTTCTAGCCAAAGTCACCTGAGAAAACTGTGGATAAAGGACAAAACTTAAATGGTACTCAATCATCTAGAATACAAGTCCACCAAGAACAAGTCAAATTTGATATTTGCTTTACTCTAGTCCCAGAAATACATCAAAAAAACTTAAGTCCTAAAACAGTTAATCTATCTTCTGGTAGATATGAGGCTCTCAATATAGTGATTGAGGAGGAAGTTGATCTTAAAATAAATGAAGTAAATGGAAACTTATCTACTGTAAGAATCCAACAAATAATTGAGGATAATGCAGTTGACAAGAGTGTTATCAACTTTATTAATGGCAAAGATGAATACATTTCTGAGGAAAGAATTCCCACAACAATTTGGTCAAAAATAATTCAAAAACCTTCAACTTCAAGTGCCAATACAACTAAACAAATTCAAAATAAGGAAGCTCCAAGTAAGATCAAGGCTCAGCAGATCAACACCAAATACAATTTCAGGAAAAACCAAGGTAAATGGGGTATTAGGGACTTCCAATCCTTACAATGAAGGTAATTTTCTGGATCTCAGGGGCCTGAGAATACCTAGGGCTCAAGAGAAATTAAGGTCTTTAATAAATCAGTTTCAACCTTCAATTGTTTTTATAGCAGAACCTAAAATAAGCTGCAATGCAGCATTTTGCAATAAGTTAAATTTACGAGAGATGCATAATATGGTAATTCATAACTCACTGCCAAATAAGAAGGGGAATATACGATTTTTTGGAATAAACATTTGCCCACACCAACTGTAGTATCTATGTCAACTCAAATGATCACAGTTAAAATTGGAGGCATCTTGATATCTGGAGTTCATGCTCATGTTGGATCTATTCAAAGAAGAAATTTATGGGATGAAATGGAGGTAATAAGTGGGTTTAATCTCCCTTGGTTGGCTATTGGGGATTTTAATACAATTTTATCTGCAGAAAAAAAAGTTGGGGGGAGAACTCCTAATAAAAGAAATATGCTTGATTTTAATAATTATCTTGATAAATGTGAAGTACAGCAAGCTTCCAAATTAGGTTGTGAATATAGTTAGTCTAACTGTCAAAATGAGCTAAGAGAATTCTATGCAATCTTGACAGGGCAGTCATCAACAATTTGTGGCTTCAAAATCATGAGGGATGGAGTTATAAAGTTGGTTTGAGAATAGCTTCAGATCACTCTCCTCTATTAGGGGGTTGTGTAAGCTGTCCTAAACCAAAGAATGTACCTCAAAAGTTTCAAAAATTCTGGATTGATCATTCCAATTTCATGGAAGTTATTACTAATTGCTGGTATGAAAGTATAGAATGAGATCCATAATTTGTGTTCCAGAGCAAGCTAAATTTTTTTAAAAAGGTGTTGGTTGAATGGAACTAGAAAGTTTTTGGAAATGTAAATGTACAAATTCAAGAAGCCACAAAAGAAGTTCAAGAAGCAATGAAAATATCTGATGATAATCCAGGGAATGAGGAATTTTTGGATAATTTGGTTAAGGCTGAGAATAAGCTAAATAAAAAATAAGTGCAGCTAAGTACAATGCTTAAACTTAAAGCTAGAACTAAATGGGTCAAAGAAGGGTCAGCAAACACCAACTTCTTGCATACCAAATTCAAAGTAAGACATGCAAGAAACTCTATTTGTGATCTGGCGAATAATAACAATGAAATCATTACTGATCAAGGAAAAATAGCAGAAATGCTAGTGAATTTTTTTGAAGAAAAATTTAAGTTCAAAGAAGTTAATATATCAGAAACATTGCTTGATGTAATCCAAAATTTAATAACATCTGAGGATCAAGCAATGTTGGATGCAATCACATCTATGGAATAAATTAAAAAAATTATCTTTGAAATGGATCCAGACAGCTTTCCAGGTCCAGATGGCTTTCAGAAATCTTTTACAGGGCATGCTGGCAGATAATTCAAGATGATATGGTCAATGCAGTTCAATTTTGTTGGAAAAGAAGATTTATCCCAAGAGGTTTGAACTCAAATTTCCTTGTGCTTCTGCCAAAAGTTGAAAGTGCAAGATCTCCTCAACAATATATGCCAATTGGACTAAGCAATGTAATCTTTAAAATCTTTACTAAAATCATTACATCAAGAATGTCAAGCCTCATGCATAAGTTAATTTATCCTCAACAAGCACCATATATCAAAGGAAAAAATATACAAGATCAAATATTTTAGTATCTTAAATGGTCAATGAAATGAAAAAAGAAAAGAAAAAATGGTAACTTGGGTCTTAAATTGGACATATCTCAAGCTTATGACATTGTGAGCTGGAAGTTTCTTTTTCAAGTGCTTAAAAAGTATAGATTCTCAGATAATTGGTGTGATTGGATAAAACTATCTTTGAGTCGGCAAGAATTTCAGTCATGCTCAATGGGTGACCAAATGGCTTTTTTTCAGTGGGTAGATGGTTAAGACAAGGAGACCCTCTATCCCCAATTATGTTTATCTTGATAGAAGATGTTCTAAGTAGAAATATAACAAAGTTGGAAATGGAAGGAAAAATAAAGCCAATGGTAATAAGAAAATGGATTCATCCTTCTCACATGTTTTTTGCAGATGATTTTTTTATCTTCTGTAATGGAGGGAAAAAAAAACATTCCAAATCTGATGAAGCTACTTGAAGAATATCAAGACAGTTCAGGTCAAGTGATAAACAAAATAAAAAGTAAACTTTTTGTGGATGGAACTACAATAGCAAGAATGATGCAAGTCAAAGAAATTATGTAAATAAAAGTAAGTACTCTACATGAAAAGTATTTGTGAGTAATTATACATGCTGGCAGAGTAAAAATTGCAACAGTTTGGCCTATGGTAGAGTTGATGCAAAATAAATTGGCTAGTTGGAAAGGAAAATTGCTTTCATTTAATGATAGAATTGTCCTGATTAAGTCAGTCATGTGAAGTATTCCTATTTATGGTATGGCAATTTATAAATGGCCAAAATTAGTGATAAAAATTTGTGAAAAGATCATCAGAAATTCTTGTGGTCTGGAGATGGAGATATGAGAAAATTTAAGACTCTCTCTTGGAAGAAAGTGTGTTCTCCTTACAGTGAAGGGGGTCTTGGGTTACAAAGATTAGAAGTTCTCAACAAAGCTCTTCTTATGAAAATACTTTGGATAGTAATAAACTCATAAGTTGAATGGGCACTTTTCATTAAAGCTAAATACCAAGATAATCTACACCAGTGGAAGAGCACCTAGCAACTCTCATCTATTTGGCCAGGACTAAAATGGGCTTGGAATTACTTGAAAGAAAATATAAGGTGGTGTATTGGGAATGGAGAAAAAAATTCTTGCTGGTTTGATCCATGGCTAAACAATGCTCCAATAATCCAAGAAGTTGGTTTCAATGAGTATGTCAAGCATCATATCAACCTAAAGGTTTCATACTTAATTATAGAAGGAAAATGGGATATGCCTGAAGAACTAAAGCAAATGCTTGCTCATTACACTATGCCTGGAATTGGAGTTGGAGATGATTGCTTAATATGGAAAGGAGATATCAAAGGTAAATTCACCACTTCTTCTGCAATCAACTTAATAAGAAATAAAGAATAGCCCTTGCAATGCTACAACAAGATTTGGAATTCATATTTACATCCTTCTATAACAAGCAATATATGGAAACTTATCCAGGGAGTTTATGTTGATGACTCTGTAATGGTGGAAAGATGGTTTGAACTAGCTTCCAGGTGATGCATTTGTGAAGAAGAGCAAGACAATATGCATCATTTGTTATGGACTTGTAAGTTTAGTAAACAGATTTGGCAGTGGATATGCCCTGTGTTCAACTTTAAAATTCCTCATTCCTTTGAAGATGTTTGGAGAAGTGAAAGGAATAACATTCCCTTTATTAAAGAATGCTGGATTATAGCATCTTGTGCAATAGTGAAAGATCTATGGTTTCAGAAAAACAATTTGTGGTTTGACAAAAAAAAAACCAAATCTGCAAGGTTTCAAGGCAAGAATCATGAAAACAATATATGAAGGGAGCCTCAGAATGAAAAGCTACAAATGGAATTCTGACATTGATAATCAGGTAATCCAGTACTTCAAACTTGAACTAGGAAATATCAAATTCCAAAATATAAAAATTTGTTGCTGGAGCTGATAGGTGTAGAATACACCGTATTTACTATCCATAGAGTTTATGCTTTCTTTGCTATTTTTCTAGTAAATTATGTATTTTACGTGTGTTTTTGAGTTATTAGGTACTCTGGAGTCGCACAGAGGAAAAGAAGGAGAAATCATCTGAAATTGAGCAAAAAGGGCAGAAAAGTCATTTGAGGGGAGAACACTATCTGGAGCCCAGTCAATGTTAAGGGGAAGTTATTTTGGAGAAGCACTAAAGCCAGACTAGCTATGGTTAAGGGGTTGTCATCACTGGGTAGCCCTTATCCAGAAAATATGTGTAGTTAGCACCTAAACTGGGGTGGTCCTATCCCTGGGGTGTACCATTCAAACCCAATTTTTATACCCTAACCCTAAGCGAAAAGGGCATTTCTTCCCCAAATCATTTGGGGCTGAAACCAAGAAGCAGTAGCCATTGTACGAGAAATTGAGATTTTCAGAAGTCTCGATCTGTAGAGAAATCGTGATCGACATCGAGGGTATGAGATTTACAGAAACCGAGAGATGAATAAGGGTTCTGTTAAGTGATTGAAGAACACAGTGAAGGATTGGAGCTGTTTCTGTCAAGTCAAGATGGGTTTGTGCTGTTGAGGTAATGAAGATGACTAAGAAAGGGTTCTCTGAAATTGGGTTGAGATTCAATCGAAGATAGAGATGATGAGTGAGATTCTATTGCTGCTAATGAGTCGGATCGAGAGCATTTGGGGTTCTGCTGTGAAATCAGAAATGAGAATAAGGGGGTCTGTGATTTTACTTGAAAACAAAAGCAGATGGAAGAATTGTTTGCTGTGTATCTGAGATGGAGGTGGTCGAAATTGATGTTGTTTTGGCGATGGTTGTGTTCTTGAAATTCAGATGAAGAAGATTTTAATAGGTGTTGATGGCCACTTCTTGTATTGAGGATTTGGTTATGTATGGAGATGGGTTTCGAAGAGTTGATGTTACTGCTGAACAGAGAAGTTCATGGGTTTGATGGATGATTTGAGGGTGATTAGAAACTGTGAAAGAAACGGATGAGCTAGGAATTGAGATTGTTCATTGAACAACTGCAGTTGGTGGTATCTAAGATGCCATGGTTGCTGCTGTTGTAGAATGGCTTGAGGATGAGCTATGCTTTTGGTTGCATGTAGATGGGTTTAATTTGCAGCTAGAGATGGTTGGTGCTGCAAGAACTGAAGTGCAGGAAAGAGATGCATGTGTGAAGTGCAAGACCTGGGAAATAGCTGAAATGGATCTGTGCTATTACAGGTAATGGAATTGAATTAGCAGGTGCAATTTGGTATGAGATATATGCACTGGAGCTGGTGGAACTCAATACTGCAGGGATTGAAGCTCGTATAGATGTCAAGGCATGGATGCTAATGGGTATTTGATGCCAAGGGTATGGTTTGAAGAAGGTGGAGTATGCACTAAAGCTACAACAAGATAATGGTGATTGCAGTGTTAATAGTGATGTTGCAAAGTAGAGATGAACTGTTGGTGATGGGTTGAAGCAATGTAATGCAGTGGATTGGTTGTTTGGGACTGGTTTAGATGAATGCTTAGGGTATTGAGGCTGCAGATGGATGAAGTGAAAGAAGAGAAGCTGAAACTGTGAAGAAGGTATGGCTATCATGGCTGGGAATGAGGCAGTGAAGCAGGGCCATCTTGGCCATGAACTGCAACAACTCTGGCCTGGACTGACTCGGGTCAACTGTTAGTTGACTCCGAGTTGACTCAGCGACTGACTCACTCCTTGACCATTGACTAACAGTTTGACCTATTTGATCGTTAGTCCTAACGGTGGACTGACAGAATATTCCCTCAACGGAGAGAATTTTCAGGTAGCTGGCGGTGACGAATTCCGGCCTATTTCTGGCCAAAACCCCAGTTTTCGGGCGAGCAAAAATACAAAATTTTGGGTGGACTTCTCTCATGTGTGTGAAGACTTAGAATTGGGAATTGGATGAAAACTTGGAAGTTTTGGAGAATTGGACTAGAAATTGGAATATGGCTCAAATTGGGAAAGTGGTGTTCTTTTGGAATGAGGATTCTTTTCCTACAAAGACATGGAGAGTATTGAAGCCTATAAATAAAGGAGTTCTCTACAACTTTTTACACATATCTACTTTGGAGAAGGAGTTAAAGTGCACAATGATTGGAGGAAGGAGCAACCATCATCTTTTCAATAAGTTTTTCTTTCTTCCTTTATTATTATTATTATTATTGTGTGAACTCCCAATTATGAGTAACTAATTTTCTTATTGATTGAGGATGAATTCCTAGTTCTTAATATATGGTTTTAAGTTTTGTTTCAATTCTACTTTGAAGTTTTTCATATGATTATCGATTGTTTTTGCTAATATTAATGTTTATGCTTGATTGATAGGTCGTTTGGGTGGCCAACTAAATTGATTTGTTAATTGATCTAAAGCTAGTGAAAGTTAGGGGATAAGTAATCGTTTCTTGACTATTTACATAAATAGAAAACACAAGACCTTGCGGAGGGATTCCGTGGAGCAATTGTGTGTGAAAGAAACGTTAGCAAGTGGACCTTGATCTAAGAGTCTAACTACTAATATCGACCTAATAAATTCATAAATCTTAATGCGTTTAACTAAATTACATCTTTGGTGATCTACTACTAGGTGGTTTGGTGAATAGAATCCGTTAGGCGAGAACTTCCATATCCGGTGATACAAGGGATTTTGGGGTTAGCACTGATCTAGCTGCTATACCTACGGTTGGTGATAATCTATGACTAATAACAAGTGGAAAAGAACATAACTTTAATCATTGTTTTGCAGCGAAGAAGGATTCCTTGATATATTTTCTCTCATTGATTTCAACTTACACTTTTAATTACTTTGTTTATTTCTTTTTCTTTATACGTTTTACAACCAATACACCCCTTTTGTGACAATTTTACAACTAATAATCTCTTGATCCTCGTGGGATCGATCTTGACTACCCTATATTACTTATTAATTAGGTAGTGAAACATTAATTAATTTGTTGTGGTTACGACACGCATATAAGAGCCCTCCTTGCATTGGTTATATCATGTTCTATTGTGATGATGCATCAATTGGAAACCCTGGATTTGCTGGTTTTGGAGTAGTAATTAGAAATCATTTAATCCAAGTATTAGGGGTGATATATGGTAGAGTTGGTATTGCTACAAATTATATTAAAGAAGTGTATGCAGTCATAAATGTAGTGGAGTTGGTTGTTGAATGGAAGATGAAGAATATAATCCTAGCTTCTAATTCTAAGAAAGTCATAACAGAATTTGAAAACAATAAGATGCCCTGGTTTGTGAAGATGAGGTGGAATAAGGAAGTAAAACATATTCAAAACATCAAATTCTATCACAGCTACATGGAGACAAACTTTGCAGCAGACACAACTGCAAAAAGAGGAGCTAGATTGACAGCAGGACAAAGACACATTTATGAGGGAAGACCAAATTTTTTAGCAAGAGTAGAAGAACCAAATGTAGAATACTATAGAATCTGTTAATGGGGTTCAACCTCAGCCTGGTGTTCAGAGATGCAACTTTTGATTCTTGTGTTGTTGAGTTTCTTATTGGGCCTATAAAGTTGGCAGTTTTATATGTAATGTTCTGGGCCTATATAGTTGGCTATTTTATTTCTTAATTCTCTTGTAACCTCCAATTTTTGGGTTTCTCTATTTTCAATTAATAAATATATGATTCAGAAAAGAAAATAAAATGCTATGTGCTAATATGAATGAGTGTTATTCCATTTACAATATTGTTATTCCTAATAAGTGTTATGCAACTTAGTGTACTGCATAGGCTTTCCTATGACATACTTTTCCGGAGCTATTCATGTATTACTGTGAATAACTACTATGGTATCTACAAAGCATAAACTCATGTAGGACATGTTAAATTAGAGATCTAAAAAGTAAAAAGAGGTTAGAGCAAGTCTTATGGTGGAATCCAACCTATTCCAAGTGTGGAAAATTCATGGAATGTCAAGTCTAGTGGCTTCCAAGTTGAGATTTTCTATAAAAAATCCAAGCAAGGTTCCATGGTTTGGTGGAAGGGTCTGTGGAATCCATCTAAAACGCCAATAAGAATAGCGTTGAATGCCAATAAGATTGCGCGGTAGAGGATAATAAACGCCAATATGAATGGAGTTAAATGCTAATCAAAAAAGGTCTAAGTCAAGCGCTATTAAGAATGACGTTCAACGCCATTAACAAAAGCGTTTATTTAGCGCCATTTGTTTTTGATTGGTAAAGAATGTTATGTTAATGTTAGTTTGTTAGTGTTTGAGCGGAGACTCGAACCGCTGACCTCTTGTTTGAGAGTCAGGCTCCTGGCCAACTGGGCTAACACCAGATGGTTTATTTAGCGCCATTAACAATAGCGTTTTGTGCTATTAACAATTGCGTTTCGCCTTATTTATTTTCTTACACTCTTCTCACATCTCTCATGTTTCTTTACCTATAAATTGAAAATAAAAAAAACTTTAAAAGTACAAAACAAAATTTATAAATTTGAAATTGAAACAAGATTTAAATTAGCTAATTTTCATTTCATAGATTAAGTTACATGGATTAAAAAAACTAAAAACAACATTACATGGGTTGAAATAACTAATATTTAGAACTTAACATGATCCGATTTTCATTGTCTCAAGCTTCATCATTTCTCAAAGTTCACTTCATCATCGGTAAGATCATGATATTTAATTTCCGAAAGAGGGATGGTTCTTAAGAATTTGGTACACATGATCAAGTGCAAAATCTTTGTTGTTTTGTTGAGAATATAGAGTTTTAGCACGTGCCTCCTACAAAATAAATAAACATAATCTCTCATTTAGGAAATTAATGACTTAAAATATGTAGATAATTAAAAATAAGAGGTTCCATTGAATAATACTTACAACTTCTTCTAACGTACATCCTCCTCCGGGAATATTTGCATAAATTGACTGTATGAAACCCATGTAAACTTTGGTTTGCTTTTTCATCACCGACCGCCTATTTTGAATAATTTTTCTTGTTCTTCCGTTTTTATTACCACCCGCTTCTTCTACAAAGGCTTGAAGCACCCTTTCCCAATAGTTGTTGACTCCTTGATTTTGTCTAACAATCAGTTGGAGACTAATTCACACCCAAGCTTTGGTGATTGCAACATCTTCATTTGTAGTGTATGCCATACTTGCACTTGATTGAAAGAAGGTTTGGAATTAAAAATATAAAATCAAGAGAGATATGAAGCAAAGAAAATCTTGAGATTTCGGGATGGTTTGATTTGTGTTGAAGAAGCCAATTTATAGATAAATTTTAATTTTGAAAATCTGACCGCTGAAACACTATTGAGAATAGCGTTAAGCGCCATTCTTAATGGCGCTTGTTCTGAGCCGTTGATTAGAAGGAGCCGTTGAGAATCCAATGGTGCAGAATAAAACGCAATTGAGAATAACGTTAGGTGCCATTCTTATTTGCGCCAAACGCCAATCTTAATTGCGCTAATCACAAAAAACATCCAGGAGCCACTCGAATTCTCCTATCCTATACTTGTTTTTTTTTTCTAGTCTCTCATTTTTTTCCTCTTGAATGAAATTGAAGAAGATAAAATTGAATTAAATCAAATCAAAAAGAAGATAAAATTGAATGAAACTTGATTGATACTAAAAATACTTAATCTACATTGATTCCACTACATCAAATTGAAAAAAAAAAAAAAACATAATTAAAGCTACATAGTTCCAAAGCTACATGGTTTAATATATTGAAATGACAAACATTGCTAGTGTTAGGATAACAATAGTTTGCACCAAGTGTTCTAGGAAGATAACCATATTTTTCCAAAATCTTATTTTGTTTATCCAACATAAATTGCTACTTCTATTCTGGCAAGGTCTCAACCACCACATCCAACACTTTGAGTTCATGTTTCTCCAAAGCTAAATCCAAGGATTTCTTCTTTGTCTCTGCAACGATTAATAAATATTTTTCTTTTCCATCCAACCTTACCATCTTCTTTGCATTCTCTTCACTAAAATGTTTCAGAATACGGTTGGTTCCTTCGTTGATGGCCGATAGCTCTGAAGCTTCCCTTTGGTGAGCCCTTTTTCCCGTTGGTCGATGTGGGACATCCTCTTAATGCCATCTTGGGTCGCTTCTTGCCGGAGCATTACTTGTTGAAGCATTAACACTAGGAGCCTCCAATTCATCTTTCTCATTTTGGGTGGATCAACTTCTTCGGGATTGAATCCAGGAACATGGGCTTTGAAAAGTTTGTACACCTCTACATTTCTAAAAGGTTTTCCCTTGCTAACATTACTATATTCCAATCTAGCTTTACTCTCCTACAAAAAACAAACAAAAACCCAAGTTAGACATTCTTCAATAAAATAAAATGATATACATTAAGAAATCTTAATATAACTTACAAAATCATCAATTCCACATCCGCTTGCATTGTTTCTATGCAAATTTCTTAATATACTGTTGATGGTGGTTTTTATCCTAGGGTTAAAAACGTAAAACACTAAACCCTATCAGACAGTGATGTCACAACATTTAAAGTAACAAGCATTTACTAGGCACATTTACTAAAACCTTTAATGTGTCTCTAAATAATTACCGGGGTATCTTTTTCAAATTAGGGTTACGACAAGCCAAACCCTAATTCCCACGTGTGCTAATGGAAAATCATGCCAGCCACACCAACCGCGCCAAATCATGCCAACCATGCTAGCCGCACCTCTATGCCAATGGAAAATCATGCCATCTACACCAACCGCGCCAAAGCATGCCAACCATGCTAGCCGCACCTTTGTGCCAATGGAAAATCATTCCAGCCACACCGAAAGCGCCAAAGCATGCCAACCATGCTAGCCGCACCTCTTTGCCAATGGTAAATCATGCCATCCACACCAACCGCACCAAAGCATGCCAACCATGATAGCCGCACCTCCGTGCCAATGGAAAATCATGCCATCCACACCTACCGTGCCATGCCAAACGCACCTCGCCAAGGCCCCATGACGTGCCACCATATTGGCCTTCACTACGCGTCTATCAAAACGAAGGCGTGTAATAATCAACGGTTGCCCTTCAATCCCAGGAGCTAATCCTGGACGTCTAAGGTTCCCAAACGACCTTTGCCCCAAAACCCTAGCTTGGTCACGCACCTAGCCCAAGCTAGTCACGCCATGCGCCTATGTCAAACCCTTGGCCCCACGTGCCAATCCAAAACCACACCTAGTCCAAGCTATCCACCATGCGCCTATGGAAAACCCTTGGCCCCACATGCCAAGCCAAAACCGCACCTAGACCAATCTAGTCACGCCATACGCCTATGGAAAACCCTTGGCCCCACATGCCAAGCCAAAACTGCAACTAGCCTAAGCTAGTCACGCCATGCGCCAATGGAAAACCCTTGGCCCCACATGCCAAGCCAAAAATGCACCTAGCCCAAGCTAGCCGCTCCAAGCCAAACGCACTCTGCATTGTCCCTAGCTATGCTAGTCACACCATGCCAAGCCAACACCCTTGCCTTGGCCCTAGCCACGCCATGCTCCCATGGCAAACCCTTGGCCCCACATGCCAAGCCAAACCAAACCTAGCCAAGCTAGCCGCGCCATGCCAAACGCACTTTGCCTTGGCCCTAGCTATGCTAGTCACATCATGCCAACCCAAACGCCCTTGCCTTGGCCCAAGCCATGCCATGCGTCCATGGAAAACCCTTGGCCCCACATGCCGATCCAAACCAAACCAAACCTAACCAAGCTAGCTGCGCCATGCCAAACACACTTTGCCTTGGCCCTAGCCATGCTAGTCACATCATGCCAAGCCAAACGCCCTTGCCTTGGCCCTAGCCACGCCATACGTCCATGGAAAACCCTTGGCCTCACATGCCAATCCTAACCACACCCTAGCCACGCCAACCTGTTGGCCTTCCCTATGCGGCCACTAAAACGAATGCATGCAACAATCAACGGTTGCCCTTCTATCCCAGGAGAAAATCCTAGCCATCCAAGGTTACCAGACGACACATGGTAACCTTTGGCCTGAAAACCTAAGTTTGGCCACGCCAAACCATGCCATGCCAATGGCATGCCAACCCAGAAGCGCCACCACGTTGTCCCTCACTACGCTGCTACCAAAACAAAGGCGTGCAACAATCAACGGATGCCCTTCAATCCCAGGAGAAAATCCTAGACATCTAAGGTCACCAGACGACACATGATAACCTTTGGCCCGAAAACCTAAGTTTGGCCACGCCAAACCATGCCATGACAACAACATGCCAACCTAGTTGCACCACCACGTTGGCCCCCACTACGCGACTACCAAAATGAAGGCGTGCAACGATCGATGGTTGCCCCTCCTCTCAAGATACAAAATCTCGACCGTCGAAGGTCACCATGCTAGCAAATTTCCCGAGCTTGACTTGCCAAGCCACAAAAACATGCTACATGTTTTCCAAAAACATTCGAGACATCAACACAAATTGGTGGATCTTCTTTGGGTATTGTTTTGGCGGTTTACAGCGAGCGGCGTACACTACGCCCATCATAAGGAAGTTTCATAAGGGTGAGGCGGTTAGTAAATACGGGATGTTATGTGTGAAACGTTCATGGGACATAAAGCACATGCGTTAACAATTTTATGGGACATCAATTCCATAACGTTAGCAGTTTCATGAAAACCAGTTTCATCATTAACCACTTTATGGAACATCAATTCCATGCATACGGTTACCACCTCCTCCCATTTACTTCCCCACTCCTTAATGAGACCAGGGTACATTTTTAGTCCGACTTGTATAAATAGGTCTTACCTATTTCCATTGAATAACAAGTTCATACGGGAGATACAACACTCATAAATACTTACTTGCTAGCTCACCTTGTTAGCTCTCTCACTTTTCTGATAACAAGTCGTAGTAACCCAACTACTCTTCTAGAATCAAATATTCTAGTCTCACCACTTTCCTTGCTTCCCTCCCCAAAACCAACCCATTCTCCTCCACTTTGTGACCGAAGCAAGTATGGAATGGCCATTTCTTGGTTTAGGCCGGACTTGTACAGATTGATCTCTCGAATCTAAAGTACTCCCTTACAGTACATTGTTTAGGGTTTAAATTGTTTCTCACCTGCACACCCGCAATTACCGAAATCAGCATAAATCATTTTCACCTACCAAAAATTGGCGACCACAGCGGGAGGTTCGATCTTTCGATTATAATGTCAATTTTCGACCGTCAATCTTGTTCTTCGACCCAGACGTCAAGATGGTATAGGAAGACGATACACTCCGACTCAGTTACTCGACGGCTCGATTATCAGTCATGAAACGACAAGGGATGACTGGGGACTTCTTAGAGGCTAGAAGCAAAACAATCCACCCAGGGATTAACGGAGCAATTATCAGACAACTCAGCAATGACTCGGAAGACTGGGGACTTCCCATGACCATGTTTCTCGGAAGAAAAAAAACTTGGTCCTATACCCGGAAAGTTTATTCTCATCAGAAGACCCGAGAAACCGAGTAAGTCTTATCTAGACAAAAATACGTGGTTTGGTTTTTCAAGTTCTGATAAAACCTATAGCCATGTTTCATCCCATGTCATCTACCAACATACGATTCCATGGTTTTCCTGGAATGTCTGCGTCACTTTCATTCATAGACAAAGGCAATTCAATTCTAAACATTTCATTCAAAAAAATAAAATAATCCAAAACCCTCAAGGTAGCATTTATCTATTAACCCGGGAAAATCAGAAAATTAGAAAATCAAAAACCAAAAACCAGGCGTCTCATTTTCCTTTCAAAAAAAAAAAAAAAAACTAAAGATAAGAGGTCTAAAAGACATATACATTTAAGGGAAGTTTTCCAACATCAGCTTGCTCCTTTTGGCAAAGGCCTCCCTCGTGCTTTGGAGATCCGCCTTCTTAAGTTTCAGCTTACTGCACAACTTCTTGAATTCCGCTTCCTGCTTTTTCATCATGTCTGCGGAAGGACCTTCAATTGCTCCGCCCAACGACCTTTCAACATTAGATAGACCTTCAACGAACCAAGGAACGTTGAATTCTAAGTCCACACACATGTCACGATGGAACCTCCAGCTCGAGATTACATCTTCAGAAACTGTATGACCAGTCACGTTGCACATCTCATCGAAGACAAGGGTTCCTCCACACGCTTGACCAACGCATGTCGAATAGTGATATTCTTAGTCGTGGCAATGTGACCGTAGCTTTCCTAAATATTGGTGTACAATGTCGCATGTTTAGCTGGCACGCTAAATCCACCAATCAACACATGACCTGGGAAAGAGGTCAGATACGGAGGATTGAAGATGGCACCTGCAACTGAATCAACAACCGACAGGAGATCCCTAACTACGATTTCACCCCCCGAAATGCTCTCCTCCACATGAGTCACGGAAGCGCCCTCGGGACTATAAATCTCCATGTCCAAGTTGCTAGATGACACAGTTTCCGCAGTGGGAAGTACGGCTACGTCTTTACTCTGGTGGTCTTCCACTTCAAGATCATCCCCAGGAACGATTTCCTCCTAAAAATCAAAATTTGGTTTTACTGGTGCAAAAAAAAAGGAAAGAAGAAAAACATGGAGGGGACTCACCGATTCAGTTTAAGACTGACTAGACGAAGATTCAACACTGCTATTGGAAGAATTGCTCTCGCCATCGCTAGACCCTGAACTCTCATCCTTTTCGAGTTCCGCGTTATCATGGGTAGGCTCTGCACCGCCACCCTCCGTCTCGAAAAACTATGCTTTCCGACTACTTGCAAGTTTTGCAAAGACGTTCGTGCTGCTGAAACCCTAGACGAGATACAATGACGCGTTCTTAGAAAAGAAACAAGGATATACGTGATCCAGCTGAATTCAAGAAAGAAATCACACGTACCCTCATGTTGGGTGAACTAAAAGTCGGTAAAGCTGTGGAATATGATTGGAAACCACCTGCACGATTCTTAGACCTTCGGTCCTTCACTTGGGGACTGTCCATGTCCAGACCGACGAATTTCCTTTTGGTTAAAGAAGTATCCCTCAACAACGGATGTTTTTCAAAAATCTCGGCGGAAGGCCTACCACGAGTGTTCTCCACTACGACTTTCATATATTCCTGGATGACGAGGAATTCACTCTTCCAGAATGCGTTATACTTGGAGGTAGTCGACGGATTTCATTCTGAAAGCAAGAAAGGGAGGCTTATGCCCGGCGCAAGAACACTACCATCAAGAATGTCTGATAATGGATCCTCTGGAGCTACCAGCTGACGAACGAGAGGGACCCCTTGGTCGAAACCCATATGCCGAGATGCTCACTCAATATTATAAGAGACTGCCTGACAAGATCCTCGAAATAAAGACGGTATATAGCCAGATGTGCAACTTCGGATGAATACAATCTCACCGACGCCCAGATTCCCTCTATCAGAAAGCAAAGACATGTTTGGAGCAGAAGCAAAAGTATTAACCTGGGCTATGGATGTACACACTGGGGACCATGGAAGAAAATTAGCGGCGCACGAGTTATCAAGGAAATCAGCCAGGTTTGAGCCAACTCTTGGGTGGCTATTCGACCAGCGAAGTATTCTCGAACTACCCCAAGAAGCGGGAAGTGAAACCAACGGTTTAGAAGCATATCTTTAAAAATGCTCCCATATCCACGCTTGGAGAAAAGCAACATGAACATATGAATCCACTTTCATGTAACCGTTTGAAGCACGCGTGTCCATAGACAAATGATCCAAGTGTGTGTACAGAGAACCGAGAAACAAGCCGCCAATGGGGAGAACGATTATTTTTTCCAATCTTATAACAAAATTGATGAGTTCCAACCTTATCTCCTTCTTACCAGAGCCATCATCAAAAATATCCCAGGATAACCAGAGAGCCAAGAATGCCGCAACGTGGAGTGTACTATTCTTATGGTTCGGTTCCAGCTCATCGGGAAACCATTGAGACATCCACCAGGCATAGAAACACTTCGTCTCATTTTCCTTTCGGACAAACCCTTTCGACTTCGCAACCAGGGCGGTATACATTTTTTCCTCATCATCAGACAACTTGGTGTTAAGTTTTTCTATCACGGGAAGATTCAGTAGGATATCCACACTTTCTAAGGATATGGTCAGTTCTCCCCACCTACATATGGCCGTGTGAGTATCTGGACACCACCTGGAGATGAAAGCAACAAAGCTCGGGATGTCTTTCCTAATTTGAAGTGATGTAGAGGCTGCGACAGCATCAATAATTTGCGCCTTTGTCAAATTAGCTCTTACGCACTCTTGACTTATCATAAAGTGTACCCATTTATCACACGAATGCAGTGGACTCACTGGGATTTTGAAATCAATATGGGAGGAAGAATACTCTTTCCTATGAAGGCAAAACCGTATTACATTTCTGGGAGGAACCGACCGATCCCCTCCCTCACTCTCTGAACCGGTCAGAAGCAGTGGCGCATGCTTAAGTGGACTTCTACTGGCAGAGACTATCTTGAAGAATTCATCAACCGCGTTTGGCTTAGAGTTACCAACATCCTTCGGTATGATGGAATTTTTCTCAAGCGACGTCATAATAAATATTATCTCATAGTACTTCCGCTTTCCAAGCAACTACAACGGAACAATACAAAGAACGCAAGCCAATTTGTTTCAAGGCCGTACCCTGCGGCATAGAATTCTTGTCCAACCGAGGAGAAGTGACCCACCAGGGGAACTATGCCTACGTCCACACCAAAACAAGGAGTAAACCCTTAAAACTAGGTTTTTGTGGGAAAGGGATGGCAAATTACTATCGCGTTCTTACCTTACCCAACGAGTTGAGGTGGTCAACATTATTATGGTATTCATGCCTAAGTACTACTATGAGCGCGTGCAAGACATACCTGTGGCTAGGATTCACACCAACATGTTTTACGAGGTCATAAAAAGGTACGCCTACAACTATGGTTTTCACCAACATAAGAAAACAAAAGGGAAGCAAGACAAAGAAGAAGTATTGGAAGACATACCTAATCCGCTCGTCCTCTTCACCACTACCAAGCGAACCAAAAAAAAAAAGAGAATAATGAAGACGTGAATCAAAGGGAGAGGCCGACAATCCTTTTATAGGTGTGATACTTGGGAGTTTGAACAAGGAAAGGATCTCCAATTTTGAGCCAAGGAAGGAAAAGAGGAAACCGGTCCCGCAAAGACCAATTTCCACATCCAAGACCACTCACGCCATACCGCGGCCCCACCACCAATGTATGACATACCTTACCACGGCCCCAACCAAGCCCTCGCTCTATCACAGCGGCCCCACCACGCCTAGACTTCCTTGCACGTCCCACCATGCCATTGTCGCGGCCCCCCTGCCAAGACATTCGCTCCATTACCGCGGCCCCGCTACGCCTAGCCATCCGTGTACGTCTCGTCTTTCCAAGGCCACACTATGCCAAGATGCCTGCTCCACTGTCGCGACCCTATCATCCATGCGCACTTGCCTTACCAAGACCACGCCACCTCTTGGCCCCTCGAGCCAAGCCGTCCACTTGCGTCGCCTTCCAAGACCGCGCCCCCTTTGCCTTGGAGATGTCCGACTAGACCAAGCCGGTAACTTTCATCTCACCACTCCACGGTCTGCATTCCTAGCACAAGTTACGCAAGGCCGCCAACACGGGAATCCAAAACTCTTTTTACCACTTAAAAAAGGTTAGTCGGATTCTCTTGACCATCTTTGCAACAAGGCACTTGTTCCAAGCTAAGCAGGGGACTTAATGTTGATGGTTCTTTTTAGCCTAAGGTTAAAATCGTAAAACACTAAACCCTAGCAGACAGTGATGTCACAATATTTAAAGTAACAAGCATTTACTAGGCACATTTACTAAAACCTTTAATGTGTCTCTAAATAATTACCGGGGTATCTTTTTCAAATTAGGGTTACGACAAGCCAAACCCTAATTCCCATGTGTGCCAATGACAAATCATGCCATCCACACCAACCGCGCCAAAGCATACCAACCAAGCTATCCGCACCTCAATGCCAATGGAAAATCATGCCAGCCACACCGACCGCGCCAATGCATGCCAACCATGCTAGCCGCACCTCTGTGCTAATGGAAAATCATGCCAGCCACACCGACCACGCCAAAGCATGTCGACCATGCTAGTCATACCTCTGTGCCAATGGAAAATCATGCCAGCCACACCGACCGCGCCAAAGCATGCCAACCATGCTAGCCGCACCTCTGTGCCAATGGAAAATCATACCATCCACACCGACCGCGCCAAAGCATGCCAACCATGCTAGCCGCACCTCTGTTCCAATGGAAAATCATGTCATCCACACCTACCGCGCCATGCCAAACGCACTTCGCCATGGCCCCATTCCGCGTGTAACGCCCCCTAAGCTAGCAGCTGACTAATCCAATTAAATTAACTAAATAAAAAGGCACTAAAATCTAAAAAATGCACTTAAGCATTCAGTTAAGAAATGCGATACAGAACTTAACCCAAAGCTAACCCCGCTCAGAAATATATATACAAGATCTTTTCTCAAATGATACATATATAATAGTCAATTGATTTTTAAATAAAATATACAACATAATAAATATAACAGAAGATAATCAACTAACGAAGTCAACCCGTGAAGCTCTCGCTGTGCAACCTGATCATCACGAAACCGGAAGTGGGAATAATTAACATTTAACCTTCTAAGTAATCATAAGCAAGATTTGGAAAACAATACATGTTTTTCCGAAAACATTGCTTGATGACTAAGTCATCGAAATAATCATACATGTATATGGACAAACTCCTTCTTCAAACAATGTATAATATGGTTGTAAATCCCTACCCGACAATTCATACCTAATAAATATGGACGCCACCAAGACCATGGTGACCAGTACTCTAAACAATAAAAGCTGAATTAAAGTAGGTATAAATGTGAAGGAGCGTATCATATATACCACAAGTGGAAATTCTCATTTCCCATAACAATTCATGTTGACGACGAAACAATACAAGTCCTTTCCACATCGTGGAAAGATTCACAGAAATAACATGATTATCATAATGCATTTTAAACAAAGCATGGAATGCACGGACAGACAATGTATGCGTTTGTTAAGCATAAACTTTTATAAAAGTGATAATAATGAATACAAAGAGTCAAATGCATTCCCACACCTTTTGATGACAAGCCACGCCTACCTCGCGATCCATGATTCATTGGTTCATCCTTTGAATCGATCGTTGTTAATAACGAACTGTTAATCACACAAGTAGTCTAAGAAACTAGCAAGAATGTCTCATACAAGAATCATATAATTCTATCTAATGGTTCTACCCCTTTTTGTTCCTTAACTTTAGCGTATCTATGAGTTTACTAATCCAATTATGTTGATTATATAGTCCATAGCTAAGTCTTGTGAATATCTACAACTTGTAGAAGAAGTCAAAGTTTAATTCGGGCCACGAGAGGTCCAAAACATCTAACTAAGAAAACTACCCCAAGCCAAGTCTACTAAGTCAACTAACAATCAAACTAACGGTCAATGGTCAACTAACAGTCAACGTCCAGGTCAAATCAATGTCCAGGGTCAATAGTCAACGAGTCAAACCTGAATCGGTCAACGATTCAACTCAGGTCAAGATAAGGAAAACTCAGTGAGTTAACTCAGTTTACAAGACTGATTCAGGTGAGTCAGCAAATCCGAATCAGTCAGAAAAACTGAGTCAGCTAAGTAAACTAGTCACACATCTGACTGGGATAACTAATAGCTTAATTCTAACTCTACTTCTTACATTCTCATGTTCTGGTTTAACATTTCAATTTCAAATCAAATACAAACAACTTTGAATTTCAATTAAACTTCGACCCGTTCATTCTTCATCTAACAGCAACCCAAATCACTAATTAATTTTCTGAAGAACTCATCATAATCACCAAAACCCTAACTTGGTTCTCTTTGTTCTAATTCGTCAACCTCTAATTAATTTTCTTTATGAATTGCAACTACACCATCTCCTTCATCATCCAACATACTCATCAAATAAATCCAATCGATTAATGTCCTCGCTAAATCTCGATCAAGCCGGTAGAAGGTCGAACAGAGAAGAGAAGAAAGAAGAAAACGAGAAGAAAGAAGAAGAATAAGAAAGATAAGAAGAAAAGAGGTGTGGGTATATCTTCTCGATTTAATCCCGACAAGATCAAGGAAACACAAAGGTGATCACGAGATTTGATAAGGGGAGGAAAAATGGTTTGTCTACAAAATGACTAATCCGTCCTTCATACTCAACTGATGATAACTTCTTCGTCCGGTATTCGTATGACACGTTCGCGTAGTCCATTCCACGTAACTTTTCGAGATCTATCTAATGATACTAGTTTCGTATGTAAATCGTTGTTAGATTAATTCCTAATAATTAATGTTCGAGTTACACTAATCGAGTAATTAACGGCTAAGACGTCTCTTGACTGGTCTAATATTGTTGAAGAGCTCGAGAGTCCTTACATTCTCCCCACCTTATGACATTTTCGTCCTCGAAAATCGAACCATCCTTCTGGTCTTCAAAACTCCCAACTTTAAGAATACTCCCATCTCTTGTCTAAGCGCAAACAACATAAAAAATCACAACCTATATGGCTTTCTACAACTAAAATCTACAATTTGTAGCTCTAGGTTCAACTACACTGATTTAAATTCTATCAAATAGGGAAGCCTAAGTTTCTTACATGAAAATTTTCTACACTAATTTCTAAGTCAATAACTTACTGGTTCTAAGTACTTTTAGAAGATATTCCATAATAAGGTTTCTAATTAAAATTTTGGGATCTATTAGTTCACTAAAAGAAGCAAGTCTCCCTTCAATGCCTAGTGATACAAGGATGCAGTTGCCCTGTCTAGGTTCGCGACGCCTGACAATGCCTACTACCAAACAAGTATCACCCGAACACATCAAAATTACCAACCTCACTATTCCCCAGTGCTGGATTAACTATGTGCCATCTTATTACGATTAACCAAGTGTTAATTTTATTTTATCAAGATTAATTAGTCTTTAACTTCTATCTTAACTGGTGTAATTCTGATAAATTTTACTTCGTAAAATATATAAATAGTTTACATCATTTTAAACAATTTAATCATCAAAATTTATTTTATTATTTTTATTTATCATTATTATTATTTATTTATTTTATCATAATAATTAATCCAATTTCGATCTCACGTCAATTTATGATATCCAATATTTTTAGCTTTGCTGTAATACCATATATAATTTTTAAATTCATTTACTATTTAAGAATAACTTATAATGTTATAACCATTTACAATATATCTATCTGTTTATTTCATTACACGACTTAATATGAGTAAATAACTGCTAACAATTTTTTCATAGTTGTTTGGTATTAATATTTTATTATTATTCTTACATTTATTTCTTATTTCTTAGACCGATAAAAGTTAATCTCAATTAATCATAATGGCAAGTTTAAATTTTATTATTAGCACTAGATTTGATTTGATCAATCTTTATTTCCTTAAATTTATATTATTGTTAAATAATCCTTAAGTCGTACTATTAATAAAATTTACATTTTGTTGTTACTATCCAATAATTATTATCCAAATGACATTTACAATAACTCTAAATTTTGTATAATAATTAACATTATATAATATTATTATTTGCTTATCTTATAAAAAATTATTGTCTTAGTTATATTATCAATTTCATTATTGTTTTTACTCGCATAACGAAAACACGGCCAGAATAACTACTTAGTACTGATACTTAGTTTAATTTTATTAAGCCTGAATCTTGTAAATATAATTCTACTTTCACGAAAGATGGTTAGAACAGATTTTATTTATTCAGATTGAATCTGTATACTATATCTTGTTAATTATTGGTGCTGGTAATTTAATTTGATTTAAATTTGAGTCTGCATAAAATTTCAATGTCTTAATAGTCTTCAGATTTTTGGGTATTAATAATAAGTATCTATTGACAAGCAAATATATTCTCCTTTAAAACTAATTTTGTATTAAGCATTCAAGTAATATAAATATCACTTCATGTGTATAATTTAGTGATTTAGTGAATCATTTATTGGACAAAAGATAATTTGTTATAATATATTGTTAACAAATTTAGTCTTTATTTTATGCATTATATGACCTCACGTTTTTAAACTTACCTAATATATCTTATTTTAACTATTTGGTTTAAATATAAAACATATAATTCTAATTTATTATTAATTAACTTTGCAAAACTTAACCGTAGATAAGCACTAATAATTTTCCATAGTTATTTAATCCTAGTCATTATTTTATACCTATATATTTATAAATGAAACATTAATTTAAGTTTTGCCCAATATAATACTAACATAAATTCTAACAGTTTAAGTTTTTCGTACTAATTTTTCATTTCAAAAGATGGTTGAATTTATTTGCGAAGAACGATCATCAATATATGAAATTATTTTCTTTTAGTTCTAGTATTACACTAAGCAGCTGAATACTATTATTACTAATTCAAGTATATTTGTTACATTTTACAGATTTATTGAATCATTTATTAGATTAAAGATAATTTCGGTATAAAATTACTAACAAGTTGAGTCTTTTTATTTTATACATTATTATATCCTTATCTTCTTACATCTAATGCCTAATGTACTATATTAACTATCTAATTTAGGCGCAAAACTATTATAAACATGTAATTAAGTTAAGAATATCTAGGGTAAATCTCGTTTATTACTGGGATGCCCTTGTGTCTAGCCCTATAAATAGAGGCTCTAATGTTTGTATATTCTACTAATGAATAGAATTTTCCCCTTCTTCTTCCCCTCTATTTTGTGTCTCTTGTCCTTTGTCTTCTATATCACAACACGTTATCAGCAAACGTAGCTTTATCACTGAGCAGCGGCTGAAGAGAACCCCATTCTATTTATTTACTTTCTTTTAGTCACATATATCATACGAGGTTTAGTTTTTTGGGGTTGTGATACAGTCCAAGTTTGGAACAATTTCTACTGTTCTATGCCTTCCAACTAATTATTTTAATATTGATTTAATTTTGTTTGATAAATCGTGAGGTGTATTCTAATACTAACACTTCTTTGTCTTTTTTTTCATGTACTCGACTGATTGGATCAATACCTTGTTCAACTAGCCATCAAAGAAAAGATAGCCTTCGATTTGAACAAAAGAAGAAAGGTCGCACAACAACGTGTAACCTTTCTCCGATCAATCCGCCGATACTTTTATACAGGCACGAAACTATGGCATCTAGTTTTGTTTGAACCATAGAGATTGAGAATCTAAGATAAGTTGTTACAAGTATATATATATATATATTTTTTTCACTCTTATTTATATAGATGACTAATGGCGTAATAAATATATTAATATTATAATTTCGGTACCATAGTTGATATTATGGTATATTGTTATATATGGGTAATGAACTTTTATAAACATATTTGATTTCCTTTCTTCTCTTATTCCTTTTTCATAGAGAAAGAAAAATAAAATAAAAATCCATTGAAAGATGGTATACAATTTCTATTTCTTTCATGAAACTGTAATCACCAAAAATTGGTGTCATCGCGATTTAGCTACCTTTACGGTAGTTAATCATATGCATGGTTGAAAAACCTACGGCCAATTAATTTGGGTATCTTCGTCTATTTGATGAAGATCATGTGATTTTTATAATCGGTTTCTATTTTTTTTTAAAGAAACCATCTATCAACCACGAAGTGGATTTTCCCTATGTGATGACTAAGTTGAAATGTTTTTTTCTTCTCGTCGATGTAATTTTGGTGTATCATATATACTAACTATATTGGTTTTCTCCATCAATTCAACGAAGGAGATGTTAAAATAGGCATTCTAAGAAATTTTAGCCAGTTTGAGGATAATTGTTTCAACAAACATTTATCAATCATGGTTTTATTTTTCTACTAATAAACCATTATTTTCCATTTCTTACGGGAAACCATGGATTCCTTAACAACGAAAATGATCTCTTTATCTTCTTAAAAAGAATCATATAAGCCAATTGATTTGGTTTTCCCTATCGATCCTAAAGGGATATATAAAATATCGTTATTATGATAAATTGCAAACACCAAGTGGAATTGTTGCATTCTTAAGGGATATTGAGCATTTTTTTCCCTCATGATAAATCTCCAAAATTTGATATAGTTCAACTTGTAGTTGGAATTGGACACTAAAGATCAAAGGGTGCGCACTCGGCTTGTTAGCCTATCTTACTAGTCTTTGTAAACTATATTGATCTTAAAATTAATTTATTTTGATGAAATATAGTGTCCATAATTTCATTCTTAGGTGAATGGATATCTCGTCGGCCTTATAGGTTATTGGAGATTTGGAGATTTGGTTGCAAATTTTGTATGCTTTTTGCTATAACAAATAAAATCCAGGTTGATGTTCAATTTTGTATGTCAAGTAGACTGCAATACTATTTTATTTTTGGACAATTTTTTTTTATGGCTCTTGAAGTCAATATCAATCGTCCAAAAATTATTTTGAGTATATGTCCATGAGTAAATCAGATAATACTTTACGATTGTTTTCGTATATGAGACGAAAATATTTCCGCCATAATCAGGGGGAGACTAGACGTTGGTGTTCACTAACTTAAGAGTTATATCAATTTCTCTCCCATCACGATCAAATCGATTAAGGCTGTCATTATATGATTGGCGTGAAATTTCGCATTTCGCTTTTATATAAGCTTTTACCTCTTAAGAGGAAATCCAATCACATGTAGCAGACAAGTAGTGTTCTATAAGAGGATACAGGTAGTGCTCCAATTGAGTGTACCAAATTCACATTCTCAATTATAATATCTTCTCACTTGAATATGAGGAGATTATAATGCCCGTGGGCGCTGGTACCAGTAATTGATTAAATTTTTCAATATATGCATACACTTGAGAATTGTGTCGGCTTATAGTAAGCTAAATTATTGTCGAATATTCATTTAAAGTAGCTATTGAAATAAATGATGGTGGTTGTGAACCGCTCTGCAGAGGAATACCGACATATGTGATTGGTTGGAATACAATCCAAATTTGATTGGATTGATTTCTCGATTAACGCAATTTTGGATCCAAGACTTGACACCTTAAAAGTTCCAAGCATATTAATTATAGGTTGGTGTAGTCATATTGCGTCTTTATACGAGAAATTTCTTCGTTGTAAAAACGATTTAAGGGTTCTATTTTTCTTAGACCCTAGGATTGATTATATAATTTATTTATTTTTGTTCTCCATGTATGATGCTTTTGGCGTGGTAGTCCTTGAAGGACTCATATTACATTTACTCAAGAAATGTGGTTGGGAACGCATTCAAATTTGTTATCCTTGTGGGATTCAAATTATATTATGGCAGCCACCTGACTCTATTATGTCAGGTTGTACAATCCTCTATGTGTTTTTTAGAAATTTGGTACAAGACCAAAAATCCGGATTACTTAGTTGATGATATCAACTTTATAGGTCTCTCGAGGAGTCCTTAGAAACACAAAAATCCACGCTTTAACAGCATAAATTCTATTTTTTTTCTTCTTAAATCTGCAGTTAGAATTATGCTGCTTAAACTCGTCTTTGATATAGACTAGAGTTATTATTTTGATGCTTGTTTTATGTAAAACTCATATAGTTGGGTTAGCATCCATAAAAACGTCAATAGTTGTACTCTTTTCCTTTCATTTCAGGTTTTCTCCCATGTGGTTTTCCTGACAAGGTTTTAATGAGGCAACATTTCGCAGACGATGAATTTTTATTCAAAATGTTGATATTGTGCTCTTTTCCTTCGTCCAAATATTATTTTTTCCCATTGGGTTTTTACTGGAAAGGTTTTTAGTGAGGCAATTTAATTCAACATGGTGGTCATCCAAGGGGGAGTTGTATTAATTTTGGTTGATGGATTCTCACCATTAACTAGGTCACATTGTTAGACCACATCAACATAACTATCTCTTATGAATTTTGATATCATTCTGATCCATATAAGGTATGACTACAAATTTTGTACACCTATGGTGCTGTAAATGTGTATTGGCACTTTCTTGAAGAAACTACATCAACTACTTTTGCAAATCATCTCCGAGAAGTTAGCAATCCAAGAAGCAAGTCCTCAATGTATTTGAAGAAGCACGAAGACTTGAGAACACTACCATTAGAAGACTAACACAAAAGAAGACTTCATCAACTGGAAAATTTCTCACGAAAGCATTGCTATCTCCAGCATTCAAGAAATTCGTTAATCAAAATTGGCTCGACTAGAAGATTTACAAGCCAAGATTTTACTGAAATACTTATCAGGGGGGGTATCAAATTAGAAGTTATTTTATTGGACTATCACGTTGTACTCTTTTTCCTTCATCAAGGTTTTTCCCATTGGGTTTTCCTTGTCGAGGTTTTAATGAGGCAACATTTGTGTGTCCAATTTTTTTTTAAAGTTTTCTCAATTGTACTCTTCTCCCTTCGATTAGTTTTTATCCTTTTGGAATTTTCTGACAAGGTTTTAACGAGGAAATTAGCTTAGACACAATGTCATCAGGGGGAGTGTTATAAACATGTAATTAAGTTAAGAATATCTAGGGTAAATCTCGTTTATTACTGGGATGCCCTTGTGTCTAGCCCTATAAATAGAGGCTCTAATGTTTGTATATTATACTAATGAATAGAATTTCTCTCTCTTCTTCCCCTCTATTTTGTGTCTCCTTCTCTTTTTCTCTATTACATAACACGTCATCAGCACCCTCTAACCAACCGAGCTATATGATTATCTCTCGTGGAAATCGACCGGATGGCTGATCTTTTAATAAAGAATCTTCCACATTTGGAGAATTATTTCTTAACCTTTGTTATTATATTAACATAATATATATAAGTTGGTTACGTTTGATTCATATTGGGCTTCTAACTTTCTTTTTGTCTTTATGTAGATTTAATTGAATCACTATGATGATTCCTATCTCACACAGGGCACATGATACCATGACGAGGAGCTCGTTATCGCAACAGTATTTTCTTTTTCTTCTCGCTATTTCTTATGATGTTATATTAATTAATTGTTTAATGTCAATGTTAATGGGAGATAATGCTCTTTTCTTTTCTACACGCATCAAAGTGATCCCTTGGATATGTCTTGGCATCTCCAACCATCAGTATATAATTGTTGATTATTACCGTAATTCTGGAATCTCGTTTTACCGGTGTATCTTGCATCATCGACTATTCCTCCATGTTGGATTTTATATAATATATCTTCCCAACTACGAGAATATGATTATTGTCATTCTCGATTTTTTTTTTGGTACCATTAAAATCCATTGGTTAATCTTATATAAGACATGGTCTATATTAATGGGATACCACTGATTTTTTTTATTTTTTTTTTGTATAAACTGATTTTTTTATTATTTTTTTCTCTAATTTTCTCCATAGAGAAAGAAAAAATAAATCCATCGAAAGATGGTTTACAGTTTTTATTCCTCTAATAAAACTGTAATCACCAGATACTAATGTTTTCTTGTTTCTCTAATTTTTTTCATAGAGAAAGAAAAAATAGTTTACAATTTCTATTTCTTTAATGAAATTGTAATCACCAAAGATTGGTGTTATCACAATATATTTACCTTTATGGTAAATAATCACGTGCATGGTTGAAAAACCTCCGGCCAACTAATTTGGTATCTTTATCCATTTGGATTTAGATCATGTGATTTTATTTGTGGTTTCTATTTCTTTACAAGAAACCATACATGGACCACAAAAGTGGATTTTTCCATTGTGATGACAAAAACGATGATTTTTTTATATTTTGTCGATACAAATTTGGTAAATCGTAGTTCGAAAACGAACTTGCACCTTCAAATATGGTTTTACTAAATAATAAACTATTGACTTCTATTTGTCTAAGAAAACCATTCAACAACCACAAAGTGGATTTTCTCTAAAAATCATAACGATAATGATTTCTATATTTTCTCAAAGAAATCAATTAGCCAATTAAGTTTGGTTTTTCCCTATCAATCTTAAAGGGAAGTATTCATAAAATATCTTTATTAAAAATACCAATAAAATGAGGAATTGCGGCATTCCTTAGGGATATTGAGCAATTATTGTTTCCTAATGATAATCTCCAAAATTCGGATTATTCCACTTGTTGGAATATCGAAAGACACATAAGATCAAAGGGTGCACCCAGCTTGATTAGCCAATATTATAGTCCTTGTAGTGACTAAATTGATCTTGAAATTAATATTTATTTTTTTCATAAAGAAGTGTCCACAATTTTTGTTTGTTAATCTTTTTGGAGTTTTATTTGCATATTATATATGTTTTTGGTTGTAATCACAAAAATCCATGGTTGATGGTAAATATGTATGTCTATTAAAACTACATTTTTTTTCCGAAAGACATATTTCATGAGTATGTCCTCGATTTAATCGGATAATACTCTACGAAACTTGTTTTCGTATATGAGATGACAATTTCCGCCAGAATCAGGGGGAGACTCTATGCTATTAGAGGTTGACATTAATTAACTTAAAGGTTATATCACTTGTCTCCTATCATGATCAAATCGAAAAAGGCTGTCATTAAATAGGCGTGAAAAATCTCATTTAGCTTTCCAATAAGCTTATGCCGTTTTAAAAGGCAAATCCAATCACATCTAGCAAACAGTAGCATTTTTATATATGCTACAAATATGCTCCAACAATCTATGATCGTACGATTCACATTCTCAAAATTAATATCTCCCCATTTGAATAATAGGAGATTATAACGCCCGTGGGCACTGGTACCAGTAAATTTTGAATTTTTCAAAGTATGCATACATTTGGGAATTATGTGGGATCGTAATAAGCTATAAATTGTCGAATATTCTTTTATATTATCTTTTGAAATAATAAATGATGGTGGTTGTGAACCCCTACCTCTGCAGAGGAATATTGACATATGTGATTGGTTGGCATACAATCCAAATTAGATTGGATTAATTTCTCATTAACGCAATTTTGGATCCAAAACTTACACCTTAAAATTTCCAAGACTATTACTTACAGGTTAGTGTAGTTATAACGCGTTATACGAGAAATATGTTCCTTTTTAGGACGATTTAAGGGTTTTATTTCTGCTCAAACCCGATGATTGATTCAATAAATTTTTGTTCCCTATGTATAATGCTTTTGACATGGTATTCCTTGAAGGACTCATATTGCATTTACACAAGACATGTGATTGGGAACATATTTAAATTTGTAATTCTTGTATGATTCAAATTATATTCAGACAGCCACCTGACTCGATTGTGTTAGGTTTTAACAATCCTTTCTGTGTTTTTAGAAATTTGGTACAAAACCAAAAATTCGAATTAATTAGTTGATGACTTCAATATTATAGGTCTCTTGAGGAGTCCTTAAAAACACAAAAATCCATGCTTTAGCAGCATAAATATTATTTTTCTTAAATCTGCAGTTAAAATATTAAAACTTGTCTATAATATAAACACCATAGTTGTGATTTTGATGCTCATTTTAACACTCATATAGTTGAGTTAGCATCCATAAATCCTCAAAAGTTGTACTCTTTTTCCTTTGTTTCAGGTTTTGCCCCATGTGGTTTTCCTGACAAGGTTTTAACGAGGCAACATGACATTTCTTTTATTTTATTTAAAAATGTTGATATTTGTGCTCTTTTTCCTTTGTCCGTATATTTTTTCCCGTTGGGTTTTTAATGGCAAGGTTTTAGTGAGGCAAATTATTTAACATGGTGGTCATCCAAGGGGGAGTTATATCAAATTTTGGTTATTTGGTGGATTCCCACCATTAACTAGGTCATTTTGCTAGACCACAATCTCCTATGAATTTGGATATTATTATAATCCATATATGGTATGATCACAAATTTTTTTCACATATGCAACTGTAACTAAATATTGGCACTTCGTTGAAGAAATTACATCAACAACTTCCGCAAATCATCTTCGAGAAGCTAGCAATCCAAGAAGCAAGTTTTCTTATTTATAATTAGTTTAAATTATAAAACTTAATCGTAAATAAGTGTTGTCAATTTCCCATAATTATCTAACCATAATTATTATTTTTGTCGTTATATAGCTTTAACGAAATATTAGTTAAGTTAATTTATACATAATACTAATTGATAAATGTTAACATTATTTAATTAAAATTATTACTACTTTAATTATCATACATAATTACTATTATAATATTTTATTATTAAGATTGACGGTGAACTATTATTCTAACTACTCTTAGAAATATTATTAAGTTCCAAAAATATTATTAACATTTGTGTAATTATAATTTGTTTACTCTTTATATCATATAAGTCAATGTGTTCAGTAATTTTCTTTGTGATTTACAAGATCTATCAATGATACTAAACTCACTATTTTATAGTATTAGATTGTTTACGTTTTCATACATTTTAAATTAATTATTCTCAAATTCCTATTAACTAAAGTACTGGTGTACCCTATAAATTTTACTTCATTACACAAACAAACAAAACAAGCAACCAAATAAATCTTTTAATTATTAATAGCTTTTAGTAATTAAGATTTATCTCACAACCCAACCCAGTTCTAAACTAATCTAGTTTACTAACTAGCACTGGCTAATTCTAACTATTCCCATATAAGATCTAATAATGAGCTCTGATACCAACTTTTGTAGCGCCCCCTAAGCTAGCAGCTGACTAATCCAATTAAATTAACTAAATAAAAAGGCACTAAAATCTAAAACATGCACTTAAGCATTCAGTTAAGAAATGCGATACAGAACTTAACCCAAATCTAACCCCGCTCAGAAATATATATACAAGATCTTTTCTCAAATGATACATATATAATAGTCAATTGATTTTTAAATAAAATATACAACATAATAAATATAATGTAAGATAATCAACTAACGAAGTCAACCCGTGAAGCTCTCATTTGCAATTACGATCTGTCATCCGTAAACTGAAGTGGGAATAATTAACATTTAACCTTCTAAGTAATCATAAGAAAGATTTGGAAAACAATACATGTTTTTCCGAAAACATTAAGCAGTGACTAAGTCACTGAAATAATCATACATGTATATGGACAAACTCCTTCTTCAAACAATGTATAATATGGTTGTAAATCCCTACCCGACAATTCACACCTAATAAATATGGACGCCACCAAGACCATGGTGACCAGTACTTTAAACAATAAAAGCTGAATTAAAGTAGGTATAAATGTGAAGGAGCGTATCCTATATACCACAAGTGGAAATTCTCATTTCCCATAACAATTCATGTTGACGACGAAACAATACAAGTCCTTTCCACATCGTGGAAAGATTCACAGAAATAACAGGATTATCATAATGCATTTTAAACAAAGCATGGAATTCACGTACAGACAATGTATGAGTTTGTTAAGCATAAACTTTTATAAAAGCGACAATAATGAATACAAAGAGTCAAATGCATTCCCACACCTTTTGATGACAAGCCACGCCTACCTCGCGATCCACGATCCACTGGTTCATCCTTTGAATCGATCGTTGTTAATAACGAACTGTTAATCACACAAGTAGTCTAAGAAACGAGCAAGAATGGCTCATACAAGAATCATATAATTCTATCTAATGGTTCTACCCCTTTTCGTTCCTTAACTTTAGCGTAGCTATGAGTTTACTAATCCAATTATGTTGATTATATAGTCCATAGCTAAGTCTTGTGAATATCTACAACTTGTAGAAGAAGTCAAAGTCTAATTCGGACCACGAGAGGTCCAAAACATCTAACTAAGAAAACTACCCCAAGCCCAAGTCCACTAAGTCAACTAACAGTCAAACTAACGGTCAATGGTCAACTAACAGTCAATGTCCAGGTTAAGTCAATGTCCAGTGTCAATAGTCAACGAGTCAAACCTGAATCGGTCAACGATTCACCTCAGATCAAGATAAGGAAAACTCAGTGAGTTAACTCAATCTACAAGACTGATTCAGGTGAGTCAACAAATCCGACTCAGTCAGAAAAACCGAAATTGCCTAAGTAAACTAGTCACACATCTGACTGGGATAACTAATAGCTTAATTCTAACTCTACTTCTTACATTCTCATGTTCTGGTTTAACATTTCAATTTCAAATCAAATACAAACAACTTTGAATTTCAATTAAACTTTGACCCGCTCATTCTTCATCTAACAGCAACCCAAATCACTAATTAATTTTCTGAAGAACTCATCATAATCACCAAAACCCTAACTTGGTTCTCTTTGTTCTAATTCGTCAACCTCTAATTAATTTTATTTACGAATTAAAACTACACCATCTCCTTCATCATCCAACATACTCATCAAATAAATCCAATCGATTAATTCCCTTGCTAAATCTCGATCAAGCCGGTAGAAGGTCGAACAGAGAAGAGAAGAAAGAAGAAAATGAGAAGGAAGAAGAAGAATAAGAAAGATAAGAAGAAAAGAGGTGTGGGTATATCTTCTCGATTTAATCCCGATAAGATCAAGGAAACACTAAGGTACTCACGAGATTTGATAAGGGGAGGCAAAATGGTTTGTCTACAAAATGACTAATCTGTCCTTCATACTCAACTGATGATAACTTCTTCGCTCGGTATTCGTATGACACGTTCGCGTAGTCCATTCCACGTAACTTTTCGAGATCTATCTAACGATACTAGTTTCGTATGTAAATCGTTGTTAGAATAATTCCTAATAATTAACGTTCGAGTTACACTAATCGAGTAATTAACAACTAAGACGTCTCTTGACTGGTCTAATATCGTTGACGAGCTCGAAAGTCCTTACACCACGCCACCATATTGGCCTTCACTACGCGGATATCAAAACGAAGGCGTGCAACAATAAACGGTTGCCCTTCAATCCCAGGAGCCAATCCTGGACGTCTAAGGTTACCAAACGACCTTTGCCCCAAAACCCTAGCTTGGTCACGCACCTAGCCCAAGCTAGTCACGCCATGCGCCTATGTCAAACCCTTGGCCCCACGGGCCAAGCAAAAACAGCACCTAGCCCAAGCTAGTCACACCATACGCCTATGGCAAACCCTTGTCCCTACATGCCAAGCCAAAACCGAACCTATCCCAATCTAGCCACGCCATGCGACAATGGCAAACCCTTGGCCCCACATGTCAAGACAAAACCGCACCAAGCCCAAGCTAGCCGCGCCATTCCAAACACACTCTGCCTTGGCCCTAGCTATGCTAGTCACACCATTCCAAGCCAAATTCCCTTGCCTTGTCCCTAGCCACGCCATGCGCCCATGGAAAACCCTTGACCCACATGCCGAGCCAAACTAAACCTATCCACGCCATGCCAAACATACTTTTCCTTGGCCCTAGCCATGCTAGTCACATCATGCCAAGCCAAACGCCCTTGCATTGGCCCTAGCCACGCCTTGCGTCCATGGCAAACCCTTGGCCCCACATGCCGAGCCAAACCTAGCCAAGCTAGACGCGCCATGCCAAACACACTTTGCCTTGGCCCTAGCCATGCTAGTCACATCATGCCAATCCAAACGCCTTTGCCTTGGCCCTAGCCACGCCATACGTCCATGGAAAACCCTTGGCCCCACATGCAAAGCCTAACCACACCCTAGCCGGGCCACCTTGTTGGCCTTCCCTACGCGGCCACCAAAACGAAGGCGTGCAACAATCAACGGTTTCCCTTCAATCCCAGGAGCAAATCCTAGACATCCAAGGTTAGCAGACGACACATGGTAACTTTTGGCCCGAAACCCTAAGTTTGGCCACGCCAAACCATGACATGCCAAAGGCATGCCAACCTAGTCGCGCCACCACGTTGGCCCTCACTACGCGTCTACCAAAACGAAGGCGTGCAACAATCAACGGTTTCCCATCAATCCCAGGAGAAAATCCTAACCATCCAAGGTTACCGGACGACACATGGTAACCTTTGGCCCGAAAACCTAAGTTTGGCCACGCCAAACCATGCCATGCCAACGGCATGCTAACCTAGCCGCACCACCATGTTAGCCCTTACTATGCGGTTACCAAAACGAAGGCGTGCAACGATCAACGGTTTCCACTCCTCTCAAGATACAAAATCTCGACCGTCGAAGGTCACCAGGCTAGCAAGTTTCCCGATATTGACTTGTCAAGCCACAACAACATGCTACATGTTTTCAAAAAACATTCGAGACATCAACACAAACTGGGGAATCCTCTTTGGGTATTGGTTTGACGGTTTACAGCGTGCGGCGTATACTACGCCCGTCATAAGGAAGTGTCATAAGGGTGAGGCGGTTAGTAAATACGGGAAGTTATGTGTGAAACGTTCATGGGACATAAAGCACATGCGTTAACAATTTTATAGGACATCAATTCCATAACGTTAGCAGTTTCATGAAAACCAGTTTCATGCGTTAACCACTTTATGCAACATCAATTCCATGCATACGGTTACTACCTCCTCCCATTTACTTCCCTACTCCTTAATGAGACCAGAGTACGTTTTTACTCCGACTTGTATAAATAGGTCTTACCTATTTCCATTGAACAACAAATTCATACGTGAGATACAACACTCAGAAATACTTACTTGATAGCTCACCTTGTTAGCTCTCTCACTTTTCTGATAAAAAGTCGTAGTAACCCAACTACTCTTCTAGAATCAACTATTCTGGTCTTACCACTTTCCTTGCTTCCCTCCCCAAAACCAACCCATTCTCCTCCACTTTGTGACCGAAGCAAGTCTGGAATGACCATTTCTTGGTTTAGGCCGGACTTGTACAGATTGATATCTCGAATCTAAAGTACTCCCTTGAAGTACATTATTTAGGGTTTAAATTGTTTCTCACCTGCACACCCGCAATTACCGAAATCAGCATAAACCATTTTCACCTATGAACAGATACCAACCCACTTTTTGACATCTTTTTTCAAGGTACCAAATCTATTCTGCAACTTATGAAAAGTCCTATCATACTTATTCCCAAAGCTTCTTACATAGGTATCGAATACCCGCTCCCAAAACTGGTTTGATTTTTGGTCAACCTCGGCAACACCATCAAGTGTAATGCTTATCCAAGACTTGGTGATTGCAACATCTTCGGATGTAGCATATTTTGTCATGGTTAAAAAAAAGTCTAGAGTTTGAAAGGTTTTGCAATGAATTTTAAGAAGATGGAGAAAAAAAATCTAGAGATTGAAAGGTTTTGGTCTTAGCTGAGAAGTGATCAATCTATAGGGAAAATTTCGAATTCAAAAAAGTATCCGTTGAAACGCTATTGTTAATAGCATTTATTTGTGAGTCATTGATTAGAAGGAGCTGTTAAAGATCTGGTGGTTAGAAAGGAAACACAATTCTTAATAGCGTTTGGCGCTATTCTTAATAGCGCCAAACACTATTCTTATTAGTGCTTTTCTTGAAAAACATCCAGAACCTAAGCCAATTCCTCAAGTTCCACATTTAGTTTTTTTTCTTCTCTTTTGAAAATCCATACTTAGTTTTTTTTTATTCTCTTTTGAAAACAATAAAAACCATAAATAATACAAGGAGAATCTTAATGTTTCTTAATTTTAAAATCCAGAAATCATAGGATTGCAACCAAGTTGCTTACATACTGAAATTTCATTCGAAATCTTACGAAAAATGACTAAAGATGTTCTTTGAAATCTTACGAAAAAAGACTAAAGATGTTCTGGTGGGTAAACATCGGTAGGATCGAATTCACCATCCGAACCGTCAAGGTCATCTGGTAGTGAATGGGGATATTCTGGTGGCATTTCACCGTCTATGAGACCTAGTCTATGTCGTATCCAAATGTGTTGAACAAGATCATTACGGAGTTGGAGATATGCCTCATCATTCCTTAACTCATGGTATGACCTCGATATTCCAGTAACCTGTCGTATTGGTTCGTTCACGACTTGACCCCAAATCTAAGGTACGTCTTTCATTCTCAATGACCATGTTATGCAAAATCAAACAAGCCTTGATAATAAAGTTTATATCCTCCCTATCCCAGTAAAATGTTGGATTTTTTATTATTTGGAACTTGTTTTGGAGAGTTCCAAAAGCCCTTTCAACATCCTTTCTCTTCGCTTGTTGGTATCTATGGAACAACGTATTAGCTGGCCGATTTGGAAGAAGAACTTTGAATGACGGCACAATACAAGACAATCGTGGATATATATTATCCGCCAAGTAGTAACCCTTGTCGTAGCTGTGGCCATTGATGCGGTAATTATAAAAAGATGTTAAACCATTAACCATCTTATCAAAAAAGTGGAGATTGAGCCAAGACGTTCAAGTCATTGTTCGACCCTGGCGTTCCAAAGAAACCATGCCAAAACCACCGATCATATGATGCCACGGCTTCTAAGATCATGGTAGGTTTTTTCTCATGCCCACGGAATGTATCTGTCCATGCTGTTGGACAATTCTTCTACCGAAAATGTATAAATCAATACTTCCAAGCATTCCAGGAAACCATCTAGCTGCATTTTCTGCCAATAATCTTTCTGTGTATTCTCTTGTAGTAAGTCGCATGTACCTTGGACCAAAGCGGCGAAAAATTACCCTGGTAAACCTCTTCACATACATATAGACGGTCGGCGCTCCTATATGGACATAATCATCTATGCTATTAGCGGATATGACTTTAAACAAACATTTCATTACGGCATACATCTTCATGTGGGGAGAGTGACCAAGTTTTCCGGTGCAATCAACTTGGAAATCAAAAGCAGGATCCGAAACAACTATTTCACTTAGAATACATAAGAAAAGAGGTCGATACATACCCAAACGTTGGTGGAACTTATTAGGGCCCCAAGTACAGTTAGGTCCAAAGTAGTCATGCATTATCCTTGCATCTCCGTCCTCTCATTGCGTGTCCATCATTTGTCGCGTCAATACTTCTTGAGGCACCGGTTGGAAGAGCCTATGCATTCTTTGAGTCATATACTGGTACACCACAATTGCTCTCTCCTCGCTATCATCGCCAATGCTAAGATCGATACCATATGTCATTAGTACATACCTCCTTAGCGGATTTTCATCGTCCATATTGCACCTGTAAATAAAACTCAAATACTGTAAGCATTCCAAGATTAGAAAAGAAAAGACATTCATTCAAAAGAAAAGATATTCATTCACACATTAAAAAATACATTCATTCAAAAGAGAATAATATAGAAAACACATTCAAGTTTTTTGAATTCATACAAAAGAAAATACTATCTGTTTTTCTACATTAAAACCATCCATTTCATTAAGGAGAAGACATTCTATGTTCCCGAATCAGTTGGTTCTAATCCCAAAATCCTAGACATGTCATAATTACTAAAGAGAAGACATTGTAGTGGTATGTGCCAATAAAACTTTTGAAATCACCCATAATAAGAAGTATCGAGTCATAATCTCCCAATTTTCATCATTAATTGGATTGTCCTTGATATAGTTTGCGAGGCAACTAATAGGAAAATCAGGTGAGTGCTTGTTGTAGTGTGCAGACCCATGCAAAGGTCCAAAGTAAGTATCCTCTAGCTGTTGATTTTCTTTACTTTTCCGTTTACTTGTAGCGGCGTGTTCCAATCTTCTACGACCATTTCCAATAGGAATTCTGGTTAAGTGAACAAAGTCTAAAGGAGTGAAACCAATTTCCAATCTTCTAAACGTGATATCATGTTGTGTATCAAGTGGGTCTATAGTTGTAGAAATATGTTTCTCATCCGATTCTTTTGAAGTCAAGGTCATATACACATCCATATCCATAATCTATACAAAATCATCAAATAAAAACAATGTAGTCATACAGTGCACTTAAATTGTTTACATAATGTAACTAAAACATGTTAATTCTAATCTCATGGCAATTTCACAATGTTCATCATATAAAACCCTAAATTACACAATGTTCATCATCTAAAACCCTAAATTACATGTCAAATTCGTCATTGTTAGAATCAAAATTGTTATCATTCATCATACAATCGATAATCAAGCATACAATCAACAATCATATCTTCTAAACCCTAAATTTTATCAAATCATAATATAAACTCAAAATTACAATTCAACTAACCTTTCTTTGGACTCTCAATCAAATTGAGAAATTGAAGTATGCTTAGATTCCTTATATTGCAATTAATAAACCCTTTGAACCAATTTCACCGATTTGAACCATCATCCGAGAAATGAATTTTAGGTTTTCGTTTTTCTTTTTTTCACTCGACTGTAGAAGAAGATGAAATGGGGAGGGTCGATGGTGTTCTGGATTAAAAGAATTAAAAAGCGCTAATAAGAATGGCGTTTTGCGCTATTAACAATAGCGTTTTGCGCCATTAACAATAGCGTTTTGACCGTTGACTTGAGTCGAGCGCTATTCTTAATAATATTTGTCAGCGCTATTCTTATTAGTGTTTTCTGTGTTCCACCATTACACTTGCGTTTCTATCCACAATTCCAAGTGCTGAGGTGGCTTGGAAGATGGAAGATGGATGGATTCCACCGTAAGACTTGCTCTTAGAAATAACTAAACAAAACACTCGAACATCATTGGTCCATTGGAGTGAGGTTCTAAGTTATGAAGCCATGTACATTTGATTTAAGTTAATGAGTGGCCAGTACGAATTCAGTCAGCATAGTTTCAGTTAGTAAACACGAGTCTTTTTACTACAAGTAGTACTGACCGTTGGGTCAAAATAATAGCATTTCAGATATTGCATGGCTTAAGCGTGCCAGTGCGTTCAAACAAGAGAGCACAGTACCAATAGGTCTCTAACAATTATAATACAAGCTTGGTAAAGGGGCGACAAGAAATGGTTGAGGGGCGGCAACCTAATAAGACAAAAAAGGTCATTACAAGTAAATTCAAGTGCCCCTTATCTATCATCATCTGGAAATGACTAATTAGCCCTTATTGTTAATAATCAAGTTTAGTAATGATAATCAATATTAGTGTTGATAATCAAGATTAGTGTTAATAATTAATTTTCACTTATTATAACTCTAAAATCAGATTTTTAGAGTTATAAAAAAAAAATTAGAGAAGAAAAAAGAAAACTTATGTGATACTTGTGAAACCCTAGATTTTGATTCACTCAACCAAAATGAGTGATTCCAGTGACCCGATATACTTCTAAATTAGTTCCAATTATCTTTTTCTTGCTCAAAATTATCTAAATTACATAACAAAATCAAAACTTTTGAATTTTCAGAAGAACTTACGGTTGCAATTTTGCTCGTGACCAACCGTAACTCTTAGTTACGGTTCGTAATTTATCAAATACCAACCGTAACTGGTTAAATTTGGGGAAGATCCAATCGTAAAACCAGTTACGGTTGTTAATTAAGTTTGGGAAACAACCGTAACTAAATTACGGTTGGTAACTAATGAATCGATACCAACCGTAACTACCTACGGTTGGTGTGTCAACTTAACCTTTGAACCGTAAATCATTATTTGATAAATTCTTAAGACACAGGATTATTTACGGTTGGTATGGTTGTTTGAGTAACAAACCGTAACTCAATTACTGTTGATAAATATGGTGCAAATAAAAACCGTAACTGAACATATTCACAAAAGTAAGAACTTACGGTTGGTATTTGAGTTCAAACCAACCGTAACATCAACCCAATCTACAGTTACGGTTCGTATTTGAGTTATTACCAACCGTAACTAGCATAAACCCAGAAATTTCAATTTCAATTTTCATACAAAACCCTAATTTTTGATATAAAATTAACTTAAATCCAACACGATAAACTAAACCCTAACTGGGTTTTTCCAAACATTTTTCAAATCGCCGATTAATCGAAGACGATGATATTTTCGGTTTTAATGGAGGTTAGGGTTGATGGAGGAGAAGAGAAGATGAAAAAAAAAACTGATTTGATTTTGGTTAATTAAAAAAAATTGATTTAATTTTAGATAATTTAAGGTGAAAGAGGTAATCTAGTCAATCTACACCACTATAGGACACCCCATAACCAATAAGAGGGACATTACTATCACACTTGTCGCCCCTCTACTATTTCTTGCCGCCCCTTTACCAAGCTTGTTATAATAGCTTTGATTGAAGATCCTTAAGTGGGGACATTAATTTCAAATTGAATTGCTCAAGTGTCAAGTCACATATGGAAAGGTTGGTTGGTATATAATTTTGTTTTTAGGCAACTATATTGTTTGCCTTTAAAAAGAAAATTTGATTCGTCGTAAATAAGCATCCTGGAAGAAGAAGATTTTTCACCGAATTTTCTTTTCCGTTTGTGTGAAAATTACTAGTTTATGTAGAGTAGAATGTCGAAAACCCGACAGGCATGCAGTGATTGAACCAAAACGGCAATAAGCATTTGTCGTCCAAATACGTCTTTAACCGGCACAAGACAATTAGGCTAGTTAACAGTAAGCCTAATGTAACCGCGGAATATCCCACAGTCACACCCAAATGATGTTTTTTTACATCTAAATAAATTTCAACTTCATCTAACTTCCGAATCACTAAAATGATGATTTGAAGTGTTAAAAGTATAAGAGAGACACACAAATCTACTAAAATGTTTAAATAGGCAATTGATTTACATGGTGAGACTGCATTAATGAGTTTTGGAGCTTTTAAGATCTAGTTTTTTGGGAAGAAGAAGAAGAAGATAAGGTCAAATAAAATCTGATCTCTCTCCTCCTAAAAATTCCAACCTCTATTACAATGGACCAAGTCCTTTATTTATAGGGAAAACTACATAATGGCTGACAACCCATTTTACTTCGCTGACAGCTCATTTCACTTCGCTGACATCTTATTTATTTCGCTGACAGCTCATTTTACTTCGCTGACAGCTGTCATATTTCTTGCGTAACGATCCACACTTCGCATGCTTTACTTCGAATGCTCTACCTTTTCTTGCGTAACGAACCACACTTCGGGATGCTACTTCGGGATGTTACTTCGATGGGTTACTTGTGCAAGTCTTCTTTACCTCGCTAATTATCATCTTGCTATCTTCAGGTCTTACTTCGCAGCCTCGTCCTATCTCGTACAAACTAAACTATCTTGGTTAAGTTACTCCACCATTCGTAATGCGCCACGCGTCAAGTGTGATTTTTGGTACCTACATTTTGCCCTATTTTTCTTGAGTGTTGCTTGAAGAGCGATTCTTGAGAAAAATCTATCTTCGTGTAGTCTTTTGGAGCGATACGTGTGGTGCTTGAGTAGGTTACTTTGATCTTTGTTGACGAAGGATCGAGCGAAAGAATAATAACTTGAAAAAGTATATACTTGCCTCTTATTCTTTTGCTAGGTTCCGAAGTCTTGTTGTTGTACAGAAGTATCATTCCCGAAGTATAAGAAGTACGAAGTATGAAGTGATCTTCAAGAAGCATAAGAAGTACTTAATCCCCGAAAATATAAGAAGTATCAATCCTCAATTTTGTTGTTGTTGGGACGGTTCATTGCTTTTGATTTTTCCCTTGCGTGCTTGGTTGTTGGTTTTTCATGTTGATGAGTAGTAGCGAGGTGTCGTGTTGCATGTAAAAAGCTAAAGTTGACGAGATAGCACTTGATTCGTATACTTTATTGTCGTTGACGAAGTATGGAGTGGGCGAGATATCTTCATTAGTGAATGTACCGAGTTTCTTCTTTCCGAGTTTTGGCCTTGAAAGTTGATTTTGATGATTTGATTCCGAGTTTTCTTTTCTTCATCCTTGTGCGAAGTCCATTGTAAGTACTATTTTGAGCTTTACCGATGGTGACCTTGTGTTGATGTTGCCCTTGACGAGTTGATGGTATCCCTTCTTGTTCTTGCCTTGCCTCATTGTAGCTTTCTACATGATATTGTTTCATTTGTAGCTTATCGTCCTTATAATTTGATTTATATCAAATCCAAAAAATTTGAAAAAATTTCCGCGAAGTGTATAATGTGCATTTTCCCATATATGTGTGCCTCCTTTTGCTTTGGTATATGAAGGGACTAAATCTATCCGAAGTAAAAGTAATGTGCTTCATCTTTATTGCCTTTGCCCTTGTTTTGCTTGATATCTTACTATTATATAGCGAAGTATTGATAAAATATCCTCCATTGGTTCATATACATGCGAAGTATCCTTAGAAGTATATAATCCGAAGTATAAGAAGTACAAAATCCGAAGCATATAATCCGAAATGTATAATCCGAAATATATAATTCGAAGTATAAGAAGTATTCATGAAGCACTCGTGGCGATAAGTATTGTCTTCAAGAAGTATGAATAATAAGAATTCCCGAAGTGCTATTGCATGATGTATGTTGGATGAATGTATGTATGTTATGAGTGAATGCTATATGTATGAAATGATAAGATTTTTCTATAGTAATTATACTTACTTTGCATTCCTTTGCATTCCTTCTCGTTCCCATCTCGTATGTAATTATACCTCGTTGCCTTTTAGGGCATGTTCCTGCATTATTAATATTCAATTCATAGCATAAACAAATTAATATAAATATTATCATATGCAATATTTCAATTGCAAGTACTTTTTATGCAACGTAAGAAGTACTTCTTAGGATTGTGTGACTTAGCGTTACTAGATAACGCCTTGTAATGGATTAATCTTTGACTTGCAAAGATTTGTGTGATCAAGCTTTGTAATGTGCTTGCCTCTTTGCTTTGCTTTGTAGTATATACCTGCCTCTTTGCAAGTATACACTTGCCTTTTGTTTTGCCTCAGGTCTCATGTTTTTCCTCACATCTCTATCATCAGTTCGGGGTCTTATTTTGCCTCCTAGTTAAGGTCTTATTATTCCCCACCCCGTTGGTCAGGGCTTTTCGACGAAGTCTCAGGCGCTCTTTACTCTTGCGAAGTAAAAATCCATCAACCTCGCCTTATCTCGCTCATTGAGGTCTTATTATGCAACAATATCACAGGCCTACCTACTCCCGTGAGTACTAGCCCTGTAACATTGCCGAATTTTGTGGTCACTCAGCTCCCTAAAGGAGGGTGACGTCCCTTCCCCTCTGAGTACCCCCGTGCTTTTGGGCTTAGGTATCAGTTATTTCGTGACCTCGTGCCCTTTCGCCGATGTGGCTCTTGGTTACGAAGTCACACCCTAGTTGAGTTGGTTTTGAGACCGAGCGGAAGAACTACACCAGGCCATCTTCTTCTCTACTGGCTCGTTCTTACACCCCTTACTGAGTGGTTACCCAATTGGGGCCCCCGACGGATGGGTCTTACTTTTTGCCCCTAGCTGATGGTTGTTAGCCATATCCGAGATTGTCTCGTGACGCGCGTTAGGTATTACATTTGCCTCTTGCACTCTGTGCGAACTAGGTTGCACGCCACGAGGTCTCAGCCTCCCTAAGTAGAGGTTTTATTAAGGACTTACGATCGCCTTTTTCTTTTGTAGCCTCCTAGTGAGGTCTTGCTTCTCGCCCAAATTTTCTTTCTTTGCTTTTCTTTCTTGGGCCTTGCTATTGCCCTTTTTCTTTAATCTCTTTAGCTTGTAGCTTTGTTTTCTTTATCTCAGCATGTCATTCATTCTTGTTGTTGTGTGTTGTTGTTGTGATTCGTTGAGTTTATAGCTTATCTCGCTATGATGGAAGTTCGTTGTTGTCGCATAAGATGACATTTTTATCTCTAGCTGTTTCGGTGAAGTAATTGAGCATCGCTGGTTCCACTGGAGTGGCAAGATTTAATCTTGTTGGTTCCATTGAGTTGCATCACCTTGACTTCGTTGGTGAGGTATTGGTTTGCGAAGTGATATCACCGTCTCCTTTGGGTTGTTGTGAACGAGACCGAGTGTTGTGGACTAACGAAATGGGGTATAAAGGGTATGATGGGTTTAGATTAGAGGTATTGAGTTGGTTTGGATTCGTTTGTGTAAATGAGTGGGTAAAATGTTTTGAATGAGTAGCTAGAAGGCTGTTTTGCTGAATTGACTCGTTTGTTATTTGGGCGAGTTAAACTCGTGGGACTTGAAGGCTCACGAAAATTCTGTGCGATGTTGGGTGTTGCTGTAGCAACGAAGTGAACCTGGTTTGGACTCTGAGTTGTTGACGATGTAGTCCTGATCTTCATGTCTTCTTTCTTTTCCTTTACTCACGACTCCCTTGGCTTTGGATGCTGTTCCGAGTTGTTGACGATGTTGGGATGTTATCCGAGTTATGCTCGAGGATAGACTGATGAGTCTGAGGAGCAGTCCGAGTTGATTACTCGAACACTATACGATCTTAATGGCGTTGATTGGTTTCGCATCTGTCATCGCCTCTGGTACGATACAGTGCTCTGTGTTGAGCTGTCCGATATGGATTGAGTCTGAGATTGGAACTTGCTTGAACATCATCGTGTTGGTCGACTCTGTTTTCCTCGCCTATGGTCTGAGATTGATGAGTCCAAGCTCTGGTTGCTCATTGCTTTGCCAGTAAGAGATGATTGCTTCCATTGAGCTGTCCGATTGACTCTGTAATTCTTCTCGAGTTGGTCATCCGAGATGGTACTGATGGTAGTCTGTAACCAAAGCTGCCCCGATATGATTTCGTTTAGCACCATTTTTATGAAACGACAAATCATTCAAGTGAGTAATCGTCATACGAATAAACTCGTTTGAGAATTGCTGTGAAAGACATCACGAGAAGAGATTGAAGACAAAAAGCCCTGAATAAGGCTAAGATGCCTAAAAATCCGAGTTCATGCTCTGGTTGTCTGTTGATTATCTGTCCGAGTTTGGTGCTCGGAGATGTAATACACCAGACCGATGGCTTGGCGAGTCCGAGATAGCTGGTGTGAGTGAGTAGCTGGGAAATGCTCCGATGTGATTTTGCACATCGTCTGTTCTCCTAACCCATCAATTTTCTGGTTGTATTGCTTGCCCGAGATTGGTTCTCAGAGGTGAACTGACGAGTCCGAGATATGTTGAATCATCATCGTGATGGCTGACTCTTGCTCCGGTGTGATTTCTTCCACCATTGTTTTTCTTGAACAACAAGCCAATTAGGTTAGCAGTCATGATATGAGTTGAGTTCATTCTATGCTATGTAAAACAGCATGAGGATATAGTGAAGAAAACAAGCAGGTTCAGTCTAGTATGTTGATGATAATCAACGATCGTGAATCACAGTTCGGTAGCCTCTCCGATGTAGCTCCTGATAGTCAGGGCGATGAGAACTGGTGACTGACTTCAATTGGTCAGCACGATGTAGCTTTGAAGCTTTCTTGATTCAACGGTTTTTGCTAAGGCTGCTCCGATATGACTTCGCAATCGTCAATTTTTGTATTAAAGAACAAGCCCTTGCTTTTGTAATAGATTTTTTCTGAAATTTTTTGTTTAAATCTTATAGATCTGAAAAATTAAGAACAAGATAAGAGAGATAGGAAGAAGAAATTCGTTTCCCAGTTGATGTTGATGACGAATCTGCTGAGTTCAGTGCTTGATGAAGTTTTTCTTCATCTTCTTCACATCAATTTCGATTTTTTTTTCTCTTTCTTTTGCTTAAGCTTTTTCTTAAGCCTCGTTCGGACGAGCACGAGCCATACAGTAGACCAAAATTTGGTTTCAACTAGATCTTCACTGGATCTCTTACATAACTTGCTGGTAATGAAGTATTAAAGTTCTCCCCTCCTTCTAGCGCCAAAATGTAACTGCGGAAGATCCCACAGTCACACCCAAATGATGTTTTTCTACATCTAAATAAATTTCAACTTCAAACCCATGGTACAATATCTAGATCTAACTTTCGAATCACTAAAATGATGATTTGAAGTGTTAAAAGTATAAGAGAGACACACAAATCTACTAAAATGTTTAATGTTTACATAGGCAATTGATTTACATGGTGAGACTCCATTAATGAGTTTTGGAGCTTTTTAGATCTAGTTTTTTGGGAAGAAGAAGAAGAAGATAAGGTCAAATAAAATCTGATCTCTCTCCTCCTAAAAATTCCAACCTCTGTTACAATGGACCAAGTCCTTTATTTATAGGGAAAACTACATAATGGCTGACAACCCATTTTACTTCGCTGACAGCTCATTTCACTTCGCTGACATCTTATTTATTTCGCTGACAGCTCATTTTACTTCGCTGACAGCTGTCCTATTTCTTGCGTAACGATCCACACTTCGCATGCTTTACTTCGAATGCTCTACCTTTTCTTGCGTAACGAACCACACTTCGTGGAGTTACTTCGGGATGTTACTTCGCTGGGTTACTTCGTGAAGTTACTTCGCTGGGTTACTTGTGCAAGTCTTCTTTACCTCGCTAATTATCATCTCGATATCTTCAGGTCTTACTTCGTAGCCTCGTCCTATCTCGTACAAACTAAGCTATCTTGGTTAAGTTACTCCACCATTCCTAATGCGCCACACGTAAAGTGTGATTTTTGGTACCTACACCTAATGTATACACTTCTTGCTTAACTACTCATTCAAAAGTTTTATCAAGATTTTGAACTTTGTTTCTAGTATCAAGATGCGTGCTGTGGACATGAATTAGTAAGATGGACGGACTACGAAGAGGTTTTTAATTTTACTACTAAAAAAAAAAAAAAAAAAAGATTTTGGGAACATGACATGGTTTCAGTTGCTATTTGTCCATTTGTCCATTTGGACCATTTGTTTTAGTACACGTGTTTGAGGTTCTAGAGTATTCTCGATGGCATTTTTGTGATTTAATTGATTCTCAGACCTGTATGTAGTCACAATTTAGGGTTTCCTTCATTGTTTGTATAAATTCCGAACGTTCCGCAACTCTATAGGCACACACCAGTACACCACTTCTCAACTCTCTCGACAGAAAGAAAACCACCGGCTCACCCGTTCTCAACAGAAAAAACTTCTCATTCACCTACCACCGTCAATAATGGCCGGAATCCAGGTCGTTGACAACCCAGAATTACCCGATAAAACACTTATCCCTCCAGCAACAAACAACTCACCCATAAATGAAGTTGATTCGAAGTTAGATCATTTCTTCTTGATGTCAGCTGTTATTGGAACTTTCTGCTTCCTGGGACTCATTATTGGTTTTGCGGATAATCATACAAAAGTAAAAGAAGCTATTAGAAACAAGGGTAAGCTACCAACTATAGAGACTGTGCAACATATTGAAATTGGTTTTCTGTTTCTTGGAGCTCTTTTAGCTGCTGCTATATCTATTTGGCCGTCATGGTTTGGAAACATAGTCGATTTCTTTGCTGGGTTTTTAGCAAAGTTTGATGAAAAGAAATGGTATGTTTACATGAAGGAGTTGTTGTTTACTCTCTGGACTTTTGGATGGTTGGGTTTTGCTGGGTTCATCTTTAAATCTGATCCTGAGCTTAACTTGTCAAGATGCTTCTCTGCTTTATCTCTCTTCATTCTGTGTTTGTTAACCTCTATTCTGATTTTCAAGAAAATCTACTATGGTGCTGAGAAGAACTGTCACTTTTATGCTTTTGTCTGTGGATATTCGGTTTTCACTCTCTTAGCTGGTTTTCAAACTAGAAAACATGATGACTGGCTCATGCTTCTGCTTGTTATCAGCGTGTCGGTTATTGTCTTTCTTATATCCCTTGTGTTGAAGCTAAAAGAAGTAAACACACCCCCTGTTGAAGAACTAGTTACTGCTGATATGGTTCAACAATTCTTGCTTGAATCCGTATCAAGGTTAAATATAGAACGCCGACTTGCAGTAAGAGAGCTTGGCGAGAGAAACAGTCAACTGTTGGAATTAATTACAATAATCGAATGCAAATGGGAAATAATACTTAGATTACACTGATAGTAGTAACAAATAACTCAATAAACTTAGTAGAGGCACGTATGAGATACGCTGAGCTAAAGGTAATATTGCCTCGCTACTCCTCTCGAGATGCTATAGCAATTAACAAATTACCTCCAGGATACAACTACTGTTAGTTCTCCTCTATGTGTAGCATACACAGAGAGAACCCTTAGAACTTGGCAGCAAAAATGAAAAACAAAAACACAAATCGAAACTACAACCAGTTTCAGATAAATATAAAAACTAATTTATGTTTCTGTAAACTATGATATTTATGTAAACTAATTTATGTTAAACAAAGTTTCTGTAAACTAATTTCTGTAAACAAAGAAGTAGTTATACAAAATTATGTTTCTGTAAACTACAACTTGTTTAAGATAAGAACTCGATTTTATGTTTCTGTAAACTTAAAAAGAAATTGTTTTTGAAAGCATAAGAAAAGAATAAGAATTTCAGAAGAGAAGAGTTCTGAAAGGTATGGTTTACAAATGAAGTTTACAACTCGTATTTATAGCAAGAAAAAGTTCGAACGTTGGAAGAGAATCCAAAGCACGACAGACTGTCCGTGATTCACGCATCTCGAACGTTGCAAAAGTAAGGTAAAAATCGCGTTAAAAGAACAGTGAACACGCATTCAAAATTTGCGAGATTCTTCTCGAGGAAAACAGTGTGTACAGGTGTCAAGAAAACCGTGTGACACGCGTGAAAGAAGATGCTTCTCGAGGCTGTCGGATATCCAAAACCGAGAAGGCAAAGAATAAAATTCTTTACATGTGTGGGAGAAGCGTGTGGTAAATTTCAGTAAAAAGAAAGGATGGGTCGGATACACCCACACCCACACCCACACCCACTCCCACTCCCACTCCCACGCCCTCGCCCGCGCCCGAGCCGAGCCGAGCGAGCGTGCGTGCTTCTGTGCGAAGCACCGCGCGAACGGGAAAGGAAATAAGAAATGAAATAAGGTTTAGGCAACCTTGCCATAGTCTAGGGCTTTCCCCATACACAAAGGTCTAAAGACCCAAAGGGCCATGCCCTTAAGGCTAAACCAATGCTATTTAAGTCTAAAACTCTAAATGTTTTAGTCTATATGGGACTAATGTTTTATTCATTCACATGAAAAAACATCTAGGGAGCATAAGGTCTTGGGATCAAAACATGGTTCATGCATTTTTAATTAATTTTTTTTTTTAAAAACGTTTTTTCTAACAATCCCCCACATGAATAATAAAACATGTCGATAAAACACGAGAAAACATAAGGCAACAATATAGGCTAAGGTGTCCCAAAGATTGAACCTTAACTTAGTGAGAGGTTACCTGAACTGCTTGTTGATACGGTGAACGCAATGTCTTGAACCGCCAACAATGAATGCAATTCAGAAATAACATCCACACTTGATGCCTCAACCGATGAAAACAGCTGCCAAGCTCTTGCGGTTGTGCCCATTTTGGCCGTGGGCTAAAATCCCGGACTTAATGAATGTCTCTAGAGAATCAGCTCAAATTCTCATAGGAAGCGGCCCCACTTCCAACATCCACAAAGGTGAGTCCATAAAGAGTGTCCTTCCACACCCCGCTTTAATCAAAGCCATGGTACCCATTAAGATCGCAAAAGATCATCCTTTATTTCTGCAGCAAAGACTATCGCACCAGTTACACCATAGGGAGGGACAAAGATAGTGCTTTCCCAATATCACCATAAATTAGTTGTCTCATTGAACCTTGATCTTGGAAATCCAATCACAAGGTTGAGTATCCTTCATGGTGATTTATTCAATGAGCTTAAGTCCCATCCCCCTCGATGTAAATTTAACTTCCTCTCTGGTTAAGCCTTTCGTCAAAGGATCTGCAAGATTATCTTTGGATTTTACAAAGTCTATCGAGATAATACCAGAGAGAGTAGTTGTTTCACCGTCTTGTGTCTTCTTCGTATATGTATAGACTTCCCGTTGTATACATTGTTCTTTGCGCAACCAAGAGCAGCTTTTTATGTCACAGTGGATTGCGATTGAAGACACAGGCTTGGGCCAGAGTGGAATTCCTCACAGGAAACATCGTATCCATTCAGCTTCCTCTCCAGCTTTTTCCAAGGCTATAAATTCAGACCCCATAGTGGATTTAGCTATACATGTCTGTTTGGTAGACTTTCATGAGACACACGCACCTCCAAGTAAGAAGATGTACCCACTAGTAGACTTGCACTCTTCTGAGTCTGATATCCAGTTGGCATCACAATACCCTTCCAGTACAGCAGGATACTTCCCAAAACTTAAGCAATAGTTTGAGGTCCTCTCAGGTAACGTAAAACTCTGAAGAGAGCATTCCAGTGATCCTGCCCTGGGTTGCAAGTATACCTGCTTAATCTACTCACAGAGTAAGCAATATCAGGTCTTGTACAGTTCATCAAATACATAAGACTACCAATAATGCGAGAATACTCAAGTTGATCAATACCCTTACCCTTGTTCTTTTTCAATTTACAAGTGGGATCAAAAGGAGTAGATGCAGGTTTAGCATTTTCATAATTAAATCTCTTTAGTACGGTTTCAAAGATAATGAGATTGACTAAGACTATATCCATCAGACATCTTTCCGATTTTCATCCCTAAGATTACATCTTAGGGCCTAAGTCTTTCATGTCAAAATTATCTCTAAGCATGCTTTTAATGGTATTAATAATATCAAGGTTACTGCCTAATATGAGCATATCATCAACATATAGGCATACAATAACATGTGAATCATTCACAGATTTAATGTAAACACATTTATCAGATTCATTAACCTTGAAGCCATTAGTTATCATAACATGATCAAATTTTTCATGCCACTGTTTAGGTGCTTGTTTTAAACCGTATAGAGATTTGTTCAACTTGCAAACTTTTTTTCACAACCTTTTACAATAAAGCCTTCAAGGTTGGTCCATATAAATTTCTTCATTCAAATCACCATATAAAAATGCAGTTTTAACATCCATCCGATGTATATGAAAATCATAAATTGAAGCTATAGCAATCAACATCCTAATCGAGGTGATTCTAGAGACTGGTGAATAAGTATCGAAGAAATCTAATCCTTCTGTTGTCTATAGCCTTTAGCTACCAACCTAGCTTTATATTTATCTATAGTTCCATCTGTTCTAAGTTTCCTTTTGAACACCCATTTGCAACCTATGGATTTACTTCCAGGAGGCAAGTCTACAAGCTCCCAAGTTTCGTTTTGCTGAATGGACTCCCATTCATTTAATGAAGCTTCTTCCCAAAAAGGAGCTTCTGGAGAAGTCATAGCTTCCTTGTAGGTTTGGGGTTCAGACTCTACCGTAAGAGTCAAAAAATCTGGGCCAAAACTTGTTTCAGTTCTAACCCTCTTACTTCTTCTTGGTTCAGTCTCATACTCCAAAGTTGGAGTTTGACTAGTCGATGGAACATCCGAGAGGTAATCATGGACCCTTTTCCGAGGTCCAGACCTTAAAGGAAATATGTGTTCATAAAACACAAGATCTCTAGATTCCAATATGGTATTCTCGACCAATGTTATTATGTTCGAACTGATGACCATGAACTTGTGTGCAATTGTATGCTCAGATACCCTAAGAAAACACAATCGACTGTTTTAGGACCTATTTTAGTTTTCTTGGGATGAGGAATGGCCACCTTGGCCAAACACCCCCACACTTTAAAGTATGCATAGGAAGGTTGTTTACCATTCCACAATTCATAAGGAGTTTTATCAGATTTTTTAAATGGAACTCGGTTCAAAATATAGCAAGCAGAGAGGATAGCTTCCCCCCACAAGTTCGAAGATAACCCTGAACTTGTCAACATAGCATTTACCATATCTATGAGTGTTCTATTTTTTTTTCAGCTACACCATTCGATTCTGGTGAATATGGTGCAGTTGTTTCATGAATGATTCCATTATGTTTACAAAACTCACCTATGGGTATCACATACTCACCGCCACGGTCTGACCTAAGAGTTTTAATTTTAACTCCTTTTTGGTTTTCTACTTCAAGTTTATAAAACTTGAAAGCCTCTAAGGCCTCATCTTTACTTCTAAGAAGATGAACTGTGACAAGATCGTGAGTAATCATCTATAAAAGTGATGTACCATTTTCTACCACCTCTTGTTGGTGTTGATTTCAAATCTCCTAAATCCGAGTGTATTAGTTCCAAAGGAACTGTTTTACGTTCAATCCTTTTATTAAACGGTTTTCTTGTATATTTAGATTCAACACAGATTTCGCATCTTTGATTTTTATCAAAGTTTATTTTTGGTATGCAACCTAAATTAGCAAGTCTTTCTAGAGATTTGAGATTAACATGTCCAAGTCTATCATGCCAAACATGTGAAAAGTCACAAACATAAGCAGTAAGAAGATGCATTAACATTCAATTTCAAATCGATACACTAAGCTTAATCATGTTATCGGTAACATAACCTTTTCCTACGAATTCACCATGCTTAGAAATAACAACAAGTATTAGATTCAAAGCAACAATCTTAAAACCTTTTCCTAGTAAGATGGTTTCGAGATAAGGTTTTTGCATATGTCCTGGGACGTAAAATACGTCATTCAATGCGAGAGTTTTTCCTGAAGTTAGCTTCAGTTCGACCTTGCCTTTCCCCACCACTTTCGCGGTGGAAGAGTTTCCCATGAACAGTTTCTCATCATCTCCTACTATGGCATAGGAGGAGAAAGCATTTCTGAATTTACAGACATGCTTGGTGGCTAATCAAGCCACCAGTCTCTCACATTAGTCATACTAGAGACAAGGTCGACTTCAGACACCATGCCGTTGAAATATCCGAGTCCTCTACTATGTTTGCCTTATTTTTCTGTTTTGGATCATATTTGATCCTTTTAGGGGCCTTACAGGTCTTTAGCCATATGTCCAGGTTTACCACAATTAAAACAATCGCCTTTGATGGTGTGCTTAGTTACACCACCTCTAGGCTTAAAATTGTTACCTCTGGGTTTTCGACGTCTGTTACGTCTATTACCCATTTTGCTGGATTCTCCAGGAGTTTTCTTTGAAGCAGCTTTATCGTCCAAAACATGAGCTTTGTTGGACATGTTTTTGCTCAGCATCATGCTTTTGTCCTTGCTGCACATAAGCTCCTCAACCTGGATCTTTTTGCCAAGCTCCACCATGGTGATTTCACGAGTCTTGTGTCGCAGCCTCCTCTTGTATTCGCTCCATGAGGGTGGAAGCTTTCCAATCACAGCCGATACTTGTAGAGCTTCATCAAAAGTCATGCCTTCAGCAAGAATCTCGCTGATAAGGAGTTGAAGTTCGACGAACTGTTCTACCACAGGCTTTTCGTCATTCATGTTGTATTCTAAGAACTTAGCCATCAAGAACTTCTTACTTCCAAAGACTTCAACATGATATTTTTCTTCTAGAGCTTCCCATAAATCAAAAGCATTAAAATATTCTTTTGCATTATAGAAGTCATACAAGGAGTCATCAAGACAGTTAAGAATATGATTCTTGCACAAATAATTCTTCCTATTCCACCTGTCCAATTTATCTTCATTACCACGGTGATGAAGTTTTCTCGAGGGTTTTTCTAAAGCATATCCATCTAACCTTTGGTCGTTTAGGAAGAATAGCATTTTAGACTGCCATCTCTTAAAGTCCTTACCACTAAACTTTGGTGGTTTTTCTACAGTATTTTTTCCCATGTTCTTACAACAACGAATATTACAGTATTACAATATTACAATAAGGCACGATATTACCTTTAGAATGTTGGAATTAATTACAATAATCGAATGCAAATGGGAAATAATACTTAGATTACACTGATAGTAGTAACAAATAACTCAATAAACTTAGTAGAGGCACGTATGAGATACGCTGAGCTAAAGGTAATATTGCCTGCTACTCCTCTGAGATGCTATAGCAATTAACAAATTACCTCCAGGATACAACTACTGTTAGTTCTCCTCTATGTGTAGCATACACAGAGAGAACCCTTAGAACTTGGCAGCAAAAATGAAAAACAAAAACACAAATCGAAACTACAACCAGTTTCAGATAAATATAAAAACTAATTTATGTTTCGTAAACTATGATATTTATGTAAACTAATTTGTTAAACAAAGTTTCGTAAACTAATTTCGTAAACAAAGAAGTAGTTATACAAAATTATGTTTCGTAAACTACAACTTGTTTAAGATAAGAACTCGATTTTATGTTTTGTAAACTTAAAAAGAAATTGTTTCTGAAAGCATAAGAAAAGAATAAGAATTTCAGAAGAGAAGAGTTCTGAAAGGTATGGTTTACAAATGAAGTTTACAACTCGTATTTATAGCAAGAAAAAGTTCGAACGTTGGAAGAGAATCCAAAGCACGACAGACTGTCCGTGATTCACGCATCTCGATCGTTGCAAAAGTAAGGTAAAAATCGCGTTAAAAGAATAGTGCACACGCATTCAAAATTTGCGAGATTCTTCTCGAGGAAAACAGTGTGTACAGGTGTCAAGAAAACCGTGTGACACGCGCGTGAAAGAAGATGCTTCTCGAGGCTGTCGGATATCCAAAACCGAGAAGGCAAAGAATAAAATTCTTTACATGTGTGGGAGAAGCGTGTGGTAAATTTCAGTAAAAAGAAAGGATGGGTCGGATACACCCACACCCACACCCACACCCACTCCCACTCCCACGCCCTCGCCCTCGCCCGCGCCCGAGCCGATCCGAGCGAGCGTGCATGATTCTGTGCGAATCACCGCGCGAACGGGAAAGGCAATAAGAAATGCAATAAGGTTTAGGCAACCTTGCCATAGTCTAGGGCTTTCCCCATACACAAAGGTCTAAAGACCCAAAGGGCCATGCCCTTAAGGCTAAACCAATGCTATTTAAGTCTAAAACTCTAAATGTTTTAGTCTATATGGGACTAATGTTTTACTCATTCACATGAAAAAACATCTAGGGAGCATAAGGTCTTGGGATCAAAACATGGTTCATGCATTTTTAATTAAATTTTTTTTTTTAAAAAACGTTTTTTCTAACAATCCCCCACATGAATAATAAAACATGTCGATAAAACACGAGAAAACATAAGGCAACAATATAGGCTAAGGTGTCCCAAAGATTGAACCTTAACTTAGTGAGAGGTTACCTGAACTGCTTGTTGATACGGTGAACGCAATGTCTTGAACCGCCAACAATGAATGCAATTCAGAAATAACATTCACACTTGATGCCTCAACCGATGAAAACAGCTGCCAAGCTCTTGCGGTTGTGCCCATTTTGGCCGTGGGTTAAAATCCCGGACTTAATGAATGTCTCTAGAGAATCATCTCAAATTCTCATAGGAAGCGGCCCCACTTCCAACATCCACAAAGGTGAGTCCATAAAGAGTGTCCTGCCACACCCCGCTTTAATCAAAGCCATGGTACCCATTAAGATCGCAAAAGATCATCCTTTATTTCTGCAGGAAGCACTATCGCACAGTTACACCATAGGGAGGGACAAAGATAGTGCTTTCCCAATATCACCATAAATTAGTTGTCTCATTGAACCTTGATCTTGGAAATCCAATCACAAGGTTGAGTATCCTTCATGGTGATTTATTCAATAAGCTTAAGTCCCATCCCCCTCGATGTAAGTTTAACTTCCTCTCTGGTTAAGCCTTTCGTCAAAGGATCTGCAAGATTATCTTTGGATTTTACAAAGTCTATCGAGATAATACCAGTAGAGAGTAGTTGTTTCACCGTCTTGTGTCTTCTTCGTATATGTATAGACTTCCCGTTGTATACATTGTTCTTTGCGCAACCAAGAGCAGATTTACTGTCACAGTGGATTGCGATTGAAGACACAGGCTTGGGACAGAGTGGAATTCCTCCAAGGAAGCATCGTATCCATTCAGCTTCCTCTCCAGCTTTTTTCAAGGCTATAAATTCAGACTCCATAGTGGATTTAGCTATACATGTCTGTTTGGTAGACTTCCATGAGACACACGCACCTCCAAGTAAGAAGATGTACCCACTAGTAGACTTGCACTCTTCTGAGTCTGATATCCAGTTGGCATCACAATACCCTTCCAGTACAGCAGGATACTTCCCAAAACTTAAGCAATAGTTTGAGGTCCCTCTCAGGTAACGTAAGACTCTGAAGAGAGCATTCCAGTGATCCTGCCCTGGGTTGCAAGTATACCTGCTTAATCTACTCACAGAGTAAGCAATATCAGGTCTTGTACAGTTCATCAAATACATAAGACTACCAATAATGCGAGAATACTCAAGTTGATCAATACCCTTACCCTTGTTCTTTTTCAATTTACAAGTGGGATCAAAAGGAGTAGATGCAGGTTTAGCATTTTCATAATTAAATCTCTTTAGTACGGTTTCAGCATAATGAGATTGACTAAGACTATATCCATCAGACATCTTTCTGATTTTCATCCCTAAGATTACATCAGTAGGGCCTAAGTCTTTCATGTCAAAATTATCTCTAAGCATGCTTTTAATGGTATTAATAATATCAAGGTTACTGCCTAATATGAGCATATCATCAACATATAGGCATACAATAACGTGTGAATCATTCACAGATTTAATGTAAACACATTTATCAGATTCATTAACCTTGAAGCCATTAGTTATCATAACATGATCAAATTTTTCATGCCACTGTTTAGGTGCTTGTTTTAAACCGTATAGAGATTTGTTCAACTTGCAAACTTTGTTTTCACAACCTTTTACAATAAAGCCTTCAGGTTGGTCCATATAAATTTCTTCATTCAAATCACCATATAAAAATGCAGTTTTAACATCCATCTGATGTATATGAAAATCATAAATTGAAGCTATAGCAATCAACATCCTAATCGAGGTGATTCTAGATACTGGTGAATAAGTATCGAAGAAATCTAATCCTTCCTGTTGTCTATAGCCTTTAGCTACCAACCTAGCTTTATATTTATCTATAGTTCCATCTGTTCTAAGTTTCCTTTTGAACACCCATTTGCAACCTATGGATTTACTTCCAGGAGGCAAGTCTACAAGCTCCCAAGTTTCGTTTTGCTGAATGGACTCCCATTCATTTAATGAAGCTTCTTCCCAGAAAGGAGCTTCTGGAGAAGTCATAGCTTCCTTGTAGGTTTGGGGTTCAGACTCTACCGTAAGAGTCAAAAAATCTGGGCCAAAACTTGTTTCAGTTCTAACCCTCTTACTTCTTCTTGGTTCAGTCTCATACTCTAAAGTTGGGGTTTGACTAGTCGATGGAACATCCGAGAGGTCATCATGGACCCTTTTTCGAGGTCCAGACCTTAAAGGAAATATGTGTTCATAAAACACAGCATCTCTAGATTCCAATATGGTATTCTGACCAATGTTATTATGGTCAAAACTGATGACCATAAACCTGTGTGCAATTGTATGCTCAGGATACCCTAAGAAAACACAGTCGACTGTTTTAGGACCTATTTTAGTTTTCTTGGGATGAGGAATGGCCACCTTGGCCAAACACCCCCACACTTTAAAGTATGCATAGTAAGGTTGTTTACCATTCCACAATTCGTAGGGAGTTTTATCAGATTTTTTAAATGGAACTCGGTTCAAAATATAGCAAGCAGAGAGGATAGCTTCCCCCCCACAAGTTCGAAGATAACCCTGAACTTGTAAACATAGTATTTACCATATCTATGAGTGTTCTATTTTTTCTTTCAGCTACACCATTCGATTCTGGTGAATATGGTGCAGTTGTTTCATGAATGATTCCATTATGTTTACAAAACTCACCTATGGGTATCACATACTCACCGCCACGGTCTGACCTAAGAGTTTTAATTTTAACTCCTTTTTGGTTTTCTACTTCAAGTTTATAAAACTTGAAAGCCTCTAAGGCCTCATCTTTACTTCTAAGAAGATGAACCTGACAGTATCGTGAGTAATCATCTATAAAAGTGATGTACCATTTTCTACCACCTCTTGTTGGTGTTTATTTCAAATCTCCTAAATCCGAGTGTATTAGTTCCAAAGGAACTGTTTTACGTTCAATCCTTTTATTAAACGGTTTTCTTGTATATTTAGATTCAACACAGATTTCACATCTTTGATTTTTATCAAAGTTTATTTTTGGTATGCAACCTAAATTAGCAAGTCTTTATAGAGATTTGAGATTAACATGTCCAAGTCTATCATGCCAAACATGTGAAAAGTCACAAACATAAGCAGAACAAGATGCATTAACATCCAATTTCAAATCAGATACACTAAGCTTAATCATGTTAGCGGTAACATAACCTTTTCCTACGAATTCACCATGCTTAGAAATAACAACAGTATTAGATTCAGCAACAATCTTAAAACCTTTTCCTAGTAAGATGGTTTCTGAGATAAGGTTTTTGCATATGTATGGGACGTAAAATACGTCATTCAATGCGAGAGTTTTTCCTGAAGTTAGCTTCAGTTCGACCTTGCCTTTCCCCACCACTTTCGCGGTGGAAGAGTTTCCCATGAACAGTTTCTCATCATCTCCTACTATGGCATAGGAGGAGAAAGCATTTCTGAATTTACAGACATGCTTGGTGGCTCCAGAATCAAGCCACCAGTCTCTCACATTAGTCATACTAGAGACAAGGTCGACTTCAGACACCATGCCAGTGAAATATCCAGAGTCCTCTACTATGTTTGCCTTATTTTTCTGTTTTGGATCATATTTGATCCTTTTAGGGGGCCTTACAGTCTTTAGCCATATGTCCAGGTTTACCACAATTAAAACAGTCGCCTTTGATGGTGTGCTTAGTGACACCACCTCTAGGCTTAAAATTGTTACCTCTGGGTTTTCGACGTCTGTTTCGTCTATTACCCATTTTGCTGGATTCTCCAGGAGTTTTATTTGAAGCAGCTTTATCGTCCAAAAAATGAGCTTTGTTGGACATGTTTTTGCTCAGCATCATGCTTTTGTCCTTGCTGCACATAAGCTCCTCAACCTGGATCTTTTTGCCAAGCTCCACCATGGTGATTTCACGAGTCTTGTGTCGCAGCCTCCTCTTGTATTCGCTCCATGAGGGTGGAAGCTTTTCAATCACAGCCGATACTTGTAGAGATTCATCAAAAGTCATGCCTTCAGCAAGAATCTCGCTGATAAGGAGTTGAAGTTCGACGAAATGTTCTACCACAGGCTTTTCGTTAGTCATGTTGTATTCTAAGAACTTAGCCATCAAGAACTTCTTACTTCCAGCAGCTTCAGCTTGATATTTTTCTTCTAGAGCTTCCCATAAATCAAAAGCATTAAAATCTTCTTTTGCATTATAGAAGCCATACAAGGAGTCATCAAGACAGTTAAGAATATGATTCTTGCACAAATAATTCTTCCGATTCCACTTGTCCAATTTATCTTCATTACCACGGTGATGAAGTTTTCTCGAGGGTTTTTCTAAAGCATATCCATCTAACCTTTGGTCGTTTAGGAAGAATAGCATTTTAGACTTCCATCTCTTAAAGTCCTTACCACTGAACTTTGGTGGTTTTTCTACAGTATGTTTTCCCATGTTCTTACAACAACGAATATTACAGTATTACAATATTACAATAAGGCACGATATTACCTTTAGAATGTTGGAATTAATTACAATAATCGAATGAAAATGGGAAATAATACTTAGATTACACTGATAGTAGTAACAAATAACTCAATAAACTTAGTAGAGGCACGTATGAGATACGCTGAGCTAAAGGTAATATTGCCTGCTACTCCTCTGAGATTCTATAGCAATTAACAAATTACCTCCAGGATACAACTACTGTTAGTTCTCCTCTATGTGTAGCATACACAGAGAGAACCCTTAGAACTTGGCAGCAAAAATGAAAAACAAAAACACAAATCGAAACTACAACCAGTTTCAGATAAATATAAAAACTGATTTATGTTTCTGTAAACTATGATATTTATGTAAACTAATTTCTGTTAAACAAAGTTTCTGTAAACTAATTTCTGTAAACAAAGAAGTAGTTATACAAAATTATGTTTCTGTAAACTACAACTTGTTTAAGATAAGAACTCGATTTTATGTTTCTGTAAACTTAAAAAGAAATTGTTTCTGAAAGCATAATAAAAGAATAAGAATTTCAGAAGAGAAGAGTTCTGAAAGGTATGGTTTACAAATGAAGTTTACAACTCGTATTTATAGCAAGAAAAAGTTCGAACGTTGGAAGAGAATCCAAAGCACGACAGACTGTCCGTGATTCACGCATCTCGAACGTTGCAAAAGTAAGGTAAAAATCGCGTTAAAAGAACAGTGCACACGCATTCAAAATTTGCGAGATTCTTCTCGAGGAAAACAGTGTGTACAGGTGTCAAGAAAACCGTGTGACACGCGTGAAAGAAGATGTTTCTTGAGGCTGTCGGATATCCAAAACCGAGAAGGCAAAGAATAAAATTCTTTACATGTGTGGGAGAAGCGTGTGGTAAATTTCAGTAAAAATAAAGGATGGGTCGGATACACCCACACCCACACCCACACCCACTCCCACTCCCACTCCCACGCCCTCGCCCGAGCCGAGCGAGCGTGCGTGCTTCTGTGCGAAGCACCGCGCGAACGGGAAAGGCAATAAGAAATGCAATAAGGTTTAGGCAACCTTGTCATATTCTAGGGCTTTCCCCATACACAAAGGTCTAAAGACCCAAAGGGCCATGCCCTTAAGGCTAAACCAATGTTATTTAAGTCTAAAACTCTAAATGTTTTAGTCTATATGGGACTAATGTTTTATTCATTCACATGAAAAAACATCTAGGGAGCATAAGGTCTTGGGATCAAAACATGGTTCATGCATTTTTAATTAATTTTTTTTTTAAAAACGTTTTTTCTAACAATCCCCCACATGAATAATAAAACATGTCGATAAAACACGAGAAAACATAAGGCAACAATATAGGCTAAGGTGTCCCAAAGATTGAACCTTAACTTAGTGAGAGGTTACCTGAACTGCTTGTTGATACGGTGAACGCAATGTCTTGAACCGCCAACAATGAATGAAATTCATAAATAACATCCACACTTGATGCCTCAACCGATGAAAACAGCTGCCAAGCTCTTGCGGTTGTGCCCATTTTGGCCGTGGGCTAAAATCCCGGACTTAATGAATGTCTCTAGAGAATCATCTCAAATTCTCATAGGAAGCGGCCCCACTTCCAACATCCACAAAGGTGAGTCCATAAAGAGTGTCCTGCCACACCCCGCTTTAATCAAAGCCATGGTACCCATTAAGATCGCAAAAGATCATCCTTTATTTCTTCAGGCAGCACTATCGCACAGTTACACCATAGGGAGGGACAAAGATAGTGCTTTCCCAATATCACCATAAATTAGTTGTCTCATTGAACCTTGATCTTGGAAATCCAATCACAAGGTTGAGTATCCTTCATGGTGATTTATTCAATGAGATTAAGTCCCATCCCCCTCGATGTAAGTTTAACTTCCTCTCTGGTTAAGCCTTTCGTCAAAGGATCTGCAAGATTATCTTTGGATTTTACAAAGTCTATCGAGATAATACCAGTAGAGAGTAGTTGTTTCACCGTCTTGTGTCTTCTTCGTATATGTATAGACTTCCCGTTGTATACATTGTTCTTTGCGCAAACCAAGAGCAGCTTTACTGTCACAGTGGATTGCGATTGAAGACACAGGCTTGGGCCAGAGTGGAATTCCTCCAAGGAAACATCGTATCCATCCAGCTTCCTCTCCAGCTTTTTCCAAGGCTATAAATTCAGACTCCATAGTGGATTTAGCTATACATTTCTGTTTGGTAGACTTCCATGAGACACACGCACCTCCAAGTAAGAAGATGTACCCACTAGTAGACTTGCACTCTTCTGAGTCTGATATCCAGTTGGCATCACAATACCCTTCCAGTACAGCAGGATACTTCCCAAAACTTAAGCAATAGTTTGAGGTCCCTCTCAGGTAACGTAGGACTCTGAAGAGAGCATTCCAGTGATCCTGCCCTGGGTTGCAAGTATACCTGCTTAATCTACTCACAGAGTAAGCAATATCAGGTCTTGTACAGTTCATCAAATACATAAGACTACCAATAATGCGAGAATACTCAAGTTGATCAATACCCTTACCCTTGTTCTTTTTCAATTTACAAGTGGGATCAAAAGGAGCATGATATTTTTCTTCTAGAGCTTCCCATAAATCAAAAGCATTAAAATCTTCTTTTGCATTATATAAGTCATACAAGGAGTCATCAAGAAAGTTAAGAATATGATTCTTGCACAAATAATTCTTCCTATTCCACCTGTCCAATTTATCTTCATTACCACGGTGATGAAGTTTTCTCGAGGGTTTTTCTAAAGCATATCCATCTAACCTTTGGTCGTTTAGGAAGAATAGCATTTTAAAATGCCATCTCTTAAAGTCCTTACCACTGAACTTTGGTGGTTTTTCTACAGTATTTTTTCCCATGTTCTTACAACAACGAATATTACAGTATTACAATATTACAATAAGGCACGATATTACCTTTAGAATGTTGGAATTAATTACAATAATCGAATGAAAATGGGAAATAATACTTAGATTACACTGATAGTAGTAACAAATAACTCAATAAACTTAGTAGAGGCACGTATGAGATACGCTGAGCTAAAGGTAATATTGCGTGCTACTCCTCTGAGATGCTATAGCAATTAACAAATTACCTCCAGGATACAACTACTGTTAGTTCTCCTCTATGTGTAGCATACACAGAGAGAACCCTTAGAACTTGGAAGCAAAAAATGAAAAACAAAAACACAAATCGAAACTACAACCAGTTTCGATAAATATAAAAACTAATTTATGTTTCTGTAAACTATGATATTTATGTAAACTAATTTATGTTAAACAAAGTTTCTGTAAACTAATTTCTGTAAACAAAGAAGTAGTTATACAAAATTATGTTTCTGTAAACTACAACTTGTTTAAGATAAGAACTCGATTTTATGTTTCTGTAAACTTAAAAGAAATTGTTTCGAAAGCATAAGAAAAGAATAAGAATTTTTAAGAGAAGAGTTCTGAAAGGTATGGTTTACAAATGAAGTTTACAACTCGTATTTATAGCAAGAAAAAGTTCGAACGTTGGAAGAGAATCCAAAGCACGACAGACTGTCCGTGATTCACGCATCTCGAACGTTGCAAAAGTAAGGTAAAAATCGCGTTAAAAGAACAGTGCACACGCATTCAAAATTTGCGAGATTCTTCTCGAGGAAAACAGTGTGTACAGGTGTCAAGAAAACCGTGTGACACGCGTGAAAGAAGATGCTTCTCGAGGCTGTCGGATATCCAAAACCGAGAAGGCAAAGAATAAAATTCTTTGCATGTGTGGGAGAAGCGTGTGGTAAATTTCAGTAAAAAGAAAGGATGGGTCGGATACACCTACGCCTACGCCCACGCCCTCGCCCGCGCCGAGCGAACGGGAAAGGCAATAAGAAATGCAATAAGGTTTAGGCAACCTTTCCATAGTCTAGGGCTTTCCCCGTACACAAAGGTCTAAAGACCCAAACGGCTATGCCCTTAAGGCTAAACCAATGCTATTTAAGTCTAAAACTCTAAATGTTTTAGTCTATATGGGACTAATGTTTTATTCATTCACATGAAAAAACATCTAGGGAGCATAAGGTCTTGGGATCAAAACATGGTTCATGCATTTTTAATTAAATTTTTTTTTTTTAAAAAACGTTTTTTCTAACATCAACTACTTGCAGCAAGGCAAGAGATTCAAACGTTGAGAGCTAACTCCAGCAGTGGTCGACCATGGTTATTTGGATGAGAGTAACTGGAAGGTGCAAGGGATTAGGGTCTGTTAGTGCAGTGTTTCTTTATGGTTGCTTTTTATCAGTAGATTTAGGGTTTATTTAAGTTATATTTCTGTCTTCTTGTTGTTAATGAGATCATCTAGGAGTTTGCTTAAGTTTGTTTTAAGTTCATTTCCGTATTTCCTTTCTAGTTTATCTTTCTTGTTTTAGGATTTATGCGATCAGACTTTTGTGGGTTCTGTTGGTGATAAGATTGATTTATATCAATCAGTGGGTTGTCAATGAATATCATGTACTAGTTATTTATCAATCTTAACACAAACAGCTGTTTTATGTTATCCATCTGTTCATGTTTCATATTGTCTCTTCCAGTTTCTTTTCATTGTTATGATTTATCAGTATTCCTAGTTGATGGAATATTCAGAGATAGCTTCCATTAAAATGCAGTGTTTATTAGCTTCAGGCAGAGAGCTACTATAGGTGTCTTGGAAAACGTTGTTTCCCTTGCGTTTGTTTTATCTGTAAGGAGTCTCAAAATTCGGTTTTGGTACACTGAAAAGACCTGCAATGGCAATGGGAATCTTCAAACCCTAAAACTCATAAGTCACAATCTTGAATCGGTAGCTTTCTATGTCCTTGGGTGGTCAGGGTTAGGTTTTTCCCATGGGCGGTGATGGGAACTATTTTGCTGTTAAAATGGGTTTTGTAGTACTATCTCTGTATTTAAAATCAGCTTTCTTGCCCTTATCAGGCTTTTACTCTGTTGTCGTCATCTCACCACAAAAACATTCATGAACTGTGGCCCCCATCATATGTTTTGATTTGATTACTTGGTGTTTCAAACTCTAAAATTCTTTTCGGTGGTAAACGATGGACGATGAACATCTCAAATTTATGCTTGGTAAATCTAAATCAGAAGTAGTCTTTATATCTGAAACAAAATAGCTAGGCATGCATGCATAAAATGGAGATCAGTAAATAGGTCGCTTTCAAGGGGTTTTAAAGAATCACAGTTTTGGGGCAGGGCAATTCAATAGACTAGGTACTTAGGGGCAGGGCAGGGCAATGAGGGCATGCATGAAACAAAATTGGGCATGCATAGGAGGTACTTCTGCTGCTACTCTGTATCCAACGGGAAAGAGTGTTGACCAAGAAAAGGGGTTTGGAGGAGGTCAGAGCTTTTAGGAGTACTTTCGCTGCAACTTTAAATTTTAAAATACATACAAAAACAAAAACTTGTGGTGATAATTAACACCTAACGATGATGTGTATCAGGCATCATCAACAAAAACAAAAAGAGAGTATCAGCTAGTGAAACGAAGTATTGTTGTAGTGTGGTAAAATACTAACTTGGTCGTAGGCCAGCGAAAGTGTGAAATAACATTAGTTAATAATCATATCTCAAATTAATTAGTAGGTCCTGTTGCTTTTCATATATTGGATTGGATTAAATGCAAGGAGTTTGGATGATATCCACCAATTGGTGAATATTATGCCTGCTGGCATAAACAAGGAGAAGTTTAAGATATTTATTTGAAGCGGAATCTCTAACTCGGACGTCTTATCCCAATTACGAGAGTTAGATTCACCACAAACACATTAATTTTTTTTTAGCAATTTAATGAGATTATTAGTTGATCGAACATGTATTAATTTATCGACGTTATGCTAATTCTTTCTGAACGACAGTCTTACTTAGACTGTGCTTTCACTAAAGAGTTATGCTAATTCTTTCTAAACGACAGTCTTTTTTTTTTTTTTGATTCAGAAAGGGCTAAATTTATTGAAAAAAAACTACTCCATCACCAAGGAAGTAATGAAGATAGTGTACACAATACAAACCACAACTTATAAGCAGTTGTCAACCAACGAAAACAAAATTTATGAAAAACAGAACAAGTAGTAGCCAAAAACCCCTAATGAACAATCGCTTCCCAGTTTTGTAACACCATGTTCAAAGTGATTCCTTCAAAAATGTTTGTTCCTACACACCAATTGTATATGCAAGTCTTGACACTGTCCTTCAAATTTCCCATAGAGTTATACTTTCCATTGAAAACTCTAGCATTTCTCTCCAACCAAACAGCCCACCAAATTGCAAATGGGATTATGTCCCAAATTTTACTTCTCAAATTAAGATTTCTTCCCTTCTTTTTCCTCCATTCCCAGATTGTATTTCTAACATTATCTTGAAACACCCATTGTAGGCCGTACCCTTCCAAAAAATAGTTCCATACCTCTCTTGTTTTTTCACAATGTAGAAACAGGTGGTTATTTGTTTCAGCACTCTTCTTACATAATAAGCATCCATTCACATTAAAAGACTTCCTCAAACCGTCCATTGTTGGTGCAGCATAATAATAAAGAGACCAAACAAAGAAAATTACCTTTTGTGGTATTTTTGGATTCCACACACACTTGTATGGAAAAATCAGCAAACCATCCTCCTCCAGAGATTTATAGCAATCCTTAAATGCGAGTTAGACTGTGCTTTCACTAAAGAACAACCATTATGATAACTGTTTTTGTTATTTCTGGTTGTAACGGCAAGAATGGCAACCGTTACCGTGAAGGCCGGTTGTTAGACTTTTTTTAGAGGCATACGTGATGAAGGCCTTTGTACTAACTTGGAAAACATGGTGTGCCAACCTAGTCTTAAACATGGTCGTATCGATACGTAACTCGCATTTACAAAAGCCATTTTTTCCAATGCTGCTAATGGGGTACCAAATTGGTTGGGGGTGTACCTACTCCAACGCAAATGATATTTTGTCTTATTAGCATTTGGTACACCCCAAGCAAAACCAGTTCTCCATTAGCAGCCTTGATTTTTTCCGTCAAGTTTAAAAAGAAAAATGGTTTTGTTTATCCGTAAACAATTTTTATCAAACACCATTTTCTTTAAAAAGTTGTTACTATAAAGTGCTTTTAACGAGAAATTTTTTTATCTTAAACGAGGCTTTAACACAACATTGCCTAAATATTTGATTAATTATTAAACACAAAATTGGTCAATTAAACCAATAATAATAATTCCTGAGTAAAAAAGATATGTAAAATTTGATACTGTTTAAATTGACGAGAATGTAAAAATAGTCAGGATGTAAACAGTTTCATCCTACCCATTTTCAAATATTTTTTCTTATTTTTAATTTACATCAGGATGCATCCAGTTTCACCCTTGCTATTTTTTAAGTTTAAGCCAGTATGAATCCAGATTCATCCTTGCTAAAAAAAATTCGTGTCCATTTCACCCATACTAATTTTTACTCGTCCATTAGAACCATATTTTAAAAATATTTGGTCAATTGACCCAATTTCTCTAAATTAAATTAACATTTGTACTTTAATACAATACTGCGAGGGAAATTAGTTCACTTTCTGTTGATTCTATTGTCTGTGCTTTTTCTAGTTGCTTTTGTTTTTTGTTCCAGTTAACAAAATAATAATAAAAAAACATTTATATCCTGATTTTTATTTTATATATCGAAAGCCCTTTTTTTTTAACAACGACCTTCAGAAGGCTAATGACCGCCCTCAACAATTGGCAGAAGGCATTGGAGGAGCAGACCAATACATATAGCAATTGTTTGTTTTAGCCCATTGAGCAAGCTCATGAGCAACAGAATTACAAACGCGAGATTGAAATGTAAAAACACAAGCTACTAAATTAGAAGAAAAGTACCGAATATCCTTAAAGATAGCATCCGTTCTAGAATCTCCATCAAACACGCCCGCTGAAAATTGGTCGATGAGATCTTTTGCATCACTTTCAATGATAATGTGAGTGAATTTTTGCTCCATAGCTTTCTTCAAAACTACCAAAATAGCTCTGGCTTCGTATTCTTCAGCAGAATTTACTTCAAAAACTATTGAAGCACAAAATGAAGATTTACTCGAGAAGTCCCTCATCACATAGCCTACACCATTAGCTCCAGAGATGTCATCATAGGCTCCATCAGTATTACACTTTATCCAGCCAAAAGTAGGGGCATCCATTTGTCACAAAGGCTAACAGAGGTATTGGGGGAGATATGCATGTTAGGCTTCCTAGTTAAGAACATAGCTCCGACTCTACTTGAAACCGCCAAATGATTTTCTTTCAGATTTTGGAAAACCAGGTTATTTCTAAATTTCCATAGGGACCAAAGAACAGAGACAAAGAGACATTAAGCCTCATCAGGAAGTTTAGAGACATGATCAATGAGCCAAAACATCATCCAATCGAGAAAGGACTAGTTTTGAAAAGTCTGAGTATTGACACACAAAGAGGAAAGAAACCAGACTCTGCTGGCAAAGGGACACAGGACCAAAGCATGCATCACATATTCATGAGGATCATTGCATATATATGGAACAATCGACACAAGGCATAGGTATTCTAGTATGTATAACAATTCCAGTAGGTATGGCATTTCTAACAGCTTTCCAGGTAAAAACTTGGATTCTATGAGGAACCCTGATTTCCAAATGCAATTCCAAAGTTTATTACAAGGGGAGGGTCTAAGACCTCGAAGTCCCAAGTAAGCAGATTTAGAGGTAAATCTACCATTCTTTGAAAGCTCCCAAGCCCTTTTATTAGGAGTGCATAACTAGCTTAAGGGAATAGTGATAATCTTCTTAACATAAGCATCATCAAAGTGGGTGTTTAGACGACTGATCGATATCCCAAGATCTAGTAGTAGCATTAATAAAATATGGGACTTTAATCTTAGGATTAGTAGTAGTTTGTTGCTATTATTTTTTGTGACCATTTCACCCATACTGTTCTAACGTCATGTTTACTTCATTGATATTATCATCTCTATTTCCTTGTACGGGCTCTTCTTCCATCTCCGTTTCGGTGTTAGCGGTATGGATCGATCCTTCCCGATAACGATCGTCACCTCCCTGTTGAGCTGCACCTCGTCTTTCTCCCCTGTTTGACGTTTCACCTCTCTCCATTCTTCCTCCTCTTCTCTCCGCTAGACGTAAACTCCTTCTTGATGCAATGATATGCTGCGCTCGTTCCGGTATTCTTGCCATAAACAGTCTCCGACATTAGTTTATATTCTCTGATTCTTCGTTGCCCCTTTTTTTTATTTTGACCAGACCTAACTTGTTTACTTCTAAGATGACCAGATCTAAATTGTTCACTCTCAGGGCAACAAATCTGTTCTTTTCTCTCAACACCACTACAATTTCTAAGTTTCTAACTTCTAACTTTATGAAAGAACAACTCAGCAAATGATTTTTTGATGAAAAACTTTGAAGATGATTTCCACTCTCTTAATTTATCCCAAGTGAGAGTAAACTCTCAACATGAGATCCCTGTTTCTGGACACCAAAATGTAACTACAGGAAATCTATAGTTACACCCACTTACTAATTAGTATGACACGAAAGGTGAATCACACGACGAGATAAGAACAAATATTATTTCACTTAGTTAAAGAATAAGAAATTACAAGATCTCCAAGAACACTCACAAAAACCCTAAGTTATCTTTCTTTACAATAGCCCTCTCACCCCTCAAAATGTTCCAACCCCCTACACAATGGGCTAAGTCCTCTATTTATAGGAAAAATACATAATGGATTACAACTCATTTTATCTCGCTGATCATCATTCATTTCACGTGACTGTCCTTTTTACTTCGCCAGATCCATTTTCGATAAATTTTTCGCTTACTTTTTTCCTTATTAATCGGTTGTTGTCGGGGAAAGCTGTCATATTTCTTGCGCAACAAATCACATTTCGGGCCTTCCACTTCGTACGCTTTATCTTTTCTTGCGTAACAATCCACACTTCGGGTCTTCCACTTCGTACGCTTTATCTTTGCTTGCGTAACAATCCACACTTCGGGTCTTCTCTTCGCGAGGTATCTTCCTGCGCAAGCCACCTCTATCTTGCCGATTTATACTTCGTTAACTTCAGATATGACTTCGCAGATCTAATATTTGTTAAAGTAACTCTGACATTCGATTTGACTCTTCACTGACATTTTCCTAGGAATTAGTAAATAATATCCTGCCTGGGGATTTACTTCGGAGTGTCGTCCAATCTCGTTTGAACGCGTGGCGAGTAGGTTTTCTGTACCTACAAGGATGGTGAATGACAGACAGAGTTTGTTAGAGAGAAAAAAAAACAAATTAGTGTAGTAGCGTACAAACTATTCGTGGTTAAATTTAATGATCTTAATAGTATCCTTATCTTTATCTTTCGTATATTTTTTTTTTTTTTGAAAGAAAAAACACAAAGATTTTCATTGAAGAGGCCTAAAACGGCATGTTACATAGTATCAGAAATTTTCTCCAAGTCCATCTTAGTGCTAACACACACTGGGAGATTAGAACTCCATTTCCTACAACACTGATTGTTCCTAGCATATTTGGCGAGTAGATCTGCCACTTGATTACTTTTTCTACTTCTAAAACAAACAACAATACTTCCTAAACAAAGCACTAAATGCTGACATTCTCTAATGATATTACCATCGTCCCAGGGAGAGACACTGCAGAGGCCATTTATGCTATCCATGACTTTTTTATTATCACCTTCAACTATAACATTCCTCAATTGAAGCTGATATATCCATTGGATAGATTTTAGAACTGCTACAACTTCTGCTTGGGAGACATCTCTGACTCTTTCTACCATTGTCCAGGCTTCCACCAGTTGTCCTGCAAAATCTCTGATAATTAGTGCAATTCCAGCATAATTGTTCCCAGGAAAAACAGAAGCATCAATATTGATTTTTATCCATCCTCTTTGGGGAGGTGTCCATCTATTTATACTGGTTCTGCTTCTAGCATTCCTGCTAGGATTACTGCAAAGCACCTACAATTGGTTTAGGTGGTTATTAGTCTGAACTTTATTTTCCCTGCAATACTCCTTGATTCTGTGAATGAGGCTGGTGATAGAGCATCTTTTGTTTTCAAAAACCATATCACATCTTGTCTTCCATATAAACCACAGGGTAATCACAATGAGGTTGATAGTTGGCTGTTTCTTGAGGTTTATATTGGAATTTGTGTTGTTCCAGGATTTCACCCATTGTTGTATGTCTTGGACCCTTGTTAATTCCTGAGCTAAGTCTGGGGAGATAGAATTCCACACACTTCTAGCAAAGGTACACTGAATTAACATGTGAATAATGGTCTCTTCTTCACCTCTGCATCTTTCACAGCTCCTATCTTGGTCTTAAATATGTCTTGCCAGTTTTTGATTAGAGGGCAGGATATCTTGAGCTAGCTTCCATAGAAATAGTTGACATTTGTGTGGGATTTTGAGATGCCATATACCAAGCCAGAATTTTGCTTATTCTTCCTTATTTCTCAGAGATGGGTTGTGCTCACATAGGATTGCTTTGTAGGCAGAGTTCACTGTGAATTTCCCAGTACTAGTTAGAGACCACTGAACCGTGTCTTCATGTTGTGGATAAGGCCTGATGTCTAGAATTTTATCTATCTGTTCTTCAGTGAAGTATCTTTGTAGAGATTCCACATTCCAGTTCTTTGTTTGGTTATTATAGAAATCAGCAACTTTCATGTGTAGAGGGATATCTGCTCCTTCATTGAAGTTTTGTTGGATTTGTTGAGCTGTGTAGCCTTTGATCCAGTTATCTCTAAAAGCATAAACTTTCTTTCCATCTCCAATCATCTAGATGTGAATTTTTTTTACCCATTCCAATCCTTTGCAGATGCTCTTCCATATCATTGTGCCCTTCTCTTAGACATCATCCTGAAGAATGTTATCTTTTTTAAAATATTTAGCTTCTAGAGTAAGAGCCCATTCTTTGTCTTTTTCTTGAAGGAGTCTCCATGCTAGTTTAGTGATTGTTGCTTCATTGTACACCCTTAAGTTCTTGAAACCAAGACCTCCCCATCTTTTGGGTATGGAAATTGAGCTCCATGAGATGAAATACACTCCTTTACCATTTGATTTATTCCACCAGTAACTCCTCTGTGTAGCTTCAAGTTGATTTATAGTAACCTGAGGTAAAATGAAGCATCCCATTTGGAATTGTGCCATACTTTTTGTGACAGATAGAATTTGTGTACTTCTTCCTGCTTGGTTAACCAAACCTGCTTGCCATTGATGAAGTCTTCTCTGCATCTTTTCATGGATATTGCTAAAGCATTTTGTCTTTTCTTTACCAATGAACAAGTTTATTCCCAAGTATTTTTCTTCAAGAGGCATTTGTTTCATTCCCAAAGCTTGGATGACTTCAGTTTTTAGTTCATCTTTGAGTTTTTTGCTGAAGTGTAGACTTGATTTGTTTATGTTCACCATCTGCCCTGAGACTTTGCAGAATTTGTTGATAACATGTTTGAAGATTTCTATGGAGCTTCTTTTTGCAGTGGAGAAAAGGATGCAGTCATCTGCAAAAAATAAATGAGAGACTGGAATTCCTCCTCTAGCAGGGTAAACTGGAATGATGTTCTTTTTTACAACTTCATTTTGTATCATTCTGCTGAATCCTTCCATGCAAATGATGAAGAGATATGGAGAAAGACTATGTCCTTGTCTTAGCCCTCTGGTTGGTATCATAGTTTCTATTGGAGAGCCATTGAGAAATATAGAGATTGTGGTTGTTGAGATGCACTGATTGACTAGCTGACACCATCTATCATTGAAGCCCAGTTTTTCCAAGATTTTGATGATGAATTTCCATTCCAACCTGTCAAAAGCTTTTGACATGTCAAGCTTCACAGCAACTGCACCATTGTAGGCTCTTGTATTCTTCATGTGATCAATAATTTCATGGGCAATGATAGTATTGTCCATTATGTTTCTGCCAGGAATATAAGCTGCTTGCCATGGCGAGATGATTTTACTAAGAACTGGTTTTAGTCTATTTGTCATGATTTTTGAGATAATCTTGTAAGATATGTTGCACAGGCTTATTGGCCTAAAATCATATGGGGTTTGGATGCAGTTGTGTTTTGGTATGAGGGTTTGGAAGGTATGATTGAGTTCTTTAAGAAGTTTACCATTCCTAAAGAATTCTTGCACCATTCTGATGATATCTTGTCCCACTGTTTCCCAGTTTTGTTTGTAGAAACCTGCTTGAAACCCATCTGGTCCTGGTGCAGACCAAGATTTTATCTGAAAAACATAATTCTTAATTTCTTGTGGGTTGGGTATGGCAATAAGCTTACGGTTTTCTTCCTCTGTGATGCATGGATTGATGAGGCTCGTGATTTCTTCATCTTCGTCTGGATTAGCTGTGGTGTTGATTTTTTTAAAATGGTCCAACAGGATTGTTGAGATATCTGCCCTGATGTTCTTCCACTCTCCTTCTTCATTCTTTAGAGATTGAATTTGGTTACACCTTCTCCTATAGTTTGCTCTGTCATGGAAGAGTCTAGAGTTTCTATCCTGGTATTTTAGCTCCTTTTCTCTTGATTGTTGAAAAGCCATTTTGTTCTTTATTTCATATAGCTCTTTTAATTGTTGTTGACATCTTTGTTGGGCTGCAATGTCGATGAGAGGCTGGTTGATTATCTGTTGAGCTTGAGCTTGTATGTTTTTGATTTTTGTGTCAGTATCTCCATACTCCTTAGCTTTCCATATTTTTAACCATTCCTTTGTATTTCTGAGTTTGCTGGTGAACTTGTAAGCTTCCGTTCCTTCTTTATTACTTCTCCATTTGTTCTTTATCACATCTTTACAGCTTATATTTGAGAGCCAGTGAGCGTAAAATATAAAAGGTTTATTTAGATTTTCATCTTGAGGGTTTGTGTTTAACATAATAGGTGCATGGTCTGAGCCACAAGGAATAAGGTTGTGAATGATAGCATTGGGGAAGATACTCAACCAATTTTGAAGGCATAGAGCTCTATCCAATCTTGTTCTGACTTGGTTAAGTTGATCTCTGTGGTTGGACCAGGTAAAAGGGCTACCAGTGAAAGGTATATCTATTAATCCCAATTCACTGACAGTGTTGATGATGATTGGGTGAGATTGGGTTGGGTTGATTGAATAACTTTGTCTCTCATAACTGTAAAGTGTTGAGTTGAAATCACCTATTATAACCCAAGGAATGTTCATATTTTCTCCCATTTCATGGATGAAGCCCCATTGTACCTGTCTTTCAGTGTCATAACAAGAGCTATACAAACAAGTGAGGAATCATTCAGAGTTATTCTCTGAGTTCTTAATTATTAGGTTGACCATGTAATTAGAGGAATGTATGAATTCTATGTCTAATCCATCTTTCCATAGTAAAGCTAGGCCTCAAACTCTAACTCTATCCTCATTGCACCAAATGTTAGGGTACCTCATTTGTTTCAGAAGGTAAGTGGCCTTCTTAGTGGTGGATTTTGTCTCAGATAGGAATATAATGTCTGGACTATAATTAAAGATGCAATTTTTCAGGTGGTCCCTGGTTAGTTTGTTTCCTAGGCCTTGCAGATTCCAACTAAGAATTTTCATTTTTATGACTAAGTATTGCAGGTCAACAATATAGATTTTAGACTTGAAGGAATTGAATATAAATAGATTGAGGTTTATGCGGCGGATTACCCTTGAATTTCCTTGTCCTGGTTCATTGCCCTGGTAGCTCACAATGTGCTTTTCCCAATCGCCAACTCCATCTCCATATTGATGTTGATTTTGCTCCTCTTGCTCATCAATGGGTACAGTAAAGTTGTTGGAGCTTGTTCTGGAACTCTCAGCTTCTCTTGTTCTTTTAAACCTCCTAAATAATCCTCTCCTACTGCTTTGGCCCCTTTCATAAGTTGAATGAGCTGTGGATCTGTCCTCCTCTTGAGCCTGTTCAGGATAATATGAGTTGCAGTACTGCCCATCTTCTGGCCTGACAAACAAAACCGTACTGGCTCTTCTATTTCGGATGTTTTTCCTGGGTGAGATTATTGATGGAGCCTCATTGATGTTCCAAAATTCATTGGTGGTCATACTGTATGGAATTTTATCAAGGAACCGAAGAGCTTTTACGCCAAGTCTCTGACCTCCCTTGCTTTTTTTTTGCAGTCATCCTTGTCATGATCTAATATGAAGCACGCTGGGCAGAGTTGATGTGGCTGCTTTTTATAGAAGAAAGTAATCCACTGTGTGCAGTCAGCCGCATTTTGGCTAAGAACTCCTCTGATTAAAGTCTTGGTGATGTCCATCTCGATGAGCGCACTTACATCATTTGACTCAACAGGATTGGAATCCTCAGGGTCTAGCTCCAGCACATTTCCTAGAATCTTTCCCATTTCATTTGCCACATACACATTCAGAAATTCCTGAGGAAGATCCTTAAATGTTACCCAAAACTGCTGAGTATCGAAAGACAAATCTCTGGGATTTTGGGTTGGGTTCCATGGTTTGATAATCCATAAGAAGCCATCAAGACTCCAAGGAGCTTCAGATAAAACCCATTTCCATTCATCTTTAGTTTCGAACTTGACAGTGAATAAGTTTCTTCTTCTTTTCCTCAATTCGAAACTTCCAATGTTGTCTCCCCAGAGTAATTTTGCATATCTTTCAGCTGAATTTCTGCTCATGTTTTCACTGGTAATAACTTTTCCAATGATGTTGTTGCTTTGACCCCTGAGGCAGAGACTTGGGTTAATCTGGGCAACGTTGACCACTTCTCTAATATCATCTGAGGATTCAATTGAGGCAGCATCGAACTGGTGAGCAAGGTTGTTGATAGATTCTGCAGCCATTGGATATGAGGGATGTTGATATCTTTATGTTGGGTGTGAGTGGCTTATGCTTGTGATACTAAACATCTAGAAGACTATCCAATTTATACTGGGAAATTTTTTCCTCTTTTTCTTACCGCTTATGAAAGGGTAGAGACGTGTTCTGTTTGTTGAAACGGTGCTGTCATTTTCCATCAATGGAGGAGAAGGTCTTACAATTTTTAACTGCATCTCGTTTGTTCTAGGTGACGGATTGAACGAAGCTTCAGTTGTACCGAGAAAACTCTCTTGGACTGGGACAAACGTCATTGGAACACTACCAGAGCCTTAAACAGGACAAAGAAATTCAAACGAAGTTAAGACCTGCAAGCCATAAAAAGAGGAAAAAGTGAGAAAAGATTTTGGGAGGGATAAACTGAAGAGAGAAAGTGATTTTAATAATTTTCTTTGCTATAGAACAGAGCTGTGCCAAATTCTTGTCGAATAGAATCATTGCAGAGCCATTAACGGTTATTTTTGTAATTGAATCTAGACATGCAGAGCTTTTAGTGAAGCATTAATGGCGGAATCGTTGGACTGAGTCAGTCGCCGAGTTCTCGCCCCCGGTTGTTGGCTTATCTTTCGTATATTGCATGCTTATTCTTTGTTTTTTTTTTTTTATCGGTAATGCTTATTCTTTGTTGGATTTTTTTTACAATAAAGATATTTTTATTTTATACCCTGGAAGAGCTTAGCTGAGTTGTGGCTTAATTAGAGGCTCTAGTTTAGAACATAGAATGATTCCACTTGGGTCAAGGAAAAGAGACTTGCAAATGATACACAAAGAGGAAGACATTAGACGTATAAATGGACCATAGTAAAGGGGCCTTATATAGCTAACATCTAAAAGCGGTTAAGCTGGGAAATGCACCAGTCGGTTCATAAAGTGGACTCACCTGAGTTGTGAACACACGTCTATGTTATTGTTACCTGTGGTATGTGTTCTATACTTACTACTTTGTTGAGTTTGCCAAACGTATGCTAAAGATGTACAAGACCTAATTGATTATCGACCTGGCATCAGTGGTTTCGGTTCTGAAGCTATGCAGGGGTGAACGTTAGTTCTTCTTTGGGTTTGGGCCTATCACTTATGTAGATCGGAGACACAATTTGAGATAAAACCATATAAAGCTGTTAAGTTGTTGGTAATTTCCATCGAATTAGAAGTGGTAAAAACATAATACAGTAAAAAGTTTAGCTACTTGGGAAAGCCAACCAGTAAAAAATTTTACTTACTTAGGGTAAACCAATTTGAGTCCGGGCACCACCTAGTTAACTAGAGTCTGATGGGACCTCTATAAAGAAAACTATTATACTCCCTCCGTCCCACTATTAAATGACTTAGTTTAAGCTTGCACAATTTTTAAGGCAAGCAAGAAAAAGAGTATTTTTAATCATTTTTTTATAATTATACTCTTATGGATAGTAATTAGTGAAATTTAGAAATGATTTATCTCTCAAACTACTCCACGGATGTTCGCAAACTTCATACCATTGAAAAACATTTTAAAACACCTACGTAACGAATATAAACAAGCCTATCAAATTATGCATATTTCTCATATTTTTTTATAATTAACTAAAAAGATAATTTTAGTTAATTTCTCCTTATGTAGTGATATAGGTCACTTATTAGTGGGACAAAATCTAAAATCAAATAGGTCATTTAATAGTGGGACGGAGAGAGTACCATTCTAGATCAAGCATATCCATATGTTCATCAAGTTGGATTGTGTCCCGAAAGTTAAGTGAGATGCGACCTTCCTAGGGGCGGACCATTAGAGGTGGACCAATTTGGTCCACCTCTCCTCCACCCCAGGATCTGATAGGGGTGGGGTTTTTAGTATCCAGATAGGACCCTAAAACAACACTCAATGGTTATTTTATTTTATTTTATAGTCAATGGTTATATTTTGATGGTCCATCATTGGTACACCACCATTGGTCCGCCCTTAGCTTTTTCCAGCGAGATGCCCTCTTACAACTCTGCCAATCTACTTTTCTCCTGCCATGTGGAAAGTGCTACCTATCCCCATAGAAATCCCCCACATTTGTCCCCCATTAGGTGGCGTTGCTTCTGTCCGTTGATTTCATCAGATTGATGGTGTGGGGGAAATGCAGGGGATCCCATTATTTAGTGTATGTGAGGTGGGGGAAATATTTGAGGGATTTTTGTGGGGGAAGAGAAGCATTTTCGTGTTAGAAAAGCAACCATCTCGTAGTTGACTGGACCCATGTGGTATACATATCCTTAACCAACCAAATAACGCCACTGATGGGTTTAACATTTAATGCTCCTGGTACGGTTTCTGAATTGTCCCTTCAGAATGTGGTGGTGGTATTGTCATCATCCCAGGCTATTTTGGCCACATGGTTCTCTGTCCAGCTAGCATTTTCGTCTTGGAATGGGAAACACCACCTAGATGGCAGTCTAAACATCTAGGTATGTCATAGGAGCATGCCAAGACGCGTGTAGTTCGGTTCACCAAAAAGAGACCAAAAGGGACGGAAACACTGACTAGATGGCAGTCTTAACATCTAGGCATGTCAAGGGAGTACGCAGAAAAAAATGTGTGGTACCTTAAATTTTCACACATCTACAGAATGGAATTTTAAGATTAACAGGAGTAACGTATAAGCTGTAAAGGTTACTTTGGAGCACATGAAATAATGCATGGACTCAAAATTGGTTACGGGAAAATTATGCATGAACTCAGAAGTATAACTCTATGCCGTCCGTGGTGGTCGAACCACACAGCTACATGGCCCAAAACCACGCATGTGCTCGACAAATTGAGCCAACACACAAGAATCCCAATAAACAATTCTTTCTCAAAAAATAAATAAATGAGATTTCCTTCGTGGACTTGAAAAAAACCCTGGAGATCCTGGGAACCAGCCACCCTTTAGTAATGAGAGATGTATATCTGTATCTGTACTGTTTAAGCTTCTTCTCTAGGTTCATCATTGAGGGTCCACTTTTCATTTGCAGTGGTAGTGGCTTTAATTTCCGGCAGTGTTAGGGGTGGACGGAGTCACCAACTGGTCCACCTTCCCTCCACCACAGGATTTTGTAGGGGGTGTGCTTTTCAAAAATTGAGTAGGACCTCAAAACAACAATCAACAGTTAGATCTTAATGGTCCACAATTGGTACGCCAAATTTGGTCCACACTTGGCGTTTTTGTTTAATTTCGAGCTCTTTCGCGGGTGTTTGTCTCGTGATCATTTCTTTGGTTTTCTCTACTGCTTTTGGAGATTATCAGTTTCCGTTGGTCAATGCTTGCCTGAAAGCAAGGCTTCTTGTTTACTTGTTAGAATATAGCCATCCAACTCAAAACCAGATTATGACTCGCAGGATCTTAGATAACCCAGACAATGTGGGACTAATAATCTCAACACGGCTCCTCACGTGTAGTCGTCTCCTTGGGTCTAACACGTGGACAATAAATCGGGTGATGCGGAGTAAAGGTGCGCTCAAATGACTCGACACAAATAATAGCATGCTTTGACACCATGTTAGATTTTGTCAGGAATGTTAAGGATACAGCTGCAAAGTATCAATCAATGGCGTGATTGTTGCTGATTCTCCTATATTTCAGCTGCAAGATATTATCTCTGCCATGCCTCACTCAATGCCTCAATCACTGTATTCCATTTATCCTCATTCATTGTAAATCAAACTCTATTTTAAGTTATGTAATAATCTTTATATAAATGATTTATCTTCCACCAAGTTAAGTGTGGAATAATTCACCCAAAATATTGTGTTCTGTTTTGGTATCAGCCAGAAAGATCCATATACACGCTTCTTCTAAAAAAAAAATCAATGGCAGCACCAGAAACTTCAACTCTTCATACCATTCATGTTAATCATCTGATTAACATGAAACTCACAGACACCAACTATATCCTTTGGAAAACCCAGTTTATGCCACTACTGAAGGGTTATAGACTAGAAGGTTATGTAAATGGAGATTACAAAAAACCAACACCAACTGTCCCTGGTGCAGCACTGGATTCACCAGAAACCCAAAATCCTGCATATGCCAAGTTTGAAAAACAAGATCAAATCCTCTTAGGATGGATATTATCATCCCTTACTGAATGAGTTCTAGGTCGAGTCTCTGGTTTAACCTCATCAAAAGAGGTCTGGGATGCTTTGGAAAAACGATATGCTCCAAAAACAAGAGCACATCTGAGAAATCTAAAAAGGCAGCTTAATGATCTTAAGAAAGGTAATAGCTCTATGCATGAATATTTTTCAAAATCTAAACAACTTTTTGATGCCCTTGCAGCATCAGGAAGTCCACTTGAAGAGGATGATATGCAGGAATCCATACTCAGTGGACTGGATCAAGCGTATGATGCTATTGTTACCTCTATTGGCATTGTTGAAAAGATTGATATGGATGCATTCTATGCGCATCTGATCTCATATGATCTGCGACTAGAATAACAGATGGAAACACTTCAACAACCATTGGAAAACATTGCCCCCTCATCTGCTACACGATCATATCAAAGGCAACAGTCAGAAAACTTTCAACCAAATCGATCTCCAAATAATCAAGGCTTTCGTAATCAAAACCAATATAATCGTCAGCCTAGGAGGGATCAAGGTCAAGGGCCATGTCGCATCTGCAATCGTAAAAATCACAATGCAAGTTTCTGCTGGTTTCGCAAAGATAACAATGCACCAAAAAGGGGAGAACCAACTGTTTATCTAGCTTTACCTGGTGGTCCTGATGATAACAATTGGGTAACTGACACAGGAGCAACTCATCACCTGACTGCACATCTCAATAATCTGCACATCAATCATGAATATGATGGAACTGAACAAGTTCGTGTGGGAAATGGAAATGCTCTACACATTGAAAATATTGGTAATGCGTGTTTTACACATAATAATCGATCCTTTCATCTCAAAAATATACTTCATGTGCCTGACATAAAAACAAATCTTCTTTCTGTTTCAAAATTCTGCAAAGATAATAATGTATATTTTGAATTTCACTCCAATTTCTTTGTTGTAAAGGATCTCAAAACTAGGACAACATTGTTGCAAGGCAGGAGTAAAAATGGGCTCTACATATTTGACAATGTTCGAGAGATTAGCAATCCAACTCTAGCTGCTCTAGTAACCAACACGATTCCATTATGGCATCAACGTCTTGGTCACCCAATGCTTCGCACTGTTTTTCAAGTCATTGAAAATCTTTCCCTTCCAGTTTCAAATAAAAAGTTTGAATTCTGTCATTCTTGTCATATGAGCAAGAGTCATAAAATTCCCTTTCCAGATAGTAGTACTGTAATAAATAAGCCATTAAGCTTACTTGTGTCTGATTTATGGACATCTTCTTATTTATCTAGACATGGTTATCGATATTATCTTCTGCTTATGGATTCTTTCTCACATTACACATGGATTTACCCACTAACTCGTAAATCATATGCATTTCTAGTGTTCATTCAATTCAAAAAGCTAATTGAGAATCAAACTGATCTCAAGATTAAATTTTTTCAGTCAGACAATGGATGAGAATTTAGAAAGTTCACTTCCTTTCTCAATAACTCAGGAGTGATTCATAGGTTCTCATGTCCTCATACATCCGTTCAAAACGGTGTTGCAGAACGTAGAATTAGACATATAACAGAGTCAGGTTTAGCTCTTCTTTTCCATGCCTCAATGTCCAAATCCTACTGGTTTGATTCTTTTTCTAATGCATGTTACCTTATCAATAGAACTCCAGCTTCAAAAACTGAGTCTAAATATCCTTTAGAGTTACTGTTTAATAAGACTCCTGAATACTCCTCTCTTAGAGTTTTTGGATGTTTATGATATCCATGTCTTAGACCATATGTCTCAAACAAACTTGAACCAAGGTCTTTACCGTGTGTTTATATAGGATACAGCAGTGCTCAAAAAGGATATTTATGTCTTCATGTTTCAACCAACAGGTTATATATTTATCGACATGTCAAATTTTTGGAAACAAGATTCCCATTTGCTGCCGGGCAACAGGTAAATTCTCATAACTCCATACAGAAATCACTCACTACAAAGATTTTAAGCTCTTCTGTTTTATCAGTTCCATCTCCTAGTGCATCACTTGAAGTTGATCAACCATCGTCACCATCTGTTGAAGTTGAAGCTGTAACATCTTCTCCATTACCCTCTAGTCTGCCAGAACCATCATCTCTGGTCATTGATCAACCCACCAATAATACCACACCTGGTACTTCATCTGCAGCATCTGAAAGAACTGTTTCTCAGACTCAACCACGAGTTCAGCAGCATCACATGGTCACATGATCTAGAGATGGCATTAGAAAGCCGGTGCAAAAGTTGTGTCTGTATGCAACTAAATACCCACTGCAGACGACTCATGTTACTTCTCCAACATCCTATACCGAAGCATCAAAAGATTCAACATGGAGACCACCCATGGATGATGAAATTAATGCTCACATTCGCAATGGCACTTGGAGTTATGTTCCATATGAAAAATGGATGAATCTAATTAGTTCAAAATGGGTGTTTCGTGTCAAAGAAAAAGTTGATGGGTCAATTGACAAAGGCAAAGCTAGATTGGTAGAACAAGGATACAATCAGCGTGAGGGACTTGATTACTATGAAACATTTAGCCTGGTGATAAAACCTAGCATAATAAGGCTTGTTCTCTCGATTATTGTGTCTCAAAACTGGTCGATGAAGCAATTAGATGTCCAAAATGCGTTTCTGCATGGTGAGTTAACTGAAGCTGTATATATGAAGCAACCACCAAGATATGTTAATCCGGACTATCCCAACAAATCAATTTATGGGTTGAAACAAGCTCCAAGAACATGGTTCTCTAAATTAAGTAATTTTCTCATTGCACTGGGATTAAAAGTCTCTATCTCCGACAGTTCTCTCTCTATACAACAAGCATCACAAGGGTTTACATATGTACTCATCTATGTTGATGACATTATCATCACAGGATCAAACTCTAATCTTATAACCAATCATATCACTGATTTGAGCTTTGTCTTTGCAGTAAAGGATCTGGGAAACCTAAGTTACTTCTTAGTCATAGAAGTAATTCATCAAGGAACTTCAGTGATACTCAGTAAGCAGAAGTATATGGTTGATCTTCTCAAACGAACAAAAATGGATGCTGCTAAACCAGTTTCTACACCACTTCCAGTAAATGCCAACATCAGTAAACATGGAAGTGTAAAATTTGAGGACCCTACGTTGTATCGTAGTGTTTTTGGAGCGTTACAATATCTTCATCTCACTAGACCAGATATTGCAGTAGCAGTCAACAAAGTTTGTCAGTATATGCATAACCCTTTTATTGAACATTGGGATCTAGTTAAGAAAATTTTACGATATCTCAAATATACGGTGCATTATGGTTTAGTTTTACGTTCTTCAGCAGATATAACACTTCATGCCTACTCAGACTCAGAATGGGATGGTAGTTTAGATGATAGAAGATCAACTAGTGGCTATGGTATTTACTTTGGAAGTAATCTTATTTCGTGGAGTGCACGCAAGCAAAAAACGGTATCTAAATTAAGTACTGAAGCTGAATACAGGGGCATAGCCATAGCAACATCATAATTGATATGGCTTCAGTCTCTATTGCATGAACTGGGCATTGCAGTACAAGCTCCAACATTGTGGTGTGACAATCTTGGTACGACTTATCTGACAGCAAATCCGGTCTTTCATGCACGAATGAAACACATTGAAATAGATTATCATTTTGTACGAGAAATAGTTGCAAACAAAAGGCTACTGGTAAAGTTCATTTCATCAAAAGATCAAATAGCTGACATTTTTACAAAGGATCTTGCTTCTGTCAGATTTGAATTTCTCAGAGACAAGTTAAGCATTCGACCACTCATGCACAACTTGAGGGGGGATGTCAGGAATGTTAAGGATACAGCTGCAAAGTATCAATCAATGGCGTGATTGTTGCTGATTCTCCTATATTTCAGCTGCAAGATATTATATCTGCCATGCCTCACTCAATGCCTCAATCACCGTATTCCATTTATCTTCATTCATTGTAAATCAAACTCTATTTTAAGTAATGTAATAATCTGTATATAAATGATTTATCTTCCACCAAGTTAAGTGTGGAATAATTCACCCAAAATATTGTGTTCTGTTTGATTTTGATATGTAGATCAAAATTAAGATGGATATCATTGATTAGTGGACAATATTGAGACTAATCAATAATAAAATAAATAAATCATAAACAAATAAACTACATACCAAAATCAAATGAAGAAGACAAAGATTAAAGTGCTTCGGTACTAATGGTCTACATCCACTAACAAACCCCGTAGGGTGAAATATATTGATCTTCATATGATTTCTCTAAGATAGTTTTACATTTACATAGTGACCCTATTTATAAATATGATAGGAATAGAATTAACAAACGCCAGAAGATAACATTTGCTGGCTTGATTACAAGACTTGGTCTGATTATTTTTTCTGTGTGCACGTAAGCTAACGGACCACCTCAGTGGATAATGTGCCATATATTCCAACATTGTCCGCAACAGGATATGGATCTCTTTAATCTACGAAGTTGATATTGGATCGGTTTAAAATTATCAAGAGACTCAAGGTTCATCAACAATAATAATGTTGGATAATCTTATTCACCTACAATAGGAGGTATTTATCAAGGTTACAAGAAGAGAAGAAAGTAAATGAAACACGTCTTCTTACACTTAACGTGTTGTCAGGATGGTAAGAAAGAAAGTCAAAGAATTACACTCACACTATTACAACCACTAACCATATTCACAATTGATTGTTCAACACTCTCTCTTAAGGTGGAGCATATATATCACATATTCCCAACTTGACAAGTGAATCGTTTAATATATTATTTGATACTTCTTTGGTTAGAATATCCGCCAACTGCTGTGTTGTACGGACATACGGTACTTCAATAATGTTTTCTTCGAGTTTCTTATAGATGAAGTTCCTATCAGTTTACACGTGCTTCGTTCGATCATGTTGCACTGGTTTCTCTACGATTTTGATCGCCGACTGATTATTACAAAACAACTTCATAGGTTTTCCAGAGGGAAACCAAGCTCTCCCATAAGCCTTTTCAACCATAACAATTCACAAATGCCTTTTATCATTGCCCTATATTCTTCTTCAGCACTTGACAAGGAAACAACCTGTTGTTTTTTATAATTCCAAGTTACTAAGTTACCCCCGACGAAGGTAACATATCCAGATATCGATCTTCTCCTATCGCCTTTTCCTCCCCAGTCCAAGTCCGTGTATCCTAATACATCGAGATGTCTATGTTTTGAAAACATCAACCCTATGCCTGGTGCAGACTTCAAATATGACTGCATCCATGTGTTGTTGACCCGGATTATGCATAAATATGCTTACAACACTTACAGCATAAGCAATATCAGGTCTTGTATGCGAAAGATAAATTAAGCGACCAACTAACCTTTAGTATTACCCTTTGTTAGTTGGTACTTGATCGGAACACTCTTCAAGACCATGATTTTGTTCCATAGGAGACCCTATCGGTTTACAACTAAGCATACTAGTTTCCTTCAACAGATCAATCACATATTTTCGCTGAGACAAAAAAAATCCCTTTTCAGATCGTGAAACTTCGATCCCCAAGAAGTATTTAAGTCCACCCCAATCCTTCATATCAACCTTAGAATACAGACAACTCTTCAGATTACTCATCTCTTTGGGGTCATTTCCTATTACCACCATATCATCTACATAGATATAAGCGCAGTTAATTTGTCACCTACCCTTTTTAGGAACAAAGTATGATCAGCGTTACTTTGTGTATACCCAAATTTCTTCATCGCCAGACGAAATCTACCAAACCAAGCTCTGGGAGATTGCTTCAAACCATATAAGGCCTTATTTAGCCTACAAACCACGTTTGCATTGTTTGGAGCATTATAACCTGGAGGTAGTGACATGTAGACTTCTTCTTGTAAATCACCATGTCAAGAGGAATTTTTCACATCATATTGTTGAAGAGGCCATCCTAAATTTGCTGCCAAAGACAACAAAATTCTAATGGTATTGATTTTTGTAACATGAGCAAACGTTTCATGATAATCAATACCATAAGTTTGGGTAAATCCTTTAGCTACAAGTCTATCTTTGTACTTATTAATAGAGCCATCTGGATTATGTTTGATAGCATATACCCACCTGCAACCAACCGTTTTCTTCCCTTCTGGCAATGAAAATATATCTCATGTACCATTTTTCTTATGTGCTAACATCTCATCTTTCATAGGGTCAACCCATTTCGGGTTAGATAATGTTTCTTGTACGTTTTTAGGAAGGGTAACGTATTCCATCTAGCTGACAAATGCTTTTCCAGCCTATGACAATCTATGAGTAGACATATAATCCGCAATTGGATATTTTATCTTCTTTATCGTCTCAGGTAAAAAACGATCTGGTGGCACCCCAAGGTTACTCCTTTGTGGCAATTGATACCTATCTGTCTTAGTTAATTTACAATTATTGTTAGCATTAATCAAATCCTCGACGTTTACCTCAGGGACATCGGTGCGAGCATGATTTGGTGTTGGTACTGCTGAAGAAAAGAAGGGGTCTTCCACGATAAGAGTTTCGACCCTTGAACTATTTCCGGAGGTTGCATTGTAGTCATGCCCAAATCGGTAGAATCTTGAGGGTTACTTGAACTTTCTTCAGTGGCAGAAAGATATATCTCACTGTTAGTTGGAAATAAATCCATGCAATTCAACTCTTCAATATTGCTCTCTCCCTGAAGAGGAGAACCTGTATCATATGTTGAGTAAAACTTCTCGTGCTCAAAGAAGGTAATATCCATGCTAACATAATATTTGCGAGTAGAAGGATGATAACACCTAACCCTTTTAGTATGGATGATAACCAACGAATACACACTTTAGAGCATATGGGTCCAGCTTGCTTCGCAAATGTTTTGTATGTTGACATATACAACACATCCAAACACTCGTGGAGGAAGTTTCAGCTGGGAAGGAATTTCCACAAATGAAGCCAATTTATCCAAAGGTGTTTGAAATTTCAAAACACTAGTGGGTACACGATTAAGGAGATACACTGCATTTTTGATGGCTTCTTCCCAAAAATGTGGCCTCATGTTTGCTCCAATCAAACAAGATCTAGTAATCTCAACTAATTGCATGTTCTTCCTCTCTGCGACACCATTTTGTTGTGGAGTAGAAGGACAAGTACTTTCATGAATCAAACCATGTTCCTGGAAATAACCTTGTAAAACTTCATTAATATATTTTCCACCATTATCAGAATGAAGGACTTTTATAGTGGTGGAAAATTGTGTTTGAATCATTACATGAATCTCGCGATCACGAACGTCCATCTTATCCGGAGCGGATGGAGGGTCCTGGAATAGGCTAAGCAGGTCTGGTAAGTATCAACACAATCACTGCGGGCCCACCTATCTCCACACCCAACCGGAAAAGACCGAACTTGTCTATAAGTCTCGATTCGCGCGCCCAAAACAAGTGTGGTCGCACCTCCCAAGCTGCAAACTAATCTTTACCACTCGATTTCGCCGAATAAATTGAGTGGCTTAGATCATGTTTCTATGGGATGCGAGGGTATGGACGTCAACTCTAGCCTAACATCTACACGCTGGGTCAATCGTCCAGGACCGACCAAGCCTGGTCATCTTGGAATGCGCGTTTGAATATGGCATGAGGAGCGGCTTTTGCGGCACCAGTTTTCTACCGCAAATTGATCTCAACCACTCAAATTCGCCAGACGAATTTAGTGGCCCAGATCACACTTTCATGAGACAATGAGGTATGGGCGCCTACACCGTCATGCCATCTACACGCATGCACGTTCGTCCTAGCCAAAATTGTGTCCCAAGCTTGGATTCGACCAAGCTGAAAAGTGATGCTTGCGCACCTCTTCATAAATCCTAATTTCATCAACGGTCGCAGATGAGTGTCTCAAAGATCATCTCGTCCGTCCAACTTCACCAGCTTAGTTACACATCCCTGTTCAGGAGTTAATTGGTCAGTGCGGAGTCATGGTGATAAACATCCATCACTCTACCACACCATGTGGTCGGCCAAGGGAGGACTTGTTTGCGCAACCTCCAAACCATCACATGAAGTAAGCTGGACATGAGGTTATTTTGAGATGCTCAAACAGCGATGCTTCATACATGCTGAATATACTCGATGCAGTTCTTGCATAGTATACACACGATACTTCACAAGTATCAATTTCCTAAATAACGTAGCATTACATGCTACTTTCTGTGGGTCCCACGCTCCACACGTTCAAGACATCAATCATGTCATAAACTGGGGTATACATACTGGGGTATTGGTCTAGCAGTTTACAGCGTGCAGCGCACAAAGCGCCATTACAAGAACGTGTCAGGAAGTCATGGACGGTTAGTGATGATAGGAGAAGTGGGCAAGACTGGTCGTGTGACACCAACACACTACTCCACTCTCTCCACTTCCCATGAGATATGAGGGTTAGGCTAAAAGAATTGTATAAATAGGTTCTCCGCCCTATTTTTTCAAAAACAAGACAAGACAGCAAAGGCAAGTGTTGATACAATCGTATTCAAACACCGGAAATGATAGCTTACATCCTGCAAGCCAGTTCAGCTTTCTGATACAAGTCATACATAGCCAACACCTTCTTCGCTTGGCTCCCTAAGATCAACCCCACCTCCTTCACTTTGTGACCGAAACAAGTCTGGAATGGCCATTTCTTGGTTTAGGCCGGACTTGCACAGATTGATCTCCCGAATATACAAGCACTCACCGCGCAGTGCATTTGTTTAAGGTTTAGATTCATTCCTCATCCACACACCCCGAATTACCAAAACCGACAGGAATAGTTTTCACCCATAAATAATTGGCGACCATAGTGGGAGGTTAATCTCACGGTTATAAAGTCAATTTCCTCGAAATCCGATTCCATTTTATCAATTTAAAAAAGGGTAGATCTTAGGACCAATCTAATCATCAATTCATTTCAAGATGGTAGAACTCAGGTCTGGATCAACAATTAATTTTGACGGAGCTAGTGTGTATAACACTCCCGGTGTCGATGTACCTGTCAGTGGAGCTAGCGTGGTCAATACATCTCATGGAACCGTCACTTCTACCACCAGCGCCAGCGTAGCAGGAGATGTTCCAATAAGTGTAACACATCCCATCACCAGAGCCAGAGCAGCCTCAAATCCAGGCATCTCGTGAAGTGTAACACGTCCGGTAGTCACCAGAGCAACAACTTCCACTCCTTCATCAGGACGAGGACCCGGAGGGACGAGAGGAGGACCATCCCCCATTACCATTGTAGACTTGATGGAGAAGCATGAATTTATTGCTAAGACTCAAACGGATATGGCCGCAACTCAGAAAGAGGTACTCACTTTTCTTAAGACATTAAATGATCTATTGCCACAAGATCCGCGATAGCCCCTGGAGCCAACAAGGAACGCATTCAACGCACCGGAGAATGTACTTCAGCGGCGCGGACCTACATGGACCTGATCAAAGAAGCGACATCAGATATGAACGGTCCTAACATGGAGACTCCTACACGAGGGACTGATCCTCACAACGATCCTCCTCAAGTCAATAGTTTCACTATGAACCAGAGGCCGGTGGATCGGGAAGCGGTTTATCTAGTGGAAAGTTTATGCGAACTTTCACACCTCTTGAAGAATCATCACGTAAATACGTTTTGTTGTAATCAACCAGAGGAAGGTCACAATCGTGCATACATGTCACCGCACGCATCAAGGATTCAGGGTTCAAGACGTCCCTTATCGACACATGAGCGTCTTCGAATGTGGTTACTCTCAAGACTCTCAGGATATCCAAGGTTCTCCCGGCAAGGTCGTACGGAAACCTACCACAATGACGGACTTCAAGGGAAACCAAACCAGCATATACAGGAGAAGCTCCGCAGAAAGAATCAGACAAGTTCATTGCGTCCCACTCCCCACGTGGGTGTCAATTCCAGAATAAGACCGGCTTGCATCATTGAGGGCTAAAACCCACGATGCATCTTTGCTGACGAAGCATTCTTTTCCATCCTGTGAAGCCACGACCCACGTTCACACGAAGAGGGAACAAACTTTTGTGGCGAGTTGTGACCAAAAAGGGAAAACGGTGTACCAACGCTGCCATTATCAACTATCAGGGGAGACTGTTACCCAGACTCTCCACCCAATGGAATGCTACAACAGCAACGAACCACAAGAACAAGTGCTAGATTCTCTACAACAACTGCAAGATGGCAGCAACTCCACAACTGATGATATTGAAATCTTTGAGGAATCTCCTAGGCCTATCTCCATCAGCTCAACCTTGTGTACGTATAAACGCACGAAGCTCGTGGAACTTCTCAAAGAGTACCAGGACATATTCGCTTGGAGATATGAAAAAATATCGGATTTAGATGAAAATTGGTCATCCATCATCTACATGTCGTACCTGGATCCAAGTCGGTTAAACAGTTGCAGTTCAGACACGAGGAAAATGGATAGATCAGGTGCTGCATAGACTTCAGATACTTGAACAGGTGCTGCTCCAATAAAGATCCTCCTCTACCTAACATCGACATGTTAGTAGATGCAACCAGCGGACACGGCATGCTCTCCTCCATGGATGGATGTAGCGGCTACAACCAGATAAGGATGTACGAGCATGACGCAAGTAAGATAGCTTTTTGAACTCCTCTCGATTTTTTTATTATACCATACTGTCATTTGGTTTAAGGAATACTGGTGCAACGTATCAACATTCTATGACGGAAATCTTCCACTGGAGACGATACCTCAAGAGAGCAGCCTCAAGAAGATAACGATGTAAATACGTCATATCAAGCAAGATCCGGACGAGTCACTCTATCAGACAGTGGTCGAACAAGATCCGGGCGAGTCATTTTATCATACAATGGTACATGTCTATCATGCTATGTTGGAGAATCTGCGCTTTTGGCCATCCTCTGGAGCTGTTGAACGCTCATCTATAACAAGATATTCCCTGATAAAAAGAACCAGGCCTGCCGCTAATGAAGAGCCTCATAATGTTCGTATGGGCATATATCTCACCAACAGGCGATAAACCTTCAGCCTTCTGTAAGCAGTTCCCTGAAGCAGCATGAGGAAAACCACCGAGATACAACATCCTGCGCGTCCGCCAACTCTAACTCCAGTACCACATGCACGACTCCCACAATGATGAAACAACGTCCAAGATATTCCATATCTGGCTTGAAAACAACCACTACAAACAAACCATGTAAAGCACGCTTGGGGACTGAGGCTCAGCATGAAGTTCCTTCACCATCAGTCAAGGACTTCTTCAACACGAGAGATGGTCATTCAATAAGCATGGAATTCGCAAGGGTAAATCGAACTGAAGAGGAAGCCACTTCAACGCTCCCTCCAGCAGAAGCTGATTCAATGGTCTATTCAAGAGCCACCTCAATACTCTCTCCGGAACCCACGTTCGCTTCAGAATCCTGCTTCAACGCTCTCTCAAGGATCCACCTCAACGTTCGTACCAGAAGCCACTTTAACATCCTCTCGAGCCATTTCAACACTCAAGCTGCATCAATAATCTGCGCTCTGGTCAAGTTATCTTTGATGTACTCATTTCTCAACATACATCTCATCCATCCTTCATGAGGGCCCAGCGGAGCATAAAAAACCTTGAAGTCAACAGGAGAAGGGTTATCTTGTGTAACAGATATTTTTATATAGGTGAAAGGGCATGGTAAACAACTCATCATCAATGTTCGGCATATCTTTGAAGCCGTCAATACCTCCTGACTTGGCACCAGCATTATCCCCAGAAGATATCTCAACAAGAGTTCTTTTCTTTATTCTATAATAAAAGATAGGAGTCAGTACTTGTATGAAAACGCGTGAGATGTGTAGTCATATACGACAGAACACACATTCACGTTGGAGTACACAAGGCTGGTATTGGGTCCAAACACCGGTATTGATCAAGTTTCAAGTCCGGTATTGCTCAAGTTTCAAGTCTGATCAAGTCACAAGTCTGGTATTGCTCAAGTTTAAAGTCCGGTGTTGATCAAGTCACAAGTCCGGTGTTCCTCAAGTTTCAAGTCCGGCGTTGATCAAGTCATAAGTCCGGTATTGCTCAAGTTACAAGTCCGGTATTGCTCAAGTTTCAAGTCCGGTGTTGATCAAGTCATAAGTCCGATATTGCTCAAGTTACAAGTCCGGTATTCCTCAAGTTTCAAGTCCGGTGTTGATCAAGTCACAAGTCCGGTATTGCTCAAGTTACAAGTCCGGTATTGCTCAAGTTTCAAGTCCGGTGTTGATCAAGTCACAAGTCTGGAATTGATCAAAGTCACAAGGCTGGTATTCGAATAAAACAGGCGCACGCAGCAAGGACGGTTTTCAGTCGAAACACGGGGTCAACGTTCAGCCAGGCACGGGCAGGTTCCACTTGATCCTAGCCCCAGATTGGTCGAAGCAGACACAACCGTCCCCAATCAAAGATCTCTCTCCAGAAGAAGGCTCCAACACTTCAACGCTCTCTCGGGCCTGCTCCTGAAGCTGCTTTAACACTTTTTGTAGGACCCACATTTACATTTGAGCACACACGTTAAAAACTGGCATGCTCACATCGGGTCCCACGTTCGAGCGAAGCAAACAGCAAGGCCGGTGTTTGGTCAAAACATCAAGTCCGGTGTTTAGTCAAGCTAGTTGGGTCGGTGTTTGGTCGAAGTAGCAAGATGACACTCGAACAGGAACATCAAGCCCACGTTCAATCAAGCAGGTGAAGTAGCCCCACGAACGAAACAAGCGTAACTGTCCATCGAAGCAGGAAAGACCGACATCATGCTGGGGGAACGCTCGCCTGGACGTCTCTTGAACGTGACATGCTCGAAGGACAGGACGACCCGTCTCTCCTGGTAACATCTAACTTTGTCTCATAAGTTTTATCTTTAACTGTCACCATATCATGCATACCCCACAATAGTGTAACCATTATGTGCTAGGCAGGGGACTTAATGTTGATGGTGGATTTTTATTTAAGGTTAAAATTGTAAAACCCAAAGATTATGCGCTAACATCTTGTAATAGATAAGGCCATTAATAAGTGATAAATACTCCTCCACTTTACAAATTCACCTAGAATGGAGCATGTGGCAACAATCCCATTCTGTTAATAAAATACACGAAATTCATCCAGGTTGGAGCATGTAGCAACAATCCCATATACCCTGTGAATTTACAGCATTATTAATTAATGCGTAACCAGCCTTGTATTTCCTGTACTCATTATCAGTGCGGCATGACGACTGAGTGTTGCTCTCAGCAAAGCAACACAAATCTCCAAGCATTATAATGAAAGCATGTACGAAATACCCGTATAGGCTGCAACTCTCGGTGTGTTATACTAGCCCGATTGAGCCACTCTCGGTGTGTTATACTAGCCCGATTGAGCATCCGAACTGTCCGTATCAGTCTGGAAATGATCACGACCATCCAACTCCACCAGCATGATTGGATGGCCTAGATCGATTCCATAACCCCCGAGCATGTATGGAATATCCGTTGCCGAACCAATGCGGGCCCCGCATGGTCGACCTCCCCGAAAGATTGGCCTAGCTTGCCAAAACGTCCAAACCAAAGCAGTATGGACGAAAACCCTAAATTAGGGTTTGCGGCACATTACATGTGTCGCAAAATAGTCTCAACCATCCATCTTCGCAGGTATAGATGAAGGGTGTAGATGTAGATTCAGAGGGCCCAGAGCATGTCAAAACAACCACCGTAGGCCCACCTGCATACCTGACTGATCGGTCAGGACCAACTATAGTTGGTCACCTCGATTCGCACGCCCAAAACCTGGTGCGACACACGGCCGGCAATACCCTAACTAGGGTTTGTCTCGCGATCACGAACGTCCATCTTCTCCGGAGCGGATGGAGGGTCCCGGAATAGGCTAAGCAGGTCCGGTAAGTATCAACACGATCATTGCGGGCCCACTTATCTCCACACCCAACCGTCCAAGACCGAACTTGGCTATATGTCTCGATTTGCGCGCCCAAAACAAGTGTGGTCGTACCTCCCAAGCTGCAAACTAATCTTGACCACTCGATTTCGCCGGAAAAATTGAGTGTCTTAGATCATGTTTCTTTGGGATGCCATGGTATGGACGTGAACTCCAGCCTACCACCTACGCGCTGGGTCAATCGGCTAGGACCGACCAATCCTGGTCGTCTTGGAACGCGCGCCTAAAAATGTCATGAGGAGCGGATTTTGCGGCACCAGTTTTCTGTCGCAAATTGATCTCAACTTCGCCGGACGAATTGAGTGGCCAAGATCACACTTTCATGAGACAATGAGGTATGGGCGCCTACACCGTCATGCCATCTACACACATGCATGATCGGCCTAGCCAAAATTGTGTCCCAAGCTTGGATTCGACCAAGCTGAAAAGTGATGCTTGCGCACCTCTTCATAAATCCTAATTCCATCAACGGTCGCAGATGAGTGTCTCAAAGATCATCTCGTCCGTTCAACTTCACCATCTTAGTTACACAGCCCTTGTCAGGAGTTAATTGGTTTGTGCGGAGTCATGGTGATCACCATCCATCACTCTACCACACCATGTGGTCGGCCAAGGGAGGACTTGTTTGCGCAACCTCCAAACCATCACATGAAGTAAGCTGGACATGAGGTTATTTTGAGATGCTCAAACAGCGATGCTTCATACATGCTGAATATACTCGATGCACTACCTGCATAGTATACACACGATACTTCACAAGTATCAATTTCCTAAATAACGTAGCATCACATGCTACTTTATGTGAGTCCCACGATCCACACGTTCAAGATATCAATCATTTCATAAACTGGGGGATACATACTGGGGTATTGTTCTAGCGGTTTACAGCATGCAGCGCACAACGCGCCATCACAAGAACGTGTCAGGAAGTCATGGACGATTAGTGATGATAGGAGAAGTGGGCAAGACTGGTCGTGTGACACCAACACACTACTCCACTACTCCATCACTCCACTCTCTCCACTTCCCATGAGATACGAGGGTTAGGCTAAAAGACTTGTATAAATAGGTTCTCCGCCCTATTTTTTTCAAAAACAAGACAAGACAGCAGAGGCAAGTGTTGATACAATCGTAGTCAAACACCTGAACTGATAGCTTACATCTTGCAAGCCAGTTCAGCTTTTTGATACAAGTCATACATAGCCAACACCTTCACAATCTCAACACCTTATTCGCTTCCCTCCCTAAGATCAACCTCACCTCCTTCACTTTGTGACCGAAACAAGTCTGGAACGGCCATTTCTTGGTTTAGGCCGGACTTGCACAGATTGATCTCTCGAATCTACAAGCACTCACCGCGCAGTGCATTTGTTTAAGGTTTAGATTCATTCCTCATCCACACACCCCGAATTAGCAAAACCGACATGAATAGTTTTCACCCATAAACAGGCGGTCATCGTCACGATCAAAAAACAAATTGAAACACTTTGCGAAACAAATTAAAATTCCGTCCACATGTAGGGAAAAGTTAAATAAATTAACACTTGAAAACCTAACAAGGTAATAAATAAGGTTTACAAGTTTAACAGCTTGAAATGAATTAGCTAAGTCAAACTGTTGATGCTAGACCAGAGGGAAAAAGAATTATTTCATAAACAATTTGCCTAGACAGGAAACAGGGAAATCGAAAGAGTTATTAAAGAACTCAAATCACAAAATATGTAACAACAAAAAGTATTCACATTCTTAATAAAGAACTCAATCACAAAACTTAATAAATTTCAATGGATACCAACTTAATTAGCTAAGAATTAATATCTAAGATCCAAAAGACAAAGTAGTAAGGATTACAATCTTAATAGTTAAGATTAATCGCAGTAAATCAGCAAGGTAGTAAAAGTGTTTCAAGAAATACCAGTATTCCAAAAACAACCAGTAAGATCAACTAAAAAATAAAAATAAATCAAGTAACAATCATAAAATCAACAAATGATTCAACGATCCAGTAAACTAGATAAAATCCAACTAAGGATTCGAATACAAATTTACTTACAAATCACAGAAGAAAAGAACAGTACCACTTAGTTGGTAGTCGAAATAAAAACGAGAAGAAGAACCTTAAGCAAGTGGAAGAAAGATCAAAAGAAGCAATCATTGTTATTAAGAAGCACTCAACTCACCATGGAGCTATGATACCATGTCAAGAGACTCAAGGTTCATCAACAATAATAATGTTGGATAATCTTATTCACCTACAATAGGAGGTATTTATCAAGGTTACAAGAAGAGAAGAAAGTAAATGAAACATGTCTTCTTACACTTAACGTGTTGTCAGGATGGGAAGAAAGAAAGTCAAAGAATTACACTCATACTATTACAACCACTAACCATATTCACAATTGATTTTTTAACAAAAATATGATCTTATGATATTCTTTTCGGGAGGACTTCACTCAGAAATAAATAAAAATATGAAGGATTAGTTGGATTTACATGGATTTTTTTTTGCTTGCTCATCTTCATAGTAGGTATGTGGACCTTATATTGTAATGCTTGTGAACAGTCCAAATCAAATCTTTGTGAAATGAAAAAACTTGTTTTCATTGCTGATTTTCTTCCCAGGCCCACTTTGTAACTGGTTAGCAACATAATGGTTGTATAATACTGATAATGGAGGCAATTTCCCGTCTGGATGAAAACAAATTTATGAAGATGTTTCTCAAGAATACTTATTTGCAATGAAGGATACTTCATAAAGTTTACGCTCAGACCAGGAAGGTGCAACTTCGCCGAGTGAGATTCATGTTTCTAGACACACACTGCCCAATCTATCTAACATGATGATAATTAAAATTCAATACTGAATTATTATTCATTCTGACCCCGCAAAATACTGATGTGGACAATTCTGGTGAGAGTATTGAAAAATGGAGCTCTCTCATTCATTATCCATAGCCGATGAGGAACTGACCAGCAACTACCCCCACTTCTTCGAAATAAATACCCAATTACCCCATTAATATGAAAAACCAGAGAAGATAAAGAGGGTATATGAAGTACAAAAAGATAGAGATGAGAATGGTGAAAAATCAGTTTTCTTTAATGAAGAAATCATTGTTGATGAAGGAGGTAATTTTTCGTATTCCTTTTATTTTTTTTATCTTTACTTAAAACATAAACCTCGTCACTTTCCTAATCACTGTGTGAATTCAATTTTAATTTCATACCTTTCTCATGTTGATGGAGATACGATTCAGATCACAATGATGATATCCGTCAACTTAGATAATGAAATTAAATCCTAACTTAGATTATTAAAATTGGGTTTTGCTAATTTTTGAAATAATTCTGGTGAAAATATGGAAAAAGCGGGGGTATAAAAACCATACCCAATAATTTGTTCAGCAATATGTATGGACTAAACTCCAATATAATTCTGAGTGCACCAACTTAAAAGTGAGAGTCAATCAAGAAATATATCAAAGATATTTATCTCTCTTTCTCAATACAATCATCAAATCGAACATATAGGAATCAGTGAGCCTGATAAATATGAGAAATAACTTGGACGGTACCAAAGATCAATCCCCAAGTGTCAATCAAGTTTTATCCAACAAACAATGTCGTATTTATCAATTGATTGAACTATGCACAACCTGTGATATTTCAATTATATAAACAAATATAATGCGGAAAAGAAATAACATACACACCAGAAATTTTGTTAACGAGGAAACCGCAAATAAAGAAAAACCCAGGGACCTAGTCCAGCTCTAAACACCATACTGTATTAAGCCACTACAGACACTAGGCTACTACAAGTTAACTTTATACTGGAATGTAGTTCAGCCATAACCAAGTCTCACACCGATTAAGGTACAGTCGCATTCCTTACGCCTCTAGAACCACGCCGGATTCTGCGCAATTGATTCTCTTAGCTGATCTCACCCACAACTAAGAGTTGCTACGACCCAAAGTCGAATATTTATAAACAAATATGTCTCCCTTTTGATACAAAAATCAAGGTGAACATGAACCATGTAATACCATGGACTTATACTCCAGAAGAGCAGCCTAGAAATATCATTCACCTCATAATAACCTAACTAATTAACAAAAAATGTTATTACGGAATCACAAGATTCTAAGACGGAGAATTATTGTGATTAATTTTTATATGTTACCTATTGGAGATAAATCTCGAGTGAATCTTAGAGAAGATAAAACTCAATATGATAGAACAACTAAAATCAGAATACGCACCTAAAGAGAAAATAGTTGGATCTGGCTTCACGAATCCTAAATGAAGTCTAGTGTAGTTTTTATAGTGGTAGTAAAAGTTCGTTCAACTCAGACTTGTAAAGGTTTGATTTGAGAAAACACTAAAAACAAAGAAAATATATTCAAAAGATTGTCATAATATCGAGAGAACTGGGACTCAAGATTCCACCATAAAATTCATTCATGCGATTCATATAATTATTCCATACAATTGTAGCTCAAATAATAATAAAATATTGACTTTATGTTTTTCCAAGGTATATTTTTAAAATACTGACTGTAAATCTAAAGCATGGGATATCAAAATACTTAACCTAATGTATAACCTATCAATTGAAATCACAATCAATTAAGAAAAATCATAAAACGATTGATAATAGTGCAAGTAGTCATAAAAGAATTAAATATAATTAGCACATGCATGAAATATGGCTTCCTCCATCGTCCCAGTGTTGGGGTTTAGCTCCTTAGATTATTCACGTGCTCAAAATAGGTGTTCATAGCTCAAATAGGTGAAAAACAAGAGAAAACTAATAACTCAGGAAGTTTGCAACGTTGTATAGGCGTTACAACCCGCTGTTATAATGTTGTTACAGAAACGATATAAGAAAAGTACTGCAGAATAACAGTGAATTAACGACACACAGAAAGTTTCGTCTGCGTCTTCTTCTTCCTTCCTCCCATGCTGATGATGAATCGTCTCTGCAACTCCTCCAAACTCTCCGTTCGGTCCCCCAAACTCCCGATTCTTCCTGTTATAATATCCTCTACCTATTTATACCCTACATGGCAATTAAATCCCGAAAAATATTCAATTTTTTTACCTCAAGTATCGGTTTTCCTTCTTTTCTATGTTGTTTCACGCGTCATCTGATGCGTTGAATACTTCCCAAAATATCAATACTTAAATCTCACAGAGCCTATCCTCTTATATTTTTTGTAACTTCCATGAATAAACACAAAGAAAATCACGGTTTTGACTAAGGTTCAAGTAAGCTTCCTTTGTTATTTTCTTTTCTATCTCCACCTCCTTTCCTCTGTTGGCATGCATCTCCTGAATTTCCAAAACTCCTTCCAAACTTTCCAAACCGAGATAATGTCGAATCTATGAGAATTTTGTCACCTATTTCACACATAATTACCAAGTATAAGTCCAAAATCCCGAGATATCTTTATCGCAACAACCTTGCTGAGATTGATGAAATAAACTTCCCTTTTAATCAATTCTGGAGCTCCTATCCATCCTTGTTTACCCTTAGTAGGCCCAAGAAGCCCAAATCCGAGACAAAATCCAAGATAAACTTGTCCAAACTGGTTCCATCATATTACGCAGATGAACAGAAAACTTCCATCCAAAAATAATTATTTGAACGTGAAAAAGAGATCCCCCTAACCATAGTAAAGGGTGCAAATAGCCATGGGGTGTCCCTTATCTAAACTGAGAGTCTGAATAGTAGGTGTCTTTCGGGTGCCTTAATCAAATTTTCGAGCCGATTTCCCCACAAAATATTATGTCTCCAAAAACACCTACAAAAACATAAAATAATCAAATAACTACAAAATCGAGCACTAACAATACACATAATTGAGACCAAAATAGACATATAAATGCGTCTATCAAATACCCCCAAACTTATTATTTGCTAGTCCTCGATCAAATCAAATCTAGAAAATAAAATGCTAACTCAATGTCGCAGGCATCTTCGGTTGCATTTAGCGTATGCAACAAGCCTTTAAACCCCTAGGTAGCCCTAGTGGCCGAGTTATAGTCTCGGGAGGGCTTACAAGAGATATACCCACAAAACCTTTATTCTCCATACCCTAGCTATCTATGCAGAACCTTGGAAGGAACTAAAGAATCTCCTTGGTTGGCATACTCTCATTGATTACAAGAGGAAGTACTCTGATGCGAAATTCCAATTGATGTACACGATTTTGCACTCTAGCATACTAAAATTCATATATAAGTTGCAGAGAGCTACTCAGATAGTCGCACTATGGACATCAATATCCGGAGTCAACTAATCACATGGATAGATTAATAGATGGATATAGAGAAAAACACAGATGGTTTTGATGTTGACTAGGTGAGCGGTGTTTCTCATATCTGTCTGAAGGCCACTGCCAAATGAACCTATCCTAATGTACTGAGATACTGGTCTGACTAATTTCAACACAATTGGCATATACAAGGGAACTAGTGGTCGATAATCCTAACTCTAGGTCAACACAATTGGCATATACAAGGGTACCAATGGTCGACTTTATTGAATTTATTCCGGTTGGTCTGGTGTCAATTTTTTTTCTTCATCTCAACCACTCTATTTCACCACTAATAGTGGTAACAACTTGATTCGTGAGCCCCACCAGATCACTTAGAGAAACATATTTTAAAAAGAAAATAAAATAAAAACAGAAGTGAAAAGGACTCAATGAGATGAGGCGAAACTACCATGTTATTTCTAACACCTGAGCTCTATGCTTTTATGAATAGAGCCTTTAGATGTTTCCATCTATTCAGATTGGTTCCCCAACTCCTACAACCAAGATGCTTCCATCCAATTAGATTGGTTAGTGTCATCCTTAATAAGCATAAATTTCTAGGCTCTGGAGTTTAACAATGCAACTAAAATTTTTCTCCCATACCCCCAAACTTAAATATAACATTGTCCTCAATATTCTAAAGATAAAATTAAATGCATGAACAAGGAGAAATTGTTACCATTTGAAGCAAAAGAGTTAAGGAAATATATTACTGTGTTGCATGAGCATGGGTTACCTCCCAAGAAGTGCTAAGTTTAACGTCTTCAGCCAGACTAAGAAAGGATTAGTCACCTCATAAAATCATAAAGTAATAGCCGAAATATCTGTGGGTCATCAAAACCAAATAGAGCTATCACAAATGAAAGAAATCTACAACCTGCCAAGAAAACAAACAAATAAAGCACACCCTTGTCTAGTTTCCTGTTTAAGACAACTACATCTAGCTGTGGTTCAGGTTCAAGTTCTATAACTGGGTCCAAATAAAATATTTTCATGGGCTGCATTTCCGCATACGTTAGATCGGAATGATCAGGTTCTAGAGTCTAAAAAAACTCAAATAAAAATTTAGAAACACATAGTAATAACAGGAATAACTACGGATCCTTAAAGTCAATCAAATTTGACTTACATAAATGACCATAATTGAAGTGGTGGTCATTCTTAAACAAATGTGTCGATTCTAACATCCTAAAGTACTTAGGCTTAGTCTTAAAACTTTATAGCTGACACATTTGAAACTCATACGTTCTATATTTGGAAGAAAATTTTTTGGTGGGAAAACAAAATCAATCTGGGTAACATAGCCTGGGTAAACCACATCAACCTGAGGATGGGTTTCTAATAACTGAACTTCCTTATGGACATCATTAGGTTCGGAAAAATGTGTATGAAGATAATCTTTTAAAATGGTTGAGGCACATATGTCAAGTCCCAAGTGAGGGACCTTTCTAATAGTTAAAGCACATGAAGAATGATAATTACCCCCAAACTTAGAGTTTTCAGTGTCTTTAGAAAGACTAGTCACAACTTCCTTAATTTCCAGGTCATTGGAAACCTGAAAATTGTCAATTGATTCTAAGTCGGGTATATCCTCACTCGTATCGACGGGTTCATATTGTTTTTCTAAGTCTATTGTTTCTAATTTACTAGACTCATAATATACCCGTTCCTCTAAACCATCATTGGCTTCGTAATCAAAAGGAAATACTACATTATCTAAGGAAGTGTTATCTTTAGTCAAATCCCCGTCATTTTGAATAGGTGTATAATCATTAAAATTATTTGGATTTGAACTAGAAATAACAATATCATTATAAATCTCAATTGGAGTAACAAATTCCTGATCACTATGCCTACTTATTTCAAATTCTTCATCAACACTATCCTCATCATCATTAGTACTATCCTCATCATTATAGTAATATGAAGATGGTTGAACCTTATCTAAAGTATTGCTTCCAATTATAACCTCGTCATCTCGATTATGTAAATAAAAAAATTCCTCATTTTCACGGGTGATTTTTGAAGCAATGTATTGGCAATTCAGTGTAATTCGAGTAATTCTTTCTTTCGTCTCCACCTCAAGCCTACGTGTTGAATCAGCAAACTCATGTGTTGACTCAGTTAACATATGTTGACTTAGCTAACTTCATGAGGTTATCTTCTAAAGAAGGTTCACTCATTGTTATAGTTCTTTCGTCCATAACTAAGTCATTTGTGTCTGCTAACTTATGTGTCGACTCAAGTATCTTACGTGTATCTTCTAGTTGAGGAGAATTATAATAATCTTGCTCATATGACCGGTATGCATGTGGATAGTAATTGGGCTCACCATGGTATGACCCATATTCTTCAAAAGGGCGTTCCCAACCAATATTCACACTATGGTCATAATAAGGATAATGTCTGTTTTGAAAATCAGTCGGGTATTCACCGTACGGGCTATTATAATACCAATTCGACATTTTTATATGCACGTGCAAATACAAATAATGGGTTGACTATTTGTGGTAGGCTTGGGTTACCTTTAGCAAAATATACCTACAGTCAGAGACTGGTCAAAGTTACGAGGCTAAGGCTTGTGTTGTTTCGGATGATAACGCCCAAAGGCTTTACCGTACTATCCCACGTGTTTTCCTAATAATCGGTGCCAGATGATGCAATAATGTTGTGCACGTGTGTGTTTGTGTTCGTGCTTTCAGAGCTTCAACACAAAATAAAACCCACTGACAGGGGATTTTTGGGTGGAAAGAATTTTACCTTCCGTACCAGATGGGCGACGAATCTGTTGTAGTCAACTCAGGCCACTGACTCCTATGTCAGTGTACGAACCTGGGGGCCGAGACAGTATCGTAACTGTCGTCCTTCCCTGCTGCAGTTTATATTCAATACTATCCTTCTGTAGGGTTTAAAAATAATAAAGTCCCAAAAGAATGTCCCAAAAATAAAGTCCAAAAGTGTCCAAAAAGAAAAAGAAAAATTACAAAAATATAAAACCCTATTTACAGTTTCTAAAAATAAGATAAAATAGCAACATACAAAATCTTCTTCTTCACTCCTTTTGGATTCCTCTTTTCTTTCTTATTTAGCGATGCTTTCCTTTTATAGCACTTTTTCTTTCCTTGTAGCTTCGCTCCAGATCTGAAAAAAAAATGTACCAAAGGCGTAAAAATAAATAATATATAAATAAATAAATCTAAAACCTAAATACAAGCCCGCGTCGGCAGCGCCAAAAACGGATGTAGTTTTAAAGTGGTAGTAAAAGTTCGTTCAACTCAGACTTGTAAAGGTTTGATTTAAGAAAACACTAAAAACAAAGAAAATATATTCACAAGATTGTCACAATATCGAGAGAACTGGGACTCAAGATTCCACCACAAAATTCATTCATGCGATTCATATATTTATTCCAGACAATTATAGCTCAAATAACAATAAAATACTGACTCTATGTTTTGCCAAGGTAGATTTTTAAAATATTGACTGTAAATCTAAAGCATGGGATATCAAAAGACTTAACATAAGTATAACCCATCCATTGAAATCACAATAAATTAAGAAAAATCATAAAACGATTGATAATAGTGCAAGTAGTCATAAAAAAATTAAATATAATTACCACATGCATGAAATATGGATTCCTCCATCGTCCCAGTGTTGGGGTTCAACTCCTCATATTATTCACGTGCTCAAAATAGGTGTTCATAGCTCAAATAGGTGAAAAACAAGAGAAAACTAATAACTCGGGCAGTTTGCAATGTTGTATAGGCGTTACAACCTGTTGTTATAATGATGTTACAGAAATGATATAAGGAAAGTGATGCAGAATAACAGTGAACTAACGACACACAGAAAGTGTCGTTTGCGTCTTCTTCTTCCTTCTTCCATGTTGATGATGAATCGTCCATGCAACTCCTCCAAACTCTCCGTTCGGTCCCCTAAACTCCAGGTTCTTCCTGTTATGATACCCTCTACCTACTTATACCCTACATGGAAATTAAATCCCGAGAAATCTTCAATTCTTTTACCTCAAGTCTCGGCTTTCCTTATTTTCTCTTTTGCTTCACGCGTCATCTGATGTGTTGAATACTTCCCAAAATCTCAATACTTAAATCTCACAGAGCTTATCCTCTTATATTTTCCGTAACTTCCACGAATAAACACGCGAAAAATCACGGTTTTGACTAAGGTCCGAGTAAGCTTCCTCTGTTATTTTCTTTTCTATCTCCACCTTATTTCATCTATTGGCATGGATCTCCTGAATTTCCAAAACACCTTCCAAACTTTCCAAACCGAGATAACGTCGAATCTATGAGAATTTTGTCACATATTTCACACGTAATTACCAAGAATGAGTCCAAAATCCCGAGATATCTTTACCGCAACAGCCTTGCCGAGATTGAGGAAATAAACTTCCTTTTTAATCAATTCTGAAGCTCTTATCCATCTTTGTTTATCCTTAGTAGGACCAAGTATCCCAAATCCGAGACAAAATCCAAGATAAACTTGTCCAAACTGGTTCCATCATATTGCGCAGATGAACATAAAACTTCCCCCCAAAAGTAATTATTTGAACGTGAAAAAGAGATCCCCCCTAACCATGGTAAGGGGTGCAAATAGCCATGGGGTGTCCCTTATCCAAACCGAGAGTCCGAATAGTAGGTGTCCTCCGGGTGCCTTTATCAACTTTTCGAGCCGATTTCTCCGCAAAATATTATTTCTCCAAAAACACCTACAAAAACATTAAATAATTAAATAACTACAAAATCGAGCACTAACAGTACACATAATTGAGACCAAAATGGGCATATAAATGCGTCTATCAAAGTCTTCAAGTCGTTAACCTAAAAATGGTTTTGGAAAAACCTAGGTTAAAGGAAAACAAACTCTAGTTTGCAACTAGGACACAGGGAATTTTCGGGATTAGGTTTACCAGTTGGTAGAGTTCTCCCTTATATAGTCTTTCAAATTAGGGTTGCTTATGTTAGAGCACTGCTCGGTCTAACTCGCAAGTGTTGCTATCTCAATCTTGTTTGTCATGTTTAGTTTATCAAGACTATATACTTGATTTCTCGTCTACTTATAGCTATGTCTCGGATTAGGATAGAATGTGTAGTTCATCTTTATCCTTCAGGGTGTTTAATAATTGAACAAAAAGATCTACAGAGGATCTTGGAGGAACTTTATAAACAAAAGGTATGTAGACTAAAACTTATTTATTACTCAGAAGTCTATTTTATTCTATCTTCTAATGTGACTAAGTCGTATATCTATATATACTTTTACATCATACACATTTGATATTTCGAGCCGAGTTTATCTCGCTTATCTATTTCTCGAAATATGTGTTGGAAGCTTTTTTGCTTTAGCTATGTTCATCATATTCTTGACGAGTTTAGTTGGAGATAATTTATTCGTTGGAAACTAAATATTAAGCCAAAACATGATCATGTAAAAATTACCTTGAACATCTTATATGATTTGTGTGAGACAGTCATTTGATGTTGGCTTGAAAAGTTTCGTATTAATCATTCAATCACTTGAAAATTACTTGAAGCTAATGGTATGTGTGAGATTACTATTATCGTCTTCCAAGGATGTTTTAATGATTGAAATAAGATTTTATAACAATTACCCATGTCTGGATACAACACGGTATGCATACCTAGTATGCGAACTATATTGTGATGATTCAGGTCCGGAACTATTGTTTGCTTACCTAGTATGCTAACGGGTTTACCTGAGTTGGGTCCGGAATGATTGTTCGCGAACCGGGTTTGCTAGGCCAAGGTCCGGAGCTGCTGTTGGCGTACCTAGTTTGCGAACACACTGGTTATGTTCAAATATCGGTTATGTATGATTCTCATACTCATTAAATAAAACATTTATTATTTAAGGAATGCAAAATAAACTTTGCAAACTGTAGGACCAGAATATCGCCATGATATTATTCTTGCGAGATTTACAACACTTATGCTAATTCGTCTGCGAGTTCTTCAACAACATACTGCGAGTGTCGTAGAATGACTCAAAAAATGACGTAGCAGATGACGATGGCAGAAACATGAGAAGAGCATGACAATTCTACGAGGGTTATATCATCTGCGAAAATTAGCATTATCACTCCTACGAGAAAGTCATGAGTCAGATCCGAAATTAAAGGATAGCTTAGCTATCATCCATTATGTAACTATCCTATATAAAGATACCCAGTAGATTCAGAGGAAGAGGATGAATTTTTGAGCATTAAGAAAGTTTTGAGGAGATAGAAAATCTGAGAGAGCGGTTGTATTCTTGATTTCTCCCATTTCTTGTAAACATTTCTGAGAATCAAATAATAAAGTGTTGTTTTTAATCTTCAAATGTGTTTATTATTATGAATTCTTGTGAAGGGTGTAGTGTAGGTTTTCCTGCAACTACATTTTGGTGCCCGAAACAGGGATGAATTGATGATTATTTGAAGAAAAAGATAAAAATTGACATTGTGATTGGAAGGAATTCGGAATAAATAGTGAAGGATCTTACGCAATTTTCAACAGTTTACTAAGATTAATGGCTAGAAGAAGAAGAAATATATCAGAACCACCAACAACCGTAAGGAGGAGTAAAAGACTTGCAGGTGGAGAAACAAATGAAATGGGAGAATCTTCAAGAGTAAGAACAAGAAGAAATATAACATGGGATGATGGAGAAAATCAGGTTCGACAGCCAAATCAGCAAACAATAATGCAAGATAGAACTGTGGATTATGATAAAGTAAGCGTGCATACTTGGCGATCAGATTCAATGGAAGAACCAGAAGATCGACAATTAAGAGATGAAAGACGAGAGGGAAGAAATCAAGAAGTAAATGGAGGATTAATACATGGAGATGACGAAAATGAAACAGTAGAGGTTTTAAGATAAATAATACAAGAGGAAAGGAGATTAGAGGCGGAAGAACATGCAAATTTTGCAAGGCAAAACCATGAATTGAGAATGGAAAACATGAGGTTACAAAATAGGAGATCAATAAGTACAACGAGATCAAGTTCGAGAACAATCAGAAGTGAGATAAGAAGAAGATCACCTATAAAAAATATTGAAGAAGAAAATCATGATCCAAATGGAGGATGTCGCGAAAGGAGAGAAATAAGGGAAGATCGTTACATACCACAAGGTGAAATTCAATAAAACGAACAAAATAACAGAAGGAAGGAGAATGAACAGCGCCAGGCACGAAATAACCAAGATGGCGAAGAAAATTAAGAGGAAGGAAGGAGGATATTGCATGGAAGAGAAACTCTGAACAAGCACGCTTAGCTTGCGAAAGGGAAAGATTGAGAGCAGAGGTGGAAGAGCAAGAATTCTAAGAGGAAATTCGCCAGAATAATCATGACAATAGAGAAAGAAGACGCGAACAAAACCGCAATAATGGTAATATTAACGAAGAATACGATAAGGTGCAAAGAAGAGCAGAAGAAAATCGCGGAAGAGAAAATGAGAGATATAATGGTGTGTGCATTCGTGAAAGAAATGTAAGAGAAGATAGCGGATAAAGACAAGAAGAAAATAATGGGGACGGAAATCAAAATCTCACAACACAAGATAGGCAAGAACGCAGGAGAAGGGAATCTGCACTGAAAAGACCAATGGAGAAAAATTCAGTTGGAAATGAACAAGTTTTAAGAGAATTAACAGAAATAAGGGGAATGTTAAATGATAGAAGAGAAGGAGGCATAAGGCAACTGGATGAGGCGATTAAAAAAGCTGCAAAAACTCCATTCACTCAGGCAGTACAATTAGGAGGAATACCCTCAAAGTGCAACCTGCCAGCATTAACTAGTATTTTTGATGGATCTACATGTGCCATTCAACACATCAAAGCCTATGTGAGATGTATGCTACAGTGGGAAAATAATGATGATGTGTTGGGAAAATATTTCGCATCAAGCTTAACTGACAAGGCGCTAAAATGGTTTGAGAGTTTACCCAAGAATACTATAACTTCTTTCACTCATCTACAAACCATATTCTTGGGGGCATACATAAGTAACTATTCTGCGCGTCCAGGAATTGAAGATGTTTTTGGGTTAAAACAGAGGGTTGGAGAGAGTCTGAAACACTTGACGTTAAGGTGGAAAACAATGTGCAGTGAAATGGCTGGTAGAATGGATGAGAGATACCTCATTTTATCTTTTATTAACGCTATGTTTGCAACCAGTCTACTATATGTTCAAGTTTTCAGATTCAAAAATACCATCACAATGACAGAGCTGCGAGAACTACAAGAAGAATATATTGCTTTGGAGGAGAAACAAAATAAGATGGAATCATATCCAGTCGCAAACACCAGCTTAATAGCGGCAAATGGAAGTTTACTTCCTAAGATGATTAATAATGTGGCGAGCACCTCGCAGCCACAACAAGAGAAAGTGGTGATTGATAGTCAGTAGAAGTTAGTTTCCATGGGAAGTAGAGATCAAGAAGAGTATGAAAGCGAAAGGAATTATTATAATCGTGGTGGAAATAATAAAATTCAAAGACTTGATCAGCCGCAAGAGACTTATGGCGGTCAGAGGCAAAATAATTATAGAGGGCAAGGGAGTCAGAAGATATTATGGGAAGAAATTAAGATGCCACCTCTAAATCCTAGTATTAAGAAAAATTGGGAGGCTATCATTTTGACGGAAAATATACCATCACCCTGGAATATGGGAAAAGAGCCACATCCAAATAATCGAAATCAAGAATTTTGTCCTTACCATCATTTTCATGGTCACTCAATAAACGATTGCAGGAATGTATAAAGAATAATTTTGAGGATTTTGTCCTTACCATCATTTTCAGCAGTTACCACCAGCACCAGATATTCGCAGAGTGAATAATATAAAAGGAGCAGAAACATTTGTGATAGAGGTTGGAGCCAAGGCGAAAAATTTGTTCTCTAATTCCATCATACATTCATACAAGACTAGTGAGGATTTCCACGACAACGTTCTAAGCAAAGTCTTCGCGAGAGACACGGATGGAAGAGAGATAATGAATATTGTGAGAGTCTCGCCATTAGAGGAGTGGCAAAAGCAAACTATTTATTTCACTGCACAAGAAGTACCAGAGCCTGGCGAGATGCATGACAACCCACTGGTGGTAAGATTAGAAATAAATCCAAAACAAATAGAATAAAAATATGAAGAAAATAATGATGGTGAAACTGAAAATTCTTGGGCCATTAACAGAGATCTAATAGATATTGGAAGCTCATTTGATATCTTATTTTATCATGCTTATAAAAACATGGGTGTAAGAGATGAGGATCTGATACCGTCAACCTATAAGATCTATGGTTTCAACGGTACTGCCAACAAGCCCAAAGGGGAAATTACTATGCGGATTCCATTGAAGGGGATATCTTCTAAAGTTCAATTTTGTGTTGTTGACATAGAATCACCATATAACGCCTTAATTGGAAGACCATGGTTAGATGGAATTCTAGGTGCAGCGTCAACTTATCACCAGTGCATTAAGTTTCCTCATCCCAGCGGTGTTGGAATTATAAAGGGAGATTGGATTGAAGGAAGAAAGTGCTATAAAATTGATGTGGAATCTTGCGGGGAGAGATTTGGGAGAAATACAAATTGGAAGCATAACATCAAACAAAAGAAAAGAAGTGAAAAGTTAATGGTTGATAACATAGAACGGAGAGAAGATGAAATATTGCAAAGTCAACAAGCAATGAAAACATATGACGGAGAGAAGAAGGAATATTGCAAAGTCAAAATGCACTGAAAATAGCTGATGGCGAGCGTCTCGCAGATGGAGGGAAAGTAGCAAAACGCAGCAAAAAGGCAGAAGCAGAAAGTAGTAAGTAGGAAGGTAAAATTTCAAAAAAGAAATGTATGAATGATTTGTTGAAGAAAATGTTTCAAAAGAATATTTCAATTCAATGAAAAAGATGAAATTGAAAAATCATACAAGAGCTGAAATAAAGAGAAAATCAAAGAATAATGACATATAAGAACGGGACGAACCTTTATGGCGTACACCCTAGTTCGCGGATATAATTTCGCAAGAGTCAAATGTAAGGCCTAAAGTACGTCATATTAGGGGGTATCTCTTTGCATGGCTCAGGGATAAGGTTACACCGCTGCTGGAATCTGAGTCATGAACATTGGGGTTATTGAAAATCCATCAAGGAGGGGAACCTTGGATTTCTAACTATATAAGGTAATACCCTGGTTGGACGACCGAGGATCTCTCCTAAGGAGTGCAGAGTATGACCAAGGCGACGAGGTATACGACTGATCCAAGGGTTCCCGGGGCGTACGAAACTACCCTGGCCATTCTTGGCAAGTCTTGGCTATGATGCACTCGGCCCGAAGAAAACCCCACTTAGGGTGCAGTCTTGTAACTATAATCCATATAGGCATAAAGGATAAGAGGCTGCGAAAACAACTGGTTGTTGTTAAGATCGGATGGGAGGATCTAGTCTTGTATGGACGATGTGCCCTCCTTGAAGGGGAAACTAGGGGAAAGATAAGGGTGGAACCCTCCATTAGGGAGCTGATAAGTGTCTAAAGACGGCAATGTCATGGGGCTTTATGATCGCAAGAACATTTAGTCCTGTCATATTGTCGCGTGAAAAATACTCTACAGAGGTAACAATCCATGAAAAAAAGTTAAGATGATATCAATGGTTTTTTACATGAAAGTGTAAAGACGTCCTGCGATTTCATCGCTAGACGGCAATGTCATGGGGCTTTGTTCTCTCAAGAGAACTTAGGCATGTCATATTGTCGCAAAAAATTAAAAAAAACAAGGATAAGACAAGATCAATGGATTTTTACATGCGAATGTAAGAACGTCCTGCGATTTTGTCGCCAAAAATAAAAAGTGGCTAAATAAGACCTTTAACTAGGAAGGCAAAATAAGACCACAAGAGATCATGAGATTATGCAGACATGACCTACGCCATTTACACAGAAGTTGAGACAAAATTTACAAACAGATTTTATTCAACATTAATCTGCTCAATCTTTCATATTGCAGATGAATAATAGAGGCAAGTATGGGAATGAACAGAATGATACAATTATTATTCATCTTTATATGGCAGAGTTACGCAGAAAAGAATATCTCATTAAAAAAGAATATCTAATTAACCATATTGCAAAAAAGAATTGTTTTCTAATTTATACAGATATAAACAGAAAAAATTTATACATCAAAGAACCTTGGAAGCTGGAGAAACTCGCAGCAATATCACAAGAAGAATAAATGTACAAATATTACAAGAAGATTAAAAAGGAGAAGCAAAACTAGTTAAATCCATCATCGTCCTCGCTAGATTTTTCTCCTTCTTCATCTTCACCATCATCTTCATTATACCCTTCATCTTCGCCAGATTCTTCGGCCTCAAAGTCAGAGATAACAAGGTTTGGAGTATTTTTTGGAACTTCTTCTGCGAGGCAAGGATACAAAGAGTGAGGAATGTTATGATCATCACAGACCCTCTTGATGGAGTCATTGCGAACACCAACAAGGATATTACTAAAATTCGCAGTTGTTATCTTTAATTGTTCTTTAAATATTAAATATTTTTCATTGCGAGAAGCAAGAGTCTTTGCGAGTTTACCCTTGTCGGCTTCAAGTTCTCCAATTCTTTCAGAATATCTCTTCTCAGCTCCTGTGAGTATATAACAACAAGTTGGAAATTTTGCAAGAAAAAAAAACTATAAATACAAGAAATTAATGAGGAAGAACAGTTAACAACCTTCTCTTTCAGAAATCATGTCTTTAATTAAGGCCGCTTGTTCAACATGAAGACTAAAATCTACACCTAAATTAGTTCTGGCGTTGTCAAGAATCTTCGCAGCCCAAGCAAATTCATCATCATTATTAATAAGAAGATGGGAACGAATTTAGTTTTCCCTTTCAACAAAAACCTTTTTCTCGCAGATAAGTCTATCTCTTTCAATTTGGACTTCTTATGAAAATCCGCTAAAGTTTGAGCTCCTTGTCTAGATATACGATCTTTTTTATCTGAGAGATCACTATTCTTGGCCCTTAAAGTTTTAATCTCTTCCTTAGAATTGTGGTGAAAGCATTTGAATTTTTTATCCATGTTTAAACAAGATCTATGGTCAATTTCTAAGAGACGAAGTTTAGACCTGAGTTCATCTATGGAAAGAGAATCAATTCTATCATTGGAAGGATTATTCAAAGAGTTATTGAGAAGCTCTAGAAGATCATCATCATCTATTGGTACGGGAAAAGAACGAAGGGTTGAAGCCTCATCAGAGAGACCATAAATGTCTGCGAGAATGGTAAATCAAATAAGTAGGAATAGTGGAAAGTAGAAATATGAAAGAAAAGAGGAAAATTTTTATACCTAAGAGTTGTTTATTGGCACTTTCAAGATTAGATAGTTTAAGCATTTGATGAGAAATATCCTTCTCTAGTTGTTTATTCTTCTCGTGGAGATTAGCAGACTCAGATTCTAACTCCTCATTCTTCTTGCGAAGAAAAGTGTTCTTCTTGTGAAAGGATGCACGTCTTTTCTCCAAATCTGAGGCAACAACAAAAGAACCTCTTCCAGCATGCGAGGGAAAACAAAAAATTATCAAGATAAACATAAATTAAAATCTTGCGAAGAAATGAAATTATACAAATATTGCGAAGAAATGGAAACATACCAAAATGCTTAGTGAATTTAAGAGGCTGGGAGTCACTAATCTTGAAATTCCTTGAAGAGATTCATTGTCCATTAATATGGAAGCATAGCAGACCTTTGCGAGAGCTTGGCATGTATCTCTAAGAGCATCATCCACCACACCAAGCATAGTGACAAAAAATATGCTGGATAGCTGAGACATAGAAGACTCAGGTGAGGAGGATTCCCTCGCGGAAGGGATATCAGCATCAAAATCATCATTATCATCATTATCAGTATCATCATGAGAACTTTATCCATTAGAATGAAATGATGAAAGGGAAGTAGATTGGATTTTTGTTTTCTTTGAAGGAGGAACAGTGGATTTCTCTTAGAGAAGAACAATAGATTTATCCTTGCGAGAAGAACTTTCGCTTTTCCCCTTAGTCTTCGCGATCTTCACAGGTTCTATTTCTTCAATAACCTTCAAACACAGATAAAGGTAAGAAATAGAGGCAACAATATATTGTTAAAAATCATAAAGGAATATTTCTTACCTCATCTGTGAGTGATTTGAGAGCTAATAAAGTACTGGGTTTCCCTGATTTCTTGTAACTAGCCTTCAATCTGTTAATCTGGAAATATTGGAGTAGTCAGCGAGCATATACAAAAGAATATGAGTAAAATAGAAACAAGTAAAAAATCGGGAATATACCTCCTTATTCTTTTCAGGCCAGTAGAACGCCCATGGCTGGTAGTTTGCGAGACTCGCGGGTAAAGTATGAGAAACAGAAATGTATGGACCTTCTAATAATAAGGGAAGAATATACCATTTGTCATCACTGGAATGGCGAGGGGATGTATTGTTGCCCGTATGCCAATCGATATCCAACATAAGAGCTTTTTCTTCAGAAACATCATCCTTCTTTTATAAGTGGACACCCCAACAAGTGGCATCCCTCCTCATGGGGATTATGTCATAGTTTGCGAAGAAATTCTCTACAGTGTACTTTGCAGGAACAATTGGAACATCTTTGAATTTAGGATTTTTTGCGGTATCAGGGTAGCGAGATTCTTTACCAGCACCGCGAGTAGCATACTCAAGCATTAGGCGAATGCAATCCCCACTTAATTGATATACTTCCCGCGAGAACTTCTCATGAGAGAGTATTTCATAGAATAACGGAAGCTCATGGTCATATAGAAGAATGGGAAGGTCAGATTCAAGTTGACCTAGCGATACTATAATTTTCTCGCCATTCCATGGATGATCAGAAAATAATTTTACAGAAAGCTCAGCCTTAGGATTTTGATCAGCAATGGTAGATAAAGTAAAACCTCTGTTCTAAAGATCTTTTGGAATTTTCTCAAAATCTTTCAAATATTTACGACCAGCTGGAGGCATTTTCTTAGTATGGGAATGAAGATTGAAAGAGTAAAAGATCGAAAGAAAAAATTGCAACAGTAGCAGATCTGGAACTCACGGAAGAATAGTAAAATTGCAGAGAGAAGAAAGAAGAAGTAAAAAGAAGGAGAGAAAAGAATGAAGGAAGTATTTATAGAAGGTAAAGATACTTGAGAAAATAAATGGATTCAATGCGGAGAAAAGACGTGAACGGTTGGAACGTAGCGGTTAAAAAGGACGTGTCAGGAATTATATGGAAGGAAAAATACGTGTAAAAAATCTGGCAAAGAATGCAGAAACGTGTCAAAACAGAAGAATGTGAAAAGATGAATAGCTGCGGCATTTTATTTCTCATGATCTTTTCTCCTTCGCAGAAAAGGCATGAGAAGAGGAAAGATGTAGGACTAGAATATCGCCATGATATTATTCTTGCGAGATTTACAACACTTCTGTGAATTCGTCTGTGAGTTCTTCTTCAACAACATAATGCGAGTGTCGCAGAATGACTCAAAAAATGATGTAACAGATGACGATGGCTGAAACATGAGAAGTGCATGACAATTCTGCGAGGGTTATATCATCTGCGAAAATTAGCATTATCACTCCTGCGAGAAAGTCGCATGTCAGATCCGAAATTAAAGGACAACTTAGCTGTCGTCCATTATGTAACTATCCTATATAAAGATACCCAGTAGATTCAGAGGAAGAGGATGAATTTTTGAGCATTAAGAAAGTTTTGAGGAGATAGAAAATCTAAGAGAGCAGTTGTATTCTTGATTTCTCCCATTTCTTGTAAACATTTCTGAGAATCAAATAATAAAGTGTTGTTTTTAATCTTCAAATATGTGTTGATTATTATGAATTCTTGTGAAGGGTGTAGTGTAGGTTTTCCTGCAACTACACAAACCGTGGCTTAATGTTCATGAATTGATTATTGTATAAGTACTTTGTACGATTACGAATCAATCCGATTTTGTTTCAATTTGTTCATATATATTTCTATGAGATAGTGAACAATTGAACAACTCTATTTGAAACACAATTAGATTCATTTGATTATCTATCATGATTGAACGATCATCATATTTGATCTGGAAGTGTTATATGAATATGGTTAAGTTATAAGTGTTAATATGGCTAACTTTGGTTAACTATTATTGAGCCAACCCAATATACACGTTTAGGTACAGTTTCCCATATCCAAATATAATTATATTTTATTTGTGTGTAACAAGCTAAGACCGTCTAACGGTGGAGATTGATTGCTTAATTTCTAAGCAGACTTAGCTTGAATCTTAAATCAAAAGTTCATCTAACGGTGAATATTGAATGTTTTGTTACTAAGCTATCTTAGCTTTGATTATAAGCAACCCTAATTGAAAGGTTATATAAGGGAGAACTTTAACAACTGGAAAACCTAATCCCAACACTTTCATGTGTCCTAGTTGTAAACTAGAGTCGATTCTCCTTTAACCTCGGTTTTTCCAAAACCATTATTAGGTTAATAACTTGAAGACTTCATTAGGGATTCGTGAAGCCAGATCTAACTATTTTCTCTGTAGTTGCGTATTCTGATCTTACTTGTTCTATCACATTGAATTTTATCTTTTCTAAGATTTACTCTATACTTATCTCCGATAGGTATAAAAAGTAATCACAATTGTGATTCTGCAATAACTTATTATGTTAATCAATTAGGTTATTGTGAGGTGACTGGTATTTCTAGGCTTCTCTTCGGGAGTATAAGACCGGATTATTAGTTGGTTCCTATACACCTTGATCTTTGTATCAAAATACGAAACAAAAACAAAATAAAGAATACGCATATCTGTGAGAGACATATTTGTTTATAATCCTTCAACTTTGGGTCGTAGAAACTCTTAGTTATGGGTGAGATCAACTATTAATCGGTTTGAGACTTTATTAGGGATCAACTATATTCCAGTCCGAAGTTAACTTGTAGTAGGCTAGTGTCTATAGTGTCTTAATACAATATGGTGTTCAAAGATGGACTAGGTCCCGGGGTTTTCTGCATTTTCGTTTTCCTCGTTAACAAAATTTCTGGTGTCTATGTTATTTCTTTTCCGCATAATATTTGTTTATATAATTGAAATATCACAGGTTGTGCGTATTTCAATCACAGTTGATAAATCCGACCTTGTTTGTTGGATATAACTTGATTGACACTTGGGCATTGGTCTTTGGTACCGCCCAAGTTATTTCTCATATCAATCAGGCTCACAGATTTTTATCTGTTCGATTTGCTGATTATATTGAGAAATAGATAAAGCTTTTTGATATATTTCTTGATTGAGTCTCACTTCTAAGTTGGTGAACTGGGAATTATATTGGAGTTTAATCCATACATATTTCCGAACGTATTATTGGGTATGGTTGTTATGCCCCCGCTTTTTCATCTTATAATCAAAGCTAAGATAACTTAGTAACAAAGCGTTCGATATTCAGCGTTAGATGAACTCCTGATTTAAGATTCTAGCTAAGTCTGCTTAGAAATTAAGAAATCAATATCCACCATTAGATGGTCTTACCTTGTTACACAAAAATGAAATATACTTATATTTAGATATGGGTAACCGTACCTAAACGTGTATATTGAGTTGGCTCAATAACATTTAACCGAAGTTAGCCATATAAACACTTTTATCTTAACCACATACATCTAACACTTCTAGATAATATATGATGATCAATAAATCATGATAGATAATCAAATGAATCTAATTTTGTTTCAAATAGAGTTTTTAAATTGTTCACTATCTCATAGAAATATCCATGAACAAAATGAAACAAAATTGGATTGATTCGTAATCGTACAAAGTACTAATACAAGAATCAATTCATGAACATTAAGCCACGGTTTGCAAAGTTAATTTGTATTTCTTAAAACATAATTTTTTTAGGTCATGAGTATGAGAATCATACATAACCAATTTTAGAACTTAACCACTGTGTTTGCAAACTAGGTATGCGAACAGAAGCTACGGACCTTGGCCTACTCAAGACGTTCGCAAACCCAGTTCGCGAAAAACTGTTTCAGACCCAACTCAGGTAAACCCGTTCGCATACTAGGTACGCACACAAGAGTTCCGGACTTGAATTATCACAATATAGTTCGCATACTGGATATGCATACCGTGTTTTATCCAGACATGGGTTATTGTTCTAAACTCTCATTTCAATCATTGAAACATCCTTACAAGACGATAATGGTAATCTCACACATACCATTAGCTTCAAGTAATCGAATTGATCAACACGAAACTTCCCAAGACAACATCAAATGATTGTATCACACAAATCATATAAGATGTTCAATGTAATTTTCACATGATCATCTTTTGACTTAATATTTAGTTTCCAACTAAACTCGTTAACAATGATGAACATAGCCAAAGAGAAAATCTTCCAACACATATTTTAAGAAATAGATAAGCGAGATAAACTCAGCTCGAAATATCAAATGTGTATAATGTAAAAGTGTATATAGCTATACGACTTAGTCTCATTAGAAGATAGAATATAATATACTTCTGAGTGATAGATAAGTATTAGTCTCCACATAACTTTTGTTGATGAAGTTCCTCCAAGCTCCTAAGAAGATATTATTCTTCAATTGGTGAACGCCGTGAAGTCTATAGCTCAACTGAACATTCTATCCTAATCCGAGACAAAGCTATAAGTAGACTAGAAATCAAGTATATATATAGTTTTGATCAACTAAACTTGATATATCAACGCTTATGAGTACGACCAAGCAGTGCTCTAATAATTTGTTTATTTATTATTAAGTTAATAAGTTAAACTTATTAAGGAGAATCCAACAACATTTCAAATCAAGCAAATTTTCATTTCAAATTAATATTAATATTAAAAGTAGAATGCAACAACATTTGCAATTAAAAATCAGTATTTCAAATTAAAAACTAAAATTAATACATATATTATCTAGAGGTACTACTACATCGAACTCATCATCCCCATCATCATCAGCTTGGTTGTTATTAAATCCATCTTACAGTTCAATCTATGCTTGAAGCCTGTCAAATTCGATTTGACACACATGATTTTGTTGGGGGTTCATAATTGACATGTCAGCTTGAAGAATGTTATGCTTGTTGTTGATTGTGGATTTTCGACAAAGGCTAAAATCGTAAATCATGATACTATATGTTTCTGACACGGCTTCAGAAATGTATGTAAAACTCATATTTTATGATTCGTGAACCATTTCACGATCTCTGACTGAGCGATCATCCTCTCAGAGCTATGATGAATATGTTATTCGTAAAGCCTCTCAGCTGAGCTTTTCGACACTTCGCATATTTCATCAGCACCTCTACATAGAATCGAAAAGATTGGACGTCTCCTAGACATATTGCATGCTAGTATAGAGTGTTAGCGTCTCCAGGACGTCATATTGTTTGTTCCCTGACTATGTAGAGAGAATGTGTATAGAATCTCTTAATGATTGGAAGGCTCCTAGACATATTGCATGCTAGTAAAGAGCGCTAACGTCTTCAGGATGTCATATTGTTCCCTGACTATACACGACCAATATTCAGAATGAGTATGATGCTTCCATCATCTCATACCTCGATTTTCGAATAAACTCGATCCTAGACATATTGCATGCTAGTATAGAGCAATTCATAGGTTAACTCTAGAATGACATTCATTAATTGAACTCCTAGAAAATAATCTATTTTATCTCGTTACTCCATTCCATGGTTGATCCTCAGCTGGATTCCATGGATTAGTAATAGATAATCATCTTATCTCATTACTCCATTTCATGGTTGATCCTCAGCTGAATTCCATGAATTAGTAATAGATACCCAACTCTTTTATTACTCCATTTCATGAGTTATTCTCAACTGAATTCCATGAATTAGTAATAAATATTCACTGATCGGGCATCTGGACACCACCGAGAAAATGGTGTAAGTGTGCTTAGCAATAATGCACGAACGAGCACCCGAATCCATGAACGAGCGTTCAAAAATATGGACAAACGAGGAAACCTATGCAAAATAGGATATAAATATAATATTAATAAAATAATAAAGAGGCGCCTAGAGGATCGGGCCCACCGGCCGGACGGTGGCCGTTCCCACACCTCTTCCTTTTATTTTATCTTATTTGATTATTTTTCTTAATCTCATGAAAACTCCTTCATTCGAGCAAACTTCCTCGTTTGAACAAAACTCTTAGTTTTTCCATATTTCCCTCATACGATGAAAAAATAATAAAAAATAGGGAAAGGTGTTACGGGACCGGACCTACGAGACGGCCGACCATTCCCTAGCCGTGGCCGGTCTCACACCCTATAATCCCTTATTTTATTATTATTATTATTATTATTATGAAAAGGGGCCACGAAGGCTTTTATTAAAAAGAAGAAATATATGGAAATTTACAAAGATTTGGCAGGGAGACGCGCGACAAGTTGCGCCCCGATACCTTTCTGAATAATAATACCCAACCTATGAAAAAGAAAAATGCCTAAGTTATTATTGACATCATGGCTCGCCATGCAGTTCTTCAATCTTTTCAAAAGGGCAATAATGTCATCACTCAATTCCCCGAGAGTTGTAAATGCTAAAACACAGAAACCATATCCATGGGTCGAACATAAGTCTGCATATTTATTGCGATTTCGGGTAATAGCTGCAGAAATAGCATGTCCCGGTGTAAAGGCACGGTTACCACCTTTAGAAAAATGTGAAACGCCGGTGACATCAATGCAAATGTCTCGTCCGTTCTCCCAGTTGTACACCATGATGTACGCCGGTTTAAGAGGGGTGATCCCATCCGAAGTAAGACCAAGTGAGGCTTCTTTTCTAGATGCAACTCCAGCTTTATAGCACAACTCAGCAAAAAGGTCCATATCATGCCGATACTTTAAACCTACTTCACTCCCACAGTGAATAGCATGGTCGCCAAAACGATCCATAACTCTTTTACAACATGAACAAGTGTTATCTTCGGCAAAAAGAGGTATACCCAAGCGGTATTGAAGGACGGACTGAAATTGTCGTGTCCCCATATTCTGATTAAGACCAGAAACATGGATAGCTTTAAGGTAGTCTTGTGCATGAGCCATCTTATTGCATTTCCATAGGATTGAGTCGCGCTCTGACATAACAAAAGTAGACGGTATAACCTTCGTCATAGTAACAGATTGCCAGTTGGTGCATGGGCTGTGGGGCGACGTCACTAATGTTGAATGAGGAAGGAGATAAACCGCATACATTAATGTATTTGTCAAGTGCAGTCTTAAAATGGGGGCTGAGGTCCGCAGTACCCTGTAGGATGGTGCTCTGAAGGTGCATGGTCTGAAAGAATGATGCTATATAGCCGTAATGAATGGTGTCTCCCATTGTATATACGCCTAGGCCGCCGTCTTTAATTGGAAGCGCAGCTATGCGTTGTTGTTGTTGTTGGCCGAAACCAGCACCATCACTTGTGATTAAGTATTGCATGAACTGAAGTAGATGTTCGTCAAACGAGTTTGCGCAGACTGCATGACCTGTGGTCGAGTAGTTCGCATGGTGAAGTACAATTTCGAAACACCAGCACAGTTCCGGAGAAGTAAGAGCTCGGCTTGGGGATGACGGAGTTTTTTAATGCAGTCCATCAGATGGATAGTTTTGTCAACCCGAGATAGAATAGCATCGCTGCAGAATTGCTCATCTAGACTGACATGGCCCCCAAGTAAGCGTACTCCAGCAGATGGCCTGCCAATGTCATGTGGGAAGACAACATTACTTCTAGGATCTGTTTGTGGCCAGAAAACTTCGGTTTTCCGGATGTTCAAACACAACCCCTTAGCAGGACCTTCTTCTTGTAGAATCTGTAGGGCTTTTGCTACTTCAGTGGTATCACCAATCAACGTTCCGTCATCCAAATACCATGCATGGAGATCCAATTTACATTATGAAGCTATTTTACACACAAGTGGGTGAAGGGCCAAGGAAAATAGTAAAGGGCCAAGAGGGTCTCCTTGTTGAACACCTTGCGCGGACGATAAGGTGAATTCATTGTAGTATAACTTGGCCGGTCGAGCGTAACAAAACTCCACCCATTTGGAAATACTGGGACACTTCGCTCTTACCTCATTGATCAAGACAGTCCGATTAACCATGTTGAAGGCATTGGTAAAATCAATAAGTAACATAGTCAAGTTATCTTGAGTACCTTTCATCTCCAACAGTGCTCACCACGTGTAAGATGCCTTCGCCTCCGCATGGAATTGCAACTCCGAATTGATGATTACCAAGATAAGTTGTCATATCTTTAAGCACTGCTGATGCTGCCAGTTTAGAGCATAAGCGGCGCCAAATAGTACCCACTGCGATTGGACGAAGGCCACCTCCAGGCTTAAGTAGTGGGGTTAAAGGTGCACTTGTGATGTATTCGCCTAGAGCAGGTGGGCACTGGCCAGCGAGCCATAAGTTGACAACGCCCGTGACAGATAGGAGAAGGTCATCATCCACAGTAGCATCCATTCCACTCGTTGCATCCAGCAAATGCTGAGCACGAAGGCCATCTCGACCACATGATGTGCCATTCAGAAAGCTTTTTAGAGCTTTTACAACTGCATGGACGTCCACAGACACATCAGCAGCAGCAGGATTGTCAGATGGTATTGCAGGAGGTCGTGCATGAGGGTGCTTTTGCTATAATTCATGGAGAGTATCTGAATTGGAAGGAGCAACGCCGTTGGAAGATTGAATACGTATAGCTGCAATATAGTGACCATAGATGATTTTCTTTTGGCAAGCTTCCATGTTGGTCTTATGTTGTTTCTTCTTCGGAGGATGTTTGCATTGTTGCCGTCATTGTTGGTTCTGTCGAGCAAACTCCAGTAATCGCTGGACAATGTTTACACATCTATTGGGTTGTCCCCATTCAACGAGAGATTGGTTGATCGCAGCAATTTGGAGTTTTTTCCGTGTGGCTGATCTCTCTTACCTGATATTATTGGGAATATAGAGGTTTAATGTGCAAATAGGTAATAGCAAAAGTTGTAGCCATGGATATAGCACACTAGGTTGTGCAAGCACTTTGTCCAGAGCCGTTTTCAAAGCCCTAGAGAAATTCAACCTACATGGAGGTGGGATGCTGGCAGTTGTAGTTATTTGCTTCTGATAAACAAGATCGAGCAGTTCCACAGAGAGCCCAATTGAATCATCAGAAATCTCAGTACCATTAGTCACTGAAGGAGAAGAATCTGCCAGTGGTTTATTTATTCCATATATTAAAAAATCGACATGCCTACCATTGAAATGACTTGTTAATATGGAGCTGTTATGAGGTCGACAGGGTCGCTTCCATGACTGCACCTTCATACAATCTCCACATAACCACATCTGTAAAATGAGTAAAAATCTTTCACAAGCCATATAAACGCATGAGTGATTACGTATCCTATCCTTACATATCATAATGCACTCCTGGGAAGGCCAATGTTGATCCCGTATGTGTCTAAGAATGGATGTCTTAGCATATCCTCTCCCATTGCATCCATCCTAGTAATCATCAAAACCTTTGAATGGACAATGTGCCATCGTGCCATCTGAAGATTCTGCAGAGGGATATTGAACGGTTTCGTCAGTATCTGATAGTTGATCTTGGGAAGACGAACGCTTTTTTCTCAGCATCGCAGAAACCACAGTAACTGCAATAATTGTCGAAAAAAATTCTGAGTAGTTAGTGTTTCAGCCTGGAAGAGGTATCAATCGATAGGAAAAAAGATTGGGAATCGAACGATGTTCTGATTGAAAAGATTTTAGGGTAATAGATTGGCAGGATGGCGGTATAATAATGCCAAATGTTTGGGCCATAAGGCTGAACCCAACACATACAATCTCCACATAACCACATCTGTAAAATGAGTAAAAGTCTTTCACAAGCCATATAAACGCATGAGTGATTACGTATCCTATCCTTACATATCATAATGCACTCCGGGAAGGCCAATGTTGAATGTGTCTAAGAATGGATGTCTTAGCATATCCTCTCCCATTTCATCCATCCTAGTAATCATCAAAACCTTTGAATGGACAATGTGCCATCGTGCCAAAGATTCCGCAGAGGGATATTAGGTAGTTGATGGGAAGAGAACGCTTTTTTTTCAAAGGAAACCACAGGATTGTGAAAAAAATTCCGAGTAGTTAGTGCAAATTTAAGAGAGGTATCAATCGATAGGAAAAAAGATTGGGAATCGAACGATGTTCTGATTGAAAAGATTTTAGGGTAATAGATTGGCAGGATGGCGGTATAATAATTGTAAAGTAACTCAGGTTTTATTTATTTTATTTTATTTTGACGGCGCAAAGGCATTTATTAATCATAATCGAAATTAGGTACAACATCGATGGAGGGTAACCTAGCAACAAATTGGACCCCTATACCTTTTTGAATAACAATACCAAGCCTATGAAAAAAAGAAACTCATACCTTAGAATTGGAGTCCTGACTAGCAAGGCAATTGCGTAATCTCTTGAGAAAGAGAATTGCGTCTTCTCCCAGTTCTCCTAAGGTAGTAACGGCCAGCACGTTAAAACCATAACCACATGTTTCATATAAGTCCAAATATTTTGCGCGCTTTCTTGTAACTACGGCTTTAATAGCTTGGTCTGTGGTGGAGCTTTGAGTTCTAGCGGTTGTTAAGGGAGAGACAACAGTAACATCAAAACATACGTCCCTCACACCTTCCTAGTTGTAGACTAGAATGTCGGCTGGCTTTCTACCTGTTGCGTCATTTGAGAAGAAACCTAGTGAGACCTCTTTTTTTGCAACCACTCCATCCTTGTAGCATATGTCGGCGAACACATCACGAGACATGTCATGCTTGAATTTCAAGCCTACCTCACTGGCACAGTGAAGGGCATGGTTCGCATATATGTCCATTGGTATGTTACAAATGGTGCATTGACTGTACTCAACAAAGAAAGGAATGGCTAGATTGTATTTGAGGATAAAGCTAAATTGACGTGGTCCAACTGCCTGATTCATTCTGCTTATTGGAATGGCCTTGAGAAAGTCCATTGCATGCTCCTTTCTATTACATTGCCACATGAAAGATTCACGGTCGTTTAAAACGAAGCTAGTAGGTAACTTTTCCTTTACTGCATCAAAGTATAGTACTGCCATGGACTTCATATGTTGATGGGCAGTGTCGTTGATGTTGAAGGCTGATAACCCACATGCATGTTTAAAAAGCTGAAGAGCATGTTCATATCTTGGACTCGACTCCGGTGGTGACGTACTTCATAGGATGGTGTCCTGTAAAACTTTGGTTTGAGAATGGGAAGCTAAGTAACAATACTTACTTGTATCAGCCATTGTGTAGAAGCCAAGACTGACATCTCTAATTGGCAGGGTGTATTATTATTTTTATTTTATTATTATTATTATTTTTTTAAACTTAATCTGTTTTTTTTTTTCTTCAAAATTTTATTACATGAAACTAGTTGGAAGCCTAACAAGCTAGGCTCCAACGACATACTACTACATTAATTGAACAGGTTGCTGTGCTAGCCTACCAGCGAGCCTCATGGGTAACCTTGCCAAGGGGAGCTGAAGCGGGAGGGGGGGCGAGATTGTGTCACAAGGGGGGCAAACTAACACTACCTTCCATGTTAATTCCTGCAATATTACGCCATTGGGGACTAGAACCTGGGACCTCCTGGAACGCATGAAACTTCGGGAAACGGGGATGACCAGCTGAGCTAGGGCCCGTTCTAATTTTATTATTATTATTATTATTATTATTATTATTATTATTATTATTATGAAAAGGGGCCTCGAAGGCTATTATTCAAAAACAATATCAAAGTCAACATTACATGGAATGGAGGGCAACCTAGCAACAAGCTGGGCCCCCACACCTTTCTGAATGACGATCCCTAGCCTATGAAAAAGGGAATTGCCCATTTTGAAATTGGCATCATGGCGAGCCAAGAAATTCCTCAATCGCTTCAGAAAGATTACAAAATCTGTACCAAGTTCTCCAAAAGTGGAAAAGGCCAACACGCTAAAACCGTAGCCAAGGGAGGTGCAGACATTTAGATATTTATTGTTCTTGTGGGTAATAGCAGCAGTGATGGCATGACCGGGAGTATTAGTTCTAGCACTAGTGAAAGTAGAGACACCGGTAACGTCAAGGCAAACGTCCCTGCCATCGTCCCAGTTGTAGGCCATAATATCCGCGGGGCGGAACTCCTTGCCATTGATGATGCCTAAAGAAACTTCCTTTCTAGCAACCACACCAACTCTGCGACACATATCTGCTATAATATCTTTTACCAGGTCATGTCTGAATTTAAGCCCAACCTCACTTGCGCAATGAATGGCATGATCACCAAAAATATCCATGTATTTTCCACAACAAGAACACTTGCTTCCTTCCGCAAAGAGGGGTATAGCAAGGCGGTATTTCAACACGGAACTGAACTGTCTAGGACCAACAGCTTGATTAAGACCGGGAATCGTAATTGCTTTTAGGAAATCCATAGCATGTTCCACTCTATTGCATTTCCAAACCGCAACTTCACGAGGAGAAAGAACAAGACGAGAGGATACCTGATCACGGATCGCACCAAAGTATGTTGCAGCCAATGACTTCATGAATTGGGGGGCGGCACTACTGATGTTGAAATCCGTGGAAGAGAACCCACAAACTTGTTCGAAACTACGCAAAGCATTAAGGAACCCAGGGCAGAGAACCATGTCAGATGGGGTCTTTAAAATAGATTGTTTCAAATCTCTAGTCTGTGCTTGCGAAGCCAGAAAACAATAGTGCATTGCGTCTGCCATAGTTAGCACACCAAGACCCCCCTCTTTGATAGGGAGTGAAGCAAGACGTTGTTGGTTTAGGCCAAAGCCAGCGCCATCTCCCACGACCAATCGACGAAGATAATTCATAAGGTACTTGTCGAAACGAGCAGATGCATATGTTAGGGACGTGGGGCATGTTGTACGTAATGCAAAGTACAAACGAGACACCCCGGTGCAACTGCGTAAGAGGAGTAATTCACATTGAGTGTCATGTAGTTCTTGAATTTTCTCCATTAGTCTGATGGTCTTGTCGACTCTGTGCACAACGATATTTCAACAAAATTTTGGGTCCAAACTGACCGAGCCACCGAGTAGTTTGACACCACCTGTAGCCTTGACAATGTGGGAAGGGAAAACACCAACAGAGTCCCTTCTCGGATCGTATGACGTCCAGTACAACTCCGTCTTCGATATGTTGAGGTGCAAACCATAACTTGGTCCTTCCTCTTGAAGAATTTTCAGCGCTTTCGAAACTTCCATTGTGTCACCTTCCAAGGTCCCGTCGTCGAGATACCACGCATGAAAGTCAAGAGAGCAACATGACGCGATCTTTTCGACCAAAGGGTGCAAGACTAAGGCAAATAATAGGGGACCAAGAGGGTCACCCTGATGCACACCTTGTGATTACGAAAGTATATGGTCTCTGTAATATAGCCTGGCAGGGTTGGTATAGCAAAATTCAACCCAGTAAGCAATGATTGGGAAGCGAGCATGTACCTCTCTGATGATAGTGGAACGATCGACTAGGTTAAAAGCGTTTGTGAAGTCGATTAGAAGCATGGTTTTAGTGGAATCAGAACCCCACAGCTCAAGTAACCTGTTGGAAGAGTGTAATATCCCTTCTCTCCCACTCGGAACACCAACCCCAAACTGAAAGTTGCCGAGATATGAGTTCAAGCTTTTGCAAACAGAATTGGCATCTAGTTTGGAGAGATTGGCCTTAAATCACCTCCAGGTTTAAGTAGATGGGTTAAAGGTGCGCTGGCGACAAATTCTCCAAGTGTTGGGGGACACTTTCCTGCAAGCCAAAGGTTAACAACTCCGGTAATCGACAGTAGCAAGTTGTCTGCGACGGCAGCACTAGCACCGCTCATGGCATCGAGTATATGTTGAGCTCTAAGGCCGTCTCTCCCACAAGACGTGCCTTTGGGGAAACTTTTGAATGCTGCCAAGACATCTTTCGAACTCACAGAGAGCGTTGGCGCAGAGACAGCATCATTCGGAATGAAAGGGGACTGAGCCGCAGGGTGTTTCGTCTGAAGTTTATAGAGCGTGTCTGGAGTTGGAGGAGCAATACCACTAGAAGAAAGAATGCGGATAGCCGTTGTGTAATGACCATAACTCAACTTTTTCCTGCAAGCCGTCAGATGTTTCATTGTCTTCTCCTTCCCAGGCCCTCGACGTTTGGTAGGTTGGTTAGTCAAGTCAAGCAACTGTTGGATTAAGTGGCCACAACCAAGAGGTTCTTTCCATACCAACAACGCCTTAATGATAGCGGCAGTCTTTAGCTTCCTTCTGTTGCCGGAACGCTCCTCACTAGAGCTTTGAGGTTCATACAAGTTCAAAGTGCAAATTGGCAGGAGTAGCAAGCGAACCCAGGCCGTGAGGTTCGATGGATTTGCAATAACAAAATCCAGTGCAGATTTCAGAACACGTGAGAAATGCAGTCTACAATTCGGAGGAATGCTAACAGTTGTATTGATTTATATTTGTAGTACCTGGTTGAGCAGTTCCACAGTGAGACTTGCATTACACGCACTGTCTGAAGTATCGGGAGTTGAATCCACTTATGTAGCTGGAGGCGCATCATCAGCAAGCACAACATCAGCATTAGGCACAGTTGTGGGTTTAACAACTCCATGAATCAGAAAATCTACCCCAACCCCATTGAACGGACTAGGCACGACGTCAGGCTCATGGATTTTGGCTTTGCACGCCATCTTCCAAGTGTGAGTCGTCATGCACTCAGTACAAAGCCAGCTTAGCAGAGTTTGCAGTACCCTCTCCCATGCGGCGTAGCAGTGTGCATCAGTCTGGATTCTATCCCTGCAGATTCGTTTAGCGCGCTCAGTAGGATAATGTTGATTTTTAAGGTGTCGAATCCAGCCACTTTTGGAGTAACCAAGACCCCCAGTACCTCCCTGGCAGCCATCAAACTTTGCAAAGGGACAAGGGATTTTGTCATATTGCGTTGACGAAGAAGCCACAGAGTTTTGTGAATCTCGATCATCTTCTTGGGTACACCTTTCTGAAGCGGAAGAAGATCGCAAACGAGGTCTAGGCATCTTCCTAATTCCAACTAGAACTAGGGTTTCAATCAAAAACCTAAGAAGGCAAATGCAGCAAAGTGCATCAATATGCAGCAAACAATAAACCGAGGAGAAGGAGGTGAATGGCGCGTTGAATCACTAACAACGAGCAGATGAATCTCTGGCTTTCAATCACCGGACAATCACCATGCTAGTCGCCGGAGCTCTGCTCTCTCTCCTAGATTTATTATTATTATTATTATTATTATTTTTTAAATAATTGTAAAATAAAACTTTACTAATAATAATAATAATAAGGCGGAACGAAAAATAAAGTCTTTACACGGGGTCGGTTGGTAGCCTAGCAACAATCTGGGCACCAACACCTCTTTGAATAAGAATGCCTAGCATGTGGAAGAGTAAGCTGCCTACTTTTTGTTTATTATTATTATCCTTATAAACATTTTTTATTACTTTTTTTAATATTAGCAAATAAGAAGATGTTTATTATTATTATTATTTATTATATTATCTTATTTTTATATATAGTAATTGAAAAGGGGCCACGGAGGCTTTTATTATAACTTAATATCAAAATCGACATTACAAGAGATGGTGGGCAACCTAGCAACAAGCTGGGCGCCAACACCTTTTTGAATAACGATCCCTAACCTATGAAAAAGAGAATTGCCCATTTTGAAATTAGCATCATGTCGAGCCATGCAATTCCTTATTCTCTTCAAGAAAGTTACAAAATCCAAAACAAGTTCGCCAAAGGTGGAAAAGGCCAGCACCCCAAAGCCATAACCAAGTGAAGTACAAACACTCAAGTATTTGTTGTTCTTGCGGGTGACAGCTGACGAAATGGCGTGACCGGGAATGAAGCTGCGGGTACGATCACTAGTAAAGGGGGAAACTCCAGTGACATCAAGACAAACATCTCTACCATCTTCCCAATTATAAGCCATAATATCAGCAGGTAGAAACTCCTTGCCATTGATGACGCCCAAAGAGACCTCTTTCCTGGATACCACACCGGCCCGATAACACATATCTGCCAAAATATCCTTTACCAAATCATGTCTAAATTTGAGCCCAACTTCACTTGCACAATGGATAGCATGGTCACCAAAAATATCCATAAGTTTTTCGCAACAAGAGAATTTACTGCCATCATCAAAAAGGGGTATTGCCAAGCGGTACTATAGCACGGAGCTAAACTGTCTAGGCCCAACATCCTGACCAAGTCCCGGGATCGGGATCGCTTTGAGGAAGTCCAAATCATGGGACGACCTGTTACACTGCCAAACATCAACCTCACGGGGGGATATAGCAAAATTAGAGGGTACCTGGTCTCGAACTACACCAAAGTAAATAGCCGCTAATGACTTCATGGAAAGGGGGGCGATATCGTTAATGTTGAAATCCGAGGAGGAAATCCCGCCAACTTGCTTGAAATGTTGGAGTGCGCTGTGAAAATGAGGACCGGGGATATTGGCAATTGGGCACTTCAAAATGGAGTGTTGCACCTGCCTTGTCTGCACCTGAGAGGCTAGGTAGCATTAGTTCATTGTATCTTTCATGGTGAGTATACCAAGCCCCCCGTCCTTGATGGGGAGTGTAGCCAGCCGTTGTTGAACTAACTCGAAACCAGCGCCATCACCAACCACCAGACGGCGAAGGTACTGCATGAGAAGATCATCGAAATGTTCAGCCGCAGGTGCTAATGCCTTCGGAAAAGTGGTGCGTAAGGCGAAATATAGCCTCGATACCCTGGTACAACTACGCAAGAGCAGGAGCTCGCACTGAGGGTCTTGCAACTCTTGTATTTTGTCCATAAGATGAACAGTCTTATCGATTCTATGAATCACAGTGTTATAGCAGAAATCCGTGTCCAAACTTACCGGCCCACCAAGCAACTTTACACCGGCTGAAGGCTTACCTATATTCGCATGGAAGGCGTCGAAAGTATCTCTTCTCGGATCATATGAAGGCCAAAACAATTCAGTCTTTGAAATGTTCAAATGTAACTCGTAGCCTGGTCCATCTTCTTGAAGAATTCTTAGATCTTTGGATACTTCCAACGTGTCACCTGTTATGGTGCCATCGTCTAGATACCAAGCATGGAAATCTATACTACAATTGGATGCAATCTTCTTCACAAGAGGGTGTAGAGCTAAGGCAAATAAAAAAGGACCAAGGGTGTCACCTTGTTGTACCCCTTGTGTTGAGGAGAAGATATGCTCACGGTAATATAACTTGGCGGGTTTCATGTAACATAATTCCACCCAATGTGCTATACTAGGGCATCGATTACGCACCTCCTTAATAATGGCATACCGATCAACGAGATTGAAAGCGTTTGAAAAATCGATCAACAGCATAGATTTGGTGGCATCAGAACCACACAGCTCGAGTAATCTATTACCCGAATGCAAAATTCCTTCTCCTCCACCAGGAATACCAACACCAAACTGAAAGTTACCAAGATAAGTGTTTAAACTTTTACCGACCGAGTTGGCATCTAGTTTGGAGCACAGCCTACGCCATATGGTACCCACCGCGATGGGTCGTAAACCACCACCGGGCTTGAGTAGAGGCGTCAAGGGTTCGATGGCCACGAATTCACCGAGAATAGAGGGGCATTTGCCTGCAATCCAGAGATTCACGACACCCGTAATCGACTGCAGCACGTCATCCACAATAGCAGCACTAGCTCCACTCAAAGCATCAAGAAGATGCTGAGCTCTGAGGCCATCCCTGCCACAGGACGTTCCTTTGGGAAAGCTTTTAAGAGCAGCAAGAACATCCCTAGCATCCACATATAAAGATGGAGATGTAATGGCTTCTGCCGGAATGATAGGAGGCCGAGCTAGAGGGTGCTTCTGCTGGAGGTCATGTAGAGTGTCTGGAGTCGGAGGAACAACACCACTAGAAGAGAGGATACGTATAGCCGCGGTGTAATGACCATAACTTAACTTCTTCCTGCAGGCAGTCAAATGTTTAGTAGATTTCTTATTGCTAGGAGCACGCTGCATTGGAGGTTCCTCAGTCAGGTCCATCAGCTATTGAACTAAGCTGATACATCCAGAAGGTGCATTCCATGTCAACAAAGCTTTATTGATCGCGACTGTCTGTAACTTCTTTCTATTTCCGGAGCGCTCCTCACTCTAACTTTGTGGCTCATACAAGTTTAAGGTACAAATCGGCAGCAGCATAAGACGTATCCAGGCAGCAATGCATGTGGGGTTTGCAATAACAAAATCTAAAGCAGATTTCAACATGCGTGAGAAGTGAAGTCTGCAGTGTGGTGGAATACTGACCGTGGTTGGAATCTGTCTCTGCAGCATTTTGTTTATAATTTCCACAGTAAGCTCTGCAGTACCGTCATTGACTGAGTCACTGGGTGCAGCAATATCAACTGCATCTAGAATCACAGTATGAGGCTTCTCCACTCCATGAACCAAGAAATCTGCACCCACTCCATTAAACGGCCCTGGTATAACATCTGCAACGTGGGATTTCGATTTGCAAGCCATCTTCCAAGTATGAGTGGTCATGCATCTGGTACACAGCCACCATTGCATATCCTGTAGAACCCCTTCTCAGGCAGCAAAGCACCGCGCATGCATGAAGTCTCTCCTTGCAGATTAGTTTAGCACTTTCTGAAGGAAAGTGCTGATCTTTAAGGTGTCGAATCCAGACACTCTTGGAATAACCTAGCCCACCCGTACCACCCTGACATCCATCAAAAGTAGAAAAGGGACAAGGGATCTTGTATGCCTGCGATGATGAAGCTGTGGAGGTTTGGGAGTCGAGGTTGGCATTGCAATCTAAAGCGGATGTGGATCGTAATCGGGGTCTTGGCATCTGCGTATTCCAAGTGGACTGAGTTCAAAACCCTAGAACGCAATGGCCAAATCAGGCATCAGAATGCAGTAAATAATAATCAGTAAGGAGAAAGGGAGGTATAACAAGGAATCACGAACGAAGGGAATATAGTGATTCTGGTTTTCAATCACCAGAAAACCCAATTCGCCGATCGTCGGAGCTTCTCTCTCCTCTCTTATTATTATTATTATTATTATTATTTTATGTTATATTAAACTATTATTTTTGGATAAATATTATTACATGAAACTAGTTGGAATCCTAACAAGCTAAGCTCCAACGACATACTACTACATTAATTGAACAAGTTGATGTGCTAGCATACCAGCGAGCCTCATGGGTAACCTTGCCAAGGGGAGCCGAAACGGCGGGAGGGGGGGCGAGATTGTGTCACAAGAGGGTCAAACTAACTCTACCTTCCATGTTAATTCCTGCAATATTACGCTATTGGAGGCTCGAACCTGGGACCTCCTGGAGCGCATTAAACTTTGGGGAATGGGGATGACCAGCTGAGCTAGGGCCCGTTATTATCATTATTATTATTATCATTATTTTTTGTTTATTATTATTATTATTTTTATTATTTAATATTATTACATGAAACTAGTTGGAAGCCTAACAAGCTAGGCTCCAACGACATACTACTACATTAATTGAACAGGTTGCTGTGCTAGCCTACCAGCGAGCCTCATGGGTAACCTTGCCAAGGGGAGCCGAAGCGGGACGGGGGGGGGGGGGGCGAGATTGTGTCACAAAGGGGGCAAACTAACACTACCTTCCATGTTAATTCCTGCAATATTACGCCATTGGGGACTTGAACCTGGGACCTCCTGAAACACATGGAACTTCGGGGAACGGGAATGACCAGGTGAGCTAGGGACCGTTCTTCTTATTATTATTATTATTATGAAAGGGGCCAAGAAGGCTTTTATTTAAAAATAAAATAAAAAGGTGTTTACAAAGATTTGGCAGGGAGACGCGCAACAAGTTGCGCCCCAATGCCTTTTTGAATAATAATGCCTAGACGGTGGAATAAAGAACTGCCTAGATGGTTGTTAACGTCATGGTTCGCCATACAGTTCTTCAAATGAACCTGAAATAGGCCAAGGACTTGGATCTACCAAATGAAAAGAATGCCTCTGAGATTCAATCATAAGCTTCAAGAAAGCGGGAGACATGCTCTCTAGCATTTCTAGTTCCATCATACAAGGTAAAAGTTGGAGAAGCATAACCTTTAGGAAGTGGAGTCCTTTGTATAGCAGCAGGATAAGGAGGTTGGTGACGATGGAAATGTGATGTCTTGTCTTTTCCATGATTCTCCAGAAGGCGCTCCAAGTCTTCCCGGGTGATAAAGCTTGATGACTCTTTTGCTGATGAATCGCCTGTAGCTTTGTTGGTTTCATCATCATTCACGGTGTGAATTGGAATTACCTCAAGGTCACCAGCATCTAGGGATTTTTCCTTCTCTTTCCCTTTGTTTAAAGTTTTCTCTGACAGTTTATCAGTAAGAGTCTTCAAGTGATCGAATAACTTTTGTTGCGCTGCAGCCATGTCCGTATGATTCTTTGCAAGAGTTTCTTGTGATTTGATAAGGTCAGCGAGGGCAGGTGGCGGATTTCCTATGACTTCTTCGGGATGTCGGCCGGACAGAGGGTGACTTTCCGTATTAATCTGCGGAGGAGTATTGTTACTCCCATCGATGTTAGTAGACGGAACTGTTTCCGGGATGTCTTCATTATTGCTTGTGCTAGCAATATCTGCATTAGGATTCGTAACGGATCTTGACCTAAGATCAACCATTTTTGTGATAGTTGAGATTGCAACCGAGAGAATGATCTCCCACTGTGGTCGCCAATCTGTAGATGGGGGGAAAAACGATTTGCTAGTTTTTGCGGAATTGAGGACGATCGTGCGGAGGAGATTCCTTGAACCGAGCAAAATGTTCAACCTCACACAGATGCACCACTATGAAGGGGGTGCTTTAAGTTTGAGAGACCAATCTGTAGTACTCCGGCCTAACCCAAGACAATGGTTGTTCCAGAGTAAATTCGGTCACAAGAGAGGATGGGTTGATCTGTAGGAGGGAAGCTTAGAAATGTGTGAGATCAATGATGATATGAGATTATAGGGGTATTATGAATTCGGCTTAAAATGATCTTAATGATTTAATCTTGCCTGATTGAGAGTAATTTATGTGAATTTGTGTAGACAAAAGAGCGTATGTATGAACTTTGGTGAGAAATTGCTCGTTCAGAAGATCGTTATTCGAATGTTTGAAAACCCATCGAATGTTTTTGTTTCAATCAGGATTCAGAGACATTATATAATGTCGGAGTTGAAAACACCATGATCCCATGAAGTGTGACAGTTTGCTAGAATCAGAGAGTGGGTAAGTGGGAAATCGTGTAAAACCAATTACTCATCGTGCGGAGACTTGGTTAACTTTCCACCCACTACTTTGCTGACTCTTCCAACTAATTACACGACTTTCTCATATTCTCGTCGTGGGTGAACACACATGTCGTATAAATCCATACCAAAACCCTAGTTGATATCCCCCCAAGTGATACGATTGATGTCTCGTGGTTAATTTAGTCAGTTGTTGATTTCATGACTTCGTGGGACGATGAGTCCACGTATTTGTTGAGTTAAACATGATTATTGTAAAATGTTGTGCAACTCATGAATTAAACGCGTCTGCTGAGACAGTGATAGGATCCTCACATTGAGGAGAGCGAGTGTTGCTCAATAATTTATTTAATATTCATAACTCCATATTTGAGTAAATATTACTCATCTGAGCAAGTGTTGCTCGTCTGATGAATTATTGGTAGTGTGACCAAAATAAAATATTAATTAAAGTGCTGGTAGTTAAACCAAGACTAATTAATAAGAATACTGATCATGAGATCATTGAAAAATTATTAGTGTTTGAATCCGGAATCATGATCCTTGGATTCAGAACCCCTAATTTGATCAATTGATGACCAATTGATGGTTTATTTGAAAATTAACCATGGAATGAAGGAGAAACGGCTTCATGGGACCGTGGATCCACCATGAAATTCTCATATGCTCACGTGAGCAAAAACCAAGACCTCTTTTGAAGAGTTGGTGAGTTAATGAAAGAATGGTTAAATGATGGTTTAAACATTTACTGAATTACTGCTGGGTTCAGCCTTAGGTGATAAAACCTAATTAATTATGAAAAGATGAAGGACCGACCAAGGGGTTATGAAACCGGCCCTGGGTGGTCACGGGATCAAATGATGATCGCTCCGTCAAATTCTAAAATTATTTGGAGAGTTTTGGACCCAATACGTGCAACTGAGCAAATTAGGTCAGATTGTGAAAACACGTGGGACTGGCTCATTTCGAGACAAAAATCTAACCCTGGTTGGTCAAGGTAACATGGTTTCGTCGTTGAGACGTCCGTATTTCAGTCCTAAGAATTTTGATATTTTCTGGTGCACGTTTGAGCGACCATTTGAGAAAATATGACAAAATTAGGGTTTTCTGATAAAACCGTCAAAACTTCATCGGATGAAGGAAAATAATGAAAAAGTGAAAATATTATGGAGTGTGGGACCGATCATGGCCGTGGGCAAGGCTGGCCGGCCAAGGGATCCATCCCACACGTTTTCCATAATTTTAGTAATATTTTTCATAATTTTAGGAAAATATGATAAAACGAAGGAGTTTTGCTAAAATTAAAGATTTTTGTTGAAATCAAGGAGTTTCCATGAGACGAGGGAAACATAAAAAATCATAAATAATAAAATAAGGGAAGTGTGAGCGTGTGGGACCGGCTTGGAGCATGACTGGCCGGCCAGGTCCCGGTCCCGTGCGTTTTCCCTATTTTATGCATTATTTCATGATTTGAAGGAATTTTCATAATTTGAAGGAAATATCATGAAATCAAGGAATTTTCATGGGATTATGAAAACATGAAAAACATGCTAATAAGAGAGTGGGACGTGTGAGCCATCTAGGGTTTGGCCGACCGGCCATGGCCCGTGCACACGGGTTTCCCTAATTTTTATTATTTTTCATGGGACCAAGGAAATATCAAGAGATTAAGGAGTTTTCATGAAATTAGGGAAATAATAATAAAATAATGAGGAATCATGAGGTGTGGGTCCGGCTGGGACCAAGGCTTAGCCGGTTTTCCAATGGTCACGCCCCATCACGTTTTCCCCTAATTTTATATTATTTCCTCTGTGCGAAGGAAGCACCATGAAATTGAGGAGTTTCCTCAAAACAAAGGATATTCGTTTAAATGAAAGGTTTTTCATAAACTCAAAGAAAATAATAAAAATATGATAAAAATACCCAACTGGCGTGGGATTGACCACAGCACAGTCGGCCGGTCAGTGGGTCCATGCTCCCGTCGCCTTGGTCAATTTCTATTTATTTGTTATTTTTCATCCTATTTTGCATAGGTTCATCGTTTCATCGTATTTTGAAATACTCGTTCGTGCAGTGGTTGTTAATGTATCATTGTTGAATACACTTGCACCATTTGAAATGGGGCTTACTCAGAAGGTAGCTATGATGCCCGTGCGTTGAATATTTATTACTAATCCATGGATTTCTGCTGGGAAGAACCATGGTTTGCGTAATGAAATATCTGCGAAAATATTTGAATATTTTCAGAAATTCTGCGGATGAATCCAAGAATTTAAGTTTGAGACAGGGCTTGCTCAGAGGTAGCTCTGATGCCCGTGCGTCCAATATTTATTACTAATCCATGGATTTCTGCTGGGAAGAACCATGGTTTCCATAATGAAATATCTGCGAAAATATTTGAATATTTTTAGAAATTCTGCGGATGAATCCAAGAATTTAAGTTTGAGACAGGACTTACTCAGGTGGTAGCTCTGATGCCCGTGCGTCCAATATTTATTACTAATCCATGGATTTATGCTGGGAAGAACCATGGTTTGCGTAATGAAATATCTGCGAAAATATTTAAATATTTTCAGAAATTCTGCGGATGAATCCAAGAATTTAATTTTGAGACAGGGCTTGCTCAGGCGGTAGCTCTGATGCCCGTGCTTCCAATATTTATTACTAATCCATGGATTTCTTCTAGTAAGAACCATGGTTTGCGTATTGAAACATCTGCGAAAATATTTGAATATTTTCAGAAATTCTACAGATGAATCTAAGACTTTAGGAATAATTAATTTATGACTTTATACTAGCATAGCAAGCTGTCTAAGAGCATTAATTATTCTGATATGATCTTGCTGGAGCTTCATATCTTTTACATAGTCAGGGTAAACTCGTTGTTTGTATCTTGAAGACATCATCACTCTATACTAGTAGAGCAAGTTGTTTGGGAGTTGTCCATCCCGTGATAGAAATAATTACTGAAGTGCTCAGTACTCATGAGATATGCCGTTGTACAGATGTGAGACTACATATCTATATGCACTCTGAGAGAAAGTATTCTCAATCAGAGTATTCAGTGAGAGATCAGTGTCTCAATATTCACGTCTGACTGCTGGATCAGAGGTTCGTATAATTATGGGTTTACGATTTTAGCCTTTGTCGAAAATTCACCATCTACACCAACGTATTACGGGAAGATGTGAAAGTGCCAAACATACTAGAAATAAATCAAGTATGGGTACATGAGGAATGATTTGTAGACTGAATACCAGAAATATTAATCGATTTTTTCTTCACTTTTGATAAGGAGGGTAACACGACAAAAAAATAGTATTAATTATAACATCGAAATGCCGAAAAATGCCAAATAAAAATTATGCCCGTGCCACTACGTCACGGGTTATGCCCTAATTAATGATGAAGAACACAATACAAGAAGAATGAGAGTTCTCTTTCTTAAAACCCTTAATATTTCACATAGAGAAAGTATTAAAATATAACCTAGTTTCTTCAGAGCTTTGTTCTCTATTTATAGGCAAAATGTTTATACACCATACTTTTCTATAGTACATCGGATCTAACTTGATGAACCTAGTCACATGATCCTTCATTCGCATCCTTCATTTTAATGCGATTTGTTTCTGTTCATTTGTGTCCCTTCGCTCCTTTCCCACTAATCGTGACACTACTGCTCTGGTTGCTTACCAATCCTATCGATGACTCTGTTCTTATTCTTACTTTCACCTGCCGTGATTTATCCTTTAACACCTTGTTTACGCATTTAATGCCTTGTCGTGTTATTCAAACATGCCCACTGTTCTGTTTACGTATCTTTCCATGTGCTTCTTTTCTCTGGTGGTATTAGATATCTCGAGTTTGGGAAGGTAACTTTACTTGTTCCTATCCGGTGCTTCACATCTTCGTATATTTGATACATCAATGTATTGTGATGCCTACACATGGGTCCTAGATATTTTACTATCATATGTCTCAGTACATCTCTTTAATCAGCTTAAATTAAAAATTAACAACAAAATTTCACAAAAAAAAAATCCAAAGAAGTCAAAATAAAAAGAGAAATTATTAGATCTGGCCTAATGGGGTTTTCTACAAAAGTAGTTCGTGAGAGGTGGAAGACTCGAATTAAATGATGAAGATTAATAAGTTACTAGATAGCAGTAGCAGAAGAAAATTAGATCGAAGAACTCATAATTTTTTCTCTAAAATTAGAAATCATGAAGAACAAAAACTCAAATTGTCTATGTTTCTCGCCAAAGATCTCAAATGTAAAAGTTTTAGATTCTCTCTCTCTTTTAGTTTATATACAGAAAGATAAACATAGTATTTATGGCAATATGGATAAGTATAATTTCCTGGATCGAGAAAAGTTTTGACTAATTCGTGCATAAGTTGTACTAAACTTTTTATGTGGGGAGTTCTTGGACTACCTACTAGGCCCGAGGAAACTAACTCGTGCAAAATTTGTAGTAATTGTTTATGCGAGGAGTTTTTGGACTAAAAAATACTAGACCTGAGGAATCTGGACTAAAAAGTAAAAGACTTAACTAATATGGGATTAAACGTTAATTTTTACTATAAAATTTCTTCATATAACAAAGAACTTAAAATCAGACCGTAACCAAACACCCTACACTCAAACATTTTTCCCTTTCTAAATTTTATATTACTACACTCAAATGACTCGATCATTTTTCCGTTTCTGAATTTCGTTCGTCACCGCTGCTACACTATTTTTTATTCGCCACCTCCCACTGCTACATTATTTTCTCTCCTTCATCTGCAAAGGTGGAGGTATTATAGGTACATAAGATTTATAATGTGTATAAATTAAATGCATAGGTCGAAAATTCCAATATAAGCTTACCTCCTTGATGTTAACACAAATATAATTTATTATCGGCACCTGGTCTAAATAAACATGAGAAACAAAAAGCATGCTTAAATTATACTGAAGCATAATATAATTAAGGCATAGTCCCCTCCAATAGATTAAATAAAATCCGTCTAATTTAAAATTACAACTGTTACGATCACACTAGTATATATGGAAATGGAGATGGATAGTGGTTTGAAGATGTGAGATGATGGTGAAGATTACTGATAATGGAAAATATGGGTTTACTGACGAACCCTAAACGTCCAAGGCCAGCAGAGGATTCCTAACCTCCAAGCTTCAGTCTTGCGACCTAAACCTAATAACAACATAGAGTGCCATAACACAAATTCTATTCGATAGTTCTTTCATTCATTGATCTGCAAATATATAGCAAAGATAATTTACGGTTGCATAACTACACCCACGACCATAGTATCCACTTGAACATGAAATCCTACAAACTAGGAATTAAACCACAACATATAACAAAAGACTCCTAACAATTTGGGACTCCACTAATAACACGTTAGTTTAAACAAGTAAACCATTCAAACTTACTTTACTGAACCATAACTTAACCAAACTAAAAATACAATTAAACTTGAAAGTATCAATTCCTCCCCCTTTAATTTAATACTTGTCCTCAAGTCTTGCATCTTGATCTTGGTGCTCAAGGATGCAAACTTGATCTTGGTGCTCAAGGGTGCAAACTTGAAACAGAAGATTGATCATAAATATAGTTCCAACTCGACCACGATATTTTCCAGCGTATTGATCTCCCATTACTTTCTTCAAACAAAAAATAATTTGCATACAAACCCAGTTAAAAAACGTAACAGAAAATTGAACTTCATAAGTTGGAGATGATTGGACTTCTGAAGGAACAAAACTTGAAATTTCTTTGTTACTTGGTTCTTCAAAAATATTGGAAAAATCAGGAATATTGAAGACTGGAAAGTCCCTGATTTTTGTCTTTGTAACCTCCTACTTTTCTTCAAATATATCAAAAAATTCGCACACTTCGAAACTCCTTGTGTTTGAAGATTTGGTACTCCTCGTGTTTGGAGATTTCCTTAGGGCTTTTTGAGAATCTCTAAGTTCTTGCTCAAAATTTTTGAAAGTCAATATAACTTCTTCAAACGCTTTCAAAAGTTCTTTGACTTGAACGGGATCAAACATTATTTTTTTTGTGATCGTTGTTGCAAGAGATTGATGATGAAGATGGCGTTTTGCGGAAGCGATAACCTTGCTCTGGTTATACCACTTGTTACGATCACGCTAGTATATATGGGAATAGAGTTGGATAGTGGTTTGAAGATGTGAGATGATGGTGAAGATGACTGATAATGGAAAATATGGGTTTACTGACGAACCCTAAACGTCCAAGGCCTACAAAGGATCCCTAACCTCCAAGATTCAGTCTTGCTACCTAAACCTAATAACAACACAGAGTGCCATAACACAAATTCTATTCGATAGTTCTTTCATTCATTGATCTGCAAATATATAGCAAAGCTAATTTACGGTTGCATAACTACACCCACGACCATCGTATCCACTTGAACATGAAATCATACAAACTAGGAATTAAACCACAACATATAACAAAAGACTCCTAACAATTTGGGACTCCACTAATAACACGTTAGTTTGAACAAGTAAACCATTCAAACTTACTTTACTGAACCATAACTTAACCAAACTAAAAATATAAATAAACTTGACCGTATCATTTCCTCCCACTTTAATTTAAGACTTGTCCTCAAGTCTTGCATCTTGATCTTGGTGCTCAAGGATGCAAACTTGATCTTGGTGCTCAAGGGTGCAAACTTGAAACAGAAGATTGATCATAAATATAGTTCCAACTCGACCACGATATTTTCCAGCGTATTAATCTCCCATTACTTTCTTCAAACAAAAAATAATTTGCACACAAACCCAGTTAAAAAAACGCAACAGAAAATTGAACTTCATAAGTTGGAGATGATTGGACTTCTGAAGGAACAAAACTTGAAATTTCTTTGTTACTTGGTTCTTCAAAAATATTGGAAAAATCTGGAATATTGAAGACTGGAAAGTCCCTGATTTTTGTCTTTGTAACCTCTGACTTTTCTTCAAATATATCAAAAAATTCGCACACTTCGAAACTCCTTGTGTTTGAAGATTTGGTACTCCTCGTGTTTGGAGATTTGCTTAGGGCTTTTTGAGAATCTCTAAGTTCTTGCTCAAAAATTTTGAAAGTTAATATAACTTCTTGAAACGCTTTCAAAAGTTCTTAGACTTGAACGGGATCAAACATTTTTTTTGTGATCGTTGTTGCAAGAGATTGATGATGAAGATGGCGTTTTGCGGAAGCGATAACCTTGCTCTGGTTATACCACTTGTTACGATCACGCTAGTATATATGGGAATGGAGTTGGATAGTGGTTTGAAGATGTGAGATGATGGTGAAGATGACTGATAATGGAAAATATGGGTTTACTGACGAACCCTAAACGTCCAAGGCCTACAGAGGAGTCCTAACCTCCAAGCTTCAGTCTTGCGACCTAAACCTAATAACAACACAGAGTGCCATAACACAAATTCTATTCGATAGTTCTTTCATTCATTGATATGCAAATATATAGCAAAGATAATTTACGGTTGCATAACTACACCCACGACCATCGTATCCACTTGAACATGAAATCCTACAAACTAGGAATTAAACCACAACATATAACAAAAGACTCCTAACAATTTGGGACTCCACTAATAACACGTTAGTTTGAACAAGTAAACCATTCAAACTTACTTTACTGAACCATAACTTAACCAAACTAAAAATATAATTAAACTTGAAAGTATCATTTCCCCCTCCCTTTAATTTAATACTTGTCCTCAAGTCTTGCATCTTGATCTTGGTGCTCAAGGATGCAAACTTGATCTTGGTGCTCAAGGGTGCAAACTTGAAACAGAAGATTGATCATAAATATAGTTCCAACTCGACCACGATATTTTCCAGCGTATTGATCTCCCATTACTTTCTTCAAACAAAAGATAATTTGCATACAAACCCAGTTAAAAAACGCAACAGAAAATTGAACTTCATAAGTTGGAGATGATTGGACTTCTGAAGGAACAAAACTTGAAATTTCTTTGTTACTTGGTTCTTCAAAAATATTGGAAAAATCATGAATATTTAAGACTGGAAAGTCCCTGATTTTTGTCTTTGTAACCTCCGACTTTTCTTCAAATATATCAAAAAATTCGCACACTTCGAAACTCCTTGTGTTTGAAGATTTGGTACTCCTCGTGTTTGGAGATTTTCTTAGGGCTTTTTGAGAATCTCTAAGTTCTTGCTCAAAATTTTTGAAAGTCAATATAACTTCTTCAAACGCTTTCAAAAGTTCTTGGACTTGAACGGGATCAAACATTTTATTTATTTTTTTGTGATCGTTGTTGCAAGAGATTGATGATGAAGATGGCGTTTTGCGGAAGCGATAACCTTGCTCTGGTTATACCACTTGTTACGATCACGCTAGTATATATGGGAATGGAGTTGGATAGTGGTTTGAAGATGTGAGATGATGGTGAAGATGACTGATAATGGAAAATATGGGTTTACTAACGAACCCTAAACGTCCAAGGCCTACGAAGGAGCCCTAACCTCCAAGCTTCAGTCTTGCGACCTAAACCTAATAACAACACAGAGTGCCATAACACAAATTCTATTCGATAGTTCTTTCATTCATTGATCTGCAAATATATAGCAAAGATAATTTACGGTTGCATAACTACACCCACGACCATCGTATCCACTTGAACATGAAATCCTACAAACTAGGAATTAAACCACAACATATAACAAAAGACTCCTAACAATTTGGGACTCCACTAATAACACGTTAGTTTGAACAAGTAAACCATTCAAACTTACTTTACTGAACCATAACTTAACCTAACTAAAAATATAATTAAACTTGACCGTATCAAAAACATGACTTCATAGTTACAGTAAAATCCTTCTTCATATCACAAATAAGACTCCCCTTTCCACTGATGAGTGGAATCACAGGCTCCTATTTATAACCAGATGTGTTCTTTGTCCGATCAAGCTGTTGACTTGCTCATAGGTGACTTATTGCGCGGGGCTTCCAAGTCCTTCACCTGTTGTATTAAGAAAAAACAATAACATTTATTGTTAAGCTATATGCACAAGACAATTCATGGATTTCCAAATTAAACTTATAAAAATTATTTACCATGTTCAAAGATCTGAACTTCTAAGGCTTTAATTATGCGGTTCACCCTGCAAAGTAAATGTTCAACACTAACCATCCGAATGTCCGCTTTTGAAAAGGCATCATTATCAATATTTTGTAGTTTTCTACGCATCACCTTTAAATATGAAAACAAAACATCTCAGAAATGTGACAATAAGAAGAAAAAAAATGAAGTAACTATAATCTTCCAGAACTTCACCTCACCTCAAGATGACTGCAGAGAGACTGTTGTGGAGTTTGAATCTGTCCATTCTGCTTTTGTTTCAGAGCTTTTTTTTGTTTCAGAGCTTGTTTAATCATGAGTTTCTCAAAGCCCGTTGTCAAATCTTTATAGGATGGATCACTTTTAATAGAGGGCAGCTGCTCAACAAGTTCATAATAAGCTTGAGCAGCTATCTTTTTGTATGCATACCAAACATCTCTACACCTATCATACTCCCCTCTCAGAATACTAGATAACTCCTATAAAGATAAAAACCCAATACTAAATACAATGGATAAAAATAAAACCCAATATTGACTATAATGGACAAAAAAGAACGTTAGTTAATATGAATACAGTAATTACCTTCAGCTTTGCCATATCTACATGTATATCATCAATCTTTGGATATCTTTGTTCCCATAACACACTGTAATAATAGCGTTCAGCACTGTCTATATCCTCAATTGTTTCCCATGGAAAATAATTGTGCAAGATTTGCAAGATATCTGTCACACACACTACAACATAAGACCTTTGACAACTTTATAAACTGAAGGTAATCAAAAGTAAGTAAACAAATAGATGCAGTTCTATTTTCGGTTTAAAGCAAACACATAGGCTAACGAACAAACAGAACGTTCTTGTCAAAACTTGTCACAATAAGGATGAGTGACAATGATAACTACATTAATTAGCTATATATCAAACTAATCACCGTAGGGTCGAAAAGTTTACCATCGGGAGCATCCAGTTTCGTTTTTGTTTTTATCCCACATACTTCATGAAGTTTTGGTGCTGTACAAATAAACAATAAGTGAACTATTCGAAAAAAGGTGCTCACAAGAAACATTTAGGGTTGAAGAAATTACCAGTGGGAACTGCAGTAAAAGAGGAGCCTGGTACTTGATTCAATGAGCCTGGTACTTGATTCAATTTCTCCAATTTTGTAGAAGAGGAGCACGGCTCTTGAATCAGTTTCAACTGTATTTCAGCCATCAAAATTTTCTTTTTCTCTAGTCCTACAGATAAAAAACCACTTTGAAGAAATCGACGGAGAAGAAAGTGGATTTGCTTTCAAAATCACGGATAATCAGAAATGTTTTTCTCGATGATTTTGGTCGTTATTGAATGTGATTACCAACTCTGCTTCATATGCCTGGTTTCTCTGAATTGAGAAAACCAGAGACATAACTTGTATTTATAGATGTATGTTAGGGTTTATATTGAACAACAATCAACATAACAAAAAGACAGGCACCTTGTTTGTTTGTTTTCTGGATATGAATCATCTAGATATGAGTCACTAAGCTGTGACTCAAAAAATATGTTTGTTTTTTTAGTCAGATCCGACTCAACTGACTAATTATATTTTTTTGGCATAAACACCCTTGTGCACATTGAGTTATCTTGTATCATTTTCTTTACCTTCACCTCATTGATACATTTTCTTTTAGCTTTAAATCAAGACTTGATGCAAATACTATCAAACGCTAATATCCTAGAAACAAGGACTTGAACTTTCACATCAAAACCCCACCAAGATATGGTATTAACAAACAGCAAATTGAAAACATTGACAAGCATGGCATTGGCATTATAGCTAATACATGAACACGCAAAAGAGGACACTTCATTACTATTTCATAATTTATTAGATATTGATTAGTTTACGTCCGTGAAGAGTAATCACATTTTCAATAATCTATATAACAACACGCAGCTACCACAGTAGAGAAAAAGAAAAGGAATATAAGTAGGGATAATCTCCCAGAGAATTTCTGGGGTACTAATTTTTTTTATGAACCTCAGCACTAGCAGAAAAGAATAACAGATTGAGGCATGGAAGTATTTGAATTAAAATGCCGGTAGACTCCACCTGATTAGATGACTAAATATTATGCCTTTTTACATATTCAATAGAGAACTAACAATAACATAACTAGGAAACGAAATAAAGCCACAAAATTTCTAAAGGGAATGTGTAGTGCAATATTGATTCGTTTTTGACAAATACAAGGACTCTGAACCTTAACCATTTATATAGTCACTCTCTGTCTAACTAAGTCATAAGTAGCTTGAGCAACTAGCATCATTAACCAGCTTGCACTGCGCACATGCTTATTACTCACAATCTTAGGTGTTAAAGAAAACAGCTTATTTTGCAGGAGAACCTAATAGGATCCAACTTAGTTTAAAGACGCAGGCTTTCTGTAGATCCACTACTTCAGCCACCCACTTCATAATCCTCACTATTAACGGTTAACTGAGAAACCAAGGTATAGATATTCCGTATAATCATCTTTCATGTATGAAAACAACAGATTCTCCTTCTTTTACTGGATGTTAACCATTCCAAATTAGCTTACCTAGCTAAGCCATGAAATTGTTTCTACAAAATTGACTAGGGTATTAAAAAAATATGCAAAGAAAAATTACCCTGAGCAACTTCTGGCGTTTCTCTCTTAATATCATAGTCCGGAAGTTCATCTCCAGAAACCTTCAATGAAATTAATTAAGAATAAAATAAAAAAGAAAAGAAATTTGCATCCAGGATATTGAATAAGGGCAAAATAAATAAATAAATAAATAAGAGTTACCTTTTCGTCATGGATAGCCTCTTCTACATGATCATCAAATTCTACTATTTTAGATTTTTTTTTCTTTTGGCTCGGTCTTTCAGATTCTTTTCCTTCAGATCGGTTTGATGGGGCTTTCTTTGCTTTTCTAGGGGGGTTTCTTCTTACAGTTGTAGTAGGGCATTTACGGCTTGTTAAATCAATGCTATCCTTTCCCTGTTCCTCCGTTACCAAAATTTTTCTGCAAGAAATTGAACATGTTGTGTTACTGTGATAGCTTAGGGTTTACAATCAGATTGGAGATAGAAATTAGTATATAAAAGGTTAAACTTTCGAAACCCTAAAACCCCAATCTAAGAAATCCAGACAAGATGAATACTTACGACAAAAAACACTGGTATTCTTCCGATCTTAAATCTTTCGAACACTAAAACCCCAATTTAAGAAATCCAGACAAAATGATAAAACAGAAACAACTGTATTCTTTCGAACTTATCGTATCGTATTTATTAGGCCAAGCACTATGGTGCATGGCAACCCTTCCCGATCCCTCGTATTTAGGGGTATTTATTAGGCCAAACAGTGTGGTGCTGGGCAGCCCTTTCATATTTCTCGCACGTACGGAAAGATATGACTCAGAAGACTGGTATGTTTTCATTCTTTTTCCCTATAAAGATTTTCTACGGTTTTAAATAAATATGGGTAAAAAAAATTAATGAAAGAGAAAAATTGGACATATAATTGGAAATAAAGAGTTTTAGTGGAAACGAAAGACTTAAAAGTGAAAACCATAAGTAAAGGAAAAAATCTCAAACGGATACTGAGTATCCGTGTAAAATCACTCGAAAACTCAGTTTCCAAAAAGCAGAAATTCACACGAAAACTAAGTATGTGTGTCATTTACTTTCCCTACTATCCGGATTGGATGTGATCCACCTTGTAGGGAAAGGGAGGGATATCCCAACTTGTGTAGGGATATGGGAGATCATAATGGTTGGAAATTTGGATTTTCCTACATATGAGGGATAAGAAAGGGAAAAGGGGGCACCACAATGCCTTATGGAGTAAATTTTCATTTTTTGATAGAATATCGAGGAGAATTCTTGGACAGTTCATACTAAAACCTCCAAACATTGTTATTTATATTTAAGAAATTGCAGGTGGTTATTTTTTCTACGCATCACCAGACTTTTACGCTAACCTTGATTATGAGACACGTGTAGCAGACGAAAATCTCTAGATCCCAGTTTTTTTCCCGAATGAGAAGGTTATAAAAAAAAAAAAAGTTAACCAAATATCAAACCAAGGTCAGGACGAAGAGAACTACATACACATTAGAGTTTCCTAGTTACTGCCCTAGAATTCTCCTGGATAGTGTGTTTCTCTCATTATATCGCTTAATGTTAAAAAAAGTTGTTCCAAATGACAAACACTTAGCTCGAAAAGATCCAAGATTGAGTCTTTCTCATTTCTTATTGATCATTTCGAGAAAGGAGTAGCTAGGTGTAAAGGTAAGCACCTGAACATATCTGGTAGGCATGTGATGGTTAATAATGTCTTTAGTTATTCTCTCATCTATCATATTAACTCATTTCTCCTCCCATACAATCTCATTCATAAGAAGGAGTAATCCCAACGAGACTTCTAGTGGGGTAAAGTATCTAATGGTGGGTTTTACCTTAAAATATGGGATAGAATGTGCACTCACAAAATGAGAGGTGGATGAGGTTTTAAGAATCTTAAGCTTACTAATGTAATACTTCTGGATAAAATTGCTTGGTTATTAATTCACTATGAAGATTAACTATGGTATAAAAATATTGAAATCCAAATACTTTAGGAACTGATATCATTTGCATCATTTAGACATTAAGGAATCTTCGTAGGTTTGGAAAAGTATATGTCATGGTCTTAGTATAATTAAACATGATGCAATTTAAGAAATTAGAAATATTGATAATATTTTTGTTGATAATTAGGGTACCTATAGGTCTTTCCCCTTATGCATATCTCATCCTAATCCTAATATGTGTGTTTGCAGTTTGATTGATAAAGAGACTAATACCTAGAATTCATACCTAGTTCAAGCCTTCTTCACTCGAGAGAATAGTCAGATATTATGAATATTGGCACACCATTGTCTGGTCATGATAGATTGATATGGCCTTTTACTAAAAATGGTAGCTTCACAGTTAAATCAACGTATAAGTTGTTAGTTGATGATCTACCTGCTACAGATCCTAATTCCTATGTGAACCCTATATATAAGAATCTTTGGAAGGCTCCTCTTTTGCCTAAAATCCATTTTAAAAAAAAAATCATTGAAGGGATATTGCCAACTATGGATAAAGTGTATGTCTTCAAACCTGATCAGAATTCTACGTGTTGTATGTGTGATTTCACTGCCCCTGAAACTGTCGAGCATCTCATTCTGCATTGCTCTTTTTCTAAATATGTTTGGGCTTCTCTGCCATTTGGTAATTTGGTTCTTCAAGATTCTGATTCTGCTATTAATATATTTGATTGGATTAGCAAATATCTGTTGGTTGACAAGGTTCTTTGTTGTTCTGTTTTAACTACCGCACGGGGTATCTGGAGGGACAGATGTTTTTTACATATTCCAACAAAAATCTCTAAATACTCGGAATACTGTCATATTGGCATCTAAAATGATTAGTGATACCAATGAAATCCTAATCTCTTCTTATCCTAATAGTCGATCTAATGTTGTTCAAGTTCAAGTGCAAATGTCTCCCTCTAATTAGCATCTTCCATATGATTGTTTTATAGTGTACTGTGATGCCTCATGTGATAAAGATACAAATAATTTGGGTATTGGTATTTGTCTTCAAATAAACAGGTGAGTTCAAAGGATGCAAGAAATTCGTAGGTCGAGCACTAAGCCCTGAAGAAGCTAAATGCTTAGGGAAGTTCCTATGGAATGAACAAACTCATAGTTTGTTCATTTTTCTCCCACTACGGAATGAACAAACACGAAAAATGCATGTTCAAATGAACAAATTTGATACTTTGAACATCGAGATGGTACAATCAGCGCGTGTTTGTGGTAATGACGAGCTATCGTGCCATTGATGCGGATATGGAAGGAATGTCACTGGAGTTGGAGAGAAAATCGTTGGAGTCAGAAGGAATGTCGCTAGAGTCAGAAGGAAGATCGCCTCTCACATATTCTCTCTCCAAAACCTGATTATTATAATTATGGTTTATTTTTTTATTATTTATTTTATTAGTTAAATAATCTGTGGGACCAAATTCTTATTAGTTTATATAAATAAAATCATTAGCGGGACCCAACTCTTATTAGTTTATGTTAATAAAATCAATAGTGGGACCCTAAAATATCATATTTGTTCATTTTGCCTTGTTTCCCATAGTGGAGAATGCAGTTTGTTCATCCACATGGCTCAACAAATTTTTATTTTTGTCCATCGCCATATGAACTGCTCTTAGCCTCACTTGAAGCCGTGAAGAGGGTTAAAGCAAGTGGTTATGATAAAATTTTCTTTAGAAGTTATGCGAAGAACGTCATCTCTTTTCTTAATAAAAGTGGAAGTCAGATTAGTTGGTTCAACCACTCTATTCTAGAGGATTGTCTCTTTATTCTAAGTGATTTTAGTTGTGTTAAAACTGAATATGTTAATAGGAATTTTAATGATTGGGCTGATAATACAGCTAAACATAGTAGAAGATTCAATGTATCAGGTGAATGGTTGGACAATTATCCTTCATTCAGCCTAAATCAGATTTAATATTTCTCTATTGCAATATATATTCCTTTTCTTGCAAAAAACAAATCTAGGGTCGACATACTTGAAAGTATCATTATGCAAGATCATAAAACTACCAATTTCTTAACCAAATCGATATTTTCCTGCACACACTTATGTTGACCTCCAAAGACCCTTCCATTCATTTGCTTCCACGAAACCCAATATATCTCATAGTGTAAGTATTGATGGGGGAAAATGATTTTCTAGTTTTTTAGGGTATGAAGAGATTACCGAGCGGACAAAGACTCCTCAACCAAGAGAAAACTGCTTAACCTCAAACAGATGCAATGCACGGGAGTGCTTTTAAGTTCGAGAGATCAATCTGTAGGACTCCGGCCTAAACCAAGTCAATGGTCGTTCCAGAGTCAATTCGATCACAAAGATGAAAGAGGGATGATCTGTATGAGGGAAGCTGAGAAGTGTGTGATATCAATGGTGATATGTGAATATGTTATAGGTTTCTGCAAATGATGAATAAGATTGAGTGATTGAGAGAGTGTTACAAAAGATGATTCTTGGTTAGACGATGGATTGTCTTTTCAATATCACGTGTATTTTATGTGTTTTTGTCTATTGTTTAATCATGAACTCAGAGACCTATTTATTTTGCTGGAAATGTAAACACATTGATCTCCAGTAAGTGTGCAGTTATTCGAGTGAAAGAGTGGGAAAGAGGGAAATCATGGTTTTACCGGTTCCTTGTACGTGAGAGGGTTGGCTGATTGTCCGCACACTATTTTTCTAACTCCCTCAAGTGGTTGCATGACTTACTCATATTTCTCATCATGGGTGAACACATATGTTGTTGGCTTCCAGACCAAAACCTTAAGTGATATCCGTCATGTGACGTGATTGATGTCCCACGAACGTGGAGTATGCAAGGCATACATGTATTTTATTAGTCAATCATTGACTTGATTAGACGATGGGTCTAAGTTTTGTTTAGTGGGGCATGATGGTCGAATTCTCTGTGATTCATGAATTGAACATGTATGTTGGGACGTGGTTCTTCGAATGAATGATGTTGATAGCCTAAGCAAATATTGCTCCAACAATTGATCGATAAATTACTGAATATTAGTATATGAATCCAGCGTCTGAGCAAATATTGCTCATTCGATGAATTACTGAATATTGATAGTTGGATCAGAGTTTGAGCAAGTATTTCTCATTTGATGGATTACTGAATATTGATAGTTGTGTTTGTGCAAATATTGCTCATTCGGTGAATTACTAGTAGCGTGACCAAATAATATGTAGGATCAGAATATTGTCACAACAATATTCCTGCGAAATAAACAACAGTTCTGCGAGACATGTTTACGATACATCAATGATATTCTGCAATACATCTTAAAATGACGTAAGGAATGACATATCGGATGAAAACGACAGAAACATGAGAAAAGCGTGACATTTCCGCGATGAATCAATAAAACCTGCGAAAGATTAAGGCGGTGCAAACTGCGATGTATCGCAAGAATTTAGATCCGAAACTAAAGGGAATCTTAGCTGTAAATGAGCTGTCATGAGCTGTAATTCACTATGTAAATGCCTATATAAAGGAAATGAATAGTTCCAGAGGGAGAGATGAATTTTTGAGTGTTAAGAAAGTCTTTAAGAGAGAGAAAATCTTATTAAGTGAATTGTATTCTTGATTACTGTAATTCTTTTAAGATCATATTAATAAAAAGGTCCTTAATCTTCAAATTGTGTCATAAATTCTTGAGTTGGGTGTAGTGTGGGAATTCCTGCAACTACATTTTGGCGCCCAGAAACAGGGAGAATCAATTTGAGAAATTTCAAATTGCAATCTGAAGATTTGAAAAAATTATTAAAATTGAAGAAATGGCTAGGAGAAGAAGAAATACATCAGAACCACCAACAACAGTGAGAAGAAGTAAAAGAATTGCAGGAGAAGGAACATGTGAATTGGAAGGATCTTTAAGGATTAGATCAGGAAGAAGTAGAATGAGAAATGGAGCAGAAAATTCAATTCAACCACCAAATCAACAAACACAAGCACAAGATAGAAATGAGGATTATGATAGAGTAAGTGTGCATACTTGGAGGTCGAATTCGATAGAAGAGGCAGAAAATCAAGAAGAGGAAAGAAATCAAGAAGTGGATGGAGGAACAATTCATGAAGGGCATGAAGTAGTAGATGATTTGAGACAAAGGATACAAGAAGAAAGAAGATTAAAGGCAGAAGAACGTGCAAATCTTACAAGGCAAAATCATGAATTGAGAATGGAAAATTTGAGGTTGCAAAACAGGAGATCAAGAAGCAGCATGAGATCAAGTTCAAGATCATATAGAGAAGAAACAAGACAAAATCACCCTATACAAAACATTGGCGAGAATTTGATAAATGATCGTTATATTCCACGCGGTGGAACTTTGGACATTAGACATAATCAAGATGAGAGAGAAAATCAAGAAGAAAGAAGGATAATGTTACGTGATGAAGAGATTCGAAGAAATCGCAGGATCATTGAAGATGATATTGAGTGTCATTATATTGAGCAAGTACATTTAGCGGGAGAAAGAGAGAGATTGCGAGCTAAAGTAGAAGAACAAGAAATTCAAGCAGCTTTGCGTCAGAATAATCATGATAATCGAGAAAGATGACGTGTACAAAATCATAATAATGATAATATAAATGAGGAATATGAGAGGATTCGCAGAGATATAGAAAGGCAACGAAGAGAAACAGTAAGGGATGAGGAAATTCGCATAAAAGAAAATGAAAGGCAAATTAATTTCCAAATTCAAGAAGGAGAAAATCGAGGAAGAAGGCAAAATCAAGATGTCGAAGAAGAAGCGCGAAATATCGCAAGACAAGAAAGGCATGAACGCAGATGAAGAGAGGTTGCGTTGAAAAAGCCCATGGAGCAAAATTCTGATAGGAATGAGCAAATCTTGCGAGAATTAGCAGAAATGAGAGGAATGATAAATAACAGAAGAAAAGGAGGAAGAATACAACTTGATGAGGCAATCGAAGAAGCTGCGAAAACTCCATTTACTCAAGAGGTACAATTAGGAGGGATACCTCCAAAATGCAATTTGTCGTTGTTGACCAGTATTTTTGATGGGACTACATGTGTCGTCCAACATATTAAAGCCTATATTCGATGCATGCTACAATGGGAGAACCATGATGTCTTTTTGTGCAAATACTTTGCGTCAAGTTTAACTGGCGAAGCATTGAAGTGGTTTGAAAGTCTCCCCAAGAATACAATAACTTCGTTCATGCACTTGTAAACTACCTTCTTAGGAGCATACATAAGTAATAACTCTACACGACCTAGAATTGAAGATGTGTTTGGATTGAAGCAGAGAGTTGGCGAGAGTTTAAAGCACTTAACGATAAGATGGAGGACAATGTGTAGTGAAATGGCAGGAAGAGTAGATGAAAGATATCTCATTTTTGTCCTTCATAAATGCTATGTTTGCGACAAATCTATTATACATCCAGGTATTCAAAGTTAAAAACACAATCACTATGACAGAAATGCGAGAACTGCAAGAAGAGTATATCGCTTTGGAGGAAAAACAAAATGAAATGGAGTCATATCCAATTATCGCAGGCACAAGTTCAGCCCCAGAAAATGGAAGTTTATTACCAAGGATGATTAATACAGTAGCAAGTACCTCCCAAAATCAGCGAGAGAAAATGAAGATTGATAATCAACGTAAGATAGTAGCAATGGGGAGTAGAGATCAGGAGGAATTGGAAAAGGAGAGAAATTTCTATAATCGTAATAACAATAATAAGGTACAAAGGTTTGATCAACCTCAGGAGACTTATGGTGGACAGAGGCAGAATTATTCAAGAGAGCAAAGAGGTCAAAAGATTATATGGGAAGATGTCAAATTGCCACCTCTAAATACCAGTATAGACAAGATTTGGGAAGCGATTATTTTGATGGAGAATATACCCTCACCCTGGAACATGGGGAAAGAACCACATCCTAACAACCAAAATCAAGAGTTATGTCCTTATCATCATTTTCATGGCCATTCTGTGAATAATTGTAGAAATGTAAAAAGAATTATTCTGCGAATGATTGAACAAGGGAAGTTAAATCATTTTCTAGCGAGATATCCAAAACCCCAGCAATTGTCGTAAGCACCAGAAATTCGTAGAGTCAATGTTGCGAAAGACGCAAAAACATTTGTCATTGAAGTAGGAGCTACAGCAAAAAATCTATTTTGCAATTCAATTGTACATTCGCAGAAAATAATAGAAGATTTACATGATAATGTGCTAAGTAGAGTATTTGCGAGGGATATAGAGGGGAGAGAGGTGATGAATATTGCGAAAATTTCTCCGTTATAAGAATGGAAGAAACAAGTTATTTCTTTTACTGCACAAGAAATACCAAAGACAGGGAAGATGCATGACAACCCGTTGGTGGTAAATTTAGAGATAAATCCAAAGTACAGAGAGGGAGAAGAAGATGATGGTGACGCAGCAAGTGATTCTTGGGAAATAGATAAGGTTTTAATTGATACTGGAAGCTCGGTAGACATCTTATTTTATCTTACCTACCGTACAATGGGTGGAAGAGATGATGAATTAATCCCCTCAACTTACAAGATCTATGGTTTTAATGGCACTGCGAATAAGCCAAAAGGAGAAATCACTATGGAAATCCCATTGAACAAGATATCTTCAAAAATTAAGTTCTTTGTAGTGGATATAGAATCTCCTTATAATGTCTTAATTGGAAGACCATGGCTCCATGGAATCTTGGGCATAGCATCCACATATCATCAATGCATAAAGTTTCCACATCCTCATGGTATTGGGATAATTAAAGGTGATTGGTTTGAAGGGAAAAAGTGTTATGAAGTTGACATTAATACTTGCGAAGAAAGGAACGCCAGAAATCGTAATTGGCAACATAACAGGAAGCAAACTCAGAGAGCAAAGAAATTAATGGTGGACAATATAGAGTTGCGGGGAAAGGATATATTATAAGAATAGTTTGTGCCCAAAGAATCAATGGTGATTAATTGCGAAAAAAAAAAAAGTTTAAATCTTTGCAGGAAAATAAACAAGTGCAAGGAGCTGGGAAAGGTTGAAATCTTCATTTCTCGCAAGAAAGTAAACAAATAACAGAGTATTGCGAATAATCATTCATCACATAAGAAAAGAAGTGAAGCAATGTCATGTTGCGAACAGTTGAAGAACAAAAATAGCAAGAAATATGCAAACAGAATATTAAAAGAAAAACTTTGCTCAAAAATCAGAATTTTTATATTGAAAGAAAAAGATGATGATTTCAAATCATATAAGAATTTTTAATGCAAATGCATAAGACGGGCGCAAATCGCCTAAAAACATATAAGAATGGGATGAACTTTTATGGCGTACACCTTAGTTCGCGGATTCTATTCCGTAAGAGGCAATGTCCTTAAAGTGCGTCATAAGGGGGGTATCTCTTTGCATGACTATGGGAAAGGCTATCTACTGCTTTGGAACCTAGTCATGGAGATTTGGGATTATAGAAAATCCATCCAGGAGAGATAACTTGGATTCCCAACTATATAAGGTTATACCCTGGTTGGGCGCCCGAGAGTTTCTCCTAAGGAATGCAAAGTATGATCAAGGCGCCGAGGTACAAGGTTGAGCTGTGGGTGCCCGGGACGGATGAACCTACCCTGGCCATCCATGGAAAGTCTTGACTTATGATGTGTTCGGACCAAAGAAAACCCCACTAGGGTGTAGTCTTGTAACTATAAGCCATATAGGCATAAAGGATAAGAGCCTACGAAAACAACTGGTTGTTTCTAGAACCGGATGGGAGGAGCTAGTCTTGTATGGCAGAAGTACGTCTCCTTGAAGGGGCAACCAGGGGGAGAGATAAGGGCGATACCCTCCATTAGGGAGCTGTGTATCAAAAAAGACGGCAATGTCATGGGACTTTATATTTGCAAGATTATTTAGGCCCGTCATATTGTCGCGTGACACAGACAGCAATGTCATGGGACTTTATATTCGCAAGAATATTTAGGCTCGTCATATTGCCGCATGACAGGCTAAAAAGCCTAAAGAGAAATGTTAAGATGAGATCAATGGGTTTTTGCGATAAGAACAAAAGACGAGATAAATGAAATCAATGATAATAGGATATAAATCGCAAAAAACGTCCTGCGATTTCATCGCAAAGACGCCAATATCATAAGTCTTAAAAAGCAAAGAGAGATTAATCTCGCAAGATGGCTTAGACTTATCATATTGTCGCATAGATCAAAATAAATGATAAGACAAGATCAATGGATTATTACATGTAAAAGTAAGAATGTCCTGCGATCTTGTCGCATAAAAGTGGCATAATAAGACCTTTAACTAGGAAGGCAAAATAAGACCACAAGAGAGGTTATATCTGCGAAGCATATAACAGATTTTTTGCAGCATTATTTGCGATAATTCATTTATCATATTGCAGATTAATAACAAGGGGCATGTGTGGGAATGATGCATATAATGGTAAATATTGTTATTTATCATTATATGATAAATTCATATAAATAACAAACAGATAGAAGCAAAAAAGAATTTATATATTGAAAGACATCAGGAGTTGCAGATAATTCGCAGAATATTACAATTTGTCGCAGATAATTATCGCAAGAAAGAAAGGGAGAAATACAGGAGAAGATCAAAAAGAAAAAAGAAAACTGTTGGGATTTATCTCCATCATTATTTTAATCTTCATCTTCACCATCTTCATCATTAGTTCGTTCCTCATCTTCGCTCTCACTTTCGTCTGCATCAGCCTCACTGTCAGAAATAACTGGTACTTCAGAACTGGCTGGGATATTATCCATAAGACAAGGATATAGACTAAGAGGAAGATCATTATCCTTGCAAACTTTCTCAATAGCATTATTGCGAACGGTGAGAAGATTATTACGCAAGTTTGAGTTGGATATATTTATTTTCTCTCGTAGTCTTGAGATTTTTTCATTACGGGAAGCAAGATTTTTCGCAAGACCACTTTTTTCTTCTTCAAGTTCTGCTACCCTTTTGGAATATCTTCCTTCAGATTCTGCGATGATACAACAATAAATTAGAAATTGGTTGGAAATCTATAAGAAATACAAAGATATTAGAGGAACAATAAATAACCTTCTATTTCATGGATCATTTCTTGTATCAATGTTGCTTGCTCGGTATGAAGACTGACATCTATCGCTAAGTTTTTCCTAGCATTATCGAGAATTGTCGCAGCCCATGCGAATTCATCATCATTTTGAATGAGAAGATGGGAACGTATTTGTTTTTCTCTTTTAAGAAGTTTAATGTTTTCATCCTTAAGTCTATCTCTCTCAAGTTCAGTATCAATAAGGGTATTGCGAAATTTTGATAGAGCTTCAGCGCCTTGAAGAGTAATGCGTTCTTTATCCTTCTCAAGTTCACTCTTCTTGGCTTTTAAGACTTTGATTTTTTTTCTCTAAATTCATCTCTGCAAGTCTTTAAACTATTGGATGTACTCAAGACAGATCTATAATCCATTCTCATAAGGGAGATATGATATTTAAGCTCATCAAGGGACAAAGTATTAATTTTTTTCATCTGAATAATTATTTAAAGCGTCATTAAGATGCTCAAGAAGAGTGTTTTCATCTATGGGTTCATCAAAAGAATTAAGAATGATGGCTTCAGCAGTAAGATTATAGGCATCTGCAAAATGGTTGCCCAAATAAGCTCAAAAAAAAAGGGGGGGGAGACTAATACCAATAACTTGTTTGCAGAATTTCTCCTTATCAACTAATTTCTGTTGAAGAACTTGAGAATTTCTACTTCAAGCGATTTGTTTTTATTAAGAAGCTCAGTATTTCCAGCTACTTCCAACTGTTTACATTTTTCGCGAAGAATGGAGATTTCAGCTTCGTATTGCTTATTTTTCTCAAGAAGTTTCGCAGATTCAGATTGTGAATCAGTAAGACTTTTCTGTGATGATGATAATCTATTTTCTAATTCTGAAGCAACAGAAAAAGAAGCTCTGGCAGTCTGTGACAGAAAAGAGAAAATAAGTAAGATAAGTAAAAGATTTTTGATACTCATGACAAATTAAAGCCTACTACAAGAAAAATGAAGGAAAGGGGCATACCAACGAAGCTAACGCATGAAGAAAACCTGGGTTAATAAATCTTGAGACTCCTTTAAGATCTTTATTATTAGTCAAGATTGAAGCGTCGCAGATCTTTGAGAGATAGTCACAAGTACGAGTAATATCATTATCTCCAATACCTTGTAAGGGATTTCTAAAAATATTAGACAATTGATCCATTGGAGTATCAGGTTGAGAAAGACCCATCGCAGACCTAATTATTGCGGAAGAGATATGCATTGAAGTGCCCACAGAGGCATCATTATTAATTCCACTATTTTTTTTCGATTTCATTATCTTTTTCAACGATAGTAGAAGTTTCTTTGAGTTGAGAATTATCAGAAAGAAGTGGTTGAGTTTTTCTCGTTTTCTTTGGTGAACCGTCAGTGGTTTGATTTTTATTTCGGCGAGGAGAAGCACCAGGACTTTCATTTGGAGTTGCTACTCTTTTTCCTTTATCTTTGGCTTCAACCACCGCGACAAATGGTATTTCCTTGAAAACAATCACATATAAAGATAAGAAACAGGGGCAAAAATATATTGTTAAAGGTTATATAAGATTGTTTCTTACTTCATCTGTGAAGGTTTTCAAAATTTGAAGGAGATTGGGATTCCCAGTATTGACATAGTTAAGCTTCATTCTTTCAATCTGATAAAAGATATCTCAATATAATCAATAAGAATGATATATTTATCCAAATTTGTGAAAAATGATAAATGCTGCGAAATATACCAGAATTCCTTTCAGGCCAGTTAAAAATCCAAGGACAATACGCCGCAAAATTTGCAGGATTCGCAGGAAGATCGAGAGCGCCAGAGATATATGGACCTTCAAGGAGGAGAGGAAATCTACACCACTTATCATCGTTTGAGAAGCGTGGACCTTGGTTTTTACTTGAATGATAATTTATATATTTCATAAGAAGTTTATCCTTCGCAACTTTTTTATTCTTATTCAAACGAACATCCCAACACGTGCTATCTTTCTTCATGGGAATCACTTGATAATTCGCAAAGAAATTCTCCACGGTATATTTCGCTGGAATAATTAGGATATCTTTAAAATCAGGATGTTTCGCAGATTCAGGATAGCGAGATCCTTTACCAGCTCCACGAAAGGCATATTCGAGAATGAGACGAATACAATCTCCACTTAATTGATAGATTGCTCGTGAAAATTTAACGTCATAAATAATTTCATAAAAAAGAGGGAGATCCGGGTTATAAAGAGGGATAGGAAGGCCAACTTCTAGTTGACCTAGCGAAATAAGGATTTTCCCATTGGAAGAAGGAAATTCTGAAACTAGATCAATGGAGAGATCAGTGTCTGAAGATTGACCAGGGATCTCATAATGTGAAACTTAAGGTTTGGAACTTCTGTTGGTATTTTTGGAAAGTAGGTTGACCTAATTTTTTTAGCAGGAGCCATTTTTTAGTATGGGAATGATGATTAAGATGAAGAAGAATAAAGAAACAAGATTGAAATAGTAGTAGATCCGGAATTTGCGGAAGAAGATGAAGAACAGAAGAGTTGCAGAGAAAAAGTAAAAAGAGAAAGTAAAAAGAAGAGGAGAGATTAGCGAAGAAGATATTTATAAGAGAAGAAAATTCTCGAGAACATCAGTGCATTTAATGAAGAAAAGACGTGAATGGTCAGAATTCAACGGTTGAAAAAAGATGTGTCAAGGAATAAATGAGAGAAGAAACACGCGTAGAATATCTAGCGATGGATGCAGAGACGTGTCAGAGTGAAGGTAGTGTGAAAAGATAAGGAGTTGCGGCAAATCAAGAGATTTAAATTCTCATGATCTTTATCTTCTTCGCAGAAAAGATATGAGAAGAGGCAAGATGTAGGATCAGAATATTGTCACAACAATATTCCTGCGAAATAAACAACATTTCTGCGAGACATGTTTACGATACATCAATGATATTCTGCAATACATCTTAAAATGACGTAAGGAATGACATATCGGATGAAAACGACAGAAACATGAGAAAAGCGTGACATTTCCGCGATGAATCAATAAAACCTGCGAAATATTAAGGCGGTGCAAACTGCGATGTATCGCAAGAATTTAGATCCGAAACTAAAGGGAATCTTAGCTGTAAATGAGCTGTAATCCACTATGTAAATGCCTATATAAAGGAAATGAATAGTTCCAGAGGGAGAGATGAATTTTTGAGTGTTAAGAAATTCTTTAAGAGAGAGAAAATCTTATTAAGTGAATTTTATTCTTGATTACTATAATTCTTTTAAGATCATATTAATAAAAAGATCCTTAATCTTCAAATTGTGTCATAAATTCTTGAGTTGGGTGTAGTGTGGGAATTCCTGTAACTACATAATAATTAATTAAAATATTGGTAAATAGACCGAATATTGCATAATTAATCTATATGTTGATTGCTGGATCAACCATAAAATTATTAGTGTTTGAACTTGCTTAGAATTATGATTTATGGGGCATTTGTTCAAAACCATAATGTTTGATCAATTGTTCGTCAATTGATGGATTACTAAAAATAGGTCATTCAATGAAGGAGGGACGGGCCACATGGGATGATGAAAGACCATGTGGTGCCCAAGTACTCGATTGAGCGTGCACCAGATTCCTTTGACGACTGGTTGGTGAAAGAATGATCAAATGCTGGTGTTGATCATTTATTAGAATAGTGCTCATGTGAGCGTTAAGTAATAAAACCTAATTTATGGAGAGATGAGGGACCGACCAACAGGTCATGGAACCGGCCCTTGGTGGTCGTGGGACCAGCTTCCAGTCGTTTGAGCGAGTCCCAAGTTGGTTGGAGAGTACGAGCAATTGCTAGCAAATTAGGTCAAAATTATGAATGTGTATGAGACCGACTCATTAATTCTCTTCCCATAGATGAACTTAGATCCCAACTTTGACTCTTAAGAATTGATTACAGATCCACCTAATATGGAGATTTCGGTCGCGGAGTACTTGGAGCTTGATAACTCAACTCTTCAAAATTTGGTAGCGGACTTCATAGTGGAAGATCGTTGGAGCATACCCTTTTATATGCCGGAGCTATCTGGTCAGGTAGAGCAGATGATCAGAGAAACTCCGTTTGCAGCTCACTCTAAGGACAGACAAATTTGGAATCTAAGCTATTATGGGGACATCAAAATGAAGGAGGCTTATGAGTTCCATAGACACAGGGTACCGGAGTTAAGAGACTTCAAAGATCTTTAGGCTATCAAGATTCCGCCTCGTCGCGTTTGCAATGTCTGGAAATTGTTGCATAACAGGGTTGCTTCTGATGACAATATTAAGTTCTTTGATGAGACACGGTGAACTGCTTCAACCTCTGCCCTTCCCCTTGCTGTGGGGAAACACAAAACCATTTATTTTTGGAATGTATGTTTGTTACTTTTCTCTGGAACTGGATTATGAAAGTCTTCAATCATAGGTTGAACTGCTCCAGTGTTCATGCAATCTTTGACGATATGAGGGGGTTCGCGGGCTGCTCGCTGACTAAAAATCTGCTCTGGATTGCAGTGGTGAGCTGTATTTGGTTAATTTGGTCGTGCCGTAACAAGCTAAGGTTCGATCATCTTGCGACTTCTCATAAACAGGCGGTTAAACATCTAGCTAAGCTAATAGTGGAATCTAGCAGACACAGCGGAGGGTTCTCGTTCAATACTTCAGCAGATAAGCGAATCTTGGAGAGTATAGGTATCAAGAGTCGAGCGCCGAAAATGCCGAGCGCGGTGATGGTGAAATGGCTGCCGCCGCCGCAAGGGTGGATTAAGGCAAACACTTATGGTTTCTCGTTGGGAAACCAGGGCCTTTCTGGTTGTGGGGTGGTGTTGCGAGACTCAAATGGCCTAGTCAGAGGTTGTTTGGCACAAAATATGGGGTTCAACAATTCACTTCTAGCGGAGCTATGGGGTGCAATCTACGCCTTTAGGATAGCGAGTACAAGAAGGATTAATCACATGTGGCTGGAGTGCGACTCAAATTTTATCTTACAAGCTATCAATAATCCAAGTATGATCCTATGGTGTATATCTACGCACTGGAACAATTGCATCAAGTTCGCCTCTTCAATCACGCTTAAATGTACTCATGTATTTCGAGAAGGGAATTCGGTAGCAGACTCGCAGGCTAAGCATGGTGCGACGGAGGAGTCTCGCTGGTGGACAAACCCTCCTAGTTTCACAAGAAGAAATATCACGATAGACAATTCATCTTTACCTTTATATAGATTTCGCAATATGTAAACTGGTTTGGTAACTGTTTCTTTCTTTGCTTTCCTTGTTTATTCTGTCACTTTTGGGGGTAAGGCTCGACCACCCCCTTCTTTTTTCTTGGTTAAATAAAAAGCACCACGGTGCACCCTTATCAAAAAAAAAAAAAAAGGATTACAGATCCACCTTAAATGCAGCTAACAAGTCTAAACTTCGTTGCGTCGATTTTAAAGAAGCAATTAATAAATTAAGAGCCCAAAACAATGATCTCTCAGATAAGAAATACCGTATTTCTCTTCAGGGTGCTGAAACCTTATTGAAATTCCAAAATGCCCTTCTTGATGTTGAAATTGAAAGGGATGCACTTAAACGCGAAAACATTAAACTCTGCGAGAGAGAAAAACAAACCCGTTCCCGTTTTCTTATACAGAGTGATGTGGAATTCTCCTGGGCTGCGAGAGTTCTTGATAATTCCAGAAAAAACCTAGGTGTATATGTTAGTCTTCACGCTGACCAAGCAGCTTTGATTAAGGATATGATCTCTGAAAGAGAAGGTTGTTAATTATTTCTTCTTATTAACCTTTTGTATTTCATAATTTTATGCTAAATTTCTGATTTGTTGTTATATATTCGCAGGAGTTGAGACAAGATATTCTAATAGAATTAAAGAGCTTGAAGATGGTAATGGATTGGTCGCAAATACTCTGGCGGATTGCAATGAAAAATGCTTTAATTTCAAGCAGCAGCTGAAGATATATCTGGGGAATTTCAAGAACCTTCTTGTTGGTGTTCGTAATGATGCCATTAAATTGGTCTGTAAGGATCATCAAATTCCTCTTTCTGAGTATCCTTATATCGTAGATGAAATTCCGCAGAATGTCCCAAATCTTGTCATCTCTGATAGTGAAGCTGAAGATTCTGAAGAAGATGATGGTGAAAACATTGATGAAGATGAGGAAAAAGAGAAGTCTGGTGAGAACAATGATGGATCTAGCTAGTTTTATTTTTCTTTTCTCATTATAATACTTGTACATTTATCATTTTCTCTTTGTAATATGTTGTTGCGAATCTCTCCAGTTTCTACTGTTCGCTAATATATAAATTTCTTTTTGCCTCTTCCTGCATGTATCAGTAAACAATTATTTTTTGCAAAATGGTTAATCAATATGCTTATCAATTTTCAGCTATCTGCGCGTAAATCTATTATATAAAAATGAATAATAACTTTATCATTGTGTACATTCCCATACTTACCTCTGTTATCCGTCTGCAATATAATAGATTAAGAAAATTAGTTTCTAAATAGATCTGCTTGTATAAGTATCTGTGAAAATATCGTAATCATAATCTCGCAACCATTTCTTGCTCTCTTGTGGTCTTATTTTGCCTTCCTAGTTAAAGGTCTTATTTTTCCACTTTTATTTCTGCGACAAAATCGCAGGACGTCTGTACATTCGCATGTAAAGACCCATTGATCTTTCCTTATCCTTAATTTTTCAAAATTTTGCGACAATATGACAGGCCTAAGTTTTCCTGCGATAACAAAGCCCTATGACATTTTCGTCTTGCGATGAAATCGCAGGACGTCTTTACACTTTCATGTAAAGACCCATTGATCTCATCTTAACTTTTTCTATTGGATTTTTCCCTCTGTATAATTTTTGCACAAATATGACAACCCTAAATATTCTTGTGAATATAAATCCTCGTGACATTTGCGTCTTAAGACACTTATAAGCTCCCTAATGGAGGGTGCCGCCCTTATCTTCCCCCTGGTTGCCCCTTCAAGGAGGCGTATATCGGCCATACAAGACTAGATCCTCCCATCCGGTCTTAACAACAACCAGTTTTTTTCGCAGCCTCTTGTCCCTTTTGCCTATATGGCTTATGGTTATAAGACTACACACTAAGTGGGGTTTTCTTCAGGCCGAGTGCATCATAGCCAAGACTTGCGCAAGAATGTCCAGGGTAGGTTCATCCATCCCGAGCACTCTTGGCTCAACCGTGTACCTCGGCGCCTTGGTCATACTCTACACCCCTTAGATGATATCCTCATTCGTCCAACTGTTAATATATATATAGTTGGAAATCAAAGGTACCTCTCCTGGATGGGTTTTAAATAACCCCAATCTCCATGACTCAGGTTCCAGCAGCGGTATAACCTTATCCCTAAGTCATGCAAAGAGATACCCCCTAATATGACGTACTTTAGGTCTTACATTTGCCTCTTGCGAAATTGTATTCGTGAACTAGGGTGTACGCCATAAAGGTTCGTCCCATTCTTATGTTTTTTTTTTGCGAATATCACAATTTATGATGTCTTTGCATTTCAGCTCTTGTATGATCTTTCAATGTCATCTTTTTCATTAAGTAAAAATACATTTTTTTAAAATAAAGAAAGTTTTCTTCAGCAAATTATTCATACATCTATTAGATTTTTCAAATTAGAAATTTTACCTTTTCTACTTACTATTTTTTATTTCTGATTATTTGTTGCATTTTGCTACTTTTTCTTCATCTGTGAGAGACTCGCCATCAATTGTTGCTAGTGCATGTTGCCTTTACAACATTCCAACTTCTTGTCGTTCTATCGCATCAACCATTAACCTTTCACTTCTTTGTTGTTGTTTGATATTGTTTTTCCAGTTTCTATTTCTCGCAGTTCTTTCCTCGCAAGATTCAATATCAATCTCGTAGCATTTCTTCCCTTCAGACCAGTCTCCTTTTATTACACCAACACCATGGGGATGGGGAAACTTAATGCACTGGTGATAAGTCTAAGCCACACCTAAAATCCCATGTAGCCAAGGTCTTCCAATCAGGGAATTATAGGGTGATTCTATATCCACCACACAGAATTGAATCTTTGAAGACATCCCTTTCAATGGAATTTTCATGGTAACTTCCCCTTTTGGCTTGTTTGTTGTACCATTAAAACGATAAATATTATATGTTGATGGTACTAGGTCTTCATCTCTCCCTCCCATTGTTTTGTAGGTATGGTAAAATAAGATATCAACTGAACTCCCTGTATCAATCAAGAATCTATTAATTGCCCATGAATCATCTGCATCATCATCTTCACTTTCTTCTTCATCTTTTTCTTCTTCTTTGTATTTTGGATTTATTTCCAATCTTACCACCAGTGGATTGTCATGCATTTCACCAGGTTCAGGCACTTCTTGAGCAGTGAAAGAGATGATCTGTTTCTTCCACTCCTTTAATAGCGAGATTGTCGCAATATTCATTACTTCTTTCCCATCCATATCTCTCGCGAAGACTCGGCTTAGAACATTTTCATGGAAGTCCTCTATGGTCTTGTATATGTGTATGATAAAGTTACAGAACAGATTCTTCGCCTTGGCTCAAACTTCTACCAAAAATGTTTCTCCTGCCTTTGTTGTATTCACTCTACGAATGTCTGGTGCTGGCGGTAATTCCTGAGGTTGTGGATATCTTATTAGAAAATGATTTAACTTTCCCTGCTCTATCATCCTCAAAATTATTCTCTTTACATTTCTGCAGTCGTTTATAGAATGACCATGAATATGATGGTAAGGACAAAATTCTTGACTTTGATTATTTGGATGTGGCTCTTTTCCCATATTCCAGGGTGATGGTATATTTTCCATCAAGATTATTTCCTCTCAATTTTTTTCTATACTAGCATTTAAAGACGACATCCTAATTTCCTCCCATATTACCTTTTGACTACCTTGCCCTCTGTAAAAAATTTTCCTCTGACCACTATACGTCTCCTGCGGCTGATCAAGTCTTTGAATTTTGTTATTCCCACTGCGATTATAAAAATTCCTTTCTCTTTCAAATTCTTCTTGGTCGCGAGTCCCCATAGCTACTAACTTCTTCTGATTATCAGTCATCACTGTCTCTTGTTATGTCTGCGAGGTGTTCGCCACAGTATTAATTATCTTCGAAAATAAGCTTCCATTTATTGCTATTGAAGTGGTGTTTGCGATTAGATATGACTCCATCTCATTTTGTTTCTCTTCCAAAGCAACGTATTCTTCTTGTAATTCTCGCAGTTCTGTCATTGTTATGGTATTTTTAACTCTGAAAACTTGGATATATAACAGATTGGTTGCGAACATAGCATTGATGAAAGACAAAATGAGGTATCTCTCATCGACCCTTCCAGCCATTTCACTGCACATTGTCTTCCACCTTAATATCAAATGTTTTAGACTCTCTCCAACCCTCTGTTTTAACCCAAATACATCTTCAATTCTCGGTCACGAAGAATTGTTGCTTATGTATGCCCCTAAGAATGTAGTTTGTAGATGATTGAAGGAAGTTATAGTGTTCTTGGGTAGTCCTTCAAACCACTTTAGCACCTTACCAGTTAAGCTTGATGCAAAATACTTGCATAACACAGCATCGTGATTCTCCCATTGTAGCATACATCTCACATAGTCTTTGATATACTGAATGGCACATGTAGTTCCATCAAAAATACTGGTTAGCGCTGGTAAGTTGCACTTTGCTGGTATTCCTCTTAACTGCACTACTTTAGTAAATGGAGTTTTCGCAGCTTATTTAATGGCTTCATCAAGTTGTATTATGCCTCCTTCTTTTCTATTGTTTAACAATCCTCTCATTTATGATAACTCTTTCAGAATCTGTTCATTTACTTCTGGATTTTGTTCTATTGTCCTTTTTAATGCAGCTTCTCTTCTTCGGCGTTCATGTATTTCTTGTCTTGCGAGATTTTCCATTTATTCTTCAGCATCTTCATTCTGTCTTCTTCTGCGATTTTCCATTTCTTCTTCAGCATCTCCTTCTTAAATTTGCAAATTATTATGCCTTCCATTTTCTCCTCTGCGATCTTCTTCATTTCTCGCTAATTATCTTCGCTGCCTTTCTAATCTCCTGTGTATTCCATCATATTCTTCATTGATATTATCATTATTGAGATTTTGTACACGTCTCCATTCTCGATTATCATGGTTATTCTGACGTATTGCTTCTTGAAGTTCTTGTTCTTCTACCTATGTTCTCAATCTTTATCTTTTGCAAGCTAGGCGTGCTTGTTCAGCATAATGTTTCTCAATTTCATCCTCAATTATTTTACGGTTTCTTTGGACTTCTTGATCATGTAACATTCTCCTTCCTTCTTCTTGATTTTCTCCCTCATTTTAGTTATTTCTTCCCTCTTGATTTCTATTATAACGTTTATCTTCTAAAGTTTCATTGCGCGGAATATAGCGATCATCCATCATCTCTTCTTATCCATAATATTGTCTTCCATTTGGATTTTGCACTCTCCTTTGAATATTTCCGCTAGCATTTTGCACAGGGGAATTTTGCCTGGCTTCTTCTCTAAATGATCTTTAACTTGACCTTACAGTACTTCTTGATCTCCTACTTTGTAACCTCAAATTCTCCATTCTTAACTCGTGATTTTGCCTTGTCAAATTTGCGCGTTCTTCCGCATCTAACCTCCTTTCCTCCTGCAATCTTAGTCTTAAAGCCTCTAATGCTTCATTTTCACAATTTCAATCTTAATTTTGAACAATCCCTATTTCTAGCACCATTATGTAGTCACAGGAATTCCTACACTACACCACATACAAGAATTCATAATAATCAAAACATAATTTGAAGATTAAGAACAACAACTTTATTAATTGATCTTTAGAAAATTTACAGGAAATGTAAGAAGACAAGAATACAACCGCTCTCCTAGACTTTCTCTCTCCTCAAGACTTTCTCAACACTCCAAAATTGATCTCTCTTTCTTCACTTATTGGTTCTCTCTTTCGTAACGGCATGGGCCATGATGTTGGTTCATTTTTAATATATCGTATAATTTGTGTCCCGAATACATATCAACTCCTTATGATTTAATATGTGTTTTTCATAAAAATAGTTGGGATTTTCCTCTCTTTTTTTCTTTGTTTTTTCCTTTAATATTTTACCGCCGGAGATTTGCTCAAACGAAAGAAATATAATCTTAACTTCCAGACTCTTTTTTATTTAGGTTCATTGCTAATAATGAGATAATGCTCTACATGAACATAATAGTTTAAATACTTTTTGGAAATATGTCGTCAACAACACTCATCTCAGTGAAATCAACTAATCAATATCGTCCATAAAAGTCTCCACATGCTCTTATTTCGCTCTAGCTGACTCATTTATCATGGTCATGTTGTTGATACTCCAAATAGGCAGAGAATAGTATTTTTTTGCATCGAACGAACGATACAAACTATCCAATGTGACATGATTCTTCTGTAATTTTTCAACACCCATTAGATGACAATGTTTAAAATGTGTACCCATTACCAACATCATGAACTCACTATTGTCTTAAATCTTAAATCTCAACCCAACTCACTATTGTCTTACAATGTCGTATAAGACAATATGATCATGATTGTTCGATCACCTGTATTATATAAAGGCAATTGGTGTACCCACGTAAGAGAACATTATCTCCCTCTCAATTACCATTACATTCTTTTTCCTGAAAGACCATCAATGTCGAGTTGTTTCGCAACAACTACCTACAAAGACAACAACTTTCACTCAATTCCCGATATAAAACCTTATTGACCGGGAAAATGTATTTGCATTCTAAAATATTTGTTTGAAAACTATGTTTGTTCATCAAAATCATCATAAAAAACTCTAAATCATAAATCTAAATTTCGCCTCCAATGTTTATAGAATATTTTTTATATTTTACATTCTCAAATCATACGACCTCTTGATGACAAATCAACAATATCAAATTACGGATCAATATGTATAGGTTTCATTCTCTGGGTTAGAAGGTAGAGTAGACATGGATGGGTAGATCACACAAAGCAGAACATGACTGAGAATACTTCAATAATTTGGTCAAGAGATAAGGTCAAAAATTTAAGATTAACTTTCTATAGGGCTAATTAGATCGGCTTCAATAGGAGATGACTAAAATATAAATTAATAATAATTTTCACGTAAGACAGTTGTAAAACATAGTTTGGCTAACTTTGCTTATGTAAAGAGTGGTCAAGATTTTTCCTTCCTCAATTACTATATTATGTGAGAAGAATTTGATATCTAAGATTGAGGTATAATTCAAATCTATTAGATTCATACCATTTACAACTGAATTCCTTGAAAAAAATTGACGTGTTGTTATTATTATTACATGCAAGGGATACATTGACCACACTTGCGCAAATAGCTCACTTGGCAAATGATTGGTGTTGCATGTACTGTCTAGAATGCGACGAGGAATTTGAGGAAACAAGGCACCAAAAGCAGTGTCCAGAGTATTTTGGATATAGTAACTTAGACCTGATGTAATACTTATGTTCTTTTTTTTTTTAGTTTTTCCACAATCTATTTATTTAAGAAAAATGAACTTTGCAAATACATAACATCAACACAAATTAGACAAATTGTGTTTGACAATAATGGCTACTGATGGTCTGGAAACAACAAAAGAAAGGAATTGTTGTAGAAGAATTGTTGGGATATACAACGGATTACTTAATACGAATGAAAGAGGTATAACTATTTTGATTCTAAAATCACATAAAGTTCATAGTAGAAGATGACATCAAGTTTAAAGTTAGTCAAAAACATAATATGGCTAACTAAAATGGTGGATCGACATCATTTACATAGGTTAGTTAGTAGATTAGTTTGGTTTTTATTATGTTTTCTACATATCTACACCATTTTGGTGGTTTTATCTACTCTTTTGAGGTTTATCTTCACTTTAATGGCAATTCTTGGTTATTGGGTTGAGATTTAAGATCGATCAATAGTGATGCTCTCCATGCTCTCCAACGACGAAACCTTCATCTTGGTTGTCTCCGGCGACAGAATCTACATCGGAATCTTCATCATCAACTTATCCGGCGACGAAACCTCCATATGTGGTCTTTTTGACGTTGGAAGATTCATCAAAAAAATACCATTCTCTGCCTATTTGGAGGATCGACAACATGACCATGATAGATGAGTCAGCTGGAGCGAAATAGGAGCATGTGGAGACTTTTATGGACGATATTGATTAGTTGATTTCACTGAGATAAGCGCTGCTCACGACATATTTTCAAAAAATATTTAAACTTCCATGTTCATGTAAAGCATTATCTCATTATACGCAATGAACCTAAATAAAAAAGTGTCTGGAAGTTAAGATTATATTTATTTCATTTGAGAAAATCTCAAGCGGTAAAATATTAAAGGAAAAAACAAATAAAAAAATAGATTAAAATCCCAACTATTTTTATGACAAAGTTACGACACGGGACATGATGTTGGTTCATTTTTAATATATTGTATAACTAGGTCTTAACCCGTGCCGTAACGGCACGGGCATAATTTTTATTTAGTTATGAATTTTCCGACATATGAATATCAAATATAATGTGTATTAATATCAAGTTTACCCTTCTTATCGTTTCAAAAGTAAAGGGAAACCCGATAGATATTTTTATTCTTCACTTCACATCCTTTCTAGCATTTTCTGCCTTGACATCCTCCCATACTATGTCTCTCCTTTTTAGAGTTGTATCCTCAAGCCAACAATGAAATTATATCGAAAATAATTTTTACATATTTTGTCCCAAAAAAATATATATTTTTTGATATGTTTTTTAGTTTAAAAAGATATCTTATCGATCTTTTGAAATGGTATTACCCTTTTGCATCTTTCTTATATTTAGTGAATGGTGTTAGGATGTTCATGGAAAATAGGAACCTACTATGGGCCCGACAACATAGCACCGATCATGTCCCTACTTGGCCACCTTGGGATAAGAGGTGTGTGGTTTTAATCTAAAAGGCCACAACGCTACGTAAGGAGATGCCCAAGTTTATTAAGCTCAACATGTACTCCTCTTTCTTCCATGTGGGACTATCCCTAGATATAATTAAGTGGTTTATCGTGCCACATAATCCAACAATCTCCACCTTGACGATATTAAACTACTTCACCAGTCCAATCAGACTTCACCATATGATTACCATTTGTATATGCTACCCATCGATCAAGATTATTGTCATTATGCGCCCTACAATCCTACTTCACCTTGAGTCAATGAGAAGGCAAGCACCAACTCCAGCTTGAGCATTTTCTTGCCCACATAGAATCCTACTACTTGAGAGTTAATGTGTGAAACACTAACTCCACCTTGAGCGCCAGTTCAACCTTGAGCATTGCCTTTCTGATCTAGAACCCTAGTCCACCTGAGTTAATGAGTGAGACACTAACTCCACCTTGAGATCCATTTGAACTTTGGGCCTTGCCTTCTTCACCTTGAGTCTGATTTCACTTGCGCCCTAAACCGAGTGACATCCACAACCACTTCAACGTTCGAACAGTAGCCCCAACCACGGGTTCTGATACCAATTATTAGGATCTTCATGGACCATCATACACTACTCAGGGCCCAACCACATAACACCAAATTCCCATAAATATTATGTACGCAATTCAATTTGGCAGGAAGAGTTCACCGAATGGAATATAGGTAATGGCTTGTCCTTTCGTAACATTGTGGCCTTTTCAACATAGTTGGATCCAGAGTTGGTAAAAATCACTGAATTTGTGGGTTCTCGGGCGAGGGTAATCTAGGTATGGGATACCTCCAAAAACGCTAATGGATGTCCACATCAGTTTTAGTTGAAAATCCCACGCTATCGGATAACCACAATGACTAAGTGGGAACAGTATTGGCAAAGATCAGGTCCTTAAAAATGGTATTAGAGTCAACCACGGGTTACATGTCGAGGGCGAAAGAGTATGCTTGATGGATTGAACATATTCCAGAGTCTCATGAGTGAGAAAAAATTCCAGAGTCTAGAATTGAACATATTCCGTACCCGAGGACGGCTCCAAATTAAGTTGGAATAGAGGTAATGGTTTGTCATTTGCTAAGACCGAGACCTTTTCAGCGTAATTGGCTCTGTAGTTGGCGAAAAATATTTATAGTTAAGCATGCTCGGTATTGAGTAATCTTGGGATGGGTGACCTCTTAAGAAGCTGTTGCTAGATGAACGCAGCGTTTACCATTGAAAACTCAATACTATCAGATGAACGCAATGTCTTAGTAAGGACATTATCGGTAGAAGGCAGGACATTACATTCTACGACATTATGCCTCCAAATGTGAGGTTATTTGTTGCATAAAAATAATAAAATCATGATTAGTTAGTAAGTCAAATCATTAAGTAATTAACCTAATAACAATAAGCTCTATTAAAAATAAACTCTATTATCCATCATCATTGAATAAAAATAACGTTAAACCATTTATCAAGAAATATGTGAGGCGATGCGAAATTACTCACTGGGCACCAATACTTGCCACCGTCATTATGGTCCACTTATATAATTGTTAGCCAATTTAACTAAGTTTGGTGCTGCTTTTTGTCATTCAAAAAAAGTATTTTGAAAACATTTTGATAGCAATATTTTTTCATCTTAGTGTTTATTAAAGATTTCATAAAGTGTACACTTCCAAAATTTATCAATTTGTAAAGTGGGGAGAATGAGCTTTTAAAAGCTTCAAAAGCAAAAGCTATAGTTCACCCTAGCTTCATATTTTATTTTCCAATTCTATCCCATTTTGTTTATAACTGACAACAATTATCCTTGAATCTATATATAATCACCAATTTTTATTTTTTATTTTTTATATTTTATATTCTTTAAAAATAATTATTTTTTATTTTCAAACTACATTTTATGTTATATCGTGTCACTAAAATATACTTTTATTTTCAACGATAAATATTAAGAGATTATGGATTTTTAAAAAGTGGTTTAGAAAAATAATACATTTTAGTAATAATACTAATTAGTAAATTTAATATTACATGTGTACGTACTCTAATAGTATAAAATTTACTTTACACACTATAAAATATAATAGACAATTTTCAGAAATATGTCTGCTTTTGTCATTTTCTCACTAACTATAGTTGAACTTGAACATGATATTTTCAAAGATATGTCTGTTTTTTAAAATAGTTTTAGCTTTAGTTTATAATCTGCAACCGTTCAATTGTTTTTCTTATAAAGCTCTGCACAGTAACTTACATCGGCAACCAATCCTTTTTTTTTACATAGCTCTGCACAATAACATATATCGGAAAAGCACTTTTGTAAAGCTCGCAGCAATACTAAACTAATTCTAAGTATTAGCTAATAAAAATATACTTTTATTATCATCATTGGTAGAATAATTTATATATTATGTTTTTTAGTTTGATATTTAATTAATAGACTATTTATTATGAAGAATTATGGAACCTTAATGACATGATAACTTTTGTCCATTAGATGCATTTCTAATCTCAATCACAACCATCACCTATGACAAATGATTACCTCCCTAGATTTATCTCTTGTGAGGAAAAATTTGAACCGCCACTTACATAAGCAAAGTTATCCACACTGTGCTTTATATTCTTGATGATAATAATAAGAAAGTGAAGTAACAAAGTATTAGTATTGATTTTGCTTAATGGGATTGCATAAACAAAACATAAAGTGTTCCATTATATGAGTTACCGGAATATCCAGGTCTCTTGTACTTGTTCCTTAGATTAGTGGTTATTTATGTGTTTATAGGGCTTAACCCGTGCCGTAACTAATATTTACTGATATTATTAGATTAGTGATTCATTGGACCTTCGCCACCGCTTCCACAACCTACTATCGCAACTAATATCTATTGATATTTTTTCTTTTTTTATCAAAATTATTTATTAATAGAAGAAATACAAATTTATTAATTTGACTAAAAGAAATTTTATAGTGGAATAAATTAATAAATTATTTATTATGAGCAATTAGTGAACAAACATTATTATGAGCAATTAATAAATTATTTAATATCAATTAGTGTGGAACACTAATTAGTTAGGTATTTATTATATTAATCATTTACTATATTTATTGTATTAGATTTCCATTAATGGGTCATTAAATTTTAGTTTTATGAGAAAAATTACAACCATAGATTTATCAATTGGGATATGAAATCTTGGCCATCACTTACACGTGCGAGATGAGGGTGTGGTCTGCACAACCACGACCGTAGATTTATCTTTGCCCGGAATAAATCCTAGCCACCACTCAGATAGGCTAAGTTAGCCAAACTGTGCTTTATAAGGGAGATTTGTGTCCCGAATACTTATCAACTCCTTATGATTTAATATGTGTTGGTCATAAAAATAGTTGGGATTTTCCTCTTTTTTTTTCTTTGTTTTTTCCTTTAATATTTTACCGCCAGAGATTTGCTCAAACGAAAGAAATATAATCTTAACTTCTAGATACTTTTTTATTTAGGTTCATTGCTTATAATGAGATAATTCTCTACATGAACATGGAAGTTTAAATATTTTTTGAAAATATGTCGTCAGCAGTGCTCATCTTAGTGAACTCAACTAATCAATATCGACCATAAAAGTCTTCACATGCTCCTATTTAGCTCCAGCTGACTCATGTATCATGGTCATGTTGTCGATCCTCCAAATAGGCAGAGAATAATATTTTTTTGCATCGAACGAACGATACAAATTATCCAATGTGACATGATTTTCCTGTAATTTTTCAACACCCATTAGATGACAATGTTTAAAATGTGTACCCATTACCTTTTCGAAGGGATTGTATATATGCGAACCTCTGCCATTAAATCTTCAACAAAGTATTGTTCCCGAGAAATTGCCTTAACGAAGGATTTGGTAACTTCAAAAGTCTTGGACATTTTGTCACTTCCGTATGTTCCTACCTTCACTTGGAATACAATCTGGCGACACATTACCTCATAAAGAACCTTGAACACATATTGTACTCCCTGATCATGTTTCAAATTAATAGGTTGTCAATAGATCCTTTACCAAAAGTTGACATATTCTACGTTGAATATTTATTAAAAAAAAATTATGGTATTGTGGATCGTTGCTTTATAAGATTGTAGTATTCAAAATTGGCCTCTTCAAGTCCCATGGATTTCTAAGTTTATATATCTTGTTTGTTTTTGACATTTTAGTTATCCATATTATGTTTGTTACTAACTTTAAACTTGATGTCATCTTCTAATGTGAACTTTATGTAATTTTATAATCGAAATAGTTATACCTCTTTCATTCGTATCAAGTAATCCGTTGTGTATCCAAACAATTCTTCTACAACAATTCCTTTCTTTTTCCGTTTTCGGACCATCAGTAGCCATTATTGTCAAACGCAATCTGTCCAATTTTTGTTGATGTTATGTATTTGCAATGTTCATTTTTCTTATAAATATATTGTGGAAAAAATAAATAATAAAACATAAGTATTACACCGGGTCTAAGTTACTATATACAAAATACACCGGATAATGCTTATGGTGCCTTGTTTCCTCAAATTCCTCGTTGCATTCTAGACAGTACATGCAACACCAATCATTTGCGAAGTGATCTATTTGCGTAAGTGTGGTCAATGTATCCCTTGCCTGTAATAATAATAACAACACATCAATTTTTTTCAAGGCATCCAATTGTAAATGGTATGAATCTATTAGATTTGAATTATACCTCAATCTTAGATACCACCTTCTTCTCACATAACATAGCAATTGAGGAAGGACAAATCTTGACCACTCTTTTCATAGGTAGAGTTATCCAAACTATGTTTTGCAATTATCTTACGTGAAAATTATTATTAATCCATATTTTATTCATCTCCTATCGAATCCGATCTAATTAATCCTATAGAAAGTTAATCTTAAATTTTTGACCTTATCTCTTGACCAAATTATTGAAGTATTCTCAGTCATGTTCTGCTTGTGTGATCTACCCATCTGTGTCTACTCTACCTTCTAACCTAGTGAATGAAACCTATACATATTGATCCGTAATTTAATATTATTGATTTTTCATCAAGAGGTCGCATGATTTGAGAATGTAAAATATAAAAAATATTCTATAATCATCGGAGGCGAAATTTAGATTTATGATTTAGAGTTTTTTATGATGATTTTGATGAACGAACATAATTTTCAAACAAATATTTTAGAATGTAAATATATTTCCCTGGATCGGAAATTGAGTGAAAGTTGTTGTCTTTGTAGGCAGTTGTCATGAAACAACTCGACATTGATGGTATTTCAAGAAAAAGAATGTAATAGTACTCGAGAGAGCGATAATGTTCTCTTATGCGGGTACACCAATTGCCTTTATATAATACAGGTGATCGAACTGTCATGATCATATTGTCTTATACGTTCCGGTATCATCCTTGAAATATTTGGTTTTTGTATTATCAATCGTGCTAAAAACAACCAATTACATCTTTCACAATACAATGTTGCATGTTTTGTGAAGATTATTTTTTTACTTGGTCAATAAAACTCACTAAAAAGAAAAAACTATTATTATACACTACTATTACCAACACCCACCACCATAAAAACCATCCGCCGCCACTATTTCTTCCACCAATAGTAATGTTACCTCCTCCATCATTCACAAACACCCGCCACCTCTTATACTAACCTTACTTCCACTACCACCATTAGAATTAATATAGTTTTTAGTAAAATTATTTATTAATAAAATTATGTATTTATGTTAGATTATTAAAGGGACATTTATAATAGAAATTTAATTAATCATTATGAACAATCAATGAAACACTAATTAATAAAATGTTTAAAAATGGTTAAGTTAAACAAACCCCAACGGTAAATTTATCTTTGCCAAGGACAAATCCTGACCACTCTTTACATAAACAAATTGATAATAAATAATTTCATATGTTCTGATCTTAATTTGTGTCGTTCATTTAGTTATTACATAACATGACAATTGATTGCACCAATTTTTTAAAATGGACATGTGTTTTATCGATTTTATTTTAACATTGGAATGATCAACCACGTTTTGTACTTTATAATATAACGTTACACATTTCGTGGCATTACGAAATTAGCATAATATTTTTTTGTTCACCAATACCCGCCACCACCATAAAACCATATGAATCCACTTTTTTTATCCACCACCACTTAGTGGCGGAGCCAAGGGTTGACTAACCTGGATCTAACCCCTTAAATTTTTAATAACTACATATGTTTTTTTAGTTTATTTTATAAATAATACTTTGTCCATATATATTTATGGTTTGGTCCACCAAAGTTTACATGTTTCTTTTTTAAAAAAAATAGGCCTCCTCAATGTCAATTTTTGACTCCACCACTGCCAGCATCATTGGCGCCCATCCCATGTAGGTTGTTGGACGCAATTCTAATTTTCAATCACAAATGCCATGTATGAGGATTAGATTGAACAAAATTCTCGTAACGGCACGGTCCATGATGTTGGTTCATTTTTAATATATCGTATAATTTGTGTCCCGAATACTTATCAACTCCTTATGATTTAATATGTGTTTGTCATAAAAATAGTTGGGATTTTCCTCTCTTTTTTTCTTTGTTTTTTCCTTTAATATTTTACCGCCGGAGATTTGCTCAAATGAAAGAAATATCATGTTAACTTCCAGACACTTTTTTATTTAGGTTCATTGCTTATAATAAGATAATGCTCTACATGAACATGGAAGTTTAAATATTTTTTGGAAATATGTCGTCAGCAGCGCTCATCTCAGTGAAATCAACTAATCAATATCGTCCATAAAAGTCTCCACATGCTCCTATTTCACTCCAGCTGACTCATCTATCATGGTCATGTTGTCGATCCTCCAAATAGGCAGAGAATAGTATTTTTTTGATGAAGCTTCCGTCGCCAAAAAGACAACATATGGAGGTTCCGTCGCCGGATAAGTTGATGATGAAGATTCCGATGTAGATTTCGTTGTCGGAGACAACCAAGATGAAGGTTTCGTCATTGGGGAGCATGGAGAGCATCACTATTGATCGATCTTAAATCTCAACCCAATAACCAAGAATCGCCATTAAAGCGAAGATAAACCTCAAAAGAGTAGATAAAACCCGTAACGGCACGTGATGTTTTGTCTCTAATACGATATTGTTCACATTCTTCTTGCTTCATTTTATTCGTGAGTAATTATTTTGATATTCAAATAGGTTTTGTGAAACAAAATGGGTTACCTGATCTTTTTATTTTTTACTTAAGCATGTTATTCCAATTTATTATTTGGACGGAGTAATAATGTTGTGCCAACATGAAAATAAAATAAAAAATACAGTAAATAAAAAAATTCCCCATTTATTGTTCCATCATACCATAATTTCAAACTTCAAAAAGAATATTTCATCTAACAGTACATATACCTAAACTTCCAATCCAACTCCATGATGTTTATGAATACATTTGTTCCGAAATTATTGATAACTAAGGCTCTAAGGAGTGAAGCAAAAACCCATAATATTTTCCCTACTATAGATAAACACTATCTATTTATTTTTTGCAAATGTGAGAGTTATAAAAATGAAGAACCCTTGGCTATTGGAAGGCTGAGATATACACATGTGAGTTGAAAAAATAAACTTATAATAGTAAATCAAAACATGTGTAAGATTTTTTCTCAATCATATTGATAACATAACATAAAATTGAAGAAATTGGTGGATAAAAAGATTTCACACCAACTATGCTAAGTAGTGCATGAATGACGTTCTCATATCTAGTGTTACTCAAGTAATTTGGAGTTTTAAAGAGCATAGTCATATTGATATTTGTATCTACATAAATTCAACTAACCTTCCGAAGAAAAATTATTAGTTTCAAGGTAGAGCCGACACAAACTTCTGTCGCCTTCAATGTATACAACAAACATTGGGTTTAATCGGCCTTGAGATTAAATAAATACCCCAACATTAGTCAAATAATGTCTACAAATACGGGATCGAAACAAAGTGCTAACGAGAAAAATGAGAGACTAACATCAGTTCTACAAAGAAAATACCCTATATGTATCAAAGTTTGTTAACCAAACATGTATTCAAATTAAAAAGTCATCAACTTAACACAAAAATATAAAAGAACCCAAGTTAAATCAATACTTGTATAAACAAAACTTATAAGAGAATTTTGTAATTATTAAATACCTTTAAAATCACTATTAGAGATTTAATTTCATGCCTCGTTTATAAACTACGGTAGGACGAAATCACCAGATTAATCTGTAGAAATTTCACTGGATATGTAACAATTAAGAGAAGTTTACACTGGTGGTGATGTGTTCCATCTAAGTGTTGTTCGATTGATTATTTTTTTAGAAGGTTTCGGTTTTCATTGGAGAAACCGAGAGGGAAATCCAAGACCAACTCGCCCTCTGCTTACGGGATCTCAATACAACCTTAGATTTATCTATTGGACGGAGAAACCTTGATACTAAATATGTAGTTCTTAGTGTTATTTATTATATAACGTGACATCCAAATGTTTTTTTCTTCTTCTTAATTTTCATGTATTTTAACCGAGTTTATATTAGCATTAAGACGATCAACCACATTTATAATTTATAGTGTTATCCTTTTGTAGCTGCACATAATTAACATAGTCAATTACTACTCATCAAAACCGGCCAGTACCACAAACCACCAGATATCACTTCTTTCTCCACCACCACCATTTTCCATCCCTCGTAGAATATTGGGCACACTTATAACTTTTAATCCCACACGTCATGTATAAAGTTTAGATTTAAAAAACTTAGGTCGTCAATTAATTTATTCAACTATATGTTTTTTGTTAATACTGAAAATCATGTGTACGAACAGTTACCAAAGATAGCAGTGGTACCAAAAACAACCATTTTGTCTTATATGATTTGGTATCATCCCAAAAGTAATTGTTATCCGCCATTTTTTATCGTGTCAAAAACAACCAACTATACTTTTCACAATACAATGTTACCCATCATGTAAAAAATATTATTATTTTTGATTCAAAAAGAAAAAACCAATACCACCGCCATTAAAACCATCCAGCGCCACTATTTCTTCCACCAAAACTAATGCTACCGCCTCCACCATTTAGTAACACCTTCCACCGCTTCCACCACTTACTTCTTCCTCTACTACCACCACCACCACTAATATCTATTGAAATAATTTTTGTCAAAATTATTATTTATTGATGGAGATATGTATTAATATTAATTAAGGGATATTTATGATGTAAAATTAATAAATAATTTATCATGAGAAATTAATGAGACATCAATTAATAAAACACTTATACTAATTAATATTTAAGTTGAACAAACCATAACCATAGATTTATCTTCTCTCTAGACAAATCACTTATACTAATTAATAAAAAACTTATACAAATTAATATTTAAGTTGAACAAACAACCACTGTTGATTTATCTTTTCTATCAATTCCAACCAAGGTGGAACAATGGTTAGAGGCCACTTTTATGACACAATAGGTCATGAGATCGAACCTCACCGTTATAATTTTTGAAATTCCATATCTTGACTTGAGTATTCATTTTTAATTCATAATATTGGAATGGACACCACGTGTGCGACTTGTAGGGTGTGGCACGGAGAACCACAGCCTTTGATTTATCTTTGCCAAGGATAAATCTTGACCACCACTCAGATAGACAAAGTTAGCTAAACTCTGCTTTTATACTATTGATGTTTACATAGTGGATGACAGCTAAGCTGTCCTTTAATTTCGGATCTGACTCGCGATGTTCTTGCTGCTCTGTTAATCTCAAATATCGCAGGTTGTAGGATCAGAATATCGCAGCAATTATACTTCTGCGAAGTTAACAATGACATGCCTGCGAGTTCTTCAATGACACTTTGCGATCGTCACAGAATTACTTAAAGAATGACACAATAGATGACGATGGCAATAAACATGAAAGCGTGATTAACCTGTGAAGCTATAAATATCTGCGAGCCGTGAAATTAACATAGCTGCGATAATCTCGCAAGTCAGATCCGAAATTAAAGGACATCTTAGCTGTCATCCACTATGTAACTACCCTATTTAAAGAGAACCAATAGATCCAGAGAAGGGGGTCAATTTTGGAGTGTGGAGAAAGTCTTGAGGAGAGAGAAAACTTAGAGAGAGAGCGGTTGTATTCTTGTCTTCTTACATTTCTTGTAATTCTTCCAAAATCAATTAATAAAAGTGTTGTTCTTGATCTTTAATCATGTCTTGAGTTTTATGAATTCTTATATGGGGTGTAATGTGGGAATTCCTGTAACTACATAATGGCGCTAGAAACAGGGAGGATTCAACATTGAGAGTGAAATTGTGATTTGTAAGAATTTGAGGAAATTGGAGAAGATTTTTATGTGATTTGCGGTAATTCACCAAGATTGAAGAAATGGCTAGAAGAAGAAGAAATACATCAGAAGAACCAACAACAATAAGGAGAAGTAAAAGGCTTGCTGGAGAAGATACAAATGAAGTATGAGAATCTTCAAGATTAAGAACAAGGAGAAATAGAAATAATGGAGAAAATCAAACTCAACAACCAAATCAACCAATACCGATACAAGATAGAAATGTGGATTACGATAGAGTAAGCGTTCATACTTGGCGATCAAATTCAACGGAAGAAGCGGAAGATCGACAATTGAGAAATGAAAGACGTGATGAATGAAATGAAGAGGTAATTGAAGGATTAATTCGTGAATATGGAGAAAATGAAGCTTTGGAGACCTTAAGGCCAAGAATACAAGAAGAAAGAAGATTAGAGGCGGAAGAACGTGCTAATTTAACAAGACAAAATCATGAGTTGAGAATAGAAAATTTGAGATTACAAAATAGGAGGTCAAGAAGCACTGTGAGATCAAGTTTAAGATCATTTAGATAAGAAACAAGGCAAAATTTCCCTATGCAAAATATTGGCAAAAATATTCAAAGGAGAATGCAAAATCCGAATGAAGAACAACGTCACAAAGGAGAAGACATGGTGAATGATCGCTATATTCCACGCAGTAAGACTCTAGATGATAGACTTTCTTAAGAGGGAATAAATAACCAAGATGGTGGACGAAATCAAGAAGAGAGAAGGAGAATGTTACATGATCAAGAGGTCCGAAGAAACAGTAGAATAATTGAGGATGAAATCGAGAGGCATTATGCTGAGCAAGCATGTCTAGCAGGTGAAAGAGAAAGATTGAGAGCAGAAGTAGAAGAGCAAGAATTTCAAGAAGAAATACATCAGAATAATCATGATAATCGAGAAAGGAGACGTGTACAAAATTGCAATAATGATAATATCAATGAGGAATATGATAGAATACACAGAAACGTAGAAAGACAGCGAATAGAAGCAACGAGAGATGAGGAAAATCGTAGAGAAGAAAATGGAAAACTCCATAATTTGCAAATTCAGGAAGGAGATGAAGGAGAAGATCGCAGAAGAAGGCAGAATGAAGATGCTGAAGAAGAAGCACGAAATCTCGCAAGAATAGAAAATCATGAACGTAGAAGAAGAGAATCTGCATTAAAAAGGCCAATGGAACAAAATCTTGTAGTAAATGAGCAGATTTTGAGAGAACTAGCGGAGATGAGAGATGTTAAATAATAGAAAGAAGGAGGCAGAAGACAACTCGATGAAGATATTGAAGAAGCTGCGAAAACCCCATTTACCCAAGCAGTGAAGTTAGGAGGAATACCACCAAAGTGCAACTTACCAGCACTAACTAGTATTTTTGATGGAACTACATGTGTTATTCAACATATCAAAGCCTATGTAAGATGTATGCTACAGTGGGAGAATCACGATGTTGTATTACACAAATATTTTGCATCAAGCTTAACTGGCGAGACGCTAAAATGGTTTGAGGGATTACCAAAAAATACTATAACTTCTTTCAATCATTTACATACCACCTTTTTGGGAGCATACATAAGCAACAATTCTTCGCGACTTGGAATTGAAGATGTATTTAGGTTAAAACAGAGGGTTGGCGAGAGTCTAAAGCATTTTACATTGAGATGGAAGAAAATGTGCAGTGAAATGGTTGGAAGGGTAGATGAGAGATACCTAATTTTATCTTTCATCAATGCTATGTTCGCAACCAATCTGTTATACATTCAAGTTTTTAGGGTTAAAAATACCATAACGATGATAGAACTGCGAGAGTTACAAGAAGAATTCATTGATTTGGAAGAGAAACAAAATGAGATGGAGTCATACCTAATTTCTAATACCAGTTCAATCACAGCAAATGGAAGCTTACTTCCTAAGATAATTAATATTGTGGCGAGCACTTCGCAGGCACAACAGGAGATAGCGAAGACTGATAATCAAAAGAAGTTAGTAGCGATGGGGACTCGCAACCAAGAAGAATTTGAATGAGAAAGGAATTTTTATAACCGCAGTGGAAATAATAAAATTCAAAGGCTTGATCAGCCGTCGTAGACGTATGGTGGTCAAAGGAATTTTTTTTACAAAGGACAGGGTAGTCAGAAGGTAATATGGGAGGAAATTAAGATGCCACCTCTGAATGCTAGTATAGAAAAAATTTGGGAGGCAATAATCTAAATGGAAAATATACCATCACCCTGGAATATGGGAAAAGAGCCACACCCAAATAATCGAAGTCAAGAATTTTGTCCTTACCATCATTTTCATAGTCATTCTATAAACGACTGCAGAAATGTGAAGAGAATAATTTTGAGGATGATTGAGCAGGGAAAGCTGAATCATTTTCTAATAAGATATCCACAACCTCATTAACTACCGCCAGCACCAGACGTTCGCAGGGTTAATACAACGAAGGCAGGAGAAACATTCGTAGTAGAAGTTGGATCCAAACCAAAGAATTTGTTATGTAATTCTATCATACATTCATACAAGACCATAGAGGATTTCCATGAAAATGTCCTAAGCCGAGTCTTCGTAAGAGATATGGATGGGAAAGAAGTAATGAATATTGAGAGGATCTCACCATTAGAGGAGTGGAAGAAACATATCATCTCTTTACTTCTCAAGAAGTGCCTGAACCTGGTGAAATGCATGACAATCCACTGGTGGTAAGATTGGAAATAAATCCAAAATACAAAGAAGAAGAAAAATATGAAGAAGAAAGTGAAGATGATGATGCAGATGATTCATGGGCAATTAATAGATTCTTGATTGATACTGGGAGTTCAGTTGATATCTTATTTTACCATACCTACAAAACAATGAGAGGGAGATATGAAGACCTAGTACCATCAACATATAATATTTATGGTTTTAATCGTACATCAAACAAGCCAAAAGGGGAAGTTACCATGAAAATTCCATTGAAGGGGATGTCTTCAAAGATTCAATTTTGTGTAGTGGATATAGAATCACCCTATAATTCCCTGATTGGAAGACCTTGGCTACATGGAATTTTAGGTGTGGCGTCGAATTATCACCAATGCATTAAGTTTCCCCATCCCCATGGTGTTGGTGTAATAAAAGGAGACTGGTCTGAAGGGAAGAAATGCTACGAGATTGATATTGAATCTTGCGAGGAAAGAGCTGCGAGAAATAAAAACTGGAAGAGTAGCATCAGACAAAAGCAAAAAAGTGAGAGATTAATGGTTGATGTGGTAGGACGGCGAGAATATGAAGTGTTGTAAAGATATCATGTGCTAGAAACAATTGATGGCGAGCCTCTCGCAGATGAAGAAAAAGTAATAATATGCAACAAAAAGTCAGAAGCAAAAAATAGTAAGTAGAAAAGGTAAAATTTCTAATTTGAAAAATCTAACAGATGTATGGATAATCTATTGAAGAGAATTTTCTTTATGTTCAAAAAATGTATTTTAAATGAAGAATATGATATTGAAAGATCATACAAGAGATGAAATGTAAAGACATAAGAAATTGCAGTATTCGCAAAAGAAACACAAGAACGGGATGAACCTTTATGGCGTACACCCTAGTTCGCGAATAAAATTTCGCAAGAGGCAAATGTAAGACCTAAAGTACGTCATATTAGGGGGCATCTCTTTGCATGATTCAGGGAAAGGTTATACCACTGCTGAAACCTGAATCATGGAGATTGGGGTTATTTAAAAACCATCCAGGAGAGGTACCTCGGATTTCCAATTTATAAAACATATAGTTTGGGTTGGACGACTGAGGATCTCTCCTAAGGAGTGCAAAGTATGACCAAGGCTCCGAGGTACACGGTTGATCCAAGAGTGCCCGGGATGTATGAACCTACCCTGGCCATTCTTGTGCAAGTCTTGGCTATGATGCACTCGGCCTGAAGATAACCCCACTTAAGGTGCAGTCTCGTAACTATAAGCCATATAGGCAAAAAGGATAAGAGGCTGCTAAAACAACTGGTTGTTGTTAAGACCGGATGGTAGGATCTAGTCTTGTATGGACGATGTACGCCTCCTTGAAGGGGAAACCAGGGGGAAGATAAGGGCGGCACCCTCCATTAGGGAGATTATAAGTGTCTTAAGACGACAATATCACGGGGCTTTATGTTCACAAGAACATCTAGGCCTGTCATATTGTTGCGTGACAAATATTATACATAGGCAAAAGCCAAGATAGAAAAGTTAAGATGAGATCAATGGGTTTTTGCATGAAAGTGTAAAGACATCCTGCGATTTCATCGGGAAAACGGCAATGACATGGGGCTATGTTCTCGCAAGGGATATTAGGCCTGTCATATTTTCGCAGAAAATTGAAAAAATAAAGATAAGGCAAGATCAATAGGTTCTACATGAGAGTGTACATACGTCCTGCGATTTTGTCGTAGAAATGAAAGTGGAAAAATAAGACCTTTAACTAGGAAGGCAAAATAAGACCACAAGAGATAAGGATATAACTACAAGTTTATGGTTGCAATATGTGTACAGATATTATACACGCAGATCTATTTAGAACCTAATTTTCTCAATATTTTACATCGCAGATGAATAACAGAGGCAAGTATGGGAATGAACATAATGACAAAGTTGTTATTCATCTTTATATAATAGATTTATGCACATAGCTAAAAATTAACAAGTATAGTGATTAACCATTTTGCAAAAAATATTTGTTTATTAACACATGCAGGAAGAAGCAAAAAGAAGTTTACGAGCAGAAAGAGGCAAAATGAAATTTATATATTAGCAAACAGCAGAAACTGGATAGATTCACAATAGTATTTTTACAAAGAGAAAAGAATAAATGTACAAATATTACAAGGAGAAAAGAAAAAGAAAACTAGCTAGATCCATTGTTGTCCTCATCTTCATCATCTTCTTCAGAATCTTCAGCTTCACTATCTAAGATGACAAGATTTGGGAAATTCTGTGAAACTTCATCTGCGACATATGGATATTCAGAAAGAGAAATATCATGATCTTTACAGACCAACTTAATGGCATCATTACGAACACCAAGAAGGAGGTTCTTGAAATTTCCCAGAGATATCCTCAGTTGTTGCTTGAGTCTGGAGCATTTTTCATTGCGAGAAGCCAAAGTATTTGCGAGTTGACCTTTCTCATCTTCAATCTCTCGGATCCTAGTAGAGTATCTCTTCTCAGCTTCTGCGAATAATAAACAACAATAAATCAGAAACTTAGCAGAAAATTATAAAAAACAAAAGATTAGCAAGAAGGAATAATCAACAACCTTCTCTTTCAGAGATCATATCTTTAACCAAAGATGCTTGGTCAGCGTGAAGACTAACATCTACACCTAGATTTTTTCTGGAATTGTCAAGAACTCTCGCAGCCCAGGCAAATTCCGCATCATCCTAACTAAGAAGATGGGCACGGGTTTGTTTTTATCTTTCGCAAAGTTCAGTGTTTTCGCGTCTAAGCGCATCGCTTTCAATTCCAACCTCCAAAAGGTCGTTTTGGAATTTCAGCAAGGTTTCGGCACCTTGAAGATAGATACGATCTTTCTCATCTGAGAGTTCACAATTCCTGACTCTTAGAGTATTAATTGTTTCTTTAAGTTCAACGCAATGAAGTTTAGATTTATTAGCTGTGCTTAAAGTGGATCTATGATCAATTCATAAGAAGAGGAGTTGGGATCTAAGTTCATCTATGGGAAGAGAATCAATCCAATCATCTGAATAATTATTTAAAGAATTATTAATACGGTTAAGGAGAGTATCTTCGTATATAGGTTTAGAAAAGGTTCGAAGAAGGGTAGCATTATCAGTAAGATCATAAATATCTGCAAAAATGATTATTCATATAAGCTAAAAAAATAATATAAAAGAGTTAAGGGAAAGAAGGGATAAATTTATACCAACAAGTTGTTGATTAGATCTTTCAAGATCAGTCATCTTGTGTTTGTTGATGGAGGCATCAACTTCTAGTTGTTTGTTGTTCTTGCGAAGCTCTGTAATCTCAGTCTCATATTCTGATTTACCCTTGCGAATCTCAGTGACTTCAATCTCTAGTTCTGATTTACTCTTGCGAATATCAGCAGTCTCAGACTCCAACTTTTCCTTTTGGTTGCGAAAATTTGTGCTTTTCATTTCAAAAATAGCACGTCTTCCCTCCAGGTCTGAGGCAACAGTAAAAGAAGCTCTCTAGGCTGCGAATAAAAGTATAATTTTTTAAGATAAATGTAATCAAAAATCCAAATTATGAGAAAGATGCGAAGAAATAAAGGCATACCAAAATGCTAAGTGAGTTCAATAGACTATGAGTCATTGATCTTGAGATTCCTTCGAGCGAATCATTATCAGCTAGGAGAGAAGCATCGCAAACCTTTGTGAGATCTTGGCACACCTCATTAACAACATCATTTCCATAATCATTGGGAATGCCGTGAGGATTACCAAATATTTTAGATAATTGAGCCATAGAAGACTCAGGTTGAGAAGCTTCCTTCGCAGAGGACGTACCAGCATCATCATTGTCTTCATCATCAATATCTTCATTCAAATTCTCACTAGATTGATAAGAAGAAGGTGGAGGAGTTTGGATTTTTCTCTTCTTTGAGGGAGGAACAATAGAATTTTACTTGCGATGAGCAGTAGATTTCTCTCCGCGAGGAATAGTAAATTTTTCCTTGCGAGGACCATCTTTGCTTTTTCCTTTTCCTTTAGTCTTCGCAGGCTTTACGGGCTCTATTTATTCAATGACCTTCAAAACACAGATGAAGAGGCAACAATATATTGTTCAAAATCGCAGAAGAGTATTTCTTACTTCATCTGTGAAAGATTTAAGGGCCAAATAAGTGTTGGGATTCCCCAACTTCTGGTAGCTAAGTTTCATCCTTTCAATCTGGTAAAATTAGATGGTTAGCGAGAATACATATCAAAATATGAGAACAATAACAACAATTTAGGAATATATCTCACCATCTCTCTCAGGCCAATTAAACACCCATGGATGATACTCTGAGAGATTCGCAGGCAGAACATGAGTACCAATGTATGAACCTTCCACAAATAGAGAGAAAATGCACCATTTGTCATCACTAGAGTGACGTGGACCTTGACTGGTACTCGTGTGCCAATCAATATCCAACATGAGTACTTTATCTTCAGTGATGTTATCCTTCTTCTGCAAGCGAACACCCCAGCAAGTTCTATCCTTCTTTATAGGAATTACTTCATAATCTGCGAAGAAGTTCTCCACAGTATATTTCGCAGGATCAATTGGAATATCTTTGAATCTAGGGTTCTTTGATTTATCAGGATAAAGAGAATCCTTACCAGCATCGTGAGTAGCATACTCAAGCAATAAACGGATGCAGTCCCTACTCATTTGATATACGGCTCGAGAGAACTTGCGTGAGAAAGTATCTCATAGAATAAAGGAAGTTCCGGGTTGTAAAGAGGAATAGGAAATACAGCTTCAAGTTGACCCAGCGAGACTATAATCTTCTCGCGAGAACACTAATGATCAAAGAATAATTTAACAGAAAGTTCATCTCTAGGGTTTTGATCAGGAATAGTAGACAAAACAAGGTTTATAGTTTGAAGCTTTTCTTTCATTTGTTCAAAGACAACTAAATTCTTACGACCAGCAGGAGCCATTTTTTAGTATGGGAATGAAGAAAAGAGTTGAAGATCAAAAGAAGGAGAGAAGAAATTACAGCAGCAGATGCGAAACTTACGGAAGAACAGTAAAATTGCAGAGATAAAGAGAGAGAAAGTGAAAAGAGGAACAAAGAAGACTGAAAGGGATATATATAATATGCCTGCGAGTTCTTCAACGACATTTTGCGAACGTCACAGAATTACTTAAAGAATGACATAATAGATGATGATGGAAATAAACATGAAGAAAGCGTGATTAACCTGCGAGTAGTGAAATTAACATAGCTGCGATAATCTCGCAAGTTAGATCCGAAATTAAAGGACAGCTTAGCTGTCATCCACTATGTAACTGCCCTATATAAAGAGAACCAATAGATACAACGAAGGGGGATCAATTTTGGAGTGTGGAGAAAGTCTTGAGGAGAGAGAAAACTTAGAGAGAGAGCAGTTGTATTCTTGTCATCTTACATTTCTTGTAATTATTCCAGAATCAATTAATAAAAGTGTTGTTCTTGATCTTTAATCATGTCTTGAGTTTTATGAATTCTTATATGGGGTATAGTGTGGGAATTCCTGCAACTACACAGGTATTTGTGGACTCGCAGGTCCATCACACTTTCTTCATGTCTTTGCTATCGTCATCTATTGTGTCCTTCTTCAAGTAATTTTGTGACGCTCGAAAAGTGTTATTGAAGAACTCGCAGGAATGTTGTTAATTTCACATAAGTATAAAAGCTGCGAGATTTTGATCCTACATCATTATCAATATTTTATAGTTTTCTACGCATCACCTTTAAATATGAAAATAAAACACCTCAGAAATGTGACAATAAGAAGAAAAAAAATGAAGTAACTATAATCTTCCAGAACTTCACCTCACCTCAAGATGACTGCAGAGAGACTGTTGTGGAGTTTGAATCTGTCCATTCTGCTTTTGTTTTGGAGTTTTTTTTATTTTTATTTCAGAGCTTGTTTAATCATGAGTTTATCAAAGCCCATTGTCAAATATTCATAGGATGGATCACTTTTAATAGAGGGAAGCTGCTCAACAAGTTCATAATAAGCTTGAGCAGCTAACTTTTTGTATGCATACCAAACATCTCTACACCTATCATACTCCCCTCTCAGAATACTAGATAACTCCTATAAAGATAAAAACCCAATACTAAATACAATGGATAAAAATAAAACCCAATATTGACTATAATGGACAAAAAAAGAACGTTAGTTAATATGAATACAGTAATTACCTTCAGCTTTGCCATATCTGCATGTATATCATCAATCTTTGGATCTCCTTGTTCCCATAACACATGGTAATAATAGCGTTCATCGTTGTATATATCCACAATTGTTTCCCATGGAAAATAACTGTGCAAGATTTGAAAGATATCTGTCACGCACAATACAACATAAGACCTTTGACAATTTATAAACTGAAGGTAATCAAAAGTAATTAAACAAACAGATGTAGTTCTATTTTTGGTTTAAAGCAAACACATCGGCTAACGAACAAACATAACGTTCTTGTCAAAAATTGTCACAATAAGGATGAGTGACAATGATAACTATGTTAATTAGATATATATCAAACAAATCACCGTAGGGTCGAAAAGTTTACCATTGGGAGCATCCAGTTTTTTTTTTTTTATCCCACATGCTTTATGAAGTTTTGGTGCTGTACAAATAAACAATAAATGAACTATTCCAAAAAAAGGTGCTCATAAGAAGCATGAAGACGTAAATAAATTGGTGTTTTTGCAACAAGATTATCTGATGAAATCTTGCATTATCCTGCGCAAAGCGACAACTTGGAGTAATTGATGAAGAATCGAAGGACATGTCATTCTCTCCATACAAAGGTCCACTACAACATGTACAAAATTCACATCAGTTGGATGAACAAGCAAAAACTTTCTTATGACAAATTATGATCCTTCATAAGGACGTTCATCCAACCCATTCAATCAGAGGAAAAGAGACAAGAAATGATTCTGATATTCATGAAGAAAAAATATTGAAATAATCTAGGAAATATCTATATCTACAAAAATCAAAAGATGTTCAACTTATACAATGATTGATCGTCTGTCATCATCTTCATGATCAAAATCTTCTTCAAGTTTTTCTTCAGGATCATCTTCTGAATTTTCTTCAAGAACTTCTTCTAGATGGTATTCAGGATCATCATAAGTTGTTTCCAAATAGTCGTCTTCATCACATTCGGATCGAAAATCATCTTTGTCCAATCGTTCAACCCTGTACTCGGTGGATATGGCTTAACTTCATGTTCGATAGGTTTCCAGACTGTTAGAGCATAGCTTGGTTGAACCCACTAAGCGTTAGTATGTCAAGTTTGGTTGTCATGTTTTAGTGAACCAAAACTCATTTAAGAGTAGCTTGATTTAAATGTACTAGAGTCAACTTCGTATAGGTTAGCTTGAAAGTAATAGGATGAGACATTACAAGTATTGTGAAGACTTGAAGAAGTACGGATCTACAACCACAACATCATCCTTCCACTTGAGGTTAGTGATATTTTACTTGAATTGTTTCATTCCCTAACGTATCTTTCAAGTCGTGCATAATGAAAACATAAAAATGTGAAGCATGAATACTCTAGATAGACATAGTATTAAGGAATACAATATGAAGTTTCTTGCTTAACCATTAAAATTTGTATATAAGACATCAACATAATCGTATAAATGCTATTGTGATTATGTATGGGTATGAGGTGAGGATTTCATCCTAGGAAACAATGTTTTTACATGTATTTTAAGGAAGTAAGTTCATGATATGTATTGTGAACCGAAAAGGAAATCGCCAGGCATTATTGGGGATGTTCTTCATTGCAAATATTATGAACGACCAATATGTGTGATTAGTATAACCGTTCATGACTTGTTTGTGTTCATTGTAAAACTATTCACATAAGGCCTGACTTATGTATTGGTATGACTTTTATAAGTGGAAACGATCTTAAGTAATCACCTGGGGTATGATCGGGTTTGTGAGTGTCTGACCAGATTTTGGGAGAGGAGAACCGATCCTAGTAAGAGGTGCAGTACATCACAAGGGGGAACCGATCCTTGTATGAGGTGCATCAAGGTTTATAGAAGAAAGAGGAACCGATCCTATGAACATGTGCAACATGTTTTTAGGAAAGAGGGAACCGATCATATGGACAGGTGCAGTGCATACAAGTTAGATACCAAATATATGTGGGGAACAGATCCTAGTACCTAGTCATTCGAATTTTGGTAAGCTGGTGTGACTATGCACAATACTCACATGCAGGTAGAACCGAAACTTGTTTTGGTAGAACCGTTACACCCATGGTTTGTGATTGAGTGTTACTTGATCAATCACATAGTTCTTGAAAGTCAGATGAACCAATTATAAACTTGTTTGGAAGTGTGGTAAATCGGTTTCAAGTGAGTAAATATGAAAAAGGACTTGCAAGAGAAAGATGTCGACACACTTTGAACACGCGCATTAATGTGTATTCTTTTATTATTCAAAGATATTCCTTAACAGCTAAGAAGGAAGTAAATCCCAAGATCGAATTTTAAAAAATTAAGAATCTTTTAATTATTTATGGAAAATAAGAATTAGTAATGTGCATTTGCTAATTAAAGATTTTCCAAGGAGATTTCGATCATTATTTTGGACAGTGCATTCACAGGAATTATGAAAACCAAATTTCGTTTAATATGGAAAAATATCTTGAGAATATTTTCGGTTTTGGAAATTCCTTGGTGTCCAAACTTCCTTGTCTATAAATACTTTGAGTTTGCATTTCTAGCAAACTAATCCTTCATGACAGTAAACTTCCTATGTTGTACTGTTACTGGTGAAGCCGTCTATCGGAGAGGAGAGTAATCTAATTAGTGAAATCTCTTATGACCGCTCAGTGTAAAGTGTTCTCTGGGATTGAGAAGCTCTAGTGTGTACTGTTGGTGGGAAACTAGATAATTTCAGTTTATCTTTAGTTTTCGTATTGATTTGATTGACCAATGGTGTTTGAACTTTGATTGCACCTAGTTTGTTTATGCTTGAGAATCTTCTCTTTTGATATAAGATTCACTCAAACTAGTTTAAGGTTTCGACAGGGATCTTTAGACTGTTGTTAAATCTAAAGACGATCTTGTGATAATCCATTGTTAATAGACTCTGTTCTGTGCGTGATTGATCACAAGAGATTCAAGTAGTTGTGTGCATGTGTTTATTGAAGATATAAGAAGATTTGAAGATAATGAAGAGATAGAAGATTTCTGACTTGGTTTTATAATCTTTGGTGTGCACAATACTTGTTTTGGTAAAAGAGGATCGAATTAATAATCAATTTATCCTTTTGGTAGATTGGATTGATTAATTGAGAAGATCGGCATCAACACAATTCTTTGGATTAAGAGTATTGTTGGCTTAATCTTAACGATTACCTTTTGGTGATTTAACATAAGATAGATCTTGGAACATGGCAAAGGAGTTTATGTTAAGATAAACAGAAGAGCCTTTGTGCTACTCATATCGCTTGGTTGAAAAGAGTTGATACCAAACAGATTTGTTGTTCCTTTACTGTTTGGAATACGAACCAAAGGAATTGGTCCAAGTATGTGACTTGTTTTTTACAGGTTGGAGGTATGGGAACACAAACGGAACTAGGTGAACTATAGGTTTAGTTGCTTGGTCTCAACTATACGAAGTTGTTTTATTTTGTATAGTGGCTTAATCCTGAGAGTATTCAATACTTGACAAGGTCCCAGGGTTTTTCTGCATTTGCGGTTTCCTCGTTAACAAAATTTTGCTGTGTCATTTACTTTATATTTCCGCATTATAATTGTTTTATTATAATTAAAGCAAATTGCACAAACCTTAGTTCCTATTTACTTGATATGTGAATCCTATTGAGTTTGGTTAAGTCTAAACTTTGTATCAAGTAAACATACTTCGTTATTATATTATCTTGATCTTGTATCCATAGACGATCACACAGAGTGTGAACCGATTAGTTGCATTGTCTCGACTCAGCCCATATACAATCACTTTAGGAGAAAGGACTTATAGGAAGGAAAAGTTTTAGCTTAAGGTATATTTGGGTACCCTTGACTTTTCACAGACGGATCTAATTTCTTCTACATATGACTCAGAAGCTACTCCATCTGTGCGAGATCGAACTTCATCTTCAGCCGCTAGTCTCACTTGCTGAAACTGGTGCCATTTTTGCTGATAAGTTGCAAGCTTTTTATCATCAGCTTTTCTCTTCTGTAGTAACTCATCTCGTCTCTTCTCCTCTTCTGCATCCACTAAGGCTAAGAAAGCGTTGATCCCACCACGGAAGATTCCCATATAATCAAGAGACATACCATGTATCAGCTTTCCAGCATCTCTGAAAGGTTGATTCACCTTGCCATGACCGTCTGCAGAAGTATTCATCTTTGGCTTGGTATTTCTGGAGTTTTTCCCGGAAGAGCCAGAAGAGTAGCTGTAGCTGGAAGTCACCATTATCTGAGGAGAAATACATGGAGTCATGGATATACCAATAACAAACACGCAACAAAAATCGTAACAATCCAACTCATACATTGTTTACAATTTCACTAACAATAGTTATTATACCGCAAAAGCTTCAATAACTTGCTCGTTTCTTCAAATTTACAGAGACGAGCAAATTTTATTATTCAAAAATCAGACTTTCATGAAACCTTGAACAAATCACTATGTAAACATCCACTAGGTTTTCAAAATTTGGACAGACGTTCATTCTACAATTGTGAAAGCTCACATAAAGACATTATTTCATCATAAATATTTGTCTATTTTCAATAATTATTGAAAATCAAAATTTGATTTTAGCAAAAGAAAATTTAACGTGAAGCAACTCACGTAAATAAAAAAAGAACTTTTTCTCTCGTACGAGCATCCACCTTTGAAACGAGAGTTTATTACGTTTTGTGAAAGCTCACATATTTAAAAAATAAATTTTGGTTTTCGTGAAAGCTCATAGATAAATTTTTTATCATTAGACGCATGTCTATTATTAAAAAAAAAACTTTTTCTCTCGTACGAGCATCCACCTTTGAAACGAGAGTTTATTTCATTTTGTGAAAGCTCACATATTTAAAAAATAAAATTTTAGTTTCCATGAAAGCTCATAGACAATTTTTTTATCATTAGACGCAGGTCTATTAAAAAATAAATAAAAAGTCTCTCTTATTCTAGGGATTATTGTTTGTTTCTTAAACTAAAGAACAAACGAACATCCGTTCCTAAACAAGGATTTTATTTTTGGTCCCGGGCCCGAAAATGCTAAACCGACCAATATTGGGTGTCTGACCGCCCGAATCAGCACTGCCTCATATATCCATACTCATGGGATGACACTCTATCAATCGCCAGAGTCCTTATCTAGGCATTTGCTTGTACATGACATCATTGGAGCAAATCGAGGATTCTGGTGATGCCTTTTACGACTAAGTTCAACTACTTATCTCGTCTACTAGAAAATCACCATCCAACGCTTACTGCAGAACATGACCATCCCTTACTAAGCAGGGGACTTAATGTTAATGGTGTATTTTCGACAAAGGCTAAAATCATAAAATCATGATAATGCATGTTTCTGACACAGCTTCATAAATGTATGTGAAACTCATATTTTATGATTCGTGAACCATTTCACGATCTCTGACTAAGAGAACATCCTCTCAGAGCTATGATGAATATGTTATTCGTAAAGCCTCTCAACTGGGCTTTTCGATACTACACATATTTCATCAGCACCTCTACATAGAATCGAAATGATTGGACGACTCCTAGACATATTGCATGCTAGTATAGAGCGTTAATATCTTCGGGACGTCACACTATTTGTTCCCTAACTATGTAGAGAGAATGTATATAGAATATCTTAATGATTGGACGGCTCACAGTCATATTACATGCTAGTATAGAGCGCTAATGTCTTCAGGATGTCATACTGATTGATGCGTGTCGTATGCGTCAAAAATAATTCACTTCCTCACTTTACTAATTATGAATATAGTATTCGATAAGAAAGAGTTCGTATCCACATAGAGGCGATTGTTGTTATGCAATTTTCAGATTCTTAAGTAACCAAATAACCCAAGGTGTGTTTTTTTTTAGCAAAGTAATAAAACTAAATAAAGCAAAGAATTTTTTTTGGAATAATCAATAAGGAGAAGATATTGGTCACGGGATAGTATCATTCACAAGCATATTTTTTTTTATCTACGATTAGAATTGGTAATTTAATCTCGTAAATATCAAAAGCCCTAGGATATCTTGATCGCAAGAGTATCCCGTTTATTTCCTGATTTTATCACAAACAACATTAAAAGATGCTATTGTGAAATCTTCTTAAAAAGCAACCTAAAGTGTAAAAGCACAATTAGATTTAACTCCCTAAGAGCAATAAGTTCTATGAAATAAGACTAATCAATGCAAACAAACGTGTAAAAACACTAATTCATTTTAACTAAGGTTACGATTCATATGCGATTAAAAAGATGTATCACTACAAGTAATAACCACAAGGTGCTACTAAAAATCAGAGAATACAACTTTTACGTATTGAAAACCCTAATATAGCTTTAGAGATGAAAACAAATCCAATTGATTCCGGAATCAACCAATCTAGCATTCAAATCATATGATAATAATAATGATGAATCGTAAACGATAGAAATGAGACAAAACTAATTCATAGAATCAAATAATATGCTTGAAGAAATCAACTTTTATCCCATAACCAATAATTGTATTTAGTTACTCATAATATTGGAGTTCATCATCATAATAATCAAAGAAATAAGATGAAACATAGAAGAATAACTAACCCTAGAAAAACAGTTTTCAAAACCCTAAGGAGAATAATAATTATTGTGTAAAAATTATATGTGTCACAAAAGTTGTAGAAAACTTCCTTTTTATAACTTTTTTTCTCCTTCCAAAATTAGGTTTAATCTTCAAGTCCATTAGATAGAAGTTGACCAAGCCCACAATAGAGAGAAACCCGTGTAGAAACTCTGTCCCAAAAGTGCTTGCCGGAAAACTGAGGTTTTGGCCGGAAATTTGCCGGAATCCGGCACCGAAAAGTAATCTCCGGTCACCTGAAAAGTCAAACGGTCAACGAGCTAAATCGGGTCCGCTCAGGTCAACTGTCGAGTCACTGAGTCAACTGGTCCAATCAACTTGAATCAGATTTTCCATTTGGCTAACTTGGTTTGGTTGCCCTGGGATAAGCTATTTGCCAGGCGTAGTGCAATTCACGGCCAAGATGGCCGTGAATTCCATTCACTCCCAGCCATTATGGCTGTTCACTGCAGCCATCTCCTGCCATCTCTTATAGCTTCAACCAAAGCAGGCTCACAACTCAAGCCATCTGAACTTCAACCACAACACCAACTGCGGTTTCTGCTCAGTTCCCAAGCACTCAGCTGCAGCTGCAGCATTCAGTTCATTGCTGCATTTCCTTGTTAGCTGTAACTTATCCACTGCAATTTTAAACCTAACACTCATCTAAACCCTGCACCCCAGCTTAATTGCCTCACTGCAACCTCAAATGCCACCAATGCTTCACTCATATGGCAGCACCAGCATAGACAGCTTCAATCCAGTACCACCATCAGTTCCATTTCAGTCAGCCATGTAACTTCATAACTATTTTCACCAATTCTTCTTCTTGCAACCACTGCTGCTATTGCAACTTCTTCTTTTGCTTATGGCAATTACTAACATCACCAGCTGCAATCACTGTCAATCCTCTATCCCAACACCAGTTGTAGCAGCAAATGTTAATTTAGTTCAATACTACCAAAACCCCACAAAATATAGTACCAATACAAGCTTTTCACTGCCATCAGATGCCATAGCTCAACACAATACCAATTAAGCATGTATCTCAACTCTTCAGGCATATTTCAACCATTAGACTGTATCCATGAATAACATTGCATGTACTTTCTTCTCTCAGTCAATTTTTCGAACAATATGTGTGCAGTATCTTCATTCTCTGGAGGTAACCATCAACTATTAACTTGACTGCACCTGCGATCTCAGTAACAAGAACCCAAGTTTCCCAAGCATACCAGGACTCCAAAAAGATCAAAATCCATGTCACTCATGCACCGAATCAACTGCAGCTGCTTCAGGTCTATACAGCTCGTATTCTAGCTCCACCCAATTTCTGCTCGTGTTGCTGCTGTAAATCCTCCATTAAACGACCAATACCCATCTCATACTTCGAATCCATGCATCAACACTGAATGCAATTATATTGAGTGCAAACCTTGAATCGAAAAGCACCTTTAATTTCTGATTCCGGCAGTAGAACTCGATCTCCATCTGCAACTTCTAACTTCTCAACTTCCCAGCTCGACCGATAAGTCAACCCAGACAGCACCTTTAATTGGACAGAACCCCCATTGCTTATACAAAAATCCTCAAATCTGTAGATGTTGCTGCCGGAAGTGATCAATTGTTGCGGCCGTCAATGTCTTCACTCTTCCCCTCTCTATCCATATCTGATTCCAACCAACGACGAGAACCCATATTCCCATCTCTGAGTTTAACCCATGCTGTCAGTTTCAATTTTCTCCATCTTGTTTACAACAGCAGCCATTTTTTTTTTTCTTTCGTTCTCAATTTCAGTAATGATAAATGATTGAGAATAGCCTTCTTGATTTAGGGTTGTAGGAATGATTGAGGTGGTTATATGCACTCCAGTTCCTAGGCTAAGGGACACCCCAATGGGTACCCTATAACAGCTAGCCACCCCTTAACATCAGCGGTCTCTAGTGCTCCTGTAGAACTAGTTGACCCTTAACCTTGGCTCGACTCTCCGGATAGTGTTCTCCTAGGAAATAACAGCTTTGCCCCTTTATGCTCCAATTGAACGCTTTCTCCTTGTTTCGAGTTCCTCCGCTAACAACAGCCGTCCCTTATTTCTCATATTCACTTATACTCTTCATGAGAGTCATCACTAAAGTTGTCATGCTTTTTAGACAGAATTCGCATCATTAAAGCAGACATACTTTTCAGACAGAGATGAAGAAATAAAAGAAAATAATGAGATGCAATCCGCCTCCAACGCTTTTGCCATGTTTCCTCTTCTTTTGAACCGAATGACTCCAAAGTACCTAAATACTCAAAAACAAAACATAAGATACATAATTTACAAGAAAAATAGCAAAGAAAGCATAAATACTAGATATAAAATTAGGTGTTTTAGACACCTATCAAATTCCCCCACACTTAGAATTTGCTAGTCCTCGAGAAAATCAAACAACACAATTATAAAGAATACATATAACTCCGTCTCGTCGAGGTTACGGTCATTTTAAGCATAAATAACAAGCCTTTGAACCCCTAGGTGTCCCTAGTGGACGAGTTTTAGTCTCGTGAAGGTTTACAAGAGGTTTTCCTACAAAACCTATATTTCCAACTCCGTCTATTTGTGACAAATCAATGAACGAATCCAAAATGACTACAGGAGGAGGTACCTTGCACAAATTCAATTCATATATTAGTAATAAAGCTTTAAGCAGATAGTCGAACAAGCCACAATACTCGGAAACTAACAAACCACAATCACAATGAAAAGATTAAGAAGATGGATATAGATGTAGATGTTGGCGAATGTTCACAAGTGATCGATGTTTCCCATATCTGTCTGAAGGTCACTGCCAAGATGAACCTATTCCTATTGGATTGAGCTACTTGGTTTGAATTCTACATCAACTCATTGGCATATACAAGGGAACCAGAAGTGACTTTATTCAACCAAAAATAATACTTTCTTTTCTTTTTCTTTTTTTCTTTTTCAATTTTTTTTCTTCTTATTTTTTTTTTAGACAACATGATTGGATCAAACTGGATCCAGGCGCATGATTCTTGTCAGCAAGTACATGATAGTTGCCTTGGATCCTGCATTCCACGCTTGTTTAGGCGACGGAGACAGGGACTACGTTTCACACATACTGCTATTCCCAAGTGTCATTTTATTCCGTTTTGGTCTAATTGGTCGGTCTCTTTCGTTTTTCTTTTTTCTATTTTTTCTTTTCTTTTTCTAGTAACTCAATCACTCTATTTCATCCTAGCAGTAATAACACGTCGATGTTTAGTGACCCACCAAAGCACTTAGAGAACAATAGATAAATATGGAAAAATAAAAAAAATAGAATGTGATATAGTGATATTCCGAGATATGGTAACAACTATCATGTTAATTGTGATTTCTGAGCTATGTTCGTCCCGTTTAGTTAATTGGTTCCTCAACTCCTGCATTCAAAATGGTTCCATCCACTAATGGTGTCATCCTAAAGGCACAAGTTTCTAGATTTCGGAGTTCAAAAAGCACAAATTTTTTCTTGGTTTTTCTAATTTTCTGTTTTTTTTTTTTTACTAAAAAACACACTATACAAACATATAAATGCTCCCCCACACTTAAACTTTACATTGTCCTCAATATAAAATTGAATCGTCCAAAGAAAGTTCAAGGTGGGAAATTCCGCAAATGATATGCAAAAACAAAGAAAATAAAGATAAAAGCAAATGCATAAAAATAAAAAGATAAGGGTAAAGATACAAAACCGGTGGGTTGCCTCCCACTTAGTGCTTGGTTTAAATTCGTCAGCCCGACGTACTCCTTGTTCACTAAGACTCCTCCAGAGGGAGTGCATCCACAAAGTTCACACCTTCCACAACTTCGGAAGTAAAGTTCTCATAATATGGTTTCAGCCGGTGTCCATTCACTTTAAACTCCTTTCCTGTAGCTATGCTACGAATTTCTACTGCACCATGAGAAAACACATTATTAACAATAAAAGGTCCAATCCAACGTGACCTTAATTTACCCGGAAATAATTGCAAGCGAGAATTAAACAAAAGCACTTTCTGCCCAACACAAAATTGTTTTCTAGAAATCATAGAATCATGAAATGCCTTAGTTTTCTCCTTGTAAATGCGCGAGATTTCAAATGCATCATTGCGTAACTCTTCTAGCTCTTGGAGTTGTAACTTCCTTTGCTTTCCAGCCCCATCCATCTCCATATTTCATTGCTTAATAGCCCAAAACGCCTTATGTTCAATCTCAACGGGTAGGTGACAAGGTTTACCATACACAATCCTAAAGGGAGACATCCCAATAGGTGTCTTGTATGCGGTTCTATAAGCCCACAAAGCATCATTAAGTCGCATGCTCCAATCTTTCCTTGTTGGATTCACCGTTTTCTCTAGTATGGATTTCACCTCTCGGTTCGACACCTCGGCTTGTCCATTGGTTTGTGGATGATAAGGTGTTGCAATCTTGTGCGACACATTGTACTTCTTCAACAATCCTTGTAAGAACTTGTTTTTGAAGTGAGAACCCCCATCGCTAATTATGGATCTTGGAATTCCAAACCTTGTAAAAATGTTAGCTTGCACAAAATCTGAAACCACTTTAGAATCATTAGTTGGGGTAGCCTTAGCTTCCACCCATTTCGAGACATAATCAACAGCAAGTAAGATATAAAAATTCCCATGAGAGTTGACAAAAGGACCCATAAAATCAATACCCATACATCAAAAACTTCAATAAATTGAATAAAAGTTTGTGGCATTTGATTTCGGGCACCTAGATTGCCTGTTCTTTGGCACCTATCACAAGTTGTGCAAAATATATGTGCATTCTTAAATAAGGTTGGCCAATAAAAACCGCTTTCAAGTACCTTGTGAGCTGTTCTTTTACTCCAAAAATGTCCTCCGCAAGCATAGGAGTGACAAAAAGATAAGATATAGTTAAATTCAGATTCGGGAACGCACCTTCGTATGACTTGGTCGCTGCCATGTTTCCACAAGTATGGATCATCCCATATATATTGATTTCCTAACCTTTTAAGTTTGTCCCTCTCAGCACAAGACAAGTTCTTTGGGATTTGTTTAGACACCAAGTAATTCAAAATATCCACATACCATGGTTCCGCAAACGCAATTGAGAATAGTTGCTCATCCGGGAAACTTTCACGCAATGGGATAGCTTCCTTGTCCACAACAAGACGGCTCAAATGATCCGCAACGGTGTTCTCAATTCCTTTATTGTCTTTGATTTCAATATCAAACTCTTGCAAGAGTAAAATCCATCGTATGAGCCTCGGTTTCGCATCTTTCTTTGTAAGCAAGTACCTAAGTCTTTGCATGATCTGAAAAGACAACAACTTTTGTACCAATTAGATAAGAGCGAAACTTTTCCAAAGCAAAAACAATAGCTAATAACTCTTTTTCAGTGGTAGTGTAGTTTTGTTGGGCTTCATTTAATGTTCTAGAAGCATAATAAATTGCATGAGGTATCTTCCCCACACGCTGCCCAAGCACCGCACCAACCGCATAGTCACTTGCATCACACATGATCTCAAAAGGCTTGCTCCAATCCGGTGGTTTAATGATAGGGGCTGAAATCAAAATTTCTTTCAAACGATTGAATGACGCCATACACTTCTCATCAAAGTTAAAAACCACATCTTTTTGCAATAAGGTACAAAGTGGTGATGCTATCTTGGAAAAATCCTTGATGAATCTACGATAAAAACCTACATGACCAAGAAAATAGCGTATCTCCCTCACCGTAGTGGGAGGGGTTAGAGCACGAATAAGGTCTATCTTAGATTTATCAACTTCCAAGCCTTTAGAAGATACTATATGGCCTAAAACTATGCCATGAGTTACCATGAAATGGCACTTCTCCCAATTAAGCACAAGATTTGTTTCAACACATCGTTCAAGGATTAATGATAAATTGTTCAAACAAAGGTCAAATGAATCACCAAAGACACTAAAGTCGTCCATGAACACTTAGATTATGTTTTCAACATATTCCGAAAATATACTTACCATACACCTTTGAAAAGTAGCTGGAGCATTTCACAAGCCAAAAGGCATCATTCTATAAGCAAAAGTACCAAAAGGACAAGTGAAAGTGGTTTTCTCTTGATCCTCCGGCGCTATCACAATCTGATTATAACCTGAATAGCCATCAAGAAAGCAATAATAAGAGTGTCCAGCTAAACGTTCAAGCATTTGATCAATAAAAGGTAATGGAAAGTGATGTTTTCTAGTAGTGGCATTCAATTTCCTATAATCAATACAAACCCTCCAACCGGTTTGCACACGAGTTGGGACAAGTTCATTCTCATCATTCTCCACCACGGTCACACCTGATTTCTTTGGTACAACTTGTACCGGGCTCACCCACTTGCTATCGGATATGGGGTAGATAACACCCACTTCCAAAATCTTGAGTATCTCCTTTTTCACAACTTCCATCATCGGGGGTTTAAACGACGTTGCGCTTCCCTTGTAGGCTTTGCATCGTCCTCCAAATGGATCTTGTGCATACAAACGGCATGGCTTATACCCTTGATATCGGCAATTGTCCATCCTATGGCCGTCTTGTGCTTCCTTAGCACCCTTAGAAGTTTTTACTCCTGTAATTCACTAAGCTCGTTAGAAACAATCACAGGTAAATCTTCATTTTCACCCAAGTACAAGTACTTTAGGTGACTAGGAAGAGGTTTCAATTCTTACTTTGGAGATTTAACAATAGAAGGTAAAAGTTTTTCATCATTGCATAGTAAAGAAATAAAAGAGATATTATGAGTTTCCGGGCATCCTTGTAGTGAGTTGATATCACCAAGGGCTTCTTTAACCTCAATACCACACTCTACACCATTATCAATGGATGTAGTTAAAACGGTTTCCAAAGCATCATCACCATTCAATTCAAACATTTGTTGTGCAAATGTATCCAACACATCAACGCAGAAGCAAGAGTGGACATCACTAGGATATCGCATCGTCTCGAAAATGTTGAAACGTATTACTTCCCCATCAAACTCCATAGTCAGCGTTCCCTTATCCACATCAATAATGGTCTTCGCCATTTTCATGAAGGGATGCCCAAGTAACAATGGAAGAGACGAGTCCGGTGAACCTTCATCCATCTCTAAAACACAAAAATCTGCTGGAAATACTAGTTGATTAACCTGCACAAGAACATCCTCAACAATACCCATTGGGTAGACATTAGAGCGATCGGCTAATTACAACACAATTTCAGCCTTTTTGAGAGGACCTAAATCAAGTGACTTATACATGGATGCAGGCATAACATTAACGGATGCACCTAAGTCTAACATTGCTTTGTTAAATGTAGTGGTACCAATTGTGACGGGGATGTCAAAGCTTCCCGGGTCTTTGCATTTCAGTGGGAGTTTGTGTTGTAATATTGCCGAAGTATTCTCCCCCACACTAAGCACTTCATTACCTTTGAGCCTTTGCTTATTGGTACACAAGTCCTTCAACACTTTTGCATACTTTGAAACTTGCTTAATAGCATCAATGAGTGGTATGTTCACATGAATCTTCTTAAGAACATCTAAAATCTCCTTTTCTAGTGCCTCCTTCTTAGAATTTGCAAATCTGCGAGGAAAAGGTAAAGGAGGAACATAAGTAGGAATAGGAGTTTTAGAATTAGGAATAGGTACCTCCGAAGTTTGGGGAGAATCCTCATTTTTCTCCTCCAAAATAGGTTCCTTTGGTGTTTCCACCTTGCCCGAATCAGCAACTTTGGGTGGCACAAGTTGTGTACCACTTCTCAATGTAATCGCATTGACACCCTCTTTTGGGTTGATAGGTTGAGAAGGGAGTTTCCCACTATTTTGTGCCTTCATTTGGTTCAACTCAAGATCCATAGAACCAACTTGGGTTTGCAACTCTTTCATCATGCTCTCCGTTCTTTGCATAAAAGATTTCATCAACTCTTCCATACTTGACCCCTGATTTTGAGATTGTTGTTGTTGTTGAAATTGTTGACACGGATGGAATTGTTGTTGCTATCCACCCGAATTGTTGAAAGTAGGTTGTTGAACTGCTCCTTGCTTATTCACATAGATAAAATTGGGGTGATCTCTCCATCCCGGATTGTAAGTATTGGAATAAGGATCATATCGTCTTGGATGATTTGGAAAAACCGCATTAGCTTGCTCATTGACGTCTTCATACCCATGAGAACTTGGTATCACTGCATCTGAAACTTGTTGTAGAATTGATGTGATGTTTCCCATTTGTTGACGAAGTTCCTCCACCTCGCTCACTTCATTGACTCGCCGAAGAAGCACATCCGAACCATGACTCAAGAATTGTTGAGAGTTTGCTGCCATATTTTCAATCAACTCTCTAGCTTGTGCCACCGTCTTGCTCACTAGTGAACCACCACCCGCTGCGTCGATAAGATTCCTATCACTTGATTGGAGTCCTTCATAGAAGTATTGGATGATCATGGCGTCACTAAATTGGTGATGAGGACAGCTTTCCACCAACCTCTTGTATCGTTCCCAAAAATCATATAACGATTCTCCGACATTTTGCTTCATTCCGCAAATCTCCTTGCGAATTTGAGTAGCCTTAGATGCAGGAAAATATCTCTATAGAAAGAGTTTCTTGAGCCCATTCCAAGTTGTAACACTCCCGGAAGGCAAGTAGTATAACCAATCCTTAGCATTACCTTCCAATGAGAATCGAAAAACCTTCAACATAGCACCATCCGCCTCCATATTTGCTGGGAGCATAGCCATGACAATGGTGTGGAAATCCATAAGATGCTTGTTTGGATCTTCATTCACCAAGCCATGGAACTTTGGTAATTCTCTAAGAAGTCCCGGCTTGATTTCAAAAGTAGAGTCGGTTTGAATGCAACCCTGTTGTATATCCAGCTTGTGAGAATCTAAGTCTTTAAGTGAACGATTTGCAGGGTCACCCATTGCTTCTTCTCTTTCTCCTTCTTCTTCAAAAGGAATCTCATGTTTTACTTCCAATTTGTGTTCTTCCGTTGTACCTTGCCTTGGTTGGAGTATTGTGCCTTTTCGAGTAGCTATCCCGCACCTTGGATAATTCCAATCTTTAGTATCCATAGATTAGGTACCTGAAAAACAATTCTCGCAAACAAGTGAGAAACAAGACAAGAAACTAAACACAAGTATGCAAGCAGAAATAATAAAAAGAAACTAAAAACTATATAACAAGCCGAATGCCTCCCCGGCAACAGCGCCAAAATTTGATGCGTGTCGTATGCGTCAAAAATAATTCACTTCCTCACTTTACTAATTATGAATATAGTATTCGATAAGAAAGAGTTCGTATCCACAGAGAGGCGATTGTTGTTATGCAATTTTCAGATTCTTAAGTAACCAAATAACCCAAGGTGTGTTTTTTTTAGCAAAGTAATAAAACTAAATAAAGCAAAGAACAAAAATTGGAATAATCAATAAGGAGAAGATATTGGTCACGGGATAGTATCATTCACAAGCATTTTTTTTTTATCTACGATTAGAATTGGTAATTTAATCTCGTAAATATCAAAAGCCCTATGATATCTTGATCGCAAGAGTATCCCGTTTATTTCCTGATTTTATCACAAACAACATTAAAAGATGCTATTGTGAAATCTTCTTAAAAAGCAACCTAAAGTGTAAAAGAACAATTAGATTTAACTCCCTAAGAGCAATAAGTTCTATGAAATAAGACTAATCAATGCAAACAAACATGTAAAAGCACTAATTCATTTTAACAAAGGTTACGATTCATATGCGATTAAAAAGATGTATCACTACAAGTAATAACCACAAGGTGCTACTAAAAATCAGAGAATACAACTTTTACGTATTGAAAACCCTAATATAGATTTAGAGATGAAAACAAATCCAATTGATTCCGGACTCAACCAAACTAGCATTCAAATCATATGATAATAATAATGATGAATCGTAAACGATAGAATTGAGACAAAACTAATTCATAGAATCAAATAATATGCTTGAAGAAATCAACTTTTATCCCATAACCAATAGTTGTATTTAGTTACTCATAATATTGGAGTTCATCATCATAATAATCAAAGAAAGAAGATGAAACATAGAAGAATAACTAACCCTAGAAAAACAGTTTTCAAAACCCTAAGGAGAATAATAATTATTGTGTAAAAATTATATGTGTCACAAAAGTTGTAGAAAACTTCCTTTTTATAGCTTTTTTTCTCCTTCCAAAATTAGGTTTAATCTTCAAGTCCATTAGATAGAAGTCCAACAAGCCCACAATATAGAGAAACCCATATAGAAACTCTGTCCTAAAAGTGCTTGCCGGAAAACCTGGGGTTTTGGCCGGAAATTTGCCGGAATCTGGCGCCGAAAAGTAGCCGCCGGTCACCTGAAAAGTCAAACGGTCAACGAGCTAAATCGGGTCCGCTCAGGTCAACTGTCGAGTCACTGAGTCAACTGGTCCAATCAACTTGAATCAGATTTTCCATCTGGCTAACTTGGTTTGGTTTCCCTGGCATAAGCTATTTGCCAGGCGTAGTGCAATTCACGGCCAAGATGGCCGTGACTTCCCTTCACTCCCAGCCATTATGGATGTTCACTGCAGCCATTATGGCTGTTCACTGCAGCCATCTCCTGCCATCTCTTATAGATTCAACCAAAGCAGGCTCACAACTCAAGCCATCTGAACTTCAACCACAACACCAACTGCGGTTTCTGCTCAGTTCCCAAGCACTCAGCTGCAGCTGCAGCATTCAGTTCATTGCTGCATTTCCTTGTTAGCTGTAACTTAGCCACTGCAATTTTAAACCTAAAACTCATCTAAACCCTGCACCCCATCTTAATTGCCTCACTGCAAGCTCAAATGCCACCAATTCTTCACTCATATGGCAGCACCATCATAGACAGCTTCAATCCAGTACCACCATCAGTTCCATTTCAGTCAGCCCTGTAACTTCATAACTAGTTGCACCAATTCTTCTTCTTACAACCACTGCTGCTATTGCAACTTCTTATTTTGCTTATGGCAATTACTAACATCACCAGCTGCAATCATTGTCAGTCCTCTATCCCAACACCAGTTGTAGCAGCAAATGTTAATTCAGTTCAATACTACCAAAACCCCACAAAAATATAGTACCAATACAAGCTTTTCACTGCCATCAGATGCCATAGCTCAACACAATACCAGTTAAGCATGTATCTCAACTCTTCAGGAATCTTTCAACCATTAGACTGTAGCCGTGAATAACATTGCATGTACTTTCTTCTCTCAGTCAATTTTTCGAACAATATGTGTGCAGTATCTTCATTCTTTGGAGGTAACCATCAACTATTAACTTGACTGCACCTGCGATCTCAATAACAAGAACCCAAGTTTCCCAAGCATACCAGGACTCCAAAAAGATCAAAATCCATGTCACTCATGCACCGAATCAACTGCAGCTGTTGCAGGTCTATACATATCGTATTCTAGCTCCACCCAATTTCTGCTCGTGTTGCTGCTGTAAATCCTCCATTAAACGACCAGTACCCATCTTAGACTTCGAATTCATGCATCAACACTGACTGCAATTATATTGAGTGCAAACCTTGAATCGAAAATCACCTTCAAGTTCTTATTTCGGCAGTAGAACTCGATCTCCATCTGCAACTTCTAACTTCTCAACTGCCCAGCTCGACCGATAAGTCAACCCAGACAACACCTTTAATTGGATAGAACCCCCATTACTTATACAAAAATACTCAAATCTGTAGTTGTTGCTGCCGGAAGTGATCAATTGTTGTGGACGTCAATGTCTTCACTCTTCCCCTCTCTATCTATCTCTGATTCCAACCAACGACGAGAACCCATATTCCCATCTCTGAGTTTAACCCATGCTGTCAGTTTCAATTTTCTCCATCTTTTTTACAACAGCAGCCATTTCTTTTTTTTTCTTTCGTTCTCAATTTCAGTAATGAGAAATGATTGAGAATAGCCTTCTTGATTTAGGGTTGTAGGAATGATTGAGGTGGTTATATGCACTCTAGTTCATAGGTTAAGGGACACCCCAATGGGTACCCTATAACAGCTAGCCACCCCTTAACATCAGCGGTCTCTAGTGCTCCTGTAGAACTAGTTGACCCTTAACCTTGGCTCGACTCTCCGGATAGTGTTCTCCTAGGAAATAACAGCTTTGCCCCTTTATGCTCCAATTGAACGTTTTCTCCTTCTTTCGAGTTCCTCCGCTAACAACAGCCGTCCCTTATTTCTCATATTCACTTATACTCTTCATGAGAGTCATCACTAAAGTTGTCATGCTTTTCACACATAATTCGAATCATTAAAGAAGACATACTTTTCAGACAGAGATGAAGAAATAAAAGCAAATAATGAGATGCAATCCGCCTCCTCCAACGATTTTTCCATGTTTCCTCTTCTTTTGAACCGAATGACTCCAAAGTACCTAAATACTCAAAAAAAAAAACATAAGATACATAATTTACAAGAAAAATAGCAAAGAAAGCATAAATACTAGATATAAAATTAGGTGTTTTAGACACCTATCACTGATCCCTGACTATACACGACCAATATTCATAACGAGTACGATGCTTCCTTCATCCCATACCTCGATTCTCAAAACTCGCTCCTAGATATATTTCATGCTAGTATAGATAAATTCATAGGTTAACTCTAGTGTGACATTCATCAACCGAATTCCTATAAAATAATCTATTTTATCTCATTACTCCGTTCCATGGATGATCCTCGGATGGATTCCATGGGTTAGTAATAGATAATCATCTTATCTCATTACTCCGTTCCATGGCTGATCCTCAGCTAGATTCCATGGATTAATAATAGATAATTATCTTATCTCATTACTCCGTTTCATGGATTGTTCTCAGCTGAATTCCATGAATTAGTAATATATACTCAACTCTTTTTATTACTCCCTTTCATAAGTTATTCTTAGTTGAATTCCATGAATTAGTAATAAATATTCATTGATCGGGCATCTGGGCCACCACCGAGTAAGCCCCGAGAAAATGGTATAAGTGTACTTAGGAATAATGCACAAACGAGCACCCGAACGCATGAACGAGCATTCAAAAATATGGACAAACGAGGAAACCTATGCAAAATAGGAAAGAAAATAATATTAATTAATAAAATAATAAAGAGGCGCCTAGGGGATCGGGCCCACCGTCCGGTCGGTCATGTTGACGTGGCAGGTCCCATACCTCTTCCTTTTATTTTATCTTATTTTATTATTTTTCCTAATCTCATGTAAACTCCTTCATTCGAGCAAACTTCCTCATTTGAGCAAAACTCTTAGTTTCTCCATATTTCCCTCGTACGATGAAAAAATAATAAAAAATAGGGAAAGGTGTCACGGGACCGGACCTACGAGCCGGACGGCCATTCCCTAGCCGTGGTCGGTCCCACACCCTATAATCCCTTATTTTATTATTATTATTTCCTTCATCTCATGAAACTCATTCATCTGAGCAAAAACCCTAATTTTTCCATATTTTCTCAAATATTGCTCAAACCGTCAAAAGCCTAAAAGTCAAATGGTCACATAACCGACCAGGCTCCTTATAGAAAATATTAAAATATCAATACCTTTATAATCCTAAGTCATATAAGGCCCCACGTCGCACGGTGAGAATACCCACCCATGGGTGAGCGTCACCGCCCCCCCCTGAAAGTTCTTCATTCCACTTTTCCTCAAATTCTAGAAAAGTAACAATGAATACCGTTTTTTAATAAATAAAAAAAAACTAAAACAAAAAAACAGTCTTCTCGGAAACATAAAAGAAAAAACAAAAAGACTTTTATTCGAGTTTTCTCTGCTGTCTCTTCACGAACTCACATCTCGATTTTCTTCTGTAAGTGTTCGATGAAGCGGATTAAGTATACTTTCTCTGATACTTCTGCAAGATAGAGTAGATATTTTTGGGGGTTTCTCTTTTAATCTTCTTTTGTTGTTAATTGGGGTTTTGAGACTGTTTTTTTTTTATTCTTTTCTTTTAAGATTTGAAGAAGGGGTTTTGTTTGTGTTGTAGGGATTCTCAATTGAAGGAAAGCTTAGGTTTTTGATACAGTGGATTGCAAATAGATTCAATTTTTTGTTTGTTTCTCTGAATCAATAAACCCTAACCCTATTTTATTTTATTTTATTGCAGGTACATTTTTGTCCAAGATAAGTTACGGAGAAATCCTAATAGCCATTCAAGGTGATTTTACTCTTATTCTAAATACTGATTTATCATAAACCCATATCTATTAACTTTTTATTTATCAGATTGATTATAGATTATACAAACTCAATGTATACTGTGTTTCTTCTATTTTAGTAATTTTTTGTTTGTTCACTACTTTTGTTTCATTAGCTCTCTGTGTTATTGATTCTTACAAATTTATTTTTCTTAGGGTTTTTGGATCATATTATTGATTGATAGTATGCATCTTGATTGGAATCAATAATTGGAGGAGTGTTTTTCTAACAGACCTTGGTTGTGAATGATGCAACTTTATAATTTGAGATTTGGGATACGGCTGGTCCGGAGAAATATTATAGCTTGGCACCTTTGTACTATAGAGGAGTTGTTGTTGAAATAATATCATAGCACGGTTTGTTTTATTTTGCTTGATTTGTATCTCCTCTTTCTTTGAATTTCACATGAAAAGTTTTAGATATAGGGTGAAACAATAATTCTGGATCATTCAGCTTGCATGCATCCTTCTTTATCTGTCAACGAAAAGAAAAGAAAATATATTGATTAAGAAGCTTCGGTTGTTTATCACTGTAATGTTAATTGAAAATTTAGGGGTAACATGTCTTATGTTTCATTTTGCAAGTGGCTGAGTTGTTGTTAATAGAAAAATTAACAGTTGGGTTTATGAAAATATATTTGAGTTGTTGTAGAAGATAAAGTGCAATGATGAGAAAAAGAAAGATGTTAGTGACATATGTAACAGGCTCTTAAATTTTGTAGATAAGGTTAGTATGGGCATAATAGGCACATTCATAGTTACATATTCATGGATATGGGCATAGTATTGCAATGGATGTGTTTTTAAGTCATAAATCTCTATTGGTTGCACCCTTTCACGGACATGGAGATGATATCTATACCTGACCAGGTAAGGTGACTAGCGCTATTATTTTACTTCGTTTTGTTTCATATCCATGTAAAGATTATCCAACATGAGAATGGGACTCACTTATTCAGATATTTTATGAATTTTAATTGGGTTTTATTTGGCTTGCTTTCTTCTGATTGTATTCTTATTCAGGGTGGAGGTGTTATGCATTTAGATCCGTAAGTATTGTGCACCTTAGAGGAAGAGTATGATGTATTGTTCAATAATGGTAAGATACGCATCTTTGAGGGATTTTAAATTAAGGCTTTTAGTGTACGTTAATCACATTGAGGAGGTAATGGTTGAATGATGCTCCACCCTTTTTCGTTTTGATCAAAATTCATGCACAATCAACATATAATATCAGTCATAATTGTGTATAACCTGTTCTCAACAAAGATGGTAAGCGTTCAAATATTTGTGCTTAACACTATTTTGTGATATACATGTGAAATTTACTGTTAAGAAGCTTCGCTATGTCATGGACCTGGAACATAATATCATGAATAATTTTCGTCATTGCTCATGTTGTGTATGGCATGAATGTGTATACTTTCTTTTGAGTTGTCTTTTCTATTTATCTTTGAAATTTCATAAAGATGTAATCAGTTTGATGCTTTTTTAAAACCCACTTTCAATTTGAATCCTTTCAGCTAGACATATAAATCCTTGTGTGATTATTGATTATTGGCAGATGACTACTTTGCTTACTATGTTTGAAGTTGCATGGGATAATATGCCCGGGGAATCAACTATCATAATGAACTCCAGAAGAGTATATTTAAGTTGTCTCCATATTCTCTAAGTTGCATACATACCGTTGTTTGTATCCCCGAAGAGTTATATTTAAGTTTTATAGCATTTGCAGACGGATACTCACTTTGCATTAAAGACATAATTTTATGAATAAATGGGAATCTATGAGTATAGAAAAAACTTTAAGGGCATCTCTTTGTGGTTTACAGGGACAAAATACGAGCACACAGTCTTTCAATAATGTTTGGAGTCAGTAAAAGGTACATTTATATTAATCATCATTCTGAAATTTGTTATGCATTTGTTTGTAAGGTATGAGGTATAACGAGCATGAGTGATGTTTTTTACAATGCTTGAGAAGGTATCTAATGAGTGATAGTATTGTGATGGTGAAATTGTATGCAGTGGTGACGTGTGTGTAGACAAGGCAGTAGCATTTCATTTAACTTTTCTAAATATTTTGCAGGAATGATGTACAGAGAGTTTGTTGCACAACACATTGATCTTGCTATTAGAACACTGCTCGGTCGAACTTGCAAGCATTGCTATCTCAAGCTTGTTTGTCAATGTTAGTGACTTATAGTAATATCTCGGACTAGGATAGATTGTGTAGTTGAGCATTAGACTTCACGGCGTTCATCATTTGAAGACGAAAAACTACTAAGGAGATCTTATGGAACTTCATCAACAAAAGGTATGTGGATACTAAAACTCATCTATCACTTGGAAAGTCTATTTCTACTCTATCTCCTATATTGAGAAAAAGTCATATTACTATAGTTTTCTGAAAATGCGGGGTCTAACAACCTCACCCAATATTTCGATTAGCAATCTGTATGGACAACTCCGAGTTCTTCTCTAGATAATCAATCAAGACTTAATCAATAGAAAATACTCAAGGAGTTATTATCTCAATCTCTCGATTTGATTTACTCAAGCAAATATGATTCGCGTGCCTAATCAAAGAGAGATAACTTGGATGGTACCAAATACCAATATCCAAGTGTCAATCGATTTAAATCAACAACCAAAAGTTCAGATATTCTAATCGATTGAACAATGCACAACCTGTATTATTTCAATTATATAACAAAATATAATGCAGAATACAAAAAACACATACACCAGAATTTTGTTAACGAAGAAACCGTAAATGCAGAAAAACCCCGGGACCTAGTCCAGATTAAACATACACTGTATTAAGCCGCTACAGACACTAGCCTACTCCAAATTAACTTCGGTCTGGACTATAGTTGAACCCCAATCAATCTCACACTGATCCAAGGTACAATTATGCTCCTACGCCTCTGATCCCAGCAGGATACTGCGCACTTGATTCCCTTAGCTGATCTCACCCACAACCAAGAGTTGCTGCGACCCAAAGTCGAAGACTTTAATAAACAAATCTGTCTCACACTGAAAAGTCTATAGGTAATAGATAAATTCGTCTCCCACGAATAAACCTACGAGTTTTGTTCCGTCTTTTGATAAATCAAGGTGAACAGGAACCAATCGATAAAACCAGGCTTATATTCTCGAAGAACATCTCAGTTTCATCAATCACCTCACAATAAACTTAATCGACGCAACGAAGAAGATTATTGAGGAATCACAAACAATGAGACGAAGATGTGTGTGACTAATTTTATCTTGCCTATCGGAGATAGAAATCTCAAGACAATTATTACAATTGTACTCGCACGATAAAAAGAGCAAGATAATATCACACAAATACAAGAAAAGTAGTATTGGTCTGGCTTCACAATCCCAATGAAGTCTTTAGTCGTTAACCCGAATTTAGAGAGAAATCTCAAGGGTTAATGGAGATCGACTCTATCTTAGAGAAAACTAGTATCACACAAGAAAGGTGTGTGGGGATTAGTTTTTCCAATGGCTAGAGTTACCCTTATATAGTCTTTCAAATCAGGGTTTGCAATCAATGTTAGCTTGCTAAAAAAGCATTCAATATTCACCGTTAGATGAAAACTTGATTAGATACAAGCTAATATCTCTCAACCGTTAGATCGAAAACTTAGCTTTCCATACACACATGTACTTGACGTTTTGTTTTCGTGTAACCGTACCCAAACGTGTACAGTGGTTGGTTCAATATTAGTCAACCAAATGGTTAGACAAATGATAACTTTCATATCAACCATATTCTTCTTCACCATAACTAGTCCAAATGACTCAAATGAACTAGTTAGAAAGTTGTTCAATTGCTATGAGATCCCAAGTATTACAAGAGACACAATTGAATCAAAAACGATGTGATTCACTCGAATCATTAATCATGAACTATAAAGCCACGGTTTTCAAAAGCATTCCTTAGTAATTTAGAATAAGTTCACGAACAACGTTTTCAGACATAATCTCTTGAGTTCGCGGACTCAAGCTAACCGGTTGAAGTTAATAAACTCCAACAAAATTTCTCGGAATGAGAAGTTCCGTCAGTTCGCGGACTGCACCTGAGCTTCAACTTCAGCAGATATTCTCGGGTTCAAGAACTTACGCCAGTTCGCGAACTGAGTTGCTGCTCACGTTCCGGTTCCACTTATATCCCCCAATGGTTGTTATATAGTATTAACTCTCATTTCAATCATTGAAACATTCTCAGAGGGTGTTATATAGTTGTTATTCACAAACTATTTTCGTCAGAGCGATTTTCAAAGTGATTGAAACATAACATCACTTTCGTCACTAGGCATCGATGAACTTGGATAAAGCGAAAGCTTTACCAATACCTAGTTCGATAAATAGATAAACGAGATATACTCAGCTCGAAATGTCACATGTGCATATTCTTAGTCTATATAGTAAAACGACTTTTGTCTCAAGATATGAGATAGAGTAGATGGAATTTTGAGTGATAGATAAGTTCAAGTCTCCACATACCTTTTAGTCGATGAAGATCCACTGGTTCCTTGAGTAGTCCTTCATCTTGTATGATGATCGCCATGGAGTTTTTGAGCTCAACTACACTTTTTATCTTAGTCCGAGACCTTAGCTAAGTAGACTAGAAATCAAGACTTTATAGTTTTGATCACTAAGATTGACAAACATGCTTGAGATAGCAACGCATGCGAGTTTAACCGAGAAGTGCTTTAACAATCTCCCCCTTTGTCAATTTTAGTGGCAAAACTATTAATACATATGGAATACAAAAATTATATAAATAAACTTTGTAGCTCCTATTCAACATGCCTAATTTTCAACAATACTCGAAATCTTCATCACTTCCAAGTATTCCAATGATCCCAAAGGTTGTAAGTTTAGTATCATCGTTGTTGAAAATCCTTAGCTATAACAATGAGAAAAGCATTGGTTCTCAATCATTGTTATACAGTATCATAGTATTATTACACAGCGTCAAAGTCCAATTGCATCATAACTTCAACAACAATACTATGGTGATACTTCACTCCCCCTTAGTCAATACTCCATCTCACATGGAAACCACTCCCCCTTACATAATTATCCGAAAACCGTATGTATTTGTAGTGTGAACTACAATTAATTCTCCCCCTTTTTGTCAATAAAATTGGCAAAGGTACAAGAATGGGATCCTAATTAAATTTCCATAAGAGACATTTCATGACCAAAGGTAAATGTTGTATCATCTTGTTTAGATGCAATCATAAAGCCGAGGCTAAATGCATTCATCAAGGAGTTTATAAAGATACAAGATAACCCCTAAAAATTCCACAGCCGCAATCCCCACAAAGATTTGGAAATTAAGCGCAAGTTCAAAAGCGAACCAAGATTAATCATATAAACCAAAGCGAACCAAGATTAATTTGACTAAATATGCTCAACACAAGTAAGAATTTGGAATCCAAAATATTCAATCATATAAACCAAAGCGAACCAAGATTAATTTGACTAAATATGCTCAACACAAGTAAACTTATGGAGACTTAATTAATCGATTAGGTTATTCACAAGAGAACCCATAAATATTCTAACCGGATTACATAATTAAACTAATCAAAAAGTAATCAATTCAATTGTCCACACTCGACATGAGAAAAATCTATGGAGTGCTAACTAAATAATCACACAAGATGATTGGTTTTGTTCATTTAGGCTCAACATAAGAGATTGTGGAACCCCGACTAAGATTATCATAGAAAATGTCAACCTTAACCGTACATGTACTCAACATGAGAGAACTCATGGAATACAAACTAAATAACCACACAAGTTGATTAAATTAGTTCTTAATGCTCAACATTTTGCATCTTTATGGAACAACCAACCATGCCAATAAGAAATCGACTTAGTTGTATCATGCTCAACATAAGATACAAGATGGAACCTTCACGGTAATACATAATAATATGGAACAATTAAGCTCTATACCGTGGATCACAACAACAAGGATTTATTCTATCTTTCCATCACTAGGTGACATAATAGACTTTATCCTTGAATCACAAAAGATTTTAACCTATCTTACATTAATAATTGACAATGTAGGCTTAACTTTTGTGTTTTTCCAAAAGTCCATTCATTCCTTTATCAATATTTGCATACCAATTAGTGAACGACTTTACTTTTGACAAAATATGAGACAATCAAGTTCACGGACGTAAACACACAAATCCCATCAAAATATTGCAATATAGAAAATCATAAGATTAATACTGCAACCATCATCTTCCAAAACAAGTTTAGAATTTAAACCAATAAATCTAAAAACAAGAAGATGATTCATTGGATATAGCTATGTGTAGACACAATCATTGCTATTCCAAAACACTAGTTATTCTTCTAAATAAAATATAAAACATACAAGATTTACAAGATATGCTGAACTTGATTTGCAACTAAAGATTGAACAACTGTAAGTTCATCAGATGCTTTCTTCAGTTCATCCTTTAGAAACTCAAGATTCCTTGTTGCTATTCCGAGCTATTCACAAACGACTTCAAAATCACGAAGAAGATTTCCTACAAATTGTGAAGACATCTGAACTGGTAGGTTATTTTCATGATCAATATCCTGATGACAGATTATGAAAACAGGGTCTTCATGAAACTCAATAGCCTTTTCCTCCATGATCAGTTCCTTGTTGCTTCTCTCCATTGCACCAAGAATCCAGTAAAATATTTTCATCCTTATAGAATAAAGTGTCAATAGATGACATATATAAGGGGGTTCATAAAACCCTAGGCACAAGAACGTCAGTGCGGATTTAGAGACCGTGCACAAGTGGTCATAGATGACCAAAACGTGGAGAACCAAACAAGAAGAAGAGGAACAATTTAACAAGGAAATATTTGTCAAAACACAATAGAGCATACTTCGAAAGAGGCTCGAAATAAATCTTTAATATAATAAACAACACATACACCTTTGACAGCTTTCTGAAGATACTTTCTTGAGAGAACAAAACACCCTTCTTATTCCAAAAAAGAAGGATGCTTCAAAAATCAGTCATGGTGTATTAGGATGAGCACTTTGCTCATTATGGTTGGCTTCTTCTTTAGAGAAACATAGAGATGAGTTATTCAACAAAGGTGAAGAACTAGAAGAGGAACTAGGAGTACCTGAGTTGGCCACTTTCCATGTTTTGGAGATGCCCCATTTGAGTCTGTTTATACTTGTCTTAAGTTCTGAGACTCGATTATTTATGTGAAGAAAATTTGGGACATAATTCTTGGATTCTCGGCCTTCTTCATAGGGAGACATGGAACTTGATCTCTTTTTATTTATCATGTGCCTCTTTCTCCTTTCAGGGTTGTTTTCCCTTTTGTCGTTCTTCCTTCTACCCGGGTTCACATTTTGTGTTCCGAAGTCATGAATAATAGATGACTTGTCAAGGTAGTTTCCTTGATTATTGAATATGCCTTCAATAATATGAGAAACAGGTTTAATCACTTCCTTGGACACCCATATAAGAACGTCGTGAAGTTTTATATTTCTCAACCGTAAACGACATTTATGCTCAGGATGTCCTTTATTTCCCCAGTAATAGTAGTTAAAGGAATTACTCTAAATTGTTCTCTTGTAAGAAAATTTGGGAGAAGTCCCTTCGTCCTTAGGCATATTGCAAGCTGCAAACGTTTTTTCACATGAAGAATTATTAACAGCTTTGACAAAATTGATCTTACTTGTTTTTGGAGTGTCTATTCCTTTATAGCCCAGACCATATGTATCACGATGTAAGGAGCACAACTGTAACTTGATCAGTGTGAGATTGGTTAGGGATCAACTACATTCTAGTCCGAAGTCAACTTGGAATAATCTAGCGTCTATTAACATGGCGTACTTTGCTAAAAGATCTATGCAAAGCTGTATTTTTCATAAAAGGCTTGAATACCCTTCAAACAATATTTTGTCTAGACTTTTTCCTTCATTTTCTATTGAGTCAAGATTTTATAGTAGGCTCAACTACATTCCAATGTGAAGTTCATTGGTAGTAGGCTAGTGTATGTAGCGGCTTAATACAGTGTGGTTTTCAAAGATGGACTAGGTCCCTGGGTTTTTCTGTATTTGCGGTTTCCTCATTAACAAAACTTTTGGTGTTTGTGTTATTTCTTTTTTGCATTATATTTTGTTATATAATAGAAATATCACAGGTTTTGTGTTGTATCTATAAATTGGTAAATCCAACCTTTGGCTGTTAATTGAAATTGATTGATCCTTGAACATTGGTATTTGGTACAGTTCAAGTTGTTTCACATAATAATCAGGCTCGCGGATTTCTATCTATTTGATTTGCTGATTACATTATGAAACATATATATATACTCTTTGATATACTTTTCTCTCGATTGAGTCTGACTGTCTAGTTGATTCTCTTAAAAGTATATTGGAGTCTGTCTATTCAGATTACCGAACGAAATATTGGGTGTGGTTGTTATACCCCCGCTTTTCACTTGCAATAATTCATGCTCAACTCTCCCTCTAAACTGCTGCACCCAGCTGAACTTGGTTAGCATTTGTACTTCTAAGGTGTGTTACATTGAAAAACATGTCCCATTATAAGTTTGGAAAATTAATATTATGCCAGTTTATGATGTTGCTCAGCTAGATTCTGCTTAAAGTAACAATAAGTACGAGCAGGAAATCTGGATTCAACTTACTAATGGAGTTCAGTATTTCCAGTTTAGCAAAGAGGAAATTAAAAAGAAGATGTATCTGCGAAGAAAGTACATGAAATAATTACGGAAGAGAAGAAGCAAAATATACTAATGAACAAGAGATGTGTAAAGTCTGGTATGTCCAGTTGATTATTGGTATGAATGTTAGATTAGATATTTAAAGTTTGCAATAGTAAAGGGCTAACTCCATATGGGTGTAGACAACTTATCATTGAATGGATTTTGACTTCATGTTTGGCATGGGGATGACTCTTTAACCTTTTATTGGCATTTCTAATAAATAGTGACAGGTACAAGAGCTAGCAAAGAGGTGCTATAACCTCCCATTTTATTATGTAATTCATTTTTACAATATTAACATTGCATGATGTTGTTAGATATGTTGCATACGATTAACTAATTGGATGATGAAATTGAGACAATGAGCAAATCTTCTATAATGCTATCCAGGAACATAGACAAGACCAGGTTTGTTTTTTTCTACCTTTTTTTGGTTGTATTTTTGTGATGACAATCCTTCGCAGTCATTTATCGTGTTTATAAAATCTCATTAATTTCAGGTAATGGACACCTTGACAGAGATTCAACATCATACGGTGGTTAGAGACTGCGAGTAAAAGCTTCTTAAGTTGCAGATGACATTTCTTTGCTTCCCCATTGGATATCTTAAGGTTCCTTGACAATCAAATCAAGCAATGGAACTTTGAAGTATCTTTCATTTCTGAAGGTTGGTTGCACTATTTAGTATTTATGCACGTTCATTATAAACATGAAAGCGTTGGTAGAAAGTCACAGACTCACGGGTTTGTGAGCACTGATACCAAGTAAAGATGGAGTTCATAGGACGTACAATGATACTATAAAAGATCGTCGTTCTTATATACTTATTTCCAGTACGGTGGAGTCTCAAGTGACATGGACCATGTTCAATCTAGAAATGCATCTCTCCAATCCAAATTATTCTTATTCTAATCATTGTCACCATAGTTCCAGTTGTGATCAATTTATGGATCACTAAAAATTATTCATATGTTTTATTTTATTTCATAGATGTGTAAATAATACTATGGAATGCTCCAAGTTTATGCAGTGATTTATTTCCCCATTTTATCTTCCTGTCGATGAGTCTCAGCTGGGTTTCTTAACATTGTTAATTTTGTGACCAATAACATTTACCTTTTCTTTTTATGCTTTTATTTTACATGCACACGTTATTTTTGTTATATCTATCTCTATCACTGACCCCATTTTCAAAGAATCTCAGTAGGTTAGTAGCTCAAGATGATTATGAATATTTTGGTAAAAATCACTCAACAATTAGAGAAGGGACAATCTAAACAACAAACAAGCTCAACGAATCCGGGAACCCATGATCACTATGAATATTTGGGTTAAGAGTTTTAGGATAACCAATCTAAGCCCGTGGAAAGCATGAGTGATTTCAATAACCAAAAATCATGATACAAAAAATAACAATACCAAATTATGACCAAAAATCATGACACACCAAATCAAATCGAGACGAGGCGAGGCGAAGCCGGAGCCGGATTCAAAATAAAAAGATGCATGATGTGTAGCACGGGCACAAAATATAGTTATTATTTTAATGTCGCTAAAATATTGATGGCACGAGAAATTTCTACTTGCTCATTCGAGCAAAATCGAGAGTTTCAGTCAAGATCAAACTCTTTTGAAAATCCAAAATATTGCTCAAATGCGCACCAGAAAATACCAAAATTCTCAGAATTTAGACATGGACAATATGGTGACACGGGCATGCTACCTTGACCGACCAAGGTCATCCCTTAGGCTTGCAGAAGCCGGTACTACATCCTATTAATGATTTTGACCTAATTAATCATCTACAGTTCATATTGGGTACAAACTCTTTCCAACCAACTTGTAACTTGTTCAATAAACCACCAGATGGTCCCACGACCACCAAGGGACGATTTCATACCCCTTGGTTGGTCCCTCATCTCTCCATAATTAGGTTTTATTGCCTAATGCTCAGACGAGCACTATTTTAATAAATGATTAAAGCAGCATTGAATCATCCTTTTACCAACTGGTCTACAAAGGACTTTGGTGCATGCTCACTCGATCACCTGGGCGTTACATGGTCTTCCATCATCCCATGTATTTGGTCCCTCTCTAACTAAGTGATTGATTTTCAGTAAATCATCAATTGATCAACAATCGATCAAAATTAGGGTTTTGAACTGAATGCTCTGCAAATCATAATTGTGAGCAAGTTCAAGCACTAATAATTTTAAAATTGACCCAACAATCAACATCTTGATTAATTATATAATATTCGGCCCAGCTGCCAATATTCTAAATTAATATTTTATTTGGTCATGCTATCAATAATTGTTCAAATAATCAATATTTGCTCAAATGAGCAATATTGAATCAACTATCAATATTCCAATGAGCAATATTTTCCCAGATGTGACTAGCAATATTATCAACATTTGAAACTTCATTAATCGAGCAATATTCGCTCAGACGAGCAATATTTGCTCAGGCTATCAATATTCATCATGTTGATTTAATTATCAACATGTATTCGAGAATTATACATATGTCCCATCTGACATGTTAAATCCATGTATCATAGAGCATTCGTCAATCATGCTCATATCAACAAAACTTAGACTCATCATCTAATCAAGTCAACAACTAACTAATTAAATACACGCCTGCCTTGCAGACTCCACAATCATGAGACATCAATCATGTCACACATGGGGGATATTAATTAGAGTTTTGGTCTGGCGGCCTACGACACGTCATACACGTGTACATCCACGATGACAAATATGAGTAAGTCATGCAAGCGGTTGAGGGAGTTAGCAAAGTAGTGGGTGGATGATCAACCAAGTCTCCACGCGACGTGGAAATGGTTAAATCACGATCTCCCACTTTCCCACTCTTTCACTCAAACAACCGTCACACTTTCTGGAAATCAATGTGTCTACATTCTGGAAATATAAATAAGTTTTCTGAATTCATGATTGGACAGAATCACAAATATACGTGAATTACCACAATAATTCTATCTGAACAATCACTCTCAATTGAGCAGAATTCAAACTTATTCGAACCCAGCAGTTAATTTGCAGAAACCGACAAAACATTCATATCCCTTGATCTCACACACTTCTCAGCTTTCCTCCTTTCAGATCGAACTTATTCCCTCTTTGTATCCGAATTGACTATGGAACGACCATTGTCTTGGTTTAGGCCGGAGTCCTACAGATTGATCTCTCGAACTAAAAGCACTTCGTGCAGTGCATCTGCTTGAGGTTAAGAAATTTGCTCGGTCGAGGAGTCACCGTCCGCACCGTTGTCTCTTCACTTTCCTAAAAAACCAGCAAATTGTTTTGCCCCATCAACACTTGTCAAAGTCATTCACAATTTTTTCTTGAGAAAGACGACTTTTTCTTGTCTATCCGTTTTGAAATTTCTTGTCAACCGCTCTTTGTCTCTCAACGGTCTTCCGATGTTCCATAAACTCCGCCATGTTAAAAACATTGGAGCTCCCCCCTTCTTGAGTTAATTTATTAGTCAGTCTTGCTCTGTTTCTTCCTATAAGTTTTTTTTTATTATCATCATCATTATTGAGAACTAAGTTGACATTTGGGTTTCTTGGGGTATTTGGTGAAGAATTTGATGAACCTGGTGAAAATAGTGAAGAATATGAGAAGAATTTTATGGTGATCTTTCAGGTACTTGTTGATTAGATGTTAACACGTCTGGATTATATTTGTTCAACACCTTCAAAATACGAAAACAATTTTCAAATTGGAATTGTTTTCCATGCTTGCCAATCTGTAAGACGTTGTCTTTCCACATCAACTTCCACAATACCACTCTCCCAACCTCTTTTGGCTTGCATTATCGCAACAACAAAAAATATGTTTTCCCACATGGTGTTACCATGTTTTTGTGCATCATCGATACAATCTTCGGTAAAATAAACATAATTAAGAAAAACACGACATTCATCGCTAACATGTTTCTTCATTTGACAAGGATTGATACTTTTATAAGCAAACAATATCTCCTGGATTACATGGAAAGAAGAAACCAAATCATGAAAGTTAGTTTTGTGTTTTTTTGTAGTCGGCAACTCTAAGGAAAATTTTATGAAAATTAAAACAAGAGAATATTTCCAAAATATGTGCAACATGGATCAAACAAACACTGAGTGTACTACTGGTTGGGTGTTTAGAGTGCATATAAATGACTTGGGGTTCAAAATTCCTCTCGAAAGCTAATTTTTAAGATAATTGGTGTTTAGAAGAAAGCGCTTCCTTGTTGTTGGGACTTGTGCAACGCACCTCCTACACCCCCTTAGGATTGACCCTGACCAATATCATGAAACTTCATCATGTAAGGCAATGGATACATTTTCTACAAGCAATTAAGAAATAAGGAATTATCTAACTATGTCTCTTTATTTCCTCATAATGCCGTCTTATGTAAATGAAACATCTTTAGGAGTCAGTTTGCGTACCAAAGAAATAAAACAAAAATGGGCATAGTTTTCAGACATATCTTTACTAGAGCATCTAGTTCAGATATTTTCATAAGAACAATTACAGGGACTGAAATTAGACCTGTTACACAAATTACAAATATGATATTCTTGAGTGAGGAGCAAAAATACCAATAAGTTGGAAAACAAATTTTCTGGCTCTGCACCTACCAAAATTTAGGATTACATCTATCTGATCATTTTCTTTGGCCTCAACTGCAGTTCAAACAAGCAAATGAATATACAAGTGAAAGTGAACAAGCTAAAATGCTTTATTAGGTAACTAGGAGGCTCAGATAAACAACAAGATCATGTCAAAATTTTAGATTTTTGTTAGAGGGAGAGCAAAATATGATCTGAGGAGAGCAAAAATCGCAGTCGACCCACTAACTAGGACAAACTCAGTATATATTTCGAACTCGGACTAAAATATCCTTACTAACCACACATATTTTTCGCACACGTTGAAAATAAATAAATTATCTTCCTTGATTTATCAACAATCCATGAACCCTAGAAATTTCACTTCAAATTTTTGGAAAAATATAACTTAAAATTTTTATAGATAAGTAGCACAGTGTAGGTTTTTTCGGTGAGATGTTAATGAGCGATTCTATCTTCCTTGGTCCATTCGTAGTATAGCATGAGCAACTTGATTATTAGAGGTTCTTTAGTATCTTCCTTCGTTGACTGTTCATACTGCAAAATTCTGTCTCAGAAGTTAGACGTGTGGTGTTTAGTTTCTCAAGGTAACATGCCTTTTGACTCATTGGAAGAAATGATGCTAACAATTCCAATACCAGAGAGTATATAATTTCCCTTTTCACTTTGTCTTCTATCCTACTCCAGATCGGAAATTGATGATTTGTGCATTGAGGGTGGTACTGGTAACCGTACCTAGGGTTCTTAATTTTTTTTTTTTTCAAACAAACGGTAAACAAGAAATGGAATTTCTTTTTCAATATCCGTGCGAAAAATGTGTGTAATTAAAGGGTTTTTTTAGACCCAATCACAAAAATATATCGAGTTGATCCTAGTTATTGAGTCAACTACGATTTTTACTCTCCTCAAATCACAATTTGCTCTCCCTTTAACAAAAATCAAATTTTAGCACCATACCCGCGCGATTATGACCGAGAGGTTCTCCTACCTGCCTAGCCGAACCAGCTAATCCTTTGTCACCAACCTCCGGACAAACAGAGGGAACCTTCGTAAACACCACACCAGCAGAACCGCTGTCCAGAATCTCCAGATGGACCGTGAGGATCTTACTTTACAGGAGCATATGAAAAGCACAAGCCGAGATGCTGCCACATCACGTTGGATACTTACGCGGGAAATGTAAGCACATATAATAGTGGACCTCGTCATAAATAAGATAGCTGACAAAGCGAAGACATTGAAATTGAGAAAGAACAGAGTTGTATATTTATCTCTCTTCATTTCTCTGTCATCAGCAGGAATGGAAGAAGCTCTGCTACCAGCAACCAAAGAGAAGGAATCATGGGGTACATATCAATATATGGGAAGATCAAATTCATTTATGCCTACTGGTTCTGTTGGAACCGATCAAGTCAGCCTTGAAGAAATTCGATCTGCTTCTGTTTTTTCTGGTTATCCCCCATCAATCCATGCTGCTTTGATTACTACTCCTGAACCTGATCCTAATGGTACTTACTACTCCTAATTATGTTGTTGCTTGATTTGTTGACTTTAGGGTTTTTGATAATTTAGGTTTAATTTTCTACTCCATGGATGTTCCTTAGTTTTCATTTCTTTTTTGAATTGATTTCAAATCGAAGAAAAATACATTGATGCTTGAGATTGAAGTAATCTGTTAGGGTTCTGGATATCAAGTTGGCCCTATTGCTCGATTTTCTTACCAAATGGGAGGAAACTGAACTAGTCCACCAATTGATGAATTAGGGTGGCTAAGACTAGGAAATGTGTTGCCATAGCAGAATGCGAGCCAACTGTTCAAAGTAATTGTGGTTCTTGTGAATGCCCTAGCCAAGGAAGCTACAATATATCTAGGGATTGACCTGAGAAAACAATTTTCAAAAGTACTTAGTTATAGAAAAGAATCAATGTCATCTTAATTATAGTGAGGTTTTGGTTGCTGTTGGTCTGTTGTTCTTTTAAACACCTTCCAGTTAAATGCTGAATTAACTGGAAGGGTGAACCTAGACTTGGCTGTTGAGTCATTTCCAAACACTCCTTTGCAGACTTCTACTTATTTACATACAGCTTGATTAGCTATTCCTGTACCTACTAGACGATTTAAATGATTATAATCTTTGTGTTTTGGACACTTTGAGATGACAAGCACCTAGGAAGTAGGAACCAAAAAATTTGGGGCCAACTCGCCTCCAACACAAGCATGCTCAGTTTCGCATCTCTTCGACTTAGCTATGAGTCCGAATAGCACTAGTTGTTGTGTTACATTACGAAAATGAATGTTTGTTGTGGTTCTTGGTAACAATTTAGTTACTTCTTGACCATTTATTTTTTAGTGGTAGTCTGGGTCTGGCAAGAGTATTTATCAAACAACCTTCATATCTGACCTGCCTTGGATATTAGTCTTTCATGTTTTACTTCATTGAGTTAGTATAGGAGGTTCCTTTTTCACAGTAATTCACTTTGTATGCAGAGCAAGCTGTTGTTTATCAAGGTCAATATGGAGGAGTTACATCTGCAAATACTTATGGTGAAACTGGAAGGTGAGATTGATAAATGGTTCCTGTTGGAAAAGGACTTAGTGTGTACCTCAAATTGACTTCTTTATGGTGAATTCTGGAGTTTGGTTTGGCAAATCCCAGCTTACCTAACCTATAGCCGAGAACAAGAAACTGTTTTCACTCCGATTTTATTTTTCTACTCATCATATTCTGTACACTTCTTTAGACTATTCCCTCAAGACCTAAACTGGTTTACTAGCATTTTACCTCGTAAACCTGTCCTTCATGGGATCCTGGAGATGGCAGCACCACCTTCTCGCCTGAGCTCCCTTGCACTACTATTTTCTAGTCTATTGGCATCTTTACAATGTGATCCCTCCTTTATGCGAGTTTAGCTGTGCTTGAATCTATTCTCACCAGAGGAACCTTCATTTTTTTTTCTTCTTTTTACTAAAAAATAACTGCGTCTTTCTATTTGATAGGCAACTTTTGGATGAAGTGGAGATAAGAGAGTTACTAATCGATTATGTTGGACATCGTTGCTGTTGGGGAAGTCGCCCAGCTCGGACATGGCAGATTCGTGCAGTGGAAGACTGCAATGTATATGTGGGAACACTAGATACTTTTATAGAAGAGAGAGAAAGTACTACAGAAACAGAGCCATATCTTGGTGGGAAAATAGATGGAAAAGACAAGAGTCCTGAACTTGGGTTGTGGGAATTGGATCTAAGGTCTGAGTTTCCTCTGCTATTCGTCCCACACAAAGAAACTCGGACTAAGATTCCTCATTCTGAAAAGATTGAGAAATGTTCAGGTAATTTCTTTTTCTCATATAGTGTATTTGGTTGCTGTTTGTTAAGATATTGTTGGAACCATAACCTAAATAGCAAAACTACAGGTTGTGAAGGACGAGGTGAGCTTCCATGTCGCACTTGTAACCCAGGTCAAGCACCTGGGCATTACAAAGAAAATCAAATGACTGAGTGCAATGTCTGCTATGGGAGGGGCCTTGTTGCTCATAGAGATGGATCTGATACAATGTAAGCTGATTTTCACCATCCATTTAAACCTAGGCTTGTTTACTACTACCTCATTAGAATACAACTGATTCCGTCATTGATGATGTGATTAATAAGCCTCTATGGTGGTTGTTGAGTTCACTTGGATCAATTATTTTCCTCTTATGTTCCTGCAGATGTAAGAAATGTAATGGCAAGGGAAAGCTTCCATGTGTTACTTGTGGTTCCCGTGGACTGATGAAATGTGAAACTTGCGAAGGACGAGGTTCTCATCTTACCCGCAATGTTGCCACCGTTAGATGGTAAGTCAACTTGTTTCACCGCCAATGATAACCATACCTAGTTTATCTTTCTAATTTTTATGTTAAGCATATATAACCATGCATAGTCGAAGAACAAAAAGATACAGTTATTTTCAACAAGTGCAAGATTTAAAAGAAAAGAGGGGTGTACTTTTTCATGCTAGCTAAATCGATCTGGCATATCCAATTAGAGTGACATGACATTCAAATTGCTGAATGTACAGGAAAACACTTTCAACCCGAAAAGTAAGTGCCACAAGCGGTGCAGCATCAGTTCCAGATGAGGTCTTTCACAGAGCCAAAGGGATACAACTCTGCAACATACAGGCATATCAATGCACACCTGCCTTTTTCGCAGACTCTTACTTCCTAAACAAATTCTCCTCAGATGTTATTGCAGAACGAGCCCATGTTCCTCCAGCAGCAAGAATAATTTGTGAGAGGCATATCATCTCTGTTGTTCCCGTGACTCGTGTTACTATGGCCAAAGGAAACCTGTCCTTCAGCTTTTACATTATTGGAGTTAGTCGAGAGGTATACCTAAAAGATTACTATCCCTCAAAGTTCTGTTGGGGACTCTGCCCATGCTTCGAGTGGCTGAAGCTATAGCTTGATTAAACCTCTCCCTTATACTCAAGAAAGCTCAGATACTGATATTTGGTTGAATATGATGGACAGTTTGGTAAACTTGTTCTTTCTCTTGTACGTATGTTTGTTTTTGTAATATTACTTTATCGAATGTATGTCATCAAAGCTTTCTTTACCTGTCAACTATATCATCTTTTGAGGGATACGAATTAAGAGTGCCTTTTGACTGAACCAAAATTTGACAAATACTCTCCTGAAGTCATCAGAGGAGAGAGTGCAAGCAGTCCGCGGCATAATCGACAGGGCAGCAAGACCAAGCAAGCAATTTAAGGGTGTATTCTTTGACGGTGAATTAACTAATAAAAGCTTAAGATAAAGCTATTGTACTTTCTCAGGGTTAGTGTTTGAGCTTTGAAGAGTACAAGGAAATGATTCATTTCAATGAAGAACAAAAGGGTTTTGGCCAATTGTGCTTTTCCCCAAGTTGTCTCCACTGTCCAAATTTTTTTCATCCAAACAACTTTACTCCCAGAACTTAATAAAACGCATATTTTCCTGATTCCCAAAACCAAAACTCCTAAAGACCCAGTGAGTTTAGGCCCATTAGTAAAGAGGAATGATTTTACATGATTAGATTTCTGCATGAAGCCGGTATCTAACGATAGAAAGTAGCCAGTAGTTCAGGCTTCTATTTTCAATTGGCGGGTAATTTTTAGAAACATCTTACCAAGGCGGTTTATCTCATTATTGCTGGGTGTTTCTGTACTTGGGGTTGCTTTCCTTATTGCTGTAGCTAGTTGATTCCTAACTTGGTTCTCTATTTGTTTCTTAAGATTGGTGGGTTGCTTATTTTTAGAGCTCAGCAGCCTATAAATACTCTTCTCCAGAACTTGTGAGAAATATAATTGAATTCAATCTAGTATTAAATTTCTTAACTCAGGTGGCTAATCCTTGATCAAATTTATCATTGGGGTTCTTCTGTTTGGTGCTGAATCCTATCAATTTCCAAAACTATGACATGGCAGCAACATACGATTACAACACTTATCTGGCTAACACCAATGCCTACCCTCAGTCAGATCACAACACTGATTCGGATAACACCAGTGCCTACCCTCCTTAGTCAGATCTTTGGGGCGATGAAGAGGTGGTTGACGTACATCCATATTACAGTACTCATTCCGAAGATGATTCTGTTGATTCTGATGATTCGCGTGTGCGAAGGTTTGGCTTACAAAGTTGTGATACAATTGCTAAGAAGAAGAAGAAGAAGAGCAAAAATAAAGAATGTCAGCAGTGGTTGGCTTCCTGGTGTAAGGGAACTGGAAGCCCCCCCAAAACTGGCCAGTTTTGTTTGGATTACTATGTATCTACAGATGGGTATTTTAGACAAGGAAGAAAAGGAGGACATGGAGTTATAATTCGGGACAATGGTGGTAAACCGGTTGTTGCTTCAGCTTTTACTTCTACAGAAGCAAAATCTTTCCTTTATCACCATGTGAAGGCTTTGGCTGTAGGCGTCGAACTTGCAGTAGAATATTCTCTAGAAGACATTCAATTGTTTTGCAATGAAAAATATGTTGCTCGGCTTGTTAACAGCGCTATCAGGTCATCAGTGAATGGATGTACAACGCATCCTAAAGAACATTTTGATGTTATCTGTAAGAGGTGTATGAAGAATAGCCTAAAAAGTGATTACAAGTTGGTTTTCCCTCTCCTAAAGAGTATAGCAGCGGCGCTACTCGAGTTCGTTGTGCCAGTGCATGTCGACAAAGTTCCAAGAGATCTTAACAGAGCTGCAGATTATTTAGCGAAGAATGGTGCACCCGGGATGGAGGTGCTGTGTCCTTCTGGGCTTCCAGATGAATTGAAGGAAATTCTCTGCGAAGATTATGAGTCCGAATGTTATGGGCTGCCTGTTTGTCCAGCTTAATCAAGATGGGTTTCCAGACGAATCCAAGGAAATTCTGGGCTTCGTCGGTGGTGGTGGCTGATCAGCCTGATCTTTACCGTTAGACTGTAAGTCAGCTTATATAATAACCATTCATAGTCGAAGCGCAGAAAGTTATGCAGATCCAATTAGAGTGACATTCAAATTGCTGCATCCTGCATGCACAGGAAAACACTTTCAACCTGAAAAGTAAATTGTGGAGGAGGTCTTTCACAGAGCCCAAGGGATACAACTCTGCAACAATGATATGTATTTTTTTTTTTTTTTTTTGTAATATAATATTACGATTGTTGAACCTGTGTCATCTAAGAAATTTTTCGAATGCTTCAAAAAAAAAAAAAAAAAAAAAAATCTTTCGAGGGAATAAAAACGTAACTATGAATTTCAACTTATGATTGAACCAAATTTGAGACATACTTTGCGCAACCTACCTCTTACATGTATTGTGGTTGTTATCACGCCGGTGCAAGCAGTCCGCAGAATCAACAGGGAAGCAAGACCAAGCAAGCAATTTAAGGGTGTATTCTTCAACAAAAATGATGGCCAGTTGTGACGGGTCTTTTCAGACGTCTGTCACAAAAAACAGTCAACGGAGGCGGGCTTCGTTGTCACCACTTCCTCCCCGTCACATCTGCCTGACCTACTGTGACGGCATCCAGCCAACGGAGGCGGGCTTCGTTATCACCACTTCCTCGCCGTCACATCTGCCTGACCTACTGTGACGGCATCCAGCCAACGGAGGCGGGCTTCGTTGTCACCAGAAGTTTAATATTTTGACTGGTCAATATGGGGCATGTTTTCGCGACACTCTAACTGAAATATAGAAAAGATAAATCACTTCTCAAAAAAAAACTCTCTCTCTTCTCAGTCCCTCTTCACTCTTCAGAAACCTATCGGAGATATGAAACCTAGATTTTATTCTTCCACTAATTATGTGTATCAATCACTTACTTCGCTAGGGTTCCGATTTCCTTCACAAAGAATATAAATCTATGTTGGAGCAATGACTTTTACGGATCCAGATTTGTCACTAGAAAAGCTATCGATTGGTTAATGTTTTGTTCGATTTGAACCATCTTTTGATTCTTAAAGATCTGGTTTGTTCGAATTGAACCATCTCCTTCTAAATCGTCTTTTCATGTGGAGTTGGTCTTAAGTTGATTGAATCAATTTCGGAAGTCTACGAAAACCTAATTTTGGAATATTTTTTTAAATTATTTATTACATGGTAATTTCTTATATTTCTTGTTTCACTAGTTGGATTCTCATTTCAACAAAATTTAGATGCCCTAAATCTGTAGGTTAAATTTATTTATTTATTTATTTTAAAAAGAGAAATTACATTATGAACTAGAATTATACATGGATATGTCCTATATGGAGGAATTACATTATTTATTCTGTAGGAAATTTTTTGATTCATTAGAGAGACATGATTTAGTCAAAAGACGTACAAAGAATTTGAAGTGATTTTAATATTTTTTTTGAGAAATCATCTTAAGAGTGAATTGATTTGGTCTAAGAGTGGGATTTTAAGTACTAATCACTAATGGTATTTTACTGTTGTTGAAATGAAGGTTGGTGATGCAAATGTGGATAGTTCATAATGTTAATTGAATCCAGAAGATATGGTTTAGATGGTGACAAAGAGCATCATGTACTCATTTATGTTAAGTTCTTTTTGATTTTTCTATTCTACTTTGGATTACAAGGTGGTGATTCTAGAGGAGGCTTTGGTAGGTTCGAACTTCCACCAGTTCCTGATGAACTTGTTCCTAATTATGACCTTTACAGCGATAGTATTAGTCACGTGTACGGCGGCATACCTTTTATACAAAGCCATGCTCCATGGAAGCAAGAATATCCAGAAGAGTTGCCTCCTTTCTGATGCTTCCAACAATTTTCCTGTTGCTGCTTAGGATCTCAATGAATGATTGTTTCTGAAATTAGGATTAGATTAGATATGTATAATATAGTAACAAGGAAGAGATCGAGTATGTTAACAATTTTATTGGCCTAGCTATTTCGCAACCATCTTCTTAAAGAAGTTTAAAAACTAGTGTAGATTTATTATGACAATTGTTGCTGCATGCTAAGATGATAATCTTATAGCATTTTTATTTGTACCTCCAGTTGTGGTGATTTTCGATGTATTTTACTGTAGGAGTCGTCATGCTGTCAATAGGGAACGGTTGGCCTAATTTATCCCCTGTGCAAAACATTTCTGCGATGGAATCAGTCATTCACTATATACTGTGTTATTGATGTTACATGGCAAACGAAGGATTTGGTTGAGAGTTATGTTGATGTGGCGCTGAATCTAAGGATTTGAATACTTAGATTTGTTCTTAATACTCAGTGTTCTAGTCTCTTTGATGTGGCGCTGTTTGACTAGCGATTTTGAGAGTTATGTTGTGTTTTGTTAGATTATCTTTTTATTCTGGTTGTTATTTTGTCCGATTGTCATCAAACCTAGTCTGCAGAATTTACTAGGTGATGTTTTTGTTCTTTAGACTATTAGGATATGTTATTTATAATTTTGCTGTAGTTTTACTCTACTCATGATTTGCTGTAGTTTTACTCTACTCATGATTTACATTTATGAATATTCATTGGTCTAGTACAGGAGAAACTCACGCATTGAATGATTACATGAAGCCATGTCTCTCTGTTTTGCTTCTGCAGCTTAACCATAGTACTTAGCCCAGTGCAGTGTGCATTATTTGCATCGCTCCTGGTTACTTGCTCAAAATTTGGATAATTCTTATCATGATTCATTCCTGAAAAATCTGATTGTTTGCTCTTTTTTGTAACAGGCTGAAGGTCTTATAGTTGAGCTGAACCTCTCGTTTTTTATGATTTAGTAGTGCAATTCTGCGGGATTATTCCCAGGCATCTTTCAGTAATGCAAAAGCAAAGGTACTGTAATCATCTTTATTAAAGTGCACGAGATCTAAACTTATTTGTGTCAATTTTCTATTGTAAAATTGCTTGCTGTTTTAGCTCTGGCTTCTGGTTAAACCCCTGACATGATATATTTTATACATAGGCTGGCTTTTTTTACTTACTTTTCTTAGTTCTTTCCCCTCTCATGTGTTACTGAGTAACTTACCCTCACTTTCTTTTCTTTGTAGTGTGTGTCCTGAAGAAGTCAGAGAGGCTGTGTCATCTCTGATGTTCGTTGCGGTAAGATTTGCAGATTTGCCTGAATTACGTGACCTCAGACAAATGTTTACCGAGAGATATGGGAATGATGTTGAACCCTTTGTGAATCAGAAGGTGATGTGCTACTATACACTTGCGAAAAGAATCATAGTCCTCTGTTTAAATTACCTTAAGCTTCTAATACTAAGCTGATGATTTTTTTTTTCCTTCCTGCGAACAGTTCAAAGAGAAGTTATCATCAACCCCGCCTACAGTAGATCAGAAGCTGCAGCTGATGCGTGATATTGCCAAAGAATACTCTGTAAAATGGGACTTCAAGGATTTTCAGCTTAAGCTTTCGAATCCTGACGTTCCTGTAAAAGTAAGCCTACTACCTTTTCCTTTCAAGAAGTTTTTAGTTGAGGAAATTAAAATCTATACTGTAGTTGTACCTATGGCAGATATCCCGTAAAGAGAAAAGTAATGACATTTAACACTTTATATCTTAATCAAAATACTCTAGCATATCTTCTTATGTGTGTATCTTCACATGCCTTGTATGTGTGAATTCTATTGAGCTTTGGCAACCAAGGGGAACTACAACCATATCAGGGCCAAATCCTCAAGTCTAAATCTAGTTTACCGAGAGCATATCTATCATGGTTACCAGGAAAATAGTCCTTGCAAGAAAATTATGAGTGAGATACTCTCATGGTTACCAGGAAAAAGCAGTCGGTGATCTGTTAGCCTCCACTGAATACACTACACACCTTACCGGGACTATAGCTGTATGCAACCAATGGTACTCTGCCATGTGTTCGATGAGCTATATTTTACTGTTTTTGCTACGGTTAAGGATACCGACAAAAGGGAACGAGTCCAAGATTAGATTTGCCCCTGTTTTATCCCTATTTAATAACGAACCATTTCCTTTGAATCATTCATTCATTTGTTTTCCAGATCTTCTTCTCCCACTCTCAAAGTTATGTTCTAATTATTTCCCGCAGAGGTAATTCTTCTCCTTTCCTTTCTCAGAATTTCATATTTTAATTTTCGTTTCTGCAAATTTCATTTCTCATTGTTAATTGTGAATGAATTATTAACTTTGATTTCAGTTATTTATGCATGATTTTAATTGTGAATGAATTGATTACATTGTCATAGAGTTTTGTTTTGAGGTTCTTTTTAGAGTATTGATTTCATAAAATTGTCCTTGCAAGCAAATGGTCAGTTCTGCAATTCAGTCCATCTTTCTTGCCTGGGTATGTCATGGTGCTAAACAAACTGTACACTGTGGTCGTGTTCAAATTGGCAGTGTGTCTAGGATAAATTCCAGAGCTATGTGGTTGTATTTTCAGGAATGCTTCTCTTGGGTTGTGTCAGTGCGGGAAAGAAGACTTGAAGGCCATCCAAAACGGCCAATGGAAATGGTTTGATGTCACCTTATGAGAAAGATAAATTCTGACTTCGGCATCATTTTAATGTAAAGCAAGATCAAGAAGCTAGGTAGTTTTTTAATTTTAAATTTTTTTACACCTTGGCATTATATTGGAATTTGACTCAAAATTTTGGAATCTTTGTTGAGCTTGTTTAATTGATAGAAATTGATGCAATGAAATTCTGAGTTTTGTTATGGATTGTAAATTTGTGTGGCTACCAATAGGTATTTGATTGTAGCAATGAATTGGGTCGAAATATATAATATGGCAGCGGAAACCAAAAATATCATCTTTTTCTACCAGTTATTTTGCAACGGTGTATATGCGTTCCAAATGTTCTTATTTGTGACAGAAAATGCCGTCCCAATATAAAGTCAAATGTGACGAGAAGAATGCCGTCAGCAAAGCCGTCGCATATACTGTCGCAAATATCTATTGCGACGGCACCTAATGTGACAGAAATTTCTCCGTCACAAAACACCAATTGTGACGGAAAAGTGATCTATTGTGACAGATTTTGACCGTCCCAATAGGACATCATTTTTGTAGTTGTCGGTGAATTAACTAATAATAAGCTTAAGATAAACTTTCTCAGGGTTAATGTTTTTTTTTTATAACAAATTACCTTTTCATTAATAGAAATTCAAGGATACAATGGGTTTAAGATCGACAGTACGAAAATACAAAGAAGCATACAGTAAAAGTACAATTCCGAGAAATCCGACAAGAGAAAGAGAAGGATTACCTGTGTAGACCAAATACAAGTATGAATGAGAACCGAATAAATTGGAGGAGTGATGGTTTTTCTCGGAAATTAAATTCCAACCATTAAATTTTTTTTTTCTTCTTAGAAAGATGTACTCCCAAAGTAGGAGTGATTTGCTCAAATCTCTTAAACCTAGTCATGAAGCTTCCGTCATCAAAAACAATGTTGATGAAGTTTCCGTCGCCGGATAATGCAATGATGAAGATTCTGGTTAAGTTTCCGTCTCCGGAGACAACAAAGATGATGATTTCGTCGTTGGAAAGCTTTGCTAGTGATCTATAAACCCAATAAAGTTACCAAGAACAGCCATTAAAGCCAAGATAAACCACTATAAAAGAGAAGATAAAACCACCAACATGGTGTAGATAAGAAAACATAATAAAACTAACACAAAACCTAAATCAAGCTAAGAAAATAGTAAAGATTGAAAGAGCCTGCTCAGATCCATCCCTAAACGGACCAGATCTGAGCAGGAAGATTTGCCGGCGTTGGGTTTCCCCCCCTGTTAGCAGAGTGATAGAGAGGACAGAAAACATTTATGTTGTTATGGAATGGAAGAAACCGAAGGCTTAGTGTTTTGAAGAGTACTAGGAAATGATTCATTTCAATGAAACAACAAAAGGGTATTAGCCAATTGTGCTTCAAATATTGTGCTTTTATAAGCACAATAAGGGAACTATTGGTCCCTAAGTTCTCTATATTGTCCAAAAAAATTTCATCCAAAAAACTTTACTTCGAGAACTTAGTAAAACACATCTTTTCCTGGTTCCAAAAACCAAAACTCCTAAAGACCCTAGTGAGTTTAGGCCCATTGGTTTTGTAATACATCTTCCAAGATCATAGCTAAATTACTCGCAAATATAATGAAAAGCTTGTTGGATAAGGTTGTTTCACCGTATCAATCGGCTTTTCAATCTTCTAGGAAAATTCCGGACAACATTGTTGTTGCTCACGAGATTGTGCATTCAATGAAGAAAAAGAAAGGGAAAGTTGGGTGGTTGGGTGTAAAAATTGATATGTCGAAGGCTTTCGACGTGGTCAGTTGGGAATTTTAAAATAAAACCCCTTTTGCATTCGGTTTTAGTCAAGACTGGTGTGACTTGATTTTTTCCAGTGTGTTTCCACTACCTCTATAGCGGTGCTGCTGAATGGTAAACCGGGTCAGTTTTTTAAACCTATTAGAGGAGTAAGACAGGAAGATCCTTTATCTCCCTATCTTTTTTTTATTCTTTGTATGGAAGTTTTTTCAATACTGATTTTGGCTAATGAAGCCTCGAAACATGTTCATGGTATTCAAATGACTAGGAATAGTCAGCCAATTTAGCATCTTCTTTTCGCCGATGATTGTTTGATTTTTGCTAAAGCCGACTTAGGGGAATGTTGTAACCTTTTAAATATTATTAAACAATTTAGTAAAGCCTCCGGTCAACTAATAAACTTCAACAAATTGGGGTTGTTTTTTTAGTAAAAAGGTTCACAGAGGCATCAAAGAATGATGAGCAAATTGCTTAAAATCAAAAAAATAAATATTAAGGATGCTTATTTGGGAGCTCCTCTTTTTGTTGATAAATCTAAACTCAAAATCTCTGATGTCTTAATTGAGAAAATAGAGAACATAATTCAAGGATAGAGGAGTAAAATTCTTCCCCGGGTTAGTAGGATGGTTTTGATTAAACATGTTTTATCTAGTATTCTTACATTTAAAATGAGGTGTTTTCGAATTCCTAAGAAGATTACTGAGAAAATGAACGACATTCAAAGAGAGTTTTGGTGGGTAAGGATTCCAATTCTAAAGGTGCCCATATAAAATATTATGCTTTTCTTTGCAAACCAATTGCACGAGGTGTACTAGGATTTAGAGACATCGGTAAGGCCAACCTTTCTATGCTTTCTAAGGTAACTTGGAAACTATTGGATGAACCTGATGCTTTATGGGCAAAAGACCTTAAGGCCAAACATTTACCAAAATGTTTTGTCTTTAATGCAAAGCCGACCAAGGCGGGTTCTTGGATTTGGTCTTGTATTAAGAAAGTTCTCACTCTAGTTAGACAACACTCAATTTGGGAAGTTGGTGATGGTTGTTATATTGATATAAGAAATGATTGGTGGATCCACGACTTAGAGGATGAAAAGACGATGGTACCCAAATTCACCACAATCTTTAATATATCCACCTATAAGTCCTCTTACCGAAAGTGATTGTCTATGGAAAAAGTCGAGACAATACGACAAATCGGTATTCACACTTTGTGTCCATGGATACGAGATCGAGATAATACAATAATCAAAGTGTGATTACTTGATAATAGGTTCGGACTTAACCAAACTCTATAGTATCACTATAAAGTAATACATAGTTAAAGTTTGTGTGATTTACTTTAAATTATAATAATAACAATTATAATTGCGCAAAATAAAAATAAATGACACAACAAGGTTTTATTAACGAGGAAACCGCAAATGCAGAAAACCCCCGGGACCAAGTCCAGAATTGAATACTCTCATAATTAAGCTGTTATACAAAATCTAAACCAACTTCGTATAGTTGAGACCAAGCAACTAAACCTAGCTCACTTAGTTTCTTCAGTATATATCATGCGCTTCCGACATTCAATAAGTGCACGTACTAAAACAATTCGTTTGGATCGTATTCCAAACAGTAAAGGAACAACAAATCTGTTTGGTAACAGCTCTATTGATTCTTTCCAGATAAAGATATCTCAAGTCATATGCAAAGTCTTTTCTGTTTAAACAAGTAAACTCCTTTTCCAGGTTAGATCAATCCAATCTCCATTACCGAAGTAATAAGATTCGGATTTGTAACAATCAAATAGAACTCTAGAGATCTATTAGGTGTTACCGATCTCACGTAACTAATCAATCAAATAAATCTGATTCTAGTTAGTTCCCAGCCGATCAAGTTTTGTGCTATACAAAGATATGAGAAACCAATAAGAAATCTTCTTCATCTTCAAAATTTCTTTAATCTTCAATTAAACCTGCACAACACCACTTGAATCTCTTGTGATCAATCACGCACAAAGTGGAGTCTGTTAATAATGGATTATCACAAGATGTCTTTAGATCTACAAACAGTTCTAAAGATCTCGTCGACACTTTGATCTAGTTTGAGTGAATCTTATATCAGAAGAGAAGATTCTCAAGAATAAACAAACTAGGTGCAATCAAAGTTCAACAACCGATAGTCAATCAAATCAATCGAAAACTAATAAAGTGCAATTATTTAGTTTCCTACCAAAGGTACCCGTAGAGCTTCTTGATCCCACAAAAGTATTTAAACGAGCGGTCGTAAGAGATTTCGCCTAATTAGGGTACTTTCCTCTCCAGATAGACGGCTCCACCAGAAACAACAAAAATATGAAGTTTGCATGGCTCTTAGGATAGTTTGCTAAAAAAATGCAAACTTAGGTATTTATAGACCAATGATGTTTGGACACCAAGGAATTTCCAAAACCGAATATTCTCAAGATATGCAATAAATGTCCACAATCGGGTTTATTAATTAAATACTATAATAGAGGCCCAACAAAAATACCCTCACCCAAAATAAAAATAGCCTCCCCTAAAAATCTCGGATTGTTAGATTACTATAATTCCCTTCAATATATTTCAGTATCAGAACGTTACGGAACATTAATTTCCAATTCACCCATTACTTATCATCTCTCTCTCTCTCTCTCTCCTGCTTCTTCTTCTCCAAAATTTGAAACCGCCGCTCATAACTGAAGAAATCCAAAAATCAAAAACTGAATCATCATTGTAACTGAATCAAACCGTCAATCTATAGAAACTTCGAATCGATCTCATTAGAATCATTTTTAGTTTCAAAAATCAAAAAATATGAGAAGAAATGATAGAAAACTAGGGTTCACTGAGTTTGAAAATTCAAACACAAGATTCAAAAAGGTAAACACGATTTTCATCTTCTACTTACTTTTATTGGTGAAGATTTTGGTTTCGAAGATGATTTTTTAAGGTTTTGATTTCGAGTTTGATTTTCAATTTCTGGAAGAAAAAAATCGGATGTATGATTTGATGTCGATTAATCGTTTCAAATCGACATCAAATAATTACTGCTACTAGACACTGTGATTTGGTTTGGGATATAATTAGTTTGGTATTAATTGTTTTTTGTTTGATTTTGATTTTAGGTTAATCTGATTTCAAAGTTGTAGTTGCAGTTGATAAAGGTAAGAAAAGTAATTTCAAATTATTGTATTCTTTGTGTGTGTGTGTTTATCAGTATTTGCATGATAATTATACAGTCGTTGTTTAGAGTTGATGATTATGCAAAACAAGAAGTTAATGTTCTCTGAATGTGTGTTCTTCAGTTGATGTTGATGCTAAATGCTACACCATAGATAAGGTCAACAATAGGAGTTGGTCCCATAGAATTTTGTGGTGTATGAGTTGTAATCTAAAATAATAGCATGTCGATTCTACAAAAAAATTAGATGAATAATATTTAGAGTTGATCCCATAAAATTGTCTAAACAACGAAAGTTGACAACAAATAAATGTTATTGTAAGTGATTTTATTACTTAGAAGTAAGGCTATATATGAACAAGTTATTATAATTGTTGTTAGTGATTGTAAATGAATGCATTAAACTAATAACTTACAAAATCATGTTATGTAATTTTTGTTTTGGTTATAGAAGAATTTTTTTTGAGGTTTGTTCTCTTTCATGTAAGGATATATATGGATAAATTGTGGTAATTCTTGTTATAATTGTAGTTGTTGGTGTCAACAATAGTAGTTGATATCATATTATACCAGTAACATGGTTCAACAACAGAAGTTGATCTAATTGATGGGATCAACAACAGTAGTTGATGCCATAAAAATGAAAACCAACTATAATTATAAAAGAAAAATGAGATCAACAATAGTAATTGATCACATAAAACTGAATCAACAATAGGATTTGATACCATTTGATGGTATCAACAACATAAGTTATACTAGTAAAATGTTGTCAACAACATGAGTTTATCCCATTAGATAGGATTAACAACATGAGTTGATCCCTTTTTACTAACTATTCAACTGTTATTGTTATGTTATTTAATGAATAAGAATGCTGACTATATTACTGTTATTTGAAATATAGCAATCAAATGAGGAGATCACCGCGAATAAGACAGAAGAATCAAGAATAGGATCAACCGAAACATATTCTGAAAGATATACGAAACAAACGGAAGAAACTATTGGAAGAAAAATAGCAACGGGTTGAAAGAAAGACAAAGCATAAAAATGACCAACAAAATGAACAAGTCAAAGCAACAATAAGAACAGAAGACAAACAAGAAGATCCAGAAGAAGACGAATCGCAGGAGATTGTAAAAGTTAAAGCAACAAAAATAAATAAGGACAACAAGAAGAAATTAGATGATGAACAAGAACCAAAGGTGAAGAAGAAGAAGAACAAGAAAAAGAAGAACAAGAAGAAGAAAAATGAAGAGGAACCATCAGGTAAAAAAAACAAGAAGATGATAATTGAAGAATTAGAAGAACAAAATGAAGAAGAATCAGATGAAAACAAAAGTAACCGAAGATGCGAAGCCGAAAAAGGAACTCAAAGGAAACAATATTGAGTTGTGTTTTTAAGCTGCCATATCATTAAGTTGTTTAACTATTAAAAATAAATAAGTCAATGTTGAGTTGCATGTATGCAGGTAGGCCAAAGGCGAACGAAGTTACATTCAAAGGAGGTCTCATTCCATTGGTTGAAATGGAGAGTTTTCTATACAAGCTGTTTAAAGTAGAAGAAGGAGGAAATAAGAAGAAACCAATCCTTGCAAAAGCACTGAAGACAATTCCTTTCTCGGACTTCTTCAACATATTCTACATAGCAGACAATAACATTATAGTGACTCCTAAATGGTTAGAAGAATCAATCTTGTAATACAACTGTTGCTTAGTGGATTTAATAAAGAAACGAAGAATATCGCATTTGGAGATCCAAAAAAAGGAGAAGAATTATACAGAGTGCTCTCTGGATGTAAGGGAATTTGCGTTGATCTTCAAAATTAGAAAAATTATAGAGAGTGAATATGTCAAGAGCAAATTCAAATCAAGGCACCAAGGTGAATGCAGAGAATATTGAATACCAAGTTCAGACTAGAGAAAGAGACATATTGTAAGGATAAAATAACTAAGACTGAGGTTGAAAACAAACTAAGAATTGCAACTGAAGATGAGTCTGACTCGGAGTATTTTGTCAGACTTTTTTCCATGTGGGTGTGTGCAGTTCTTTTCTTCCCTGATTCGGGAATAACAATCTTTGTAAGGAAATGGTTACATCATGTTCTACAAATGGATAAAGTGCCATGGCCATATCACATTGTAGATTTTTTTATTTCAAACATCTCAAAACAAAAAGGAAAAAAGGGATTGTTATCAGATGCACTACAATGCTACCGGTAAGTAAAAGACATTTATATCAAAGTAAAATATTTATATTTGTATATAGTACAATGTTGCATGTAGTATGTAAAAACTAACCTCTTCCATTTCTCTGCATCCAGTATTGGTTCTGTGAACACACTGGGAAATACATCGAGAAGAGGTCAGGGTTTTTAAATCAGAACTCTGAGATTCCTAAGATGGAACCAACACACATTGTTCAAGAAACTTCGCAATGATTTTGGTGAAAAGGCTAGAGAGGGAATAGACATGACTTGGTTTGAGCATAAGGCAATTTTTTTCTTACTCTCTTTAAATTTTCTAGTACAAAATACTGATTTTTTGTATGTAAACAATGGAAGTTGATCCCAACAAATGGATCAACAACCAAAGTTGACACAAAATTACTGAAATCTACCGCAGAAAAGATTGATTATGCACATTTTTTTTTTGTATCTATGTATTTAAATTAGAGCTGGTTCAGATTAGGATTTGGAAAACAAGTGTGATTATAGATGATAGAGTTAAAGAAATGATACCGAATTGCAATCTGAAATGTATTACATATTTTGTGTATCAACAATGAAAGTTGATCCCCAATTAATGAAATCAACAACCAAAGTTGGCATAGTATCCGAAATGTATTATAGATTTTGTGTATCAATAATAGAAGTTGATCCAATTGTATGGACTCGACAACAAGGTTTGCTCAATAGCTGAAATGTACCCCAGTTTGTTTGTGTCAACAATGGAAGTTGATCACCAATGAATGTGATCAACAACCAAAGTTGACATCATATCTAAAATGTACTCCACTTATATATAGATGCAATTTCATATACATTCCAGTGCGTGCACTTATTGAATGTCGGAAGCGCAGGGATACAAAAGAACTACGAGAGCCTAAGTACACATACCCGTACGCATACTGGCGAAGGGTTTGGGTCCGGGATTTGGTGGCGCGGATCAATGGAGTATCCACGCCGCCCTACCTATTCAGTGGAGCGGCAAAATCATCATCAAAGTCATCCATGTAAGCAGGTCTTTCATCCACATCCTTATCTGCACTAGATGCTCAAGGATTTCAATCCCACTGTAACTTATGAATCTTGCTCTCCTTCTTTTTAGAGTATCTCTCTGCTTTTTTCTTTCCCAAGGCTATTAATTAATTGAAGTTTTACCGTAGATGCTTCCAAGTTGTTATATATCTTTCAAGTATATATTTTTTTTTTAATTCTGACAACATATTTTGCAACGTACATATATGTTGCTTAAATTATTTTAAACGTTGCTATAGCTCAAATTAAAGCAAAGGATGAAGCAACAAATGAAACGTTGCTTTCACTAATTTTGTCACGATCCTAATTTAGTTATCGGAGGGACACTGTAAGTAGAAGAATTTATTTCAATAGTATATCAGCAATTTTAATACATTAAACAGATATATTCTTTTAATATTATTCGCATGATTCCGTAGATTTGTATACTGAGGAGGACAAGGATGAGATCCATCAAGATATTTTTGGATTTTGAATTTTCGAATAACAAGTAATAGAAGGTTTTCCATGTGAATGAATCTTTGAATATTCCGCAGTATTGGTCTTTCCCTGATCCACATCTTTGTGTAAATATTGTGTGGCTCCGTAAGTTATAGAATACCTTTGTTACTCTTCTAGAACTTCTTGTTTTTCAGTGGACCTCTTGGGATCTTGCTTAGAACCTTTTCGTCAAATACCACATATTGTTTCTTCAACTCATGCAGAGCTTTCTCAGCAAAGGTATCAACTTGTTTCAAACAAAATAATTCTAAAACTTACATACAACCCCGTCTCGTCGAGGATACGGTCACACTTAGCATGTATAACAAACCTTTGAACCCCTAGTTCTCCTTAGTGGACAAGTTTTAGTCTCGTGAAGGTTTACAAGAGGTGAAACTACAAAACCTTTTTCTACAAATTCTAACTCTCTGATTTCATGTTCAATGAAATTTGAAGCTTCTCCATACTCTTATGATACTTTATATGATGAATTTGAGATGTTTAAACCAAATTCATGCTTGTTTCTTTTGATTTTGATTCTAGGGTTCATGAAACAAGCTAGGGTTATTCTCCACCACTATGTATCCTTCAAACCTCAATTTAATGAGGTAATTTAATAAATTTTGGGTTGTTAAAACCCATCTTTCCTTCAAAAAAATAATCCCGTGGGGACAGATTTTCCTTTGTCGCACCTCACTCGGGGGATATTCCCCCTCGTGAAAGATATATTAAGGGTACAATGTGAGAAAAAAAAAGATTATTCCCAAAAAATACTTTGCTTACTATATTGCTCACTGGTTTGCAGGTTCATGAAGATTTTGTTGATCCGGTTACAGAAGATGAGATGTTTTTGATTGACCTGTCAGTACCAGCACGAGAATTGGAAGCAAAGAGGCGGAGGAATGAGAAACTGGCAGAAGAAAAATTGTATCCTGAATGTGACAAGCAGGAAATAACTTATCAAAGAAGGGGCCTAGCAAAGATATTGATGAGCAACATAATCATGAAGAAAATTATTGACAATAACAAGGACAAGATTCAGTTACAGTCTGCAGATAAAGAAAGACTTGGAAATATTGCTAAACAAGTGAAAGAATGGAAAAAAAGGAAGATACATGTCCAGAGAGCAAGAGCATAGGGTACTCAACGGGAATTCAGAAGAGCAACCTAATATTTATTAGAGACTGAATTAACTCAAGTGGATAATACAAGTGGAGAACCATTTGGAAAGGAGAATGAAGCTGACTTGAATATAGAAGAAGAACAAGAATCAAGTCAACTGACGTTGTCACTGTCATATGTAGGTCAAAGTGATTTGGAAAAAAGCTTTCAGAAGGGTTTTCAAAGTGTACTAAATATCCAGGTACATCCTATAGTGATAGATCACTTGGCAAACTGGAAGATGGGATTCAATGCAAGAAGAGAATAAAAAAGAAGACAACAAGCGAATCTTCATATAACTAATGTGATTGCAGAGATTGGTAATTCAGTTGAGGAGAATGAAGTCAAAGAAGGAGAAAGAAGTACAAACATGCAGGAAGCGGAGATTGTGGGAGATGTAGTTGTTTATTTAGCTCCTCCAATTAACGTTATACTTCCAGAAAGATTGTATTATATCGCTACAGGTTCTATTTTAACTCAGTTGAAGAAGTAATCAATTTAAAAGACATATTAGTTAAACTAAGAATTGGATGCAAGTGTGTTTATGTTATGCATAGTTTGGATTATCTATTGATTTGTTATGGATTAATATTAGTATTAGTTTGGTCTACTGATTTCTATACATCCGTAATGAATGAAAATGAGTGAATGTTAATATTAAAGATATCAGGTATGTACAACTAATTGATTTCTATACATGCATTTTTTTTATTTATAAAGTGTCAACAATGAAAGTTGATCCATTAAAGCAATGGATCACCAAATAATGAATGATTGGTTTGTTATCAAGATAATGAGTGTTAGCATTGCAGGGTATTTACAAATAATGGAATTAACTTGTGCATACAGATAAAACCATGCATACTTTTTTTTTTTGAAGTGTCAACAGTAGAATTTGATCCAATAATGTAGGGTAAACAATGGAAGTTGATCCCAAAAACAATGGGTCAACAATGATATGTTGATAATGTTTACATAAGACTGTTTCCTGTTAATCTAATCAGTTTATTTCCCTACAGGTACCACCCCAAGCTTCAGTGAAATCATTGCCGGAATATTTACTCTTACTCCTCCACAATAGATGGAAGATGCTCTGACACAACAAATGGAATATACTCTTACACATAAAATGGAAGAGGGTGATTCTGCACCTACAGATGACAAAGATGTATTAGAAGGCTTAAAGTGATATACAAAGTAGATGAAATTGATGGGACAACTGAAGAGTAAGACGATAATTCTGAAGTGACGCAGAGCCAAAGGAATAAGTGTGACTCTATTACAAGAGCAGTGAAGTATAACACAAGGTCAAGGAAGGCGCCAACTAGATACACACCTTAAGGTAAAGCAAACAAGGGAAAAAAAAGAAAGGAAAGAAGAAAAGAAGAAGAAGAAGAAGAAGAAGAAGAAGAAGAAGAAGAAGAAGAAGAAGAAGAAGAAGAAAAAGAAGAAGGGGAGAGGTGTTGAAGAACCGACAATAATCGACCTCGATGATTACATTGATGTGACGCCACCTGAGCCAACAAAGCTGAAGAAGCTAGAAAAACTCAAACTCTGGAAATCCTGCAACGAGGAAGCGACAGAAAGGTATGTAACTTTGTAACAACCTGCCTATTTATTTATAGTTGTAAACAATCAAAGTTGATGTCGTGGAACATCTGCGAAAAAACGATTGTAATCCAAGTTACGGTTATAATTTCTAATATGTTATGTCATGATAATAATACTTCCATTTGAAAAATAAAGTGAGAGAGCATGTAGCTTTTATTTCAACAATGACGTGGAAGAGATCGTTTATGGAAAGCATATCCAAGCTCTAATGGATGGACAAAACATTAACAGCGAGATTGTTGATTACTACATCAACATGCCGCAATCAAAGATGCAAGATCCAACTAAGCCGAACTACTACAGGAAGAAGCACTTAATTCTGTCTACAAATGCTTATGTAAGTAACGAAAACTCTTAATCTGTCTTTTCAATAACTTGTTACACCAACTTATTTAGGTCTATATTATCGTAGTTAAAATCTTATTTAGGTGAGATGAAATAATTTAGCGTGCTAGGGATGGTTCAAGTATACATGAATAAATGAATGAATTATTTTTAATTTGATAAAACATTTATGATATATACTTGTTGTTATCTAATATCAAAAAAAAAAAAAAAACTAATGTCAAGAATATGATGCAACAACTGATGAGGGGCGCATTAGCTACCAAAGATGCCACAAAAGTGGAGGAATGTGGGATTACAGCTAAGGTAGGGGAGAATTACCCAGTGAATGGCGATGACACATTCCTGCTCATACCAATGTGTCTCCAATAAATGAATAAGAAACCATTCCATTGGGTGCTGATGAGTGCCAAATATTGCATATTCATACACCTTTTCATTGGCACTTAACTCATCTTTCGCGCTTTAAAGTCATATATTATCCCAAATTCTGCATTCTTACCATCTTCAAGAATAAATATTTGTATTAATTAATTTTGTGTTTTTAAGTACTAAATAAAGCTTGGAAGAATTGAGAAGACAAAAGAGAAGAAAGTTGGAAGCGTTGCAACCCGCTCGCGCATCAGTGGCAACCTGTTTACAAATTCATGGGATTAAAAAACCCATGATCCAAAACCCAAGACCCAAATCCATTTCCACCTCACCCCCATTGGATTCTTTCCAAAACATCCACCTCACCCCCATTGGATTCTTTCCAAAACATCCACCTCACCCCCATTGTATTCCATTATATCCATCAATTAAGAAAACATGTTTTGTTTAATTGTTGAGTGGTTGCTACAGTAAATTTCGAATCTAAGTGTTGAGAGAGTTTTTGTGTATAAATAGAGAGGGTTGTTGTGTTGAAAACTCATCCAAGAATAGCTTGTTCATGTTAGTTTATCAAATTTCAATTTTGTTGTAATGTTCTTCATGTTCTAATTTCATTTACTAGGGTTTAGATGAAGCCCTAATCTCATTGGTATGTATTCATATCTTGTATCTTGTTCTTGAAAGTTGAGAATTGTTTAAAGATATAATTTAATCCAAGTTTTTCAACATCTTGCTCTCACAATGTATGCCATGTATCCATTGTAGTTAGAATATCTCTATGTTGATTATGCTACAACTCATGCTTAACCAAATATTGATCTTTAGATTAGTTGTGCTTAATTAGACAATTAATGCTTTGGAGAAATACTTTAGTTGTGATTAAATTATCCATTGGAGAAACACCTTAGTTATACGGTAGACTTGAATCTACTATAAGGACAAGAATAATATTACAAGTTGAATGCATATCATAGGTTATTGGTGGATTTGAATACCCTAGTATCCATATTATCATTGTTTACATATCTTGTTATTTGCATCTTTTACTTTTATTATTTCAGTCACTTGAAAATCATATCGTCGATCGACAAAATCAAACCCCTTTTGGTTACTCTCTGAATCAGGATTTAGAATCAACTTCTACACTCTCCAAGTCTCTGTGGTTCGACCTGTGCTTGCCCTGTGTTGCTTGTCGACACTGTGCACTTGCAGTATACACAATAGTAGGTATCTTTATGAGCCTACCAAGTTTTTGGCGCCATTGCCGGGGAATCGGTAGTGGTGTAGTTCATTTCTCATCTCCTGTCACTATTCATTTTTCATCTCCTGGAACTGTTCACATAATACAGTCCACATATCACTGTAGCATAATCACTGTAGCAGCACAACTATTCACAGTCAATTTTACACTTATTTTTTTTTTTTGTTTTTGCTTTAAAACTTCGAAACCCTAACTACCTCTTTTGAGCTCAACAGGTGCCGGAGTAGCTGTTGTAAAGGCGAAGGAAAGGAAGCGAAAGGAAGTGAAAGAAGTTTTTATTTAAAAAAAAAAAAAAAAGAGTTTATTTTATTGTATTAGGATTCCTCTACTCTTGTAATTTTCTTTTTCTTTTGCACTTTATTTTGGACTTTGGACTTGGACATTCTATTTTTATTTTTATTTTTAAACCCTACAGAAGGGTATTATTAAATATCATTGTTTGCATTTTGCAGAGAAGGACGGTGATTACAATATCACCTCGGCCCCTCGGGTTCGTTCATGACATAAGAGTCGTGGCCCGAGTCGACAACAACGGTTCATCCCCCGTCTGGAACGGGAGGTAAGTTTGTCGAAACACTCGCGAATCCCTTGTTAGCGAGTTACTGTATTCCTTCGTTTGCATATATGTTGAGGAATTGAATACGGCTGCTTTATTTTCCTAGTAAAGGGCAAGGACTGGCCATACAAGATAAGTGTTTGGATTTCATCACCGTTCTCTTCTTGCCCGCCTTAGGAAAACGATACATACGCGAACCTAAGCTTTAAAATTTTGAATAGAACAAGACCTATAAGGTAACGAGCTTAGTAGGAAAGTCATTTGAAAAATATTGGTTACTCTTTAAGCATACTTCGAAGTTCATGACGGTTTCTGTAAATTGAATGCGTGACTGCGCTAGCCTTGTAATACGGTGAGGCCTTGGGTATCAAAGCTCTAGCAGCTTCCCTCGCCTCTATTCAATTTACTTAAACTCGGATTGATTCCAGAGGGGTTTGCTCAGATTGTAACGAATTCCCTTTCGAAGGATAATAAGCTGGTCTAGAAAACAATCTAAGTGGAGCCATCATGCTTTTTGTTTGATAGAAATCAGTAGGTTTACTGTGGTGGAGTCATCCTTGTTTGTGATTGCATAGAACTTTCCTTCTAGGTGAATGGTTAACATGCTTGATGTGCTAGCTAGGCTATGATTGTGTCTTTTAGAGACCATACACGCCAACTAGTTAGAATCATTCAAGAAGAGTTAATTGAAATACATAGTTCTGAGGCAGACAGTCCAAACCCATCCGAAACAATGGGAGAACCAGTAAACCCAGTCCGTAGTCTAAAGGACTACATGTACCCAACGAGGACAACCCAGTCCTCGTGCATTGTCTTACCAGCTATTGATGGACAATTTGAGCTAAAGGCAAGCATCCTCAATATGTTGCCTAAATTTAAAGGGGTTGAAGCTGAAAATCCCTACCACCATGTGAGAGAGTTCGAGGAAATTTGTGGGACTCTTCGGATTAACCAAATGACGGATGGGCACCTCAAAATGAAACTTTTTCCTTTTTCTTTGATAGACAAAGCCAAGACTTGGCTATGTGCTCAACAGCCACAGTCATTTCATACATGGGATGCTCTTACGAAAGAGTTCTTCAAAAAGTTCTTCCCAAACCATAAGACTACGACAATTCGTCAAAGTATGAATAGTTTTGTGCAATTAGAGGAGGAAACTTTGGCAAAATATTTGGAGAGATTCAATGAATTATTGCTCCAATGTCCTCACCATGGTTTTGAAAAATGGAGACTTGTGCAAATTTTGTATGAAGGCTTAGATGTCAAGAACCAAACTACAGTTGAGACCATGTGCAATGGTCAATTTATTGAAAAAAGTGCTGATGAGTCTTGGGATTTCTTAATCGAAGTCGCTGAAAAGACTCAGCAGTGGGAATCCCACCGTGAACCAAATAGGATTACCCTTGCATCCAATGTTCATAGAATTGACTCTGACTTCGAAGGAAGTGCAAAGATGGCATCCTTGGCCAGGAGAATAGAAAAGCTAGAACTAGAAAAGAATGGAAAAACTAATATCCCTACTCTCCGTAGTCAAATTGAAATGGCCACTTGTGCCCCATGCCATAGTTCAGACCATCTAGTGGACACTTGTCCGGACCTCCATGCATTTCAAGAGTCTAAAACCGAGCAAGCCAATGTTTTGTACCAAAGGCAAGAGAACAACCCATATTCTCAGACCTACAACCCAGGGTGGAGAAATCACCCTAACCTTTCATGGTCTAAGGGACCTGTACAAGGGGGAACATCAAATAATAACCAAGGATACCCTTATCCTAGAAACCCCCAAGTGCAACCACATGTGCAAGACTGTAGAGAAAAAGCCTAGCTTCGAAGAAAGTTTCGGTTTGTTGACCCAAAATTTGGTACAACTCCAAAAGACCACATACCAACGTTTTACAAGTCTGGAACTTAAAATGGGTCAAATTTGTGAAGCATTGAATGAAAGAGACAAAGGAAAACTCCCTAGTCAGCCCCAACAAAATCCAAAAACTATATATCAGGCAGAAAATTCAACTCGAAATGAGGCCTCCCAAGTAAATGTTGTCACCACTCTTCGTAGTGGTAAAATTGTTGAAAACAATGTAGGTGAACCACAGTCGAGTGAGTCTAAATCGGACTCACTAGTGCATACAACTCCACAGAAAACACCTATTGTTGAAAACAAATCTGAGCAACATAAGAATTCCCATAATTCTAATGTCTCTGCACCATCTCATGTACCTGTTGCTCCATTCCCACAAAGATTGGTGCAGCAAAAAGAGAGTATACAATACAACGAGATTTTGGAAATGTTCAAACGAGTTAACATCAACATCCCATTTCTTGATGCAATCAAGCAAGTCCCTGCTTATGCTAAATTTCTTAAGGATCTGTGCACACAAAAGCGAAAGCTTCATGTGCATAAGCGTGCTTTTCTCACTGAGCAAGTGAGTGCAATCATTCAAAGCAACACACCTCCTAAGTTTAAAGACCCAGGTAGTCCAACTATCACATGCAAAATAGGTGACCAAACGGTTAAGAAGGCGTTGCTAGACTTAGGGGCAAGTGTGAATTTACTACCATGTGCAGTTAGGTCTTGGAGAGTTGAAGGCAACACCTATAACTCTGCAATTGGTGGACAGATCCGTCAAAGTGCCACGTGGTGTGGTAGAAGATGTTTTGATTAAGGTTGATAAGTTTTATTTTCCTGTGGACTTCATTGTCTTAGATACTCAACCTGTGAAAAACCCTGACAGTCACATTCCTATCATTTTGGGACGTCCCTTCTTAGCAACATCCAATGCAATCATTAACTGCCGTAATGGAGTGTTCAAGTTGTCATTTGGTAATATGACTGTGGAGTTGAATGTTTTCAATACTAGCCAAAAACATTTAGATCTTGATGATGATAATGATGTTCATGAAATCAACATGATTGAAAGTTTGATTCAGGATTCGTTGTCTAGTAGCATGTCTGTTGACCCTTTGGATGCTTGTTTGAATAATTTTGACTTGGATTTGTTTGATGATGAATACATAAGTGAAGTGAATACTTTGCTTGAATCCACACCACTTATGGACACGACTAAGTGGAAAGCTAGAGTGGAACCACTTCCACTCTTGGAATCCAAGTCTGTTCCCTCTCTTGTTGAGCCACCAAAGATCGAACTGAAACCATTGCCTGATACTCTTAAATATGCATTTTTGGGACCTTCTAATACTTTGCCTGTAATCATTTCATCTGCCTTAGATACAGAATGGGGGAAAGTAAACTTTTAGAAGTACTTACAAAGATAAAAAAGCCTTATGATGGACCATCTCGGACCTTAAAGGCATAAGTCCCACTGATTGCATGCATCATATAAACCTTGAGGACAATGCTAAACCATCTAGGGAGATGTAAAGGCGTCTCAATCCTAACATGAAAGAGGTTGTTAAGAGTGAGATTATAAAGTTCTTGATGCGGGTATCATCTACCCAATCTCAGATAGCAAATGGGTTAGCCCCATTCAGGTTGTGCCGAAAAAGTCAGGAGTTACTGTAGTTCAAAACGATAAAGATGAGTTAATCACTACTCGAGTAACCACAGGGTGGCGAGTTTGCATTGATTATAGGAAGTTGAATGCAGTTACAAAGAAATATCACTTCCCTCTTCCATTCATAGATCAAATGCTTGAACGATTGTCTGGGCGTAAATTCTATTGTTTCTTGGATGGTTTTTCTGGTTACAACCAGATTCATATTTCACCCGAAGATCAGGAAAAGACTACATTTACATGTCCATTTGGAACGTTTGCCTATCCTCGTATTCCCTTTGGGTTGTGCAACGCACCCGCTACATTTCAGCGTTGTATGATGAGCATTTTTTCTGATATGATAGATAACTTCCTTGAGATCTTTATGGATGATTTCTCTGTGTTTGGATCATCTTTTGATGAATGTTTGAACCATCTTACTCGCGTGATGATTAGATGTAAAGAGAAAGATTTGGTTTTAAATTGGGAGAAATGTCATTTTATGGTGAACTCGGGCATAGTTCTAGGACACATCATCTCTGAAAAAGGCATTGAAGTAGACAAAGCCAAAGTCGACCTCATTCAAAACTTGCCGCAACCTCGCTCTGTGAGGGAGGTTAGATCATTTTTAGGCCATGATGGTTTCTACCGTAGATTCATTAAAGATTTCAGTAAGATCTCAAGACCACTGTGTAATCTACTCAGTAAAGATGTTTCCTTTGTGTTTGATAATGCTTGTGTGCATGCTTGGGAAGATCTCAAAACTCTTCTAACTTCATCACCTATAGTCCGACCTCCTGATTGGAAATTACCTTTTGAAATCATGTGTGATGCATCTGATTTTGTTGTTGGAGCTGTCTTAGGTCAGCGAGTTGACAAACACCCCTATGTGATCTACTATGCTAGTAAGACACTGAATGAGGCCCAAATGAATTATTCAACAACCGAAAAAGAGTTGCTAGCTGTTGTGTTTGCATTAGATAAGTTTAGATCTTATTTGATAGGATCTAAAATAATCATTTATACTGACCATGCCGCATTAAGATATCTTTTATCTAAAAAAGATGCTAAGGCTCGTCTAATTCGATGGATACTCTTGTTACAAGAGTTCCACCTCGAAATTCGAGATAAAAAAGGGTCAGAGAATGTTGTTGCTGATCACTTATCTAGGTTGAATGTCGAATCTGCTGATGAATCAGAGATTATTAGGGAATCCTTCCCTGATGAACAACTTATGCTGGTTTCTGAAATGCCATGGTTTGCCGACATCGTGAACTACCTTGCTACAGGTAGGATGCCACTTCATTGGTCTAAACAAGACCGGTCTAAATTCTTGGCCGAAGTGAAACATTTCCTATGGGGATGACCCATATCTGTTCAAATACTGCCCTGACCAAATCATTAGGAAATGTGTCACCAATTTTGAACAAAGGGATGTCATCTCTTTTTGTCATGATCAAGCATGTGGAGGACACTTTAGTGCAAAGAAAACTGCTTCAAAGATCTTGCAGAGTGGTTTTTACTGGCCAACATTGTTTAAGGATAGCCATGCCTTCTGTGTTTCTTGTGACCGGTGCCAGAAATTGGGAAGTATATCAAAACGAAACATGATGCCCTTACAACCCATTTTGATTGTTGAGCTATTTGATGTATGGGGCATTGATTTCATGGGTCCATTTCTAGCTCGAAGGAAAGTTGTACATTCTTGTTGCTGTTGACTATGTTTCTAAGTGGCTAGAAGCAATTGCAACCAAAACTAATGACCACAAGGTGGTACTTTCGTTCTTAAAGGAACACATATTTTCTCGATTTGGCACCCCTAGAGCTATAATCAGTGACGGTGGTTCACATTTCTGCAATAGGCCTTTTGAGTCCTTAGTCCGTAAGTATGGCATAACTCATAAAGTTGCAACCCCATATCATCCTGGACGGTGGCGGGTAGAGGTTTCAAATAAGGAGATTAAGCACATTCTAGAAATGACGGTTAACCCGTCTAGAAAAGATTGGTCTTTAAGATTGAATGATGCTTTATAGGCCTATAGAACTGCATACAAGACCCCCATTGGTATGTCCCCTTACAGACTTGTGTACGGTAAAGCTTGTCATCTCCTGTAGAGTTAGAACATCGTATATTGGGCTGTAAAAGAAACTGAACTTTGATCTAGATAAAGCTGGCACCCAAAGGAAGCTTCAACTCAATGAGTTGGAAGAGTTAACAAATGATGCATATGATAATGCAAAAATGTACAAACAAAGAATGAAGGTGTTCCATGACAAACGCATTTTGCGCAAGTCATTCACCAAAGCAGAAAGTTCTATTGTATAACTCACGATCGCACCTTTTTCCGGAAAATTACGTTCTAAATGGACAGGCCCGTTCGTGGTGTGAACAATTTTCCCCCATGGAGCTGTAGAACTAGAAGATGTAACAACCAAGAATGTCTTCAAGGTCAATGGGCAGAGACTGAATCCATTCCTTGAATCAATCCCACCTGAGATTGAAACAACTCATCTTGCTGATCCAATCTATGTGGACTAAAAATTTCACCCCCTGTACATACCACAGATATCTTCCCTGTTAGTTGCTTTGGACATACTCTACTGTCTCTGGTTTGGCATCGGTAATCTCTTTCCTTTGAATCTGCTTTTTGTTCTCATAGTTTGTTGTGGTTTGTTATCTTTTGAAACATTGAGGACAATGTTAGATTTAGGTTTGGGGAGTATTTGCATATGGCGTTTTGTAGTCTTTTGCATCTTTTATGACCATTTGTGGAGCGGGTCTTTTGTAGGATCCTTTGTAGTCTTTTGTATTTTTTTATGACCAGTGTGTAAGCGGGTCTTTTGTAGAGATCCTTTGTAGTCTTTTGCAATTTTTGAGTCTTTTGTTGTTATTTTTTTATGACAGTGTGGAGCGGGTCTTTTGTAGGATCCTTTGTAGTCTTTTGCATATTTTTTTTGAGTCTTTTGTTGTTATCTTTTATGACCAGCTGTGGAGCGGGTCTTTTGTAGTGTGTTTACTATGACCAGCTGTGTAGCGGGTCTCTAAAAAAACAAAAAAAATTTATGATCAGCTGTGTAGCGGATCTAAAAAAAAAAAAAATTGTCAAGGTTCTACGAAATTCCGAAGTTCATCATCTACTGATTGAAGACCGAAGACGAAGACATTTCTATGATGCTCGAAATTGGAGAAGGTTTTGTGGGTACATCTTTGGTAGGCCCTCACGAGACTACAACTCGTCCACTAGGGACACCTAGGGGTTTAAAGGCTTAGTGCATACGCTAAATGCATTCGAGAGACCAGTGGCAGTGGTATAGTTAGGATTTACGGATTTGTTTCACTTGAGGACAAGTAAAATTCAGGGTTTGGGGGTATTTGATGAGTGCCAAATATTTCATATTCATACACCTTTTCATTGGCACTTAACTCATCTTTCGCGCTTCAAAGTCATATATTATCCCAAATTTCGCATTCTTACCATCTTCAAGAATAAATATTTGTATTAATTAATTTTGTGTTTTTAAGTACTAAATAAAGCTTGGAAGAATTGAGAAGACAAAAGAGAAGAAAGTTGGAAGCGTTGCAACCCGCTCGCGCATCAGTGGCAACCTGTTTACAAATTCATGGGATTAAAAAACCCATGATCCAAAACCCAAGACCCAAATCCATTTCCACCTCACCCCCGTTGGATTTTTCCAAAACATCCACCTCACCCCCATTGGATTCTTTCCAAAACATCCACCTCACCCCCATTGTATTCCATTATATCCATCAATTAAGAAAACATGTTTTGTTTAATTGTTGAGTGGTTGCTACAGTAAATTTCGAATCCAAGTGTTGAGAGAGTTTTTGTGTATGAGTCGTAGAAGATGCAGTTGATGCGTTAGGGTCGTTGACTAACCGAAGACCGTTAAAAACCCGTAAGTAAATTCTTTATATGTTTCTAAACACCCGGACCATTAGTTGACTGATGTTTACTGTCTGGATATGGTCAAAACTTAACTCTCTTTCCCTATTCCATCTTTACCGATGCTTATCAGTTCTCAGTTGCGGCATTTTTTACTTGATTTCAAACTCTATCGGGGAACTTTTATTATCTTTCCATTTTCTTGTGACTTCTTCCGATTAGTATCCTAGAAAGTCTTATTTGCTAGTTCTTACTTACCACCACCATCTCACCCCCATCTGCTACTGCTTTGATCAATTTCATTAAAAGAACCCTAACTTCACAATGATTATTAACAAAGAAACCCAAAGTTAATTTATAGCTACCTACTGCATTCAGACTACAGTTTTGTACGAACCCAATTAGCTTGTACCGTTTATATACAAACCCAATTAGCTTGTACCGTTTATATACAAACCCAGTTGCCTTTTAATGTATCAAATCCCTTTTTTTTACAATTCTTCTAGATTTGATTGTAGTTGCATTTGATTGTAGTTGCCGGTTGGTGAGTGAAATTTCTAAAGCAAAACCAAAGGAACTAATTGAGAAGTGAATTGTTAGATTCACGTTAAAAGAAAAAAACAAGAAATTGGTGTTGGTTGAAGAGATCCGGAAGATAGATTCAGAGTTCTGCGACGCTCCTCATTGGTTATACCCGGTTAAGTATTTAACTGTGCCGAGACGTGATGTCATTTCATTATTTCATAAGGACAATTTCGTAAAAAACTAAATGGTCAAAGTTAATCTGCGACTCAACTGCAACTTCTACGATACAGACCCTAAACATCTGACCCTTTTACAAAATAACTATTTTTTCTTCTCAAATATTAATTCTAGATCGGTCTTGCTGTTAGCATATCGAACTCAGAAAAAACTCTATCTGATGGTTAATGGTTACTTGAACAAGAACCCATCACAGAGAACAGTGAATAAAGGAAACCCAGATAGTAGAAACAAGGATCAACAAAAAAAATAACACTAGTAAAGTTTCAAACAATATTTACCAAGAAATTTTAAGTAATACTGTAGAAAAAAGCGGAAATGTTTTACACTGGAGAACAGAGACGGGGAAAATCCAAAATTATCATAGGCTTGTTTTTTCACTTGTATAGTTGTATTTATGTCATTTAAGCTTCCTATCCTGTCAGTTATCATCTTTTGAGGGAATAAAAATGTAACTATGAATTATCTTTTTGATTGAACCCAATTTGAGACGTAATTTGGGCAACCCTTGCATGTATTGTAGTTGTAGTTATTACGCTAGTGCAAAGCAGTCCGCCGCATAATCGACAGGGCAACAAGACCAAGCAAGCAATTTAAGGGTGTGTTCTTTGACGGTGTATTAACTTATAAGCTTAACATAAAGCTACTGCAGTTTCTCAGGGTTAGTGTTTGAAGAGTACAAGGAAATGATTCAGTTCACTGAAGAACAAAAGGGTTTTAGCCATTTTTTAAAAAGTTTTGTCACTTTTGATCTCGACCTATCATTTGGTTTATTTTATAATAAAAGATGGAAGAAAATCCTACATGTGCTTTCCAATTGGCAATCGCTAATCAGGACCATTTTTAAAGCTCATTTCATATTCGTTGCTCTCATTGACGTCTAAGAAAAGCTCATTGTTGTACCGAGTGGAATGCAACAACCACAATTTTAAGCCCGTGTTTGACACGGATACACACTACTCGATTATTTTATTCAGCAATCACGAAATAAAAATACTAAAGGTGTAGTTTCTAGTTAGGCAATGACAATACAATTCGAAATGATTTTTAAAAGAAAATTTGTTGAAGTAAAAGCTAAAGGGATTCTAAGATTCGAGATTTTTCTGTGCCTTGTGGAAATTATAAGAGTACAAGTTACTTCTAGGGAAATAGAGGCCCTCTGTAAGACAAGTCCAAAGGACTCGAAATGGGGACGTATGGGGTAGTCCAACTCCCAGTCAAGTTCAGAATGGTCGTCGAGGGGGACTAGAAAATGGAAATGGTGGCTTTGGAGAATTGTTATGCTCGTGGAAGACGAAGACCCAAAGTCGAGATACAAACAAATACACTACTTGTTGTGTTTCTAGTTCAAGTCGTCCCCGAAGACTGCATGGCATCCTTACACTGGTTAATCATTTTCGTAACCACTCGGGAAAGCTTCACTATTATTCTTAAATAGTGTATGGTTGAAAGTTCGAAAGAAGTACTCCCTCCGTTTCTAAAAAATAGGCAAATTTCCTTATTTGGATATGTCAAAAAAAATAGGCTTGTTTCCATATGTGGAAAGTCAAATGTTATGATTTTACTACTATTCCCGTAGAGGGACCACTTCTCTATCTCATTTTTTTCTCTCTAATATAAAAAGGGGATCACTTCTCTCTCATCTTTCTCTAATAGCAAATGAGTGAGGACCAAATGATAGTTTAGGAAAAAACATGAAAAAATGGCTACAATGATTGGTTTTCTTAATTTTTGTGAAAACCAAACTTGCCTATTTTTTAGAAACGGAGGGAGTATGTATTATGAGTTTATGACGCTCTCTCACTGCATAGAGCAAAACAAGTTTCCTTGAACCAGGAACGAAAATATCCCTTCTAACAATTATTTAAATGACAATATGGCACCATGCAGTCCCACCTTTTCTTAACTTAATTCTATTAAATGACTTTCTAGGTACCAGATACCTACTTGTAATAGCAATTTAGGCCCGTTTTATTTAGGAAAATGATTCATCCACCGAGATATAGCACCGTAAAGAAAATCGAGGTGGATTGTGTGAGGGTGGGGTGGGGCCCACTCATGCCCCACTCCCTATCCCAATGTTTAGAGTCGTTCAAGGACCGTTGGATGCCCCCGAAGTGCACTTTGCGGTGCAGGACTTCGGTAGGTGTATCATTGCTCTTTTATTTATCTTCATGCTTCAAAAAAATAATAAAATAATAACATGTGTACGTTTTTCATTTGATACCCTTCAAGCATACCAACCCTAATAAAATGATGCAGATCTCACTAAATTCTGCACTTCCTACGGAATATGTAGCATAAAAATGACTGAATTCTACATAAGAAGAGATTTGCAAGGCCACCTACCAACAATTGCCAACCCACTAACTTGGAGTCCTTCCAAATTTCCCATTTTTTGAGTGGACTAAACAATTCATGCCTTTTCAATCTCCACGGCTATATCCCATCCCACTCTCCCCAAGAGTCATCATGGAGTGCACTAGTGTTCATATCCAGTGCGCTTATCGCATGAGCAATACATAACTTTTTCTAATGTTTTGGTGATGACAAAGATCTGGGTAATGACAAAGCTCCTCGTCCGGACGGTTTTCCTATACTTTTCTTTCAGAAGTGTTGGCATTTTATCAAGAAAGATATTATGGATACGGTGGATGAATTCTGCTCCTCAAGTACTATTAACTCTAAACATAATTCTACCTTCATAACTCTTGTACCAAAAAAGGACCACAATGAGACGATCAAAGAATGTAGACCTATTTGTCTTCTCACTAGTGTCTATAAGATCATTGCAAAAGTCCTTGCAACAAGGTTAAAACTTGTTATGGATAAACTTATTTCTCCAGTGCAATGTGCTTATATTGACGGTAGACAAATTATTGATGGTACTCTGATTGCTAATGAATTGTTAGATTCAAGGCTGAGATATGAAAACCCTGGTATCGTATGCAAAATTGATCTTGAAAAGGCTTTTGATAGAATCAATTGGAGGTATCTTGAATTTGTACTTTCTCAGATGGGTTTCAGTAGGAAATGGTGTAGTTGGTTGAGGTTTTGTTACTCTACTGCATCTTTTTCGGTTCTTATTAATGGGTCTTCTTTTGGCTACTTCACTAGTACAAGAGGCGTACGACAGGGTTGTCCAATTTCTCCCCTTTTGTTCAATATTGCTATGGAGGGATTTTCAAGATTTATGGATAGAGCATCTAATCAAAGTTTATTCAGTGGTTTTTCTGTCTCATCTACGAGTATTATAGTAAATCACCTTCACTACGAAGATGATACAATTTTCTTTGTGGATAATAAAAAGGAAGAGTTGCATAACCTGTTTTCAGCTCTACATTGTTTTGAGTTCATAGCCGGTCTAAAGGTAAACACTTAAAAAACCAGACTTGTTGTTGTGGGGGAGGTACCTGACTTAAATATTTGGGCGGAAGAATTTGGTTGTTCAACTGATTGTTTAACTTTTATGTACTTGGGGTTGCAACTTGGTGCTAAAACTGGCTCTAAAGTAATTTGGGACCGAATCATTGAGAAGTTTGATGCTAGATTATCAGTTTGGAGACATATATCTTTATCAAAGGGAGGTAAACTTGCGCTTTTGAAATGCATCTTATCATCGCTTCCCACTTATTATTTCTCTCTTTTCAGAGCCCCTATTTCAGTTATTAAGATCCTTGAAAAAAAGATGCGCAACTTTTTGTGGGAGTATAAAGAAGGTGCAAAGACTTCTCACTTGGTCAATTGGGATTTAGTTCGTGCGACCAAAGAAATAGGTGGTCGAGGTGTGTGTAATCTTAGACTTATGAACTTAGCATTATTGGCTAAATGGTGTTGGATATATGGTGTCGAGAAGAACAAGTTATGGTACAAAATAATTGAAGACAAATATGGTTCAGATTTTTCATATTGGATACCGGGAAAAATATCTCAAACACATGGAGTCTCTTGTTGGCGTGTGATTGTCGAATCTACAGGTCTAATTAGCGAAAACTCAACCCTTTATTTGCATTCAGGTGGCAACATCGCTTTCTGGAATGATGTTTGGCAGGGTCCTCTACCTTTATCAACTTCCTTTCCTAACCTCTACAAGTTATCCAGAGATAGAAATGCTACAGTGGCAACCATGATTTCTTTGGAAGGTAATTGGAGGTTTGATTTTAAGCGACCTCTTACAAACTTTGAAGCTGAAGAATACGCTGCTCTGATAACCATCATCGGTGATATCCCTCCTGTAAGAGATGGCATGGAAGATACTCGACGATGGAGACTTGATCCCAAAGGTGTGTTTACTGTCAAATCGCTATATAGTAGGTTAGTCGCAGATTTTGGAGTAGATCACTTTCCATATCGATTCATCTGGAGACCTGCGGTACCACCAAAACTCAATATCTTAATGTGGTGTTTGCTTCATGATAAGCTAAATACCATTGATAAATTGAAAAATAAGGGTATGAATTTGTATAAATCTTGTGTTATGTGTGGAATGGGTACTGAGTCGCATAACCATCTTTTCCTTCACTGCAAAATAGCGTTTAAGATTTAGTCGCATCTTCTACCGAGCACAGGTTGGGTATTGGTACTTCCTTGTACAATGAGGATGTTGGCAGATACTTATGGGATTTGCTACCGGGATTTGCACAGGTTTGGAATGATAATCAATTTTCTCAATCTGGTAAATACTTCTGGGATTTGCTACCGGCAGCAATTGTTAACACCATCTGGAAGGAACGAAATTGTATAAGATTTGAAGGAAATTATCTCTACAAGACTGACGATGATTTGATAATCTAAGCTAAGACATCTGTTTTGACTTGGGCAGTAGCAGCAGGTCATCGAGTTCATCTAAATTTTATGAATACAGTGCTTAGTAATTGGAACTTAATCTTCCTGGAACTTTTGTTTACTCTTCTTTTTTTTTCATTTTCTTTCTTCTACTCCTGGTAGAGATGTTGTACATTCTTTCTTCTTTTAATACATCTTCTTTTCTGATCAAAAAAATGTTTTGATATTTTTAAGAACACCAAATTAGGGATACTTGCCGGCATGGTCGATGGATTGCCTAGAATCAAGCTCATGAAATACGGGTGAGAGAAAAAATCTCATGAAATATGATCGCTTCTAGAGTCTTATTAACCTTACTAGTTTCTGACCCATGCGATGCACGAGACTTGTTCTTGCTTTATGTAATATTGGATGCTTGTTATAAAAAAATATCATAAAAAGGGGCTTATGCGTTTGATATCATCCTTTACAAATATCGTCTATGATTAAATGCAACACGCTCAACACTGCAGCATTTATAATTGACGGAAGTTACACAGACAATTTAGGCCAAAATGTCATATATGTTCCATGATACATAAATTAAAAGTGTCAATAATAATCTTAGCTCGTTCATTGATTCAAAATACTTAAAAACAAAAACTTTCTTGTAAAAGGAGAAGGAGATAGAAAATAGGGAAAGAAAAGAGAGAGATTTCTTATTCATGTGTGTATATAATACAATGTTTAAGCCTCTATTTATATAGATAGAAAACTTGGAGTCGAAGATATGTAAACCCTAAACTTAGACACGAATGGCATCTTAGTAAATAAATAATGGTTTATAACACTCCCCCTGATGACCACTGTGGCTAAGTCATTACAAGCATACCAGGACAAATCAAAATAGAAAAACCTGAAATTGGATAAGCATGTAAAAACTCAGACAGTGTTGGACACGCATATGTTGCCTCGTTAAAACCTTGACATGGAAAACCCAGTGGGGCAAAACCCTGACGAAGGAAAAAGAGTACAACGCTATAAAGTCCAGTGAATGCACCTTAATTTGATGATGGCGCTCCCCCTGATGAGTACTTCAGTTAAATCTTGGCTTGCAGATCTTGAGTCATGACTTCCCAATTTTACGAGCGGAGTTCTTGAATGCACAAGATTCTTTTTCTTTCGTGAAGAAAATTTCTACTTGATGAAGTGTTGTTTTGCGCTAGTCTTCTAATAGTAGTTTTCTCGAGTCTTCATGCTTTCTTAAATACATTGGCGACTTGTGTCTTGGGTTGCTAGATTCTTGGAGATGATTTGTAGAAATAGTTGATGTAGTTTCTCCAACAAAGTGCCAAAATATGAATACCTTATCATACGTGAACAAAAATCGTATTTGTGAGAAGGAAATCCAAATTCTTAGGAGATGATTAAGTTGATTTGGGTTAATCAAATGTGGGCATCCACTAAACAACTAAAATTGATACAACTCCCCCTTGGATGACCATCATGTTGAATTAAATTTCCTCACTAAAACCTTGCCAATAAAACCCAGTGGGAAAAAAATTTGGACGAAGGAAAAATAGCACAAATATCAACATTTTATATAAAATGAAATAAGTAAATGTCAACAAGATGTTTCCTCGTTAAAACCTTGTCAGGAAAAACCACGTGGGACAAAACCTGAAACGAAGGAAAAAGAGTACAACTTTCGACGATTTATGGATGCTAACTAAACTATATGCGTATTACAGAAAACGAGCATCAAAATCATAACTATAGTCTACCTCAAAGACGAGTTTAAGCTAGCATAATTCTAACTGAAGATTTAAGAAAGAAAAATAATAGAATTTATGCTGCCAAAGCATGGATTTTAGTGTTTTTAAGGACTCCTCAAGAGACCTATAACGTTGAAATCATCAACAAATTAATCCAGATTTTTGGTTGTGTACCAAATTTATAAAAAAACACATAAAGGATTGTTAAATCTTATGTAAGCAAATGAGGTGGCTGCCTAAATAGAATTTGAATCCTGAAAATATTACAAATTCAATATGTTCTTTGACCATATTTCTTGTGTCAATGCAATATGAGTCCTTCAAAGACTACCATGCCAAGTGCATTGTATAAATTGAACAATTAATGATTCAATCCTAGAGTCTGAGCAAAAATATAACCCTTAAAATCGTTGTTACAACGAAAATTTTCTCATATAACACATTATGACTACACTAGCATGTAATTAAAATAGGCTTGGCATTTTTTAAGTGTTAAGTTTTGGATCCAAGAATTGCGTCAATCGAGAAATTAATCCAATCTAATTTGAATTATATGCCAACCAATCACATATGTCGATTTTCGGTAGCTACTTTATATGAATATTCGACAACATATTAATAACGATCCTACACAATTCTCAAGTATATGCATATCTTGAAAAAAATTCAAAGAATTGCTGGTACCAGCGCCGCATGCAATATAATCTCCCCATCATCCAGTGAGGAAATATGAACTATGAAAATGAGGATCATTTTGGTAGATTCTATTGGAGCACTATTTGTAACCTTTTATAAATGCTACATTTTTTTATAGATGTGACTGGATTTGCCTTTCAAAGAGACATAAGCTTATTAAAATCATAATAAAATATTATCGCGCCTTATTTGAGATGACAGCCTTTTTCGATTTGATATGACAGGGGAGAAATTTATATAACTATTAAGTTAATGAGCACAACCATTTGGTAGTGTATAGTCTCCCCCCCGACTATGGCGGAAATATATTCGTCTCACGTCCGAGAACAAGTTTCTTAAAGTATTATCCGATTAATTCGAGACATATACTTTATTATAAGATATGTCTTTCGACATTAAAAAAATGTAGTCTTATTAATAGACACACATATTTACCATCAACCATGGATTACTTTTGGAACACAAACAAAAATAAAATAAAATAAAATGATATGTTAAACCCAAAATCACTAAAAAAAATATACAAACAAATCTCCAGTAATTTCGTAATTTCAAGGGCCACGGAATATTAATTTAGAACAAAATGATGGACACTTCCTTTATGAAAAGAAATAAAATTAAGATCAATATAGTCACTACAAGGACTAATAATATTGGCTAACAAACCGGGTGCGCACCCATTGATCTTTTTATGTCCTACCGTATTCCAACATAAAGTTACACGGTCTCAGTTTGGAGTTAAGCACAAGGAAGAAAAAAATATATATTGATAAAAAAAATTGCTCAATATCCCTTAGGAATGCAACAATTGGTGTTTGCTTTGTTAATACCATAATAGCCAATCTCATATTTTTAGGATCCATATATAGAGAGATTCAATTCTGATTGGTTTAAATGATTCTTTTGACAAAAACTGTAAATGGACATAGGACATTGGATATTTTTTTTAATTCATATGATTGATCTAATTTTATGATGATATCACGATGAACATTGCATGTTTAATTTTATCATGATGAAATCGTTATTTTATTTTTTTGGTAATGTTGAAGTTGAATATATTTATCTTGATATATTTCCAAGATTAAATAAGATTTACTAAATTTAGGTAATTATTTTTAAAATGTGATTGGTCAAATAATAGTTCGTGGGCCCAAAAGATTCTACTTATTATTGGCAAAAAAATATTTTCCCGATTTTTTTTTGTTATTTAATAAGTTTTGCAAAAAAAATAAACTGGTGGGGCCAGAATCAACCGGAAGCGAGAATTAACGTGGAGCTCCGGTGAATGAGAACGCTCGAAAAAACTCTGTTATTATATAGAGAATGATTGGTGTATAAAAAGAAAATTTCCTGATAAAAATAAGTGAAATCTTTTTTCACTTGAAATCCACAAGTAAATAATAAAAAGGTTTACTCGAAATATGAGTGAAAATAAATCTTTGCTCAATAATGTTTTAGCGATAGTTTGATATTAGGCTAACTTTTCCTAGTCACAGCAAATACTACACATTTCTCCAAAGAAGTTAGTGAGAGAAGATCATTTCCATATTACTATTTCTTTCCCTTTTAGAGATTTTCCATAAACTCTCTCTTTTTATGGCACATCATCCCAACTAACCTTATATTTTCCATTAATTCCTCCTTTATCCTCCCATATCATTGATGGTTGTTTTTAGCTTATGACGAAAACCGTAAAATCGATATTACTGCTCCAGTATTTAAAATATTATGCTTTGATATATCTGCATTCCGTAAGGAATTTAAAGGATATGCTGGAAATCTAGTGAGTGCCTATGCCTCTTTTGTTACATGTATGTGGTTACATTTATGAACTTCGTCCGGCTGAATTCAAAAAGTATATGTATGCATGTACAAATTATTTAATATCTACATATATGAAAATTATTAGAATAATACTGGTCCATGTTGAAATATTCCCAGGTGTTCTATAATTTTATGAAAACTCAAGCTCCTAGTTGAATTGTTCACCAATGCAGAGCATGTTGAGTATTTATTTTATGCTGTGTTCCCAGTTGAAATCTTAATACTGATATGATGTTTATATTCATTCTCAGCTGAATAGCATGAATTTCCTGAAATGTCTAAATTAAGATATGCATGAAAGGCACCGCAAGTCGTGCAAACAAGAGCTGATGTGCTACATGTTAGAGTAGCCAAAAAATTAATGATTTTTTTTAAACGTGCAAAATCCATTTAATTTACTAAATTTTGTGCCAATACAAAGTTTAATTATTTGACATAATTTTGCATCAATACGCAATATTTGATTTTTGCCATAAAAATGGAGCATGTAGGATATCTTGATTCCTATTGGTCGAAGACCAAACCTAGGCAAGCTAGGAATTAGCCTATCAAAGGCTGGTAGGAGTAAAATCTTAACGGAAGTTCGAAAACCAATTTAAAAGGAAACAGTCTAGGTCAGTCACGGGAAGGTGCACAACTAGGCTACTTGGCCAGTCAATTTATCCCGCCTCATGCCTTCTTTGGCCGACTGGCCATGCTCCATGTTAGCTATCGCATGCTCATCTTCTAAACCAACTAATCAGATCGCTCATATCCTACATACTCTGTCCTAAGTCGTAGACCAAAGTAGGCTGGTCGAGCTGCTTAATTTTCTTAAGGATTAAATCTTAGCTGCCCAAGTTAGTCACAAACTAATCACAACCACCCAATTTGGCCGGATGATTTAGCTAAACTGAATCCTTACACGCTCGGTAAACAAGGTACCATCGTGACTACCAGCCACCCACCTATTATCCCGACCAATCAGAATACTCGTAGCCTACATGCGCCGCTTTCAATGGTTGGCCAAAGTAGACTAGTCGAGCAGCTAGGTTTTATTTAAAATTTGATCATGGCAGCCCAAGAAGCAGTCACGACCATCCAACTTGGTCGGTCAGTTAAGCTAGCTTTACTCCTTCCTTACATAACCGAGCAAGCTTTATAATTATCACCGCTTGGCCCTCTACCTTTTCAGCCAATAAGAACACTCCTAGCTTACATGCACTGCTCCCAGTATCTATCCAAAGTTGGCTAGACGATTTACTTCAAAAAACCTAACTAGGTGAAATAAGCCGACTATAACAGTCGCAAAGTTATCTGGACCACTCTACTTCGCTAGCTTATTTGAACGGTCAAGATTTAATCTTGGTCGACCAATGAGGTACCATGACTGCTACCAGTCGTCTCTCTTCCCAATAGACCAATCACGTTGTCCATATCTTACATGTGCGGCAACCAATGATCTATTAAAGAGGGACGGTCGTATTCCTCAAAATTATATAAAAGTATTTAAGACTGACCATGTAAGTCGTACGTGTCTAATCTTTTAAACATGAACTTTAAGATATTTGCGGCGGAATCAAATGGTTTTATTATTAACGATACACGACATGTATCGTTTTTGAATAAAAACCAATATTGATAAATTACATGTATCAGTTTTATTCGCAAACCTAATAAAAATCAATCAAAGAGTCGGTGCTTCTCATGGCAAGTCACTGGAGACCCGAATTGCCACTATCTACATGTAACATAACTGATCACATGGGATTGGTCGAAACTACCACATATTTAGTGATTAAACAATCACCTTTCGTTATCCACCTCACATAACTAATTTTCAGTCAAGGAAATATGTTAGAATAATCACGTTCCACATAACTCAACTTGTCGACCTAATCATACAGATCAACCTAGTCATACAAGACAAGTTAGTCATGTAAGAGGATTTTTGTTCAACTTTTTATTTGAGACATGAACAATGTCACAAATGGGGGATGTTCATCAGGGTATTGGTCTGGCGGCCTACAACGTGTGGTGTGCAACATTATGAGAAAGTGATGAAAAGAGCGGACAATTGATAAATGGAGGAGTAATATGTGAGAAAACTATCCAGTATCTCCTTAGCAATAGGGACACGATTTCAACCACCTTCACATGATCTCCACTACTCCCAATTCCTATGAAATCAAGGTGTTCGGCTATGACTGGATATAAATAAATTTTTAATCTATTCAATCAGGACAATCAACGCAAGTATCCAGAAAACACGGAGAACTTACAACTTACCACTCTTGTAAGAAAGTTCTATCTTCTCAGATAAGTCATACACAATCACACCTTATAGAGCTTGTATCATTGATCTCAACACCTTCTCTGCTTCTCTCCTTAAGATCAACCCTTCTCCTTCATTTTACTCATGTGCACTACATTTGTTTAGGGTGTAGACTCGTTTCTCATCAACCTACCCACTTTTACTCTTTTCTCCAGAATCAGTTTTTACATTACTAAATACATCCATGGGCCTAGGCCCTTCCTAAGGGTGGTCTCCCCCTATTAACGAGTACTCATTTTTCAGGTACAACAAGCACGGGTTTAAAAGAACTTTTTTTTTTATAAAATATCCATGGTTCATAATCTTTTAAGTATAAGGGTGCCGATATATGTTATTAGATTTCTTTTCACAAAAATAAAAATCCACATACTAACGATAAAACATACCAAAACATCAAGTGAGAATCGTACCCACATCTATTTAATTGGTTAATACTCGGGCCCTCTACGAATTAGCTAACACACCAAAAACAAAATTTCACTACAAACATTAGTGAAATACTTTTTCACTTGAAATTCATAAACATAAGCATCGGTCATGCCTTGGGATAGCACACAGGTCATTACAAGCCTTTTTTTCCACATCTTTGCCCTCCTTCAACTATGCACTAAATGCATGCACCAATCTTTTTTTTGGAAAATGGTGCATTAACCAGGAATATGTCATACTTTCCATGCATCATTCTTGCGATACAACTGGATTTTGCAAGCTCCTCTAACTTGCAATATATTTAGCTTTCTTTCCAGGCCATGCCAATTCGCAATTAGTGGATTCCAACATCGAGCTTGATAGGAAATATGAGTATCCAATGAATGGAATGGAACTACCTCATTAAGCGCGGTAACAATCATATCTTTCCTCGCATTGCCGAGACAAATGACACGAGTTATCGAATAATCTAGAACTTGTTTATACTGCCTAGAAACCCACTATACCATGAAGCAATCAAGCACATACCATAGTTCATCAGCAACGGGACTAGCAACAAAAACAAACTCGAGATTCAAGGCAAAATACTAAGCAAAGCCTAATGCATATAGGCCAATAGACCTTCACAAGATATACACAAGATTGTGCATCGATCGCTGATGTATTAAACATGCATTCTCTTGTTCGGGACACACAATTTTCCGTGATACAAATCTTTGCTTGGAAATGCATCATAATGATATATTCTCGGTAAACAAAATGGCATAATGACGCTTTCGCATCGAATATGCTTTATGGTAAGGTTTTTAGCTTAGGGATGCATTTCCCATAGATGCACCTTCAACCAATAATTGTTCCATATATATGTCTTACCAATATTTTTACAAATATAGATTTGGGAACTAGGTGACATGTACCAAGTCCCACTAACTTTTTGCAACATGAATAACGATGCAAAGTATCATAATGCTTACATGAGTAAGCTACACATGTAAATGTTGCATCTCTTGGTAACGGACGGACAAGCATAATGATGTCGTAACATAATTGATGTCGTAGCATAATTGTATCACAAGTTCGAGATGGTGCATTCCTCCTAGCAATGCATCACAAAGTACATATTGAACTTTGGGGAACCACCACTTTGACTTGACGTATCATTGAATTCGATGATGCATCTAGATTCACAACGCAAGCCAATTGATACATCCTTGAGTAAGCTTCAGAAGGTTGAGATGAAGCTTCATCTCACTCAATAACGCATCCTAGAATATGCATCATGCAAAAAATGCGGGTGTTACACACGGAGACTTATCAATAAATTTTTCATTCTTGCTAGGTAACTGCCTAAGTTTAGGTGTACCTCTGAAATAAATTCTGATATTTAGATTATCCTTAACAGTATTTTGTGAAATGAACTTAAAATGTTAAGATTACATGTTTACGGATTTCGCCATTTTCAATTTTTTGTAGAAAAATGTTACACTCTCAACTTTAGTTTATATATAAAGTTTATAACATGATTTCTTTTTCTTGCATTTGCATATGAATAAATTTTTTGCATATATTTTAATTTTTTAGAATTTCTTTTTAACATATAAATATGTTTTGCTAGTAATTGTGTGTTAATTACAGGTATTACAAAAAAAAAATTTAAAAAATAGATAACAAAACTCGGTAATGCATTCATTGGATGACCGAATAGTCTTTATATGTACTACAAATGATAAGTGCATAATTCATATGATTTTAGTGTCCATTCCATACTTGTTTTAGCTATTATTCTTGCATATTTTCGTATTGTTACTCTTGTTTTATTTTATTTGTCTGTATTAGGTGAATCATACAAAAAGGAGCTACAAAGTTCTAAAAAGAGCTAAGAAGATAAGTATTCCAAGTATCCAATTTCTCAAGTCGAAGAGAAGTGAAAGAAGTGCGACGAAACAGAGCAAAAGTGCTCAAAAACAATACACGAGACAAAGATCAAGCTTAACTCATTCAAATATTTAATATAACCATCTTGGAGATAATTTAATTATAAAAAGAATGCAAAAAGAATGAGGTAATTCTGAGTTCGGACAAAGAAGTTATGGGCAAAACAAACTTATCGAATATCGACGTCTATAAGAGGGTACGCATACTGGTACGTGTACCATGAAAACATTGAATTTCGTGGACTGAGGGTATGCATACTGGTATGGATACCAAAAAGTTCCTGGACACTTTTCTAAAAAGATGGTATGCATACTGGTACGTGTACCATGAAGGCTAAAATTCACAAACTATCTTTTAGGTCTTTTGTTCGTAGTTTAGGGTCGGATTCTTGAACTGACTTAGATATTCAATGTAAACCTATATTCCATTTCCTCCATTTAAAATCAATCCCATTTCCTCCATTTAAAATCAATCAGAGAGAGTAGTGTTAAGACAACTGTTAACAAATTAATCCCATTTCCTCCATTTAAAATAAGTAGGATTAAGTACTTCTCGACCTCCATCTTTAATAAATTATGGTGGTTCTTTGATCGATCCATCAACATAACCCATCATATATGTACTTATAAAGACAGATTCCAACTGATATTTCCAGACGATAAAGTTTGAATCATCAAGTTTTAAAGTAAAAAAGTGAGTGATGTTTTGGAAGGGAAAAGACACAGTAGTGCCATAGTGAGGTGACGAGACAATGGACATGGTTGAAGCAGGTAAAGATACAGAAGGTAATGTTATTATCCAGCAGAGATAAAGATCAGTAGATGTAGAAGTTTGAGTGTATCATAAGTAAAGAGATGTGATGTAGGTGAAGTTGCAGTAAAGATATGGTACTGTAATATGTGGATATAATGTAAAGTAGTTGAAGATGATGTGATGTAACGTAATATGAAGATTAAGTGAGGTATACGGCGGAAGCGATAACTGAGAACAAACCCTAACGATTTTATCTTACAGGACCAACCTTTCTCGTGATACCATGACAGAAGTTATGAAGACTGAAATGTAGTTGCATTAAACGTGAGGGTAATACAAGACAGAGTTGTTCAATATATAGGAAAAGATAAAACGAGTTGAATTACTTCCTCTAACAGTAATAAAGTGAATGGGGTGCATGTATTATTAGGGAAGGGTACGTATGTTTTTAAGGATGAACAAGTTAACGAAAAATGTAAGTGAAAAGCCACTCATCATGGCATGCATGATAAAAACAGCAAGCCAACTCCAACATCTCCAAACCTTAAATTCCCATTTCCCACATAAAAATTTTGATCATGTATTTATCAAAACAAAAACAAAATCATAAGGTTTGATTATCCTGAAAAGACCCTACTAAAAGAAAGAAAAAAAAAACACAATTGGCCGGAGCATTTCCAACAGTAGTCCAATAGTAACGTAGTAACATTTGCATGACGAAAAAAATTCGAAAAAAAAAGAGCTAAGAAGAGAAGTATTCCAAGTATCCAATTTTCCAAGTCAAAGAGAAGTGAAAGAAGTGTGACGAAACAGAGCAAAAGTGCTCAAAAAAAATACAAGGGACAAAGATCAAGCTTAACTCATTCAAAGATTTCTTATAACCATCTTGAAGATAATTTAATTATAAAAAGAATGCAAAAAGAATAAGGTAATTCTGAGTTCGGACAAAGAAGTTATGGGCAAAACAAGCTTATCGAATATCGACGTCTATAAGAGGGTACGTGTACCATGAAAACTTTGAATTTCGTGGACTGGAGGGTATGCATACTGGTATGGATACCAAAAAGTTCCTGGACACTTTTCTAAAAAGATGGTATGCATACTGGTACGTGTACCATGAAGGCTAAAATTCACGAACTATCTTTTAGGTCTTTTGTTCGTAGTTTAGGGTCGGGTTCTTGAACTGACTTAGATATTCAATGTAAACCTATATTCCATTTCCTCCATTTAAAATCAATCCCATTTCCTCCATTTAAAATCAATCAGAGAGAGTAGTGTTAAGACAACTGTTAACAAATTAATCCCATTTCCTCCATTTAAAATAAGCAGGATTAAGTACTTCTCGATCTCCATCTTTAATAAATTATGGTGGTTCTTTGATCGATCCATCAACGTAACCCGTCAGATATGTACTTACAAAGACAGATTCCAACTGATATTTCCAGATGAGAAAGTTTTAAAGTAAAAAAGTGAGTGATGTTTTGAAAGGGAAAAGACACAGTAGTCCCATGTGAGGTGACGAGACAATGGACATGGTTGAAGCAGGTAAAGATACAGAAGGTAATGTTATTATCCAACAGAGATAAAGATCAGTAGATGTAGAAGTTTGAGTGTATCATAAGTAAAGAGATGTGATGTAGGTGAAGTTGCAGTAAAGATAAGGTACTGTAATATGTGGATATAATGTAAATTAGTTGAAGATGATGTGATGTAACGTATGATGAAGATTAAGTGAGGTATACGGCGGAAGCGATAACTGAGAACAAACCCTAACAAGTTTATCTTACAGGACCAACCTTTCTCGTGATACCATGACAGAAGTTATGAAGACTGAAAAGTAGTTGCATTAAACATGAGGTAATACAAGAGAGAGTTGTTCAACATATAGGAACAGATAAAACAAGTTGAACTACTTCCTCTAAGAGCATCTCCAATACAGGGTGAATGTTTTATTTTTTATAGGACACATAGGATTTTAGACCCTCATTTATATTAAATTCATCTCCAACAGTGGGTCCTATTAATTAGGAAGGGTGTGAAACTAAATATGAAGGTCTTGGAGAAAGTCTTATTTAGACCTTGAGAATGACCTCCACGTCATCTTTTTAACCATATTTTAAATTTTTACTTTTAAATAATTTTTTCTTAACCAATAGGAAAAATATAATCAATTTTATCATTATCCTGAAAAACAAATCCTCAAAATAAGACACTCATTGTTGGAGATAGTCCATGAGAAAAGCATTGTTATTTTTACCACATGCCTATGACCCCATAAATAAGGATCTAAATAAAAAAATCCACGTAGTATTTTTAGCACCCACTGTTGGAGATGCTCTAACAGTAATAAAGTGAATGGGGTGCATGTATTATTAGGGAAGGGTACGTATGTTTTTAAGGATGAACAAGTTAACGAAAAATATAAGCGATTCCCATTTCCCACATAAAACTTTTGATCATGTATTTATCAAAACAAAAACAAAATCACAAGGTTTGATTATCCCGAAAAGACCCTACTAAAAGAAAGAAAGAAAGAAAAAAAAAAAACACAATTGGCCGGAGCATTTCCAACAGTAGTCCAATAGTAGCGTAGTAACATTTGCATGACCAAAAACATTCGAAAAAAAAAAAAAGACAATCTCAGTAACAATTCAGTAGTAATACTGAGCAAAATACACAATGATTCAATGAAGCTGTTTTAGTGAAACTTTGTTCTCAAAAATTTAAAGAACAGAAAAGGAGTCAAAAGACTACTGTCAAAAGATGGAACGAGATTTCCCGTACAGTCCGTACTGTGTATTAAATGACGCGGAATTCGTTAGCGACCTTTGCCAAAATTCTTGGTATTTACCCACGACTTCCATTGGAGAGAGGTTCTAGAGAACGAAAATTAATAACTCTATGGTTGACGCCTAGAGATTACCTTTGAGTCTTTTGACCAAGGTAGGACGCGCACGGCGCATCCAATAAGTTTTACTTGGACCACCACACACCAAAACGAGCTAATGTCATGTCGACTAGCCAGATCTTCAACATCAACACGCTAGACTGGACGAGGAAGCCTATATGTCCGTGTTCCATACGGTCGGTTCTTCAGAGGTCTTTTGAACCTATTTGGATTAGAACTCCAAAACCCCGTCAGGTCGCTAATTTCGGTGAAAGAGTCCACTCAATCCCCGACTTCGAATTGCATTTAAAAACGTAATTCCCACTCTTTCAGACTCTAAAACGTGACGAACACTGATTATATATTTTAACGGTAAGATTTGCTGTTGAAAAACACGTATCAATCTTTAGACAGTCACACTTGGACCCCACATAACAAAAATCAGATACTCTTTTTTTTCTCGTGTTGTCAACAAAATCATCATATAAATAACGGCAAGTAAAGCAACCTATTCGGCACAAAATTCGGAGATTTGTAAGAGCACGGATAACAAAAGAAAAACATCATAGAAACAAAAAATAAATAGAAGAGAAGAAGCGACGGTTCTCTCTTCTCATCAAAATCCTCCATTAACGTCGTCGTCAAATTTTTATTTATTTTAGTGTTATGTGAATTCGAATTCTGAATTCAACTTCTTCTGAATGATGTCGAACAGTGGTACGAATTCATGTACAGGAAGTCCGAAAATTACAGGACCATCAACAGCGAGAAGAAGAGTACCGGACGTTATAATCGATACAGAGAAAGGGAACTTAGCTGAGTTATATTCAGACGGCAATGAAGACGATGAAGCGGATTATGATGGAAGTCATGACCATAATCATCATCACCAGTTTCATGATCACCATTATTATATATTGAAGCCGATTATCATATTCTTGCCGGAGAGATGGATTTTTTTAGTTGAGAGATTATTATCTTGGATTCTCATGGTGTTTTCGTTGTTAACGTCGAGGAGAAATTTAGGACGTCGGATTTTTGCAATGTTGATTATTTTGGCAGTTTTTTCAGTTTTTTTCAAGTTAACGTATTTTTCGAATAATCATGATGTGCTGAATCGACAAAATAAAATTGTAACGAATTGGAATCATATCCCACACAATATCATTCAGGAATCTCAATCTAATCAAGTTGCTGCTGATGAAACCACCGTAATCCAGGTAAATTCGAAAAAACTTCAATTTTTTTTTATTTTTTTTTACAATTAATGGTTTCTCTGGTTTGATGCGGAATTTATAAGAAAATTGAGTTTCTTTATTAATTTTGGAATTTCCTTGAATAACACAGGAGGAGGTACCGGAAATTTGGAAGAAACCAAATAGTGAAGAACAATACCGGTGCATTGATCGTCCGAGGAGCCCTACAAGTAGGTAGAGAGACGGCATTCTCGATATAGCTGTCATTCTTTTTTCTTATTCGCCACCTTTTGTTGCATTTAATATTAATAATAATTATGAGTTTATTGTAATTTTACAGGGAGAACCAAGACGAACGGTTATCTTCAAATCCATGCTAATGGTGGATTGAACCAGATGAGAACAGGAGTAACACTACTAGCACTTCTCACCAATTCTTTTTGATATTTTTTTTCTTCATGGAATTCTGTTTTCTTTTGCTCATATTCTTTATCTTTTTTGAATGTAGATATGTGATATGGTTGCAGTTGCAAAAATTATGAATGCAACTCTGGTTCTTCCTTCTCTTGATCATGAATCCTTCTGGACAGATCCTAGGTAAGAAAAACGCACGCCTGAATCTGAGTAATTTCCGTCGGAGTTACAAAACGGAGCAAAGGTCTAATTCGTTTGTGGAATTTTGCAGTGGTTTTAAAGATATTTTTGATTGGCAACACTTCATAGAGGAGCTGAAAGATGACATTGAGATAGTCGAGTCTTTGCCGCCTCATTTAGCAGGAGTCAAACCCCTCTTAAAGGCACCAATTTCCTGGTCCAAGGTTCGAATACAATAACCAAACTTTTTTCAAAATTCTGTGTCTAATCATCCGATGTGTCTTTTGATTCGGTAATTTGATATTTACAGGCTAGTTACTATAGAAATGAGATGGTTCCATTACTAAAGAAGCACAAAGTTATGAGGTTTACCCATACCGATTCTCGACTTGCTAACAATGGACTGGCAAGTAATATTCAGAAGCTTCGATGTCGTGCGAATTACCAGGCACTTCGTTACACAGACGAGATAGAAGAGCTCGGTAATAAACTGGTTAATAGATTAAAAAAAGACGGCAACCCGTATATAGCTCTCCATTTGAGGTATGCACAAGCTCTTTCGCTACTGGTTTCTCCGACACGCGCTTTCTTTGTTTGTGCTTGTCAATTCTTAATAAGAATTCGCAACTTTTGCAGATACGAGAAAGATATGCTTGCATTCACAGGTTGTAGTTATAATCTAACCAAAGCTGAGGCTAAGGATTTAAAAGAAATGCGATACAGAGTAAAGCATTGGAAGGAGAAAGATATCGATGGCATAGAGAAAAGGATTCAAGGCGGATGTCCAATGTCTCCTAGAGAGGCTGCCCTATTTTTGAAAGCGATGGGATACCCTTCTACCACAACTATTTACATTGTTGCAGGGCCAATATACGGTAGTGGGAGTATTGATGCTTTGTTATCCGAGTACCCAAATATTTTTACTCACTCCTCACTAGCGACTGAAGAAGAATTAGAACCCTTCAAAAAGTATCAGAACAGGCTCGCGGCTTTAGATTATATTGTTGCACTTGAAAGTGATGCATTTGTTTATACTTATGATGGGAATATGGCCAAGGCAGTACAAGGTCACCGGATGTTCGAAGGTTTCCGAAAGAGCATCAACCCCGACAAGTACGTTATCATCATTTATTTAAACATCTTCAAATTTGGACCGTCTTTTTTTTCTTCTCTTACCAACGCAAATGGTGTTTTTACAGGAGAAACTTTGTAAGACTCATTGATCAGTTGGATCATGGTGAGACTACGTGGGAGGACTTCTCATCTGAGGTGAAGGAGTTGCATAGGAATAGAGTTGGGGCACCTTATCGGAGACAAGTAGGAGTGTCACCGAGGCTTGAAGAGAACTTTTATGCAAATCCATATCCTGGTTGTGTATGCGAAACGGCACAGCTAAAAAACGATATTACAAGCAGTCACATGAAAATTGATTTAAGACGAATCAAAAGAAGGTCGGTATTAGAATGAGGGATATACAAATATATTTATAGTAGTTAGATGATTTTTTACTGTAAAGTATACGCCAATACCTCCATAATTGGAAAAATTGTAGCAGGATGATTTCCATTTCAACAATTTTGGTTTTTTATTGAGCCTGTGTAAGTGTAATCTCTGGCTCCTAGAATGAATTATGGGCCGTGGGCAGATTCGTTACTGGCTATCACTAGGTTCACCTGAACTCCCTAGGCACTTTTTTTTTTTTTTTCTCGTGAACCCTGATTTGGGGCTTACCCCTTTTAGTCCCGAGAGACAATGAATAAGACGAAGTGGCTATAGCTTTACAATTCAGGTGTAAATTACTGCAAATAATGGCCATAAATTAAACTCCAGAGCCCTATTACAGCCTCTGCCGGAATATTTTCTTTAACAACTCAAATACAAGGCACCTTAACTTTAACATCAAGTACATTAGACACAACTAAGATGACTTGGAAACTCAAGTATTTCATTTTGATAACTTGGGTTTAAGTTTCTGCCATCTGATCCTGTAAATCTGACAAGTAACCTATCAGGTCACAGTTTACAGTTATAATTAGCATATCTGATCCTGTAAATCTGACAGGTTGTACCAGACTCTTAACTTATTCACATGCTAGTAACGCCTAGTGGAACAAAACGGTTAACCAGTAAAACTGTTACTTGAAAACTCATGTGGCACACAACCCATAAAAATATACGTAAAGTTTTTCAGCAAAAGTAAATGTAATCCAGAAGCTCTATTTGCTGGTTCCAAACCTTCCAATCCGTCTTTCCTAGGCAGATGAGGTATATACAACTGGTTCGAAAATGGAGGTTGATCATCTCATTCTTTGACCAAGTGAAAATCGGTCCTTCGACATGAACAGCTTCATTCAGTGACTGTGGTTAAAGAGGTACGACTCGACCAGTAAGTGAACTGGTTTGACTTTTTTATGTATGCAAAAAGTGTAGTGTTAAATTCCTTGTACTGTAAACTTAGACACAAATACTAAAGTCTAGATAAGACTGAGATGTAGCGTTATAAATGTTTTATAACAGAACTCAAAATTTCCATAATTAAACCAGGATGCCCAAACAATACTACATGCACAATGCAATATGGCATTGAATTCAGACCAATAAAATTTTGGGCACTCACAAACACAAGGGGTACAGCTTTCCTACATTGGCATGACATGGTCACAGATTAGTTGCCCAAAATTTAAAAAATATACACTCAGATAGTCAGACGCATTAATTTGATTACAACAGCAACATAAGATATTAGTTGCGAGATTACCAAATACAATACTCTCAGGCTTCAACCCCTCCATTCCATTGTTTTGCTAGAACTAAGCTTTTATCCTCAAAGATTGCTAACTTAGCAACAAATCTGCACTGACAAACAAACAGCTAAGAACACTCAACACTTCGAAACACTTAGTGTGACTATCCAGTAAAATCTGAAACTTCAAGAAATCGGACAGTTAAAATTAATGTTTGAAATAGTAATCTTCTTACCTATAATAGTTAATCGGAAGATTAAATTAACTGCACGCTTCTACTTTGACTTTCTTAACTACCTGGCTTAACCATCCATCTAAACGAAAACGGTTCTGAAACACACCACCAGTCCCAAAATGGATGTCCGAGAACTCCCTCTGAAGTAAGTTAAACTTTGTCCTTCGACAACAGCAATGTAAACTTCACATCGCAGCACCCGAAGTTTCACCACATTGAAGGCACATAGACCTGCTCCTTCAAATTCTGTGTAGCACTCTCTGAAGGAAAACCTCTCACAGCACCAATTGTCCACTGAGCTATGATCCCGGCTGCAATAGCAAAACGAAGTTGCCGCTCCAACACGTCTTGATTTTCAAACATCTCCGGGGTTGTTGTCAACTTTCGCATTATGCCAGCCACGACAGCATCACCAGAACCAGTTCTATCACAAGTGAATGGTGTAATAAGAACATCTTCAGTCCCAACTACCACCCCATCAAAAGACGGGGTATAATAGTGAATCCTAAGTGTTCCATCAGTCACGAACAAAAATTTAATCCCATCATGCCACAATGGAGAAATTTCATCCCTGGTATAATGATAATAATCACGGCGGTTTTTTGTTTGCTCAAAGGTCTGCGAGAAGTACTGCGGTTTATACTTTCTTCTCCTCTCGTAGTGATCTTCGTCAAGAAGAAACTCTAGCTCTTGCTTTGTAACCTCAATTATGTCTGCATGGTCCCAGGCTTTCTTAATCGCCAGCCTCGTCTCATCACGAGATGTCCACAGGGGTAAAGGAAAATTCAAATCAAAGAATACAAGCCCCCCATATTTTCTTGACAAAGCAATAGCTCTATAAAGGGCGGACTCCATTTTCGGAGACGTTATAACTTCTGAATTGAAATGGAAAATTCTGGCCTGCATATATCAAATAAAACAAGAAGTAAGTTCAGTTCGTCCATAATAAAACCACAATACAAATCTAAACTTACTGGTTCCACTAAAATATCCATACTATCCTTGAACTCAATTGAATTCACTTCTAACAGCAATTCTACCAAGACAAGCACAAGTGCAACTGGTTTTCTACAACCTCGTATAAGGTACATTAACAACTCACGAATGTTCAAATCGTTTCCATGGATCTATAAGTTTCACCTATTAATGGAGTATATGAAATAAAATCGAAATTTACTAAGTGCTAACCTCTTTTAGCACAGAAATGTTGAGCTCAGTACTAAGCAAGGAATCTTCAGCCGACTCTCTAATTATCTCCGCTTTCATCTTCCCATCTTCAAACTTAATTTTCATATAAGCAGCACCTGTTCTTGCACCCTTAGAATCAAATTTAACCCCTCGAGTTTGAACATTCTCTTTATTCATAGTCAAAACCAGTTCCTGGCCAAAATCATCATCTCCAACTTTCCCCATGAATGCAGCTCTACCACCTAATCTAACATGAGCAATTGCAACGTTACTTGGTGGTCCTCCTGGTGCTCTAACAAACTCTGGTGGATCCCATTGAAGGTTTTTCCATGTTGAGTAGATATCAGGATGCATTTGTATCTCAGACTTCCGAACTGATGGTACAAATTCTTTCTGAGCAGCTCCAAAACAACAAATTAATGGTGGTTGCTCGTACGGAAAATCAATCCCATCATCATAATCTTCTAGTTCTTGTTCAATTACATCAGTTACTGTCTCTGGTTTTTTGGACCGCTTTGTTTTAGAAACTGAAGACGTTTCAGTTCCTTTCTTTCTTCCTTTGGACTTTGGTTTTAGGGTTTCTGTAGCTCCATTATCGCCGTTAATAGCTGCTAATTTGAATGACTCTGTGCTTCTTAATTTTCTAAGGTTTTTGTGGAAATTTGTTGGCTTGGTTAACGAATTCGGAAGAAATGAGAAGGGTAATTGGTAGGCTGATGCCATTAGAGAAATCCTAGCTAGGGTTTTAGAGTCTTACTTCATCTCCTTTCAGCTCCTGCAAAGAGAATAAGTAACTCTGTTTAAAGTATTATCCGCTCTTTTTTAACTAATTTTGTAATGACAATTTCACCCTTATATAATTTTTTAACAAGGAGATTAGAATTTCTAGGACCTATCTGGAGTTTTAAGGAATGAAAGAGGTACATTCGTCTTTCTAAGCTGATGTTGTAAATTTTTTTACTCCCTCCGTCTCTAAAAATAGACAGGTTTAACGTAGTACTGCTTTGAAAGAAGAATGAGGCTTGGATTTGCCATTGGGAATTTCGCAATGAGCCTCAGTAAATTTTTATTCACTGAAAGAAAAGAGTAGATACAAAATCAATGTGACAAAAGGATAACCAAGAAAATCACACTCATGATAAACGGGTTCTGCTTGAGCATATCACGGAGAGTGACGTCTGAATCACAAAATGTCAGTAAACAAATAAAGTATTCCGAGCAGAACAGTACTGTGAAAAGTTAATTTCATTGAATTTACTCTTTCATTTTTGGTTTCACTTTTAGCATTGCCCTCTGTAAGTGAAATCAAGTTAACAGAGAAAAGGAGAACAGAAAAAGAAGAGAAGAAACTATAAGGCGGATTACAAACTGAAGAGATCTATTTGTCTCGCTGCCTGTCGTACCAATCAAGAAAAAGTACAGAGAATGTTAGAACAACTATAAAAAGCACAATAAAGGTTCTGCTGCTGCTGTTGCGGTCAATGGCTTGTGTGAGCTCCTTGTTACCCATTTCTACATTGTTTGTAGCTTCAACTGCCTGTGATTGGAAACCAAAAGGAAAGAATATCCTATGAGAAGTCAAAGCTCCAAAATAATTGGTCAACTTATAAAGAAAAACTACATAAAAAAACAGGCAAATTCAACACTTGGATTTCGTAGAAATACAAGGACCGATAAATGCAAATTATGCAATCGGATGTATGGGTTAATGTAGTTTACTAATTTGTTATGGTTTGCAAAGTAATAAAATCGGCTACTCTATCACTAAAATAACCTAAATATTTATATGATGATGCAACTAAAACGTAAATAGACAAAAGTCAATAGACCTATGTGGGATGAGGATATTTTTTCAGTAATAAATGCACAAAATAGGCAGAGGAAAATCTGAGCTTAAGATAAAAGAACGGGCTGAACTGATAAAAGCAAGAAGGCACCAACCTGCTCATACAAAAACTCAATCTGCTGAGCCTGTTGGAGAACATGTGTTGACATGAGGTGATTTAGGGCAGACATTTCGACCATCTTCGTTTCAGTTTCTTGCACAGCATCCAGAAGATTAGACAACTCTACCTAAAATGGAGAAGCAAAACAAATCAGTATATTCTTATACATTTTCAGAAAGCAAAAAGGGTTTCTGAAGTTATTAAAGGTAAAAATCATAATCACCTGAAGAGCCTGTGTTTCATCATCTAAGAGCTGTTGCTGGACCCTACGAGGTTCTGGTGGAAACTCGTCTGGCTCCCTGACCTCTGAACGTACAGATCTAGATGCATCCGTTGAGTGTGCAATGGACACCTTTTGCGGTTTTCTTCTCGGCGTGGCTCTATTAACAGCTTCTTGAAATCGTATGGCTCTTAACTGGTCAAACTGAGCAGTTACCACATGAAGCCTCTCACTGAGAATCAAAACCTGCAGTTCATCGACATGAGAATGTAAAGAATCCAAATGATCAGAAGGATGGGTAAAAGCAAGAAGCATAAAATGTCTGCCTACCACACCGTGTCTGTGAGCCACAATGTCAGCTTGGGAATTATCAACCATAATGCCAAGCCATGGCCTTGAAGTCCCGTTTTTATCTTCATCTTTTATCCTTCTTTGCAGAATATCTATCTGCTCCTTGCACGTTTTTATGAAAACCCCAACCTGCACAAACTTGGGTAGTTAGAAGATAAAAAAGCAAGACAAGTTGAAAATATTTTGACAAAGATGTTTCTAGCCAGCGGAGTTCAAGTTTGCCGCTTAACATGCCAGAAGTGAAACCAAGTGGCAAACCTACTTTCATCTTCTACCAACGCAAAAGTTAGAAATCGAGAAGAATAAAGAAATAAGTTCTGATATTCAGATGATAAAGACACAACCAAATATAGGACAAGTCGATCCGTGGTTATGTGACATTGTGACTAATGAAGATCCAATTTCCACAAACCAGATAAAAGCAAAAATAGTGACATCTTTCTTATCTTCTCCTGAAGGCACTAACTGACTAACAACTTACTTCATGCTCGATGCTGTCCCTTTCCTGTTCAGTTGTCCGGTGCCGCTCCACATAATCCTTCCGATGCTTCACAATGAACTTATCCAAGGCTTCAATACTTTCAAGCTAAGAAACGGTAAGAGCAATAAGAACTACGCAGAAACACTACAAGCAACAAGGAAAGATGACAAGAATCTCTGAGTATATAGTTGTACTTTGCATACCGTTTTCAACGCAGCTTTAGTAAAAGGAGATTTCTGTCTTGGCTTGCGGATAATAAAAGAAGCTAATATCGAAGCTATTTTTGACTGTCGAAAACACAACAGAATCATAAATTAGAATTGTAACTATTACATTAAGATTAATACCAAAATATAAAATCAGTGTTTTTTTCTCCAATGAAGAAAAACAAGACCCAAAACATAGAATCAAATCAAAACCCACATGATGATGGTTCATCAAAAAACATCTTCTTTTCTCAAGATTTTACTATTGTTTTCTGTTGTTTTTGTAACAGAGGTGATTTTGATAGTAGAAGGACTACAGTTTGTGGGATATTAGCAGGAAAAATAAATCAAAGAATTGAATAATATACTCCTAATAAAAGGTCTAATACAACAATATCAACATATCTTATGATTCAATATCTGGTGGTAAAGATTTTTTCTGGGGATTAAGATCTGGGTTTTTAGTTCCTTTGTTGGACTACTACTACTACTACTTCTGTAAACTCATCATCTTCTTCTTCTCCAACAGCTAAAGGAATTTATTACAAATGTTAATGTTAGTTTAAAAGATATAGCAGGAGGTGAGAATCATGTTTGTGGTATTGAAAATACTACTGGTATTGTTCATTGATGGTGGAGACAAAATGGGGTTCCAAAGTTGAGATATCTATCTCCTGATAATGGAAATTTTTCATTAATTACTTCTGGTGATTCATAGCATTGAAAAGAAATTTGGCAGTGTTTCAATGGTGAGTTTGATGGCAGGTTCTTCTCATGTTTGTGGTGTTCTTGCTTCTAGAGTGGAGTTTGTTGTTGTAATCGACAAAAGATTCACAATTCAGTTTGAGCTAATTCTAACAGAGCCAGTGGTAATTTTAGTCCAACATTTTTGACATCATCAAAACATCATAGGTTTCGAGCAATGAGGCGTACATGGAGTGGCCCTTCGTAGAAACATTCTGATAAAGCTGAACAGTTTTCTCTTGCAGAGCTTGCTTCTACAGAACAAAATTGGGTCTGGAAGTTTCGGGAAAGTTTACAAAGGTAAACTTAGAGATGGACGTGAAGTTGAGATTAAAAGAGGGGAAGCCAGTACAAAACTAAGAAATTTCAAGAGAAAGAAAGTGCATTTGACTCGAAATTAGAATCCTTGTCGCGTCCACATCAAAAGCATTTGGTTAGTCTTGTAGGTTTCTGCGAAGAAAATGAGGAAAAGGCTTTTGGCATACGTGTACATGAAAAATGGTGCACTCTATGATCATACGCATTCGAAAAACAATGTCGAGAAAACTAGTAGTCTTTTGGATACATGGAAAATGAGAATTGAAGTTTCATTAGATGCAGCAAGAGAGATTGAATATCTTCATAACCATGCAGTCCCGCCTATAATTCACAGAGATATTAAATCGTCTAACATCTTGTTAGCCTCGAAATGGGTAGCTAGAGTATCAGACTTTGGGTTATCTCTACTGGGTCCAGAATCAGGAGGCGCATACATGTCAGCAAAAGCTGCTGGAACAGTTGGGTATATGGATCCTGAGTATTAGGGATTGAACGTTTTAACTGCTAACAGTGAGGTTTATGGTCTTGGAGTAGTGATACTGGAGTTATTAACTGGAAAGAAAGCTATATCCAGAGACGCGCTTTAGTTGGTGAAGGGCCGATGAGTGTCGTAGATTACACAGCGAGTAGGACTGCCAGACGTGAATATGGCAGCAGCAATTGACTTGGTGGCTTATACCGCTGTACATTGTGTGAACTTAGAAGGAAAAGAGAGACCATGTATGAATGACATTGTAGCTAATCTTGAGAGGGCATTATCTTTATGTGATGGCAGCCATGGGAGCATATCTAGTGCTTCATTAGCATCAGAGTAATCCAAAAAGAATAAATGAGTGGAAATTCTTGGAATTTTTCGGATTTGATTAAATATTTTAACTTAAATCTAATCATACATTTTCAAAAAAAAAATTAAAAAATCACAGTTCATAAGTTTCCTCATACCTCATCGTATTCTAGGGAAAGAGCTACAGAGCGAACAGTGTCCTTCAAATCCTCGGTTCTATCCCTCACTCCTGCCATCCCTTCATCATCCACCACAAACATATTCAGTACAAGAACCCTAGCTTAGTAAAAAAAAAAATCTAAATTTCAACAAGGAAGAGTAAGTCACTCAAGTGTGGTAGGACAGATGTGATCTTGTCATTAACAGTGAAACACAAACACGGAAACTTGGATATCTCATCATGTTTATCTTTGCAAAAGATACACAAGAGTATACAACATTACTTGTACAGATGAAAAAGATAACACAATACTTCCAAAAGGCAAAAACAACCTACAAATTCATAATCCTCGGTTCTATCCCTCACTCCTGCCATCCCTTCATCATCCACCACAAACATATTCAGTACAAGAACCCTAGCTTAGTAAAAAAAATAATCTAAATTTCAACAAGGAAGAGTAAGTCACTCAAGTGTGGTAGGACAGATGTGATCTTGTCATTAACAGTGAAACACAAACACGGAAACTTAGATATCTCATCATGTTTATCTTTGCAAAAGATACACAAGAGTATACAACATTACTTGTACAGATGAAAAAGATAACACAATACTTCCAAAAGGCAAAAACAACCTACAAATTCATCTAGGGCGCATCTAAAAACAAATTTACGAGCAGTCACATGAAAATTGATTTAAGACGAATCAAAAGAAGGCCGGCATTAGATTGAGGGATATACAAATATATTTATATAGTTAGATGATTTTTTTACTGTAAAATATACGCCAATACCATAATTGGAAAAATTGTAGCAGGATGATTTCCATTTCAACAATTTTATTTTTTTATTGAGCCTGCACAATCTATGGCTCCCAGAATCATTTATAGGCCGTGGGAAAATCGTTATTGGACAATCACTAGGTTGACCTGAACTCCCTGGGCACTTGATTTTTCTCGTGAACCCTGATTTGGGACTACCCCTTTTGGTTTGAAGAATAAGGAATAAGACGAAACAACAGTTCAGGTGTCAATTACTGCAATTACTAGTCATAAATTAAGCTCCAGACCCCCTTAATCTATTACCTCCTCTGCTGGAAACACTTTTAACTTAAACAGCAAGTACGCAAGCACATTAGACACACCTAAGATGTCTTGGAAACTCTTCGGCAGGTTCTTCATTTTTGATAACTCGGGTTTCTGGCTCGATATACGAGTAACCTATCAGGTCTCTTTTAGCATGTCTGACAAGTTGTACCAGACTCTTAACTTATTCACATGCTAGTGCAACATAACGGCAACCAGTAAAACTGTAACTTGAAAACTCATGTAGCTCTCTTTGCTGCTTCCTAATTAATTACATGTTCTGCTATGAAATTTACAAACCTTGCAATCCATCTTTCCTAGGCAAATGAGGTCTATACAACTGGTTTTAAAATGGCGATAGACAATCTCATTCTTTGACCAAGTGAAACTTGGTCCTTCGACATGAACAGCTTCATTCAGTGACCAGTAAGTGAGCTTGGAACTGGTTTGACTTTTTTATGCATGCAAAAAGTGTAGTGTTAAACGCCTTATACTTTAAACTTAGACACAATACTACAGTCTAAATACGAGTGAGATGTGGTGTTTTCAACATTTTATACTCAAAATTTCAATAATTAAACCAGCAAGCCAAACAATACTACATGGCATTGAAACCAGACCAATGAAATTTGGGCGCTCACAAACACAAGGGGTACAGCTTTCCTATATTGGCATGACATGGTCACAGGTTAGTTGCCCAAAATTTAAAAAAAAAAAAAAAAAAAAACATATATGCAGATAATCATATGCATTAACTTGACTATAACAGCAACATGAAATATATGGATTAGATGCAAGCTTACCGGATACAATACTCTCAGGCTTAAACCCCTATACTTCAAGTGTGGGGTAGGACAGATGTGATCTTGTCTAAATGGTAAAAAACCACCTACAAATTAAACTTTGTTTATGCTTCTTTTATCCTTATACTCATCTAGGAGTTTTGTGCTTTCTATTTCAAGGCAAGGGATAGCCAAGGTCAGATGTGATCATGCAGGTGCATTAATTGCAGCTAAAGAGGAATTTGATCAAGGCAAGGGATAACGAATAAGCCGAGGCTCTAACTTGATTAGTAGCTGTTGAAGGGTGCCACTAAAAGAATTTGAACAATAGGATAATGACAAGGTATTGTAGATGCTCAGTGTAATCATGTCTTGTTGTTTGTATAAAAACTATAAAAAGGAAGACAAAAATGAAAAGCATAATTACCTCAATTGAGTTTGTCAGTAAAAAGCAAGAATTAAGGCAGAACCACCACCATCCAAAGGAATAAGATGCAACTTCAAACTCCCAATTCCACCCTGAATAAAGTAAGATCACGAATATTTACTTCTATGAATCCAAAAAAAATTGAATCACGATACATTGAAATCGGTACATCATGATGGTACAAGAATCGATGACGGAAATTGAAAACGGTAGAGTTTCAAGCTTACCGAGAACTGGTGAACCCTAAAGATTCAGAGAAACTGGGCAAATTAGGAGATCGGAATTTTCTTTTTCTTTTCCCCTTCGTTTACCGTTTAATTAAATTCACATTTACAATTATACCCTCTGAGTAAACTTATTATTACAATAAATACCCCTATACGCTGAATTTATAGTTTAATAAATTTTCCTTCTCCCCGAATTCTCTTAAACGCCACTCTGCTCTATCTTCTCTCCATCTCGCTTACAGGTACCATTCCTCAATCTCTCTGGCTTTCTTCCTACCTTAGTTCATGAGTAGATACTGAAATTTGTTTGTACTCGTTTTTGATCTTCTTAGCTATCTCATTTAGTTAGGGTTTAGAAATTGACCTGAATCATTCGTTGAACCCCTCAATAATCATGTTTATCTTGATCGTGTTACATAAAAAATTTAAGCCAAAACATAGATCTGGCTGTTGACTTGATAAATTATGGTTTGCTCTTCCTGAAATCGATCTGGAGTCTTTTTTATGTTTGTTGCGATTGATTGAGAATATTATGGGTTCTCAGAGAAACCTAAAAACGGGCATAGTTATTGAATTTTCGGTTTCGAAATAGTCAAATGTTTAGGGATGAGAATCAGCCATTGTCGCCGAGTGTGGAATTATGTAGGAGATTGTTATCAAAATGAATTTTAGATGAAAAAAATATAGTAGGTTTCTGGAGATCTGTACCATATTGCATGTAGATCTTTGAAAGGATAACTAGAAATTGCACACAATTTGAACATGTTATACAAATAAGTGGAGTTCGGGTTTGGTCTAGAAAAACAAGTAGAGTTTTTGTTCTGTTGTTTTGAAAATATAATTGAGATCTACAGTAGGAGGTGTTGGATTTATGAAGCTGATATGAAGATAAACTGCAAATTGCTAACTCAAGAAGAACTTATTGAATTTTCTGTCTCGAAGTAGTTAATGTTTAGGGATGAAATTTGATAAGAATCAGTCCTTTGTATATAATTAGCATTATTAGGCTTACAGACTGAGCAATCATCGTAGCTATCCTGTCAAGTATAGATATTTGTAGGAGATTAGTATCAAATAAATTTCAGAAGAAAATGATAAATTTCAGGAGATTAGTTTTCTGGAGACTGGTACCACTGCCACACTCTTATCCTGATCAACCTTCTTCTCCCCAACTTCAAAGATAATACACATACTACCAATGTAACATACAACCTTTCGATGGAAATGCAGATGCAGAAACTGTGATGTTTCTCATAGTTGGTTCTTCCTAGAAACGCTGCTGTTTGATTTAGGATCTCATTAGGGTCTACTTTTTCTTTTGAGGGATCATTAGTGTGTACTTAATTCGTCATTCCTAGGCTTCCTTTTTGTAGTTCACAAAACAAAATCCCTTTTGTCTTTTGAAGGTTATATTGTAGGGTACCTTGATCAAATCAATAGATATATATTGTCGGAAAACAAAATTTCTCACTGTTCGATGGTAATTTAGTATCTGCTTTTCTATGTTTTCTCATTCCAGACTTGTGTATGTTTTTTTATTGCCATGTTTGTCTGAATAGCTTAGTTTGCAGATTTTCTATATATATTTTGTGCTGCAAGCATCTTTTGTGCATACTGTGCCATAAATTTATGACATCTGCAAGCACAGTCTCTATCCAAATTGTCTTACGTCAGTTTTTGGCTAAGCAGTGGTGAAAATGCAGTGTTGCAGACAAAAAGAGAGATGAAAGTTGTGTAGAATCTCGTATACAGTAACATCAACGTTTCTTATTATCGTGTGCAACATTGCCAAAATGCTTTAATATGAAGCTGATTTTAGTCTTTTACAGCCATCTCTCTTCACTAAGTTGTAAAATATCAAATGGTTCAAAAACAAGTGGAAGTTTCAGTAGAAATTACACACAAATAGAATGTGTTACTATACAAATAGGTGGAATTCGGGTTTGCTGCAGCAGATTACTGCATGTACATCTTTAATGTGTAGAATGTGTAGCTATACAGAAAGGTAGAGTTGAGGTTTGTTGTAAAGATTCTAACTCTGAGATGTTATAAATGGCAAATAAATCTACACTAGTTGGGGTTTGGGTTCATCAAATGGGCATGAAGTAAAACTGAAAATATGCACACTGTTTTATGTATGCTGTATTTCTATATTTTGGACTTTGGAGTATGGATCTGCATGTCTGCCAGTCACATGTGTATGTCAAATTTTCGTTAAGTTATCCTATCAGTTTGTTGTTTATATATGTTTTGGTCAATCTCGTTGCACAGAAAAGCACAAAACTAGTTCTTCTCTTGATGTATGTCTGAATATTTTCGTTGTCAATTATCAGGTTTTCTTTGTTGGTGATTCTGATTCTATATAATTGGGTTGCCTCATGATTATACTGAACTGCTAACTTTGTTGCAGAAGTATGGGTTTGTGGACTCTATTGGAAGGCTTTTTGCTTCTTGCAAACGCATTAGCAATATTGAATGAAGATCGTTTCCTTGCTCCTAGAGGATGGAGCTTCGCAGAAGTCTCTGGTGGCAGGACAAAGTCGTTGAAGGGGCAACTTATAGGGCTCATTTATGCGACTCAGTATCTGAGATTACCACTTATAGTTCTCAACGCGATCACAATAGTTGTAAAGCTCGTATCTGGATGATGTAGGTCAGAGGAAGACATGTATGAAATACAATGTGGTCTGTTGAATGGATTTGTCAACACTTGTTACTAACATTTTCTTAGGAACTGGATTTGGTGTGTTTAGTTGATCAGAGTTCACAAAGTAGATCAGCAGAGAAGGGTAATTTCTCTAATTATCTTTTTCAAGTAAATTGGCAAATGCATATGTTATGACTTGAGTTTGGATACAAAATATATGAATTCATATTTTTTAACTACATTACTTTTTCAAGTAATTCTGTTGAAATCTAGTGAATGGGAAATTATTATAATTGTTGGCTTTTCTTTGCTCTTGAAATAAATCTTTATATTTTCCATGTCTCTATATTGTGTAAACTGTTAAGGAGGTTTTGACGAATTAAGCAGACACCATGTTGTAGGGCATAATAGCCATTAATTAAAGTGGTCCAAGACTAATTTGCACCCAAGGTGGCTTTACTTGACATGGATATCTTGTGATGTAACAGGGGAGAAAGGAAGGAAAAAAGCATCACAAATGAAGCACTACCTCTAATCAAGTATAAGAATGATAAAATAAAAATATAGAAATTAAGAGCAACAAAGATCTTTAAAATCAGTCTGTGGAACAGATGAAAAGTACCCTAGGACTTAAAAGCCAGAATAAATCACATATCGGAGTAACTGGGATCACAGTATAATTATTCTACTAAGTTCAAATATACAAGATCTTTAATAGTGCAGCAGAGTAGATAGCAAGTGATTTTAATTGGTCCTTTTCAGGCTCGAATATTAGACCTTCCACATTTCGTATGGAAGAAAAATAACCCGAGTAACATTACTCCGCTATAGCATAAACAGCCGGAATATCTGAATTAGATTTAGTACTTCATCTGGTCTTTAGAGATCCGCAAAAATGTTGTAAGTTTTGGAGTCGGCTAGGATTAGCCTCACGGCTGAAACCCCTGCAGCAACAGACATTACACTAAAAAATGTGATATTGAGCCAATGCCAGGATTTTTGTGGCATTGAAAGCTTATGCTTCTTCGCCATTAGGTACATATGATTTGCGAGGATAAATGTGAGTGGAAATGTGCTGAAGGCCCCTGTTAAACTCATGAAATCTCCGAGGAAAGGTAGAAGAGCTGACACTAAGGTGTTTACAGTTAGGTAACCCCCTCGTACGAGAACTCTGAATGAGATATGGCTTGGAGAAAATGCACCTCCTTTAGTTGGACCAAACTTTGTATCCAAGTATTCGTACATTGGACTCGCAAAAATCTAGTATATCCAAAAGAAAGAAAAACATTGTTAGTGCAGTAAGAAAGGTGAAGGTAATCAGAATGGGAAAAGAAAAGGCATCCCCTCCCATAGATGGAACAAAAAAATCAGGATGAAGATGAGTACATGTAAGGCGATGACAGACTGCAAAAAGGCCGAAATGTTGGCTACTGCTTTCACCCATACTGGACCTGAGACATTGTTAAGAAGGTATGCCGATGTTTCGTTTCCGTAAGCCCAGTATCCCATTAAAGTAATGGCGTACATAGGTACGAGTCCAATTGTGAACTGAAAGACGAGAGCTTTCACCATGTTGCCAACCACCGGCTGTTTCACTGTTGCCTGGAAATAAAGAAGAAAAAGGTGAGAAGTTTACTCACACTTGCATCAACTTTGAATAAATATATAAGTCAAGTTACAAGGTTGAAAATTTGGAATATATATCAGTACTAAAGAGGCAATACTCCATTTGTAAATTCTGGTTGATTGGCTAAAATAGTGATGAGGGGTAGGCTTTGTTAGGAAGATAACCGCAAAACATTTTTAGGCATTCACCTTGTAAGGTACAACCATAAAACAACTAGGTTATAGTGGTCACACAAAAGCTGTGACGCTTAACAGTCTAGGGTGTATATATAATGGATAATATTTTAGATGAGTTGTATTTTGTATTCTAGACAAATTATCCAATAACGCGCATATCATTTGCTTGACCAACCTGTATCTCTGGAAGCATTCCTGTATTGAATGAGAAAAAGAGATTTGCAAATCCACCGATACAGGAAAAAATCTTGGTTGCTGTTGTACCCGGAATGTTGTAGTCTCTAGGTGCAGCCTTCTTGCCTACAAGAATAGAGAACTTGTTTTAGAATAAGAAAATCTATCCAAGAAAATTTAACAGGATCAAGAAACTACTAGATCAAAGCTCGCCAAAGAGTAGATTATAAGAGCAAAAAAGATAGGAATTGCAGTCCTTACAAAACCAAATAGGGAAGAGAAAATATAAAAAGTGCAAAGGAATAAGAACTAAGAAGTGATTGTTGCTTTTTTCAAGTAGGACTAATAACTGTTCTTTTTTTAAGGAATAAGAACAGAAAACAGCTATGTTCGTCTTTATGTTATGTTTCGGCTAATGAGTAGGTTTTCTTGTACAAATACGTGAGATGATTTCAGAAGTACCTACCGTCGTTAAGCGCCAATATAAATGCTATGACGATGTATATGATACTGAAGAAATTTGAAAATCCTAGCCAAATCTTCAGAGCTGATAAATGTGGTACACCAAAGGCGAACAAAGCGCAAACAAACCCAGCTATAACAATGAAGTAAGGGAGCTTCATTACGTGATCATCCCTGAAAAGAACGTACATAGCCTGTGGAAATGAGAAAGAGCATCAAAGACGAACAGTGGACATAACATTACACCATCCTGTGTAAAAAGAGAGTTGCAAAAGCAAAGTCTTGTTGATGGAGAGACTTTAATTTCTTCAGTGTTAGTCTACAGAACCGCGCGCACTTTGAAAACAAAACACAAAAGTAACTAGATACAAATTGCATCTTTCACACTCAGGTCAGCGGTGTTACCTTGAGAGCTTGACCAGCTAAAATGATATAACCCGTGTTAATCATGAATAGATTTATGTACTGCAATGCCCATGTAAGAGCATAGGCATTCTTTCCTGCCATTTAGAAGTAATACCGAGTTATATAGCATAAAACTACTAGTAATCATCTCTTACAGCTAAACATAATTTTTTTTTTAAGTAACAAAAATCTCGAATTTACCGTAGATATGGCCAGCAAGATCTCTGTATCTGATATGTCTCTTTCCACCAAGCTCATGAATTTTGGCAAGAAGAACATTGGCATACAACGACAAAGCCGCTGCGAAAACCAAACCAACTGAACCTCCTACCCAACCTAAAGGAACCATAACCGTGCCGGAATATCCCAATACATACGCACTGTTTATACCGGTGGTAAGTATAAACGCAATTTGTAGCCATGAATCTGTACATTTAAAACAACACCATAAAACTATTGAATTAACTACCAATCAACAAAACAAATCATGGATTTATTTTCTTAAACACATCAACCACATACCAAAATAGGGTGTACAACAACATAAAAAATCCTTATTATGTTTCCATTTTCACATCAAAATCAATATAGGAAATTACCTTGACTAATTTGATGAGCAGTTTCTGGCACTTTGACATCCGAGCTTTCAACATCTCTTAATTTTCTCATACCAGAATCAAACTCCGCCATTGCAATTTTCTCTGCCTCCTTTTTTTTTCCCTTCCTCGATTGAAATTCTTCAATAGAGGGATGAAAAAAGAAGGAACGCTAATATAAACAACTTCAATAGATTTTACCTTATATGATTCCTCTTCAAACAAGGATTGGATTTCCTAATCCCTTAAAGAAACAAAATCCTGGCTGGGAATCCTGATACGTAAAGAGATTTTTCGTTTTTTCTTTTCTTTCTCAGGAAACGCAACCAGGGATTTGAGGAAATGCCAGAGAAGAATTGGCGCGTCTTGAATTGCGTGAAACTCTAAATATGGAAAGATTAACGATGGGTATATATCGACCATTAATGGCACGTGGCACAGGTGTCACTGGTATAATATTTTAGGTTTTTTTGTTTGCGGTTGAGTATATATGAAAATTTAATAGACTGGTGGTTAGAGAAATAAAAGGGAATCAGATGAGATTATTATTGAGATATCCTTGTCGTTATTATTGTTTAGTCAAGTGATATTTTCCTCCCTCCAGTTTTCGCCTTTCTTATCGACAGAGAGAGATAAGGAAGGCGGGCTCATCTTTTTTGACTTAACCGTTGAAATGCATGGCGTGTTTTCTCCGCAGCAATTTAAAATACGGCGGTACGTGTGAATGATTGGGAGAACCTTTCAGTGGGTGGGTGGCTCTACTTTGTTCTCTTCTCTACTAATTTTTAAAATCTAATCAGTAATCGCCTCAAAAAGGGGTGGTTCCGGGGCTCTTAACTGTAGTAATGTCGTCATCTTTGATTATACATATGTAAGAATGAAAGGATGTTTGAAAATGTGTTATCACATGAACTTGATGCCCGGTCTAGTAAGAAGAACCTTACCCCTACTTGCTCAGACAGAGAGAGACAATGTCCCTCTATGGGCCTCTATTTATTTTTAGAATCTTATTATTGTTGCTTTAATAGGCTTTTTTTTTTTTTTTTTTTTTGGGGCTCAGGCCGTGAAATTGTAACGTATAGAACCCCTTATCTTCTAGAGCCCTTTATCTTCGTATTATATATAATACCTATCCCACCCTTGATATAATTAGTGTTAATTAAATTGTTTAAGCTAACTAATCAGTATTAAGTGAATGGATTATACTACTTTCATTAAATTAATGAATTGGGTACCTCCCCTTTCTTTTTCAACCAAAAGTTTTCCACCGGCGGCCTCTCCTCTGCCCAAATCGGCTCTTAATGGAGTGGATCTGGGCAGTCCTCCTCTCCTTTTTTCCCTGTTTTGCTAGCTACTCTTTTATCTTCTGCTGTAGTTTGTAATTTAATTTGTGATTTTTTAGTTTCGTTTTTTTTATTTTATGTTTTGATCTAGTTTTATCTTGGAGGATTTGCTATTATGGCTTTTCTGATGAGGTTTTATATAGATCTTCTCTTACAGTTTGTTGGTTTAGAGGGGTTGAAGTTTTTGTGATTTGCAGCGGTTTATCACTCTCCGGCGAGTTTCTCCGGCAGGTACAAATGTTTGAAGAAAGTGAAGATCTGATTGTATCATCCAAAGAAGAAGGTTGGTTTGAATTGGGTGATTTTTATCACTGTGGATGGTTGAGTTAGGATCTTTGAAAACAAAGAAATCAAAGCACATCAACATTTTCAGCACTAGTCTACGAGGAAAAAAAAGTGACAACAGATGTATGTTCTTTGGCATCATCTGCACCTAACTTTTACAGGTTGGGAGTTTTCAAAAATGATGATGCTGATCGATTATATCTTTGTGATCTTAGTGTTATGGTTGGTTTACTGATCTACTTTTGCCAAGGTTATCTCTGTTATCGGCTGGTAGTTTTAGTTCTAGGTTTATACTAATTTTCTGCTTTCTTTGCTTAGTCCCTGAAACTTTGGTTCTTGTGGTTCATCATATGGATTGGGTATCTGGGTTTGTTAGTTGGTTTGTGATCTTGGATTACCTCAAGAGTAGTGTTGAATTTAATCTTATTCAGTGGGAAACAAAGCTCCGTCGCGTTCTCCGGCAAGCTTTATGTGTACCAGCAGGAAAAGTTGATATTCAATATGAGACTTCAGGTTTGGATATTAAAAAAATTAGTTTGTCAAGCTGTGAATCTAGCTTTACTGATTCAAGTTCTCCCGTAAAGGCGGGTATTACTGTTTTATGGTTACGTTTCGATTGTCCGGTGGAGATTCTGGTTAAAGGATTCGGGTTACAGGAGATTCTAATTATGGGATTCAGTTACAGGTTTTGGGTTACGAGACATGGTTTGAAAGTCACTTAGTTGTAAACTTTATTTGTTTGGGATTCTCATTGTAACTTCAGGGATTTCCCTGCTTATTTATTAAAAAAAATGGATTAGACTAATCAAACGATTAGTCTTTTGGAAATCAAAACTTCCTTGATTTTGGTTTTGAAAAGGGAAAAATAGTGATTTTGGTGAATTTTTTTAATTTTTTTTAATTTTTTTAATTTTTTTTTGAAGGAAAATGGTAAAACCATTTGTCGCAAAACTCGGGATAGCCTTATAATCAACTCCGAACACTAAATTTATCGATTAAAAACAGAGAAAAATCTGAATATCTTACCTGTTACGGGTGGGAAAATGTGTCGACCCAACCGTAAATACTTAATTACGGTTTGGAACTCAGGAACTCTCGGCCGTTAACAAAATAAAATGGATGGGAAGTGAAGAACTTCTGGCTGTTATTATTCTCAAAATCGCATGAGTCTGTATTACGGTTGGGATAACATATTTTTCCCGTCCATAAATAAATATGTGAGTTGAGATATTCTGAGTTTCAACAAGAATACATACTACGATTGAAAATTAGTAATACTTTCATTAATTAGACCACAGTAAAACGCATTACATACTTAATAGATCCTCATTACAAAGTTGGTTTTAATAACATCCCTTTCGATGTATCAAGAAGTCTTTGATGATGGTGAACTGAGCTTCGAAGTTGAAATTATAACCTTTCCATTTTATCCATTCCTTCTTAGCTTGAGCTAACCTCTCCATCAGTCTCACCTCTAAGTCGAAGTTGCTTGCACATACGAAGTAAAGCCATATATTCTTCCACTTTTTTGCGTATGTCTGAAAATCGATGATACAATTCCACCCCATCGTGGTAGTTAGTGTTACCTGTTTCACTGCAAAAAAAATCAAAAATCTTACTCCAACACGATTGACTTGGTAAAACACGTTTCGTTCGTTCTTCTCCCTTCTTTGGATAGCATAATACAAATTTTTTGCAAACAGATATGTCTTCTTCCAAAGTAAAGTTGAGTTTATCCTTTACGTACATTACATTGAGTTTGTAGGAGTTTTGGTGGAGATTATTGATGTAGAAGGTGTGATTTTGATTTGGAATGGGTGGTTATATGGAAGTGGAGTTATTTCAAGTTTAACGAAGTGGTTGAACAACTATAACCTTCTATAGATAAGTCTTCAAATGGATCTATTTTTCAAAATTCAAAAAACTAGCCGATATGATGTGGTACAAAAGGAAATTATAGGTGTTTACGGCTAGGAAATCGAAAGGTCTAACCAGCCGTAATTCTATATAAACCTGCAAGGTTTGTGGTGTATCAGATTTACAGCTAGTATTTCTGGACGTAAATAAGAATTGTTACTTTATGTCAGAACTACGGCCTGGATATGTAGCCGTAACTAGGAGCCATTTTATTTTTTCGGTTATCAGAGTAATATACGGTTAGGTAATTTCCAACCGTAAGAAGATTATGGATGGGGTTCCTAACTGTTCTGACATTACGGTCAGGAACTTCAAAGGTCGACCAAGCCGTAAAAAAGAGTTGCAAATTTATGTCAAAATTACGGTTTGGAGTCCTAATCGTAAAAATGATACACGTTCTGGATATGTAGCCGCAACCAGTAGCCATTTTATTTTTTGGTTTTCAAAGTAATATACGACTAGGTATTTCCTAACCGTAAACATTTTACGGATGCTTTTCCTAACCGTTTTCTGGTTAAAGTCCGGTTTTCTAACCGAAAATTGTGCAAGTTTATTTCACAACAATTATATGCATTTTCGGCTAGGTTATGTGAAGCATCGATCTAGCCAAAAGTGAACAAAAAATTCAGTAATGTTGATTTTTTCCTCAGTTTTCTTAGATTAGAAAAATGGAAAGACTATCAATCATTCATACATGCAAAGTTATAAAAATTCATCCATCTAATTCCATAACCAAACAGCGAAAAATAGTTTATAGACAAAGTGTTACATAATAAAAAATCCATGAAGTGAAATAATAAAAAACGAGTAAATAGTCATTCACTTGATTCCTCCTCCGAAGACGAGCGCAAAAACGAACCCAAGTCGTCCTATTTCTCTTGTTCTACAACTCTAATTTTTTTACCTCTTCCTTTGCCATCTTGAATTGGAGTATTTTTACCTCCACCACGTCCACCTCGAGCAATTGTTCCAGCACGGCCACCTTTTTCACCTCGACCACGCCACCTTTTTTTACCTCCACCTCAACCGCCTCGACAACCTTTTCCTTGCTTTGATTGAACTTGCTCACTGGAGGGAGTATTCGAGTTTTTGCTATAAGAAGGAGACCTAACCTTGTTACCTCTCCTTGATCGGTCCTCTTCATAAGCATATAGACCTCCTTTCTTAGGGATTATTAAGCCTTTAACTCGATTCCGCAGTAATCTTTGTTCATGGACCGTTAACTTCTCGCCCGAATTAATCATAAGGGTCATGTCCTTGACCACCCAATTAACTCGTTCAACTTATTTTTTTCATATCAAATACACATACGGTAATTATTCATAGATAATTAAAAAAAAACATATACAAAAAAAAAATTAGTATACATACCACCATCTTCTCCCAATCATCTTCTTCAGTCATTGATGTCCTTGATTTTAAACTCTCTGCCTTCTTGAAGTGCCTTTGCGCTTCCGGATCCAAATTCTCCAAATAAAGATGAGCCCACTCTTGATACCATTCTATGTAATTCGCATCTGCTTCGGAAGTCCCATGAGAATCTTCAAGAGCTCTTCTACTCATTTGATTTACTTCTTCGGAACGAGCATTCCAATGCTCGATTAACGGTGCTGGTTCATAGGTCAATCTGACATATTTGTCCTTAAATTGGGAGTTTTCCACGCTCAGTTTAAAACAAGAGTCTTCAGGTACAATTTTCTGGACAATACCAATTTGGCGGAGCGTTCTACGAGGATCTAAAATGACGAACCCAGATGAATGAAACAAAGGTCCCACATAGGTCGCTACATTAGAAAATACTATATCACCAACTTCATCTTCTCCATCCACATCAAGTTTCAAATATGGATCAAAAACGACATCATTAATTGTCAAAGCATCCAACTTTTTCCTCATTACGACCATTTATGTCTCTTTAGCCTTGTGTTGGGTCCCTCCAAAGGGGTATCTTCCTCCTGTAGGTTTCTCTAGAGCCCATTTTGTATCCCGAGAAGGCCTCAAGCATTTAAAATGGTCGTAAGCACCCATGACTACGGGAAAAAAAATTATAAATAAGATATTACACACAAACCAATATATAAAAGTAAAATAAATAAATATTTGTTATATTAAAACAAAAAGATATACACCTGGATCCCATAATTTGTGTTTCGTTCCACCTAGAAGCTTTGCAAAGATTGTCCATCATACTAGCAATGAGAGTGGTGCCCCACGAGTACATAGGTACCTCGTTTGTTTCCGGATTGAGACCGAGAGTCTTTAACCACTGCAAATAACAAGCATTTACCTTATTTCCTGAGAAGTCGGGAAAAATATGGTCCTAATAGCGCGTGACAAGTAAGCTATAGTTGTATGTCTAGCTCTTTCTGCGTCCGTGACCACCACTCCACTAGCAGTATTGCGGTCAGAATCCTCAATATTTCCCCTCCAACTAACCATATTAATTTTCCTTGTCATATAAGTTGTTTCACAAGGTTCACCCGGTTGACTAAATTCCATTTTAGCTTTAGGCGGGGCTCCATATCCTATCTCAAACTCTTCTTCCACTTCATATTTGCCCTACCCAAGACAGTATTTCGCCAAGACACAAATCTCATCAAGAGGATTATAATTGTTGAAACCCTCAAACAAAACCTTTCCTTCCAAAGCTAGAACGGTGATTTGCTTTGCATCATCCGGAGTGATAGTCATTTCACCGAACGGGAGTAGAAAAGTCATGGTTTTGGGACATAATCTTTCTCTAAAACCACAAAATGTCACAACATAATAGGTCTTCTGCAAACCCTCGATTCCAGACCATAACCCCGAAGCTTTTACCGAAGCTACCACATCTGGATGTTCTTTCTCCAACGACCAAAACCTTCCTTGTTGGTGCTTTAGTTTAGGAACACTTTATCGGGAAACTACAAAGAATATAAAATTTTGGTTGTTACAATTAAATATCCATAATAAAATAAAAACAACATATATTAAGTTCGATTTATTACCTTTGGGGCACATGCCCTAGCATCCCATGATGACTGGTAACCAAATAAGACATATCTATCTTTTGTCTCACCCCAAGGTCTCCCATTCTTCTTGGGAGGTAAAAACACCATAGCATCAATGATTCTTCTTGTTGTTTCTTTGGTGCATACTTATTCTTTTTACTCTCCTCCTCCTCAACTATAAATTTACCTTTATCAATAGCAGCACCACTAGAAGTGTCAACTTCAATTCCTCTAGTAACAACAAGTACACCTTCACTTCCTCCAACAACTTCAACTTCAGTTCCTCCAGTAACAACAAGTACACCTTCATTTCCTCCACCAACTCCAACTTCAGTTCCTCCTGTAACAGAAAGTACACCTTCACTTCCTCCACCAACTCCAACTTCACTTCCTACACCTGTGGAAACTACAACTTGACTACCTAAAGCAGTTCCATCTCCAATTCCATTTCCTCCGCCTTCACTTCCTCCACCAGTCACAACTCCACTTGCATTCCTTGCGTTTTCACCCAATGGTTTTGTGTGAAAAGGTTGCGGAGTCGGGTCACTGCAAGGTGTTACTTCTTGTGGTCTTTTCTTTTGCTCTGTTCAAAGACAAACAAGACCAAAAATCAAAAGTAGATAAGTAAAAATGATTGGGAAATCTAGACATAACCAACCAGTGACACTGAAAATAGCTAGGACAAATGGACAGTCCCAGACGCAAACAAAATTACGAATGGGATATTTAGTAATCGACCTAGACATAAAACAAATAACGTCTAGGAAACATAATCTGCGTAATCTGCGGCTTGGTTACTCAAATTACGGATAGGAAAACCTATACGTGAAAGATACAGCTGGTTTAATATTCAACACAGTAACACATACGGCTAGGTTAAACCTAGCCATTATATAAAATCGGCTAGGAGACTAACTTTTACAGTTAGGAAACAAAATTACGACCTAGACATACTACCGCTAAAAAATAAATCGAACACAGGAGAATATACGGCTAGGAATAACCTAACCGTAAAAAACTTGTTGCGGATAAGATTTTTCAATCTCGTACGCGTCGACTATGTTACGGCTGGGAGTTCTTAGATATCCCAATCGCAAGACAAATATACGGCTGGGAAAACAATAGATCCCAGTCGTAGGCATTTTCATAAACTGTTTTTTCATACCTAAAATTTTCGAAACCAACTGAATAATCAATAAAACGCTTAAATAAAGAGTGGGTTTTTCAATTTATACCTTATTGTTGTCATATAAGGAGTCTCGGCGGCCGGTTCATCTCCTTCACAGTTCTTCTTGATCTTCAGTTTCATCTTCATTTGATGAAGTTGATTTGTCTGCTTCACGAGGAGGTGGGTTCGACGAAGATTGACCTAGCTTTTCCTTCGGTTTCATGGTTTTATACAATAATTTAATCGACCACGAATTTTTTTTGTATCGACGATAAATTGTTGAAAAACGAAGAAGCAAAAAAAAAATGAGAAGAAAAGAGAAAGAAATGAAGAGGAAGGAAAGGGAAGGTTTTCTTTCTTTTAATGATTTTCAGTTTTGTTTTTCTTTTAATAAGTTCTTTCAATTTACCTTTAAATAAACTGTTAATAAATTACAAAGTTAAAAATTACATAATAGGCAAGCGAGCGACAAGCTGTGCCGCTAGCCCTTTTTGAATAGCAAAACCTATCCTATTAAAAATAAAATCTCGTGAGCCAGGGGTCATTACATTGCTGCGCATGACTCTCTGGACCCTCTTGAGTAGTCCAACTTCTTCTGGAGCCAAATAGCCAAAAGTATCAAAAGCAAAGGGGACGAAAGCATGCCCATTGTCAACACATGCTTTCTCATGCTTCGATATCTTACGAGGTGAGCCTTTAGCGTGCTGCCGCCCGATCGTAAAGGTGCCATGTCCAATTCCTACCAAAGGAGATACCCCGGTGAGGTCAACACATGTGTGTTTCCCATTAGCCCATCCAAAAATAAGAATATCAGCTGGTCTTTTAATGATTTTTCAGTTTTTTTATTAGATTAATTAATTAATATAAGGGTAGAAGGGTAACAAGTTAAAATGATTGAGGGTATTTTTGAACTTTTACATAAATCAGGTCTCCCCTATCACGGTTTGGTTCTAATTAGTATTTTAATCTCCCAAAATCCTAGCATCCTATAGCCCCAATAATAGGATTTTATTTTTAATATGTGGTCTGGTCCATTTTGTCTAGGATAAACTTTTTTTTTTTTGTTAGACTTGTGTTCTTTTGCGGTATGACTTGTGTTTCTTTTGCTGCATTAAAAAACAAATTCTTGAACTGCTTATGAATTGGTATACTTAACAAAATTCGGTGTTTTGTTGTAGTGGTTCTTTCGTCCCCGTGGCAATGCAAAATACTGGCATGTAATTATGAGAATTTCTTATTACCATAGAAAATCCATATTTAAACTTGTGTTCTTTTGCGGTATGACTTGTGTTTCTTTTGCTACATTAAATAACAAATTCTTGAACTGCTTATGAATTGGTATACTTAACAAAATTTTGTGTTTTGTTGTAGCGGTTCTTTGATCCCCGTGGCAATGCAAAATACTGGCATGTAATTATGAGAATTTCTTATTACCATAGAAAATCCATATTTAAACTTGTGTTCTTTTGCGGTATGACTGATGTTTCTTTTGATGCATTACAAAAAAAAATCTTGAATTGCTTATGAATTGGTATACTTAACAAAATTCTGTGTTTTGTTGTAGCGGTTCTTTGATCCCCGTGGCAATGCAAAATACTAGCATGTAATTATGAGAATTTCTTATTACCATATAAAACCCATATTCTATCCAGTCTTGGACACAATTTCCCAATAACTAATGTTGTTAACGTGATTTTCACATAATCTCTTACACGAAAAATTCATGTTTAGTTTCATAAAAATCAATAAAAAGAATACGACATCCATAGTTGTTCCGAAAAGGAAAATGCAAGCAAGTTGGAGATGTCCAATAAAGTTTTCCGTTTTCAGTTCACTCAATTTTGATTTTCAACAATTTTTCGTTCACCCATAATTTTTTTTAATTTATAAGACCACCTTGATGTCGCGACGAATCAGATGAGTTCAAAATGGTGGTAAACTAAACTGCAATATAAAGGCCAAATTACTCTTTGGATGCTCTCGAGGACTTGTGTTAACACCAAGACAGTCGGCGTTAATGAATATCTATGTTATTGTATTCCTTGCATATACCATCATAATACAACTATGGTGATACAACTTAACTTGTTAAAATCTCCATCGGCAGACTCAGTTCAGATAATTATCAAGGCTGCTGATGCTACTCGATTTTCAAACGAATAAGAATCACAATCCTCCACAATATAAAAACAAATTATGTTAATTTGTTAAAATGAGTACATAAGTTGTTGACGTACTCTGAGATATTTGTAAATACTTCTTTGATAATCTACATACCAAAAACATCTTTATTATCTCAAAAATATCCATAAGAAAATGTCAGTAGATTATTCAGTCTATGTTGAAAAAGAAATTATGAATAGGAAATGAGTGAATACATACAAAGTTCTTCCACCAATTAGGATGTACAAAAAGATGCAATATCCGAAACCAAAATGAAACATAACCTCGGATAAACTACCAATTTAAAAATGTTAATGAAATTAAGGGGGGTTTATCTGCCTCTGTGTAAGATAAATTATGTATATAATATCATAAAGGTATCAAAGACGGATAAACCAAATAAATATAAAAGAAGGAATGGTGTATATATATGACATGAACTGGAGTTCCAATCATATCATAAGACGTTAAAACCCCAACAAATCTACATTAAATTCACCAAATAACTCACGTGCATAATGCATTTATTTGCTAAAATTACAACGACATACCCCTAGAACCTGGACTTTAGGATCAAAGAAAGTGCAACATCCAAGTTTAATACACCAGGCACTCATTTTCCACCAAACGTAAACGAATACAAAGATAGATAGGATATACAAAAGAGAATTTTATGTACATCTGAGGCCAAGTCTACCGATCAGCTCAAAACAACTCAAAACAGAAAATGTATCTTCATGGTACTTGGATGCATAGCTCACAATCCAAATACCGGAAAGAATAGGAAGCATCTGATCCAGAAAAAACAATGCTCACAAAATATCCATCGAATATGATTCCCATGAGGTAACATAATCCAAAGCATTTCGTCCCTCCAGGTATTTTCCAGGATATTCTTGGATGTCAATATGTTTCCTAACTTAACCTTTAACTCATGGCAATTCTGGCCTCCAACATCTAAGTCACAAAACAACTGTGTCTCGTACCTAATATGTGTTGATGTATTTGTTCATGAACAAACCGATTTTAGAACTTAACCCACTCAAGTATGCAAAAAGGGTATGCATACCTAAGTAGCCGGACTTGGTCTGGGTTTGCCAGTATGCAAACGGGTACGCATATCTAGAGTTCCCGGACCTAGTCTGTTCGCCAATATGCAAACGGGTATGCATACTTTCATTCACGACCAACATCAGTTGAAATCAGTACGCACACAAGTATGCCTACTAATTTCACAGACTTCAACTATTTAATTAGTATGCATACATGTATGCATACTAAGTTCCCGGACTTGGAATATATCTACAACATTTAGCATACAAGTACGCATACTATGCTATATCCAATCACGGTTAATTGTTCTAGACTCTCATTTCAATCATTGAAACATTCTTAGAAGACGACAATAGCTATCTCACGCAAACTATTAGCTTCAAAGCAATTTTCAACTTATAAAATGATCAATACGAAACATTCTGAGTCTACACCAAATGACAATCTCACACAAATCATATAACTACCAGGCGCTTTTCACCTGATCATCTTTTGACTTTCGTCAAGAATATAAGATGAACTTGGTTAAAGCAAAAGCTTAGCAACACATATTTAGAGAAATATGTAAGCGAGTTAAACTCAGCTCGAAATATCAAATGTGTATAATTGAAGTCTATATAACTATACGACTTTTGTCTTAATTAGGAGATACGGTAGAAATAGACTTTTGCATGATATATGTGTTCAAGTATCCACATACCTTTTGTTGATGAAGTTACACAAGCTCCCCTTAGTATTTCTTTGTCTTCAATCGCTGAATGCCGTGAAGTCTAAAGCTCAACTACACATTCTATCCTAATCCAAGACTTAGCTATAAGTAGACTAGAAATCAAGACTTATAGTTTTGGAAACTAAACTTAACAAACAAGCTTGAGATAGCAATGCTTACGAGTTTAACCGAGCAATGCTCTAACAGTTTCTAATTCATAAATTTGGTGTAATATTAGTTTTTCTTGTCAAGGCATTTGATTAGGCATTGGAGTAAGCCTGATTTTGGAAAGCGAATATGTGTATTGAACCGGGCCTTCTGTTGAGTTTGCTAGGTCTTAGTCGGACTTCTTCACAAATTTTTATAAACGAAAAGAGACATAAAAAAAAGGAGGCCGGATACTGGAGCCGCAAGGGGGAAGAAGGAGACAGAGTGCGGCAGCTGCAAGGGGGAAGAAGGAGACAGCGTGCGGCAACAAAGATTTTAGGGTTTGAAGTTCTATTTCCCCCATTTTCGTTTGGGATTAACAAGTTCTCTATTAATTTATATATGGCTATTGATAAAGCCATGTCTTGCTAAGCTTTATAACTAGGGTTTTAGGAAGAAACCAATTTTAATTGTTCAAACTCAATTTAAATTCTCCATTATAATGACTCAAATGTTTAGTAATTTATCTTCATTATTTGCTTGATTAGTTATTGCATAAATAGTTGAATCGATCACATATGCTTTCCGTTTGATGCTTCGTGCTTGGATTATTTTCTTTGACGATGTATGCTTATAAATTGATATGTGATTCTTTAAGACTATATATTGGTTAGATAGCTTCACTGATTATTTATGCCATGCTTAGTAATGTTTGATGGGATGTGATTTTGGATTGATAAATAATTCTTTAGAACTGTCTACTTAGAAGCGAAGAAAATTATACCGATGAAAAATAATTTTGGATTTTAAAGTATTATCTTCCGAGACATGTGGTTGATTCTAATAATTGTCTTGAGTTGTACCGGAGATTTATTTTAGAAATTGTAACGAATTTTAGATGATTAAATTGGTAGAATCCGAAAAATCCTAGTTACCGACTCTCTCTCGACGAATTTACTTTGTTCGTTTCGCTTAATTTTATTATTTCACTTTCAATTCTAAAAATCCAAAAACATCTTTATTGGTTAGTCGGTTAGGAGTGTTGATTATGGTATTCCACCGCTCCTTGTGGGTTCGACCCGTATTTTCCTTTGTCTACTAGTTAGACACAATGCGATTTCAGTTATACATATAGGGTTTTCCCAAATCCTATCAAGTCCAAACCCAAAAGGATTACAATTTAGTGATACCACAACTTTCTTGGATATTTGTAAAGCATGGATGGATTAACCTAACAAAATTTTACCAATAGAAATCATCATGATAAAAAACTGGTTTATCTGGAAGGAAAGATATGAAAGGGTGTTTGAGAATAAACATAAAACTAACTCGCAATAACCCCAAGAAATTCAAAGGCATTTGTGTTTCTAGAGTAATACTAAATTCAATGGCTCCACTGGACCAACAAGTTACAAGGAACAACACAAGATAACCTGGAAACTACCTAATATCTCACAATATAAAATTAATTTGATGCATCTTGGTTATCTCTTGAAAATCAACAGGTTATGCCTTAATTTTGCGTAATGATACAAGGACTTTTGAGCAAGGCCAAGCAGGACCGTTCACAACAGCATCTCCAGAAGAAGAAGAGGCAATAGGACTTCTCCATACAGCTAAATGGGCGAGAGCAAAAGGATTATCAAATTTCAGCATAGAAAACGACTGCAAATATCTCTTAGAAATTTGAATGAGAATCCTTCTTCTATATTTTGGAAATATCAAACTATCATGGACGAAGTAAAATATGAGATTATTTTTTGTTCTATTTTTTTTTAGGTTTTTTCTTTATTCAAAGGACAACCAACAATTCAGCTGTCCTTCTCGCAAAGGAAGCTAAGACTATTCAAACCATTGTTAGTTGGGCAAACTACCCTCTTTGTATCACCGAGGCTTTGGAAGTAGATGTATCAAATGCCAGACACATCCTGACATTAGATGACTATGCTCTATCAGTTGTAAGGGTTGTTAACCCTAAGGTTAGCTCTTTGAATGAAATTTTAACTTGCAAAAATAAAGAAGATATTTAGGGTTTATTTTTATTGTTTGTTTTATTAGTTAAATAATCAGTGGGACCCTACTCTTACTAGTTTATATCAATAAAAACACTTCAAATATCATACTTGTTCATTTTTTCTTGATTTACCATAGTGCAAAAATGCGTTTGTTCATCCAAGTGGCTCAACAAAAAAAAGAATTCATTCATTGCCATAAGAAATTAGGAATTGCCTAAAGTCAAATTGTGATAAAGAGACTAAACTATATTTAGCCCTATCACATAATAAACCCACTACAAAACTATACCAAATCAGTCTACTACATAGAAATTAAAGGGTCTTGTTGTTTGGTTTGTATCTAGTTTTGTTAGAAAAAGCACTTCAAATCCCAACTCAAAAAGTTGTAACTCCAAAATGATTACTCTGTGAATCAGATATTACAACTAATAAATTACTCACATAATTGCAAATGTCCTTATTCTTTAATGTGGTGGCAACTGCATTGAAGTTTTGCTTGTTTTTTAATGTGTATTGTTGTGATGAATTGTGAGTTTCGCGGAAATTCTGTGTTGTAACAAGCACTTTCGGATGGGGTTCTCAAATTGTAGGGAAAGGAAAATCTATTATCGGGTTTGAAAACCAATCACATATTAATTGTACAGGTAATGAGCAAATATACATCCATACAAACCGTATTTTAAAAAATGGAAAATGGAAAATGGAAAAGGAAGTACTGAAGGCTCAACTGTTATTGATTTTATATCAAATGTTCATAGATGATCAACACTAAACATAACTCATTCATGTATATGCCTTCAAGGTTTTTTTGGTCCAAAAAATATTGAAATTTCACTCATTCATAAATCAGTGAGTCTACTACGTGTTTAACATTCCCTTGATCCAAATGCTCCCTTCTTATAATAAAAATGAAATTTTAACTTATAAAGTAATTGTAATGCTTTTAATGAAAGCATTTCTGTTTGTTTTTTTATTTTGTTGTAAAAATTTGATATTATGTGAATTAATTAGTTCAAAAAATAAAATAAACTTATAAAAAAAAGAAAGATATTTAGTGTTTATTTTCATTTTTTATTTTATTAGTTAAATAATCAATGTGGTCCAACTCTTATTAGTTGATATCAATAAAAGCACTAGTGGAACTTTAAGATATCATGTTTATTCATCCACGTGGTTCAACAAAAAAAAAATTCATTAATTACTATAGGAAATTATGAATTGCCCTAAAGTTCCTGAAACAACAATTCAAATTCATTTCTTCATCATTTTCTTCTCCAATTCAGATTCAAACAATTCATGATGAATCTTAACACACCCCGAAGATGAACTTCTTACTAACTTTTCACAAAGAGATGACAAACATATTACAACAAACAAGGTGACAACTAAGATGTATGTTCTCTACATTCCTTATTAGAAGTTAATTTGTTAATATCAACAAACAAACAACTTTAACAAAGGCTTTTGACAAACCATACTAAGTATGGGATTCAGTATATCTTACGGTTAGTATTATTGATGACATGTCATATAATTCAGTTTTGGGTTATGTTTGGTCGTGAACAAGTACCTCCTTTCTTTGAAGTTGATGGTGGTCCGATAATTGTCAATCCAATCGAAGATTTATGTATCACTAGAGGATAACTATGGTTATCTACTTTCTCTCCTAGAGCTTGATATTGTGTTAATGTGATTTTTGTATTTCCTTTACATTGGCGGCATTTGATTTCATGAGTATGAGTCATCTGTTTCTCTTTAGGGAGGAGTAATAATATTTTGAAGGAGCCAGTAAGGTTTATGGTGTTGGCTTCTGAAGCAGGACAACTTCAATAAATCTTTGATGAGATTCTAAACAAACATTTTTTGTTTTACTATGATTGGTTTTGTCTGGTGCTTATAAACTGTCGGTATGATTTTTACTACTTTGATTGCTTGACAAATTGTGTTGGTTTTATTGTTTAATTGGAATTCCAATTTTTTAGAGTTTAGTTTATAGTTATACTGAAAAAATGTTAATCGAGAAGAGCTGAAAGATGAAGGAAAAGATGATTATCTGTATTCAATTTTAGTTTGCACCCCGAAACACTGATCACGACCAAACATAACCCCACACTAGAATCAGTACCATGTCCGCAATTATGGTTATCATTGGATATATTAGATCCAATGGTTAGTATATTTTGTCAAATGCCTTTGTCAAAACCGTTTGTTGGTCGATCCCGGCCCATATATTAATCTAACTTCATTATTTTGTGTGAATTAGATCGTTCTCGAAAGGAAAATCCTTTTTGGTTACAAAACGTGAATTAGGTTCAACGGAGGATGGATTCTTATGGAAACCATGTGGCAAGAGATCAGTCCAAAATCCTAATCTTAGGTATGATTTTTGGTGCACAACCATCGGTTGTCTGGCGAGGAAGTATTTTGAATTGTCCACTGTTGGACGCGAATATTTGATCACGAGGTACATCGAAGGCCACTCCCACCCTCCCCCTGGGCAAACATATAGGGATGATGGCGTATCGGCATCATTCTTGATGCCAGAATCTGGAATAGGTTTGAAGCCGTCATCTACTACGTCTTACATGAGTTCGAGTTCATCCTCAGTTTTGAAGGAAAACAGTTTGTCAGATGAGGTTTATCCTTTGCCAGATCAGCAGATCTTTCCTTTGCCAGATCAGCAGTTCTTTCATGTCCCAGGCATGCAGCAGCTTTATCCTTTGCCAGACCAGGATTTCTTTTAAAGTATTTACAACAATTAAAGCTATCTAATTGCACAAGGTACTAATTCCTAAAATCAATATTACTGAGAAACAAACATAATATAACAATCATGTTATAGGGGCGGCAAGTTTTATTAGAGGGGCGACAAGCTAATAGGACAAAAAGGGCCATTACATGGTAATTAAAGTGCCCCTTATAAAAAAATGGAAATAACTAATTAACTCCTACATAGTTTATTATTGATAATCTAGTTTAGTGTTAATGATTAATTTTCACTTATATTAACTTTAAATCAAAACAAAATCAAAATTTTAAAGTTAAAAAAAAAAAGTTTAGAGGAGAAGAAAATAAAAAAAATTGTGATATTTGTGAAACCCTAGGTTTTGATTCACTCAACCAATATGCGTGATTCCAGTAACAAATTTGAGATGGGTGAATCTCTATATGATAGATAAAACAAATACTACATACCTCTTGATGGAGATCCTGATATGAAGTATTTGTTAGATGGTAGAGATGTTTTAACCCAAAATGAAGGTTAATATTAATCAATTGAAGAAATCAACTAACAAAGTTAAGAACCAGAGGATGAAATTGACCATGTATACTTCTAAATTAGTTACCATTAGCTTTTTGTTGCTCAGAATTATCTAAAAAATAAAAAATAAAAAATAAAATAAAATTTCATAAGAACTTACGGTTGGAATTTAGCTAGTTACCAACCGTAACTCATAGTTACGGTTCGAAATATATCAAATCCAACCGTAACTGGTTCAATTTGGGGAAAACCCAATCGTAATACCAGTTACAGTTGGTTAATTTTTTTTCGATACGAACGATAACCTAATTACGGTTGATTATGTCGTTCAATAGTTACCAACCATAACTCATCATGTGCATGGCAATATTTAATGCACTATTTACGGTTGGTAATATGTAAATCGATATAGTTACAGTTTGTTATAGACTTTTTTTTCCAACCGTAAATCACTCTGTATGTTTTCAATTTATTTTGATGTATTTACGGTTTGTTAGTAGATGACCTTTACCAACCGTAGGTTTGTTACGGTTCATATAAGATTATAGTTACCATTCATAACATTGTTATGGTTTTTGTATCCTCTTTCGTTACCAACCGTACCTTCATATATGTTTTCGTTTTGTTTCCTCGTTTAGACTAATGTGGGTATATTTTTGTCCAGCTGGTGGATGTACCTCCCCTAATGGATGAACAACCTTTAGCAAATGAAATTCTCACATAAGATTCTAGATTTCACTATTTAACAGAGAGACATGGAAGGAGAAAGAAGATGTAAAGAAGTGGGCTAGAAAGCGAGGCAAGTTGATTATGTGTATCATAGTTTGTAATGGTACCACTAATGAAAAGTGGCTTTCAAATGGTTTGTGAGTGTAGTGGTCAACATAGAAGTCACGCAAAAAAAGGTATCGTGCATGGATCAAAGACAAAGAGGGAGAATAATACTTTCACTAAGAAGACCCGATGCCCCTTCAAGCTTCAATTAAAAAGGAACGCTGCAAAAATGTGATTTTTGGAGAAAGTTGTATGCGGTAGTCATAACTGAAAAGGCGAGGGTACTCAAATACAACTCAAGCTAAAACTTTTACTTCCTACAAGTCATTTCTACGAAAGTGATTGTCTATGGACATAGTAGAGACAATACAACAAATCGGTTCATACTTCGTGTGATCGTTTATGGATACGAGATCGAGATAATATAACAACGAAGTATGTTTACTTGATAAAAAGGTTCAGACTTAACCAAACACAATGTTTGTGTGATTTACTTTAATTATAATAAAACAATTATAATGAGGAAAATAAAAGTAAATAACACAGCAAGATTTTGTTAACGAGGAAACCGCAAATTCAGAAAAACCCTGAATCTTGTCCAGAATTGAATACTCCCAGGATTAAGCCGCTATACAAAATAAACCAACTTCATATAGTTGAGACTAAACCTATAGTTCACCTAGTTCCGTTTGCATTCTCACGCCTCCAACCTGTAAACAAGTCACGTACTTGGACAAATTCCTTTGGTTCATATTCCAAACAGTAAAGGAACAACAAATCTGTTTGGTATCAACTCTCTTCAACCAAGTGATATGAGTTGGACAACGGATCTTCTGTTTATCTTAACATAAACTCCTTTGCCGGATTCCAAGATCTATCTTATGTTCAATCACCAAAAGGTAATCGTTAAGATTTTGCAATCAATACCTTTAATCCCAAGGAAACGTATTGATACAAATCTACACAACTATTCTATCAAAATACCACAAGGATAGATCGATTATAGTTGGGTCCTCTTTTACCGAAATAAGTATTGTGCACACTAAAGATTTATATAACCAAGTTAGAAATATTCTATCTCTTCTTTGTCTTCAAATCTTCTTAGATCTTCAATAAATACATGCACACAACTACTTAAATCTCTTGTGATCAATCGCACACAGAACGGAGTCTGTTAATAATGGATTATCACAAGATCATCTTTAGCACTAACAACAGTCTAAAGATCCCCATTTAAACCTTGAACTAGTTTGAGCGAATCTTATATCAGAAGAGAAGATTCTCAAGCATAAACAAATTAGGTGCAATCAAAGTTCAACCACCGTTAGTCAATCAAATCAATATGAAAACAAAAGATAAACCGCAATTATCTAGTTTCCCACCAATGGTACACGCTAGAACTCCCAAAAAAGTCTTTAAATTGAGCGGACGTAAGAGATTTCACCTAATTAGGTTACTCTCCTCTCCGAATAGACGACTTCACCAGTAACATTACAATAGAGGAAGTTTACTATCACGAAGGATTAACTTGCTAGAAATGAAAACTTCAAGTATTTATAAACAAGGAAGTCTGGACACCAAAGAATTTCCAAAACCGAAAATATTCTCAAGATATTCTATAATAATTTCCATATTCGGTTTTCATAATTCCTGAGAATGCTATGTCCAAAATATTGATCGAAAATATCCTTGGAAAATCTTTAACTAGCAAATGCACATTACTAATTCTTATTTTCCATATATAATTAAAAACCTTAATTAAAAGATTCCTAACTTATTTAATTTTGATCATGGGATTTACTTCCTTCTTATCCATTGAGGAATATCTTTGAACAATAAAAATATACACATTAAATGCACGTGTTCAAAGTGTGTCAACATCCTTTCTTTGTAAGTCCTCTTTCATACTTACACACTTGAAACCGATTTACCATACTTCCAAACAAGTTTAGAATTGGTTCATTTGACTTTCAAAAGCTATGCGATTGATTAAGAACTTCTCAATCACAAATCATGGGTTTAACGGTTCTACCAAAATAAGTTTCGGTCCTACCTCCATATGAGTATTGTGCATAGTCACACTAGCTTTCCAAAATTCGGTTGACTAGGTACTAGGATCGGTTCCCCACATATATATGGTATCTAACTTATATGTGTTGCACATGTCCATAGGATCGGTTCCCCTTTGCTTAAAAAAGTGTTGCACATATTCATAGGATCGGTTCCTTTTCTGCTATAAACCTTGTTGCACCCCATACAAGGATTGGCTCCCCTTGTGATATACTGCAACTCTTACTAGGATCGGTTCCCCTTTCCCATATTTGGTCAGACACACAAACTCGATCATACCAAAAGTGATTACTTAGGATAGGTTTTACTAATAAAAGTTATACCAATACATAAGTCAAGCCTTTGTGAATAGTTCTACCAAGAACACAACAAGTTGTGAGCGGTTATACTCAATCACACATATTGGTTGTTCATAAGATATGCAATGAATAACAAAACCAATAACACCTGGCAATTTCCTTTTCGGTCCACAAACAAGTTTATGAGCTTACTTCCTTAGAACACATGTAAACATTGTTCCCTAGGATGAAATCCTCACCTCATACCCATACATAATCACAATTGCATTCAAATGGTTATGGCGATGTCTTATCTACAAAGTTTAATGGTTAAGCAATAAACCTCGTATTGTATTCCTTAATATTATGTCTATCTAGAGTTCAAATATGCTTCACAGTTATGTTTTCAATATGCACGACTTGAAAGATACGTTAGGGAATGAAACAGTTCAAGTCAAATATCACTAACCTCAAGTGGAAGGATGATTGGTGTCGTTGTAGCTCCTTGCTTCTTCACATCTTCAATACTTTGTGTAATGTCTCATATCCTAATAATTTCAAGCTAACCTATACGAAGTTTACTCTAGTATATAATCAAGCGACTCTTAACATGAGTTTTGATTCACTAAAATATGACAATCAAACTTGACATACCAACTCTTGGTGGGTTCAACCGAGCAATTCTCTAACAATCTCCCCCTTTGTCAATTTTAGGGACAAAACTCTTACATCATATGGATAAACAAATTACAAGAATTCATTACACATCCGCTTGATTCTCGATTTAAAAGCACAGTAAAACTGCTTACATTCAATCCTTGAAAATTCCGTTGTTGACATTATAATAACAAAGCTAATACTCCCCCTAAGGAAGATAGGTAGATATTCAATCCGCACGTCTTTGTTATACACTTCATATGACATGTTACTCCCCCTAGTCCGTGCTTTCACTCTTTCGTTAGATAAACGTTCAAGCACCAATGTTCTTTTCCCTAGCGATACCAATCAATATAAAATCAATACCAGTATCACCTGTTTACTTCATATATTTCTCCCCCTTTTTGTCACAAAAATGACAAAGAAACGAAAAAATAACGGACAACACGAAAAGAATCTTACAAATCTCAGAATAGACTTGCAAACCTGTAGAGTTAGGCACGAGGGTTCCACACATCATGTTCTGATAACCAATTTCAAAACCAAAACTACAAGTAGTTTTATTTTGATATATTACCAAGGAAAGAATTGTCCGGAACAATTTTTCCAATTTAGTTTAGCAAACCAAAAAAATAACTAAGCACCTTAGTCCCTTTGCTAAACCGATTGTTCAAAAAAACCCTGCTTAATTCGATAAGACCAAAATAAAGATAAACTTTATTTTTATCATCAGGTTCTAATTATCCATAAACTTAGACCTTTCAATTTTAAACAAGACAAGTACTAGGTTAGTTAACTAGCATTTCTTGTTAAGGCATTCGATTAGACTTGAATAACCGAAACCTCACTTCGATAAGTCTAACTAAGATCAGAATTAACTTAGTTTCTCTTATCCGAAATCGAATTGGACTAAAAAACCCATCCCGTACATTTTTTTATTTCGTTAATCCATAAATAATTCATACAAACCAAAATAAATCAATTTGCATAATTATTCACCTCAACCGGAAGCAATTGAAACCACATAGACATTAATAGCACCGCAATTGCACCGAAATTTTGTAAGCCTAAACAATTGATACCATACAAAAGCAAGATCACAATAGTTTTTCTTAACCGGAACCAATTGAATTACACAAAACATCAATTGTACCGAAATTTTATAAGCCTAAACAATTGATACCACACAATAAAGCAAGATAACAATAGTTTTTCTTAACTGGAACCAATTGAATCACACATCCACACACATTATGGAATAAGCATCAATTGTACCAAAAAATTTTTAAGCAAAATCAACAAATATATATAATATAAACTCAGGCTTCTCTTAAACAGGAAAACAATTAACTAACAAGATTGTTACCTCAAATTTTGCATCCACTTCTCCAATATGATTGCATCTTTGTCCAGGGAGAATTGATATCGAAATATCATCACATTGTCATTCTTATGCATACACAAAAGAATAACAACAACCCTCAACCTTTACCAGAGAAAGGTTGAAAACCGGTTTTAACAATTGCAAGCAAAAGTTGAAAACCATTGAAACACATATGATTTTATGCTAAACCAAAACCGATTCAACATATTGTGACTTTTTCACATATTGTTTCTACCAGAACCCCTCATGATCCTTGATAAATCCTACCAACATGGGATAGAACTTAATCCTGCTAAATCAAAAAGTCACCCAAACCATAAGGGTTCACAATATATGAGATCGAATATTAAGGTAGTAAAACCTAAATCAAATATCCCATAAACATACATAGCAATAAGATAAAAAGCATTTAAGCTTACAGGCTATGTAAACCGAAAACTATCACAAGAAAAATTACCAATCAAATAATTTTATTCATAATAGTTTAAAGAAATAAGAAATTGATGTCTATTTTTCTTTGCAACCTAGTCCTTCATGTCAGAACTGAATGAAGGTAGATTACTACTTTTCATCTTTTGAATTTCTTCAAGTAGAAAACCTTGTTACTTGACCAGTATCTCTTGCAAATGAGAAATTATCGTAAAGGATTATGCAAGAGAATGTAATTTTGACTTTGATTGAACACAAAAGTGTGTCAATGCCTCAATACACTGGTCTTTCTTCAGAGTATTCTCTTTTTCCTTCTTTCTAAGCCAATCTCCCTTTCTAATTTTACCCTTAATATCAAGAGATAATCCAAACTTAGTTTTAAGATGATCTTTCTGATCTTGCATCTTCTTCATATAAACCATTTGTTCCAGACCCATAGTTCGGACAAGGAATGATCAAAATAGAAGAAGAATATTTTTATATTTTTCATACGACCAAAAATATAATATTCCTAAAAATATGAATATATCAAATATCTTCAAATACTAGATATTTACTTCCATAATCTACAAAAATGCCTTGATTTTTCTTCCTCCCCACTCAAAGATTTGGCACACGTGGTGAGGAAATAATTCTAATACCGATCAAGTGGCATTAGTATGAGATTTTTCTCATAATGGAATTTTTAACAACCAAAGTGTTCTTAATCTAGTATATTATGAAAATATCTCCTTTTGTTGCCTCGAACTAACGAAGTATCTTGGGATAGACTGGAATTGCATGAGCAATAATTAGCAATTCTGTTTTTAAGACAGTTTTTACATCTTGTCTTATTTCTGCCTTTACCATTGGGTGATTTATTAGCATCGGAAGACATGTCCATTCTTAAAATGGGTAAATCACTAATGGAGGAGGAAGAAATAAGATTGACAACTAATGCAATGTTAGTTGTTTCCTCTTATATAGAATCGTATGAATCAGAGGTATCATCAAGAGTTACAACCAATGCCTTTCTTCCAGTGTATTTCTTAAGATTAGGACAGTCTTTAGCAATATGACCAAACCCTTTACACTTGAAGCACTTCGGCTGATATTCATCATCTTCTTCATGATCCTTTTTGACAGAAACTCGATCATGCGGTCGATAAGATCGATAAGTATCCTTAACGAATCTCTTATTTCTTTTTTTCAAGAAATCTCAAAAATGTCTAGTAATTAATGACAATGATTGTTCGATTTCATCATTAGAATTTTCTGTAATCAGTTCATCTGAATCATCCAACTGTCTATTCCTTTATATTAAAGCTTTTGGAACTCTTGCTTTAAAATCGATTCCTTTACTTTGAATAGACTTTGATTCATGATCAAAGATCTTTAACTTTCCAACGAGTGTGCTTCGTGAGAGAGTTGAAAGATAATTTGCCTCTATGATTGCATGTTTCTTAGAATCATATCTAGATGGCTACGATCTGAGAATCTTGCATACTATGTCCTTTTCAAAAATAGTCTTTCCTAATGAGAAAAAAGCATTATTTATCTCATAGAGTTTGATGTGAAACTCTTCAAAAGTGTCGTTGTCATCCATTCAAAGGTTTTCCCACTCGGAGGTGAGAGTTTTAAGTCTAGCCTCTTTCTCTGACGAATTTCCTTCGAATACGATCTGAATATTATCCCAAGATTCTTTCGAAGTTTGACATGTTGACACATGATGTTGTAAATCACGACTTACAACATGAATAATAACATCCAAACCATCTGAATTCTTCTTTAGCCTTTTCTTCGTTTGAAAACTCTACTAAGCGTTTAAACTCAGTTTCTGAATTTTCTATCTTTGGATGAATATAACCATTGACGACTAATAGCCAAGTATTAAAGTCTCATGATTGAAGAAAAGATTTCATAAAATATTTCCACCATAGATAGTTTGTTCCGTAAAATCTTGGCGGTACATTAATTGAAGTTGATTCATGAGAACTCGAGTTCATTCTTATAGGTTGGATCGCACCAAACACAGATTGTTAGATCTTTTTGTGTTTGCCTGCTCTTATACCAACTGAAAAGGCAAGGGTACCCAAATATACCTCAAGCTAAAAAATTTCCTACCTATAAGTCCTTTCTCTGAAAGTGATTATCTATGGACTGAGTCGAGACAATACAACTAATCGGTTCACACTTCTTGTGATCGTCTATGAATACGAGATCGAGACAATACAACACTAAAGTATGTTTACTTGATACAAAGGTTTGGACTTAACCAAACACAATAGGATTGCTTATCGAGTAAATAGGAATTAACGTTTGTGTAATTTACTTTAATTATAATAAAACAATTATAATGCGGAAAATAAAAGTAAATGACATAACAATATTTTCCATTTTACCTAAAAACGTGTTGCACATGTCCATAGGATCGGTTCCCCTTTCTACTATAAACCTTGTTGCACCCCATACAAGGATCGATTCCCCTTTGTGATGTGTTGCACCTCTTACTAGGATCGGTTCCCCTTCACCCAGTGTTAGGCCTTACAAACTACATAAACTCGATCATATCATCAGGTGATTACTTAAGATAGGTTTCACTAATATAAGTCATACCAATACAAAAGTTATGCCTCATGTGAATATTTTTACCAAGAACACAAACAAGTCATGAGAGTTTATACTAATTACACATATTGGTCATTCATAAGATATGCAATGAAGAACAACCCCAATAACGCATGTCGATTTTCTTTTCGGTTCACAAACAAAGTTCATGAACTTACTTCCTTAAAGCACATGTAAGAATATTATTTCCTAGGATGAAATCCTCACCTCATATCCATACATAATCACAATAGCATTCATACGATTATGTTGATGTCTTATCTACAAAGTTTAATGGTTAAGCAATAAACCTCGTATTGTAATCCTTAATACTATGTCTATATAGAGTGTTCATGCTTCGAAGTTTTGTTTTGAATATGCACAACTTGAAAGGTACGTTAGGGAATGAAACAGTTCAAGTCAAATATCACTAACCTCAAGTGGAAGGATGATGTTGTGGTTGTAGCTCCGTACTTCTTCACTTCTTCAAGTCTTTGCAATACTTGTAATGTCTCATATCCTACCACTTTCAAGCTAACCTATACGAAGTTGACTCTAGTACATTTAATCAAGCGACTCTTAAATGAGTTTTGGTTCACTAAAATATGATAACCAAACTTGACATACCAATGCTTGGTGGGTTCAACCGAGCTATGCTCTTACAATAACCACCATATACCGAAGATTTTGCTAACACACCCTTATGATGAACGCCTTACTGAAGAAGAAGAGAAGATTTTAGATTCAATGACACAAATTCGTATGAAGCCCATTGATATCCTCGCTCACTTAAAGAAAAGAAACCCACAAAATGCTTCTACTTTGGATAGCATCTACAATGCAAGATGAGAATTGAAGAAAGTCGACTACACCAGATGAAGTAAGTCGTTTCACCCACACTACACTAGATGAAGTAAGTCGTTTCTCTCATTATTCACAGTTCCTTACCTCATAACTCGAACCCAGTTGCTGCCATCGGCTTCAACAACTAACAACACCACCATCGTCGATCACTTTTGTTAAACTCATTTCTGTTGCAATATCATTTCCACTATCACTACCATAATCTCTTCCATGGATTATTCCTGTCTAACATTCATCTAGTTTCACAACTTCACTATCTTCATTAATTATCACCAAGTCTTATAACCTGTGACCTATAATGTGTCTCGAACCGTAGTACCAGCAGCATCACTACAACCCTGTAGATTCATCCAACTTGCATTTGAGCTCACCTTCAAACAACTCTCAACCACCACTATTACAATACACCACCACTATACCCTCATACACAATCCTAACCCATTCACCTAACTAATTGACAACACCTGCAACTGCAGTTCAATCCCATAACACCATAACTTCAAACCATTCTTAAGCTTTACTAATTCAGCAGCACCATCTCCATATATGCATCAACAAAAACATATTCATTTACTTTCATTCACCTCAGCCCCATCAACAGCTCAGCTCCAATAACCAACTAGTACACCTCTACATTATCTGAGGTACAAACTCAGGAATTCCAATAACAACACAAAGTCCAAACTCCAAATTCACCACCACCACCATGTCCCCCTACGACAAGACACACTTAAAGCTTCATCTACACCACCAGTTTAATAACATACCACCAATAAAATCCATTGTTCTTCTCATACAATTACCATCAGATCTAACTTCACCAACATCATATTCTTACTTCAACTGCCTCACCATCACCATCTCGAAATCACTAACAATAATCTCAATTAGATAGACCCAAACCCCAATATTCTCTGTAAAACCCTAATCAGATATTATATTTCCTAAGAACTGAAATTAAACCTGATACAATACTTTCTACCCTAATTAACAACAAACCCATGAAATATACTACCAAACCAAATTCAATTTCACAAAGAAATCAATCAAATTAGAAACCCCAAATTAAATCTTCAAATTAAGGAAACCCTAATTTACCTGGTTATGTGATTCTTCTTCATAAGAACAACTTCACATCAACAAATGAACACCAACCCTTATTGTTCTTCATCACCAGGCACTCAAATCCATTTTTAATTCAACAATTCTTCCATATCTTGAACTTAAACCGAAACCCTAACTTTGATTCGACATCAACGTCACTTTTTTATTTTCCTGGAACTCAAACAACCTCAACTTCTTCGATTCGACAAGCTAACTAATTACTATGAACAAACAACACAAATATAACTCAATTCTTCTAAAATGATATCGACAGAGAGAAGGAGAAGAAAACAGATGAGGAAGAAGGAAAATAGAAGAAGAAAGAAAGAAAATAAGAGAAAATATTTCTCTTCGACACGTGGGGTGGTGATAAGGCAACAAAACTTATAAAAGCACCCATTGAATTGATAAGGGCATCTAGGCGGTTTAGGTGTAAAATGATTATTTTCCCTTCATACTAATCTGAAGAAATATTCTTTACCCGGTATCCGATTGACACGCTCGAGTAGCCTATCTCGCATAACTTTTCGAGACCTATCTAGTGATACTAATTTCATAACTAGATCGTTGTTAGATTAATTTATATTAATTAACGTTCATCTCTAATTAATAAAGTTATTGGTGGCTTAATCGTCTCTTGACCATTGTTAGGCCAGTCAAATAGCGTTGACGATCTTGAGGGTCCTTACAAAAACCTATGGATGCCTCAGCAATAGCTATTGGATGTTGGAGATGGAAGTCTAGTGTAAGTGTAATGGTTCCAGAAACAGACTGCCAAGAACTTCTTGAGAGGCTTTCTGCATGTTTGGGGTTCAATATGGTTCCAGTGAAAGAAAAACCAACATTTAGAAGAGGCAAGAAAGATGACGCTAAAGAGAAGCTAGAGAAAGAACCGGTAGAAGAAGAAGCTATAATTGGTTGAGTTATTTACATTTTTCAGGTTTTTTGTTTCGTTACTTCTACTTACCAGTTTGATTCCACTGTATTCCAAATAATTATATGATTGCTCCTTTTTGCCAGAAATTTGTAGTGAAATTTGTTATCAAATAACAGTGCATATTTGTATAACACGTTATGCAGTTCTTTTTTTTGCATAACTTGTTATGCAGTCCAGAAAACGGTTGCATAACACGTTGTGCAGTTACTTTTTTTTGTTAGTATTGAAACCAACAAAAAATAAGGTTGCATAACTTGTCATGCACCTACAATAATATCTACATAACATGTTATGCAATCGTGAAAATATGGCTGCATAATGCATTATGCATCGAGAAAATTGTTGCACAATCTTTTATGCATCGAGAAAATAGATGCATAACCTGATATGTATCAGTAAATATGGATGCATAATGCATTATGCATCAATTGTTTATGTACGCACTAAAATCAACCAAAACAATGACTATATAACTTGTTATAGATGCATAACTTTGTTATGCAGTCGAGAAAATGGCTGCATAATTCGTTATATGTCTGCAGAATGTGTTATGCATCTTTTTTGGTGGTTGCATTATGGTTATGTATTAAATTTTCGAAAATTTTGCCTAAAATGATGATCACTTCCGATTTTTTCGTGAAAAACAAAATTTTGATATTTTTGTTTGTACTCATTGCGTAGCTCTCTTAAAAAGATTTCCAACGATATAAAATTTGTAAAATTCCAAGGCGCGGATTTTTAGATATGTTATATCCAAGTTGCGTTGCCAATTATACCCCTGATGCATAACCTGTCATGCAGACGCATAATCCGTCATGCAGACATTTTTAATAATTTTATATAATTATGGGTGTCACGTAGGGGTGTGCAAAGGATAGACGGTTGCGGATTAGGGGTCACCTGCAACCAAACCGTCAAAGTTGCGGATTTGAAAAATTGAACCGTGACCGGCCCAATCACCCGCGGATTTAATATCCGCGGATCAGCTGGTGATATGGACCGGATGCGGATTAACCGCGGGTGATATGCTCAGAAAAATTAGGTTTATCTCCTCCTCGTTTCCCTGACATAATCAATACCTAAACATTGGTGTCCCTAGTTCGACCCTTGATTTCTTCGAAGAAGGTGGTGATAATCTCAATGATGCATCACTGTTATTCAACTGACCCTTAACCAAATCTAGACGAGAAGATGAGGGACCATCAGTGGTTGCCGGATTTATTGCATAAAAGGATGATTGGCTTGCAAGCATGAGTGCTTCTCCCACTTTCTTCTGTTCCTCCAAAAACTTTTGCCGCTGCCGTGCATTCTCTTTAGCTCGTTGCTGCAACTCCCTTTGAAACTGCTCAAATGGACGCAAGAAAGATAGCAAGTTTCATCATTACACATACATCTTTAGGTTAAGAATAAAATAAAAATGAAAAGACTACGGATAATGGAGGCAGGCATATGAGGAGGGAGTAATACGCCTCAAGTTGCTCGTGAAGGCGTTTTTGAAGCTCCCACTGCACTCTAAGTGCTTCTGATTCAGATCAGGTGCGGACCTTTAAACAAAAAGTATTAACATTAATTACACCTTGTGAACATATACAGATTATGAAGAGTAAGATGACGCCTAGAGCAGAAGCTTTAGAGTTGTCAGTTTGACATACGACTTTACCTCTTCAGACAAACACAATAATAACTTCATGATAGTGTGTGAGAGAGAGGGGTGCACATGCGGATAAATCCGTGGATTGTAAAGTTCAACCGCAACCAAACCGTGTAAACATACGGATTTGAGAATCCCACCCGTGCCCCGGCCCATAGCTCTTGCGGATTGAGTTTTACCCGTAATTTTGCAAACGGATACGGATGAAATCCGCGGTTACGGTTCTCGGAACTAAAAATTAATTGTGTGTCTGACAATGATAATATTTTTATTTTTGGCCTGCGACTAATTTTACTTTTTAGATTTAGTTCCTTTTAAAAAAGGTATGGGATTTCCTGCTCAAACGTACCCATCCCTTCAAACTCCCGCCAAAACTCTTCATGATCCGCAGATTTTACTCAGGAAATCAAGAATTTTTCCGTTCTTTGATTTCAAAGTCATTGTCAATTACAAAATCTCATCGACAATTGACTCAAGTTCATTCTGTAACCATCACTTCTGGATTTGAACAATTTGTTTTCTTCTCTGCTAAACTTATAACTAAATACTCGCAATTTCGAGACTGTAATTCGTCTAGATCTGTCTTCGATCAGGTTTCAAACAAAAATAACGTTTTTCTATGGAATTCAATCATAAGAGCACTAACCCAGAATGGGATTTTCTCAGAATCTCTAGAACTTCTCTTCAAAATGAGAAGTTTGGGTCTAAGACCAGACAATTTTACTTTTCCATCAGTTATCAACGCCTGTGCTGGTTTATCTGATATTGAGAACGGTAAATTTGTTCATGAGTGTATTTTAGAAATGGGGTTCGGTTCAGATTTGTTTGTCTGTAATGCTCTGATTGATATGTACTCAAGATTTGGGTGTCTAGATGAAGCTCGTAATCTGTTCGATAAAATGTCTCAGAGAGATATAGTTAGTTGGAATTGTTTGATTTCGGGTTACTCCGCCAATAAAGAGTGGATTGAAGCCGTAGAAATATACCATTTATTGAGGAATTCTGGTCTGCTTCCTGATTCCTTCACTGTTTCGAGCATTTTGCCTGCATTCGGTAATATGTCTGATGTGGAAGAGGGTTTGATCATCCATGGACTAATTCATAAGATCGGAGTTGATCCGGATAGATTGATAAACAATGGACTTATTTCGATGTACTGCAAATTTGAAAACTTAAATGATGCTCGGAAAGTTTTTGACCAGATGGGGAATAGAGATAATGTTTCATGGAACACAATGATTTGTGGATACTCGCAAGTTGGATTGTTTAGCGACGCAATCATGATGTTTAAAGATATGATCATTAGATTTAATCCAGATTTGTTAATACTTACTGATGTTCTTAAAGCTTGTGGTCACACGAAAGACTTGGAATTTGGGAAGTTTGTTCATGAGTACATGAAAAGTAAAGGATTTAACTGTAGTACTTTGGCTGGCAACATTCTCATTACAATGTACGCTAGATGTGGGGATTTCTGTTCTTCGCTGGGAGTATTTGATCAGTTGCCGGTTAGGGATTCTGTTTCGTGGAATTCTTTGATCAGTGGCTACATAGATAGCAAGTGTTATGGTCAAGTGATTAAGCTTTTTAAGATGATGAATGACTCGGAAGTAAAACCAGATTCTGTCACTCATCTAATGCTCCTTTCAATGTGTACTGAACAAGTAGAAATTATCCATGGGAAGGTACTCCACTGCAGTGTATTAAAAATGGGATTCAATTCAAGTTTGACGGTATCCAACGCAATTTTGGGTATGTACGCAAAATGTGGTAGTTCAGAGGATTCGCTCAAACAGTTTCAGGAGATGAAATTACGGGACGCTGTAACCTGGAACAGTCTGATATCTGGTTCCGTTCACTCGGGGAATTGTGAATTAGGGTTGAAAGTTATCAGCCAAATGAGGACAGAAGGGTTGATCCCGGATTCCGCTACCATGTTAGCAATAATACCTGCCTGTTCTTTCTTGGCAATTAAAAAGCAAGGCAAAGAAATCCATGGCTCCATACTGAAATTCGGGTTGGATTCAGAAGTTCACATCGGCAATGCGTTGATTGAAATGTACTCCAAGTGTGGAAGTCTGCAAAACGCTCTTCATGTATTCAACTCCCTGAAAATGAAGGATGTGGTGACTTGGACTGCTCTAGTTTCTGCTTATGGGATGTATGGTGAAGGTAAGAAAGCTTTGAGGGCTTTCTCTGAAATGGAGTCCACGGGTATTCTCCCAGATCGTATAGCTTTTGTTGCTATCATTTATGCTTGTAGTCATTCGGGTTTGATCCAAGAAGGTTTACAGTGTTTTCATCAGATGAAAACTAACTACAAAATCAAACCCGAGGCTGAACATTATGCTTGTGTAGTGGATCTTCTATCTAGATCAGGTCATTTAGATGAAGCAGAGAAATTTATACTTGAGATGCCAGTAAAACCAGATGCAAGTATCTGGGGAGCTTTATTAAGTGCTTGTCGTTCAAGCACGAGCGGGTCTCAAATTTCCGAACGCGTTTCAAAGAGAATTCTCGAATGTGATCCAAACAATACTGGTTATTATATTCTAGTGTCAAATGTATATGCAGGTTTAGGAAAGTGGGAACAAGTTAGTAAGATTCGGAAGTCCATGAAAGGTAAAGGGCTTAAAAAGGAAGCGGCGTGTAGTTGGATTGAAATTCAAAACAGGGTTTATGTTTTTGGAACAGGAAATAGATATATTGAACAGTCAGAAGAAATTCATAAGTTACTCAAAAAACTGTCAAGATTAATGGTTAAAGAAGGTTATGTTGCAGATAAGAAATCTGTTCTTCATGATGTAGCAGATGATGAGAAAATGGATATGCTTTGTGGGCATAGTGAACGACTGGCAATTGCTTTTGGATTGTTAAATACAAAACCTGGTACTAAATTACAGATCATGAAGAATCTTAGAGTTTGTGGGGATTGCCATACTGTGACTAAATACATTTCGAAAATAATGAACAGAGAGTTATTAGTTAGAGATGGTAATCGATTTCATTTGTTCAAAGATGGGATTTGTAGTTGTGGTGATTTTTGGTGACATTTGATCTCTTTGTCTAATTCCATTCTGGATCGAGTGAAGAACAAATCCCATTAACCGTTGTAAAGCAAAGGTCATTCAATGGATTCATTCACTCTTTTTAATCATTCAATGGCATTTTAAATGTTCTGCACAGTTCTTGATTATATTACAACCTTCTTATGCGCAAGGTAAGAAAAACTGCACCCTGATTTCAAAGCGACCAGGTGAATATGCCTACTTCGCACAAAAAGGACATTTTTTGTATCCTTGTCCTAGTATGAAGAGTTTTGCAATATCTTTCTCCTGGATAATGTATAACTTTGAATTGACTTTAAAATAGCTTGCAAACTTAAAAATGTTAATCTGCTAGATTTGTTTTTCATTTCAACATTTGTAACTGAGAAGAAATGTCTATTGTAGTGCTACAACCATCAGATAAACTCCTGGTTTTCTCTCAGTACCTTATTCCTACTACATGATTTATCAAGAAAGCACAATTGGGTGGTATCATTATCATAGATAACTTGACTTCCAGGGTTCTACAACGGGATTTGCTCCTCCAAATCCTTCAATTACATCCAGTGAAAGTAGCTCCCAAGAGGTAATGGCTTTCTTCTTTGTCTTTCTCTGAAGAATTTTGTTGACTCCCAGCATAGATCATTTTCTATCAAGACAAAATGTGGTCCTATTTGGCCTTGTTATAAGCAAATTGATTCAATTGAAAATCAAAATGATCAAATCATGCAGGACTCAAAGAGGTTCCCTTGGAAAGTTCATCTTGAAGAATGGAATGTTCCATGGATTGGAAGATTGTTTCATGAGGTATGTCTCAGAAATGTGTATGCTTTTAGAACTTCCTTGGAAGAGTCACAGTGGTTTCAATGTTGTAATTCTTTCTCCGCATAGGCACTGTGTCCACAATGACGTCTGTTGCTATCCTGGCACTGGAGGTCAGGTTTCATTGTCAGATAATATTCAAATATTGCACCGTCAGATAAAATTCCTGGAGGTCAGATATTGCACCGTCTAATTCTGTTTCTGAAGTATTTCAGTTCTACTTACGTTATATGTATGTATCGTCTATTATAAATTTGTTGCAGATTACTTATATGTATGGATCAAGTTAAAACCTTGGAATGAGAAATGCTCTTCTCAATGTCGTGCTTTCTATGTGATATTTTGCTGGTTTATCTAAATTTACATCTGCTTGATGCTCAATTTTTGCTGCCAAATTCCAGGTTACTCGACTGCTTCCTGTCAGCGCCTTAGAAAGTTATAAGGAAATGAGCATGCTCACATTCTTAGGAATCCCCGTTCAAGAATGAAAAGGGAATTCTTTGCAAGTGGATCTCTAGGTATGAGTATGGACTTACTTGGAGCAATACAGGTAGACATTCATTATCAGCCAAGTTAATAGTTACCATCCCATTAATGATTCCCGTATCTGAATAACATATAGCTTAGAGAAATTTTCATCTCTGACAAGATATTTCCAAACAGCTTGCCACCATATGGAAGGGAAAGCCAGATCTGATAGTTGGTAACTACAGTGATGGACACCTTGTCTCATTTTTGCTCGGACACATATTACCAGTCACACAGGTCTGTAATGGAGCAGTTACTGGTCTCCGTGATCCTACTTTTTAGTTTGAGTTCTTTCTTTGTACCGGAACATATGTTGGAAATAATAGACAATATTCGTATGCAACTGAGAAAAAATATTTAGCTCGCACTGATGTGTGATTGTTGTTCCGTGAGATGCACTGATTTTTAAAATAAAAAAAAACTCAATAACTTAGTGGAGGCACGTATGAGATACGCTGGGCTAAAGGTAATATTGTCTGCTACTCCTCTGAGATGCTATAGCAATTGGCAAGTCACCTCCAGGATACAACCACTGTTAGTACTCCTCTATGTAGCATACAGAGAGAGAACCCTTAGAACTTGGCAGCAGAGATGAAAACAAAAACACAAATGAAACTACAAATTGTTTCGGAGAAATATAAAAAAACAATTTTATGTTTCTGTAAACTAAGAAGTAGTATTACAAAATTATGTTTCTGTAAACTACAACTTGTTTCAGAGAAGAACTGAACTTTTCTGTATACTGAAAGAAACGTAAATATAAACTTATTTCTTCTGAAAGCAAGCAGAAGAGAAGAAGAAGAAGAGTTTCAGAAAGAGTTCTGAGGTATGCTTTGAAATGAGAATTTCATCTCGTATTTATAGGTGGAAAAACTGAACGGTCGAATAAGAATCCAAAGCAGCGACAAATTATCCGTGATTTACGCTTCTCGAACGTTGGAAAAGCGAAGTAAAAAACATGCGTTAAAAGAACAGTTAAACGTATTCAAAAAATTCGAGATTCTCTTCTCGAGGCACAGGTGTCAAGAAATCTGTGTCTACACGTGTGAGAAGAAAGATGCTTCACGAGGTAAGCATGCGGGTGAATTGTAAAAATTCTTTTACAGGTGTGGGTGAAACGTAAAAAATTTCAGTAAAAAGATAGGGTCTGATAAACCCAAACCCACACCCACGCCCTTGTCCGAGCGAGCGTGCTTCTGTGCGAAGCACCGCGCGAACATGAAAGGCAATAAGAAGTGCAATAAGGGAATGGCTACCTTGCCATAGTCTAGGGCTTTCCCCATACACAAAGGTCTAAAGACCCAAAGGGCCATGCCCTTAAGGCTAAACCCATGGTATTCAAGTCTAAAACTCTAAGTGTTTTAGTCTATGTGGGACTAATGTTTTATTCATTCACATGGAAAAACATTTAGGGAGCAATAGGTCTTGGGATCAAAACATGGTCCATGCATTTTTGATTAAAAATCTAAAACACCGTTTTTTCTAACAATCCCCCACATGAATAATAAAACATGTCGATAAAACACGAGAAAACATAAGGCAACAATTTAGGCTAAGGTGTCCCAAGGATTGAACCTTAACTTAGTGAGAGGTTACCTGAACTGCTTGTTGTAACGGTGAACACAATGTCTTGAACCGCCAATAGTGAGTGCAATTCAGAAATAACAGCCACACTTGATGCCTTAACCGAAAGCTGCCAAGTTCTTTCCGTTGTGCCCATTTTGGCCGTGGGCTAAAATCCCGGACTTAATGAATGTCTCTATAGAATCAGCTCAAATTCTCATAGGAAGCGGCCACACTTCCAACATCCACAAAGGTGAGTCCATAAAGAGTGTCCTGCCACACCCCGCTTTAATCAAAGCCATGGTACCCATTAAGATCACAAAAGATCATCCTGAAATTCTGCAGGCAGCACTATCGCACGGTTACACCATAGGGAGGGACAAAGATAGTGCTTTCCCAATATCACCATAAATTAGTTGTCTCATTGAACCTTGATCTTGGAAATCCAATCACAAGGTTGAGTATCCTTCATGGTGATTTATTCTATGAGCTTAAGTCCCATCCCCCTCGATGTAAATTTAACTTCCTCTCTGGTTAAACCTTTCATCAAAGGATCTGCAATATTATCTTTGGACTTTACAAAGTCTATCGAGATAATACCAGTAGAGAGTAGTTGTTTCACCGTCTTGTGTCTTCTTCGTATATGTATATACTTTCCGTTGTATACATTGTTCTTTGCGCAACCAATAGAAGCTTTACTGTCACAGTGGATGGCGATTGAAGATACAGGCTTGGGCCAGAGTGGAATTCCTCCCAGGAAACATCGTATCCATTCAGCTTCCTCTCCAGCTTTTTCCAAGGCTATAAATTCAGACTCCATAGTGGATTTAGCTATACATGTCTGTTTGGTAGACTTCCATGAGACAGACGCACCTCCAAGTGAGAAGATGTACCCACTAGTAGATTTGCACTCTTCTGAGTCTGATATCCAGTTGGCATCACAATACCCTTCCAGTACAACAGGATACTTCCCAAAACTTAAGCAATAGTTTGAGGTCCCTCTCAGGTAACGTAAAACTCTGAAGAGAGCATTCCAGTGATCCTGCCCTGGGTTGCAAGTATATCTTCTTAATCTACTCACAGAGTAAGCAATATCAGGTCTTGTACAGTTCATCAGATACATAAGACTACCAATACTGCGAGAATACTCAAGTTGATCAATTACCTCACCCTTGTTCTTTTTCAACTTACAAGTGGGATCAAATGGAGTAGAGGCAGGTTTAGCATTTTCATAATTAAATCTCTTAAGTACGGTTTCAACATAATGAGATTGACTAAGACTATATCCATCAGATGTCTTTCTGACTTTCATCCCTAAGATTACATCAGTAGGGCCTAAGTCTTTCATGTCAAAATTATCTCTAAGCATGCTTTTAATGGTATTAATAATATCAAGGTTACTGCCTAATATGAGCATATCATCAACATATAGGAACACAATAACATGAGAATCATCCACATATTTAATGTAAACACATTTATCAGATTCATTAACCTTGAAGCCATTAGTTATCATAACATGATCAAGTTTTTCATGCCACTGTTTAGGTGCTTGTTTTAAACCGTACAGAGATTTGTTCAATTTGCATACTTTGTTTTCACAACCTTTTACAATAAAGCCTTTAGGTTGGTCCATATAAATTTCTTCATTCAATTTACCATATAAAAATGCAGTTTTAACATCCATCTGATGTATATGCAAATCATAAATTGAAGAAATAGCAATCAACATCCTAATCGAGGTGATTCTAGAGACTGGTGAATAAGTATCAAAGAAATCTAATCCTTCCTGTTGTTTATAGCCTTTAGCTACCAACCTAGATTTATATTTATCTATTGTTCCATCTGTTCAAAGTTTCCTTTTGAACACCCATTTGCAACCTATGGATTTACTACCAGGAGGCAAGTCTACAAGCTCCCAAGTTTCGTTTTGCTGAATGGACTCCCATTCATTTAATGAAGCTTCTTCCCAGAAAGGAGCTTCTGGAGAAGTCATAGATTCCTTGTAGGTTTGGGGTTCAGACTCTACCGTAAGAGTCAAAAAATCTGGGCCAAAACTTGTTTCAGTTCTAACCCTCTTACTTATTCTTGGTTCAGTCTCATTTTCTAAAGTTGGGGTTTGACTAGTCGATGGAACATCAAAGATGTCATCATGGACCCTTTTTCGAGGTCCAGACCTTAAAGGAAATACGTGTTCAAAAAACACAGCATCTCTTGATTCAATTATGGTGTTGAGACCAATGTTATTGTGGTCAGAACTGATGACCATGAACCTGTGTGAACTTGTATGCTCAGGATATCCTAAGAAAACACAGTCGACTGTTTTAGGTCCTATTTTAGTTTTCTTGGGAAGAGGAATGGCCACCTTGGCCAAACACCCCCACACTTTAAAGTATGCATAAGAAGGTTGTCTACCATTCCATAATTCATAAGGAGTTTTATCTGATTTTTTAAATGGAACTCGGTTCAAAATATAGCATGCAGAGAGGATAGCTTCCCCCCACAAGTTCGAAGATAACCCTCAACTTGTCAACATAGCATTCACCATATCTATTAGTGTTCTATTTTTTGTTTCGGCTACACCATTTGATTCAGGTGAATATGGTGTAGTGGTTTCATGAATGATTCTATTATTCTTACAAAACTCACCTATGGGTATCACATACTCACCGCCACGGTCTGACCTAAGAGTTTTAATCTTAACTCCTTTTTGGTTTTCTACTTCAAGTTTATAAAATTTGAAAGCCTCTAAGGCCTCATCTTTACTTCTAAGAAGATGAACCTGACAATATCGTGAGTAATCATCTATAAAAGTTATATACCATTTTTTACCACCTCTTGTTGGTGTTGATTTTAAGTCTCCTAAATCCAAGTGTATTAGTTCCAAAGGAACTGTTTTACATTCAACACTTTTATTAAACGGTTTTCTTGCATATTTAGATTCAACACAGATTTCACATCTTTGATTTTTATCAAAGTTTATTTTAGGTATGCAACCTAAATTAGCAAGTATTTATAAAGATTTGAAATTAACATGCTCAAGTCTATCATGCCAAACATGTGAGGAATCAAAAACATAAGGAGAAGAAGATGCATTAACATTCAATTTCAAATCAGATACACTAAGCTTAATCATGTTATCGGTGACATAACCTTTTCCTACGAAGTCACCATGCTTAGAAATTACAACAGTATTAGACTCAGCAACAATTTTAAAACCTTTTCCTAGTAAGATGGTTTCTGAGATAAGATTTTTGCATATGTCTGGGACGTAATACACGTCATTTAATGCGAGAGTTTTTTCTGAAGTAAGCTTCAGTTCGACCTTGCCTTTCCCCACCACTTTAGCGGTGGAAGATTTTCCCATAAATAGTTTCTCATCGTCTCCTACTATGGCATAGGTGGAGAAAGCATTTCTGAACTTACAGACATGCTTTGTGGCTCCAGAATCAAGCCACCGGTCTCTCACATTAGTCATACTAGAGACAAGGTCGACTTCAGACACCATGCCAGTAAAATATCCAGAATCATCTACTATATTTGCCTTACTTTTCTGTTTAGGGACATATTTAGACTTTTTAGGCGCCTTACAATCTTTAGCCATATGTCCAGGTTTACCACAATTAAAGCAGTCGCCTTTGATGGTGTGTTTAGAGACACCACCCCTAGGCTTAAAATTGTTACCTCTTGGTTTTCGACGTTTGTTACGTCTATTACCAATTTTGCTGGATTCTCCATGACTTTTATTTGAAGCAGCTTTATCATCCAGAACATGAGCTTTGTTGGACATATCTTTGCTCAGCATCAGGCTCTTGTCCTTGCTGCACATAAGCTCCTCAACTTGGATCTTTTTTCCAAGCTCAACCATGGTGATTTCAGGAGTCTTGTGTCGAAGACTCCTCTTGTATTCATTCCATGAGGGTGGAAGCTTTTCAATCACAGCAGATACTTGTAGAGCTTCATCAAAGTGCATGCCTTCAGCAAGAATCTTGCTGATGAGGAGCTGAAGTTCGACAAACTGTTCTACCACAGGCTTTTCGTCAGTCATATTGTATTCCAAGAACTTAGCCATCAAGAAATTCTTGCTTCCAGCAGCTTCAGCATGATATGTTTCTTCAAGAGCTTCCCATAAATCAAAAGCATTAAAATTTTCTTTTGCATTATAGAAGTCATATAAGGAGTCATCCAGACAGTTAAGAATATGATTCTTGCACATGTAATTCTTCATATTCCACCTATCCAATTTATCTTCATTACCAAGGCGATGAAGTTTTCTCGAGGGTTTTTCTAAAGCAAGTCCATCTAACCTTTGGTCGTTTAGGAAGAATAACATTTTAGACTTCCATCGCTTAAAGTCCTTACCACTGAACTTTGGTGGTCTTTCTACAGTCTTTTTTCCCATGTTCTTACAACAACAATTATATATAGCAACGACTATTACCTTTAGAATGTTGGAAATAATTGACAATATTCATATGCAACTGAGAAAAAAATACTTAGCTCGCACTGATGTGTGATTGTTGTTCTGTGAGATGCACTGATTTTTAAAATAAAAAAAAACTCAATAACTTAGTGGAGGCACGTATGAGATACGCTGGGCTAAAGGTAATATTGCCTGCTACTCCTCTGAGATGCTATAGCAATTGGCAAGTCACCTCCAGGATACAACCACTGTTAGTACTCCTCTATGTAGCATACAGAGAGAGAACCCTTAGAACTTGGCAGCAGAGATGAAAACAAAAACACAAATGAAACTACAAATTGTTTCAGAGAAATATAAAAAACATTTTATGTTTCTGTAAACTATGTTTCTGTAAACTAAGAAGTAGTATTACAAAATTATGTTTCTGTAAACTACAACTTGTTTCAGAGAAGAACTGAACTTTTCTGTATAGTGAAGAAACGTAAATATAAACTTATTTCTTCTGAAAGAAAGCAGAAGAGAAGAAGAAGAAGAGTTTCAGAAAGAGGTCTGAGATATGCTTTGAAATGAGAATTTCATCTCGTATTTATAGGTGGAAAAACTGAACGGTCGAATAAGAATCCAAAGCAGCGACAAATTATCCGTGATTTACGCTTCTCGAAGGTTGGAAAAGCGAAGTAAAAAACATGCGTTAAAAGAATTCAAAAAATTCGATATTCTCTTCTCGAGGCACAGGTGTCAAGAAATCTGTGTCTACAGGTGATTTATCATCATGCCCACGCCCGAGCGAGCGAGCGTGCTTCTATGCGAAGCACCGCGTGAACACAAAAGGCAATAAGAAGTGCAATAAGGGAATGGCTATTTTGCCATAGTCTAGGGCTTTCCCCATACACAAAGGTCTAAAGACCCAAAGGGCCATGCCCTTAAGGCTAAACCCATGGTATTTAAGTCTAAAACTCTAAGTGTTTTAGTCTATGTGGGACTAATGTTTTATTCATTCACATGAAAAAACATCTAGGGAGCAATAGGTCTTGGGATCAAAACATGATCCATTTATTTTTTTATTAAATATCTAAAACACCGTTTTTTCTAACAACATATATATGGCTTTGTTTTCTGTTTCTTACTTTTTATTTATCATCAGTAGTACTTTTCAAGAGACTGCTGGAAGGTATAATCACCAACTCTTTCATTACACTCGAGCTCAACCTTTTCCGATATGTAAATTTTTCCATATACCTGCAACCTAACCATTTATTTTTGTGATTTCAGCATGGACACTGTTGGAAAATATGAAAGTCGCACAGCTTTTACTCTACCTGTACTCTGGAGCTGATATGGGTGTATACTTCACTTATACGGAAGAGAAGAAGCGATTTTATCTTTATGATGATACTCAGTATACAAAACACATGGAAACACTTGCACTTACTAATGAACTTGTTCTCACTTTGCAAAGATTTGTTATCACTTATCAGAGTTAGTAAAAAGATATAACAGGAATCTATAGATGATATAGCTGCTAAAGAGAATCACTAAGAATAGAAATTGATGATGAACTTTGGTAGGATTAATTCTCAGATGGAGAGTAGCATGCAACATTTGGCTTCGGCTCTCTGATGAAGTCATGCCGACGAATATAATGTTGTGGGTTGTTTGTTTCCCTGTAACCTGAAATACTGCAACCGACAATTTGGTTAAATCTCCTCTTCTTCTTCTTCTTCTTCAAACGCAGACCCTAACCCTAATTGTGATAATCCAATCAACAATCCCACTATGCCAGAAATTATTCAAGTTGGGGGATCTTCTCCTAACCCTGATTGTGATAATCCAATCAACAATCCCACTACGTCAGAAATTATTGGCGGAAAAGAAACATCTTCTTTTAAAGAAGATCTAATCTCTTCTAATCAAGATGAATCTTTCCCTGAAGAAAATTTCTATGATTCACTCTTATTGCACGATCGCTACTATGAATCTTCCTCTGACGAAGAAGAATTCATTGACCCTAACCGTATTCTTAATAATCCTGATACTATGTCACAACTTCTTGAATATTTCTTCACTGTGCAAAATCAAGATCAGTCTTTCCTCTCTGCCGCGATTGATATTTTTCTTGGGAAATCATTGAAACTGAATATGGAATGGTTGAAATTATGTGTTTCTGACTTGAATAACTACTCAATTACTGATTTTGATAACTTGAGTGATGCTGAGAAAGGGAAACACATAATCAAACAGTTTTTGTTTTCTGATTTGAAATTGTCTTGTGCTGCTGATGGTGTGCTTCCTAAAAATGTTGATACTTTGCATGACGTTATTCTTCCTGGTCCGTTTGTTCTTCAGGTATTACGTTTAAAGGAAACATAGTGCTTGCTCTTACAAGTAATGTAGTTATTGTTTAATCATGTTGTTACAGAGTATCATGTCACCTTGAGTAACAATTCTTTCCGGCAGGTTAATAAGATAGTTCAAGTATGTGTACCTCCAAAAGATTAGTTTCTGGATCGACCTTATGGGACTTGGTGCCTTAAGTTGTCTATGACGGATGGTGTTCAATGTGTAACTGGTTTGGAGCACAGATTTATCGAAGATCTTCAAGCTGCATTTCCTGCTCCTGCGGGTTTGAAGGTTTGTTCTACTGAAAATGAAATGATTTAAAATTGGGTTTTTTCTGCAAGTCTTTTGTTTATGTTTATATATTCATGTGGGTTTCTTGTATGATAACTTGAGCTGCTTTTCTTTGCTATATAGGTTCTCATTCATAATGTCAATGTTCGGCATGGGTGTCTAATGCTGATGCCTGAAGGCTTGAAAGTACTTGGTGGAATGGTGGAAGCTTCGGAAGCTTATATTCCCTCTGGACCATCTATTCAAGGTATTCTGAGTTTTTGTCATGTGAATTCAGTTTTCTATGGAAAAACGTCTCTTCTCGGCTTTTAAAGCACCATATGTGTTATTTTCTTTTCCCATTTGTTCAGAAATTCTTATTTTCCTTCCCATTTGATTTTTTCCTTTGTCAGATCTGTCTGTGGAAGAGATAGATGATGCACCATTCGTTTGGGTTTGGAGACGCAAGGTATCTTCCATCCAATAAAACAAAAAAACAAACTCTTTCTTAGCACCATATGTGTTTAGATCGTCCATCCAATCACAACACACATGATTATGGAACTGTCTATATTGTTGGTGCCTCTTTTAATGAATCAAATGGTTTATATCTTGCACAGAAACAAAAAAAAAGCACCTCAGGAATCGAAGCCAGGGGTATCAAATAGACAGTTCGTGAGTAAACACAAACTATTCTCTGATGTTTTTTTTTTATAAAGCTCAAAACATATGTGAAGCTCCAGATGCATATGTGGAATTAAGTTTACCAATTCGCAGTTCAGCCCAACTTATTTGAATGATATAAACATTTGGTTACTGTAGTTTATATCCTCATTTGTTTTACTTTTACTAATTGGTCTACAGCCCAACTTCACAGACACAGCCCGGAGACTACTGTCAGTTATGCATGGTAAGGCGGGACCGCAGTATGGTGGAGCAACACCTGTTGGTGAAGAGTTGATTATGTGTGATGACTAGTCGAGGTTTAGCTGCTGATAGGGAGAGACAAGAGAATCATCTTTGTTATTTTTTGGTATGTTTTTAAGCTCAGAGTGGCATGTGTGATAAACATTTAGATGCGCCTTGCTTTAGTAATCGTTTCCTTGCCACCCGAACCGTAGTGTATTTTGTTTTGAACATTTTTGCAGCTCAGCATCACATTTCAACACACATGCTGTTGCACAGTATTGCACAAAATAGGCAGCGATGAGACTAACTTGGTAGTGCATCATGTGATTTTTTAAAGAAAAAATAAAACAAAAACCAAAACTTTATTAATAAAAAAGGAATCCTAACCGGCAATGCTATTCAGCGAGCCGATCTCCTCCCCAGTCTCCTCCCTATCAGACGTGGTTAGTCTACGTGTACATAAAGTTAAAGCCACGTGATTATCTCTTTCCTTATTTTCTGCTTTTCTTCTGTATTATACTATTATGTGTTCTTCCCCTAATCTCCTCTCTTTTCCATCTCGATTCTTATAGTTTCTTCGTATCGATTTCAATGTCTTTGCTCTCGTAAAATAATTCCGAAATTTTTACTCTAATATGCTTCTAATTGAGTATGATTTTCATTTTGTCTGGTTTTATTATGATAATAATCATTATGGATCTGATAATGAAACTTATCTTGATCTCCTTCTAGTAAATTAGAGATTTTCATGAACTAATAACATTTTAGCAGATTTGGCTGCATAAATGTTCTTTGAAATTACTGGATTTGGTGATTAAGATTGTTATGGTCTTGTGTTTGAAGTAAATAATTTTGACTGATCTAAAAGAATTTGGTTATTGACAATTTGACGGATGAAAGAAATTGATCAAGAGTGTTTCTGATATAAACTCTTACTGATCGATTGACACAAGTAACGATATGCACAGATCATTAATCAGATGGTTGATTTGAGATTAAATTGAAGGAATGGAAAATCTAAAAGTCAAGTATTTATTTTGTACTTGACTACTTGTTACTTTTCTCTTACAATCAGATGCATATAAACAAATTTTAATTAGTCATCTTGTTGAAAAGAAAAAAGAGTATGAAATTATACAGTTTTCATCTCAAGTTTTGGAAAAAGTTGTTGCAATCTGGATTTGAGACCTGATATATTTATTAATATTTCACCAAAAAATGATTAATTCCTTTAGATAATTTAGCAATAGGGAGAGATTGTATTAAGGATCTGCCATGAAAATGCAAGACAAGAAGAAGAGAAGAGAAATATCTGCAGAAAATTAGAGAGAATAGGTATCCGGAGATCATCTTTGCTTAGTTTTTTCATTATTTATTTTTTTCTCTTTCATCACACGTAGGCTAACTACGTCGGAAAGGGAGGAGAGTGGGGAGCATTAAAGCTCGTTGAATAGCATCGCCGCTAACTAAATTACAGATCAAATAGGCAAAAAAAAAAAAAACTAACAGGGCTAAAAACCTAAAACTAATCAAATTTGTCAGGTTGTTCATTCTAGCCAAGCTATGTCTGTCTTTAAAAGCCACTTTTTGTCCCTTCAATGGATGAACTCCTTCTGGAAAATGATGTATCTGTCTCAAAAGCCACTTTTTGTCTCTTCAATGAATGATGAACTCCTTTCTTTGGAAAATGATTTGGTGAGAAATTGTCCCTTCAATAGAGGAACGATGAACTCTTTTCTTTGGAAAATGATCCGTAGAAAAATTGACTTCCATGTAAACACGTCTATAAGAGATTGACAATTCTAGCATGAACTCTTTGCTATCTAGCTCCTAAGAACCAAGGTATTTTCGGTTGCATCAATGCTTCAACGCTTGCAATGATTAAAGGATAATCTTGTACTCCATCTTTTCTTAAATAATAGGCTGGTTTCATGTACAAATTACACATGAAACCAACCTATTATTTAAGAACGGAGGGAGTACTTTTAATTTTCGATGGCCACTCCAGTGCTCTAATGCTTGCAATAAACTCTGCAATATAGTTGGTAGCCACACCAAGACCTCCAGATTCAGCAAAGACAAATTCATCGTAGTGGTTTTTGACAACGAATCCATAGACACCAGTGCCAGGATTGCTTCTTGATGCTCCATCACAACATAAAAGAATTTCGTCACCACTCGGAAGATAGGAAAAAATGTTTCCTTCTCTATTTCCTGTGTTGAATCAAAAAAATATTGCAGAATGTTTGTTTTAGTGCCAGACCCCCACACTTCACCTTTCATTCTACATTCACAATCATGTGCCATCCTCTTTATCTTATTTTTCAACTTTATGAAGTCAGGTTTTTCTTCATCATAAAAGACGACATTCCTCAAAAACCATATCTGGTCATGAGAGTGTAAAAACTAACAGTCCAGATTTCTTTTACGATGGGGCTAGAGTGTTTACTACATTTCGGGACATCTTCAAATGAGAGGGGGTTAAGAAAATGAAAAATACCTCTTAACCAACTCCAAATGTTTTTACTGAAGTTGCAGTTCCACAAAATATGATTCATGGAATCTTCTCCATTGTGACTGATGAAGCATCTAGTCTAGAAGCATAGTGAAAACCCTTCTTTCTCATATTTTTACTTTCTCATATTTTTATCAGTAGGACAAGTTTCTCTTGTTATTTTCCAAACATTTGTTGAAGTAGAAGGAAGGACAGCAACATTTCATATTTTTTTGTACCAATGGAGCTTTGGCATGGGAGAGCTAATTTTCTTAATTGCATCAGAAACAATAAAACATCCAGAATGAGTATTAGTCCAAATTAACAAGTCTTCTCCTGCTTTCAGAATAATTGGTCAACACTAAAAAATTGAAGAAAGTCTTCATGAATACACCATTGGTAATTTATTATTAGATTTTTAACCTTCAGTTGAGGATGTAGAGTTGATAATTGGGTTTTCATAAATCCAATTATCCTTGCACACCGAGATTTTGTCCCTATTACCCATAATCCATCTAGTATCTTTTTTTGAAATCTTTTATAACCCATTTGATTCCAGGCCACACAGAAGATTGCTTGATAGAGGACCATCTTGCTTGAGGACCCTACAAATACCAAAAAAGCCAATAAGACCACCGTTTAATATGATAGAGAGTTTTGTAGACTTAAGCAATACCAAAAGCCAATTACAAAATTTGGAAGAAAAATTAAGTTTTATATAAGAATTCCCAACTCATAGTTTTATAAGCTTGTGAAATATCTAATTTGGGATTAGGAAGCTCTGCGGGTATTGTTGGTGGGAAACTAGATAATTGCGGTTTATTATTAGTTTTCGATTGATTTGATTGACTAATGGTTGTTGAACTTTGATTGCACCTAGTTTGTTAATGCTTGAGAATCTTATTTTATGATATAAGTGATAAGTGCCTAAAATACATCTTTTGAATGTTAATTTCCTTTGCTTTCTTGGCTATTTTCTCTTGTATTTTTGTATATTACGCTTCTTTTGCATTTTATAGGTGTTTTGGAGTCATATGAGGTGAAAGAAGACAAATAGGTGGAAAATGGAATATGGGTACCGATCTGTTCTAACTCAGATGAAGATGTGATGAGTTTGGGCAGGAATTGGAGTAAAAGAAGGATCAGGAACACTGGGTTCAAGCTGGATTTACATTTGGCAGATAAAGTGGCCAAGTTTATTTGGGCAAGATTCCGACTGGGAAGTTACACAGGAACACAGAAGAAACCCAAGTTGTTTCCATTGTTTGAATATGGTGGGTGATATGGATGAATGGGTTTTGTGTGAAATTCGATTGCAATGCAGGGCAGGAGGTAGAATGATCTCGAACTCAGTAGAGTGTTCATCTCTGAAGCATCAACAAAATGCACACTAGGTGCTTGATAAAATGCCTGAACAGCAAGCTCTCAACTGCACCAAGTTTTTCCGTCAGTCCACCAAGGTTCATGGGTCTGTTTTCCAAGGAAGCTGCTAGGTTTTGGGTGGTTTTTCAGCTGGTGATGCTACTGCCATGGACTAGGTGGTACAGGAAGTTACGGACAATGGCAATGCTAACTGGTGGAAATAGGGGTGCTCGGATTGTGGTGCTGATTCAATAATGGGACTGACTGAACTGAACTGAAGCTGGCGTTGGTGATGAAACATAAACGGCTCAAGTTTGCAGCTGAATGAGTGGATTGTGTTAATTACAGGGACAACTGCAGCTGGAGTTATGTTGAGAAGCTAAGATGAAGAGCTGCAAGTATGGAGTTAGAGAAAATGGTTGATTTACAGGGAAGTGATAGCTTTGGTTCGGTTGGATTTAGCTGAGAACTGGGTATTGGAGTAGCTGCAGGAGAAGGTGGTTCTGCAGTGGTGTCAGTGGATGATTTTCAAGGAGGATGTACATCCATCATGGCTATCTGTGACTGGAAATCAGTGTTGCAAGAGAAGTTCGAAATTGCAGAGAATGAATGAGTATTTGATGCTGCATTGCAAGTGGTGGTGGTTTGTGGTTTCTTTGATGAGTTGCAGGTGAATGAGATACCACTGGTGACATGGTTTTGCGGTGGTGGAATTCAGAGAGCTGATATAGTGCAGGTGGAATCGATTGTCACTGGTTCGATGGTGTGAGAGTATGCTGTGAATTTGCAAGTGGTGGTGGTTTGCTGGCGAACCTGACGTCGCAAATGATGCTGTATGGATGTATGCAGCTGGTGATGAAGGTTGCTGCTGTAGCTCGACAAGATTGCAGTGCGAAAATGGCAAGCTGGTGGCGATATAGAGTTCGTTAGTGAGCCAGGAGAATGAGCTGAACATCAGGTTAGTAGTGATGTTCTGGATGTCTTGGTTGCAGTCACAGTTGGGCAGGTGTTGTGCTTAGCTGGTGCTATGGCTAGGTAGCTGGAGTTGTTATAGAGGTTGAGCTTGAACTGCGATGGAAAGAGGTGGTTGAGCCAAAGTGCAATTGCAGGTGGTGCTATGTTTTGACTCAGAAGGTTGAGCTGTAGTTGGTTATGCTGCTGCACTGGGATATGCAAGTGGTGGTGTTGCATAGAAAATATTGAGTTGAAGGCTCGAATCGAAGAAGTAGCACAGTTGAGGTGTTGATGCTACAAATGGTGGCTAGGCCACAGGAATCTGGTGCTGTTGATGTTCATGGTTGCTGCTAGTAATGGAATGAAGTGAATGACAGTGTATGTGCTGCGGATGTCCTGAGATTGTTTTGAAAATGCAGCAACAGTGCGAAAAGTGGGCGAAATTGGTGAGCCGGTGAGCATAGTTCCGGTTGTCAGATGTTGGAACCGCAAGTGGGTATCATAAAGATTTAGTGAATCATGAAGGGGGTTCGAGTCGGATACAAGAGTTGGCGGCCGGACATATGAGCTACGGACCACGCTTTTGGGTACGTTTTCGCAAGAAACAAGGAATTGGCTAAAATGGTTTTTATGAATGTGTGGACTGCAGAGAAGCAAAGTTGAGCTACTTGAAGTGTAGAATTGTCTGGTGACAGTGTTTTGATGACAAAGGTGGCCATAGATAATTTTCCGGCAACCGGATTCCGGCGCCGATGACCGGATTCCGGCCGACTTCCGGCATGTGACCCAGCTTTCCGGTGACCCATTTTTCACACAAAATTTTGAGATGGGTATTCGCACATGGGGTTCGTGGATCAATTTGAGACGGATTTTGAGAACCTGACCTACTTTTGGGTATCCTTTTAGGAGAGGCATATAAATAGAACATTTTCTCTAAACCTAAAGATATCTCCATTAGGGAGACTTCTACTTTGTTCTAGGGTTTCATGATAGTTTCTTCTTTGATTATTATGATGATGATTTTCAAAAACACAAGTACTTGATTTTATTATTGGTTAAAGATGTAGTTGGATTTTGAAAACAATTTTTGATCTTTATGAATTAGTTTTCTCTCAATATTATCGTTTGATTTCTACTGTTTATAATGATTGCATGATTGATGTATTGCAATATGATTGAATGTTTGTTTAGTTGAGTCTAGAATTGATTGAACATACATCCATATCTATAGCTATTTTAGGGTTTTCATCGAGCGATAACCTTGAATACGAGTAGCATGATATGATTGCGGTTTGTAGTGATACATTCTAGTAATCATATGTAGACTTTAACATTTGTCCGAATTGTCATGCGCAATGTGTGATAGTTGCATTGATTAGCCTATTTCTGAAACTTAATGCTCCTAGGAATTGAACTTAATTAACACAAGGCGTTAGGTTATTCTTTAGGTAGAATTCACATACGCAGCTCTAATGTGTGTGTTGGTGACTTTGGAAATTTACGGAGTATTCTTGCAATAAGGTATTCTAGGGCTTTTGATGATAGCGAGATTAAATACGAATTCTATTCATACTTTCAAAAACTTGTTTACAATTGAAGATGAAACCTTTACCCAATATTTCACATCCTTGATTTGTTTGCTCTATTTATTTGTTTTCTTTTTTATTTTATTTTAGTTATAAAAATCAGAAAACCCCCGGTATTTTATATAGGAAACCTAAACAAAATACAACCTAGACCTCTCTGTGGGATCTATCATTTCTTGCCCTTGCTATATTTATATTTTGAGTAGTAAGAAAGTGTAATTATATTTGTGTCGGCTGACAACCGGTCAAATTTTGGCGCCGTTGCCGGGGAGGCAACGGTTGTCACTTGTTTTTGGTTTCTTATTTTTGTTTTGTTTTTGTTTTTAGTCTTATTTTTGTTTTTCTTATTTTCTGGTTTTAACCATAGTTTTGAGAACTCTTTTTTCAGGTATTTATTATGGAAGGAGCGTATTGGAGCAATGGATATGATTTTCAACCTCCTCAACAACATGAAAACTATCACCCTTATGGGGAGTACAATCAAAACCAATCCTTTGGTTATGATCAATACTCCACGTACCCTTTGAGTTATTCTCATACATATCAACCTTCTTATGGTGGTTATGTAAGTGAGCAACCACAAAGAGGGGAGAATAGTTGTGCTTCTCTTAATATATCCTCTAGTTTGGTAGATGAGATGCAACGATTTATGGCGAGCATGGAGTCAATTTGTAGACAACCAAACATGGAACCAGTTTCATCGACCGAATGTGCTAATAGTATGTTTAGCCCAATTTATGATCGTATTTATGATCATTCACCCATTCAAAGGGAAGATAATTGGCCTAGCAATACTGAGGTGTCTTTGTCGAATGAGCTTTACCAACAAATGGAATGTTATTTTCAAAATTTGAATGGATCACTCCAAGAGCTTCAAAAAGGTGTTTCATGTTTAAGACAAGGAATTGAAGAATACAAAGAGGACATGCACAATTCTGTGAAAGACCAATCTTTGGGAAGTGGTAGCCAATCTTATGATAGTGACGATGACTATGAAAGTACATCGCTTGAACCAATTTATGGTGACATCCCCGAGGAGTGTACAATGGAGTATTTTTGCGATCAAGGTGAAGTTGAAAAGGAATATAATGACACTAGTGTAGCTTACTCAAGCATTGATCTTTATAATGATTAAGAACCTATTCAAAAGGTAGAGATTGAGGATGATGCAATGAGTGTTCTAAACAATTTCCTTATGGCGATACTTGAATCCGCAGTGGAGTATGTTCCTTATAACAAAGAGGAGTATGTTGAGAATGTGACCGTTATGACCAATATTATGGAAGACCCAATTGAACTTGTGAATGATTGTAATGAAGATGTTTATGTCGAGACTTTGGTTAAGGCAGAAACGGACGAAGAATGGTTGCAAGGTTTGATAGAGGACCATGATATACAAGAGGTGAATAATTCACTTGAGTTTTTCAAGGATAAAGAGGATTCCGTAATAAAAGAGATTGTGAAAGGTTTGTCTAACCCTTTGCATATTGTTTCTTCTCCTTTACCTCTTATTGGTTTGAATTTATGTGCTTCAAAAATATTGTTGAATGATTTTATATCTCGATATCCGCCATTAGAGATACTTGATTCTCATACTATGCAGGTTTTGGACCAAGAAACCGTGGTAGTCCCTGATTTCTATATTCTTTACCCACTTCCATGTGTGGACAAGAATAAGTGTGGGGGAAACTTTTATCGGTTCATAGCTTCGTTTCTGATTTATATTACTAATATTTTTGCGAAGCTAGTGTTTGAAAAACAGGTGCTATGGGTGGATCCCCAACTTTTCCGATTATTGGTGTATGGGGAATGAATCTTACAAGAAGCAACGTCGGGCCGTCGACTTTAAAACAAGCGCTAAGTGGGAGGCAACCCACCGGTTTTGTATCTTTACCTTTATCTTTTTATTTTTATGCATTTGCTTTATCTATATTTTCTTTGTTTTTGCATATCATTTGCGGAATTTCCCACCTTGAACTTTCTTTAGACTATTCAATTTTACATTGAGGACAATGTAAAGTTTAAGTGTGGGGGAGCATTTATATGTTTGTATAGTTTGTTTTAGTTTGTTTAAAAAAAATGTGCTTTTTGAACTCCGAAATCTAGAAACTTGTGCCTTTAGGATGACACCATTAGTGGATGGAACCATTTTGAATGCAGGAGTTGAGGAACCAATTAACTAAAAGGGACGAACATAGCTCAAAAATCACAATTAACATGATAGTTGTTACCATATCTCGGAATATCACCATATCGCATTCTATTTTTATTTTTCCATATTTATCTATTGTTCTCCAAGTGCTTTGGTGGGTCACTAAACATCGACGTGTTATTACTGCTAGGATGAAATGGAGTGATTGAGTTACTATAAAAAAAAAAGAGAAAAAGAATAGAAAATAGAAAATAGAAAAAAAAAAAAAAAAAGACCGACCAATTAGACCAAAACGGAATAAAGAATGACAGTTGGATAGCAGTATGTGTGAAACGTAGTCCCAGTCTCCGTCACCTAAACAAGCATGGAATGCAGGATCCAAGGCAACTATCATGTACTTGCTGACAAGAAGCATGAGCTTGAATCCAAAAGATTTAATCATGTTGTCACAAAAAGAAAAAAAAACCAAAAGAAAAAGAAAAAAAAAAGTTTTATAATGGTTGAATAAAGTCACTTCTGGTTCCCTTGTATATTCCAGTGAGTTTATGTAGAATTCAAACCAAGTAGCTCAATCCAATAGGGCATAGGTTCATCTTGGCAGTGACCTTCAGACAGATATGGGAAACATCGATCACTTGTGAACATTCGCCAACATCTACATCTATATCCATCTTCTTAATCTTTTCATTGTGATTGAGGTTTGTTAGTTTCCGAGTATTGTGGCTTGTTCGACTATCTAATTAGAGCTTTATTTACTAATATATGAATTGAATTTGCAAGGTACCTCCTCCTGTAGTCATTTTGGATTCGTTCATTGATTTGTCACGAATAGACGGAGTTGGAAATATAGGTTTTGTAGGTAGACCTCTTGTAAACCTTCACGAGACTATAACTCGTCCACTAGGGACACCTAGGTGTTTAAAGGATTGTTATTTATGCTAAAATTAACCGTAGCCTCGACGTCACGGAGTTGTTGTATTTTAGTTTTGTTTTATTTGCTCTAGGACTAGCAAAGAATAAGTGTGGGGGAATTTGATAAGTGCCTAAAATACATCTTTTGAATGTTAATTTCCTTTGCTTTCTTGGCTATTTTCTCTTGTATTTTTGTATATTACGCTTCTTTTGCATTTTATAGGTGTTTTGGAGTCATATGAGGTGAAAGAAGAATAAATAAGTGGAAAATGGAATATGGGTACCGATCTGTTCTAACTCAGATGAAGATGTGATGAGTTTGGGTAGGAATTGGAGTACAAGAAGGATCAGGAACACTGGGTTCAAGCTAGATTTACATTTGGAAGATAAAGTGGCCAAGTTTATTTGGGCAAGATTCCGACTGGGAAGTTACACAGGAACACAGAAGAAACCCAAGTTGTTGCCATTGTTTGAATATGGTGGGTGATATGGATGAATGGGTTTTGTGTGAAATTCGATTGCAATGCAGGGCAAGAGGTAGAATGATCTCGAACTCAGCAGAGTGTTCATCTCTGAAGCATCAACAAAATTCACACTAGGTGCTTGATAAAATGCCCGAACAGTAAGCTCTCAACTGCACCAAGTTTTTCCGTCAGTCCACCAAGGTTCATGGGTCTGTTTGCCAAGGAAGCTGCTAGGTTTTGGGTGGTGTTTCAGCTGGTGATGCTGCTGCCATGGACTAGGTGGAACAGGAAGTTACAGACAATGGCAATCCTAACTGGTGGAAATAGGGGTGCTCGGATTGTGCTGCTGCTTCAATAATGGGACTGACTGAACTGAACTGAAGCTGGCGTTGGTGATGAGACAGAAGCGGCTCAAGTTTGCAGCTGAATGAGTGGATTGTGTGAATTACAAGGACAATTGCAGATGGAGTTATGTTGAGAAGCTAAGATGAAGAGCTGCAGTTATGGAGTTAGAGAAAATGGTTGATTTACAGGGAAGTGATAGCTTGGGTTTGGTTGGATTTAGCTGAGAACTGGGTATTGGAGCAGCTGCAGGAGAAGGTGGTGCTGCAGTGGTGTCAGTGGATGATTTTCAAGGAGGAGGTACATCCATCATGGCTAGCTGTGACTGGAAATCAGTGTTGCAAGAGAAGTTCGAAACTGCAGAGAATGAATGAGTATTTGATGCTGCATTGCAAGTGGTGGTAGTTTGTGGTTTCTTTGATGAGTTGCAGGTGAATGAGATACCACTGGTGACATGGGTTTGCGGTGGTGGAATTCAGAGAGCTGATATAGTGCAGGTGGAATCGATTGTCACTGGTTCGATGGTGTGAGAGTATGATGTGACTTTACAAGTGGTGGTGGTTTGCTGGCGAACCTGACATCGCAACTGATGTTGTATGGATGTATGCAGCTGGTGATGAAGGTTTCTGCTGTAGCTCGACAAGATTTCAGTGCGAAAATGGAAAGCTGGTGGCGATATAGAGTTCGTTAGTGAGCCAGGAGAATAAGCTGAACATCAGGTTAGTGGTGCTGTTCTGGCTGTCTTGGTTGCAGTCACAGTTGGGCAGGTGTTGTGCTTAGTTGGTGCCATGGCTAGGTAGCTGGAGTTATTATAGAGGTTGAGCTTGAACTGCGATGGAAAGAGGTGGTTGATCCGAAGTGCAATTGCAGGTGGTGCTATGTTTTGACTCAGAAGGTTGAGATGTAGTTGGTTATGCTGCTGCACTGGGATATGCAAGTGGTGGTGTTGCAGAGCAAGATTGAGTTGAAGGCTGGAATCGAAGAAGTAGCGCAGTTGAGGCGTTGATGCTGCAAATGGTGGCTAGGCCATATGAATCTGGTGTTGTTGATGTTCATGGTTGCTGCTAGTAATGGCATGAAGTGAATGACATTGTATGTGCTGCGGATGGCCTGAGATTGTTTTGAAAATGCAGCAACAATGCGAAAAGTGGGCGAAATTGGTGAGCCGGTGAGCATAGTTTCGGTTGTCAGATTTTGGAACCGCAAGTGGGGATCGTAAAGATTCAGTGAATCATGAAGGGGCTTCGAGTCGGATACAAGAGTTGGCGGCCGGACATATGAGCTACGGACCACGCTTTTGGGTACGTTTTCGCAAGAAACAAGGAATTGGATAAAATGGTTTTTGTGAATGTGTGGACTGCAGAGAAGCAAAGTTGAGCTACTGGAAGTGTATAATTTCCTGGTGACAGTGTTTTGATGACAAAGGTATCCAGAGATAATTTTCCAGCAACCGGATTCCGTCGCCGATGACCGGATTCGGGGCAACTTCTGGCATGTGACCCAGTTTTCCGGTGACCCATTTTTCACACAGAATTTTGAGATGGGTATTCGCACATGGGATTGGTGGATCAATTTGAGACGGATTTTGAGAACCTGACCTACTTTTGGGTATCCTTTTAGGAGAGGCATATAAATAGAACTTTTTCTCTAAACCTAAAGATATCTCCATTAGGGAGACTTCTACTTTGTTCTAGGGTTTCATGATAGTTTCTTCTTTAATTATTATGATGATGATTTCCAAAAACACAAGTATTTGATTTTATTATTGGTTAAAGATGTAGTTGGATTTTGAAAACAAGTTTTGATCTTTATGAATTAGTTTTCTCTCAATATTATCGTTTGATTTCTACTGATTATAATGATTGCATGATTGATGTATTGCAATATGATTGAATGTTTGTTTAGTTGAGTCTAGAATTGATTGAACATACATCCATATCTATAGCTATTTTAGGGTTTTCATCGAGCGATAACCTTGAATACGAGTAGCATGATATGATTGCGGTTTGTAGTGATACATTCTAGTAATCATATGTAGACTTTAACATTTGTCCGAATTGTCATGCGCAATGTGTGATAGTTGCATTGATTAGCCTATTTCTGAAACTTAATACTCCTAGGAATTGAACTTAATTAGCGCAAGGCGTTAGGTTATTCTTTAGGTAGAATTCACATACGCAGCTCTAATGTGTGTGTTGGTGACTTTGGAAATTTACGGAGTATTCTTGCAATAAGGTATTCTAGGGCTTTTGATGATAGCGACATTAAATACGAATTCTATTCATACTTTCAAAAACTTGTTTACAATTGAAGATGAAACCTTTACCCAATATTTCACATCCTTGATTTGTTTGCTCTATTTATTTGTTTTGCTTTTTATTTTATTTTAGTTATAAAAATCAGAAAACCCCCGGTATTTTATATTGGAAACCTAAACAAAAGACAACCTAGACCTCTCTGTGGGATTGATCATTTCTTGCCCTTGCTATATTTATATTTTGAGTAGTAAGAAAGTGTAATTATATTTGTGCCGGCTGACAACCGGTCAATAAGATTCACTCAAACTAGATCAAAGTTTCAACGGGGATCTTTAGAATGTTTGTAGTTCTAAAGACGTCTTGTGATAATCCAACGTTAACAGACTCCGTTCTATGTGTGATTGATCACAAGAGATTCAAGTTGTTTGTGAGCATGTGTTTATTGAAGGTCTAAGAAGATTTGAAGACGAAGAAGATTTCTGATTTGGGTTCATAATCTTTGGTGTGCACAAAACTTGATCGGCTGGGGATCCAAGTATAATCGGTTTATTTTTTGATAGATTTGACTGACTAGTTGTGTAGATAGACATCAATACATTTCTTTGTGATTCATAGTATTGATTGCATAGTCTAAACGATTACTTCGGTAGTTGTTGATTAGATTAATCTAAGAACCCGACAAAGGAGTTTATTGGGGTAAATAGAAGATCCTTTTGTCAAACTCATATCACTTTGTTTGAAAAGAGTTGTTACCGATCATATTTGTTGTTCATTTACTGTTTGGAATACTAACCAAAGGAATTGTTCCAAGTGCGTGACTTATTATAAGTTGGAGGCGCATGGATACAGACGGAACTAGGTGAACTATATGTTTAGTTGCTTGGAATAAACTATACGAAGTTGGTTTAGATTTTGTATAGCGGCTTAATACTGAGAGTATTCAATTCTGGACAAGGTCCCGGGGTTTTTCTGCATTTGCGGTTTCTTTGCTAACAAAATCTAGTTGTGTCACTTAATTTTATTTTCCGCAATTATAATTATTGTCATTATAATTTAAAGTAAATTACACAAACGTTAATTCCTAATTACTTGATAGCAATCCTATTTTGTTTGGTTAAGTCCGAACCTATTATCAAGTAATCATACTTCGTTATTGTATTGTATCGATCCTGTATCCATAGACCATCACACGAAGTGTGAACCGATTAGTTATATTGTCTCGACTCAGTCCATAAACAATCACTTTCGGAGAAATGACTTATATGTGGAAATTTTTTAGATTGAGGTATATTTGGGTACCCTCGTCTTTTCAATTGGTATCAGAGTAGGAAAACACGAAAAGATCTAACAATATGTGTTTGGTGCGATCCAACCTATAAGAAATGAATTCGATATCTCATGAATCGACTTCAATTAACGTACCGCCAAGATTTGACGGAACAAATTATCTATGGTGAAAATATGCTATGAGATCTTTTCTTCAATCACGAGACTTTAATACATGGATATTAGTCATCGATGGTTATATTCGTCCAAAGATAGAAAAATCGGAAACTGAGTTTAAACGCTTAGTAGATTTTTCAAACGAAGAAAAGGATTTTGCAAAGATGAATTCAGATGGTTTGAATGCTATTATACGTGTTGTAATTCGTGATATACAACATCATGTATCAACATGTCAAACTTTGAAAAAAGCTTGATATAATCTTTAGATAGTATTTGAAGGGAATACATCATAGAAACAAGCTAGACTTCAAACTCTCACGTCCGATTGGGTATTGAAGCATCTCCTAAAGAGAGCGTTGATGCATCTTCCGAGAAGTGTGTTGAAGCGGCTCCAGAGGATGTTGAAGCAGCTCTTGGAGAGGACCCTAGTGAAGGCGACATTGGCCCTTGCGTTGACGACACTTCTTTGATGTTTAGTAGTCTGCGGTTAGAGCCAGGGCTTGATCGAATAATAATCCTTCATTCATGCTGCTTTTATGATTTTATATTTCCATTTGGATGAATGAATGAAATCTCCCGACTAAGAAATCCAAATTCTTAGAAAGATCTCGCAATGTATTGAAACTTTAGACGTATCTATCCTCGGTAAGGTTGGAATAGAGCCTGTGTACATGATTCTGCAATCTGAGCTCTCCCATTCTTTTCTTTGATATTCCCCTTATAGACTACATGCTTCTTGAAGACTTGTGGTGCGCCAGCTAGGTATGTAGAAGAATGGATGTTGTGTCGCGAATATTTAAGGACTTCCTTAAAGTGACATCTTTTTGAACCGTCTTCTGAAACTTGGATGGTTGTATGGAATGGGATGCGATGAGAAGTCCCCAGTTACACTTCAGATTCGATGGCGTGGATGGATATGTGAAAATTTCTGCGGCTCGTAAAGCTTCAACAATGATGATGTTGATATCAGACATAAACCGGTTGAGGGACATAAAGGCATCATATCCTGGCAGTCCCCATGTGTAATTATCCCGAGCTTATTTTCTCTTGAAAGACGTACTACCAATGCATTTACCGGTAAGGTGGTTGACGAATTGAAGAAGGAGGAAATATTTTGGATTCGTCATTTGTTGATCAATGGGGGGAGTCGCTCTTGATAGATCTGAATTGTATTCAAACTTTTGGCAACTCATGCACCCCTTCCATAGGAAATTGGAAATCTAGAAATATTGATTCTGATTTTGTCAGTGATGTGGCAGATGTGATGCAGTTGGTGGCTTGCTGATGCGTTGAAGCGTTTTCTTATGGAGAGAGAGTTGAAGCGGATTCTCCTTTAGTTTGATTTTCCCTTGCAAATGACATGCTTCTTGATTGACCGTCTCTCTTGTGTTGAAGAAGTCCTTGACCAATGGTGAAGGAATTTCATGCTGAGTCTTAGTCCCCAAGCGTGAGTTACATGGCTCTATCTTGTATGGTCGGTGGGTTTACCATAATAAAGATATCACCATCTCACATCCGTACTGGTGACTCTATTATTTCTCCATGGGAAAACAAAATATGCAGAAGTTCAGATTACCTCTTTTCGTAGTGGTTGTTGCTATGGTGAAGCTCTGGCGAGCAACAACGATTCTTGGCAGCAACCATGATCAGAAGAGACTAGTAGGGAAAGGCATGGTAGATACTTGCATGAACTTGGAAGTCTTCATATAATGGTAGAGATTGTATCGTTATTAGAGGGAGAAGGAAACAATAGCTTCCTTGATGTTTCCTCATGGAATGGTAGTGCGTGTCGTAAGCGCAACAAATTAATTACAAATATTTCCGACTAATTAACTGGTAATATAGCGGTAGTAAGAGATCGTTCCTATAGAGAGATGTGTAATTGATAGGTTATTTTGATTAGCAAGAATAAATAACAAAAGGGGGGTTTGATTTGATGAAACTAAAATAAAAAGATAATAAGAAAATAAATATGATCAAAGAATCATTCGCTGCCACTGAACAAAAACTTAATTAAAGTACTTGTTTACCTCTTGTAGAATTTCTATTATCACCAACCGTAGAATAACAATAAGCTCTGCTATCCCCAAAATTCCTGTTGCCACTGGATACGGAAGCACTCGACTACCAGATTATATCCATCTGAGCCACCATGAATAAGCTCTCAAGGTGTAACCCAATCGAATGCATTATGTTTTGTGAATTTAGGTTGATCCTAGCATCAGACGCATAAGCTCGGTCTGCTTACTAGTGTCATCTCTATATACAATTGGTTAACAGAATCCCTCTGTCAGCTCTTGCGATGTACTACTTGTGTATGGAATTTAATGACTATTACACGTATCACCGACCCCAATACTAGTAGAAGAATTACTATCATATTAATTCAAATGGCCAGTTGAATAACCCAATAGAAATCTTAGACATTAAAAATAATAGAGACAATCGATCAGAAAAATCTACTTAAAATAAACTCGTAAAAAAGAATTAGAATTCCATTATTCAGGACCTTGAAATCATCCCTAATCAGTGAATTTAGCTAGACATGGATTTACTAAAACCCATAAAAATATATAAAAGACTAACTCGGGTTCCCCCAAAGGGGGTAACCCTAAGATTAAGAACCAACTAAAATAAAACTAAAAGAAGAATTAAAAGAAGAAGAAGGAACTCGAGAGAAGAAAAGTAGAAGGAGAGGTGTGGGATGATATGTTTTGAGTGTCTGCCGAAGCTCCCTATTTATAAGGAAGAATTGCCCGACAAACTCTGCCCCACGTGCATCTAGTGGACGGTCACTTCCTCTGTTGTTGTGCGAATGTGCTGCACGAATTGGTCTCTGCACGTGGGCATGTGATGGGAACACCTTTATTTTCTAACAACCAACCCATGCCCCCATGCTATTTTCCAACACCACGTGCTCCAACCACTTCCTACTTCACGTGAACCCATTTGTTCTCCCATGCGCATGCTTGAGCACCACCGTGTTCTTTTTCGTCGAGAAGCAATGAAAACAACATGATGTTGTCTGTTCTTACCATCGAGATCCATCTCCGATCAATCACCAGCCCCAACGACTTCCAACAACTCATGCTCGACTCCATCTCTGCCCAGCATTACAGTCCCGGAATTACATATTTTCGTCCCTGATTTTTCTCCGAGTAACGGCAGAAACAACGTCTCCCTGAGTTTCGTATCGAGCTCCATCGTCACATCCCCGCATGGGTCTTCTGCCACCAACATCATGGGCACGCTGTCTGTCTTTTCATCACGCCCACACAAGCTGAATTCCTCCCATGCTGTGATGTTGTCTTCCCACGCCTGCTAACGTCTTCCCATGCTGCTGACGTCCCTACGTTCTTTGCATTCTTCCCACGCTCTGATGTCTCTTCGCACGAGCTGTCTCCTCGTCTCTGTCGTCATTCTTCCACTGAGTTTATCATCTCCTCGGAATTACTGCCAACTACTCGAGCATCAACCAACATCGTCGTCCCTTGAACTTGCTCCAACTTCCGTCTCTCAATAGTGGCAGCAACCCGTATCATCTCCATGTTTATTCTCTGCCAGGCCTTTTCAGCAACCTAGAGCTCTCTTCACTGTTTTCCTGCCAATGACAACAACAGCAAGTCGAGCTTCATGATTCAATGTTCTTCGTTCGAACTTCTCCCAATGGCAGCAACGTTCAAATCCATCTCGAGCTCGTCCTGCCATCAGCCAACACTCCCAGTGTAGCAGCTCGTGATTGTGTCTGATGATGATGAAGTGCCCCGAGTAAATATGTTGGGTGCCTTCAACAATATTCAAATATAGTGGTACCCCCCTGAGTAATGAGACTAGGTGCCTTTAACAGTTCCCTTAAAAATGTATGCCACTTAACATGAGATGGGGTGCTTTTAGCAATATTGTTTAACTGTCGGTTCTGGAGATCTGACAAGCTTAACTTCTCGTTTTGCCCATAACTTCTTCATAAGAACTCCGAATGACTCCATTCTTTCGTCGTTGGCTTCGCCTTGTCGTCCTCTACCCAATCGTCTTTGGAACTTCTTCACTCTTAGCTAGCTTCTTTTATTGCACAACTAAGCTCAAAATCACTTCTTTTTGGATTATTCACCTAATAACACACAAATAAGGGAGAACAAGTGTAACACACAATAATCTGCAAGAAAACCCTCAAAAACTAGCATGGAACTAACACAAAATATATGTGAAATATTCACTTATCAAATGGAGAAGAGGGAGACAGTCCCCTGCCCACGAGTATCTATTGAGCTTTAAACTTGATAGATGTTGTCACACTGGGTCTGTGAAGAAATAATTTTGGATATAGTTGAAGTTGAACCCAATGTTGATGAGGATCGTACGAGTTGCTGACCATGAGGCCGTATTTGCGTTTACGTTGCGTTTCATAGACGTCCAGTCATATCACTGGTTTTTTGACAATACGTCTTCTCTCTTGAGTATGTCCTCATATTTGGACATCCTAGAATCATAATGATAGCGTGCTTGCTTCTCTCTAAATTCAGCATCATTGATATGGATAGTGCTGAGAAGTCCCCAACTATACTCCTTTGTATTTATCATCTTTGGATCGTGACTTTGAGTAGTAGGGAAGTTCCCTCATGTGAATGACTTAACTAACATGTTGTGCAAATATGATGAATCTCTTGACATGGAGAGTCTGTATGTACCTCTTAAGTCTTAGGTGCGACCTCTTTCGGTAATGAAACTACTCCTTCTACGAGAGACGAAATTATGAAAGAGTCTCTCACTGATGTTGTTGCTGGCATGTCTTGGTCGTTGTTTTATAATTGTAACAGTCATGCATGTGGTACTGGAATTGGAGTTGGCGGTTTTGGACGCGCAGGATGTTGTATCTCGGTGGTTTTAAACTTGATGCTTCAATAAAACTTCTTACAGGAGGCTGAAGGTTGTATTTCTTGTTGGTGGGATGCATGCTTATACAAATATCATGAAGATCTTCATTTCTAGCAGGCCTGGTTCTTTCTAGCAGGGAAGGTGTCATTGTAGCCGAGCGTTTAACATCTTCACGAAGTTTAGAGGATGTCTAAAATTAAAGATTCTTCAGCATAGCATGGGTACCATCCTATTAATGCATAATTCCACCAATCGTTGTTCAATCATATTTGGATCGTGACAATCCAATGCCTGGATTTTGAACCTCTTGACATAATCATTTGGATGCTCATTGTTTCGTTGGAACATTCTCCCCAAATATGAAAAGGTTATTTTCTCGGATACGAAGAAATACTTCTTGTAGAAAGCGGTTACAATATCACGCTAGTTAGATACGTTGTTTGGTGCAATGCTGTTGTACCAGGTGTACGCTCTCCCAGTAAGTTACTTTGAGAACTCTTTCAGGAGGATGACATGATTGTATTCATGCTCTCTGAAAATCATGTTATTGTTTTACACTTGTATTTGTAGTTATTAGAGCTACTGAAGTTACTTTTTGCTAGAAATATTTACTTGAAATGAGGCATTCTAGAGTTTATAAAACGATACGAATCGTTGAGTTTCTGACTTGTATCAAGTCCCTTATAAATTTTGAGTTTAAGTGGTTTAAAACAGATTTATTTTGCACTAAATCCTTGATTTGATGCATTAGATGGTTCTGAGTTTATGCCCCAGTTTATAACTTGATAGTTTTTTGTACTTCTGATCTTGAATTATGCAAGGTAAGTTAAGCAATATGTTTTTCATGGTTTATGAATATATAATTGTGTTAATTTGATTATTACTCGTATGTAACGATGCTTTGACATATCTATCAATTGTTTTGAGCAGTCATTTTGTTTGAATTCTACTGCTGAATTTGTCATATCCTTTAGGGGTAATCCATATTAATGGTGACTTACAAAATATCGTGTGGGACGATAAAGTAGTTTTCTGATAAACCTCGACAATTTGTTGAACCCTCATAGTAGAGTATTGTGATTTCAATCATTTTAAATGATTTCGATTGTATTGTGTTTGTAAAGCCTTCGATACTTTGAGATTTATGTGCTGAGCAACTTTACACGTTGAATAATGTAAAATCGAATCAATAACTCGTTGTTATCTTTATTTGGGCACTGCTTGTATTTTTGTTATTCCTCTACTGGGTTGTGTCTCACCTCGTATTGTTTTGTTTTCCACAGAGTTTGAGAGCGGCTTGAGGCAGTAAGCTTGTTAAGGCTTGATGCGCATATCCTTGAGGTTCAAAGTGAGTATGCTCACTTTGTGTTTCATATATATACTTATGTTTAAATATTGGTTTGGTTTAATAAAAACAATAATATCCTTTCTTGTTGTTTTGGTCTGTAATTAAGTGTATTTGGAAACTTGTTAAGTTATTGCACAATTATGTATAATCATTTTTTCACTCATTTTTGGGTTATGAGGCTAGTATAAATCTCCCATTTTCTTGGTACTGTGTAATAATTTTTTTTAAGAATAAATGAGTGTATGGCATGTTCAAAAGTTTGACATCAGTAAACCCTTTAAGTTTACGATACGGTTTCCATAGCCCATTTCCCGTTAACTAGTTAATGTAAATAAATATTTCTTTGGCATGCTTCATAAAACCATAGCCATACTTCTATTTCAAATTGTTTTCATCCCGTATGGCAGCTCGGGATTTCTGGAACTCGCTGATTGACCAAATTCAACGGCCAATCGGAAGCTAAAAGAATTATGGGCTGTCACATATGTACCCATCACATCACATGCTCCAAAATCAGCATCGATTCTTATTATGATCAATATTTCCTAAAGTGTAAACTAATGTTGAATGTTTTTTCATTATTTTTGAAATGACTATTTGTTTTTTTGAGTTATTGTGAGGTTCACTCATTTGATCCCAATAATTATGGATATATTGGAAACCCTTTAAATATTGAATCATTGAAATAAGAGTTTTTTCTTCGGAGAATAAAAGACAAAGAAAAAAGAATTTTAGAGTATGTGGGGATTGTTCTACTGTGACCAAGTACATTTCGAAAATAATGAAAAAAAGAGTTATTTGTTAGGCCAAGCACAATGGTTAAGGATTTCCCTTAGATATAACTTATTTGAAGCTAAGCGAACTGGGTCTCAGTCCAACCTCACCATGGGTGATGGGCATCCCATAGCTTAATCACACGGAAACTGAATTTCAGTGTAAATAGTGCCAAACGGAAACTCAGTTTCCTTTTTTTTTTTTCCAAATTTTTTCTACGGATTTAGATAAATATTATTTATGGGTGAAAAAAAGTTTTAAGAGAAAAAAAATGGAGATATGATAGGAAAAAAAATAGAGTTTTAGCAAAATAAAAGAGTTAACGAAAATTAAATATACTTTGAAAATCCCATGAAAATTGAGTTTCCGTAAAGTAGTATTTTTAACTGAAACTCAATTTTCGTGTGATTTCACTAAGCTATAAGGTGCACAATAAATGACACAGAAGATCATAATAGTTAAGGGATATCACTACATTTAAACGCCACAGAAGACCATATAGTTGGATTTCGCTACAATTAAGTTATAGCGCAACAAAATCGCTTATCATTGTGCTTGGCGTTAGAGATGGTAATTTCTCTGTAATGACCCTCAAGCTCGTCAACGCTATTAGACCGGTCAAGTGTCAATTTAGCCGATATGACTCGATTAGTTTAACATGAACGTTAATTAATAGGAATTAATCTAACAATGATCTAGCTACGAAACTAGTACCGTTGAATAGCCCTCGAAAATTTATACGAAATAGACTTCTCGCACGCGTTATTCGGACATTGGGTGAAGAAGATTTATCAATTTGGTTTCAAAGGGTAAAATAGTAATTATGACAGACCAGAAAATCTGGACTTCCAACGAACCGGGTTTCGGCTCGCTTAGCAAGCTCCGACTTCCCGATACGCCACTAAATAAACCAAATTTTTGAAGGGTCATTTAAACCAATAATTGATTCCCATCGTTTTTTTTTTTTTTACTATGAAGACTTAATTTCTCTTGCCAGAGTAGTCCGATACCAGCCACCGTTATATTTGGTCTTTGAACGAGTTACATTTGGTCTTTGGCCCTTCTTCACTCTTAGCTAGCTTCTTTTATTGCACAACTAAGCTCAAAATCACTTCTTTTTGGATTATTCACCTAATAACACACAAATAAGGGAGAACAAGCGTAACACACAATAATCTGCAAGAAAACCCTCAAATACTAGCATGGAACTAACACAAAATATATGTGAAATATGCACTTATCAAATTCCCCCACACTGGCTTTTGCTAGTCCTCGAGCAAACTATCTAACATAAAACAAAACAAATCTCTGCCGTTGAGGACCCGATTGCACTTATCATGTGCAACAAGCCTTTAAACCACTAGGTGTCCCTAGTGGACGAGTTATAGTCTCGTGAGGGCTTACTAGAGGTATACCCACAAAACCTACTCCAACTTCAAAGCGTTCCAGCGTCCCAAGCATCCAAAGAGTTATGAGGACATAGAGTTTCTGCATGCTAGTAATAAGAAGTTAGAAATACCAAAGAACATATTCTCATTATTTAAATATTGAGTGAGAAATAATCACACCATAATAAGATAAAGCGTGTTTGAGAAACGACCAATAAGCATTTCGCCTCGACTTCTGCTTCACTTAAAAGGATTTTATGATTATTGCACTCAATAAGATAGCTTTTTTATGGGTCTCACCTGTGTGTAGGTAGGAATGAATAGAGAACTCCTACACACGTTGAATGGTGGGAAGGAAACCTTCCGAATTATTTATGGAGACCCCACAAAATCGTGGGAAGTAAAAGACTTTTTCTGATGATCTCTAAGAAAGGAAATCAACCACTTATAGCAAGGATGAGAGTACTTACCACCTTCACATCTGATTGCACTGATGATACACCACTCTCACAGCATCCAATAGAAACGTCTTCCTTCGGCTCGTCTTCTTCATCTTTGGTCTTCGTCTTTGGTCTTCAACTGTTGATGATAAAATTTTGAACTTCATAAAACTTTGATAATTTGTAACTCTTTTCATTTATTTCCTTGTTTCTTGAAAACTTCTTTATAGATTTTTCTTCCCCATGGCTTTATTGATGAAATAAATCCTAAATGCAAATATTTTTGTATTTTTTTTTTAATAAGATTGCAACTATAATAATAAAATTAACATGGCCATGAAAGAAGTACTATACCACTTTGATTTTCACAACTTGTAATGTCTTTGTATCATAAACTTCAATAACTTTCATCTTTTGATTTTCTCTGCTCTTGTAAATAAGTCTTCATACTTAGATATAGAATTTCGCTCCTTGTATTGTTGCTTAAAAACCTTAAGAGTCTTCAAATTTCCTTGTAGATTTTGATGTCGTTCCTTTGTTGATGATGTGTTTCTATGGACCTGTTGTTGGCGAGAGAAAATGGTGCTAACTGCAAATCAAACTACAAGAAGGAGGTTTTCATATATAGACGTCACCCTCATGATTGAAAAAATTAGCACTCAAGAGATCAAAAATAGTGCTGAAAATAGTGTGAAGTTGGGTAGCTCACCATTCTACCCGGAATTTACGTACGGTGACACACACTCAAAAGAAAGCTTTTTCGTCAGCTACTAAGAAAATTTGGTCTGGTACCTCTGTTGATTTGAAAAAAGGTAGTCTCCACTAATGATTGTTCAGCAAATCTAATAATGCATTTCTCTCTGCTCCTAATTTGCATCACCGGCGTGATTAAATCCATTTTTTAACACTCCAATTCGTAAGAAATCCGAACGAGTTCCCTAACACTTCCAAGTTCAGTTATGTCGGTCAGAATTCTCTATGTTAACATACCTAGAAGTATGCTAGTGACTATAAAATCTCTACAAGTTGAAGGTTTTTATGCAAATATATAAATTTTGACTTAAAAAGGCTAAAAACTCTATATGCAAAATATGGAAACACTCCCCCACACTTAAACTCTACATTGTCCTCAATGTAATTGACTCGTCCAAAGTAAAATAAGGTGGGAAATCCAAATATTATATGCAAAATAAGAAAATTAAAAACAAAAGGATAGAAAATACAAAACCTATGGGTTGCCTCCCATTCAGCGCTTAGTTTAACGTCCTCAACCTGACCCTCTGGTCATCGTCCGTACACCAACAATCTGAAAATCTGGTAGTCTTCCCAGAAAATAATATGCAATTCTAGTAATAGCTTCATGAAAAAATTAGCACAAAATATAAATATTGAAGCTATCGATTTATTGAAGTTTCCCCCACACTTAGTCCTTTCTACACTCGGAAGTGGATAGAGAACATAGAATTCGGGAACTTCAAAAAGTTCTTCAGCATGGCGAACCTGCAAACTATTAGAATCAAACACATTAAATGGTGGATACTTGGAAGAAAAATAATCCGTTAAAACTTTAGAAGCACATAACTCCAATCCTAAGTGAGGTATTTTCTAAAAGCTGGGTTAACAACTATTTGAAAATCTACTTCAATTGGATGGAAAGGATCAATAGATATAGAATTATGCAAAGTATTAGACAAACCTTGTTCGCGATCCTCATCTTTTATTTCTATTGAATTATTTACCTCAAGTATGTCGTGGTCCTCTATCGAACTATTATTATCTAGCTCAATTGGGTCTTCCATGACTACAATCATTTCAGTTTTATTCTCAATCTCTATCTCTTCAACCACATCGTCATCGGAATCAGAATCTTCTCCTATGAAGTCTAGTTCATTGGTGCAAATCCTATGTTCTTCCGTATGAGTCTCTGACGAAGGTATAATTGGGTTTACTTCTTGCAAATCAACCGGCCTAAAAATATTATAATCTGGATAATCTTCATAACGTCGATATGCATTAGAGTATGTTACACCGTTGATAACAATGGTTCGGTTATCCCAAGGCTCCTCCTTTTGAATAGGCGAGTTATCTTTATAATGATCCGGAGTTGGAATAACTTCGTCACTATTACGTGGAATTTCCAAAGGTTGCTCATCTTTCTCCATTTCTTCCTTAATATGATCCATGTCTCTTATTAAGTTTTTAATGCCTTCTTGAAGTTCTTGGAGTGATTGATCAACGCTTTGTTGATGTTTCTCTAACCCATGGTAATATTTTTCCATTTGTGTGCGAATATCTTCCATCATGGTACACATTTGTTCTGCAACACTTGAAGATATAGGATTAGAAGCATAACTATCCTCCCATCCTTGTGATTGTTCACTTACATTCCCGTCATAAGGTTGTTGACATGTATGAGAATATCCATGAGGTTCCGTAGGATATTGATCATAGCCAAAATAATGGTTTTGATTATACCCATTGGATGGTTGGTAGTTATCATAATATTGAGATTGAAAATTGAATTGATTACCACTATAATATGATGATTGCTCTTGTGATCCGTACATGTTATGTCCATAAGGAAACATGACGACTCACAATAACAAAAGAAAAATAAATAATATATAAAAATGATTTTTTTTTTTATATAAAAAATAACAAATCAATTAGCAACCGCTCCCCGGCAGCGGCGCCAAAATTTGGTGCGTGTCGTAAGCGCAACAAATTAATTACAAATATTTCCGACTAATTAACTGGTAATATAGCGGTAGTAAGAGATCGTTCCCACAGAGAGCTGTGTAATTGATAGGTTATTTTGATTAGCAAGAATAAATAGCAAAAGGGGGGTTTGATTTGATGAAACTAAAATAAAAAGATAATAAGAAAATAAATATGATCAAAGAATCATTCGCTACCACTGAACAGAAACTTAATTAAAGTACTTGTTTACCTCTTGTAGAATTTCTATTATCACCAACCGTAGAATAACAATAAGCTCTGCTATCCCCAAAATTCATGTTGCCACTGGATACGGAAGCGCTCGACTACCAGATTCTATCCATCTGAGCCACCATGAATAAGCTCTCAAGGTGTAACCCAATCGAATGCATTATGTTTTGTGAATTTAGGTTGATCCTAGCATCAGACGCATAAGCTTGGTTTGCTTACTAGTGTCATCTTTATACACAATTGCTTAACAGAATCCCTCTGTCAGCTCTTGCGATGTACTACTTGTGTATGAAATTTAATGACTATTACACGTATCACCGACCCCAATACTAGTAGATGAATTACTATCATATTAATTCAAATGGCCAGTTGAATAACCCAATAGCAATCTTAGACATTAAAAATAATAGTAGACAATCGATCATAAAAATCTACTTAAAATAAACTCGTAAAAAAGAATTAGAATTCCATTATTCGGGACCATGAAATCATCCCTAATCAGTGAATTTAGCTAGACATGGATTTACTAAAACCCATAAAAATATATAAAAGACTAACTCGGGTTCCCCCAAAGGGGGTAACCCTAAGATTAAGAACCAATTAAAATAAAACTAAAAGAAGAATTAAAAGAAGAAGAAGGAACTCGAGAGAAGAAAAGTAGAAGGAGAGGTGTGGGATGATATGTTTTGAGTGTCTGCCGAAGCTCCCTATTTATAAGGAAGAATTGCCCGAAAAACTCTGCCCCACGTGCATCTGGTGGACGGTCACTTCCTCTGTTGTTGTGCGAATGTGCTGCACGAATTGGTCTCTGCACGTGGGCATGTGATGGGAACACCTTTCTTTTCTAACAACCAACCCATTCCCCCATGCTATTTTCCAACACCACGTGCTCCAACCACTTCTTACTTCATGTGAACCCATTTGTTCTCCCATGCGCATGCTTGAGCACCACCGTGTTCTTGTTCGTCGAGAAGAAATGACAACAACATGATGTTGTCTGTTCTTCCCATCGAGCTCCATATTCGATCAATCACCAGCCCCAACGACTTCCAACAATTCATGCTCGACTCCATCTATGACCAGCATTACAGTCCCGACATTACATATTTTCGTCCCTGACTTTTCTCCGAGTAACGGCAGAAACAACGTCTCCCTGAGTTTCGTATCGAGCTCCATCGTCACAGCCCCGCATGGGTCTTCTGCCACCAACATCATGGGTACGCTGTCTGTCTTTTCATCACGCCCCCATAAGATGAATTCCTCCCATGATGTGATGTTGTCTTTCCACGCCTGCTAACATCTTCCCATGCTGCTGACGTCCCCACGTGCTTTGCATTCTTCCCACGCTCTAATGTCTCTTCGCACAAGCTGTCTCCTCGTCACCGTCGTCATTCTTCCACTGAGTTCATCATCTCCTCGGAATTACTGCCAACTACTCGAGCAGCAACCAACATCGTCGTCCCTTGAACTTGCTCCAACTTCCGTCGCTCAATAGTGGCAGCAACACGTATCATCTCCATGTTTATTCTCTGCCAGGACTTTTCAGAAACCTAGAGCTCTCTTCACTGTTTTCCTGCCAATGACAACAACAGCAAGTCGAGCTTCATGCTTCAATGTTCTTCGTTCGAACTTCTCCCAATGGCAGCAACGTTCAACTCCATCTCGAGCTCGTCCTGCCATCATCCAACACTCCCAGTGTAGCTGTAACTACAGAAAATCCATAGTTACACCCACTCTCGAATTAGACAAGTACAAAGTTAAATGAGAACGAGTTCATGCACAAATCTCCTTCTTTTGATTAAAATCGTTAATACCTTAAATTACAAGTTGCTCAAGAACACTCTAGATCTGGACTACTCTCTTACAAAAGTTCTCTCTCTCTCTCCAATAATGTTCCAACCCCTCCTCAGAAGGCTAAGTCCCCCTTTTATAGGGCAAAACTACATAATGGAATACATCTAAATTTATCTCGGACTCATACTTTTACCTCGCTCAGAAACAACTTTATGCTTACTTTTCGCCTTGAATATCGGCTCTTGTCGGGGACAGTTGTCCTATTTCTTGCACAACAATCCACATCTCGATGATCATACTTCGGAAGCTTTGTTATTTCTTGTGTTCCAAGTCACACTTCGCATAGTCGACTTCGTATGCTTCTCTATTTCTTGCACAACAATCCACACCTCGCTAGGTATCTTTCCGAGCAAGTTAGTTCTACCTCGCTGACTGAACCATGTTAAGGCAGGTCTAACATTTGATTTGAATACTCACTTACACATCTTCGGGAATGATGATTAATATCTTTCTCGAAGATTCTCCATGTTGTCTCGCTCAGTTTTCCTCGGACACGTGGCGGATGATTTTTCTGTACCTACATTTTGCCTTTTCTCATTCCTTTCGCGGGTACCAAGAAAGGAAAGAGAATCTCGCATTAACTCGAAATCGCCACGTACCCGGACTTTCCGCTATCTTGTCTCCCACGATTCCTTCCAACAGTTTCTAGCTGGTTCCTATTCCCGCATAACCGCTTCTCCCGGTCATGCCTTGGCCCTCTATAAATAGTTCTCCTCCTTCACCTTTTCATCCTTTTACAGTTTTCTATTTCTACGGCATCATTCTGTTTACCTTCCCTCTACTATTTTTAATTTTCTTCTGTTTTCCCACATCATCATCTTCTTCTTTCGATCAATGGCGCCCAGAAAATTTCCCGTTGCTACTACATCAAAGCAGCTTGAAGATTTCCAGGCTGATTTCAAAAAACTAGGTTTAACTCTGTCGCCGGCGGTGGATATTTCAGTTTCGCCTCCGGTAACTGCAACCAGACGGATGGAATTGAACAGCCGCTGGATTGAGGCAGAGAAGTGGTCATCTACAAGGATGATTACTACTTTGGGTCAGTTGAGAGCGGGCTTAACTTTTCCTCTTTATGACTCTCGGAATCCGCTTTTCTACGAGATTCTTGTTTACATCAACAAGGGAGTCTTCCAGCTGAGTGGTAATGCAATTCGGATTGGCAACGAGTTTGTGAGGCGCTCTTATGGCGGTTTATCCCAAATTCCAGCTATGGCCGAAGATTTTGATCCTGCGGATTACAATATTGATTCTTTCTCGGATAATTACATCGACAAGCCCCAAGGTCGAAGGAGGAAGTATCAAGAGTGGGGTGTTGCTTTACATCGGAAGCCCCTAAAGGAGTCTTCCAAAATTCTTCTTCTGGATGTCGAGCCCATTGGTTCTTCAAAGGAGGCTTCCAAAGGCCCTTCTCTGCGTCTGACTAATGACGAGGACTGGATGATGTTCCCAGTCGTTATTGAGGGCACCTTGGTCTGGGATTTTGATGAATCCGGAAAGGCTCGGGAGGGCCCCCTCCCAGATCATGTTCATATCGCTGCCTACGAGCCTTGAAAGTTCTGCTGGTCCGAGAAGCCCTCCGATGTAAGTTCGCTAGTCCTCTCCTCTTGTTTTATTTCGTATTCTTTTTTCTAAGTTCCCTGTTTGTCTGTAGTATGTACTGCCTGCTCTTGGCTTGCTCAAGGATAGATCATCCTCTGCTAAAAAGTCTTATGCTGGATCTCCTATTAATGATCAGGTAGGTTGTTTTCTACTTCGCTCTCGATGTTTTAATTTTACTATCAAAATCTAATCTCCATGTTTTAAAAGGAAGAGGAATTTATAGAGGCTTCCATCGTTTCTCCCCGGATCCCTAGGAAACGAGATCGCCAAGAGAGCTCTACTTCTGGTGCAGGCGCTGCCCAGGTACTTCATGGCTATGTTTATTTCGGAATGATACTCTGCCTTAGCCTTCACTCTCTTCCGAGATATTGATTCCCATTTTCTAGGTTCCTTCTCAGTCTGTCCCCGTTACTGTACCTCCCAAACGGCGCAGGATCTTGAATTTGGCGGAGCTTACCCGCGTAAATCATCCCAAGAAACCTGCAGAGTCCCCTTCTCCTTCCACCAAGAACAAGCCTGTAGTGCCTCAAGAGACTACTCCTCTCCCGAAGATTACAATGCCGACTCTCCATATCACCGTGGAGGATTCCCCAGATAAAAAATCCACTGGTCCTTCTGGTGATAAAACTCGGAAGGTCTTCGAAGTGGAAGATCCTGCTTACATCCCTGACATGGATTTTATGCGGAACACCCTTATCCTAACTCGGAACACGCCCTCCACCAGATCTGCGACTATGGAGTTTGTAATCTCGTTCAGTGCTGACACTTTATTGGCTCAAGATCAGTCCTTTATGCAGAACGCTTCATTAAATCTTTCCACAAATTAGCATGCTGCTATTATGGCCTTGGTTAGTGTTGTTTATCTTGAACATAATTTATACATGGGAACCCTTATCTTACATCAGATACTTCGCAGGATTTCAACCGCCATATGGCTCAGCTCGTAGAATGAAAGTTTCCCGCGAAAACCTGAAAACATCCCGGGAGCGAATCCAGGAACTCAAGGATGATCTGGCTGATGAAAGAGAGCGTTCGGTCAAGAAGGACCAAAGGATTTCGGAGCTTAGAAGTAAGTTCAACCCCTTCTCAATTTCTTACTCTATTTTATTCTTGTCTTTACCATCCTGTTATTTTCGTTAAGCCTGTTCTGCAAAGTACCAAATGAGTCATGAAGAAGCCAAGTGGATCGCTGATGATTGCCAGGAGGAACAGGCAAACCTCTTGTCTTAGATTAACTGTTATTTGTCCGAGAATGAGATCTTGAATAAACAGCTGCCATCATCCTACTCTTTATCCAAGCGTCTAGCTAACGAATCCGCTAATAATGAGGATTTGAATCTTCACCTCCATGAGGATAATGAACGTTTAAATATTGAGCTTCGAAGGATCAATAACTCCCTCACAACTTCTCGCAATATACATTCCTCATCCCTAAATCATATCAGACGTCTTGAGGAGGACAAAGACAGGATAATTAAAAGGAAGGATAAATATGAAGTTGAACTTCGCAAACTCAGGAGTGAGCTTTCCGAGTTGAATCTTAAATACGAGAAACTGGAGACTGAAAACACTGGACTAAGAGATGAGAATAAAGAGTTAAGTAACAAAATGTCTTCCGTCCATGCCCGCTTGGAAAGACTTCAAGGCAAGAAGTTGGCTCCGATTCCTCCTGCAAAGAAGAAGCTTGTTGCCCCTCGGTGGAGTGGGAGTGGTAAACTCATTATTGGGTCTCCTGATGATAATGTTCCGCCCGTCCACAATGAGGATGAATTTTCTCATGATTTCCACAGCTTTCTTGAGTCCGAAACGTCGAGGCTCGACTCTCTGAACATAGATCTTCAGAAAACTTTAAGTTCTGTAATTTCTCAGAAAGAAGGTAGCTCTAGGTGTTAATACCGCATTTCGCACTTTGTTCCATTTGACTCGCTTCTCACTTTGCTGTTACTTTGCAGAGTCCTAGGAGAGCTTGAAGAATCAAATCCTGCACCTTGCTCATCAAAAGGATGATCTTGCCAAAGAAGTGTCCCAGCTACAGGAAGATCTTGCATCCCTGAACGAGGATTGTGACAAGATGGAAAAGGACGCTAAAAAGGTTGCGAAGTGGACCCGGAAAAATGCCCAAGTAGATAAGGTGAAATTCATCACCGAGTTCTGCAGTTCTCATGGTCTTGACACCCCTCATATGGATCTCGAAGTCTTCTCCGAAGATGAGCCTACTGTCGATCCCGAGGTTGATGATGAAGATACAGAAACTTATGAAGACGTTGGGGGACCTCACGATGAAATTCCCCAAGGCGCGGGGGGTGGCAGTGATACTGAAGCTAGTGGTAAGGGTGCTGGAGCTGGTGGTAGTGGTGCTGGTGATAGTGATAGTGGTGCTGGAGCTGGTGGTAGTGGTGCTGGATCCGGTAATGTCTTAGATCAAAAGGAAGCTGCCAATCCTTGATCAATCGTTTTGACGTCTGTTTGTCATTTTGGTTTTTGTCTTCTTTACACTTTATCTGGGCGCTCCCAAGCTTGGGGGCATGATAATATCTACTCTTATTTTTCCTTTGTATGTTAGTTTTTCCTCAAATTTTACTTCGTGTTCTTACTTTGCTCTGCTTGCTGCACTTATCATGATTAACACATACATAATCTGAATATCTAATAACAGTTTCCTTCCCCTGATATCTAGAAGTTGATCCGAGATACCAAGTATATACTTTAACTAAGGAGATAACCAAATAATAATGAATATGCTTAAGTATATACTTGCCCCTTATTCTTTGGGTATTTCCAAAGTATACGTTACTTTACCTTGTCGCGGAATAAATACTCGAAATAATAAACTTTATTTGAAGTATATACTTGCCTCTTATTCTTTCGTGGATTTATGTTGTGGACCTTATGTTTTTAGCCCCTCCCTGCTTTTTCTGCCCTAGCCGTTCATCCGAGATAAGGCCCGAGATAGATCCTGCATTTTATGACCATGTGCTTTGGGTGTCCTGTATGGTTAATGTTCAATTCATAGCATAATCAAGCATATATAATATGTAATATTTCAATTTCGAGTGCTTCTTATACATTATAAGAAGTACTCGTTAGAAGTGTGACTTCGTTTAAGTCTAGTGTGACTTGTGTGATCAAGCTTTGTAATGTGCTTGCCTCTTGCTTTGCTTTGTAGTATATACCTGCTTCCTTGAAAGTATACACTTGCCCTTTTGTTTTTCCTCAGGTCTCATTTTTTGCCTCACGTCCCTCTTCCTATCAGCGAGCTATTTTATAGAGGGCTTTTCTGCCTCCTATTTAAGGTCTTATTGTCTTCCAGTTGATTTCTCAACTATTCGAGGAGTTACCTGCCATTGGGAGGGTCTTAGTGTGCCTCGTTCTTCATTGCCTCTTGTCTTCCCTACGTTCTATTTGATAATTTCGGGGTCTTATTTTGCCTCCTAGTTAAGGTCTTATTTTGCCCCACCCCGTTGGTCAGGGCTTTTCGACGAAGTCTCAGGCGCTCTTTACTCTTGCGAAGTAAAGATCCATCAACCACGCCTTATCTCGCTCATTGAGGTCTTATTATGCAACAATATCACAGGCCTACCTACTCCCGTGAGTACCAGCCCCGTAACATTGCCGACTTGTGTGGTCACTCAGCTCCCTAAAGGAGGGTGACGTCCCTTCCCCTCTGAGTACCCACGTGATTTTGGGCTTAGGTATCAGTTATTTCGTGACCTCGTGCCCTTTCGCCGATATGGCTCTTGGTTACAAAGTCACACCCTAGTTGAGGTTGTTTTGGGACCGAGTGGAAGAACTACACCAGGCCATCTTCTTCTCCATTGGCTAGTTCTTACACCCCTTACCGAGTGGTCACCCAGTTGGGGCCCCCTGCGAATGGGTCTTACTTCTTTCCCCTAGCTGATGGTCTTACATTTGCCATATCCCGAGATTGTCTCGTGACGCGCGTTAGGTCTTACATTTGACTCCTACACTTTGTGCGAACTAGGTTGCACGCCACGAGGTCTCAACCTCCCTATGTAGAGGATTTAGTTAGGACTTACGATCGCCTATGCTTTGTATATTTTCTTTGGGTCTTACGCAGCCTCCTAATGAGGTCTTACTTTTGTCCCTTGCATGCATGCGTATATTTGGAATGTATATTTTTTTTTTTTTTTTGCTTCTGCTGATCTTTTGATTATGCTTAATAAATGTTTCTTTTCATTCTCTGAAAATGACATTTTCTTTTAGATAAGTCTTTATGAATTTCATACTTTCAAGGATAATATTTCTTGATATAAGTTGGATTCCATGGGTGGTCCGGTCTACGACCTTGCCTTTCTGCTTCGCCATATATGATGTCTCCGTTGCTATATGTATCTTTCCCTTCGCAATCCGCGAGCTCATATGCTCCGTTTCCTACTCTCCTTTTCACGATGAAGGGTCCTTCCCACGTAGGCTCCAGCTTTCCTCCAGGTCCCTTTTGATACGGCGGAATCTCCCGCAGAATGATCTCCCCCGGAACAAACCCCCTTTCCTTCACTTTCTTATTGTATTCACGGGATAACCTTCGGTGATAATTCGTCATGTGCTGTAGAGAAATTTCCCTGTTTTCCTCCAAGTCATCCAATTTTTCCAAGATCAAGTCTGAGTTCAAGCCCCTTTTCAAGGATTCTCGTTTGGTGGTTGGGAATATGATCTCTGTAGGCAGTACCGCCTCTACTCCGTAGGCCAAACAGAATGGAGACATTCATGTTTCCTCCCGCCTGGTGGTCTTGTATGACCATAGCACCTTCGGAACTTCTTCGCACCATTTATGGAGATGCCCGTCTACCTTATTTTTTTAAAGTGGATGATATTGTCTTGTTCGTCGCCTCAGCTTGCCCATTACTCTGTGGGTATAGCGGTGTCGACTTTGCAGACTGTATCTTAAATGTGCTAAATAACATCTTCACGTTCTCCCCCTCGAACTGCATTCCATTATCCGAGACTATCTGCAGAGGGATTCCGAATCTACATATGATATGTTCGAGTATAAAATCATATATATCGCCATCTCGTGTATTCTTCACTGGCTTAGCTTCAACCCACTTCGTGAAATAGTCGGTTGCCACTATTAGGTATTTTCGATGTAGGCTTCCGGCCACAAACGGTCCCACGATATCAATTCCCCATATGGAGAATGGCCAAACACTCAGTACAGAGTTTAGGTTTGTTGAGGGTGCATGTATGAGCCTTACGAATCTTTGACAAGCTTCACACCTCATTGCTATATTCTTCGCATCTGTATGCATGTTCAGCCAAAAGTATCCTTGGGTCTTTGTTTTGTAAGCTAATGATCTGGTGCCGCTGTGATTCCAAGCATCACCGTAATGTATTTCTTTCATGATTTGTATTCCCTCTTCCTGTGACAAGCACCGTAGCAGTGGTCCTAGGAATGATCTCCGATATAGAATTCCTTCTCTTATTTCATAGTTCATGGATCTCCCTTTGATTTTGTGAGCTTCAAATCTGTCTCTAGGTAAATATCCTCTCTGGAGGTACCTGTAAATGGGTATCCTCCAGTCATCCTTTCCTAACTCGTCAGGTACGCTATCTTCTATTATCATTATGGATTTTTCATCTTCCAACTTGTTATTTACTGAAGGTTGCATTAACCTTTTAATTCGGATGTATCTTTCCGAGTTATCCTCGATCATTGATGCGATATAAGCTAAGGCATCGGCATGTCTGTTATTATCTCGGCTCACTTGCCTCCAGATTATACTTGGTATTTTCTTTGAATACTCCTTTGCAAGTTGTAAATATCTATTCATCACAACATCGTTCGCCTGATACCTCCCTTCTATCTGCCTGACCACCAGCTGAGAGTCGCTGGTTATTCTTACCTCTTCCAATTTCATCTCGATGTCTAGCCTTAGAGCTTGAATGACTGCTTCATATTCTGTCTCGTTATTATTAGCTTTATATTCGAGCCGGAAGCAAAATAATGTCCTCGCTCCTTTTGGATAAGTAAACACTATTCCCATTCCTCCTCCAGCATTGTTGGATGATCCATCCACAAATATCTCCCACCTTCTTGGGTGGTTTTCTTTCAATAAATCGGTAGGATCTGGACGCTCCTCATCTATGTCAAACATTTCTTCCACCCCTTCATCTTCTCCTATTGGAAACTCGGCCAGGAACTCTGCTACTATGTGTGACTTCGTAGAGGTCTGGACCTCGTATTTTAACCCGAATTGATCAATTCGAGTGTTCCATCTTTCAACTCGCCCAAATCTCCTCGTATTTTTTAAAGTTGACTCTACAAGGATTCTGGTCAGAACTTTTATTTTTTGAGTCTGAAAATAGGCTCTTAACTTCTCTGATGAATATACTAATGCCAGAATTAACTTTTCTATCTTTGAGTAATTCTTTTCAGCAGCATTGAGGGTTTTGCTGACGTAAAAAATAGGTTTTTCAACGCCTTCATCTGTCCGAAGTAACACTGAACTTATCGCATTTGGTGTACTTGCAAGACAGATTAGCAATTCTTCGTTTGGATCGGGCTTCTGTAGAATAGATAAATTGATGATATATTCTTTTATATTTTGTAGTGCTTGCTCACATTCTTGTGTCCATGAAAACTTTGCCCCCTTCTTTAATATATCAAAGAAATGCTTGCACCTATCCGAAGATTTAGAAATGAATCTTCCCAGAGCTGCCAACTTCCTGTTTAGTTTTTGCACTTCTTTTACTGTTGCTGGTGAAGGCATGTCTAATATGGCTTGAACCTTTGCTGGATCCACTTCAATTCCCTTCTCGGATACGATGTGCCCCAGAAATTTTGCTGATTCTACGCCGAATATACACTTCGCAGGATTTATTTTCATCTTGTATGTCCTCATCTGCTCGAAGATTTCTTTTAGATATCCCCTGACTCCTTAGTTTTTACCAGCATGTCATTGACGTAGACCTCCAGCTTATTGTGCACCCATTTTGCAAAAATCTTCTCTACCATCCGTTGATAAGTTTCCCCTGCATTCTTCAAGCCAAATGGAATTCTCGTGTAGAAATACAACCCCCTAGGAGCGAAGAAAGCCGTGTGCTCATGGTCTTCCTCCGCGAGTGGTATCTGGTTGTACCCACAATAACCATCCATCAAAGTTAGCCGCTTGTAACCGGATGCAGATTCCACCATTTGTGGTATATTGGGCAGTGGGAAACTATCCTTTGGAGAAGCGGTGTTCAGATCTCTAAAGTCTATACATATTCTTATTCCTGTAGTCTTTTTCGGTACTATTACCATGTTGGATACTTCGCGGGTCTTATTATTCCCGAGTCCAACATTTTCTGTAATTCTTGTTCTATCTGCTCATGGTAAGCAGTTGCTATTTTTCGTATCCGTTGCCTTATTGGCTTGATCGCTGGGTTTAAATCCAGTCTATGACAAGCAACTTCGGGATCTATCCCAGGCATCTCTTTCATGCCCCATGCAAAGATATCAAGGTATTCCTTCAGCAATTTTATCAGTCTTTCCTCCTCGTCCGCCTCCATTGTTGTCCCGATCTTCACCATCTTCGTCTCGTCTTCGCTACCCAAGTTTATTTCTTGCGTGGGTTCTACGGCCTAGAAGTTCATGATCGGTTCTCCGAGTGGAGATGGCTCATTTAATTGTTATAAAGGTTTATCTTTATCTTCTGGAATTTCACTAGGAATGGCCCATCCCTCTTTCGCTTTGACCATGTATATCATTAATTCTTCCTCCCTCTTTGCTTCTTGCACTCTCTTCTTTTGTTCCTTCCTCCGCCTTATCTTCTCGTCATAATTATGCACATCTTCTTCGTTGCATTCTCTGGCTTCTTTCTGATCACCTACTATCTCGCCAATCCCACTTGGCATCGGAAATCGAATGGCTTGGTGATAAGTGGATGCTATTCCCTTGATCCCATGTATCCATGGCCGTCCGATAAAAGCGTTGTAGGAAGATTCTACATCCACCACACATATTGTTACCTCGGTTTCAAGTTCCCCTGCGAATATTTTCACGACTAGTTCCCCTCTTGGATTTGATGCTACTCCGTTAAACCCATAGATATTATAGGTCGACGGTACCAGATCCGAATCTCGGTAGCCCATTGTTTTAAATGTGTGGTAAACTAGGATATCCACCGAGCTCCCTGTGTCCACCAAGATCCTATCTATTGCCCATATTTTCCATTTCTCCGTGGAACTTTCTTCCCACCTTGTATGCTCTCCGAAGTTCAGAGTGATTACCAAAGGATCTGTGTGCGAAGCTCCTCCATCGGGGGCGTCTGCTGCCGAAAAAGAAATAGTTTCCTTTTGCCATCCTTCCAATGGCTCTTTCTTTGCAATATTGAATACCTCATTTCCTTCGAAATCTCTCTTATGAACCCTTTGCAACACATTCTCATGAAAGTTACGTATGCTCTTCGCAGAATGAACAATGGAACTACAATTCATCCTCTGGGCTCCTCTATCGATTTCGATTCTGTATACCTTTGTTTGTTGTTGATCACCTTTCCGAGGTGGAGGTGGTGGTAAGGGTCCTGAACTTGCTAGAAAAAGCTTTAGTTTTCCCTTTTCGATTAGACGAAGTATTATTCGCCGGATGTTTCTGCAATCTTCCGTGCGATGTCCATGAAAACAATGGTATTTGCAAAAGTCGTTATTTCTCGTGCTTGAAAAGGGCTCTACCCCGAAATTTTCCGGGGGGGGGGGGGATTTCTTCTGTTAGAACAATTGATTCTCATATCTTCTCGACTGTGGTGTTGAGTTCGGGTAATACTACATCTTCAAATCGGGGTCTCTTCCCTCCGTATCGCTGTCCTGGATTGTATCTTCGTGAATTCCTCGGATTATCACCTCGGGGCTCATAATTCCGTGGTCTGGGATCGATATACCTTGGATGTTGATCTATCCATTCTTGGTCTCCACTGGATACTTCTACCAACTTCGCGGGGATTGTCGCTATTCTGCTTCCACATATTTCATGTCATCTTCTATTACATTTGTTGTTCTTGGAAGCAACTGTGAGTTCCCCTCCTTGGATTGAATCGGAGTTGCCCCAATAACCTCTCTCTGCTTTTCTTCTAACGCCACATACTCCTCCTGATATTCTTGGAGTTCACTCATTGATACTGTATTACGAATTACGAAGAGTTGCGCATACAAGAGGTCGGTTGGTATTAATGCGTTTACGAAGGCTAGGATGAAATTTCTCTCATCTACCCTCCCTGCGAGTTCACTACATACCGTTCTACATCTTGTAATCAAACTCCGCAAATTTTCACCTGGTTGCATTTTCTATCCCGGGTCTTAACATGTTATTGCTTATGTAAGTTGTCAAGAATATCCTTTGCAAATCTTTGAACGACGAGATAGATCCTTCCGTCAAACCCTCAAACCACTTCGAAGCTTCCCCAGTCAAACTCGTTGGAAAATATTGGCACAGTACCGCCTCATATCTTGCCCACTGCATTAGGGATAGCGTGTACTTCTTTAGATGTTGTACTGCGTTTCCCGTTCCATCGAAGATGCTCCCGAAGGTGGGCAGCGAACATCTCCCTGGAATCCTTCCTTCCAGTATCTCGCGTGAAAATGGTGATTTTTCAGCCTCTACAATTGCTTCAGTTAGTTGTACTCGCCCTCCTCTACTCGGATTATTGAGCAAGGCTTTCATCTCCTGTATCTCATTCATGATTGTTTGGTTGACTTCGTATCTTCCCTCATATCGTATATGCCTACTTCCCCTTCTATCTCGCTCTCCTTCATCCTCCCCCTCTTCTTCCTGATGTCTCCTTTTTTCTTCTCGACGTCTCCTTTCCTCCTATTCCGCGTACCTCCTCGCTTCTTCTTGCCATTGTTGTTCGCGATATCTCTGTTCTTCCCGAGATCTTTATTCCCTTCATATCCTTTCATTTTCTCTTCGCATTTCCTCTTCCCGAAGTATCTCCTCCTCCCGAGTTCTTTCTTCCTCAAACTGCCGTATTTGGTCTTCCAACCTTGTTTCCTCCAGAGCTCTCCTCAACAGCCTTTCTTCGTTGTTTTCCCTTTGTCGCCTCCTTCTCCGTCCTCCTCTTTCTTCCCCCTGTTCATCTTGCGGTATCTCTCCCCCTTGGGTTATGTTTCTTACTGTACCAGCTTCACCTCGTACATCTCGGACAGTTCTTTGTTCATTAAGTTGGTTGTTTTGCTGCACCAAGATCGCGTTCTGCCTCATGAGCATGGTTCTTTGCTCCATTAGAGATTTTTCTCTCTCCCTTTCTAAGCGCATCACCTCTCTGATCTGTTCCAATGTCATGTTTTCTTCATCGGCGGTTCATCCGTTTCCTTGCATAGGTTCTTCTTCCTCCTCTGTTTCGGTGTTAGCGGTATGGATCGATCCCTCTCGGTAACGTTCGTCCTCTTCCTGTTGGATCCCGCCTTGTCTTCCTCCCCTGCTTGACGTTTCGCCTATCTTCATTATTCCTCCTCTTCCTGCTAGACGCAAGCTTCTCCTTGATGCGATCAGGTGTCGTGCTCGTTCCAGTGCTCTTGCCATGGCCAACCTGTTAAACTTTCTTTCTCCGGTTTACCGGCTTTTGACCAGATCTAGATTTTTTATCTTCCAGGCGGCAGGTCTCAGATCTTTATTTCCTCTTTCAACACTATCAGGCTTCCTCTTTCCTTTTTACTCTTCAACTCTTGTAAACCAACAATTCACTTTATGACTTATGTGATAACAGATTTCCCAAACTATCTCAAGTGAGACTAAAATCTCAACATGAGATCCCTGTTTCTCGGCGCCAAAATGTAACTACAGAAAATCCATAGTTACACCCACTCTCGAATTAGACAAGTACAAAGTTAAATGAGAACGAGTTCATGCACAAATATCATTCTTTTGATTAAAATCGTTAATACCTTAAATTACAAGTTTCTCAAGAACACTCTAGATCTGGACTACTCTCTTACAAAAGTTCTATCTCTCTCCAATAATGTTCCAACCCCTCCTCAGAAGGCTAAGTCCCCCTTTTATAGGGCAAAACTACATAATGGAATACATCTAGATTTATCTCGGACTCATACTTTTACCTCGCTCAGAAACAACTTTATGCTTACTTTTCGCCTTGAATATCGGCTCTTGTCGGGGACAGCTATTCTATTTCTTGCACAACAATCCACATCTCGCTGATCATACTTCGGAAGGTTTGCCATTTCTTGTGTTCCAAGTCACACTTCGCATAGTCGACTTCGTATGCTTCTCTATTTCTTGCACAACAATACACATCTCGCTGATCATACTTCGGAAGCTTTGTCATTTCTTGTGTTCCAAGTCACACTTCGCATAGTCGACTTCGTATGATTCTTTATTTCTTGCACAATAATTCACACCTCGCTAGGTATCTTTCCGAGCAAGTTAGTTCTACCTCGCTGACTGAACCATGTTAAGGAAGGTCTGACATTTGATTTGACTACTCACTTACACATCTTCGGGAATGATGATTAATATCTTTCTCGAAGATTCTCCCTGTTGTCTCACTCATTTTTCCTCGGACACGTGGCGGATGATTTTTCTGTACCTACAGTAGCAGCTCGTGATTGTGTCTGATGATGATGAAGTGCCCCGAGTAAATATGTTGGATGCCTTCAAAAATATTCAAATATAGTGGTACCCCCTGAGTAATGAGACTAGGTGCCTTTAACAGTTCCCTTAAAAATGTATGCCCCTTAACATGAGATGGGGTGCTTTTAGCAATATTGTTTAACTGTCGGTTCTGGAGATCTGATAAGCTTAACTTCTCGTTTTGCCCATAACTTCTTCATACGAACTCCGAATGACTCCGTTCTTTCTCCGTTGGCTTCGCCTTGTCATCCTCTACCCAATAGTCTTTGGAACTTCTTCACTCTTAGCTAGCTTCTTTTATTGCACAACCAAGCTCAAAATCACTTCTTTTTGGATTATTCACCTAATAACACACAAATAAGGGAGAACAAGCGTAACACACAATAATCTGCAAGAAAACCCTCAAATACTAGCATGGAACTAACACAAAATATATGTGAAATATGCACTTATCAAATGGAGAAGAGGGAGACAGTCCCCTGACCACGAGTATCTATTGAGCTTTAAACTTGATAGATGTTGTCACACTGGGTCTGTGAAGAAATAATTTTGGAGGTAGTTGAAGTTGAACCCAATATTGATGAGGATCGTACGAGTTGCTGACCATGAGGCCGTCTTTGCGTTTACGTTGCGTTTCATAGACGTCCAGGCATATCACTGGTTTTTTGACAATACGTCTTCTCTCTTGAGTATGTCCTCATATTTGGACATCCTGGAATCATAATGATAGCGTGCTTGCGTCTCTCTAAATTCAGCATCTTTGAGATGGATAGTGCTGAGCAGTCCCCAACTATACTCCTTTGTCTTTATCATATTTGTATCGTGACTTTGAGGAGTAGGGAAGTTCCCTCATGTGAATGACTTAACTAACATGTTGTGCAAATATGATGAATCTCTTGACATGGAGAGTCTGTATGTACCTCTTAAGTCTCAGGTGCGACCTCTTTCGGTAATGCAACTACTCCTTCTACGAGAGACGAAATTATGAAAGAGTCTCTCACTGATGTTGTTGCTGGCATGTCTTGGTCGTTGTTTTATAATTGTAACAGTCATGCATGTGGTACTGGAATTGGAGTTGGCGGTTTTGGACGCGCATGATGTTGTATCTCGGTGGTTTTAAACTTGATGCTTCAATAAAACTTCTTACAGGAGGCTGAAGGTTGTATTTCTTGTTGGTGGGATGCATGCTTCTACAAATATCATGAAGCTCTTCATTTCTGGCAGGCCTGGTTCTTTCTAGCATGGCAGGTGTCGTTGTAGCCGAGCGTTTAACATCTTCACGAAGTTTAGAGGATGTCTGAAATTACAGATTCTTCAGCATAGCATGGGTACCATCCTATTAATGCATAATTCCACCAATCGTTGTTCAATCATATTTGGATCGTGACAATCCAATGCCTGGATTTTGAACCTCTTGACATAATCATTTGGATGCTCATTGTTTCGTTGGAACATTCTCCCCAAATATGAAAAGGTTATTTTCTCGGATACGAAGAAATACTTCTTGTAGAAAGCGGTTACAATCTCACGCTAGTTGGATACGCTGTTTGGTGCAATGTTGTTGTACCAGGTGTACGCTCTCCCAGTAAGTTACTTTGAGAACTCTTTCAGGTGGATGACATGATTGTATTCATGCTCTCTGAAAATCATGTTATTGTTTTACACTTGTATTTGTAGTTATTAGAGCTACTGAAGTTACTTTTTGCTGGAAATATTTACTTGAAATGAGGCATTCTAGAGTTTATAAAACGATACGAATCGTTGAGTTTCTGACTTGTATCAAGTCCCTTAGAAATTTTGAGTTTAAGTGGTTTAAAACAGATTTATTTTGCACTAACTCCTTGATTTGATGCATTAGATGGTTCTGAGTTTATGCCCCAGTTTATAACTTGATACTTTTTTGTACTACTGATCTTGAATTATGCAAGGTAAGTTAAGCAATATGTTTTTCATGGTTTATGAATATATAATTGTGTTAATTTGATTATTACTCGTATGTAACGATGTTTTGACATATCTATCAATTGTTTTGAGCAGTCATTTTGTTTGAATTCTACTGCTGAATTTGTCAGATCCTTTAGGGGTAATCCATATTAATGGTGACTTACAGAAGATCGTGTGGGACGATAAAGTAGTTTTCTGATAAACCTCGACAATTTGTTGAACCCTCATAGTAGAGTATTGTGATTTCAATCATTTTAAATGATTTCGATTGTATTGTGTTTGTAAAGCCTTCGATACTTTGAGACTTATGTGCTGAGAAACTTTACACGTTGAATAATGTAAAATCGAATCAATAACTCGTTGTTATCTTTATTTGGGCACTGCTTGTATTTTTGTTATTCCTCTACTGGGTTGTGTCTCACCTCGTCTTGTTTTGTTTTCCACAGAGTTTGAGAGCGGCTTGAGGCAGTAAGCTTGTTAAGGCTTGATGCGCATATCCTTGAGGTTCAAAGTGAGTATGCTCACTTTGTGTTTCATATATATACTTATGTTTAAATATTGGTTTGGTTTAATAAAAACAATAATATCCTTTCTTGTTGTTTTGGTCTGTAATTAGGTGTATTTGGAAACTTGTTAAGTTATTGCACAATTATGTATAATCATTTTTTCACTCATTTTTGGGTTATGAGGCTAGTATAAATCTCCCATTTTCTTGGTACTGTGTAATAATTTTTTTTAAGAATAAATGAGTGTATGGCATGTTCAAAAGTTTGACATCAGTAAACCCTTTAAGTTTACGATACGGTTTCCATAGCCCATTTCCCGTTAACTAGTTAATGTAAATAAATATTTCTCTGTCATGCTTCATAAAACCATAGCCATACTTCTATTTCAAATTGTTTTCATCCCGTATGGCAGCTCGGGATTTCTGGAACTTGCCGATTGACCAAATTCAACGGCCAATCAGAAGCTAAAAGAATTATGGGCTGTCACATATGTACCCATCACATCACATGCGCCAAAATCAGCATCGATTATTATTATGATCAATATTTCCTAAAGTGTAAACTAATGTTGAATGTGTTTTCATTATTTTTGAAATGACTATTTGTTTTTTTGAGTTATTGTGAGGTTCACTCATTTGATCCCAATAATTTATGGATATATTGGAAACCCTTTAAATACTGAATCATTGAAATAAGAGTTTTTGCTTCGGAGAATAAAAGACAAAGAAAAAAGAATTTTAGAGTATGTGGGGATTGTCCTACTATGACCAAGTACATTTCGAAAATAATGAAAAAAGAGGTATTTGTTAGGCCAAGCACAATGGTTAAGGATTTCCCTTAGATATAACTTATTTGAAGCTAAGCGAACTGGGTCTCAGTCCAACCTCACCATGGGTGATGGGCATCCCATAGCTTAATCACACGGAAACTGAATTTCAGTGTAAATAGTGCCAAACGGAAACTCAGTTTCCTTTTTTTTTTTCCAAATTTTTTATACGGATTTAGATAAATATTATTTATGGGTGAAAAAAAGTTTTAAGAGAAAAAAAATGGAGATATGATAGGAAAAAAAAATAGAGTTTTAGCAAAATAATAGAGTTAACGAAAATTAAATATACTTTGAAAATCCCATGAAAATTGAGTTTCCGTAAAGTAGTATTTTTAACTGAAACTCAATTTTCGTGTGATTTCACTAAGTTATAAGGTGCACAATAAATGACACAGAAGATCATAATAGTTAAGGGATATCACTACATTTAAACGCCACAGAAGACCATATAGTTGGATTTCGCTACAATTAAGTTATAGCGCAACAAAATCGCTTATCATTGTGCTTGGCGTTAGAGATGGTAATTTCTCTGTAATGACCCTCAAGCTCGTCAACGCTATTAGACCGGTCAAGTGTCAATTTAGCCGATATGACTCGATTAGTTTAACACGAACGTTAATTAATAGGAATTAATCTAACAACGATCTAGCTACGAAACTAGTACCGTTGAATAGCCCTCGAAAAGTTATACGAAATAGACTGCTCGCACGCGTTATTCGGACATTGGGTGAAGAAGATTTATCAATTTGGTTTCAAAGGGTAAAATAGTAATTGTGACAGACCAGAAAATCTGGACTTCCAACGAACCGGGTTTCGGCCCGCTTGGCAAGCTCCGACTTCCCGATACGCCACTAAAGAAACCAAATTTTTGAAGGGTCATTTAAACCAATAATTGATTCCCATCGGTTTTTTTTTTTTACTATGAAGACACAATGTCTCTTGCCAGAGTAGTCCGATACCAGCCACCGTTATCAAACAAACGGTCTTCCGGGTTGCCACCCGTAGGTGGGTGCCAATTAAGGCCTGACAGAACGCGCCGTTATCAAACAAACGGTAATTCAATGCCAGGGTAGTCCGATACCAGCCACCGTTATCAAACAAACAGTCTTCCGGGTTGCCACCCGTAGGTGGGATGCCATTTCTGGCCTGGAAATTCACAGTACTCTTTCAAGCTCAACCGACTATCTTTCTCAGATGATATGAACCGCTCAAAGAGCTAGCAATCATCTCAAGGTCGATGGTATGAACTGTCATCATATGCAGCAACCATCCCTCTCATATCATGTAAGTTACCTCTCATGATAATAACCACTGTTAACTCACAAGCCTAGATAGATGATATGAATTACCTCGAACGGTAATAATCATCTCTTGTCTTACAAGTTGTACAGTTATCAAAGAGTATGAACTATCTCAGAGAGAAAACTATCATCTCTTCACTAGGTAGTATGAACAACCACTGCTGCAACTACCTCTACCATCGAGATATATATTGCCAAGGTTGCAATCATCTCCGAGTGGATGGTATGAACTGCCAAGCAGCAACCAACCCTTCCCAGACGATACGAACAACCTTGTAGAATTGTGCTGAACCACATAGCGGCTACCTACGTACCCTCCGTTGCTCGAAGGGATCAAGCACGACCGTAGTTCGTCATCTTTATTTAGATAATATGAACTACCCTCAATAGTAGCAATTATCTCCAAAAAGATTATCAAGTAAACTTATCCCAGTTGCAGCATACACAATGAATTACGAGTAAGGCACTACTCTGAGTAAGTAAGCCTAAGATACCCAACTATATAGATGTCTCGAACAATACTAAGCAGACAGTCCACTAGAGCAAAACATCGGATCCAGTGGTATATTCGAATTACGGGTCATAACATAAAACAAAACCATAAGGAACCAAACCTCCACTTCTTATACTCCACATTTATCTAATACAAGAAATCATTGCCAAGGCGAACGAATGTAGACAGATAAGGAATTCACTTAATCAAGTCGACAATTTCTAAGTATCTATTATTGTGCATCTCCACTAGAACTAAATATTTCATACGACGTATATACCATTAGCTAGCTTGAGTCCTGAAATCCTAATGAGACAGCAATGGACTAAACCACTGAAATGAGGACGAAACTCAAATTCACTTACCCATTGAACTAGTTAGGGGACAACTCAAAGCCATAAGTGAACATCACATTTGCAGTTAATCGGCACTGCTTTCCGTTTCATACAGTGGAGACCATACAAATTAAAAAGCTAAAGACATTAATATTTATAGAGGAAACAACAACATAACCTCTATAGTAAAAATCTCAAATCAATCCATGTGCATTTATATACAGTGGCATTTAGATAACAAAATGAGTATAAAACTAGTCTGAACCTGAATGGGAAAACACTTCCGTTTAATGAATCTGACATTCTAATGGTCATAAAGACATTTTTGACGAACATTTGATAAGTACCCAAATAATTATCCATGTAATCTTTTCATTTCATTTCTATTTTTATTCTATTTTTAAAGTATAGTGAAATATTAACGATTAAATATGCACTTCACACCAATCGCTTACCGTACAAAACAAAGTGTGTTATGGATTTACAATTGAAACTCCCGGCAGTAGACAGGTACAAGTGGAGGCACATCTTGAATTAGCCTAACAAGCACCAATCTCATACACAGTTAACACAATTACACTGCCATTATCTTAGCTGTCCATGCCTCAGGTTTCATACACAATTAATGACCGGCAAAGCAGAGGTAAAATGAGTAGGGATTATTACCCCATTTCCACTCACCCATTATGAAGACATAATACATAAACATGCCATGTAAACCATTTACAAAATACGTACTCATTTCATCATGTATACAGTTTACACCAACTCCATGACTTATATAATAATTCCAAAGTCTGTAGGCATCAATAATAGTTAAATGCCTACATGGTGGTTCATATATAAATTAGCACTGTATTCACATTTACCACTTCCAAATCTCAAGTCCCGAAACGTGACTTTGAAACTGAAAGAGACCATTTAGTCCAACTACCGATCCGAAGTTACTTTAATCATCTCTACAAGTTATCAGAAGCAACATTCATCTAATTCAAAATGCAAAGAAGATGAATATGACACATGACACCACTCCTGAAAACAGGCGCAATCAGCAATCTATACATCCGAAATGAACACTTAATATCCATTCGGAATCTTCGTTCAGAGAACTCAAGTTGGTCAGAAGAAACCTCAATCTATTTCAATTTATAAGGGGGTCGAAACTTCGGCCAAAGAGGCTGGCAGACAACTAAGTTCTCCAGTTTTCCAGCTTTTAGTGTCTATATTATAAACTTCCTACAGACTTCGTTACATAACAAAATTCAGCAAATGACATCTCATTGGAAACTAGAGACGTCCCTCTAAAACTCTCTATAAGACTCCCGGGACTGATTCAGAGTCTGACTACTCCAAAACCAACCCACAAAACTCCGTCACGTGCTGTCCTTCAAGAAAATCAGTCGTGACTGCCTGTATAATTCGAACTGTAACTTCTAAATTACAAATCCAAACGCCATGCCTTTTTGACATGTTACAGATGACACTAAGACGAACAATTTTCATGAAGAAACCATTAACTAAATCCCCATGAATACGCACCGAAACTGGCCTACGGAAAGGCTGTTCACGCAGTCATTATATAAGTTCTTTTAGGCATTCTATCAAACATTTTATTTCCATGTAAAACTCAGAAATTTCTATAGAGAATTCATTCTGTTCTTAACCATATACATCTACATAAGAGCTTGAGACATGCATTTAGAGCACAAGCCAACACATGGAATTCATGGATTATCAAGGAAGGGATTTCTAACCCCTAGTTCTCATCAATCCTCATAACAAACATAAATTAGTTTTTCTTTAAACAAATAGAACAATTCAAATAAAATGATCTTCCATAACATGACTATTTCCAACATTTCTGAGAACCCATTCGAGCATTAATCATGATTTGTCGTTACAAACATATTTGGGGAATAACCCCAACCTCTAGCACGAGAAATTATGAACCCTAATTATCAATTTACACCATTCAAATTGATAAATCCTGAATTTTGTACAACACACAACCAACCCATGCTTTTAGTATCCCCTGGATTAAGAAGTTTAAATCATCATTTTCAAAAAAAACCCAAAATAAGTATAAACCCTATTTTCCCTGTTTTTAACGAAATAAATTCAAGGAAAGAAGTACAGAAAGTACCTAATCAAACATGCACCCAGCGTGACATACAAATGCATCAATCGATATGAATCACCATGTCCAGTTGAGTAACTGAAATCGATTTCCTACATTAGTTCACAAGCTGAAGAGCATGAAGAATAAATTCCCTAATTCCTTCTTAAGACCAGCCAACATCAACCATAACTACGTCTCAATACACTACAAATCTCACTGGTACATGATTCAATTGGTTTCTTTCAATTTTTCGGTAGCAAAGAAAGAGGAAAGAAGAAGAACTATCTGAAAAGTATCGAACCCCTCCCTCGATAGAGAAAATAGGTCTCCTGTTTAAGTTGAGTTAAAAATTCAAAAGACTAAAATGCCCAAACCAGTAAACACTTGTCAAGCATGCTCAATTCTTTTATTTCCAAAGAAGCTGCTATCCATGCACACAAATACTACCATGGCATAACCAATTCAGTACACATATCGTGTTTAGTTTAACCCGAGAAAAAGTTACGGACTGTTATAGTAATTTTGGATTTGGTCCTTGTCGCTGCATGTGTCAAAGAGATTGGGGGACTCAGCTGTTTGGGTCGGCCGTATCCCCAGACCGCTCGAGAAGAATTCATTTTTTCTTCTTTCTTCATTTCTTCTTCTTTTCTTTTGTTGCTTCAAGAATTGACTGTGAGGTGCGATTTGAGAGATCAAAACAGAAGATTCGTGTTTAGTAGAAGGTGGAGAAGATCATGGATTACTTGATGGTGGTGGTATTGTTTTTGTTTAAGTTTAAGTGGAAGTTGAATCGAGAAATCAATAAGTTAGGGTTTCTGGATTTGAGTTTGGATCTGTGTAGAACAATTGATGATGATTTCTAGTTGATAATAGATGAAGATTGAATGGGTTGATGTTGTATTGATGATATGAAGTTGATTCGGTGATGAATCGATGAGTTAGGGTTTCTCAGGAAAACCTCAGAGAAGAATTAAGAGTTCGATTTGATGATAGTTAAGAAGAAATTGGAGATGGGTTTGGCTAATTAAAGAAAGGTTGGTGTTTAATTGATGAAGATAAGCTGTTGTGAAGTTGAATTGAATGGAAAATAATTGGGTGTTATGTTCTGTTCTTCCCCAATTTATGAATTAGGGTTCTTAGGGTTGATGATTACGAGGCTCTGATCGAGAGAAAATAATATTTGAGTTGGTTTTGGCAGATGGTGGTGGTATTAAGATGATTTCTCAATTAAACCAAGGGAATGAAGAGTCTAATTCCAATTGCCTGTGTGAGACTATTATAAGGTAATAGTTCTTATAATCTGTTTAGCGAAGTTATTTAGCATCATTTGATTGAGTATGTATAGTTGATAATTGAACTAAGGTATGAGTTGGGTATGAAGTGAAGTTTAGTTGTTACTTTGAATTACAGAGAATTGGTGATGTTAAAAGAATTGAGTTGATGTTGTAGTTAGTTCTATTTGGTGGGTATCTTGTTGAACTACCTGAAGTGAAAATAATATTGTCTATTGAAGATCAGATTGAATTAAAGGCAGGTTTAGAAAGTATGGTTGTGATAATGGAGTTGGAAATGGTTGTAACCAGTGGGGATGTAATTGAGTAACAAGATTTGTGTGTGTTTGAATGATAGGGGAATGAAGTCTTTGAACTGGTGCTGTTGTGAGAGCTCAGAGAAGAGTTGTGGGTGTTCTTGTAAACAAGGAATAATTATACAATTTAGGTGTTAGTGTGGTTGGTGTAGTCCAAGATACATGAGAAGGATATGAAGATGTTGTTGAACTGGTAGAGAAGTTGTTGAGTTATTATGAGATGCAAGTATTGGTGTTGTTCTGTGAGAAGATGAAGTTAGTTGGTATACGATATAGTTGTGTTGATTGTTGTTGGGGTTTGCTGTGAAAGCTTGGAAAAGATACTATTGCAGGTAGGCCTAGTCTGTAATTATAATTTAAGTTTCATCTGAGAAGATTGAATTGTTGTTGTGGTTGACATGGAGTTAGATGAATGTCAGGCTCTGGGAGTTGTAAACGAAATCAAATTAATAGTGTTGTTGGAATGAGAAGTGTGATGGTTTGGTACTACTAATGAAGGGTATATGGTTGAGAATTGAATTGGTGATTTAGATGACTTGGATTGATGAAGCTGAGGTTGAGCTTAGTTTATTAGTGATTATAGAATGGTAGATTTTATTCTTGTGAAAGCTTGGAAGATTGCAACTACTGCAATTGCAGTTAGTCTGTCTTAACAATGGTCGATTCCAAGGGATGAACCAGTGGATCGTGGATCTCCAGGTAGGCGTGGCTTGTCATCAAAAGAGGTGGGAATACATTTAACTCTGTAGTAATTATTATTGTTGTTTTTACAAAACTTTATGCTTATCAAACTCATGCATTGTCTATTTGCATATTCCATGCTTTGTTTGTCTTTATGATTGTCTTTGGGAAATGAGAATTTCCAACTATGGTATATCGGATACGCTCCTTCATACTTTATGGCTAGGGCGATACACCGCAATATTAATAATAGGTGTGGAATTGGCATAAATATTACGGGTTTGTACCTTCACCCACAGACTAACTTGGTGGTACGTAAGGGCCATCAGTATTACGGTGTGTAAATGTCACCACAGAAATTATAAGGTGTGTAAATGTCACCGTAGAAACTAAAGGAGGAGTTTAGGTCCATATACATGATTGTTTATTTCAGTGGTTTGGTTGTCTTCTAATGTTTGGGAAAACATGTAATGTTTTCCAAATCTTGCATATGATTACTTAGAAGTTAAATGTTAATTATTCCCCATTTTCAGTTTCAGTGACAGAGCAGAGTTGCGCAGCGAAAGTTCCGAGAAGTTAACTTCGTTATTTGATTATATTCTGATATGTTTATTTTGTGGTATATTCTTTTGTAAACCAAGTGACTATTTTATATGTATCATTGGAGAGGAGTTCTTGTATATGTATTTTTTTTCTGAGCGGGGTTAGCTTTGGGTTAAGTTTTTGTAACAGATTTTTTAATAGAAAGTTTAAGTGTTTAATTTGGATTCGTTAGTGCCTCTTTATTTAGTTAATCTCTTGGATTAGTCAGTTGCTAGCTTAGGGGCGCTACAAAGTTGGTATCAGAGCTAATTATTAGATCTTATATGGGAAAAGATAGAAATAGCCAGTGCCAGTTAGTGAACTAGATTAGTTTAGAACTGGGTTGGGTTGTGAGATAAATCTTAATCACTAAAAGCCATCAATGCTTAAAAGATTTATTTGATTGATTGAATTGTTTGTTTATGTATTGAAGTAAAAATTGTAGGGTACACCAATGACTTTAGGATTTGATAATAATTAATCTAAAAAGTATGAACAAGTACACAATTCAATAGAAAAATAGTGAGATTAACACAGTTGATAATCTTGAAAGTTACATAAAATTTATTGAGTACCTTGAATTATACACAGAAATCAACAATTTATAATCACATAAATGTTAATAATATTTTTGGAACTTAATAATAATTGTAGGAGCAGTGAATAATAGTTCAACCATCAATGTTAATAATAAAAATATTATAATAGTAATCATAAATTGTAATAAAAGTGCTAATTTTGATAAGTAATGTTAGCATTTCTTAATTAGCATAATATTGAACTTTAACTTAACTAAAATATCACCAAAGAAATATAACGATAAAATTAATAATTACGATTAAATAGCTATGGAAAATTATTTACGCTTATCTTCAATTAAGTTTTGTAAATTAAACTAAATTACAAATTATCTTTAATCTAATAAATGATCCGGTGAATCTATAAAATGAAACAAATGTACATGAAATGGTGACAATAGTATTCAGATGATTAATGTAATATTGGAAATAAAAGAAAATAAGTTTGTACGCTAATATGATACCTTACATTATTAGCAAAATCTAAAGACTATGAAGATATATTATAAATGTTGTGTAGACTCAAATTTAAATTATATTAAATTATCAACGGCAATATTTAACAAGATATAATATACGAATTCAATTCGAATAAATAAAAATCTAATTATATCTTTATGTAGATGTAAAATTATATTTAAAAAGATTAAAGCTTAGTGTATCAACCAGACTATCAACTTAAGAATATTGAGAATAATAACACCGTTGATAAAAGTAATTGAGTGATTAAACTAGTAGGAAATTTATAATAGATAATACTTGGAAAATTTATATATAACTTTACAGTAAAGTTAAAATTATCAAATATTATAAATTCACCTGAAATCGAATTTGAAGTACTTATAATGATAAAAATAAAATAAAATAATTAATTCATATAGCTAAATTACTTAAAATGATGTGAACTATTTAATATATTTTACGAAGTAAATTTACGAGACTTACCTCAATTGCGATAAAAGTTTAAAGACTAATTAATCTTAATAGATTAATCTAGCACTGGAGAATAGTGAAGGTTGTGTTTTCTCTGTTCGTAGGAAGGAATTGTTGGGATTGGCCAACCTTGACAGGGCAACTGCATTCAGAGATGACCGATCATAGAAAGATATTGTAAATTAATTTGGGAAACCGATAGTTTCAATCTCACTTAGAAAGATTTGTAGGATTCTTCCTTGAAGCTAGAGATAAGTATTTCATAAAATAGAAATTAGCGTAAGAAACTCAGATTTTCCTATTTGATAGAATCTAAATCAGTGTAGTTGAACCTAGAGCTACAAATTTTAGATTTTAGTTGTAGAAGCCATATAAGTTTGTGCTTTATTTCTTATTGTTTGTGCTTAGATAAGAGATAGGATTATTCTATAAGGTGGGGAGTTTATGAAGACCAGAAGGATGGTTTGATTTTCGAGGACGAAAATGTCTAAAGGTGGGGAGAATGTAATGACCCTCAAGCTCGTCAACCCTATTAGACCGGTCAAGTGTCGATTTAGCCGATATGACTCGATTAGTTTAACACGGATGTTAATTAATAGGAATTAATCTAACAACGATCTAACTACGAAACTAGTACCGTTAAATAGCCCTCGAAAAGTTATACGAAATAGACTGCTCGCACGCGTTATTCGGACATTGGGTGAAGAAGATTTATCAATTTGGTTTCAAAGGGTAAAATAGTAATTTTGGATTTGGTCCTTGTCGCTGCATGTGTCAAAGAGATTGGGTGACTCAGCTGTTTGGGGCGGCCTTATCCCCAGACTGCTCGAGAAGAATTCATTTCTTCTTCTTTCTTCATTTCTTCTTCTTTTCTTCTGTTGCTTCAAGAGTTGACTGTGAGGTGCGATTTGAGAGATCAAAACAGAAGATTCGTGTTTAGTAGAAGGTGGAGAAGATCATGGATTACTTGATGGTGGTGGTATTGTTTTTGTTTAAGTTTAAGAGGAAGTTGAATCGAGAAATCAATAAGTTAGGGTTTCTGGATTTGAGTTTGGATCTGTGTAGAACAATTGATGATGATTTCTAGTTGATAATAGATGAATATTGAATGGGTTGATGTTGTAATGATGATATGAAGTTGATTCGGTGATGAATCGATGAGTTAGGGTTTCTCAGGAAAACCTCAGAGAAGAATTAAGAGTTCGATTTGATGATAGTTAAGAAGAAATTGGAGATGGGTTTGGCTAATTGAAGAAAGGTTGGTGTTTAATTGATAAAGAGAAGCTGTTGTGAAGTTGAATTGAATGGAAAATAATTGGGTGTTATGTTATGTTCTTCCCCAATTTATGAATTAGGGTTCTTAGGGTTGATGATTACGAGGCTCTGATCGAGAGAAAATAAGAGTTGAGTTGGTTTTGGCAGATGGTGGTGGTATTAAGATGATTTTTCAATTAAACCAAGGGAAGGAATAGTCTAATTCCAATTGCCCGTGTGAGACTATTATAAGGTAATAGTTCTTATAATCAGTTTAGTGAAGTTATTTAGCATCATTTGATTGAGTATGTATAGTTGATAATTGAACTAAGGTATGAGTTGGGTATGAAGTGAAGTTTAGTTGTTACTTTGAATTACAGAGAATTGGTGATGTTAAAAGAATTGAGTTGATGTTGTAGTTAGTTCTATTTGGTGGGTATCTTGTTGAACTACCTGAAGTGGAAATAATATTGTCTATTGAATATTAGATTGAATTAAAGGCAGGTTTAGAAAGTATGGTTGTGATAATGGAGTTGGAAATGGTTGTAACCAGTGGGGATGTAATTGAGTTACAAGATTTGTGTGTGTTTGAATGATAGGGGAATGAAGTCTTTGAACTGGTGCTGTTGTGAGAGATCAGAGAAGAGTTGTGGGTGTTCTTGTAAACAAGGAATAATTATACAATTTAGGTGTTAGTATGGTTGGTGTAGTCCAAGATACATGAGAAGGATATGAAGATGTTGTTGAACTGGTAGAGAAGTTGTTGAGTTATTATGAGATGCAAGTATTGGTGTTGTTCTGTGAGAAGATGAAGTTAGTTGGTATACGATATAGTTGTGTTGATTGTTGTTGGGGTTTGCTGTGAAAGCTTGGAAAATCTACTATTGCAGGTAGGCCTAGTCTGTAATTATAATTTAAGTTTCATCTGAGAAGATTGAATTGTTGTTGTGGTTGACATGGAGTTAGATGAATGTCAGGATCTGGGAGTTGTAAACGAAATCAAATTGATAGTGATGTTAGAATGAGAAATGTGATGGTTTGGTACTACTAATGAAATGTATATGGTTGAGAATTGAATTGGTGATTTAGATGACTTGGATTGATGAAGCTGAGGTTGAGCTTAGTTTATTAGTGATTATAGAATGGTAGATTGTATTCTTGTGAAAGCTTGGAAGCTTGCAACTACTGCAATTGCAGTTAGTCTGTCTTAACAATGGTCGATTCCAAAGGATGAACCAGTGGATCGTGGATCTCGAGGTAGGCATGGCTTGTCATCAAAAGAGGTGGGAATACATTTAACTCTGTAGTAATTATTATTGTTGTTTTTACAGTCACTATGTACCCCTTATCTGGCTCACCAGGGTGGTTGTATCCACTATTTTCTTACAACACCCTAAAATTCAGAGAAAATGATTTCTCAATCATTGTTTCCCTACTCAGAGAAGAAAAGTTGTTGTTGTTACTGGTGAGAGATTAGATCGAGAGATGCGAGATTCAGAGAGTTTCATGGGTTTGTTTGATGCAAGGGTTTCAAGTTCAGGATCAAGTTGCTGCTGATAGATGTAAACTAAACAAGTTAGGGTTCTGTGAAACTTAGTCTGAGATCAAGGGAAGATGGCTCGAGTAATTGGGGATGAAATGGGTTCGCTTTAGAGCTGATTCGTTTCAAATAAGGGATTCGATGTTGTTCATAAGTAATGGCTCTGTCAGCTATACATGAAGAGTTAGGAGCTTGGGAAGAACAAGGAAGTTAGGTTGCCTGAATTGAAGAAGCTGGAGTAGTGTTCGTGTAAAATAGAGGAACAACTTTAGTTATTCTCTGCCCATACATGAGTTGGATAATATGAAGATGCATCATTGACTGACAACAATACCACCAGGTAATGGCAAATAAACTATTTGAGTAATTGCCTGAACCAACAAGCTCAGCTGATATGGATTAAGCCTGTACAAGGGCTCTTGGTGGAATATGGTGTTACTGGGTGTGGTGTTGATGTTGGAGTGACGCTGTGATACTCAGTTAGTGGGTTTGTGGTGTTGATGGAGATTGAGCTCGAGACTGTTTCCGTTGATTGCTGACATTATCATGAGCTGGTAATGATCGATAAATGAAGATTTATTATGCGCTGTAAGGGTTGAGACGCTGTGACTGTTGCCGGTGTATGAAATCGAGAATGGCAGTGACGATGGATTTGATATGTGGTGTTCTCGAGTTATCAGGGATGAGTTGCAGCTGGAACTGCAGGGTAACTGAGCATTGCAACTGCAAATGAATTAGATGAGGAACTGAGAAATGCAGCGGGTAGCTACAAGGGTTTGATCAGAACAAGGATTAAGAACACAGCTGGGAGTCTGAGATGTATCGCGGGAGAACTGATTGTGTGAAGGTTTGCAGTTATACTTGGCATGCGATGGAAGAATGAGTGAAGGTGTACAAGGATTACTGAGTACATTAGGATGTGTAGCTACAGATGTGCAACTGAAGTAGATGGGGTTTGCTATTGGGTTGTGTAGTTTGATGAAATCAGAAGGTGCAGCTAAAGACAAGCTTGATGATGTTCAGACGACAAGGCTGGTGATAGAATTATTTTGTGAATCTTTGCTAGGAGGAAGAGACGGTGTTGTAAGAGGAGAGTGTGATGTTGCAGGCAAGTTTGAAATGAAATGTTAGGTTGATGAGGGAAATGGTGAGCTGCACATGGGAATTGCAGGTGATTTGATAGAAGTGTGCTATTGTACATTATGTTGTTGGTTTAAGAAGAGGAGTTCGAGCAATTATGTAACCTCGCACTGAGCTGTTGAGTGAAGGGCAGACAAGCAGTGAAGATCCGATGCTGCGTAATGGTGGAGACTCAGTTCAAGGAGATGTTGTGTTGCAGTGTTGGTTGTGTGTTGCCATATTGGTAAACTGGTGATGTGTATGTGAATTACAGGGACTGGAAAAGTTGTAAACATGGAGTTGTTTTACAGGAAGATGACTGGAGTTCGTGGGGAGATAATGAAACGTTTTATGTGTTTGAATGCTTAGGATAATGGGTCAAATGCTGAGCTTAGTTGCAGCTGATCATGCTTGTATTTTTGTAGGAAATCAGTGAGGAAAGAGCTTGATTGTTACATGATTTGAACTGGGTTTGTATGGATAGTGTAATGACTTGAACCGTGGTGGTTTTAGTCGAGATTTTTGCAGTAAAAAATGTAACAGTACAGCTTCTTAACTGCACAATCCCTTCACTGGTTTGCTACGAGTCCAAGGCTGAGTTTAAGGGATTCAAAGAATTGGGTCTGTTTGGTTTTCAAAATTAGTTTAAGTTTGGGATATTGATGGTCGATGAGGTTTGATGCTGTGATGCCGTTGTAATGACAGGGAAGTAATAGCTGCAACTGAAGTTAAGATGCAGTATGGGTTTGTAATGCAGTTATAAGCTGTTTGGTTGGTTTCTGTTAAAAGGAGCTGGAGCTGGTGAACTGCAGGCATTGTTGTTCAGAAGGTGGGTTCAAGCTGGTCGTATGGGTACAATTCAGGCCTTGGTGGTTGTTGGTTGGGTTGCAGCTTAAATAAAGTGCAGGATGAAGCTCTGTCAGGGGAAGAAGCTACAGCAAGGGACAGAGAACTGGAGCTGTTATGCTATATCTTATGATGGGTAAAGAGAAGATGGTTTGCAGGTTGTGGAGTGCAGCTGTTGCAGAAAAGGGAACTGAGAAGACAAGAATGTCTGTGGTGTTTATGAGGCGCAGTTAGAGGTTAAGGCAGGGATGCAGTTAAAGTTGTTTACCACAATGAAGTGATAAGACAGAAATGGCATTGCAGTTGGTGGTGTTTTTGGAGATTGTTACCAGGGTGCTTGTGTTAGTTGAACTTGCAGGTGCTGCTGGGAAGAATGTACATGTGCAGCATTATGCAAGCCTGTGCAATGATTTGGCCTAAATCAGTCGTCCGAGTCGGATCACTGAATCGGTTCTAAGTCAGCCTCGGATTTTGACTCAGTTGACTAACAGGGGACCGTTAGGTCAACGGTTAATGTTAACGGAATCTGACGGAATATTCCTTCGACGACAATTAATTACAGGTGACCGACGGCGGCTTTCCGGCCTATTTCCGGCAAAATACCCAGTTTTCCGGCGAGTATTGTTTGGGAATATTTTCTACATGGGTTCCTCCTGTGTGGGCTTGGTGAACACTTTGGATATGGGCTTTTGAGACTTGACCTAGTTTTGGAAGGAGAAAAAGGCTACAAAAAGGGAAATTTCTACACTTCTAAATATTACGTATTCTTCTTGGAGTTTTGCAGAGAGCCGCAGCTAGGGTTTGCTTTCATTTTATATTCATCTTATTTACTTTATTTCATTTAATATATTTGATGATGAACTCTAATATTATGAGTAACTAAAACTCTTCTAGATTAAGGGCGATTTCGAAGCCCGAAATATGAATATATAATTGATGAAATAACTTGTTCTCTTGCATTTATTTATGTTATTGATTGATTTCTACCATGCTAATATTGTTTATGGATTATTTTTTAAGGATTTAAGTTCGAAATTGAATCATTAATTCTTAATCTTATTGCTAGTTTAGATTTTCTTCGACCCGTAATTGTCTAGAGAAGATAAACACAAGTAGAAATATATGAGTACTGATGATGGGACTTTGTTAAGTACCCATATGTAGAAATCAACACTAGTAGGTGATTCATGTTTTTGAGTTCATCACTAGGAGCAACCTTATCTCAAAAAACTTAGAGCACTTGTTTAAGTCAAACCTAGTAAGCGTACCTCTAGGAAACTTGGCAAGTAGGAACATGTAGTCGAGCGCTTCCGTATCCGGTGAGCTAGGAGATAATAACGGAATAGTTGAGTGTACTAATTATTCTAGGGTTGTTAGTAACAAGATAATGCAAAGAACTTGGCTATATATCAATTTGGTTTATATTCCGTGGTCTAGAATGAACCTTTAATCAATTACATCTCATATTTGAATACAATTTACAATTTTCAGAATTTCTACAACAAAATCATCTTTCCTAAGAGTATTTGGATAACAACTTAGACTTCATACCTCCCTTGGGACGATCTTGCTTACATTATACTACTTGCTAGTGTAAGAGAAGTAGAGAAATTTATTTTTGCAAGTTCGACACCTCGTCAAAATTGGCGCCGCTGCCGGGGAGGCAGTGGCAAGTTTAGTTGTTATTTTTATTCTTAGTTGTTACTTGTGCTTTTATTTTCAATTTCAGTTCACTTATTCAATCTCTTAGAATCTGATTTTCAGGTACTATTTATTTAGTGAATGCGTGGAGAGGGAAGACCAAGTCCTATTGGTATACGTCTTCGTTCGGGCACTTTACTTAAGGATTTCATTCGAGCAGTAAACACTCCACTTCCTCCTAGTTCTACACCAAGTGAATATTCGGACTCGGATGAAGAGGAAGATAACACAATGGAAGGTCGACCACCTGCTCCAATAACACTCAAGGAGCTCACTTCTCCAAACCTTGACCAACATCCTTTATGTATTCAGCTGAATGGAACCATTGAGTTGAAACCACAATTGATTAACTTGCTTCCCAAATTCAGAGGTTTAGCAGGAGAAGATCCTAATCGTCACTTGCAACAATTCCATCATGTTGTGACTAGTATGAAGCAAGCGACTGAAGATGCGGATATGGCTATGATGACAGCTTTTCCTTTCTCCCTTTTAGATACTGCAGGAGAATGGTTCTTTTGCTTAACCACTGGAAACATAACCACATGGAATGGGATGAAGAAATTGTTCCTTGAGAAGTATTTTCCAGCATCAAAAGCAGCTGTGATTCGCAAGGAGATTTGTGGTATTAGGCAAGTATCGGGAGAGACTCTCCATGAGTATTGGGAGCGTTACAAGAAGCTTTTAGCTAGCTGTCCACATCACCAAATCAGTGATCAACTTGTGATTCAATATTTTTACGAGGGGTTTCTTTCTAATGATAGAAATTTGATCGATGACGCAAGTGGTGGTGCACTTACCAACAACACTATTGCGGAAGCTACAAGTTTGTTGGAGAATATGGCTGCGAACACTCAACAATTCTACACTCGAGATGAATCAGCGGTAAGGAAGGTGAATGAAGTTGGCAATTCTTCACACATGGAACAAAGGATGGGCAACATGGAGAGGATGATGAATCAAATAGCTACAGCTGTCATACCATCATCATCATATACCGAAGATGTTGATAAAGCAAGTGCTATGTACCAAAATCAGCAAAGGCCAAGATATGATCCATACTCTAGCACATACAATCCGGGTTGGCGAGATCATCCCAATTTCAGCTACGCCAACAAGCAAGCGGAAGTTTCCAATACCCCTTTTAATCAACAAGGTGGGTACCAATTCTTGCAAAAGCCACGTCAAGAAACTCAAGGCACGAGTATAGATGACAAGTTGAATCTCATTCTCAACACAATGGTGCAAGATAAGCAAAAGGAATCAATGGATATGAAGGACATCCAAACACAAATGGGTCAATTAGCTAATACCGTGAGCAAATTGGAAACACAAGCAGAGGGAAAACTTCCTTCGCAACCAATAAATCACAAGGAGAATGCTAATGCTATTGAGTTACTAAGTGGGAAGCAAGTAGAGAAACCAGAAACATCACCGGTGTCCCATGAACCTGATTTGGAGGAAGAATAGGGTGAAACATCCCCTAAAAAGGCTGACCCGGTAACAAATTCTAACTCTAAAACTCGTGTTTCTACTTATGCTACTCCTCCTCCTTTTCCTAGCAGGTTTGAAAAGTCGAACAAGGAGACATTGTACCAAGAGCTTTTGGAAATATTTAAGAAGATTGAAGTGAACATTCCACTCATTGAGGCGATAAGGCAGGTTCCGCGCTGGGAAAAGTTCTTGAAGGAATTGTGCACTAACAAGTACAAATTGACCGGTAATGAGGTAATAAGTGTGGGGGAAAATGCTTCGGCATATCTTCAAAATAAATTCCCACCTAAGTTGAAAGATCCCGGCAGTTTCACCATACCATGTACTATTGGTAAAATCAAGTTTGAACGTGCTATGTTAGACTTAGGAGCATCCATTAATGTTATGCCTTCCTCCATTTATGAATCATTGAATCTTTGACCTCTTAAGAATACCGGTATTGTTATACAACTTGCTGATAGGTCTAATTCTTACCCGAAAGGGGTTATTGAAGATGTTTTGGTGCAGGTTAATCAACTCATATTTCCGGCAGATTTTTATGTTCTTGACATGATGGATGAAGATTCCCCATCGACTACTCCTTTGCTGTTGGGTAGACCATTCATGAGAACCGCTAGAACAAAGATTGATGTTTTCAAGGGCGCTTTAACTATGGAATTTGATGATGAGATCATAAATTTCAATATCTTTGAGGTTATGAGATATCCTAGTGATGTGCATTCATGTTTTTCTATTGATATTATTGATTCTCTAGCTCAACAGATTTTTGAATTGAATAGTGATGATGCTTTAGAGAACACCATAGTGGAAGGTTTAGGTTATGGAAAATACAAAGACCTTGAAAGTGAATTGTCTATTTGTGATGAGCTTAAAGAGGCGGTTTTATCTCTTAACTCATTACAAGAAGTTCCACAAAAGTATAATGCGTCTTATGTTTCTTTGCCGCTTACTAATGAGAAACTTTTACCTTCAATTATGCAGGCACCTATTCTTGAGTTGAAACCTTTTCCGGATCACCTTAAATACGTATATTTAGGTGACAAGGAAGAGTTACCGGTGATCATTGCCAACAACCTTACCAAGGTGCAAGAGGAGAAACTTGTTCGAGTGCTAAGAGAGTACAAGTATGCCATTGGGTGGACCATTGCTGATATCAAAGGAATCAGTCATTCCACATGTATGCACCGTATACTTCTTGAGGAGGGGGCAAAACCAACAATAGAAGCTCAACGTCGCTTGAACCCTCCAATGATGGAAGTAGTCAAGAAAGAAATCCTGAAGTTGTTGGAAGTCGGGGTGATCTATCCCATATCCGATAGCAAATGGGTGAGCCCGATTCAAGTCGTTCCAAAGAAGTCCGGAATCACGGTGGTGAAAAACGAAGATAATGACTTGGTTCCAACTAGAATTCAGACCGGTTGGAGAGTTTGCATTGACTACCGAAAGCTCAACTCTACCACCCGAAAGGACCATTTTCCCTTACCATTCATTTATCAAATGCTTGAAAGGTTGGCTAGACATACTTTTTATTGCTTCCTTGATGGTTTTTCAGGTTATAACCAGATTGTAATAGCTCCGGAAGATCAAGAAAAGACGACGTTTACTTGCCCTTTTGGCACTTTTGCGTATAGACGTATGCCATTTGGATTGTGCAATGCACCAGCCACTTTTCAACGTTGTATGGTAAGTATATTCTCAGATTATGTGGAAAGCATCATAGAAGTGTTTATGGATGATTTTAGTGTGTATGGTGATTCTTTTGACAAATGCTTAGATAAACTTGCACTTATTCTTAAACGATGCGTATAAACTAATCTTGTGCTTAATTGGGAAAAGTGTCACTTTATGGTAAATCATAGGATTGTGCTAGGCCATGTTGTATATTCTAAGGGGTTAGAAGTTGACAAGGCTAAGATAGATTTGATTCAGAACTTACAATACCCCATAACTGTGAGGGAGGTTCGCTCTTTTATTGGTCATGCAGGTTTTTATAGGAGATTCATCAAGGATTTCTCCAAGATTGCAATGCCCCTGTGTAGACTTTTTCAGAAAGATGTGGCCTTTGATTGTGACAAGGAATGCAAGGAAGCTTTTGACACCTTGAAAGAGTTGTTAACTACCGCACCAATTATCAAACCACCGGACTGGAGCAAGCCATTTGAGTTGATGTGCGATGCAAGTGATTATGCCGTTGGAGCCTTGTTGGGACAGCGAGATGGTAAAGTTCCATATGCCATTTATTATGCTTCTAGAACTCTCAACGGATCACAAATCAACTACTCCACTACTGAAAAGGAGATTTTGTCCATAGTGTTTGCATTCGAGAAGTTTAGATCTTATTTAGTGGATACAAAGGTGGTTGTTTTCTCCGACCATGCTGCACTTCGATACTTGCTAACAAAGAAGGATGCTAAGCCAAGGATCATAAGGTGGATACTCCTTCTTCAAGAGTTCAACATGCAAATCAAGGACAAGAAGGATAGTGAGAATACTGTATCAGATCATCTAAGAAGATTGGTTGTGTCCGAAGAAGCGATTCCTTTGCATGATAGCTTCCCAGATGAGCAACTCTTTGCGGTTGGTGGCATAACTCCATGGTATGATGATATTGTTAACTTCTTGGTGATGAGACAAGTACCTATTTCCATGTCTACATTCCAAAAACACAAGCTCAAGAAGATTGCCAAGCAATATATATGGGATGAACCTTATTTGTGGAAGCATTGCTCGGATCAAATGATCCGCAGGTGCGTACTTGAATCCGAGTTCCAATCAATTCTGAATTTTTGTCACTCATATGCTTGTGGTTGCCATTTCGGAGCCAAGAGGACAGCCCTCAAGGTTCTCGAAAATGGTTTTTATTGGCCTACATTGTTTAAGGATGCATATCTATTTTGCAAATCTTGTGATATGTGTCAAAGGACAGGCAACCTTGGTGCTAGAAACCAAGTGACGCAAACACCAATTCTCGCTGTTGAGATTTTTGATGTTTGGGGTATCGATTTTATGGGGCCTTTTGTGAATTCCAATGGGAAATTTTTCATACTTCTTGTTGTAGATTATGTTTCTAAGTGGGTGGAAGCTAAAGCCACTCCTACCAATGATTCTCATATTGTTTGTGAGTTTGTGAAGGAACATATATTTTCTAGGTTTGGAACACCTCGAGTGGTGATTAGTGATGGAGGTTCGCACTTCAAGAGATCCTTTCACGCTCTTTTAAATAAGTATAACATTTCTCATAAAGTTGGCACACCGTATCATCCACAAACGAGTGGTCAAGATGAAATTTCCAACCGGGAGATTAAGTCCATCTTAGAGAAGACGGTGAATGTTAAAAGGAAGGATTGGAGTTATAGACTCAATGAAGCTTTGTGGGAATATAGGACAGCTTATAAGACACCCATCGGTATGTCTCCTTTTAGGCTTGTCTATGGTAAACCTTGCCATCTTCCGGTGGAACTTGAACACAAAGCTTATTGGGCTATCAAGGTATGTAATATGGAATTAGATGCAGCTGGTGAACATAGGAAACTTCAGCTCAATGAGTTAGAAGAGATACGAAATGATGCATATGAAAGTTCACGCATTTATAAAGAAAAAACCAAGGCTTTCCATGATAAAATGATTTCCCGAAAGAGTTTTGAAGTAGGGCAGAAAGTTCTTTTATTCCATTCTCATCTTAAATTGTTTCCGGGTAAACTTAGGTCCAGATGGGTTGGACCATTTGTTGTTACTAATGTGTTTGCGCATGGTGCAGTTGAAATTACTAGTCCCAAAACAGGGATGGTTTCCAAGGTCAACGGCCATCGTTTGAAACCATACTATGAGCAGTTTGTGACGGAGAATCAGGATATGATCACATTGAGTGATCCACTCCCTCTGGAGGAGTAACTGGAGATGAACGTCGGGCTGACGACTTTAAACCAAGCGCTAAGTGGGAGGCAACCCACCGGTTTTGTATCTTTACCTTTATCTTTTTATTTTTCAGCATTTTATCTTTTATTTTTCTTTGTTTTTGCATTTCATTTGCGGAATTTCCCACCTTGAACTTTCTTTGGACGATTCAATTTTACATTGAGGACAATGTAAAGTTTAAGTGTGGTGGAGCATTTATATGTTTGTATAGTTTGTTTTAGTTGTTTTATGACTTTAGTTAAAAAAAATAATCAGAAAAATAGAAAAACCAAAAAAATTGTGCTTTTTGAACTCTGAAATTTAGAAACTTGTGCCTTTAGGATGACACTATTAGTGGATGGAACTATTGTGATTGCAGGAGTTGAGGAACCAATTAATTAAGGGGACGAACATAGCTCAGAAATCACAAATAACATGATAGTCGTTACCATATCTCGGAATATCACCATATCACATTCTATTTTTATTTTTCCATATTTATCTATTGTTCTCTAAGTGCTTTGGTGGGTCACTAAACATCGACGTGTTATTATTGCTAGGATGAAATAGAATGATTGAGTTGCTAAAAAGACTGACCAAAACGGAATAAAGAATGACACTTGGATAGCAGTATGTGTGAAACGTAGTCCCTGTCTCCGTCGCCTAAACAAGCGTGGAATGTTGGATCCAAGGCAACTATCATGTACTTGCTGACAAGAAGCATGCGCTTGGATCCAAAAGATTTAATCATGCTGTCTAAAAAAAAAAAAGTGAAAAAAAAAGAAAGTATTATATTTGGTGAATAAAGTCACTCCTGGTTCCCTTGTATATGCCAGTGAGTTGATGTAGAAATAAGTTTGTTGACCACTGGTTCCCTTGTATATGCCAGTGTGTTGACACTAGAATTGACCAGTAGCTCAATCCAATATGATGCATAGGTTCATCTTAGCGGTGACCTTCAGACAGATATGGGAAACATCGATAACTTGTGAACATTCGCCAACATCTACATCTATATTCATCTTCTTAATCTTTTCATTGTGATTGTGGTTTGTTAGTTTCCGAGTATTGTGGCTTGTTCGACTATCTAATTAGAGCTTTATTTACTTATATTTGAACTGAATTTGCGCAAGGTACCTCCTCCTGTAGTCATTTTGGATTCGTTTATTGATTTGTCACAAATAGACGGAGTTGGAAATATAGGTTTTGTAGGCAGACCTCTTGTAAACCTTCACGAGACTAAAACTCGTCCACTAGGGACACCTAGGGGTTCAAAGGCTTGTTATTTATGCTTAGAGTAACCGTATCCTCGACGAGACGGAGTTGTATGTATCTTTTAGAATTATTTTGTTTGATTTGCTCGAGGACTAGCAAAGTCTAAGTGTGGGGGAATTTGATAGGTGTCTAAAACACCTTTATATTTATCTATTGTTTATGCTTTCTCTGCTAGTTTTCTTGTAAATTATGTATCTTATGTTTGATTTTGAGTATTTAGGAACTTTGGAGTCACTTGGAACAAAAGAAGAAGAAACGGCGCAAAAATCTCATCTCATGTGCAACTGTTGTTGGAGGCAGATTATTCCTCAGTGTTTGCTTCTATTTCTTCATCTCCGTCTGAAAAGTATGTCCGCTTTAGTGATGCAAATTTTCTGTCTGAAAATCACGATAACTTTAGTGATGACTCTCATTGAAGAGAACGAGTGAATATGAGGAGTAAAAGACGGCTGTTGTTGGCAGAAGGCGTTCATTTGGAGCGAAAAGGATCAAAGAGACCAAGTCGCAGGAAAAGAATGAGATGTCAGTTCCCTGCAACTGACAGTTGAGCAAGGAAGCAGAATAACCAGTTAATTTTCTGAAACGAACAAGCCAATTGGTAACTGGTGGCCCTTTTCTGATGAGTGGTACCTACAGTCACTATGTACCCCTTATCTGGCTCACCAGGGTGGTTGTATCCACTATTTTCTTACAACACCCTAAAATTCAGAGCAAATGATTTCTCAATCATTGTTTCCCTACTCAGAGAAGAAAAGCTGCTGATGTTACTGGTGAGAGATTAGATCGAGAGATGCGAGATTCAGAGAGTTTCATGGGTTTCTTTGATGCAAGGGTTTCAAGTTTAGGCTCAAGTTGCTGCTGATAGATGGAAACTAACCAAGTTAGGGTTCTGTGAAACTTAGACTGAGATCAAGGGAAGATGGCTTGAGTAATTGGGGCTGAAATGGGTTCGCTTTAGAGCTGGTTCGCTTCAAATAAGGGATTCGATGTTGTTCATAAGTAATGGCTCCGGCAGCTATACATGAAGAGTTAGGAGCTTGGGAAGAACAAGGAAGTCAGGTTGCCTGAATTGAATAAGCTGGAGTAGTGTTCGTGTAAAATAGAGGAACAACTTTAGTTCTTCTCTGCCCATACAGGAGTTGGAGATTATGGAAGATGCATCATTGGCTGACAACAACACCACTAGGTAATGGCAAATAAACTATTTGAGTAATTGCCTGAACCAACAAGCTCAGCTGATATGGATTAAGCCTGTACAAGGGCTCTTGGTAGAATATGGTGTTACTGGGTGTGGTGTTGATGTTGGAGTGATTTGTGATACTCAGTTAGTGGGTTTGTGGTGTTGATGGAGATTGAGCTCGAGACTATTTCCGTTGGTTGCTGACATTATCATGAGCTGGTAATGATCGATAAATGAAGATTTATTATGCGCTGTAAGGGTTGAGACGTTGTGACTGTTGCCGGTGTATGAAGTCGAGAACGGAAGTGACGATGGATTTGATTTGTGGTTTTCTCGAGTTATCAGGGATGAGTTACAGCTGGAACTGCAGGGTAACTGAGTATTGCAACTGCAAATGAATTAGATGGGGAACTGAGAAATGCAGCGGGTAGCTACAAGGGTTTGAAGATGGTAGTTCTGGGACTGTTTTGGTTTGTTTGATCAGAACAAGGATTAAGAACACAGCTGGGAGTCTGAGATGTATCGCGGGAGAACTGATTGTGTGAAGGTTTGCAGTTATACTTGGCCTGCGATGGAAGAATGAATGAAGGTGTACAAGGATAACTGAGTACATTAGGATGTGTAGCTACAGATGTGCAACTGAAGTAGATGGGGTTTGCTGTTGGGTTGTGTAGTTTGATGAAATCAGAAGGTGCAGCTAAAGACAAGCTTGATGCTGTTCAGACGACAAGGCTGGTGATAGACTTCTTTTGTGAATCTTTGCTAAGAGGAAAATACGGTGATGTAAGAGGAGAGTGTGATGTTGCAGGCAAGGTTGAAATGAAATGTTAGGTTGCTGAGGGAAATGGTGAGCTGCACATGGGAATTGCAGGTGATTTGATAGAAGTGTGCTACTGTACATTATGTTGTTGGTTTAAGAAGAGGAGTTTGAGCAATTATGTAACCTCGCACTGAGATGTTGAGTGAAGGGCAGACAAGCAGTGAAGATCCGATGCAGCGTAATGGTGGAGACTCAGTTCAAGGAGATGTTGTGTTGCGATTTTGGTTGTGTGTTGCCATATTGGTAAAACTGGTGATATGTATGTGAATTACAGGGACTGGAAAAGTTGTAAACATGGAGTTGTTTTACAGGAAGATGACTGGAGTTCGTGGGGAGATAATGAAACGTTTTATGTGTTTTAATGCTTAGGATAATGGGTCAAATGCTGAGCTTAGTTTCAGCTGATCATGCTTGTATTTTTGTAGGAAATCAGTGAGGAAAGAGCTTGATTGTTACATGATTTGAACTGGGTTTGTATGGATAGTGTAATGACTTGAACCGTGGTGGTTTTAGTCGAGCTTTTTGCAGTAAACAATATAATGATCTGACTTCTTAATCGCACAATCCCTTCTTTGGTTTTCTACGAGTCCAAGGTGAGTTTAAGGGATTCAAAGAATTGGGTCTGTTTGGTTTTCAAAATCAGTTTAAGTTTGGGCTATTGATGGTTGATGAGGTTTGATCTTTGTGATGCCATTGTAATGTGGCGATAATAGCTTCAAGCTGAAGTTAAGATGAAGTATGGGTTTGTAATGCGATTATAAGTTGTTTGGTTGGTTTGTTAAAAGGAGCTGGAGTTGGTGAACTATGAGCATTGTTGTTCGAAGGTGGGTTCAAGCTGGTCGTATGGGTGTAATTCAGGCCTTGGTGGTTGTTGGTTGGGTTGCGACTTAACTAAAGTGCGGGATGGAGCTGTCGGGGAAGAAGCTACAGCAAGGGACAGAGAACTGGAGCTGTTATGCTATATCTTATGATGGGTAAAGAGCGAGATGGTTTGCGAGGTTGTGGAGTGCATTTATTCTTTGAAAAGGGAACTAAGAAGACAAGAAGGTCTGTGGTGTTTATGAGGCGTGATTAGAGGTTAAAGCGAGGATGCGATTGAAGTTGTTTTCCACAATGAAGTGATAAGACGAAATGGCATTGCAGTTGGTGGTGTTTTTGGAGATTGTTACCAGTGGTGCTTGTGTTAGTTGAACTTGCTGCAGAATCTTCTTTGGGAAGAATGTCTGGTCAACATTATGCAAGCCTGTGCAATGATTTGGCCTAAATCAGTCGTCCGATTCGGATCACTGAATCGGTTCTAACTTAGCCTCGGATTTTGACTCAGTTGACTAACAGGGGACCGTTAGGTCAACGGTTAATGTTAACGGAATCTGACGGAATATTCCTTCGACGACAATGATTTTCATGTGACCGACAGCGACTTTCCGGCCTATTTCCGGCAAAATACCCAGTTTTCCGGCGAATATTGTTTGGAAATATTTTCTACATGGGTTCCTCCTGTGTGGGCTTGGTGAACACTTTGGATATGGGCTTTTGAGACTTGACCTAGTTTTGGAAGGAGAAAAAGGCTACAAAAAGGGAAATTTCTACACTTCTAAATATTACGTATTCTTCTTGGAGTTTTGCAGAGAGCCGCAACTAGGGTTTGCTTTCATTTTATATTCATCTTCTTTACTTTATTTCATTTAATATATTTGATGATGAACTCCAATATTATGAGTAACTAAAACTCTTCTAGATTAAGGGCGATTTCGAAGCCCGAAATATGAATATATAATTGATGAAATAACTTGTTCTCTTGCATTTATTTATGTTATTGATTGATTTCTACCATGCTAATATTGTTTATGGATTATTTGTTAAGGATTTAAGTTCGAAATTGAATCATTAATTCTTAATCTTATTGCTAGTTTAGATTTTCTTCGACCCGTAATAGTCTAGAGAAGATAAACACAAGTAGCAATATATGAGTACTGATGATGGGACTTTGTTAAGTACCCATATGTAGAAATCAACACTAGTAGGTGATTTATGTTTTTGAGTTCATCACTAGGAGCAACCTTATCTCAAAAAACTTAGAGCACTTGTTTAAGTCAAACCTAGTAAGCGTACCTCTAGGAAACTTGGCAAGTAGGAACAGGTAGTCGAGCGCTTCCGTATCCGGTGAGCTAGGAGATAATAACAGAATAGTTGAGCGTACTAATTATTCTAGGGTTGTTAGTAACAAGATAATGCAAAGAACTTGGCTATATATCAATTTGGTTTATATTCCGTGGTCTAGAATGAACCTTTAATCAATTACATCTCATATTTGAATACAATTTACAATTTTCAGAATTTCTACAACAAAATCATCTTTGCATAACAACTTAGACTTCATACCTCCCTTGGGACGATCCTGCTTACATTATACTACTTGCTAGTGTAAGAGAAGTAGAGAAATTTATTTTTGCGAGTTCGACACCTCGTCAGTAGTTGTGAACAATCTTCTTAGGGTATATTAATTAGATACCCTTAGTTTTCACACCCAACAAATATACCCTTATACAACAATAAATATACCCCTATTATTTAAAAACCTCATCCATATAAAAATAGATTACCTTAATACCATCATTTATATAATATTATTTTTATTTCAAAATACAATTTTTTTTTTCTTTATCAACTTCACCGCCATCATTCCACAGACACCATTCCACCACCAAAAACACCGCCACCACTCCACCACCGTCAGCACTACGCCGGCACCATAATTCCGCCGCCGCCACCACCACCACCACCATCGCCGCCGCCACCACCGCCGCCACCACCGCCAAATTTTGGTATCAACAACTAAAGTTGATCCAAAATTAAAAGTTCAAAAATAACTTTACAAGTACATATTCAAGTTTTTGTGTATCAAGTAAGGAAGTTGATCCCAATGAATGGAGTCAACAACCAAAGTTGATCCTAAAAGTCTGGTATCAACAACCAAAGTTGATCAACTTTCTTTGTTTAAAAATAACTTAAAATACTCCCAAATGTTTTTTGGTTCAACAATGGAAGTTGATCCCAGTGAATGGGGTCAACAACCAAAGTTGATCCCAAAATTTGGTGTCAACAACCAAAGTTGATCCCAAAATCTGGTGTCAACAACCAAAGTTAATCAATTTCCTTTGTTGACATAATAAGTGAAAAAATACTCCACCTATTTTGTGTCAACAATGGAAGTTGATCCCAGTGAATGGGGTCAACAACTAAAGTTGATCCCAAAATATGGTGTCAACAACTATAGTTGATCCCAAAAATTGATGTACTAAAATTATGAACCCGAGTGAATCGAACACGCATCTTATGACGTGGAGTCAGGTGTGTTCCCATTACACCACAAGTTCGTCAAAAAATAACAAGCTCAATGTTTCTGCAATTCAACTCACATTATTCAAGCAAATGAAATTGTTAAATCATACATGTAGTTATGGTTTGAAAACTAAAACTTGGAATCAACAAATCATATAGATATGGAGTCACGCACCTTTGAGATATCCCATACATCTTTTCTCCAACCCATTTTTGCGTTCCCTGCTCAACTGCAAACCACCAACAACATCAATCTCTATTCAAACTCCTACTGCTAACTCAATTTTATTATCTCAGCACCACCAGTTTACAGCTTCAACTCCATTTCCTGCAATACCGGACCACCAGTGCTAGTTGCAATATAAAACTTAACATCAATAACTACCATAACCATTTCAGTTTCACTGTAACATCCTTCAATATGTTTTGTTGCTTCTTGACCCCAACAATATGTTTTGTAGAAGCAACTCATAAACAACTGCAATCAGCTACCAGCTGCAGCTGCGTCAACATATCCATCATCTTCTCAGCAGACTACTATCACCAATTCCTTACATGCAACAGTCTTTCTTGCTCTACTTGAATTCCAAAAACCTCCATGCTCAACTCATCTGAAATCAACCAACACCAAGCAAACACCACTCCCTTCTGTTTCAGACATCAACAAATAACTACCTCATTCTTCCAAAACTACCAACTCCTTCAGTCAAACTCAGAGCAGCTTCAGAACCATGGTAACATCACATCCATCAGTTCACAGCTCAACCTCCAACACCATAACCTCAAATTCAGCTCACCTGCAATACCAACAGTAGCATCAATTTCTTTGCTCTGTAAATGCAATCAGAAAATTCGAGTATAACCCTAATAATCAATTCCAGTAACAAGCCAATTCATTATCAACACCAAATCAAAAGATGAATTTTCAGAATATAATAAAATCACTAACAAGCAAAATAATTATCAAAAACAAATCAAATAAAAAATTGAAAGAAAACCAACAGAAATCATCACCAGTGAAGATTTGAAAAAAATAATCAGATAGATATTATTGAAGATTAGATTGAGACTGGTTGAATCGATATCAAAATCACAAAAAATGTAAACTAGTTTCCAGATCTGAAACTAGAATTGATTCTTCAGGTAGATTGTTCTTATCGATTTCATACTGAAACGGTGGTGATAGCAGTGGTGGTGGCGATTGATGAAAGATAATTTCCAGATCTGAAATTGAATATTTTATTTATTTTCCATTGTATTCTCCATCCGTAGTGGTGGTAGGTTGTTATGGTGGTGGTGGTGGCAGTGGCACTGGTGTTGGTGTTGGTTGTGATGGCGACGGAGACGATGGTGGTAGCGATGGAGACGAAGGTGTTATGGGTTTCGATAATGTTTTCTCTTTTCTCTGAATATATTTGAAGAGACAAAACCGAAAATTAAAGGAGGAAGAGTAAATATGGAAAGAAAAAATAATATTAATGGACTCCTAATGGGCCTTTAATTGGAGAGGAGTATTTTTATTATCTAATAAAGATATTTGTGAAACCCTTGAAAATTAAGGAAATTATATAATCACCACATCTTCTTATGCGTAAGCATGTTTGGAATGTCTACTTCGCACCAATGGAGTTTGTAGTTGTGAACAATCTTCTTATGCATAAGAATGTTTGGAATGTCTACTTCGCAACAAAAGAGTCCGTGCCCTTGCGAGGATAGTTTCGTCATATCAGTCTCATGGATAATGTATAGCTTTGAATGGACAGTAGTAAAATACTAGCTTTCAAACTTAGAAATGTTTCATCTTCTAGAGTTGTTTTTTCATTGATCAGCATTTGTATCGGAGAAGAAATGTCAATTGCGGTTCTACAACCATCAAATAAAACCCTGCTTTTCTCTCAATATCTTCTTCCCACTACAGGATTTATTTCATCAAGAAAGCACAATTGGGTGGTAAAATTATCTAACAAATCTCCACTTCCAGGTTCCTACAACAGGATTTGCTCCTCCAAATCCCCGAATTCATCCACCGAAAGTAGCTCCCAAGAGGTAATTTCCTTTCTCTCTGTATTTCTCTGAATTATTCGGCTGAGTTGATTTTAATTTAAAATCAAAATGATCATATCATGCAGGACTCAAAGAGGTTCCCTTGGAAAGTTCATCTTGAAGAATGGAATGTTGTTCCATGGGACTGGAAGATTGTTTTGTATGTCATGACACCATATTTGATGAGGTATTCTTAGAAATGTGTATGCAATTCTTTAAAGATTGTTTTTCCCACCAATAGAACACCTAAAACAATAAAGATCTTAAAGATTTGTTTAAATATTAAACATGCGAAGATACGTTTTCTTCTCTCTTTTTTAAGCCATATAGTAACATGTAAAGATTCAAAAGAACCCTTTCCTGACTCTATATAAACTTCAACCTCAGTAGCACTCTCCTTCATATAGCCTATACTAACTCAATCTCTCGAAAATATAGTGGTTGTGTTTAACAATGGCTCACAAATTATCTACACATGCTCTAGAATTTTCTCTACTCATAACAATTTTTCTTCAAGTACTACTTGTCAAAACAGCAAGCAGTAGCGAAGTTGGATTCAGTGTTGATTTGATCCACCGTGAATCGCCTCGTTCTCCATTCTACAACCCCTTGGAAACCAATTCAGATCGATTAAGAAGCGTAATCCATCGATCCGTTTCTCGTGTCAATCGTTTCGCTTTCACTAACAACTTAATAAACAACATTCAGTCTCCAGTCATCCCAAATAGTGGTGACTATCTCATGAAACTCTCTATTGGTTCTCCACCTATTGACATACTTGCCATCGTAGATACAGGTAGTGATCTTACATGGATACAATGTAAACCCTGCGAAAGTTGTTTCAACCAAAGTTCACCTTTATTTGATCCAGAACAATCTTCAACTTTTAGAGACGTAGCTTGTGGTTCAAACTCCTGTGATCAATTATTAGGCAATGGTAGATGTGATGCTAATAATACTAATTGTGAGTACTCATACTATTATGGTGATCTATCTCATTCAAGTGGACTTCTTGCAGTTGATAAGTTCACATTTGATTCAACTAGCGGTAGCCAGTTCACCGCTGTTTCAAACATGGTATTTGGCTGCGGGCACCATAACAGAGGTTCATTTAGTGATCATGAGTCTGGAATAGTTGGCTTAGGAGGTGGACCTTTATCACTTGTTTCTCAACTAGGTTCAGAAACTGATGGGAAATTTTCTTACTGTTTACTGCCCATGTTTGAAAACAGCACTAGCAAATTGAATTTTGGAAGTCTATCTATAGTTTCTAATCAGGGTGTTGTTTCTACTCCTCTAATTTCTAAAAATCCCTTGACGTACTATTACTTAACGCTAGAGGGCATTAGTGTTGGTAACACAAGAATTGAAAATAAACCAACTGATTTTAGTATTGATGCTGGGAGTGAAGGTAATATTATTATCGATTCAGGAACAACATTAACGCTATTGAATGAGGATTTATACGATGAATTGGAATCCGTGGTGAAAGCAGCTATCAACGTTGATACCACTGATGACCCAAATGATATTTTGAGCCTGTGTTACAACAATACCTCTAGTATCCAAGTACCCGAAATGATATTCCATTTTACGAATGCAGATCTTCATCTCAGTAGATTAAATACGTTTATACAGACACCATATGCTAGTTTGATTTGTTTGGCTATGATGCCTAGTCAAACGGCCATTTTCGGTAACTATGCTCAAGTAAATTTCCAGATCGAGTATGACACCGTGGGAAAGAAGGTCTCTTTTGCTCCAAAAGATTGCACCAAACTCTAGATAGAGACATAGAGAGAGCAAAACATGTAAATGTTGATTCAATGAAAAATTAAAGTTATAATATGTATTCAAATTCACTTGAGGATTACTGAAACCATTTCTCATAATATTCTGTCAGTATTCTTTTTACAGGAATTGTTGAATCAAAAGGAAATTCACAAAATGCAATTCAAACGTCGATTCATAATACAGATGAAGAAGCATTGAAATTTTTAGTCGATCAATTGTACGTACAATATTGTTATACTTTTCATTTCCTCTGTTGGCTGATTTTTATGAATTCTACCTCAGCCCCATTTTTTTGTTAAATATTTTGCATTTTTCCTTCTGTAGACTGAAGACTGTAGTTAAGCTGTCGATACTGTTTGTATTTGTCAATCCTTATCAACCATTTCCCGAAGATGTTTTCTCCTACAGTATGTATGTTACATTGTTTTCTTCCATTCCTTGATTTTGACATAGCTACTGAAATTGATGTTTTTTAATTGATTTTGGCATAGACAGTTTACAATAGACTTACCATGATTTGGCGGTGATTTGGATACAACACTTTTTGGCTTTTGACAGGATGGAACCAACCATTCAACCTTAAGAACGGGTGGGTCTTATGGGGTTTTGGAGGTCTAATAGCTGCATCAAGTTGTGTTTTTCTCATTAAAGGTTTCACCTCTGGTTTAAATGTTAGCCAGGTTCAAAATGAGGTATCCAAAATAAATAAACTGTAAACTTGATTATGAATTTGTTCAAAATGGGTAATATAAAGCTCTGCATATTATAGCTTTTGATCTATCCATCTCTTGCACATAGGCAGAAGCTTTGCTACGGTTGTCCCCGCTTATTGGTGCATCGAAAATCAGGTGATTTCCTTAACTATTTACTTTGGAACTTTATTCAAATCTTCAGGCAAAAATTCTTTACTATGGGTATCCGATTGTGAAGTATTTCCTTAACTATCCGAATACCATAATGCAAACTACATTCTCTCTTCACAGTAATGTTTGCCTTTTGGCTGTGCTTGGAATTTTAACACCCATTTGTGAAGAAACAATTTATCGCGGTTTTCTGCTAACTTCACTTTCAAAATGGTATGTTTCTGCCCATGGTTGTTGTACTCTCCCTGTCTCTCACTTTAAAGCTTCTTGAGGAAGAGCATTGATTCTAACTAACATACAAATTCAACAGGTTGCCAGTAAATGTATCAGTGTTTTTAAGTTCAGTTGTATTTACTTTAGCCCATCAGTCTCCTGGGAAATCTACCGAGATTTTCATATTTGGTATGATTCTTTCTTGTATTTGAAGCTAGTCATACCAATATTCATGAGAAGCTTAAAATATTTTGAAGAATTTTTTGTATGAAATTGTTAGGTTTAGCACTGGGATTTGTATATGCTCGAACGCGGAACCTTCTTGCTCCGATTACAATGCATGCTTGTTGGAACTTGGCTGTTGTTCTGATACTGATTTATTTTAAAGTAAGTTTGGGATGTACAAGTGATTTTGTTGAAATCGGTTGAATTTCTTCTCATTACTGTTGAAAGATCATGGGTATTTCTCTGCAGGCGCAAGGTGACGATATCCTCAACCATGTCAGCTAATAAGCCTAATATTCACAAGATGGTTACAGAGTTTTCTTCATCCATTGTCAGAATTTATTCATGATTGGAGAGGCGAGGTGATACTGCCTTAGTGGAAGGAAGATAGAGTAAAAGGCTGGAGTTTGTAGTACACCCACCCAATTTAACTTCTATTTCATTTATATGTTTCAATCCACGCAACTGTTTTATTGCGAAATTGCAAATTTGCTATTAGCTGCTTCATTCCAATCACTGTTTGTAACTTTATATTATGCTGCTCAGCAATCACTAGTTTGGATATAAATCCTGCTTCCGCTGCCATGGGACTTGTGATGCGTTTGGTTTGGAAATTGTAACTCCGAAGGATTTGTATCCCATGGAATTATGGGTTCGAGGAATCATGTAAAAGAGGAGGATCCCTTTACACTCCTATAACCACAAAATCTCACACTACTTTCTTAATAAAATTTTAAAAGTACGGTAAGGGGCGGAGCCATGAACTTTATTAAGGGGAAGCAAAATATTTCTATGGGTGCAAGATGTTAAGCACTCAAACTTAAGGTTCATGTTTCTTATTTCAATGTTGTATTCATCTCCAACACTAGGAGGTATTTATAGCAAATCAAAGTAAATTAATTACAAAATAATTGAGTGTAATTGAGTGGTGTTGAGCGGAGTAGGAGTAGTGGTGTTGAGTGGAGTAATTGAGTGGTGTTGAGTGGAGTAATTGAGTGGTGTTAGTAGTGGTGTTTAGTGGAGTAGGAGTAGTGGTGTTGAGTGGAATAGGTAAGTGAAGTGGGTGTAAGTGGAGATTCAACACTCTCCCTCAAGGTGGTGCATATATGTCACAGATGCCTAACTTGACAAGTGAATCGTTAAATATATTATTTGATACGGCCTTAGTCAGAATATCTGCCAGCTATTGTGTTGTTCGGACATATGGTACTTCAATAATGTTTTCTTCGAGTTTCTCATAAATGAAGTTCCTATCAATTTCCACGTGCTTTGTTCGATCATGTTGCACTGGATTTTCTCGCAATTTTGATTCTTGATGGTTATCACAAAACAACTTCATAGGTTTTTCAACGGGGAAACCGAGCTCCTCCATAAGCCTCTTTAACCATAACAATTCACAAATGGCTTTCACCATTGCTCAGATTCGCTTGACCTTTGGATAAGGATACAACTGTTGTTTCTTAGACTTCCATGTCACTAAATTTCCTCCAACAAAGGTAACATAACCATATGTTGATCTTCTCTGTCACCTTTACCTCCCGATCGAGTCAGTGTAACTGATACATCAAGATGTCCATGTTTTGAAAACATCAAACCTCTGCCTGGTGCAGACTTCAAATATCTTAGTATCCTGATGACTGCATCCATGTGTTGCTGACCCGGATTATGCATAAATCTGCTTACAACACTTACAACATAAGCAATATCTGGCCTTGTATGAGAAAGATAAATCAAGCGACCAACTAACATTTGATATTGGCCTTTATCTGTTGGTATTTGATCGGAACATTCTTCTAGACCATGGTTCTGTTCCATAGGAGATCCATTTGGCTCACAACCCAGCATACCGGTTTCCTTCAACAAGTCAATCACATATTTTCGCTGAGACAAGAAAATTCCCTTATCAGATCGTAAAACTTCAATGCAAAGAAAGTATTTAAGTCCACCTAGATCCTTCATATCAAACTCAGAATACAAACAAGTCTTCAGATTACTCATCTCTTCAGGGTCATTTCCTGTTACCACCATATCATCCACATAGATAATAAGCGCGGTTAACTTTTCACCAACTCTTTTTAGGAACAAGGTATGATCATCGTTACTCTGTGTATACCCAAATTTCTTCATTGCTAGACGAAATCTCCCAAACCAAGCTCTGGGAGATTGCTTCAAACCATATAAGGCCTTCTTTAGCTTACAAACCATGTTAGCATCGTTCGGAGCATTATAACTTGGAGGTAATGACATGTAGATTTCTTCTTTTAAATCACCATGTAAAAATGCATTTTTTACATCATATTGTTGCAGGGGCCATCCTAGATTTGCTGCCAAAGACAACAATACTCGAATAATATTGATTTTTGCAACATGGGCAAAGGTCTCTTGATAATCAATACCATAAACCTGGGTAAACCCTTTAGCCACACGTCTTGATTTTCACCTGTCAATAGATCCATCAGGATTATGCTTGATAGCATATACCCACCTGCAGCCAACTGGTTTCTTTCCTTCTGGTAACAATACTATTTCCCACGTATGATTTTCTTCCAGCGCCACCATCTCCTTTCTCATGGAATCAGCCCATTTTGGATCTCGTAATGCTTCTTGTACATTTCTGGGAATAATCACATCGTCCATATGATTGACAAACGCCTTTCCCTATTTTGATAATCTATGAGTTGACACGTAATTAGCAATAGGGTATTTCACCTTCCTTATTGCTTCAGGTGAAAAGCGATCTGGTGGAACTCCACGATTACTCCTTGGTGGCAATTGGTACCTGTCGGTGTCAGGTAGTTCACAAGTATCATTAGTATTAATCGAACAATCTATGCTTACCTCAGGGACATCGGCACCGGCTGGAGGACAATTAGATGTAGGTACTGTTGATGAAGATAGAGATGGAGCTTCAATAGCAGGGGTGTCAATTTCTTCAGAAACAGGAATATCGAACTCTTGAACCGGCTCCATGACTTGTATATCATCAATTCTTGAACTACTGACAGTTGGATGTGTACTCAAGCTTGTTTCATTTGCTGTCATATTTATTTCACTATTAATAGGAAACAAATCCATCCAATTCAACTCTTCAATAACACTCTCTCCCAGAAGAGGAGAATTAGATACATCGGACGAGTAAAACATTTCGTTCTCAGAAAAGGTGACATCCATAGTAACATAAAATTTATGACTTTGAGGATGATAACACCTGTAACCCTTCTGAAATGGATGATAACCAACAAAAACACATTTGATAGCACAAGGATCTAGATTTGTACGTAGATGTTTCTGCAGATGTACAAAAACAACACAACCGAATACCCGTGGAGGAAGATTAAGATGAGAAGGTATTGTTACAAACGAAGCCAATTTGTCTAACGGTGTCTGAAATTTTAAAACACTTGTTGGTACTCGATTGAGAAGATATACTGCATTAGTAATGGATTCTTCCCAGAATTTTGGCTTTATATTTGACCCAATCAAGCATGCCCTCGTAATTTCAAGTAACTGGTGATTTTTTTTTCCGCCACACCATTTTTTTGTGGCGTAGACGGGCAACTAGTTTCATGAATAATTCCATGTTCTCTAAAGTATCCTTGTAATACTTCATTAACATACTCACCACCATTATCAGAACGAAGGACCTTTAAGTTAGCAGAAAATTGAGTCTGAATCATTTTATGAAATGCGCGAAAACGATCAGCCACATCACTTTTATTTTTCATTAAATAGAGCCAAGTCATACGAGTACAATCATCGATGAAGATAACAAACCACCGAAATCCAGAAGTACTGGTAATACGAGAAGGTCCCCAGACATCAGAATGAACCAAATCGAATATCTTCTACTGAAACTATCCGGGTAAGTAGTATGATGACTCTTCGCAAGAATGCAAGTATCACATTTAAAGTCCGACAGTTTGTAAGACTTAAACAAATCAGGAAACAAGTGCTCCAAATATCCAAAAGAAGCATGTCCTAACCTTCGGTGCCATAGTAATATCTGATTTTTAGACGCAAAAGAAGATCTAGTAACTGAAAGAGATCTCCCTTCACAAACATCGTCGATGTAATATAAACCATCTCTCTTAGTACCTCTCCCAATTATCTCTCCGTTGCCGAGATCCTGAAGAAGATAGAAAGTGGGATAGATTAGTACTAAACAATTTAACTGTGTGGTTACTTGTGATGCGGACAAGAGATTATTTGAAAGAGAAGGAACCAATAATATGTGTTCTAAGGACAAGGAAGGTGTTAAATCAACTCTCCTAGCTCCGGTAACTGGAAACGGTACACCATTGGCATTGGATATAGTTGTATATGTAGGTAGGCACGGATCTTTCAAAATAGAGGCATCGAACATCATATGACTCGTAGCACCAGAATCGAGAATCCATCCATGATTTTTTTTCAGAATTAGTAGCAAGTAAAGAGACATCAACCTTACTTGATTGCTGGAAGAAGTTCGGGTTCACCAAAGAATGAGAATAATTAACAGATGAAGTATCATTTGTTTTTGTCACCACATAAGTACTTTTGTATGCTCTTTTTTGATTAATCTTTATTTGAGTTTTGTAGGTGTCCCACCAATCGGGATACCCAATTTTCTTGAAACATTTCTCCACGAAATATGAATGGCTTCCACACTAAACACAACGTCTAACGGAAGACATTATCACGATTAAAGAAGAAATTATATGAAGTATGAATACAGTTCGCAAGCAGTTTGCGATATTTTTTTTTAAGAACAAATGAAACTGATTGTGTACACAACTGTTTATGGGGGTGGGGGAGTGGGGGCGAAAAACAAACCGGCTAGATACTAGCTAGCAACTAAAAATTATATAAGTAATCGAATAGGGGGAATAAGTCCTATAAGGGTAAAAACGGTAAGAGTTCAAATTCAAATCAAGTTTTCTCTCTTGCATAGAGAAATTAAGTTTGACAAATCAACCAAATTAAGTTTGAAAAAAAAAAAAAAACAACAACAGTACAACTTACTTAGTCCAAGATAAATGGATTAACAAGATTAAGTAGGATTTGAAAAGGACAATCATAAACTCAGCATAACAAGTTTATCATAAAATCGGTAGTACAACTTACTTGTTTCAATAAGTGTATAAAGAAAGACAAGAACCTTAAGCCAGCGGAAGAAGTATCAATCGAAGTAATGAAGCACTCACTACTAAGAAGCAGTCAACTCACCATGGAGCTCTGATACCATGTTAAGAACTCAAACTTAAGGCTCATGTTTCTTATTTCAATGTTGTATTCATCTCCAAAACTAGGAGGTATTTATAGCAAATCAAAGTAAAGTAATTACAAAATAATTGAGTGGTGTTGAGTGGAGTAGGAGTAGTGGTGTTGAGTGGAGTAATTGAGTGGTGTTAGTAGTGGTGTTTAGTGGAGTAGGAGTAGTGGTGTTGAGTGGAATAGGTAAGTGGAATAGGTAAGTGAAGTGGGTGTAAGTGGAGATTCAACACAAGATAGCAAAAATAGGCTCAGGGTTCCAAAATCTCAAAAATAAATAAATTACGAATTTAGGCTTGATATCCGGTTTGGCTGGGCCTTGCTTTTAACTGCCTCCGCCGTAAATGTTTTGGAAGTGATGCGCAGAAAGATAGTATATTAGAATACGGGCATCCAACTCAAAACTAATTGGCAATGAGTGGAGAGGCCCATAGGATTATAAACCGCAGGATCTTAGAAACCCATACAATGTGGGACTAATAGTCTCAACACGCCCCTCATGTGTAGCCTCGTTGGGTCTAACACGTGGACAATTAAATCGGGTGACGCGGAGCAAAGGCGCGGTCACTGACTCGTCGCAAATAGCCTGCTCTGATACCATATTAGAATACGGGCATCCAACTCAAAACCAATTGGCAATGAGTGGAGAGGCCCATAGGATTATAAACCGCAGGATCTTAGAAACCCATACAATGTGGGACTAATAGTCTCAACATAGTAAACTTTTATAAACCGATTTTGTTTGTTGTTTCAGAATTAATTGTTTGCCACCCGTCCATTATGACAATAACAGAGATGATTAAAGAGCATCAAACATAGGGAGCCTCCGAATAATCATCTTCTAATCTCAATAAATCAAGCCATGTAATCCCATCTCTAGAAACAATAGCCACGGACACCATAAATTGGTATTTTGTATCTGAAGATGAACGATACATAAGAAGTTTATGACCATTAATTTTGCTTGATCAAAACAATCCAATTGAATCAATAAGATATAGCTAATTAAATTTTCATTAAAAATGAAGTTGTTCAGGTTTTGACCATCATTCAATAGATATCCAAAACTGGCGATAGTGATACTCATTTTTCATATCGTTTTGACCATCATTCAATAACTTGTCAAGCAGCTCAATGTATACTATATTCACTTAGGTATGCTCATTTTGTGGCAGGGTACACCTTTTGCAGACATTTGTGAGCTTACAGATGTTCCTGAGGCCTGAGAACTATTGTTCGTTTGGATGACATATGTCGTGAGTTTAACGTGATAAAAGAATCTACAAATTTCTTGCAAAGATTAGTGGAATGATTTTGAGCTATTGCTTGCAACTAAAAATAGTTTTTTAAAAAGCTTGTCTAATGGAGGAGATCGTGATGCAAATCCTTCTTCAAACCAAAAACTTGGTTGGCAGAAAATTTAGAACTGCTTCGATGAAAAACGCAAGAAAGTAACATCAACAACCTAGAGTATCTCGCATAATATTCGAAATCTAGGATAAGTTTTTGTAGGGTGGAGTTGTTTTGTAAAGCTTTCTGGTGCCCCGTTAATGGAAATCATACACCGACAGTTGGCAAGTATGTCAGTCTGCTCACAAGGAACAGCAGCTTAATAACTTTCCAACATCAAAGGCAGCAACAAGTATCTTGAATGATAATAAAGGCCAGAAATATCAAGAGAAGAATATGTATGGCAAGGCCGTCTTATACATTTGGGGTATTTTAGGCGAACAATTTTTTTGGGGTTTTTTTGTGAGTTCAAAAATCAGGGGAAAGCTAGATATTTAAATTATAGGAAGCTTAACATGACAACTTGGATTAGGCAGTGCGGCCGAAGGCCGCCAAAAAAAAATCGGCATTTTTTGGGGTTAGATTTTGGGTTTTTAGCTTGTAATTTGGTATAAAAGTACCCTAAAATGGGTTGTTGGTTTCAAAAATTGAAACTTTAGTGACGCTTATAGCTGTTATTAAAGATTTAGCAACAACTATAACTATAAACAACTATCCGTAATTTAAATAATTGTGATAAAACAATTTAGTAACACTTATAAATGTCACATATTGATAATAATAAAATGAAAAAACAAAATTGGGCCCCAAATAATTTGGGGCTCTAGGCAGCTGCCTAGACTGCCTTGCCCTTAAGCCGGCCCTGATGTATGGTGCCAAATCTTGGTTATCTCATCCTAGATAACAAGGCCAGAATGCTGCACTCTTGCAAGAAACAGTAAATCAATAAACCCCAGCTGAAAATAAAATAAAATACCACCTTTTCGTTTCAACACCTATTACAGACATTCTACTAATACCTGAAAACGTGATAAATAAACACAGCCTTGGTATCTTTTACAAGTAACAAGATAACTTAACAAATAAATCACTTCTTAGAGTAAGATCGTCGATAAATAGACACAAGGAACCGAGAATTTGTTCCCTGCTTTTAAGGATACTAAACAACAATGTCAACCATTTCAATATAACACTTATACTTGTCCTTACTTTCTGTAGCCTTCAACTTTTCCTACACACTTTATTCTACCTTTGACTACACCAACTTTTTGCTTTTTTCTACATTCGACTGCACCAGCATTTCAAGTTCTATTGCCTTCAAGTGTGCCAACCTATTCCTTTCATCCTAGTTCAACTGCAACCCAAATAATTTGTGTCAACAGGCAGGCAGTAGTTATTAGACAAAGGCAGTCTCACAACAGATTTAACACAATCACAAGGTTTAGTATAAAGGGAAAATTAAAAAAGTGCCCATGTGGGGAAATGCATTTAAGAAAATGCCTACGTTTTTGTCAATATTTATTTAATGCCCACGCCGTTATGATTTCCGTCCGGCCCCACCAATTTGGTAAAATCTTGTTGACTTTGTCAATTTTTCATCACACGAGATGAGAAATTGGTGGGCGTAATTACTAATATACCCACTGGCATATAAATGATGAAGTAAATCTCAGACCGTCCATGCATTGGCTTAATCGACGGCTAATGTTTCAAATATCTGTTACCGTCCACGCATTTTGTTAATGGATGGCTCAAGATTAAAATCACCAGAAGGTTACACGTGTTTGAGAAGTGAAAAATAACAAAATTGTGGTTAGGGTTTCATCCTTTCTTTATTTCTCTTCACCTTCGTTTTTCTCCGCCGTTCTCTTTGAAGAAACTCTGTCTCTGTAAAAAATCAAAAACTTTGTCTCAGAAAAATCAAAGCTTTGTTCTTCCCTGAATGATAGATAAGAGTTTATGATTAAACATCTCTTCCCTGGAGATGAAGAAAAAAAAGGAGAAGCACAAATGTACGCAGCCGTAAGAAATTTCTAACCCTAACTTTATTTTTCTTGTTTTATCTGTTTGTTTTCTTTCTTTAGATTTCTTTCTTGTTTTTATTTGTTTGAAAAGGGAATCAAATCTATGATGGGTACTTGTTTTCATTTATATATATATATATATATATATTTTTTTTTTTTGTTTAAAAACAAAATCAATAATCCTGAAGAAAAAATATTGATTATCTGATTTAGTTTTTTATATATTTTGTCAATTTATGTGTTATTAAGGTTTGAATTTGACTAATTTATATAAATAGGATTTAAATTTGGGTATTTGATTTTATTAGGGTTTCAATTAGTTGATTTTTGTGGTTTAATTTGGGTATTTGCATATGTTTAGTGTTTAAATTTGTTGATTTCTGTAATTGGTGTTTGGTGTTTGCTGTAATTGCAATTTCAATTTCAATTAAACTAATTTTTTTGCATATTTTTGTTTTGTTACAGGGGATTTATCTATTATCCATATAGAAACATTAGTGTGTATGTTCATAGTAGTAAGTTAACATTGGATTCCCTCACATGGACAAAGATAGAACAGATTTGAAGATGTTGGATAATATGTTGCATCAAGGTTAGGTCTGGCTGAAGAAGAAATAGCGTACTTATATTACACACCTGATGATCCATGTTTGCTAGTATGTTTGGTAACAAATGATGATTTCATTAAGTTTTGGGATAGTTGTGTAGATGATGGTAAAGATTTTATACATTTTGTGATGACTACATCTAATTCTAAATTGGGAGATGATGACTTCTTGGATGCTGCAATGGAACATCCAGTGATAACAATTGATGATAAGACACCTAAGAAGGATGAGACACCAAAGAAGATTTGGAAGATGAATAAGAAGCCAGTTTCAAAGGAAAAGCCAAAGCCACCTAGGAGGTCACCAAGGTTTCAAGCCTCTTATAAAGTGCAAAACTCAGATCAACAAGGACCATCAAGGAAATTATGTTTTGTGGATTTGTTGAATGAAGTGGAGAATATGTCATGTTTGAGTGAAGCTAGTATAGTAGGAAGTAATACAACACAAGCTAACAGTCAACCTAGTCAAGAGAAGTTTAATCATGATTACTGGGTTAATATTACACAAGGAAGTACTTATTATAATACAACACAAGGTAGTACTGTGGAGAATGATGCAACTCTATCTGAAGATGAGGATAATGTGCAGATAGAGAACACTGATTTAGATGAGTGTAACCCAGTTGAAGATCCAAATGCTCCTTTAATATTTGATAGCGATGAAGACAATGAGATTGATTATGATGGATATGTAAAGTCATATAAAGTCTCAGATTACAATGAGGAATCAAGTAGCAGTGAAGGTATGAAAAGTAGTAGGTGCTTTTACTAGTAGTACAAATTGTTACTTTTTTATGTATTATAACTTTAATGTATCATAAATTTAATGCTTGTAACTTGCAGATGAAGATGGTAGTGGTACTGAAGTTGAAGATAAAGATGGTGGTGGTGTTGAAGTTGAAGTTAAAGATGGTGGTGGTCCTCAAGTATATTTTGGTAAAGCTGGTGGGAAACTAGGTTGGTACAATAGATTCCAACCAGATATCAACACCATTGGTGATGATGATCCATATCTATTCCCTGAAGAAGATGAAATACCACAAGTGGACCCTGATAAAATTTTGGTAAAACATGCCTTTCATAACAAGAAACAATTTAAAAAGCATCTTAAAAGATTTTGTGTCAAAAAAAAATTGGCAATTCAAATGTAAGAAGAGTTGTTCTAAGCAAGTTAGGGCTCATTGTAGGTTTAAAGATGAATATGATTGTAAGTGGTGTGTATATGCTAGTAGAGTTGAAAATGAGTCCACTTTTGTTGTTAGAAGTGTAAACTTGGAACACACATGTGTAGTGGATAAAAAAAAGGTTTTAATATAGGTCTGCTGACCTTGAAATTGTAAAAGATGTTGTAATTGAAAAGTTGAGACAAAGTTCCGGGTCTTTCATACCAAAGACAGGGAATATTCTAGAAGACTTTACAATTACTCATAACATAAATATTCCCTACATTTGTGCATGGAAAGCTATGAATCTTGTTTTAGAAGAATTTTTTGGAGACTATGAAGAAAGTTATGCTGAAGTTCCTAAGTTATGTTCAATGGTGGCCAAGACTAACCCAGGATCTATTGCCAAGTTTACATATGGAAGAAAAGGTAGATTCACAAGATATTTTAGTTTTATGTTCTTTGTTATGTATTATTACATTTGTTTTAGGAATGGAAAATAACTGATGTTGAACCTGCTTATGCAGATTTCAAGTTTTATATCATGACAATATCATTTTGCTGCTCCAATGAAAGCCTTTCAGGAGTCTTGCAGAGGTTTTGTAAGACTTGATGCATGCTATCTAACTGGAAAGTGGGGTGGTGTCTTAATGGATGCAACAACACTTGATGGTGAGAATATATTAGTGCCTTTAGGTATTTCAGTGGTTAGAAGTGAAACCAAGAAAACTGGTTACAATTCCTCAAAGAGTTGGCACCAGGGATCTTAGCTCATCATAGTGGCAAAGTCACTTTTATATCAGATCAGTAGAAAGGTTTGCTGGAAGAAGTTGCAGAGGTGTTTCCTGGTTCACCCCATATATATTTTTGGAGGTAATTAGATTACTTACACAATATTTGTTGTGACTGTTTTTGTTTACAATGATTAACTGTACATTGTATTTGTGTCTGAATTGTTTTGCAGGCACAATTACAAGAATTTTAAGAAATACTATAAGTCTCCAACCTTGCACAACTCAATGTGGAATGCTGCAAAATGCGACAAGATAAGGCATTTTGAGGTTTGTTTCTTGTGAATTGCTCTGTTTTACATTTGTAGGGTAGTAATGTAACAACATACTAATGTAGGAAAATATGGATGATATGCACAAAGAAAATGAAGCAGCTGCATCTAGGTCATTTTTTGATCCCATTAGTTATTGTGAGCATCTCAATAACAACTTCTCTAAGTCTTTTAATTCAATGATTTCTGAACTGAGAGACAAACTAATAGTCATTCTTGGAATGTTGTATGGTGAGTTGGTGATGAAAATGTTTACTGTACAAAGTGGAAATATGGAGAATTGGTTCCTAAAGCTATGGACCTTCTCAAAAAAATGCTTGATGTTAGTGAAAAAATTCATGTTCAAAGTAGTGTGGTTTGGGAGATCTATTTGGTTAACAACAGGTCCACCAATTTTTTTTCACAATGAATATAATAGAGAAGCAGTGCACTTGTTTGTAGTGGCAGTTTAGGGGGTTCCCGTGTCAACATGCTGTGTCTGCATTGAAGACAATCTCACCAAATTGGGCAGAGTATGTATTATATTAACATTTATGTATCATATTTTTCATTTATTTGGGCATTTAAGTACCAGACAAAAATTGAAGACTAAAATATTATTTATTTCTTTTGTTAGGTACTGCTCCCCTTACTATTCAGTAGATTGTTATAGAACCACATATGATCCACCTGTTTTCCCTTTGGAAGACATAGATGACTATCCAGAGGTATTATTGAAAACTTTATGAGTTGTCGTGCATTTACTTTTTACTTTGTAAGATTCCCTATTTGAAAGCACTTTAGGGTTTCATCACTTCCCATATCTTCTCATCTCATCTCATCTCATCTCATCTCTAAACTATTCTTTTCCCTTATTTATTTCTTGTTGCAGCCACCAATAGAAAATAAGATCTCACACCCTTCAAGCCAAAGAAAACCTGGAAGACCTACATCAAAGAGGAGGAGAAGTTATGATGAACCTCAAGCTAAGGTGAGGAAAATAAGGTCTACTCAGTGTGTATCCACAGATGGTCACAACAAGAGAACTTGTAAAGGAGGTGATGTATGTAAGAATAAAACTGGATATAGGCCAAGAACTGAGTGTGATGCTGCCAAATTTTCTTTCACAAACATAGATAGACCTGAAACCAGTATTGCAAAGGGTAGATCAAAGAAGCAAGGGAAAGCATCATATGTTGGTGAGTCTTCCTCTCATGGACTACCACCTCTAGTATCAACTATTCAAAGTTCTGTATCTGCAGAACCTAGCAACACCCAAATGTCAGTCAATCCATTGTTGGTATAGGATATATGGCTCAAAACATTGCTACTGTCACAAATTCCAAGGGAAATAAGAGAAAGGGAAAAAATTTTTAATGTGTGTGTCTGCTTTACCTTGTTGTTGGATCTGTGATCCTTTGTATTTTGTTTCTCTTCTGTTTCAAGTGCTTTTTGAGTTTGAACTTGTTTAGTGATGACAAAACAATGTTTTATGGATTATTTTAAGTACCTTTTAATATTAAGAGATTTTTAATAAAATGCCCATGTAAGGAAATGCATTTAAGAAAATGCCCACGTTTTTTTCATATTTAATTTAATGCCCACGCCATTTGTTTTTCCGTCTGGGCCTACCAAATCAGTAAAATCTTGTGGACTTTGTCAATATATCATCTGACGATATGATATTTTGTTGGGTACAATTACTAAACTACCCAGTATCATAATATCATTTTGCACCGTCCATTTGAATAATCGACGGCTGAAAAATGAAAGGAAACTATTAACTGCGACTCAAACAGGTGGTGAAGGACTTAGTTGAGGACGTGTCCACCTACTCCTGCCACATGTTCTAATGACATCTTCTTTGGGTTCGTTCACTTATCTTTCTTCAGACTTAAATTTCATCATCTTGTAAGGTTAAAATGTTACAAACAAGTGAAGATGGTAAAGGAACGGGGGATATGAGGTTCGTGATTGTTGTCGTGGACAATTTTAGATTTTTTCTTCCGATTTTAACGGCAACAACAACGTTGGGATTTCTAACACGGATTCAAATTGGGTATAAGAAAAAGCTTTTGATTTTTATGAATTGCAACAGTGAAGTCTCGATCAGGATTTTCTTGGGAGTAAGCAATTTGGTTCTAGGGTCAATTGAAACAAGAGCTAATGTTGCGTTCATTGATTTTGATGGTTGGGTTCATATTCCATTTGAATTTACAGCAACACAAGATGGATTTTGGGGGTTGTTGGAATGGATCGAGAGTAAAAATTGTAAAATAAGTTGGAAGAACTGATGTTACCACAATGATTGAAGCTGTTTGGGTTGGAATTGGGTGGAGATGGCAAAGAATGGAGCTCGAATTTTCAGAAACGAAAGCCTAATTAGTTTTTTTTTCCGACCTAATCAGTTTTTGTTCTTAAATAAATCAGGGGGGGATTTTATTGTATGTCAAATTATTTTCTAATTCAATAATCCGGTAGTTTTAATTTTGAATAGATTGATGATTTATGATTTTCATAGATGCAAACCCTAATTGGATTTCCACCGGTAATTTATAGACCGGAGAGAGTACCGCCGCTGGAGAAGAAATATAATCTCGAACACCCTCTAAAAGGTTGGCGAATTCAATGATTCATTATGTGAACCGTTTTACAACCATATGATTCAACTAGGTTGTGTCTCGGGAATTCAACACAGTTTAACCAGGTTCTAATCTCACGATTTAGGGGCTACCATGTCTTTTCCCAAGCCTGTTTTATTGCCACGTACACATCAACGTCTGTTGGCCGTTTTATTAAAAAAACAGGACGGAAAAGGTTAAAACATGGGCATTAAATTAATTATGAAAAAAACGTGGGCATTTTCTTAAATGCATTTCCCCACATGGGCATTTTATTAAAAATCCCTAATATTAATCAAGTTTGCAGATTACATTTTAAGTGTTTTTTTTCAACTTCCTTACATATTTCTTTGACATAAATACTTAAATGCCTAACTCTGTTGTTTGCAGCAATGAATATGTGGTCAGAAATCCATCTAAAAGCATCATAATTTGTGTAGGTAAGATAAGCTATGTTGAAGTTGTTATTATTCTTACATAATTTCAGCTTCATTACTGATTTGCAGTGACCTTTGAAGCACTGAAGATTATGCAGTAGACAGTTATTGTAGGAGTGACTTGCTTCTCCACAAGCATAACAACATATCTCAACTGGAAGCTTGATATCAACATATTTGACTACATCAATAGCTAAAGAAAACCATTCAAAGTATGTGCAGGTAGGATTTGAGCACTTCAAGAACATTTTACCATCTGTTTCACTTGTGTTTGATCTAAGTAATTGCCTTATGCCATTACAAGGTATATGTTTACACCTAGAATACATCCAAACACAAACCTTCGATTTATGGCTACCTACATCACAAATTGAACATTGATTTGGCTGTTTTTCTTCACTACTCCTGATGTTGTTGTTTCTACTACTACTTGGAGAATGTGTTACACTTTTTCTCATGTTTATGTAATTGATTTTTTTTTTTTTTTTTGATGAAAGGTTAGGTCTCAATTTAGGGTGTTTTTATACACTACTTGGTGAATATGACAGTTAAAAGAGTGTCAAATCTGGGCCGTCGTTTGTTTTCTACAAGATCATGACACGTGTCAGCCGACCGTTATTCAAGTTTTCACGTGCAGGTAATGTGTTGTCAGTCATGAGCCGAGTTCGCACTGAGTCACTGTTCCAACTCAGACATCCAACTGATTCAGGGGCTAGAATATCTTTTTACATGCCTGATTTAGTGTCGCATGTCATGTAACGACCGTTAGCCATTTTTCAAAAAACAAAACGGGACAAAAATGGTCAATTCATGGGAATTAAATAAATATTAAAAAAAATGTGGGCATTTTCTTAAATGCATTTCCCCACATGGCCATTTTATTAATTTTCCCAGTATAAATACCTCGGGGTATATATACAAGAGATACTTCCAGTGTGCATACATTAAGGGTACACCAATGACCAAAGTCAGAACCCTACCATAAATAACATCCTTACGCTGTTGTTCAGCTTCACATTCCTGTCGACAAGAAGCTCAGTTTCATAGATAAAAGGATAAGCTCATACAAATATATCCATAAATTCATATAGTTGGTGCTTTGGAGCAAAGCATATCCAAGTCCCTACCTGCGTTACGATTGCTGACAATATTTTTAGCAACATCATTCATTTGTTTGGCGTAGTAAGATACTTACAATCCTAGAAATAATACCCTGTTTAATTGTAGGTCTTATCCCTGTATGTGTCTGATATGCAAGGTAAGACCAATATTATTCCTTCACTGGTTCTATCAAGTGCTAAGAGGTGTATTCAGTCTTAGGGTTTAGAGAAGTTTACATCATGTACCTACAGTTGAAACACCTAGAATTCGCAGAAAATCCAAGATCTTTAAAGATAACTCAATACCAGAGAGAGATATATAGGGAGAGAATATCATATTGTAGTCCTAGCTACAAATTTCTCATTTTATGCTAGGAGTAATATGGCCAGAAAAGTAAACTAAAAAGATACATTAATCAAAAGTTATTATACTCACAACCCTGATAAGCACATCCCTCTCAATTTCTCTGAAGTGACGATTGATAAGCGCATCCTTTTCTAATTCTTTGAAGTGGGGATTGGTAAGCACAACCTTTTCTATTTCTCTGAAGTGAGGCTTCTGTTTGCTAAGAGAACAAAACATCCTAGCAAAACCCCTAAATCTTGTCGCCATATCTGCAGAAAAAACTCAAATCATAAGAAGCGCCCTAATTTAACTAAAACCAAAAGACATAACGAGTGAGGGAAACCTGCAGTTGGAATCTTAACTCGTTGGTTCTATCGAGTTTTTCTAATCAATTATTTTTGTTTGTTTGTTAGATACCTAAAATCAAAATAGTCAGATTTAGTGTTATGAAGAAATAGAAGAACAAACAGCTTAAATAATACTCCTCCTGTTCCTTTTTAATAGGCTGGTTTTTATAAATTTAATTTTCTCTAAAAAAAACAGCCTATTAAAAAGGAACTGTGGGAGTAGGATATTAGAAGATTTCTTCAACGTTTTGATCGATACAACTAGTAAGATATATCTTGTTGAACGAAAAATTAGGGCAAGATATACTGAAACGATTATACCCTATCATCCTCTCATAGTGGTCTCCAGGCTACAACCCTCTTCTTATATATGACTTCTGTAAGTAACCTGTTACAGGGGCCGGTGAATCCAAGTGGTTGCTCCCTTGATCATAATGTCTAGTTAAATCTTTAGGGGTGTCCTAATGTAATAGGAAATGTCTAACCCGTCCTCCATCAAATAAAAAATCTAATACTCCTTCCGTCTTTAATATACTAATATACATTTAAACCTATATAATTTAATAGTATTGGGACCACTAAATTTTATTAACATAAAGAGATATTAAATTATCGATAAATTAATAATTTATTAATTTAAAGCATATTTCTTATTGATAAGGTTAATAAATTGAATTTGACTCATTTAATTTGAAGGATTTAGAATTTGAAGTACTTTATTAGTGACTACAAAGAATTAGATACGTATTCATCCATTGGAAATTGTTGGTAAATACTACTCCCTCCGTTCCACTTTAGATGAGTGATTAGGGTTATTTTTTTGTTCCACATTACTTGATAGTTTTCATATTTTTCCCACAAAACTACCAACAATACCCTAATATTTTGTCTTCGAACCATAAATTTATTTTCAAATACACTAATAGCAATTAATGTTTGAAGACTTTTCTCACACTAGTGGAAAAAAGCCGTTTTAAGATAGTCAGAAAGTGTCGTTTTAGCCAGTTATAAACACTATGCAGGTGCTGTTTAAAGTGCCGTAGATTTAGTGCCTTTTTCTGGAACGACACTTTCAAGATGACTCATAATTACGATTGTCGCTAGGTAGGACAGAGTTTCAACGTCGTAGATTTAGTTTCTATAATATAAAAAAAATACTAAAAATTCAGCTGAATTCCAAGTCAGATACGGTTGACTGCAGTGTTTCAAGGGTATACATAGAAAAAATTTATATGTATATCTATCCATTTCTTAATTTATATCTCTCTCAATTTCTTAATCTACGTGTAAACTCATAAAACATCAACATAAGTGGAACAGAAGGAGCAGTAGAGTAGTCAAGAATTCTCTCTCCTTGAGCTCTGCTCCGTCATTGTGACATATGAAAAAAATCTCCAGATGCAATTCAGTTTTCATCTTTGCAAGCTCAAGCTCAAATCAATCACCTATCTTTACCTAACAATCATTGGAATCCTAGAATTTTTCACCACTATCATCACATGTTTGCACATTTACACTACTCATTCAACTGCTATTGAAATTAAACATACTAGAAAGATAGAGAACATACTTCATAAACAGCAAAACAACAACATGCACATTTCAAGTACTAAGAAAAGTTCAAGTTTTTACAAGAATCTCACCAGATTAATTACATCCGAGCTAAATAGAAATAAATAAAACATTAAATCTAGCACTTCCAAAAATCCTTCAGTTTCATTACAACCCCTTTGTAAAACCAAAAATCAAGGATGTAACTTTGCAATCCTAACTACTAAACAAAGGCATACTATCCTTTGTACAACAATATTTCAAACGGCTTCCCATTCCAAGCATTTGCTGCCTTTAGAACCCCAAAATTATACCATGCTTCACAAAATAAGAAATCCTAACACAGAAAAAGAAAAACACCACAAAAGATTTTACCACTAGATGTTAGATATTGAAACAACTTTCTACACGCACTTCTTCAGCGAATTTAAATACCATCAATTTCCTCATAAATTTTCACGAAGATGTTCAAGAGTTTATCAGTACTCTAGTTCTAAGGAACATTATAGTATTTCAGGGATAATTACTCAGAATCATCCTCACTGTCGCTGGTATAGTTCAACTCATCAAATACGCAGTAAGGATCTTTACCATCATCACTATCTGAAGTTGTATAAGGCCCCTGGAGATTTTCATCCTCATCATTATCTTAACCATCACTGCAAGGAATCATTGGACTGGAGAACACAAGATTTTCATCAATATACATCCCTCGAATCTCCTCTCTGTCAGAGTCAACATTTAGCGGTTCTGACATGGTCCGAGCAAACCTTCAGGAGTGTGTGTCTTCTCTGCAAGATAACGTTCATACACTGCATCTTCATATTCTTGCCTTTTCTTCTTCTCCTTCTCTAATTTTGTTGCCCTCTTCCTTATCTTACGTGAATCATCGCTCTCTCCTCCATCTCTTTCTCATAATAGTCATGCTTCTCCTCATTTCCACTATTACTCTCAGTCATACTTTGAGTCTTTCCCCATGATGCCTTCCATGATCCTCTTCTCTGAATTCTCCTTCGGTGTCTATGTGCACCAACAACTTTTACCTTTCTCAACCATAGATGGAACTCTTCACATCCTAGATTTTTGATTCCCAGCGGATCCAGGATTTTGTTCTTAAGATAGGATATACACTCACTCTAGATACTGTTTCTGGCCTGTAAATATTTCTTTTCGTATTATTCATACTTAACTATGGTTCTTACATATTACATATTTTTTTCTCTAGGAAATCATTCTTGTGAATACTGGTTTTATAATTATATCCTTGAACTAAAAACCACCATCAACATTAAGTCCCCTGCTTAGCACGTAATAGTTGCACTATTGCGGGATAAGCACTAGATGGTAACAAATAAAGGTAAAATTTATGAGACAAAGTTAAATGCTACCAAGAGAGATGGGTCGGCCTGTCCTTGGAACATGTCATGTTCAAGAGGCATCCATGTAAGCGTTCCCATAGCATGATGTCGGTTGGCCTCAGGTAGATTAGGCATACTGTTGGTTGGGATATCATACTGCATTACAAGTCCCTTGTATATCTAAGTATCGTTTGAGAGCGTGTCCAAGCTTCATTATTCATGACGATATCATAATCCTCCACTCTGATGTGGTCAAGCCCTGTCATGAGGAATATCCTTAAAAGGATGGTGAAGCAATTGAAGCATCTCCCAAAGAGAACGTTGATGCAGCTTCCGAAAAGGGTATTGAAGCAGCTCCTGGAGAGGACTCTAGTGAAGGCGTCATTGGCCCTGGCATTGACAACACTTCTTTGATGTTTAGTAGTCTGCGGTTAGAAAATATCTCCTATTTGTATTTTTGGTGCCTTTGATGCACATGTACGTCTTCATGCTGAGAAATTTCTACGGCTCGTAAAGATTCAACAATAATGATGATGATATCATACATAAACCCGATTAAGGGACATGAAGGCATCCTGTGATGGCAGTCCCCATATGTAATTATCCTGAGCTTATTTTCTCTTGAAAGACCTACTTCTACTGCATTTGTAAAGAATAGCTTATGGCACTATTAGGTTAAACAACTAAGTTGTTTTTGAGGCCGATATTCATAAAATATCGTATGTATTCAATGCATGTGAAGCATAACTTTTAAGCAAGCAGCTCAAAATAATCGATGTGCACGAAGTATAGTTATTTTAGAGCTTGATTGAATAAGTCGCAGATTTGAGCGTCTTAAAATAACAGCATGGCGGACCACCTAAGGGTGACCGCTTGAGGGCCGCATGGATGAGACGTCATTTGGTCGATATCTCTATGTGAGAGAGAGTTGCCAGTGATCATTGAGGTATCTCATTGATCGCCTAATATTTGATCCAAGTCGTCCGACCAAGCTAGGAAGTTGGACGAACGGCATGGTTTACGACAGATGTTTACCGCCATTGATATAATTTAGGGTTTAGGGGTCATGCATCCATACCTATTTTGGCTAGTCGAATCAAAGCACGTGGCGTTGATTCGAACGGGACGATTGGGCATGTGTGAAGATGAGCCACTAGTGAGTGTGTTGACATCTCCTGGGTCATCTAAAATCGGATCTAAGCCACTCGATTCGGCTAGAGAAACTGAGTGGTCATGATCGATTTGCGACAGTAGCATACTGCTGCAAATATAAATTAGGGTTTAGAACGGCCGTGACTTCTCCAGTTCAATCGAGCGATTCGATGCGTTATTGACTTCCCACTGGAAAGTCGATCGAATGGTAATGAAGTTGGGCCGGCGGTGAACTCACGTCCACCTTCTTGATTGCCCAAAACATGTTCTAAGCCTTCCAACTAGGATGGCTAAGTTGGACGAGCATGATTGATTTGCGACGATTGTATACCGCCGTAACCCAAAAATAGGGTTTTGTAAACAGCGTGTTTGCTCAAATTTGGGAAAATGATTGAAAACCCTACAAGCTTGTCGTGGGTAGGTCGATTGGTCAAGGAGGAAGTTGGGCCGCCAATGAACATGCATGCACTTCCTTAACCGTTTGTAGGAAAATCAAAGACGTCCAACTATGCAGGCAAAGTTGGACGATTGGGATGTTTCTAAGACCATTTTGGCCGGTCTAGCTCGTTCGATCTCTCCTCTTCAATAATGCAACCACCCACGTTTGGGGTGGGTATTCAATAACGTTGAAGCATGTTAGATGTAGTCCCGACCGGTTAGGGTATTAGTGGGCCCGCCGACGGTCATCGTGATGATCGCCTATTTCTGTAGGGCTTGGGTAGGCTTGTTGAATTGCGTGGCCAAATTGTATGGCCGTGATCATTTTTAGACTGATATGGACAGTCTAGATTTCCCTTATGGAATTTAAACATGTTCGATCGAGCTATCTTTAATTAAAAGTACGTCGATAGGAAAATCTCTTTGTCAGAGAGTAATGTAGCCTGTGTGGGTATTTTCATGCAGATCTCAATACTGTCACTTCGGGAGATTCATGTTACTCTGCTGAGAGTGGACACTTAATCGTCATGTCATGTCAATAATGAGAGTTCGGATGGGAACATAGCATGTGAAAATACTAGGCAAGTCATGCATTAGTTGGTAATGCTGGCAAAAATAGAATTCACAGAATATTTGGGATTGCTAATATGCGCACCATTCTGAGTGAATTTCATATATATATATATTGAATTGCTCAATGAGCGATGAGGGTTTTTTGCACTCGTCACTCTTAAAATGGCTTTACCCCTTGTAGGGTGACAGCGCATTAAATATTGGTTTTACAATTATAGCCTTGAACTAAAAACCACCATCAACACCTTCATATCTTTATTTTAATCTCTAGTAAGTCTCTTATCTCTGATAAAATCTTATTTATATTCATCACTATTATAATCTATATGGAATTCTCTCCATCTCATTCCTCTAATACTTCAGAAAATCTTGAAGTCCAAAACCTCACAAATCAAATGGCAGACAAGCTTAAACTACCAGCTTCCCTAACTGAGCCAGTATTCATAGATAAAACGGTTGTCTTGGTTGAAGGATGATAATAATTGGAAATGGTACATGGTTGGCTACATTTGCAGTGAAACTCTCATTCTTACCTCTTCAATCCGTTATTGCATCTGTAACCAATGGACATTAGTTCAATCACCTTCTATTACTACTTTTAATGGTTTGAGAAAAAAAGTCCTTATCAGATTCCTAGCTGAGAGTGATTTCAACAGGGTCAATCCTCAAAGACCTTAGTATGCCTGTGGTCATCTAATGGTTCTCAAATTCGTCCCCCCAAATGGATGGACAACAAATTATCAAGTTTCATTTACTGAGGAACTGTTTTGGCTCATCTTATGCAACATCCCAAAGGAATGTACTGATTTTAAAGATCTTCAAAAACTCACTCTCAAGTTGGGAGAATTAGTAAAAGCCCAAACTCCTTACGGAAACCATCCTTTAAAGAAGAATGTTAAGGTCTGTGTTAGAGTCTATGTCCAAAAATCTCTACCAACCGGCATCCCTCTCTTTACCTCGGGAAGATATCAACCTTTTCTGATTGAATGCAGATACTACAAAGTACCTAAGTACTTATGTAATTCTTGTGTACTTCTTGTCGTGTGTTAGATCACAAAGATGCTAATTGTCCAGCTTGAAAATCAAAACAGAAGTTAATACAATAAGCAGCCGCCTCAAGCTCAAAATATGTTCTCCCAGCTGTATCAAAGTTAATGATGCCAAAAGATTAGGAGGCTCAACTTTCTATACCAACTACTAACCTAGTTATTCAAGATACCATCATGTATCCAGATGAAGTAGTACATGAAACTCAAGTCGATGATATTGATCATGACAGCACCAAAGGTAAAGTTAAGGTCTTAGCTCAAAGTTCTGATCATGTGACTAAAAAAGGAGTAGCTAATAATTTCCAGATGGGTCTTACAAGTTGAGTCTGCTGACGAAGCTGAAGCCAAAGCTATTTGGGCGGCCTTACAAAAAGATGTGGAGCAAAATCTTACTCATCTAATCATATAAAGTGATGCTCAGAGTCTAATCAATCAATTTTCTGCTGGCTTGTTTGATGGGAACTCTAGAACGGATGTTATCTTTAAGGATATCTAATTTTTTTCCTCTAAGCTTGTAGCTGGTTTGTTTATTTTTCAACCACGTACTTATAATTCAGTGGCTCATGAATTTTCCCTTTAGGCCAAAACAAACAATTCCACTATGTACTGGTCTGTTCCTCCAATTTGGTTGATGCCTTTTGTTGAAGGGGATCATTAGCCCTTTTGAAGGTCTTTGCTTATAAAAAAAATGTTGGCAAATAATTATTTTTACATATAAATACAATACAATTTTTTATGTGACCTCTTTTGTTTTAAACTATTCTTTGTAAATTTTGTCATATGTTAGTAATACAATACAATTTTTGACTTATCAAAAAAAAGTCACAATCAAATTTCTCTTCATAATACCCCACTCTATGACACAATTGTTTCCTTCCTAAGCACTCCACCTTATATCCACATGAATATTTTTCAATAAACTTGGTTTCGCAGTTGTCGTCAAAGAAAAAGTTTTCATCTAACTAGCCTTATACGTGTCGCCCGCTAAGGATAGTTCATGTAACTGAGCATGGTCCGCATGGAACCCCCTCACATGCTAGTTCCCCTCTCGACCGTGGAATTAAACCCTACATATAAAATGTTAAGGGTGAGTGTGTCTTCCGTCTTGGTTCGTATGCCCAATTGATTGTTCCACAAGGTTACATCTCTAATTAGTCGTTTCCTTGTGATTTCTAGTTTCTGTGCTTCAGTTTATTAGAGTTTTAATTAGTTACTTTCTTAGTTTCTAATTTCTAGTTTCTGTACTTCAATTTCTTCGTATTGTTTACAGATTAATCTACTCTGATTATTCGGTTTTATTGGTTATTTTGCGTCTAGAAGTGATAGAGTGTATCATTGGTAAAATCAGAATTCTTTTATTTACAAAACACACAGAGAGATTACACAATTATAGCTCATAGACTCACATACTTAAAGTATGTTGGCAAACTATCTAACAGTCAAGATAAGCACATGTACAGATGACACAGGTGAGAGTAAAGAGATCACATGCATTACACGTGAGTTACAGAGGAAAAATATGTTTGAATCTAGCTTATCCTTCACCACATCACTTCTTAACTGTCACTGTATCATTATCCCCCTTCAAACTGAAGGGTGCTGCATCAGTTTGGATCGCAGTGAAGAAAATCGAAATGCAGAGAGACCCTTTGTAAAAATATCTGCAATCTGATCAATTGTAGACACATAAAATATATCCAAAGCTTTGGATTGTACCAACTCCCTAATAAAGTGATAATCCAGATGAACATATTTCATCTTTGAGTGTAAAATAGGGTTGGATGCAATAGAAATGGAACTTATGTTATCACAGATCAGCTTAGGTATGGCAGGAAGAGAAAAATGAAGATCTTGAAGAACAAAACAAACCCATACCAGTTTTGCAGCACTGTGTGCTAATATCATATATTTTGCCTCTGTACTAGACCTTGCAACTGTGGATTTCTTCTTGGAAGACCAAGAAATGATGTTAGGACCAAGAAAAATGCAATACCCACCTGTAGATCTTCAGTCATCAATATTTCTAGCCCAATCAACATTAGAGAAACCAAGTATAAATGAAGATCCTTTAGTAAATGAAGTCCAAAGCCAAGAGTGCCTTTTATATATCTGAGAATCCTCTTAGAAGCTGTCAGGTGAGTAATTCTTGGATGTTGCGTATGCTGACATACAAGAATAACTGCAAAAGCAATATCAGGTCTTGTCCAGGTGAGATAATGTAAGGCCCTACTAGAGATCTATACTCAGTTGAATTTTCAAGAAAAATACCATCATCCTTTGAGAGTTTTGCGGAAGCAACAATTGGAGTAGAGCAAGACTTAGCACCTTCCATGTGAAATTTTTTAAGTAGATAAACTTCATATCTTATCTGAGACAGAAATAGTGAGGTAGCATCTCTTTTGACTTCAAGACCTAAGAAGTAATTGATGGGACCCAAATCTTTGATGGGAAATTTTAATTGCAACTGAGAGATAATAAATTATAGAAAAGAAGGTGAGGACCCAGTAAGCATGATATCATCAACATATACCAGAGCAACTGTGAGCTGAGAGCCATCTTTGTGCACAAAGAGAGAAGAGTCAGCAACTGAATTAACAAACTTTAGAGACAAAAGAACTGAACTGAGCTTGTCATACTAGGCTCTTGGGGCCTGCTTTAATCCATAGTTTGCTTTGTGTAAAAGACATACATGATGTGGTTTTTCAGGATCAACAAATCATGGAGGTTGAGCCATGTACACAGTCTCCTTCAAGTCACCGTGGAGGAATGCATTACTCACATCCAAATGATGAATATCCCAGTTGAACTGTACTGCAAGTGAGAACACAATCCTGATAGTTGTAGGCTTTGCAACTGGAGAAAAAGTTTCATCAAAATCCATTCCTTGTTGTTGATGATACCCTTTAGCCACCAATCTAGCCTCGTGTCTATCTATGGTTCCATCAAGTTTGTACTTAATTCTAAAAACCTATTTACATCCAACAATATTTTGGCCTGCAACTGGAGAAACCAAAGACCATGTACCAACATCTTTTAATGCATTATACTCATTAACTGAAGCAAATCTCCACACTTCTTCTTTCTTTGCAGTAGAAATACAAGTTGGAACTTTAGATAAAAAGGCAACAGGTAGCTTATGCTTAGTAGAAAAGTATGATTTAGGAGTATAAATGCTTCTAAATTCTAGTTTGCATGTTATGACCATTCTTTGTAATGGGAAGAGATGTTAATGGAGATGAAATTTTAGGAAGGACATGAGAAGACAGAGTACATGGAATAATAGACATAACAGATTTCTCACTAGGAATTTCAAGAGTAGATGGAACTGAAAAATAATTGGAAAGAGATTTGTAAGGAAACGAGTTTTTATTAAAGGAAACATGTCTTGAGATATATATAGTCTGACTAATGGGATCAAAATATTTGTAACCTTTTTAAGTTAAACTGTAACCAAGAAAAATACATTGTTTGCTTCTTGGTTCAAGCTTATTAGAGGTATAAGGTTAAAGCCAAGGAAAACAGGCACAACCAAATACTTTAATAAAGTGATAATCTGGTTGCTTGTGAAATAAAAGCTCAAAAGGAGTTTGAAACGAAATAGATTTTATAGGTAGCCTATTGATGAGGTAATTTGCAGTTTGTAAAGCTTCAACCCAAAAGTTTGGAGGTAAGCCAGCTTGATAGAGTAAAGTTCTAGTGACTTCTAAAAGATGTTTGTGCTTTACCTCAGCAACACCATTTTGTTCAGGGGTATGAGGACAAGTCATTTCTTGAGTAGTGCCCTTGTGGTTATAAAATTTTTGTAGGAAAGTATTGATAAATTCTCCACCATTGTTCTAATAGTGATGACAGGAAATGAAAACATATTTTCAATTCTATTGATTAAAGAGACAAAAGAATGTTTGAAATCTACTTTACTTTCTATGGGAAGAATCCAACAATATTTAGTGAATTCATCAATTACATTGGCATAGTAAAGAGCACCAGAAGTGGAAGCAGTTTGACATGGACCCCAAAGATCAATAAGTAAAATTTCAAGAGGTTTACTTGCCATAGTACTAGATAAATGAAATGGAAGTTTTTGTGACCTACATATTTTGTAATCATTACAAAAGAAGAGCTTATTAGAAACATTAGACAATTGGAGTGTGTGACAAAGTCTTTGAAGTTTGTAAAATGATGGATGACCAAATCTTCTATGCAAGATGACATTATTAGTGGTTGAAGAAGTAAGAGCATACTTGGAAGAGGTGAATGATAATGGATAGAGTCAATTCCTATGTGGCCCTTCAAAAAGGATCTTCCCAGAGTTGGCATCCTTCACAGAAAATCCATGAGTGTCAAGATTTAAAGAACAGTTGTTATCTGAAGTGAATTTGTGAATGGATAACATATTATGGGAAGACTGTAGAACAACTAGAACATCATTAAGGAAGAAAGAATGGTCATTAATAGTTTTACTAGAATTACCAGTGTAATAAATAGACATACCTTCACCACTAGATGTGTTAATAACTGCAAAACCATCAAATAGAGTCACTTCTTGTAACTGAGTTGTAGAAGAGGTTATGTGATGATTGGAACCACTATTTGCAATCCACTCCTCTTCATCAAAAATGTTAGCAGCAGCCAACATAGGACTGAGATTAGAAGGTGGTGTTCTTCCTTGATAGGAGAAATTGAGTCTTTGTGGGCAATTATCAGCTAAATGGTTCGGACATTTGCAGAATTGACAAGTCACTTTGTCGGGTACATAATAATCTCTGCCTGAAGGATTTCTTGCAAAAAATGATGGATTTGGATACCTACCACCATGTTGTTTGCCACCATTATAACCTCTACCTTTATTAAAACCACCTCTATGAGAATTATAACCACTTCCTCCTCTAAAACCTCATCTATAGGAATTAGCCATGAAAGCCTTAGCTTCTGAGTCAAGATTTTCTTGTTTGATTCTTTCACTAATGATAACTTCTTCACTTAATAAGTTGTTATGAAGTTCAATGCTAGTAACATGTGGATATCGATGTCTCATTAAGGTTGCAAAAGGAATATAGTCTGAATTGAGAGCTTTTAATGTGATAACTACTAATTCTTTATCATATATAACTTCACCTGCTGCATCTAGTTGATCGGAGAGAGATTTAATTTCATGAATAAGTGAAGTAATTGATTTAGTACCTTGAGTCAGTGAGAGCAATTTGGTGCGTAACTGGATTGAATGAGTGGAGGAAGCTCTTGCAAATTTATCTTCAATACTTGTCCATAATTGATGAGAAGTTACAGAACTTAAGAAGTAGGCGATGACTGAATATGAGATTGTAGAATGTATCCACATTAGAATTGTTAAATCCTCATAAATCCATTCAGTGTATAGCGGATTTTCGATTCCATTCAATTCGTTTCTTGGGGATGTAAATTATGGCGGATAAGGATGTGAGCCATCGAGAAAACGCATTAGCTTGAATTTCTGAATCACCGGAGACATTAAATTCTTCCAGGCATAGTAGTTATCCTTTTTAAGCTTCAGCGAGATAAATATAGTGAGTTGATTGAGAGGAACATGAGAAAACGATAAAGAGGTGGGATTTTCCATGGTTGATGTAGCAGGAAATTCACCGATCATGAACTGTAAGGCTCAAAAATTGAAGAACAACAGAGTGGGAAAAACTAGATCTGAGATTTGGATTCTCAGAAAATCAAGATTTGAAAACAAAAAAGCTCTCTGTTGATGATGAATCAAATACACTTGGATGATCTTATGAAAAGAAGAAGATTAATCTATGAAATAAAGAACAGGATCAATTGATCAAGGTAAAAACCCAAACTATACCTGTCTGAAACCATGATAGAGTGTATCATTGATAAAATTAGAATTCTTTCATTTACAAAACACACAGAGAGATTACACAATTACAGCTCATAGACTCACATACTTAAAGTGTGTTGGCCGACTATCTAACAATTAAGACAAGCACACGTACAGATGACATAGGTGAGAGTAAATAGATCACATGCATTGTGTTAAAACAAAAATAACGATGGTACCATCATATCCACAAAAATCTTCGCATGAATGATAAAATCAATGAAAAGATAAAGTGCATAGAAGATAACATAATGCCGAAGCCTGTCAGACTCTGAGCCTTCAAGCTCATCCTTGTCTGGCCATACAAATGAGATTATGACAAGTTCACAATATGTAATGGATAAGTACGATGCACGGTGGATAAAATAGAAGATTTAAAGTGATGAATGTAAATGAGACGATGATTTACGTGGTTTAGCACTAAGGCCTACGTCCACGGGGGTTGGTGTTTCACTATATATTTAGGGGTTACAAAGAAAGTTGAATGACTTTTGGAGAAGAACGAATCCATGAGGGGAATATGAATCTCATACTTACTCTTATAATTTCTCTCTTGAACTCTCTCTTCCTTACCTAAAAATTGGTCGACCCCTTATCCCTCAATGGGTTGGGGAATTTATAAGCTTTTCATGTGGGTCCCTTTCTTCGAACATAACTGCTCTTATTATCTTGATTGTTGTGTCGTCCCGATTCTATCTTCATTTATGCCCTAGCGTCTTCCAACGACATTATATATGAATGATGACGATCCTTCTCCTTCTCCACGGGGCTCTTGAGACATATCATATGCCTAGGGTGTTTAATATGGGTGGTTGGGATGGTCTGCATGTGTCAGACAGATGTATGATGCCCCTTTCACGTCCTTGTCGGCGAGACTCACCTCATCCCTTGATCTTGGATCTTCCTTGGGATGAAGTAAAGTACATATCTTTATACTCTATGGTGCTTCTCGGTAGTTTCACTCCTAGGGTGCTCCTCGATTCTTCGTCGTCGGATCGATCTGATGATGGATACATGTAGATGTTAGATGCCCCTTGGGTGTTGGGACATGGAATCATATTTTGATGCATCCAGATCTCATGTATTCCACGTGTGGTTCTCTCCACACGTGGCGGATGATGAATTATGTGTATACAATTTTCCCCTTTTCTTCAAGTTTGAATTTGGTCAAAGTTTGAAGAAAACTATCTTCACAGTCTTTTCTTCTTCTTGCAGTAACTCCCGCTAGAATTTAAGGCACGTTTCCCACTTCTTGTATTTACTCTTTCTCGTTTTTCGGGGCGGTTTCGTTTGTGGCGGTCATAAATAGATGAGATAATCAAACATTAAATCTTTATTCTTCTCTTTCATTCTTCATTTTCTTTTCTGTCTTTTTCTTCTGTTTGGTTTTTGTTCTCTTGTTCTTAACTTCTGCTGCTGGTGTGAGATTATCATGACAAGATCTTTAAGGGTTCATATTTGTTGTCATTCATTGATTGCTTTCCGACCATTTACGTCCGCTGATATTTCTTTCAGGTACGATGTTCTTCTCGTTGTTATTCAATCCCAATCACATTTTTATTTTTCTGCTGATGTATCTGGGTTTTGCGATGAAGAACAAGATATACACGGTATATATACTTACCCATGTTCTTCATTACAAAACCTAGGGCTTTACTGTGGGTTGTCGGAGCTTGTTTTTAACAGCTGTGGTTGAATTAGGGTTGTGTGTTCATGAGACTTATCGAGACCCATCACTTCTATGGTCCTTCCTCGACAGCTTGATGTTGTTGCTGATGGACTTTGAGAATTTAAGATTTTCGCTTTTTGATCTTCACTAGACCAATCTTTGTTTCCGTCTGTGTTTTTCGGACATATGGCCGATCGTTCTCGGGTTCCATACAACACTCCTCCATCCAGCCCTTATAGGTCTCATATATCCAGAAGCCTTGATAGATCTCCGCCGAAGGGTGGTCCACCTAAGCCATTGCAGCCTAACCATTGTGCTCACAGAACCTCATCATCATCGGGTCAGAGACATTCTTCTCAGAGAAAGGGAGATCTACCTAAAGGTTCTCGTTATGTCGTCAATCGTCCTTCTTCTCAGCATTTTTCCCCAATAAACGTGCAACTGCTTCGTTGTGTAGCTCCCCATAATGCATCACCTTCTCACAAGCTCAAGGCTTCGTAATCCATAATCCCGGTGAAAGATCCTTCCTTCAAAGTAGTTGCTACGAAGACTGATTTATCAAGGAATATTGCTACCAAGAGAAAGGCTTCGGATATGAGCCCTCCGAAAAATGCCATCGTCAGATACGGATGCTGATTCTGACACTGCTTCGGTCATACAAAGCTTCTCTGTTGGTAAAAAGAAGGTTACTTTTAAGCATATCGATCTCGATGCGTTCAAGGTAAAGCATGGCCTTGAGGCTTTTGATGTTAGGTTTTACGCGCCAGATGACGATCTTTATTATGATATGATGGTAAACTATAAATATGATGCCTTCCATTTGCTGATGACCGTGGGGTCCTTCGAAGCTAGCTTGATGTTTCCTTTGTACAAATCGAGGGATTCCTTCTATTATGATATCTTGGACAATCATGAAGGCTCTACTTCTCATACTTATTGTCGTTCGGTGGTTCAACTGAGTGTCAATTACCTTCAGACGCTCAAATAATGCTATCTTCGGAGGAAAGGAGAAACAATGATGACCTGCTACACTCCAAACCCTGCGGAGAAGGATTGGTATACTCCTGAGAACTTTAATGATTCATTTGAAGACTATGTCAATGGAAGGAATCGAAAACCTTAGAGCATGGGTCTTTGTACCATTGTTGCTGCCCATGATGAGATTCATGTTTTGAGTGAAGTGAGTGACTCAAAGCTTCGGTTTGTTCCTGGTACCGAAGGGTCTGGTCAGCCAAAACTCTTTCCTAAGAATGAACGTCTTAAACACGATCATGATTATGAGTGGCATGCCATTGTTATTGAAGTTATATGCCCCTGGTCTTATGGTTAGGTACCTGGTCAGCATAGATGGCATCCTGTCGCTGGTATCCAACCTCGTGATAGTCAACCATATCGTTATGGCGACTTCTGCCCCTAGCGATTGAATTTCGCTGGTATGAGTTTTGATTATGCTGTCGATGTTGTTAACGCTGATGCGGAAGAGAGTTCTGATGCAGTTATTCCTTCGAAAAACGCTGCCAATGTCAAGGTATGATTTCTTATAATAGTTTATTGTTTGGTGTGTACTTTCCCCTAGAATCATAACTTGATCATGTGTTCATTTCAGGCTTCGAAAAAGAAAAAGATTAGTCCCCTTAAGTATTCAACAGTCCATTTGTTAACTTAGAGGACTGCGGTGATGATGTTTTCGATGATAAGGAACGTACTAGTACTTCTCCTCCCGGTCACGAAGGTGGTGGAAATACTGGTGCTGGCTATGGCGGGGAGAACATCAACTCTAGGGGTCAAGTGAACGTTCATGTTACCGAGCCCGTGTATGCCAAAGGTGATGATGGTATTCAATCCACAAATCCCAACCAATAGTTCTCTTTTGGTAGGGTTTTTTCTGTGAAAGTTCAGATTGATATGGATGCTGCTCGTGGGATGGCCTTCGAATTTTCTATGGTTTCTCCAAATGATGAGTGGGATGTCATTGGTGAAGGAAATGGTGTGAAGTTGGCATAGGAATAAAAAAATTCCTAAGGGGATGACTTTGAGGGTCGCGCTGTTAAAAATGCAGAAGCTCAGAAAACCTCTGATGGTCTGAGGTCCATTGCTGGTGGAGGTATTTTCGCTAGTATCCAAGGGACCGTAGCTGAGGGAGAAATTGTCGTTGGTGGCAAAGGTAACGCCGGTGATAAAGGGATCGTTGGTGGACAGAAGACCGGTGGTAGTGCGTCATCTGGAAGTTTTGAAAAGGTGGTGATGCATGAGGGGGATGATGCCACCTTTAATTTGTTGATGAGGAAAGGCTTGATATGGGTTCCTGACCCTGCCCCCACAGTTCCTGGTGAGAAACGTTTTGACGCTTTTACGTGTTAGAAGATGCAGTTAACATCCCTTGATGATGTTGCAGAGGGATGTGCGAAAGATTTGGGAGATCCCTCAACTAGTATGTTGGTCGATCCTCCTTATTCCATAGCTGATATGATGGTAATATCTGATGGATATCAGTATGGTTTCCCTCAACAGCGTGTTCTTGAGGTAAGTTATCGCGAGTTTCCTGAGTTCAGTGTTCTTGATGTTCTTATTTTGATCATCTTCTTGCTGCCTATTATTTAACACATCTGATGAGGAGTGAGAATTGCAATCACACTCTGTACTAGTTCTTTAAGGCAAAATCCCTCAAGATGGAGGCAAAGCTTCGTTACCGTGGGGAAGAATTGGATTCTACTGAAGAAAAACTTGTCGCGAAGGACAAGGAGATACATGAGATGAAGGAGCAGATGAAAGGAAAGCAACAACTCGGTGCTACAGAAGTAGAGCTTCGCTAGAAAGTGGCTTCTCTTCAGGCTGGCTTGGAAAAGTCCCAAGCCGAAGCTGCATCGTCCAAAGGTTTGTATCCTCTCTTTTTCTTCCTTCTTCGTCTGTTATCGTTCGTTCTTAATTAGACGGCCCTGTCTCCAGCGGCCGGTGACAGAAAGTTAACATGGCTTTATGGCGAGAGGCAACGTCAAGCTTCCCGGATCAAAGAGTTAGTTACAAAACTCATAAAGGAAGCTGACAAATGGAATGGTCATGCTGAACAACATAATAAGATGTTGGTAGATGTTTGCAAACAAGGGGAATATTTGATCCTGCTATAGAATTCTATGTCTAAGGCTCGTGCCCAATATGAAATCGCCATGGATTTGACCCGACAATCTCTAATCGAATCCAGGAATGAGGCTACTCTCCTGGAATCGAAGGTGGCGTCTCTAGAGGTAGAGCTTCGTCAAGCCCGAGCGTTTCACGATCCTGATGTTCATGAATATATGCATCGTTTGGTTCGAGATAAAGATGATGCTAGAGTCGAGGTACATGCCCTTAGTAAGGCTTTGACTTCCTCTCGTGCCGACTTGCTCATCTGGTTGAGTCAGGAAAGGATCTTGAAGTTAATATGTACAGACTTACTAAACGGATAGAAGATATGACCAATGAGGTCAGCCGTCTACACCACTCTGATTCCACAAAGCAAGATCAACTTACCCTTGATTCATTAACACCATCCCCACTTCCATCACAACCAGGACTTCCACCAACACCATTCAATTTACTTGTATTCTCACCACCTTCGGATCTATCACCGCCGTCTGTGGTTCTAGTCATTTTTTGATTTGATGTTCTTTTTTTATCTTTTTGGTGAAGTTTGTCTAGTCTAGTGATGTGAGTGTGAGTGTGACTACTCAAACAATGCATATATATACTCTGATACTAAACCCTAGTATACTATAATGTATTCCATTTTCTATGTATTAATATTTTTTTGTATATCCGTACGTAGATTTTTTTTCTTCTGTGTGTGCTTTATAATTTCTTGTATATCCGTACATACATAGCCTTTCACAACTTTTTTTCAATAAAAAATGCAAAATAATATCAAAATAGGACAACCATCAACAACAATAATCAAGAAAAAATAAAAATAAATACATCTAAGCAAAGTAGTATCAAAATCGGACAACAATCATCAACTTACCCTTGATTCATTAACACCATCCCCACTTCTATCACAACCAGGACTTCCACCAACTCCATTCAATTTACTAGTATTCTCACCACCTTCAGTTCTATCACCGCCGTCTGTGGTTCCAGTCATTTTTTGGTTTGATGTTTTTTATATTTTTGTTGAATTTTGTCTAGGCTAGTGATGTGAGTGTGAGTGTGAATGTGACTACTCAAATGACGCATATATACTCTTTTACCAAACCCTGGTATACTATAATGTATTCCATTTTTTATGTATTAATTTTTTTTGTATATCCGTACGTAGATTTTTTTTGTGTGTGAATTATAATTGCTTGTATATCTGTACGTAAATAGACTTTCACAACTTTTATTCCATATAAAAAGAAAAGTAATATCAAAATAGGACAACCATCAACAATAATAATCAAGAACAATTTTGTAAAAAAAAACACAGTTCTAAGCAAAGTAGTATCAAAATCGGACAACAATCATCAACTTACCATTGATTCATTAACACCTTCCCCACTTCCATCACAACTAGGACTTCCACCAACTCCATTAAATTTACTAGTATTCTCACCACCTTCAGATCTATCACCGCCGTCAGTGGTTCCAGTCATTTTTTGATTTGATGTTTTTTATCTTTTTGGTGAATTTTGTCTAGTCTAGTAATGTGAGTGTGAGTGTGAGTGTGAGTGTGAGTGTGACTACTTAAACAACGCATATACACTCTAATACTAAACCCTAGGATACTATAATGTATTCCATTTTCTATGTATTAAATTTTTTTGTACATCCGTACGTAGTTTTTTTTTTTCTGTGTGTGCATTATAATTGCTTGTATATCTGTACGTACATAGGCTTTCACAATTTTTTTCCATAAAAATGCAAAGTAGTATCAAAATAGGACAACCATCATCAACAATAATCAATAACACATTTAAAAAAAAAAAAAATTTAAGCAAAGTAGTGTCAAAATCGGACAACAATCATCAACTTACCCTTAATTCATTAACACCATCCCCACTTACATCACAACCAGGACTTCTATCAACTCCATTCAATTTACTGGTATTCACACCACCTTCAGATTTTCACCACCGAATGTGGTTCCAGTCATTTTTTTATTTGATATTTTTTATCTTTTTGGTGAATTTTGTCTAGTCTATTGATGTGAGTGTGAGTGTGAATGTGACTACTCAAACAATGCATATATACTCTAATACTAAACTCTAGTGTACTATAATGTATTCCATTTTATACGTATTAATATTTTTTTGTATATCCGTATGTAGCTTTTTTTTTTCTATGTGTGCATTATAATTGCTTGTATATCCGTACGTGCATAGCCTTTCACAACTTTTTTTCCATAAAAAAGTAAAGTAGTATCAAAATAGGACAACCATCAACAATGTAGGACCAGAATATCGCCACAATTATGTTCACGAGAGATTAACGAAATTTCTGCGAGCGTCACAACGAATTCTCCAACAACACTTTGCGAGTGTCACAAAATAATGACATAATAGTTGACGATGGAAGAAACACAAAAAGAATATGATTAACTGGCGATGGTTACAATGCTTGCGAGAAGGAATATTATAGCTACTGCGATAATATCGCGAATGATATCCGAAATTAGAAGACAGCTTAGCTGTCACCCATTATGTAATTTCCTATAAATAGAGATCCAATAGATTCAGGAAAGGATCTTTGTATTTTTAGAGTTGAGAGAGTCTTGAGGAGAGAGAAAATTTTAGGAGAGAGAGGAATATTTTGCAGAGAGAGAGAAAATGTATTTTTCTTTATCATCTTCTTCCCCAAAACTAGATTTAGAACTCCATTAATGGAGATTATCAATGTAAATCAAATGTAAATTTAAACAATCATAGTGAAGAATCATGGATGTAGATCAAATTGATCGAACCATGTAAAAATCCTTGTGTTTATTTACAATTATTAGAATTTTAATCATACTTTTAATATCAAATTAGTTTAGATCAAGAGATTATTATCAAGATATGATAAGGGGTGTGTTGTAGGATTTCCTGCAACTATATTTTGGCGCTAGAAACAGGGAGGAGTAAAGGATTTATCCTTCCTATAATTTGATTGGTTCAAGAGATTTCTATGAAGATTTTCTATTGTTTATATTTTTCTAGATCTAAAAAATTTTAGGTTCAAAAATGGAAATTTCGTGGAAGAAGTTACACTTTCAGGGAGTAAACGTCATCAACAATTCAAAGACATGAAAAGAAGAAGAGAAATTATTAGCTACTGTGGTAAAATCTATGGAAGAAAACTAGAGTATCTATGGAAAGATTTCCATGTTTAGGAGAAAAAGAGAGAGGCAAATTGTTGAAGGAAATAAAGGAAGGGAAAGATAAGAAAGATACAGTATACTCGCTCAAAATTGAAAAGACCGTCATCAACAATAGATCAAGAAGAAAAATCTTTCTCTCTAACTCATTTATTTTATTTTATTTTTTGAAAATTTTAAGATATAATTTTAAGAGATTTTGAAAAATCTTTATGTCCTTCAACAAAAATTTAGCTTCCTTTTCAAAACATCGATTTAAAACAAGATTTGAGTACATATTTATTATCCATAAAACTTATTTCAAAAACTTATTGAATCGATTTCAAATTTCTAAATTCTGAACTTAAAATTGATTTTGGATTTTCCCGTATCCATCAACGAGAACATTGACCATATCTTTATTGTTTGATGTTACAACGAAGATAGAAAGTAATTTCAGTTTCGCCAATAATAAATGGGAAATATTAGGCCAATTTCATGGGTAATAATTAATTTGTTAATGATGAAGGAAGAAATGAATTATGTCTAGTGAAAAAGTTATTGGTGACAATTCAGTTCATGTGATTACTCGTCAAGAACCAGACCATTGCACAACAAAAGTTCACTTCGCTGGAGCATCATCAGCGAAAGACAAATTTACGAGATGATCAATTATAGTCCAATCAAAATCTAGAGGCTTTGTGGAATACAAAAGATATCAGGGAAACAAATGCCAGCAAAACTTACTTCATCAACAAAAGAGAAGTTCGCATCAAACAATATCTGCGAAGATAATAATTCCAGCGAAGACAAATCATTAAATAAAAATGAAGACAAGTTTCTGTGAAGAATAAAGAAAGAAAGACTTCTGCGCATAAGAAATTTGGATTCTAGCTAAATCTACCTTGTCATTAACATCAACAATGTCATGCTAGTTCGCAAGAAGACCAACAGTCCAATGAAGAATTGAAGAGAAAAGAAACTATTGGCAAACATCTTTGAGAAAATTATGGGAATTAAACCAACATCTCAACTCAACTAGACAAACATCAGCTCATTAAAGAAATTTTGAGCAAAATATCGCCATCATAAAACTCGTAGACAGGAAAAAATTTCACGGAACTATAATCAACACACGCTAGTTAAATTTTGTTATCTCTCCACTTCGCAAGTAAAGCTTCGCAAATAAATAAACTTTTGCATTAATATCCCAACAAACAAGTTGTAACAATAAGGGAACCCCCGCGGAGACAGTTAACAAGTGAGTTCAATATGCATCAGTGAGAGCTCAATAACAAAAATCTACGACAACATGAGGGAACATATATTTTATGTGAAAGAATGAAAGCCAACTACAAGGTATCAAATGCAGCGAACATATATTTCAGAGAAGGTGACGTTGCCAATTTAAGAAAACAGCCAACTCGTGGCAATCAGAATATAGAACAGATAATGAGATCTAATGAATGCTTATCAGCTAACTAGCCAACAAAGTCCAGTGGAATAATACTATGTTCCCCAGAGCATTGACAATAGTTTCGTCAAAGATCAATTAGGAAAGAGAGATTACTGCAAGGTGCTCGCAAATAAGATCATGAGACATCTTCACAAGTACTGGCAAAGTTACGTAGCTGAATTGGTTCAAATGGGAAGGAATAATAGATGAATATGTTATTTAGAGCTCGTGCAAATATTGAGCTGGTCACAGACGAGATTTATAAGGGAAACATATGGACAGGGTAGTACTTAAACAGCTGAGAAGCTGGTAAACAGATGAGATCGGACGCTACAACATCTGGCAACAGATGGACAGGGCAACAGATTAAGGGAAAAGAGATTTTAGAAGTGAGATAAGGAGATGGTCGAATGGTGGTTGCAAAAGTCTTGGAATTTTGGTGTTGTTTCAAAGACAGCTGAGAATATCGCGATTCTAGGTGACGATTAGATGGGTTTTCCTTTGGAACAGCTGCTGGTGATGACATATGAAGATAAAGAAGCACCATCGCAGACAAGTATATACATGAAGATGATATGTCTCACACATGAACATTCAGACAAGTAAAAGACTTCAAAATGACAAACCAGAATTAACTCAAACCAGATGTTGAATAAATATGAAGCAATATGAAGATGGAAGAACGTATTTGTGAAAGAAACAGCAAACCAATTAAATTTTCTTCTACGCAAACAAAATAAGCAAGGACAATCATTGCAGCAAACATTCTTTATTAGCGCATGAATCAATCACCTCAGGGAAGGTAAGCGAGTTCATCAGCAAAGAAAAAAGAAGACGATTCATTCTGCTAGGTCAACATATACGGAAGGAGAAGAACAAAGACGGAGACAACATTTATAAAAAGATCAAAATTATTCCAAATACTATACAGAAGCAAAATTTCCGTGAAGAAGAGAGTATGGTGAATAAAGCAACAACTCCATGACCAACAGAACTTGTTTGCAGCGAGGTGATCGCAGCAAGCGAAGAGTTCTCAACTGAAATACAAAGAACATTCTCAACAAATACAAGGGCGATAAAACACGCAGCTATAATAACAAGAGTATGACATCTCATGATATCTCATGATTAACTATCTCGCCAGTAAGACATAGAGGAGGAATTACCGCAGCAAATGAGAAATACTTTGCATCATGATACAAAATGGAAGACAAATTTCTGCAAAGAATAAATAAAGAAAAACTTTTGCGGAAGAATAAAGTGGAATATGAATCTGCAGCATGTAAGTGAAAAGGGGTACTCCTTCGGTTGTTCCAGCGAGGACATCGCAATTCCAGTGAACTAGAGCGGGAGGTGATAAGAGATCAACCCAGCAGAGCAATCAATAAATCTGCGAGAAACATCGCCAAAAGGAAGTATTTGACCAACTATAATTATCGCAAAATAGAAGCCAGCACAGATGGCTATAGAGGAATACTATGAGTTTGAAGACTCAGGATCGAATCTCCCGCTCGCAGAATATTTTTTTTATTTTTTTTCCCTTTTGCAACAACTTTCTTTACTACTAATAAATTTTCTTACTCGCAGAAACAACAAATAGAAGTGTTTCACTAATCGCAGCAATCACGACAGATTCTCTTTAAAGTATCAACTACTTTTAACGTCCAAGCCCAATACGCTTAAGCCCACTAAAAGCAAGCCAAGCTATTTCACGCAGGCAATTGAGCAGCGAGCAAATGAAGTCCAATTTCCGCAGGATGCATTTATTTCACATAAGAGAATTTAACAAGTTGATTAGAGGTAGAAATTTGGTATTTCATTTCTTCGCAAGATCTTTGGTTTTTTCGCAAGAAGAAAATAGGAGATTATTTCGCAGACATATTTTGCAAAAGACGGTTAGAACAATTGATATGGCGCAACATTACACAAGAGGCAGATCAAGAGTTAATTTCACAAGACTTCATTTCTCATTCCTTCTCATTAAGCAAGAAAATCGATTACTTCGCAAGACATGACAGCAATGGAAAATCACATGAAAGCTAAGTACTATTTTCCTTGAACATTTTATTTACAGAAGATAAAAGATTTTTTGATTTCATTTACTAAGAGCGATACAATCGCAAGACTTCAAAAATTTAAAAAGATTACAAAAAATGAAATCATCGCAAAAAATTTACAGTACTCCAAAATTTTCAAAGATTTCCAAGATTACAGAAAACGAAATTATCGCAAAAATTTCTAAGATTTCAAATTTCCAAAATACGCGATACAATCGCAAGATTTCAAAGAGGATTTCAAAGATTTCTCTAGAATATTTCTTTTACAGAAAGAGATTTTTGGTTTAATAAATGCGATACAATCGCAAGATTTCAAAGAATATTTTTAAGATTTCAAAAGATTTTAAAGAATATTTCAACTCACAGAAGTGAGCAAAATAAATTTTTATCAGAGCTGCGAGTGTAATCGCGAGATTATTCAAGATTATATAAATAATTGACAGAAATGAAAGAGTGAAGAAACGCGAATACAATTTCGCAGAGACATAAGAATGGGACGAACCTTTATGGCGTGCACCCTAGTTCGCGAATAAAATTTCGTAAGAGGCAAATATAAGACCTAATAGCGCGTCATATGAGGGGGTATCTCTTGACATGATTCAGGGGTAAGGTTACACCGCTGCTGGATCCTGAGTCATGCAGATGTTGGGGTTAAAGAAAACCTATTCGGGAGAGAGATCTTGGATTTCCAACTATATAAGGTTATACCCTGGTTGGACGACCGAGAATCTCTTCTAAGAAGTGCAAAGTATGACCAAGGCGCCGAGGTACACGTTTGAGCCAAGGGTACCAAGGGCGTAAGAAACTCCCTTGCCATTCTTGGTACGTCTTGGCTATGATGCACTTGGCCTGAAGAAAACCCCACTTAGGGTGCAGTCTTGTAACTATAAGCCATATAGGCATAAAGGACAAGAGGTTGCGAAAATAGCTGGTTGTTGGTAAATCTGGATGGGAGGAGCTAGTCTTGTATGGACGATGTGCCCTCCTTGAAGGGGCAACCAGGGGAAAGATAAGGGCGACACCCTCCATTAGGGAGCTGATAAGTGTCTTAAGACAGCAATGTCATGGGGTTTTATACTCGCAAGAGCATTTAGGCCTGTCATATTGTCGCGTGACGTAAATTATACAGAGGCAACAAGCCAAAAGAGAAATGTTAAGATGAGATCAATGGGTTTTTACATGAAAGTGTAAAGACGTCCTGCGATTCCATCGCAAGACGGCAATGTCATGGGACTTTATTCTCGCGAGGGGATTTAGACCTGTCATATTGTCACAGAAAATTCAAAGAAAAATGGATAAGGCAAGATCAATGGGTCAATACATGCAAATGTAAAGACGTCCTGCGATTTTGTCGGAAAAAGAAAAAATTGGCAAAATAAGACCTTTAACTAGGAAGGAATAATAAGACCAATAGACTAATCTCAAACTTATCTATTTTCTTTTAAGAATGCAGGAAAGATTTGTTCATCGCAAGAGAGATAGCAAGTACTATTTAGAATCTCTCAGAAATACTATTCAGAATTTCTCAGAAGTATTATTCAGAGTCTCCCAAGATGATTATCTACAATCTCGCAGAACTATTCATCAGCTCGCAGAACTATTCATCGCAACACTATTCGGTCACTATTTCAGAATCTCGCAGAAACATTCAGAAACTTGCTAACTCATTCAGCATTTCGCAGATTATTCCAAAATTTCGCAGGAAATTTGATTACTTCGCAGAATATGATTATTTTATTGAAAGAGGCAGAGGCAATTCGTTCATTTATCATTTTCTCAGGGATTCTTCCTTCATAGATAAAGAACAGAGGCAACTATGGATTACCAAGAAAACATTTTTTGTTCTTTATCTTCTCGGCAAGAATCATTTCCAAAATGGACAAGGATTTTCACCAAAAATGAAGTAATAATTTCGCGTGAACGGATGCAATACTTATGATTTTCATTAAAGGACGGATACTTCTTTATATTTTGAGGATTGAGTACTTCTTATATTTCTTCAAGGATACTTCATACTTCGCAGAGTTGATACTTCTTATTTACTTAGCAAAGATATGGAACTTCACAAAAGAATAGAGGCAAGTACGTACTTTTCAAGTATAGTATTCTTTCGCTCGTTCCTTCATCAACAAAGATCAAAGACTACTACAACAACAGATTTTTTCTTAAAGATTACTTTTTAAGAAATATTCAAGAAAAAAGAGGCAAGATATAGGACCAGAATATCGCCACAATTATGTTCACGAGAGATTAACGACATTTCTGTGAGCGTCACAATGAATTCTCCAACAACACTTTGCGAGTGTCACAAAATAATGACATAACAGTTGACGATGGAAGAAACACAAAAAGAACATGATTAACTGGCGATGGTTACAATGCTCGCGAGAAGGAATATTATAGCTACTGCGATAATATCGCGAATGATATCCGAAATTAGAGGACAGCTTAGCTGTCACCCATTATGTAATTTCCTATAAATAGAGATCCAATAGATTCAGGAAAGGATGATATATTTTTTAGAGTTGAGAGCGTCTTGAGGAGAGAGAAAATTTTAGGAGAGAGAGGAATATTTTGCAGAGAGAGAAAATGTATTTTTCTTTATCATCTTCTTCCCCAAAACTAGATTTAGAACTCCATTAATGGAGATTATCAATGTAAATCAAATATAAATTTAAACAATCATAGTGAAGAATCATGAATGTAGATCAAATTGATCGAACCATGTAGAAATCCGTGTGTCTATTTACAATTTTTAGAATTTTAATCATACTTTTAATATCAAATTAGTTTAGATCAAGAGATTATTATCAAGATATGATAAGGGGTGTGTTGTAGGATTTCCTGCAACTACAAACAACAATAATCAAGAATATATTTAAAAAAAAACACAGATCTATGCAAAGTAGTATCAAAATCAGACAACAATCATCAACTTACCCTTGATTCATTAACACCATCCCCACTTCCATCACAACCAGGACTTCCACCAACTCCATTCAATTTACTTGTATTCTCACCACCTTCGGATCTATCACCGTCGTCTGTGGTTCCAGTCATTTTTTGATTTGATGCTTTTTTATCTTTTTGGTGAAGTTTGTCTAGTCTAGTGATGTGAGTGTGAGTGTAAGTGTGACTACTCAAACAACACATATATATACTCTAATACTAAACCCTAGTATACTAGAATGTATTCCATTTTCTATGTATTAATATTTTTTGTATATCCGTACGTAGCTTTTTTTTCTTCTGTGTGTGCATTATAATTGCTTGTATATCCGTACATACATAGCCTTTCACAACTTTTTTTCAATAAAAAATGCAAATTAGTATCAAAATAGGACAACCATCAACAACAATAATCAAGAACAAATTTAAAAAAAAAACACAGATCTAAGCAAAGTAGTATCAAAATCTGACAACAATCATCAACTTACCCTTGATTCATTAACACCATCCCCACTTCCATCAAAACCAGGACTTCCACCAACTCTATTAAATTTACTAGTATTCTCACCACCTTCAGATCTATCACTGCCGTCTGTGGTTCCAGTCATTTTTGGTCATTTTTTGATTTGATGTTTTTTATATTTTTGGTGAATTTTGTCTAGGCTAGTGATGTGAGTATGAGTGTGAATGTGACTACTCGAACCATATATACTCTTTTACTAAACCCTAGTTTACTATAATGTATTCCATTTTCTATGTATTAATTTTTTTTTTTGTATATCCGTACGTAGCTTTTTTTTCCCGTGTGTGCATTATAATTGCTTGTATATCCGTACGTAAATAGCCTTTCACAACTTTTTTTCCATAAAAAAAGCAAAGTAATATCAAAATAGGACAACCATCAACAACAATAATCAAGACCAAATTTAAAAAAAAAAACAGATCTAAGCAAAGTAGTATCAAAATCGGACAACAATCATCAACTTACCCTTGATTCATTAACACCATTCCCACTTCCATCACAACCAGGACTTCCACCAACTCCATTCAATTTACTAGTATTCTCACCACCTTAAGATCTATCACCGCCGTCTGTGGTTCCAGTCATTTTTTGATTTGATGTTTTTTTATCTTTTTGGTGAATTTTGTCTAGTCTAGTGATGTGAGTGTGAGTGTGAGTGTGACCACTCAAACACCGCATATATACTCTAATACTAAACCCTAGTATACTATAATGTATTCCATTTTCTATGTATTAATATTTTTTTTGTATATCCGTACGTAGCTTCTTTTTTTTCTGTGCGTGCATTATAATTGCTTGTATATCGGTACGTACATAGCCTTTCACAACTTTTTTTCCATAAAAAAGCAAAGTAATATCAAAATAGGACGACCATCAACAACAATAATCAAGAACAACTTAAAAAAAAACACAGATCTAAGCAAAGTAGTATCAAAATCGAAAAACAATCATCAACTTACCCTTGATTCGTTAAAACCATCCCCACTTCCATCACAACCAGGACTTCCACCAACTCCATTCAATTTACTAGTATTCTCACCACTCTCAGATCTTTCACCGCCGTCTGTGGTTCCAGTTATTTTTTGATTTGATGTTTTTTATATTTTTGGTGAGTTTTGTCTAGTCTAGTGATGTGAGTGTGAGTGTGAATGTGACTACTCAAACAACGCATATATACTCTTTTGCTAAACCCTAGAATACTATAATGTATTCCATTTTCTATGTATTAATTTTTTTTTGTATATCCGTACGTAGTTTTTTTTTCTTCTATGTATGCATTATAATTGCTTGTTCTTTGTAGGTGAAAATGGTTTCTGTTGATTTTGGTAATTGCGGGTATCAGGTGAGAAACAATTTAAACCCTAAACAATATACTGCAAGGGAGTACTCTAGATTCGAGAGATTAATATGTACAAGTCCGGCCTAAACCATGAAACGGTCGTTCCAGACTTGCTTCGGTCACAAAGTGGTGGAGAATGGGTTGGTTTTGGGGAGGGAAGCAAGGAAAGTGGTGAGACTAGAATAGTTGATTCTGGAAGAGTAGTTGGGTTACTACGACTTGTTATCAGAAAAGTGATAGATTTAACAAGGTGAGCTAGCAAGTAAGTATTTCTGAGTATTATATCTCCCGTATGAACTTGTTGTTCAATGGAAATAGGTAAGACCTATTTATACAAGTCGGAGTAAAAACTTACCCTGGTCTCATTTAGGAGTAGGGAAGTAAATGGGAGGAGGTGGTAACCGTATGCATGGAATTGATATTCCATAAAGTGGTTAACGCATGAAATTGCTAACGTTATGGAATTGATGTCCCATAAAATTGTTAACGCATGTGCTTTATATCCCATGAACGTTTCACACATAACTTCTTGTATTTACTAACTGCCTCACCCTTATGACACTTCCTTATGACGGGCATAGTGTACGCCGCACCCTATAAACCGCCAAACCAATACCCAAAGAGGATCCCCCAGTTTGTGTTGATGTCTGGAATGTTTTTGGAAAACATGTAGCATGTTGTTGTGGCTTGGCAAGTCAAGCTCGGGAAACTTGCTAGCCTAGTGACCTTCGATGATCGAGATTTTGCATCTTGAGAAGAGGGGCCACCGTTGATCGTTGCACGCTTTCGTCTTGGTAGCCACGTAGTGAGGGCCAACGTGGTGGCGCGGCTAGGTTGGCATGTTGTTGGCATGGCATGGTTTGGCGTGGCCAAACTTAGGTTTTCGGGCCAAAGGTTACCATGTGTCGTCTGGTAACCTTGTATGGATAGGATTTTCTCCTGGGATTGAAGGGCCACCGTTGATTGTTGCACGCCTTCGTTTCGGTGGCCGCGTATGGAAGGCCAACAGGGTGGCGCATCTAGGGTGTGGTTAGGCTTGGCATGTGGGGCCAAGGGTTCTCCTTGGGCGTGGCTATCTTTGGCTTGGTACGATTTTGGCTTGGCATGTGGGTCCAAGGGTTTTCCATGGGTGTATGGCGTGGCTAGGGCCAATACAAGGGCGTTTGGCTTGGAATTATGTGACTAGCATGGCTAGGGCCAAGTCAAAGTGCGTTTGGCATGGAGCGGCTAGCTTGGCTAGGTTTGGTTTGGCTTGGCATATGGGGCCAAGGGTTTTCCATGGGCGCATGGTGTGGCTAGGGCCAAGGCAAGGGCGTTTGGCTTGGAATGGTGTGACTAGCATATCTAGGGCCAAGGAAGAGTATGTTTGGCATGACGCAGCTAGCTTGGGCTAAGTGCGGTTTTGTCTTGGTATATGGGGCCAAGGGGTTGCCATAGGCTCATGGCGTGACTAGCTTGGGATAGGTGCGGTTTTGGCTTGGCGTGTGGGGCCAAGGGTTTTCCATAGGCGCATGGCGTGACTAGCTTGGGATAGGTGCGGTTTTGGCTTGGCATGTGGGGCCAAGGGTTTTCCATAGGCACATGGCGTGACTAGCTTGGGCTAGGTGCGGTTTTGGCTTGGCATGTGGAGCCAAGGGTTTGCCATAGGCGCATGGCGTGACTATCTTGGGATAGGTGCGGTTTTGTCTTGGCATGTGGGGCTAAGGGTTTGCCATAGGCGCATGGCGTGACTAGCTTGGGCTAGGTGCGTGATCAAGATAGGGTTTTTGGGGCAAAGGTCGTTTGGTAACCTTAGACGGCCAGGATTTGCTCCTGGGATTGAAGAGAAACCATCGATTATTGCACGCCTTCGTTTTGATAGCCGTGTCGTGAAGGCCAGTATGGTGGCGCGACATGGGGCCATGGCGGGGTGCATTTGGCATGGCGCGGTAGGTGTGGCTGGCATGGAGGTGCGGATAGCATGGTTGGCATGCTTTTGCGCGGTTGGTGTGGCTGGCATGATTTTCCATTGGCACAGAGGTGCGTCTAGCATGGTTGGCATGCTTTAGCGCGGTCACTATAGCTGGCATGACTTTCCATTGGCACAGAGGTGCGGCTAGCATGGTTGGCATGCATTGGCGCGGTCGGTGTGGCTGGCATGATTTTCCATTGGCACAGAGGTGCGGCTAGCATGGTTGGCATGCTTTGGCGCGGTCGCTGTGGATGACATGATTTTCCATTGGCATATAGGTGCGGCTAGCATGGTTGGCATGCTTTGGCGCGGTCGGTTTGGCTGACATGATTTGCCATTGGCACAGAGGTGCGACTAGCATGGTTGGCATGCTTTGGCGCGGTCGGTGTGGCTGACATGATTTTCCATTGGAACAGAGGTGCGGCTAGCATGGTTGGCATGCTTTGGCGCAGTCGGTGTGGCTAGCATGATTTGCCATTGGCACAGAGGTGCGGCTAGCATGGTTGGCATGCTTTTGCACGGTCAGTGTGGCTGGCATGATTTTCCATTGGCACAGAGGTGAAGCTAGAATGGTTGGCATGCTTTGGCGCGGTCGGTGCGACTGGCATGATTTGCCATTGGCACACGTGGGAAGTAGGGTTTGGCTTGTCGTAACCCTAATTTGAAAAAGATACCCCGGTAACACATTAAAGGTTTCAGTAAATGTGCCTAGTAAATGCTTGTTACTTTAAATGTTGTGACATCACTGTCTGCTAGGGTTTAGTGTTTTACAATTTTAACCCTAAGCTAAAAACTACCATCAACATTAAGTCCACTGCTTAGCTCGGAACAGGTGCCTTGTTGCGAGGTAAGCATATGATGGTGACAGACAAGGACGGAATCGAGGTGTAAATCATTGCAAAGATGGTCAGGAGAATCCGACTAACCTTTTTGAGTGGTAAATAGAGTTTTGGCTTCCCGTGTTGGCGGCCCTGCGTAAGTTGAATTGGGAATGCAGATCGTGGAGTGGTGAGATGAACATTACCGGCTTGGTCTAGTCGTACATATCCAAGGCAAAGGGGGCACGGCCTTGTAAGGCGACGCAAGTGGACGGCTTGGCTCGAGGGGCTAAGAGGTGGCGTGGTCTTGGTAAGGAAAACACGCATGGATGATAGGGTCGTGTCAGTGGAGCAGGAGGCTTGGCATAGTGTGGCCTTAGCTAGACGAGACGTACACGGACGGCTAGGCGTGGTGGGGCCGCGACAATAGAGCGAATGGCTTGGCAGGGGGCCGCGGAAATGGCATGGTGGAACGTGCAAGGACATCTAGGCGTGGTGGGGTTCGTGGTATGGCGTGAGTGGTCTTGGACGTGGAAATTGGTCTTTGCAGGACCGGTTTCCTCTTTTCCTTCCTTGGCTCAAAATTGGAAATCCTTTTCTTGTTCGAACTCCCAACTATCACGCCTATAAAAAGGATGGATGGCCTCTCCCTTTGATTCATGCCTTTATTGTTTCTTCTTTTGTAGCTTGGTAGCGGTGAAGCGGGCGAGCGGATTAGGTATGTCTTCCAGTACTTCCTCTGTGACTTGCTTTTTCTTTTGTTTTCTTGTGTTGGTGAAAAACCGTATGTTTGTGGGAGAAAACTACTTCTACCGGTTTAGGTAATTTTGGGTGTGTGTGGATGAGAAGTGAGTTTAAACCTTCAACAAATGTGTTGCACGATGAGCACTTTGATTCGAGAGATAATCTATACAATTCTGGCCTAAACCGAAGACACGGCCGTTCCATATTTGTTTCGGTCACAGGTGAAGGATGTGAGGTTGATCTTAGGGAGGGAAGCGAAGAAGGCGTTGAGAGTATGAAGGTGAAGGCTATTTGATGACTTGTTAACAGAAGGTTTAGCATGCTAGCAAATGTTGCAAGCAGGCTCTAGGTGTTGAATACGATTAACACTTGGTTTTCTGTGTTGTTCGAATTTCTGTTCTTGGAAATAGGGAGGAGAACCTATTTATACAAGTCATTAAGCCTTCTTCACGTCTCTCGTGGGAAGTGGAGTGAGGGAAGAGTGGAGTTGTGTGTGAGTGTCACACGATCAGAACTGCCCACTTCTCCCATCTTGACTTAACCGCCCATGTCTTCCTAACACGTTCTTGTGATGGCGCGTTGCACGCTGCACGCTGTAAACCGCCAGACCAATACCCCAGTTTGTATCCCCCAGTTGTGACGTGATTAATGTCTCGAGTGTGTGGATCTCGGGACCCACAGAAAATAGTGCAGGGTGAACCGTGAACTTGGTATAACATCGCATGCAGCCATCTTCAGGTGACCGTTTGGAGGCTGTATAGACAAGCCATGCCTTGGTCGGTTACCCTGTGAAGAAGAGTGACGGATGGTGGTCATAGTGATACCTTGTTTGCTGGTTGATTCTCACCCTAAGCCATTCGTCCAAGCTTGCAAAGATGGACGGACGAGATGACTCGTAGCCTTGCTTGCGACCGTTGGATGGGAGGCGCGCATGCTGCCTGTTTCGGCCCAAACTTTTGCATGCTTAGAGACTTCCAATGGAGGAACCGATCAGCCCTGCATGGAGGTAGTAAAATGGTGTTCACGCCCATGCCTGCTTGAGTAGAAAAGATTTAATCTAAGCCACTCGACTCAGGCGGCAAAGACGAGTGGTCGAGATTAGAATTTATGGAGGGGCCGTGACATGTCACCTTTGGGCGCGCGTACCGAGGAGATTGATCACCGCCGGTCTTGGCCGATCATCTAGACGTGAAGCCGGGCCCATGGTGGTCATGCTAGCATGCTCGGTTCCTTATAAGTTTCCATCTTGGCCTTCCGTCCAAGCCTGCGAAGATGGACGCTCGAGATGTTTCTGCGCCGCAAACCATAATTAGGGCTTTGGACCGGCTACTTTGGGCGATCGGTTTTGGGTTGCGCGCGCCTCTTTTGGGGAGACCGACCATGTATGCAACATCTTGGGTCAACGGTGAGCATGTACATGCTTGCTCTATGACCCTGGGCGCAATCTAAGCCATCCAACTATGCCAGTGAAGTCGGATGGTCGTGATCGTTTTGGATCTTCTCAACCTGCATAAGGCGTTAATCTGGGCAATCGTTTCTTGCACCACGGCTTGCCTATGAGGGAGTCAGTCATGTAGGTAGAAAGTGGGCCCGCCAATGGTGTACCATCACTTCACTACTTGTTTTAGGGTATAATCTAAGCCGTCCGACTATGCCGGCGAAGTTGGACGCTCACGATTAAAAAGAACCATAGCCGTGCGTCATGCTCACTTTGAGCGCGTGTTTTGGAAGAACCAACCGTAGTTGGTCTTGACCGTTTGGTCATGCATGAAGGTGGGTCCGAGATGATCATGGTAGTATGCTTAGGACCCCCTGAATCTATATCTACACCCTCCATCTATGCCTGCAAAGTTGGACGGATGAGGTATATTTTTAGGTTTGTTTTCAGCAAGCGAGACTAACACGGGTAGTTTTGCATGCGTTCAACGGGGCTAGTATAACCTGCCGTTAGGTAGCCTACGGGTGTTTGCACGTCGAACACAAGTCTTTAATTAAAGCATTAATAGTAATGCTGTATACCTACAGAAAATCGGGATGGTTGCTACATGCTACGTCGGGATGGTTGCCACATGCTCCGTTCTGGGTATGTTTTTAATTCTCAGGGATGGTTGCACATGCTCCAATGAATTAATATGGCGAGAAGTATTCATCGCCTGAAGGCTTTATCCTTTGCAGGACGTCAGCTTACAAAAATTGTCTTTTTACAATTTTTCCCTTTAAATAGAAATCCACCATCAACATTAAGTCCCCTGCCTAGCATGCAATGGTTACACTATTGTAGGGTAGGCATGAGATGGTGACAATTTGCATACAAAAATAATTAAAGCCAGAGTAGATACGTGTTTACCGCGTGGGAGAAGGTATGTCACGTGTGTTAAACGCCTTGGAGCTGGTTGAGTTGATCCTTCCAATGGTAAAGCTCGGATGGGGAAGTACAGCTTGATGGGTCGACCTACCTCGGCATTCCTCTCTCGGTGTGCCTTCTTATATGCCTAGCAAGCATCGTGCGTTCGATAAGCATTGCTGATCACAATCCCGACTCAAAAGCCTTAGAAAGCGGCAAGGCGAACTTCTTTTCTCCTGGGGATCTTGTTTGATCGTGAAGTATATAAAGAAGTTTTCTGTATTCTTCTCATTAGGCGATCTTCTTCAACATCTCAGGTATTGATTCACATGTTGATTTCTCGATCGGCGATAGTTGTGATTAGAATATTTTTTATGTGCCGCCGTAACTCATCTTCCTCTCTTTTTGCAGATCATGAAAGGAGTTGGTGATGATAACTCTGCAGCTTCTTCAGAAAAAGGTTTTGAAGTTGATGAACTAGAAGCTAACGCACATGAAGAGGTAATGGCTAAAATTGATTTGCCACTTCGTGAAGTCGGCCATGATGTACAGGGAATGTCTGTCTTGCATTTAACCATTGTCAGGGGGCGGCTCCGTGATCTTTTAGCTGCAATTTATATGGAGGAGAAACAAAGACATGAAGAAGCGTTGCGAGTGAAGTGGAAACAAGAGGCGTCACAAGCACCAGCAAGTTCGAGAATTCAAAGGTTTGTGGCTCGGTTGAAGAGACGGAGGGTTGAACACGAATGTCATGCGGGTGATGTGAAGTGTGATTACCCAATACGTGGTGGTGTGATAATCCTTGACCCTGATACTGCGCAGGATCTTTGATAAGATTGGATATGATATCGGGTGCGATGTTGTTGTACCACGTATAGGCTCTCCCCGTAAGTGATTTGGAGAATTCCTTCGGGGCGGAGAGAACGTGATTGTATTCATGTTCTCCTAAGGATTCTAAGAATCGAGAGACGTGTTCGGTACCATCGTAAAGGATGAATTGAGGAGAGGTGTATCCCCTGGGGAAGAGGAAGGAATCATGCACGTCTGAACTTCTGAGTGGTTGCCATGTTTGCCTGAGCTTTAGCGAGGGTTTCTTGTCTCTCCATCAAGTCCACCATGGTGATAGGAGGTTGTCCTCCTGAAGAAGGGGAAGTAACGGTTGTTACGGGTGACGGACGAAAGTGTCATGCTTGAGGAAATTCCTGGATTTGCGGCCGCTCTGGCTCTTGTAATGGGAGGTGTCACGCCTGTTGGAATGTCTGCTCCTGCTCCACTGGTAATGATGATAGAAGACGCGATTACATGAGACACATTGGTTGCACTGGCGGGTTGCATTGTAACACTGATAAGTGGGATATGAGCGTTGTCGGTGCTAACTCCATCGTTGGTTGCTGCTCGGACCTAAGATCCACCATTCTTGAAATCAGAGAGGGCAAATTGGTATTGAAGAAATCGACTTCACAACCGAGAGATTAACCTCCCACTGAGGTCGCCAATTGTTTATGGGAGAAAACTACTTACGCCGGTTTAGGTAATTTTGGGGTGTGTGGATGAGAAGTGAGTTTAAACCTTCAACAAATGTTGCACGATGAGCACTTTGATTCGAGAGATAATCTATACACCCAAGGACTAAACCGAAGACACGGCCGTTCCAGATTTGTTTCGGTCACAGGTGAAGGATGTGAGGTTGATCTTAGGGAGGGAAGCGAAGATGGTGTTGAGAGTATGAAGGTGAAGGCTATTTGATGACTTGTTAACAGAAGGTTTAGCAGGCTAGCAAATGTTGCAAGCAGGTTCTGGGTGTTGAATACGATTAACACTTGGTTTTCTGTGTTGTTCGAACTTCTGGAAATAGGGAGCCTTATTTCCGTCTCTCGTGGGAAGTGGAGGAAGTGGAGTGAGGGAAGAGTGGAGTTGTGTTGAGTGTCACACGATTAGAAATGCCCACTTCTCTCATCTTGACTTGGACCAATACCCCTAAAGCGTGATTAATGTCTCGGAGCGGGGCAGGGTGAACCGTGAACTTGGTATAACATCGCATGCAACCATCTTCAGGTGACAGTTTGGAGGCTGTGTATAGAAAAAGCCATGCCGCTGGTCGGGTTACCAGCTGGTTGATTCACACCTAAGCCATTCTTCCAAGCAAAGGCGAGAATGACTCGTAGCCTTGCTTGCACCGTTGGATCAAAGCCCAAATGTTTGCATGCTTTAGAGACTTCCAATGGAGGAACCGGATCAGCCCACGCATGGAGGTAGTACAATGGTGTTCACACCCATGCCCGCTGACTCGCAAGATTTGATCTAAGCCACTCGACTCGGGTGGCAAAGACGAGGTGGTGAATGGAGAAGAAGTGATGTCACGAGGAGCTTGACCGCCGGTCTTGGCCGATCACCTAGACTTGAAGCCGGGCCCACGGTGGTCGTAGCATAAGTTTCGATCGGTGAGCATGTACATGCTTGCTCTATGACCACAGGATAATAAGCCATCCAACTGTGATCGTTTTGGATAAGGCGTTAATCTATCCTTGTTTGGGAAATCGTTTCTTGCACCACGACTTTCCTATGAGGGAGTCGGTCATGTAGGTAGAAAGTGGGCCCGCCAATGGTGTACCATCACTTCACTACTTGTTTTAGGGTGTAATCTAAGCCGTCCGACTATGCCGGCGAAGTTGGACGCTCACGATTAAAAAGAACCCTAGCCGTGCGTCATGCTCACTTTGAGCGCGCGTTTTGGAAGAACCAACCGTAGTTGGTCTTGACCGTTCGGTCATGCATGAAGCTGGGTCCGAGGTGATCATGGTAGCATGCTCATGACCCACTGAATCTATATCTACTCCCTCCATCTATGCCTGCAAAGTTGGACGGATAAGGTATATTTTAGGTTTGTTTTCAGCAAGCGAGACTAACACGGGTAGTTTTGCATGCGTTCAATGGGGCTAGTATAACCTGCCGTTAGGTAGCCTACGGGTGTTTGCATGTCGAACACAAGGCTTTAATTAAATCATTAATAGTAATGTTGTATACCTACAGAAAACCGGGATGGTTGCTACATGCTCCGTCGGGATGGTTGCCACATGCTCCGTTCTGGGTATGTTTTTAATTCTCAGGGATGGTTGCACATGCTCCAATGAATTAATATGGCGAGAAGTATTCATCGCCTGAAGGCTTTATCCTTTGAAGGACGTCAGCTTACAAAAATTGGCTTTTAATAATTTTGCCCTTTAAATATAAATCCACCATCAACATTGTAGTTGTAGGTGTACCTTTCCATGACCGTAGTAATGTTGACCGCCTCAAATTGTTGTGCAAAGTAAGCACGCGATAGTAATTGATATCCCTTTTCCATGAAAACCTAGTTTTTTAGGGTTTACTCATTGTCTTGGTGTAGACGTGTGCATGGTCCCCCTCTTTGTTTTTTAGGCGCGTCTATCTGGCTGAGCGCGAGTTTCCGGCTACATGTAGTGGTGATGTAGAGTCTGCCAGTCCTCACTTTTCGCGTATGCACGAAAGGACTTTGAAACCAATTAGTTTGTGCCCGATGCGGATCCTTTGCATCCAATAGAATAATTTCTACACGCTTTATATAATAATTCCTGCTCTTCTTATTCCATTGTAGTTATCGCAGCGGTGAAATCAGTGTAAGAGAATTTTGGTTAAGATGTCAACAGTTTCTGTGGTACCGAGGGATGGGGGTAATTCCGAGCCAAACATAGATGACGAGTTCTTCACGGCATCAGCCACGATTAGGAGAAACCATCCCCAATACGTGCCGATCCTTCTGACCGGCTCGGAAAGCGAAGGAGAGGATCGATCGGTTCGGCCAGGAGGCATAATAAGGTTTTTCTATCAGAGGAAAGAATATCGTGCCTCTTCTATCGACTTTAAAATCCCTGCAAGTCCGTTGCGTTCCTTTGAGAAATGGACACGATTTATGATGGACCAGGAACCTGTAAAGACCAATTTGACTAGGGCGCAGATTGTCGACGTTTTTGCGGCTTCCATAGTGCTTCAGATTAGGAAAGACATTCCAGGGTTGGTTGCTTTTGTTTCCAGATGGTGTCCAGACACCCATACGGCCGTATGCAGGTGGAGCGAAATGACCATTTCTTTAGAGAGCGTGGATGTGTTGCTAAATCTTCTTGTAATTGGAACCTCGACGTTAGGATGTCTACAGACGAAAAAAAATAAATCGCGCCACCCTGGTTGCGAAGTCAAATGGATTCGTTCGAAAGGAAAACGAGACAAAGTGATTTTATGACTGGTGGGTGTCTCAGTGGTTTCCTGACGAGTTGGAGTCGAACTAGAAGAATAACATACTTCATGTCGCGGCGTTCTTGGCTCTTTGGCTGTAGGACTAGAATATCGCTACAACGTTATTCCTGCGATATTAACAGCATTTCTGCGAGCGTCACTGCCAATTCTTTAACAACATTTCACGAGCATCACAGAATATCCAAAAGAAACTGACGATGGAAGAAATAAAAGAAGAATATGTTGATCCTGCGATGATCACCATTCTTGCGATAGAGAATATTGTAGTGATCGCGATGAGATCGCAGAATAGATCCGAAATAGGAGGAAAACTTAGTTGTCATCCATTATGTAAATCCCTATATAAAGGGCTCGATAGATCTAGAAAAGGGTGATATATTTTTGAGAGTTGAAAGAGTCTTGAGGAGAGAGAAACTTCAAGAGAATATTTGTAATCTTGATTTCTTCCAATTCTGTAAACATTTCTGAGATTTGAATAGTAAAGTGTCATTTAAATCTTTGAAGTTTAATTGATTTCCAATAGATTTATATAGAATCTTAACAAGGGTGTAGTGTGGGAATTCCTGCAACTATATTTTGGCGCCCAGAAACAGGGAGAATCAAACTAAGAAATCTCTAATTACAACTTGAAAATTTGAAGAAATTGTTAGAGTTGAAGAAATGGCTAGAAGAAGAAGAAATACATCAGAACCACCGACAACTGTGAGGAGAAGTAAAAGACTTGCAGGTGAGGGAACATGTGAATTGGAAGAATCTTTAAGAATAAGATCAGGAAGAAATTGAATAAGAAATGAAGCATAAAGTTCAATTCAACAGCCGAATCAACAAACACAAACACAAGATAGGAATGTGGATTATGATAGAGTGAGTGTGCATACTTGGAGGTCGGATTCGATGGAAGAAGTAGAAAATCGACAATTAAGAAATGAAGAAGAAGGAGAAAGAAATCAAGAAATGGTTGGAGGATTAATTCATGAAGGACATGAAATAGTAGATGATTTGAGACAAAGAATACAGGAAGAAAGAAGATTAGAGGCGGAAGAGCGTGCGAATTTAACAAGACAAAATCATGAGCTAAGAATGGAGAATTTGAGGTTACAAAGAAGGAGATCAAGAAGTACTGTTAGATCAAATTCAAGATCATTCAGAGAAGAACCAAGGCAAAATTCCCCTATAAGAAATGTTAGAGAAAATACTCGAGGAGAAGTGCAAAATAGAGAAGAAGAGATAATTGGTGATCGCTATAATCCGCGTGACAATAGAAATCAAGAGGGAAGAAACAACCAAATTGAAGAAGAAAATCCAGAAAAAGGTAGGAGGATATTACATGGGCGAGAGAATCAAAGAAATCAAAGAATGATTGAAGAAGAAATTGAGAGACATTACGCTGAACAAGCACGTCTAGCCCGCGAGAGGGAAAGATTAAGGGAAGAAATAAAAGACCAAGAATTCCGAGAGGCAGTACGACAAAATAACCATGAAAATCGAGAAAGGAGACGTACACAAAATCGCTACAATGATAATATTCAGGATGGGTATGATAGAATACATAGGAGATTAGAAAGGCAGCGAAGATAAATGAGGAGGAATGAAGAAATCCGCAGAGAAGAAAGTAGACAGTTGTGATTTCAAGAGGAGGGTGAAAGAGAAAATCGCAGAGAAACACAGGGTGAAAATGACGAAGAAGACACACAAAATCTTACAAGACAATAAAGGCAAGAGCACAGAAAAAGGGAAGCTGCATTAAAAAGGACAATGGAGCAAAACTCAATTGAGAATGAGCAAATATTGAGAGAACTAGCAGAAATGCGAGGAATGATAAGTAATAGAAGAGAAGGAGGAAGAAGGCAGCTCGACGAAGCTATTGAAGAAGCTGCGAGAACTCCATTTACTCAAGAAGTACAATTAAGAGGAATACCTCCAAAATGCAACTAACCAGCATTAACCAGCATCTTTGATGGGACTACTTGTGCTGTTCAACACTTCAAGGCTTATGTTAGATGTATGATACAATGGGAAAACCATGATGCTGTACTATGCAAATATTTTGCATCTAGCTTAACTGGCGAGGCATTAAAATGGTTCGAGGGATTGCCAAAAAACACCATAACTTCTTTTGATCATTTACAAGTTACATTTTTAGGAGCGTATATTAGCAACAATTCATCGCGGCCGGGTATTAAAGATGTGTTTGGGTTAAAACAGAGGGTTGGCGAGAGTCTGAAACATTTAACCATAAGATGGAAGACAATGTGCAGTGAGATGGCAGGAAGAGTTGACGAGAGATATCTTATCTTGTCTTTTATCAATGCAATGTTCGCGACCAATCTACTGTATATACAAATTTTCAGAATCAATAATACAATCACTATGACTGAACTACAAGAACTATAAGAAGAATACATTGCTTTGGAGGAGAAACAAAATGAGATGAAATCATATCCCATCGCGAACACCAATTCCGGAGCAGCAAGTGGGAGTTTACTTCCTAAAATAATAAACAATGTGGCGAACAGCTCGCAAGCACAACAAGAGAAAGTAGAAACTGACAAATAGCAGAAGTTGGTAGCTATGGGCAGTAGAGATCAAGAAGAGTATGAAAGGGAAAATAATTACTACAATCGCGGTGGAAATAATAAGATTCAAAGGCTTGATCAGCCGCAAGAAACTTATGGTGGACAGAGGAAAAACAATTTCAGAAGTAAGGGGAATCAGAAGATTATATCATATGGGAAGAAATTAAGATGCCTCCTCTCAATTATAGTATAGAAAAAATTTGGGAAGCTATCATTTTAATGGAAAATATACCATCTCCATGGAACATGGGAAAAGAACCACATCCTAACAATCGCAGTCAAGAATTTTGTCCTTACCATCATTTTCATGGCCACACAGTAAATGACTGCAGGAATGTAAAGAGAATAATTTTAAGGATGATTGAACAAGGAAAGCTAAATCACTTTTTAGTAGGACATCCACAATCTCAGCGATTGCCTCCAGCACCAGAAATTCGCAGAGTAAATGCTGTAAAGGGAGCCGAATCATTCGTAATAGAAGTTGGGGCTAAAGCAAAGAATTTTTTTTGTAATTCCATTGTACATTCACATAGAACAATAGAGGATTTCCATGATAATATTCTAAGCAGAGTCTTCGCGAGAGACACAGATGGAAGAGAGATAATGAATATCGCGAGAGCCTCGCCATTAGAAGAATGGCAGAAACAAATTATATCTTTTAGTGCACAAGAAGTACCAGAACCTAGTGAGAAGCATGATAACCCATTGGTAGTAAGATTAGAGATAAACCCAAAGCAAATGGAGGAAGAAGATGAAGAAAATGGTGATGAAAATGAAGATTCTTGGGCTATCAATAGAGTTCTAATAGACACAGGAAGTTCCGTTGACATACTATTTTATCATACCTATAAAACAATGGGTGGAAGAGACGAAGATCTAATTCCCTCAATATATAAAATTTATGGTTATAATGGTACTGCCAACAAACCAAAGGGGGAAATTGAAATGCAAATACCGTTAAAAGGAATATCTTCAAAAATCTTATTCTGTGTTGTGGACATCGAATCACCTTAAAATGCTTTGATAAGACGACCTTGGTTACACGGGATATTGGGTGTAGCATCTACTTATCACCAGTGTATCAAATTTCCTCATCCTAAAGGTGTTGGAGTTATTAAAGGAGATTGGGGAGAAAGCAAGAAATGTTATGAAATCGATATGAAGTCTTGCGAAGAAAGAGCTGAAAAGAATAGCAATTGGAAGTACAAAATCAAACAACAACAGATATGTGAAAGGTTAATGATTGATACAATAGAGCGGAAAGATGATGTGAAAGCTGATGGCGAGCGTCTCGCAGAAAAAGAAACACCAGTAAAACGTAGCAGAAAAGCAGAATCAGAAAATAGTAAGTAGAAAGGTAAAATAATGAACTTTAGAGAACTCTATGAATGATTTGTTTGAAGAATATGTAATTGAACAGGGTATTCTGCTTGAAAAAATTGCAAGATTTTACAAAAAGAAAGAAGATCAAAGTTATGAAATCTTATCAGAGTTACAACACTCGCGAGAAGCGCGAATAAAACTTCGCAGAGATTAAAGAATGGGACGAACCTTTATGGCGTGCAACCTAGTTCGCGAATAAAATTTCTCAAGAGGCAAATGTAAGACCTAATTGCACGTCATAGGAGGGGGTATCTCTCGACATGATTCATGGGTAAGGTTATACCGCTGCTGGATCCTGAGTCATGCAAATGTTGGGGTTAAAGAAAACCTATCCGGGAGAGAGATCTTGGATTTCCAACTATATATGGTTATACCCTGGTTGGACGACCGGGAATCTCTTCCAAGAAGTGCAAAGTATGACCAAGGCGCCGAGGTACACGGTTGATCCAAGAGTGCCCAGAGCATACGAAACTCTCTTGCCATTCTTGGTAAGTCTTGTCTACGATGAACTTGGCCTGAAGAAAACCCCACTTAGGGTGCAGTCTTGTAACTATAAGCCATATAGTCGTAAAGGACAAGAGGATGCGAAAACAGCTGGTTGTTGGTAAATCGGATGGGGGGAGCTAGTCTTGTATGGCCGATGTGCCCTCCTTGAAGGGGCAACCAGGGGGAGATAAGGGAGGCACCCTCCATTAGGGAGCTGATAAGTGTCTTAAGATGGCAATGTCATGGGGCTTTATGATCGCAAGAACATTTAGGCCTGTCATATTGTCGCGTGACATAAATGATACAGAGGCAACAAGCCACAAGAGAAATGTTAAGATGAGATCAATGGGTTTTTACATGAAAATGTAAAGACGTCCTGCGATTTCATCGCAAGACGACAATGTCATGAGGCTTTGATCCCGCGAGGGAGCTTAGACTTGTCATATTCTCACACTACAATTAAAAGAATACAGATAAGGCAAGATCAATGGGTCAATACATGCAAATGTACAGACGTCCTGCGATTTTGTCGCAAAAAGAAAGAGTGTGGCAAAATAATACCTTTAATTAGGAAGGCGTAATAAGACCACAATATTTCTGCGATAATACTCGCAGATGTTATGAGAATTGCGATTTCACGCAGTTATTGCTGGAAATAAGATCGTCAATATTAAGGAAATTTTTATTTACCACTAATGTTTAATCTCTAATCAATTTTTCATATTGCAGATGAATAATAAAGGCAAGTATAGGAATGCATGAGAACGATGAAATTATTATTCATCTATCATATGAAAAATTGCAAAGATAAGTGCACGCAGATAATTAAAGGATAATAATTATATTGATTGATTGACTTGCAGAAAAAGAACTGTTTTCTAATTCATACAGGTAGAAGCAAAATAAATTCACAAAATTTGAGAAACTCACATCAATGTTACAGAAAGAAGAAAATAAATATACAAAAAAAGATAGAAGGAAAAAGAGGAACTAGCTAGATCCATCGCCATCCTCTTTATCAGACTTCTCTTCATCGCCAGATTTATCCTTTTTATCATTATCTTCATTCTTATCAGATTCTTCTCCTCCACCAGATTTTTTTCCTTCGTCATTATCATTATTATTATTTCCATCCTCGTCAGAATCCTCAGCTTTGCTATCAGAGATGTTAAGATTTGAGATTATTGCGGGGATTTCCTTTGCGAGATCAGGATATATAGAAGGAGAAATTCCATGATCATTGCAGACCAACTTAACGGAATCGTTACGAACAACAATGAGAGATCTATTGAAATTTGCGGTGGTAATGTCAAACTGCTCTTTCAATCGTGAATATTTATTATTGCGAGCAGCAAGAGTATTCGCGAGCTGATTCTTCTCATTTTCAAGTTCCCCAATTCTTTAAAGATATCTTTTTTCAGCTCCTGCGAGAATATATGACAACAAGTTAGAAATTTTGTAAAGAAAAGTAATAAAAACAGGAAACTAGCGAGAAGAAGAACAGCAAACAACCTTCTCTTTCAGAAATCATATCCCTAATTAAATCCTCATGTTCAACTTGAAGGCTAACATTTACACCTAAATCATTCCTGGCGTTATCAAGAATCTTCGCAGCCCAAGACAACTCATCATCGCTATTTATAAGAAGACGAGATCGAACTTGAGTTTCCCTCGCAAGAAGATCTTCATTCTCGCGGACAAGCTTATCTCTTTCCATTTGAATATTAAGAAGAGTCTTATGGAAGTCAGCTAGAGTCTTGGAACCCTTTTTAACAACAAGATCCTTCTCGTCAATAAGATCACTATTCCTTTTTCTTAATCTATTTATTTCTTTCTTTGAATCAAGATGAAGGCGCTTATATTTGTTGGTCAAACCTAAATTGAATCTGTGATCAATTTTTAAGAGATTGAGTTTGGATTTTAGTTCATCTATGGAAAGGGATTCAATCTTATTATCTGAGAAGTTACTTAAAGAGTTATTAAGGCTAGAAAGAAGAGTATTATCATCTACAGGTTCAGGGAAAGATTGAAAGAATGTAGCCTCGTCAGTGAGACCATAAATATCTGCAAGTTAAAAGTGGGTGCTTGAATAAACCGCGATAGAATAAGGAGAATAAAAAGAAAAAGGGAAATAAGTAATACCATAGAGTTGCTGGTTAGCTTTGTCAAGATCAGAGATATTTAGTTTATCAACTGAAGCTTCATCCTCTAATTTTTTATTCTTCTTATGGAGCTCAGCAACTTCAGATTCTAATTTTTCTTTATCCTGGCGAAATTTAGCAGCCTTCTATTCATAGTTAGCGCGTCTCTTATCTAAATCAAAAGCAACATCAAATGAAGCTCTTCCAACCTGCGAGAGAATAATATAAATTAAGAATCTAGTGATGGAGTAAATACATAAACAAATTGAAGAAATAAAACATACCAGGGTACCAAGAGAATTCAAGAGACTGGGAGTCAGGGATCTTGAGATTCCTTGGAGAGAATCATTATCCGCCAGAATAGGGGCATCGCAAACTTTAGCGAGAGCTTGGGATGTCTTGTTAATAACTTCATCCTCATCATTACAAGTTATGCTGTGGGAAATATCGCCAAAAATTCTAGATAAATGAGTCATTGAAGAATCAGAAGAAGAAGAATTTTTTATTGAAGGAAAACCGTTAACATTAAAATCCTCGTCATTATTATCCTTATCAAGATCAACACTTGGATTTTCTGTAATTAGTTGAGGAATTGAAGAAGAAGAAGGTTGAGTTTTCCTTCTCTTTAGTGGAGGATCGCTATATTCTTCATTGCGAGGGGCAGAAGACTTTCCCCTGGAAGGAGCAGTAGATTTCTCCTTTGAAGATTTCCCAGATTTCTCTTTTGAAGATTTCTCCTTGGTTTTGGCGGGTATTAATGGTTCTAACTCTTCGATTTCCTGTGAGCACAGATGAAGATAAGAAATAGGGGCAACAATATATTGTTAAAATTTATGAAGAGATATTTCTTACTTCATCCGTGAAAGATTTCAGAACCAAGAAAGTGCTAGGCTTCCTAAAAGTTTGGTAACTGAGCTTCATTCTTTCAATCTGAGAAAGATCAAAATAATTAGCGAGAATATAAAAATGCGAGGAAAATAATGAATAATAATATGAAAATTCAGAGAGATTAGTACCTCTTTAGTTCTCTCAGGCCAATTAAAGACCCAAGGTTGATATTCTGCAAGATTCGCGGGAAGTTCGCGAGAATCATAAATATAAGGACCTTCGAGACACAACGGAAAAATAAACCACTTGTCATCGCTTGAATGGCGAGGGCCGTGATTGGTTTTCGTATGAAAGTCAATATCTAGCATGAGAGCTTCTTCGACAGTGAGTTTCTTCAGGAGAACACCCCAGCAGGTGCTATCCCTCTTCATATGGAGTATCTTGTAATTTTTGAAAAAGTTTTCTATAGTATAATCTGCAGGGTTAATTGGAATATGTTTGTAAAGAGGATTTTGAGCATCTTCAGAATAGCGCGATCCTTTACTAGCACCACGAGAAGCATATTCAAGAAGCAAGCTAATGCAATCTCCACCTAATTGATATATTGCTCGCTAGAACCTCTCGTCAGATATTATTTGGTAGAATAATGTGAGTTCTGGGTTATAGAGAGGAAGGGGAAGACCAGCTTCAAGTTGGCCTAGCGATACTATGATTTTTTCGCGAGAACATTGATCATCAGTAAATAATTTAAGAGAAAGTTCAGATCTAGAATCCTGATCTGGAATTAAAGACAAGTTAAAACCTTTAATTTTGAGTTTCTCGCGCATCTCATTAAAGGCCTTCAAGTTTTTAGTACCAGCAACAACCATTTTTGAGTATGGGAATGAAAGAAAAGATTGAAAAGAAGAAATAAATCACAGCAGTAATAGAAGCGCAATTCACGGAAGAACAGTAAAATTTGCAGAGAGGGTATGGAGAGAAAGAAGAAGAAAGTAAAAGAGAAAAAGGAAAGGAATGAGAAGAGTATTTATAGAAGAAGAAATTTCTCGAAGAAGATGAAGGCAATTAATGCAAAGAAAAGACGTGGGTGGTCAGATCGCAGCGGTTAGAGGAGATGTGTCAAAAATTTATTGGAAGAAAGAATTCGTGAAAACAGCTGGCGAAGGACATAGAAACATGTCAGAACGGAGAAGTCTGAAAAGATAAGCAGTTATGGAATTTTAAAAAGTTCTCATGATCTTCTCTTCTTCGCATAAAATACATGAGAAGAGGCAAGATGTAGGACCAGAATATCGCTACAACGTTATTCCTGCGATATTAACAACGTTTCTGCGAGCGTCACTGCCAATTCTTTAACAACATTTCACGAGCGTCACAGAATATCCAAAAGAAATTGACGATGGAAGAAATAAAAGAAGAATATGTTGATCCTACGATGATCACCATTCTTGCGATAGAGAATATTTTAGCGATCGTGATGAGATCGCAGAATAGATCCGAAATAGGAGGAAAACTTAGCTGTCATCCATTATGTAAATCCATATATAAAGGGCTCGATAGATCCATAAAAGGATGATGTATTTTTGAGAGTTGAAAGAGTCTTGAGGAGAGAGAAACTTCAAGATAATATTTGTAATCTTGATTTCTTCCAATTCTGTAAACATTTCTGAGATTTGAATAGTAAAGTGTTATTTAAATCTTTGAAGTTTAATTGATTTCCAATAGATTTCTATAGAATATTAACAAGGGTGTAGTGTGGGAATTTCTGCAACTACATTGGCTATCCAGGGATGTTTTTGACGACGGCTCGGGTAAGAAAGAGATAAGACAGGAACTTATCACATTTGCCATAAAATTAGCAAAGGGCGTCGCTCTCCACCTCGGTGGTTTGTTTCTTGGTTCTCTATATGCACACCTGGATCAGCTGGTTTCGTACATGCGCGCCTCGAACGGTCATATGAAAGTGGATTCATATGTTCATGCCACCTTTCTCCAGGCATGGTTGTGGGAGCATTTCGAGAAGTATGCCCCGAAACCGTTGGCGAATACTTCTTGAGTCTTGGGGTGGCTCCAGAATGCTGCGTTGGTCGAAAAGGTGCCGAAAAACTAGTCCGAAACTGATTAATTTTATTGACAACTCGTATGCAGTTAATTTTCGTCCATGGCTCCGGTGCATGCGTCCATAACTCAGATTAGTACCTTTGCTCCTGCTTCGAATATGTCTTTGTCTTCTGATGAGGAGGGCATGAGCGTTGGAGAGATGGTGTTCATGAGTAGCTGCACGCTTGGCCACGTGCCATCTTTTTTTCGAGGATCTTGCAAAGCGATCTCTTACAATGTTGATAAGGCCGCTCGACATATGGGTTTTGATCAAGGGGTCCCACTTGTTCGTCAGCAGGTTGTTCAATAAATCCCGTTATCAACTATTCTTGATGCTAGTTCTCTTGTGTCGGGTAAAAGTCTGCCTTTCCTCGCGGAACGGAATCCATCAACGACCTCCAAATATAACATATTTTGGTAGGATGAGTTTCTTTCTATTCATGGATTCATGAATGATGTGGTAGAGAATCGTCAGGATAAGCCTTCTCCTGCGATTTTAGCGGAACATCCACTGCTGAGGGATCCCAAGCGAAAATCCGTTAGTCCAAATGCAGTTAGACCCCAGGTGAAGGAACGAAGGTCTAAAGATCATACGGGCGGATTTCAGTCAGACTCCACGATTCTGCCGACTTTAGTTCATCCAATATGCGGGTACGTACGACTCTCCTCTTGATCTTGGCCTGGATCGTTTATTTCATTGTTCCTTTTCTGAGAATGCTCCCTTGTATTCTGTCCAGGGTATCAGTAGTACGAACGCCTTTGCCAAACTTGCGAGCAGTCAGAAAATATAATTTTTTGAGATAGAGAATGGCGTTGCAGAGCCTACCCATGATGACGTAGAACTCGAAAAGGATGAGAGTTCAGGGTCTAGCGATGGCGAGAATAATTCTTTCGATAGCAGTGTTGAATCTTCGTCTAGTCAGTCTGAAACTGAATCGGTGAGTCCCCTCCATGTTTTTCTTCTTTCCCTTTTTTTTTCTTTGCAGCAAAACTAAATTTTGATTTTTAGGAGGAAACCGTTCCTGGGGATGATCTTGAAGTGGAAGACCACCAGAGTAAAGACATAGCCGTACTTCCTGCTGCGGAAACTGTGCCATCTAGCGACTTGGACATGGAGATTCATCGTCCCGAGGGCGCTGCTGTGACTCAGGTGGAGGAGAGCACTTCGGTGGGTAAAATCATAGTTAGGGATCTCCTGCCAGTTGCTGATTTATTTGCATGTGCCACCTTCAATCCTCCATATCCGGCCCCTTTCTTAGGTCATGTGTTGATTGGTGGATTTAGTGTGCCAGCTAAACATGCGACATTATATACCAAGATTTGGGAAAGCTACGGTCACATTTCCACGACTAAGAAGATCACTAGTCAACATGCGTTGGTCAAGCGTATGGAGGAAGCCTTGTCTTCGATTGATGACATGTGCAACGTGACTGGTCATACATTTTCTGAAGATGTAATCTCGAGCTGGAGGTTCCATCTTGACATGTGTGTGGACTTCGAATTCAACGTTCCTTGGTTCGTTGAAGGTATCTCTGATATTGAAAGGTCATTGTCCAGAGCAGTTGAAGGTCCTTCCGCAGACATGATGAAGAAGCAGGAAGCGGAATTCAATAAGTTGCGCAGGAAGCTGAAACTTAAGAGGGCGGCTCTCCAAAGCACGAGGGAGGCCTTTGCCAAAAGGAGAAAGACGCTGTTGGAAAAATTCCCTTGAATATATATTTGTCTTTTGGACCTCTTATCTTTAGTTTTTTTTTTTTTTGAAAGGCAAATGAGACGCCTGGTTTTTGATTTTCTGGTTTTCTCGGGTTAATAGATAAACGCTACCTTGACGGTTTTGGATTATATATTTATTTTTAATGAAATGTTTAGAATTGAATTGTCTTTGGCTATGAATGAAAGTGATGCAGAAATCCCAGGAAAACCATGGAATCGTGTGTTGGTAGATGACATGGGATGAAACATGGCTATAGGTTTTATCAGAACTTGAAAAAGCAAACCACGTATTTTTGTCTAGATAAGACTTACTCGGTTTCTAAGGTCTTCTGATGAGAATAAACTTTTCGGGTGTAGGACCAAGTTTTGTTTTGGGAAACATGGTCATGGGAAGTCCCGAGTCTTCTGAGTCGTTGCTGAGTTATCTGATAACTGCGCCGTTAATCCCTGGGTGGATCATTTTTCTTCTATCCTCTGAGAAGTTCCCAGTCATCCCTTATCGTGTCATGACTGATAATTGAGCCGTCGAGTAACTGAGTCGGAGTGGATCTCCTTCCTATCCATCTTGACGTATGGGTCGAAGAATGAGATCGCTGGTTGAAAATTGACATTGTAACTGAAAGATCGAACCTCCCGCAGTGGTCGCCAATTGTTTGTAGGTGAAAATGGCTTCTGCTGATTTTGGTAATTGCGGGTGTGCAGGTGAGAAACAATTTAAACCCTAAAAAATGTACTGCAAGGGAGTACTTTAAATTCGAGAGATCAATCTGTACAAGTCTGGACTAAACCAAGAAATGGTCGTTCCAGACTTGCTTCGGTCACAAAGTGGAGGAGAATGGGTTGGTTTTGGGAGGGAAGCAAGAAAAGTGATGAGACCAGAATAGTTGATTCTGGAAGAGTAGTTGGGTTACTACGACTTGTTATCATAAAAGTGAGAGAGCTAACAAGGTGAGCTAGAAAATAAGTATTTATGAGTGTTGTATCTCCCGTATGAACTTGTTGTTCAATGGAAATAGGTAAGACCTATTTATACAAGTCGGAGTAAAAATGTACCATGGTATCATTAAGGAGTGGGGAAGTAAATGGGAGGAGGTGTTAACCGTATGCATGGAATTTATGTTCCATAAAGTGGTTAACGAATGAAACTAGTTTTCATGAAACTGCTAATGTTATGGAATTGATGTCCCTTAAAATTGTCAACGCATGTGCTTTATGTCCCATGAAAGTTTCACACATAACTTCCCATATTTACAAACAGCCTCACCCTTATGACACTTCCTTATGACGGGTGTAGTGTACGCCGCATGATGTAAACCGCCAAACCAATACCCAAAGAGGATCCCCCAGTTTGTGTTGATGTCTCGAATGTTTTTGGAAAACATGTAGCATGTTGTTGTGGCTTGGCAAGTCAAGATCGGGAAACTTGCTAGCCTGGTGACCTTCGACGGTCGAGATTATGCATCTTGAGAGGAGGGGAAACCATTGATCGTTGCACGCCTTCGTCTTGGTAGCCGCGTAGTGAGGGCCAACGTGGTGGTGCGACTAGGTTGGCATGCAGTTGGCATGGCATGGTTTGGCGTGGACAAACTTAGGTTTTCAGGCCAAAGGTTACCATGTGCCGTATGATAACCTTGGATGGCTAGGATTTTCTCCTGGGATTGAAGGGCAAATGTTGATTGATGCACGCCTTGATTTTGGTGGCTGCGTAGGGAAGGCCAACATGGTGTGGTTAGGATTGGAATGTGGGGCCAAGGGTTCGCTTTGTGCGTGGCTGGCTTTGGCTAGGTGCGATTTTGGCTTGGCAAGTGGGGCCAAGGGTTTTCTATGGGAGTATGGCGTGGCTACGACCAAGGCAAGGGAGTTTGGCTTGGCATGATGTGACTAGCATGGCTAGGTACAAGGCAAAGTGTGTTTGGCATGTCGCGGCTAGCTTGGCTAGGTTTGGCTTGGCTTGGCATGATGTGACTAGCATAGCTAGGGCCAAGGCAGAGTGTGTTTGTCATGGCGCGGCTAGCTTGGGCTATGTGCGGTTTTGGCTTGGTATGTGGGGCCAAGGGGTTTCCATAGGCGCATGGCGTGACTAGCTTGGGCTAGGTGCGGTTTTGGCTTTGCGTGTGGGGCCAAGGGTTTGTCATAGGCTCATGGCGTGATTAGCTTGGGCTAGGTGCGGTTTTTGCTTGGCATGTGGGGCCAAGGGTTTGCCATAGGCGCATGGCGTGACTAGCTTGGGCTAGGTGTGGTTTTAGCTTGGCATGTGGGGCCAAGGGTTTTCCATAGGCGCATGGCGTGGCTAGCTTGGGCTAGGTGCGATTTTGGCTTGGCATGTGGGGCCAAGGGTTTGTCATTGGCGCATGGAGTGACTAGCTTGGGCTAGGTGCGGTTTTGGATTGGCATGTGGGGCCAAGGGTTTGCCATAGGCGCATGGCGTGACTAGGTTGGGCTAGGTGCGGTTTTGGCTTGGCATGTGAGGCCAAGGGTTTTCCACAGGTGCATGGCGTTACTAGCTTGGGCTAGGTGCGTGACCAAGCTAGGGTTTTTGGGGCAACGGTCGTTTGGTAACTTTAGACGGCCAGGATTTTCTCTTGGGATTGAAGGGAAACCGTTGATTGTTGCACGCCTTCGTTTTGATAGCCGCATAGTGAAGGGCAGTATGGTGGCGCGGCATGGGCCATGGAAGGGTGCGTTTGGCATGGCGCGGTAGGTGTGGCTGGCATGATTTTCCATTGGCACGGAGGTGCGGCTAGCATGGTTGGCATGCTTTGGCGCGGTGGGTGTGGCTGGCATGATTTCCATTGGCACAGAGGTGCGGCTAGCGTGGTTGGCATGCTTTGGCGCGGTCGGTGTGGATGGTATGACTTGCCATTGGCACAGAGGTGCGGGTATCATGGTTGGCATGCATTGGCACGGTCGGTGTGGCTGGCATGATTTTCCATTGGCACATAGGTATGGCTAGCATGGTTGGCTTGCTTTGGCGCGGTCGGTGTGGTTGGCATGATTTTCCATTGGCACAGAGGTACGGATAGCATGGTTGGCATGCTTTGGCGCGGTCGGTGTGGCTGGCATGATTTTCCATTGGCACAGAGGTGCGGATAGCATGGTTGGCATGCTTTGGCGCGGTCGGTGTGGCTGGCATGATTTGCCATTGGAACAGAGGTGCGGCTAGCATGGTTGGCATGCTTTGGCGCGGTCGGTGTGGCTGGCATGATTTGCCATTGGCATACGTGGGAATTAGGGTTTGGCTTGTTGTAACCCTAATTTGAAAAAGATACCCCGGTAATTATTTAGAGACACATTAAAGGTTTCAGTAAATGTGCCTAGTAAATGCTTGTTACTTTAAATGTTGTGACATCACTGTCTTCCAGGGTTTAGTGTTTTACGATTTTAACCCTAAGCTAAAAACCACCATCAACACTTGTATATCCGTATGTACATAGCCTTTCACAACTACTTTTTCCATAATCTAAGGAGCTCACAACTTCGACTACCATTCATCTTCGGTCCGAGCGGCAGAGAGCTAGTCTCTTCGCTGAGTTTATGGTAAAACTCTCACAGATTCATCCACTAACCTCGGTTCTTAGCTGCCATTCACAAATCTAGATAGAACCCAATGATCTTGAACCTGTATGGAATCTGAATGCTCGAAACCCATTCCATTAATCTCCATCTTCAATGGCAGTACTTGTTCTCGCCAGCTTTCTCTTTATTTTGCACATTTACTCTCAGGTGGGAGAAAAATGATTTGGGAATTGATAGTTCACAGATATAGGGTTGGGTGTAATAAATCTGGGATGGTGGTTGGGTGTACTAAAACTGAGATGATTACTGGCACCATTCCAGTGGATAAAGGGGGGCCACAGTGAGGTACCCTTCAATAATTTCTGCTTCATATGCAATTGAGACTTACTAACTTCACGTCGAATGACTCCAAGCAATGCGTTGACCTCCTAATTCTTTTCTTTTTCGCCATATGACTCCAAAATACCTATAATACTTAAAATCAAACATAAAATACATAAATTACCTGAAAAAGTAGCAAAGAAAGCATAAACAATAGATAAATATTAAGGTGTTTATCACACCTATCAAATTCCCCCACACTTAGACTTTGCTATTCCTCGAGCAAATCAAACAAAACAAAAATACAACAACTCTGTGTCGTCGATGCTACGGTTACTCTCAGTATAAATAACAAGCCTTTGAACCCCTATGTGTCCCTAGTGGACGAGTTTTAGTCTCGTGAAGGTTTACAAGAGGTCTACCTACAAAACCTATATTTCCAACTCCAGCTACATGTGACAAATCTATGAATGAATCCAAAATGGATATTGGAGGAGGTACTTTGATGCGAATCCAAATTAATATATATGTAAATTAAGCTCTACTCAGAAAGTTGAACAAACCACAATACTCGGAATCTGACTAACCACGATCACAATGAAAAGATTAAGAAGATGGATATAGAGGTAGATGTTTGCGAATGTTAACAAGTGATCGGTGTTTCCCATATCTGTCTGAAGGTCACCGCCAAGATGAACCTATGCATCCTATTGGATTGAGCTACTGGTCTGAATTCTAGTGTCAACACACTGGCATATACAAGGGAACTAGTGGTCAACAATCTTAATTCTACATCAACTCAACTGGCATATACAAGGGAACCAGGAGTCGGCTTTATTAAACAATAATAATTTCTTTTTCTTTTTCTTTTTCACTTTTTTTTTCTTTTTTTTTTCACCTTTTTTTTCGAGACAACATGATTGGATCTTTTGGATCCAAGCGCATGATTCTTGTCAGCAGATTACATGATAGTTCCCTTGGATCCTGCGTTCCACACTTGTTTAGGTGACGGAGACAGGGATAACACACACATATTGCTATCCAAGTGTCATTTTTTATTCCGGTTGGTCTAATTGGTCGGTCTTTTTTTTTTTTAGTAACTCAATCACTCTATTTCATCATAGCAGTAATAACAATTCGATGTTTAGTGACCCACCAAATCACTTAGAGAACAATAGATAAATATGGAAAAATAAAAATAGAACGTGATATGGTGATATTCCGAGATATGGTAACAACTATCATATAATTTGTAATTTCTGAGCTATGTCCTTAGTTAATGGGTTCCTCAACTCCTGCAGCCAAGATGGTTCCATCCATTTAGATTGATATTGTCATCCTAAATGCACATGTTTCTAGGTTTCAGAGTGTATAAAGCAAAAAAAAAATTCTATTTTTTTTTCTATATGAACACAAGGGAAAATTAACAAGGCTAAAAACTCTATATGAGAACACTCCCCCACACTTAAACTTTACATTGTCCTCAATGTAAATTTAGTCATTCAAAGTAAAGTTCAAGATGGGAAATTCATAACATGATATATATACACAATAAGAAAATAAAATGCATGATAAAAAAAACAGATACTCCAACTCATAACTCATAACTATTTCTGACAAATAGAGGATAAACACTAAACAAGCTATTTAGTTGGCATCTAATCCCAACTCAGCCAATATATATACCTCATCGTCAAGAAAAAATTCCATCTACTTAGAAAGGCTAGTGTTTATTCTAAATTGTTCAAAAATCTCTAAAAGTTGGAATTTTGATATGCAAATATCCAAAATAAGAAAATAAAGATAAAAGACTTAAAAATAAAAAGATAGAGATAGATACACAAAACCAGTGGGTTGCCTCCCATTTAGCACTTGGTTTAAAGTCATCAGCCCAACTTGCAAGACGAATTCCCCATACACCAGTAATATGAAAAGTTGGGGATCCACCCATAGCACCTGTTTTGCAAACACTAGCTTCACACAAATATTAGTACTATAAAACAAAAATGAAGCTATTAACCGATAAAAGTTTCCCCCACACTTATTCTTGTCCACACTTGGAAGTGTATAAAGAATATAGGAGTCGGGTACTTCCATGATTTCTTGTTCAAAAACCTGCATAGTATGAGAATCAAGTATCTCTAATGGAGGATATCGAGAAACAAAGTCATTCAATAATGTTTTTGAAGCACATACATTCAAACCAATAAGAGGTAAAGGAGAAGAATCAATATGCAAAGGGTTAGACAAACCTTTCACAATCTCTTGTATTACAAAATCCTCTTCATCCTTAAAAAACTCAAGTGAATTATTCACCTCTTGTATATCATGGTCCTCTATCAAACCTTGAAGCCATTCTTCGTCTGTTTCTGCCTCAACCAAAATCTCGGCATCGACATCTTCACTACAATCATATGAAAGCTCAATTGGATCTTCCATAATATTGGTCTTTATGGTTTCATTCTCAACATACTCTTCTTCATTAGACTCAAACCTTGTCGCAAGGTTCTGTAAAACACTAGTTTCATCATCCTCATATACCTTTTTAATAGGTGCTTGATCATTATAAAGATCAAGAGTTGAGTCAACTACACTAATGTCATCAAATATCTCCAAAGGTTTGTCCTTTTCAACACAATCATCTTTATTTTTATACTCCATTGTACACTCCTCGGGGATGTCACCATAAATTGGTTCAAGCGATGTAGTTTCATAGTCATCGTTACTATCATAGTTAACATAATATTGGCTACCACTTCCCAAAGATTGATCTTTCGCAGAATTTTGCACGTCCTCTTTGTATTCTTCAATGCCTTGTCTTAATTTGGAAACACCTTTTTGAATATCTTGGAGTGATCCATCCAAATTTTGAAAATAGTGCTCCATTTATTGGTAAATCTCGTTCGACAAGGAAAAAGTAGAATCACATACTTCAGTATTGCTAGGCCAATTATCTTCCCTTTGAATGGGTGAATGATCATAACTACGATCATAAATTGGGCCAAACATACTATGAGCACATTCAGTCGATGAAACTGGTTCCATGCTTGGTTGTCTACAAACTGACTCCATGCTGACCATAAATTGTTGCATTTCATCTACCAAACTAGAGGAAATATTAATAGAAGCACAACTATTCTCCCCTCCTTGTGGTTGCTCATTTACATATCTACCGTAAGAAGGTTGGAATGTATGAGAACAACTAAAAGGGTACGTGGAGTATTGACCATAACCAAAGGATTGGTTTTGATTGTACTCCCCATAAGGGTGATAGTTGTCATAGTGTTGTTGAGGTTGATAACCATACCCATTGTTCCAATATGCTCCGTCCATAGAAATTGGTACCTGAAACAAGAGTTCTCAAAATTATGTTAAAAACCAGAAAATAAGAAAAACAAAAATAAGAAACAAAACTAAAAAAAAAAATAAGAAACAAAAAAAAAATGACAACCGCTGCCTCCCCGACAACGACGCCAAAATTTGATCGCTGTCGTAGGCGTCAAAAATAAATTACACTTTCTTACTACTCAAAATATATAATGAAGCAAGGGAAAGAAAGGATCGTTCCCACAGAGAGGACTAGGTTGTCAATATGTTTAGGTTTCTTATGTAAAGCAAGGGGGATTTTTCAGATTTATGTAACTAAAATAAAATAAAAGCAAAGCAATAAAAAGTAAACAAGCAAATCAAGGATGTGAAATTATTGGGTAAAGATTTCATCTTCAATTGTAAACAAGTTTTTGAAAGTATGAATAAAATTCGTATTTAATCTCGCTGTTATCAAAAGCCCTAGAATACCTTATTGCAAGAATACTCTGTAAATTTCCTAAGTCATCAACACACACATTAGAGCTGCGTTACGTGAATTCTACCTAAAGAATAACCTAACGCCTTGCGCTAATTAAGTTCAATTCCTAGGAGCATTAAGTTTTGTGAAATAGGCTAATCAATGCAATTGAAATACATTGCGCAAACAATTCGAACAAAGGTCAATTTCTATATATGATTACAAGGATGTATCACTACAAACTATAATCATATCATGCTACTCGTATTCAAGGTTATTGCTCGATGATGAACCCTAAATTATCTATAGATATAGATGTATGTTCAATCAATTCTAGACTCAACCAAACAAACATTCAATCATATTGCAATACATCAATCATGCAATTATTATAAAATCCATATGTTTTCAATAGAAATCAAACGATAATATTGAGAGAAAACTAATTCATAAAATCCATATGTTTTCAAAATCCAACTACATCTTTAACCAATAATAAAATCAAGTACTTGTGTTTTTGGAAATCATCATAGAAAGCAAAGAAGAACTATCATGTGAAACCCTAAACAACAAGTAGGAATTCTCCCTAATGGAGATATATGGTTTAGAGAAAGATTTTCTATTTATATGCTTCTCCCCTTCTCAAAAGGATACTCTTTCCAAAAGTAGGTCAAGTCTTCTCAAAACCCGTCTCCAAGTGATCCACCAAGCCCATGTGTTAAATATCTCCTTTGGAAATTTTGGGTCCACAACTGGGTTACCAGATTGATGACATCATCACCGGAATCCGGTCACCATCGTCAGAATCCGGTCACCGTGAAAATTTCTCTGGTTACCTGAACTTGTCTCCGGCTACTGTAACTTCCAGCAAGTCACTATCCTTCTCTGCAGTTCGTACACTCATAATTAAGAACCTTGCAACACAAATAAACCATCTAAACCAAATCTTGAATTATTACGAAAATGTGCCCAAATGCGTGACTCGTAGCTCATATATCCGGTCGCCGAACCTTACATCTGACTCATACTCCCTTCGTGATTCACTGAAATATTATGATCCCAACTTCAAGCTACAAAATATGACTACCTGAACTAGTACCACTGGCTCACCATTCTCACTGCATTTCTGCACAATTTCCGTAGCTTCAAAATCCATTCCCTGCACAGTGCCATACTTCTCTGCGATTCCCATTAGCTTGTTTCAGTGGCAGCAACAACAACTATGCACCACCACCTACTTGACTAATTCCATTTACACTGCAACATCCTCTCATACATTCCTTCCCTAAAATCAATTACACCTGATACAAGTCATAGCTTCACTGCACCTGTGGCTTCATCTCTACTGCATATCATTCCCTGAGTACAAACCAACAACACTAATATCTACCAAATCAACTCCAAACTGCAGCACCATCAATACCAGCTCAGGCCATTCACTCTAGTGCCTGAGTTCATAAATTCATTCATCACCAGCAACAAAGCTTTTCCCTTTCAAATCCACCAGAATCCACGCCTCATTCTCATCTAATACCTGAAACTCAACCTAGCTCTATTTCTGGCTTCGAACACCAACAACATGCCCTTAACCAGCAGCATATCCTAATTGAAATCAAACCTCGTAACCTGGATTTGCTCCATCCACTTCTTGTGCACCACCTAAAGCAGCCACATTTCTTCATCACCAGTTTTGTCATTTACAGCCTCAATCTCCATCTCAGTTCATTTCATGCACCTCACTCAACCACCTTGACCTTCGTATGCAGCTATATCCTATATCTCTGTCACCAGCATCACCACCAGCCATTATTACCTTTATCTCGGCTTCATTGCAGGCCAAATCCTTGACACTCTGCCTAGCCACTGCACTAACACCTGCAACTGCTCATGCCATATGACTACCTCTTCTAACCGCTGGTCATCTCCCATGCAAGCATTTTCCTATCATACATCTATTGCATCTCTTAAATTTCACTATTGCACAGCAACAAACCCATTATAACCACCAAAACTGTTAGTTTTCATACCATGACAATCACCAGCTCCAACTACTTCAAGTTCACACCCTACAAGCGCCTGTAATACCATTTCCATTGTATTTGTGCAATGCAACAACCCATTCTCTAGGAATGTCGCCACCAGTGCCTCACTGTAAAAACTGCAACAGCCTCAGTTTTACTCCATTTGAGTCAAACATACAGCATCACTGCTTCCCTAAGTTCATCCCCGGCATCATCATTGTTAATCCCATATCCACCAGTACTTGCTGCCAATCCCTACTATCTTCTTTTCCGAAAACCACCACAACTGCCCAGCTGTTACACACTCAAACCACCTTCATCGTTCTTAGCAAACCAAGACTCCACTGAAATGTACCACCTATTATGTGTCCCTCTTAACTTCCAAAATCTCTCAGAACCCATGACAAACAACCACACCAATCATGGCAGCATGCGATTAAACTTGCAGTCAAGAGCTGCTCATTCAGGAATTTCTATAGGCACATTTTGTGCGTTTCTGCTGGTGATTCAGACATGAACTTGCTGGTGATTTATAACACCACTAAATCTCCTTCCCTTCCAACATTCATACATAACCCATAATCTCAAGAGCTCACAACTTCGACTACCATTCATCTTCGGTCCGAGCGGCAGAGAGCTAGTCTCTTCACTGAGTTTATGGTAAAACTCTTACAGATTCATCCACTAACCTCGGTTCTTAGCTGCCATTCATAAATCCAGATAGAACCAAATGATCTTGAACCTGTATGGAATCTGAATGCTCGAAACCCATTCCATTAATCTCCATCTTCAATGGCATTACTTGTTCTCGCCAGCTTTCTCTTTCTTTTTCACATTTACTCTCAGGTGGGAGAAAAATGATTTGGGAATCGATAGTTCTTAGATATAGGGTTGGGTGTAATAAAGCTGGGATGGTGGTTGGGCATACTAAAACTGAGATAATTACTGGCACCATTCCAGTGGATAAAGGGGGCCACAGTGAGGTTCCCTTCAACAATTTCTGCTTCATATGCAATTGAGACTTGCTAACTTCACGACCATCAACGGCCAATGACTCCAAGCAATGCGTTGAGCTCCTAATTCTTTTATTTTTCACCATATGACTCTAAAATACCTATAATACTTAAAATCAAACATAAAATACATAATTCACCTAAAAAGTAGCAAAGAAAGCATACACAATAGATAAATATTAAGGTGTTTATCATACCTATCACTGTTGATGATCTTAGTTTAGTGAGAAAAGAGGAGCAACATCTCAGTTGCTAGATAATCTCGAGAATGAAATGGAGTTCGGTTTGAATCAAAAGAAATCAAGGATTCTGGAGTCAGGGTTTGTCTGAATTTGTGAAGATGTTGCTGTTGCCATCGATTAGGTTGAAGATGATGGTGTTTGAAGGTTTGAGAAGAAAATAAAGATTGGGTTTTCGAATTTGGAGAGTTTGATTTGATTATAGCTCTGATTTGACATGAATCTGAAATGGCAGAAAATGGAAATTGGGTTTGTGGTGATGAAGCTGTGTACTATTTTGAACTGAAATTGAGGAGATTGTAGTGGAATTATTGGTTGAACTTGATCTGTGTATGGCTATTGATTTACAAGTTAGGGTTTTTGTTGGAATTTAATGTTGGGAAGAAATTTGATGGTATAAGATAATCAACTGAGTTACATGGATAAATGATTTTAATTGAGAGAATGAAGTTGCAGGTGGAGGTGTGTTGCTACCCTGGATAAAGGAGATGTATCCTGTTGTCTGCAATGGAAGAAATTGATGTTACTGAATCAAGAGTTTATCAAGTAAAAGAAGAAGGAGATGGAAGAAAGGGGGTTTTGTGGATGTTTACATGGGTTCTCTGGTGAAATTGGAGTTTAGGTTTGTATTGAATCTGTTGGGATCTGATACAGATGAAGAGTTATGGGTTTGAGTGCATTTGAGCAATGGTTTGTGATGATTGTGCAGCTGGAATGGTTTGCTGCTCATCAGATGCAGCTGCAGTTGGGAAAAGATGGTTAGATGAATGAAATTGCGTTACAAGTGAATAAATTGTAGCTGCAGTTTGTGAGAAGTGTTGTGCAGTTGTGTGACAAGATGCAGCTGGAGTTGTTGGTATAATGTAGTGCAGTTATTACTGAATAGGAGGAGTGTGGTTGAGTTCTGGAAAGTGCATGAAGGTCAAGCAGTTGTTGATTTGGTGATGCAGGTGCCAGTGGTACTGAGGTTGTAATGGGTTGGTTGCTAAAGATGCTACAATGCAAGGCGTAAAGATAAGCTACTGTTTCACGTGGTGCTAAGGGAAAGTGAGTTGTAATTGGAATTTATAATTGAAGGTGATGCTTGAAATGGTGGTGCTGCTCAGATGGCAGACAGAAATGGTGATTCAGTTGGGTAATGGCATTAAAGAAGATTGCATGTGAAATAGTTTGACTAATGTTGCAGCTGGAGCGTTGCTGTGTTCATGGCCCTGATTTAGATTGCAGTTAAGCATGGGAAGGAGGTATAGACAGAAGTTGGAGCTGTGTAGCAGGACAACAAATGGTATTGCAGTGAGGAGATGATATTGTTGGATATATTGAGAAGAAGATACAGGTGGCATTTATGAGATTTGTGAGTTCCAGTTTTGCTGTGTGTTGATGGGAGAAATAGGTTGGAGTTGCTGGTGGTAGCTGGAATGGAGAGTTGCAGCTGTACAGGTCATGTGTTTTAGCAGAGATGAACTTGGTGCAAGAATGGAATTGATGAGGAGCTAATGGGGTATTTCAGTTGTGTTAAATCTGATTGCAGGAGAGATTTGTTGGTTCTTTAAATGGTTGTGAGGAGTTGCAGGTGTAATGAGGTGCTACAATACAATGAATAATAGCATGTGAACCTAGATGTATGTTTAGCAAATGGGTTGAACTAAAGCATGGGATATGAGTTGTAGGTGCATCTGCAATTTGGTAGTCGTCGAAGAGAAGAGGGAGCTACTGAGTTTGTGCAATTCAAGTTACAGCTACAGGTTGTGCAACACAGGGCCATCATGGCTGGGGTGCACTACTGATGCATAATATTATTGCAGCAGAGCTCAAGCTAGTGTAATGTCCTTGGTCAATACCAACTCAGCCCATTCAGCTGAGTTAGACTCTTGACTCAGTGACATTGACTGAGTTGACTTTATTTCGATGCAGGTGACCGGGTGGACTTTGCCGGTCACCTGAGATTTGTTTCGATGCCGGATCCGGGCCAACTTCCGGCAGTAAACCCAGTTTTCCGGCGACATCTTTTTGGGACAGATTTTTACATGGGTTTTTCCTCACTTATGGGCTTGGTGGAATCTTACTATTGGAGCATCTAGACTTTGGGCTTTGAAGACCTAATTTTGGAAAGTGGAAAAGCTATAAAAGGGAAAAGTGTAGGAGCGGAATATCACAACAAATGATAATTTACGAAATTATGGAGAGAAAATACATCTTGCGAGCAAAGAATATTTTGCGAGAAAAAGAAATCACGAAGGACATTTTGCGAGCAAAGGAAGTCACGAAGCTTCGCAAGATTATTCTCAAATCCGAAATGGCGGGACAACACAACTGTCATATTTTGTAAGATCATATAAATAGCCATTTAGGCATGAGAAGGAAGAGGGATCTTTTTAGCAAGAGAGGATAATTTTAGGAGGGGAGAGAAAATGTTAAGAGAGATTTATTTTCTTTATCATCTTCTTCCCCAAAAATTCTAGAGCTCCAAATATTCATTAATGGAGTCTCAATTGTAAAATCATGTAATCACATACAATCACTAGTGAAACACCGTGGATGTAGATCACATTGATCGAACCATGTAAAAATCTTTGTGTCTCTTTATAATTTTAGTACCTTAATTCTTAGTTTCATATCAAATTAATTAGGTTTAGGAATCATTTTAATGGATTCTTATGGGGGTGTAGTTGTGAGATAATCCGCAACTACATTTTTGGCGCTAGAAACAGGGACAACATTTCATCAAGAAATGAAGAAAGAAGAAAAGAATGAAGAAATAAGGAAAGAATGAAATTAAAATGAGCCTACACCAACATTTCATCACAGGAGAAGAAAAAAACAAAGACAACCAATTGGATTTAATCACCAAACGACGGAAAAGCTTCTCAACACTAGTAGTAAACTTGCGATATCATTGCAAAGGATAAAATATAGTTGTGTTCCAGCGAAGAGATCATCTCATCTAAGTATAAGGGAGTAAAATTATTACATTTTTATATTAGTGTGATTAGTACCTCTTGTTCGTAAACAGGAAGGCAATGGGGAAACTAATGTCAGGCAATGAAAAATGAAAGGCTCACGAAGCAGAATGTCTCAAAACTTTCAGTAGAGAAGAAAAACGCGAAAATAGAGGCTATAATTCATAAAGAAACCAATGGTGTGATGGCAGCAAATTTCCACTCAAATATTAACTCCCACTGACCTCGTATGAACGTTACTAGTGATGGGAAAAAGAATACTAGTCTTGAAACAAATTTAGTTAGTTCCAGCGAAGAAGAATACAATGTCAGGATAATATTGTAGTTAGTTACAGCGAAGTTTAGGGAAGTATCTTGTCAAAGATTCTAGGAGAAACAGCTTGCGAAGTAAAAAAAAAATTAAAAAAAAAATCTGCGAAACATACTTGCGAAGAATAGAGGGAAATGTGAAGAAACTGGAAAAGACTGAATTAGAGAAGCTTCAAATAAGGGTGGCTTTATTAGAAAAGCAAGCTTATGATAAAATTTAGGAAGTGAAGAAAAGCAAGTTAGTTTGTTATCTTCGTTTTTATTATAACAGGGACGAAAGACAAAAAAAAATAGTAGATGAGTTGACAAAATCATTGAATGAGAAGACTGAATCTATTAAGAGTTTGGAAGAGCTGAACAGAGTCTTAACTTTCAAAGAACTAGGCCTAAATGATGAGTTACAACAAGCTCGTAAAGTCCTAAAGTATTAATTCGCGTAAATTTATATTTGATGATCCATTGGTCCTAATTTTTGACTAAACTTAATCTGCTTGTGATTGTATGTGCATTGCAAATGAGTTACAGGGAATCGGAAAAATTGTCGAAAGGCTTGAAGAATGAATGGGGTGATAAAGCATATTTTGCGGTTGTTAATGCACTTGTGGAGATGAACAAGTAAAACTCAAGTGTATGTAGGTGTAGCAGTAGTGTAAGACGAGACGATGTCCTTGAACCTATCTTGCGAACCATGGAAAATATTTTGCGACATTGTAAATGTTGAAAAGAAGTTGATGAAGAAGTTGGATTATAACAGCAATATTCGCAAAAAGAAAAGAGATAATAGAGAAATAGGAAATTCCAAAATCCATAACTAAATTAAGTCAACGGCATGGTTTTGAAAGCACCACAATTTCCGATGTTCTTAAAGCCAAGGGTAAAAGTGCTAATGGTTCGTGGATTTGGTGCACCATAGATGACTCCGTTTATGATGCTGTAAAATCGATGACACAACACAATGTTGGAGCCTTGGTGGTCATTAAACCAGGAAAACAGAAGTCTCTTGCTAGAATTATTACTAAAAGAGATTATCTCAGGAAAAATGATTGTTCAGGGAAGATCCACCAAGTCTACAAAGGTCAGAGACATTATGACTGAGGAGAACAAGATTATAACTGTGACCCTTGATACGAAAAGTGCTGCAAGCTATGCAATTAATGACAGAAAACCGCATCAGGCATATTCCAGTGATCAGTGACAAGGAAAAACAATCAGTTACGATGAGAAGCAGTATCTCAGCGAAGTAGCATGAACCAAATATTGTGAACAGTGATCCTGAACCAGAGGGACTACCTGAGTCAGCGCCTTTATACAATTCAATTCGATTCAATTAGTTTTGCGAATCTTCGTAAGCTTAAATAATTAGAAAAGTTCACTTGAGAAGATATTATTTGTCAGATATTATTTGTTAAATTTACTAACAAATATTAGTTGTTCTAAGTGTCTACATAAATGATTTAACCATAGTGGAAGCTTTGCTTCACGAGGTATATGATTGATCAGACTGTATAACAAGGGACGAAGATGAGAACATCAACATCCACGAGCAAAGAAATGCGCGGAAACACAATGCCTCAAGCCCAGCTCGTAGAGTCATTTCAGCATGCACCTACGATAATGAAGATAAAGATCATAATACCTACGATGATGATGAGCATGCACCTACGATAGAGATCATTCAGTTTCATTTGCGATGGAAGAAGATCATACTTGCGAGCATAAACTATTTCTTGCGAAGATGACGCGGAGAAGATGTAGAATCATGGACAGAGATAAAAACCGTCTTCTAAAAGGGAAGTAAAAAATGTACAAGGAAGGGACTTAATGGATACCAAAGGAAACCAGCGTAATGGAAAGGATTTAATGCATGCAGAGAAGAAGTAAAAAGGGTGCAGAGCAACAAATGAAAATGTATAGAGAAAAGAAGTAAAAACAAGATGAAAACATGTGTTTCTTTCACAAGCTGAAGCTAGCTCAGACGGTCAGCAGTAAATGGAAGGAGTTTGAAGACGCGGGTTCAAGTCTTCATATTCGCAAAAAAAAAAAAATAAAAAAAAATTGCACTTCGGAAATGTTTTCCATACGAATATTCGCAACACTAACACTTCTACTATTTGTATTTCGCAAATATTTACCTTGCGAACCTTCGCAGCATGAATTTATATCGTAAATATTTCCTTCGCAGATGTTAACTTTGTAAAAATGTTTACTTCGCAGATGTTCGTTTACTTTGTGCAAATTATTACTTCACAAGATTTTTGGATATTTGGCAAGAAGAAAGTGGGAGATTATTTCACAAGAAATGGCAAGTCATATACTTCGCAAGAGACAACAACAAGCCATAAAAAGGTAAGTACCATTTCCTTTAATACTTTATTTACGGAAGACAAAAGATTTTTGAATTTATTTACTAAAACGGATATACTCGCAAAATATTCTTTAAAGATTTCAAAACATTTCAAAGATTTTTTAGATTGGTTAAAAGCGATACAATCGCAAGATTCAAAAATGACTTCATCGCAAAATTTAAAGATCTCAAAAAAATTTCAAAAACTTCAAAATTACAAAAAACAGAGAAAATTAAATTCCTATATTTCTATAGAATAATTTTGATTTAAAGGCTATTTATTCCATACTTCTCATATTTCTTATATTAAAGGCTTTATGAAAACACTCAACATTTTATGTACATAAAATTTTTTACGATGAATTTTTACGAATAAAAAGAATTTTGATTCTACTCATAAAAGGAGAAAAAATACCGCCAATAATCAATTGCGAAGAAAAGACCGCAATCTGTGATCAGCCTCCAAAAAAGAAAGAGAGCCGCAGAAAATTTTATACAGGCAAACCTTTGTGGCGTACACCCTAGTTCGCGAAGCTATATTTCGTAAGAGGCAAAGTCCTAAAGTACGTCATTTAAGGGGGTACCTATAAACGTGGCTAAGGGTAACCGGAACACCACCAAGGACCCTTAGTACATGGTAAAAATTTAGGGGTACAACCCAATAATGGGGTACCTATCCGGGTTAGACACCTTGGATTCTCACCTAATCTAGCGACATTACACAATATAAAATGCGGTGTAAGAGGATTTAGGTTGGGCGACTAAGGCATACTGTCTTTCCCAAGAAGTGCAGAAAACGATCAAGGCGCCGAGGTACACGGTTGAGTTAAGAGTGCCGGGTGAGGTTGAACCACATCTGCCATTTTTGACAAGTCTTGGCAAATGATGCACTTGGCCCAAAGATACCCCATAGGGTGCAACCTCGTAACTATAAGCCCTATAGGCAAAAAGGATAAGAGGTTGCGATCAAAAGCTGGTTGTTGGCAGAACCGGATGGGAAGAGCTAAACTTGTATGGTCGATGTACGCTTCCTTGAAGGGGCAACCAGGGGGAAGATAAAGGGCAGCACCCTCCATTAGGGAGCTGATACGTGCTATAAGACGCAAATGTCACGAGGCTTCTTGTTTGCGAAAACATAAAGGCTTGTCATATTTGTTCAACAAATGAAGTTCTGCGAGCCTTCTAAAAAAAAAAAAAAATGAAGAAAAAGAAAAAGAAAAGAAAAAAGAACTCGCAGAACATAATAAAAAAGTTAAGATGAGATCAATGGGTTATTACATGAAAGTGTAAAAACGTCCTGCGATTTCATCGCAAGACGATAATGTCACGAGGTTGAATGTTCGCAAGAATGTTCAGACTTGTCATATTATCGCAAATACAAAAATTTACTACAAAAGAGGTGGCAAAATAAGACCTTTACTTAGGAAGGCATGATAAGACCACAGCAATTAATGAAATTTATTCCATCAATATCATTGAAGAATTTTTACAAGAAGATATATCATGAAGTTCTGACAAAGAAGACAATCTCATCAAGATCATTGAAGAATTTTTACAAGAAGATATATCATGAAGTCCTAACAAAGAAGACAACTCCATCAAGATCATTGAAGAATTCTTACAAGAATATATATCACGAAGACATACCAGAAGAGGCGATTTCATTCGCGAAAATACACAAGTAAACTTGCGAAGATGATTATATGAATAGAGGCAATTCAAAGATATATCAATTTTACCGCAGCAAAATGAGCTAAGTGACACAAACATTAGCTATGCATTATAATAGATAAGTATTTACATCATACAAGCATCATATTTGCATCATACAAGCATCATATTTGCATCATTCAAGCATCATACTCGCATCATTCAAGCATCATATTTGCATCATAAATGCATTGCATAAACATTTCATGGCATAAGCATCGCATAAACATTTCATAACATAATCATTACATAAATATTATATTCGCACAAGTATTTTACAAAATTTTACAGGAAAACACCGCGAAAGTTCGCAGGAAAATTCATAATTCGCAGGGCTATTCATAGTTCGTAACACTATATTCGCAACACTATGTTCGTAACACTATATTCGCAACAGTACATTCGCAACAGTATTTTTGTAACAGTATATTCGCAACAGTATATTCGCAACACTATTCAGAAGTTCAGAAATTCGTAGAAAACCCCAAAAATTCACAGAAAAATTCAGGAATTTGCAGAAAAATTCAAAAGTTAGCAGGGTTACCACTTGAGGCAAAGGAAAGATAAGAATAGAGATGCAATTTAAGTATTCAACATTTTCTCAAGGATTCTCCTTCACAGATAAAGAACAGAGGAAACTATGGATACCCAAGAAAATATTTTATGTTCTTTATCTTCTCACCAAGAATCCTCACCAAAAATGGAATAATAATTTCACATGAACAGAGACAATATTTATCACTCTCATCAAGGATATTTCATACTTCTTATATATTTCGAGGATTAAATACTTCTTATACTTCTTAAGGATACTTCATACTTCTTATATATTTCGAGGATTGAGTACTTCTTATACTTCTTCAAGGATATTTTATATTTCTTATACTTCATACTTCTTCAAGATACTTCACACACTTCATACTTTGCAAGATGATACTTCTAATTACTTTTTAAAGCTTCAGAACTTCGCAAAAGAATAGAGGCAAGTATATACTTTTTGAGTTTGATATTCTTTCGCTCGTTCCTTCACCAACAAAGATCAAAGACTACTACAATGGATTTTTTCTTAAAGATCGCTCTTCAAGCAATATTCAAGAAAAAAGAGGCAAGATGTAGGAGCGGAATATCACAACAAATGATAATTTACGAAATTATGGAGAGAAAATACATCTTGCGAGCAAAGAATATTTTGCGAGCAAAAGAAATCACGAAGGACATTTTGCGAGCAAAGGAAGTCACGAAGCTTCGCAAGATTATTCTCAAATCCGAAATGGCGGGACAACACAACTGTCATATTTTGTAAGATCATATAAATAGCCATTTAGGCATGAGATGGAAGAGGGATCTTTTTAGCAAGAGAGGATAATTTTAGGAGGGGAGAGAAAATGTTAAGAGAGATTTATTTTCTTTATCATCTTCTTCCCCAAAAATTCTAGAGCTCCAAATATTCATTAATGGAGTCTCAATTGTAAAATCATGTAATCACATACAATCACTAGTGAAACACCGTGGATGTAGATCACATTGATTGAACCACGTAAAAATCTTTGTGTCTCTTTATAATTTTAGTACCTTAATTCTTAGTTTCATATCAAATTAATTAGGTTTAGGAATCATTTTAATGGATTCTTATGGGGGTGTAGTTGTGAGATAATCCGCAACTACAAAAAGTTTTTATTCTTTTAAGGAATCGTTTTCTACTGGAGTTTGGAAGGAGAGCGGCAACTAGGGTTTGATTTCATTTATTTTTCATCTTTTTCATTTTTATAATTGATTATGATTATGTTGAATAAAAAATCTATGAGTAGCTAAACAAATAATATTGGTTATGGGATAAAGTGGATTTCACAAATAAGATTTGATTCAATGTATTAGTTTTTTCTCAGTAATTTATTGCTTATGATTCAAGGTTTATATTGTCATATGATTTGATTGTTTGTTTGGTTGAGTCCGGAATCAATCCGATTTGCATTCATTTCTAGATCTATATTAGGGTTTTCAATAAGAAAAAGTTGTTTACTCCTGATTCTAAGTAGCATAATTGTGGGTAGTGCTTGTAGTGATATATCCTACTAGTCACAAATGAATCATAACCTTGGTTAAATTGAATTAGTGCTTTTACAAATTTTGATTTCCTTGATTAGTCTTATTCCATAGAACTTATTGCTTTTAGGGAGTTAAATCTAATTGTGCTTTTACACTTTAGGTTGTTTTCTAGGAAGAATTTACATATGCATCTTTTAATGTAGTTGTGATGAAATCAGGGAATTAGCGGGATATACTTGCGAGATTAAAATACCAATTCTAGTCATTGTTGAGAATTCAAGTTTGTGAATGAAACTATCCCGTGACCAATATCTTCTCCTTATTTATTATTTTAATACTTTATTGCTTTCAATTTTTTTTTATTTCTTTGATAAATCAAAACCCCCCCTTGGTTACTAAGAAACTAAAAATTTGCATAACAATAATAGCCTCTCTGTAGATACGAACTCTTTCTTATCACATACTTCATATATTTTAGTTAAGTAAGAAAGTGAAATTATTTTTGCTCGGCTGACAACCGACCAAATTTAGGCATACAGCTTGTTATTAAGTTTTTAGTTTCTTTTTATAATTTTTGCTTTTATCCTTGTTTTTTGATTTTCTTGTCTTGTTTATCACTTGTTTGCGAGAATTGTTTTCAGGTACTAATCCCTGGCTCCCAAGAATTGGAATTATCGAAGGTGCGGGATAGCTACTTGAATAGGCACAATACTCCAACTGTAGGTACCGAATATCGCAAGATATTAGCTTACGAACATCGTAATAAATATAAGAGGAAAGAGTTACAAAACGGTGCGATGATAGAGGAAGCACAGGGAAGTATGAAAGATTTGCGAAGATAAAATAATCTCACGAAGATGTGTTGCGATACTTCGCAACACATATACAGTTGTACAAATTTTACTATAAATAGGAGTTCAAAGGTAAAAATTAGGGAGGTTCTTTTAAGAAGTGTTAGAAAATATCTTAGGAAAGAGAATAGAGAAAGTTGTAACTATTATAGTTCCATTTATATACTTTTATGTAATCAATTGAAAGAATTAATAAGAAAATTTTCATTCATCATCAAGAACTTCTTAAGTTTTACAAATTCTACTAAGGGTGTAGTTGTAGGTAATTCTGCAACTACATAATTGGCGCTAGAAACAGGGACCTGAAGAATTCCTGCATCAGAGAAATGGCAAGAAGAAGAAATATATCAGAACCATTAACTGCAGTAAGAAGAAGTGTAAGACTCGCAGGAGGAGAAGCAAATATGATAGGAGAACCTAGTAGGAGAGGGAGTAATCGAAGAAATCAAGCTCAACAAACAATAGATCATGATCAAGTGAGTATACATACTTGGAGAATTGATACACCAGCAGAAGAATATAGAGAACCACCAATCAGAGAAAATGGGAGACTGATGGGAGGAACAATTCGTGAAATAGAAAGGGAGGTATTAGAAACATTGAGACAAGGAATTCAAGAAGAACGAAGGTTTGAAGCTGAAGAACGTGCTAATCTAACAAGACAGAATCAAGAATTGAGGAGGGAAAATGAGATGTTACAAAGGAGGGAATCTCAAAGTGTTGCAAGATCAAATGTTAGAACAGAAACAGAAAGACAAAATTCACCAATAATCAATAGTGAAAGTACTATGCAAGGACAAGCACAGAATCAAGTTGAAATAAATCAATAGAATCGCTTCATTTTAGTACCAGACGCTCCTTCACGAACCAGGACAAATCCTAGAGAAAACAATCAAAATGGTGACGAAAATCGAGTGGAAGAGTCAGCTGAGGGACAACAAGCAGTACATCAAAACAATTACGAGAATGGAGAAAAAAGATGTGTAGAGGATCGTAACAATCAAAGTATTGAGTATGAAAGAATTCAGAGAAGAATTGGAAATCAACAAACAGAAATAACGAGGAATGAACCAAACTTTCGAACCAGAATATAGGCGAATCAAGAAGAAATAAATCACAGAAGGAGGAGAAATGAAGAAGAAGAAATTCCTGATATCCGCATGAGAAGGATGAGAAGAATAGAAAAGGAAGAACAAGAATTTCAAGATGCTCTGCAACAAAACAATTGTGATAATTTATAAATAAGATATTTGCAAAATTGTGCAAATGAAAACATTAATGAAGAATATGATAGAATGCGAAGGATCGCAAGAGAAGAGGCGCAAGAACGTAGAAGAAGAGAGGCTGCGTTGAAGAGACCAATGGATGAGAATGCTGATGCAAATGCACGGATTTTTCGAGAATTAGTGGAAATGAGAGGGATGATAAACAATAGAAGAGGAGGAGATAGAAGGCAATTAGATGAAGCAATAAAAGAAGCTGTGAGGACTCCATTTGATAGAGAAGTACAATTGGGAGGGATTTCACCAAAATGAAATCTGCCTACACTTACCAGTATCTTTGACGGGTCTTCATGTGATATTCAGCACATTAAAGCATATATAAGATGCATGTTATAATGGGAGAGTCACGATGCTATATTATGCAAGTACTTCGCATCAAGCTTAACATGAGAAGCTCTAAAGTGGTTCGAAGGACTTCCTAAGAACACTATTACATCATTTAATCATTTACAAGAAACTTTCCTTGGAGCATACATCACAAATCATTCCTCACGGCTTGGTATTGAAGATGTGTTTGGTTTAAAACAAAGAATTGGTGAAAGTTTGAAGCATTTGGTAAGAAGATGGAAGACTATGTGAAGTGATATGGCAGGGCGCGTAGATGAGAGATATTTGATTCTGTATTTCATAAATGCGATGTTCGCAACTGAACAACTGTATGTTCAAATCTTCAGAAGAAAGAATTCCATAATGATGACAGAGCTACGAGAGTTGAAAGAGGAGTACATTACATTAGAGGAAAAGCAAAACAATATAGAGTCATATCCAGTAGCAAACACTAACAATCAAGATACAGGAGCAAATTTACTTCCTAAAATAATCAATGTCGTAGCAGGTACTTCGCAAACATCCTCGCAAACTTCTTCGCAAATTTCAGAAGAGAAGAAAATCAATAATAGCCAGCCAAAAATGGTAGCAATGGGTAGCAGAGATCAAGAAGAATATGATAGAGAGAGGAATTTCTATAATCAAGGAGGAAATAACCATATCCCAAGATTAGATCAATAGCAGGAAAATTATGGGGGACAAAGGCAAAATTATTTTGGACAAGGAAATCATAGACAAAATTATAACAATGGTCAAGGAGGTCAAAGAATGATAAGAGAAGAAATAAAGTTGCCACCTTTGAATACAAGTGTAGAAAAGATATGGCAGGCAATTATCTTGATAGAGCATATACCAACTCCATGGAATATGGGAAAGGAACCACCAATGGGTCCAAGAAGTCATGAATTTTGTTCGTATCATCATTTTCATGGACATTCTACAAATAACTGCAATAATATCAAGAGGATTATCTTGTGAATGATTGATCAAGGAAAACTAGATCACTTTTTACTTAAGCAAACACAGTCGCAACAATTACCACAGGCTCCAGTCATAACTCGCAGGGAAAGCACAGTACAAGAAAAGGGAAAAGAAACCCTACATATAGAAGTGGGATCAAAAGCAAGGAATGTTTTCTGTAATTCTATTGTTCACTCATATAAAACCATAGAGGATTTTCATGATAATGTGTTAAGCAGGGTATATGCGAGGGATGGTGAAGGAAAGGAAGTAATGAACATTGCAAAAATCTCGCGACTTGAAGATTGGCAGAAACGTGAAGTTTCTTTTGAAGTTACTGAAATTCCAGAAGGTTGTGAAGTACATGATAACCCATTGGTAGTAAGGTTAGCAATTTGCATGAATATGGAAGAAAACGAAGATGATATGGAGGAAGAATCAATTGGTTTTAATAGAATTTTGATTGATACGGGAAGTTATGTCAATATCCTCTTCTATTCTGCTTACAAAACTATGGGGGGAAAAGACGCAGATCTAATACCTTCTACCTAAAGTATTTATGGTTTTAATGGAACTGCTAATAAACCCAAAGGAGAAGTAAGCATGCGAATTCCTTTAAGTGGGATGCGAACGGAAATTTTGTTTTGCGTTGTTGATGTCGAATCACCCTATAATGATTTGATAGGAAGACCCTGGCTTCATGGAATTCTGGGCGTAGCTTCCACTCTACATCAATGCATAAAGTTTCCTCATATGAAGGGTGTTGGAGTTATCAAGGGTGATTGGGCTGAAGGGAAGAAATGTTACGATACAGAGGTAGAAGTTTGCGAAGGAAAAACTACTGAAAAGGAAAGTTTGAGAAAAAGAGCAAAGGCTGTGAAAAGAAGTGAAAATTTAATGGCATAGGATTAAGGCATGAAAGAATAAAATTACAATGTTAATCATACAGGAAATTTATGATGATAACAAAGGGTTGTGATTTGCGAAGAAAGAAAAAAAAAGTTAATGAAACAAGAAGGTAATCAATATGTTTGCTCGTAAAGTGTAACAAGATATACGTTGAGAAACAAGAAATTGAAATGAGTTTTGCGGCTGATGGATCCAGAAGGGAGAGACATGAGTTTGAGACTTGGTAGACCTTGGAATAGACTGTATTTGAAAAGGTATTATCCATAAAACTCATGATAAATTTTACGAATATTGTTTGCTCGCAGGAAATTTGCAAAATTTACGAATTTTGCGATTAACTTTCATTAAAGAAAGACGCACACATCAATTTGCGAATAAAAGACCGCAATCTGTGATCAGCTTTCAAAAAAGAAAGAAAGCCGCAGAAATATTACACAGGAAAACCTTTGTGGCGTACACCCTAGTTCGCGAAGCAACATTTCGTAAGAGGCAAAGTCCTAAAGTGCGTCATTTAAGGGGGTACCTATAACCATGGCTCAGGGACACCGGAACACCACCAAGGAACCTGAGTACATGGAACTTTATGGGGTACAACCCAATAACGGGGTACCTATCCGGGTTAGACACCTTGGATTCTCACCTAATCTTGCGACATTACGCGATATTATGCGATGTAACATGATTTAGGTTGGGCGACTAAGGCATACTGTCTTTCCCAAGAAGTGCAAAAAATGATCAAGGCGCCGAGGTACACGGTTGAGTCAAGAGTTCCGGGTGGGCTTGAAGCACATCTGCCATTTTTGACAAGTCTTGGCAAATGATGCACTTGGCCCAAAGATACCCCATAGGGTGCAACCTTGTAACTATAATCCCTATAGGCAAAAAGGATAAGAGGTTGCGATCAAAAGCTGGTTGTTTGCAGAACCGGATGGGAAGAGCTAACCTTGTATGGTCGATGTACGCTTCCTTAGAGAGCTGATACGTGCTATAAGACGCAAATGTCACGAGGCTTTTTGTTTGCAAAAACATAAAGGCTTGTCATATTTGTGCAACAACTGAATTTCTACGAGCATTCTAAAAAATATATATATATATATACAGAAAAAGAGAACTCGCAGAAGATAACAAAGAAGTTAAGATGAGATCAATGGGTTATTACATGAAAGTGCAAAAACGTCCTGAGATTTCATCGCAAGACGATAATGTCACGAGGTTGTATATTCGCAAGAATGTTCAAACTTGTCATATTATCGCAAATACAAAAATATTATCACAAAAGAGGTGGCAAAATAAGACCTTTACTTAGGAAGGCATGATAAGACCACATCAATTAATGAAATTTATTCCATCAATATCATTGAAGAATTTTTACAAGAATATATATCAAGAAGTTCTGACAAAGAAGGCAATCTCATCAATATCATTGGAGAATTTTTTAAGAATATATATCACGAAGACATAACAAAATATGCAATTTTACTCGCAATCAAAAACAGATAGTTCGTATTCATTAAATTTTACGAGGATTACATATACTTCTTCATACATTGGATATTTCTCCATAATTTGAATACTTCTTATAATTCGTCAAAAACGTCTCATATTTATTATATTTCTTCAACGGATATTTCATGATTAGTAAATTTTGCAATGATTAAATACTTGTTATACTTCTTCATACAATGAATAATTCTTCAAGGATTGAATAATTCTTATACTTCTTCATACATTGGATAATTATTCACGGATTGAATACTTCTAATACTTTTTCAAAGATATTTTATACTTCTAATATTTCGAAAGGATATTTCATACTTCGTATTTCTTATATTTCAAAGGGAGGGTTTCTTATTCACAATTGCAATAAGCTGAAGCTTCGCAAATTATATTGAGGCAGATATTCTAATACTTCCAACAATGTTTGATCATCTAAAGAGCAATAATAGGGGGAAAGGGAATACTAAGTTAAGTCTTTAAGATATATTATTTCTCTCCACATGATCAAGTTATGCGAATAAGGGAAGCACTCAATCAAAGAAAGATCAATTCATCATCGCAAAATTAAGACATTAATACTAGTTAAACTTCAAAAAAAGAAATTGTTGGTTGATCAAAAGTGCAGGAAAGAAGAAAGTATTGTATTCAAATAGACAATATGAAAAGAACTAGAGCAGATATACAAAAAAGAATAAAGCTATTTTTCGGGTGATTTATTCCCGTCAAAATGATCTTCTTTTTCTTCTTTATAGAGATCATCTTCAACTTCACTATCGGATATTTCCAGATATGGAGTATCCTCAGGAATTTCTTCAGAAAGGAGCGTCTGGTACTTCTTGAGAGGAATTTGATTGTCTTTACAAATCTTGCGAGTCATTTTAGCTCGGAAATGCTTGACATATAAGCTATGGTTGTTCTGGGAAATTAGAAGTTGAGATCTTAAATTAGAAATCTTCTGGTTACGACTGGAAAGAATAGTTTCTAGATCATCATTCATCTTCGCATAATTTTCTGCAGCAAGGGAAGAAATTAAGGAATTGGTTAGCAACTTACGAAGGAAAAGTAATTAAAATACTTATCATTACGAAGAATTTACCTTCTAATTGTTTCTTATCATTACTAAGACAAGAGTTTTCAAGCTTTAGTTGATTATTCTCCTCAAGAAGAGAAGAACTATCAGCTGCGATGCTCGCAGATTATGGATTATCTTTGTGACGGGATGTTAATTCTGCATTATCAATACTTAAATCCTCTACTTTCTGACGAAGTCTTGAATTTTCAACCTCTAACTTCTTACAACGGCTTAAAGTTTTCTTCTCAGCAATGGAATGACGTCTTTCCCAATCAGAAGCAGCTGCGCAGCTAACCCTTCCAACCTGAACGAATAAAAAGGGTTAGAAATTAATGAAATAAGGGAAACAAACAAGGAATAGAAAAGAAACTTACCATACTCCCTAAAGCATATAATGTAGCAGGAGAGACGAATCTTGAAATTCCATTAAGAGAGTTGTTATTGAGTACAGTAGGAACTTTGCAAGCCTTCGCAATAAGCTTACGAGCATTCGCAGTAGGAGAGTTTCCTAACCCACGAGAAGAATGGAGAAAAGCCTCAGATACACGAACCATTGCTGAATCAAAAGTTTTCGTGTTACTATAATCTTCATCTTCACCTACATCAGCATCATCATCATCATCATCATCTCCTTTATCGGAAAGGGTATCAGAATTAGAATTAAAGTCCTTCTCAGGAAATTTATCATCTTCATCACTTTGATCTTCGTCAACATTCTCACTAGAAGAGATCACATTGGAGTAAGCATTGGTTGAGAGTTTCTTCTTCTTCCTCTCAAAAACAACATCCTCAAGTTTCCTTTTTCCTTTGCGAAGAGCATCATCTTGACTACCAGAAGTTTGGGTATTCTTCGCAGAGCGAAGTGTTTTTTGTCTCGCAGTTAACCTTTTGGAAGAAGTAGAGTTCTTATTCTCACTCGCAACAACTTCAGGAAGATCAGGAAGAGCCTACAAATTCAAATAAGGATAAGAAACAGAGGCAACAATATATTGTTTAAAAAGCATATAAGGGTGTTTCTTACCTCATTTGAAAATAAGTTGAAGAATAACAAGAAAATAAGGAGATAGAGATACATACATTTTTATCTTCGTTAGGCCAAGAAAAGACCCAAGGTTGATAGTTACGATCACGAAGGTTCGCAGGAAGATCTATTATCCCAGAAATGTAAGAACCCGATAATGCTAGAGGGTAATTATACCAATCTTCATCATGAGAACGGCGAGGGGTTCTATTATTTCCCAAAGCATAATCAATATCGTGCATGAGAAGGTCATCTGCTGTGATATTAGCTCTACGATGAAAACGAACACCCCCAACGTTTATCTTCCTTCTTCGCAGGAATTAATGTGTAATTTTTAAAAGAAACTCTCAACTGTATAGTCCGCAGCGATAATCTCTATATATCGAAATCCAGGTTTCCTAAGATCAACGGAATACAAAGATTTTCCAGTAGCAGCACGAGTTGCGAATTCAACCAGAATGTGAATGCAATCACCAGTCAATTGATAAATGGCACATGAAAAATTGGGGTGGGAAATAATTTCATAGAATAAAGGAAGATTGACATCATAAAGAGGAAGAGGAAGACCTGCGAGGATTTGACCTCGTGAGATTAAAACTTTCTGATCATTCCAAGTAAGATCAGTAAAGAGCTCCATACTGAGAGAAGACTTATTGTCATGACCATCAATTTCAGAAAGAATGAGGTCCCTATCAGCAAGCTCTGCATTAATTTGTTCAATAGTTTTCTTCTTTGGAGCCATTGGGTAAAAGATAGAAAACAGAAAAGAAAAGAGGTGAAAGAAATAAGAAATCGCGATAGAAGAAAAAAGGAAGAAATTACAGAAGCAGAAGTGATAAGGAAGATGAATAGAATAAAAAGAAGAATTAAAGATAGTATTTATAAAGAAGAGAGAGTTTGACGAAGGAAAAAATTCATCAATGCGATTAGATGTGAACGGTTGAGAAGGACGGTTACGAAGCAACGTGTCAAAAATTCAATAAAAGAGAAAAATACGTGTTGCGAATCTAACAAGGTGGTGATAACCATATTAAATTTATGAGAGTAGAGATTCTCATGAAATTCCTTCTTCACAGAATTGACATGAGAAGAGGCAAGATGTAGGTACCGAATATCGCAAGACATTAGCTTACGAACATCGTAATAAATATAAGAGGAAAGAGTTACAAAACGGTGCGATGATAGAGGAAGCACAGGGAAGTATGAAAGATTTGCGAAGATAAAATAATCTCACGAAGATGTGTTGCGATACTTCGCAACACATATACAGTTGTACAAATTTTACTATAAATAGGAGTTCAAAGGTAAAAATGAGGGAGGTTCTTTTAAGAAGTGTTAGAAAATATCTTAGGAAAGAAAATAGAGAAAGTTGTAACTATTCTAGTTCCATTTAGATACTTTTATGTAATCAATTGAGAGAATTAATAAGAAAATTGTCATTCATCATCAATAACTTCTTAAGTTTTACAAATTCTACTGAGGGTGTAGTTGTAGGAAATTCTGCAACTACACCAACCAAGTCAAGACATAGCGGAAGCACAAGAGTTAGAAGTGGAAGAAAAGTTACAACTAGAAGAAGAACAAGAGGTTCCATTCATAGAAGAACCACTAGTTGAAGAGGAATAAGCAATGGGTGATGCAAATCGTACACTCAAGGAATTGGCTTCTCATAGGCTTGATGCACAACGATGGTGTATTCAAACGAACTCAACCTTCGAGATCAAACCGGGGTTGATTAGAGAGTTACCGAAGTTTCATGGTATGGCGAATGAAGATCCAAACAAGCATCTCATGGATTTATACAAATTCATCATGGCCATGCTTCCACCCTACATTAATGCCGATGGTGCAATGTTGAAAGCCTTTCCATTCTCTTTGGCGGACAATGCTAAGGAATGGTTGTATTATTTACCTTCCGAAAGTGTCATTGCATGGAACGGGTTGAAGAAACTCTTTCTAGAGAGGTATTTTCCTGCGTCCAAGGCTACTCAAATTCGCAAAAAGATTTGTGGAATAAAGCAACATGTAGGAGAATCTTTGTACGAATGTTGGGAGAGATACAAGATATTGGTGGAAAGCTGTCCTCACCATTGATTCAGCGATGTTATGATAATCTAATACTTCTATGAAGGCCTCCAAGCAAGTGATAGATATCTTCTTGACGCAGCGGGTGGTGGTGCACTAGTGAACAAGATGGTGGCCCAAGCTACCGAGTTGATTAAAAGTATGGATGCGAACTCGAAACAATTCTACACAAGAAGTGAACCAATGGTTAGGCGAGTGCATGAAGTTAGTGATTTATCATCATCACACCGTGATCAAATAATGGATAATATGGAGAAAATGATGCAAAGGATGGCTGCGGTTATTTTACATTCACATGGTGAAGAGTTGGAGCAAGCTAGTGTGATCTTTCTAAATCAGCAAAGACGGTATGATCCCTACTCCAACACCTACAATCCTGGATGGAGAGATCATCCAAATTTTATCTATGCCAACAAGCAAGGTGCGGTTCAACAACCCAATTTCAACCGTCTGAGTGGATTTCAACCATAACAACAACAATTTCAACCACAACAACAACAATTTCAGCAACCACAATAATCTGTGCAAAATCAAGGTTCTGATATCGATGTAAAGCTTAAAACAATGATGCAAGGCATTTCTACCATGTTTAAAGAAAGCCAGCAAGAAACTAAGAGTGCTATCAAGGAGTTGCAGACTCAAGTGGGCTCCATGGCGATTGATATTAACAAATTGAAGGCACAAAATAGTGGGAGACTCCCTTCTCAACCTATCAACCCAAAGGAGGGTGTCAATGTAATTATGTTGAGAAGTGGTACACAACTTGTGCAACCCGAAGTTGCTGATTTGGGTGAAGAGGAAGCTCCAATGGAGCCGGTTTTGGAGGAAAAGAGGGATGAAATTCCCCAAATACCCGAGGTACCTATTCCTAACTCTAAAACTCTGGTTTATACTTATGTTCCTCTTATACCCTTTCCTCGCAGATTTGCAAGTTCTAAGATGGCGGAACTAGAAAAGGAGATTTTAGACGTTCTTAAGAAGATTCATGTGAATATACCACTTATTGATGCTATCAAGAAAGTTCCCAAGCATGAAAAAGTGTTGAAGAACTTGTGTACTAATAAGGAAAGGCTTAAAGGAAATAAAGTGCTAAGTGTGGGTGAGAATGCTTCGGCAATCTTGCAACACAAACTCCCACTAAAACGCAAGGATCCCGGTAGTTTTGACATTCCCGTCATAATTAGTAACAATACTTTTAACAAAGCAATGTTAGATTTAGGTGCATCCATTAATGTTATGTTGGCATCCATGTATAATTCACTTGATCTTGGTCATCTTAAAAAAGCTGAAATTGTGTTGCAATTAGCCGATCGTTCTAATGTCTACCCAATGGGTATTGTTAAGGATGTTCTTGTGCAGGTTAATCAACTTGTATTTCCAGCTAATTTTTGTGTGTTAGAGATGGATGAAGGTTCACCGGATTCATCTCTTCCATTATTACTTGGGCGTCCCTTCATGAAAACGGCTAAAACCATTATTGATGTGGACAAGAGAACTCTAACTATGGAGTTTGATGGAGAAATAATATGTTTCAACATTTTCGAGACGATGAGATATCCTAGTGATGTCCACTCTTGTTTCTCCGTTGATGTTATGGATGCATTGGCACAACAAGTGTTTGAATTGAATGGTGATGATGCTTTGGAAACCGTTTTAACTACATCCATTGATAATGGTGTAGAGCGTGGTAACGAAGTTAAGGAAGCCCTTGGTGATGTTAACTCACTACAAGGATGTCCGAAAACTCATAATATCTCTTTTATTTCTTTACCATGCAGTGATGAAAATCTTGTACCTTCTATTGTTAAATCTCCAAAGTTAGAATTGAAACCTCTTCCCGATCACTTAAAGTACTTGTACTTGGGTGAGAATGAAGAGTTACCTGTGATTGTTTCTAATGAGCTTAGTGAATTACAGGAGAAAAAATTTCTAAGGGAGCTAAGGAAGTACAAGATGGCGATATGATGGACAATTGCCGATATCAAGGGTATAAGCCCTGCCGTTTGTATCCACAAGATTCGTTTGGAGGACGATACAAAGCCTACAAGGGAAGCACAACATCGTTTGAATCTTCCTATGATGGAAGTTGTGAAAAATGATATGCTCAAGCTTTTGGAAGTGGGTGTTATCTACCCCATATCCGATAGAAAATGGGTGAGCCCAGTACATATTGTACCAAAGAAATCAGGTTTAACGGTGGTAGATAATGATAAGAACGAACTTGTCCCAACTCGTGTGCAAACCGGTTGGAGGGTTTGTATTGATTATAGAAAGTTGAATGCCACTACTAGGAAGGATCACTTTCCTTTACCCTTTATTGATTAAATGCTTGAACGTTTAGTTGGACATTCGTATTATTGTTTTCTTGATGGTTATTCATATTACAATCAGATTGTGATAGCACCGGAGGATCAAGACAAAACCACTTTCACTTGCCCTTTTGGTACTTTTGCTTATAGAAGGATGCCTTTTGGCTTGTTCAATGCTCCAACTACCTTTCAAAGGTGTATGGTAAGTATCTTCTCAGAATATGTTGAAAACATAATCTAAGTGTTCATGGACGACTTTAGTGTCTTTGGTGATTCATTTGACCTTTGCTTGAACAATTTGTCATTAATCCTTGAATGATGTGTTGAAACAAACCTTTTGCTGAATTAGGAGAAGTGCCATTTCATGGTAACTCATGGCATAGTTTTAGGCCATATAATATCTTCTAAAGGCTTGGAAGTTGATAAATCTAAGATAGACCTTATTATTGCTCTAACCCCTCCCACTATGGTGAGGGAAATACGCTCTATTCTTGGTCATGCAGGTTTTTATCGTAGATTTATCAAGGATTTTTCCAAGATAGCATCACCACTTTGCAACTTATTGCAAAAAGATGTGGTTTTTAACTTTGATGAAAAGTGTATGGCGTCATTCAATCGTTTGAAAGAACTTTTGATTTCAGCCCCTATCATTAAACCACCAGATTGGAGCAATCCCTTTGAGCTCATATGTGATGTAAGTGACTATGCGGTTGGTGCGGTGCTTGGGGAACATGTGGGGAAGATACCACATGCTATTTATTATGCTTCTAGAACATTAAATGAGGCTCAAAAAAACTACACAACCACTGAAAAAGAGTTGTTAGATATTGTATTTGCATTGGAAAAATTTTGCTCTTATCTAATTGGTACAAAAGTTGTTGTTTTTTTTTATCATGCATCACTTAGGTATTTGCTAATGAAGAAATAAGCAAAACCAAGGCTCATACGATAGATTTTACTCATGCAAGAGTTTGATATTGAAATCAAAGACAAGAAAGGAATTGAGAACACTGTTGCGGATCACTTGAGCCGTCTTGCTGTGGACAAGGAAGCTATCCCATTCCGTGAAAGTTTCCCGGATGAGAAATTATTCTCAATTGCTTGTGGAGAACCATGGTATGCTGATATTGTGATTTACTTGGTAACTAAAAAAATCCCAAAGAACTTGTCTCGTGCTGAGAGGAACAAACTTAAGAGGTTAGGGAACCGATACATATGGGATGATCCATACTTATGGAAACATGGCAGCGACCAAGTAATAAGAAGGTGCGTTCCTGAATCTGAATTTCAATCTATCTTGTCTTTTTGTCACTCTTATGCTTGCGGAGGACATTTTGGAAGTAAGAGAACCGCTCACAAGGTAATTGAAAGCGGTTTTTATTGGCCAACCTTGTTTAAGGATGCGTACACATTTTGTACAACTTATGATAGGTGCCAAAGAACAGGCAATCTAGGTGCCCGAAATCAAATGCCACAAACTTTTATTCAATTTATTGAAGTTTTTGATGTATGTGTATTGATTTTATGGGCCCTTTTGTCAACTCTCATGGGAATTTTTACATCTTACTTGTTGTTGATTATGTCTCTAAATGGGTGGAAGCTAAGGCCACCCCTATTAATGATTCCAAAGTTGTTTCAGATTTTGTGCAAGCTAATATTTTTGCAAGGTTTGGAATTCCAAGAGCCATAATTAGCGATGGGGATTCTCACTTCAAAAACAAGATTTTGCAAAGCTTGTTGAAGAAGTACAATGTGTCTCACAAGATTGCAACACCTTATAATCCCCAAACAAATGGACAAGCCGAGGTTTCTAACCGGGAGGTGAAATCCATTCTAGAGCAGACGGTGAATCTAAAAAGGAAATATTGGAGCATGCGACTTAATGATGCTTTGTGGGCTTATAGAACCGCATATAAGACACCTATTGGGATGTCTCCCTTTAGGCTTGTGTATGGTAAACCTTGTCACTTACCCGTGGAGATTGAGCATAAGGCGTTTTGGGAGATTAAACAATGCAATATGGAAATAGATGGTGCTGGAAAGCAAAGGAAGTTGCAACTCCAAGATCTAGAAGAGCTTCGCAATGATGCATTTGAAAGCTCATGAATTTACAAGGAGAAAACGAAGGCCTTTCATGATATTATGATTTCTAGAAAACAATTTTATGTTGGGCAGAAAGTGCTTTTGTTTAATTCTCGCTTGCAATTATTTCCGGGTAAATTAAGGTCACGATGGGTTGGACCTTTTATTGTTACTAATGTGTTTTCTCATGGTGCAGTAGAAATTCGTAGCATAGCTACAGGCAAGGAACTTAAGGTTAATGGGCACCGGTTGAAACCATATTATGAGAATTTCACTTCTGAAGTGGTGGAAGGAGCTAATTTTGTGGATGCACTCCCTCTGGAGGAGTCGTAGCAAACAAAGAGATAGTTGGGATGACGACTTTAAACCAAGCGCTAAATGAGAGGCAACCCATAGGATGAGTATTTCTTGTCTTGTTTTTAGTTTTTCTTGTCTTGAATTTACTATTTTCTGATTTCTTTTCACATTATCATGTAGGATTTCCCACCTTGACTTACTTTGGATGACTCAATTTACATTGAGGACAATGTAAAGTTCAAGTGTGGGGGAGTGGTTAAGCATTTGCATTGTAAATTTTTCAAAAAAAAATTTCAAAATTTTCAACTTTTGTGTAAACTAATGAATGAAAAACTCCAACTTGTGGTTAGTTTAGAGTCACATAGTATACATGTCGCTAAGATTACATCGAGATTCTCATAAGAGTGACTGAACTTAGAGATGACATAGAACATGATCGGGTTTCTTACTTGTATGAGAGTTAAAGTTGGATTTAACCATGCCAGTGAAAAATAAGGTGCATACTGAATTCGGTAGTAGAGTAGTGGTCCCCTATAGTGGAGACTACCCAATGTTACATCATGAGAGGCACATACCTTCATTTCTTTGTACCTGTCTAAATATGTGCTTTTAGAGTATGTGTCACCGTACGTTAACTCCGGGTAGAATGGTGAGATACCCAACCTCCCACTAATAGAAGCACTATTTTGATCTCTTGAGTGCTATTTTATCAATCATGATGGTGACATCGAATTGCTAACTTACATACCACTTGTAATCTTGTTCGCAGTTAGAACCATCCACTTTATCTCTCTCTACACCAACAGGTCCATAGAAACACCATCATCATAAACAAGAGGAGCATCACAAATTCGAAGGAAAGTTGAATACGTTTAAGGTTTACAAGAAACGATACACAAATGAGCAGATTTCATATTCAAGTAAAGAAACAAGACAAGGAGCAGAATTTTTACAAGTTGAAGACTATTGTACAAGAGTGAAGATTATCAAGATGAGAATTCAAGAATTTTATGATATCGAGACATACAAGTTGTGAAGAATCAAGCGGTAAAATACTTACACCATGGCCTTTGTATTGTACTTGCATTTTTATTTTTTATCTTTATTTGTATTGGTTTCTCTTGTCACAAATAAAAAAATAAAAAAAAATTGGGACATGGTTATGATTATTCTAGTTCCCTTAAACAAAAGATAAAAAAAAAAAAAAATTGGGACATGGTTATCATTATGCTAGTTCCCTTAAACAAAAATAATAGAAAAAAAAATCATTGCATCATATTTTAGTTTGTTTAGTTCGTTTTTGGTTTTGTATTCATTCAATAAAACAAATGGAAGAAGAAATATCTATAATGAAGTTTCAAGCAACAAGGAATTACAGGAAAGAGTCACATTTTCAAGATTCTACGAAGTTCAAGAGTTATCATCAACAGTTGAAGACCGAAGACGAAGACAAGGATTGAAGACCTTCTATGGATGCTGTGAGAGTGGTGCTAATTGCACGCCGAATGGATAATGAGGTAAGTAAGCATATTCCCACCTTCGTTAAGTGGTTGATTTCCTTTCTTAGAGATCGTCATAAAAAAGGGTTTTCAAAATAAATAAAAGATGTGGGTTTTCAAAAAAAAACGGAGGGTTTGCCTTCCTACTATTCAACGTGTCGCGGGATTCTCTCTTCATTCCTTCCTGGACACATGTGTGACCCATAAAGAGATGTATATTATTGAGAGAAATTTCATAAAATCCTTTCTTGTGAGGCAGAGTCAAGACTTTTGATCACTCCGAACCCGAATTCCTTTCGATAGGGGATGATTATTTCTCTCTCAACTTTTAAGAATGAGATTGTGTTCATATTTGTGCCTAACTTCTTATGAATAGTGTGCAGAATTTCTATGTCTTCTTAGCGCGTTGGATGCTATCATTACGGAGAACTAGTTAGTTGGAAAAGTAGGTTTTGTGGTAGTATGTATCCTTTATAATAAGTTTTGTTTGATTTGCTCGAGGACTAGCAAAGTCTAAGTGTGGGGGAATTTGATAGGTGTTGTAAAACACCTAATTTTATATCTAGTATTTATGCTTTCTTTGCTATTATTCTCGGGAATTGCATCTCTTATGTTTAGTTATAAGTTATTAGGTGCAATGGAGTCCTAGGGAGCAAAAGAATGAGAAATCACTCATTTGGAGCGTAAAGGCAAACATTTAAATTCACATGCGAGCTATATTTGGAGTAGACTAGGTTGCGCAAAGAAGAGGTGGGGAATGAATTGTCAGTTTCCCATAACTGACAGTCGAACAGAGAACTAGGCTGTCGGCTATCTGGGACCAACAGGTCATGTGTGAGTTGGTTACCCCTTAACCACTAAAGTGGGGTGTCAATATGAATGCCTTATACTACATAAACCTAAAATTTAGAGAGCAATAATTATCTCATCATTGCTTGTTCTTGCTTACCTGAAATAAGAATAGGCGGCACCATTACTCAGAGAGATTGAGAGAAATCGAGAGAGTAGAAGATGGTGGCGATGTTGATGATCTGAGTTTAGTGAGAAAATAGGAGCAACATATCAGTTACTGGATAAACTCGAGAATGAAATGGATTTCGGTTTGAATCAAAAGAAATCAAGGATTCTGGAGTCAGGTTTTGTTTGAATTTGTGAAGATGCTGCTGCTGCCATCGATTAGGTTGAAGGTGATGGTGTTTGAAGGTCTGAGAAGGAAATAAAGATTGGGTTTTCGAATTTGGATAGTTTTATTTGATTATAGCTCTGATTTGACATGAATCTGAAATTGCAGAAAATGGAAATTGGGTTTGTAGTGATGAAGCTGTGTCCTGTTTTGAACTGAAATTGAGGAAATTGTGGTGGAATTATTGGTTGAACTTGATCTGTGTATGGATCTTGATTTACAGGTTAGGGTTTTTGTTGAAATTTAATATTGGGAAGAAATTGGATGGTGTAAGATAATCAACTGAGTTACATGGATAAATGATTTTATTTGAGAGAATAGAGTTGCAGGTGGAGGTGTATTGCTACCCTGGATAAAGGATATGTAGCTTGTCGTCTGCAATGGAAGAAATTGATGTTACTGAATCAAGAGTTTATCGATTTTATCAAGTTTATCAAGTAAAAGAAGAAGGAGATGGAAGAAAGGGGGTTTTGTGGATGTTTACATGGGTCTTTGGTGAAATTGGAGTTTAGGTTTGCATTGAATCTGTTGGGAGCTGATACATATGAAGAGTTATGGGTTTGAGTGCATTTGAGCAATGGTTTGAGATGATTGTGCAGCTGGAATGGTTTGCTTTTCATCAGAAGCAGCTGCAGTTGGGAAAATATGGTTAGACGAATGAAATTGTGTTGCAGGTGAATGAATTATAGCTGCAGTTTGTGAGAAGTGTTGTGCAGTTGTATGACAAGATGCAGCTGGATTTGTTGGTACAATGTAGTGCAGTTATTACTGAACAGGAGGAGTGTGGTTGAGTTCTGGAAAGTGCATGAAGGTCAAGCAGCTATTGAGTTGGTGATGCAGGTGCCAGTGGTACTAAGGTTGTAATGGGTTGGTTGCTAGTGATGCTGCAATGCAAGGCATAAAGATAAGCTACTGTTTCACGTGGTGCTAGGGGAAAGTGAGCTGTAACTGGAATTTAGAATTGCAGGTGATGCTTGAAATGGTGGTGCTGCTCAGATGGTAGACATAAATGGTGATTCAGTTGGGTAATGGCATTAAAGAAGATTGCAGGTGAAATAGTTTGACTAATGTTGCAGCTGGAGCATTGTTGTGTTCATGTAGGTACCGAATATCGCAAGAGTTTGGGTTGCGAATATAGCAGCGACTATAAGAGGAAGTGTCAAGAAATAACACGATGATAGAAGAAACGCGGGAGAAGAATGAAAAGTTTGCGAGTATAAAATAAACTTGCAATCATAAGTTATGATGCCTCGCAGGATATTACAGTTGTAAAGATTTCACTATAAATAGTAGTTCAAATGTTAAATTTGGGAGGTTCTTTTAGTGAGGGTGAAAAAATATTAAAGGAAAGAGAATAGAAAAAGTTGTAACTATTCTAGTTCCATTTAGATACTTCTTGTGATCAATTGAGAGCATTAATAAGAAAATTGTTAATCATCATCATAAACTTCTTAAGTTTACTAATTCTACTGAGGGTGTAGTTGTAGGATATTCTGCAACTACATAATTGGCGCTAGAAACAGGGATCAAATTTGAAGAATTTCATAGCAAAAATTTGAAGGAATTTTGGAAATTTGAATATCAAATGGAATCAGTAGATGAAGGTTGTAAAAAACAAGAATGTAATATGATCACAAAGACAATGATTGATGAATTTCATAACAACATAAAGGGAAAAATACACAAACGAGATTGTAGAGGAAGAAAGATCATGGAGGTGGAGAAGATAACAAATTTGAAAGAATGGGAAAAGCAGAAAATCACGTTTTCAGTAGAAGAAATTCCAAATGAAGACTTGAACCACACTTCACCATTAGTAGTCACAATCCCGATCATGCGAGAAGAGAGGAAAACTACAAAATCTATAGAAAAATGGAAATTAAACCGAGTTTTGATTGATACAGGGAGTTCTGTTGATATTATATTTTATCATGCACTTAAGGGGATGGGGATCAAAGATGAAGAAATTACAAATTCAGAATATCTTATCCATGGATTGGGAAAATCTGCAACAAAATCCAAAGGGGAAATAATGTTACGAGTATCGCTGGGAGAAATTGAAACACACATAGTTTTATGTGTAATAGATATGGAATCTCCATATAATATGCTGATAGGAAGACCATGGATTCATGCGATTAAAGTTGTTGTTTCGACATTACATCAACTAATTAAGTTTCCTACACCAAGCAGAATACAAGAGATAAAAGGAGATCTTGATAGTGCAAAATTTTGTTATCATACTGAAGTAAAACAGTGTGGAGGAAGAGCTAGAAAGAAATAATTCCGCAGAAAACTTGCGAGAGAAGCAAAAAAGGAAGAAGAGTTCAGGGTGTACACAATAAGAGCAAAAGAAGGAATAGGAATACCAAGTGAGATCCCAGAAAAAGAAGGAGAGCCAATGAAAGTAATCAAAGAGCCAACACCTATGGGAGAGCAAAGTCCTAGTTATGTCGCAGCAGAACCAACCAAAGAAATAAATATTGGAAGTAAAGAGGAGCCTTTAATCTTGCGAATTGGAACTAAGATGGACGAAGAAGAAGAAAAAAGTACTATTGATCTTTTACGAGAATACAAAGATATATTCGCAGGAGGTGTAGATGAAATACCATGAATTGATCCATCAGTGGCGTGTCATAGATTGAACATAGATAAAAGTGTGAGACCATTTAAGTAAAGAATAAGAAAGATTTCTCAAAATTACCATACACAAATAGAAGAAGAATTGCAAAAGATGTTGGATGCGGGAATCATAAGAGAAGCAAAATATCCAGAATGGATTGCGAATATGGACATTGTTCCGAAGAAGAATAAAGGGATAAGGATTTGCATAGATTTCACTGATCTAAACAAAGCATGTCCAATAGATAGTTTTCCATTGCCAGATATACCACAAATGGTGGAATCAGCTGCAGGACATGACAGAGTCACTTCACTTGATGGGTATAAAGGGTACAATCAAATATCACTCGCAGAAGAAGACCAAGAACATACTGCATTTTTTGCTCCAAGAGGTTTATATTGTTATGTGAAGATGCCATTTGGTTTACGAAATGCGGGTGCTACTTATCAACGAATGGTTGAAAAGGTGTTCGCAAAGTGGATACATAAAACCTTAGAGGTATATGTAGACGATATGTTGATAAAAAGTAAAGAATCCAAAGACCATGTGCGGGACTTGAAGGAAATATTTGAACAAATGAGAAAATTCAAAATCAAATTAAATCCTGAAAAATGTATAATTGGAGTTGCGTCAGGAAAATTCTTGGGATACATAGTATCAAAGGAGGGAATACAAGTTGATCCAGAAAAAGTACAAGCAGTTCGTGACATGCCAACACCTGCAACAATAAAAGAAGTGCAAAAGCTGAATGGACTCTTAGCTTCACTTGGAAGGTTTATTTCGCGAATGTCAAATAAGTGCAAACATTTCTTCAACATACTGAAGAAGGGAGCAAAATTCAGGTGGACTGATGAATGTGAAAAAGATTTTCAAGGGATCAAGGATTATCTCACGAATACATCCATATTACAGAAACCAGAGAAAGATGAAGAATTATTGGTATACCTCGCAACAACTCAATACGCTTTAAGTGCAGTTTTGTTGCGAACGGACGCAGGAGTAGAAAGGACCATTTACTACATCAGCAAAACTTTTAATACAACAGAGAGGAATTATTCTAAAATGGAGAAGTTAATTTTAGCTCTGGTTTATGCATCATTCAAATTGCGAATATACTTTCAAGCACATGTGATAAAAGTGGTTACCAAAGTTACAATTTAGTCAGTCATGAAGAACACAAAAAGATCAGGAAGAATAGAAAGGTGGAATGCACAAATAAACCATTACAAGATAAAGTACGAGGTATTATCATCGCAAAAATCACAAGTTGTCGCGGATTTTTTGGCAGAATTTCCTTTGGAAGAAGACGAGGCAGTAGAAGAGATGATGGATGTTGAAGAAGAATTTGGGAATCCAAAAGATTTGTTAACAGAACCAAATAGATGGGAAATTCTAGTAGATGGATCATCCAACAGTGAGGGGAATGGAGTAGGAGTTGTGTTCATTTCACCAGAAGGAGAAAGAACATCATTTTCATTTAGATAGGAATTTGCATCTACGAATAATGAAACAGAGTACGAAGTTGTAGTACATGCATTGAAGATCGCAATAGAAAAGAAGCTTGAAAGTATAAGAATAACAAGTGATTCTCAGTTGGTAATTTGTCAAATTAAAGGGGAATATACCACGAATGAGTTTTCCTTGAAGAAATACAAGAAACTCGTTGATGAATTATCTGCGAAGATACCAAAGCTAAAATGGAGGCATATCACAAGGAAATACAATCGACTCGCAGATTTTTTTGCATTTATTCCAAGTATGATGACAAACCCTAATGCAAGAAATATCAAAATCCAAACAATTCAACACCCATCAGTAAATAAAGAGGAAGAAGAAATTGAAGAAGCAATTGCGATGGAAGTAGAAAGGGAACTACTAGATAACATCAAAGATTGGAGAAAGGAAATTCATGCATATCTCGCAACAGGAGAAATACACAGGAACAGACTAGAAGTACATAAATTAAAGAGTTGTGCAACAAATTATGAACTACGAGAAGGGATTTTATACAGAAAATCTTTTAGTGTACCACCTCTAAGATGTTTAACTCGTGAAGAAGGAGAAAAAATATTGAAGATGTTACACGGAGGAGAAGCTGGAAATAATAGTGGGGGACGATCTCTGGCGTACAGGGCAAAAATACAAGGATATTACTGGCCTTATATGCACACAGACACAAAATTATTGGTAAGACGATGTAAAGAATGCCAACGACATGGGAAAAGAACTCACGCACCAGAAGCAACATTAACTTCTTCAACAAGCTGCTGGCCTTTTGGGAAATGGTGATTGGACATTGTTGGCCCATTCTTACCTGGATCAGGGCAGAGAAGATTTTTAATAGTCTCAACCGATTATTTCACGAAGCTCGCAGAAGTAAAAGCAGTACAACATATTCGTGATAAGGATGTTTTTACATTCATATTCGAGAATATCATTTATAGGTATGGAATTCCAGCATAATTAGTATCTGACAATGGGAAACAATTTGAAGGGCAGAATATAGAGATGTTACTCAGTGCTTTTAGGATAAAATGTGGGAAATCAACTCCATTATATCCACAAGCTAATGGACAGGCAGAGGCAACAAATAAAACAATCGCAGACACGATCAAAAAGAAATTACAAGGACATCTCAAAGGGTGGTGTGAACAAGTACCTAGCGCAGTTTGGGCATACAATACAACTAGAAGAGAGGTAACTGGAATGTCTCCTTATTGCTTAACATATGGAGTAGAAGTTGTATTGCCAACAGAGGTTATAATTCCGACTACAAAGAAAGAAGCCTGGGAAAGAAATTTAAGCGCAGGGGTGATATTAAGTGAATTGGATGATTTAGAAGAAAAAAGAGAAAAGGTGTTGCGATATATGAAAGTTTATCAAGAAAGATTAGCTCGAGAATATAACAAGAGAGTTATCGAACGTGAGTTCAATCCAGGGGATTTGGTTATGCGAGAAACACCTCCATACCGGAAAGAAAATGGAGGAAAATTAGCACCAAAATGGGATGGACCATATGTCATCAAAGGAAGTGGAGCTTATCGACTGATGGATCCAGAAGGGAGAGACATGGGTTTAAGACTTGGTCGACCCTGGAATAGATTGTATTTAAAAAGTATTATCCATAAACCTAATGAAATATTTTGCGAATATGGTTTGCTCGTGCGAAGCTTAAATTACGAATTTTTAACTCTTATTGCGATTAACTTTCATTAAAGAAAGACGCAAAAATTACTTGCGAATAAAAGATCGCAAACTGTGATTAGCTTTCAAAAAAGAAAGAGAGCCGCAGAAATTTTACACAGGCAAACCTTTGTGGCGTACACCCTAGTTCGCGAAGCAACATTTTGTAAGAGGCAAAGTCCTAAAGTACGTCATTTAAGGGGGTACCTATAAGCATGGCTCAGGGAAACCAGAACACCACCAAGGAACCTGAGTACATGGACATTACGGGGTACAACCCAAAAGCGGGGTACCTATCCGGGTTAGACACCTTGGATTCTCAACCTAATCTTGCGATGTAACAGGATATAGGTTGGGCAACTAAGGCATACTGTCTTTCTCAAGAAGTGTAGAAAGTGATCAAGGCGCCGAGGTACATGGTTGAGTCAAGAGTGCCGGATGGGTTTGAAGCACATCTGCCATTCTTGACAAGTCTTGGAAAATGATACACTTGGCCCAAAGATACCCCATAGGGTGCAACCTCGTAACTATAAGCCCTATAGGCAAAAAGGATAAGAGGTTGCGATCAAAAGCTGGTTGTTTGCAAAACCGGATGGGAAGAGCTAACCTTGTATGGTCGATGTACGCTTCCTTGAAGGGGAAACCAAGGGGAAGATAAAGGGCAGCACCCTCCATTAGGGAGCTGATACGTGCTATAAGACGCAAATGTCATGAGGCTTCTTGTTCGCAAGAACATAAAGACTTGTCATATTTGTGCAACAATCATATTTCTGCAAATATAAAAAAAATAATATATATATATATATAAATAACATATTTATATATATACATATTCGCAATGTTACATACAATGAAGTTAAGATGAGATCAATGGGTTATTACATGAAAGTGTGATAACGTCCTGCGATTTCATCGCAAGACGATAATGTCACGAGGTTATATATTTGCAAGAATGTTCAGACTTGTCATATTATTGCAAAAATATCATCACAAAAAGAGGTGGAAAAATAAGACCTTTACTTATGAAGGCATGATAAGACCACAACAATTACTGAAATCAATTCCATCAATATTATTGGAAAAATTTTACGAGAATATATATAAAGAATTCATAAGCATAGAATCAATTTTGTTCGCAATCATATTCATAAGGGTTGAATACTTCTTATACTTCTTCAAAGATTCATTACTTCTTATATTTCTTCAAACAGTGAATGTTTCTTCATGAATTGAAAATTTTTATACTTCTTCAAGGGTGACTCATACTTCGTATACTTCTTTAAGGATGTTTCATACTTCTTATGCTTCTTTAAGAATATTTCATACTTCTTATACTTTTTCAAGGATGTTTCATAATTCTTCACGGAGTTTTCATACTTCTTATACTTCAAAGGGGAAATTTATTATTTAATTCGCAATAAATTGAAACTTCGCAACTTAGACTGAGGCAGGTATTTTAATATCTACAACAACAATTGATCATCTGAAGTGCAATAATAAGGGGAAAGGGAATACTAAGTTAAGTCTTCAAGACATAGTATTTCTCTTCATATGATCAAGTCATGCAAATCTAGAAAAAGATCAAAGTAGCATCGCAAAATACAAAGTATGATTCTTAAGGAAAACAAGCAGTAAGCAGGATCGTTCATAGAAAAGAGAATCAACAGTAACCAAGAAAAAAAATTCAAAAGAAAGGAAAACAAAGTTGTTAAAAAGAAGAATAATAGTAGAATAATCCATCATGCTTAAAGCTCCTCATCAACGTTTTGTACTGGATCTTTAGGAGGGGTAGGATCATCAACAGGAACATCTCCTTGAGAAATAGATTCTTTTTCCAAATCAAGTCCTTCATCGTCACTCTCGTAATCAAAATCACTATCAGGATCACGATCAACCTCATCATCAGATATTTTTAGAGGTGTAATTTTCACGGGAGGCAAGGACCTTGATAAGAGAATGTTATTCGCAAAGACTTGAGCTTTCAGATGACTTTCACGAAGTATAGCTTTCTGATGGTTGGTATCTTCGACATCTTTGGCGTAAGCAAGATAGTTGAATCTTCGAGTGGCACGATCACTAGAGTTGATCAAACGAGTAGAAAGCATAGCGTTTTTCTTGCGAAGCTCAGAACAAGAGGCTTCTAGTCCAACTTTAGCACTGCGAAGGTTGTTCTCAGATTCTGCGAGTGAAACAAAATTTAAAGAATCAGTTTTGCGAGTATAACAAAATTGAAAGATATACCAAAGGCAGTCAAATTTTAATGACTACCTTCTCTTTGTTAAGAAAGAAATTGAGCTAAAGATAGACAACAACTCTTCATCTGATCCATCGCATTTTCAAAACCATCGCCAACTAATCCTTTAAGTATAGATTGAATCTTTTGATCTTTGGAAAGAAGATAATTTTTTTCCTTCGCAAGTTTGGCATTAAGACTTTCTAGTTGAGAGTAATCTTCTTTAAGTTTATTTCTCTTAGTGCTTAATATCATATTCTTATTAAGAAGGGATTTCTTCTCGGCAGCAAATGAACTTATTTCGGCATCTGAAGACCTTTTCAATTCCTCAAGTTCACCTTTTAACAAATAAAGGAGATTTTATTAATCGCAACATTTACTCTGAAGAATATTTAATTGTTGCGAAGAAGCATTCATTGTATTCAAGTACATACATCGTTCTTTTGATAAGGTTTCATTATCTTCTACTAGGGATTCTATCCTTAAATCGGATTTAGTTAAAGAAGAATTGAGCTGAGATATTTCATCATTCAAAAATTTCTGATCGTAAATTAATTGAGTATTCTCTTGGAAAAGGGCATCAAAATTATCAAGAGCACATGAATGAAGATTAGACAAGTGGGAGAATTGATTCAAAAGACTTGCATGTTTGGCTTGAGATTCTTGTGCGTCTGATTCATGATGAAGTACCAACTTTCTACATTTCTGGATAGATTCTATAAAGGGGAATGGGTTTAAATGGATGTTTCAAGCATGTGAGGAATATAAGTAAACAAAGGGAAAGAAAATATAGAGATAATAGTAGTACCTTTTAATGCATCATTCCTCTTGCGAAGGATCGCACAATCTAGAGAATCATTCTGAAGCTGATGATTTACTTTACGAAGACTCTCACGTTCCGCTTTCAAGGATTCCTGAGATTGGCGAAGCAATTCAACTTCTTTTTCCAAAGATTGGCGTGAAATAGAAATATCAGGATTGATAAAATTATTAAGCACTTCACAAAATTCAGATTGTGAACGAACGTTTGAAGACTTCGCAGTACTACTTAAGACCTCAGATAGAATTTGGAAAGTTGAATAAATTCCGTCTCGAGCTTCTTGAGAAATAGGAGAAGAATTTGATAGAGCAAGTTGTAAATTGCTTGGAGCAACAGCATTCAAGGGATTAGGGGTAAAAATAGGTTTTTTGGGAGACGAAGTTGAGGAAGTATCTTGCGAAGGTTGATCTCGAAGAAGTGTTGATAAATTGACATTAGTGGGAGATTGAAAACTGGGTAATGGAGTAGAGGCAGGAGTTTGCGATGAAGTATTTCCACGAGGGGGAGAGGGAAATTCTTCATCAACCTCAGGAAGAAAATCATCGATTGAAATTAATGGTGTGGGTTTAGTTACTCGAGATCTCTTATTGGGTTTTGATTTTTCACCAACCTACGAATCAAAAGGTAGATTAAAAACTGAGGCAAAAATATATTGATTAAAAAGGAAAACAGAGTATTTTAACTACCTTTTGATTCTCGGATTTTCTTCTTCGGAGATTAGGATTTGAGTTTTTGGTTGAAGGTTTCTCCTGAGGAATAATTTTGCTGAAACAAATCAAAATCAAACAATAAATTAGTCGGAAATCAAAGAGATAAACAAGTGAAGACGCGAGAGATAGAAGAAAATTACCTTGGAGAACTCATGATGAGGTAAAACAAGAAGATAGAATGATAACTGAAAGTGTAATAAGAAGATGGAGTTACAGAAGCGAAAAGGGAAAGTGAGAGAAAGATAAGGAAGGGAATAAAAGGAGTTTATATATAAGGAAATAGTTATAAAAGAACGGTTACAAAAGACATGTCCAAATAAAAAGAATAAGTAACGGTTATATTCTCACGATCATTACTTCTTCGTAAAAATGACATGAGAAGAGGCAAGATATAGGTACCAAATATCGCAAGAGTTTGGGTTGCAAATATAGCAGCGACTATAAGAGGAAGTGTCAAGAAATAACACGATGATAGAAGAAACGCGGGAGAAGAATGAAAAGTTTGCGAGTATAAAATAAACTTGCGATCATATGTTATGATGCCTCGCCGGATATTACAGTTGTAAAGATTTCACTATAAATAGTAGTTCAAATATTAAATTTGGGAGGTTCTTTTAGTAAGGGTGAAAAAATATTAAAGGAAAGAGAATAGAAAAAGTTGTAACTATTCTAGTTCCATTTAGATACTTCTTGTGATCAATTGAGAGCATTAATAAGAAAATTGTTAATCATCATCATAAACTTCTTAAGTTTACTAATTCTACTGAGGGTGTAGTTGTAGGATATTCTACAACTACAGTTCATGGCCCTGATTTAGATTGCAGTTGAGCATGGGAAGGAGGTCTAGACAGAATTTGGAGCTGTGTAGCAGGATAACAAATGGTATTACAGTGAGGATATGATGTTTTTAGAGATACTGAGAAGAAGATGCAGGTGGCATTTATGAGATTTGTGAGTTCCAGTTTTGCTATGTGTTGATGGGAGAAATAGGTTGGAGTTGCTGGTGGTAGCTGGAGTGGAGAGTTGAAGATGTACAGGTCATGTGTTTTAGCAGAGATGGACCTGGTGCAAGAATGGAATTGATGAGGAGCTAATAGGGTATTGCAGTTGTGTTAAATCTGATTACAGGAGAGAGTTGTTGGTTCTTGAAATGGTTGTGAGGAGTTGCAGGTGTAATGAGGTGTTGCAATACAATGAAGAATAGCCTATGAACCTAGATGTATGTTTAGCAAATGGGTTGAACTGAAGCATGGGATATGAGCTATAGGTGCAGCTTCAATTTGGTAGTTGTCGAAGAGAAGAGGGAGCTACTGAGTTTGTGAAATTCAAGTTACAGCTACAGGTTGTGCAACACAGGGCCATCATGGCTGGGATGCAATGCTGATGCACAATGTTGTTGAAGCAGAGCTCAAGCTAGTGTAATGGCCTTGATCAATACCAACTCATCCAATTCAGCTGAGTTAGACTCTTGGCTCAGTGACATTGACTGAGTTGAATTTACTTCGACGCAGGTGACCGGATGGACTTTGCCGGTCACCTGAGATTTGTTCTGATACCGGATCCGGGCCAACTTCCGGCAGTAAACCATGTTTTTCGGCGACATCTTTTTGGGAAAAATTTTTACATGGGTGTTTCCTCACTTATGGGCTTGGTGGAATCTTATTATTGGAGCATTTAGACTTTGGGCTTTGAAGACCTAATTTTGGAAAGTGGAAAAGCTATAAAAGGGAAAAGTTTTTATTCTTTTAAGGGATCGTTTTCTATTGGAGTTTGAAAGGAGAGCAGCAACTAGGGTTTGATTTCATTTATTTTTCATCTTCTTCATTTTTATAATTGATTATGATTATGTTGAATAAAAAAGCTATGTGTAGCTAAACAAATAATATTGGTTATGGGATAAAGTGGATTTCACAAATAAGATTTGATTCAATGTATTAGTTTTGTCTCAGTAATTTATTGTTTATGATTCATGGTTTATATTGTCATATGATTTGATTGTTTGTTTGGTTGAGTCCAGAATCAATCCAATTTGCATTCATTTCTAGAGCTATATTAGGGTTTTCAATACGAAAAAGTTGTTTATTCCTGATTTTAAGTAGCATAATTGTGGGTAGTGCTTGTAGTGATATATCCTACTAGTCACAAATGAATCATAACCTTGGTTAAATTGAATGAGTGCTTTTAGACATTTTGATTTCCTTGATTAGTCTTATTCCATAAAACTTATTGCTTTTAGGGAGTTAAATCTAATTGTGCTTTTACACTTTAGGTTGCTTTCTAGGAAGAATTCACATATACATCTTTTAATGTGGCTGTGATGAAATCAGGGAATTAGGGGGATATACTTGCGATCAAGGTATCCTAGGACATTTAGTAAATGATAGATTAAAATACCAATTCTAGTCATTGTTGAGAATTCAAGTTTGTGAATGAAACTATCCCGTGACCAATATCTTCTCCTTATTGATTATTTTAATACTTTATTGCTTTCAAAAAAAAAATTATTGCTTTGATAAATCAAAACCCCCACTTGGTTACTAAGAAACTGAAAACTTGCATAACAACAATATCCTCTCTGTGGATACGAACATATTTAAAAAAAACACAGATCTAAGCAAAGTAGTATCAAAATCGGACAACAATCATCAACTTACCCTTGATTCATTAACACCTTCCCCACTTCCATCACATCCAGGACTTCCACCAACACCCTTCAATTTACTAGTATTCTCACCACCTTCAGATCTATCACCGCCGTCTTTGGTTCCAGTCATTTTTTGATTTGATGTTTTTTATTTTTTTGGTGACTTTTGTCTAGTCTAGTGATGTGAGTGTGAGTGTGACTACTCAAACAACGCATATATACTCTAATACTAAACCCTAGTATACTATAATGTATTCTAGTTTCTAAGTATTAATTTATTTTGTATATCCGTATGTAGATTTTTTTTCTTCTGTGTGTGTATTATAATTGCTTGTATATCCGTACGTACATAACCTTTCACAACTTTTTTTCCATAAAAAATCAAAGTAGTATCATAATAGGACAACCATCAACAACAATAATCAAGAACACATTTTTTAAAAAAACACAGATCTAAGGAAAGTAGTATCAAAATCGGACAACAATCATCAACTTACCCTTGATTCATTAATACCTTCCCCACTTCCATCACAACCAGGACTTCCACCAACTCCATTCAATTTACTAGTATTCTCACCACCTTCAGATCTATCACCGCCGTCTGTGGTTCCAGTCATTTTTTGATTTGATGTTTTTTATCTTTTTGGTGACTTTTGTCTAGTCTAGTGATATGAGTGTGAGTGTGAATGTGACTACTCAAACAACGCATATATACTCTAATACTAAACCCTAGTATACTATAATGTATTCCATTTTATATGTATTAATTTTTTTTGTATATCCGTACGTAGCTTTTTTTTTCCTATGTGTGCATTATAATTGCTTGTATATCCTTATGTGCATAGCCTTTCACAACTTTTTTTCCATAAAAAAGTAAAGTAGTATCAAAATATGACAACCATCAATAACATTAATCAAGAACACATTTAAAAAAAAAACACAGATCTAAGCAAAGTAGTATCAAAATCGGACAACAATCATCAACTTACCCTTGATTCATTAACACCATCCCCACTTCCATCACAACTAGGACTTCCACCAACTCCATTCAATTTACTAGTATTCTCACCACCTTCAGATCCATCACCGCCGTCTGTGGTTCCTGTCATTTTTTGATTTGATGTTTTTTATCTTTTTGGTGAATTTTTTCTAATCTAGTGATGTGAGTGTTAGTGTGAGTGTGACTACTCAAACAACGCATTATACTCTAATAATAAACCCTAGTATACTATAATGTATTCCATTTTCTATGTATTAATTTTTTTTTCTATATCCGTACGTAGCTTTTTTTTTTCTGTGCGTGCATTATAATGGCTTGTATATCCGTACGTACATAGCCTTTCACAACTTTTTTTCCATTAAAAAGTAAAGTATTATCAAAATAGGACAACCATCAACAACAATAATCAAGAACACATTTTAAAAACAAAACACAGATCTAAGCAAAGTAGTATCAAAATCGGACAACAATCGTCAACTTACCCTTGATTCATTAACACCTTACTCACTTCCATCACAACCAGGACTTCCACCAACTCCATTCAATTTACTAGTATTCTCACCACCTTCAGATCTATCACTGCCGTATGTGGTTCCAGTCATTTTTTCATTTGATGTTTTTTATCTTTCTGATGAATTTTGTCTAGTCTAGTGAGTGTGAGTGTGAGTGTGAGTGTGAGTGTGAGTGTGAGTGTGAGTGTGAGTGTGACTACTCAAACAACACATATAAACTCTAATACTAAACCCTAGTATACTATAATGTATTCCATTTTCTATGTATTAATTTTTTTTGTATATCCGTACGTAGTTTTTTTTTTATGTGTGTGCATTATAATTGCTTGTATATTTGTACGTACATAGCCTTTCACAACTTTTTTTTCCATAAAAAAGCAAAGTAGTATCAAAATAGGACAACCATCAACAACAATAATCAAGAACACATTTAAAAAATAAAAAAACACAAATCTAAGCAAAGTAGTATCAAAATCGGACAACAATCATCAACTTACCATTGATTCACTAACACCATCCCACTTCCATCACAACCAGGACTTCCATCAACTCCATTCAATTTACTAGTATTCTCACCACCTTCAGATCTTTCACCGCCGTCTGTGGTTCCAGTCATTTTTTGATTTGATATTTTTTATATTTTTGGTGAATTTTGTCTAGTCTAGTGATGTGAGTGTGAGTGTGAATGTGACTACTCAAACAACGCATATATACTGTAATACTAAACCCTAGTATACTATAATGTATTCCATTTTCTACGTATTAATATTTTTTGTATATCCCTACGTAGATATTTTTTTCTATGTGTGCATTATAATTGCTTGTATATCCGTACGTGCATAGCCTTTCAGAACTTGTTTTCCATAAAAAAGTAAAGTAGTATCAAAATAGGACAACCATCAACAACAATAATCAAGAACAAATTTAAAAAAAAAAACACATATCTAAGCAAAGTAGTATCAAAATCGGACAACAATCATCAACTTACCCTTGACTCATTAACACCATCCCCACTTCCATCACAACCAGGACTTCCACCAACTCCATTCAATTTACTAGTATTCTCACCACCTTCGGATCTATCACCGCCGTCTGTGGTTCCATCCATTTTTTGATTTGATGTTTTTTCATATTTTTGGTGAAGGTTGTCTAGTCTAGTGATGTGAGTTTGACTACTGAAACAACGCATATATACTCTAATACTAAAACCTAATATACTACAATGTATTCCATTTTCTATGTATTATTTTTTTTTCCGTATGTAGCTTTTTTTTCTTCTGTGTGTGCATTATAATTGCTTGTATATCCGTACGTACATAGCCTTTCACAACTTTTTTTCAATAAAAAAAGTAAAGTAGTATCAAAATAGGGCAACCATCAACAACAATAATCAAGAACACATTTGAAAAAAAAAAACACAGATCTAAGCAAAGTAGTATCAAAATCGGACAAAAATCATCAACTTACCCTTGATTCATTAAAACCATCCCCACTTCCATCACAACCAGGACTTCCACCAACTCCATTCAATTTACTAGTATTCTCACCCCTTCAGATCTATCACCGCCGTCTGTGGTTCCAGTCATTTTTTTATTTGATATTTTTTATCTTTTTGTTGAATTTTGTCTTGTCTAGTGATGTGAGTGTGAGTGTGACTACTCAAACAACTTATATATACTCTAATACTAAACCCTAGTATACTATAATGTAATCTATTTTCTATGTATTAATTTTTTTTGTATATCCGTATGTAGCTTCTTTTTCTTCTGTGTGTGCATTATAATTGCTTGTATATCCGTACGCCCTTTCACAATTTTTTTTCAATAAAAAAAGCAAAGTAGTATCAAATTAGGACAACCATCAACAACAATAATCAAGAACACATTTAAAAAAAAACACAGATCTAAGCAAAGTAGTATCAAAATCGGACAACAATCATCAACTTACCCTTGATTCATTAACACCATCCCCACTTCCATCATAACCAGAACTTCCACCAACTCCATTCAATTTACTAGTATTCTCACCAACTTCAGATCTATCACCGCCGTCTGTGGTTCCAATCATTTTTTGATTTGATATTTTTTTATCTTTTTGGTGAATTTTGTCTAGTCTAGTGATTTGAGTGTGAGTGTGATTGTGACTAATCAGACAATGCATATATACTCTAATACTAAACCCTAGTATATTATAATGTATTATATTTTCTATGTATTAATTTTTTTTGTATATCTATATGTTGCTTTTTTTCTTCTGTGTGTACATTATAATTGCTTGTATATCCGTACGTACATATCCTTTCACAACTTTTTTTCAATAAAAAAAGCAAAGTAGTATCAAAATAGGACAACCATCAACAACAATAATCAAGAACAAATTAAAAAAAAAAACACAGATCTAAGCAAAGTAGTATCAAAATCGGACAAAAATCATCAACTTACCCTTGATTCATTAACACCATCCCCACTTCCATCACAACCAGGACTTCTACCATCTCCATTCAATTTACTAGTATTCTCACCCCTTCAGATCTATCAGTGCCGTCTGTGGTACCAGTCATTTCTTGATTTGATGTTTTTTTACCTTTTTGGTGAATTTTGTCTAGTTTAGTGATTTGAGTGTGAGTGTGATTGTGACTACTCAAACAATGAATATATACTCTAATACTAAACCCTAGTATACTATAATGTATTCCATTTTCTATGTATTAATTTTTTTTGTATATCCGTACGTAGCTTTTTTTTTTCTGTCTGTTGATAGGTGTTGTGAACACCTTAATTATTATCTAGTATTTATGCTTTCTTGCTATTTATTTTGTAAAATATGTGTCTTATGATTGTTTTCGAGTTTATCAGGTGCACTAGAGCCACTTTGAGCAAAAGAAGGAGAAAACAACTATTTTTAGCATAAAAGTCAAAGAAGCCAATTCACATGGGAGCTATATTTGGAGCGGGCTGAGGTGCGCGAGAAGGAAGTGAAGAATGAACTGTCAGTTTCGCATAAAGGATAGTTGAGTCAAAGAATTGAGTTGTTGGTTAGCTGGAACCGACAAGATTTGTATAGGTTGGTTGACCCTTATCCAATCTACCTGGGTGGATATATCAAATTTTATTTCCTACACAATACCTGAAATTCAGTGAGGAAATCTCATTAGCCATTATTTCTCTTCTCTGCTCGAAACCAATGGCGGCTTCAGTTAGTTTTCAGAGAAATCAAAGAGAGAAGAAAGAATTGGTAATAGAACTGAAATGGGTTTGCTAGGGAATTATCTTTGAATCCAAAACGAATATGTGAATCTGAAGGAGTTAGGGTTTGATCAATTGAATCTGAAATTGAAGTTTCAGTATGGTTGAGGCTGCTATAATTGAGAAAATGAATTAGGGTTTGAAGCTGTGATATCAAGGATGAACAGAGTTGAATGGGAATATGAGTTTGAAATGGATCTGAGGCTGTTACTCATGGGTCTGTGGAGTTTGATTTCAGGGTTTGAATGCATTGTTGGTTGCTCATGGTGATGATAGATTGCAACTGATGCTGATGGGTCATCACAAAAAATTGGTTTGAGCTCATGGGATTGATGGTGTTGAATGAATGAATGCTATATAGATGTATGCTTAGGCTCTGTGTATGTGAACTGCAGTTGGCATTGATATTTGACTGATGGTTGAATGGAGGAGCTGGTGAAGATGCTGCTGGTCATATGGAAGTGAACTGGTGATGGGAGAGAATGATAAAACAAGAGATGGGTTTGGTGATAAATGGTGGTGGCAAATATTATGAGTGAGATTTTGTGGTGTAGTTGAAGGCTACAAGCATATTGCAGGTGGAGTTATAGTTGGAAGGCATTGGTGCTGTAATGGCTAGGAAGAGAGGATGCGAGAAGTTATGGAGACCGAGCTCATTGCAGGTATATTGATATGGATGGATGCCAAATTTGTGGATTACAAAGAAGCTGGCAGAGAAGAGAGTAAATGGTTATGTCAGTACAAGTTGTATGAGCTGAGAGTTGAAACTGTGATTAGGGTTTGAGTTGCTTTGTGTTTCAGCATAACTGAATGGAATGAATGCTATGTAATGTTTGTAGTAGGTAGAGCTAAGTCTAATGCTGTGCAGTTCAGATGGAGGAAATGGAGTGGCTGTTTTGGTATGGATTGAAGCTATGGATTGATGTTGTTGCCATGGTTTGGTGGCCTGAGTAATGGAGATCGAATGGTAGTGAAGAGGAGGAGTTGAACGAGAGAGAAACAGTGAAGCACAGGGACCGAGCAGTTCAGGAAATGGTGGAGTCTGTGGTTTGATCTGGTTACTCCAAGGATGGAGTTATGGTGGAGTTTTGAGCCTATGTGGAGGCCATGAAATGGAGGATAAGCTAGTTTGATGTTGATGTCTCACTATGGTGCTGGTATGTTTTGTTTTACAGAGGGGCGTGTGATGCTGTGTCAGGAGCAGACAAGGGAGATGAAGTATGGTTTGAGATTGGGTTCATATTTGGTTAAGGTCAGTGCAATAAGGTGACTCTGTAGCAGGTGGCCGTTAGCTTATAGGCTATTTGTGTAGGGTATTTGGCAATGGCTAGTGAATGTTTTCTACAGCCACATGAAAAGAATATTTGGGCACCAGGTTGTGTTGATTTTGGATATGGACTGAGCACTGAACATAACTTATTGTTGTTTTGGGAGTTAAACGGCTGAGATTTGGAAGCTGGCAGAGTTTGGATGAGCAAGGATTGAATGGTCAGTTGAAGTCACAGATATTGCAAGGGTTGAGCTGAGGGATTGCTGAATTGCATGTGTTTTTGGTGCTTCAAATGGAGGAGAGCAAGCACTAATTGAAGTTGAGGTTGAGATATGGATGAACTGAAAGCTGGTGAAAGAAGTGAGTCAAGAAGTTAAAATGTTGCAGGAATTGAAGTATGCACAACCATCATAGCTGGACAGTAAGCTCAAGCCTGTGCAAATGGCTTTGGCCTGGAAGTTAGCCTGATCAAATGAGTTAGCTGACTGACTCTAACTTGACTCGGTATGACATGGTGTTTGACCCGAGTTCACTCAGTTGACCCGACCGAGCTGACTCATTTACCGGTGACCGAGCGGACTTTGCCGGTCACCTGAGGTATTTTCCGGTGCCGGATTCCGACCAATTTCCGGCGAAAAACCCAGTTTTTCGTCTACTTGTTTTTGGCAAGATTTTTACTTAGGTTTCTCACACATATGGGCTTGGTGGACATTTTGTTATTGGACTTTGAAGAATTAGACCTAGTTTTGGAAGGGAAAAAAGCTACAAAAAAGGAAAAGACTTCTACAACTTTAATATCATATAATCTTTTCTACTGGAGTTTTAGAGGAGAGCGGAAACTAGGGTTTGATTTTATTTATTTTTCATGTTCTTCATCTTATTTTTTATTATGATTATGATGAACTCAAAAGTTATGAGTAACTAAATACTTATTATTGGTTATGGAATAAAGTAGAGTTCACAAATAAGATTTGATTCAATGTATTAGTTTTGTCCCAACTTTATTGTTTATAATTCATGGTTTATATTGTTATGATTTGATTGTTTGTTTGGTTGAGTCCAGAATCAATCCGATTTACTTTCATATCTAGAGCTATATTAGGGTTTTCAATACGAAAACGTTGTTTATCCCTGATTCTTAGTAGCATAATGCCATTATTCCTTGTAGTGATACATCTCTATAATTGCATATGAATCATAACCTTGGTTAAACTTAATTAGTTCTTTTACACATTTTGATTGCCTTGATTAGTCTTATTCCATAGAACTTATTGCTTTTAGGGAGTTAAATCTAATTGTGCTTTTACACTTTAGGTTGCTTTCTAGGAAGAATTCACATATGCATCTTTTAATGTGGTTGTGATGAAATCAGGGAATTAGTGGGATATACTTGCAATCAAGGTATCCTAGGACTTTTAGTAAATGAGAGATTAAAATTTCAATTCTAGTCATTGATGAGAATTCAAGTTTGTGAATGAAACTATCCTGTGACCAATATCTTCTCCTTATTGATTACTTTTATTTTTACTTTGCTTTCAATTTATTTTTATTGCTTTGAAATATCAAAAACCCCCCATTGGTTACTAAGAAACTGAAATTTGCATAACAACAAAAGCCTCTTTGTGGATACAAACTCTTTCTTATCGCATACTACTTTTATTTTAGTTAAGTAAGAAAGTGAAATTATTTTTGCGTGGCTGACAACCGACCAAATTTTGGCGCCGTTGCCGGGAGGCAAACGGCTTGTTATTAAGTTTTTAGTTTCTTTTTATAATTTATGCTTTTATCTTGCTTTCCGTTTCTTGTCTTGATTCTCAATTGTTTGCGAGAATTGTTTGCAGGTACCTAATCCCTGGCTTCTAAAGATTGGAACTATCCAAGGTGTGGGATAGCTACTCGAAGAGGCACAATACTCCAACCAAGTCAAGACACAACGGAAGAACAATAATTAGAGGTGGAAGAAGAGTTATAACTAGAAGAAGAATAAGAGGTTACATTCGTAGAAGAACCACTAGTTGAAGAAGAAGAAGAAGAAGCAATGGGTGATGCAAATCGTACACTCAAGGACTTGGCTTCTCATAGGCTTGATGCATAACAATGGTGTATCCAAACAAACTCAACTTTCGAGATCAAGCCGGGGTTGCTTAGAGAGTTACCAAAGTTCCATGGAATGGTGAATGAAGACCCAAACAAGCATCTTATGGAGTTCTATACCATTGTCAAGGTTATGCTTCTAGCGGAGACTGATGCCGATGGTGCAATGTTGAAAGTTTTTCCTTTTCCTATGGTAGACAGCGTTAAGGATTGGTTGTATTGTTTTCCATCCGGAAGTGTCACTACATGGAATGTATTGAAGAAACTCTTTCTAGAGAGGTATTTTCTGGCGTCAAAGGCTACTCAAATTCGCAAAGAGATTTGTGGAATAAAGTAACATGCGGGAGAATCTTTGTATAAATGATGGGAGCGATACAAGAGATTGGTGGCAAGCTGACCTCACCACCAATTCAGCGACGCTATGATAATCCAATACTTCTATGAAGGTCTTTAATCATGTGATAGATATCTTCTTGATACAACGGGTGGTGGTGCACTAGTGAACAAGACGGTGGCCCAAGTTGCCGAGTTGATTGAATGCATGGCTGCAAACTCGCAACAATTCTACACAAGAGGTGAACCAATGGTTAGGCAAGTGCATGAAGTTAGCGATTCATCATCATCACACCGTGATCAAAGGATGGATAACATGGAGCAAATGATGCAAAAGATGGCTGTGGTTATATTACCTTCGTATGGTGAAGAGTTGGAACAAGCTAATGCGGTTTTTCCCAATCAACAAAGACGGTATAATCCCTACTCCAACCCCTACAATCCGGGATGGAGAGATCATCCAAATTTCAGCTATGCCAGCAAGCAAGGTGCGGTTCAACAACCTACTTTCAACCGTCCGAGTGGATTTCAACCATAACAACAACAATTTCAACCGCAACAACAACAACCGGTTCAAAACCAAGGTTCCGATATCGATGCAAAGTTACAAACAATGATGCAAGGTATTTCTACCAGCAAGAAACTAAGAGTGTTATCAAGGAGTTGCAGACACAAGTGGGCTCCATGGCGATTGATATCAACAAATTGAAGGCACAAAATAGTGGGAGACTCCCTTCTCAACCCATTAACCCAAAAGAGGGTGTCAATGCTATTACGTTGAGAAGTGGTACACAACTTGAGCAACCCAAAGTTGCTGATTTGGGTGAAGAGGAAGCTCCAAAGGAGCCGGTTTTGGAGGAAAAGAGGGATGAAATTCCCAAAACACCTGAGGTACCTATTCCTAACTCTAAAACTCCGGTTTCTACTTATGTTCCTCTTATACCTTTTCCTCGCAGATTTGCAAGTTCTAAGAAGGAGGAACTAGAAAGGGAGACTTTAGACGTTCTTAATAAGATTCATGTGAACATACCGCTCATTGATGCTATCAAGCAAGTTCCCAAGTATGCAAAAGTGTTGAAGGACTTGTGTACCAACAAGCAAATGCTTAAAGGAAATAAAGTGCTAAGTGTGGGGGAGAATGCTTCGGCAATCTTACAACACAAACTCCCACTGAAATGCAAGGATCCCGGTAGCTTTGACATCCCCGTCCCAATTGGTAACACTACTTTTAATAAAGCAATGTTGGATTTTGGTGCATCCGTTAATGTTATTCCTGCATCTATGTATAATTCACTTAATCTTGGTCCTCTTAAAGATGCTGGAATTATGTTGCAATTATCCGATCGTTCTAATGTCTACCCAATGGGTATCGTTGAGGATGTTCTTGTGCAGGTTAATCAACTTGTATTTCCAGCTGACTTTTGTGTGTTAGAGATGGATGAAGGTTCACCGGACTCGTCTCTTCCATTGCTACTTGGGTGTCCCTTCATGAAAACGGCTAAAACCATCATTGATGTAGACAAGGGAACGTTGACTATGGAGTTTGATGGAGAAATAATACGTTTCAACATTTTCGAGACGATGAGATATCCTAGTGATGTCCACTCTTGTTTCTCCGTTGATGTTATGGATGCATTAGCACAACAAGTGTTTGAATTGAATGGTGATGATGCTTTGGAAACTGTTTTAACTACATCCATTGATGATGGTGTAGAGTGTGGTAACGAAGTCAAGGAACCCTTGGTGATCTTAACTCACTACAAGGATGTCCCGAAACTCATAATATCTCTTTTATTTCTTTACCATGCAGTGATGAAAAGCTTTAACCTTCTATTGTTAAATCTCCAAAGTTGGAATTGAAACCTCTTCCTAGTTACTTAAAGTACTTGTACTTGGGTGACAATGAAGAGTTACCTGTGATTGTTTCTAACGAGCTTAGTGAATTACAGGAGCAAAAACTTTTAAGGGTGCTAAGTAAGTACAAGACGGCCATAGGATGGACAATTGCTGATATCAAGGGTATAAGCCCTGCCGTTTGTATGCATAAGATTCGTTTGGAGGACGATGCAAAGCCTACAAGGGAAGCGCAACGTCGTTTGAACCCTCCCATGATGGAAGTTATGAAAAAGTAGATACTCAAGCTTTTGGAAGTGGGTGTTATCTACCCCATATCCGATAGCAAGTGGGTGAGCCCGGTACAAGTAGTACCAAAGAAATTAGGTGTAACGGTGGTAGAGAATGATAAAAACGAACTTGTCCCAACTCGTGTGCAAACCGATTGGAGGGTTTGTATTGATTATATAAAGTTGAATACCACTACTAGGAAGGATCACTTTCCTTTACCCTTTATTGATCAAATGCTTGAACGTTTAGCTGGACACTCTTATTATTGTTTCCTTGATGGCTATTCATGTTATAATCAGATTGTGATAACACCGGAGGATCAAGAGAAAACCACTTTCACTTGTCCATTCGGTACTTTTGCTTATAGAAGGATGCCTTTTGGCTTATGCAATGCTCCAGCTACCTTTGAAAGGTGTATGGTAAGTATCTTTTCCGAGTATGTTGAAAACATCATTGAAGTGTTTATGGATGACTTTAGTGTCTTTGGTGATTCATTTGACCTTTGTTTGAACAACTTGTCATTGATCCTTGAACATTGTATTGAAACAAATCTTGTGCTAAATTGGGAGAAGTGCCATTTTATGGCAACTCATGGAATAGTTTTAGGCCATATAATATCTTCTAAAGGCTTGGAAGTTGATAAATCTAAGATAGACCTTATTCGTGCTCTAACCCCTCCCACTACGGTGAGGGAGATATGTTATTTTCTTGGACATACAGGTTATTATCGTAGATTTATCAAGGATTTTTCCAAGATAGCATCACCACTTTGCAACTTATTGCAAAAAGATGTGGTTTTTAACTTTGATGAAAAGTGTATGGCGGCATTCAATCGTTTGAAAGAATTTTTGATTTCAGCACCTATCATTAAACCACCGGATTGGAGCAAGCATTTTGAGCTCATGTTTGATGCAAGTGACTATGCGGTTGGTGCGGTGCTTGGGAAGCGTGTGGGGAAGATACCTCATGCTATTTATTATGCTTCTAGAACGTTAAATGAAGCCCAACAAAACTACACAACCACTGAAAAAGAGTTGTTATCTATTGTATTTGCATTGGAAAAATTTCGCTCTTATCTAATTGGTATAAAAGTTGTTGTCTTTTTTGACCATGCAGCTCTTAGGTACTTGCTAATAAAGAAAGAAGCGAAACCGAGGCTCATACGATGGATCTTACTCTTGAAAGAGTTTGATATTGAAATCAAAGACAAGAAAGGATCACTTGAGCCATCTTGCTGTGGACAAGGAAGCTATCCCATTGCGTGAAAGTTATCGGGCAGAGCAACTATTCTTAATTGTCTTTGGAGAACCATGGTATGCAGATATTGTGAATTACTTGGTAACTAAACAAATCCCAAAGAACTTGTCTCGTGCTGAGAGGGACAAGCTTAAGAGGTTATGGAACCAATATATATGGGATGATCCATACTTATGGAAACATGGCAGAAACCAAGTAACAAGAAGGTGGGTTCCCGAATCCGAGTTTAATTATATCTTGTCGTTTTGTCACTCTTATGCTTGCGGAGGACATTTTGGAAGTAGGAGAACCGCTCACAAGGTACTTGAAAGCGATTTCTATTGGCCAACCTTATTTAAGGATGCATACACATTTTGTACAACTTGTGATAGGTGCCAAAGAACATGCAATCTAGGTGCCCGAAATCAAATGCCACAAACCTTTATTTAATTTATTGAAGTTTTTGATGTATGGGGTATTGATTTTATGGGTCCTTTTGTCAACTCTCATGGGAATTATTACATCTTACTTGTTGTTGATTATGCCTCTAAATGGGTGGAAGCTAAGGCCACCCCAACTAATGATTCCAAGGTTGTTTCACATTTTGTGCAATCTAACATTTTTGCAAGGTTTGGAATTCCAAGAGCCATAATTAGCGATGGGGGTTTTCACTTCAAAAACAGGATTTTACAAAGCTTGTTGAAGAAGTACAATGTGTCTCACAAGATTGCAACACCTTATCATCCTCAAACAAATGGACAAGCCGAGGTTTCTAACCGGGAGGTGAAATCCATACTAGAGGAGACGGTGAATCCAACAAGGAAAGATTGGAGCAAGCGACTTAATGATGCTTTGTGGGCTTATAGAACTGCATACAAGACACCTATTGGGATGTCTCCCTTTAGGCTTGTGTATGGTAAACCTTGTAACTTACCCGTGGAAATTGAGCATAAGGCGTTTTGGGCGATTAAGCAATGCAATATGGAGATGGATGGGGATGGAAAGCAAAGGAAGTTACAACTCCATGAGCTAGAAGAGCTTCGCAATTATGCATTTGAAAGATCATGAATTTACAAGGAGAAAACGAAGGTCTTTCATGATACTATGATTTCTAGAAAACAATTTTGTGTTGGGCAGAAAGTGCTTTTGTTTAATTCTCGCTTGCATTTATTTCCGGGTAAATTAAGGTCACGTTGGATCGGACCTTTCATTGTTACTAATGTGTTTTCTCATGGTGCAGTAGAAATTCGTATCATAGCTACAGGCAAGGAACTTAAAGTTAATGGGCACCTGTTGAAACCATATTATGATAATTTCACTTCCGAAGTGGTGGAAGGAGCTAATTTTGTGGATGCACTCCCTCTGGAGGAGTCATAGAAAGCAAGGAGATAGTCGGGCTGACGACTTTAAACAAAGCGCTAAATGGGAGGAAACCCATAGGATGAGTATCTCTTGTCTTATTTTCATTTTCTTGTCTTGTTTTTAGTTTTTTCTTATCTTGTATTTTATTTTTCTGATTTCTTGTCATATTTCATGCATGATTTCCCACCTTGACTTACTTTGGATGACTCAATTTACATTGAGGACAATGTAAAGTTTAAGTGTGGGGGAGTGGTTAAGCATTTGCATTGTAAATTTTTCAAAATTTTCAACTTTTGTGTAAATTAGTGAATAAAAAACCTCCAACTTGTAGTTAGTTTAGAGTCACATAGTATACATGTCGCTAAGATTACATCGAGATTCTCATAAGAGTGACTGAACTTAGAGATGGCAGAGAACATGATCGGGTTTCTTACTTGTTTGAGAGTTAAAGTTAGATTTAACCATGCCAGTGGAAAATATGGTGCAGACTGAATTCGGTAGTAGAGTAGTGGTCCCCTATAGTGGAGACTACCCATGTTACATCATGAGAGGCACCGACCATCAATTCTTTGTACCTGTCTAAATATGTGCTTTTAGAGTGTGTGTCACCGTACGTAAACTCGGGGTAGAATAGTGAGCTACCCAACCTCCCACCAATAGAATCCCTATTTTGATCTCTTGAGTGTTATTTTATCAATCATGATGGTGACATCGAATTGCTAACTTACATACCACTTGTAATTTTGTTCGCAGTTAGCACCATCCACTTTATCTCTCTACACCAACAGGTCCATAGAAACACCATCATCATCAACAAGAGGAGCATCACAAATACGAAGGAAAGTTGAATACGTTCCAGGTTTACAAGCAACGGTACACAAATGATCATATTTCATATTCAAGTAAAGCAACAAGACAAGGAGCAGAATATTTACAAGTTGAAGACTATTGTATAAGAGTGAAGATTATCAATATGAGAATTCAAGAAGTTTATGATATCGAGACATACAAGTTGTGAAGAATCAAGCGGTAAAGTACTTACACCATGGCATTTGTACTTGCATTTTTATTTTATCTTTATTTCGTATTTGTATTATTTTCTCTTGTCTCCATAAAAAAAAAAAAAAGAGACAAGAGAAAAGTTCATTAGATTCATCATTAGTTTTAATTTTTTTTTTGTTTGTTTGTTTTCATTTTGTATTTACTTTATTTATCTTGCATTTAAAAAAAATAAAAATAATAATCATTGCATCATATTTTGGTTTGTTTAGTTCGTTTTTGGTTTTGTATTCATTCAATAAAGCCAATGGAAGAAGAAATATCTATAATGAAGTTTCAAGCAACAAGGAATTAGAGGAAAGAGTTACATTGTCAAAATTCTACGAAATTCAAGAGTTATCATCGACAGTTGAAGACCGAAGACAAGGATTGAAAACCGAAGACGTTTCTATGGATGCTGTGAGAGTGGTGCTAACTGCACGTCGAACGGATAACGAGGTAAGTAAGCATATTCCCACCTTCGTTAAGTGGTTGATTTCCTTTCTTAAAGATCGTCAGGAAAAAAAAAAGGGTTTTCAAAATGAGTAAAAGATGTGGGTTTTCAAAACAATTCGGAGGGTTTGCCTTCCTACTATTCAACGTGTCACAGGATTCTCTCTTCATTCCTACCTGGACACATATGTGACCCATAAAGAGATGTTTATTATTGAGTGCAATTTCATAAAACCCTTTCTTGTGAGGCAGAGTCGAGACTTTTGATCACTCCGAACCCGAATTACTTTCGATAGGGGATGGTTATTTCTCTCTCAACTTTTAAGAATGAGATTGTGTACATATTTGTATCTAACTTCTTATGACTAGTGTGCAGAATCTCTATGTCTTCTTAGCGCGTTGGATACTATCAATTCGGAGAACTTGTAAGTTGGAAATGAAGGTTTTGTGGGGTTTTTTTTTTCTAGTAAACGCTCACGGTAGTTGTATGTATCCTTTAGAATAAGTTTTATTTGATTTGCTCGAGGACTAACAAAGTCTAAGTGTGGGGGAATTTGATAGGTGTTGTAAACACCTTAATTATTATCTAGTATTTATGCTTTCTTTGCTATTTATTTTGTAAAATATGTGTCTTATGATTGATTTCGAGTTTATCAGGTGCACTGGACCCACTTTGAGCAAAAGAATGAGAAAACGTCTATTTTTATCATAAAAGGCAAAGAAACCAATTCACATGGGAGCTATATTTGGAACGGGCTGAGGTGCGCGAGAAGGAAGTGAAGAATGAACTGTCAGTTTCGCATAAAGGAAAGTTGACTCAAAGAATTAAGTTGTTGGTTAGCTGGAACCGACAAGCTTTGTATGGGTTGGTTGACCCTGATCCAATCCACCTGGGTGGATATATCAAATTATATTTCCTACACAATACCTGAAATTTAGTGAGGAAATCTCATTAGCCATTATTTCTCTTCTCTGCTCGAAACCAATGGCGGCTTCAGTTAGTTTTCAGAGAAATCAAAGAGAGAAGAAAGAATTGGTAATAGAACTGAAATGGGTTTGCTAGGGAATTATCTGAATCCAAAACGAAGATGTGAATCTGAAGGATTTAGGGTTTGATCAATTGAATCTGAAATTGAAGTTTCAGTATGGTTGAGGTTGCTATAATTGAGAAAATGAATTAGGGTTTGAAGCTGTGATATCAAGGATGAACAAAGTTGAATGGGAATATGAGTTTGAAAAGGATCTGAGGATGTTACTTATCGGTCTGTGGAGTTTGATTTCATGGTTTGAATGCATTGTTGGTTGCTCATGGTGATGATAGATTGCAACTGATGCTGATGGGTCGTCACAGAAAATTGGTTTGAGCTTATGGGATTGATGGTGATGAATGAATGAATGCTATGTAGATGTATGCTTAGGATCTGTGTATGTGAACTGCAGTTGGTATTGATATTTGACTGATGGTTGAATGGAGGAGTTGGTGAAGATGCAGCTGGTCATATGGAAGTGAACTGGTGATGGCAGAGAATGATAGAATAAGAGATGGGTTTGGTGATAAATGGTGGTGGCAGATATTATGAGTGAGATTTTGTGGTGAAGTTTAAGGCTACAAGCAGATTGCAGGTGGAGTTATAGTTGGATGGCATTGGTGATACAATGGCTAGGCAGAGAGGATGCGAGCAGTTATGGAGACTGAGCTCATTGCAGGTATACTGCTATGGATGGATGCCAAATTTGTGGATTACAAAGAAGCTGGCAGAGAAGAGAGTAAATGGTTGTGGCAGTACAAGTTGTATGAGCTGAGAGTTGGAACTGTGATTAGGGTTTGAGTTGCTTTGTGTTTCAGCATAACTGAATGGAATGAATGCTATGTAATGTTTGTAGCAGGTAAAGCTATGCCTAATGATGTGCAGTTCAGATGGAGCAAATGGAGTGGATGTGTTGGTATGGATTAAAGCTATGGATTAATGTTGTTTCCATGGTTTGGTGGCCTGAGTAATAGAGATAGAATGGTAGTGAAGAGGAGGATTTGAACGAGAGATAAGCTGTGAAGCACAGGGACCGAGCAGTTCAGGAAATGGTGGAGTCTGTGGTTTGATCTGGTTACTCCAAGGAGGGGGTTCTGGTGGAGTTTTGAGCCGAGGAGAAGCTAGTTTGATGTTGTTGTCTCACTATGGTGCTGGTATGTTTTGTTTTACAGAGGGGCGTGTGATGTTGTGTCAGGATCAGATAAGGGAGATGAAGTATGGTTTGAGATTGGGTTCATATTTGGTTAAGGTCAGTGCAAGAAGGTGACTCTGTAGCAGGTGGCCGTTAGCTTATGGGCTATTTATGCAGGGTATTTGGCAATGGCTAGTGAATGTTTTCTACAGCCACAAGAAAAGAATATTTGGGCACCAGGTTGTGTTGATTTTGGATATGGACTGAGCACTGAACATAACTTATTGCTGTTTTGGGAGTCAAACGGCTGAGATTTGGAAGCTGGCAGAGTTTGGATGAGCAAAGATTGAATGGTCAGTTGAAGTCACATATATTGAAGGGATTGAGCTGAGGGATTGCTGAATTGCAGGTGTTGCTGGTGCTTCAAACGGAGGAGAGCAAGCACTAACTGATGTTGAGGTTGAGATATGGATGAACTGAAAGCTGGTGAAAGAAGTGAGTCAAGAAGTTAAAATGTTGCAGGAATTATAGTATGCACAGCCATCATGGATGGACAGCAAGCTCAAGCCTGTGCAAATGGCTTTGGCCTGGCAAGTTAGCCTGCTCAAATGAGTTAGCTGACTGACTCTAACTTGACTCGGTATGACTCGGTATTTGACCCGAGTTCACTCAGTTGACCCGACCGAGCTGACTCATTGACCGGTGACCCGGCAAAGTCCGCCCGGTCACCTGAGGTATTTTCCGGTGCCGGATTCCGGCCGATTTCCGGCGAAAACCCCAGTTTTCTGTCTACTTGTTTTTGGCAAGATTTTTACTTGGGTTTCTCACACATATGGGATTGGTGGATATTTTGTTATTGGACTTTGAAGAATTAGACCTAGTTTTGGAAGGGAGAAAAGCTACAAAAAGGAAAAGACTTCTACAACTTTAATATCATATAATCTTTTCTACTGGAGTTTTGGAGGAGAGCGGCAACTAGGGTTTGATTTTATTTATTTTCATGTTCTTCATCTTATTTTTGATTATGATTATGATGAACTCAAAAGTTATGAGTAACTAAATACTTATCATTGGTTATGGGATACAGTAGAGTTCACAAATAAGATTTGATTCAATGTATTAGTTTTGTCTCAACTTTATTGTTTATGATTCATGGTTTATATTGTTATGATTTAATTTTTTGTTTGGTTGAATCCGGAATCAATCCGATTTACTTTCATATCTAGAGCTCTATTAGGGTTTTCAATACAAAAACGTTGTTTATCCCTGATTCTTAGTAGCATAATGCCATTATTCCTTGTAGTGATACATCTCTATAATTGCATATGAATCATAACCTTGGTTAAATTGAATTAGTGCTTTTACACATTTTGATTGCCTTGATTAGTCTTATTCCATAGAACTTATTGCTTTAAGGGAGTTAAATCTAATTGTTCTTTTACACTTTAGGTTGCTTTCTATGAAGAATTCACATATGCATCTTTTAATGTGGTTGTGATGAAATCAGGGAATTAGCGGGATATACTTGCAATCAAGGTATCCTAGGACTTTTAGTAAATGAGAGATTAAAATTTCAATTCTAGTCATTGTTGAGAATTCAAGTTTGTGAATGAAACTATCCCGTGACCAATATCTCCTCCTTATTGATTACTTTTATTTTTACTTTGCTTTCAATTTATTTTTATTTCTTTGAAATATCAAAACCCCCCCATTGGTTACTAAGAAACTGAAATTCGTATAACAATAAAAGCCTCTTTGTGGATACGAACTCTTTCTTATCGCATACTACTTTTATTTTAGTTAAGTAAGAAAGTGAAATTATTTTTGCTCGACTGGCAACCGACCATCTGTGCATTATAATTGCATGTATATCCGTACGTACATAGCCTTTCAAAACTTTTTTTCCATAAAAAAGTAAAGTAGTATCAAAATAGGACAACCATCAACAACAATAATCAAGAACAAATTTAAAAAAAAAACACAGATCTAAGCAAAGTAGTATCAAAATCGGACAACAATCATCAACTTACCCTTGATTCATTAACACCATCCCCACTTTCATCACATCCAGGACTTCCACCAACTCTATTCAATTTACTAGTATTCTCACCACCTTCAGATCTATCACCGCCATCTGTGGTTCCAGTCATTTTTTGAATTGATGTTTTTTATCTTTTTGGTGAATTTTGTCTAGTCTAGTGATGTGAGTGTGAGTGTGAGTGTGAGTGTGAGTGTGAGTGTGAGTGTGAGTGTGAGTGTGAGTGTGAGTGTGAGTGTGAGTGTGAGTGTGAGTGTGAGTGTGAGTGTGAGTGTGACTACTCAAACAACGCATATACAATCTAATACTAAACCCTAGTATACTATAATGTATTCCATTTTCTATGTATTAATTTTTTTTGTATATCCGTACGTAGCTTTTTTTTTTCTGTGTGTGCATTATAATTGCTTGTATATCCGTACGTACATAGCCTTTCACAACTTTTTTCCCATAAAAAAGCAAAGTAGTATCAAAATAGGAAAACCATCAACAACAATAATCAAGAACAAATTTAAAAAAAAACCAGAGATCTAAGCAAAGTAGTATCAAAATCGGACAACAATCATCAACTTACCCTTGATTCATTAACACCATCCCCACTTCCATCATAACCAGGACTTCCACCAACTCCACTCAATGTACTAGTACTCTCACCACCTTCAGATCTATCACCGCCGTCTGTGGTTCCAGCCATTTTTTTATTTGATATTTTTTATCTTTTTGGTGAATTTTGTCCAGTCTAGTGATATGACTGTGAGTGTGTGATCGTTGTCGTAGGCGTCAAAAATAAATTTACTTTCTCACTACTCAAAATATAAAATATAACAAGGGCAAGAAAGGATCATTCCCACAGAGAGGACTAGGTTGTCAATATATTTTCGGTTTCCTATATAAAACACCAGGGGTTTTTCTGATTTTTATGCAAATAATAAAAGTAAAAGCAAACAAAGAAATAAACAAATAAATTCAAGTATAAGAGATATTGGTTAAGGATTCATCTTCATTCACAAACATGCTTCCAAAACAATAAGTAGAATTGATATTTAATCTCAACTTTTATCAAAAGCCCTAGAATACCTTGATCGCAAAAATATCCCGCTAATTCCCTCTTATCATCAACAAACACATTAAAAGATGCGAGTATGAGTTCTATCTAAGAGAACAACCTAACATGTAAAATCACTAATCAAGTTTAATTCCCTAGATGCATTAAGTTCTATGAAATCAGGCCAATCAAAGCAATCGAACGTGGAAAATGCACTAATCCGATTTAACAAAGGTTATGGTTCACATATGATTATAAGGATGCATCACTACAAGCTATAACCATATTCATGCTACTTATAATCAGGAATCTATCACTTTTACGTATAACAAACCCTAATCTAGCAATAGAGATGAAAACAAACTCAACTGATTCGCAACTCGATCAAACAAGCATTCAAATCATGTAACAATATAAATAGTGAATCATAATCGATAATATGGAGACAAAACTAATTTATCATATCAAAAATCATATTATGTGAAATCCAATTATTCCATAACCAATAATAAAATTAAGTACTCATGCTCAAGGAGTTCATAACAAGAAGAAAAAGAAACCCTATCATATTGTAAACCCTAGAAACAAAAGTAGAAGATGAGATAGCTAGATTAGAGAAAAGTCTTCTCTTTTATATGTTTATCAATTTCCATAAAGGATACTCCTTCCAATATTAGGTCTTCTCAAAACCCATCTCCAAGTGGTCCACCAAGCCCATGTGTGAGAAAACCCGTGTAAAATTATGTCCAAAAACGCTCGCCGGAAAACTGGGGTTTTACCCGGAAGTTGGACGGAATCCGGCCAGAAACGTCACATGCTGACATTAGAATCTTCTTCTCCGACTATGGATTATTCTGTTCAGGCACCGTTAGATGTAACGGTCTTCGTTCGTCATAGAAGTCAAGGTCAAGCTTCAGTGACTGAGTCAGCTCCCTAATCAGCTAATCTAACTCGACTGACTGGGTCTTATTCAGCTGAATTATGGATGGATCGTTCATCGGATCACCTGACTCGGTAACCTTCGGTACTGAGTCGACTCGCCAGAGTATAAAATCTGACAGAGTTTCGTTTGTTTTCTGACATTCCCAGGCCAAGTTCCGGCCTCTTTTTCAGCTCCATACCTGCGTCATTCCTAACATATATCTATTTCCATTTCATACACATTCAACAGAACTTCACCCATTCTCAGATTAAAAGTAGCAGCAGGTTTATCATCTTATCCAATCAATCCAAACCTGAATCGAGTTCAACCCAAACTTCAGTTAACCCCTTCAATCACTAACAGAACCATTATCTCACAGAAACCGGAAGCAAAACCCCCAATTCCTTCGAAACCTAACTTCAATATCAACTCAAATTTATCCTCTTAGCTCCACAGAAGCAACCAACTCGATCTACAACCACAAACCCATTTCTGCAACCATAATCTCCTTACTTCCATCAATAGCAGATAACCACCTTCTTCTCCCTATTGTTTCAATAGTTGTAAGTCGAGCTCAAACCCCATCAACCCCTGACAGACAACAAACCCAGTCAATTTCTTCTATCAATTCACCAAACCCTTGAAAATCAACATCAAATCAAACCCATTTCACGGCAGCAACTAGCTGTTCTTTGTCTTTTCTCACGGCTCAGATTCAATTCTAGCAACAACTTAATTTCTCTAACACGGCAAAACCCTAACTGCTTCAATTGTAAAAACAGATTAATTTCATCAATCTCTCATCTGATTTCTTCGGCCCTCACATTCAACATCTCTGTAAACTTCTTCTCTCGAATTCATCCATTTCTTGATCTCAATTTCATCATCAACAGATGCTCATCTTCACTCTCGTATTTTTTAGTAGCAGCGGCTGCTAGTTTTGTTTCTCAATTTCAGGTGAAAAATGATATGGGAAATGTAGTTCTCGATTTAGGGCTTAGTTTAGGTAGGCAAGATATTGACACCCAATATAAGAACCACCCCACAGGTTCCCTGAACCAACAGTGGCTTGTTTTAATACTTCCCAAATCAGAGATGCCCCTTAACCTCAGCTTTTATCCCAACAGTGTCCGCCTGTGAAATGATAGCTTTGCCCTTTTTCTCAATTTTGGATGGTTTCTTCTTCTTTTCGTCCGTATGACTCCAAAGTAGCTATAAAACTCAAAACACGCGTTAAATACATAATTTACAAGAAAAATAGCAAAGAAAGCATAAACTCTAGATAGTAAATACGGTGTATTCTACACCTATCATTGTGACTACTCAAACAACGCATATACACTCTAATACTAAACCCTAATATACTATAATTGTTAGAGAATTACTCGGTCGAACTCGTATGCGTTGCTATCTCAAGCATGTTTGTCAATATTAGTGATCAAAACTATAAAGTCTTGATTTCTAGTCTACTATAGCTAAGATCTCGGACTATGATAGAAAGTGTAGTTGAGCTCAAGAACTCCATGGTAATCATTATACAAGACGAAGGACTACTCAAGGAACCAATGGATCTTCATCGACTAAAAGGTATATGCAGACTTGAACTTATCTATCACTCAAAAATCTATCTACTCTATCTCCTATCTTGAGACAAAAGTCGTATTACTATATAGACTAAGAATATACACATATGTCATTTCGAGCTGAGTATATCTCGCTTATCTATTTCTCGTAATGTATGTTGGTAAAGCTTTCGCTTTAGCCAAGTTCATATTTACCTAGTGACAAAAGTCATGTTATGTTTCAATCATTTTGGAAATCGCTCTGACGAAAAATAGTTTGTGAATAACAATTATATAACGCCCTATGAGAATGTTTCAATGATTGAAATGAGAGTTTAGACAATATAACCATTGGAGGATATAAACATCGTTGTGGAAACACATGTATGTATAAGTCCTTATTGCTTGAACCGAAGTTTCTGAACTTTGTTGATCAAGTGAAACCAGAACGTGAGCCGTCAACTTAGTCCATGAACTGCCGTAGTTCTCGAACTCGAGAATTTTTGCTGGAGTTTGTAAACTCCAACCGGTTGACTTGAGTCCGCGAACCCTGTCCGCGAACTTGTGTAGGTTATGTCTAAAAAACGATGTTTGTAAACTTATCTTAATAAACTAAGGAATGCTATTGCAAACCGTGGCTTTATAGTTCATGAATCAATTCGAGTGAATCACATCGTTTTTGCTTCAATTGTCTTGTATTTTGCCCGAGCGCTTTGGAGAATGATGTTGAAGTTTCGAGGAAGAGTACATGAGATCTCATAGCAATTGAACAACTCTCTAACTAGTTCATTTGAGTCATTTGGACTAGTTATGGTGAAGAAGAATATGGTTGATATGAAAGTTATCATTTGTTCATGAATCAATTCGAGTGAATAATTGTGTCTTGTGTTTTCAATAAGACATGAGATCTCATTTGAACAACTCTCTAACTAGTTCACATTTGGACTAGTTATGGTGAAGAAGAATATGGTTGATATGAAAGTTATCATTTGAGTCATCATAGCCTAGTAAATCCTTTTGTTTAGAAGAATAATTATTTGGACTAGTTATGGTGAAGAAGAATATGGTTGATATAAAATTAAGTACTCATGCGGAGTTTATCACAAGAATGAAAAGAAGTTTCATGTTTCTAAACCCTAGTAAAAAAAATGGGGGTCTAACAACCACACCCAATATTTTGATTAGCAATCTGTATGGACAAACTCCGAGTTACTTTACTAGAGAATCAACTAGACAGTCAGACTCAATCTAGATAAAAATATCTCAATGAGTTTATATCTCTATCTATCGATTTTATTTACTCAAGCAAATAAAATCTGCGAGTCTTAATCAAAGAGAGATAACTTGGATGGTACTAAAGACCAATATCCAAGTGTCAATCAATTTAAATCAACAACCAAGAAGGTCGGATATTCTAATTGATTGAACAACGCACAACCTGTATTATTTCAATTATATAACAAAATATAACGCGAAAAAGAAATAACACAGACACCAGAATTTTGTTAACGAGGAAACGTATCTAGATTTCGAGAACCATGCCATCGTTGGAAATAACCTTAATTCTAGACTGTTGGAAAGCTTAAGATCTTTGATCATGAACATTCATCAAATCTAATCATATTCCAAATTTTGATCTGAAGATGGTCACTTTGAGACGATTCATTAGATGAAGATCTTGACAGAAATCAATTATGATTTTAACCATTATAGCAAGAAAAAAATCAAATCTGTTGATGACGTAGGTCCGTGGATTCCTCACAAGAGGAAATTGATGGGGAAAAGTTTTAATTCTTCTTTATTTTCTTAGGTTTGTTTTGTCTATCAAACAAAAGAAAGGGTACTATCGATAATTCTACTCTTTATAGGGATAAGAGTTGATCATTTACGAACCTGTTTTAGGTTTCGAACCCTACTTTCCTTTTCCTTCTCAAAAAACCTCTTTTTATCTCAAGACTACTTGTTGAGTTAATTGTGATTTCCTCTCACAAACCCATACGTTCATGGAAACTCCAATAATGATGTCTTCTGATGGAAAAGAATTGCTAAGCCATTGATCCAACCTTAGAAAAAAAAAATGAGGAAGCCAAGAGTTGTTCCTTCAAATTTCGGGAAAGTTTTCTAATGTTCTTGAAGTGTTTCGAAAGAAGATTCAACAATAAACAACAACCTAGAAGGTTTATTGATATAAACTCCTACCTTAATGAATGTTCCAATGGATGTTTGGACTAGTAAATCTTATATTTTTAATTTTGTTTAGAATGATAAAGTGTTTGGAATAGCCATTATCATGTGATTAACTAGCGCAAATGCGAAAAACCAGAACAACCTAACGTGTAAAATCATTAATCAAGTTTAATTCCCTATATGCATTAAGTTCTATGAAATCAGGCCAATCAAAGTAATCAAACATGTAAAAGCACTAATATGATTTAACAAAGGCATAAGAATATATCACTACAAACTATAATCATATTTATGCTACTTGCAATCAATAATTATCACTTTTGCGTATAATAACCCTAATCTAGCAATAAAGATGAAAGCAAACTCAATCGATTCGTGACTCGACTAAACAAACATTCAAATCATGTAACAATATTTATGGTGAATCATAAACGATAATATGAGACAAAACTAATTTGATTGAATCCATAACCAATGATAAAATTAAGTACTCACGGAGGTTATCACAAGAATGAAAAGAAGTTTCATGTAGTAAAAAAATATTTAACAACCACACCCAATTTTTGATTAATAATCTGTATGGACAAACTCCGAACTTTACTAGAATCAACTAGACTCAATCTAGAAGTTTATATCTCTATCTATCGATTTGATTTGCTCAAGCACTGCAGAATAAAGAGAGATAACTTGATTATTAAAGACCAATATCCAAGGTCAATCAATTTAAATCAACAACCAAGAAGGCTCGGATATTCTAAACATTATTTCAATTATATAACAAAATATAACGCGAAAAAGAAATAACACAGACACCAGAATTTTGTTAACGAGGAAACCGCAAATGCAGAAAAACCCGGGGACCTAGTCCAGGTTAAACATGCACTGTATTAAGCCGCTACAGACATTAGCCTACTCCAAGCTAATTTCGGTCTGGACTGTAGTTGAACCCCAACCAATCTCACACTGATCCAAGGTACATTTATGTTCCTACACCTCTGATCCCAGCAGGATACTGCGCACTTGATTCCCTTAGCTGATCTCACCCACAACCAAGATTTGTTATGACCCAAAGTCGAAGACTTTAATAAACAAATCTATCTCACACAGAAAAGTCTACAAGGATAGATAAATTCGTCTCCCACGAATAAACCTATGAGTTTTGTTCCGTCTTTTGATAAATCAAGGTGAATAGGAACCAATTGATAAAACCAGACTTATATTCCCGAATAACAGCTCAGCTTTATCAATCACCTCACAATAAACTTAATCGACGCAACGAAGAAGAATATTGAGGAATCACAAATGATGAGACGAAGTGTTTGTGACTACTTTTGTATCTTGCCTATCGGAGATATAAATCTCAATCCAATTATTACAATTGTACTCGTACGATAGAAGATGAAAGATCAGATCACACAACTACGATAAGTAGTATCGGACTGGCTTCACAATCCCAATGAAGTATTTAAGTTATTAACCTGGTTTTAGAAGAAGAAAACCAAAGGTTAAAGGAGAATTGAATATAGCTTAGAAAACTAGTATCACACAGAACATGTGGGGATTAGGTTTCCCATTTGCTAGAGTTCTCCCTTATATAGTCTTTCAAGTTAGGGTTTGCAATCAATGTTAGCTTAGTAACAAAGCATTCAATATTCACCGTTAGATGAAAACCTGATTAGATACAAGCTAATATTTATCAACCGTTAGATTGAAAACATAGCTTGTTATACACACATGTATTACACGTTTGTTGGCTTGTGAAAACCGTACCCAAACTTGTACATTAGTTGGTTCAACACTAGTTAACCAAATGGTTAGCCAAATGATAACTTTTATATCAACCATATTCTTCTTCACCATAACTAGTCCAAATGACTCAAATGAACTAGTTAGAGGTATGTTCAATTGCTTAGATATTTATGTACTACATAAGACACAATTGAATCAAAAACGATGTGATTCACCCAAATCGATTCATGAACTATAAAGCCATGGTTTGTAATAGCATTCCTTAGTTTATTATGATAAGTTCACAAATATCGTTTTTAGACATAACCTACTCAAGTTCGCGGACTAGGTTCGCGGACTTAAGTTCCCGGATGGAGTTCACAAACTCCAGAAGAATTTCTCGGTCGAGAACTTCTGCCAGTTCGCGGACTGGGTTCACGGACTGAGTTCGCGGACTGAAGCTCATGCACTTCTCCTGTTTCACTTGATCAACAAATTTTGCAAACTTCGGTTCAAGCATTAAGGACTTATACATATATGTGTTACCACAACAATGCTTATATCCTCCAATGGTTATATTGTCTAAACTCTCATTTCAATCATTGAAACATTCTCAGAGGGCGTTATATAGTTGTTATTCACAAACTATTTTTTCTCAGAGAAAATTCCAAAATGATTGAAACATAACATGACTTTCGTCACTAGGTAAAGATGAACTTGGCTAAAGAGAAAGCTTTACCAACACATATTTCGAGATATAGATAAGCGAGATATACTCAGCTCGAAATATCATATGTGTATATTGTTAGTCTATATAGTAATACAACTTTTGTCTCAAGATAAGAGATATAATAGATAGACTTTCGAGTGATAGATAAGTTCAAGTCTCCACATACCTTTTAGTCGATGAAGATCCACTGGTTCCTTGAGTAGTCCTTCGTCTTGTATGATGATCTCCATGGAGTTCTTGTGCTCAATAGCACTTTATATCCTAGTTCGAAACCTTATCTATAGTAGACTAGAAATCAAAGACTTTATAGTTTTGATCACTAATATTGACAAACATGCTTGAGATAGCAATGCATGCGAGTTCGACCGAGCAATGCTCTAACAATCTCTCCCTTTGTCAATTTTAGTGGCAAAACTATTAACACATATGGAATACAAAATATATAAATAAACTTTGTAGCTCCTATTCCACATGTCGTCTAATCTTCAACAATATTCGAAATCTTCGTCACTTCCAAGTAATCCAATGATCCCAAAGGTTGTAAGTTTTGTACGTTGTTGAAAATTCGTAGCTATAACAATGAGAAAAGCAATGGTTCTCAATCATTGTTATACAGTGTCATAGTATCATTACATAGCGTCAAAGTCCAATTGTATCACAACTTTAACAACAATACGATGGTGATACTTCACTCCCCCTTAGTCAATACTCCATCTCACATGGAAACCACTCCCCCTTACATAATGATCCGAAAAACCATATGTATTTGAAGTGTGAACTACATATTAATTCTCCCCCTTTTTGTAAATAAAATTGGCAAAGGGTACAAGAACGTGATCCTAATGAAATTTCCGTAAGAGACATTTCGCGACCAAAGGTAAATGTATATCATCTTGTTTAGATGCAACCATAAATCCGAATCTAAATGCATTTATCAAGGAGTTATAAAGATACAAGATAACCCCTATAATGTTCCACAGCCGCACTCCCCACAAAGATTTGGCAATTACGTGCAAGTTCAAAAGAACTCTCCTCCATAAAATGTCATTTCAAAGGGAACAACAAGAGCGGCCTTAATTTCAAAAAGAAAATAAGGATTTGTTTAGACTTAAAAAAACACATACAAGTATGAATTTGGAATCCAAAAAGAAATATTCAATCACATTAACCAAGGAAAACCAATATTAATTTGACTAAATATGCTCAACACAAGTAAACTTACGGAGACTTAAATCAATTAGATTAATCACAAGAAAACTCGCAAATAATCTAATTGTCACACTCAACCAAACTAATTAAAAAAGTAATCAATTTAATTGGCCACACTCGACATAAGAAATCTATGGAGCAATGACTAAATTAATCACGAATAACCAACCCAGTCAAAGAAATGCTCAAACATAAGAAAAACTTATGGAGTGATAACTAAATAGCCACACAAGATGATTAATTTAGTTCAAAATAAAGTACCTTACGGAACAACAACTAAGCTAATCATAAGGCAATCAACTTTTGTTGTTTTAGTGCTCAACATAAGACACTTCATGGAACAACACGGTATTTACACAAAAATTGTGGATCGGAGAATCGACCTTATACCATGGAATAAGCAAGGATTCATTCTATGTTTCCATCACTATTTGCACAATGACACACAATAGACATAATCCTTGAATCACAAAATATTTTAACCTATCTTACATCAATAATTGACAATATAGGCTTAACTTTCGTGTTTTGTCAAAAGTCTATTCATTCTTTTATCAATATTTGCATATCAATTCACGAACGACTTTACTTTTGACAAAATATGGGAAAATCAAGTTCACAGACGTAAACACACATATCCCATAAAAATATTGCAATATATAAAATCAAAAAGATTAATACTGCAAAAATCATCTTCAAACCAAGTTTAGAATTTAAACCAATAAATCTAAAAACAAGAAGATGAAAACTTTGGATATACCTATGTGTAATTATAATAATGGCTATTCCAAAACACTAGTTATTCTTCTAAATAAACTAGAAACATAGAAGATTTACTCGACAATCAGAATTCAAAGTTCATTAAGAACCTCGTATCTTTCAATGAAACCATCAAAGAATGTATCGCTGATTTCATTTATTCTCTTAACCGTAGACACACCATGTTCGTGAGTTAGAATACTAACTTTGCGATCAACCACCCGAGCAAGTTGTCTAGGTATGGAACAGTCCATGATAAGCTTCTTTTGATTCCATATCAGAATGTTCTGATTAGCAATAATTCTGGCCTGACCATCTAGAAGTTGGTTTATTTGCAATTGAATATTTGCAAACTCGATCCTTGAATCATTCTGAAAACGAGTTAAATTCTTGACGGAATCATCAATCCAGGAGTTGTGATCCTTTCTTTCAAGCATCTTCTTTAGAACCAGCTCCTGAATTGACTTACGTTCCTGATTTTCTTCCTTCATATCAAGACGCACAATCTCTTGACATTTTGCAGAGTTCTCCATAGAGTTTTAGGGAAGGTAGAACACAATATAGAACAAGTATATATGTGTTCGTCAACGAGAGTAGAAAACTCTGGTTTTGAAAACCCTAGAAACTCACAAGAGGAGGACGCGGATATTTGTGTACTATTAACAAAATGACTCAAATAGAAATAATATACAACATACTTGAGTATTCCCAAATTATTTTCCTTGCACCTCTCAAGTTAGAAACAAGGAAACAAATACCTGGAATCAGGTAGTAGAGTGGAAATTAATTCCACTATGATCATTGGGAAAGGAGTTATATATATCATCTGACTGTTTGATCTTTGTTTTCTTCGCCTTTCTTCGGTTGATTTTCATCCCTAAAGGATAAGACATGGCGTACTTAACAAAACCATCTGATGGCTTTCTCTGTGGACTAAGTCTATGACCTCTTGCAATTGGATCAAAAGAATCAGAATAGATAGACATCCATTTTCTAGACTTAGATTTATCAGAAACATCCTTATAAGTACAGTGAATGCTTTTATTAGCAACACAAGAATTTATGCCAGAATGCACTTGAGCCCTGAAATGACTTCTATAATAGAGATCATTCTTATAAGGTTTCTGGTTTCTTGTGGGCATGCGATTCACTGCATTAGTCGACAGACTATTTGTTCCCTTGACAGTGAAGAGAATCAAATTATAAAGCTTAGAAATTTGTTTCCTTCTTGCAAAACAATGGATAGCATACTGATTCTTTTTCCCACAAAAAGTACAGGTTTGTGGAGGAGAAGCAACAATTGGCACCTGTCTTTGCTTCATAGCCATATGAGAAGACTGCAAGTTATGTAAACCTTTCTTGACATAATCTTCTTCTGGAGAATATTTCTTCATGTGTTGTAATTCATGAGAATTAGTTTGTACAAAATATTTTCTCATTAAGACAGAGTTTTCCTTTTCCAAGGATTTACACTGTTCATGGGCTAGAGTAAGAGATGCACTTATTTTCTCTTTTTCATCACGAAGTCTATTGAGATCTGATGAATGAATCTCGAGCAAACGTTTTTCGCTTATTAAGTTTTCCTTAACAACTTCCTCAAGAGCACTAATATTTTCACGTTATAGAGTAGTTTCTTGTAGAAGTTTCTCAATGTTCTTAGAGAAGGACACAACAATGTTATAGAGATCATGTTCTCGATCAAGAGACTTTTCAAATTCATCAATAAGCTGATCATAATCATTAAAATAAATAGTCTTAGCTATATTTTTTGAAATTCTGGTGAGCTCCTTTTCAGCTTTTGCCAGAGTGTCACATGCTTCATGAGAGTAAGATACGTCAATATTAGATTGAACAATATTTCTACCTCGGAATTCGGAAGAATCAACTAAGGATGAATCTTTTGAGGTATTTCCAGGACACTTGGAGAAATCAAAAGCTTTAGAATACATCCTGGTAGGCGTCAATGAGATTTTGTCCTCAGACTCATATTGCCACAAACAAAGACTTATAAGGTCTTAAATGTGTTTTCCTGCTCTGATACCAATTGAAAAAACGGGGGTCTAACAACTATACCCAATATTTCGATTAGCAATCTGTATGGAAAAACTCCGAGTTACTTTAATAGAGAATCAACTAGATAGTCAGACTCAATCTAGATAAAAATATCTCAAAGAGTTCCACGAAGCTGTCAGGCGATCAGCAACGACAACACCAGCATTATTAGAAAGAGCTAGACCAACCAGAGCCAAAGACGTGCGCGAAACTCGCGGGAATAGATGTCCCATCAACAAGCAGTACAACGCTGGACCCTCCTCTGTGAGCGTAGTAAACGAGGGAAAAAAAGGAAGGCCCTAACTGCAGACCAGCAGCCTAAGCGCGAAGCACTAGCATGACGAGCAACTCCTCCATGGAAGGCCGCCGTTAAAGCTCCCATGCGTCATCACGAAGCTGAAGGAAATACCTTGGATTTCCCATTTCCCATTGAGGAGGTGACCGATCTCTTAGAAGCATGGATTCAAGATGATGTTATCAGACTACCGTCTCCCAGACGCCTACCGACTGAGGCTGACGTGGCAAACCCCAAATACTGCCACTACCACAGATTTTTTCATCACTTAACCAGTGATTGCAACAGACTAAAGCATATCTTCAAAGAAAAGATATAAGCAGGGGAACTCCAACTAGGAAACGAGGGAGTACATCGGGACCCATTTCCAATGAGGAATTGTGGGGTCTTTAGGGACTCCGTGAATGAGACTGTGCAATCCATGATGCAACACGTATGCGAAATTATCTACCTTTCCAAGGTACATCGCCAAGATATTTTAGCGGCTCTCAATCGCGTCGTATCATGCAAATGGCTTTTTTCCTCCATGAAAACCACTCCAAGATCCCAAGCTCTCCCAGCGAGCGGAATCGAAAAGGACAACTGGGGACTGCTGACCACGTCTTGTTTAATAGGTATTAAATTCGACAACACGCTCATCGACGCGTCCTCTGACTTCAACATTATTACTTTCAAGACTCTGGAAGCAACGGGGTTTACCAAACAAGAGGCTACTTGATCCCCATCCGTGATTGAGAACCCGGAAGGGGAAGCCTTGAACGCTCACAGCTACATCAACCTCGAGGTCAAGATGGGAGACACCATAACGCGTGGCAAATTCCATACTATCAAAGAACTGGGTTACGACATGATATTGGGGCACTTATGGGTACTCGACAACAAGGAGGAATTTGGTACATCCCCTTTACCGGTGTCAACGCCCGAAAGAATCTCCAACAAACTGTCCCACTTGCTGACGCATCGACGAGTTACCGATGGAACTCGGACGCCTGGAGAAGACCTGTTGGCGCTAACTCATGGATTCCAAATGCAAGTAAGTATGGACGAACGATCTTCTCTACAACCAGTCATTTCTTCCCCTTTTCCGTCATGGGGACTCAGCGCGATTACTGGCATAGACATTGTTAAGAGATGTGAATTGGGCGCTGGGCCATTCAAACGCTTTGCAAAGAATTTGGAAGATGCCATCGAAACCAATGAGACCAAGATTCAAACGGTTTCACAACACCTGAACCCGTTTTCAATCGGAGATATAGTGGTCAAAATGAACATGTTTCAAGTTGGGAAGATGATGGTAAAGATATTTGTTCGGATTGGCTTGCCTAAGGAAAAAAAAGACGAGCCTTATCTGGTGGTAGACGTTCTTCTAGGAGGATACTGCAAGCTCATCAACACAGACAAGCCGGGAGGTGTGATAGTTCACTCGCGATGGCTCAAGCTTTCCAATCCCTAAAACGCTGTACTTTTCCAGCCACTCTCCCTTTAGTATTTCCTTCAGCAGTTTCTCTTGATATTTGTATTTCCATGATATGAATACACCGTTTGTATTCTTCTTCGGAGTTTCATTTTCATTCAAAAAAAAAACATACATTTCTTTCGAATGGGTTTTCCAAATCTCAGAAAGATACACCAAACTAATCCAAAGTCATTAATAAGCCATTAACCATCATATCACAACCAGAAAGCTGAAACCATGTCAGAAATACAAAAAAAAAAAAAGTAGCAAACGGTATGCTAATTGGTGAAACCCTAACTTCTCCACGAGTACAAAGAAGGTAAAGAGGAGTCTACAAAATATCGAGACGACTACACAACAAATAGAAATGATAAAAGGGAGAAGCTAGTCATCGAAAGGTGGAGCATGAGTCGTCTCGGTCAGAACTCTTTTCAAGCACTTTCCCCAACAATCGCTCGGGCAGCAAAGGTTCCATCCGAAGGCCGCATCAGCAGTAGTGACCTTAACATCCCACCCCGAAGCCTCCTCAGCATCCACAAAACATGTCTCCTTCCCGACACCCGCTTCAACAACCAATCCAGGATATGCCACCATGGCCCGCCCAATTTGCCGATAACAGTTTCGGCGCCTACTCCGAAGGCTACTTTAGTCCCATCAAATGCAGCGTCTTCCTCAAAGGTTTTCTCAGCGACCTTTCGAGGAGAATTTCCTGGTTCATCCGCATCAGATTCGAGAATTATGACGACGTCCTGAACAAAGAAGTTATGTTGGCTTTCCCCTAAAAGTTTCACAGACTCAGTTTTCTGTTGTTTCAACCTAGAAGCGGGCTGTTCCGCCCTAGCACTGAGCCTCGAAGAAGTTTTACTGCATTGAATCCTCTCAATGCACCGGGGAGCTTCGTCACTTTCCCATTCCTCTTCCATGTTCACCGAACCCAAGAAGGTCTGAACACGCACCCGCACTTTACCTAGACGGATGGAAGGTAGGCCCTGAATGATTCTGCAAACTTCATGGAATAGAGATTCAATTCTATCTAATGCCTCCTCATGAGAAGAAAACTAGTTTTCACCAATTCCAAAGTTTTTCTCTGAAGAGTTAGAGGTACGGCTGTCTCTGGAAGATCCCATTATGCACTACAAAACCATAGAAAGAAGGCAAGTTTTTCAACCTATCTCCACCAGCAACATACATAAGAAAGAAGATGGAAACCAGAAGAAAACATGAGATGATACCTGTAAAGAGGATGGGCACGATTTCAGGACAAACTATGTGAATGAAAGATTCAAGATCATCTATTATATTCAGCAGAACGATGCAGTCCCAAAAAGGAAAGCTTTCTACTAGCCGTGAATTAAGGCGTGACATCCAGTTTTAATTAAACCCTATTCTGCCAGCTAATGTAAGGGAAAGTCTCATGCCTAACTGTGTGAAATAATTAGGGTTTGGTGAGAAAACATGGAAGTACGTGTTTGAGACGTACTGGCTCGTGTTTTGATCTTCTGTCGACAGCACTGGGATTTGGAAGCAAAACCAGCAACGTAACATGAGAATAAGGAGTAACGCCCCCTTTTTATGGGCATAGAACTCTCGGATTTCGAAGAAAAAAAAATCCCAATTCAAGCTACACAAGAACAGAAACAATCGGGCCTGCAAAGACCAATCACCACCACACCAAGTTGTTCGTACACGCCTCGCCTCACCAAACCGTGCCTTGCCATGGACGCATCATGCCAAGTCGTCAGCTCCATTGACGTGGCTTTATCATGTCAAGCCGTCCATTCCATGGTTTGTCGTGCCGACACTAACAAACTCGCCAAGCCAATGTCATGATGCTTCCTGACCCAGTCAAGATGATGAGTAACCAGACTGAACTAACGATTTCTCATCTCACCACTTCATGGACAACACCGCAAAGAGAATATACGGAAAGCTTCCAAGCACGAGGATCACATATTCTCCCTGCTTTCCGAAAAGGGTTAGACGAATCTTCCTGACCATCTTGCATGATTTACGTTTCGATTATGTCCTTGTCCGTCACCATCTTATGATTACCTCGCAATAACGCCCATGCTCCGAACTAAGCAGGGGACTTAATGTTGATGGTGGTTTTTAGCTTAGGGTTATAATCGTAAAACCCTAGTCAGACAATGACGCCGCCGAACTTGAGTAATAATATCCCCACCAAGCATATTTATTGAACCCTTTAATATGACTGCGAGAAAATTACCAGGGTACATTTTTTTTTAATGCTAATTAGGGTTTCGATAGGCCAAAACCCTAATTATCACACCCATGTGCCAATGGCAAACTGCACCAGCCACACCTACTGCGCCAAGGCATGCCAACCATGCTAGCTGCACCCATGTGCTAATGGAAAACTGCGCCAGCCACACCTACTGCGCCAAAGCATGCCAACCATGCTAGCCGCACCCCTATGCCAATGGAAAATCGTGTCATCCACACTTACCGTGCCAAGGCATGCCAACCATGCTAGCCATACCCATGTGCCAATGGAAAACTATGCCATCCACACCTACCGCGCCAAGGCATGCTAACGTACCTTGCCATGGCCTCGTGACAACCTAGCCGCGCCACCATGCTGGCCTTCCCTATGCGACTGCCAAAACGAAGGCATGCAACAACCAACGGTTGCCCTTCAATCACAGGAGCAAATCCTAGCCGTCCAAGGTTACCAGACAACACATGGTAACCTTTGACCCAAAACCCTAGCTTGGTTACGCCAAACCCTTGGCCCCACCTTGCCTTGGCCCTATCCATGCTAGCCGCACCATGCTCCCATGGCATGCCAATCCCTACCATGGAAAGCCAAACCGTCGACGCCAAACCCTTGGCCCCACCATGCCAAGCCAAACGCACCTTGCCTTGGACCTAGCCATGCTAGCCGAACTATGTGCTAAGCCGTTCAAGCCAAACCCTTGGCCCCTCCATGCCAAGCCAAACTCACCTTTCCTTGGCCCTATCCATGCTAGCCGCACTATATGCCAACGGCATGCCAAACCCTTGGCCCTATCATGCCATGACGTTCACGCCAGGCCCTTGGCCCCATCATGCCATACCAAACGCACCTTTCCATGGCCCCATTCCAACCTAGCCGCGCCACCATGCTGGCCTTCCCTATACGGATACCAAAACGAAGGCATGCGACAATCAACGGTCCTCCGTCAATCCCAGGAGAAAATCCTAGCCATACAAGGTTATCAGACAACACATGGTAACCATTGGCACGAAACCCTAATTTAGCCATGACAAACCACGCCAAATGGCATGCCAACCTAGACGCGCCACCATGCTGGCCTTCCCTATGTGGATACCAAAACGAAGGCATGCGACAATCAACGGTCCTCCTTCATTCTCATGAGAAAATCCTAGCCATCCAAGGTTACCAGACAACACATGGTAACCATTGGCCCGAAACCCTAATTTGGCCGCGCCAAGGCATGCCATGCCAAATGGCATTCCAACCTATCCGCGCCACCATGCTGGCCTTCCCTATGAGGATACGAAAATGAAGGCGTGCGATAATCAACGGTCCTCTTTCAATCCCAGGAGCAAATCCTAGCCATCCAAGGTTACCAGACAACACATGGTAACCATTGGCCCAAAACCCTAATTTGGCCGCGCCAAACCACGGCAAGGATGCCAACCTAGCTGCGCCACCATGATGGCCTTCCCTATGCGGCTACCAAAACGAAGGCGTGTGACAATCAATGGCCTCCCTTCAATCTCATGAGCAAATCCTAGTCGTCCAAGGTTACCAGACAACGCATGGTAACCTTTGACCCGAAACCCTAGTTTGGCCATGCCAAACCGCGCCAAGGCATGCCATGCCAATGGCATTCCAACCTAGTCGTGCCACCATGCTGGCCTTCCATATGTGGCCACCAAAACGAAAGCGTGCGACGATCAACGACTACCTTTCCTCTTAAAATGCAAAATCTCGACCTTCGAAGGTCATCAAGCCAGCAAGTCTCCCAAGATCGACTTGCCGGGCAAAAACAATGTGCTACATGTTTTCCACAAAACATTCGAGATATCAACACATATCATGATGTAGAACATGTAGACTAAGTCACCCCTGTTTGACATTAGAGTCAAACCATATTCTATTTCTAGTATTATTTCCTAATCTATGATTTCCCTATTCTAAAACTATTATATAACTTATTAGTTTTCTAGTTTAGTATGATTTCCTTTTCTAGTTTTATTACCTTTAGGAAATAGTGAAGGCTATATAAGAAGGTCTAGCATTGTAGAATTTCCACACATTCAACATTATTATCTTATTTGATTTATCAAAGATATTTTATTTAGTTATTGTTCTTTAAGTTTTCTTATAGCTTTTGTGAATCTATTGATTTCACACTAGTTTTCACTATCTTTTGGATCCTTGATCCAAATTATTACGCTTCCGCTACGTTAAGTGGTACCAGAGCCTCGATTGAGAGCCTCTACTAACATGGGTGATAAGAAGATTGAAGAGTTAAGGACTAGTTTGAAGAAAGACCTAGATACTGATGTGCAAGCATTGGGAATCAGACTAAAAACTGAGTTAACCACTGAGCTAACCACAGTGATAGATGGACGTTTTAAAGATTTCAAAGTGTGGTTTTCTACCAAGTTTATGGGACACGAAGGAAAGAAGGTAATTGGAGAATTACCTAAAACCCAAGCTGAAATTGTTCATCCTCGTACTTCTATCCCTCCCAACTCCACCACTCATGTTCAAACCCCTCCAGTCACTTCCCAACCTTCTTCCAGCCATTACGCCTCCCTAAATAAATCATATTATCATCAGTTACAATCCACTCCATCATACTCTTCTTGTCCACCTTACACAACCCCATAATTTGAATTTTTTGAAGATTTCAGCTCTTACTCTACTCCCCAAAACTTGCTCAAATCTTCTACGAAACAACAGGAAATTGATGTTGAAGATTATGAGCCATATTATTATCCTCCACCACCGCGCCAGCAAAGGAACATGGGAAATCCACAAACTTATCACCCCAAAGATGATATAACCCCATTTGATGGACTTCTACACATTGAAGATTTCTTAGATTGGTTGTGTACAGTTAATAGCTTCCTTGCTTATATGCGCATACCTGAAGATCAACAAGTAGAGCTTGTTGCTTTCAAGTTTATTGTACCAACTTCCTCATGGTGGGATCATCTTCAAATAGAATGAGCCAATCAAGGATTGCGACCGGTTCAATCATGGACATCCATGAAACAACTGTTGAATAGAAGATTTCTTCCTTCGGATTACATGCAAACCTTATTCATCAGTTTGCAAAACTATCGCCAAGGCAATCGCACAGTACAAGAGTATGTAACAGAATTTTCCCATTTGTTATCTCGGAAACAACTGAATGATACGGTTGATCAAATAATTGGGTGGTTCATCAATGGACTTAATTGGAGTATACAAGAAAGGATAGTTATTCAATAATACACTTCTCTTCATGCTGTCATTAATAATGTTCTAAAGATAGAATCTTTCATGCTTTCTCCACAACCATACCAAAAATCCTCATTCTCTTACCCTAAAAAACCTTCGTTTCAAAATTTTCTTAATAGGCAACAACCTTCTCCATTTCAGTCCCGTACTTCTCCTACTACCACTACCACCCAACCATCTTATTCCCAAACCCCACCTACCACAAAGACTCCACCACAGCTTAATAATGCTCCACCCATTAGACCAAAACCTCAAAACCCTTATGCATACCCAACTGAAAACAAGTGTTATAAGTATAAGCAACTAGGTCATACAACAAACTAATATAGAAGTGGGCGTACATTAATGACCGAAGAAGAACCAGCTGATGTGTATGAGGAAGAAAGTGAATAAGTTATTGGAAATATGGGAGATATTCCTACATATGCAGATATAGGGGATGAAGGATATTATTGCAATATTATTCAAAATCTATTATCTGTTCCTCGTGTTGACTACCCAACTCGTAATCGTTTATTCCACACTCAATGGCGTGTGAAAAACAAGATCTGTGATATAATCATTAACATTGGCAGTTGTCAAAATATTGTTTCATCTACATTAGTGGATACGCTGCAATTGTCTACTCATCCACATCCTAACCCGTACTTTATTGGTTGGATTGACAATAACATCAAAAAGAATGTAGATTCTCAATGTTTTGTGTCGTTTAAAATTTGGACTTACAATGAGACAGTGGTATGTGATGTTGTGGATATTAGTGCTTGCCATATATTACTTGGACGCCCATGGCTATGCGATGTGGATGTGACTTATAGAGGTAAAGCTAATATATATTCATTCATGTATAATGGATATAGAATCATATTGCAACCATCTTATGCAAAGCCTAAGACAAGTCTACAACAAGAAGAGACTACGATGTTGATTTCCCTGGACATCTTAGCTGATGCACAAGAATCATGTACGATTTATGCCTTAGTTGTACAACCTTCTACTCCCGGCCTTCCTACAACTATTCCTACTCAAGTGCAGTCCTTACTAGATGAGTTTGCATGTGTTTTACCATCTGATATGCCTGATTCTTTGCCACCTATGAGAAATATTCAACACCAAATAGATCTTATGGCCGGTGCAAGTTTACCTAACCTTCCCCCACTAACGTATGATCCCTAAAGAGCACGATATACTTCGAGGTCAGGTGGATGAATTGCTGTCTAAAGGTTTCATACAACCTAGTTTGAGCTTCCCGCCCTTCTTGTGCCTCAAAAAGATGGAACTTGGCGTATGTGTATCGATAGCAGAGCTGTTAAAAAGATCACAATCCGTTATCGTTTTCCAATTCCAAGATTAGATGATATGCTTGACATGCTCTCTGGTGCCAAGATATTTTCGAAGATAGATCTTAAAAGTGGGTATCATCAAATCTGAATTCGACTTGGGGATGAACGGAAGACTGCATTTAAGTCAAATGATGGTCTCTTTGAGTGGCTTGTTATTCCATTTGGATTGTATAATGCTCCAAGTACATTCATGAGGCTTATGAATCTAGTTCTACAACCCTTAATTGGTAAGTTTGTTGTGGTTTATTTCGATGACATCCTTATCTATTCGAAATCTGAAGAGGAACACAGCTCTCACTTGTGGGTTGTATTCAATGCTCTCAAGGAGAATGAGTTATTTATCAATCTGGAGAAGTGTCAATTTTTCACTTCAAAGGTTCTGTTTTTGGGTTACGCTGTTTTTGCTGATGGTATTCAAGTAGATAACTCAAAGATCACAACTATTCGTGATTGGCCTACTCCTAAAACAGCCTCCGAAGCTCGAAGTTTTCATGGTTTAGCTTCCTTTTACCGTCTATTTATAAAATATTTCGGATCTATTGCAGCCCATATTACTGACAGTTGGAAGGATAAAAGGTTTGTATGGACAAATGAAGCTAAATTGAGTTTTCAATTGCTCAAAGAAAGGCTTACTTTCTCTCCTATCCTTGCACTACCTGATTTCAACAAGGTTTTTGAGGTACATTCTGATACTTCTATATTAGGAGTTGGTGCTGTTTTATGACAAGAAGGTAAACCTATTGAATTTTTTAGTGAAAAGCTTACGGAAGCTCGACAAAAGTGGTCTACTTGTGAGTTAGAATTCTATGCGGTGATTCGTGCAATACGAAAATGGAGACATTACTTAATACACAAAGATTTCGTCTTGTATACTGATCATCAAGCCCTCAAATATATACAGAATCAATCACCATCCAATAAAATGCATGCAAGTTAATTGGATCTCTACTTTGCAAGAATATATGTTCTCTATTCATAACAAATCTAGTTTGAACAACAAGGTTGCGGATGCACTAAGTTTTTTCACAAATCATAGTGCTCATGACTTAGTCCTTATTACTATCCGTGCTAAAGTGGTTGCTTTTGACTTCCTTAAAGAGTTATATCCTAATGATCCAGACTTTTCCTTACTATGGCAGAAATGTTCCTCCGCGCAACAAGGTACGGGTAATTTTGTTTTACATAATAGGTTTCTTTTTAAATGTAGCCGCTTATGCATTCCTGATGGTTCCATCCGTGAACACCTTATTAAGGAGTTACATATTAGTGGTCTATCTGGCCATTTTGGGCGAGATAAGACCATATCTCTAGTCGAAGCTCGTTACTTTTGGAATTCTCTCAAAAAGGATGTCCATGATTTTGTACGACGTTGTATGGTTTGTCAACAAAGTAAAGGCCATGCACAAAATACAGGATTATAAATTCCTCTTCCAGTTCCAAATGCTCCTTGGGAATATATCTCAATGGATTTTGTACTAGGCATACCAAGAACCCAAAGAGCTCATGATTCTATTATTGTGGTTGTTGATCGCTTCTCAAAAATGGCACATTTTATTCCTTGCAATAAGACTATGGATGATGTGACTATGGCCAATCTTTTGTCCCGTGAGATAGTCCGTTTACATGGTATTCCAAAGACCATTACTTCTGATCGAGACACTAAGTTCTTAAGTTGGTTTTGGAAGACACTTTGGAATCGTCTCCAAACCAAATTGCAGTTTAGTAGCACAACTCATCCACAAATAGATGGGCAAACTGAAGCTCATGCACTTCTCCGGTTTCACTTGATCAACAAAGTTTGCAAACTTCGGTTCAAACATTAAGGACTTATACATATATGTGTTGCCACAACAATACTTATATCCTCCAATGGATATATTGTCTAAACTCTCATTTCAATCATTGAAACATTCTCAGAGGGCGTTATATAGTTGTTATTCACAAACTATTTTTCGTCAGAGCAATTTCCAAAATGATTGAAACATAACATGACTTTCGTCACTAGGTAAAGATGAACTTGGCTAAAGAGAAAGCTTTACCAACACATATTTCGAGATATAGATAAGCGAGATATACTCAGATCGAAATATCATATGTGTATATTCTTAGTCTATATAGTAATACAACTTTTGTCTCAAGATAGGATATAGAATAGATAGACTTTCGAGTGATAGATAAGTTCAAGTCTCCACATACCTTTTAGTCGATGAAGATCCACTGGTTCCTTGAGTAGTCATTCGTCTTGTATGATGATCTCCATGGAGTTCTTGTGCTCAATAGCACTTTATATCCTAGTCCGAGACCTTAGATATAGTAGACTAGAAATCAAAGACTTTATAGTTTTGATCACTAATATTGACAAACATGCTTGAGATAGCAACGCATGCGAGTTCGACCGAGCAATGCTTTAACACCTAGAACAAAAGTAGAAGATGAGATTAGCTAAGAGATTCTCCTATTTTATATGTTTTTCAATTTTCATAAAGGATACTATTTCTCAATTAGGTCACGCCTCATTCTTCTCAAAAGTCCATCTCCAAGTGGTCCACCAAGCCCATGTATGAAAACATCTCTTCTGGAAATTCTGGGTCCAAAACTGGGTCGGCGGATTGTTGACATCATCACTGAAATCCGGTCACCGGAATCGGAATTTATCAATGGAAAATTGACTCAGGCCACCTGAGCCTGTATCCGACTATCGTAACTCCCCACAACTCACTATCCTTCTCTGTATTAACATCTTCAAATTTTCAATATCCATTTTGGCTTCAACTCCGCCACTGCACAACACCACCTTAGCCCTTGTAGCAGTAACCAATCATGTAACTTCTTGCAAACTCAACAACTCTAACTCTTTATTATTTCCCTATATATCAGCACAGCCACATCCTCCTTATTGATTTAAGCCCCCAAACTTGCATCAGTAAGCTGGAATTTGGCTGCAATGACCCACATTCATTCCCTGGAACTTTCTTGGCTATGCACGCACTAGAAAAAATGCAGCTGCTCATCGAGCACAGCATACCCGGGCCATTCATTCTCTTTAACCTAATCAACTCAATCCCATATTGCTTCTCTGCTCCATACACATTTCTTCATTCAAGCCGTTCATAACCAATGCAACTCCACCTGCAACAAGAGCTTGGCAGATAACTTAGTTTCTTCATACCCTTTGTAACTCACTCCATTCCATTGCAGCATTACTTGTCACTTCATTCATGCAGTTCTAGATTTGCTCATGGCACAACACAATTTACCAGCACTACTGGAAGCAACATCATCACATCACAAACTGAAACTGCACATTCTTAACCTGTGGGACCATTGCAATATTATCCCATCCATTCCTTGCATCAATTCATAAACTACCCCTTATGCACATCTGTGATAGAAACTCAATCTTTCTTCTTACTCTCAACTGCAGAACAACTTACTTCCTTGCCACTCACACACATCTAACATCATAACCTGCAATAACAGCTACCACTGCATAACACCATTAAATCTCATTCATCTCGATCATCATCTCAACCTCAACCTTTGAAGCTACATTTTCAATATTCTATATCATGTAACTGCATCTGCAGTTCAATTCCAACTTAATACAACTACCAATTGTGATTTCCTTCTCTTATTATCTCAGCTGCACACTCTTCATAAACCCATTCACCGATAATGGAACCAAACCCAATTCAACAGCATCATTTGAGCAACACAATTCCATCTACTTAAGCCATACTACTAGCATACCAACCAACAACAAACACCAAATTCGAACTATTTTTTGCCACCACAAACAAATCTAGCTCAAAACCATTCTTGCAAAGCATTCATTCCTTCATTCGAGCCATTCATGCACCTCAGTGGCACTGGTTCTGTCTTCTTCATCTTCAATTCAAAATTAAAAAGTACCACAATTATAATGGAAGCAGTAGCACAAATTAGACAGCAGCAACACTTGCTTCTCTTCACATCCAAAGACTCGATTAAACCACCACTCAAACTTCTTCAATTCAAACAACCCAACTTCCTTTTTTATCTCAATCTATTAACTCTTCATGCATAGCCACCAGAATTATATGAGCCATAGAAATTGGTTGTGGCAGAACTTTAGTAAATGTACTGGTCGTTCAGGCCTTACATAAGTATTTTGTGTGCATTTTCCTGGTGCTTCATAGATGCACTCTGTCTTGATTCGTACGAGCCTTTCTATCTCCTTCTCTGCGACAATTCGCATTCATTATAATCCATTAAAAGCTCTGAATCAGACATCAATTCATCCATTCAACACCCATCAATGGTACTAGGTTCAGTTTCATGGATGACTGCTCTGTAACAATATTTACCCAAAATAACAAATAAGAATCACATTGACAGCCAACTCATTATTCTTGATATCTCACAGATTCTTATAGGCTTCTTATTATTCTTCATTCATCTCTGTCATGAAGAGTAGTCATCTCTTCTTCCTCTTTGGTTTCTCATTCAAAATCCTGCCTTGTTAATCATCATTTCCTAACCCAACAGACTGTACCTTTCCCTTCTCGTCCATGAACTGCCTCATGGACCCTTGACAGCACCAGATCGGTCCTGAGCTTGTTAGCATGAAGGAGCTTGGAGCTGAGCAGGTTTAGCAGCTCTGACCTGGCTGAATTGGGGGGAAATTCCCGACCTAGCTTTTAGTAGTTATAAAAGGAGGAAGTGCCCCTTTAACGATCTGATGTGTGTCCTTAGTGTATCACTCAGCTGGTGACTAAAAGCATAAATCCATACTTATATGTACTCCTGATCCAGCAATCAGACGGGTATTGAGGCTCATGTCTCTTATTGAAAGCATGAAAGATCATGCTATAAGAACCTCTGACTGAGAATACTATCTCTCAGAGTACATGTATATATGTAATCTCTCAGCTGAGGCAACGACATATCTTATGAATACTAAGCAATTTCAGTGACTACTTTTATATAGAATCGAAAGATCGGACGGTTCCTAGACAGCTTGCCTGCTAGTATAGAGCAATAAGTCTTCAGGATGATGTTTTCCCTGACTATATAAAAAAATTGACGCTTCAACAAGCTCATAGCACATAATTCCTGAATAATTAACGCTCCTAGACGACCGTACTAGTATATAGCCATCAATTAATTATTCTTAAAAATAATGGATTCATTAACTGAATCCCTGGAAAATATTCAATATTTTTCATAATATTTCATTACTTCAATTTATGGTTCTTCCCAGCAGAATTCCATGGGTTAGTAATAAATATTCAACACACGGGCATCTAAGATACCTTTGAGTAAGCCCCGACCAAAATGGTGCAAGTATACTTAGCAATAATGCACTCACGAGCACCTGAACGCACGAACGAGTATTTCAAAATACGACGAGACAATGAACCTATGCAAAATAGGAAAGAAAATAGTAAATAATAAAATATTAACCATGGCGCTAGGGATTGGGTTTACCGGCCGGCCGGTCATGCCGTGACCAATCCCACGTACAATTTTATATTTTATCATATTTTTATTATTTTCCTTGATCTCATGAAAATTCTGTCATTTGAAAAAATATCATTTGTTTTAAGGAAACTCATCAGTTTCATGGTGTTTCCTCTGCGTCAAAGAAATAATATAAAATTGGGAAAGGTGTCACGGGACCGTGTTTGCTAGCCGGCCAGCTATGCCCTAGTCATGACCGGTCCCACACACATGGTTCCTTAATATTTTATTATTATTTCCCTAATCTCATGAAAACTCCTTAATCTCATGATATTTCCTTGATCCCATGAAAAATAATATAAAATTAGGGAAACCCGTGGGACCAGGACACAGCCGGCCGGTCATGCCCTAGCTGGACCCACAAGTCTTATTTTATTATTATTATATTTTTCATGTTTCCTTAATCCCATGAAATTCTTTGATTTCATGATGTTTCCTTCAAATTATGAAAATTCCTTCACATCATGAAATAATACATAAAATTAGGGAAAACTCACGGGACCGGACCCTAGCCGGCCAACCATACCCAAGTCGGTCCCACACGTCACTTTTTTTATTATTATTATTTTTTTATGTTTTCCTCATCTCATGGAAACTCCTTGATTTCAACAAAACTCGTTGGTTACAACAAAACTCCTTGGTTTTATGATATTTCCCTAAAATCATGAAAACATAATAAAATTAGGAAAAATACCATGGGACCGGTCCCTTGGCCGGCCGGCCATGCCTTGGCCATAGACGATCCCATACTTTATGATTCCTTCATTATTTTATTATTTTTCCTTCATCTCCTGAAGTTTTCACGGTCTCAACAAAAATCCCCGATTTCTTCATATTTTCTCAAAATGTTGCTCAAACGCACACCCGAAAATATCCAAATTCTCAGAATTGAGATACGGACACTTTGGTGACGTGAGTATGTTACCTTCACTGACCAAGGTTCTCTCTTTGTCTTGCAAGAAGCCGGTCCCACGTATTCTCACCATTTGACCTAATTTGCGCAATTGCACGTATTAGGTCCAAAACTCTTCCAAACAACTTGGAACTTTATGGAACGATCGTCATTTGATCCCGTGACCACCCAGGGATGGTTTCATGACCCCTTGGTCGGTCCATCAACTCTTCATAATTAATTAGGTTTTATCACCTAAGGTTCAGACGAGCATTATTTTAATAAATGATTAAACCAGCATTTAATCATCCTTTCCTCAACAAATCAACTGGTCTTTAAGAGACCTTGATATTTGATCACATGAGCATCTGGGCACTACATGGTCGACCCATATTCCCATGTAGCCGGTCCTTCCTTCTCTGTGGTTAGTTTTCAATAAATCATTAATTGATCAAATTAGGGTTTTGAGTCCAAGGTTCATAATCCCAGATTCAAACGCTAATAATTTTACGTTGATCTCGTGATCAACATTTTATTTACCATACTCGGTTCAATTGATAGAATACTAATTTAATATCTTATTTGGTCATGCTACCCATAATTCATCAAACGAGAAATACTTGCTCAAACCAAGGAATATTGGTTCAACTATGAATATTCAACAATTCATCAAATGAGCAATATTTGCTCACGTTAATTTATTTACACATTATATCTCTGTCTCAACAGACATGTTTAGTTCATGACTCTCAGAACATTTCCAAATCACGGTCGACTCAACAATACAAGGACTCATCGTCCCATGAAGTCATGAAGTCATCAACTGACTAACTAAATATACGTCTGCCTTGCAGACTCCACGATCACACGAGACGTCAATCATGTCACATGGGGGATATTAACTAGGGTTTTGGTCTGGCGGTCTACGACACGTGTGTTCATACACACGATGAGAATGTGGGCAAGTCGTGCAATCAATTGGAGGATTTAACAAAGTAGTGGATGAAAAATCAACCAAGTCTCCGCACATTGAGCAACTTTTTTTAACACGATTTCCACTTCCCATTCTTTGATTCCATCAATTGTCACACTTCATGGGATCATGGTGTCTTCAATTCTAGCAATATAAATAAATCTCTGAATCATGATTGAAACAAGTACAATCTCACGTCAAACAGGTAACACGAGATTAACAATCCAACTCTCAACAGAGAAAATTCAATCATTCAAAATTTATCTTATTCTCAGAATACACAACATACCTACAATCTTCGATCACCATTGATCTCACACATTTCTCAGCCTCCTTCCTACAGATTGACCCATCCTCTCTTGTGACCGAATTTACTCTAGAACGACCATTATCTTGGTTTAGGACGGAGTACTACAGATTGATCTCTTGAATTCAAAGCACTCCCTTCTTGCAGTGCATCTGTGCGAGGTTTAACAGTTCGCTCGGTTCAAGGAGTCTCCTCCGCATGGTCGTCTCCTCAATTCCGTAAAAACCAGCAAATCATTTTGCCCCATCTACACTATGAAATTCAGTTTTGCTCATTTTCACCTATTTCTTCTTCGTTTACTCCAATGACTCCAAAATACCTACAAAATGGAAAACAAACATAATATACAAAAATACAAGAGAAATAGCTAAGAAAAGCATAAGAAATCGATATTCAAAATGTGTATTTTAGGTTCCTATCAACTTGTGATATAGGAGAATCAATGGATTTTTTTCAGAAGTACCGAGGATCTCGTAATGCGTGAGATTATGCGATGTTTGTCCAACCCTTTACATGAATCTCCATCTAATGATGATCCTCCCAAACTTGAAGTAGTTTCTCATAGAGTTGGTAATCCATCTTTTAGGAAAAAATACCTCATTTGGGGATGGAATTATGTGCTTCAAAAGTTCTTTCCGAATTTCTTGCTTCCAAGTATCTACCATATATTTTTGAGTCAAATACCATGCAGGTTTGCGAAGAAAAACAAATAGAATTGTCGTCCACTAATGTTTTGGATACACTTCCGAGTGTAGGAAGGACTAAGTGTGGGGGTGAATCTCGTGGGATGATAGTTTCATTTTCCTACCATTTGTTAATATTCTTGTGAAGCTTTTGCTATATATGAAGATTTTTTTGTGGGTTGATCCTCAAATTTTCAGATTGTTGATATATGAGGAGTCTATTTTGAATGTTTCTCATATGCGTCAATCAGGTGCACCATTCCAATTCTTACTTCCTTGTCTTTTTCAAGTATTCCTCTCTTTTTTTTTGCAATGGTTTGAAACATTGAGGACAGCGTTTGATTTAAGTGTGGGGGTAGGTTATAATATGAACAAAAAAAATTGACGTAGACAAAACTCTAAGTTTTAGAGATTTTTGAACAATTTAGAATAAACACTAGCCTTTCTAAGTAGATGGAATTTTTTCTTGACGATGAGGTATATTTCAACTGAGTCGAGATTGAATGCCAACTAAATATCTTGTTTAGTGTCTATCCTCTATTTTTCAGAAATAATTATGAGTTGGAGTATCAGTTTATGTAATTTGTAGAGTTTGATGCCTTTAGTTAAAAAAATAATCGAAAAACCAAAACAATTACATGATAAACTTCGAAATCTAGAAACTTGTGCCTTTAGGATGACACTAGACAATATAAGTGGATGGAACTATCTTGGTTGCAGGAGTTGAGGAACCCATTAACTAAAATGACAGAGCTCAGGTGTTACAAATAACATGATAGTTGTTGCATTTCTCGGAATCATCACCATATCACCTTCTTTTTTTATTTTTGCAAACTTTTTGTTTCTCTAAGTGATTTGGTGGGTCACTAACATCGAATTGTTATTACTGCTAGGATGAAATAGAGTGATTAACTTACTAAAAAAAATAGACCAATTAGACCAACCAGAGTATATGTAAAAAATGAAAAAAAGGACACTTGGATAGCAATATGTATGTGTTCTCCCTGTCTCCGTCGCCTAAACAAGCATGGAATGACAAGAAACATGCTCTTGGATCCAAAAGATCTAATCATGTTGTCAATTAAAAAAAAAAAGAATAAACAAAAAAAAAGTTATTATTATTATTGTTCAATTAATAAATTGACCGCTGGTTCCCTTGTATTTGCCAGCCGAGTTGATCTAGAATTAGGATTATCGACCACTGGTTCCCTTGTATATGCCAGTTGAGTTGATATTAGATTTTAGACCAGTATCTCAATCCATAAGGATTCATAGGTTTATCTTGGCAGTGACCTTCAGACAGAAGAAGTCAGAGAAAATCCACCTACCATAGGTGATCTCTTAAAGGTGCATGAAACTCTTGCCAAAAATCAGACTGACATGGATGTTGCTCAAAAGGAACTGTTCAACTATCTCAAGACTCTTACAGACAAGATGTCAGACAAAACTTAAGAGAAAGGGAATGCTAAAGAAAAGTCTTCAGACGTTGATCCTGAAGTTACTCCGATCCATGTCGTAGACAATGAGGAAGTTCCTAAAGCTGCAGATGATCCACCGGTGAAAGAAACATACAGTTTCATCATTCGTGAAGACTTGGAACATCTTTTGGAAGATCGTGGAAAAGACATAACGCCTTCTGTACATCGTCACCAACCTCCATACCCTGTTGTTATGCAAAGAACTCCCCTACCAAAAGGTTACACCTCTCCAACCTTCACACTTTATGATGGAACAGGAAATGCTCGAGAACATGTTTCCCGATTTCTGGAAGCATTGGGTGAACACGAGCACAACCATACTGTCCGTATGAAGGAATTTTCAAAGTCTCTAAAGGGCAGGGAATATACCTGGTACAACAACATCACACCAGGAAGTATCAAAAGTTGAGGAGTTAATGCTTTCTACAGAAAGTATTTCTTTGTTTCAGAGAAAAATCACCCACTCTGACCTCGGTAGAATGTTTCAAAGGAGCAACAAACATCCTATCGATTATGTGAAAAGATTCAGAGTTCAAGCCTTGGATTGTCATGATCCAAACGTCACAAAACAATAACTCATGGACTTTTGCATCAACGGAATGATTCCAGTATACAGAGCCTTATTGGAAAATCTCAGGTTTCATACTTTCTCAAAACTTCATGAAGCGGCCAAGAGATCAGCAACTACGGCACCTGCTTCATTAGAGAGGGATAAGACTACAAAAGTTGAAGAGCTGCGAGAGACTCGAGGTAGCATACTTTTGATCAACAAATAGTATAACCTCCAACCTTCCACAAATATTGTTACAGAAGGGAACAAACGAAAGTCTGAGCCACCGCACAAGCATGCTTCCTCAACTCCTATGAAAGAACAAAGGAAAGATAATATGAAAATTCCTGCTCAACACACAGAAGCTGATCCAGAGGCACCTGATTTCCCCTGCTCCATTGAGAAAGTTATTGAGATTCTAGACGTCTGGGTTCAAGACGGCGCAATCAAACTGCCTTATGTCAAGAAAGAGCCAACTGAGGAGGCCATGGAAAATCCTCGCTACTGTCGCTTCCATAGGTTTGTCAACCATCCCACAAGTAATTGCAGAACTTGGAAGCGCATATTTAAAGAAAAGTTCGATTCAGGAAAACTCAACTTGGGGACTGAATGAGTGCACAGGGATCCTCTCCAAATCATAACCTTCACTCTTTCTGAACCACCTGTCAAAGAAGCAGTTCAATCTTTAATAGAACATGTCTGCGAATTGTTATACTTATCAAAGGCTCAAAGGGGAGACATATTCATCGTAATGAATCACATTGTGTCAGGGAAGCGTTTATTGATACAAGAAGAGCCTCCCTCAACGACAGACAAAGAAATATATAACTGGGGACTTATCACTACAGTCCATCTCAAGGGAAATGAGTTCAAACGAGTACTGATTGATGTTGGCACCGCTGTCAATGTTATCCCTCTGAAACTATCAGAGATGCTGGTATCACACGACAAGAGGCTATTCATGCTCCAGTAATAATCATAGATCATGAAGGAACACCCAGAGATGCTTATGGCCACATTACTCTCAAGGTGAACATAAACTCATTCTGGACGGAAATAAAGTTTTACATAATCCTAGAAGACCCAGGATATGACATGATCCTTGGACGCACATGGATCCATGCTGGAAATGTAACACAAACACCTACAATTGCACATTCCTCTTCTATTGAAAAAACCTCTGATTCGGAAGAAGAAAAACAAGACATTTCGCCATTCAAATATCTGAAGGAGGTCGGAGCCTTGGTGGAGCTAATACAAAATCCCGAGGAGAATGCAAACGCTTTGTAAAAAGGTTTCGTACTCAGGAAAGTCTTATTCCTCCTCATAGGTCCTTATTATCAGTTCTCAAACATGTCGCTTTGATTCGAGGGCTCTACTTCACCAACAACTTAGAAATTACAAAATTCTATGAATGGATAACCTCACCTCAGGAATATTTTACTAAATGGTTAAGCTCGGAACTTCTTCAAATCGAGCATACCATCAAAAGGTTTATTGCTTAAGATATAGCCAAGCATGACAAACAGTATCTCAAATACTCTCCTCTAGATGAGTGTCCATACATGCCACAGCCATGGAACTCTACTACACGAAGAATTCCAAATTAGCAGAAGATATTCAGAGCACGGATGGTCAAGCCTAACAAATTACAGGAAGGAGATTTGGTTCTCAAAGCAACTAAACGTAATTCCTATTTTGCAAAGAATTCCAACTGGGAAGGACCCTTCATGATCTCTAAGTCTGTTGCTGGTGGATACTACAGATTGATCAACATGGATGGCAAGGAAGGAGTGGACGTGATACACGAAAATTGGCTTAAGGCCTTTGACGTATGAGGTTTGGGATATTTGGAGTATTGGGCACAACGTCCAAAATATTTGGATTTTAGATTTTTCTTTCATTGTATTTCAATTCCTCCAAAATGTTTGCAATACTTGCATTCAGTGATTTAAATCCAGCAATTTATCAAAATTCAGTCTACTTAAAGAAAATCTCTATCAAATCCAAAGAAAATCCTCAATCATCTACTTATTCAAAACCAATCAAAACCAGAAATAAAACCTCACATCTCTTAGAAGTTCAGAAGCTCAAGAGATTATGAAAAGAAATCAAAGGAAATCAACAAAGAAAGATTTTTGCTCCTCTGCATCCTTCAAGACTTGTAAAGCCGCCTTCTACATGTTCAGCTCTTCAGTCAGTCTGGCAATTTTGTTTTCCTTCTCCATTATAGCATCATTGGGAAAGGGTATGTTGTTTTCACATGAGTCCTTAATAGCATTCATCTTCTTACGAAGCCACTTCACGTTGAAGCCAAGTCTCTCAGAATTCTCCAAGTTGAACTCCCAATCAAAGAGTACATCTGGAGTCACAGTATTTCTTTCCCTAGTGCATAAATCATTTACAACATGCAATATAACACTTACTTTCATTGTTAAAGAATAAGCACGATTTGGGTCTCTAGTGACGACGATGTGACCGAACTTCCTCCATATTTTATCATATAAGCCTGAATATCCAACCGGAACGCTGAATCCACCAACTCACTCATGGTATGGGAGTGATGCATCAAATGGGGGATCAAAAGCAACTCATGCACTTGGGTATTCATGCACCACTATACGGTTTTCAATTACTGGAGCAACTTCTGCAACAACAGTTTCTTCAGTCTCTTCTACTGACGGCTCAATTCCTTTCACCACTGAAGCAACAACAATCGAAGTCTCGGTCTCCTTAATTACTTCAGAAACAACACTCTCATGGCCTTGAATTTCATAGATATTTTCCTCTTTATCGATAACCTCAGGGTTGATTGTTTCATCATTATTGGCTCCTTCATTCTCAACTTCGGTATTTCGCACCTAATACGAAGATTACATGAGATTAGGACCATCCAAGTATAAAACCAAAATAAGTCATGAACTACACCATACAAGTGGTCTAACATCATAAAATTTCTTTATTACACATGCTAGACGTCAGCAAATAACATGAAAGTCGCAAGAACTCGTTTTACAACAAGCCCGCCTGAGGAGATTTTACACTTCCCTGTACAAGACGATGAACTGGGAGCAATTGGTGAAAAATAGAATGTTTACTTATATACCATTCTCTTCGTATGGATGTTATGTACAACATATCAAAATTTCATAACAATCTGATAAACGACCAAGAAGATGTGGTCGAAACTTCGGACAACATGACAGCTGGAAATTTCCTGAAAGTCTCCTGGATCTTTACTGTTTCGTCTATTTTGACTTCTAAACGTGCTCAAAACTTAAAAATCTTCTGTGGTAAAGCTTGGAAATTTCCTGGGAATAAAGATACATATGCGGATCATGAAAATCTGACATCAGAAGAAGATTTTACGGCGATTTTGCTAAAATGCTGAGTTCTGAATTTTCTAGTGACGTACTTTCGGCAAAACTTTTCATATATTCACATGCATTCTCACTCATTCAGTCGTAGATCAACAATATGCTTCTATGGATAAAATACAAGAGAAATACTTACTTGGGTGGTCTCTAAAGCGCTCAAATAACCATAATGGCTCACACCGGCATCGACAGCACCATTACTATCATTCGGTTTTGAACTCTGTGAGTTTTCTTTATCACCATTCTTCGAGCGAGCATCACCAGTATTCTCCGCTTCCATGGAAACATCCTCCTGGATATATTCTCAATAATTAGAATTTTATTTACTATGCATCATAATTTGCTATATAAAGAAATACTTACTTCAGATTCTTCTTCAACACCCGAGTCAGAAACCGTCTGCCCAGCAACAGAGAACTAAAGACCATCAATACTCGATGGAGTAAAATTATGCAAAAAAATAGCAAAGGTTGGTTTCAAGATCCTAATTACACGGATGAGAAGAAGTCATGATGAAAGAAATATCGATAACTCACCAAACAAATTACTGGGGACTTTATGGTGTTAGGTAACATCTTATAATTCTTGTTCCTGCCTTCTCCTCCATAACAGTTGCTTCAGCCTCCGAGAGGTTTATATCAATTCACGGTCTTACATTACGAACGCCCTATGAAAAGAAATTTTGATGCAATGATCAAAATACAATCATCATAATCTTATGAAGACTTCGTAAAATACTTACTTGTGAACATCATGGAGATGTTTTCCGTTTATCACTACCATGGAAATGCTTCAATCTTGGTCGAGTAGCAATCATCTCAGGAGAAGGACGCTCTTCACTAAAGGTTGATCAACTCTCACAAAATCAAATAAACGCTGGAGTTGTTGATCCCAAAAATTTATGTAACCCGGAGTTACATATGAAACTCTCTCAGAGCTGGGGAACCAGAATTCGCTTCCTTCCACATGTGTGCGATCCAGACGGGTCATGAGCTGATTAACTGAGGGTTTTCTTCTTCTAAAAGTCAGAACACACTGATCCATACCCATTTACCAAGCTTCCCTATCAATATTGTATTCTTCCATTGATAATTCACCATGCATTATGGATATCAGGTAACCGGAAGTACAACTTAGCATAAAAGCTCTCTCACCGTCGTCCAAATCAGCACCAGATTTCAAAGTCATACTCTCTTTATCATTAAAAGTTCTCAACTGAGAGATATAAGCGAGAACTGATACCCATGGGCGGAAGGTGAATTCAGATTCATAATCTAGGACATCAACGAAGCGGGTCTTGATTCGAGGTTGCTTTGTGGACCAGCGCATAATCCTGGCATTAGCTTTCTCAGAGAAAACATGGCGAGCATCAGTATTCAATCCTTGCAAAATGGTATGTGGAATAGGTGCATAATTCTTGAAGTGCTCCCACATCAAAGCTTGAAGAAACATTATATTAGCATAACACTCAATCTTCATAAAACTGTTCGAGATACTAGAGTCCATGATCAGGGAATCCAAGTTAGAATACAAAGAACCCATGAACAAGCTACATATTGGGATTTGCTTACCCTGAGCCATTTTAATCGCAAAAGTTATCACAAACGGCTTCAACAAATTTCCAGCATCTTCAAATACATCTCTGGACAGCCAAAAGCACAAGAAAGCTGCAATAGATAACGTACCGTCAACAGGACACTCCAGAGGAGTATCTCTTGGCCACCAATGTATTAACCAATGAGAATAACAACCTTTGCTTCCAGATGCCTTATTGATCTCTTCCATCGTGGTTTTCAAGATGTTAGAGATTGCAACTTCCTCTGATGAAGAAAGATTTTCAGGAATATTCCCCGTGATTGGAAGATGCAACAAAGCAACTACGTCTTCTAAAGTAATGGTAAACTCTTCCCATCTGCATATGAAAGAGTGAGTTGGAATACACCATCGAGCAAGTAAAGCTACAATACCTCGCGCATCATGAAAAATGAATAAATCTCCAGAAGCTTGAATAGCTCGTATTACTCGTGCGTCATGCAACTTAGCTCGAACACGAGGAAAACCCAGCATGTACCTCGCCCATCCAGAAAACTTTTCCAAGGGCCGTCGAGAAAGCTTGAATTCAATAATCGATGCAGAAAAATATCCTCGTTCAATACAAAACCGAATAGCTGCCTTAGGAGTCACCAATTATTTCTGTTAACCTCTCTGGGATTATCAGAAGACGAAATGCTGGAGTTTTGAGATGCTTTTCTGGCCCTTGATCTATGAAGAAGGCATCCTCTATGTTTGGAACGTTCTTGATTCCAGGAGTCTCGTATTCGCCAATGGAAGTCTCTTCCGTGCATGAATCATCCCTAGAGGCATCATTATCTATGTGTGAATCTTCCCTGGAAGCATCATTGTTCACACACATATCATCTCTGGAAGCATCATTGGCTTGGGAATCAGACATCCTTGCAAAGTAGTTGTAACATGCGCACAATGTTCCGCTTCAGTATATCATTCATATAAGATGCAAACAACAATGGGATGAAGTAATTGGAAAAATGCTCATGCAAGCATCTACAAACCAGTAATTCTCAACTCTTACCTTTTTTACGATTCCACTAACAGTAGTGAATGCAACGTAAGAGTTAATACTTCAAAACTTGATCGTTTCTTCGAACCTACAAAAGACGTGCAAAAACTCAATTTTTCATAAAATCAGGAATATTTCTACTGCGTGAACATTTACCATGGAATTATGAAAACCAAAACATTATTTCTTCATAAATAATTGTTTACTTCTAATGAGTGCACAAAACTCAAGTTTTGAATTTAATACATATATTCATATACATATACAAAACGTGATTAACTCACGTAATTTTATTTATTTTATTTTTTACGTGAGCAAGCTCACTAAATAAAATTCGTGGGATATCCCACGGTTTCAAAAAAAAATCCATAGATAAACTATGGTTTTATAAAATAAACCTTTTTTCTTCGTACGATCGTCTTTCTTTGAAACGAGGGTTTATTTCGGTTTTACGAAATCTCACATATTTTCAAGATAAAGTTGTGATTTTATGAAGGCTCATAAAAAAAAATTATCACTGGACACAGGTCTATATATATATATATATAAAATCTTTCCTAAATCAAGGATTATTATTAGTTTCATAAACTAGCGATCGAACGAACATACGTTTTCTAAAAACAAGGGTTTTCTACAAAACTCACACTCATATATGCACATGCATATAATTTCAATATGATCAAAGCATGAAAAACTCATAAATTCAGCAAACTTCTGTAAAAAAAAATGCAGACTTACGTGGTCGGCGGCCAGAAGTTGGTCGGACGGACAATCGACGGCGACTGGCGGCGGTAGAACTCCGACAAAAAATTCTCCCCCTGCTGTTGACGTGAGGGAATTGAAGAGATGAAGGTGGTGTTGGTCGTGTAAGGTAAAATAAATAAAAAAGATTAATTCCTTTTATATCAAATTTTATTTCCAAAACCTAATTTTACAAGGATTTCCTTATTGAGCCCGGCCCGTGAATCCTAAATCGACCAAGGTCTCGTCATCAAATCAGAGGTTCAACACCAATTTATGCTCATTAGATGATGCTCTATCATACCACTGGGATCTTCATTCAATTCGTGGTTTGCTCGTACTATCAAAAATCCAGTAAGGTCTTATCTAATGACTAAGTTCAATTGCTTATATTGTTTGTGACCAGAAAATTACCATTCAGTGCTGACTGAGGAACATGACTGTCCCTCACTAAGCAGGGGACTTAATGTAGATGGTGGATTTTTGACAAAGGCTAAAATCGTAAACCCATACTTATATGTACTCCTGATCCATCAATTAGACGAGTATTGAGGCTCATGTCTCTTATTGAAAGCATGAAAGATCATGCTATAAGAAACTCTGACTGAGAATATTATCTCTCAGAGTACATGTAGATATGTAGTCTCCCAGCTGAGGCAACGGCATATCTTATGAATACTAAGCAATTTCAGTGACTACTTTTATATAGAATCGAAATATCAGATGGTTCCTAGACAACTTGTCTGCTAGTATAGAGCAATAACGTCTTCATGATAATGTTTTCCCTGACTATATAAAAAAATGTGACGCTTCAACAAGCTCATATCACACAATTCCTGGATAATTAACGCTCCTAAACGACCATACTAGTATAGAGCCATCAATTAATAATTCTTAAAATAAATGGATTCATTAACTAAATCCCCGGAAAATATTCAATATTTTTCATAATATTTCATTACTTCAATTTATGGTTCTTCCCAACAGAATTCCATGGGTTAGTAATAAATATTCAACACACGGGAATCTGAGATACCTTTGAGTAAGCCCCGACCAAAATGGTGCAAGTATACTTAGTAATAATGCACTCATGAGCACTTGAACGCACGAACGAGTATTTCAAGATACGACGAGACAATGAACATATGCAAAATAGGAAATAAAATAATAAAATATTAACCATGGCACTGGGGATTGTTTCACCGGCCGGCCGGTCATGCCATGACCAATCCCACGTCCAATTTTATATTTTATCATATTTTTATTATTTTCCTTGATCTCATGAAAATTCTGTCATTTGAACAAATATCCTTTGTTTTAAGGAAACTCCTCAGTTTCATGGTGTTTCCTCCGCGTCAAAGAAATAATATAAAATTAGGAAAGGTGTCACGGGACCGTGTATGCTAGCCATCCGGCTATGCCCTAGTCATGACCAGTCCCACACCCATGGTTTCTCAGTATTTTATTATTATTTCCCTAATCTCATGAAAACTCCGTGATTTCATGATATTTCCTTGATCCCATGAAAAATAATATATAAAATTAGGAAAACCCGTGGAACCGGGCCATAGCCGGCCGGTCATGCCCTAGATGTCCCCACATGTCTTATTTTATAATTATTATATTTTTCATGTTTCCTTAATCCCATGAAATTCCTTCATTTCATGATGTTTCCTTCAAATTATGAAAATTCCTTCAAATCATGAAATAATACATAAAATTAGGGAAAACTCACGGGACCGGACCCTAGCCGGCCAACCATGCCAAAGCCACCCACATGTTCATTTTTTTATTATTATTTTTTATGTTTTCCTCATCTCATGGAAACTCCTTGATTTCAACAAAACTCCTTGGTTTTATGATATTTCCCTAAAATCTTGAAAACATAATAAAATTAGGAAAAATACCATGGGACCGGTCCCTTGGACGGCCGGCCATGCCTTGGCCATAGCCGATCCCACACTTTATGACTCCTTCATTATTTTATTATTTTTTCTTCATCTCCTGAAGTTTTCACGGTCTCAACAAAAATCCATGATTTCTTCATATTTTCTCAAAATATTGCTCAAACACACACCAGAAAATATCAAAATTTTCACAATTGAGATACTGACACTTTGGTGACGTGAGCATGTTACCTTCACCGACCAAGGTTGGCTCTTTGTCTTGCAAGGAGCCGGTCCCACATATTCTCACCATTTGACCTAATTTGCGCAATTGCACGTATTAGGTCCAAAACTCTTCCAAACAACTTGGAACTTCATGGAACGATCATCATTTGATCTCGTGACCACCCAGGGCCAGTTTCATGACCCCTTGGTCGGTCCCTCATCTCTTCATAATTAATTAGGTTTTATCACCTAAGGTTCAGACGAGCATTATTTTAATAAATGATTAAACCAGCATTTAATCATCATTTCCTCTACAAATCAACTGGCCTTCAAGAGACCATGATATTTGCTCACATGAGAATCTGGACGCTACATGGTCGACCCATATTCCCATATAGCCGGTCCCTCCTTCTCTGTGGTTAATTTTCTATAAACCATCAATAAATCATTAATTGATCAAATAAGGGTTTTGAGTCCAAGGTTCATAATTCCAGATTCAAACGCTAATAATTTTACGTTGATCTCGTGATCAACATTTTATTTACCATACTCGGTTCAATTGCTAGAATTCTAATTTAATATCTTATTTGGTCATGCTACTCATAATTCATCAAACGAGAAATACTTGCTCAAACCAAGGAATATTGGTTCAAATATCAATATTCAACAATTCATCAAATGAGCAATATTTGATCACATTAATTTATTCACACATTATATCTCTGTCTCAAAAAACATGTTTAGTTCACAAGTCTAAGAGCATTTCCAAATCACGGTCGACTCAAAAATACAAGGAATCTTCGTCCCATGAAGTCATGAAGTCATCAACTGACTAACTAAATATACGTCTTCCTTGCAGACTCCACGATCACACGAGACATCAATCGTGTCACATGGGGGATATTAACTAGGGATTTGGTCTTGCAGTCTATGGCACGTGTGTTCATACACACGATGAGAATGTGAGCAAGTCGTGCAATCAGTTGGAGGATTTAACAAAGTAGTGGATGGAAAATCAACCAAGTCTCCGCACGTTGAGCAACTTTTTTTTAACACAATTTCTACTTCCTCATTCTTTGATTCCATCAATTGTCACACTTCATGGGATCATAGTGTCTTCAATTCTAGCAATATAAATAAATCTATGAATCATGATTGAAACAAGGACAATCTCACGTCAAACAGGTAACACGAGATTAACAATCCAACTCTCAACAGAGCAAATTCAATCATTCAGAATTTATCTTATTCACAGAATACACAACACACCTACAATCTTCGATCACCATTGATCTCACACATTTCTCAGCTTCCTTCCTACAAATCGACCCATCCTCTCTTGTGACCGAATTTACTCTGGGACATCCATTGTCTTGGTTTAGGATGGAGTACTACAGATTAATCTCTTGAATTCAAAGCACTCCCTTCTTGCAGTGCATCTGTGCGAGGTTTAACAGTTCGCTCGGTTCAAGGAGTCTCCTCCGCACGGTCGTCTCCTCAATTTCGTAAAAACCAGCAACTCGTTTTGCCCCATCTACACTATGAAATTCAGTTTTGCTCATTTTCACCTATTTCTTCTTCGTTTACTCCAATGACTCCAAAATACCTACAAAATGGAAAACAAATATAATATACAAAAATACATGAGAAATAGCTAAGAAAAGCATAGGAAGTCGATATTCAAAACGTGTATTTTAGGTTCCTATCAACTTGTGATGTAGGAGAATCAATATATTTTTTCAGAAGTATTGAGGATCCCATAATGCATGAGATTATGCGAGGTTTTTCTAACCCTTTACATGAATCTCCATATAATGATGATCTTCCCAAACTTGAAGTAGTTTCTCATAGAGTTGGTAATCCATCTTTTATGAAAATACCTCATTTGGGGCTGGAATTATGTGCTTCAAAAGTTCTTTCCGAATTTCTTGCTTCCAAGTATCCACCATATGTGTTTGAGTCTAATACCATGCAGGTTTGCGAAGAAAAACTAATAGAAGTGCCTTCCACTTATGTTTTGGATACACTTCCGAGTGTAGAAAGGACTAAGTGTGGGGGTGACTCTCGTGGGATGATAGTTTCATTTTCCTACCATTTGCTAATATTCTTGTGAAGATTTTGCTATATATGAAGATTGTTTTGTGGGTTGATCCTCAAATTTTCAGATTGTTGATATATGAGGAGTCTATTTTGAATGTTTCTCGTATGCGTCAATCAGGTGCACCATTCCAATTCTTGCTTCCTTGTCTTTTTCAAGTATTCCTCTTATTGTTTTTGCAATGGTTTGAAACATTGAGGACAACATTTGATTTAAGTGTGGGGGTAGGTTATAATATGAACGAAAAAAATTGACGTAGACAAAACTCTAAGTTTTAGAGATTTTTGAACAATTTAGAATAAACACTAGCCTTTCTAAGTAGATGGAATTTTTTCTTGACGATGGGGTATATTTCAACTGAGTCGAGATTGAATGCCAACTAAATAGCTTGTTTAGTGTCTATCCTCTATTTTTCAGAAATAACTATGAGTTGGAGTATCAATTTATGTAATTTGTAGAGTTTGATGCCTTTAGTTAAAAAAAATAGAAAAACCAAAAAAATTACATGATAAACTTTGAAATCTTGAAACTTGTGCCTTTAGGATGACACTAGACAATATAAGTTGATGGAACCATCTTGGTTGCAGGAGTTGAGGAACCCATTAACTAAAATGACAGATCTTAGGTGTTACAAATAACATGATAGTTGTTCCATTTCTCGGAATCGTCACCATATCACCTTCTGTTTTTATTTTTGTAGGCTTTTTGTTTCTCTAAGTGATTTGGTGGGTCACTAACATCGAATTGTTATTACTTCTAGGATGATATAGAGTGATTAAGTTACTAAAAAAACAGACCAATTAGACCAACCGGAGTATATGTAAAAAAAATGACACTTGGATAGCAATATGTATGTGTTATCCCTGTCTCCGTCGCCTAAACAAGCGAAACCAAGTGCGTGCATATATGTACGTGGTATTGGTGAAGGATACAGGTTGTATACGCGTACTGGCGGAACTTTTTTACCTGAAAAATTCTGCTAAGTTTGTAAACTAAAACTAACTCAAAATCCGATAGCTAAGGTACGCATACTATTAGAGCATAGCTCGGTCGAACTCGCATGTGTTGCTATCTCAAGCATGTTTGTCAATATTTGTGATCAAAATTATATGTCTTAATTTCTAGTTTACTTAAGACTAAGTCTCGGTCTAGGATAGTTAAGTATAGTTGAGCTCCAGACTCCATGGAGATTATCTTACGAAGACGAAGAACTACTCAAGGAACCGGTGGAACTTCATCCGACCAAAAAGGTATGTGGAGACCTGAACTCATCCATCGCTCAAAATTCTATTCTATCTCCTACTCTAGAGACACTGTCGTATAAGTATGATAGTTTTCATACATACGCATTTGTTATTTCGAGCCGAGTTTACTCGCCTATCGTTTTCTCAAAATATGTGTTGGTAAGCTTTCACTTTAACCACGTTTCATCTTTACCCGTGACGAAAGTCATGATGACGTTTCAATCTTAAAAATGGATTTGATGGCAATAGTCGATTCTTTATGTCTAACTACTATTAACATTATAGAATAATGTTTCAATGATTGAAATATAGAGTTAAGATTACGTAACCACCTATGGATATAATCATATATAGTGTGTTCGCATATTAGTGTATAAATCCATGTACCGAAAACCAAGTGCGGGCATATGTGTGCATGCGTTATTGGTGAAGGAGACAGGTTAGGTACTCGTACCCGGACACGTACTGGCGGAGGTTCTTGTACCGAGAATTTATATTGGAGTTTGGATTTTACGAACTTACAAACCAGTCACCTTAGGTACGCGTACCCACGGAAGTTTTCCAATCGAAAATTTATGTTAGGTTTTCAAACCCAATTCTGGTAAAGCTAGAGTACACGTACCCGTATGCGTACCCAAGTTGTTTATATCTCAAATCGGTTATCTCATGAACTTAAATAATAAATCAATAAGGAATGCAATCTTTGCAAACCGTGGCTATATTATTCATGAATTGATTCAAGTGAGAAAGATGAATACGGTTGATATGAAATTATTCATATGGATAACCATTTGTGAACCAACCAAATATACATGTTCAGGTACGGTTACTCAAACCTAAATGAAATACATTTCATATGTGTATGACAAGCTAAGTTTCGATCTAACGGTTGAAAGATATTAGATTGGATAAGTTAGGTTTTTCATCTAACGGTGAATAGTGAATGCTTTGTTACCAAGGAAACTTAGATTGCAAACCCTGATTTGAAAACTATATAAAGGACACATCTAACAATTGGAAAACTAATCCCCACACCACTTGTGTGATACTAGTTGGTTTGCTAGAGTTGATTCTCCTTTAACTGTAGGTTTCTTCTCGAGACCCTGTCATTTAACGACTTAAAGACTTATTGGGATTGTGAAGCTAGACGAAACTACTTCTCTTGTAGTTGTGCGATATGATTTTGCCATTTTCTATCGTAAGAGTTCAATTTAATAATTGGATTGAGATTATATCTCCGATAGGGCAATATAAAAAAGAAATCACAAACATCATCGTCTCATCGTTTGTGATTCCAAAATATCTAGTTTCGCTACCATACGATTTAGATTATTGTGAGGTGACTGATAATACTGAGCTGTTCTTCGAGAATATAAGTCTGGTTTATCAATTGGTTCCTATTCACCTTGATTTTATCAAAAGACAGAATAAAACTCATAGGTTTATCTGTGGGAGACATATTTATCTATTATCATAGACTTTTCTGTGTGATACAGATTTGTTTATTCAAGCCTTCGACTATAGGTTGTAGCAACTCTAGTTGTGGGTAAGATCGGCTAAGGGAATCAAGTGTGTAGTATCTTGCTGGGATCAGAGATGTAAGGAGCGCAACTGTACCTTGAATCAGTGTGATATTGATTGGGGTTCAACTACAGTCCAGTCCGAAGTTAGTTTGTAGTATGCTAGTGTCTGTAGCGTCTTAATACAGTATGGTTTTCAATCTGGACCGGGTCCCGGGATTTTTATGCATTTGTGGTTTCCTCGTTAACAAAATTTCTAGTGTCTATGTTATTTCTATTCCGCATTATATTTTTTTATGTAAATTAAAATATCACATGTTGTGCGTTTAATCGATTGATTGTGAAATCCAACCTTTGGTTGTTGATTCGAAATTGATTGATCCTTGGATATTGGTCTTTGGTACCATCCAAGTTTATACCTCTCTTGTATTTGATAAAGACTCGCAGATTTCAATTTGCTTGAGTATAGATCAAATCGAGAGATAGAGACATTAACTCCTTGACATACTTTTTATTAAGATTGAGTATGACTGTATAGTTGATTCTCTTAAAAGTATATTAGAGTTAGTATATACAGATTGCTAATCAAAATATTAGGTGAGGTTGTTAGACCCCCGATTTTTAACATACCCGTAAGCATACTAAAGCTGGTTATTTCTCAAATCGGTAGTTCATGAACTTAAAATAATAAATTATAAGGAATGCAATCTTTGCAAACCGTGGTTATATTGTTCATGAATTGATTCAAATGAATCAAACCGATTTTGTTTCAATTGTGTTTATGTATAAAGACCTAAGCAATTGAACAACTCTTTAACTAGTTCTTATGAGTCATTTGAACTAGTTATGAGAAAGATGAATACGATTAATATGGAAGTACTCATATGGCTAACCATTGGTCAACCATTTTTGAACCAACCAAATGTACATGTTTAGGTACGGTTACTCAAACCTAAATAAAATACATTTCATGTGTGTGTGACAAGCTAAGTTTTATCTAACGGTTGAAAGATATTATCTTGAATAAATCAGTTTTTTCATCTAACGGTGAACATTGAATGCTTTATTACCAAGGTAACTTAGATTGCAAACCCTAATTTGAAAACTATATAAAGGAGACATCTGGCAATTGTAAAAAATAATCCCCACACCTAATGTGTGATACTAGTTGGTTTCCTAGATTCGATTCTCCTTTAACAGTAGGTTTCTTCTCGAGACCCTTCGGTTAACGACTTAAAGACTTCATTGGGATTGTGAAGCCAGAAAAAACTACTTCTCTTGTAGTTGTGTGATCTGATCTTTCCATTTTCAATCATACGAGTTTAATTGAATAATAGGCTTGAGAATATATCTCCGATGGGGCAAGATAAAAAGAAATCACAAACATCTTCGTCTCATCGTTTGTGATTCCTCAATATCTAGTTACACTACCATACAATTTAGATTATTGTGAGGTTATTAATAGTTCTAGGTTGTTCTTCGAGAATATAAGTCTGGATTATTAGTTGGTTTCTATTCGCCTTGATTTTATCAAAAGATGGAGCAAAACTCATAGTTTATCTGTGGGAGACAGATTTATCTATTATTGTAAACTTTTCATGGTGATATATATTTGTTTATTAAAGTATTCGACTTTGGGTCGTAACAACTCTTGGTTGTGGGTAAGATCATCTAAGGGAATCAAGTGTGTAGTATCTTGTTGGGACCAAAGACGTAAGAATCGCAACTGTACCTTGAATTAGTGTGATATTGATAAGGGTTCAACTACAGTCCAGACCGAAGTTAGTTTGTAGTATGCTAGTGTTTGTAGCGGCTTAATATAGTGTGGTGTTCAATCTGGACTGGGTCCCGGGGTTTTTATGCATTTGCGGTTTCCTCATTAACAAAATTTCTAGTGTCTGTGTTATTTCTATTCCGCATTATATTTTGTTATATAATTGAAATCTCACAGGTTGTGTGTTGTATCGATCAATTGTGAAATCCAACCAATTGATGTTGATTGGAAATTGATTGATCCTTGGATATTGGTCTTTGGTACCATCCAAGTTTATATCTCTTTTGTATTTGATAAAGACTCGCAGATTTCTATTTGCTTGAGTAAATATCAAATCGAGAGATAGAGATATTAACTCCTTGATATACTTTTTATTAAAATTGAGTCTGACTGTCTAGCGGATTCTCTTAAAAGTATATTTGAGTTAGTCCATACAGATTGCTAACTGAAATATTGGGTGAGGTTGTTAGACCCCCTCTTTTGGAATTGGTATCAGAGCAGGAAAACACGTTTAAATACCTTTTCAGTCTGTGTTTGTAGCGATCTGACTCTATGGACAGAGGTTTTATCTCTATTAACATACCACCAGTCTTCGATGGATCTAATTACTTATGGTGGAGAATTTCTATGCGAGATTTTCTTCAAGCACCTGATTTTCAATCATGGGTATATGTTGTTAATGGTTATGATGCTCCCGTTGTGGCAGTTGGAGATGTAAACGTTCCCAAGAATATTGGTGAATACAGTCCTGCCGAGATACTTGTTGCAAAGCAAAATTCCGACGGTTTGAATGCCATCATACATGCCATTATCCCAAATCTTCAGCACCATATGTCAAATTACACTAGGTCTAAAGATGTGTGGGATATCTTAGAAACCGTATTGGAAGGTAACACCAGTGAAAAGGAAGCCAAGCTTCAAAACCTAAATTCCGATTAGGAAAACCTTCGTACAACAGATGGAGATTCATTTGATGAGTTTAATCACAAAGTGTCTGAAATTGTTAATGCATCTTTTGCATTAGGTAAGACTATTCCAGAAAAGGATATTGTGATGAAAATTATCAGATCTCTGCCATCTAGATACGATTCTAAGAATCATGCCATCGTTGAGGGAAATAACCTTTATACTCTCTCCAGAAATACTCTGGTTGGGAAGTTAAAGATTTTTTATCTTGAACAACAACAGCGAGAGAAACATCATTTAGTAGTAAACTCTGTTACCACAACTGATAAGAAATCTCGTTACCCTAAAGTGATTGAAAGAAAGGAGAATAACTTTAATTCATATCTTTCATTGTTCATACAATAGTTGAAAAAGATACTCAGACAGAGTAAAAAGAAAGTCTCATAAGAAAGATATCTCAATCAATAAGGGGAGTAAAAAGATCAAAAGAATCATAAAAATAAGTCTTGTTTAAAGTGCTACAGAAGTGTTCATACTTCAAAAAATTCTGATGAGAAGGTTAATGAGTTAACAAAGGCTTGGATGGCAACTCTTGACTTCTATCTAGAGGAAGAAGTCTGTGTAAGTTCATTTAACTTCTTTGCTGACAATCACATATGTCCTACAAATAGTCCAGTCCACTCCAAATTACCCAATCATATTCATTCAAAATAAGAAAATCTAATGATAAGGATTAAATATTTGTAAGATCAACTGTCTGTTCTAAGACAAGAAATTTCAAACGTTCATCTCTCGACAATTTCTTCTCAGCAAACTTCTCCTGACCCTATATCTAACGAAAAGGATGATATAGAGAACCATAAGATTGTTTCAAAAAACTTTGAAATCTTGTATAAAAATCAGGATAACGACTTAAGCACAAAAAATCAAGAAATTATGTTCCCAGTTAAAACGTAATTTCCAAAAAGGAAAAAGAAATCTTCCAAGTGTACTATCAAAAGTACAAAAGAGAACTGCAAGGCCACTTGTATCCCACAGAGACTAACAAACAGAGCTCTCAAAACAGTTCTATAAGGAATGAGTAAAGCTCTTAATTCTGATCACTCGAAGGCTGAACGGAATCAATAAATAAGTACTCCCTTGAGATGAAGACCTCCCAATCCTATTTTGGATGGGAAGGAACTTATTATGTAGTAAGAGCAAAAGATGGTTCTTGTACCCTCAATTTTCAACAAGAACCATATCCTACAAAGAGGGTTGTATATCTGTTATGAGGCTGTTTCTAATCTCAGTTTGGTTTGATTAAGTTTTTTGGTGAGCGTTCACAAGCGGTTTCTTCTTTAAAATCACTACCTTATACCCTCCCTTTATCTAGGGTTTTGGTCAAAGATCTTCATGGAATATCTTCTTCTCTAAGAAGAAGTCTCCTTCATTGTTTTAAAGACTGATCATTTCATTTCTCTCTTCTATCATGTCTTCTTCCAGTCTCTCAAGCATAGAGAGTGATGTGTGGATTGTTCTATTTCCATCCAAGAAGATTCGTTTTGAATCATCTGATAATGATCTATGCTCTGACAAACTGATGTTTCTTTTGATGGAAATCCGTCTGTATCACAGTATGAGAAACTCTCCTTGACCATGAATCTCATTTTGGAACAAGTGAGTGCTCTGAAAAATGAACTGGTTTTATCTTCCAAAAGGTTGGAAGAAAATATTGAAAACCTCGAATCAAGGATTGATCTGATTGAAGATGAGCATTGAGAATATAGGAATTATGAGAAGAATTCTGAGAGTAAGTGAAATGTTCTTAATATCTAGTAAGTCTTCTTATGAGAATTTTATTTCTTGTGTTTTATGAAGAATAACTAGAGTTTGGAATAGCCATTATTGTGATTACACATAACTATATCCAATATTTTAGATTTTTTATTTTATTTAAAAAATCTAAAAATAGTTTGAAAGCTGATTTTTGCAGTATTAATCTTTATGGGTTCATATATTGCAATACGTTATGGGATATGTGTGTTTGCGTCCGTGAACTATTATTGTCCCATACGATGTCAAAAGTTAACTCTTTTACATGTCGATATGCAAGTATTGATACAAGATCGATGAGCTTTTGACAAACAAAAATTGAACCTATTATGTCATTATGCAAATAATTGATGGAAGATAGGATGAATTTTTGTTTCCAAGGATTATGTCTATTTTATGTCATTGTGCAAATAGTGATGGAAAATAGAATGAATTATTGTTTGCCGCAGTATTGATCTTTCCCTGATCCATATTTTATGTGTATACTGTAATGCTCCATAAGTTTTTCTTGTGTTGAGCATAAAACGATTGAGTTAATCATTCTTTTATGGTTAACATAGTCGTAGCTCCGTAAGTTCTCTTATGTCGAGCATGTTCAATTAAATTGATCACTTTTATGTTTAATTTGATTGTGTATTCCGATTAAATTAATCTTGGGTTTTCTTGTGGTTAGTTTAATTGAGAATTTTGGATATAGAAAATCATTTCTTATGGTTTTTGGTGTCCATTCAAATCCTTCTTTTCTTGTAAAAGTAAGGTCGCTCTTGTTGTTCTCTCGGGAATGACATCAAATGGGGGAGAGTTCTTTTGAACTTGCGCTTAATTTCCATATCTTTGTGGGAAGTGTGGTTGTGTAATATTTTAGGGGTTATCTTGTATCTTTATAAACTTCTTGATGAATGCATTTAGCTTCGGATTTATGATTGCATCTAAACAAAGTTGATATGTCCTTTTCTTTGGTCTTGAAGCGTCTCCGTGAAAATTTCATTAGGATCCCGTTTTCGTACCTTTGCCAATTTTATTGACTAAAAGGGGGAGAATTAATATGTAGTTCACACTACAGATACATATGGTTTTTGGATCATTATGTAAGGGGGAGTGGTTTTCGTGTTGAGATGAAAGTATTGACTAAGGCAGAGTGATACATATCACCATAGTATTGTTGTCGAAGTTGTGATATAAGAACTTTAATGATGTGTAATAATACTATGATACTGTATGAAAAAGCGGGGGTCTAACAACCACACCCAATATTTAGATTAGCAATCTGTATGGACACCTCCGAGTTACTTTCTAGAGAATCAACTAGACTCAATCAAATATAAAATATCTCAAGGAGTTATTATCTCAATCTCTCGATTTGATTTACTCAAGCAAATACAATCTGTGAGTCTTAATCAAAGAGAGATAACTTGGATGGTAGCAAAGACCAATATCCAAGTGTCAATCAATTTAAATCAATAACCAATAAGGTCGGATATTTTAATTGATTGAAAAACGCACAACCTGTATTATTTCAATTATATAAAAATATAATGCGGAAAAGAAATAACAAAAACACCAGAATTTTGTTAACGAGGAAACCGCAAATGAAGAAAAACCCCTGGACCTAGTCCATATTAAACATACACTGTATTAAGCCGCTGCAGACACTAGCCTACTCCAAATTAACTTCGGTCTGGACTGTAGTTGAACCCCAAACAATCTCACACTGATCCAAGGTACAGTTATGCTCCTACGCCTCTGATCCCATCAGGATACTGTGCACTTGATTCCCTTAGCTGATCTCACCCACAACCAAGAGTTGCTACGACCCAAAGTCGAAGACTTTAATAAACAAATTTGTCTAACACAGAAAAGTCTATAATATAGATAAATTCGTCTCCCACGAATAAACCTACGAGTTTTATTCCGTATTTTGATAAATCAAGGTGAACAGGAACCAATCAATAAAACCAGACTTATATTTCCGAAGAACAGCTCAGTTTTATCAATCACCTCATAATAATCTTAATCGACGCAGCAAAAAAAGATATTGTGGAATCACAAACGATGAGACGAAGATGTTTGTGATTAATTTTATATCTTGCCTATCGGAGATAGAAATCTCAAGCCAATTATTACAATTGTACTCATATGATAGAAACAGCAAGATCATATCACACAATTACGATAAAAGTAGTATCGGTCTGGCTTCACAATCCGAATGAAGTCTTTAAGTTGTTAACCTAGTTTTAGAAGAATTAAACCAAAGGTTAAAGGAGAATAGACTCTATCTTAGCAAACTAGCATCACACAGAATGTATGGGGATTAGGTTTCCCAGTTGCTTTAGTTCTCCCTTATATAGTATTTCAAATCAGGGTTTGCAATTAATGTTAGCTTTGTAACAAAGCATTCAATATTCACCGTTAGATGAAAACCTGGTTAGATACACTCTAATATTTATCAACTGTTAGATCGAAAACATAGCTTGTTATACACACATGTACTTGACGATTTTGGGTTTGTGTAACCATACCCTTGGTTCAACACTAGTTAACCAAATGGTTAGCCAAATGATAACTTTCATATCAACCATAACTAGTCCAAATGACTCAAATGAACTAGTTAGAGAGTTGTTCACTTGCTATGAGATCTCATATACTACACAAGATACAATTGAAGCAAAAATGATGTGATTCACTCGAATCGATTCATGAACTATAAATCCAGGGTTTGCAATAGCATTCCTTAGTAGACATAACCTACTCAAGTTTTCGGACTGGGTTCGCGGACTCAAGTCAACCGGTTGGAGTTTACAAACTCCAGCAGAAATTCTCGGGTTGAGAACTTCCGTCAGTTCACGGACTGAGTTCGCGGACTGAAACTAAGCTACACTCCAGCAGAAATTCTCGGGTTCGAGAACTACGCCAGTTTGCAGACTGAGTTCGCGGACTGAGTTGACGGCTCACGTTCCGGATTCACTTGATCAACAAAGATCGAAAACTTTGGTTCAAGCAATAAGGACTTATACATATATGTGTTTCCACAACAATGTTTATATCCTCCAATGGCTATATTGTCTATACTCTCATTTTAATCATTGAAACATTCTCAGTGGGCGTTATATAGTTGTTATTCATAAACTATTTTTCGTCAGAGCGATTTCCAAAATAATTGAAACATAACATGACTTTCGTCACTAGGTAAAGATGAACTTGGCTAAAGCGAAAGCTTTGCCAACACACATTTCGAGAAATAGATAAGCAAGATATGCTCAGCTCGAAATGATATATGTGTATATTCTTAGTCTATATAGTAATACAACTTTTGTCTCAAGATAGGATATAGAGTAGATAGAGTTTTGAGTGATAGATAAGTTCAAGTCTCCACATAACTTTTAGTCGATGAAGATCCACTGGTAACTTTTATGGAGTTATTGATGTCAACTACACTTTCTATCCTAGTCTGAGATCTTAGCTATAGTAGACTAGAAATCAAGACTTTATAGTTTTGATCACTAACATTGACAAACATGCTTGAGATAGCAACGCATGCGAGTTCGACTAAGCAATGCTCTAACAATCTCCCCCTTTGTCAATTTTAGTGGCAAAACTATTAATACATATGGAATACAAAAAATATATAAATAAACTTTGTAGATCCTATTCCACATGTCTAATCTTCAACAATACTCGAAATCTTCGTCACTTCCAAGTAGTCCAATGATCCCAAAGGTTGTAAGTTTAGTATCATCGTTGTTGAAAATCCGTAGCTATAACAATGAGAAAACAAGAGTTCTCAATCATTGTTATACAGTGTCATAGTATTATTACACATCGTCAAAGTCCAATTGCATCACAACTTTGACAACAATACTATGGTGATACTTCACTCCCCCTTAGTCAATACTCCATCTCACATGGAAACCACTCCCCCTTACATAATGATCTGAAAACCATATGTATTTGTAGTATGAACTACATGTTAATTCTCCCCCTTTTTGTCAATAAAATTGGCAAAGGTACAAGAACGAGATCCTAATGAAATTTCCGTAAGAGACATCTCATGACCAAATGTAAATGTATATCATCTTGTTTAGATGCAATCACAAAGCAGAAGCTAAATTCATTTATCAAGGAGTTTATAAAGATACAAGATAACCCCTCTAATATTCCACAGCCGCACTCCCCACAAAGATTTGGAAATTAACCACAAGTTCAAAAGAACTCTCCCCCATAAGATGTCATTCCCAAGGGAACAACAAGAGCGACCTTAATTTCAAGAGAAAAGAAAGATTTCTTTAGACTCAACAAATTACATACTAGTATGAATTTGGAATCCAACAAGAAATATTCAATCATATTTTATCCAAAGCGAACCAAGAATAATTTGACTAAATATGCTCAACATAAGTAAACTTATGGAGACTTAATAACTCGATTGAATTATTCACAAGAGAACTCATAATTAATCTAACCGGAATACACAATTGAACTAATCACAAAAGTAATCAATTCAATCGTTTATACATAAGAAAATCTATGGAGCGATGACTAAGTTAATCACAAAAATAACCAACCCAGTCAATCATGCTCAACATGAGAAAAACTTATGGAGTCACAACTAAATAATCACACAAGGTGATTGATTTAGTTCAATATACTCTACGTAGAATACCTTACGGAACACAACTAAGCTAATCACAAAAATAATCAACTTGGTTGTCTAGTGCTCAACATAAGACACAATACGGAGTCTCACAGTAATACAAAAGAAATTGATCAGGGAAGATCAATTACTGCGGAATACACAGGGATTCATTCTATGTTTCCATCACCATTTTCACAATGACACACAATAGACATAATCCTTGAATCACAAAAGATTTTAACTTATCTTACATCAATAATTGACAATATAGGCTTAACTTTTGTGTTTTGCCAAAAATCTATTCATTCTTTTATCAATATTTGCATATCAATTCACGAATGACTTTACTTTTGACAAAATATGGGACAATTAAGTTCACGAACGTAAACACACATATCCCATCAAAACATTGCAATATATAAAACCATAAAGATTAATACTGCAACCATCATCTTCCAAACTAGTTTAGAATTTAAACCAATAAATCTAAAAACAAGAAGATGAAAACTTTGGACATAGCTATGTGTAATCACAATAATGGCTATTCCAAACACTAGTTATTATTCTAAACAAAAGAAAAAAAATAAAAGATTTACTAGGCTATAAGACTTTTGAAGAATTCTTTATCGTTCCCGAACTCCTTGTCGTCAACAGCCATTGGAACATAAGGTTCATTAAGGTAGGAATTTATATCAATAAACCTTCTAGGTTTCTGTTGTCGAACCAGGGCCTTCTGAATCTCGTGAGTCTTATATACAGAAGCCTTTATTTGCTGAATCTCATTTTGCAGCTCCTTTAACACTTTAAGAACATCAGAAAACTTCTGAGAATTTGAAGGAACATCTCTTGGCTTCCTCATATTCCTTCTTTTTTTTTTTTCAAGGTTGGAGGCAATGGAGATTTTTGTTTTTCCTTCATGATTGATGGCTTAACAATCATATTCCCTTCTTTTTCTTCAGAAGACATCATTCTTGGAATTTCCATGAACGTATGGGTTTATGAGAGAAAATCACAATTAACTCAACAAGTAGTCTTGAGATAAAAAGAGGTTTTTTGAGAAGGAAAAGGAATATAGTGGTTTGAAACCTAAAACAGGTTCGTAAATGATCAACTCTTATTCCTACAAAGAGTAGAATTGTCGATAGTACCCTTTATTTTATTTGATAGACAAAACAATCCTAAGAAAAGAAAGAAGAAATAAAACTTTTCTTAATTCCCGATGGGTACAAAATCATTGTCTCTTTTGATCAGGCACATGAGACAAGATTTTAAAAACAACACAATCAAGTTGTGTTCTGGTGAACAACAATTTGTCCACCAATTTCCTCTTGTGAGGAATCTATAGACCCCCCATCTATAAAAACTATTTGACCATAATTTCTTCTCTAATGGTCTTAGTTTATCCTTGGAAACTAACTTCTTAGACGAAGATAAAATCTTACATACCTCAGCGGTCTTCTGAGCAAGATTAAGCTTTCTTGCTAGATGATTTGTTCTTCGTTGAAGTTTGTTGACATGCATTTGTTGGTGTTTGAACTTGTAGCACCTTGAGAGTTCATGACCCTTTAATGTACAATACGAGCACGTCAGACTTGGATAAAAGTCAGGCTTCTGGAATGTGCAAGAAGTTAAGCACATATTGGGACCTAAGACATTATAAGCAGTGTTTCCAAGGATTGGGTCAACTATCTCTTCCAGAATTGTTGAATTTTCTTCTAAAAGACTATCAAGATTGATATGTGTATTTCTATAATTATCAAAATCAATATTTTCACCAAGAAGTATAATACTTGATTTTTCGTCTTCATTAGAATCATAATTGTCAGACATTTCATCAAGAGTTGTAGCAAGACCTTTGTTCCCAGTGTATTTTCTCCGATTTGATCACTCATTTGCAAAATGACCAAAACCTTTACACTTAAAGCACTGAGGCATATCCTCATCATCAGTTTCATCAATATCCATGTTTTTAGGTGGAACACGATTATGAGGTTTGACTGATGCCTTAGGCTTATCTCTAGAGAACCGTTTACTTCTCTTTATCAGAAGATCCCTAAACTGTCTTGTGATCATCGAGACCAATTTTTCAATATCTTCATCTGATGAATCTATCTCAGAGTGATCATCTTCAAAGATATACATTTTTTTTTTTTTGAGATGAAATGTTTTATTAATTTTCAAATTCAGACAAGAAACTAGTAGGAAGCCTAGCAACAAGCTGGGCTCCAACTCCTTTTTGAACTACCACACTTAACCTATGAAAAAGGAAATCACCTACACGCACGTTAGCATCATGACTAGCAATATAGTTGCGGAGCCGCTGAACGAAGTCTGTTGTTCCGTCCCCAAATTCACCTAGAGTAGTGAAAGCCAAAGCACCAAATCCATATCCTTGTGCAGTGCATTTTTCTAAATACTTGGTATTTTTGCGACTGACAGCATCCTTGATAGCCTGCCCCCTTCCAAAGTACGACCATTACTCCTAGCAAAGGGCGACACAATCGTAACATCGAAGCAAACGTCCCGACCATTGTCCCAATTGAGCAAGAACATTTGCCGGTCTCAAAGAAGTACCGTTGTTCGCAAGCATACCCAAGTCCACCTCTTTCCGTGCAGCCACCCCAGCTCGATAAAAGATGTCTGCAATCGTGTTGCATACTAAATCATGTCGAAATTTTAAACCAACTTCATTTGTAGTGCATTGCATGGTCACCAAAAGCATCCATCTCTCTCTTGCAGAAGGGGCACAAAATACCTGGCTTAAACAAGGGAATACCAAGTCTATAACATAATACCTCACTAAACTGCCTCGAACCAATTTGCTGATTTAAACCAGGTATGGGGATAGGCATTAAGAAATCCAGGGAATGCTTCATTTGGTTGCTCTGCCATAGGAATGAATCACGTTCAGACAACTTGAATTGGGAAGTCAAGTTCTTCTTTACTGCATCAAAATAAACAGTTTCCAGAGTTGACATAGAATGGTTGGCAGTGTTATCGACGCATATAGGAGAAACAGGACTACACAGAGAGTTGAAAGAAGTGCAAAGACGCTCAAGATGGGAGCTAAAACCACTGATGCCGGTGTGCCTCAATATGACAGATTGCAGTTCTAGTGTTTCCAAGCACGACGCCAAATAACAGTAATTCATAGTGTCTTGCATCGAGTAAACACCAAAACCACCTAGTCTGAGGGGCAGCGTGGAAAACCGCATTTGCAAGGGGCCGAACCCTGGACCATCTCCTGTTATTATATGTTGTAGGAACTTGTAGAGACGAGAGTCAAACAAATCTTGAGCCGCAAAAGTGCAGTCTGGAAAGGTAGTGCGTAAAGAAAAATATAAGCGAGAAACTCCAGCACAGTTTCTAAACAAAATAAGCTCACACTGTGGATCTTCAAGTTTTTCCACTGCATCAATGAGCTCTATAGTTTTTTGCTCTATAGTTTTTTTTTTACTTTTATCAAGTAATTTAGTGTCCTTCAGTGCTTTGAACGCAACATCCTTAGATTTGGATGAATGTTCATGATCAAAGATCTTAAGCTTTCCTACCAGCATATTTCTGGAGAAAGTATCAAGGTTATTTCCCTCAACGATGGAATGCTTCTTAGAATCGTATCTAGATGGCAGCGATCTGAGAATTTTTATCACAATGTCCTTTTCAGGAATAGTCTTACCTAATGGAAAAGATGCATTAACAATTTCATACACTTTGTGATTAAACTCATCAAATGTTTCTTCATTTTCCATATGAAGGTTTTCCCAATCGAAATTAAGGTTTTGAAGCCTATCTTCCTTTTCACTTGTATTACCTTCAAATACGGTTGCTAAGATATCCCAAGATTCTTGCGACTTAGTGCAATTAGACACATGGTGCTGAAGATTTGGGGTAATGGCATGTATGATCGCATTCAAACCGTCTGAATTTTGCTTTGCAGCAAGAATTTCGGAAGGGGTGTATTCACCAATATTCTTTGGAACGTTTAAGTTTCCAACTGCCATGATGGGAGGATCATAGCCATTAACAACATATACCCATGATTGAAAATCACGTGCTTGAAGAAAAGCTCGCATATAAATTTTCCACCATAAGTAATTAGAGCCATCGAAGATTGGTTGTACATTTATTGAGATAGCACCTCTGTCTATAGAGTCAGATCGCTACAAACACAGACTTGTAAGGTCTTGAATGTGTTTGCCTGCTCTGATACCAATTAAAAAGCGGGGGTCTAACAACCATACCCAATATTTCGATTAGCAATCTGTATGGAAAACTCCGAGTTACTTTCTAGAGAATCAACAAGACTCAATCAAATAAAAAATATCTCAAGGAGTTATTATCTCAATCTCTCGATTTGATTTACTCAAGCAAATATAATATGCGAGTCTTAATCAAAAAAAGATAACTTGGATGGTACCAAAGACCAATATCCAAGTGTCAATCAATTTAAATCAACAACCAATAAGGTCGGATATTCTAATTGATTGAACAACACACAACCTATATTATTTTAATTATATAAAAATATAATACGGAAAAAAATAACACAGACACCAGAATTTTGTTAACGAGGAAACCAAAAATGCATAAAAACCCCGGGACCTAGTCCAGATTAAACATACATTGTATTAAGCCGCTACAGACATTAGCCTACTCCAAATTAACTTCGGTTTGGACTGTAGTTGAACCCCAACCGATCTCACAATGATCCAAGATACAGTTATGCTCCTATGCCTCTGATCCCAGTAGGATACTGCGCACTTGATTCCCTTAGATGATCTCACCCACAACCAAGAGTTGATATGACCCAAAGTCGAAGACTTTAATAAACAAATCTGTCTCACATAGAAAAGTCTATAAGATAGATAAATTCGTCACCCACGAATAAATATATGAGTTTTGTTCCGTCTTTTGATAAATATAGGTGAACAGGAACCAATCAATAAAACCATACTTATATTCCCGAAGAACAACTCAGTTTTATCAATCACATCATAATAGTCTTAATCGACGTAACGAACAAAGATATTGTGGAATCACAAACGATGAGACGAAGATGTTTGTGATTACTTTTATATCTTGCATATCGGAGATAGAACCAATTATTACAATTGTACTCGTATGATAGAAACAACAAGATCAGATCACACAACTATGATAAAAGTAGTATCGGTCTGGCTTCACAATCCCAATGAAGTCTTTAAGTCGTTAACCTGGTTTTAGTAGAAGAAAACCAAAGGTTAAAGGAGAATCGACTCTAGCTTAGAAAATTAGTTTCACACAAAATGTGTGGGGATTAGGTTTCCCAGTTGCTAGAGTTCTCTCTTATATAGTGGTAAAAAAGCATTCAATATTCAACCGTTAGATCGAAAACATAGCTTGTAATACACACATGTAATTGATGATTTTGGGTTTGTGTAACCATACCCAAACTTGTACATTAGTTGGTTCAACACTAGTTAACCAAATGGTTAGCCAAATGATAACTTTCATATCAACCATATTCTTTTTCACCATAACTAGTCCAAATAACTCAAATGAACTAGTTAGAGAGTTATTCAATTTCTATGAGATCTCATGTACTACACAAGACACAATTGAAGCAAAAACGATGTGATTCACTCGAATCGATTCATGAACTATAAATCTACGGTTTGCAATAACATTCCTTAGTTTATTAAGATTTGTTCACAAACATCGTTTTTAGACATAACCTACTCAAGTTCGCGGACTGGGTTCGCGGAATCAAGTCAACCAGTTGGAGTTTACAAACTCCAGCAGAAATTCTCGGGTCGAGAACTTCCGTCAGTTCGCGGACTGAGTTTACGAACAGAAACTGAGATACACTCCAGAAGAAATTCTCGGGTTCGAGAACTACGCCAGTTCATGGACTGAGTTGACGTCTCACGTTCCGATTTCACTTGATCAACAAAGTTCGCAAACTTCGGTTCAAGTAATAAGGACTTATACATATATGTGTTGCCACAACAATATTTATATCCTCCAATGGTCATATTGTCTAAACTCTCATTTCAATCATTGAAACATTCTTAGAGGGCGTTATATAGTTGTTATTCACAAACTATTTTTCGTTAGAGCGATTTCCAAAATGATTGAAACATAACATGACTTTCGTCACTAGGTAAAGATGAACTTGGATAAAGCGAAAGATTTACCAACACATATTTCGAGAAATAGATAAGCGAGATATACTCAACTCGAAATGACATATGTGTATATTCTTAGTCTATATAGTAATACGAATTATGTCTCAAGATAGGATATAGAGTAGATAGACTTTTGAGTGATAGATAATTTCAAGTCTTCACATAACTTTTAGTCGATGAAGATCCACCGATTCCTTGAGTAGTCCTTCGTCTTGTATGATGATTGCCATGGATTTCTTGAGCTCGACTATACTTTCTATCTTAGTCCGAGAACATAGATATATTAGACTAGAAATCAAGACTTTATAGTTTTGATCACTAACATTGAAAAACATGCTTGAGATAGCAACGCATGCGAGTTCGACCGAGCAATGCTCTAACACTGTATAACAATGATCGAGAGCTTTTGTTTTCTCATTGTTTTGGCTACGAAACTTCAACAACTATGATGCTGAACTGAAAATCTATGGAATCATGGGAGTACTTGGAAAAGACTAAGTTTTTGAGTAATGTTGAAGCACCAAGGAGATCAGGCATGCGGACGAGGAGCTACAAAGTTTTATCTATTTTCTAATCCATATGTATTGATAGTTTTGTCGCTAAAATTAACAAAGGGGGGGATTGTTAGAGAATTGCTCGGTCGAACTTGCATGCATTGCTATCTCAAGCATGTTTGTAAATATTAGTGATCAAAACTATATATCTTAATTTCTAGTTTACTTATGACTAAGTCTCGGTCTAGGATAGTTAAGTATAGTTGAGCTCCAGCCTCTATGGAGATTATCTTACGAAGACGAAGAACTACTCAAGGAACCAGTGAAACTTCATCCGACCAAAAATGTATATGGAGACTTGAACTCATCTAGCACTCAAAAGTATATCTATCTCATACTCTTGAGACAACAATCGTATAAGTATGATAGTTTTCATATATACACATTTGTTATTTCCATCCAAGTTTACTCGCATATCTTTTTCTTGAAATATGTGTTGGTAAGATTTCGCTTTAACCACCTATCATCTTTACTCGTGGCGAAAGTCATGATGACATTTCAATCTTGAAAATAGCTTTGATGATGATAGTCAATTCTTTATGTCTAACGACTATTATAACATTATAGAAGAATGTTTCAATGATTGAAATGTAGAGTTTGAAATTACATAACCGCCTATGGATATAAGCATATATAGTGTGTTCACACATTAGTGTATAAATCCATGTACCGGAAACCAAGTGTGTGCATATGTGTGCATGCGGTATTGGTGAAGGAGACGGGTTGGGTACGCGTACCCGTACGCATACTGATGGAACTTTTTTACCCGAAAAATTCTGTTGAGTTTGGAAACTAAAACCAACTCAAAATCCGGTAGCTAAAGTACGGATACCCATACACGTACTCAATATGGTTATTTATCAAATCGGTAGTTCATGGACTTGAAATAATAAATTATAAGGAATGCAATCTTTGCAAACCGTGGCTTTATTGTTCATGAATTAATTCAAATGAATCAAACCGATTTTGTTTCAATTGTGTCTATGTATAAAGACCTAAGAAATTGAACAACTCTTGAACTAGCTAGTTCATATGAGTCATTTGATCTAGTTATGAGAAAGATGAATACGGTTAATATGAAAGTACTCATGTTGCTAACCATTTGTGAACCAACCAAATGTACACATTTAGGTACAGTTACTCAAACCTAAATGAAATACATTTCATGTGTGTGTAACAAGATAAGTTTCGATCTAACGGTTGAAATATATTAGCTTGGATAAATTAGGTTTTTCATCTAGCGGTGATATTGAATGCTTTGTTACCAAGGTAACTTAGATTGCAAACCCTGATTTGAAAACTATATAAAGGAGACATCTAGCAAATGGTAAAACTAATCCCCATACCTCCTGTGTGATACTAGTTGGTTTCCTAGAGTCGATTCTCCTTTAATTGTAGGTTTCTTCTCGAGACCCTGTCGGTTAACGACTTAAAGACTTCATTGGGATTGTGAAGCCAGACGAAACTACTTCTTTTGTAGTTGTGCGATATGACCTTGTCATTTTCTATCGTACGAGTTCAATTGAATAATTGGCTTAAGATTATATCTCCGATAGGGAGAGATAAAAAGAAATCACAAACATCTTCGCCTCATCGTTTGTGATTCCGCAATATCTAGTTTCTCTACCATACGATTTAGATTATTGTTTGGTGATCAATAATTCTAGGCTGTTCTTCGGGAATATAAGTCCGAGTTATTGATTGGTTCCTGTTCACCTTGATTTTATCAAAAGACGGAACAAAAATCGTAGGTTTATCTGTGGGAGATAGATTTATCTATTATCGAAGACTTTTCTATGTGATACAAATTTGTTTATTAAAGTCTTCGACTTTGGCCGTAGAAACTCTTGGTTGTGGGTGAGATCATCTAAGGGAATCAATTGCGTATTATCCTACTGGTATCAGAGACGTAAGGAGAGAAATTGTACCTTGAATCAGTGTGATATTGATTAGGGTTCAACTACAGTCCAGACCGAAGTTAGTTGTAGTAGGCTAGTGTCTGTAGTGGCTTAATACAGTGTGGTGTTCAATCTGGACTAGGTACCGGGATTTTTCTGCATTTGCGGTTTCCTCGTTAACAAATTTTTTGGTGCCTGTGTATTTTTATTCCGCATTATATTTTGTTATATGATTGAAATATCACAGGTTGTGCGTTGTATCGATCAATTGTGAAATCCAACCTTTGGTTGTTGGTTGGAAATTGATTAATCCTTGGATATTGGTGTTTGATACCATCCAAGTTTATATCTCTCTTGTATTTGATAAAGACTCGCAGATTTCTATTTGCTTGAGTAAAGATCAAATCGAGAGATATAGATATTAACTCCTTGATAAAAAAATTATTAAAATTGAGTATGACTGTCTGGTTGATTCTCTTAAAAGTATATTAGAGTTAGTCCATGAAGATTGCTAATCAAAATATTGGGTGAGGTTGTTAGACCCCCGCCTTTTCAACTTATATTGGAAACCATGATTTGAAAACTATATAAAGGGGAACTCTAACAACTGGAAAAACTAATCCCCACACCTCTTGTATGATACTAGTTGGTTATGCTAGAGTTGATTCTCCTTTAACCTTAGGTTTCTTCTCGAGACCATGTAGGTTAACGACTTAAAGACTTCATTGGGATTGTGAAGCCAGACGAAACTACTTCTCTTGTAGTTGAGCAATCTAATCTTGCCATTTTCTATCGTACGAGTTCAATTGAAAAATTGGCTTGAGATTATATCTCCGATAGGGCAAGATAAAAAGAAATCACAAACATTTTCGTATCATTGTTTGTGATTCCACAATATCTTGTTTCGCTACCATACGATTAAGATTATTGTGAGGTGATTGATAATTATAGGCTGTTCTTCGGGAATATAAGTCCGGGTTATCGATTAGTTCCTGTTAACCTTGATTTATATCAAAAGATGGAACAAACTCGTAGGTTTATCTGTCGGAGACATATTTATCTATCATTGTAGACTTTTCTGTGTGATACAAATTTGTTTATTAAAGTCTTCGACTTTGGGTCATTGCAACTCTTGGTTGTGGGTGAGATCAGCTAAGGGAATCAAGTGAGTAGTATCCTACTGGGATCAGAGACGTAAGGAGCTCCAATGTACCTTGAATTAGTGTGATATTGATTAAAGTTCAACTACAGTCCAGACCGAGTTAGTTTGTAGTAGTCTAGTGTTTGTAGCGGCTTAATACAGTGTGGTGTTCAATCTGGACTAGGTACCGGGGTTTTTCTGTATTTGTGGTTTCCTCGTTAACAAAATTTCTGGTGCCTATGTTATTTTTATTCCGCATTATATTTTGTTATATGATTGAAATATCACAGGTTGTGCGTTGTATCGATCAATTGTGAAATCCAACCTTTGGTTGTTGATTGGAAATTGATTAATCCTTGGATATTGGTGTTTGATACCATCCAAGTTTATATCTCTCTTGTATTTGATAAAGACTCGCAAATTTCTATTTGCTTGAGTAAAGATCAAATCGAGAGATATAGATATTAACTCCTTGATAAAAAAAATTATTAAAATTGAGTCTGACTGTCTGGTTGATTCTCTTAAAAGTATATTAAAGTTAGTCCATGTAGATTGCTAATCGAAATATTGGGTGAGGTTGTTAGACCCCCGCCTTTTCAACTTATATTGGAAACCCTGATTTGAAAACTATATAAAGTGGAACTCTAACAACTGGAAAAACTAATCCCCACACCTCCTGTATGATACTAGTTGGTTATGCTAGAGATGATTCTCCTTTAACCTTAGGTTTCTTCTCGAGACCCTGTAGGTTAACGACTTATAGACTTCATTAGGATTGTGAAGCCATACGAAACTACTTCTCTTGTAGTTGAGCAATCTGATCTTGCCATTTTCTATCGTACGAGTTCAATTGAAAAATTGGCTTGAGATTATATCTCCGATAGGGCAAGATAAAAAGAAATCACAAACATCTTCGTCTCATTGTTTGTGATTCCACAATATCTTGTTTCGCTACCATACGATTAAGATTATTGTGAGGTGATTGATAATTATAGGCTGTTCTTCGGGAATATAAGTCCGGGTTATCGATTAGTTCCTGTTAACCTTGATTTATATCAAAAGACGGAACAAACTCGTAGGTTTATCTGTGGGAGACATATTTATCTATCATCGTAGACTTTTCTATGTGATACAAATTTATTTATTAAAGTCTTCGACTTTGGGTCATTGCAACTCTTGGTTGTGGGTAAGATCATCTAAGGGAATCAAGTGCGTAGTATCCTGCTGGGATCAGATACGTAAGGAGCTCCACTGTACCTTGAATTAGTGTGATATTGATTAAAGTTTAACTACAGTCCAGACCGAGTTAGTTTGTAGTAGGCTAGTGTTTGTAGCGGCTTAATACAGTGTGGTGTTCAATATGGACTAGGTCCCGAGGTTTTTCTGCATTTACGGTTTCCTCGTTAACAAAGTTTCTGGTGTCTGTGTTATTTCTATTCTGCATTATATTTTGTTATATAATTAAAATATCACAGGTTGTGTGTTGTACTGATCAATTTTTAAATCCAACCTTCGGTTGTTGATTGGAAATTGGTTGATCCTTGGATATTGGCCTTTGGTACCATCCAAGTTTATATCTCTCTTGTATTTGATAAAGACTCGCAGATTTCTATTTGCTTGAGTAAATATCAAATCGAGAGATAGAGATATTAACTCCTTTATATTCTTTTTATTAAGATTGAGTCTAACTGTCTAGTTGATTCTCTTAAAAGTATATAAGAGTTAGTCCATACAGATTGCTAATTGAAATATTGGGTGAGGTTGTTAGACCCCCGCATTTTCAATTGGTATCAGAGCAGGCAAACACATTTAAGACCTTAAAAGTATGTGTTTGTAGCGATCTGAATCTATGGATAGAGGTACTATCTCTGATAAATGAATCACCAGAAATAAAGAATATATTTCTAATAGGTCTATCAAAGAGAAAGATCCATCAATCTCTGTTATAGACGAACCTAGTGTTTAAACGAAACAGACTAACACTGACATGTGTTTTTCTAATGAATCTGACTTTGTTATTTAAGAGGAAACAGCTAAAGAGAGTAAACTAATTCTAAAACTTGTTAGAATTCAAGCTGACATATTCAAACAGTTAAAAAAAACATGTCAATGTTCTTCTTGGTGTAGTAAAAGACTGCAGCTCTAGTGAAAAGGATTCTTATGAGGAAAATCCGGAAGTTTGATCAACTCGTATCTTACTTGAGGCAAAACTTAAAAAAGGATGCTTTAGATGTTGAACATCTCTTGAGTAAACTCTCTATTCAAGGATGTTCAGAAAAGTCTGCTATACCATATACTTCTATTCAAACTGAAAGAGCTCCAGTTTCAGAAGTAAATTCAGATTCTTTTCCCACTCAAACTAATATGCAGGGGATTCACACATCAGTTGGAAGAAAGAAATCTCCAAACGATAATATTAGGTCTGAAATCTCTAATCACTCCCTTGATCAGAAATTGTGCATTTTTTGTGATCCAAAAGGGCATATAGTGCAAAAAAGGAAATCCAAGTTGAAAAACAAATCGTTGGTTCAACTTCAACACACCTTAGATTTAATTCTTAACGGTGTAACTTACATTCGTATGTCTAAACCAATTGGTTTTACTACACACCCTGTGTTTCCTACCAGGAAGGTGAGTTCAATGAGTTCTTCAAATACACAAAAGAATAATAGACCTTTTGACAAATATCATCCAAGAAGAACTCATATTCTCTCTCATATCAGAAATGGAGATAATGCTAATCCTGATGTGAATCATATATCAAGTGAAGAATGCAGATATGAGAAGATGGATGACAACCTAAAATTGATTATTGATGGATATAAGGAAATCATCAACAAATTGTGTACTCCATCTAGATCACACTCTTCGGGTAAAAACCCTTACTATGTGTCGTATCATGATGATAACAAATTTTATGATAATTTTTCACATCATGACAATCTTCTTCCAAAGTAAAGAAGAAAGAGGTTTAACCAAAAACAATATTCATTTGACGAGCTAAAAGCTCATACTTGTGCTACTTGATCACAAGGTTGAAATCTCTCACATAAAAATCCTGGTTAAATGATATGTTCAGGTATACTTGTTGAAATGGTGTTTTAAAATTCTCAAGTATTTTCTTATCATCTTTAGCGTGAGTATCTTTGAAAAAATGCCTGCACAAGTATTTGTTTTGTTGTTGTCAATATTTTTTTTCGGTTAAACAAGGTGCTACTCATGTACTCTAAAAATGGCTCCTCTTATGAGATACAATTATTTTTAGTCACTATGAGTTCTTCATATTGCAAGAGCTTTATGAAAGGTCGTGTATGTCGACCATTGTCCTTCCCTTGGGTCGAGATTGAACTTGCACAGGTTACCCATGTGACTGGCGCAAATCAATCAAGGAAACCCTAAAATTTCCTTCCATAAGAAACCTTTAAATACCCGACCTATTGAGTTACAAAAGGAACATTCGCATACTCTAGGTTAATTTTGGGTTATCAAGAATGTCATCTTCTTCATCCCGTTATGGTGATTTTCCAAAGGGATTTCTTGAGAAAGGTTTTGGTTTTGAATCAAAAGGGGGGAAGAAAAGAACTCTTGTAGAATATGGTACACCTAATGCCTCATGCTACTATGCCTACTCACACCAAGATGTTGAGAATGAGGATATGATGTCTGCTAAAGTGGTTCATAACTTTCTTAAATACTTTGAGGAAGCAAAACTATAACTTGTTGATACTATGAAGGATCTTGATGTGATTAGAATTGAGTTGAAAAAGGTTACTACTGACCTTGGTCTCATAAAGTCACATGTTAAAGAACTTATCAATGAGGATATCTTCTCCGAAGACGCGGTTGATAATATGAATCACAAGCTTAAAGGTCTCAAAACCCATGAAGCTGTCGAACATGAACTTTAGCTTGTGATCGGTTTCTAGTATATTTGTTATCTTTTTTTTGTCTAGGAAGTCTTCATATGAGAATTTTATTTCTTATGTTTTAGGAAGAATAACTAAAATTTGGAATAACCATTATTGTGATTACACATAGATATGTCCAATATTTTCATCATGCAATGTTTTTAGATTTATTTATTTAAATTTTAAAGTTGATTTAGAAGATGATTTTTGCAGTATTAATCTTTATGGTTTTATATATTGCAATATATTATGGGATATGTGTGTTTGCGTCCGTGAACTTTTATTGTCCCATACGATGTCAAAATTTATCTCTTTTATATGTCGATATGCAAGTATTGATATAAGATTGATGAACTTTTGACAAACAAAAGTTAAGCCTATTATGTCATTTATTGATGGAAGATAGGTTAAAATCTTTTGTTTATGAGGATTATGTCTATTGTATGTCATTGTGCAAATAGTGATGGAAAATAGAATTAATCCTTGTTTATTCCGCAATATTGATCCTCCCTGATCCATATTTTATGTATATACTGTGCGGCTCCATAAGTCTTCTTGTGTGAGAATTCCCAACTAGAGTAATCATAGATTCGTTTGTGATTATTTTGGTTGTGTATTCCGATTAAATTAATCATGGGTTTTCTTGTGATTAGTTTAATTGAGAATTTTGGATACAAAATCATTTGTGTGGTTTTTGATGTCCAAAGAAATCCTTCTTTTCTTGTAAAAGTAAGGTCACTACGTATTGATCTTTGTACCTTGGTAGCTATTACTATAAAGGCGGAATTCAGAATAATAATAGACGAGAGACTTAGAAAACAGAACACAAGTAGTAATACGAAGAAAAATATCTTATGTAGATTATGAACAAGAAAACGATTATAATTCTCTCTTTGTTACGCTCACAATCTTCTAAACAGTGGATTAACCTTAAATTGTTTGCTAAGATTGCAAAAGTATTTTTCCAAGCTTTCTCTAGGTTTTCTGTCTAGTATCCTCTGTGTCTTTAGCTATTAGCCAAATCTCTCTATTTATAGCCTTCATCGTACTCAACCAACCAAGGACTTCTATTAGGAATCTATTTCCTAAACTAAGAGTACTGCCTAAAACAAAACTCTTCCCTAACTAGGAATTTTGTATAAACAAGGATTCCTTCCTAGAATAGGATTCTTCCCTCAACTTAGCTTGAGGTTAACTAAGTTCCCTAAAGGAGTACGGATACACCTGTATCACTTTGTGGAGAGTGCGGTTGTGGAATCTTTTTAGGGGTTATCTTGTATCTTTATAACTCCTTGATGAATGCATTTAGCTTCGGCTTTATGATTGCATCCAAACAAAGTTGATGATATGAATTTTTCTTTGGTCTGGAAGCGTCTTCGTGAAAATTTCATTAAGATCCTATTTTCGCACCTTTGCCAATTTTATTGACAAAAAGGGGGAGAGTTAATATGTAGTTCACGCTACAAATACATATGGTTTTCGGATCATTATGTAAGGGGGAGTGGTTTTCATGTTGAGACGAAAGTATTGACTAAGGGGGAGTGATACATATCCCCATAGTATTGTTGTCAAAGTTGTGATGCAATTGAACTTTGATGATGTGTAATAATACTATAACATTGTATAACAATGATCGAGAGCTTTTGTTTTCTCATTGTTATAGCTACAGATCTTCAACAACTATGATGCTGAATTGAACATTTATGGAATCATGGGAATACTTGGAAAAGACGAAGTTTTTGAGTAATGTTGAAGCACTAAGGAGATCAAGCATGTGGATGAGAAGCTACAAAGTTTTATCTATTTTGTAACCATATGTATTGATAGTTTTGTCACTAAAATTGACAAAGGGGAAGATTGTTAGAACATTGCTCGGTCAAACTCGCATGTGTTTCTATCTCAAGCATGTTTGTCAATGTTAGTGATCAAAACTATATGTCTTGATTTCTAGTCTACTTATAGCTAAGTCTCGGACTAGGATAGTTAAGTGTAGTTGAGCTCCAGACTTCATGGCGATTATCTTACAAAGACGAAGAACTACTCAAGGAACCAGTGGAACTTCATCCGACCAAATGGTATGTGGAGACTTGAACTTATCTATCACTCAAAAGTCTATCTACTCTATCTCCTACTCTTGAGACAAAAGTCGTATAAGTATGATAGTTTTCATACATACACACAGGGGCGGAGCCAAGGGTTGACTAACCCTGTCTCCAGCCCCCCCTAAAATTCCAAAACCATGAAAACACCCTTGATTTGTTCCCATAATTTATACTTAGCCCACCAATATTAAGTATTTAGTCCACTAAATTTATTATAAATTTTTTCTAGCCCCACTTTATACTAATACTTGGTTCCGCCAATTGATGTTTTATCAATGATAGTTGTAGTAAATAGGTTCGTGAACTTGTGAAAGCAAAGAGTTCTAGACTTAATAAAACTAAAATAAGATAGAAATATATATACAAAAATTGTCACAGGATGAAGAGATGTACTGGGACTCAGGATTCGGCCAAACTCACAACAAAAGGTTCAAAAATTAATTCTTATAACAATTATCGCTCAACAAATAAAAACATGGACTCTTATTTTGCCAAAGTAGATCCTTAAAACATTAATTGTATCCCCTAAGCATAGATTATCTTAATACAAAGCATAACCTATCTAATTGAATCACAACTAATTTTATCGAATCATAAATCAATTTAAAATAATGCAAAAGTCATAAAAGGAATTAAATAATTTTACCCATGTTGAATTTCGTCTTCCTTCGTCGACCCAGTGTTGGGGTTTAGCTATTCATGTTGGAAAACCTCTCAAAATATTTCATTGATGCTCAAAAGTGTTTTACAATGAAGAGAAAGACAAGAAAATGATATAAAACTGAACTCTGCGACCCACAGAAGGCGTCTGAAACAACGACACAGCTGAAGTGTTGTTGTCGTGGTACAACTACGACCCACACCTACGACCCAGGATTGTGAGTCTTTTTCACTGTGGATAAACGACTGTTCCTGCTGGTCTATTCTTTATGTTCTTGGTGTTCTTCATCATCATCAGCAGCAGAAACAGAGTTTCATCAACTCTTGATTTCTGCTTCTCTGGACCTTCTCTCGACCCCAAACTCTCTCTATGCATTCTAATAGACCCTAGAAACCTATTTATACTCCTAAGACTCATTTAATCACGCCATATCTCCATAAATTCTTCATTGAACTCGGTTATTAAAGAAAATATCATGGGAATATTTTCTTCCCTGAATTAACTTCCCACGCGTCTACAGATGCTAAAACTTCTTTATTTAGTTCTTACACGCTCCTGGATGTTAGTTTGAGTCATCATGCACGCCCATAACACGTCCAAATCTCATGCAACTCGTGTAAGCTTGTGTTTTTCCTCCAACTCACTGTTTGGATTAAACCGAGTTATCCAGCCAAATTTGACCCAAAAAAACACCCATACCAACATTATATAGTTATATCACATCTACCCATGAAGTTTCAGCGATTGAATCGCCCTCTAACCCAATCAAATTTGTACGAAACAATCTGCCAGTTTAGAGAATTATTTTCCCGCCAAAACGAAATTCCAAAATGTTGAAGGTGGTGTCCCACTAACCAAACCGGGGGTGCGAATAGCAGATGCCTCCCTGGGGTGCCCTTATCCAAAATGAGGGTGCCTTTATCACTTTTCTCTGAGGGTCCAAAAAGCACCTTTCGAGCAACTTTTTCCGCACAAATGTATTTCTCCAAAAACACCTAAACAAACATAAAAACACCAAAATTAGTACAAAAATCGAGACTAACAATAGAGACACTGAGAACAAATCAGACACAAAAATGTGTCTATCACCAATGCATACACATTTGCTATTTCGAGCCGAGTTTACCCGCCTATCTTTTTTTAGAAATATGTGTTGGTAAGCTTTCGCTTTAACCACTTTTCATCTTTACCCGTGATGAAAGTCATGATGACGTTTCAATCTTGAAAATAGCTTTGTTGACGATAGTTGTGAATAACGACTATTATAACATTATAGAAGAATGTTTCAATGATTGAAATGTGGAGTTTAGATTATGTAACCATCTATGGATATAAGCATATATAGTGTGTTCGCGCATTAGTGTATAAATCCATGTACCGGAACCCAAATGAGTGCATATGTGTGCATGCGGTATTGGTGAAGGAGACAGGTTGGGTACGCGTACTGACGGAACTTTTCCTCCCAAAAAATTCTACTGAGTTTGGAGTTTACGAACTCATAAACCAGTCACCTTAGGTACGTGTACCCATACGCATACTGGCGAAACTTTTCTTCCCGAAAAGTTTTGCTGAGTTTGGAAATCAAAACCAACTCAAATCTGGTAGCTAAGGTACGCATACCAGTAAGCGTACCCAAGCTGGTTATTTCTCAAATCGGTAGTTCATGAACTCAAAATAATAAATTATAAGGAATACAATCTTTGCAAACCGTGGCTATATTGATCATGAATTGATGCAAGTGGATCAAACCGATTTTGTTTCAATTATGTCTATTTATAAAGACCTAAGCAATTGAACAACTCTTCAACTAGTTCTTTTGAAGTCATTTGAACTAGTTATGAGAAAGATGAATACGATTGATATGAAAGTGCTCATATGGCTAGCCATTGGTTAACTATTTGTGAACCAACTAAGTGTACACGTTTAGGTACATCTACTCAAACCTAAAGGAAATACATTTCATTTGTGCGTGACAAGCTAAGTTTCGATTTAACGATTGAAAGATATTGAAAAAGCAGGGGTCTAACAACCACACCCATTAATTCATTTGGAAATCTGTATGGAACAAACTTCAATATAATCTCAAGAATAAAAACTCAATTGAGAAATAATATTAAAGATATTTATCTCCTTCTCAACACAATCAATAATTAAATAGAAGCAAGTCCGTAAACTTGATTTTAGTGTGAGGTTACTTGAAACAAGCTTTTGTGATAATCACAACCTATTCAATATCCACCGTGTATAAGCCTCTTTAAGCAATAATCACTAAAGGAATATTTCAACACAGTGTCCACTTGAAACAGGGTTAGTCCGAAATGGTCTAACAATGTGAAAATAACAAAATCAATTGTTCAAGATCAATCAAGTCTTATCCAACAAACAAGGTCGGATTTAACAACTATGATTGATTAACGTACAACCTGTATTATTTCAATTATAAATATAAACAATATAATGCGAAAAATGAAATAACACAGACACCAGAATTTTGTTAACAAGGAAACCGCAAATGAAGAAAAACCCCAGGACCTAGTCCAGAATAAACACACACTGATTATAAGATGTTACACCAATTTCCTACTACCTATTCAAACTAGATGTAATAACTTCTTTAACACAAATAGAACTCATAGCAGAACACCGATTCTCTTTAGTAATTATTCTCCTTAATCTTCTAGCAGAACCCTAGGCTCTCGTTAGAAGATACAACAACACAATTGATATGATTTGATATTTTGTTTGCACAAAACACCATTTTGATTTCCCTTTAGATATAAATCAAGGTTTTGGAAATCTTGTAGATTAGGGTTTTATCTTACAATCAGTATGCGTACTCACAAGAAGTCCATGAACCTGATTTTCGTAAGTGAACTTGGGTGATTCCAATGATCAATTTCCAAGTTAAGAAAACCCTAATAATTTTACAACAAGAACAACTAGATAAATATAAAGATATCTTGTTTAAAACTTCTCAAGGATTTTTACGAGATGCATCAATAGAAGTTTTTCTTTCTAGTCTCTGATTTCGACTAACAAGTGTTGGTATACGATCGGAAACTGAAATCTATCAAAACCTAGGGTTTATGATCAACAACTCTTGAATGGTTTTATATCAGAAGAGAAAAGCTTAGAATAAAAAAAGAGGTGAAAAACCTAGATTACAAGTTGTGTTGTTCGATCACGAAGATTAGATTCAACTTGGCTTTGTGATCCCCAATACAAAGACTTTTATCTCACTCTTGTTCGCGAAGAACAGAAGACGTAGAAAACAACCTGCAGAGCTTACGCCAATTTTCCAAAGGGGATGAAAAAACTTGTAAACTCACGAACTCAATATTTATAATGAACAATAGCTTGGAAGCTAAGCAAAACTATTTTCCTTTTACAAGACTCTCCTAAATAAGGGAGTCTTTCCCAAGTTAAAACTCTTGCCAAAATAATTAAATAAATAACTTATTTAGCAAAAATAATATTTATGTGAATAAACCACATTTTAACTTAGGCGGGAATCACAAACACTTTAATATGGTAAGCAAAAGTGTTTGGAATAATAGCTAACTTGCTTAGATGAGGAAACATCACTGAAAAAGATGGGGGTCTAACAACCTCACCCAATATTTCGATTAGCAATCTGTATGGAAAACTCCGAGTTGTTTTCTAGAGAATTAACTAGACTCAATCAATAGAAAATACTCAAGGAGTTATTATCTCAATCTCTCGATCTGATTTACTCAAGAAAATATGATTCGTGAGTCTAATCAAAGAGAGATAACTTGGATGGTACCAAAGACCAATATCCAAGTGTCAATCGATTTAAATCAACAACCAATAGGTCGGATATTATAATCGATTGAACAACGCACAACCTGTATTATTTTAATTATATAAAAATATAATGTGGAAAAGAAATAACACAAACACCAGAATTTTGTTAACGAGGAAACCGCAAATGCATAAAAACCCCGTGACCTAGTCCAGATTAAACATACACCGTATTAAGCCGCTGCAGACACTAGCCTACTCCAAATTAACTTCGGTATGGACTGTAGTTGAACCCCAATCAATCTCACACTGATCCAAGGTACAGTTATGCTCCTACACCTATGATCTCAGCAGGATACTGCGCACTTGAATCCCTTAGCTGATCTCACCCACAACCAAGAGTTGCTATGACCCAAAGTCGAAGACTTTAGCAAACAAATCTGTCTCACACAGAAAAGTCTACAAGATAGATAAATTTGTCTCCCATGAATAAACCTCTGGGTTTTGTTCCATCTTTTGATAAATCAAGGTGAACAGGAACCAATCAATAAAAACCAGACTTATATTCCCGAAGAACAACTCAGTTTTATCAATCACCTCACAATAGTCTTAATCGACCCAGCGAAAAAATATATTGTGGAATCAAAAACGATGAGACGAAGTTGTTTGTTATTACTTTTATATCTTGCCTACCGGAGATAGAAATCTCAAGCCAATTATTACCATTGTACTCATACAATAGAAATAGCAAGATCAGATCACACAACTACAAGAAAAGTAGTATCGGTCTGGCTTCACATTCCTAATGAAGTCTTTAAGTCGTTAACCTGGTTTTAGAAGAAGCAAACCAAAGGTTAAAGGAGAATCGACTTTATCTTAGCAAACTAGTATCATACAGAATGTGTGGGGATTAGGTTTTCCAGTTACTAGAGTTCTCCCTTATATAGTCTTTCAAATCAGGGTTTGCAATCAATGTTAGCTTAGTAACAAAGCATTCAATATTCACCGTTAGATGAAAACCTGATTAGATACAAGCTAATATCTCTCAACCGTTAGTTCGAAAACTTAGCTTGCCATACACACATGTATTTGATGATTTCGGGTTTGTGTAACCGTACCCAAACGTGTACAATAGTTGGTTCAAGATTAGTCAACCAAATGGTTAGCCAAATGATAACTTTCATATCAACCATATTCTTCTTCACCATAACTAGTCCAAATGACTCAAATGAACTAGTTAGAGAGTTGTTCAATTGCTATGAGATCTTATGTACTACACAAGACCCAATTGAAGCAAAAACGATGTGATTCACTCGAATCGATTCATGAACTATAAATCCACGGTTTGCAATAGCATTATTTAGATAATTTAAATAAGTTCACGAACATCATTTTTAGACATAACCACTCAAGTTCGCGGACTGGGTTCGCGGACTTAAGTAACCGGTTGGAGTTCACAAACTTTAGTAGAAAATCTCGAGTTCGAGAACTTTCGTCAGTTCGTGGACTGGGTTTGCGGACTAAACCAAGCTTCAACTCCAGCATAAATTCTCGGGTTCGAGAACTACGCTCGTTTGTGGATTGAGTTCGCGTACTGGGTTGAATGCTCAAGTTCCGGTTTTCCACTTGATCAATAAAGTTCGCAAACTTCGGTTCAAGTGCATAAGGACTTATACATATATGTGTTACCACAATAATGTTTATATCCCCCAGTGGTTATATTGTCTAAACTATCATTTCAATCATTGAAACATTCTCAGAGGATGTCATATAGTTGTTATTCACGAACTAGTTTTCGTCAGAGCAATTTCCAAAGTGATTGAAACATAACATGACTTTAGTCACTAGGAAAAGATGAACTTGGCTAAAGTAAAAGCTTTACCAACACACATTTACCTTTAGTCGATGAAGATCCACTGGTTCCTTAAGTAGTCCTTTGTCTTGTATGATAATTGCCATGGAGTTCTTGAGCTCAACTACACTTTTTATCTTAGTCCAAGACCTTAGATATAGTAGACTAGAAATCAAGACTTTATAGTTTTGATCACTAACATTGAAAAACATGCTTGATATATAAACGCATGCGAGTTCGACCGAGCAGTGCTCTAACAATCACCAACATGACCAAAAATGCCTTTTAGTCACGTACTGGGCCCAAGTTCGCGGACTCAAAGGCCCATGGAATATTTCCTACTAATGAATTTAAATCACTCATAACTTGATCGTTACAACTCGGAATTGAGTGATTCTTGGCTCATTGGATCCGCAAGCTCATTCACTATAATATGAGATCATTTCCAAGGACAAAGGTTATTGTCACAAAGGTCATGGCTCAAATAACCTCAAGTATATATACATAAATGTATATTTACCGTCATTGGAATTGTTCCATAGAGTGAGCATATATGTTGATAGATTAGAAAGGTAGAATTGAACAAGTATCCAAATGAAATCAATCACATACCTTTGTTGATGAAGTACTTGTTGATGTTTTCTTGTAGTCTTCAACCTCCAATCTTCAACCTTTAAGGATAGCTTCGATTCACCTTCTTAGACCTAATCTAGTCCGAAACTATCTTTAGTATGCTAAATCAAGAATGCATTTTGGCAACTAAAATTGATAACTAACTTGACATACCAACACTAGTGGGTTCAACCGAGCAGTGCTCTAACATATATTAGCTTGGTTGAATCAGGTTTTTCATCTAACAGTGAATATTGAATGCTTTGTTACCAAGGTAACTTAGATTGCAAACCCTGATTTGAAAAATATATAAAGGGGAACTCTAGCAACTATAAAAACTAATACCTACCCCTCTTGTATGATAATAGTTGGTTTTTCTAGAGTCGATTCTCCTTTAACCTTAGGTTTCTTCTCGAGACCCAGTATGTTAACGACTTGAAGACTTCATTGGGATTGTGAAGCCAGATGAAACTACTTCTCTTGTAGTTGAGCGATCTGATCTTGACATTTTATATCATAGGAGTTCAATTGAATAATTGGCTTGAGATTATATATCCGATATGGCAAGATAAAAAGAAATCATAAACATCTTCGTCTCATCGTTTGTGATTCCATAATATCTTGTTTCGCTACCATAAGATTAAGATTATTGTAAGGTGATTGATAATTATAGGTTGTTCTTCAGGAATATAAGTCCGGGTTATCGATTAGTTCCTGTTCACCTTGATTTATATCAAAAGATGAAACAAACTCGTAGGTTTATCTGTGGGAGACAGATTTATCTATTATCGTAGACTTTTCTGTGTGATACAGATTTGTTTATTAAAGTCTTCGACGGGTCGTAGCAACTCTTGGTTATAGGTGATACCAGCTAAGTGAATCAAGTGTGTTGTATCTTGTTGGGATCCGATACGTAAGGAGCGCAACTGTATCTTGAATCAGTGTGATATTGATTAGGGTTCAACTACAGTTCAGACCGAAGTTAGTTTGTAGTAGGCTAGTGTCTGTAGCAACTTAATACAGTGTGGTTTTCAATCTAGACTATGTCCTGGGGCTTTTATGCATTTGCGGTTTCCTCATTAACAAAATTTCTGGTGTCTGTGTTATTTATATTCTGCATTATATTTTGTTATATAATTGAAATATCACAGGTTGTGCATTGTATCGATCAATTATGAAATCCAACCTTTGGTTGTTGATTGGAAATTGATTGATCCTGGGATATTGGTCCTTGGTACCATCCAAGTTTATATCTCTTGTATTTGATAAAGACTCGCAAATTTCTATTTGCTCGAGTATAAATCAAATCGAGAGATATAGATATTAACTCCTTGATATACTTTTTATTAAGATTGAGTCTGACTGTCTAGTTGATTCTCTTAAAAGTATATTATAGTTAGTCTATACAGATTGCTAATCTAAATATTGGGTGAGGTTGTTAGACCCCCTCTTTTTCAACCTTGATTTATCAAAAGACGGAACAAAAACTCCTGGGTATTTCTATGGAAAACAGATTTATTTAATCCTATATACTTTTCTATGTGAGACAGATTTGTCTATCAAGTCTTCGACTTTGGGTCGTAGAAACTCTTAGTTGTGGGTGAGATCAGCTAAGGGAATCAAGTACGTAGTATTCTGCTGGGATCAGAGACATAAGGACCACAACTGTATCTTGAATCAGTGTGAGATTGATTAAGGTTCAACTACAATCCAGTCCGAAGTTAATTAGTAATAGGCTAGTGTCTGTAGCGTCTTAATACAGTGTGGTGTTCAATTTGGACTAGGTCGCGGGGTTTTTCCGTATTTGCGGTTTCCTCGTTAACAAAATTTTGGTGTATGTGTTATTTGTTTTCCGCATTATATTTTGTTATATAATTGAAATATCACAGGTTGTGCATTAAGATTAATCAATTAGAATATCCAACCTTTGGTTGTGGATTTACATTGATTGGCACTTGAACATTGGCTTTTGGTACCGTTCAAGTTGTTTCACATAATAATCAGGCTCACGAATTTCTATCTGTTTGGTTTGATGATTACATTGTGAAACAGAGATATTAAAACTCTTTGATATACTTTACTATAGATTGAGTCTGACTATCTAGTTGATTCTCTAGAAAGTGTATTGGAGTAAGCCCTCTCAGATTGCCAAAAAAATTATTGGGTGTGGTGATTAGACCCCTGTATTTTCAAGCTCCATGGTATATCTCTGAAATGATTGAAAAAATCACACATCGAACGCGTAAAATCTCGTGTTGTGTTATTCAACATAATTATAGAGAAGGAAAACAAGCGACAGATGGACTAGCAAACTTTACAGTCGGCGACAGTCAAGCGGGAAACCTATCAACATCAATTTGGGAACAGATGAATCCGACTTTTCTTAACCAAATTATTTTGAGCGACTCTATGGGAATCATATCCACACATGTAATAACAGTTTAGTTGGTTTTTTCTTAGTTGCATGCTTAAAAAAAATGGGCACCTAACTCAGCTGGTCATCCCCATTTCCCAAAGTTTCATATGCTCCATGAGGTCTCAGGTTCGAGACCCCAATGGCGTAATATTGCAGGAATTCACATGGAAGGTATAGTTAGCTTGCCCCCCTTGTGACACAATCTCATCCCCCTATCTGCTTCGGCTCACTTAGCTAGGTTACCCATGAGGCTCGCTGGTAGGCTAGCCAAGCAACCTGTTCAATTAATGTAGTAGTACGTTGTTGGATCTTAGCTTATTAGGCTTCTAACTAGTTAATGTAATACTCTTTATCTATATAATAATAATAATTATTATTATTATCATTGTTACAAAAAAATGTGGTCTTTGTCTTTGTGATCAAAGAATCAATCAATGGACAGGATTGAGACGGGAGGGTCATCCGGCAGTCCAGGTAATCCGGATCGAGTTTGACTTCAACGGCTGGGAATGTTTGGTTATTGTTGTCGACAAAAATAAGGGGACGACGCTTGAGCGATGAAAAAAAATTTATACTATTTTTTCCTCTCCTGTCGTGTAGTAGTAGAGTTGCAGAGAAAGCAACTCTTCTTTAGTTCTTTAAATCTTCTCATACACCATCACTAGAATCTATCTATAACTTCACATACTCCTCCTTATCGAGCAGCAACAACGGTTTACTGACCACGACATCATCTTCTCATGCTTTTGCAAGTGCTTACAATACATGCATCTTCTTTTACGGATTCAGTCGTACTTGAAGGGTTTTTAGGTAAGAAGAGATTTTGGTATAAGTAATTGATTTTGTCATGATTTCAGAATTTAAAACTTAGGGTTTCACGTAGTCCAACAAAAGTTTAAATTCTATTCAGTCGCCATTACTAAGAGTACCTCAATCATCTCCCGTCTCCACCAACAAAACAGGTGATTGATTCCGTATACATTGTTGCTCTGATATTTTTTTTATTAACCTAAAAAATTGAATTTCTTAGAGAAAAGCATGTTAACTCTTTTTAGTGTATGGTACAATATATATTCCTTTAGAATGCAACATTTAGCTCTTATCATATCATATTGTATATATGATGGAATATTGCTATACCACATCGACTTCAATGATAAAAAAAAATTCCAGTTTAATTAAGCTTGTTCGATGGGTTTTTTTATTTTTTTTCTTTATCATAGCTCTGAAAATTTTATTAATCATAGCGAGATCCTTGAAGCTACTGCAACTGAAATTTTGTTGACAATGTCCTATTTTGGAAAATGCAGTGGAAAAAGATGATGCAAACTTTTCAGTGCCTAGCCTCATTCATGTCTCATACTTCCTTTTAAATTATGGAACAAGTGGTATAAGCATTCAAAATAACAGGCATCCACCAGTAGTTTTCAGCAATTCTTTTTTGAATATGACATAAATGTTGATGGGAATGGGAAGGGACTGGAATTGAAAAGCCCAAATTAAGGTATTAAAGTTGGATTTGTTTCCTACGATTCAAGCTATGCGATTGTGTTGTTGATTCAATATAATATTAGAATTTATTTTTTTGCTTTATTGTTTTTTTTGCTCTTTTGCTAAATATGATTTGTGGAGTGAATGGTGTGTATTCAATGTGAGTTGTAGGTATTCAAAACCAGTGGGATCAAAAGCGAGGTACTGTGTTTAGCCAGTTATGTGAAGAAAGAGAAGAAGTAGAAACAATGAAGATAAAAACAACATCATGAAATGCGAAGCATCCTTCTAGAAAGTCCTCTTAAGTCAGCTCACATCACATTATTTTCTTACGTACTGATGTAGTGATAGTTTAAATTCATTTCAACTTCCTGAAAAATTGTTGTTTTTCTATTTCTTAATTATTCACTGAGCTCTACGTACTCATCCACCGGGATCATTATGGGACTAGAGATCAAGTGAGCAAGGAGCCACAAGTGATCAGTTACAACAGGTGGTTTTGGGGACAATTGACCATATGATATGTAACATCTTGGTCGTTATCTGTATCTTAAATGTTACTCAAATCAAATTGACTTCCTAGGTAAAAATTTAATTTAATTGGTCCACTGGGCACTAGCTGTTGTCTTCATTTCCTAAACTCTAAACTAACTTTGTATTGTGTTTTTGAAGGATGTTGTCTTTGCTATAACGAAGTTGTTGGTTTCTTATTTTGACAGATTTTCATAACTACGGTTTCCTATACGTGATTAGAAAGATTGGACGTAGTTATGCTGATAAGACTCATTCTTTGCCTGTAACAGTTGGAAATGGCAGTTCCATGATGCAAAGGGCTTCAATTGAGGTATTCGGTTCACAATTTCATATGTACAAATAGAAGTTTTCATCTACGATTCTTATATGTTTTATATCAGACTATGTTTTCATTATTAACATTGGCATCCATTTTCTCACCATTCCTCATACTGTGACTGGGGTATTTGTGTCTTTATTTATTGTCGACAACCAGTCAATGCATGAAACTCCCTGCAATGTTATCTACATATTAGCATGTTTAAGACTAGATTTATTCTTATAAAATTTTATTTGTATACCATAATCTAAGATATCAGAAGGATTTAGCAAGTTGTATAATTTTGTTGAGCAGACATTTTTGTTTTACCTTCGATGATTTTGAACAGTTTTCTTTAATTGCCCGCGTTTTAGACTATGCTTCCCTTTTTAGCCTTAGTTATGTGGATGTTAACAAGGTCTGTTTTTTTATATCCGATGAAGCATTTATAAATTGAAGCTTACTATCCAAATAAAAATGATTCGTATTCCTGGCTTAGAAAATTTTGACACCTTCTGCAGAAAAATTTATATAAGAAAGATTTCTGGATTTTGTTTATAAGTGCATCATGTTGATCTCTACTAGATAATTTCTTATTTATTTTTATATAATTCAGTTTGAGTTACTTAATTTTTGCTTTTTTGTAAATCACTCAGTTTCTTTTCTTGGAGGCAATGAAAATAAGTTCATTTCTTACCATACTATTAATTCTGTATAATATGATTTACATGTCACCTCTATGTTTTATTAAATGATACCTTGAAGGAAGCAAAAAATAGAGTTCCTTTTGTAGTCTCTCTTTGGCTATGTTGTCATGGGAGTAAGGCGCCACATGGTGTCGATGCTAAATCTCTCTTTGTACCTTCTGTGCAGGATTACCAATTATGTTAGTCATGTCACTGATCATGATGATGGCGAGGTGAATAAAAATTAAGGGAAAAAAAAAAACCTCCATGAATATGATCTTATTTGATACCTTCGAGAATGGCTGGGAAGTTCTATTTTTCAGACCGAGTGTTAAAGGTAAGTGGAAGGTAAGTTCTATTTTTGTTTGCAGGAATATGGTTCTTGCAGAATGGAAATCAATTATTAAGGATTTGATATTTAGTTTTACCTCAGTATATTGTCTCTCTAAAACAGGAAATTCTCATAGATTTTTTTGTATGTAATTGATGTTGATCGATTAAAGAGGTTTTGTTTTTGGTGGATTGGTTTTGGTTTGGCTGATGGCTATTAGTAACAAATTTTCCTTTGGCAAGCATCTTTGGATTCTTCGTGTAAGATTAACCTTTTTATCGGATTACCTCAATACGAGTATTTTGGTGGCTTTTCTCTTAGTACCTAGAATTACTGATTTTTTTTAGTTTTATCATTGTGGTAAGATTGTCGGTACTAAAGCTACTTAATTGAGGGAGTCAAGACCCTTAAGTTTTGGTGGTTTCTCTATGTAACTATGAACATCTTGGTTGATTCCTTTTGGAGTAGGTATATGGGATTTGAATTTACCGTCAAAGATATTTATTAGTGAATATAACCTCGATCTCTTACATTTTCATGTTATATGCCCTTGTGTCTCATAATTTTTCATGGGGAATCCGATATAGCTATGGCATACTGAGTATTGAGCATGAAGATTCGGGATTTTCTTAAATTTATTATTAGTACAATCTTGAAGATTGTGGTAGTAGTTATTATTATGTAAGAAGAGCCTTGCCATTTATGATCTCGAGTAGGTAATAATTGAGGCTCATATCCTTGCACGTTTTTTACCACTTGATTTGTTTCCCCTTAACTAGACTATGCAAGGAACTATATGACTCTCATCTGAGATTTTCTATGCGAGAATCCCAACAGTAGATCTCCAGCATCATATGGTGCAAGATCAAATGTTTTTTAAGCATCAATGTGATCCAGAAGCATGCGAGTTCGAGTTACGGGAAGGGTCTCCAACTTTCAGCGCAATTTTTTCTACGTTGAAGAGCTCGAATGTATAAAATCTCTTTAAGATACCTCCAATAGTTAGAAATATCGATCCAAAGTCTGTTACCCCTGGATGCAGCAATGTCCATAGTAGCGGTCACAACTTCAATTGAGCCACTAGAAAGTGCTTCAATTGAGCCCTGAACTTCAATTGAGCCACCAGAAAGTGCTCCATCTAGAATTATCAAACCTAAGCGAGATGGTTGATATTAATACCATTTTTAGTTTTATTTGTGTAACTAATATAATTTGTCTACTCTTCTGAGTTTTCTTTCTGTTTTCATGTTACAAAAGCAGCTGCACTCCAAGCAAGTTAGAGAGAAATGCGGATACGAACCCTCAACATCGCACTGATCTTATGGAAACTTGAAGGTAAGTGCATAAATCCATCCCTATCATGAGCGCGAGTATAATAAACTGGATCTACGGGGTGGGGTCTATTGTAGTATGATGTGTAGTATTTTTTCATATGAATTTCTCAGGCTTCACATCCATGTTTCGCAAAGGCTTCCGCTTCCATAGTATATCAGTGAGATAGTCAATCAAGTGCTACCCTGCAAATCATTAATAATGAAGCCCTCAAAATCACTTTCCAAATGATCTGCAAGACCTAAGATGAACAACTTTCCTCCTATCACATCAACAAAAAGTGTTTTTTCACAGTCGAGGAGGTACAAAATATCGTAAAAAAAATTCGTACAAAATACTAGGAGGCTTTGTTCTTAAACTAATTCACATTCAGCTCACCAGTTCATACATTCGTTTGCATGGTAAATACTTTGGTATTAATTGAATTATGTTCTACATCACTTTGCTTTATGCAGGAGCTGTAGGAAGCAGCTACATATATAATGTTGCGAGATCGGACAGATTTATTGGTTTGTTGGTCTTTGCGTCTCAATATATCCAGGTAACAATGTGTAATAGAAGTATGGATTCATTTTCTCCCATTTTCAAAGCTCCACTTAATGTTTAGATTAAGATCATTCTTTCATGTTCAGCAGTTGAGAAATAAAACTCTATTCTGTGTTCCAAATCCTGTTTAAATATTTCGAAAATAGCTTTTCAGAGCACGACTGTTTTAATTTTCAGAGTTCTTATAGTATGCATAGTAGTATGTAACATCTTAGTCGTGATTTCTAGACCTAGGTTTTGCAATCCTATGGAAATATTTATTGACATCCTTAATACAAGATTCTGAAAGTAAAAAACCTTAATCACAAATGTACTTCATCTTATGGCTCCAAAGTTGGCAGAATACCAATCCCTCCTTTAGAAAAGAAACAAAAGATAACAAGGTTGTCTTTACAGAATTTGAAGTGTTTGCTTCGGGTCTTCAGTTTGATGAAGGCAACTCTAATTGTTCCATCTTTGCTAGACTTTTCAGTAAAGTATTGCAGTGTTATGATGGATGTAATATTTTTTACGTGATGGATTGTTGTTGCTAGCTGCTTCACAACAAATTTTCAGAAATTCTTAAGATTGTAAGTCAACAGATTTTCAGAAATTCCTAAGATTGCAATCCTTAAATAGAAAGAAGTAGCTAACTCGACCATATATCATTATCATCATCATATTTGAATGCCTTTGCATCTTTTAGAGTATGAGATGAAGGCCTGATTTGAATTTCAGGAGCAAAAAAACTAGATCTAGGGTAACAAAGAAGGGTTTGCTTTTGATTTCTGATGATACTTGAGTTTTGATTTTGAGATAGGGTCAGGTTGGAAGTTTAATTGATGAGAATCAAGGCTCATCTATGATACAATCAAGTAATTTTTCGTAGAAAGAGGTTGTGAGATAGGATTATGGAGTCTGTACTCTGGAGAAGAAAAGGAAAGAGAGAAAGAAAGAAAGACGGAAAGTTTCGATAAGGTTGATACTCGATAACTGAGGTGAGAGATAAATCGTTTTAGGTGAGAGAAGTAGGGGAATCAGATCCGTTAGATCAATGATATTTCTTATCCCAAGAAAGCCAAGAAAAATCTACGATAGAAACAATATTCTGATAACGTCGTTGTGCAAGTCAACTAAAGTCATAGCACAACGACATCTTGACTTTAGTCTGCCACACGTTCCGTGTATTGTTATATCTCGATATTTATACTATGTATTTTCATGATGTCCCAGAAAGCCTTTTTCCCACTAGTGTGTTAAAAACTACTGTATAATTTCTTAAGGATCAATAGTGGTTACGTACCTGTATGATTATCAAGTAACACATTTATTTTTCTTTATAATCTATTTTTAAGTGCCTTGATGCATAGTCGAATTCCAATTATTACAGTCTGTCCATTGCTTTCTTAAGTTCAATAAATTTTAGTAACATCTGCCTTGCCAAGTTCCCCCCAAAACAGATCTTACAGTTAACAGCTATTTCCTATATATATACCAACTGAAGCATTTTTGAGGCTGTTGTATGCTGAGTATTCCAAGGTATAATTTCTGTTTGATTTCTAATATATATTTCGTATAGTTCGATGGCTAATACGAAATAGTGTTTCTTGCTTTTATCTTTTTTCCTATGTTTAATCTCTATGTGTTAACATCATCGAAGGGAAGATATTTTGTTTAAATTCAGGATTCAATACTGATTTGTATTCATTTCTTTTCGAAATATACAAGTGCACGAGTGTGCTGCAGATAGAAGCAATGGCAACTCAGATTCTGAAAGTTAGTCTGATTCTTACGTTGGTTTCGCCCTTGGTAAGATTTCACAACATTTTTTAATAATATATCTTCTTAATTTAAATAGATGCTTACTGTGTAATTTGATGTGGGATACACTTTCTTTGAAGATTTTGAAAGTTCTATTGTTGTTGTCGTGGTTGATAAGGCCCCATTTTTGGGTTTATGTATATTTTAAAGTCATGATTTTCCAGTTCCTTCTGTCGATGCTTTTCAAATGATACTGAAAAGATCAAATGACATAATAAGAATCATCAAATGATTTGTTTTTATGACTTTGTCATTGCAGGTCTTTATGAAGGGTGTGCTGAAAATTCGTAGAGTTGCCAAATGCATATCCATACAAGTCTCCTATTGAATTCTTGAACAAATATTTCACCCTAATGTTGATGATTTGTGATCAAACATATTCCTGCGCATCCACCTGTTCAGTATAGTTAACTGTATTGAATATAATTTATAATTGGATATTTTCATCTTATCGCAAGTCCGGTAACAAGCAGAGAATATTTTTACCTTGGTAGAGACAACCAATATCCAATGATTATAAGTCTTACTAGCTCAGCCTCTTTCAGGGGCGGATCCAAGGGTTGACTATCCCTGGCTCTAGCCCCCCTAAAAATCCAAAACTATGTAAAAGCCCTTGATTTGATCCTATAATTTTTATTATTTATCCCGCCAATATTAAGTATTTAGTCCACTATCTTTTTTAGAATTTTTTTCTAGCTCCCCCTCTATACTAATACTTGGTTCCCCCACTAGCCCCTTTGCTAAGTTGGTTGAGAAGAGGAACCTTGAAGACTTGATCACCAACATTGGCTTGGTGATGGTGGTGTTGTCGTTGTTGTCACTGCTAAATCAAGCGTTGTTGCTTCACCGACAACCAAGGAGAAGGTAAGAATTATGTATTTTTAAATATTTTTTTGCCAATACTTTACTATGCGAATTATTTTGTTTATTAATGCATATAATATAGGTATATTTATTGGTAGTATAACATTTATACACATTAATTCAAGAGTACCTATCTTCCATGTCGCATGTGTCCCTAGCTAAGTCTATTCAAAATACACCATATTTCAGGTGAGCTGATAAGATAATTATATATTAAACAAAATAATTAGAAGAACAAATAAACGGTTGTAATTTAAAGGATCAATTGATTCAAAAAAATTACCAAGAAAATAAGTTAAGATTGTTTGTGTAATTTTGTATCTCATCATGTGCCGAGTATGTGATCGTGAAGGTAGTTGATTGTGAACTAGAAATTGAATGAGTTAAGGAATAATTATTGACTTGGGTAGAAGTAATTTTCTGTTTTCTTATTATGTAAATTGTTCTGATTTCCTTTTTGGACTAGAATCATAACACTTTCTAAAAGTTTCGAAAGCAACCTCTAGAACCACGGCCTAAACAGGACCTTATACATTCCGTATGTGAGCTAGAAGGATAGGGCTCTTCACACGAGTGTTGGATGACTGCAGGTGTTGACGTGGGTGATACTTGCCTCCACATAAAAACTCCCAGGTCTTGGTGACAACTTGGATTTAACATATTTTATGTGTCACTGCCACCAGACTTATTACTTTCTGATTTGACTTAATTTATTGAAAATCAACCTCACCGAATTATTCATATGTGAGCCAGAAGGGTAAGGATTTTGCTATGAGTATTGGATGACTGCAAGTGTTGACGTGGTTGATACACGCCTCCACATAAAAATTTCCAGATGGTGAGTACTTGGCTTTAACCCCTTATATGTGTCCGCTGCCAGACTTATTAGTTTTTGATTTGACTTGATTTCTTGAAAATCAACCTCACCGAATTAATCATATTTAAACCCATCTTAATGCAGCTTTTGAGACTAGAGTCTGCAAGCCTGTATGAAAAATCCTAACTAGCAGGATAGTAATTCAGTAGTACTTCTTCTAAGTGTAAGCGTTCCAGTTCCAGTTCAAATTCAAATTTTTATATTTTACATTTAATGGTTGTCCAATTAAGTAAATTCTTTTTCCCATCTTGCAAACTTCTATTATTACGTTACTATAACTACCTCATTCGGCCATTGGATAACAGTTTCCGCTTTCTGTTTTTTATAGGAGAAAGTGTTTAGTGTTTGTTATTAAAAAATAGCAATCATTGTTATTCATTTAATTATGGAATAAATATCCCAGTACCCTAAGTTTTTACAATATATGAATTATGAGATTACACTTTCATCTGGGTAACTCACAAACAAGGTTTGAATTTTTTAAATACTTTATTGTAATTGGTGGATTGGGTTTTGCTAATACTTGATGACACTTGGTTGCTTATTGTGTTAATTGAGTACCAACGTATTTATCTTTTTTGGTCTTATTATAATGCAAGGATACAAAAAAGGCACAAAACTATTGCGAGTTTCAGCATAACACGAAAATGATGAAGCTTACGATTGTTTACTTTCAGGCTTGATCAATGCAGTTGAATGAATACAACTATTAGCTTAAATGTGTTAGTATTTGTACGTCTAATCGATTTCACTGCTCTTGGAAGAATCTTCTATTATAAATATAAATACTAACCTAACTCCTGTTAAAAAACTCGTAAGAGCTTAGCACATGTACTTCTATCCTCCGTGTTGACGTTGAATGACGATGTTTCCTCCATGTCTATTGAGATAAATTCAATACATTCCTTTTTCCATTTGTTATTTCAACCCAAAACTCAAAGTACACTTATGTCATAGTCAGATGAAAATCATTAGGCATGAAAGTTCCATCCGAAATCTTTGCGGCACAGAAAAATCTTATGAAGACGACTAACAAATAGTTGGGTTTGTCATTATGGTTTGTCTACAACTAATTCCCCCTTCTAAGGGATTTTTCTCTCAATGTCCTTAAATTCTCCTTCTCATTATCGTCTGAAGTATCAAGAACTTGGAGTAAGTTAGGTTGCCTTTGAGTTGGTTAGGTCAATCAAGTTATCTTAATTGGTTTTGAGCTTGATTTTGTTGTTGTTAGAGCTTTAAGTTGTAGGAATTGATTGTGAATTCTTATTAATAGAAACAATCTTTGCTAGGGTTGCTGGGTCTTTACGACAATATATTACTTGGTTTGTAGCAGGAATATTGGTGTTGTTTGTCGTATATAATATAATATAATTTTTTTTTTGTATAAATAAAAAGTCAATGTCAAATTATAAAAAATATAAAATGTCAAACGTATTGGATTGTATTATCCAGAATTATAGTCCAGTAATTAGCGCTTTCAATATAGAAAATTGTAACACTACCAATGTAGTCGGTCTAATCTGAGACAAGTCTCTTAATTTTGGTTACACAAAAATTGGTCGAGAAAATCACCAAATTAGCAAGTCAAGGAGCAATACATTGACATTTAATTATAAAAATTAAAATTAATCCTAAAAAAACTCAATTGTAAAATATTTTGTTGTTCTTTTATTACATATGTACAAAGTTCAACATATACAAAGTGTGCAAAATGCTTAGCTTACATGTTATGATTATAAAAAATGAAAAATATAAACTTCGAGAATATCACGTAGATAAAGGTGTCAAGAGATTCACATTAAACAAGTGCAAACACCGAGAATGTCATCGCGACTTTTCTTTCGTAAAGGTGTTGCATATGTGTACACGATTGAATGTCAAAAGTTTTAATTACTCATATGTAATTTTTCTAATTCGTGCTTACTCCAAAAAAAAAAAAAGAGTAGTGGAACAGGATGACAAATTTGTTTGTGCTAAATATTTAAATGAAAACAATGACTTAATTATTTTTCTAACGTTAAGGAATGATGGTACATGGTACATGTGGCTGCTAGAATTTTGAATCTCCCTGTATGAGAAAAGAAAATTGTATTATAGGTTATTTAAAGATGCACACAGATAATAAATGTTTGTATAAAGGTGGATATTCAATTTACCATCAACGTAATGATGTGAAAAAAATTGTCCATAATGAATGTAAGGGAAAATGTAAGAGGATTGATATCATATTTAGGGGTATTGGGATATATGACATGGTCAAGATGGTTGGTACGTCAATAAACATGAGTTAAAACAAAATTCGATCTCACGCCTAATACGATGGCATATAATGTTCAGCAAAAATTCTTAAACTTGGAAGAAAACCAAATCAAGGTGGTTATTTTCGAGTAATCACACTATGTTTCGTTTTATTTTCTAAGTCTTCATTATTCCCTTTTTATCTATTTTTCTAAAATGCCTCCTTATTTTTTTTATGTGTTCCGTCTTATTTGGTTGAACTAAATGAACTGAAAGTATTCATAGGTAATAAGTTACTTACACGTGAATTGAATGAAATACTCAGAGATGGACTTTTACTTGATGCATTGGGGTAGGATTTTTTTTTTTTTTTTTTTTTTTTTTTTTGGTCCTCCAACTTATTGCAAGGTTATAAAACATGGAACAAAAAAGTGATAAAAAAATCTAAAATGTGACTTCTACTTTCTTACAAATAAAAATCACCGGTTGCATCGTGAATAGACTCGGAGAGATACTGATGCATATTTTGGTTACATGGTGAGGTTCTTTTAGAAAGATTTATCTTTATGTTGGAAAGGTGAATGCCATTTCTCATACTAATATTAGTAGATGCAATTCCTTTGAATATATTCACATGTACTCTTTTTTTAATATCTCTTGGGATGCAAAAATATGAGCGATGATAGATTTACCGTTAGAGTTCCTGACACCATAGTAAAATTGCATGGATTTTGGTTAATACTCAATACATAATTATTCGTAATTGTTATTTGCAGACGATACTGAGCATTCAAAGAAAAACAAGAAAAACATATGGCCATAGATGGTTGAGTATTCAAAGAAAATTTGAATGACCATAGATAGCCAAATTGAATGGATTTTGTTAATACTCAAAACAAAATTATGCGTCATTGTTGTTTGCAGATGACACTAAGTATTTAAAAGAAAATATTACTTGATGCGATTCCTTTGAATATATTCACATATATATTTTTTTAGTATCTCTTGGGATGAAGAAATATGACCATAGATGGCAATACCATCATATTTCCTAACACCACATAGCAAAATTGATTTTTTTTTTGTTAATACCCAAAACATAATTATGCGTTATTGGAAAGGTGAGTGACATTTCAGATTCTGACACTAATATTACTTGATGCAATTCCTTTGAATATATTCACATATATTCTTTTTTGAAATATCTCCTGGACTGCATAAAATGACCATAGATGGCTTTAGCATCATAGTTCCTAACACCGTAGCATAATTGAATGGATTTTGTTAATTCTCAAAACATAATTATGCGTCACTGTTGTTTCCAGACGATACTAAGTATTCAAAGGAAAATATTGCTTGATGCAATTCCTTTGAATATATTCACATCTATTCTTTTTTGAGTATATCTTGAGATGCAAATATATGACCATAGATGGCTATACCATCATATTTCCTAACACCACATAACATTTTTTTTTTGTTTATACTCAAAACATAACTATGCGTTGTTGGAAAGGTGAGTGACATTACAAATTCTCACACTAATATTACTTGATGCAATTATTTTGAATATATTCACATATATACTTTTTTGAATATCTCCTGGAATGCAGAAAATAACTGTAGATGGATTTACAATCATAGTTCCTAACACCACGATAGCAAAATTGAATGAATTTTTGTTAACACTCAAAACATAATTATGGGCCATTGTTGTTTACGGACAATACCGAGTGTCATTATGTTGAATTGGCATGAAGAAGAAAGGACACACCAAGACATTATTGAAATCAAGCCTCATGTTGATTATCTAACCTTACGAATTAGCAAGGAAAAAAGGTTAACAATGAATTAGCTCCTAATGATACTTACAAGTGAATATTGGAAACAAGCTAACTTTGATTTATGAATCCCTCTGGGTGTACTCACCTTTACATTATATATTTATTTTGCATACGTATGGTAAATATGGTTGGACACCAGAAATATAATATTAGGATTCAGATGCAGGAGCGAAGCTTAATTAACTTGGACTGTTTTATTTTTTTGAACACTCGGACGAGTATTTTTCTATTTTGAGAGTTACAAAACATATTCAAGTAGTTTTGGTAGACATAATTTCTAAATATATCAAGATTTGATGGTCACTAAACTTTTGATCATCATCCATATGTTTCTGAACTCCAATTGGCTAAAAATTAAAGATGGACATCTACAGTATCAATATGCTTCAGATGTTCCTAACTAAATAACCTGTGTTTTCAAGTTGAAAATAGATAATTCTATGAAATAAATCAAGGAAGAAAATAATGTGGGTGAAGTTGTTGTATTTCGTATATGAATATGATATAATTCCAAAAATGTTCATTACCCTTATGATTTTTTATTTTTTAATTCATTAATAATTCTGAAAAAATATGAATGGTGGAATAGACTTATAAATTTATTTATGCTAAATCTTTGGATGAGAAAACTTACCAAGTCTTTTTCAATTACTAAGAAAATATTTGGCACATGGTCCATGTGGTTGTAGTAATTAATAGTATCTCCCCGAATGAGAAAAAGAAAATTTATTAAAGGTTAATTGGAGATACAAGATGATTGTATGTTTTAGGATGAAAGTGAATATCCAATTTATCGTATTGTTGCTTAAAACTAATATGTCATGAATGTTTAATTTCCCATAATTGTGTATGTTGTTCCTTTTATTGTTGCATGTTGATAACTGTTACATATCTAATTTTACTTATGATGTCTTAAGCATTGAGCACGAGTTTTATGATACTTAAAAAAATATATGGATGAGGGCAAGTTTGATCCTTGTGATAAACTAAGTGTCAAACGTTATCAAGAAAACCAATTTTCAAGGACTAGATGTACCAGTTGTCAAGAATTAGATCATTTAACAAGTAATTGTACTATTAATGAATATAAATGGGACATAATTTGTTGTTTAGGAAACCAATATCGTTCAGAGTTATACTAATTTGGGCATTGCAAAATTACACTTATCAGAGGTCCCTTCCCATGGATTAGTTAGTGTCAACGTAAATGGAGATGTAAATATTTTTACCTTATATTCCAACGAACTGGAACTGATTTTCTAATATGCGTTTTCATATTAGGCATCACCATAAATTCAAAAAAGTGGTATCTTCAGTACATTAACAATAACATGTGAAGGTCATTGAAGGTCTAAATATTTTTGTTAAAGCACCAGCGATTTAGTTTTTCATGGAATTGACCCAGTTTGAGCACTTCTTTCCAAGTAAAATATACTTAAGACTAATATTAAGCGATTCAATTAATTTAACGAGTCGTTGTTCATTGGATATGTGTAGAGTTGTAAAGGCTCGGTTGATGATATATTTTACTTTCCAACGATCGAATGGAAAAATAAAACTTACCACACTCGAAATCCTTGAAAAAAAAAAACGTATTTGAAGTGTTCCACCAACGTTCACAAATAACTCGCACAATTTGAGTCCGGTGGTTTTTGCCTTTCATGAAATATAAACGTTGCCAAGGATATCTTCTCAAGGATTGTTGAACAGGTTGGGGGAGTAACTCAACAACTTCGGTTAGCTCAGACCACCCACCTATTACTTTGGGTAAAATAACTCGCTCGGGATGGTTACATAAATACGTAGATGTTAGTCCGGTGGTTTTTGCCTTTCATGAAATATAAACGCTGCCAAGGATATCTTCTCAAGGATTGTTGAACATGTTGGGGGAGTAACTCAAAAACTTCGGTTAGCTCAGACAACCCACCTCTTACTTTGGGTAAAAGAACTCGCTCGGGATGGTTACATAAATACGTAGATGTTACACCAAATCCAACCAGTTGCCTAACATTAGCGAACTCTTGTTGTTTATCCTGAACCCATACAATATCACTATATGCAACAATTTTTCCTTTTTCTTTCCTGTTTCTTTTCCTTTGTCTATTTGTTTTGGTACTACTCATATTTAAGAAATCGATCTGGTTTGCTCTTTAGGGGAAAGAAGAAAAAAAAATTGTGAATGAAAAACTGAATGGATTGGTGGTATTTATAATCGGTGGAGCACCGACCGTGAACAATGGAGTCTAAACCGCTAGCGGTGTAGTCTCAACCGCTCGGTGGAGACTCAGTCGCTTAACTTATTTACCATAATGGCTCGGCCGGTTTGCCATGTCAGTTGGTATGGCAAATGGAGGGTTTAGCCATCCCATAGGAACCGGCCTTAACAGAGTCCAACAAGTTTCGCTCAGTCAGACACATTCTCACTCTACTAGTCTGCTGTCTAAAACGCTGGAAAGTGGGAAATCCCATAAAAACGCTTCCCCGTTCAGACTTATAATCTTGAAACCTATTTTCCCTCACAACTCGATTTGAATCGCTGTTTCTCAATCGGTTCATCAAAACCCTTGGCCGAGATCATTTCCGTCTTATCTGGTTTAGGATTTTTAAGTCTATTGCAAATTTTCAGGTATGAATTACTGAGAGATAGTCTTAATTTATTATTTGCCATTGTTCTTAGCACAAAATGGCTGTTCTGATGATATATTGTGCGTATTCTGAGTTTCTTGGGTATTTATGATTGCATGAGTTTAATTTGACCTAATTTTGTAAGAACCCATGCTTCTGTTTGTTGCTTATGACATTGTAAAGAGGCATAAGCACTATGAATGCCACATTGAGCAAGCTTGGCTTGCAGACTCTGAAAGTAACAGCTTGCACAATTAGAGTGGTGCATATCTGTTCTTTCATATGTTTGTGCATATCTGTTCTTTCATATGTTTGTTTTTGTGTATATGATACACATCTATTACCTTTGTGGGTTATGAAAAAAAGATGTAGTGCACTAGTGTACATGCATTAGAAGATGTTGGAAATTGGAATTGAATCCATGTAGTAAAAGTATATGTAAGTAGTTATTCAGATGACTGGTAGAGAATATGCCAAAACAAATCCTTCAGAAGTTAAGTTTTGTCTTATTTTATAAATTCAACTTCTCTAGCTTTCATGATGAATGTTTTGGGTCGCATAGTTTTTTTTAGTTAAAATCAAATGACAAATTTTTATCTAGCTTTGAGATGTTATTGTGCATTCTTAAATCATTGAGGATGCAGTGTTCGTTTAAATTTACATATACATTTCTGGAAATGGTTGTCTCGTTATACCTTGCACCAAGAATGTGAACACAGTTTTACAAATTCTGACCAAGAACCATCACTTGTCATTTCTATGCCTCTGTTAGTCTTTATGGTTTATTCTTCATCTGATTTTCTTATACTAGGAGTTTGAAATTTTTATTTCTTTTGCATTTCTGTTCTTTAATTTTTGTTTACTTTTACTCAGAATTTCACTTCTTATTTTTGACGTAGTTCTTCAATATGTAATCAATTGGGCATTTCTCTCTTTTTCTTATATAATGCTTGATTATAAAGATCCCTGTTCCTTCTCTGTTAGATTATTGAAATGTGAGTCTATGGGCTTTTCTTTTCTCATACAAGTTTATGTTTATGCCTAGACATATACCCCCCCTTGGCCACCAGGGGCCGCCCAATGATTTTACCACCATAGTGTAATGGCTCATTTAAGTTGATACCATATCGACACGTAGATTTGGAATATCTAGTCATTAAAAGGAAAATTCTCTGTTTTGACGTTTAGCTCAAAATTGGTTAAATTTGGTGAAGCTTATTTCAAAGGTTTGAGAATAAATTGCCACCTGTCACTAGGTCCTTTCAGCATAAGTTGTTATTTTTGGCACCTGCCTCTGAATCCTTTTAACATAAATGCTCCTAGTGATTGTTTTTTGCCCAATAAAATTAAGGTGCTCAGTATCTTGGTGTTGTTATCATATCTCCTTTTTCGTTTTGCCTGTTATGTGAGAAGGTTTATGACCACCTTTGATGAAGCGCTTATGCTGTGTAACAAATATTGCTGTATGTATGCTATACTTTTAGTTTAGTGGGGTGCATACAGAAGGCGCTACGTGGCAGTTCATAGTTTATTTTTGGGATTCTAAGCTTCTTTTATGGTTGCAGTTCCATGCTTTTTAAGTTAAATAAAACTTTGGAAGCAAATTATCGATATTTGAATAGTTCTTTTATGAGCGGCTAGTCAATTTTCTGCATACATTTTAACCTTCACATCCCACAAATTACATTTTTTCTTCTCCTAGGACTTGACATGCTATATTAGAGTCTAAGTTTTAACTATCATGATTTCAGCCTTTACATGCATCAATGCTTATCGCTTATGCCGTATCTTCTTCTCTTGATAATGTTTAGTCAATATTGAAAAAATAGGAATAAAACAGAAAATTAGTAGCAAAACTACGATTAGGATCAACGCACTGTAATGTTTGCACGTGCTTGCCTAAATAACGAATTAATGTTCGAGTCATGGCAATGATATGCCTTCTTTTATCTTCCATTTTCAAGAAATATCAATGGTATGCCCGAGTATGAGATTATAAAATGGTTAATTTCTAGAGCTTTACTAGACACAAAGGTTAGGGTAGACTGAAAAACATATGGAGGTCAACGTGGAATCTTTCTGGGAGTTTATACCCCTCGTCACTTTGTTTCCGGCCTTGTCTAATTCTTAATAGTTGATCTTTAAAGTTCCTGTTAGGGTGAGGATTTGCGAGTACCTCTATATGCCAGCTCGGATATTCGTATAAATGAACGCATATGGGTTTTCTTAGTTAGTTTCTTCTGGCCTTAGATTTTGTTTCGTGCATTCCGACACATTTATAAATCGGCTTTAATACTGGGGAAAGCACAACATTGCGACATGGGATGTTAAAAGTTGGCGCACATTTGGAGTCCCATTATGCAGAATTGACATTTAATGATTGTTATGTTAAAATAGTTAGCTGTACCAAAATGATAAACTAGTTAGTAGCAACAGAAAGTCCATGCTCACTATTCGTCGATGAGTGGGTTTTGTACCAGTGATTTAGGAAACAACACGTAATAGAGTTTCTCTCACTGCTTCTACAATAGAGCTCTCTGATTTTTTTTTCAACTACTTGCTATTCGTTCAAGTAATAACATGTTTAGAAAAATGTTCAAGGAACTACCTAATGATAGTTATGTACTGCTGCTTGGGATGATCAATATAGAGGATAAAGATGATCATCAAATTTTTCTAGCAACTTGAGGAGAAAAAAAAACTTAAGTAATGTCTCTCGACGGTGTAGATTATGCTCGCTGGTAATAAGCCAAGTATCAAAACTTTTGGGAAACATTTGGTTTTCAAAATATTATCACGTAGACTTTTAATTCTTGCAAATCGATTTGGGTAAAAACTTTAGATTTTAGATGTATGTTTCCAGCTACTCAATCTTTTCAGACTCCTGGATATAAAAAAATAGTGACTTTTCTCTACTTTTATGCTTGCATCAGATCTCCTCCCATTATTTTACTGTTTATTTTTCAAAGTGATTCAGTTTGCCATCTTTTCTGTTTCTTCTTTTTATCTTGATTTTCCGTTTCTGATTTTTGTTTTATAAATTTATAATTATTTTCCAAGTAACTTTTTTTCCATTTCTCTTGGAAGTATATCAATGATTAATCCTATTTGTATTTTTCGCAGATAGATTGCTAGCTGAAATACTTAAGGTAATTGTGTCCTGACATTCATTAATATAGGAGAAAATTTATCTAATGAACTTATGGAAAATGAAGATGTTATGGTCTTTCATTTTCCGCTTTAAAACCAATTGTCAACTCAAACTGTAGAAAACACAGGGGGCATAGAGAATAAGAACAATGGAGGAAGCTCATTATTATCCCTTGAAGGATGTACAGGGTCAACTACTTCATCTGTTCTTTAGATAAGCTTTTTGCCACTGGTGTGACAATAAAATGTATGCAGAGGTATACAGATGTCTTTATCCAGGAAAATTCAATAGCCTAGTGAAACTAAAGACATAGTATAATTACAAGTGACATCAGATGTAGACACTGAATGTTGGTTAGGTCTTGTAAAACTGTCACAAAGGTGCGTGGTTGCTTTTGCTTAGGCTACTCTGATAAGTAGTTGATGGAGGACCTAAAGGGTATATCTACTAGGCTTCTGCTCCTTTAGATATTGTACATTCTGATACCATGAGAAAATTGATATAAATCGGTGATTTTTGATGTTGGTTGTAAAAGATAACAGACTTTACAGGACTAGGACAATATAAAGAAGATGACTGACACTACAAGTAATTCAAGAAGGTGACCGGATAGTGTCGGTACAAAACCGAAAACAGAAATAAAGTTCTAAAAAGAATCTTCTAACATAAATAATGAAGACAGAATAATAATTCTGTTACAGTGACAGTTGTGAACAACTGTTGTAGGTACTAGTCCTTATACCTAGATACCCCCTTGGCCGCCAAGGGTTCGCCCAATGGTTTTACCACTATTGTGAAGTAGCTCGAATAAGTTGATACCAATTCGTCTGGTAGATTTGGAGCATGTAGTCAAAATAGCTGCAAACTAATGCCTGGCGTCAAAAGGAAACTTACAATGTTATTTTGATTTTTTGATTTTTTGAAGTTCAGAATAAAATCGATTAAATTTGGTGAAGTTTCAAGGGTTTGAGAATACTTTGCCACCTGTCATTAGGTCCTTTCAGCATAAGTTGTTATTTGTTCTTTTTATTTTGGATCAATTTAATTTAATATGATTTTTTGAGTGTCTTTCTCCTTTGCCTCTGCTACAACCATTTGTTGATTGCGTTCTCTCCAGATGCTCCAGCAAATGGCATAAGTAATACGTTAATGTTCCAAATGAAATTTCCACCCATTGTAAATGAATAAGCTATTATTGGTATCCCAGTGTGATGTCGTTGACATATCTCCTTTTTCTTGCTATCTGAGAAGGTTTATGACTATCTTTGTTGAAGCGCATTCTCGGGGTGATAAATACTCACGTGTGGTATATCATTATATCTTTAGTTGGGTGGTAGTTCGTTATTCATTTTTGGGATTCCAAGCTGCTTTTATAGTCTCATTTTCATGCTTTTCAAATCAAATAAAACATAGGAAGCCAATTATCACTGTTCAAATGGTTCTTTTATGAGCGGCTAGTTATATATTTCTCCTTAGTTACAGTGGATGCTTAATAGCACTGCATGAATCCGACCTTTCCATTCCCCAAGTTACATTTTCTTCTCCTCAAATTTGACATGGTATATATTAGATAAGTATTAACTATTGTAGTTTCAGCCTCCACATGCATCATTACCATATCTTCTAGATAATATTTTGTCAATACAGAAAAGTGTAGGAATAAATCAGAAAATTAGAAGCAAAACTATGACTCGATATCATGTAATTTAGTGTTTGCAGTTTGCACATGCTTGCCTAAATAACGAATTAATGTTTGATTCTCGGCAATGATATGCCTTCGTTTATCTTCTCTTTTTGAGAAATATCAATGTATGCGTATGAGATAAAAAATGACTAAATTTCAGAGCTTTACTAGACACAAAGATCAGGCAGCCTAAAAAAACGTACGGTTACTGTTAAGATAGTTTGGTCTTATACCGAAGCCAAAGGCAACGTGAATTGTTTCGTGGGAGTTTAGACCCCTCGTCACCGTGTTCAACCTTGTCTAATTCTTAATAGTTAATACTGTCCCTGTTAGGGTGAGGATTTGACCAAGTTATTCATTAAGCAAGTAACTCATATTATTCTGTGACTTCCTAAAATAATATGAGGTTTAGGATAGTTCAGTGTATGAAAGAATTTTTTGCCTTGCGTGGAAACAAATTCAAAATCTTTAGTTACTATTATGCCGGAATGTAAAGTTTAATGAATACATTGACAGTACGTGAGAGTTTGAAATATATAGATAGATATTATGTTTCGGCATTAGGGTATGCTGTGTACCTATTGTAAACATGATGCATGATCACATTTTTTGTCGGCTCAACACATGCAACATCCTTGCTAGTTCCTCAAGTAAGACCATGTTTAAAAAATTGTCCGAAGAACTACGTAACACAGAAATGATCAATTGGAGGATATAGAAGATCGTCAAATTATTCTACTCGAGTAAAAGAAAACTTCAAGTATTTGTCTCTCGGCGATGTAGATTATGCTTGCTGGTAATAACACAACAAGTATCAGAGCTTTTGGAAACATTTGATTTTCGAAAAATTATCATGTAGTTTTAATTTTTGAAGATTAGAGTCACCAAATCGATTAGAGCAAAAGCTTTACTTTAGTTAACAAAAATCGATTTGAGCAAAAGCTTTAGTTTTGGTTAACAGGGTTTCAGAACCCCAGCCATAATGAGTAGGTTATTTGTATGACTTTTTCGAGACGAGATGTATGTTTCAAGCTACTCACTTTTTCAGACTCCTTGATATGGAGAATAGGGAATTTCTGACTTTTCTCTACTTCTATGCTTGCATCAGATCTCCTCCCGTTATTGTGATGTTTATTTCTCAAAGTGGTTCAGTTTGTGATCTAGGCTGTTGTTTCTTCTTTTTATCTTAATTTTCCCTTTTGATTTTTGTTTTATAATTCCTTTCCAACTTTGACTCCACTTCTCTTCAAGTACATTAGTGATTAATCCTATTTTTGTTTTTTGCAGATAGGTAGTTGTATCCTGACATTCATTAATATAGGAGAAAATTTATCTAATGAACTTCTATAAAATGAAGATGTTATGGCCTTTCGTTTTCTGCGTTTAAACCAATTTTCATGCTTATCCATGATCTACTGTAGGGAGAATCAACTCAAACTGTAAAAAACATCGAAGAATAGAGAATAAGAACAATGGAGGAAGCACATTATTATGCCGTTAGCAATTTAGTAAAAAGAAAAATAGTGCTAACGATAGTCTGTAGAATTGCTGACCTTAAGAAAAAAGAAGTAAAATGATGTAATATTTAACTTCGGCCACAATACAGGGTCAACTACTTCATCTGTTCTTTAGATAAGTTTTTTGACAATAGCGTGACAATAAAATGTTTGCAGAGGTATACTAATGTCTTTATCCAGGAAAACTTAATAGCCTAGTGAAACTAAAGACATAGTATAGTTACAAGTGACATCAGATGTAGACACTGAATGTTAGTTAGGCCGTACTTGTAAAATCCCGTCACAAAGGTGAGTGGTTGCTTTTGCTTAGGCTACTAATAAGTAGTTGATACTCGTCCAACTGGATATGCTAATGCTTCTTGAAGTGCAGTTATTTGTGCAAGCTGTCGATTTGTTTTGGTGGCCTGTCTTACATATTCGCCTAGTGGAAGACAATGGTGCCCTTAAGGTTTCTGGTGGCCGACGGCTTCGAAAAAAGATAAATCATCTCTGTAATTTTTCGTCCTTGTCTACTATTTTCTTCCTAATTTTGCCGGGTTGATCATGTTTACACCAGACCAGTGCTTCATATATAGCTAGACAATGATAATACCTCGAATAAAAATCACTCTTTTCAATCTTGTCTCTTGTTTCTTTAAAACTAAGTTATTTCAATGTCCTTGTTTCTTTTCCCTTTAAAATCCTTAGTCTTAGTCGTAATCTTTAGCTACTCCATTACTTATTTGAGACGCGAACAAAAAAACTAAAAAGAAAAAAACAAGTATTCTACTGATTGATTATGACCTCATTCACAACACTCCAAGTATATATGTAATGATTTGCTGGTACTAGTGTTGAACAAATAATTGCAAATTAGTTTTTGCCAATTACTTCGAAAACAATTTTCGGTTAGAACAACCAAATTTATAATCCTCCAGGGTGTAAATAATCCCCCTAAAGCATGTGATTACTGTGATTAGATCCAACAGATAATAATCACGTGGCTTAGTCCCACCTTTAACATGGGCTGTATATACAATACAATTATACAACCATATATCAATCTGGTCCACTAAAACTATAACAGCAAAAATACTCTGGCATTTCAAAAAGTTTTACTAATTTTTTTGCCACGAGGATAATTTGGTCATTTGGTTGAAGTTGTTGCAGCGAAAATTGTCTGGTCTGTCGACCAGAATTTACGACACGGCCGTTTTTGGTCATTCACCACTGGCGATATTTTCAATGCGGTGAAAAAACCCTAGATTGAAATTCAAATTTTGAATTTCAAAATTTTCTAAAATTAAAGCGCGATTCATGACCGTTATAGTTACATACAGCTCATTTACACCCACCCAAACTTATTTCTAACCCTAGATTCTTTTATCCCAATCCCCATACTTACCCGACCCGAATAACTTTTCCTTTCTTTCTATATATAAAAAGGGAGTGAAATGAGAGATTTCAGAAACCCTAGTTATTATTTTCTCCTCTTTTTTTCCCACTTTCTCTTCCTTTCGAAATTCACTTCTATCTCTCTCCCTCTCTGAAATTCCTTGTTCGCTTCAAACCCTAGAAACAATTCAAAATGAGAGAAATTCTTCATATCCAAGGTGGACAATGTGGTAATCAGATCGGAGCAAAGTTCTGGGAGGTAGTATGTGCTGAGCATGGTATAGATCAAACTGGAAGATATGAAGGTGATTCAGAACTTCAATTGGAGAGAATCAATGTTTATTACAACGAAGCAAGTTGTGGTAGATATGTACCAAGAGCTGTACTCATGGATCTTGAGCCTGGTACTATGGATTCACTTAGATCTGGTCCGTTTGGTCAGATCTTTAGACCTGATAACTTCGTCTTTGGTCAATCTGGTGCTGGTAATAACTGGGCTAAAGGTCATTACACTGAAGGTGCTGAGTTGATTGATTCTGTTCTTGATGTTGTCAGAAAGGAAGCCGAAAACAGTGATTGTTTACAAGGTATATTTTATTTTATAAACCCTAACTCAATTTTTTATTTATTTTACTTTCATTTACTTTTCATTTTTGAGTAGATCTGTTGTTATATGTTTCCTATATTCAATTGATGATGAGTTTTTAGTCTTGTTGTTAAGTTTGTTAGATTTTAGAGTTATTATGTTTTATCTGTTGATTTGGTAATTGTTTTTTTAAAAATGTTTTCTACTCGATGTATTCAATGATTCATTTTCTGTTCAGGTTTATCTTGTTTAGATTCAGTGGTTGTCGATTTACCAGGGGTTTGTTTTGGTCGGTTTATATTTATGTTGTTCTTGTGTGGTTTGATCTGTAGGATTCCAAGTATGTCACTCTTTGGGAGGAGGAACTGGTTCTGGAATGGGAACTCTATTGATTTCAAAGATCAGAGAAGAATACCCTGATAGAATGATGCTTACTTTCTCTGTTTTCCCATCACCTAAGGTGTCTGACACTGTGGTTGAGCCTTACAATGCTACTTTGTCTGTTCATCAACTTGTTGAGAACGCTGATGAGTGTATGGTACTTGATAATGAAGCTCTTTACGATATTTGCTTCAGGACTCTCAAGCTTACTACCCCTAGCTGTAAGCTCTCAACCTTGAACTCTGTATACTATTTTATTTTCATTTAGTGTAGTATTATACATACATATACTGATTGTTGGGCTGGTGTTTGTTTGTGATTCACAGTTGGAGATTTGAACCATTTGATATCTGCAACAATGTCTGGTGTTACATGCTGTTTGAGATTCCCTGGACAATTGAACTCTGACTTGAGAAAGCTTGCTGTTAACTTGATCCCATTCCCTCGTCTGCACTTTTTCATGGTTGGATTTGCTCCACTTACATCCCGTGGATCTCAGCAATACAGAGCACTTAGTGTGCCAGAGCTTACCCAGCAGATGTGGGATTCAAAGAACATGATGTGTGCTGCTGATCCTAGACATGGGCGATACTTGACTGCTTCAGCTATGTTCCGTGGGAAGATGAGCACTAAAGAAGTTGATGAACAGATGATGAACGTCCAGAACAAGAACTCTTCTTACTTTGTGGAGTGGATTCCTAACAATGTCAAGTCTACAGTTTGTGATATCCCACCCACTGGTCTTAAGATGGCTTCTACTTTCATTGGTAACTCTACTTCGATTCAAGAAATGTTCCGTCGTGTCAGTGAGCAGTTTACTGCTATGTTTAGGAGAAAAGCTTTCTTGCATTGGTACACTGGTGAAGGCATGGATGAAATGGAATTCACCGAAGCTGAGAGCAACATGAACGATTTGGTCTCTGAGTACCAGCAATACCAAGATGCAACTGCTGATGAAGAAGGTGAGTATGATGACGAGGAAGAGGAGCATCACGAGGAGTATGAACAGTAAGAAGATCTTATTCATTTTGGATGCTGCAACTTCCAGTTGCCCTATGATTCAAATCTCCTTTTCTTTGGGGATTGGCAATGTTGCATGTTAAGCTTAGTATGTAGTAATATCTTGACTTTGTTTGGTTCTTATTTTCAGTTTATTTCAACTCTTTTAGTTTACTTGGGAAGTTTGAATAGTACTTGTTTCTTCTGGTATATCAATGGGTGGATTGGATTGTTATGTCTGTTCTTATAATTCTTATTTTGCTGTCGTGGGTGTGGTTACTTTGGATATGTTTAATTCCTTGCATCATCTGAACCCTAAATAAAAACGGTTTCAACTTTCAAATCAATGTTTTGCTACAAGATAGAATGCAATGTGTACTCCAGCTCTTGGTTGATAGTTAAAATATCTTTGAACCAGGAATGGGTACAACTCTCAAATCAATTTTAAGCCTCCTATTGTCGGGGCATAGTTTTAGGATAAAACATGTGTTCCTTCCTTTTGCCCAGTTTTGGTTTAGTTTCCTGTGTTGATTTAAGCTATGGGCAATGGATTGGCTTGTGTTCAAGAGGTCTCGATTCAAGCTAGATTCAGATCTCATCAAGTACATCCAAGATCCAACTCTTCTAGTAAAGGTCAGACCCTCGACATGTGAGTATAGGAAAAATAGTTCGAATAGTTCAAGTGTTATTCTATTAGCTAGGAATGTGCCCGACATCCGAACTCTTATATTCAACCAATTGTTTAGGAACCAGGAAGGGTGTCACTCATGTGCAGTCATTTCTTCAGCTGTCTCCACACCTTGCACATCACTCTAGTCAGGTCCTTACTCCTAAGTGTATAATATTACTTAGCTACAGGGGGATCTCCAGCAGATGTGCAAACCAGAAACAAAACACACCCATTGATTATTTTTTAAGATTCGATATTCTCCTCAGTTTTATTATACCTAGTGGATCGTGGATCCAACAAAATTTCTGCAAGAAAAACTAACTCGTTTTATTTTATTTAAGAGATAAGAACTCTTACTTGATTCAAGAGGAGTCCGTCTATGTGCACCTCACACTAACCCGGGGTGCACATTCCTCCCTTCAGTATTGGAGGATTCTTAACCCCGGTTAGTTATTGTCTTTTTTGAATGTTATAAATTGAATCAGTCGATAAATTTGAACTTAAATGACCTAAAAATTAGGCATCTTTCATTCTTTCATTTTATCTCTTTTTTCTGATTATCCTTTTTTTTTTTTTTCATCAGATCATTTAAATTTCTCAAACAGGACTACTGGAAGAGTATCCTAATTTAAAACATGTTATAGACAATAATAATTTTGATCATTACTACAATAAAAATGGTGTATTGCAACTTCTAATTTGTATGGCAAGAACCGTAGGGTGATGCTACAGCTACCGGGGCTGGACACAGTGGAAATCACCGCGTCTCACAACTCCTGGGACCCGCTGAAGCTTGCAGGGGGTGGGTTTATGGGTCTCACTCCAATATGTGTCTTGCGGTTGATTCCACGGGATTTCAGCCCCGGTGGATCAAGCATTATCGGCAATAACCTATGTTTCAGGTGACAAAATTTAAAACATGTTATAGAATTAAAATTTAGTTGGTTTTATTAACCAGATTCTTTAGAGATTTGTTAAATGTTAAAAATGTTGTTGGTTTAGTTAACCAGGTCACTTGGAACTATGTTAGAAGTTATGATTGCCTTGTTTTTACTCGGGAGATGAATGGAGGTGTTTTGTTTTGAGGTTTGGGTTATAGTTTTATTGGATCCTATCTATTTTGTCTTGTGTGTGTTCTATGGTTTTAAATCATAGCATCTGTTTTCATGGACCTTTTTGTTGCATCTTTTTGATCCTGCTTCGATCATTTTGATTTTCATTCAATGCAAAGGCTGAGTTATGTGTTTTATTTTGGATTCATGGTTACAATTTGTATTTCTTTGACTACGTAAGATTAAATTTTTTAAGAAAATATTGTCATGTCATTTGTTTGAACAACCTTCACAAACAATAATAACAAGATTTTCCAGTGCCTCTTCCGCTTTGTGATTACTACTACAGTTTGAAGACCCCGTGTCAGACCTGTTCTGACAACTGCAACATATGTACCAACTGCCTATCAACAACAATAACAACAACAACACACCACCTTCACCTCATTAACCACGATCATGTTTCTAGCAGAAAACTTAGCTTCCTTTACCATAGTCTAGCACTAATAGCCTATGCATGTAGGCAATCCTTCTTGGGCCAGTGGATTCTCAACCTTGCATATCTTCAGGTCTCGTTTATTTTGCAGTAGTAATTCTCTGTAGTGTAAGCCTCTGTATTTTGCGTGTGTTACGTTTTAGAACCTTAATCATGCATTATATCCAGCTCAAATTTCTTGTAATTGCTTTCTACCTATGTAAGGTATAACACAAAATACAGTTTCCCTACTGTATTAGATTACTGTCGATGGGTAATAGTCTACATCAAATTGTAATTTTTTGCATTCATATCTGTAAATTGTAAGTGCTAGTTTATAAAGCACATTTCTAGTTCTCTTCTCCGCCCTTATATTACTCTAAATAATTAGGTTTTATAAGCGGCTTTCTTCCCATGTATTTTATCATTTGCACACCCCATTTTCAGGCCTCATAAACTTCGAATCATTGATTTCATTTCGGGGATTCAATATGAGCATCCTAGCCTGGAATTGTCGAGGAATCAATAACCCACCAACCATTCAACACCTAAAAGGGCTGATTTCCCTTCATAAACCCAACATTGTTTTCTTATCGGAAACTCTAGCCACCGCATCCCACATGTCTCGACTTTCCCATACCCTTCAATTCCAAAATCACACAACTATTCCCAAGATTGGCAGAAGAGGAGGACTATGCCTTATGTGGCAGAACAATCTAAATTTCGAGTACATCTTCAATCACAAAGTTACATCCACATCATCGTGTCTCCCCCAGCTCCGAGTCAATCGTGGATATGTACCGGAATATACGGCCCACCACATCCAGAAGCAAGATAATATTTTTGGCGCGATTTTCCTACAATCTTCCCCTTAATAAGTAATGTAGAGTCATGGGTTTTATTGGGAGACTTCAACGAAGTGATAAACCAATCAGAGAAAAAAAGGAGGAACACAAATAACATACGCAAAGACACAACCTTTTCTCACGATGATTGATCAAATGGGATTTATAGACTTAGGATTCCGCGGAGATCCATACACATGGACAAACAATCAACAAGGTCCGGATAATATCATGGAAATACTAAATCGGGCCGTTGCTACCCCACATTGGCGTACAACCAATCCTCATGCAGGTGTCACTCATCTTCCGAGAATAAATTCTGATCATGCTCCAATTATTTTTCATACCAAAGCAATTGATTGGCACAAGCTGAAAAACTATAAGTTCGATCATCTCTTGTTAAATCATCCACAACTCAAGCAGATAGTCGAAACAACTTAGAATCATCAAAATGACATGGAACCGACACTAGATCTTCAATTAAAACTAATTACAACTGGCGAAATTCTTATGGAGTGGAGCAAAGAAACCTTTGGGCACCTTCCAAAACTAATCAAGAAATCATCATCTCAAATTCAAATAGCACAACATCAATGTGCTATAAGGACTGGTGCTGAACTAGACTACTGGCTAAACCAGGAAAAGCAGTTTCGAGCCCCTCACTTATTTTGGCTACAATGTCATGCGACATATTGGCAACAAAGATCTAGAATCCAATGGCTTCAATCGGGCGATAGCAACACAACATTCTTCCACACAAAAGCTACCATTCATCGAAGTTGTAATAACATACAACAATTGCAAGATCCTCAAAATAATTGGTTTAGTGATAAAGATCAGATAATCCGAATCATCCTCGATCATTTTACTAATCCATTTATAGCCCAAAGCACAACAATAAAAGAAGAACTCTTTGAACAAATCACACCCAGACTACCTTCAAGACAATGCACCAAGTTAATGGAAGAGGTGACTACAACGGAAATCAAACAAGCTCTGTTCTCCGTTAACTCTGAAAGCGCTCCGGGACCTGATGGATACACTAGTAAGTTTTTCAAGGTTTTTTGGGATACCACACACAGTCAATTAATAGCCATGGTTCACAACTTTTTTAACACACTAAACATACACCACTCATGAATCATACCAACATAACCCTCATACCAAAACTACATCATCCATCAAAACCTTCCCAATTCAGACCAACCAGCCTTTACAATGTAGTATACAAAGTAATATAAAAAAATCTTAGTAAATCGCTTACGCCCTCTCCTCCCATTTCTCATAAGTCCATATCAGTGCGCCTTCGTCCCTCAAAGATCCATACATGATAACATAACAATTGCTGGAGAACTATTCCATCATATTAAAACTTCATCTCTTACCTAAGATCCAAAAATAGCCTTGAAATTAGATATTAATAAAGATTATGACAGCCTAGACTGGGGATTCATCAAAAAGGCATTCACAAAAATGGGATTTCCAACCAGATTTGTAGATTATATTATGCTATGTATCACTACAGTTACCTACTCAATTAACATTAATGGTACCCCTCACGGATACATCACCCCTACGAGAGGCATTCGACAAGGAGATCCCCTTTCTTCCGATATCTTCATAATATGTGCAGAAATCCTATCAACCAACTTAGGAAGTTTAGAAGCCCAAAACCTTGTAAAAGGGTTAAACATATCTCAAAAGGCTCCACCTATTTTGCATCTAATGTACACGGATGATCTCCTAATATCTTACGAGGCATCTCGGGAAGGAAATGCTCACCTCAGGTGACTACTTCAATCCTACAGTTCTTCGGCGGGCCAAGAAATCAACGCAGCAAAATCAACAATAATTTACCATCCAAGACTGCAATAAATCAGTTGGACGATATTAAACAATTTTTTGACATGCCAGCATCACCAATCCCACCAATATACCTTGGAGTACATTTCAAAAATGGGAGAACCTCTAGTCACATCTTCGACCCATTTCTTCAACGCCTGGCCAGGAAAGCTCAAGGATGGATTATTAAATGCCTTAATCAAGCAGGAAGGTTAGTACTCATTAAAACTTCCTTAATTCCTACCTCAAACCACCTTATGCAAACACAATTATTCCCTATTCATATACACAAACAGATATATCGAATTGCTAGGAATTGTTTTTTGGGCCATGATTCAACAGTGAAAAAACTCCACCCAATAAGATAGACCAAGTTAAAATTACCAATAGCAAAAGGAGGTCTTGGCATAAGAAAAAGTAATCACCACAATAAAGCCTTATTCATGAAAAGAATATGGAACATGCACGACCAACCTAATTCCATTTGCTCCAGATTATATAATGAGAAATATCTTCAAAATCAACCAATCTTCCAGGAAAACACTCCAATACCTTCCTCTTCCATCCCACAATGGAAACAAACGGCATCTCTCATACCTACAACACAAAAACTTATTTTCCATCGTATCGGAAATGGTCTAGACACGCCTATCCAAGCAAATTGATTACCTCACCATCAAAACCTAAACCCGGACCAATGCTACCCAATCCAATCAGTTTTTGATCTCATTTACCCCTATACCCATAATTGGAACGATGAACAACTGAATCACCTCCCATCCACCGCTATCCAAAACATATTAAACATCCACCTTCCCCTAGATATGCCTCAAGATAAAATCATTTGGCCACACTCAAAGTCTGGAAAATACATTACTGCTAATGGGTACAATTGTTTAATACAACAACAAGGCACCTAACACCACATAAACCCCCTACCTCCCACTAAATTCTTGTGGAACTTACCTTGTCCACCAAAAATTAAGCTTTTCTTGTGGAAAGCTATAAATGAAGGTCTACCAACTTTCTTTCTTTTACACCACATTAACATCACAAATTCCAACCAATGCCCCCGATACAGTGGTGAACCGAAAACAACGAAGCACATGCTTATTCACTTCCCAATACCAGCATCTTCCTGGAATCTCCTATTATCTCGCATATCAACAAACCAAAACAACGACAACTCACATATGACAATAAACAATCAAACAACCATTACCTAAATTCTACAAAACACTAGCCATGCCCCCTATATAACAGCTTGTTGTTTTCTCTTCTGGAACATTTGGATGACCAGAAATGATTTAGTTTTTAATCAACATCGTACAACCCCAGACAACATCTTGGCACTTACCCTGCAACAACAACAAGAGTTTGAATGGGAAAAACAAGTTTTACCCCCAGTTTCACCTGGGAATACACCATCCAGAGCACCCCCAACAAATACCAGAAAAACAACAATGATATTAGCAGGATGGATAAGACCAGATCCGGATTAGATAAAAATAAACACAGATGAGGTTGCTAGAGGACACCAGGGAATGGCGGGAGCATGTTTTATTTATAGGGATTCAACGGCTCAAACTGTAATGGCTCTAGCGCTACCTCTAGGTATCACTACGACGCTAATAACTGAGACGTGGGCGATTCTGCTAGCTTCAATAACAACAATGAAGAGACAATGGCCAAAAGTCATCTTTGAGACAGATTAAAAAAACCTGATATGATTCATTATAAACGATCTTGAAGCTCTATGGTATGTTGCAGTAATGATTACGAAAATAAAACAAAGGATGCGACAAATTCCTCACTGTACAATTCAACACAATTATAGAAAAGGTAATCAAACAGCAGACGGTCTAGCAAACTATGAGGCATACGGAAGTCAAGCAGGAAACCTAACAACTTCAGTCTGGGACCAGACTTTTCCACATTCTATTAGCCAAATTTTATTTAATGACTCTGTGGGTACAAAATACCCACGCGCATGTATTAGATATTGAGGCCGAAATATTTTATGAATGATAATCAAAAAAGTTTATTGATAATTTTGACAAGATTGATTATTAAAATAGATGAAAGTGCTTATAAGGGAAAGTAAACAGTAATAATTTAGACAAAACAGAAATACACACATTTTGTTATTCCAGTTGTCAATAATTGTACATACTAAAAGAATAAAAATCTCTTGCACTCCAATAATGTTGACGAACATGTGTTTCACACAGACACACAATTACTCAATCTTACATACCCACTTAAGCTGATAATGTTGGAAACATAGAATCTTGACAGCTAAAGAAAGAAAAACAAGATGGGAAAGACCTTTTGTGAATATTCAGCTACCTGATATGCATAAGGGAATGTAACTGATTTTAGGATGCAGATATTACAATTCCATTATGAAGTGGTAGTCAATTTTCACATACTTAATTCTTGCATGAAACACATGGTTGCAGGATAAGTTATTTGTAAAAGTGTTTTATCACAATAAAACATACAAGGTTCATGAATAAAAGATACCTGCAATTTGAGATCCATACAAATTCTACAGTATCAATACCCATTGACTTGTACGTAGCTTAGTTGACAACTTGGAAATTGTAGGTTTCTTTGATAACTAAGAAATTATAGAAGATCCCAAGAAGTATAAAATCCATATGTAGACCTTCCAGTGTCAGGGCACCCAATCCAATCTGAGTCCGAGTAAGTAATAATAGAAGAAGTATCACATGCAGTAAGAGTATCTCATTATTCAATTGTTCATATTAACAAGTAATAAGTGCTGAGAAGTAGGGGAGTGTGTAAACTGCGAAACATAATTGATTGCGAAACAAATATATATCTGGGATTATCATGATCACACATTGTAATCCTCCAACTATAGTTCTTTAACTTGTGGCATCTTATAAAGAATTAAATACCTTTAGAAATTGATAGTCTTATTCCTTGAGTTAATGGATTTTTTGATATCTTGTAGTTGACCATATCAAATTTTTGAAGTATATTTAGAGTGTATTTATTTTGAGATAGAAGCAGTTGCTAAAAGTCCTCTAGAAAAGTTGCTTCAATTATTTAGAAGTAATGCAACAATCCAAGATCCTTCATTGGATATACTTGTTAGAGCAATGCTCGGTCGAACTCGCAAGCATTGTTATCTCAAGCTTGTTTGTCAAGTTTGGTTGTAAAAACTATAAGTCTTGATTTCTAGTCTGCTTATACCTATGTCTCGAATTAGGATAGAATGTGTAGTTGAGCTTTAGAATTCATGATGTTCATCGATTGAAGACGAAGAACTACTAAGGGGAGCTTGTGGAACTTCTTCAACAAAAGGTATGTGGAGACTTGAATTTATCTATCACTCAGAAATATTTTCTATTCTATCTCCTATTGAGACAAAGTCGTATAGATATATAGACTTTACATTATATACATTTGATATTTCGAGTTGAGTTTAACTCGCTTATATATTTCTCTAAATATGTGTTGGAAATCTTTTTGCTTTAACGACGTTTATCATTATTCTTGACGAAAGTAAAAAGATGATCATGTGAAAATCACCTGGTAACATCTTACATGATTTGTGTGAGAAAATCATTTGATGTAGACTCGGAATGTTTCGTATTGATCATTCGATCACTTGAAAATTGCTTAAAAGATAATCATTTGTGTGAGACAGCTATTGTCGTCTTCTAAGAATATTTCAATGATTGAAATGAGAGTTAAGAGCTAAAACCCATGTCTAGATACATTACGGTTTGTGTACTAAGTGTACGAACTGTTGTGGTGGAATTCAGGACCGGAAGTTAAATTTGCATACCCGTTCGCAAACTTATTCAACTGTTTAAGTCAGGGTACTTAAGTTTGCATACCCTTTCACAAACTGATTTAACTGTTGAAGTCCGGGAACCAAGTTTCCGTACCCGTTCCCAAATGGTTTCAAATGAGTTCGGTCCGGAGCTAAAGTTTGCGTATCCGTTTGCAAACTGTCAGCTAGTGACCAATGTCTGGAACTTAAGTTTGCGTACCCGTTTGCAAACTTAAGTGGTTCAAGTTCTAAAATCGGTTAAGTATGATTTCATACTCATGAACAAATACATTTATATAGTAAGGAATTCAATCTTTACAAACCGTGGCTAAAATGTTCATGAACTGATTTTTTTGAATCAATCCAATTTTGCTTCCATCGTGTCTTGTATACTTCTTGAAAATATAAACAATTGAACAACCCTATGAGTAATAAAATTAGATTCATTTGAGTATCAATTGATCAAGAAGTGTTAAGATGAACATGGTTAATACAAAAGTGTTCATGTGGCTAACTTTGGTTACCCGTTACTGAGCTAACTCAATATATACGTTTAGGTTCGGTTACCTATATCAAAATGAAGGTATATTACATTTATGTGTAACATGCTAAGACCATATAACGATGTAAAGATATTAGCTTGAATCTTAAATCAGGTTTCATCCAACGGTGAATATTGATTGCTTTATTCTAAAGTTATCGAACCCTGATTTGAAGACTATATAATGGAGAACTCTACCAACTGGGAAACATAATCCTCACACCTCCTGTCTGATACTAGTTGCTACTAGAGTCAATTCTCCTTTAACATAGGTTTTTCGTGAAACCATTATAGGTTAACGACTTAAAGACTTCATTGGGATTCTGAAGACAGACCAAACTATTTTCTCTGTAGTTGCTTGTTCTGAACTTACTTGTTCTATCGTACTGAGTTTTATCTTTATCTAATATTTGTTCGAGATTTATCTCCAATAAGTAAGATATAAAAGTAACCACAAAGCTTTTCATCTCATTCTTTATGATTCCACAATAACTTGTTCTACTACCATATAGTTAAGTCATTATGAGGTGATTGATATTTCTAGGTTGTTCTTCGGGAATATAAGACCAGATTATCAATTGGTTCATGTTCACCTTGATTTATCAAAAGTTGGAACAAACTTCGTTGGTATTTCTGTGGGAGACGGATTTATCTATCAAAATAAACTTTTCTATGGGAGACGGATTTGTTTATAAAGTCTTCGACTTTGGGTCGTAGCAACTCTTAGTATTGGGTAAGATCAACTAAGGGAATCAAGTGCGTAGAGTCCTGCTAGACATAAGGAACACGACTCTACCTTAATCAATGTGAGTTGGTTAGGGCTCAACTAAATTCCAGTCTGAAGTGAACTTGTAGTATGCTAGAGTCTGTAGCGGCTTAATACAATGTAGTGTTCAAATATGGACTAGGTCCCGGGGTTTTTCTGCATTTGCGGTTTCCTCATTAACAAAACTTTTGGTGTCTGTGTTATTTCTTTTTCGCATTATATTTTCTATATAATTGAAATATCACAGTTGTGCCAAGTTCAATCAATTGGTAAATCCTACCTTTAGTTGTTGATTAAAATTGATTGACACTTGAACATTGGTCTTTGGTACCATTCAAGTTGTTTCTCATAATAACCAGGCTCGTGGATTTCTATTTGTTTGATTTGCTGATTACATTTAGAAACAGAGATATAACTCTTGGATATATTTTTATTGATTGAGTCTGACTGCCTAGTTGATTCTCTTGGAATTATATTGGAATTAGTTCATATATATTGCTGAAACGAAACATTAGGTGTGGTTATTGTATCCCTGCTTTTTCAAATAGTATATAAACCCAACGTTAATTAACTAAACTCACTAGAACAGAATATGAGCAAGTGAGTTACGAATAAGAAAATTTGAATCCATAGAAGTCCTCAAAACTAAACTCTTGGAACCCTTATAATAGCCTTCTAGATGAAGGGTATTACTCACATTCAGATTGTTCATAAATCTTTTATTTTTATTAATGAGGGTTGTATTTAATTTAAACAAGGGTTGTATTTAGTCACTGCCTTTCCAATGCTTGCAGTCAAGGACATCATCAAATTTGAAAGAGGTTAAAACGAAAGAAAACGAAAGTGGTTGAAAATTGTTATTAGATTATGGTGGGTTTGGATGCAGAATTATAAAGGAAGGATTCATGGGTCCATGGGATTTAGTGGAATTTCGATTTCCTTGGTACATTTGGTTTCCCAATTCCCTTGGATTCACGTTTTTCTTGGGATTTATAATTCCACCAAATCCCCCATTTTGAATACCACTTCGTCCCTAAGATTTGCTGGGAAACTTATGAGGGATTTATGGACCTACTTTTTTTTAACCTTTAGAAGTCATATTATTTTTTCATCTAAAATGTCTCCAAACAGTATATGAGATACAAAATAAGGAAATGCTAAGGATTCTAGGAATTTTTTCTTAGCTACCAAACACTCGAAAAATTTGCATCATTTCTGGTATTTGTAACCCCGTGAAATTATATATCCCTTCGAATCCCGAATTCTAGCCAATTCAAATTCCACTCCAATCAAGACTTTAAAAATAATCAATTTTGTTTCCTTTGAACGAAGGAAAAAATATATAAAAAGGAGCGCTGATGTTGTTGTTGATGACGTTTCTTTGGCTTTACTCATTATATAAAAAGAATAGTATGGAAACCAAAATACTATTCTTACCTGGTCTCTTGCCACATGGTTTCCATAAGAATCCATCCTCCGTTGAACCCAATTCACGTTTTGTAACCAAAATGTCTTTACCTTTCGAGAACGATCTAAATCACACAAAATAATGAAGTTAGATTAATATATTAACAAATTAACTTCTAATAAGGAATGTAGAGAACATACATCTTAGTTGTCATCTTCTTTGTTGTAACATGTTCGTCATCTCTTTGTGAAAATTTAGTAAGAAGTTCATCTAAATCCAAACATTTTGTATGAGGTTTTTGACATAATTTTGGTGGTAGTGGTAATCTGTTCACCAAACCACACATACCATGAGATGAATGTTGTGACTGGTGAACGAAGGAAGAAACAGGAAGAAGTTCATCATATCCAGGGTTTGGATTTTGAGAAGAGGATGGTTGAGTTAAATTTTGGTGGAAATTACTCAAATATATAATTCAAAATAGAAGGGGTTTTTGAGCACCGAAGGCAAAATAACATTTTTAGAGACAAATGGATGATCCAACCATCCTGGTGTTTTTAACCTCTTTCATTATGAACCTTAATTTATTGACCTTTAATTAATGGATCACATAACTCAAGATATTAATAAATGGATAAATAACTTAAGATATTAATTAAAGTATTAAATATTGAAGAAAACAAAAAATGTACATGCCATATATATATTACGGTTACAAACACGATGATAAGATAATTTTGGATCAGATCAAACTTAAACTAGCGATTAGGATACCTAACCGTACATTTACTCATTTCGTGTAAGATATTTCAGTGAAAACATATATGCATTGACTAGATTTAGTGCTTCAAAAAAATTACAACTATATTTAGTGTTTGCAAGGTGAATTTGATGGAAAGTGATATACATATGTAAACTATATATTGCTTAATAATTTGGTTGTCATATTTTGATGATATATATGGCTAATTTTATTATGTATGTACAAACATTATTTTAGATTAAAGGAAAATATTTGACTCTCTTAGAATTAAACAATTAAAACACCGGAAGAAAAAAATACATTAGTCGGATTAAGACAGTGCCGTTATGGCACGAGTTATCTCTAGTAAATAACACAAAAATGTATCTAAGTATATACAAAAATTATTCAAATGAGAATATTTTTGGTGTCTCATATGTGAAACCTGTGGTACTTTCATATGTTTAAAGATATAAAATAATGTGATTAATGTGATACTTTGTTTTTCAACACCGGGTTTTTAAAGTTGTAGATGGCGGTATTGACGGCTCAGAGAATACTCATTTTGATGGTGGGTTTTGATAAAACCCACATGGCCTAAATCTTACATGAGGGCCTTGATAGTGAAACCCGAATGCAGGTAGAAACAATGAGTGGTGGAGAATTTACCCATCATCAAACAGTTACTTCTACAATGGACGACGGTGGAAATCAATTAGAGCTTTAATTAATTTTCGTAAATCAATCAATATGCTTCAACCTTCAAAGTATCTTTCAATTAAAAAAAAGGCCTTCATCAATTAATATCAGATCTTATGATTGCCATCTTTTCCTATGCTCATCGTTTCAATGGTGAATCTCATTAAATTGGCGTTTGTATAAACGACTAAGTAGTAAATCAGTTTTAAACTTGTTAAAATACATTCATGATACCTAAAGAAACACCAAAGACATGGGAAATATTATTTTTAATGGATATGGGATAAATAATCATGTGGTACTGATCTTGGAAAATCGGGATATACCATAAAAGAATATAGTGTTATATTTCCCCTATATTGACCAAAAATCAACATATTATGACCAAAGTCAGCTTCCCCCCCCCCCAAAAAAAAAAAATTGGCTTTCCCTATAACAAAAATCTTAAATTAACTGTTCAAAGACATAGTTTAATGATGGTTAAATCAATGGCGGAATGAGGATTGAACATTGAATGCAGAAAGGCAAAACCGAAAAGATTGTACTTTGTAAAGACAAACAATTATGTAGTAAAATTCTGATTTTTTGATAATGAAAATAAGCATACATGAACTTTAGGAGCCCATTTTCTAAGTATCCGTGAGATAAATTCAGAGTTATAATATTTATATGTATTTAATCCCAAAGAAAATTTATTGTATCAATAATGGGTTACATGTTTTCAGCATTAGATAATAAGTCTGATACCAACCAGTCTGGCATAGTATTTTGCCATGTCTCTAAATTATTAATGGAGAGAACATGTTTAGCTAGTTTATCTGCCACATTATTAGCCTCTCGATGAACAAAACTACACGTCTAAAGCAAAACATTGTTGAGCAAGTTCTGGCAAGCTCTAATAATATTAGAAGTAGTCCGCTTGACTGCATTATTCTTTTCATTCACTGTATTGATAACTCTCTGATTGTCCCCTTTAATTGGTCGATTCCTTTATCTAAATCGCATTATATTCCCCGCAGCAACACCATCGCTTTTGCTTGTCCCCGTTCTGTTGTTACTGAAGGTTCACTTCTAGATCCATTGCTTGAACCTATAGAGTTACAGATTATTAGTCCAATTCTTATTGTATTGACAAAATGCATCATCAAAATTGAGTTTAAATCAAGGATTCAAAATTGACTATATTTCACATAGTCTTCTGATTGGTTGATTATTTAACTGATGGCCCCATTACCCTCCATGTTTAGAATCACGACTCTCGTTATATAACTCCCTAGATATAATCAATGGTTGAGATTAAAATGTTACGTGCACACTCGTTAACACACTCGTTAAGGAGTGTGCGCAAATTCGCACTCTCCCGGTAACGCCAAGAAGTCCAATCGAAAATGCTATGCAGCCCCCGGTTTTATACCCCAATATTTTACACCGCTTAGAGCGTCTGCAGCGGACGACCAAGAGTAAAAATTTGGTCTTTAACAGAGACGTAGTGAGACGGAGTAAAGACTAAATCCCATACCATACCAAATTTCCAGACCAAATTTGGTCCGCGACCAAGACCAAACCCAAATTTAGTCGGGCGCACGTAAACTTAACGCCCCACACCGAGCGCACGTAAACTTAACGCCCCACACCGAGCGCACCTGAAGTTCACGCCCCACACCGAGCGCACCTGAAGTCTCCGCCCCATTTTTTCCACTTTAGCATGGGGCGTTAACTAAAACAACGCCCCATTTTTTTCTTTTTCTTTTATTTTAATTAGTATGGGGCGGTAACTATACCCTCGCCCCATATATTTTTTTTGCTTTTTTTGTTTTTATTACGTGAACAGTGTCTCCTGCTCATCAGGCGTAAACTATATCAACGCCCACACCGAGCGTAATCTTTACCAACGCCCCACACCGAGCGTAATCTATATCAGCGCCCCACACCGAGCGTAATTTTTACCAACGCCCCACACCGAGCGTAATCTTTACCAACGCTCGACCAAATTTAATCGCCCCCACTGCGTCACTCAACGGCCTAAACCCAAATATGATCTTTTTTTTTTTACTCTTTAGTCTTTAGTTTTGGTCGCACCGCTGCAGACACTCTTACATGTCAAAATTGTATTGACTCATTCCTTAAAACAGGCCCCCTTATTTTTCCAGGTGGGAAGGAATCAATGGTGGATCCTATTACCTAGGGCTGCACATGGGTCGGTTTGGGTCGGTTTTGACCTCACCCACCACCCAACCCACTGATGGCGGGTAACATAAGTTGTCACCCACAACCAACCCACCCTTACAATGGGTCGTTTTTCACCCGATCCACAATATGGCGGGTTGGATCGGGTGGGTGGCGGGTATACCCGTCTTTGTTTCCACCATTACTGGTTCAGTCATTTTCTCGAATACCTTGTAAGCATAACCTGGTGTTGTTGCTGTGTGTCAAGGAATCTTCTTCAATAGCTTTACAATTCCTGTCTTTGTTTCCACCATTACTGGATAATACAAGTCCGAATAGACTTTACAAGCAATCGATCAAAAAAAAAATTAATCGATCAAAAAAGAATTACAAGCTCCAACCTTACCAATTGCAAACATAAACGAAAATTAACAAACACAAATACGAAAATCTACAAACACAACGTTGATTTGAAAACATATCCACCACAATTACAAGCTCCAACCTTACCAATGATTTCAGGGAGATGCAATATCTAAACAACAACAAGATTCCCTGAGACGTGCGTGTTATTTTTTGCTAAAACTCCGTGCATGGGCAGCTAACAAGTTTCCAGGATCAAATCTTGTTTCTCTCAACTCGGAAAACTTGCAATCTCTAAAGCAGATTGATTACCGAGCGACATGGAAAGCTGATGGTACCCGATACATGATGCTTATCAACTCCGGCGGATGTTACCTGATAGACAGAAGTTTCAATTTCCAGAAAGTTCGAATGCGATTTCCTTTTCCGCAACAACCGAATCGGGTACTACTCATAATAACTCGACATTACTCGATGGTGAGATGGTTATTGACACGGACCAAGACCGATAAATGTAAGAGAAGATACCTAGATTTTGATTAGGTTTACATAAGAGTTCATTTTGAATAAACGGCTAGGATCAACTGATAAGGGTAATCTAACGGTGAGGGTGGTTTATGGCGGGTGGGCGGGTTGGGTCGGGTGAAAATAGGTGCCACCCACAACTGACCCGCGCCTAGATGGGTTGGGTCGGGTACGGGTAATTTCTGGCGGGTGCGGGTTGGGTCGGCGGGTTGGGTCGGGTTTGTGCAGCCCTACGATTACCCCATGGTGGTGTATGAAATGGGGTATAGAACAGGAGTCCCTGTAGCAACAATACTCAACAAACGAGTTGTCCATTCTAACCGTTTTTCCCACTGTAATCAAATTGATGAGTCCAAATTTGTTCACACTCCTCTAACGAATGTATATTTCACATAGTCTTATGATTGGTTGATTATTTAACTGATTGCCCCACTACCCTCGATATTTAGAATCACGACCCTCGTTACATAACTCCCTAAATAGAATCAATGGCTGAGATTAAAATATTACGTGCACACTCGTTAAGGAGTGTGCACGAATTCGTACTCCAAATTGATGGTCAAAGTCTGAAAGTACTTTCCACGTGGGACAATGCAGTTTCAAATTCCAGCAAATCCAGCTCATTTCGAAAAAAGTACAAAATAATTCAAATTTCAAAATTCCCAAAACCCTAAAAATTTAAGGTAAGTTCGTATCGTGGATCCTTTCATCATCACAGCTCATTCAAAAAAATAAAGCCGTTAAGAGATTTTTCAAAGATAATTTAAATTTAATTCAATTCCTCTATAAATTCACTTTACCTTTCCAACCCCCCCCGTATTCTCAACTCAATCTCTCTCTCTCTAAAAAAATCAATCAAAAAAATTTCTCAAGAAATCAGTCAAAATGAGAGAAATCCTTCATATCCAAGGAGGCCAATGTGGAAATCAAATCGGTTCAAAGTTCTGGGAAGTAGTATGTGCAGAACATGGGATTGATAGTATTGGAAAGTATGAAGGTGATTCAGAACTTCAATTAGAGAGAATCAATGTTTATTACAATGAAGCAAGTGGTGGAAGATATGTACCGAGAGCTGTACTTATGGATCTTGAGCCTGGTACCATGGATTCAATTAGATCTGGTCCTTTTGGTCAGATCTTTAGACCTGATAACTTCATTTTTGGTCAATCTGGTGCTGGTAATAACTGGGCGAAAGGTCATTATACTGAAGGTGCTGAGTTGATTGATTCCGTTCTTGATGTTGTCAGAAAGGAAGCCGAGAACTGTGATTGCTTACAAGGTACTTGGATTATTGCTTGTTTGGGTTGGATTTCTCTGATTTTTTATTTTTTGATCAAGTTTTATTTGAATTTATGTACTGTAGGGTTTCAAGTATGTCATTCTTTGGGAGGAGGAACTGGATCTGGGATGGGAACTCTATTGATTTCAAAGATTAGAGAAGAATACCCTGATAGAATGATGCTTACTTTCTCTGTTTTCCCATCACCTAAGGTGTCTGACACTGTGGTTGAGCCTTACAATGCTACTTTGTCTGTTCATCAACTTGTTGAGAACGCTGATGAGTGTATGGTTCTTGATAACGAAGCTTTGTATGATATTTGCTTCAGGACTCTCAAGCTCAGCACTCCTAGCTGTAAGTATATGTGGATATTTGGTTTGGTTTGGTTTTCGGCTTCGAGTTTTGGTTAATACATTATTTGTTACTGATGATTTGTGGGAACATTTGTTGTGTGAACAGTTGGAGATTTGAACCATTTGATATCTGCAACAATGTCTGGAGTTACTTGTTGTTTGAGATTTCCTGGACAATTGAACTCTGATCTGCGAAAGCTTGCTGTGAATTTGATTCCGTTCCCTCGTCTACACTTTTTCATGGTGGGATTTGCTCCACTTACATCTCGTGGATCACAGCAATACAGAAACCTTACAGTTCCAGAGCTTACACAACAAATGTGGGATTCCAAGAACATGATGTGCGCTGCTGATCCTAGGCATGGACGGTACTTGACTGCTTCAGCTATGTTCCGCGGGAAAATGAGTACTAAAGAAGTTGATGAACAGATGATTAATGTTCAGAACAAGAATTCGTCCTACTTCGTCGAATGGATTCCAAACAATGTTAAATCGACTGTTTGTGATATCCCACCCACTGGTCTTAAGATGGCTTCTACTTTCATTGGCAATTCAACTTCGATCCAAGAAATGTTCCGTCGTGTCAGTGAGCAGTTTACTGCTATGTTTAGGAGAAAGGCTTTCTTGCATTGGTATACTGGTGAAGGTATGGATGAGATGGAATTCACTGAAGCTGAGAGCAACATGAACGATTTGGTCTCCGAGTACCAGCAATACCAAGATGCAACTGCTGATGAAGAAGGTGAATATGAAGACGAGGAAGCAGAATATGAGGAATAACTGAGTCTAGGGACTAGTCAGTCTAGTTTTGTGTAGGTTTTAAACACCACAATTTCCAGTTGCCGGTGTCCGTGGTCAAGATATTGCCCTGTGATGTCTTTTTTACTGTTGTTTTTTAATTGCTGATCTAATAGAAACGAGAAAAAATGGTCTTGTTACTGGATGATGTTGAGTAACATATGGTTTTGAATATATTCCTTCAAGTTGTTTTCTCGGTTCAATTTGCTATATCAATTCTGCAATCTTACATGCCAATGTTGTTGTATGGATATTAGTATTTGCATTTTGAATGCTGAAGGCTTGAAGCCAGAAATTCTTATATGGATTCCAGAAATGCTTTAAGAAGTACGGGCCACTGATGGTGCTCTAGTCTTCCTGTTTGACCAGAAACATTTTTCAGACAGTTGAGCATTGTAGATTGTCTTAATTACAAAATCTCTTAGTTCTGATATAAGTTCCCACATAAAAATGTGTGATTATCTGTGATGCAACATTTTAACTTTAAAGGTGTTCATTATTGAGTTCGACGCAGTGGCTCTGGCACGAAAAGATGGGGGTGATGAACTTTCACTAAGAATGGTTGCCACATTGTTGGATTTGATGGATGGAATTAGCAGAACCAAAGGTGTACTCTCATTGCAGCCAGTGACAGGCTTGCAGAGTTGGACGCTCTGGAAAACTTGACCAAGAAATTGAAATAGGTAATATATGGTTATGGTTTATCAATTTGAGTTTGTAGGTTGGGATGAAGTGCTATGCATAATGTGAAGTGGTCGTTTCGCAGGTGTGCCTCTTCTTACTGCTAGTGTTTTAGTTATTGTAATTTGATTCTTCTGTTTTTGTTCCTGTTATGCACATGATTGCAGTTGGAAAGGTGCTGCAAAGAACCCTGGATGTGTGCTTTAAAGTTTTTTTCTTTAGATTTCGTCAGCCACCAAGTTAATGTTGATGTTAGGAATGTGACTGCAAACTATATTAGAGTTTCCAATAAGTCAACCAAAGCTCTATTTCATTTGTAGTTTCTTGATGCTAGGTGCAACCAGATTTCCAACATCCAATTATAATTAGAATTACATCACTATGTCTTCCATGAGCAGGGACAGTGGTCTTCTATTCCAAGGATTGTGATCTATGTCTGCTGATATAACCCAACTTTATTGACATTGCTTTTATGCAATTTCCACCAAAAATTGTTTATATGCACGCAGAAAAACAATCTCTCTTTAGACAAATGGGTATTCATGTGATTGAATATCTGTTGGATAGAGAACTCTTACAAGCTTAATCCTTCTCAGACAAGAAAACTTCAATTTCAGGAGTGACATCTCCAAACCAGCAGCAGTTGGATACACTATTTGTCTTCTTGATAGGATGGACCATCCATTACAGACACGCAAACTGAAAACCTTGCTTCTGCACCCCATGGATTTGTAGGCTCAAATCTATCTGGACTCTGCAGTGAAGCTGCATCAGCTTGTTTAAACATATGTTGAAGCCACTGAGCCGCCAGGAAAAATACATTCCAAGGTACCATGTCGCAGGTATGATAGATGCTCAGGTATTATAATCGAAGCATCGGATGACACTAGTGATACAGGGCATATCGTATTCCTCAGATTAAGTGAATTCTGCATCTCAGGTGCTCTCAGTTGTAACTGGCTAGGCTAAGAATATAGCACGGCAAACAATCAAGGAAATACTTATTATCTTGGGCAGGGTATATTGGATGTCAGAAGAAGGAACTTTGCTTGAAGATGCATTTGATAACTTGGAAGAGGCTAAGATGAAAGTGAGACCCAGTGCCATGGAAAAGGTAAACTTACTTTCTATATAGTTGGAATCTTTTGGTAGAAGTAAAATTTGATATCTGAATAACACAATGTTCCCTAACCATAAGTATGCCATGTATTAAGTCACAGTAAATGTCATGTAGTAACTCATCAAAATGAGAAGATTAAGATTTTTTCATTTTGAAAATGGTGGATGCTAACAGCTGTACAGATTTGCATATTGAATTGACCTTGTACAATCTGGAGCTGGAAGTTTAAGAATCAAGGCTCTTTAACCCTGTTGGATTTATGCACACACTGACCTTGCAAAGCAAGAGATGCAGTAAATTGAATTTCCCTCCCTCCCTCGTGTTTCTGTAACTTGTCATGTTTGTGAGGCCCTAATTTCCCACATGTTATCCTAATTTCCTGCTATGGTTGCAGATTCTTCTGAAGGTTCCGAATGGGACTCGGATAGATATAGCTGGACAGAATGAAATGAACAAACAACTACCCGAAGTAGTAGAATGGTCACTAAAGCATGAGTTACGGAACTGGAACTGTATAATATATGGGTTGGTCAGTCTGAGAAGGAAGTAGATTATCTGTTTGCCAAGGCAAGAGCCAATGCCCCCTCCATATTTCTTGACGAAAAACAGGCAAAGTTTCTGATTTAACCTGTTTGCAGCGTTCTTTGGCAATCCCTTTCTTTCTTCTTCTATTTGCTGTTTTCTTTTTTCCTTTTATTCCAATGCAGGAATCATAACCTGACCCTAGTACTAGATTGAATCATTTACCTGGTTTTAGTCGTAAGATCTTGCATCACTCCTTTTTAACATTAGTCACCACATTAGTAATCTATATGTAATCACTCCTTTTTAACATTAGTCACCACATTAGTAATCTATATGTAATCAAGCAATGGAGTTGTGAAATTACTTTACTTGAGTGCGTGTTCTTTTGGAAAGTGCATTTTGGGCACACAGGCATCAGTGATGTATAAACAGTGGGACAAGTAATTGGAGGTTCATTCACCTGGCTGAGTAATCTTTGCTTGATCATTTGGACAATAAGAACCGATCAACAAAAAAAAAAAAACCTAAGAACTTGATTTTAGAACTTTATGTATCCAAACAGACAAACCTATGAACTTAAATTTGGGGCTCTCATGGAAAAACCAGAACAAACCATTCACAGTCGGAAGCACTTATTTAGTCTGCTTGCACCAAGTAAGGAGTTTGGCAAAGGAAACCTGCTGCAACCCTGCACGAAAGAGACCTGCTGGAAGATTTTTTTTTTTTACCACCCTTTGGTCTGATGCACTATGATGCCTACAGTGAATGCTGTTAAAAACAACTGAGAGACAAACACAGTGAAGTAGAAATGAGAGAAGAAGTTGTAATGCTTTCTTAGTATTACAAATAGTGAAACAGGTGTTACTTAAAAGTCATTAAGAAACAGTGGATCAAACTATTAGTACCCTCCATTAAAGAGAATATGATACATCGTTTCTTCAAATAAACTTCACAGAACACACTTAAACAAGGACTTACATAAAGTTGACAACACAATTTACAGAGCATCCACCTCCTCTCCCTATCACCACCACAAACTTCATTTCTTGCCGTCAGTGGTGGCTTTCTCAGCAACTACTTTGATCTTCTCATACCCATATTCCACAGGGAGGTCAGGATATTCAGCTGGAACAACAGCTGCGCGCCTATTAGCAAAGACAGTCCATAAGAACAACATTATTGAAGCAGCCAAAGCTCCACATCCAACGCCGAAAAGTAGTACAGTGACAATCTTGAATGCACAAACTGTTCTAGTATGGATAACCGGAGGCTTGTTCTCATGTGAATACACTTTTGAGTACTCTTGAGGATCCAGAGGTTCAGAATGCATCCATGTCGGAACACGCCTTAACCTAAAGCTCCATGAATAGACACTACTTGTCTGAGTAGAATTCCCACTTGAAGAACCTATTCCAACAAACACTTCTTCTTCCTTCCACGTTCTTGACAAATCAATTTGATACGAAACTAATGGATCATTCGGCCTGCTCTCACTAAAATTACACAATCGAACTTCCAAACGCTTCGAACTAGCATCGTAATCGATCCACGAGTGTAACTTCTTCCCACTGTTGAGAACCACATTGACAGATGAAGCATTGCTAACCTTGACAGAAACTAAACTACCCAAATCGATCCCAACATGATTCCCATTCTGGTCACCATGTTCAACATTCTTCAATGTATCGAATTCAACAGCAACAACTTTACTCCCGCTGTTTTCCAACTTATCTCCAAGCCCAAATAATCCTCCTCCATTCACCAAAGGAAACCCCTTCGGTATCAACATAAAAGCAAGTCCATCTCCATTCTCAGATGAAATCGAAAACGAAAAATACGACGAGAACGAAACCGGGTTCTTGCGGTTCCCTAATCGAATCGGTTTTCTGTGAACAACTTTCCCAGAACTCCAAACCATATTAGCATTCATTTCAACAAAACCACCACCACTATCATTAACAACCTTAGCATCTCCATATAACCCAATTTCAGTATCAAAACTAAGGGTCTTTTCATCAAATCTTTTGTATGCAAATGAAGCTAAAGGTTTTGCAAGAGATAAAGTAACAAAACAACAAGAAACAACTACTAAAAAGAAACAATAATAATACCTCCTCCTGGTTCCTGAAACTGCAAGAATCTCCATTTTTGACTCAATCCTGGTCTTCTTTGATAACTAAAACAAGGGTTTGTTGATTCCTAGCTAGGGTTTTCTTTTCTTTCTTTCTTCTTTTCTTCTTCTGGGACTCATAAATAACATTTACAATAAATTGGTGCTCTGAAAAATCTTTACTCCTTTTTTCTTCCTTTTCTTTAGTACACTGTGTAGAGTGAGTTGTGTTTGGCTTGACTCTGACAGAAATATGAATAAAGCATTTCACTTTTTTACATTTAGATAAAATAAATGGCTATTATGCGCTTATGGTTTTGTATGGTGCTTTGTGCCCGATTAAGCTGAGAGCTGACCCATTTTAAACACATACAAAGCAAAAACAAACAAAAGTTAAAAGGATCCATTATTATTAATTAGGCGGAGGAAGAAGATAATGGACTAGTTACAGTGGAATAAATGTCTTTTTGGATTGTTAATTGAAGAATGAGGTCGCGTGGGGAAATAATTGTGAAATTATAATGCTGCTGCTGCTGCTGGTGGGTGGTGTTTGCTTTTGCTTTACTCGGTGTTGATGACATTTAGTACAACCTTTTCTCTTTTCTTTTTTTACTTTGACAATGGTTTGCAGATGACTATTTCGGATGATGGTGCATAAAATTTACCTCGACAAAAATGGGCATGGTAATTAAGTTGCTAGGTGAAAATGTTTGTGGTTTTTTTTAGTAAAAACTACACTCTGGTTCCTAAATTTTGGGTTCCCAAACTTAAAACGTAATATATTGAGCTTTGGTTTATCTTCAGCCCTCAAAATGTTTTTGACTTCCTCGTGATGTCTGGCTCCACCCGTGCCCAGATTTGATATGAAATATTACCATGTCGACGTAGATTTATAGATGTTGAGAAAAAATTTATCTTCTTGCTGCTACTTGCTAGGTATTATTTTCAAAACAAGCTTGGTAAAGGGGCGTCATGAATCGGTAGAGGGGCGTCAAACTAATAAGATAAAAAAGGTCATTAGAAGTAAAATCAAGTGCCCCTTATCAATGAAAATATGTAAATGACTAATTAGCCCTTATTGTTAATAATCAAGATTAGTAATGATAATCAAGATTAGTGTTAATTATCAAGATTAGTTTTGATAATCAAGATTAGTGTATTATAACTCTAAAATCAGATTTTTAGAGTTATAAAAAAAAAAATTTGAGGAGAAGAAAACTTATGTGATATTTGTGAAACCCTAGATTTTGATTCACTCAACCAAAATGAGTGATTCCAGTTGCAAATTTGAGGTGGGTGAATCTCTATATGATAGATAAAATAAGTACTAGTTCCATTAGCTTTTTGTTGCTTAAAATTCTCTAAAGTATGTAAAAAAATCAAAATTTTAAAAATTTCAGAAGAACATATGGTTGGTAATTAGCTGGTTACCAACCATATATGTGAGATACTGATTGGTAACCAGTTACCAAACCAACCGTGAATCGGTTCAATTTGGGAAAACCCGTAAATAATACCACATAACGTTGGTAAAATTTATTCTATTACAAACCGTAGGTTAATTATTCGGTTGGTAACTTTAATATAATCCTCAACCGTATGTAGATACTGTTGGTAACTAACTCGAAAATATGAGCCGATCGGAAAAAAACTAACATGCGGGACAAAATACGGTTTGTAACTGTTTTAAATTACCAACCGATTCGACCAAAATTCTCGTAACCAAGAACATACGGTTAGTATTTGATATTTATTTAATTGTTACGAACCGTAAAGCATAGATACGGTTCGTAACATAACCAATTCTAACCGTATAAAGAAAAAATGCAAACATTCTAAAATTTGATTTTTAACCTAAAACTCCAATTTTTGATGGAGAATACACTTCAATTGAACACAACAAAAATACTAAATGGGTTTTCGAATATAGACTTCAATCAACAATTATTAATGTTGCGAATCACCGATTAATCACGATGAAATTTTCGATCGATTTTAATGGAGCTTATGGTTAGAATGGAAATGGAGGAGAAGAGAAGATGAAGAAGAAGATGAAAAAAAAACTGATTTGATTTTTTTTTAATCATTAGGCTTAAAAAAAATTGATTTGATTTTGGTTGATTTAAGGTGAAAAGGGTAATCTAGTCAATCTACACCCCTATAGGACACCCCCTAACCAATATGAGAGTCATTGCTATCACACTTGACGCCTCTCTACCGATTCATGACGCCCCTTTACCAAGCTTGTTGCAAATAAATCTTCTGCGATTTAACCAAATGAAATGATACAGTTTTACTTTTTTCTTCTCAACGGGAGATGATTTATTTTGATTCCAAGCTCATCATAGGTGCAAAGTAGCAAGAGTGGAGTGGGGGATTATCCAATGATTCTATGAATAAATAAATGACCTTTTTGGTGTGTTATGCACACCATGATACCACCACCCATGTTATGAGCCATAGAAAAAGAGAGACAAATATATATAAAATCCTAAAAGAAGCACTGAGGCTGGAATTAAGAAATCTAACTAGGGGGGCCATACTGTTTTACTCATCCCCACCCACCATGACTACCCCTCCTTCCTCATATCACCAAAATAGGTATGTGGGCAAGCATGGTCCCTGGCCATGAAGCAAAATGCAAATCTTACGTGTTCGTCTGTTTTAGGAAGTTATTCAAAGTTATTGTGTGAATTCAAACATTTAGGGTTCAAGAGGAATGCAGCTATCATCGCCTTATCACTTGTCATCACATGTTGAGGATCTAGTATAAGTGGTCCTTAGCAATGCCCTCCTAGTAGAGATAACTACTGGCTTGGCTTTTGAGAGTTTATTTCATTGTTTCGACATAAATTTAAAACAAGGGACATTTATGTAGTATTCGGCATTTTCCAGGCTCATTAAATCACACCATCTACCGACTGGGTGAGTACACAAGGTATATGTGAAACAACAAGGTACTATAACATGTGTGTCAACATCGGCAAAGGACTGTTCGACGACGCTATTAAAGATCAGAGATTAAATATGTCACGCTGGACTGCGGATACCATACTGAAGAGGACCGAACATAGGAGAGTTTTTTTTTTTTTTTTATTGTCGCGTCCAAGCAACAATGGAACGAGCCCCATATTGCAAGTTCTGAAAGTGGAAGGACGTTTAGGTGTTTTTTTCTTTTGTTTTTTTTTCCGAAGGAGTGAGAAATTTCAAATTAATGATACCATACTTCTTCTTTAATTGTTTTTGATCGTAAAGAATTGTGGTATTGGCAAGTTTCGAATCCAAACCCCTTAGATCATCACCTAATAATTTGATTATTGTACTATCGGACGTAAACATTTAGGATGTCTAATATCAAATCAATGGCTTGATCCGAGCAAGATTAAGCTATTTTATTGCGTTCCTAGCTTGTAGTAGTTGGTTTAGTTTAGGTTTATTTATGTGTTTTTTTTTTTAAACTTATTTACGGCTAAGGTTTCTACACCTTTAAGGTGGTTTTGTCTCCTCTTCTAAAAAAGTTTATCTCGACTTTAATGACCGTTTTGGCTTCTTAGGATTTTTAGATCGCTAGTGGTGTTCTCTAACGACGAACTTTTCATCATTGTTATCTCTGGCGGTGGAAAATTCACCGGAATCTTCATCTTCTAATTATCCGGTGACGAAATCTTCAACAAGAATGGTTTTGAAGAAATCTTCATCACTAGTTTTAAGAGATTTGAGCAAATCACACGTATCTTTGGAGCATATCTTTTTGAAGAAGAATAACAAACAAAATGGTTGGAATATGATTCCGAGAAAAAACAATACTCCTCTAATCTATTCGGTTCTTAATCATACTTGTATTTATTGCACTCCAATAATCTTTCTCTTGTCACATTTCTCGGTATTGTACTTATATGGTATGTTTCTATTTATTCCCTTCTTTTCGATCAAAAACTCAATGTAACCTTGAATTTCCTTAATGAAGAGGTACTTTGATTTTAAAAAAAACATTGGCTCGATCCATAACTTCTTGTACAAGTCGAGATTGTTCTATGTAATTTAGTACGATGCTCCTTATGTTTCATTGGATCGTAAAAGGTTTGTCTTCATGATCCATGTAAAAATAAAAACCCTTAGCCTCTAAGTTTAAAGAAAAGAAAAATATAATTGGTTTCACTTTGATGATAAATCTTTTCACCTCATTAAGTTCTCTTGTGCCTAATTACTTTAAGTGTGGTGTATAGATTATAGCAACTACATTTTATCCCTAATACAAGGGGTTCGTTTCAAATTTTCTATCAAAAAACCAAGTGGAAAAATCATGGTAATAAGAAGGAAAAAATGATTCCCAATGTTAGAGCAATGCTCCGTCGAACTCGCAAGCGTTGCTATCTCAAGCTTGTTTGTCAAGTTTATTTGTTCAAAACTATATAGTTGATTTCTAGTCTACTTATAGCTATGTCTCGGATTGTGATAGAATGTGTAGTTGAGCTTTAGACTTCACGATATTCACCAATGTAAGACGAAGATCTACTGAGGAGCTTGGAGGAACTTCATCAACAAAAGGTATGTGGAGACTAAAATTTATCTATCACTCAGAAATCTATTCTATTCTATCTTCTAATGAGACTAAGTCGTATAACTATATAGACTTTTACATTATACGCATTTGATATTTCGAGCTGAGTTTATCTCGCTTATCTATTTCTCAAAATATGTGTTAGAAGCTTTTTGCTTTAGCTATGCTCATCATATTCTTGAAGAGTTTAGTTGGAAACAATTTATTTGTTGGAAACTTAATATTAAGTCAAAATATGATCATGTGAAAACTACCTTGAACATCTTATATGATTTGTGTGAGACAGTCATTCGATGTTAGCTTGGGAAGTTTCGTATTGATCATTCGATCACTTGATAATTAATTGAAGCTAATGGTATGTGTGAGATTACCATTGTTGTCTTCCAAGGATATTTCAATGATTGAAATGAGATTTTAGAAAAATTAACCATGTCTGGATACAACACGGTATGCATACCTAGTATGTGAACTGTATTGTGATGATTCAGGTCCGGAACTCTTGTTTGCGTACCTAGTATGCGAACGGATTTACCTGAGAAGGTATGAAACTCTTTTTTGCGTACCTAGTATGCGAATGGGTTTACCTGAGTTGGGTCCGGAACGGTTGTTCGCTAACCGGGTTTGCGAACGGCTAGACTAGGCCAAGGTCTGGAGCTGCTGTTCGCGTACCCGGTTTGCAAACACAGTGGTTAAGTTCTAAAATCGGTTATATATGATTTTCATACTCATAAACTAAAACATTTATGATTAAAGAATGCAAATTAATTTTGCAAACCGTGGCTTAATGTTCATGAATTGATTCTTGTATAAGTACTTTGTACGATTACGAATCAATCCGATTTTGTTTCAATTTGTTCATATATATTTCTATGAGATAATGAACAATTGAACAACTCTATTTGAAACACAATTAGATTCATTTGATTATCTTTCATAATTTATTGATCATCATATTTGATCTAGAAGTGTTAGATGAATATGGTTAAGAAAAAAATGTTCATATGGGTAACTTCGGTTAACTGTTATTGAGCCAAATCAATATACACGTTTAGGTACGGTTACCCATATATAAATATATGTATATTTCATTTGTGTGTAACAAGCTAAGACCATCTAACGGTGGAGATTGATTGCTTAAAATCTAAGAAAACTTAGCTTGAATCTTAAATCAGGTGTTCATCTACGGTGAATATTAAATGCTTTGTTACTAATCTATCTTAGCTTTGATTGTACGCAATCCTGATTTGAAAGGCTATATAAGGGAGAACTCTAGAAACTGGATAAACTGAACCCGACACTTTCGTGTGTCCTAGTTGCAAACTAGGATCGATTCTCCTTTAACCTAGGTTTTTCCAAAACCATTATTAAGTTAACGACTTGAAGACTTCATTTGGGATTCGTGAAGCCAGATTCAACTTTTTTTTTGTAGTTGCATATTTTGTTCTTACGTGTTCTATCGTATTGAGTTTTATCTTCTCTAAGATTCACTCGAGATTTATCTCCGATAGGTAAGATATAAAAATTAATTACAACAATTTTTCGTCTTAGACTCTTGTGATTCCGTAATAACTTCTTTTGTTAATCAGTTAGGTTATTGGGAGGTGATTGATATTTCTAGGCTGCTCTTCGGGAGTATACGACCAGATTATCAATTGATTCTTGTTCACCTTGATTTATCAAAATACGAAACAAAAACCAAATAAAGAATATACATATCTATGGAAAATAGATTTGTTTATAACTCTTTGACTTTGGGTCGTAACAACTCTTAGTTATGGATGAGATCAGCTAATGGAATCAAGTGCGCAGAATCCAGAATGGTTCTAGAGGCATAAGGAACGCGACTGTACCTTAACCGATGTTAGACTTGGTTAGGGATCAACTACATTCCATTCTGAAGTTTACTTGTAGTAGGCTAGTGTCTGTAGCGGCTTAATACAGTGTGGTGTTCAAAGCTAGACTAAGGTTTTTCTGCATTTGCGGTTTCCTCGTTAACAAAAATTTTGGTGTTTGTGTTATTTATTTTCCGCATTATATTTGTTTTGTTTATATAATTGAAATATCACAAGTTGTGCGTAGTTCAATCAGTTGATAAATACGACCATGATTGCTGGATAAAACTTGATTGACACTTGGGCATTAGTCCTTGGTACCGTCCAAGTTTTTTCTCATATAAATTAGGCTCGTGGATTTCTATCTGTTCCATTTGTTGATTGTGTTGAGAAATAGAGATAAAGCTCTTGATATATTTCTTGATTGACTCTCACTTTTAAGTTGGTGCTCTCGGAATTATATTGGAGTTTAGTCCATACAGATTTCCGAATGAATTATTGGGTGTGGTTGTACTCCCGCTTTTTCACCCAAGATCTTTGTTTGAGCGGCAAAGCGTGGTTTTTGATTTCTAGGTCTGAGACGTAAATAAAAAAGAAGAGAGTATTGTTAGAGCATTTCTCGGTCGAACTCGCATGCGTTGCTATATCAAGCATGTGTTGTCAATGTTAGTGATCAAAACTATAAAGTCTTGATTTATAGTCTACTATAGCTAAGGTCTCGAACTAGGATAGAAAGTGTAGTTGAGCTCAAGAACTCCATGGCAATCATCATACAAGACGAATGACTACTCAAGGAACCAGTGGATCTTCATCGACTAAAAGGTATCTGGAAACTTAAACTTATATATCACTCAAAAGTCTATCTACTTTATATCCTATCTTGAGACAAAAGTCGTTTTACTATATAGACTAAAGATATACACATGTGATATTTCAAGCTGAGTATATCTCGCTTATCTATTTCTTGAAATATGTGTTGGTAAAGCTTTCGCTTTAGCCAAGTTCATCTTTGCCTAGTGACAAAAGTCATGTTATGTTTCAATGACTTTGGAAATTGCTCTGACGAAAACTAGTTTGTGAATAACAACTATATGACATCCTCTGAGAATGTTTCAATGATTGTAATAAGAGTTTAGACAAGGGATATAAACATTGTTGTGGTAACACATATATGTATAAGTCCTTAGCACTTGAACTGAAGTTTGCGAACTTTGTTGATCAAGTGAAAACTGGAACTTGAGCAGTCAACCCAGTTCGCGAACGTGCATAGCTCTCGAACCTGAGAATTTCTGCTGGAGTTGTAGCTCGGTTTCGGTCCGAGAACTCAGTCCGCGAACTAACGGAAGTTCTCGAACCTGAGAATTTCTTCTGGAGTTTATGAACTCCAACTGGTTACTTGAGTCCGCGAACTTGAGTGGTTATGTCTAAAAACGATGTTCGTGAACTTATTTAAATTATCTAAGGAATGCTATTGCAAAGCGTGGCTTTATAGTTCATGAATCGATTCGAGTGAATCACATCGTTTTTGTTTCAACTGTGTCTTGTATAGTACATAAGATCTCATAGCAATTGAACAACTCTCTAACTAGTTCATTTGAGTCATTTGGACTAGTTATAGTGAAGAAGAATATGGTTGATATGAAATATATCATTTAGCTAACCATTTGGTTGACTAATATTGAACCAACTATTGTACACATTTGGGTACGGTTACACAAACCCAAAATCGTCAAGTACATGTGTGTATGGAAAGCTAAGTTTTCGATCTAACAGTTGAGAGATATTAGATTGTATCTAATCAGGTTTTCATCTAACGGTGTATATTGAATGCTTTGTTACTAAGCTAACATTCATTGCAAACCCTGATTTGAAAGACTATATAAGGGAGAACTCTAGCAACTTGGAAACCTAATCCCCACACATTCTGTGTGTTGCTAATCTAGAGTCGATTCTCCTTTAACCTTTGGTTTTCTTCTTCTAAAACTAGGTTAACGACTTAAAGACTTCATTGGGATTGTGAATCCAGACCGATAATACTTTTCTTGTAGTTGTGTGATATGATCTTGTTGTTTCTATCATATGAGTACAATTGTAATAATTGGCTTGAGATTTCTATCTCTGATAGGCAAGATACAAAAGTAATCACAAACATCTTCGTCTCATCGTTTGTGATTCCACAATATCTTTTTTCGATGCGTCGATTAAGACTATTGTGACATGATTGATAAAAATGAGTTGTTCTTCGGGAATATAAGTCTGGTTTTATTGATTGGTTCATGTTCACCTTGATTTATCAAAAGACGGAACAAAACTCATAGGTTTATTCGTGGGAGAATAATTTATCTATCTTGTAGACTTTTATGTGTGAGACAAATTTGTTTGTTAAGTCTTCGACTTTGGGTCGTAGCAACTCTTGGTTGTGGGTGAGATCAACTAAGGGAATCAAGTGCGCAGTATCCTGCTGGGATCAGAGGCATAGGAGCATAACTGTACCTTGGATCAGTGTGAGATTGATTGGGGTGCAACTATAGTCCAGACCGAAGTTAATTTAGAGTAGGCTAGTGTCTGTAGCGGCTTAATACAGTGTATGTTTAATCTGGACTAGGTCCCGAGGTTTTTCTGCATTTGCGGTTTCCTCGTTAACAAAATTCTGGTGTCTGTGTTATTTCTTTTCCGTATTATATTTTGTTATATAATTGAAATAATACAGGTTATGCGTTGTTCAATCAATTAGAGTATCCGACCTTATTGGTTATTGATTTAAATTGATTGACACTAGGATATTGGTCTTTGGTACCATCCAAGTTATCTCTCTTTGATTAGACTCGCGAATCACATTTTCTTGAGTAAATCAAATTGAGAGATTGAGATAATAACTCCTTGAGATATTTTCAATTGATTGAGTCTAGTTGATTCTTTAGAAAACAACTCGGAGTTGTCCATACAGATTGCTAATCGAAATATTGGGTGAGGTTGTTAAACCCCTTGAGATATTTTCAATGAGTGGAATATTCACTTGGACCTTCTTAAAAACATCCAGGAAAACACGTTTAAGACCTTACAAGTCTGTGTTTGTGGCAATCTAAGTCTGTGGACAAAATATATGTTGCGCATACCAAAATGCCTCCTAAAGATTTTGATCATGTCAAGTGTCTTAGAAACACCACAAAGGATTATTCCTTAGTTGATTCTTCCGAATCCCGAGGTAAAAAGAATGTTCAATGTGATAATGACATTTCTTCCTCTCATGAGGCATGTGATACTCTGGCAGAAGCTGAAAAGGAGGTCACTAGAATTTTAAGACATACAACTGAAGATATTGATTTTAATAATCATGATCAGCTCATTGATGAATGTAGGTGTAAATTATCTACAGATCCAGGTGGCAACATCCTAGACCCAGTGCACCCAAATACAAAGAAACGCGAAGTATAGAGCAAAGATTAAAGAGCGCGAGATTTAAGGAAGCCACGTGGATCGGGCATAATAATGTCGGACAAGACTTGACCCAGACTTCTGATAAAGCTGACAAGATAAGGCGGGATGGGACAAACGAGGAGCTACAGTCAAACAGGCAAGAAAGTGTGGAACACATCGGCTGATCATAAGGGCGACTATCGAGACAGCCGACATCGCGTCAACAGAGGACCATAAGAGATTGGCTCGAACGAAATACAGGCGAGGAGCCAAGATGCATCGACCACACAAGATGACGTGAGTCGGCCCGATCACAGAACATCTAATTAGATGTAACAGGGTCAACATTCTAACTTCGTTGTATAAACTTTCTCCTATAAATAGCGGGACTTGTATTCTAGAGAGGCAGGTTGTAATTTTTGGGAGAGAAAGGAGAGAGAAACCCGAGTTAGCATTAGAAAGAAGTGAATGAGAAGTAAGTTCATCTTGTAAGGAAATCCCACTAAGAGCAACACCTTTGTAACACCGTGAAGTAATAAGATTCATCATTTCACCCCCGTGGACGTAGGTAATCATACCGAACCACGTATATCTTGTGTTCATGGTTGAGTGTTTACTTTCGTTTGAGAAGAGTCGTACATTTCTATCCTTTGGATGTAGTTTGTATTAAAATGCATCTACATTCTGGCGCCGACTAAGGGGACACGACTAAGATCTCCGGATACCTTGCCATTAAAGTCTTCAGAGACGATCAATAGCTCCTCAATACACGTTAATGTGTTGGAGTAGAAGCTACGATGAACTCTGTTGGCCGAAGTAATGATTGTTTTGAGTCATTTACTGATCATTTAAAGTCATAGTAGTAGCAGCATCTTCTTAGCGTCTTCAACAGTTTGATCAACAGAGAAACTTCACGAGCTCACCAGCGACTAACAGTTCGGGTTAGAAGCTACGTGAAGAATCTGTTGAAGGGACGACTGTTTGTTCTTGATAATTGTGTGTTTGTTAGCGTTAAGTGAGTTGTTTTTAGATGCGGTAAGAAGTTGGGTGCTCGGAGTTACCAAAAGTTAGCGTTTTTAGATGTTTCATCGTGTAATGAACTGTCGACCTTGTATAATTTTTAGCCGACGGTGTAGCGTAAGTCGTCGGAAAGGTCATAATTAAATCTCGAGAAAGTGGAGTTGGTACAAGTTCAAATTAATTCTAGGGGTTACTTGCCGTACTTTCTAAGCATCACGTGCATAAGATCAATGATTTGGAGCATGTAGAACAAAGGACAAACCAACTTAAATGCATAGGTCGAGTACAGAGAGCGACGTCTTACGGAGTGATAGTGACGGGGAAGTGAGTACAGCCACAGATTCAGCATAAGACCAAAATAGGGTAGATAAACGGAACCCACCTGATAACCAAAGTTGACCCTGCATAGTGACAGTAGTCGTAGAGTCGAACGTTTCACCTTTTTTGTCTGTGCATTTTGTTAGAAAAATCAGGTCGAAGTAAGGGGTTCTTTTTCGTATTTGCTGACGTAGGGACGGGCGATACTCGGCTTATCACGCGACGTAACTAATGGCTAGCACTTCAGGGATGATAAGTATGTTGAGGAATCGCACGGTCACTAGCAGCAGCATGCAGGTAGGGATAACGGGGCCGAGGCAAGGGAACAGTCGACAACCACCGCCCGAGGAATCTCATGCAGCTACGCGAGGGATGCATGTTGTAGACGAGGAAGTAGATTTGGGGCGGGATAATAACACCTTACCTCTGCACCAGATTATACTAACTCAGAGAAGAGTCGATCAAGTCGATGGACTCACAGCTTCAGACATCGATGACGATGAGGAAGCACTTGCAGCGCGAGCTCAGAGGCAATCGACGAGGTGAAAAATTGAACACCAGGAATCTTTGGGAAGGGAACAAGAGTGTCTTAGGCAGATTCAGTTGGGGCGAGCAATAGCAAGTGACATCGGCCCGACAACCGTTCAAGCTGTCAATCATATAACCAATCCAATACCGCCCCCACCACCCACATCAGCACCATTACAACCTCGGCCACACCAACCCAATGGACATTCCAGTCATGAGAGTACGGACCCGACGTTGTTGGCCATTTTGGAGAGTCAGAGGATACAAGAAGCGGCACTAAGGGAACTCCATCAGCGGAATTTAGCCTTGGAGTATGAGAACTACCAACTGAGGAACCAACGGACCAGATCAAGAGGGTCGTCAAGCCGAGGAACATCGGGTTATCATGGCCGATCCGATCACTTGCCACCCATGATGGGGCAGAGTAAAATTAATCAGCCCAATCAGTCAGGTCAGCCGCCATTACCTTCGGTTCCCCCAACGCAGAGATATGGACCACCCGAGGACTCATCCACAGATGAAGAAAGGCGAGGAAGGGACGGGAGACAAGATCAGACAACTAAAGCCAAGCTTAAGGAGTTGGAAGAAAAAATCAAGGAACTTTCAGGCGGAAGTGAAGAGGATAAGCTGGCCGAGATTATGAGTGAAGCCGAGAAAACGCCTTTCTCTCAAGAATTGGAACAAATGTCATTCCCACCTAAGTGTACTTTACCTTCATTCCCCTCTAGATTTGATGGAACTGGAGATGCGACCGAACACCTTAAGATGTATACCATGTCACTGATCCAATGGATAAGTAACCCGGTAGTTATGTGTAAATTATTTCCAGCTAGTTTGGAGGGCGAGGCGCGAGATTGGTTTTATTCGCTCGCACCTGGTTCGATCAACGGGTACGATGCTCTAGTCGAGGCCTTCCTTGAGACCTATATGCATAACAGTCGACCTCGGCCAAGAATGAACAAGCTTTTTACCATCGCCCGAAGATTCAGAGAGCCATTGAGAACCTTGACCGACAGATGGAGGAAGCGTGTCTTGAAATTGGGAAGGTACCGGTGGACCAAGCCATCTTTGGGTTTGAAAACGCGTTGGGGAGATCGGACCCCATTTGGATTGCCATGTTTTCTAAAAAACCTAAAACCTTAAAGGAGATGAGAAGAATGCAAGAACACTACATCGCCTTGGAAGAAATTCAGGCCGAATCAAGAGATAGAGGGGTACAAGAAGCCGATCTTGAAGTCGGATCTTGAAACTAAAACGGTCACGGACGACCATATCGAGCGATCGAAAAAGATCGGACCCTCCCCGAGGAACAGTGAGAAGAGGGAATGGATGGCCAAAGGAAGAAGCCAAAGCAGGAAGCCCGATCGTATACCCCACTAAACGCTTCTTTGGAAGAGGTGTTCAAGGAAGTTGAGAAGAGGAGCGACATCAACTACCCAGCATCGAGGGGGGTACAGTTCCAAGAGACCCGAGATCATCCCGAATACTGTCACTACCATCAATATAGGGGCTATTCCGCCAATAACTGTCGAGAGGTGAAATATATTGTTCAACACCTAATCCGCGATGGATATTTGAGGCAGTATGTCCGCCACCCCCTTCGACCGGAAGCAACACCCGATGCGCCAGTTCATCAAGTCCGCATCGATAGGGCGAACCAATTCGTAAACACCATTTCACATTCGGCTATGCAAAACTACACTCTCGGCCCAGTAATCACCACTAGGATCCATAAAAGGGATCGTGACGGTAAAGAGATATTCAGCGTAGCCAAGTCTCTTCCCATGGAACCCTGGATGACGGTGCCCATATCGTTCTCGGCTAAGGATGTCCCAGCAAACGGACAGGCACACAACGATCCACTGGTCATCACACTGTTGATTGAAAAGTGGGGAGTAAGAAGGATTCTTTTGGATAGCGGAAGTTCAGTCGAGGTCTTTGTTCTACGACACGTTCGTAAGAATGAAACTCTCAGACGATATGCTCGTCCCATCCACATACCGTATCTACGGCTTCAACGGCACAGTAACCATCCCGAAGGGCGAAGTAACTTTAAGAGTTTCAGATGGTGGTGGCTACCTCGACACACTAACCACTTTCTGTGTAGTCGGCGTCGCTTCACCTTATGAGGCCATTATTGGGCGCCCATGGGTTGCGGGGATAAAGGGCGTAGCATCGGCCTACCATCAAAGGTTAAGGTTCCCTACTTGCAAGGGAATAGCGGAAGTTATGGGCGACTCCCAGGCGGCACGACAATGCATGAAAGTTGATATAGAAATAAATGAGAGACAACGAGCTCGGCAAAGGCAAGAAAAGAACAAAGAAAAGGAAGTGAAGGCAGCAAAATAATTGGAGGAGGCGATTTCTCAAGCGGTCCTGGCACACGAAACGCGAGAACAAGACCCTTTATAGCAATTAAAGGAAGCATCCCCAGTCAGGGAGACCAAATCAAACTTCTCGACAGTCGAGCCGACTAAAGAAGTAAACTTGGGAACGATAGAGGAACCTAAAGTAGTGAGGATCGGGGCATTACTATCGGACGAAGAAACCAGTAAACTCACGACGCTATTAAAATAAAACCTGGAGGAATTCACTTGGGAAGTGAATGATTTGGAGCGTATTGACCCAAAGGTCTGCTGTCATCACTTAAAAATTGATCCGAAGTTCAAACCGGTTAGACAAAAAATGAGGCGTATCGCGCCAGAATTGCAAGCGGCGGTCGAGGTCGAGCTGAAGAAGTTACAAGAATCCGGAATAATAAGGAAGTCCCACTACCCACAGTGGATATCTAACATGGTTGTGGTACCAAAAAAGAAAGGGGGAGTCCGAATATGTATTGATTTCAGTGACTTGAACAAGGCCTGCCCGAAAGACAGCTTCCCCCTTCCCAGTATAGATCAATTAGTAGAATCAATAGTGGGATACGAGGCAATGACTTTAATGGACGGATACATGGGATACAACCAAATACCACTGGAGCCCGAGGACCAGGAACACACCTCCTTCTTCACGCCAAGAGGATTGTATTGTTACACCAAGATGCCATTCGGACTTAGGAATGCTGGGGATATGTACCAGAGATTGGTAGGAGATATGTTCGAAGACAAGATTCACGATACCATAGAAGTTTACGTGGACGACATGTTAGTTAAGAGTCGGAAATCAAAAAACCACGTCCGAGACATTCGAGAGATCTTTCAAACAATGAGGAAACACAAGATGAAGATTAATCCTGCCAAGTGTGACTTCTGGGTCACATCGGGGAAATTCTTAGGCTACATCATCACTCCCAGGGGAATAGAAGCGGATCCCGAAAAGGTACGAGCCGTCCTTGACATGCCATCTCCCGCGACGGTGAAAGACGTGCAGAAACTAAACGGTTGCATAGCCGCATTGGGACAATTTGTGTCACGATCATCGGACAAATGCAAGGCTTTTTACGACATCTTTAAGAAAGGAGAAAAATTCCGATGGACGGACGCAAGCGAAGAAGCTTTTCAAAGTATCAAGCTACATCTAGCTAGCCTCCCGGTTCTTCAAAGGCCTGAGCCGTCAGAAATTCTCACTTTATACTTAGGCGCGACACCCTATGCCATAAGTGCGGTATTGGTTAAAACAGAGATGGGCATGGAAAAGCCGGTATACTTCGCCAGCAAAACTTTAAGTCCGTCCGAGAAGAACTACACTAGAATGGAGCAGATGGTGCTCGCGCTAGCCTTTGCTGCCTCTAAACTACAAACATATTTTCAAGCTCATCGAATACGGGTGCTCACCAAATCGCCTATCGAAGCGGTCTTGGATAGTGCTGGGCGATCGGGGAGAATCTCCAAGTGGGGAGCCATAATCAAACAATATGATGTGATATACGAGACAAGAACCGCGATCAAAGGACAAGTAGTGGACGATTTCTTGGCAGACTTCCCCCTCAGTGATGAGGACGAGGTAGAAGATATACCGGGAATGACAGAAGAACAAGAGGGGCCGGCGAACCTGCTAGCCGCTAGTATCCCAACACGATGGGAAGTATTTGTTGATGGGCCATCTAACAAAGATGTATCGGGTCTAGGGTTGGTGTTCACCACGCCAAAGGGGAGGAAGATTGTGCATTCGTTCAGGTTAGAATTCAAGGCAACGAACAACGTCACCGAATATGAGGCGGTGATCCATGCCTTACGGATAATTGTGGAAATGGGGCTGCATGAGGTTCGACAGACTAGTGACTCTCAACTAGTGATCCGGCAAATTACGGGCCAATACGCTACACACGATCCGGTGCTGCAAAAATATTGGGAGCTCGCCCAATTTTACATCAAGCAAATCCCAGATATTAAATTCCGCCACATCTGCCGAAATGATAACAGACACTCGGATGCTCTATCATACATCGCCTCACAGTTAGTAGACCCGAGCATTGAAGGGATACGCGTTATGAGGCTAATTAACCCGTCTATCCCTGAAACACCAGAAGCACGGATCGAGGTGGCCGTTAACACAACCGAGAGATACAAAGAAGGCGACTGGAGAAAGCCGATACATCAATACTTAGAGACGGGTGATCTACCTAAGAGTCGGCCCGAGATGAACAATATCAAAAGTAAATCGGGCGCCTACGAGTTAAGGGTGGGGATCTTATATCGGAATTCCTACCTATGGCCACTCCTACGATGCTTAAGCAGGGAAGAAGGCCATATAATCCTACATGAGCTACACTATGGGGCGGCTGGAAATCACAGCTCGGGAAGAAGCTTGTCGGCTAAGGCAAAAACAATGGGCTACTTTTGATTGTATATGAACAAGGACGCAAAGCAAATGGCAAGAGCTTGTGAAGAATGTCAGCGTTTCGGGAAGAAAATTCATGCTCCCGGCGTACCGTTAAACTCGATCATAAGTCCGTGGCCTTTTGCTAAATGGGGAGTGGACATTGTCGGGCCGTTACATGTAGGAACGGGGCAAAGGAAGTATTTGATCGTGGCTACGGATTATTTTACCAAGTGGGTCGAGGCGGCACCACTGAGGCATATTCGAGACAAAGATGTTTTTAAGTTCATTTGGGAACATATCATTTGTCGCTTCGGGGTCCCGGCTGCCATCGTCTCTGATAATGAAAAACAACTACAGGGAGAGAACATTGATCTTCTATTTAACACTTACAACATCAGGAAGAGCAAAGCTACCCCGATTTGAGTGCAATGGGCGGCCGAGATCACTAATAAGACCATCGCCGATAACATGAAGAAGAAACTGGACGGGGAATATGGAAACTGGTGCGAGGAATTATATAACGTCCTATGGGCATACAGAACCACACGGAGGGAAGATACGGGGTTCTCCCCTTTTATGCTTACCTACGGAACCGAGGCGATCCTACCAACAGAAGCAATGATACCTACCACAAGAACTGAAGCGTGGAGGCGAAACGTGTCGTCCGATCTGATCTTGGCTAAACTCGACGACTTGGAAGAAACAAGAAAAATGGCGCTACAAAAAATGGAAAATTATCAAAGGAGGCTACAACGGGAGTACAACAAGCGCGTTCGACCAAGAGAGTTTAATCTCGGGCAGCAGGTATTGAAATTTCTAGCTGAATGGGAGCGCGACAAAAAAGGCGGAAAACTAGCACCAAAGTGGGGCGGGCCATATATAATCGAATCTAAGGTGGGCGAGGGATCGTATCGACTACTGCGACTCGACGGAACAAGAGAGCTCAAACCATGGAACATCCGATTCCTGAAACTCTATCATCCTTGACGGGCAATGCGGAAAAAAAAAACGGTAAGCAAACGTGTCTTCTATCTCTGTGAAACCGTGAGGGGTATGGGATAGGGCACAAGCGACTAATGGTCATTCGTACTCAGGGCAATGCCAGTGTGGAAGTGCCGAGGTGACTTACACTCGAATGGTCATTCGTACTTGGGGAAAAGCCAGTGTGGAAGTGCCGAGGTGACTTACACTCGAATGGGCATTCGTACTCGGGGCAATGCCAGTGTGGAAGTGCCGAGGTGCCTTACAGTCGCATGGCTATTCGAACTCGGGGCAGTGGCAGTGTGCAAGTGCCGAGGTAGCCTAAGGGTTATGGTGGTTGGAAACCAGTTCCAAAGGTTGTTTAGACGCGAGGTCTACTCAGCTAGGTGGCCTACTTACATCTGAAAGGTCACCACCATCGCAAGTGGGCGTGTCCACTTGCCCGAGATCGGTTGATCGATAACCACTCGGGACCATCGGGCCTAGAACTAGGATGACTGATACCCTTCCACTGAATCCAAAGAGATAGTTATGAGATACCCCGATCAGGACATGGCATAGGGCCCGATGACCCTCCTTGTTGGGTGTGTTCGACAGAAATGGTTAGAGTTCTAACATATAAAAGCAACAATTGCAGGGCATAACACCAGGAACAAAAGCGAAACAAATAACGTCGTGCGTTAATCAACAAACGGTCGGGGCAACATGCGGAACAAGAAACAAATCGATCGTGTCGTGCAACAACCAACACCCATATGAGCAGCATACAAAACGAAAACCACATCGATCGCATGGTACATCAATCAACAATCGCCAGAATAACATAAGAAACAAAAGCTAAATCGATAACACCAAGCGTCTGATAACAAAGTACGGAAACCATCGCGTGGACATACGAAATGAAAAGTTTAGCGGAAATGAAACAAACAACATCGGTGACGCAGCACCCCCATTAAAACGAACAAGCGAGGTAGCGGAAGTTAAAAAGGGGAGAAGTGTTTAGAGCGATTTACAACCCGATGGAAGGGGCAACATAGTGACGCAGCACCACAAAAAGAAAGCTTAAACCTTGGGAGGAGCCGCGCCGGCCTTCCTCTGCGCGACCTCGAGCCGCTTCTTCTCCACCCAGTCCATAATGCCAGCCTGAACTTTTTGATCTAACTCCTCCGCATGGGCAACCCGTTCATCCTCGAGTTGTTGGGTAATCTGGGAAGCGTTTTCCTCAACCTCAGCTAACTTGAATCCCAAATCGACCTCGGCCTGTTTCAATCGGCGAACCTCCAGATCAAGTTCCTGCGAACGTTTTTGCGCGGCTACAAAACCAAAAATATAGGATGTTATTCATTGGATACAACTTAACATTTTTGCAAGAATAAAGCGCGATCTGGATCTAAAAAATGGCCTCAACACATCGGCTAAGAGACCTGACAGGGCGGGTAACACCGACTGAAGCGACTCTACCGACTTGGACAACTCATCCTCGGTCCTGGACAACTTCATGGTTAATTCGTTATAATGTTGCTCGTTGAACTCGTTACTAGGGCAATACTTCTTATGCTAGGCCCAATCGTTCATTAACCGATTACGCGACGCTTGGAGAATCACAAGCTGCAATCTAATCCACTCTAAATCGCCCATAACTTTATCAAATTCACGCACTCGGCCCAGTAAATCGTTGTTAGCTCGCTCCACCACATCCTTATCTCTCAATATTCGTCGGCGGTCCTCGTGAAGATCTCGATTCTGTAATTGAAGAGCGTTTACCCTTTGCTCCAAACTTGTGGCTAAAGCAGTTTTTTCGGCAGCAAGACGCTGAGAAGATCCCAAATGAGCCCGTAAATTTTCCATCTCGGAAGGATCATAATCAAATCGGCGATGTCATTCTAAATCGTCCTCAAGACTTGCAATCTCCTCAGTTTGACGGTCTATTTTGTCGTCTTTGTTTGCCATTCGTTGACGAAGATTTTCCACAAGGTATTTCTCAATATCCCATTTTCTCTTCAGAATCCTAAACTCCGAAGTAGCGTCTATACCTATACTAGATACCTCGGCTAAGAAGAAGGATACCCGACTCAGGATACTGGCACGATAAACTCAATCAACACAAGTCAAGAAGAATCATATACCTTGAGTATCGGCAAGTTTGATCTCCAGCTCGTTCGCGCGACCCTTCTCATTCTGAAGTTGAATTTGGAGAGACTTTATCAACTTTTTATCTCGAAGGAGATTGGCGGCATCCAAGCGTACACGGTTCATGATCTAACACAAACAAACGAGTTTGCATCATAAGCGACACTAAGGACAGAAATCAGAAGTGGGGCATTACTATACAGAACCGAGTCGCTCACCACAGTGTCAAGTGTCAAGGCAATGTCACCATAACAGGGTACATCATTCAACATTTCTTCACCAGTATACTTCCCAAAGTCGGAGGAAGTAAGCGCACCCAAGGAATTCATGATCGGTCCAGAAACAGTGAAGAAAGTCTCGGCGCTAGAAGACGATCCCTCAGTAAACCGGGGCACACAGGGAAGCTCTACCGGAACACTAGTAACAACCTTCTCTCTACGGCGGGCGTCTCCGAGGGATCCTGCTGGTCGCCCACACCTTGTTCACCGACTTTGTCACCCGGCACAGTCTCTCCAAACAACTCATCCTCATCGGAAATATCAATGAGGGGGCTCGTTTTCGGCGGTGGCTTAGCAATTTCTTTACCTCTAACAGGATTACGCCTAAGCGGAGTAGGGTCGACATCGTCAACGTCATCATCATCGCGCCTCGGGTGTTTCTGTACAAGTGTCTCGTCAGAACATGTGAAGTCAAAAAACAGGGGCAAGTACATGTACTTATAAGGGAATCATTATGTTTGTTACCTTCCCCTGGTCTTCCTCAACCCTTGTGCTAGCAGCTCTTTTCCTAGACCCGATAGTTTTTGTGGAACTGACCTGAGATTTTCAAACAACAACAAATGACTAACTGACGCCCGAAGCTAACAAGATAGAAATCAAGAAAAGCGCGTACCTTATCGGCCTTGTCATCATTAACCACCCAGAAAGAATAGGGCTCGGCGGGAAAAGTAGGCGACGGGAAGTCACCATGAAGGATAGGACCTCGGACAAGAAGCGAAACTCGGGGATAGGTCGGATCATTAGAATGTCGGGATCTCCTGTTGGAACCATGGCCGATAGGATCGGCATCCAGCATCATTCTTTCGACACCCTCGGGCATAGTTTTGACCCGATGAGGACTTGCAGCAAACCCAGCAAGATCGCCCAAGGTCGAAGTACCAGCTCGATAGTTGACAAGGAAATTGGCAACGGTATACTCAGGAGCGTCCTCGGGCTTGTAGGTCGACCACTCGGCAGTAGAACCATGACCATCGCGGCGATCCCTCCACTCGTTCATAATTCGGAAAGTATTGCCAGTCCATTGAGCTAAAGCACGAGAAGGCCGAATCTGGGACAAAATCTCGTAATAAAATGGGCTATCAGGGTTGTATAAGGGAAGACGAAGGCCTAGCTCCAGCTGACCCAAGGTGATGACCACACAATTAGCCGATTGCTCGTGCTTCTTCATATCGGTTTTCTTCAAACTACCGTTTCGGCCCGAGAGAAGGGTCACTTCGTAATTTTGAAGATCGTACGTCTCCTTCAACTGCTCAATGAACTCTTCATCGGAAAGATCTTTCACCCTTTTCTCGGACCTGCACGAAATAGAAGAAGAGCTATCAGCAAAAATAGATCTCATCGCGCGATCATCATACCTAGAAGGGCTCTCAAGCAAAAACAGAGAAGCAGGGGGGGGGAACATCAAACTCGGAAAAAACATCATCAAAAGACCTCTTTTCATCCATGGAAGGAAAATAAGCCATTAACGAAGATAATGTAGAACTCGGTTTTCAACAAAGAAAGATGAGGCGACAGCAGATACTGTAACGATCGATGAGGAGAAAAGGACGAAAGCAAATTAAGAAAGCTAGGGTTTTTTGAGAAGCGTAAGATATGAAGAAACTTGGAAGAAAACCACAGCAGCAGAAGAAACTTTGTAACCGACGCTGACGGTTACCAGTCATAAAGTGTAAATTATTGGGGCGCTGCATGGCGGGATTAGAGGCATGAGCGAAGACATGGGCGGTTAAGATGATGTTCTTCCACTCGTGCCTCCCACACGGGTGGAAGAAGGGGCATAAATGTAGGTATAAATTATCTACAGATCCAGGTGGCAACATCCTAGACCCAGTGCACCCAAATACAAAGAAACGCGAAGTATAGAGCAAAGATTAAAGAGCGTGATATTTAAGGAAGCCACGTGGATCGGGCGTAATAATGTCGGACAAGACTTGACCCAGACTTCTGATAAAGCTGACAAGATAAGGCGGGATGGGACAAACGAGGAGCTACAGTCAAACAGGCACGAAAGTGTGGAACACATCGGCTGATCATAAGGGAGACTATCGAGACAGCCGACATCGCGTCAACAGAGGACCATAAGAGATTGGCTCGAACGAAATACAGGCGAGGAGCCAAGATGCATCGACCACACCACACAAGACGACGTGAGTCATCCCGATCACAGAACATCTAATTAGATGTAACAGGGTCAACATTCTAACTTCGTTGTATCAAATTTCTCCTATAAATAGCGGGACTTGTATTCTAGAGAGGCAGGTTGTAATTTTTGGGAGAGAAAGGAGAGAGAAACCCGAGTTAGCATTAGAAAGAAGTGAATGAGAAGTAAGTTCATCTTGTAAGGAAATCCCACTAAGAGCAACACCTTTGTAACACCGTGAAGTAATAATATTCATCATTTCACCCCTGTGGACGTAGGTAATCATACCGAACCACGTATATCTTGTGTTCATGGTTGAGTGTTTACTTTCGTTTGAGAAGAGTCGTACATTTCTATCCTTTGGATGTAGTTTTTAGTAAAATGCATCTACAATGAATTTGAAAAGTCTCTTGACCGAGAACGTGATCTCTATAACATCATTAAGTCATTCTCTAAGAATATTGAGAAACTTCTTCAAGAAACTACTCTCCAGCGTGAAAAGATTAGTACCCTTGAGGATATTATTAAAGATGACTCAATTAGAGAAAAACATTTGCTTGAGGCTCATTTATCAGATCTCAACAGACTTCATGCTGAAAAAGAGAAACTATGTGTATCTCTTACTCTAGCCCATGTATAGTATAAATCCTTGGAAAAGGAAAACTTTTTCTTAAGGAGAAATTCTTCTGTAACCAATTCTCATGAATTGCCACATACGAAGAAGTGTTCTCCAGAAGAAGATTATGTTAAGAAAGGTCTACATAACTTACAGTCTTCTCATATGGCTATGAAGCAAAGACAGGTGCCAATTGTTGCTTCTTCTCCACGAACCTGTACTTTTTGTGGGAAAAAGAATCACTATGCTATCCATTGTTTTGCAAGAAGGAAACAAATTTTTAAGCTTCATAATTTGCTTCTCTTCACTGTCAATGGAATAAATAGTCAGTCAACTAATGCAATGAATCGTATGCCCACAAGAAATCAGAAACCTTATAAGAATGATCTCTATTCTAGAAATTAGTACAGGGCTCAAGTGCATTCTGGTATAAATTCTTGTGTTTCTAACAAAAGCATTTCTTGTAATTATAAGGATGTTTCTGATAAATCTAAATCTAGAACATGGATTCCCATCCACTCTGATCCTCTTAATTCAATTACAAGAGGTCCTACATTTAGTCCTTCTGATAAGTATGCTAATCAAGCAGTGGCTCATCTCTTTAAAAAGAGCACAGATCAAAGACAGAAGGATAAAAAGGAACAACATTAATTTGCTGAGCAAAAGGCTCATACTTGTGTAAAGTAATCACAAGGTTGAATATCTCACATACAAAAATCCTAGTTGTGAGAAACTTGAATAGGTATACTCTGTAACTATGTGACTCTAATTATCTAGCTAATCTCTTATCGTTTTTAGAAGGATAATTAGTCAAACACTGGTCGTGAGTATTTTTTCTTCTTGATGTTCCTTGTCTAATCTTATCTTTGAAAAGTAAAAGTGTTTTTCCTCTTTCCATGCAGATTTTTGTGAAAAACCATCTAACGGGCTCACGTACGGGTTATTCTTTAAAACCTATCCCGTAAACTCTAAATCTCTCGAGTTTTTTTTTATATACCTATTCTATTGAGGTATTCTTATTACTCTAGGTTTCTTTTTATCAATGGCTTCTTCTTCTTCCTTCTCATTGAATTTGCCTAAAGATGTCATTGATAAGGCGCTATATTGCAAAACTCGATAAAAAGAATGAAACTCTTGTTGATAATGAAGGTTTCCTTCCTCAATACTATGAGTCACTTCATCATATAGAGGAGATTTAAGAGATTTCATCAGATGTAGTTCTCGACTTCCTGAAGGAATTTGAGAAACCAAAGAAACAACTTGTTGATATAATGAAGAGTCTTGATGTGGTAAGAACTGAGTTGAAAAAGGTTAAGTCTTACCTTGCTCTCATGAAAACCCGTGTTGGAGAACTTCACAATAAGGATATCCTCTTCAAAGGTGCATAGGATGATGCGATTCACAAGCTCCAAGACCTTAAGACTCAAGAAGGTCTTGAACTGTCTATTTGACGTTATTTATCTATGGCATGGAGGTTTTGTTTAGCTTGTTTTTTATTTTGTTTACCTAGTAAATCTTCTATTTTTCTTGTTTTGTTTAGAAGAATAACTAGTGTTTTGGAATAGCCGTTATTGTGATTACACATAGCTATATCCAATGTTTTTCATCTTATTGTTTTTAGATTTTTTGGTTTAAAAATTCTAAGTTTGTTTGGAAGATGATGGTTGCAGTATTAATCGTTATGGTTTTATATATTACAATATTTTGATGGGATATGTTGTTTACGTCCGTGAACTTGATTGTCCCATATTTTGTCAAAAGTAAAGTCATTCATGAATTGATATGCATATATTGATAAAAGGATGAATAAACTTTTGACAAAACACAAAAGTTAAGCCTATATTGTCAATTATTGATGTAAGATAGGTTAAAATCTTTTGTGATTCAAGGATTATGTCTATTGTATGTCATTGTGCAAATGGTGATAGAAACATAGAATGAATCCTTGTATTATCCATGGTATAGATCCTTATTGATCCATTTTTTATGTATCACCGTAAAGGATCCATTATGTATCTTATGTTGAGCACGATACGACTAAGTCGATTCCTTATTGGCATGGTTGGTTGTTCCATGAGATGTTATATGTTGAGCATTAAAAACTAAATTAATCAACTTGTGTGGTTATTTAGTTTGTATTCCATAAGTTTTCTTATGTTGAGTACATGTACGGTTAAGGTTGTCATATCTTATGATAATCTTAGTCGGGGTTCCAAAATCTCTTATGTTGAGCCCAAATGAACTAAATCAATCATCTTGTGTGGTTGTTTAGTTATCACTCCATAAGTTTTCTTATGTTGAGCATCTCTTCGACTGGGTTGGTTATTCATGATTAACTTAGTCATTGTTCCATAGATATTCTTATGTAGAGTGTGGCCAATTAAATTGATTACTCTTGTAATTAGTTTGGTTGAGTATGACAATTAAATTATTTGCAAGTTTTCTTGTGATCAATCTAATTGATTTTTTAATTCTCCATAAGTTTACTTGTGTTGAGCATATTTAGTCAAATTAATCTTGGTTCGCTTTGGTTAATTTGATTGAATATTTCTTGTTGGAATCCAAATTCATACTTGTATGTAATTTGTTGAGTCTAAAGAAATCCTTATTTTCTTTTAAATTAAGGTCGCTCTTGTTGTTCCTTAAGGAATGACATATTATGGGGGAGAGTTCTTTTGAACTTGTGCTTAATTGCCAAATCTTTGCGGGGAGTGCGGCTGTGGAATATTATAGGGGTTATCTTGCGTCTTTATAAACTCCTTGATGAATGCATTTAGCTTCGGATTTATGATTGCATCTAAACAAGATGATACACATTTACCTTTGATCATGAAATGTCTCTTACAGAAAATTCATTAGGATCCCGTTCTTGTACCTTTGCCAATTTTATTGACAAAAAGGGGGAGAATTAATATGTAGTTCACACTACAAATACATATGGTTTTCGGATCATTATGTAAGGGGGAGTGGTTTCCATGTGAGATGGAGTATTGACTAAGGGGGAGTGAAGTATCACCATAGTATTGTTGTTGAAGTTGTGATGCAATTGGACTTTGACGTTGTGTAATAATACTATGACACTGTATAACAATGATTGAGAACCTATGCTTTTCTCATTGTTATAGCTACGGATTTTCAACAACGATGATCCTAAACTTACAACCTTTGGGATCATTGGACTACTTGGAAGTGACGAAGATTTCGAGTATTGTTAAAGATTAGACATGTGGAATAGGATCTACAAAGTTTATTTATATATTTTTTATATTCCATGTGTATTAGTAGTTTTGCCACTAAAATTGACAAAGGGGGAGATTGTTAGAGCATTGCTCGGTCGAACTCGCATGCGTTGCTATATCAAGCATGTTTTGTCAATGTTAGTGATCAAACCTATAAAGTCTTGATTTCTAGTCTACTATAGCTAAGGTCTCGGACTAGGATAGAAAGTGTATTTGAGCTCAAGAACTCCATGGAAATCATCATACAAGACGAAGGACTACTCAAGGAACCAGTGGAGACTTGAACTTATATATCACTCAAAAGTCTATCTACTTTATCTCCTATCTTAAAACAAAAGTCGTTTTACTATATAGACTAAAAAAAACAAGTGATATTTCGAGCTGAGTATTTCTCGCTTATCTATTTCTCAAAATATGTGTTGGTAAAGCTTTCGCTTTATCCAAGTTCATCTTTTCCTAGTGACGAAAGTCATGTTATGTTTCAATCACTTTGGAAATTGCTCTGACGAAAACTAGTTTGTGAATAACAACTATATGACGTCCTCTGAGAATGTTTCAATGATTGAAATGGGAGTTTAGACAATATAACCACTGGGGGATATAAAAATTATTGTGGTAACACATATATGTATAAGTCCTTAGCACTTGAACCGAAGTTTGCAAACTTTGTTGATCAAGTGAAATCCGGAACTTGAGAAGTCAACCCAGTCCGCGAACGTGCATAGTTCTCGAACCCGAGAATTTCTGCTGGAGTTGTTGCTCGGTTTCAGTTCGCGAACAGACGGAAGTTCTCAAACCCGAGAATTTTTGCTGGAGTTTGTGAACTCCAACTGGTTACTTGAGTCCACGAACTTGAGTGGTTATGTCTAAAAACGATGTTCGTGAACTTATTTAAATTATCTAAGGAATGCTATTGCAAACTGTGGCTTTATAGTTAATGAATCAATTCGAGTGAATCACATCCTTTTTGATTCAATTGTGTCTTGTGTAGTACATAAGATCTCATAGTAATCGAACAACTCTCTAACTAATTCATTTGATTCATTTGGAGTTGGACTAGTTAGGTGAAGAAGAATATGGTTGATATGAAAGTTATCATTTGGCTGACCATTTGGTTGAATAATATTGAACCAACTATTGTACATGTTTGGGTATGTCAAGCTAAGTTTTCGATCTAACGGTTGAGAGATATTAGCTTGTATCTAATCAGGTTTTCATCTAACAGTGAATATTGAATGCTTTGTTACTAAGCTAACATTCATTGAAAACCCTGATTTGAAAGACTATATAAGGGAGAACTCTAGCAACTGGGAAACCTAATCCCCACACATTCTGTGTGATACTAGTTTGCTAAGCTAGAGTTGATTCTCCTTTAACCTTTGGTTTTCTTCTTCTAAAACCAGGTTAACGACTTAAAGACTTCATTGGGATTGTGAAGCCAGACCGATACTATTTTTCTTGTATTTGTTTGATCTGATCTTGATGTTTCTATCGTACGAGTATAATTGTAATAATTGGCTTGAGATTTTTATCTTTGATAGGCAAGATATAAAAGTAATCAGTAACATCTTTGTCTCATCGTTTGTGATTCCACAATATCTTTTTTCGTTGCGTCGATTAAGACTATTGTGAGGTGATTGATAAAACTGAGTTGTTCTTCGGGAATATAAGTCTGGTTTTATTGATTGGTTCTTGTTCACCTTGATTTATCAAAAGACGGAACAAAATTTGTAGGTTTATTCGTGGGAGACGAATTTATCTATCTTGTAGACTTTTCTGTGTGAGACAAATTTGTTTGCTAAAGTCTTCGACTTTGGGTCGTAGCAACTCTTGGTTGTGGGTGAGATCAGCTAAGGGAATCAAGTGTGCAGTATCCTGCTGGGATCAGAGGCGTAGGAGCATAACCGTACCTTGTATCAGTGTGAGGTTGATTGGGGTTCAACTACAGTCTAGACCGAAGTTAATTTGGAGTAGGCTAGTATCTGTAGCGGCTTAATACAGTGTATGTTTAATCTGGACTAGGTCCCAGGGTTTTTCTGCATTTGCGGTTTCCTTGTTAACAAAATTCTGGTGTCTGTGTTATTTCTTTTTCGCATTATATTTTGTTATATAATTGAAATAATACAGGTTGTGCGTTGTTCAATTAATTATAATATCCGACCTTATTAGTTGTTGATTTAAATTGAGTGACACTTGGATATTGGTCTTTGGTACCATCCAAGTTATCTCTCTTTGATTAGACTCGCGAATCACATTTTCTTGAGTAAATCAAATTGAGAGATTGAGATAATAACTCCTTGAGATATTTTCTATTGATTGAGTCTAGTTGATTCTCTAGAAAATAACTCGGAGTTTTCCATACAGATTGCTAATCAAAATATTGGGTGAGGTTGTTAGACCCCCGCTTTTTCAAGTATCAAGTACACCACCAATTTTTTGCGCGACAACCTATATGGACAAAACCTAATAGAATTGCAAGTAGCAAACTTAATGATCCCTGACAATATGTATATAGAGTTTATACTTCTTTCTCTTCACAATCAGAAAGTCATGACAACAAAGTTTGTGAGCCTGATTGTATTGAAGAGTACTTGGATGATCTCAAAATCAATATCCAAGATCAATCTAGTCGTATCGAAATTATCGAATCTGAATTCTTACAAGTATGAAACTTGTTATCTTAAGATACGAATTATACAAAAAAGAGTCTCATAATGGATCACAATTAATATGGACTTATCTACTATAATTGATTACGTACTACTTGTGTTATTCCTATTCTAAGGACAAAGTAATATAATGCGAAAAAAAAAAAAACACAAGACACCAGAAGTTTTGTTAATGAAGAAAACTGAACTACAGAAAACCCCTGGGACCTTGTACAAATTTGAACACCGAATGATATTAAGTCTTCCTCTCCCTAAATCTCTAACAACATTTCTAAAGATCTAGTATGAGTGAATCTTATATCAAAAGATGTTAGACTACTTAAAAACTAACGGTTCTTTATATTTGTTTCAATATTTAATATCCAGAGACTCGTGTATAATAAAGATGAAGTGACGAGTGAATCAGGTTGTCACCCTGCTATACAAGCGATCAATTTGTAAAGCCAATACAAGCGATCAATAAGGTTCATAAAAAATAATGAAGAGCATATTAGTAAAATCAAGGTCCTCCTTTTTTTGATTTCTTTCATGACTATATTTTTTTTCTGATTTATTGTGTATCCTCTAGCTCCTTCATGACTGTAATTCTGTACTTCTTATGTCTCTCTTTTTATGTATTCTTTCGGGGGACTGTAGGAGGTTACTTCAGCATTTTTGATGATATTTCCCCCTATCTCTTTCCTCAAGCATATCGTGCATTTAATATGCACTACTGCTGTCTGACTATAGCATTCCCTAAAAACATTCATATCGGAAGTGCCAAGGAGAACATCATATGAGTTTACTCAGTACAAGGTATATGTGGTTTAATTTAGGTTTCTTATTTTAAGGGATTCAGAGCATATGGTGATTAAGTTGGACTATGGGTTTGTGCAAAAATGACTTTAGTTTACTTATCTACTTGGTTTCTTGAGGTCTTAATTTAGTAATTCAGTATGCATATTTTCATTTACATTTTGGGAAACTCTTTAACATTAATTACAACGATAGATAACATCACACCATGGGTTCCTGGGTCATTATTCTGTAGGACGTAGAAATCACTTGTTATAAAATTGACCTCTTTATCTTGAGCATTTATGTGAGATAATGTTAGGTTTTTTCACATTATACCAAATATATATTTTTATTATTACTCGGTTTATTCAAAATAAGATATTTTTATTGCAAAAATTATTATCTGTTTTATGAAGAAAAAAAACTAGGAAAATGATGGGGTTATAAAATGATGTTATTACAGGAAAGTTAATAAGTATTTTCCTAATTATATAATAACTAACCATGCACATTTACAAAAGGGAAAATATGGTATGGAAAACCAATAAATAACACATTATTAACAAGAAAGAGAAAAGTGTTGAGTGGTAAATTATTAGGAGAAAGGTTTCAAGAAACAAATGAAACATAATTTTCTTGGAGTGATTTACCATTAGAGGATGGATCTTCACTCCCAGTTCCACTTCTGCAAGTTAGAGGTAAATTTATTTTTATTATTTAGTTAAGAAACTTCAAACAAAAACTTTATTTCGTATTGGATTATGATAGAATGTACAAATAAGAAAATATATCTACTGATAATCAAAAATGATTTTTTTTTTCTTCAAAATATCACTAAATACGTTTTCGTACTTTATATTCTATCAAAATCCAATACAAAATAATTTTATGTCTGAAGTTCTTTAACTAAAAACAAAACATTAAACTTACCTCTAACTTGTAGAAGAGGAGTTGGGAGTGGAGATCCACCTTCTAATGGTAAATTTTTTTAATAAAATATTGGTTCATTGAAACCCTTGTCCTAATATTACTGGTGCTCAAAGGTATTATATACATTGGTGTACGAGGTTTGGGCCTCCTAATGATGACGTTTGATGAGAGACTTAAGGAATGCATAGTGAATCATGGGACGATTATTGCAGAAATGATAATTTCATATGAGTATGACCGGACTGGACAATCAGTTGCAACTACCAGTGGAAAGCTAGGTATATATACAAGCCGAACATATTTGTTATTCACTTTCGTACTATTACTACACAACATGATGATATGTTTCTCCTCCTTAATCAATGCTTTACTCTTTTTGTTGTAGATATATAATTTTCAGCACATATATCCTTTCTCATTGATTATAACTCACTTTATATATACTTCATATATTTCTCACCCCTTTTTCACAAAAATGACAAAGAAACGAAAAAATACAAAAAGATATAAGACCCTCATCTATAAGAACCACTAAAGATTATCGTCACCTTGGTAATATAAAAAATGCAGAATATGGATACCATATTCCATATGTTATCGTATCCCTATTTCCATCATCGATATGGCCAAACAAGAGACAGATTCATCGGGCCAAACAAGGAAGTCGTATCAAGAGACAGATTCATCGGGTCAGAGGCCTAGCTCCCTTCATGATGTTTTAAAAAGAAGATGTTGATTGGTTCTTTCTTGGCGATTGATAGCTGTGCCTAAGCTAAGTCAAAGGCTAGTATTGTTGTATGAAGTGAAGCCCAAGTCTAAGAATACTCTAGAATGTGTGTAGTCTAGCTAATGTACCCCTAGAGGAGAACCTAATTATCAAGAAGATGCTCCATCAAGCCTATAATATGAAACCTTATCCTCAAATCTAATGATCTCATCCTTGACTCTCTCAATGGAACCAACTTGAATATCATATTAGTGAAATGCAAGTTCTTTCTCTAGTATGATTTAGCTTAATAGTGAGTTTATCTCATAGCTAGGTGTAGTAATTAGCTTTAAATCAACTACATTGGTGTCTTGTTCTATTTTCTTTCATATCGTATATCATATTATTAAAATATCACAAAAACTATGTTATTCAACTTGACATATTTGCTCGTAACTTAAGATCTTACAAGACTTGTTCTTATACATTTGGATCTTGAATATATAGATTATACAAGGCTTTGTCTTGCTGAATTCAGATTTTGAAATTTGACGAGATCATTCTACGTTATGGATTCGTATATTGACCAATTATATCATCCAAAGGTTTTCTTGTATTCACAATCAAAAATAAGGATCTTGGCAAGATTAGATCTTGTGATGTTAAGATCTAAACTATTGATGTATAAGGGTTGTCCATACAAGTTCATGAACGAAAAAGCGAATGGCGTATTTGGTACCCTCCTATTTTTAGATTATTCTTGGTATCTCATGAGCATGAAACCTTTAGTGATATAAAACTTGTACGACATCTCATAGTCATAAAGGGAAATGAGTTCAGTTGTTTGTAGTCATTTGTAAGCCTTGTATGAAACTAAGTGCATTATGATCAAAAGAGTAAGTGGTCACATGTAAGAAACGTCCAAAAATATTTAAGCTTCTTTATTAATCAAAATAGGAATATACAAGTTTTAGATTTTCTTTAGATTTGGTTGCGGTTATGATAGATGCTCTCTCCCTTACATGAAGAGCGAGTCTTTTCCTTTTTAGTTTTATCCTACAATGAGTAATACTTACCATTTTTATATGATATACTTCCAACATAATCTTTTGTATAATAATTTGTGTTTATAAATTTTATTGTCGCGAGTGTGTAAACTTTCCGGTTGTATTTATACTCGGTGCATAGATCTTTTAAATAATTTTCTGACGACATGAAATTTATAAATTTTCGATTACTAGTTTGAGAAATATGTTTATTCTATTTTATTTTATTTTCGTTGTTAGACATAAGAGCACAGATTAGAAAAAATCTTAAAAGTTACAATTTTTATTTATTTCTGCAAATAGAAAAAACTGGGAAGGAGAGAGTATTTCATAGTTGTGGTCTTTGTACACGACGTCGTCCTCTATTATTTTTTCATCTTTTAAACGAGCTTTGTTATAGGGGCAGGGAATTTAGGTTGCCTAGTATAAGGGAAATTCCTATGGGAATGACCTAATAAAAAAAATTGGTAAGCCACGTGGATAGGAAAAGTGGATTTTCCACTATGGTAAAAAGAATTTGACGTCCGAAGAAGAAACACACAACCAAAGTTAGACCTCGCAGACTAAGTAAAACCGTAGTGGAACAAGCTCAGCTGTTGGTGGTTAGCCAAGGCCGTCAATGGCTAGTTTTCCAACGGTCACCGAAATAAATATTTTTTAACCCAATACATACTACTCAATGTCATCCTCCAAAATCACAAAACTCTTTCATCCAATCGATTTCCTCACAATTTCTCTTAAATCCAATCACTTTTAATTTTCAACCATGAATCCCGATTTTGGTTCTTTTGAGGAAGATATGAAAATAAATGAAACCATGTATGAAGAAGAGCAAGAAATGTATGTATAGATTTTGCGTCAAATGGATGAATATGCAAGTGAGGATAAACGGAGGTGAAATTTTATGTTGCAATTACATTCATGGATGATACCAAAGCCTTTAGATCAACAAGAAGTTATGACCAGAAGATGGACATGGCGAGATCGACATTTTTACTATGACAAGATGATGCATGATTATTTTAATCTTGTATGTGAGTATTCCTATGCATATTATAATCATGCATCATCTTGTCATAGTAAAAATGTCATTATCCAGACATGCATCCCACTTCCAGACATGCATGTGAGTATCTGCCCATTTTACATACATGCATCCCACTTCCAGTGCATGCAATTTAGACTACCTAGCATTCCTAGATAACTTCTAGTTGTGTTTTGGGCAGTGATTACATTAACATCTATCTGAGTAGTTTTTGTGAGAAAGTTGTACCCAAATCCTCAACTATTGTGTCGCAAAACATTTTGAGATACCTAAATGCGGTTGATTTTCCCATACAGATGTACTCGATCATCTGTGTAATCCATTGGTACCCCATAACATAATATTTGGAGGGTTGCAGTGACCTTTTATTCAGGACTAAAGCTTTGTACATGCCGTACTAATAATTAAACAAAGGTTGTACCTGACAGATCTCAGCAATAATCCTTTGAGTCAAGTTGCATCCCATGTCTTGTAAAATGGGCAGATCAATATAAGGGTCATTATCCAGAACTAAAAACGCGGGGGTACCAAAATACACCACCACTTTATTCTTAGGCAATCTATATGGACAAAATCAATACAACTCCGAGAGTTAAACTCAATAAAGGAATAAGATCTTAGAGTTATATATCTCTCTCTCTCGATTAGAACGTTTACATATTCCAATCTGTGAACCTAAACACAAAGAGTTAACTTGGACGGTACCAAAGACCAATGTCCAAGAGTCAATCAAGTCGTATCCAATAAACTAGGTCGGATGTCTCTACTATGATTGATCAACGCATAACCTGTGATATTTAAATTATAAAGATAAACAATATAATGTGGAAAAATAAATAACATAGACACCGTGGATTTTTTTTAACGAGGAAATCACAAATGCAGAAAAACCCCGGTATCTAGTCCATATTGAACACCAAACTGTATTAAGCCGCTACAGACACCAGCCTATCACCAATTAACTTAGGAATGGAATGTAGTTGAGCCCTAAAAGGTATCCCACCGATTAAGGTACAATCGTGATCCTTACACCTCTTGAATCTCAGCAGGACGCCGCGTAACTGATTCCATTAGATGACGTCATACCAACTAAGAGTTGCTTCAAGACTTTAAACCAAATCTGCCTCCCACAGATTAAGCCTATATATGATTTCCTTTTACAATAAAATAGTATGATCAAAGGTATGGAAATCGATAGCAATGGACAAAGTCTAGCTAACCTCAAAATCCGGACTTGTGCAACCCGAAGTGCAACCTAGTTATTATTCACCTCACAAGTATAAAACCTGTGGAATCACAAAGTTTGAGACGAATAGAACTTTGTGATTTCTATCAATCTTGTTCAAGTGATAAATCAACAATCAAACAAGATCAAGATACATGAGTTATCAAGGAAAGATAATTGGACTTGGCTTTACGAATCCCTATGAAGACTTTGTAGTCACTAAACCCTAAAAGGGTTAGGAAGAGATCGACTCTATATACAACTAGGACACACCAAAAAGTATTTTTGGGATTCAAAGATCCCAGTTGCTTGAAGTTCCCCTTTTATAAACATTCAACGCATAGGTTGCTTTAGGTTTAAACTAAGATAGCTTTGGAACCAAGCAAACAATATCCACTGTTAGATAAACGTTTGAATCTGATTCACATAAATAAGATATACACTCTGGTTAGGTAAAACCATAACCAAACCGTGTATAAAGACTATGTTCAACATGGTTAGCCGAAACTAGTCGGTTTGAAGTTAAAAGCTTAATCTTTATTTTCATGAACACATAAGACATTGATTCTGAGCCACTACCATGTGATCAAAGAAATCTAGTATTTTAGATAATTAATCAAATGCAAATTATCTCGCAAAAGTAATTTAAACGCACTTGAAACATAATTGACATGGTTAGTAGGTGTACAAAGTAAAAATACCATTGCAATTCATGAATTGGTTCAGTCATAGTACGTGTACCAATTTGTAAACATTTAACCAAACCGAGTTCCGGAGTTAAATTTTTTGAGTTTCCGTACTGGTTTGGAAACCTTAAGACTGTCACCGGTTCAGGAGTTCATAGAACTAAATCGGTTTTCGTACCAGTTTGGAAACACAACCGAGTTCAGGAACACAAAACTATTTTAGTTTGCGTACCGGTTTGGAAACTAATCCATATTCTGTAACCACAATTCAAAAATGGTTTGCATACGAGTATACTAATCCGGTTCATGAGTCAAACAGATTCTCATACGATATACATAAGAATATGTGTACCACAAATATGTAAGTCGATATATATATAGCTACTCTGCTACGTGTATGAGTACATGTAATACGAGTTCAGACTTATAACAATTTTCCCAGTTTGTGAGACTGATACTACTGTCTTGTATCCGAATTTATAGTAGTTTTATATTTCTCTCCAAATTGATTCGAAACATTCCTGAATAACATCAATGACATATATCACTGTTCCAGGCAATTTCTGAATGATAAACTTGAATCATGATTTTGATTCCGAACAATAAATTATCCTTAACCGAAACTCATCAAGTGTGAACAAATATTCATTAATCTTAGTCGTTATATTTCGAGAACTAATTATCAAGATAAACTTGACTGGAAATTATTTTCTATGCATAATAGTCTAATTAGTTATGCGACATCGTCTGAAAAGATAGAAAAGTGAATATAACTTGAGATATAATGGTTCAGTCTTCACTTACCTTTTGTTGATGAATTTCTCCATAAGATTTGGTTGATCTTATCCTTCAAATGGTATAACACAATGATGACTGATGTGATCAACTATTTCTCAACTACATTTTTATACTAGTCCGAAACTTTACTAATTGTAGACTAGAAATCAAGATATAGTTTTGACAACTAAATTTGACAACAAGCTTGAGATAACAACACTTGTGAGTTCGACCGAGCAATTCTCTAACAATAACCAACTATAATATTGGAAGCTTCAACTACTTATGATTGTTATATTTATCTTTTTTTTTTGACTCACGGGTTCACAAAATGATATTAGAGTTTTACAAAGACACCGTTGTTTGAAGATCTTAAGCATGGGCTGGCGTCGCACTCTAATTTCACCTTGAACGGTCATGACTACACTCAGGGGGGACATTTTTTGTGGGTCGTGTCTCTTTTTTGATCTTCAAGAAATGAACAAAATTATGCTAACTTGCATAATTCTGCATAACATGGTCATTGAGGAAACCAGTGTGACCCCACCTAGACTAGTTATCTAGACGGATATTTGAGGTATGGGATTATAGTGCACTATGGGGTCCTGCAAAAAAATATGGACTTTCCATCGACAGAATTCAAAACCGAGGCCTCTATGGAAAGCTAAGAGAATATCTAATTGCGCACTTTTAAGCTGCGCGCGATCATCAAAACCCAGCCATAAAGATGTTTCTTTTAATTAAATGTTGTTTTATTTTAATATGTTTTAAGTAATTTATGTACTTTGAAATAAAATGTAATGTAGTGCGACTATTTAAATTAAGTGATAAGTTAAAATCTAATACATTTACGTTTACCTAAGTATTACATTAAAACTATGTTAAACTAAACCATTACATTTAAAATTTATCTACAACATCTAGTTTTCAAATTTAAATCAAACTTAACTACTTAAATTAAAATTAACTAACACATTTGATCAAACGGTATTCGTCTTCATCTTCTTCCGAGACATTGGCATTGTCATCCACATTCTCATATCAGGAAGTTATGTGTTTTGTTGTTCATTCAGTTGTTGCCTTATCCACCTCCTGCTCCCATTACATAAATTTTCGTGAATTTCTTATTAAAGATTTCATGGAGAGTAGTTGGTTCTATTAAAATCCTTGTAATGTTGTTCTCGCGAAATACAATTTTTTTCGAAATTATGTTGTTAGCGCACTACTTGGTCGAACTCACAGGTTTTTATAGCTCAATCTTGTGGTCAATGTTGGATGAACAAAACTTTATCTTGATTTCTAGTCTACTAAGTCAAGTCTCAGACTAGGTATAGAAATTGGTAGTTGAGACTAAGTATTAGACATCACCCTCGAAGACTAGAAATAGACGAAGATATTTGGAGAACTTCATCAACAAAGTATGTGAAGACCTAACCATTCTATTTACTCACGAGCTTTACCATTTTATCTATTTGAGACTATATCGTAACGACTTATAATAGATTTATTTCAAAGAAGAAATTTTGAGTCAAGCTTGTCATGTTAAACATCTCGAAATATGATTCAAGCAATGGATGTTCATTGGTCCTAAGCAATTTATGTTCAAAACAATTTATTGTTCAAAAAATTATTTTTGTGTCATGTGGATCATTTGAAAAAACCCCAAGCAATGATATTTATACCTCTGGAAATTAGGAAGGTTTAAAACATCAAAAAAGAGATATTCAAAACTATTGTAATTTGGAAGAAGGGTAGGTTGGCGGACCATCTCACAAACCATGGACATTCGAGTTTATGCAATACATGAAGGTTGGTGAACCAGTTCGTAAACCGTAAAGTTCAGAATGGGACAGTTCACCAACTCAGTTCATGAATCGTGGTGATCTGGAATTGGCGAAAAGCCAACGGTTGGCGATCCTAGCTCATGAACCATGGTCATATGATTTCACTAGTCGCTGGAAGTTTCACAAACCATTGCGCCCTGAATTCATGAACTGCCTAGCTATTCACGAACCGTTTCACCAATGGTCCACTACACCATATCAAGGTTTTAGCAACACTTTATTTTCGGAGGTGCGCAACGGATATAGACGTTGCACAGTGAACAACATTAATATCCGTTGCGCAAATTGTTTATATTTCATTTACTAAAATTAAATTAGTGGTGCAACGTATGGTGACGCCAACATCCGTTGTACAACATATGGTTTTTTAGTAATATATAATATGTTCTAATTTTTCTTTATTTTATTTTATTTTTATTAAAAATTTATAAGACACCTCGTTTTTCTCTTTATCTCTATTATTCCGAAGGATGTTTCCTTTTTTTTTCAAGTGAAGTAGCGAACCTCTCTTTCTAAACCATATCTTCTTAGTTTTTAGGTTTATCTGAAATCAAAACCTCCATTTTAATAACCATTATGATATAATCAAAGCCTATATTCTAGAAATCTCGATCTATTCTCTAGAATCTTAAAGATTTCCTAAACCTAGAAAATCATTTTTTTTCTTCTGAAATCCAAAATCAATTCATCTGATAGTTGATTGTGTTGTTGATTATCATCAGGTATAAAACATTATCTACTATTATTGTTGTTTATTTTGATTTTGTTGGTTTTCTATGGATTTATTGTTTGATTTTGACCTAACTCTATGAATAGAATCTTACTTTGTTAGGGTTTTTATTTTGGAGTCAACTGTGTAGATTTTGGTGATTGTAATGTAAAGCACGAGTATGCTTTGATTTCAGTTTAATCTGTTTATTGAAGTGTTTTTGGTGTAATATTTCACGGTAGTTAGGGGTTTTATTTTGGAACCTTGTTGTACAGATTTTGGTGTTTTTTTTTTGTTTTGTTTGTAATATGTAGTTTTTATGACTGGGTATGTTTTGATTCCATTTTAATGATTTTTTGAAGTTGTGATGTTAAATCTCTTATAAAAATGGATGATTTGCATTCAAATGGAAGGATATGCAGATTTTTGAAGAGACCGAAGACATCGCTCCTCAAATATAGGTTAATAATAACCTTTAACTGCTAATATATGTGATATGTCAAATGTTGAAGGCAAGTTTGAAAATTTGTTTCCATTTTATTTTTCTTTAGGTGTTGTCTATGAATAATCAATAATGCAAGTCTTTTCCCAAAGGCTTGTAAAGTTTGACAGCTATTTTCACATTCAGGATGAGGAGAGTGAGCTTGAAGATGTGGCTGCTGTTAGTTTAAGAAACAACTTAAGAATTATGGAAAGATGATTGCTGAAGCAATGAGTAGAGGAGGGATTATGGGTGTAGTGACATTTGAAGAAGCAAAGAGCTCTGAGAACAGCCTCAAGCATGTCATTGTTAACTATGATTTGTTCATGTCTTAAAACCTCCAATAGTAAAGCAGTCATTTGTTCGTGCCTCGGAATTTTGAATTTTTTTGTTTTCTTCCTGTCATGCTGCTATGTTTTATGTTTAATTCTTCTTGTGGATTCTCTGAATTATTCAATTGAGTTTTAATCATAATTATACTTTCTTTCACTTTGCAGGATTTGAATCAATCATTGTTTCTGGTATTAGAAGAGAATTCATATTCTCTTGATATTTGTTGCCAGAGAACTAGGAGTCACACGTGTTTTTGAGAAGAAAAGGAAGTCAGGTCTCTTTAGAAACCAAATCTGTGAGAAGAGGAGGTCGAGCTTTCACCAGTGAAGCTTCTATGCTAGTTCTGTTGTCGTCATCCAAGGGTTCGACGGTCATTTATTAGAGATCAACAACTCCACTCAAATCCAACCAAGGGGTACAAAGTTCAATGGAGATTTGGGTCAAATGCTGGAGTTAATAATCAGTCGAGAGAAGATGTTGAAGACATGGATTCCGTTAGGTATTTGGGGTGAATCAATATCTCGAGTTTGTGTGGTGGTTGTAACTCAAGATTGTAGGCTGAATTGGGTGCAAAGTGATGAACATCTGTTGGAGTTTCAAGATTAATTGAACCATAGAATGTAACGGTGCTGCCAGTGGTTAAATGAGGACCAAATGTGAATACATGTGAATGTTAAATGGTTTCTGAATTATGGGTTTAGTGTGAATTGAATTTGCAGGTGTTGGGTGAGTTTAAAAGTTATAGAACTTCAATGCTACAATAAGATGAGAATGGCACATCAGCTGTGCGATAGAAGACCTTCAAAAAAAATTCAATGCGTTCAGTGGTTCTAATCCAGGGTAAGTGTGTGGATGTTTAATGCACAGAAGCATTTTCTAATTTATAATGTGGTATGAATTTTTTTTCTTACAGTCATTTTGTAACAGACCAGAAAGATGTACTCTCATATTGATTATAGCATTAACCTCAGATATTTACTCTTGTACATCAAAAAACAATTTGTTGCTCCAATATTGTGCACTAATAAGACTTTTACATCTGGCTGCGTCATTTTGGATCATTATTGGTATATTAACTTTGATTAGTTCCTTATGGCAGGTTTATTTTGACAGGTGCTATGACGGTTTTGGAAGGTATATTTTTCCCGCTATACTAAGTTTATATTTCTCATTTTGAGGAGCGTGATCTCTTTACTTTGGAGTTGTAAAACTCTGTTGTTCATAAGCTTTTAATTTTTACTGAAGTTAATCATGGAAGGATACCAAGGTCCTCAGCTTGAAATCAGTTGTGAACCTTAAGCCCCCTCTGAATAGGAGAATAAAAACCGTCCTTGTCAACTGTATTACTACAGAAAATGTAGTTTGGGTGTCAATAATCTGTACACAATACGTAGGTTTTAATGTTAATTGCAATCTATGCTGACTAGAGCTTTACAGATTTTTAAGGGATCGGTTGGGGTTGGGCTGGCGTTGTTTGGCTTTATAATACAGTCGCCGACATACCCCTTGAATTCATTAAGTTCCTAACTCGTTATTCTCTGAGTGGAAGGGCTTGGGATCGGTTGGGGTGGTGATTACGTCCCTCGTGGACCTGATGAATGCATTAAACCTCCTACTAATATTGTACTTTTATTCTTTTAATATTTTGTCTTGATAGCTTATATTTACTTGTGTTTTGGTGGCAGGTTGGCAGTAGATCTTATTCGTCATCACTATATTCCAGTTGCAGCTTGGGTGGTAGAAGTTACCTTGGAGGCGGTGGTTATGGATCATATTATTAAGGTAACTCGAGCTATTTCACATTATCGATAGTGAACTACATATGCTGAACTCTCGGTAACATGAAATATGGAACTTCACATGACTTTCTTAGTTTTAGCACTCACTGTGTGCATTTTATTTGATTCAGGCAGCGAGTCTCTATGTCAAGTTTGGATGTTACATGGCATTCTTAACCTTCCGGTCATCGTTTGAGATCGTATCATTTTCTTCTATCAATATGAATTTAAACTTAACTATTTTCCTTACAGGTCAATGATGGTCGATTAAGGACAGCTGGTGAGGCTTCTCCAAGGAGTGCTAAGAAATATTGGGTATAGTGGATGAGGCATTTTATTATTGAGCTTCTCAAAGAATCCCCATCTCCATCTTTGTGAAATTGTGCGAGGCTTGCGCAATTGCAGGTGGTACCTGAAAGTTCTTTAAAGTTTCTTTTGTTTTCTGTATATCTACTTTTGGTCCTGAGAACTGACTTTGTAATTGCAGACTTTGTGAGTTGATGCGCTCAGCTGACGATGAGATGTCTGCTGATCTGAAAGTGCTTATGATGGGAAAGAAAGAAAGAAAGAAAATCTACTTGAGGTTCTTCAATGTGAATATGCCGTCCAGGGAGCCATTGTCAATCAATTACAGTGGAATTGAAGTTTGGGTTTGCCACCAATGACAGGGAGAAGATGAACTGCTAGAAGAGAGGAGATGACTGAAGCTACATGAAGTACAACTGATGATGAAATTGAGATGATGTTTGAACTGAATCCCTGTGCAATATACTGTGTGTGTGTATGTGTGCACGTGAATTGTAGGTGCAGTGGTGCTTGAAGTGGTTGATGCTTCAGTTGCATCTATGACCTGCGATGATAGTGCAACTGCTACTGAGCTAGAAGTGTAGACGACACTGAATTGATACATGGAGATGGAGCTGATGCTGCTTTTGAAGTTGCAGGTCATGGGTATGTGTTGGATTCAAGCTACTTAATTTGTTGATATATGAATCGTTCTTGAAATATGATAATTCGGGAAAATATGCGGAAAATGCGGTAACTTTTTTTTAACCTGAAAATTAATTTGCAACGGATATAAATGATGTACAACTATACATTGCACAAATTACCGGAAATGAGCAACGGATGTAACTGTAACCAAATAAATAAAACGTTGACAAAATCAAAATGGGACCCACAAAAGTGTTATTCTATAAATAATATCCGTTGCACAAATTATTTATACGTTGCACTAATAAGAAAAGGTGCAACGGTTGTGCAACGTTTATAAGCGTTGTACAAATTAATTTGTGCAACGGATAATATGTGTTGCACACCAATGCGCAACGCCATTTTTCCAACGTTTATTTCCGTTGCAAAAATTATGCGCAACGTTTATAAACGTCCCTAAATGGCCGTTTTGGTGTAGTGGTCCCAGTGAATATTTAGCAGATACTCAAAGACCTATTTTTTCAATATGTTTAGATTTGCTATGACTCTCATAAACACCTCTAATACATCTATGATCGCTAAAAAACTTTTTTTATGTGCATCTTGATTAAAGTCTTAAGTGTTTATATGAACATGATATTGTTTATAATTTCAAAAGGCATATTTTTCAAGAACTATCATTATACACAGTTTACGTACTCGGACCACTGTGTATATTCTTCTATGTGATTTCAAGACAAACTTCTCACATGCTTACTTGAAACCCTAATTAGAGTTTCGTCTAAATAGAGAAAGAGTTTGCTTGAATTTCAAGTTATTTTAGCTTGAAATCTAAGCATCCTTGAGTATTGAACATTTATAAATAAAGACACTCATTCAACTAAGAAATTTAATCCCTGACACTTTGTGTCCTAGTTGATTACTCGAGAGGCTCTCTATTGACCTTGGTTTCCTCTAAAAAAACATAATTAGGTCTACGACTTAAAGATTCGCTTAAGGATTCTTGAAGACAGGTCTGTTACCTTGATAGTTCGTATATCCTAATCTTGTTTTTTTTTTGTTATCGAGGTTTTTGTAATATCTTTCAAGCAAGATAGATAGAAATCACAAAATTTTCTTCGTCACAGACTTTGTGATTCATCAAGATAGATATTTGAAAACTATTCTTAATCGAGCAGTTCACGATTGTTCTTGAGAGGCGGTTAGGAATTCGGGCTTCTCAGCTAACTGAGTGTAAGCGTTCCGGATTTGTAAGGTTTGCTATTTTTTCTATTGCAACAAAAATTCAATCCTTGATGTTTGATCTTGTAGTTGCAGGAATTCCCACACTACACCCTATTCAAGAATCTATCAATATTTATGACATAATTTGAAGATTAAGAACACTTTTTCATTAATATGACCTTAAGGAATTACAGAAATCAAGAACACAGAACACTTAACAAAGATTTTTCTCTCTCCTAAAAACTTTCCTAACACTCAAAAATTCATCTCCTCTCTGGAACTATTCACCTCCTTTATATAGGTATTTACATAGTGGATTACATCTCATGACAGCTCATTTACAGCTAAGATTCCCTTCAATTTTGGATCTGAGTTCTTGCAATAAATCGCAGCTGGCACCACCTTTGTCTTTCGTAGGTTTTATTGATATACCGCAAACATGTCACACTTTCTTCGTGTTTCTGTCGTTTTCAGTCATTACGTCATTGTTTAAGTCATCTTTGGATGTGTCGCAGAATATCACTAATGTGCCGCAGAGTAATTCGTTTATTATCGATGCATCGCAGAACAGTTGTTTATTTCGCAGGAATATTGTTGTGACAATATTCTGTCCCTACATCTTGCCTCTTCTCATATCTTTTCTGCGAAGAAGATAAAGATCATGAGAATATTTGCCGCAACTCCTTATCTTTTACTCGACAAAGTTCCCTACTTTACACTTTTACTATTGACACGCGTCGATCTTTACCGTTTTACCCGGTTACCCATCCTTCATCTATAAATACCATCCCACTCGAGTGTATTTCTTTCTTCTTTCACCTTCTCTTTTTTCTTTAAAATCTTTTTTGTCTGCAACTTTTTCTTTACTGGTATTCTTCATGCTGCTGCTTTAATGGAGACTCAAAGGTATGTTCTTATTTTCCATCTTTTTTGTTATGTTTTCTTTATTTCCCTCTTTTCTTCATAATCCCCATATTCTATCATCTTTTTCAGTAACACCACTTCTCAAACCAAAATTACTATCAAGAACCCTAACCCTAAGGGTTCTCTGAAAAGGCGCGTTGGGAAGACGAAGAGATCTGAGAATGATAAGGTAGTAAGAAACACCTATTCTTTTGAAATAACAATATTGTTGCCTCTGTTTCTTACCTACATTATTATTCGCAGAACGAAGAGAATGCTCCTAAACCTCTTAAGCGTTCGCGTCAAGTTAAAGCTCTTTCAGATGAAGTGGATATTCTCGAATTTTTACCTGCAAAACCTGTCCCATCGCAAGATAAATCTTCTTCTTCTCCTTGCGTGAATCTCAATACCCATATTATTTCTTCATTAACCTCTGATGAAGTTATCAATACTAACATTCCTATCTCTGATAATCCCAACATTTTGGAAACTGCGATAGATGAATCTATGATAATTGGAATTAAATTTGCGACAAATGAAGCTACGGTGAATGTAACTAACGTAAATGAAACAACAGTTAACGAGGCTGCGGAAAATGAAGTCGTAGATAATGAAACTGTGGTAAACAAAGCTGCAATAAAGGAGGTTGCGGTGGATGATGATTCGGTGAATGAAACTATAACTGCGACCAATCAAATTCCTTCTTCCACTCTTACTATTGCCAAAACCTCTTCTTCTACTTCTCTTCCTTCTTCCCAAGAAATATCAACAGGGGTTGAAGCTGCTTTTCAAGTATTATCTGAAGTTTTAAACGATGCTATGAAATCTTCTTCAGATCCTGCAAGACAGGATATTTATATGATTCTAAGCAAACATCTTGGGTCTTGCGGTTCTTCATCTTCGTTAACTGCTTTAGAAGATGAGGTTGAAATTTTGAAGAAGAATCTTCAAGCCAAAACTTTGGAGTGTGAATTTCTCGATCATAAGCTTCATAATTCTGAATTAGACTGTGAAATTCTTCGCAGCAGAAATGATGATCTAAAAGGTATAAATTTCTTGTCTTTACTTTTGCCTCTGTAAATCCTTGCTTTTTATGTACTCAATTTTCCCTTATTTATTTGTTGATGTATATTTAGCTTCAAAGCATAACCAATTAATGAAGATATTTGAGTGGGAAACAATCGCTGAGGAAGCCCGCACTGGGAAAGAATCTTGGAAGAATCAATTTGATAATTTGAATATTCTTCATACATATTCACTTGACGAGATAAATAACCTTAAGAATGAGAACAACCAACTAACTCATGAACGCGATCAACTAATTCATGAACGGGATCGTCTAAATAACGAAGCCTCCCAACTTTTATATTCGCTGAATCAAATTAATTTGAGGGTGGAATCTTTATCAGATGAAAACAGAGTTTTATCTCAAGAGAAACGTAGTTTTGTAGATACAACAAAGGCTTATTCGCAACAACTAGACAATCTTCAAAAATTGTGTAAGGACCAAGAGCAGTCCCTTCGCATACTGAAAGATGAACTTAAAAAGAAAACTGAATCATCTTCCGCTAAACAAGAGAATCTTATTAAAGGCAGATTAGATCTAAGTGTAAAAGTCAACAATCTCAAAGATGATTATTCTCGACTGAAGAAAGAAAATGTTTATCTTCGCAATTATGAAAAAAGCATAAAATCACGTTTAAAAGGTAAGGTTGGGGATAATTTTGATGATGCCATGGACCGATGGAAGAGTTGCTTCTTTACTATAATTCACACTTTATCTTCTCAAAAGGAAGGTAGTCATTTTGACTACCTCATCTATTAATTACTTCATTGTATTTTCTCATCTTATTTTTCGCAAAAATTCTCTCTAACATGCAATTTTTCTTTCGCAGAATCTGAGAAGAATCTTCAAGCTTCAATTTCGGATCTATCTATGAGATTAGCCAAACTTCGCAAAAAGAACACCGCGCTTTCCAACTCTCATAATAGGGCATTGAGAAGATTTGACTATCTTGAATATTTTAAAGATATAGAGATCAGAAATCGGGAAAAGAATTGCCTCCGCAAAGCTCATTTAGGCGCTGAGGTTTTCATAAATAATGTTCTACTCTCTCATTATCTACCTCATATAAAGATCAAACCTTTAGAGATAGATGATAATGAAGTTCCCCATCCTATAGATGAAGATCTGAATTATTCAAGTAATGAAGAAGATTTTTCTGAAGACGAACACAATCCACCTGAGGACAAAGGAAACCCTCTTAATGAAACAGAAGAACAAGATCCTCCTCATGAAGAACAAAATCCTCCTCATGAAATAATCACTGGTGATGGAGAAACTCATACTGAAAAAGATGATACTGGTGAAGATAATAGTGGTGAACAAGAATGATGAAATTAAAGAAGAATATTCTTTAAATTATCATGTATTCCTGCGAGATGTTTCTGGTTCTGCGAATCATTGTAATTTCCGAATTTTTCTTCTTCCTGCACTTTTTGCGAAACATTGAAGTTCTTTGTAACTCAATCACCTGCTCTAATTTATATATTTTTATTAATTCTAAATCCAATCTTCATAAACTTGATTATCTTCCTTCTTTTTTATTATTTTGATTCTTCTCAAGGGAGATAATGAAATGTTGTTTTATAATCCCCATATTCGCCCCTCATAATCTTCCTTGTGAAGTATTTTATTTGTTACCCTTGTAAGAAATGCTTGCCTTTTGTTACCAATTTGTAGTATTATCGCAAATATTTCTGCGAAAAATTTGTTATATGCTTCGCAGATATAACTTTTCTTGTGGACTTATTTCGCCTTCCTAGTTAAAGGTCTTATTATGCCACTTTTATGCGACAAGATCGCAGGACATTCTTACCTTTATACGTAATAATCCGTTGATCTTTCCTTATCATTTAATTTTAATCTCTGCGACAATATGATAAATCTAAGCCATCTTTTGAGATTAATCTCCCTTTGCTTCTTAAGACTTATGATATTGCCGTTTTTGCGATGAAATCGCAGGACGTCTTTGCGATTTATATCCTCTTATTATTGATTCCATTTATCTCATCTTTTGATCTTATCGCAAAAACCCATTGACCTCATCTTAACATTTCTCTCTAGGCTTTTTGGCCAGTCACGCGGCAATATGACGGGCCTAAATATTCTTGCGAATATAAAGTCCCATGACATTGCTGTCTCTGTCACGCGACAATATGACGGGCCTAAACATTTTTGCAAATATAAAGCCCCATGACATTGCCGTCTTTTTTGATACACATCTCCCTAATGGAGGGTATCGCCCTTATCTCTCCCCCCGGTTGCCCCTTCAAGGATTATACATCGGCCATACAAGACTAGCACTTTCCCATCCGGTTCTACCAACAACCAGTTGTTTTCGCAGCCTTGTCCTTTATGCCTTATATGGCTTATAGTTACAAGACTGCACCCTAAGTGGGGTTTTCTTCGGGCCGAACACATCATAAGCCAAGACTTGCCATGGATGGCCAGGGTAGGTTCATCCATCCCAGGCACCCACAGCTCAACCGTGTACCTCGGCGCCTTGATCATTCGTTGCATTCCTTAGGAGAAACTATCGGGCGCCCAACCAGGGTATAACCTTATATAATTGGGAATCCAAGTTATCTCTACTGGATGGATTTTCTATAATCCCAATCTCCATGACTAGGTTACAGCAGCGGTATAGCCTTTCCCATAGCCATGCAAAGAGATACCCCTTTTATAACGCACTTTAAGGACATTGCCTCTTACGGAATAGAATCCGCGAACTAAGGTGTACGCCATAAAAGTTCGTCCCGTTCTTATGATAATTGAAAGTAAAGAGATACCCCCTTATGACGCTCTTTAAGGACATTGCCTCTTACGGAATAGAATCCGCGAACTAGGGTGTACGCAATAAAAGTTCGTCCCGTTCTTTATATGTTTTTAGGCAATTAGTGCCTATCTTATTTGCATTTAATTTTTTAATTATCTCGCAAATTATTACGGAAAATAATTTTTATATTCAGCCAGCTTTTTTCTTGTAGAATATCTCTTTTATTCTCTCGCAACTTCTTGCGTATGATCCATTCATTCTAGTCTTTCAAATCTTTACTGATAATATTTTCTTAGATATTGTCTATTCCATGGTCTGCCAAGTCATTGACCCATGTCTCTTCCTTCGGGATCCATTAGTTTATATGCTCCAGTTCCAATTATTTCTTTGATTATATATGGCCCATCCCATTTTTTCGCTAATTTTCCTCCATTCTCTCGCTGATATTCTGGTGTTTCTCGCAGAACTAGATCTCCAACTTGGAATTCACGCTTCTTTACTCGTTTATTATATTCACGAGCTAATCTGCGATGGTAGTTCTCCATATGTTGTAATGCCTTTTCTCTCTTCTCTTCTACCTCATGAAGTTTGTCTAGAATCATACCTGCACTAAGATTTTTTTCCCAAGCTTCTCTTTTAGTTGTAGGAATAGCGACTTCTGTTGGTAATACTGCCTCAACCCCATATGTTAAACAAAAAGGTGATACCCCAGTTGCTTCTCTTGGTGTTGTATTATAAGCCCAAACTGCATTATGGACTTGTTGACACCACGTTCTATAATGCCCTTCTAATTTCTTTTTGAGAATGTCTGCAATTATTTTGTTAGTTGCTTTAGCTTGACCATTTGCCTGCGGATATAGAGGAGTTGATTTTCCACACTTTATCTTGAATGCATTAAGTAACATCTCTATATTTTGTCCTTCAAATTTCTTTCCATTATCTGACACTAATTGCGCTGGAATTCCAAATCTGCAGATGATATTCTCAAATATAAATGTGAAAATGTCCTTATCACGAATATGTTGTACTGCCTTAACTTCCGCCCATTTTGTGAAGTAATCAATTGCGACAATTAAGTATCTCTTTTGCCCTGTTCCTGGCACAAATGGTCCCACAATATCTAAGCCCCACTTTCCAAATGGACAAACATTTTTTGAAGATGTTAACGTTTCACCTGGTGCATGTATTCTTTTTGCAAATCGTTGACATTCCTCGCAACTTCTTGATAAATTCTTTGCATCTTCATGCATATATGGCCAATAATAACCTTGCATTTTCGTTCTGTATGCTAAACATCTACCGCCGCTGTGATTACCAGCATCCCCACTATGTAGCACTTTTAATATTTGTTTTCCTTCTTCTAGTGTCAAAAATCTGAGGAAAGGCCCATTTAAAGATTTTCGATATAATACCCCATATCTTAACTCATAATTTGTTGCTCTACTTTTTAATTTATGTACCTCCAATCTGTTCCTTGGTAACTCCCCCTTGCTAGATATGCGTGAATTTCCGCACGCCAATCTGCGTTAATTCGGCTTGATTCTTCGCCATTATTTTCTACTACCATTGCCTCAGCTTCCTCTTCTTTTTCTTTAACAATTTATGGTGCTATTAATGTTTGTATTTTATATTTCTCGCAGTCGGATCTACCATCATACTTGATATGAACGCAAAAGCATCTGCAAGTCTATTATCTCTTCTTGAAATATGCCTCCATTTGAGTCTTGGTATTTTCGCAGATAATTCTTCTACAAGTTTCTTATATTTTCTCAAAGATAAATCATTAGTTGCATATTCCCCTTCAATTTGGCGAATAACCAACTGTGAATCACTGGTAATTATTGCATTATCTACCTTCATTTCTATCGCAAATCTTAAGGCATGTACTACAGCCTCATATTCTGTCTCATTATTGGTAGATTCGAATTCCAATCGAAATGCGAATGCCATTTTTGCACCTTCTGGTGAAATAAAAATGACTCCAACTCCATTTCCTTCTCCATTAGATGATCCATCCACTAATATCTCCCATCTATTTGGTTCTGTTAAAAGATCTCTAGGATCCCCATATTCTTCTTCTATATCCATCATGTCTTCTACAACTTCATCATCTTCCAAAGAAAACTCCGTGAGAAACTCTGCGACAATTTGAGATTTTGGCGAAGATAAAATTGCATATTGGATCTCAAAGTGCCCCACTTGTGCATTCCATCTTTCAACTCTGCCTGATCTTTTTGAATTTTTCATTACTGACTCGATTGGTACTTTTGTTAGTACTTTGATTTTATGCGCTTGGAAATATATGCGAAGTTTAGAAGCTGCATAAACTAATGCCAAAATTAATTTTTCAATCTTCGAATAATTTTTTCTCCGCAGCATTAAACGTTTTGCTGATGTAGTAAATAGGTTTTTCAACTCCTGCGTCATTTCGCAAAAGTACTGCACTTAAAGCATGTGGAGTTGTCGCAAGATATATCAGCAATTCTTCTCCTGGTTCAGCCTTCTGTAATATGGATATATTCATCAAATATTCCTTAACTCCTTGAAAAGCTTTCTCACATTCATCTGTCCATTTAAATTTTGTTCCCTTCTTTAATATGTTGAAGAAATGCTTGCACTTATCTGATGACCGCGAAATGAATTTTCCTAGTGAGGCTAAAAGCCCATTCAATTTTTGCACATCTTTTTTACTGTTCTTTGGAGTTGGCATATCTCGAACTGCTTGCACCTTTTCAGGGTCAACTTGTATTCCTTCTTTTGATACGATATATCCCAAGAATTTCCCAGATGATACTCCGAAAGTACATTTCTCAGGATTTACTTTAATATTAAAAAGCCGCATCTGGTCAAAAATTTCCCTCAAATCTTGCACATGATTTTTAGCTTCTTTACTTTTTACCAACATATCATCCACATATACCTCTAAAGTTTTATGTATCCATTTTTCGAATACTTATTCCACCATTCTTTGGTATGTTTCCCCTGCATTTCGTAACCCAAAAGGCATCTTTGTGTAGCAATATAATCCTCTGGGATCAAAGAATGCAGTATGCTCTTGATCTTCTTCAGCCAGCGGAATTTGATTATAACCCTTGTATCCATCCAACGAAGATATTCGATCATTTCCTGCGGCAGATTCCACCATCTGCGGGATATATGGTAAGGGAAAACTATCTTTGGGACAAGCTTTATTTAAATCAGTAAAATCGATGCAAATTCTTATCCCTTTGTTTTTCTTGGGTACTACTACCATATTGGCGATCCATTCTGGATACTTCGCTTGCCTTATAATTCCTGCATCAAGCATCTTTTGTAACTCTTCCTCTATCTTAGCATGATAAGTAGTTGCAATCTTTCTTATTCTTTGTTTGATTGGTCTCATATTTTTGTTAATCTCCAATCTATGGCACGCAACAGATGGATCTATTCCAGGCATCTCATCCATATTCCACGCAAAAATATCTTTGTATTCTCGCAGAAGATTTACAGTTTGCTCTTCTTCCTCCACATCCATCTTAGTTCCAATTTTCAACATTTTTGGGTTTTCTTCACTTCCAACATTAATTTCTTTTGTTGGTTCTGCTGCGGTATAACTAGCTTCATTCTCTTCCATTGTGTTGGTGTCTTTATTATCTCCACTGGTTCATCATCTTCTTGCGATACATCGCTGAATATTCCTTTTCCTTCTTTTGATTTTATCATGTAAATCTTGAATTCTTCTTCTTTCTTTTCTTCTCTCCTCATTTTTCTACGCTGTTTTCGCAACTGAATTTGATTTTCACAATTCCTTACTTCATTTTGGAAACATAACGCCGCATAATCTGCATCTCTTTTAATTTCGCCAATTCCACTAGGCATAGGGAATTTTAAACATTGATGTAGAGTTGATGATACAGCCTTGATTGCATGTATCCATGGTCTCCCCAACAGCATGTTATAAGGCGATTTCATATCTATCACACTCAAGGTGACCTGCATTTCTATTTCCCCCAGTGGAATTCGTACTACAATTTCACCTTTAGGTTTTGTTAAATATTTTCCAAATCCGTGAATATGATATGTTGGACTAAACATTTCTTCATCTTTGTATCCCATTTTCTTGAATGTGTGGTAAAACATTATATCTACAGAACTTCCTGTGTCCACCAGAGTCCTATTCACAGCCCATTCTTCTGTAGATCTTACTGATTTCTCTTTTCTTGTTAGTGCAACAGACACTGTGATCACCAATGGAGATGTATGACTTAAATTCTCTTTCGGAATTTCTGCTGCTGTAAATGTAATCTTCTGTTTTTCCCAATCTTTTAGCGGTGATGCTTCATCTACCGTCATGATCTTCTTTCCTTCAAAATCTCGTTTGTGTATCCTTCCTTTAATATCTTCATGGAATTTGTCTATCATCATCTTTGTTATTACATCACACTCCAATTTCATTTGATTATCTTTGATTTCAATCATCTTCTCTTCCACCAAAAGTATTCTTCCAATTCTTGAATGATTTCTTTCTTTTACCTAACTTTTACTATGATTTTCAACTCTTCAATCCCTGTTTCTGGGCGCCAAAATGTAGTTGCAGGAATTCCCACACTACACCCTATTCAAGAATCTATCAATATTTATGACATAATTTGAAGATTAAGAACACTTTTTCATTAATATGACCTTAAGGAATTACAGAAATCAAGAACACAGAACACTTAACAAAGATTTTTCTCTCTCCTAAAAACTTTCCTAACACTCAAAAATTCATCTCCTCTCTGGTACTATTCACCTCCTTTATATAGGTATTTACATAGTGGATTACAGCTCATGACTGCTCATTTACAGCTAAGATTCCCTTCAATTTCGGATCTGAGTTCTTGCGATAAATCGCAGCTGGCACCGCCTTTGTCTTTCGCATGTTTTATTGATATACCGCAAACATGTCACACTTTCTTCATGTTTCTGTCGTTTTCAGTCATTACGTCATTGTTTAAGTCATCTTTGGATGTGTCGCAGAATATCACTAATGTGCCGGAGAGTAATTCGTTTATTATCGATGCATCGCAGAACAGTTGTTTATTTCACAGGAATATTGTTGTGACAATATTCTGTCCCTACAGATCTAAAGGGAAATCAAATAAGCTTATCTATTATAGGTAGATTTGTATCAAAAGTCTTCACGTAGGTTGAAGCAACTCTTAAGTTATAAATGACCTCAGCTAAGGGAACCAATTGTGTAGAGCCTTGCGAGGTTCAAGATACGTAAGGAGCGCGATTATAACTTAATCGCTTGGAGGGTAGATTCGATCTCAACTATATTAACTAGTATTGTAGAGGCTTAATACAGTTTTGTGTTCAAATATGGACGAGGTTCCGGTTTTTTTTATGCAATTGTGGTTTCCTTGGTAACAAAATTTTTGTATGTGTGTGCTTTTTACTTTTCCGCATATTTTGATTGTTAAAAGTACTACACGGGTTCATACGCCTATCAAAAATGAAAAAGTTGGTGGTGTACTTGATACCCTCTGTTTTTCATGTTCTTCTATCTTGTTCTACCTGATGCTCTATTTTCTTGTGCTCAGAATAATTAAAATTGTTTGAACCCCCTTCTGCTGCTATTTGGGCTATGTCTCTCGCTATTTTTTCGGCCTTCTGACCCCCTCTCCTTATACTTTTGACATTGGTATTAACATCCAGATTGGTGTTATGTTGTTCCTGACTACTTGGAGACCCGACATGTGGAGATGCATTTTCTTCCGGTGAGGAAGTAGGTGCACCATTCTTAAAAAATAATGTGAAATTGGATCTTGTTGGCACTTGATTACTTTCCAACACATATGGATTAATTTTTTAAGTATCCTCAGATTATTGAAACAACTTTCATATTGAAAACCACCTTTGTCGGATCTTTGCTACTCTTTTTGGCATCTTCGTTCCACATCTAGTACACCTTCACTGTTTCTTTTTTGCATCGCAACATTTGCATGATCAAAACTACATATTCACTAACGTCTTTGCTAATTGCATGAAAACGATGAGACAACCCGTCAAGATCACGAGAATTGGTGTTACCATTTTTTTCCAGGAAGTTTGTCAGATATCTTTCCATAAAATGTATAGCTCATGTTGTTGACAACCATTAGTTTGATCTACTGTAAAGAATACATATCCTACAAATTGATTCATCTTGATCCATTGTAAATTTGACACCACGAATTCTAGCGGATTTTTGTTGTGGTTGTATAAGATTGTTTAGAGAAGGTGTGAATTGCTAATAGGGGGTACCAGATTAGGTGGGGTGTACCAAAACCAAGATGAGACAAAATAGATTTTCATATAGGACAAAACAGGTTTTGCCTTGGCTTGGTACACCCCCACTAAACCTGGTAAGCCCCATTAGCAGCCTTGGAAAAATGAATATTGAGATGTACGAGATTGTGTAAAGAAGGTGTAATTGAAATGAAGAAAAAATGCGTACTTATAGAGAACTCCAAGGTAGCCGTTGGATTAAACATATCAGATATATCCGTTGGCAAGCAAACTAGGGCCGCGAGGATTGTGTGGTACCTCCGGCAGCTAGGGTAGAACGCGCGGCTTAGCTAAAACAACTGGCGGTTGGAGTAGAACTGCGCATCTTGAGAAGAAATGTGCGGCTCTTGTTGGATCGCAATGGGCAAACCAATAAATCCGGTTCATTTGCTCATCGGTTTTTCTCTTTTGTTCATCTCATAGTTGGATCAAAATGGGCTAACGGGATAACTTAATTTTAAGGCATGCAGTAAATTTGAGTTACTCCGGGATGAGTCCAAATTTGTTAACACTCCTCTAACGAGTGTATATTTCACATATTCTTCTGATTGGTCGACTATTTAACTGATGACCCCATTACCCTCCATGTTTAGAATCACGATCTTTATTACATAACTCCCTAAATTAAATTAAGGGTAGAGATTGAAATATTACATGTGCACAAATTCGGACTCCTCCGGGATTGTTTTGGGTTAAATTCAACGCAAGGACATGGTTTGCGAAAATATCCAAGAATCTGTGGTGGGAGGATTTCCTTTACCCATCTTGTCTACTTTTTCCGCCTTTTACAGACCTTGCTTGACACTCGACTCCCATATATTTTACCAAACCCGTGGTGCATCCGCAATAGTTATGTTTCCCCACCATACTGTACTTGGTTTGATGGCTTCGTCTTGTTGCAATCCCGAAGGACTTGCACAATCTCTCAAAAAGTTTACTTACGAATCAAACATTATCACTTGATAGTTGATAACTTGATGCTCAATCAAAAAACTTATTGCCTACTCTGAGTGCTAAAATGCTGTCAATCACTTCGCTTGAGTATTTCACTTAAAACTCTTGCGAATCCAATTCATAAGGTGTCATAAAAGGTGGACTGTTTTCTTATACTCTTGGGAATGGGTTTTATTCTGGGCCGCTGTTGTGCCAGAGTATGGGTTGCAATATTTGCATGTCAAGGTTTTTCTATTTAAAAAAAAAAAAAAACAGAATGTCAGTGTTTTCTGATCACAAGAAAACAAGAAGAAAGAGTTTCCACCTGCGTTTAGATTCGCATTTTTTATAATAGCAGCAATGTGTTAATTGTGATTTTGCACAAGTCGCAAGCAATCCAGCACGAAAAAAAGAGAGAGAGACAGAAACACACAAGAAATGCCAAAGTTGAAGAAAATTCACTGTCCATTTGGATTTTAGCATCCGATTTTCTCCATATAGATAGATTATTAGTACCTCTCATCTTTTGCGAAAAACAAAAGTCATTAAATCTTCGGGAGAAGATGGAGCAACTGGGGCAGCAAGAATGTTAATTAGATTTGTCGACATTTCATCTTTTGATCACCATATCTCAAAGGTGAAAACAAAGATAGAGTTTGTGTCATAGATGAATGAACGCCACTAACTTGATTTTTCCTGTGAGATCATATCAATGAATAACAATTTTGGCATAATTTGGTGCTGACTCCACCACCACCACCACCACCATTAAAAGTTTAGGACCCATCATCATTTCCTTATGTTGGAAGTAGTAGTATCTAGTGCACTAGTTCAAAAAAGAAAAGTTTAATTTATTTATCATCATGACCTGAAAGGTAGATTGAGACATTAAAGTTCAAGAATTACGTATACACAAATTATAGATTCATCATCATCGGTGAAGTTTTAAGGGATCCAATGAATAAAAAAACACATAAAATTTGCGCACCTGTTGTTTATAAATTAATCACCACAACACTGGTAAAAAGGATTGGATTGCTTATCTCTTTGAAATGATTGATAAATAAGGTAGGTAAAGCCAACTCTGGCTGCATTAGTCATGCAGTATCTGTAAAGGTATCGTATGGATTAAAGAAGAAAGGTTTAATCCTCCTATGATACGCTAATACCCCGATTAAACAAAGGAAAATGAGTATAAATTCTTCATTCTTCAGGAGAGCTTTTACAAAAAAGAAGGTTAAACAGATAATGCAGTTCCAGTAGACACATAAATTGTACTTTCTGTTGGTAGTAGTACATAGTACACTACTAGTACAAGAAATCACCATATATGAAATGAAGAAACAGAGACAATTTTTATGACTGAGACTATTCCTCCAGTAAACAAAAAGAAAAAAAAACTGCAACCTATGACTGAATCCTCCACCACCACCTTCCAGTCCTCGTCGATATGCCGCTTTCGTGTCCAGGGTATGACATGCAGTGCCTGCTCACTGGGTATAGAATCCACCCTCCAAGGCATTCATGGTGTCAAAAGAGCTACAGTTGCTTTAGCCACTGAGATAGCTGAAGTCGAATTCGATCCCGGTTTGGTCACTTTATCTCAATTGCTTGAAGCAAGTGAAGACATGGGTTTTGAAGTTTCTGTAATCTCTTCAGACGAGAACACGACCATTCTTTATCTGAAACTCGAGAATTCGGTCGGAGAAGAAGAACTGTTAAAGACCAGCTCCATTGCAAGATTAAAAGGTATTGAAGCCATAGAGCTCGACCAATCGAATAAGCGTTTAACCATCTCTTATTTATCTGATTTAATTGGACCCAGAAAGATAATATCTGAACTTGAATCCAGTGGAGTCCAGACATCAGTTCTTGACGAGAAAGAAAAACAAGCTTTTGAACTGAAAAACAGTGATATCACAAATTCCTACCGCAGCTTCCTCTGGAGCCTTGTCTTCACTATCCCAGTGTTCTTTACATCCATGGTGTTCTCCTACATTCCTGCCTTCAAACAAGGTTTCCTTGAGAGAAGGGTGGTTAATATGCTCACATTTGGGACACTTTTCCGGGGTGTATTGTCCACTCCGGTGCAATTTATCATCGGCTGGAAGTTTTACATTGGAGCTTATAAAGCCATGAAGATGCATTGTGCCAACATGGATTGCTTAGTCGTGGTTGGTACAAATGCTGCTTATTTCTACTCTGTCTATGTTGTGATCAGGTCTTCAACATCGAAAGATTTCGATAACGAAGATTTCTTTGAAACAACTACAATGCTGATTTCCTTCATTCTTCTAGGCAAGTATTTAGTTGCATTGTCAAAGGGGAGGACGAGTGACGCCATATCGAAACTCATGAAGCTTGCGCCTGAGACCGCGAGGTTGATGGTTTATGATGAAGAGGGGAGATTAACTGCAGAGGAGGTAATTGACAGGCGGCTGGTTGAGAAAAATGATTTAGTGAAGGTTTTACCGGGAGAGAAGGTCAGTGTAGATGGATTGGTGGTAATGGGAGAGAGTCAGGTGGACGAGAGTATGATCACCGGGGAGTCCAAGTGGGTTAGTAAGGCGAACGGTGATGAAGTGATCGGAGGCACAATGAATGGTTCAGGAGTGTTGCAAGTGCGAGTGACATGTGTTGGGTCAGATACTGCAGTTTCTCGCATCATACGACTTGTTGAGGGAGCTCAGATGGAGAAAGCCCCGGTGCAGAAGCTAGCTGATCGAATTTCCCAGTACTTTGTCCCATTGGTATAGTTTTTCCATAGCCTTGCCTCTGGATGTTTTTCGCGTGCAAAATGCGAGTCAATTTCATAATGTGAGAATTCCTTTTTATTTTTGGCTACATGTTGCAGGTGGTTGGTTGTGGGATTGCGACATGGGCATGCTGGTACACTTCGGGGATGTTAGGCCTGTACCCAGGAGAGTGGGTCCCATCTTACATGGATAAGTTTGAGCTGGCCTTACAGTTTGGGATATCAGTGGTGGTGGTAGCTTGCCCTTGTGCCTTAGGATTGGCCACTCCTACAGCTGTGATGGTAGGAACTGGCGTAGGTGCTTCTCAGGGTGTCCTCATAAAAGGAGGCCAAGCTCTTGAAAATTCACACAAGGTATGCTTTGCACATTCTTCTTGGGTTGCTCGGCCCTTAAGGAAAATGCATGCTTTGCAATGAAGTTGGTTTTCCTTGAACCTAAATCTTGAGGGGGAAAAAATTTGTATCAGGTGAACTGCGTGGTGTTTGACAAGACGGGGACGTTAACAGCTGGAAAGCCAACAGTTGTTACTACCAATCTGCTTACAAACATGTTTCTTCTGGAGTTTTATCAATTGGTGGCCGCAACTGAGGTCATACATACTACCCCATTATACCCCTTTTTCGAATTATGTTTTTAACCGGCATAACACATTGCAAGTGAAGTTGAGTTCTTTTGGCATGTTAATGAGGCAGGTTAACAGCGAGCACCCACTAGCCAAGGCCATGGTAGAACACGCAAAGAGCCATGCGCAGATGCAGGACTGGTCAGAGGCTTGTGACTTTGAGTCATTTACAGGTCATGGAGTCAAGGCTACAATCAACGAAAAGCGTGTTTTAATAGGAAACAAAGGTTTAATGCAAAAATTTGACCATGACATTCCTAGTGTTGCAATTGATTTCCTGGATGCTGCACAATGTATGGGTCACACTGCAGTTCTTGTGGCTGTTGATGGACATGTCGTGGGAGTTATTGCAATATCAGATCCTGTGAAGCCAGAAGCAAGTAGAGTAGTATCAATCTTAAAGAGAATGGGTTTAAAGACTTTGATGGTAACAGGAGACAGTCAACTGACAGCAAATGTTGTCGCCAAAGAAGTGGGTATTGATTTTGTCATGGCAGAAGCCAAACCCGAAGAAAAGGCACAAAAGATTAGGGAACTGCAGGTACACTCATCGTAATCGTTTGTTTCCATTCATCTACATATCATGGTTTGTCTCACATGTATTTCAATTGTGTTTGCTACTATACTAGAGGGAAGGGCTCACGGTGGCGATGGTTGGAGATGGCATTAACGACTCGCCCGCATTAGCTGTTGCAGATGTCGGAATGGCAATTGGAGCCGGCTCAGACATAGCTATCGAGGTTGCAAATATTGTTTTGATGAGAAGCAATCTAGAAGACGTAGTCACTGCTATCGACCTCTCTACAAAGTCATTCAACAGAATCCGCTTAAACTATGTGTGGGCACTAGCATACAATGTCATGGCAATACCCATTGCTGCGGGAGCCTTGTACCCGTTTGTCAGGTTTCGGCTACCACCATGGGTTGCTGGTGCTGCTATGGGCGCTTCCTCAGTGAGCGTTGTTTGTTCTTCACTCTTGCTCAAGTATTACAAAAGACCAAGAGAACTCGACTCACTCGAATTACAAGGAATCCAAGTCAAATAACTAAATGATAGGCGCAGTCACACAGAGTGAATCTCAATAAGGTGGCACTAACTGATGAAAGTGCCGACCGAACATCCTTCCCACAGTTTGTAATGTGTGAGCCACAGATATTGTTAATGCCAAACTGGTTTTGTCAACTGACTTGTGAATCAGGTGATTCAGCTAAAATCTATGTTCAGACTCCAAATAAGAGTTTCCCGTGAAAAATCACCAGTTATACAATTTCACCAATTAAGGGTATATGTAAGGTATTTATAAAGAATCCTATTATTGGGGGCGGCGCACAAGGCTTGCTTTTTGGGAGCTTCATCGGGTCATTAAATAGTGAATGCAATGGCCCCTATCATATTATCTTATTTAATGCCTAATAGATACTGCATGCTCGTTTTCACCCATCACAAATCCTATTTTATCTCGTGCGTGAATTTTGAGCAGAGAGGAAGGATTTGAACGCGTATTTTCCTTTGGTATAATCCCAATACATGTTTTCATATGTGAAGATCCTGAACATGTTGGTAAAATGCTAGCTTGCTTGATCATGATAGAAACCCTAGATTAGTCTTGATGGGTTTCTTTGGATGCGACGAAACGTGATTTTGAATTTTCTAATCTTCGACTAATGGAAGTGTTATGGTATCTCTGTTTTTGGATTGATTTCCAATCCCAGGGGATTTGGTCGCAAGGGTTGAAGCATTTCGTCATAAGAGAAGGCTATGTTGAATTATGTTTGAAGATCGTCCATGGGATTTGAGGCTCGGACATGATAATTCTCGTTTATACACCTCTAGTGAGAAGTCTCTAACTTAGCTTTCTGAATTCAAACAATTTGTTGCGCGCCTGAGATCTCTATATTTGTTAGAGTATTGCTCGGTCGAACTCGCATGCGATGTTATCTCAAGCATGTTTGTCAATATTAGTGGTCAAAACTATACGTCTTGATTTCTAATTTACTTATGACTAAGTCTCGGTCTAGGATAGTTAAGTATAGTTGAGCTCCAGACTCCATTGCGATTATCTTACGAAGACGAAGAACTACCCAAGGAACCAGTGAAACTTCATCCGACCAAAATGTATGTGGAGACGTGAACTTATCTAGCACTCAAAAGTCTATCTATCTCCTACTCTTGAGACAACAGTCGTATAATTATGATAGTTTTCATACATACACATTTGATATTTCGAGTTGAGTTTACTCGCCTATTTTTTCCTCGAAATATGTGTTGGTAAGCTTTCGCTTTAACCACTTTTCATCTTTACCCGTGACGAAATTCATGATGACGTTTCAATCTTGAAAATAGCTTTGATGACGATAGTCGATTCTTATGTCTAATGACTATTATAACATTATAAAAGAATGTTTCAATGATTGAAATGTAGAGTTGAGATTACATAACCACCTATGGATATAAGCATATATAGTGTGTTCGCACATTAGTGTATAAATCCATGTACCGGAAACCAAGTGTGTGCATATGTGTGCATGCGGTATTGGTGAAGGAGACAGGTTGGGTACGCGTACCCGTACGCTTACTGGCGAAAGTTTTCGAACCAAGAATTTATGCTGAGTTCGTAGTTTGAAAACTAGTAAACCAGTCATCTTAGGTACGCGTACCCACAGAAGTTTTCGAACCGAAAATTTCTGCTGAGTTTGTAAACTCAAATCCGGTAGCTAAGGTACGCATACCCGTATGCGTACCCAAGCTGGTTATATTTCTCAAATCGGTTAGCTCATGAACTTAAATAATAAATTAATAAGGAATGCAATCTTTGCAAACCGTGGCTATATTGTTCATGAATTGATTCGAGTGGATCAAACCTATTTTGTTTCAATTGTGTCTATGTATAAAGATCTAAGCAATTGAACAACTCTTCAACTAGTTCTTATGAGTCATTTGAACTAGTTATGAGAAAGATGAATACGGTTAATATGAAAGTGCTCATATGACTAACCATTGGTTAACTATTCGTGAACCAACCCAATGTACACATTTAGGTACGAGTACTCAAACCTAAATGAAATACATTTCATTTGTGTGTGACAATCTAAGTTTCGATCTAACGGTTGAAAGATATTATCTTGGATAAATCAGGTTTTTCATCTAACGGTGAATATTGAATGCTTTGTTACCAAGGTAACTTAGATTTCAAACCGTGATTTGAAAACTATATAAAGGAGGCGTCTAGCAACTGGAAAAAGTAATCCCCACACCTCTTATGTGATACTAGTTGATTTTGCTAGAGTCGATTCTCATTTAACCATAGGTTTCTTCTCGAGACCATGTCGGTTAACGACTTAAACACTTCATTGGGATTGTGAAGCAGATGAAACTACTTCTCTTATAGTTGAGCGATCTGATCTTGCCATTTTCTATCGTACGAGTTCAATTGAATAATTGGCTTGAGATTATATCTCTGATAGGGCAAAATCAAAATAAATCACAAACATCTTCGTCTCATCGTTTGTGATTCCACAATATCTAGTTTCGCTACCATACGATTTAGATTATTGCGAGGTGATCAATAATTCTAGGTTTTTCTTCGGGAATATAAGTCCGGGTTATTGATTAGTTCCTGTTCACCTTAATTTTATCAAAAGATGGAACAAAACTCGTAGGTTTATCTGTGGGAGACAGATTTATCTATTATCATAGACTTTTCTGTGTGATACAAATTTGTTTATTAAAGTCTTCGACTTTGGGTCGTAGCAACTCTTGGTTGTAGGTGAGATCAACTAAGGGAATCAAGTGCTTAGTATCCTGCTGGGATCAGAGACATAAGGAGCGCAACTGTACCTTGAATCAGTGTGATATTGATTAGGGTTCAACTACAGTCCAGACCGAAGTTAGTTTGTAATAGGCTAGTGTCTGTAGCGGCTTAATACAGCATGGTGTTCAATCTGGACTAGGTCCCGGGGGTTTTATGCATTTGCGGTTTCCTCGTTAACAAAATTTCTGGTGTCACTGTTATTTCTATTCCGCATTATATTTTGTTATATAATTGAAATATTACATGTTGTGCGTTGTATCGATCAATTGTGAAGTCCAACCTTTGGTTGTTGATTGGAAATTGATTGATCCTTGGATATTGGTCTTCGGTACCATCCAAGTTTATATCTCTTGTATTTGATAAATACTTACAGATTTCTATTTGTTTGAGTATAGATCAAATCAAGAGAAAGAGATATTAACTCCTTGATATACTATTTATTAAGATTGGGTTTGTCTGTCTAGTTGATTCTCTTAAAAGTATATTAAAGTTAGTCCATACAGATTGCTAATCGAAATATTGGGTGAGGTTGTTAGACCCCTGCTTTTTTAGTATCAATGGTGTGATAGTTTCATTTAGGAGTTGGATGTTTGGGCCGCCTCATGTTACTCACGTAGATGTATGATGCACGGTTCTTCATCAGTCTCCAGTTTGATATATGACTAGGGATTCTCATTGACTCGGGATACTTGGAAAATGAAATAAAACCCTTGTAGCGTATGAGATTGAGTCTTCAAGGTGGGAAAGCGATACTCTATGGGTTGAAGATGTACGTGGATAATCATATCGAGGTACTGGCCTTATGTGTCTTCCTGCACAAGATGAAGCTATTATTATACCTCTACTAGGTGTCTTAATAAGGATTCAGGCGAACTTATGTAGGAAAATCGTTTATCGAGGTCTTTCTTTCTTTTGGGAGATGGTAAACCAAAATTAAGAAAAGTGTACGCCTTCTAGGACTAATAGAACTATGGATGTGGCTGAAAAATCGATTTGTGGTGACTTTGTTGATGGGATAATTCACTGTAAATCTTCTAGGCATTTCTTCACAGGTAGAATCGTGTTTCGACCTGAGAAAGTTGTAAGTGATCATCATATCTTATCCTTTCCTAATCACGTATGACTCTCACTTATGTGATATCTTGCCGAGCATATCTTTTTGAGATAGGAGGATTTTACTGAAAGAACTGCAAGCGGATCAGATCTACGGTCTCAGATCCTTCCCCCGTTTACCACATTGATAGTAGTTGGTTGCGGCTGTATGTCGAGTAATCAATTTCTATCTGAATTGTTGGGCTCATGAGTATCACTTCGAATTTCATTTCCCTTGATAGATTCGGTTGCAAAGATATTATCCTTCTCCGTCTTGGGTGAACTGAGGTTCATCGGAAAATGAAATGCGATAGTTTTTGGTAAAGCTGAACTGGAGGATCATCGAGGCTTGGCCTTATATCCTAGGTCTAGATCGTCTTCTTTCTGACAGAACGAGTGTTGAGGTAGCATATTGACTAGCAGCTTTGCGTCTTCAGATAAGGATGAGTTTCAGTTAAGCCTCATCTTGGGATCTAGTTTCTTCATATTTTGTCGCGTTTTTGTCATGATCCTTTGAAGCAGGAAGGGCGACAAGATGTATCTTTGTTGGCGATTTGTGACCCTATGTGGCTCTGCAACGCTTTTGACTAGGTCACGAATTTTTGGAGCCTTTCCAAGTTTCTGCTAAGTTTATCACGAAAAGACAAATCTGACGGAAAAAGAACTAGGTCAATCGGATATATAATGAAAAAGTTATAAGTAAAATAGTAAAGTAAACTTCCTGATTGTCCTATGATCAGGTTGAGGTCCCTTGACCTAAAAAAAATTGGAGCAAATATTCGTCAGAATCTCCAAGTTTTGAGTGTTGTCTGGTCCTTTAGAGTTATAAGGTCGACCAGATGGTTGCTCTTTTCTCTGTCGCGTTCATAACGAGCTTCATCTTCTCCGGTGAGGTCGATATATTGCAGACAGACTGGATCCCATTCGTTCTATTCTCATCAGTTTTAGTACTCCTTCTTTAGGAAACGTGTACTCAATCTGATTTGTTGGATCTATCCCTACTGGTAACTCTAAAGGCGTTTTCAGATAAATCTGGATGTCGATATGAGATTTTGCAAGATTTTGTTGAGTCCAAGGAGCTCGCCTTGGTCCTTACCCAGCATTTTAAAGGGTTAATAGTAGATTTTCATGAAAATTATTGGGGCATTTTTTTATGCACGAAGAGATTCGTGCGATCTAGAATGTCATTAACCTATTCACTAAGGTCGAAAATTAGTCTGAGAGGGAAAAGTACTGGTAGGGATAACTCTCTCGACTAAATCCGGGTTTACAGAGACTGAATCAATAGAACGTCTTTTTATGGTTGGATTGGTGGAATCAGCTTCCTTCCTAATGGTGATCGTGATTGAGATCTGTAACTAAGTGGACAACCTCCCATTGTGGTCGCCAAAATTTAGTTACCTAAAATATGAGAGAGGTTAAAAGTGGGATTTTAGAGTTTCTGAAAGTGATTTATAGGAGGTTGAGCACGAACAGTCTTCTCCTAAACCACGCACAGTGGCCGTTCAAAGGTTGCTTCAGTCACATGGAAGAGATTTAAGGCTGGCCTTAGGGAGGGAAGCAGATGAAGAGAGAGATCAAAAAATTCTAGGGTATGAAGAAGAATTGCTTTGAGAGGATATGAGAAATATCGTGATAGCTTGGAAAAATAGATGACCTATTTATAGATGAATTCTTTAATCTCAGGTCGGTGCCCATCTCTTCAGGAATAGAGATAAACTAGGTTGAGTTTATCTCATTATTCCACTACCTTTACTCTCTTCTGCGGTGAGAAATAATCCGGATATTTCTCACACGTGTCGTTGACCGCCACACCAAAAACCTAATTATTATCCCCCAATTTGTATGAATATAAGTCTGATGACGTGTTGAGAGAGGGAAATATTCTCTTTTAGCCGAGTTGGCCGAGATAGAGAGATATTCTTCGATTTGTAAGAATGACTAGGATGAGTCACGTGAAAAGGAATGGGTTGCCTCAGAATTCGTGTGGATAGGAGACTTGATTCCTACATGAGGCTCGTGCCTTCCATGGGGAATATTCAACCTTATCTGAGATTTCCCGAGAGATTTGAATCTCTCTGAAATCTTGAAGAGATATTTGAATCCCTCCGAGATTAGGAAGAGAGATTGAATCTCTCCAAAATTTTACAGAGAGATAGGAATCGCTTCGAAATTTTGTAGACGGATCAAAATCTCTACGAAGATTTTCTTAACGAATCTGAATCTCTCTGTGGTCAGCCGGGACTCGTCCTGGAGAGATAGAAAAGGATTTGTACACCCGATTAATGCCTCTGCGAGACTTTGGATCACTTTTCTTTGACCAGCGTATCTTGCAGAGATGTGCTAGGAATCAAATGTGTGTCCATATGATGGGCCAACAAGACCAATGTATCTCGAAAGGATGTTCTAAGAGTCTGTCGAAAGGGCCCGGAGGCAAAATAACTCGCGTATCTCGCGGGGATGTCCTAGGAGTTATTCAGAAACCTCGGTAAGTCAAGTCAGAGCCTAGAGTAGACATGACCATTATATATCGCGATGATGTGAATCTGTCCTTGATCTCAAATAGGGTAAGTCGTGCTTACAAGAGACGTGCATATCTCCGCTCTGGGCCATAAGTCCTCTGGGGATGTTTTTATGCATCTACAGAGCCTACATGACCAGCAGTATCTCGTCGAAGATGTATATTAGGAATCATGGCATCACAATCAGCTCTGTCTCACAAAGACATGCTTGAATTGTGGCTATTCTGGTTCATAAGTATATTGGGGACGTCTTACGTATCTCGTCGAGGATGTGCGTTAGGAATCACGACATCACGACCATCAATGTCTCGTGGGGACGTATACTATAAATCGTAGCTATTGGTGCCTTGAGGACCAAGGTCTTAATCTCTTCCGTGAGAGTTGAGTTTTGTCTATGGTCTCGAAATGACGCTTTTGCCCCTTATCCAAATTTCACCATCTACACTTACGATAATCTAATTAGTTATGCGACAATGTCTCATAGATAGAGAGATGAATATAACTTGAGAAATAGGTGGTTCAGTCTTTACTTACCTTTTGTTGAAGAAGTTCTCCAAAAGCTTCGGTTGATCTTCGACTTCAAACGGTAGAACGCAGTGATGTCCGATTCTCAACAACATCTTATATCCTAATCCGAGACTTAGCTAATTGTAGACTATAAATCAAAATATAATTTTGACAACAAGCTTGAGATACCAACACTTGTGAGTTCGATCGAGCAATGCTTTTACACAGTCTATATCTTATATGAGTTTATGCTAGTATTAATCTTAAACTGTGGATTAAAAATAAGATATATGTCCTTAAAGCATGGATTTTTAGTGTTTTTAAGGACTCATCAAGAGACCTATAAAGTGATATCATCAAGTAATCCTGTTATTGGTATTTTACCAAAAAACATATATTAAAAAAAAAAAAAAGACTTAAAGGATTGTTAAACAAATTGTTGTCCGGAAATAGTTTTAATCCTCTAAAAATTGCAATTTCAAATACGTTTTTCGTCCATATTTCTCGTGCCATTGCAACAAGAGTGCTTAAAGGCTTACCGCCCATGCCAAATGCATCATACAAGGAGAACAAAATATTGTTGATGTAATCCTAGTGTTTAAGCGTGAAACTCTTAAATCGTTATTAGAACGACCATAGTTCTCTTAGTGTGCATTGTGAACGACACCAAAATGTGATTGCGCAATCGAGAAATTAATCAAACCTAATTTGGATTACATACTAACTAATCACGTATGTCGTATGCCAATAATCCTATTAGTGGTGTTAACAACCACCATCATTTATTATCTCAAAAACTAATATTCGGCGATCATACTAACTTACTATGATCCCACTCTATTCTCTAAAGTATGCATACTTTGACAAATTCCCAAGGTTACTAGTACTCTTCATCTTCAAATGAAAATATATTTACTTTAAGAATGTGGATATGGTTTTGATAAGATCTATTGAAGCATTATCTCTACCATTTTCTAAAACACTACTAGTTGTTATCTGTGATTAGATTTTTATCTTGGGTTAATTAGTATTTATATTTTGTCTAATTTTAACGTTTGGTCTAATATTTGTCCAACTTAGTGGTCGGTACTTGGAAAAAAATGTTGACCAGTGTTAACTATGTTAAATCTTGACTTATGTTCAATAACTATATTTAAAAATAATAATAATTAGTTAACACTTTTAACGGCATTGTTAGCACGTGAACTCACATGTCCACCTTGATAAAATCGAAGAACATCTTCCCCAAATTAAAGAACCCTAGTTTCAGAATCACCAAGCCAAATTCAGTTTTTTAAAAAAAATCACCATGAAAAAATCCCAAGCGGCATTTACGGCTTGTTCAACTAACTATCTCAGCCATAACATCAACAAACCCATTTTCCCCCAATTTTAAACGGATTTGAATCGATAAAATTGTTATTGTGAGTTGGTTATATGGTTTTCTTGAATGTTTTGATCAAGGGTTTCATTATTTTTCTTCAAAGTTTTTCAAAACAAGTTCACCAAAAATCATCCTTTTTTTTCCTTCAAATCAAGGGAAAAAAAGTAAAATAAGTTTTGATTTTCAATAGACTAATCATTTGATTAGTCTAATCCATTCACTAATAGTTATTAGGTTAGTTAAGAGAAATTCCTATGGCAATGGCCAAAAACAAAATTCTGTTCAGCCAGGTGGATGGCCAAACTGGGTTTTCCACTATGGAAAAGCCATGGGCGCTTGGTGAACAGACGCGCAAAAATATCACTGACTTCGGCGTTCGGGCCAATGACTTGGGCGACAGGGACGCTGACGCCAACGTTGGGGATAATGTTGATGGCGTTAGGAACGAAGTCGCCAACGGTCGGATCCCTAACGGCCACATCTCGAACGGTCGGCCACCTTTACCTATAAATTCCTTCTACTCATTTTATTTTCAGTCACACCATTTCACACCACTTCCATTTCCTTCTTCTAAAACGCTTCTAAATTCAAATATTTCGATCACAATATGAATTTAGTGAGAAGAGGGATAAACAGTATAAAAAATAAAAGGGATTGAAAAGGTGAATCGTTACCGTTACCTAACACAAATGTAGATTTTTCTCAAAATCGAGAAGAAGAGTTTAATAATCCAATCACAGTTCCTGGTCATGTGTCGGGGCATAATGAACGATCTGAGGAATATCATATCACGAGAGGTGGATTTTCAGAACTAAATGTTATTTATCAATGTTTACCGCAAGACGTCTGAGCAAGGGTTGACAGATATCCTTGGCGTGCGCATTATAGAATAGAGCCTAGATTACATAACAAAAAAAAAATCAAAAACAGTGGTGGAAGACGACGCACACATTTCATTTTCTAGATTTCGAAATTGGTAAGTTTCTTTAAGTTAACTTAACTTAAAATTATTAAATAATTAAATAATCTAAAGAATTAAGCATAATTGATATTATACTTGTCATATGAATTACTCCCCTTGATTTGTATTTCATTTGTGGTATCCCAAGTGGAAGTGGAAACCCGCCACCATTCAACCAAAGCGAATGGATCTTAAATAGTAAATGGGAGTCGCGTTGTTCCTCGTTTATGGAATCAGATATCTCTATTGATAAAATTATGAAAGGAAAAGGGGTTAGATGTTCGGCCTTGAAGAGTTTCCTAATGATACCCAAAAACCCTGGAGATGTAGACGACTATGATGAACTCGAAAGATTGTTTATCTTATGGGTACTGGGTCAGGTCTTCTTTCCAAACTCAACTTTTGTTGCTCATGTTGGTTGGTTTGAAGCATTAGAAGATCTAGATAAAGCACTAGATTATGACTGGGGGTCTGCAATTTTAGGAGAACTGTACTTTGCTCTGGATAAAGCGTCCACGGGCGATAAAAACATCTGTGGTTTTTGGAGCATCATAGAGGTAAATATCAAAATTATTATTTTTAAATTTATGAGCAAATGTGGATTATTATTTACTAAAATGATGGAGTAATTTGCAGTATTGGTGGTATATCAACTTTCGTCTTGGTAAACCAATCCTAAAAGACGAGACATATATATTTCCAATGTTTGACATGTATACGAGGACAAACATGCAGAAGAACACTGGGTCGAACGTCTATGGTTGCAGTTTTCTGCAGAGAGTACAACAGATGACTCGGAACCACAACAACGTAGTTGTTCGCCCTTACCATATGTATCCTCAGTATAATGAAGCGATTGGAGTACGTATTCTTGATTATTCTTCTCGTAGAGTTGTTTTTTACAGTCCAGAATCAAGAAGAGGGGTTTGGTAACTGGGAGAAAGACTGCAGTACCAATTACTAGGTATACTTGTAATTACAATTAACCCGCCACCACAGATGGAAACCTCTCATCAGATTTCTTTAGGTTGAGAGTAACCAATTGGGAGAGTTATGAACTAAATACAAGGGAGGTTTTCAGTGATGCAGAGTACCAAAACTGGTACAACTCAATTGTGAAGCCTGTGATTGGGACACATAGTATGCACGTCTATGGGGTTGATTTTCCAGGGTTATCAAATATGTCCCATAATCCAAATATCATTCATAGCCAACCACCTCCAGAAGAGCCAAGATTTGTGTCTTATCCCAGGACGGGTGCAAGTTCTTCATCTTCCTCGTCAAATATGCCCGAAATTAGTTGGGAGATGCAAAGTATTACTTCAGAAGGTGAGCTAACCATGATCCCCATTTTTTCCCAAGGTATGGAACGTGATTATCCTTACTACAATGTCACTGCAAGTAAGGATGAAATGCGAAAACAACTCAACGATATGCACTGGCTTACAAGACAATTACAGGCGACGCACTAGGGAAACAGTCCGGAAATGGCATACAAACACAACGTATAGAATGACTCCAACTCCACCACAAACTGCAAATGATTATGTGCCGAATGCAAATGATTATGTGCGGCAGTCACATTCTTCCGATTCCAACACATCATCATGGAACGAAATCCCAGAAAACAACAGATCAGCATTGCACGAAAGTGAAGAAACAATGGTGCGAGAGACACAACACATCCCTCATTCTTTACCACAAATTGTGCCTGTATCTCAACCTCAGGCATATCGGATTAAACCTAGGCGCATTTCATCTTCATTCTCGCCCTACAACCCAAATATGGCATACAACCTAAATATGTCATACGACCAAAGTGAATGCTACACACCAGGACCACCACAACCACAAATCTCTTATATGCTTTGAGGACCGAGTACACAAAGTGTTGGACCGAGTACACAAAGTGTTGGACCGAGTACACAGAGTGTTTACCAATCGCCTTATTTTGTTCAACCAGGTCAGCCAGGTCTATCACCATTTGGAAATTTACAAACTATCTTGTCGGCAGGTCTATCCCCAGGACTCTCTGAATTTTTGGCGGCTGAAAATAACAATGGGGTAGCTAGAGATAGAGATGAGAGAGATAGAGATGAGCGACGTTAGAAATAGCGTTTTACATTTGTAGTTTTTGTAATTTTTAATTCTGCTACATTTGTAGTTTTCGTTTTAAAAGTACGATTAAGTAAATAAAATACATATGTTTAAAAGTAATTGTTTTACATTGGATGAACTCAATTACGACAGACTACACATTACGTTAGCTTCACTAATGAGAAGAAGTACTAGGTAGCTTAACCAAGGAAGGGGTTGAAACTGTTCAACACCTTAAGGATTTCAAAACATTTGTAGAAAGAGAAAGCCACATTTTTCCATCTTCGCCATTCAGACAACGATCTTGTCACCATCTCAGCATTAGTTTCACCTCTCAGTCGATATCGATTTACGTGTATGGTTAAAGCTACAAACTCTTTTACTTCTTTCTTAATTGTACCAAAACGATGCTCTATGTCTGATATAGAACGACGACTAGGATTACGAGTGTCACTGCAGAACCCATCGCGAATAACCGCCCAAAATTTCACCCATGGATAGTTTGCTGAAACAAGCTGAGTAAATAAAAAAAACATAGTTTCTGCAAATAGATTCATCTTCTTCTTTAGTAAACGGAATTTGCCAAACTAATCGGGGTCGAGACATGTTCAATCAAGAATTGAGAATGAAGAGAAGAATGTGTGAATTTAGAGTTGAAAGTAGGAGTATTTATATAATTAAACAAAATGTAGCCGTTGGATCACAATGTTTTTCAGCTGTTCAAACAGAGCCGTTGGCGACATTAGCCCAGACGCTGGAGTTTTGCAGAATAACATTGGCGTTTTTGGTGAAAACACGCGTTATGGAGGAAAACACGGGCGTCACCTGTGCTGTCACCCGAGTTATTGGTCATGGCGCGCGTTCTTGCATCAGACGCGCGCCTACTGGAATGTCTCAGTGTTCAAATGAACAGATCCATTTTCTTGGTTTGTTCATCCCATAGTGGGATCAAAATGAACAAACTCTGAGTTTGTTCATCCCATAGGAATTGCTCTTAATCACCATAATTAGCACTAACCAAATCGAAAGTACATTAGGTATTATATAAAAAATACTACTAGGATAAGGTCATAAGGTGTTATAGGGATTACTATTTCATGACCCGGTTTTGGACTTTAGTGAGCCCCAAAACCCAGCCGATCTGAGAGCCTCATAATTAATAGGATCCTAAAGCAGTACGGTCATCCAATTTAAACAAGGTAATGATCTGCACAATCATTTAGCTCTTACTCTCTTCACACGGCCCCAAGTGTGCATATTTAACCAAAGAAAGTTAAAAGTTGCCCCTCTAAAAGTTAAGTCCATGAAGACATGCTTTGGTTTGGTGTGACAGGTTGGTATGGCTCAGCGGATGAGTTTGCATTTGCATCTTTACTGCCAGAGGAGATCTTCTAAAGCTTGTCGATGAAGTAGTTTGTCTCCAGCTGCCAAAACGTTAAAATCTGCAGTAGAACGCATAAAACGATTCAGGTTCGGACATTGATAACATATGTATCAAGCATCAAGATGAAGAGCAATATATTTGGTTCGTTTACTTCAAAAAGTAACAGTATACAATTTAAAAACGTCTGTTGGCAATCCTTCCAGACAAGTGAAGGATTACATAGCAGCGTTTTAGGATGACATTTCATTTGATAACTCTAAATTAGGCGTTCAATCCCTACCAATCTAATGAAATTTGATAAGAGCTAATTACTAGAAAATGTGTCAGAGATAACTATACTTGGTGCAAGTGAATCAGAAGAGGCCTCCCAAAAGAGCTGTTCTCCCTTCCAATCAGTAACTACTCCACCAGCACCTTCTATTACAGGTACAAGTGAAAGAAAATCATAGGGCTGAAAAGGAAATTAGAAAAGGAAGGATGAATCAAAATCCCTATAAGAGTGCCTGTTAGATGAAACATTACATCATGAATTACAAGGGAACAAAGGTCCAACATAAATAGAAAAAGGGCGTGTTATTCACCTTGAGTCCAGATTCAATTACAAGATCCACGAACCCAGAAGCCAATAAGGCATAGGCGTAACAGTCACAGCCATATAGTGGAACTTTCACCTTTGCAGACAACAGAAGCAAACCAAGGAACATTCAATTTTCATATATTAGTAGAAGTGTAGGATAAAAAAATAATCAGTATGACCTGCTAGGTTAACCCAGACTAAAATTCACCTGATTTAACTAACCTTGTTTCTAACACGTGCAAATGCCTCTTCAGCATCTCCACTGAACAGATGTGGGCTTGTCGTGTACCTGCAAGAGAAATTACAAGGTAGGTATTATACAAGTCCGGATGACAATTGCATGGTTCAATCCAACCAAGAGAAACACAGAACTACACATCATAGCTAGTCACTTTCTCGAATTTCATAAAATCAAGGTATGACATGGAGAAAATCATACAAGTAGGCTTGTGAAAGTTTCCCACAAGCCCGTGTGGAAACTTCTTCTCCATTCATTGTTGTTTTCCTCCCTTTTACCCCAATCCATCTTTCTCTTAAGACAGGCTGATCAATAATCCCAACAATCTGGAAATCCATGATTTATCCACATTACAAAGACGATATGTACAAAGAATTTCAGACTTTGAAAACGGAACTTCGAAGTAGATGAGAATAGAAAATTTGCAAGCTATAGCCAACATACAGACGATAAAACCAAAGAACAAAAAACTATGCTCCGTAATGTTGACTGAAGCCATCTCTAATTATATAATCAAGTGATTATGAATAACAATCTTTACCAAGTAACTAGGAGCAATGAATATATCATTATGACCAAATTCATTTCACCCATTCAGTAAAAGAAAATAGGAGTCTGGTAACAGTTGACCCTACCGGTTTTCCTTTGTGTACAAGAGCAATGAGAGTTCCAAATAAGGGCTTTCCTGCAGTGTAACAGAGTTATAGAGTTACTTTTAGAACCTTTGACATAAGCATCAGAGTTGGGATAAAACGGTAGTAACAACAAACCTGTTATGAAACTCTTTGTTCCATCTATAGGATCTAAAACCCAAACGAACTCAGCAGTTTTATCTTTATACCTCCACCCATTTTCCTCCCCGTATCTGCATTACCAATTTTGCGTAATATATATATATATATCAATATAAAGATAACCTAAATATAAGCTAATGGACAAATTCAAGTCTCATAGAATTTAAGCACACACATTTAACTATTAGCCTAAAGGACAACCACATTAGCATCATTCTTTTAAGGTTATCTCAGTCTTTGTTTTTTTACAGACTTCATGCAACTGCAAATTTGAACCTGCATCAAATTTTAGTATGAAAACCAGACCAAAAAAAGGAAGAGGAACAATAAAAAGAAGAGCCATGTGAGACTTGCTAACAACCAGTTTTTGGTATGAACTTATACTCAATATACAAGGCATGTTTTTGCATATTCCAAAACATACTGTTCTAAATTTGTTTTTTGTTCCCCAAAAACGTTGGCTTTCTATTTTTCGATTTCTATCCACAATACAATGTCTCCAACTAGGCAGGCCTTTTCCTTTGATCCACCTGCCAGTAATCAAATGTTTTGCTATTGTAATTTTGTTGAAAACTGTTGTTTCTTCAACTAAAACAATTCTGTAACTTTGTAAATCTGCATTTAACATATACATGGAAACCTTTCAGTAAAAAATCACTTACATTGCATGAGAAGGAAAATTCTCCAATATAATCTTAACCATTGCTTCCTCTGCAGTTCTATCAGCAATTGTCACAGGACCTACAAATTCAGTACCCAAAAAAATCAACAGATGTTATGATTTATTCCATACGAACAAATATGAATGAAAATAAGCATAACCAATCATACTGATTTACATACAAAAAGTACTAAATATTGATTCACATACTACAAACAATCAACAATTAGGTCACGAAAACCCATAAGATGTAAAACCCACGGAGTAACGCAGGATCCAACAATCTAAGCCTCTAAATGGAAATCTAACCACTAACTCAACTTACTGAGATCTTCTTTATCAACAATTTCAAAATTCTTCCGGAAAAAGCTTCGAATCACTTCACCAGCAGCATCAGCCACTTTATTTCCAACCTGAACAAACGAATCCATCTCATCTGTACCAACCCCTAATTTCACAGTTTCGATTCCATTAGAAGAATTAGAAATGCTAGTACAATCCAAACTCATTTTTGACCTAAATCGATTCCGCCGAGAATCCAAATTTAGGTCAAAGTTGAGACTGGAACTAGGGTATTGAAGATTTTGATTAGTAGAATAGGAATTTGAAGTGATCGCAAGGATTTTTGAGTTCTGAGAAAGTAGAAAATGAGATCGTGATGAGAGCATTCTGTGTGAAAAGGGTTTTTAAATACGCGGGAAAGTAATGGATCTCAGAGTGAGAGAGAAGAAACAGTGAGAAGCGTATTGGTTTGAGAAATTTCGTGGGTTTTTAAATAGGTGGAACAAAAAAACGGACACATTAAAACCAAAAAAAAACTGTCCCCACCATTTTATTCTTCCTCTTCCTCTTCTTTTCTTCTTCTTTCCTTCTTATTCTTTTCTTCTTTCATTGAATATTGTTCAACGATTAATCGTCGATTCAAAAAAAATTCGCTGTCGATTAAACTCATTCTATAAAACCATGAAGCCGAAGGACAATCTAGGTCAATCCCAATCAAATCAACCTCCCACTGAAGCAAAGAAACCAACTTCATCCACTGAAGATGAAAGTGAAGATCAAGAGGAAGTGAATGCAGAAGTTCCAGCAGCCGCCGAATCTCCTGTTATGACATCAATTAGGTATGAATCCAAAAACCTAGTCTTTATTTAAGCATTTCGTTGATTAATCAGTTTGTTTCGAAAATTTTAGGTCTGAAAAAACGGTTTCTGAAAATGCTTACGGCTGGGAGTTCTTGTATTTCCAGCCGTAAATTAGTATAACGGTTGGGAAATGTCGATTTCCCAGCCGTTTATAAATTACACGTTTGGGAAATATAAGAACTCCCAGCCGTAACTAAATCGACGTGTACGAGATGGAGGATTCCTAGCCGTAAGCATTCGTATACGGCTGGGATTTTCCTAGCCGTATGTTCTCCTGTGTTCACATGTTTTTAGTAGTTTTAGTGTTACGTATAGGTTTTACCAACCGTATATGTATTTCCTGACCGTAATATCCAGTTTCCTAGACGTTTTTCATCACGTCTTGGAATTTCCCAGCCGTATTAGTGCCCTGTGTTGTACTGTGAACTAGCAATGCACAGTCGGTTTGGTTTTCCTATCCGTAATATGAAAACGTATAGGTTACCCATCCGTAATTTTATTTTCGGCTAGGTATATTACTAATTTCCCTTCCGTAATTTGTGTGTCGGCTTGGTCGATAAAAATTTTCCTATCCGTGTTTAATTTTGTGTCTTAGACTCTCCATTTTTCCTAGCCGTGTTTATTGTTTCGGTTAGGTTTTGTCAAATTTTCCCAGACGTCTTACTTATACACTTTTGGTTTTCTTGCCTTGTTTGTATTAGAACAGAGGGAAAGAGAAGAAGAAGAAGAAGAAGAAAATATCCCAAGAAGTAACACCTTCTAGTAACCCGACTCCGCAACCTATTCACTCAAAACCATTGGGTGCAAACGCAAGGAAAGCAATCGAAGTTGTGACTGCTGGAGAAAGGGAAGGTGGTGGAGATGTAGTTGGAGTCACTAGAGGAACTGAAGTTGGAGTTGCTAAGGGAATTGAAGTTGCTGTTACTAAAGGAACTGAAGTTGTTGTGACTGAAGTTGTTGGCACTTCTAGTGGTGATGGAAATGAAGGTGTACCGGTTTTTACCGGAGGTACTGAAGTTGGCACTTCTAGTGGTGTTGTTGCTATTGATAAAGGTAAATCCGTAGTCGAGGAGGGCACAGAGGAGGGCAAGAAGGAGGGAAAGAAGAAGTATAAACCTAAGGCATCGTCAAGAGAAGTAATTGATGCCATGAAGCCTTTACCTCCCAAGAGGAATGGGAGACCTTGGGGTGAGCCAAGAGATCGTTCCGTCTTGATTGGCTACACTTCTTCACGGGCTTCTAGGGTTTGTGGCACAAAGGTAATAAATCAAATTACATATATGTTATATTCATTTTGTTATGGATTATTATTTTTACAACCAATTTTTTTTTTGGTAGTTTCCGGATCAAGCTGTCCCAAAACTAAAGCACCAACAAGCAAAGTTTTGGCCGTTGGACGATGAGCATCCAGATGTGCAAGTTTTGGTCAAAGCTTCATGGTTGTGGTCTAGAATCGATGCTTTGCAGAAGACATATGATGTTGTCACAGTTTGTGGTTTTAGAGAAAGATTTTGGCCTGAAACAATGACTTTTCACCTCCCATTCGGCGAGATGACTATCACTCCGGATGACGCAAAGCAAATCACTGGTCTAACTTTGGAAGGAAAGGCAGTGTTTGAGGGTTTCAACAATTCCATGACTTTTGATGAGCTTTGTGCCTTGGCGAAGAACTATCTTGGGTGGAGTAAAGATGAAGCTGAAGAAGAGTTTGAGATTGGGTCTGGAGCACCTCCTAGATCTAAGAGACAATGTAGTACACCGGGCGTACTAAGTGAAGCAGTAAATATGTCATGGAAGATTAATTTGGTTCGTCTAAGGGCACAATTTGGGGATTCTAAACGCAAGGCGGATAGTGGAATGGTGGTGATGGACGCAGAAAGAGCTAGACATACGGCTATAGCTTACTTTTTGCATGCTCTTGGGACCGTCCTTTTCCCCGATTTCTCAGGCAATAAGTTAAATGCATGTTACTTGCAGTGGTTGAAGACTCTCAGTCTGGATAAAGAAACAAACGAGGTACCTAGGTACTCGTGGGGCACCGCCCTCCTTGATGATGTGTTGGAATGTCTTTGCAAAGCTTCAAGATGGAACGAAACACAAATTACGGGATGTGTTGCTCTTGTGCAGGTATCTTTTTGTTTTAATATAACAAATGTTTATTTGTTTTATTTACTTTTATATACTGATTTGTGTGTAATAACTTATTTATAAACCAATTTTTTATTTTTTTGCCGTAGTCATGGGCTTACGACCATTTTAAAAGCTTGAGGCCTCCTCGGAATACAGATTGGGCTCTAGATAAACCTACAGGAGGGAGATATCCTTTTGGAGGGACCCAACACAACGAAAATGGTCTACATGAGGAAAAAATTGGATGCTTTGACAATTGAAGATGTGTTTTTTGATCCATATTTGAAACTTGATGAGGATGGTGAAGAGGAATTTGATGATAGGGTATTTTCTGATGTGGCAACCTATACGGGACCTTTGTTTCATGCAACCGGGTTCGTCATTTTAGATCCTCATAGATTGCTCTGCCAAATCGGTATTGTTCAGACAATTGTGCCTGAAGATACTCATTTTAGACTGAGCGTAGGCAACTCCCAATTTAAGGACAAACAGGTGAAATCGAACTATGAAAATGCACCGGGGATTGACTATTGGAATGCTCGTTCCGAACAAGTAAACCAAATGAGTAGAAGACTCCTTGAAGCTTAACATGGTACTTCCCAAGTGGATGAGGATTAGATGGAATGGTATAGAGAGTGGACTCATCCTTATGTGGAAAATTTGGATCCGGAGGCGCAGAGACATTAAAGGAATGCAGAGAAAGAAAGTTCTAAGACACCAAGGAGTGAAGAAAATGATTGGCGGGAGATGGTGGTACGTATACTACTAATTATGTTTGTATATGATGTTTTTTTTTAATTATTTATGAATAATCGGAGTACGTGTGTTTGATATGAAAAAATAGGTCGAGCGAGTTAATTGGGTGGCCAAAGACCTTAGCCATTTGATTGATGTGGGTCAGGATTTAACGGTAGCTGAGCTCATATTAATGCGGAATCGAGTTAAAGGCATAATACTCCCTTAGAAAGGAGGTTTATATCCTGTTGAAGCACCAGGGATATCTAAAAGGTCTACGTCTCCTTCTCCTAGCGACGACTCGGACACTCCCCCGGACCAAGTTCAATCTAAGCAACGAAAAGCCGACTGAGGTGGTAGAGGTGAAAAAGGTGGAACGAGTGCAAAAGGTGGAACAAGTGCTCGAGGTGGTCGAGGTAGTAGACCAATTGCAAAAGTTAGCCGTGTTGCAACAAGTGCTCGAGGTGGACGTGGTGGAGGTAAAAAGGCTCCAACTCAAGGTGGCAGCGGTCGAGGTAGAAAATCTAGAGTTATAGAAGAAGTTGTGGAACCTCAGGCAAGGGACGATGTGGATGACTTTTTGGAAACCACTTCTGAGGAGGGATCAAGTGAAAGTGAATGACAATTTACTTTTCATTATATTACTTCATTTCATGGAACATTTATTATCTAACACTTTGTCTATTTAATTTTTTGTGGTTTGGTTATGGATTTGGATGGATGAATTTTTAAAACTTTGCATTTATTAATGAATGTTAGTCTTTACAGTTGTCTAATCTAAGAAAACTAAGGAATCAATCAAGATTCACTAATTTTTTGTGTTATTTCGGCTAGGTCGATCCTTCACATAACCTAGCCGAAAGTGCATATAATCCTTGTCAAATTTAGTTGCACAGAACTGCGGATGGAAAGTCTCGGCTGTTATACTAAAACGGTTAGGAAATACCGGGCCGTATGTTTCCCTGGATACTCAAAATTTAACTGAACCTTTGTTACGACTACGTTTCCAAGCCGTTATTTGATTTGCGGTTGGCTTTCCTAACCGTAAAACTGACAAAAAATTGAGCTATGATTTACGGCTTGGAAATTCATATATATCCGGGTCGTATGTGATACTCAAAATTTAACTGAACCTTTGTTACGGCTACGTTTCCAAGCCGTTATTTTATTTACGGTTGGCTTTCATAACCGTAAAACTGACAAAAAAATTGATCTCTGGTTTACGGCTTGGAAATTCATATATATCCGGACCGTAAAACTGACAAAAAAATAACACTTACGTTTTACGGCTTGAACCACCGAGCCGTAAATATGACACACCACAAATCCTGTAATTTATACAGAATAACGGATGGGTCTCTCCTTCAATTTCCAAGCCGTAAATACCTATAATTATGAATACGACATCATATCGGCTAGTTTTTTGAATTTTGAAAAATAGATCTGTTTGAAGACTGATCTATAGAAGGTTCTAGCTGTCAACCACTTATTTAAACTTGAAATAACTCCCATTTCCATATAACCACCCACTCCAAATCAAATTCACACCTTCTAGACTAATAATCCCCACTAAAAAACCTACAAACTCAATGCAATGTACTCAAAGGATAAACCCAAATTTACTTTGGAAGAAGACTTATCTCTTTGCAAAAAAATTGTACTATGCTATCCAAAGAGAGGAGAAGAATGAAGGAAAGGTGGTTTAACAAGTCAATCATATTGGAGTAATATTTTTGAGAATTTTTGTAGTGAAACAGGTAACACTAACAACCGCGATGGGGTTGAATTGTATCTTCGATTTTCAGACATACGCAAAAAAGTGGAAGAATATATGGCTTTACGTCGTATGTGCAATCAACTTCGACTTAGAGGTGAGACTGATAGAGAATTCGCGGCTCAAGCTAAGAAGGAATGGAGAAAATGGAAATGTTATGATTTCAACTTGGAAGCTCAATTCGCCATCATCAAAGACTTCTTAATACATCGAAAGGGGTGTTATTAAAACCAAATTTGTAACGGGGATCTATTAAGTATGTAATGTTTTTTATTGTGGTCTAATTAATGAAAGTATTACTAATTTTCATGTTGAAAATGCAAAATTTCTCAGCTTACAGATTCAATTACGGACGAGAAATATAAGAATTCCCAGCCGTTAAACAGACTCAGGAGATTCTCGTTGAATAACTGCTGGAAGTTCTTAACTTCCCATCCGTTGTTAATGTTTACGGCTGGGAAGTCATCATATCCAAGCCGTAATAAATGGATTACATCTATGTCGACATAATTTCCCGGCCGTAACATCATCAAATTCCAGTTTTTTTTCTTCAGATTTTTGACGGATTTGAATTGATGAAATTGATGTTGGGAGTTCATTATAAGCTTATCTTGAGTTTTGGGATGAAGGGTTTTATCATTAAGCTTCAAAAAATTCAAAATAATTTCACCAAAATCATCAGTTTTCATTCATCAAAACTCAAAACAATCAAGTTTTGATTTGCAAAAAATTAATGTTTTGATTAGTCTAATTGGTTCACTAAGACTGATTAGTTTAGCTTAATCAAGTTAATTAGTACTAATAAAACTAATTAACACTAATCAAATTAAGGTTAAATTAGACATTATAAAATACAAAAACGATCTAAAACGATCTGACATCTGATTCGTGTTGAATCAGAAACTGAGTCAGATCCAGACGCCGAGTCCACAAAAACACAAACACCCTGTTAATCTTTCACAATTACTGGAAAATTCTTAAGCGTGGAATTTTAACATAGTGCATGGGAGAAATAACAAGATATATAACAGAAAGTCGAGATTTTATAAAGAATCTAATTATTGGGGTCGCATCCAATTGGATTTTTGGGGCTGCATAAGATTCTAATATTCTTAAAGTGGTTAGAAGGAGACCAAATGTGTGTTAAAAGTTATATTTACCCAACCTTTAATTATCCTTATTACCCTAAATTAAAACCAATTCAAAATTCAAAACCAAAATTAATTCACTAACCTATGTCTATCTTCTTCTTCTCAAAATTAAACAACAAAACCTATGATAAAAAAAATTGAATTTTTTTTGGTCAAATCTTCATCGATTCTCAAAAATGTTTATAAAGGTTGATTCTCAAGATGACAAGATCGGGATGATTTGGATTGAATCCACCATCAATTGTTTATAATTATAATGTTTGCGAAGGTGTTGAACCGCAAATTTAAGACTCGGTGAATGAATTTTCCCAAATGAATCTGTCCAAACACCATCAATCCTCAAGAATGTTAAGAATTGAAAACCCACCATTTTATTTACCTTTAGTTTGGTTTAATATGTAATATTGATGAATTTAGGGTTTATGAAAACTCCTTCTGGGTTGATTACGGCTAGGAGTTCTTGTCGACTCTAGCCGTGAAAGGTTAGTTATGGTTAGGACTATATGAACTTCGAGTCGTGAAGTCCCAACACAGTCAGGTCTTGCAGTCATTCTAGCCGTGAAGTCATAACACGGTTGGGACTTTCCCGGTTGTTCAGTATTCAGAAAACAAAACAAAACAAAAAATATATTGATTCGGATACGAATTCTTAACCGTAGCAGTAGTGTCCCTGCTGTGACACTAGTTTCCAAGCCGTATTTTATTTAACGGTTAGGTTTTGCAATTTTTCTAGCTGTCAAATCCTAACTCGGTTGGGACTTTCCTAGCCGTCTGTGGTTTCATATTTGCAAAAAACTATAAATTTTCCTTGTGCTTATATTAATTGTGTCATTTTTAGGATCCGAGGAAAGGGAAAAGGCATAGTAGTATCCTTCATACAATTTACTTGGGATTGCCTTTGAGAGATAGATGTGGTGGAGTTGCTAAATGGGATAAAATTATTGATAAGTTTATTGCAAGGCTTGCTGGATGGAAGAAATCATTACTCTTAAGAGCAGGTAAGATTACTTTGATAAATAGTATGCTAGCCAGTCTTCCAACATATTATATGTCTTTGTATGAAATGCTTGCATCTGTTATTAAGAAACTGGGGAAATTATCAGAAATTTTCTATGGAATGACAATAAAGGTATAAAGAAGTTACATTTGGTTAAATAGAGGGCTTTGTGTAGAAAAAAATAAATCTGGAGGCCTTGGTGTAAAGAATTTAAAACAAACTAATCATGCACTCTTGTCAAAATGGACATGGAGATTTGCAACCGAGAAGGAAGATCTTTGGAGGGTTATTGTTTCGGAAAAATATGGTTTTAATAAAGTCAGGTGGATTCCAAAAACCCCTAAGTGCACTTATGGGAAATCTATTTGGAGAGTTATTATGAAGCATAAATCTCTTGTTTTGAAGTTTGTTAAATTCAAGGTCAATAATGGTAATTCAGTTAGATTCTGGGATGACAATTGGTTGTATGATTCTCCTATAAAAACTTGTTATCCTAATATTTACGCCATGTCCAGGGCTTAGCATTTGTCAGTGGCAAAAATTTGCAGTTAAGATGGTTCTTCTTATAGGTGGAATCTTCAAACTCCAACAAGTCTCATTGTTGCTGCTAGAACAGAATTACAACTTCTCTCTGATCATTCTTCTTGCAGACTCACTATTGACCAGGAAGATGGATTGCTTTGGTCTTTAACTAAAAGTAATGTTTTCTTGGTTAAGCCACTTTATGACAAGATCACAATTGAAGAAGGTATTATTCACAACAGCTCTATCTTTTCATTCATTTAGAATTTAAACTGTCCTCCAAGAATTGACTTCTTTTTGTGGCTTATTGTGCATAACATCTTGTCTATAAGAGATTTACTGAGACATAGAGGAGTTGAAGTGCCTCATAATTGTGTTTTATGCAATAGCACTGAATTTAGTGTTCATCTTCTTTTGCAAGAAATGTTTGGAACTTCTTTCTTCTTAAACTTAAGTGGTTTTTCTGCATACATTTGGACATCATTCCCTTTCTTCAGGCTTGGTATCTCTCTCAGAAAAATCCTGCAAGTTTGGCAGTTTGGAATCTGCTACCTGTGGCTATCATTTGGAGCATTTGGAAAGAAAGAACGCGAGAATTTTTTCTAGAAAAAGTTGTAATGCTACTGTTTTTGCTAACAAAGCAATTTATTGCCTTTTCTCTTGGGCCTTGGCTATCAAATATTTTGAGAGTGTAAGTTCTTCTACAATTACGACTGACTGGTGTAACATTTATTTCTCTCGTTTATAATTTGGTAGTCTTTTAACAATTTTCTTTTACTTCTCTTCTTTGTAACTGCTAGGGTGGTATAATCTTTATACCCTTTATTTTTTGATCGATGAATTTTTCTTTGCCAATCAAAAAAAAAAAACATATTTCATATCATAAACTTAAAAAAAAAAATCATTAGAAATTTGATGAACAAATTATTTGAAAAACTTACTCTAAAAGGTTCCACATTAGATATTTGAGAAATTGGAAAATTTTAGCGAGTGTCCATCAACCATCTCTCTAGAGCTCACCTTAAACGTTTCACATTAGATTCGGGATCTAAAAGGTTTCGCAGCTTCATCTCAGTATAACTACCTATCCTTCGATAGTTTTTGATAATTCTGATGCTTGCCAATAAACCTTCATGAATGGCTCTTACAAGAATGGATATGGCTGGGGTTCATCTGGATTCTCTATCCTACGGCCCAAAACGACAACATCCAATGTTTTAGCCAAGCTCATGGGTAGTCCATTTTCTGGGTAAGCATTAGGAAGTTTTCCTTGTATAATATTAGCATAAACAAGTTGTCTATCGAGTTCATTTCTCACTTTCTTCACTCTTTCCCATTTCCTGTCTGTCATTATATAATAATCAATAAAAATTTCACCCAATATAGGCTCTTTGATTTCACCTTCAAGCCTTGTATACGTTGAACGTACTGTTTGCCAATAAGTTGCCCATAATTTCGTCTATATTTGTCTTCTAATATGGAAACAAAATAATAATTATACAATATTAATAAATTATAAAATCTAACAAACTATTAATATACCCTAATAAACTCTACCAGTATTATCTTAATAAAGAGGCGGGGAAAAAGAAAAGCCAAAAAAATATATGTACCTCATCCATGATAGTTGTTGGTGCGTTTTTTATTTCTTTCTTAGAATTGGAAATCTCTACGAGTTGGATAATGAGACAAGTTGGAGAAAAGAAGGAAAAGAAGAATAGGGTTTTACAAAATGAGAAGCAGCAGCAGGGTGTTAGAATCACGATGAATGAGTTGAAGACAAGTATCCTTCATCAATATTTTCTTGATTAAAAGTATCATGGTGATTGTCTGGATAATTGTCAACAAATATTATTGTTACTAATAAAAAAAATTAATATACCTAATCATTATCATGAATACAAAATTTAACAACAGTTATAATTATTGCAGGACTTATCACAGACAATTCTTAACTTCTTATTGTATGTGGGAGTAAATTTCTTCGTCAATCATCATAATTCTTCCTTTGCTAAAAGAACATTTAAAAAGTACATTAAAACTTAAGTTTTGATTGTTAGCTCAATTCTGAAATTCTATAAATAAATAAAATATATGCTAACATTTGTGTTCGGATAGGTTCTTTCGAAGGCAAAGTGGTTTGATAATAGGAAAAAAGATTTATGTATACCTAGAAAGTTTTAGATGAATATTTTGTTGGTAATAACTAAATTGAATAGACATAAAATTGACTTAAACTCAGGGTCATTTGCATATTTGATATTGATGAGGTTTATGAGAAGCATTTAACATGGCTTGAAATTAGTATCATAAAAGTTTTAAATATAATGATCATAATCGAAGATATTTAGCTATTCATCATCAACTCTTTGAACCTAGATTGTAGTTGCAGAATAACCTACAACTACACCCTCAATAGAATTAGTAAAAACTCAAGAAGTTCTTGATGGTGAATGATAACTTTCTTATTAATTCTCTTAGTTGATTACATAGAATTATCAAAATGGAACTAGAATAGTTACAACTTTTTCTATTCTCTTTCCTAAGATAATTTCTTACACTCACTAAAAGAACCTCTCGAATTTTACATTTGAACTCCTATTTATAGTAAAACTTATGCAGCTGTATATGAATTGCGAAGTATCGCAATTCATCCTCGCAAAATTATTTCATCCTCGCAAAACTTACCATTTCCCCGCGCTACTTCTATCATCGTATCATTTTATAACTCTTTCCTCCTTTATTTATTACGATACTCGTGAACTATTATCTTGCGATATTCAGTACCTACATCTTGCCTCTTCTCATGTCAATTCTACGAAGAAGAAATGTCATGAGAATCCCTATTCTCGTAAATTTAGTGTAGTTATTACCTCCCATCAAGTTCGCAACACGTCTTTTTACTTTTCCCTTACCTTTTTGACACGTTTCTTCGTAACCGTTCTTTTCAACCGTTCACGCTTACTCGTATTAATGAGTTTCTATCTTCATCAAACTCTCTCTATTTATAAATATTATCCTTTGTTTTTGCTTTTTATTCTCTTATCTTATTCATCTTCTTCACCACTTCTGCCTCTGCAATCTCTTTTATCTTTTTTCCTTTCTATTTTACATCTTATATTCAATGGCACCAAAGAAGAAAACTATTGAACAGATTAATGCGGAACTTGCTGATAGGGACCTCATTCTCTCTGAGATTGAAGGTTATGATAATAAATCTTCTCTCTGTGTGAAGCTCTTTACCAACTATGTTTGGGATGATCAGAAAATTTTAATCTCACGAGGTCAAATCCTCGCAGGTCTTCCTCTTCCTCTTTATGATGTTAACTTTCCTCTATTCTATGAAATTATTTCCCACCCCAATTTTTCTTGTGCCATTTACCAATTTACCGGTGATTGTATTCGCCTCTTAGTTGAATTCGCAAATCGTGCCACTTTTGGGAAATCTTTGTATTCAGTTGATCTTAGGAAACCTGGATTTGAAAATATAGAAATTGTTGCTGCGAATTATACAGTTGAGGGTTTCTTCAAAAATTACACACTAATTCCTGCGAGGAAAGAAGATAATCGTTGGGGTGTTCGTATTCATCGTAAAGCTAATATCGCAGCAGATGATCTTCTCATGCACGATATTGATTATGCCTCAGGAAATAATAAGACACCTCGTCGTTCTAATGATGAAGATTGGTATAAGTACCCTCTAATATTATCGGGTTCTTATATTTCTGGGATAGTAGAACTTCCTGCGAACCTTCGTAACCGCCATTATCAACCTTGGTTTTATAGAAATGTATGTACTTCCATCTCCTTATATTTTTGTTACCCTTTAATTTCAAATGAGGTAAGAAACACTCTTGTATTTTTCTAAACAATATATTGTTGCCTCTGTTTCTTATCCTTATTTGAATTTGCAGGTTCCACTTCTTCCTGAGATTGCTGCGAGTGAAAATAAGAGTTCTACTTCTTCTAAAAGGTTTACTGCAAGACAACAAACTCTTCGTTCTGTGAAGGTTACCCAAGATTCTGGTAGTCAAGATGATGCTCTTCGCAAAGGGAAAAGGAAACTTCAATATGTTGTTTACGAGAGGAGGAAAAAGAAGAAACTCTCAACCAAGTCTCATTCCAATGTAATCTCTTCTAATGAGAATATTGAGGAAGATCTTGGTGATGAAGATGATAAATTTCCTGAGAAGGACTTTAGTTCTAATTCCGATACCCTTTCTGACGAAGGAGATGATGATAATGATGTTGATGAAGGTGAAAATGAAGATTGCAGTATCCCAGAAACTTTTGCCTCAGCAATGGTTAGCATATCTGAGGCTTTCCTCCACTCTTCTCGTGGATTAGGACATTCTCCTACAGCGAATGCTCGCAAACTTATTGCGAAGGCTTGTAAAGTTCCTACTGTAATTGATAATAACTCCCTCAAAGGCATTTCAAGATTCGTCTCTCCTGCTTCATTATATGCTTTAGGTAGCATGGTAAGTTTCTTCTCTATTCCTTGTTTATTTCCCTTATTTTGTTGATTTCTAACCCCTTTTTTCTTGTTTAGGTTGGAAGAGTTAGTTGTCTTTTGCTTCGATTGGGAAAGACGTCATTCTATTGCTGAGAAGAAAACTTTGAATCGTTGTAAGAAGTTAGAGGTTGAAAATTCAAATATCCGTCAGAAAGTAGAGGATTTAAGTATTGATAACGCAGAATTAACATCCCGTCACGAAGATAATTCACAATCTGCGAGCATCGCAATTGATAATTCTTCTCTTCTTGAGGAGAATAATCAATTAAAGCTTGAAAATTCTTCTCTTCGTAATGATAAGAAGCAATTAGAAGGTAAATTCTTTGCGATAGTAATTATTTTGACTACTTTTCCTTCGTAATTTTCTAACCAATTCCTTAATTTCTCTCCTTGCTGCAGAAAATTATGCGAAGATGAATGACAATCTGGAAACTATCCTTGCTAACCGTAATAAGAAAATTTCTGATTTGAGATCTCAGCTTCTAATTTCCCCAAAGATAACCATAGTTTATATGTCAAGCATTTTCGAGCTAAGATGACTCGCAAGATTTGCGAAGATAATGAAATTCCTCTCAAGAAGTACCATACGCTCCTTTCCGAAGAAATTCTGAAGATACTCCATATCCTGGAAATCTCTGATAGTGAAGTTGAAGAAGAAGATCATTTTGATGGGAATAGATCACCTGAAAAATAACTTCACTCTTTTTGGTATATTTGTTCTGTAACTTCACTCTTTTTTGTATGTCTGTTCTGTTTCTTTTCAATACAACACTTTCTTCTTGATTGCACTTTTAATCAATCCAACAATTTCTTTTTCAAAGCTTAATTTGAATTAATCTTTCTTTGATTGATTGTTTCCCTTATTCGCATAACTTGATCATGTGGAGAGAAATAATATATCTTAAAGACTTATCTTAGTATTCCCCTTCCCCTTATTATTGCTCTTCAAATGATCAACTATCGCTGGAAGTAGTAGAATATCCTTCTCAATTTATCTTACGAAGTTTCGTCTTATTGTGATTATGAATAAAAAGTCCTCCCTTTGAAGTATAAGAAATATAAGCCTTTTGCCTTTTGCGGAATGTTGCGAAGTAAATAATAAATCTCCCCTTGAAGTATAGGAAGTATGAAGTATACGAAATATGAAATACCCTTAAGAAGTATAAGAAGTATAAAATATCTTTGAAGAAGTATTAGCAGTATTCAATTCATGAAGAATTGCCCAATATATGAAGAAGTATAAGAATTATTACTCACTGTATGAAGAAGTATAATAAGTACTTAACCTTCGCAAAATTAAATATTCGTTGAAGAAATATAATAAATATGATATATTCTTGAAGAAGTATAAATAGTATTGAATTTGTGGAGAAATATTCAATATATGGAGAAGTATAAGAAGTATGTAATTCTCATAAAATTTTACGAGTATGAACTTATCTGTATTTGATTGCTATCAAAATCGCATCTTTTGTTAAATCTTCGTGAAAATTCTTCAATGATGTTGTCTTCTTTGATAGGACTTCTTGTAAAAATTCTTCAATGATATTGACTTAAGTGTCTTCTCTTCAAAACTTCATGATGTATATTTTTGTAAAATTTCTTCGATGATATCGACGAAGTTGTCTTCTTTTCAGATCTTCATAATGTATATTCTTGTATAATTTCTTCAATGATTTTGATGTAATGAATTTTATTAATTTATGTGGTCTTATCATGCCTTCCTAAGTAAAGGTCTTATTTTGCCACCTCTTTTGTAATAAATTTTTGTATTTGCGATAATATGACAAGCCTGAACATTCTTGCGAACATACAATCTTGTGACATTATCGTCTTGCGATGAAATCGCAGGACGTTTTTACACTTTCATGTAATAACCCATTGATCTCATCTTAACTTCTTTGTTTCATTCTGCGAGTTCTTTTTGTATGTTTTCCTTCTCTCTCTCTTTTTTTTTTTTTTTTTTTTTTTTAGAATGCTCGCAGAACTTCATTTGTTGCACAAATATGACAAGCCTTTATGTTTTCGCAAACAAGAAGCCTCGTGACATTTGCGTCTTATAGCACGTATCAGCTCCCTAATGGATGGTGCTGCCCTTTATCTTCCCCCCTGGTTGCCCCTTCAAGGAAGCGTACATCGACCATACAAGGTTAGCTCTTCCCATCCGGTTCTGCCAACAACCAGCTTTTAATCGCAACCTCTTATCCTTTTTGCCTATAGGGCTTATAGTTACGAGGTTGCACCCTATGGGGTATCTTTGGGCCAAGTGCATCATTTGCCAAGACTTGTCAAAAATGGCAGATGTGGTTCAACCTCACCCGGCACTCTTGACTCAACCGTGTACCTCGGCGCCTTGATCGTTTTCTGCACTTCTTGGGAAAGACAGTATGCCTTAGTCGCCCAACCTAAATCCTCTTACACCGCATTTTATATTGCGTAATGTCGCTAGATTAGGTGAGAATCCAAGGTGTCTAACCCGGATAGGTACCCCATTATTGGGTTGTACCCCTAAATTTTTACCATGTACTAAGGGCCCTTGGTGGTGTTCCGGTTACCCTTAGCCACGTTTATAGGTACCCCCTTAAATGACGTACTTTAGGACTTTGCCTCTTACGAAATATAGCTTCGCGAACTAGGGTGTACGCCACAAAGGTTTGCATGTATAAAATTTTCTGCGGCTCTCTTTCTTTTTTGGAGGCTGATCACAGATTGCGGTCTTTTATTCGCAAATTAATGAAATTTTAATCGCAATATAAATTTTGAAATTCGTAACTTTTCCCAATTTCCTGCGAGCAAACAATATTCGTAAAATTTATCACGAAATAAAAAAATTTGTTTTGCAACATACCTTATTTCCACGAGCAAACATACTGATTACCTTTTTATTTTATTATTTTCCTTCTTCTTTCTTCGCAAATCACAACCCCTTATTATCATCGTAAATTTCTTGTATGATTATCATCGTAATTTTATTATTTTTTGCCTTAATCCTCCGCCATTAAATGTTCACTTCTTTTCACAGCCTTTGCTCTTTTTCTACAATTTTCCTTCTCAGTAGTTTTTCCTTCGCAAACTTCTACTTCTGTATCGTAACATTTCTTTCCCTCAGCCCAATCACCCTTGATAATTCCAATACCCTTCATATGAGGAAAATTTATGCACTGATGTAGAGTGGAATCTACGCCTAGAATTCCATGAAGCCATGGTCTTCCTATCAAAGCATTATATGGTGATTCGACATCAACAACGCAGAACAGAATTTCAGTTCGCATTCCACTTAATGGAATTCGCATGCTCACTTCTCCTTTGGGCTTGTTAGCAGTTCCATTAAAACCATAAATTCTGTAAGTAGAAGGTATTAAATCTGCATCTTTTCCCCCATAGTTTTGTAAGCAGAATAGAAGAGGATATTGACAGAACTTCCCGTATCAATCAAAATCCTATTAAGACCAATTGATTGTTCCTCCATATCATCTTCGTTTTCTTCCATATTCATGTAGATTGCTAATCTTACTACCAATGGATTATCATGTGCTTCACAACCTTCTGGAATTTCAATGGCTTCAAAAGAAATTTCACGTTTCTGCCAATCTTCAAGTCGTGAAATTTTTGCGATGTTCATTACTTCCTTTCCTTCACCATCCCTCGCATATACCCTGCTTAACACATTATCATGAAAATCCTCTATGGTTTTATATGAATGAACAATGGAATTACAGAAAACATTCCTTGCTTTTCATCCCACTTCTATATGTAGGGTTTCTTCTCCATTTTCTTGTGCTGTGTTCTCCCTGCGAGTTATGTCTGGAGCCTGTGGTAATTGTTGCGACTGTGTCTGCTTAAGTAAAAATTGATTTAGTTTTCCTTGATCAATCATTCGCAAAATTATCCTCTTGATATTATGGCAATTATTTGTATAATGTCCATGAAAATGATGATATGAACAAAATTCATGACTTCTTGGACCCATTGGTGGTTCCTTTCCCATGTTCCATGGAGTTGGTATATGCTCTACCAGGATAATTGCTTGCCATATCTTTTCTACACTTGTATTCAAAGGTGGCAACTTTATCTCTTCCCTTACCATTCTTTGACCTCCTTGACCGTTGTTATAATTTTGTCTCTGGTTCCCTTGTCCAAAATAATTTTGCATTTGTCCCCCATAATTTTCTTGTTGTTGATCTAATCTTGGAATTTGGTTATTTCCTATTCGATTATAGAAATTCCTCTCTCTATCATACTCTTCTTGATCTCTACTACCCATTGCTACCATTTTTGGTTGGCTATCATTGATTTTCTTCTCTTCTGAAATTTGCGAAGAAGTTTGTGAGGATGTTTGCGAAGTACCTGCTACTACATTGATTATTTTGGGAAGTAAATTTGCTCCTCCATCTTGATTGCTAGTGTTTGCTACTGGATATGATTCCATACTGTTTTGTTTTTCCTCTAGTGTAATGTATTCTTCTTGCAATTATCATAACTCTGTCATCATTATGGAATTCTTTCTTCTGAAGATTTGAACATATAATTGTTCAGTTGCGAACATCGCATTTATGAAGGACAGAATCAAGTATCTCTCATCCACGCGCCCTGCCATATCACTGCACATAGTCTTCCATCATCTTACCAAATGCTTCAAACTTTCACCCACTCTTTTTGTTTTAAACCAAATACATCTTCAATACCAAGCCGTGAAGAGTGATTTGTGATATATGCTCCAAGGAAAGTTGCTTGCAAATGACTGAATGACGTAATAGTATTCTTAGGGAGTCCTTCGAACCACTTTAAAGCTTCCCCTGTTAAACTCGATGCGAAGTACTTGCATAACACAACATCATGATTCTCCCATTGTAACATGCATCTTATGTATGCTTTAATGTGCTGAATAGCACATGAAGTCCCATCAAAGATACTGGTAAGTGTGGGAAAATTGCATTTTGGTGGAATTCCTCCCAATTGTACTTTTCTAGCAAATGGAGTCCTCGCAGCTTCTTCTATTGCTTCATCTAATTGCCTTCTATCTCTTCCTCTTCTATTGTTTATCATCCCTCTCATTTCTGCTAATTCTCTAAAAATCCGTGCATTTTCCTCAGAATTCTCATCCATTGGTCTTTTTAATGCAGCTTATCTTCTTCTACATTCTTGCGCTTCCTCCCTTGCGATCCTTCGCATTCTATCATATTCTTCATTAATGTTTTCCTTTGCATAATTTTGCAAATATCTTCTTTCTAAATTATCATAATTGTTCAGTCTCAGTGCATCTTGGAATTCTTGTTCTTCCCTTTCTATTCTTCTCATTCTTCTCATGCGAATATCAGGAATTTCTTCTTCTTAATTTCTCCTCCTTATGTGATTTATTTCTTCTTGATTTACTTTTACTCTGATTCGAGAGTTTGGTTCATTCCTCTCCAATTCTATTTGTTGATTTACAATTCTTCTCTTAATTCTTTCATACTCAACATTTTGTTTGTTACAAGCCTCTTCATATCTTCTTACTCCATTCTCGTGATTGTTTTGATGTACTGTTTGTTGTCTCTCAGTTTCTTCCATAAGTTGTTGTTCTTCCTCTCGATTATGATTGTTTCTCTAGGATTTGGCCTTGTTCGTAAATTCTCCATGTTTTGTTCGTGGTTTGGTATTAAAATGAAACGATTCTCTTGATTTCTTTCACCTTGATTCTGCGCTTGTTCTTGCATATTATTTTCATTATTGATTATCGGTGAATTTTGTCCTTCTCTTTCTGTTCTAACATTTGATCTTGCAACACTTTGAGATTTCCTTATTTGTAGCATCTCATTTTCCATCCTCAATTCTTGATTTTGTCTGGTTAAATTGGCACGTTCTTCAGCTTCGATCATTCGTTCTTTTTGGATTCCTTGTCTCAATGTTTCTAACATCTCCCTTTCTCTTTCAAGAATTGTTCCTCCCATCAACCTCCCATTTTCTCTGATTTGTGGTTCTCTATCTTCTTCTTATGGTGTATCAGTTCTCCAAGTGTGTATACTCACTCGATCATGATCTATTATTTGTTGAGCTTGATTTCTTCGATTACTTCTTCTCCTACTAGGTTCTCCTGTTATATTTGCTTCTCCTCATGCGAGTCTTACACTTCTTCTTACTTCAGTTAATGGTTCTGATGTGTTTCTTCTTCTTGTCATTTTTCTGGTACAGGAATTCTTCGAATCCTGTTTCTAGCACCAATTATGTAGTTGCAGAATAACCTACAACTACACCCTCAATAGAATTAGTAAAAACTCAAGAAGTTCTTGATGGTGAATGATAACTTTCTTATTAATTCTCTTAGTTGATTACATAGAATTATCAAAATGGAACTAGAATAGTTACAACTTTTTCTATTCTCTTTCCTAAGATAATTTCTTACACTCACTAAAAGAACCTCTCGAATTTTACATTTGAACTCCTATTTATAGTAAAACTTATGCAGCTGTATATGAATTGCGAAGTATCGCAATTCATCCTCGCAAAACTTACCATTTCCCCGCGCTACTTCTATCATCGTATCATTTTATAACTCTTTCCTCCTTTATTTATTACGATACTCGTGAACTATTATCTTGCAATATTCAGTACCTACATAGATAATTTCATCATGTATACTCCATGAAGAAAAGATAAAGCAATTTTTATCACTTTTGATTCAATTTAGTTATCATTCAAGAAATTTCTTGTGAATGATAACTATTGTCAATAGTTTGTGTGAGACAGCTATTGTCGTCTTCTAAGAATGTTTCAATGATTGAAATGGGAGTTTAGAAAAGATAACCGTGATTGGATATAGCTTAGTAGGTGTACTTGTATGTTAACTGTTGCAAGATATTCCAAGTGCGGGAACCATAGTATGCATACCCATATGCGTACTGGTTGGTTTATGGAAGTCCGGGAACTCAGTATGCATACCAATATATGTACTGGCGCAAACCCAAAATTGGTCTGACCACTTAGGTATGAGTACACGTTCGCATACTTGAGTAGGTTATGTTCTAAAATCGGTTTGTTCATGAACTAATACATTTATATAATAAGGAATGCAATATTTTGTAAACCATGGCTATAATGTTCATGAATTGATTCGAGTGAATCAAAATCGATTTTGCGTCAATTGTGTCATGTATACTTCTATGAGAATATAACAATTGAACAACTCTAGAACTAGTTTCATTTGATTCATTTGAACTAGTTATGGTTAATATGAATAAGGTTGATATGAAAGTGTTCACATGGAAACTTCGGTTAACTATTGTTGAGCCAACTAGGTGTACACGTTTCGGTATGGTTACTCATATATAAATGAAGTCACTTTTCATTTGTGTGTAACAAGTTAAGTTTGATCTAACGGTTGAAAGATATTAGCTAGAGTCTAATCATATTTTCATCTAACAATAAACATTGAATGATTTGTTACCAAGGTAACATTGACTGCAAACCCTGATTTGAAGACTATATAAGGGAGAACTCTAGTAACTGGGAAACCTAATCCCCACACCTCCTATGTGATACTAGTTGCGACTAGAGTCGATTCTCCTATAACCTTAAGTTTTTCCAAAACCATGTAGGTTAATGACTTAAAGACTTCATTGCGATTGTGAAGCCAGACCCAACTATTTATTTGTAGTTGCATGTTCTGATCTTGTTGTTTTCTATCGTATTGAAACTATATTCTCTAAGATTTGCTCGAGATTTAATCTCCGATAAGCAAGATAAAAAGTAGTCACAAATATCTTCATATCATCATTTGTGATTCCACAATATCTTGTTTCACTACCATACGATTAAGATTATTGTGAGGTGATTGATATTACTAGGATGTTCTTCGGGAATATAAGTACGGTGTATCAAATGGTTCTTGTTCACCTTGATTTATCAAAATACGGAACAAAACTCTTAGGCATTTCTGTGAGAGACGAATTTATCTATTCAATATACTTTTATGTGTGAGACATATTGGTTTATCATGTCTTCGACTTTGGGTCGTAGCAACTCTTAGTTGTGGGTGAGATCATCTAATGGAATCAAGTGCGCAGAGTCCTGCTGGGATTCAAAGGCATAAGGAACGCAATTGTACCTTGATCAGTGTGAGATTGGTTAGGGATCAACTACATTCCAGTCCGAAGTTTACTTGTTATAGGCTAGTTTATGTAGCGGATTAATAAAGTATGGTGTTCAAATCTGGACTAGGTCCCGGGTTTTTTCTGCATTTGCGGTTTCCTCGTTAACAAAATTTCTGGTGTCTGTGTTATTTCTTTTCCGCGTTATATTTTCTATATAATTAAAATATTACAGGTTGTGTGTAAGTTCAATCAGTTTGTGAATCCGTCCTTTGGGTTATTGATTAAATTGATTGACACTTGGATATACAAATCACATAAAATAGGTACAGTATCTGTCTGCTTCACCGGAAGAAAATGGGCCGACTTGGTGAGACGGTCTATGATCACCCATATGCCATCCTTCCCATGTTGGGTCTTAGGTAATCCTCTAACGAAATCCATAGCAATGAAATCCCATTTCCACTCCGCTATTGGTAAAGGCTGAAGAGGTCCTGCTGGTCGCTGGTGTTCAACCTTCACTTGCTGACAAGTAAGACACTTGGAGACGAATAATGCAACATCCCTTTTCAAACCTTTCCACCAGAACTGGCGCTTCAAGTCTTGATACATCTTTGTGCTTCCCGGATGTACTGTTAATATAGACTTATGAGCCATCGTCAAAATTTCCTTTCGCAAGTCCTCAACATCTGGTACACACAACCGTCATTTATAGCGTATAGCCCCATTGACTCCCAGTGTCCATCCTTCATGTTGATCAATAGTACCCATCTTTCCTTTGATTTCTTGCAAACCGTAGTCTAACATCTGCGCCTGAATGACCTTCTCCACAATCTCAGGTACTGCAACAACATGCGCCAGGTATGCCCTTTCATCGTTCCACTCAACAATAAAGTCATATTTTTCCACAACCTTGACCATCCTCAATAAATCTATGGATCCAGATTCCTTTCTACTGAGTGCATCCGCTACAACATTCGCTTTCCCAAGATGGTACTCCAACTTAAACTCATAGTCTGTAAGAAGCTCGAGCCATCTTCTCTGTCTCAAGTTCAAATCCTTCTGAGTGAAGATGTACTTTAGACTTTTGTGGTCCGAAAATACCATAAAGTTTTCTCCATAAAGATAATGCCTCCAAAGCTTTAGTACAAACACTACAGCTGCTAATTCCAGATCATGAGTTGGGTAGTTCTTTTCATGATTCTTTAACTGTCGAGAAGCATAAGATACTACTCTCCCTTTATGCATAAGAACTCCACCCAAACCACTCCTTGAAGCATCACAATAAACATCATAACCTAATCCTGGTTCTGGGGTAACCAAAATGGGTGCCGTAGTCAATCGCCGCTTCAACTCCTCAAATGCTTTATCACACTCGGTACTCCACTCAAACTTCACACCATTTTTGGTCAAACGAGTAAGAGGAACTGCTATCTTCGAGAAATTCTCAACAAATCTTCGATAATAGCCAGCCAAACCTAAGAAGCTGCGAATCTCAAAAACACTCTTTGGAGGTTGCCATTTCGTTACGGCCGATATCTTCTCGGGATCAACAGATATGCCATCCTTGGAAATAACATGTCCGAGAAATAAGACTTTCGTCATCCAGAATTCACACTTGCTCCTATTTGCATACAACTTGTGCTCTCTTAGAGTTTGTAAAACCATTCTAAGATGTTCCTCATGATCTTCCTTAGTCTTGGAATAAATGAGAATGTCGTCAATGAACACTACTACAAACTTGTTCACAAAAGGTCGGAGAACTCGGTTCATCAGATCCATGAATACTGCAGGTGCATTTGTTAACCCGAACGGCATCACGAGAAATTCATAATGACCGTAATAAGTTCCAAATGCGGTCTTTCGAATGTCCTCCTCTCTGACCCGCATCTGATGGTACCCAGATCGAAGATCAATCTTTGTTAAGTAACACGCTCCCTTCAACTGGTCAAAAAGATCATCAATTCTCGGCAAGGGGTACTTATTCTTGATTGTAATTTTGTTCAGTCGTCGGTAGTCAATACACATCCTCATTGATCCATCCTTTTTGAGAATAAAAAGAACAGGAGCTATCCATGGTGAGGTACTTGGTCGAATAAATCCCAGCTCTTCTAACTCATCAAGTTGTTTCCGTAACTCCTTCATCTCTTTGGGTGCCATGCGGTATGGGTGCATCGATATTGGCATACTTCCCGGTTGCACTTCAATCTCAAAGTCAATCTCTCTCTTTGGTGGTAATCCAGGCAATGCCTCTGGAAAGACATCCGGAAAATCTCGAACTATCGGTAACTCTTCATCTACCACCTTGGTATCCTCTTCTTCACTCAAATTAGCAAGATAAGCTATGTGTTCTTCGGTTTCATCCCTCCTTTTCATCCCGGGTAAGGATGGATTTATAACTTTCCACCTTTCTCCTTGAACAGACACTCGACTTCCATCCGATGATTGGAAAGATACCTTCTTCTCAAAACATTCCAATATAGCTTGGTTTTGCGACAACCAGTTCATACCAATAATGACATCATAATCCTGGAGCCTCATCGGTATCAAATCTATTTTCACTCTATAATCACCAAAAGTTATTTCACAATCCTTGCAAAATTTACTAAGGGTCACTACATTTCCTAGCGGTGAAGAGACGTTCAAAGTAAACCCCATGGGTACTGGTTTCAAACCAAGATAAGCAGCAAAATGCAAAGATATGAACGAATGGGTAGCTCCAGAATCAAACAAAACTTTAGCACGAGAACTAAAGATCAAGAAATTACCCTCTATCGCAGAGTTTTCTGTCCTCTTCTCAACAGTAGCAATATGGTTCAGCTGCCCCGGAACATTTGGCTGATGCTTTGGCTGGAATGGTGGTGCATTGTTTCGCGGCTGGTATGGTTGTCGTGCTTGGAAATTCAGCCTTGGAGCATTCTGAAACTGATTATGAGTTGGAGGCCTAGGTGGTGTAGGTAAAGGACACTCCCTCACAAAATGATCTTCCTTCCCACAACGATAACACCCCGAGATTGCATTCAGTTGTCCAGGTGGATTCGATTTAGGATAATCCCTAGGGAAGTGACCCACAATGAAAGCAAGGTTTTGGTGCAACTACCTTCCCAAGGTTTTAATACCGAAATTTATTAGAAATTGAGAAGAGATTTTCATGCATCAATTATTTAGAATATAGAATTAATGCAAACTTTATTATTATATATATATATATATATAAATATAATAAACATATTTATTATGGGTCTAATGTGGGAGGGAATTCCGCTTTAAACCCACACTTTGACTTATCCCACATGGAAAATTAATAATAAAGCATAATTATTTTTATGTAATGTAAAGAGTAGCTGCGGTGTTACTACGAAATGGAAAACCATTCCGTTCCCGTATGACTACATAATTACCGAAGAGATAGGAAATTAATATACCTGAACTATGATATTGAAACTTGAAGGATTCTTAGGATGATTTGTTGCTTTCGTCAAGTATGCGAAAGTAATTAAAGTACCAAACAATTTAATGCTAATCTTTTAAGAACTTAAAGACAATTAACTTGAAATATGATGTAAGAAAACTTGAAAATATTCTAATAACGATTTCTTGCTTTTGTCAAGTATGCAGAAAATAATTAAAGTACCAGCAATTTAATGCTAATCCTTTAAAAACTTAAAGACAATACTTGATTTGATTACTAAGCGAAGGAAAAATAAAGGAGAAAGTGTTTGAATGCGAGAAATTATTATTGAGTCTCTGCTCGAAGTGTTTTCCAGTCTAAAATGAAGTCTCTGGAGTGTTTTTCGTTGTTTTTGAATGAGAAATTCGATCTCTATTTATAGGGAAAAAATCTTCAACTCTCCGCCAATTTCGGGCTGCTTTGTTGAAAATAAAGGCTGTAAAATCGTCCTTTTTTTCTTTCTTCTTTTCTTCGCAAATTTTCCTTCGTTGCTTTTCAATTGTATGCGACAATTAAAAATCTGATTATGACATGTGGGTCCGTTGGGTACTGTTCACGGTATTGTTACTATTCAAAAGTACTGTAACTGTTCACCAGTGTTACTGTTCACCGCATCAAGAACATGATTGATGTGAAATTAGTCTCCTACCCAAGCTCCATATCATCCCTAAGAACCTAGTGATGAATTCAAAATCCATCATCATCGTGATCATCATGATGACCACCATTAAGAACCCCCATGTTCTTCATGTTCTTCATGAGGAAGAAAGAGAGGTTCCCTTAGTAAAAAATCGGGTGCCTTTAGTATTTCCCTGGAACTTGACTGCTTTGACTTTTAGTCTTATGAGATTTTGTTTTGCTCATAACTTCTTCATACAAACTCGGAATGATTCCATTCTTTCGCCATTGGATTCGTATTTTCTTCCTCTCTATCATGATAGTGAGAATTCCCAGGTTTGGAAGGATAATGAAATGGGTAGGAGCTGAGCTTGTGGGCTTGGTTGGTAGAGCTTGTGGGCTTGATTGGTTGAGCTTATGGGCTTGATTGGTAGAGCTTGTGGGCTTGAGAGCTTGTGGGCTTGATTGGTTGAACTTATGGGCTTGATTTAAAGGATATGAAAATCCTTAATTGCTCCACAAAGAATTTCTCTTGTATTCTGCTCCGAAGTATAAGAATGACATTTTCTATGGAAGGTACGGAAATGGGGTGTCAACAGTTGCCCCTCTTTGAGAGTAACCGTTTTCGGTTAACGAACAAAGCCCTGAACACCCTTTCGCACCTTATCTTTTCCAAGAGGTGATTTTGATGGGTTGATGAAGAAATTCTGACGTTGGCTGAGTTCGCCGCAGTTAAGCTTGTCAGCTCCATTTTCTTGATTTTTGAACCTTTGCGGTTGATTCAGTTGGATTGCCCTTTGTTCGAGCCGATTGAAATAGTTGAATAGGTTGATGAAGAAATATACTAATGTTGGCTGGGTCTGCCCCAGTTGAGCTTGTCGGTTTCATTCACCTTCTGAAAGCATCTTCTTGGCTTGCTTTCCACGCTTTGTCTTGACATGCTTTGTTTTTCTTTCACGAGACGATTCTTGAAAAAGTATTTTTTTTTTTTTCAAAAACTTCTTGAGGAAGTAATTACCCCTTTTTTTTTAATTTATAAGATAGGGGAGAAAGACCTTTCTTTAGGTAAGAAACTCCTTTTCTTTTCTTCAATATGTCGTCTAGGCGGATGGCTATCATTATTCCTGATCCTCCAACTTTGCCTATCTTTGCGTAGAAGACGAAGAGTTGGGGTTTTAAACGATGTGGATGATCACGTTTTAAGAATCCGGGAAGACCCCCGTAAGTTTCCTTGTTGATCGAAATTTTCTTCTTTGTTTTCCAAGTTTCCTTTCATTATTTCTCAACCACTGCTTTCTTTCATAGAATTACGCTTGGGCGCGTATTCAAGGAGGGACCACTGGTATAGTAGAATGGTGGCTGGTGTTGAGACGATGCAAAGGTGTACGTGATCTTGTACAAAAGATTGGTTGGTACGACTTTATTGAAGCTTTGGAACCGTTCCATGATGGCGAGAATGGTGATACTAATTCATTTCACCTGCCACATTGTGAGTTAACCATCACTCCTCTTGATTTCTACATGATTACTGGCATCCGTGTGGGGGTAGGAGCTCCCGTCCCGGTGGGCAAAAACGTGACAGAGGAGAATGTCCGAAACCTGTTGGGACCACATTGTGGGGATATCTTCCCTAAAAATTGGTATGTCAGATTAGCAGGCTTGAAGACGAGTTTCTCGGTCCCTGAGCTGGATCTCACTGCTGACGCTTCAAAATATGATGCTAAAGTTATTATTGTTACCAGAGCTTTCTTGATCTTTGTTGCGGGTCATACCTTCCTTGACTCTTCTGGTGGCTATATCAAATCTGGTTACTTGGCAGCATTTTCTGACCTTGAATTGGTGAATTTTTACGATTGGGGAAGTTGTGCGATGGCGCGACTTTACACCTATCTGTCTCGAGCAACACGCCTTCAAACAAAAGGCTTATGTGGATTCTGGACCATCTTGAATGTGAGTACATTTTCCTTGCTTTAGGTTGAACGATTTTGGACCCCCTTTTTTAACACCCATATTCTTTCTTTGTAACAGTATTGGTGTTACGAATATTTTCCTCTTAGTCGCCCTCCTTTTGATACAAGCTTCTCCAATAGTCAAACATTTCCTCGAATGGCTAGATGGAAAGGTGCACTTCGAAGGAACTTGACTGCATATACGCGCCTTTGTTTGGAGGGGGCGACAGTTGAATCTGTAAGAAACCCTATATATATATTTTTTTTGTTTTTTATTATTATTAATATATATATATACCTCCATTTTGATCGCAGATTTTTTGGGACCCTTGGAAGGATTATCAGATTCGGTGTGATCAAAGAGCCATTCATGCCATGTCGTCTAGCATGCTTCGGTACTTGTTACGTGGTCTGGACATCGTGCTTGGTATCTTGGTGACCGATTTGGGAGACAAATTAGTCAACCAGACGCTACACCCCGTTTTCCTCCTCCCAACGTTACATGTTTTCCTTATGCATCGTTTAGTGATATGGACGAGATTTCACGTCAGCCGCAACGTTCCTATGAAGATTCCGTTGATCGGGGAATGAATTTTGAATCATATTGGAGATCGGTTTCTTTAGGTCCACCTCTTGCTATCCAATCTTGCCGAGAGAATCTTGTAGTGGGTGATCCGGGTTTTGCCCCTCGTCCATTATTAATGGGATCTTCCAGCAATGCTTCTTCTCAACAAGTTCCACTAACTGGCTTCGGTCATCTTCTTCCAACATGGGATTTTCAAATACCTATCTTGGGGACTTCAAATGTGGTTCCAATTGCAGGTGGTCCTGTTGCCCATGAAGATATTATTGGTTTACCTCTCCCGGATGATATTCCTGAGGTACCGCTGTTACTCTGCTCTTCTTGACTTAATGACTTAATACTTTTTATTGACTCATTTCTCGCTTCAGGCTTCCAGACCTCTTCAAGAATACTTGCTCTGTTTGGTGGATAGCCGTGGCGCCCGGTTGACATCGGTGGTGAATGAGATGTACGGTATCATGTTGAGATATGATGAAGTCAGTAGAGAATCCCTGGGGAGGCAGGCACGTATTGATACTCTTTCTGAAGAATTATCTACGCTTCGACTTCTTTACGAGGTAGACTGCATTTTTTCTTTTGTTTATTTTTGTTTATTTTTATTTTATTTTTATTTTATTTTTATTTCTTTTTTTTGAACAGGGAAAAGGGGCTAGCGGATCGGATGAATGGCCCTAATGGGTTGAAGAAGCCCAACGGGTTACAGGTTTCATTTTGGTTTGCCCGAATAGCAGTTTGATGGAGCCCTAATCCTTTGCTTTAAATTCCTTGCCTTCTTCTTCCCCGACCATCAGTTTCTTTTTCTTCCTCTTTTTTTTTTTTGCTCTGCAAATCTGCCTCTTTCCTCCATCTTTTCATCAGATCCTTCTTGTATGTTCCGGATCTGGACTGTGATCCTTCTTGTAGACTAAGATAAAATCACCAGCTTTCCTTATTTGTTTTTCATTTCTTCTTCTTTGGTTTGCCGTCAGATCATTTTTTTTATTTGTTGTTGTTGTTCTTCTTTTTTCTTTTCTTTTGCTTGTTTCTTATTGTTGTTGCTTCTTTTTTTTTCTCGATCTGATCATGTATCCTTCAGATAAGGAAGAGTTCATGCTTTTCATTGTTGTAGACGAAGATTCTGTAATTCCTTAATTTGTGAATGAAATATTTTCTTTCTGGTGGTGCTTTTGTTCTTTGGTTTGACTTGCACTGACTGTGCAGATCGCTGACTCCGGTGGAGAAGCCTTAATTCAGATAACTCGTCGTTCACAAAAGCTTAAATCATGGTTAGAACATGATTAGGCTTAAAATAACTCAAGATAACTCAGTTGCCTATTTGGTACGTGTGCAAGGCACAGTATCATCCTAGGGCTTTCATCATCAGCGTTTATTTTATTTTTTGAAAAAAATATAAAAAACTTAAAAATTTACAAAACTGAAATTTTGATTTGGAGAGTTTGTCTCAGCTGCCTATCTGGTTGCTCATAACACCATACCCAAATCCTAAGCTTTACATCATTGATAAACTCTCCGTTTTTTTTTTTTTTTTTTGAAAACAAAACCTTAGAAATCTGTGTTTTTTTTTTTTTGAAAAGAAATTAAAACTTAATAAACTCTTTTTTTGGGTTTTTTTTTTTTGAAAACAAGATTGATAGCGTAGAAAACGATGATAAAAATCATGAGTGTTGACAAACCAGTTGATCTTTTGAGGAGATGCATGGATTAGGCATGCTGGAATGTCGCCATTGGTTAAGCGTAGTACCTCTTGAGTTGATCAGCATTTGTGGGCCTTGTATGTTCTTCTCCATCTAGGTCCATTAGTTGTACCGCCATTCCTTGAAAAATCTTTTTAACGATGAATGGACCCTCCCACTTTGGTTTAAATTTGCCCCTTGGGTCAGTATGCTTGACCGGACGAATCTCCTTGAGCACGAGATCTCCTTCGTCGAACTTGCGGGGTCGCACGTGTTTATCAAAACTGCGTGCGACTCTGTTCTGATATGCCTGAGAATGGCAGGCTGCTGCTAACCTCTTTTTATCAATGAAATTTAGTTGCTCGACTCTTACTTTTACCCATTCGTCTTCAGGTAACTGACTCTCCTTTAGAACTCTTAGAGTTGGAATCTCCATCTCTATATGATGCATTGCCTCCATACCATATGTAAGCGAGAAAGGTGTAGCCCCGGTTGCGGTGCGAATTGAGGTTCTGTATGCCCACAAAGCATATGGTAATTTCTCACTCCAATCTGTATATGTATCTGTCATCTTCTTTAGGATCTTGAAAAGTGTCTTGTTGGCTGCTTCTTTCGCTCCATTGGTTTGAGGCCGATACGGTGAGGCTAGATGATGCTTGATTTTGTACTTTCCAAGAAGTTGTTCGGTTTCTTCACCGATAAAATTTGACCCATTGTCTGATATTATTTCATGTGGAACTCCATATCTGCAGATGATGTGGTTTCGTATGAAATCGACCGTCGGATTTCCTTTGAAACTTCGGGTTGAAATGGCTTCTACCCACTTGGTGAAGTAGTCAATTGCAACAAAGATATACTTGTGACCGTTGGAAGAAGGCCATGGAGACGATAGTGTATGAAGTTGAGAAGGAGGTACATGCATAAGATTACCATGTATTTGACATTGGTGACATCTCATGACGAAGTTGCAGCAATCCGACATCATGGTTTTCCAGTAGTATCCCAAGTGAGCTATCTTCCTGCTCATCATGTGTGCGTTCATATGAGGACCACACTCACCACTGTGTACTCTCTCCAGGATCTTCCTTGCTTCGTGTTCGTTCACGCATCGCAATAAAGTTACGTCTCTTGACACTTTGTAAAGAACATTTGCAAAGATCATGTACTGACATGCCACCCTTCGGATGTATCTCCTTTGTTGTTTTGTTGAATCTTCTGGATAAGACTGATCCTCGAGGTATCTTCGTATATCAACAAACCACAGAGCGCCGTCTAATTGTTCAGCGGCGATTTGAATGGCGTAATGAAAGCGAGGTTCATCTCTTTGGCCTATTTCGATAGGTTTCACCGTCATTCCTTCGGGATCATGAGCCAAGAAGCTAAAACAAGCAAGAGCATTAGCACCAAAGTTTTTGTTTCTGTATATATGGTGGAATTCGATGTGATCGAATTGTTTTGTGATCTCTTCAAGGTATGTATGATATTGGGATAATTGTTCGTTAACCCTCCATTCCTTCTGGATTTGCTTGATGATCAGCAGTGAATCTCCGTATACTATGATGCTTTTGACATTGATTTCAATAGCAACTTTCGATCCGGCTATGCAGGCTTCATATTCTGCAACATTATTAGAGCATGGAAAACATAGCCTGATAACAATAGGTGTGTGGATACCTTCTGGAGACTCTAGCAGTGCCCCTACACCCCTTCCTTGTTTGTTGCGGGCGCCATCAAAGTACATCTTCCATGGTTTATCTTCGGCCACATTAGCATACATCACCCATTCGTCTGGGAACTCAATCTTTAACTCAGTGTTTTCTAGGATAGGATGAGATGCTAGATGATCGGCAATTGCTCTTCCTTTGACAGATTTATGAGTGATGTAAGTGATATCAAACTCGGAAAGTAACAGTTGCCATTTTGACATTTTTCAGGATAACACAGGCTTCTCGAACAAGTATTTGATAGGATCCATCCTTGATAGCAACTGAATCTTGTGAGCCAACATGTAATTACGAAGGCGTTGGGTTGACCAGACAAGTGCCAATCAAGTCTTTTCTAACATGGTGTATTTTGACTCGTACCCTGAAAGAGTTTTGCTGATGTAGTATATTGCCCTTTCTTTACTGCTTCTTTCATGGTACTGTCCCAACATTGCTCCCATAGAGGTTTCGCCAATTGAGAGATATAGAATCAAAGGAACACCCGGGGTGGGGGAAACAAGTACTGGCGGAGCAACCAAATATTTCTGGATATTTTCAAATGCTTCCTGACATTCAGGGTTCCATAGTGTAAGCACATTCTTTCTTATCAACTTGAATATCGGCTCGCAGATGGGAGTGAGTTGATTTATGAACCGACTTATGTATTGCAGCCGACCCAAGAATCCTCTGATTTCCTTCTCCGTTCTTGGTGGAGACATTTCGATGATAGCTTTAGCCTTTGATGGGTCGCATTCAATCCCTCTGTTGCTGACGATGAAACCTAGTAATTTCCCGGACTTGGCGCCGAACAAGCATTTGTTGGGGTTGAGCTTAAGTTGAAATTTTCGAAGACACTGGAATATTTTTCTCAGAACATTTACATGATCCTTACTATGTTCAGATTTCACCACCATGTCATCTACATAAATTTCTAGCTCCTTGTGTATCATGTCGTGGAAGATAGTCGTCATGGCTTGTTGGTACGTGGCTCCGGCATTCTTCAATCCGAAAGGCATAACTTTGTAACAGAAGATTCCCAATGGAGTGATGAAGGATGTTTTAACCATGTCTTCTATCGCCATCATGATTTGATTATATCCGGAGAAGCCATCCATGAATGAAATACATCCTTGCCCAGAGGCATTGTTGACCAAGACATCAATATGCGGTAACGGGAAATCATCTTTTGGGCTTGCTTTGTTCAAATTGCGGTAATCAATGCACATTCTTACCTTTCCGTCTTTCTTTGGAACATGTACAATGTTAGCCAGCCATTCAGGTATAAGTGCTTTGCTTTGAGGAAGCCTGCATTGAGTTGTTTCTCCACTTCTTCTTTGACTTTTAAAGTCCATTCTGACCTTAGCCTCCTGAGCCTTTGTTTGACCGGCTTTACGTCTGGATAAGTTGGTAAAAGATGGACTACCAAATCAGTATTCAATCCAGGCATTCCTCGTAATACCAAGCAAAGACGTCCTCGAACTCAGTGAGTAGCTCGATCATCTCCTTCCTTTCTTCAGCCGATAATGTCGTTCCGATCTTCACATTTCGTGGTTCTTCCTCATTCTCAAGTTGATTGTTTCTTCTTCCAGGAATTCGGGCTCTTTTTCATTTTTTTCGACGTTGCTTTGGATCTCTTTGAAACGTCTTTCGTGCAAGTTATCATTTCTTCATCCTCATATTCAAACTTTCCTGTAATGACATCCTCCAAAACCAAGACATCATGCTCTTTTATTTCTGAAATCACCCTTTCTATATTTTTTGTTTTTCTGATTTTTTTTGGATTTTTCAATTTTAATGGTGAATTTATCATACAAATACCATCTTCTGGGGTCCACGAGGATTCTTGAGGTTCGTCCTTCGTCGGCGGTGGACTTTCGTTATTCATCATCACCAGATTGTCATTGGGAGAAGTTTCGGCGTCCTCTGCTTCGTTGAGAGTTATCATGTAGACACTTCTATCAGTTAATTGCTCCCTCATTCTAGCGTATGTGGAACCTTTTGCAGATTCCATTTTGCTCTTAGCAATGACTTTGGAGGCTTCATTTGTTTGGTCCTTCTCTTTTGTCGTACGGTCCGATATTAGAGATGGTTGACGTATTTCAGCGTCATCTGCCTCAATGAAGTTGATTCCCTGATTTCCTTGATGCGCTGGAAGTGGATTTTGTTGTATATTAGGTTGCTTTGACGCTCCCTCGATGATTATATTTCCGTCGTCCAGCAAATCTTGGATAAGATGTTTCAGGACGAAACATGAATTGGTATCGTGTCCTGCACTCTGATGGTAGTCGCATGTCTTTGACTCATCGTAACCCCGAGGTTTGGGATTAGGTACAGGCTTAGGATCTCTGAGTTGAATTAATTTTTCCTTAACTATCCTAGGAAGGTAGTCACTCATTTCTCCGTCCAGATCAGAAAATACTCGATTCCGGCTCCACCTTTTCTCGACATATTGTTGTCCTTTGTCTTGGCGGAATGCATTGGTGATAGGTGTTTTCCCTGCAGCTCTGATGTAAGTAGGTGTTGCAATAGTTGGGTTGACATAATTAATTTCCTTCTTTTTTGTCGAGCTTTGCCCTATATTGAATCCGGAGTATACGCCGTCCTTCATTGCATCCTCGATGCTTGCTCCTTTCCTTCGAAAATAGGAAAGATTTTCAGGTGAAGACATGCTGATGAATACCCTGTAAGACATTGAGAGATTTTTCATTAGCATTTTTAGTTTCGCCTCTTCTGATGGTCTTTCGAACATTTCGAACACTTTCTTTTCCCACCGACTCATCCAGTCGACGAAACCTTCATGTGCCCCTTGTCGAAGGGACTCAAGCTGGCGTAAGGCCATAGAGTGATCTGTATTTTTGCAAAATGTTCGACGAATGAATTAATCATGAGTGGCCATGTAGAGATTTTTGATTTCTCTGCATGTTGGTACCAATCAAGGGCTAACCCAGTCAAGCTTTGTTGGAACAAGTTTATGACCGATCGTCGAGTTAAACCTTGGGGCTTTAGGTATTGGAGATACAGTTTAATGTGAGACCCGGGGTCCCATGCCATTATATTTTTCTATTTTTGGAAATTTGAAACCTTCGTGCAAGTATCCACTTGGTGGAGTGTACCATACTTCACCATCCACGCTGGTGTTGTCCTCGATTATTTGACCTCTTCATTACATGTTCTTTGAAATGCTCGAATTCCAAGCTCTCCTTGTTTGGTGTTGGAATTTCGTCATTGTCGCCTGTACCTCCGGATTCTCCGTTTTTGTTTTGATATTTTGGTTGATGATCGTCCTTGGATACAGAGCCATTTGTATGTTGATGAGAATCTGAGCCTTTTCCGTCATTTCTAGCCTCATCTTGCAGCTTCTTAAAGAAATTGGCGAGTTTTTCCTCAATGATTTGTTCTATCTTTGAGGTGAGGATGTCCGTATTGTTGGCTTCCCCTTTCCCATGTTGTGAATCATCCATCTTGACCAGTCTTCCTTCCTCCGACCGATGCCAAGTACGAGTGTAAGCCCCCCCTCGCATTATGGTTGCTTACGCTTGTATAAGTGCCTGAAATCACAAAATCTGAACTATGATATTAGTATAAAGAAAAGATTATAAAATTTCCCTTTAATCATTTTTCAAGTCGAATCTCTTGTTTTTCCCCAGTGAAGTCGCCACTGTAGAAATCGGGGGTTCGCCTAGCACGGGTCGAGGTGCCGGTCTATTTCCTTTGTCCATAATTGTTATGGGGCGAGGTCCATGTTCTCATCCGTTCGTGGATGTTTAATGTACACGGGGTCTGGCAGAGATAATTTCTTACTAGTTTGTTAGTAAAGGGGGGGCCAACTCTGCAAGGAAAAGAGATGTTTTGAAGTCGCCACCTGACTAAAGGGAGTCAGGACCCTTTTAACTAGTTTGAATTCTTTTGAGGAAAACAAAACCTAGTTATGACTTGCATATTTATGGTCTGCTATCAGAGAGTCGGGTAAGGAGATTCTAGTACGAGATGGGAAGGTGTTAGGCACCCATCAGCCGCCCAATCGTAAGATTGGCCTCTACTTCATGATTAAAGGGGAAAAGTTTATAATTTATTTTTATCAATACTTATGTGCAAGATTTTAATACCGAAATTTATTAGAAATTGAGAAGAGATTTTCATGCATCAATTATTTAGAATATAGAATTAATGCAAACTTTATTATTTTATATATATATATATATATAAATATAATAAACATATTTATTATGGGTCTAATGTGGGAGGGAATTCCGCTTTAAACCCACACTTTGACTTATCCCACTTGGAAAATTAATAATAAAGCATAATTATTTTTATGTAATGTAAAGAGTAGCTGCGGTGTTACTACGAAATGGAAAACCATTCCGTTCCCGTATGACTACATAATTACCGAAGAGATAGGAAATTAATATACCTGAACTATGATATTAAAACTTGAAGGATTCTTAGGATGATTTGTTGCTTTCGTCAAGTATGCAGAAAGTAATTAAAGTACCAGCAATTTAATGCTAATCTTTTAAGAACTTAAAGACAATTAACTTGAAATATGATGTAAGAAAACTTGAAAATATTCTAATAACGATTTCTTGCTTTTGTCAAGTATGCAGAAAATAATTAAAGTACCAGCAATTTAATGCTAATCCTTTAAAAACTTAAAGACAATACTTGATTTGATTACTAAGCGAAGGAAAAATAAAGGAGAAAGTGTTTGAATGCGAGAAATTATTATTGAGTCTCTGCTCGAAGTGTTTTCCAGTCTAAAATGAAGTCTCTGGAGTGTTTTTCTCTGGAGTCTAAAATGAAGTCTCTGGAGTGTTATTGTTCATACCGGTGTTACTGTTCACCGCATCAAGAACATGATTGATGTGAAATTAGTCTCCTACCCAAGCTCCATATCATCCCTAATAACCTAGTGATGAATTCAAAATCCAAAATCATTGTCGATCAAAATCCATCATCATCGTGATCATCATGATGACCACCATTAAGAACCCCCATGTTCTTCATGTTCTTCATGAGGAAGAAAGAGAGGTTCCCTTAGTAAAAAATCGGGTGCCTTTAGTATTTCCCTGGAACTTGACTGCTTTGACTTTTAGTCTTATGAGATTTTGTTTTGCTCATAACTTCTTCATACAAACTCGGAATGATTCCATTCTTTCGCCATTGGATTCGTATTTTCTTCATCTCTATCATGATGAGAGAATTCCCAGGTTTGGAAGGATAATGAAATGGGTAGGAGCTGAGCTTGTGGGCTTGGTTGGTAGAGCTTGTGGGCTTGAGAGCTTGTGGGCTTGATTGGTTGAGCTTATGGGCTTGATTGGTAGAGCTTGTGGGCTTGAGAGCTTGTGGGCTTGAGAGCTTGTAGGCTTGAGAGCTTGTGGGCTTGATTGGTTGAACTTATGGGCTTGATTTAAAGGATATGAAAATCCTTAATTGCTCCACAAAGAATTTCTCTTGTATTCTGCTCCGAAGTATAAGAATGACATTTTTTATGGAAGGTGCGGAAATGGGGTGTCAACAATGGTACCAACCTAGCACGGATGGCAGGTTTCAGTGCATCCTGAAGTTTTCTTGCTCTTCGTAACGGCGTATTGACCAAGTTATCCCCAAAACGTTCCAATTCAACGAACCTCTTGTCTAGTTGAGAAACCGTCATGTCTCCCTGACCTAAGGTTGCAAATTCAGCACACATTTGGGCTTTAACCGTCTCAGGAAAATACTTGTCAAAAAACAACGTTTCAAACTCTGCCCAAACGGTAACATTTCGGACTCGTTTTATTGAATCCCACCAAAAATCAGCAGCTCCAGTGAAAAGGTACGTAGAAAAACGGATATTGTCATTCTCTTCCACTCTCAAGGCTAGAAACTCCTTTTGTATCCCCATTAACCACCTTTCATCCTCAAGAGGTTCTTCAGTCCCCTAAAATTCTTTCCTTCCAACCACCTTCAAGAATTTTTCTAAGTCCACTCTACCCTGCCGTTGGGTTTCAACAACCTGTACCAGTGTTCCCAATGTCCCAACAACTCGGTCAAGGGTAGCTTCCATGCGTTCCCTTCTGTCCTCTCCTTCTTCTCCATTTGGTTGAGCACCGTTAGTAGCATCACGACGAGGCGGCATCTTCTAAATAGAGAGAAACACACACTAATGTTAATATCTAAGTCGAAATCCTATATTAACTAATACACACAACATTTTATATTATAAGGCTTTTAGTTATTTACCCCAACCCCAAAGTAAATTAAATATGAAAAGAAAAACTTGATGAAAACTAAATAAATTAAATTTTCCAAAAAGAATAAGGAAAACATAACCTAACTCTCAAAATCATTTCAGATCATAAGTCGATAAATAAATAATAAAATATATATATATATAATCAGAGTGTAAATTTTTAATTTTTTAATTTTTTTTTTTTAAAACCAACTTTCAAAACTAGTAAGTCCACACACACGGTCCAAGTAAATCGGAACCATGCTCTGATACCAAACTGTCACGACCGCAAAAATTCGGGCTTCTATTGAGCCGGATTTGGACCCGATGGATCGAGTCCAACCCAACTAGCAAGACCGGATTCTTGAGTCATGACTATGGAACATGCTATTTTTTTTTCGGAATAGTAAATAAAGTGCAAAATAAATAAAGACTTCATAATTTATTTTGCTTTCAAATTCAAGTCCAAATAAATAAATAAAAAGGTTCCAAATAATAATTATTAAAGATGTTCCAAAAGTCATAAAGTAAGAACAATAATTTAAAAAAATATTGTTCTATAAATGTCTCTTATTAAAATACTTGAAAACTCCAAAGTAATAAAATGATAATCAATAAAAATACCCATTATCCCCATGATATCATATAGTAGTGTCTTGCGAGAATACTAACATCTGAGTACTATGCCGTAAGCTTCCAAGTCCGCTTACTGTGCTAACTGCTCCTCAAACTCTGTTGGGAGAGAAAAAAGGAATTTGGGGGTGAGCAAACCACAGCTCAGTAGGAATTTCAAAAAATAATATAGTGCGGCGAAAATTAAACCATGCAACCGATAAAAATAAATAAAATCCACGTAAGTCAAAATCCTCTGAAATTACTTACTCATTTTAATCACATAAGCCAACCTATAATTGTAGGTCCTAATCTATTGTCAGAGTTATTCCGGTAACAAACCATCTTTGTTCCCAAAGCAGTCTTCAGTATCCACCAGTGGTGGGATGCCATAAAGGCCTGACACTTCAGCAACAGAATTATATTTAGGTATATTTCCATTTCTAATCAGTACGGTTTATCCGTGCATAAATACCAATATCGCTTTCAGAAATTGACAGGCTCAATCAAATGTATAATAAAATAATTACAGTAATAATCGAAGGGTTTTCATTTTAAACGGCAGAAATTAATGCTCAAAGAAAACATTTATCGCGTATTCATATCACAAATCAGACAATCTACCAAGTCGGACCACTAATAGGAATCACGGAAAATCAATGCATTAATTTTTTTTGTACTCCAGATTAATGGATTAAAACCCATTTAAAATGATAGCATGTGAAATTGTGGTTTTCCTTTAGAATTAATTTGTTAAATACAAAAGCTATAAGACAAAAATAAATGGTGCTACTTTCTTTTATATAACCTAGAATAGGTGTAGGCCTAGGACTAGACGTGTAAGAAGCTTTTTAATGTTTCTCTTTCTCTCTTTTCTTATCACACAGACAAAATTATGAATATCTAGAGATCTGAGAAGATACAAACGAAAATACAAATCAGGCTATTTGTGAATTTAACAAAGAGAAGACTCAACTGGAAACCTAATCTACCAGACATGAAGAACGAAATACGTTTACACGGAATAAAATAACAAGTCAAATCACAAAATGAGATATTATTATTTTTCAGCAGATCAGAAATGTATACTTCCCAAGACGACGATGCATACGATAAATCATGTAAATAGTTTATTTATTTTTTTATTACGAGAAACCCCTACCTCTTACGCAATCTAATTGAAAATCCTGATATCCTAGCAATCCAAGCAAGTAGTATTCCAGGCAGATAAAGTAACAAAACAGATTCTCTTTTTTTTTATTTGTAAAGTAGCAGAGATGAAAAGAGGAAGAAAGAGATGATTTTTTTTTTTTAGGGTTTTAGGAAAATGACAAAATAATATATAATATTACTAACCCTAAAAGTAGATGCAAAAGGGATAAAGACTTATTTTTTTTCCCATACGTATTACTAGCCATAAAAATCATGTGCTCTACTAGGTAGTGATTCCATCATTCCATGGGCTAACTATTTATTTTAGCCACCCACTAATTTGAGCTATATGCACCCCAAAAACCATCACACACAAAAAATACTAAATAAACTAGGATTTGTACATCACATATATACAAAACGCTATGTCAACTCTAATGAGTTAAAAACGGGCTTTAAGCCCGGGTTCATAAAAAAAAACAGGCGTTATATGGAGACTTGAACTCATCTATCACTCAGAAGTCTATTCTATTTTATCTCCTATTGAGACTAAGTCGTATAGCTATATAGACTTTACATTATACACATTTGATTTGATATGTCGAGCTGAGTTTAACTCACTTATATCTTTCTCGAAATATATGTTGGAAATATTTTTTCTTTAATTATGTTCATTATTATTCTTGACGAAAGTAAAAAGATGATCATGTGAAAATCGTCTTGTAACATCGTACATGATTTGTGTGAGATAGTTATTTGATGTAGACTCGGAATGTTTCGTATTGATCATTCGATCACTTGAAAATTGCTTATAAGCTAATAGTTTGTGTGAGACAGCTATTGTCATCTTCTAAGAATGTGGGAGTTTAGAACAATTAATTATTATCTGGATATAACACAATATGCATACCCGTATGCGAATGATTTTAACTATTAAAGTCTTGGAACCAGGTTTGCATACTCATTTGCAAACTGTTACACCTGAGTTCGGTCCGGAACGACAGTATGCGTACCCGTTTGCGAACTATCAGAAAAGATCAAAGTACAGAACTTAAGTTTGCTTACCCGTTTGCAAACTTATGTAGTTAAGTGCAAAAATCGGTTAAGTATGATTTCATATTCATGATTGAACAAATACATTTATATATTAAGGAATGCAATCTTTGCAAACCGTGGCTAAAGTGTTCACAAACTGATTCTTTTGAATCAATCCGGTTTTGCTTCAATTGTATCTTATATACTTCTATGAGAATATAAACAATTGAACAACTCTATGAGTAACACAATTAGATCCATTTGATTATCATTTGATCTAGATGTGCTAAGATGAATGTAGTTAACACAAAAGTGTCACATGACTAACTTTGGTTAACTGTAATTGATCCAACTCAATATACACGTTTAGGTAAGGTTACCCATATCTAAATGAAAGGTAAATTTCATTTGTGTGTAACAAGCTAAGACCATATAACGGTGGAGAGATATTTATTTGGTTTTAAGAAAACTTAGATTGAATCTTAAATTAGGATTTCATCTAACGGTGAATATTGATTGCTTTGTTTAAAAGCTATCAAACCCTTATTTCAAGACTATATAAGGGAGAACTCTTGCAACTGGGAAACCTAATCCCCACACCTCGTGTATGATACTAGTTGCTACTAGAGTCGATTCTCCTTTAACCTTGGGTTTTTTATAAAACCATTATAGGTTAACGACTTAAAGATATCATTGGGATTCTGAAGCCATACCTTACTATTTTCTCTATAGTTGCATGTTCTGATCCTACTTGTTATATCATATTGAATACTATATTTTCTAAGATTTGCTCGAGATTTATCTCCGATAGGTAAGATATAAAAAGTAATCACAAAGCTCTTCATCTCATTCTTTGCGATTCCATAATAACTTGTTTTACTACCATATAGTTAAGTTATTGTGAGGTGATTGATATTTCTAGGTTGTTCTTCGGGAATATAAGACCATATTATCAATTGATTCCTGTTCACCTTGATTTATAAAAAAACGGAACAAAAACTTTGTAGGTATATCTGTGGGAGATAAATTTATATATCAATATTGACTTTTCTGTGGGAGACAAATTTGTTTATAAAGTCTTCGACATTGGGTCGTATCAACTCTTAGTTGTGGCTGAGATCAGCTAAGTAATCAAGTGCGTAGAGTTCTGCTGGGATTCACAGATGTAAAAAACACGATTGTACCTTGATCAGTGTGAGATTGGTTATGGATCAACTACATTCTAGTCCGAAGTTAACTTATAGTAGGCTAGAGTCTTTAGCGGCTTAATAAAGTGTGGTGTTCAAATCTGGACTAGGTCCCGGGGTTTTTCTACATTTGCGGTTTCCTCTTTAGCAAAACTTCTGGTGTCTGTGTTATTTCTTTTCCGCATTATATTCATTTATATAATTAAAATATCACAGGTTGTGCGTAGTTCAATCAATTGGTGAATCCAACCTTTGGTTGTTAATTAACACTTTAACATTGGTCTTTGGTACAATTCAAGTTGTTTCTCATAGTAATCAGTCTCACAGATTCTATATGTTTGACTTGCTGATTACATTGAGAAACAAAGATATAACTCTTGGATATATTTCCTTGATTGAGTCTGACTGTCTAGTTGATAATTATATTGGAGTTAGTCCATATAGATTTCCTAATGAAATATTAGGTGTGTTTGTTAGACCCCCGCTTTTTAAATTGGTATAAGAGCAGGAAAACACGTTAAAGACATCATAAGTCTGTGTTTGTGGCTATCTGACTATATGGACAGAAGTGTTATCTCAAACAACGCATCACCATTTCGGAAATGTTCTGACTTGATACAAAGCTTTGTTTCTCCTGAAAATTCTCTCACGTTCCCTTTATTGTTTGAAATTGTGTATAACTGGAAAACACTGCTATATGAACAGTTGGATGATCTTTCAGATGAAAATGATTCAGATAATTGACAAAGCGTTGATGAGGAAGTCTAGAAATATGTCAAGTTTTTTTACCATCTCTTAAATAAAAAGTAGTCAACATCTTGTTTGACTGAGTTTCTGACTCCTATCTGTCTAGAAAATAATAAAATGAGAAAAATCTTTAAAGGTTACGATTGTGGCTCAAAGAACACTGAATGTGAAAACTCTTACAATCTCTTCTTAAATATCGCAAAGAAGATGTGCATTCAATGAACACTGAATGCGAAAATCTTCGTCGAAATCTTTTTGTGTTGAAAGAAGAACTTGCAGAATCTGAAGCAAGATGTAGCTCTCAAAAAAGTTGTTTTAATGATAGAGGAAGTGTTTTTATATCTCGGGAAAAACAATTGGAGGCTGATTTAGCTGTTGCTCTTTATAAAATCAAGATATTGGAAAATGACTTGAAAAATTTCAATACTAGTTCAAGCAAATTAACCACAATGCTAGGAGCAAGTAAAAAATCATCGTGATACACGAGGATTGGGCTATAAGGGAATTAATGCTCCAAGTATTAGCAAAGAGATAAAATTTATCAAGGCTAGTGATTCTTCTCAACAAAAGGTTCCCACTGATGGAAAAAGTGAAATACCTTCACCGGCAGTTAAGGTTCGAAAGAGCAAAGTATATCAACCTCCAAAAATAGCACATATGAATCCTGGTAAGAACATTCCTTATATTTGTCATTATTGTGGAAATAAAGGTCACCTGGAAAGGAGATGTCGTTTTCGTATAAAGAATGAGAAACTTCATGATGTTCTTGTTTGGGCATCACAAGAAGTTGTGACACCAAGATCTAATCCCCTTAACATTACAGGTTGTAACCTTCCAATATTTAGACAAAGGAATCAGTGATGTGCTAAACCTAGATTTTCCTATAAACGTCATACAAATCTTTTTCATAATCGTAATGGTTATTAAAAGGTTAACTTCGTAAATACGAAGACAAAATCTGATGCTCCCAATTAGAGAAAGACTAAATTGCAAAAGAATAGTCAGTCCAATTCTCTTCCGAGAATTCTAGAAGAGAGTAATAGGAAAAACGTTTTGGTTGTTCCTAAACACACTCAGAAGTGAATACCAAAGAAAGTCAATGAGGCTTTGAGTATGAAAAAGAATGATCTCCCAGAAAATTCTAAGAATATGGAGAAGGCAGTATCCATGATGTTGGAACTTAAAAAGTTCTTTGGAAAGATGGATTTGGATGTGAAAGGTTCTAAATGCGATCTCTTTCATGGTAATCCAAAAGTAAAACAAAAGAAGCCAAAAACTATAAATGGTGAAAAATCCATCGTTGCAGAAAAGTCTATTTCAGTCACCTGTGGTGAACAAGACATTGTTCTCCTCAACACAACTTGATTGTGTTGTAATTGCATCCTCACCAAGGAATTCCATGTTATGTATATGGTGAGGGAAGCACGAGAATTGGGGCGCACATATTGTTTTAGGTAAGATATTTAATTTTTAGTAAAACTGTAGGATTCACGATTGGATTCTTCTAAAATGTACGTCTATAAACTTGAGCAAGATTTATGTTTTTATTATTTTCTTAAAGTGCTTATCATGATCCATGTACCTTTTGCATCGTTCATGTCTACCTAACTTGATTTGTGTTTAAGGTTCTTAAATGTTCAGGTTCGAAAATAGTAGTTGGGGATGTTTGGCCTTCATGGTACACATACTAGGTATGCATACCATCATTTAAAATCAAAATCCAGGGACTTTAGTTCGCATACATGTTTGCAAACAACTCCAGGTCACGAAAACCCGTTCGCAAACTTTTTCTGTGTTCGGAATTCGATAAAAAACTTGTTTTGGCGTAACTTCTTCATCCGAACTCGGAATGACCTCATTCTTCTTGCATTCTCTTCCACTTTGATTTCTATTCACAATAGTAATGAGAATTTCTTAATTTGGACGTAAAAAAATGCGGGGTCTAACAACCACACCCAATATTTCGCTTAGCAATATATATGGACTAAATCCAATATACTTTCAAGAGAATCAACTAGACAGTCCGACTATATCTTAAGAAAAGTATATCCAAGAGTGATATCTCAATTTCTCAATTCAATCTGTAATCAAACAAAAAGGAATTTGCGAGCCCCATTGAATACAAAAAATAACTTGGAAGGTATCAAAAACCAATATCCAAGTGTCAATCAATTTAATCAATAACCCAAAGGACGGATTCACAAATTGATTGAACTTACACACAACCTGTAATATTTTAATTATACAGAAAATATAATGCGGAAAAGAAATAACACAGACACCAGAAATTTTGTTAACGAGGAAACCGCAAATGCAGAAAAAACCCGGGACCTAGTCCAGATTTGAACACCATACTTTATTAATCCGCTACATAAACTAGCCTATAACAAGTAAACTTCGGACTGGAATGTAGTTGATCCCTAACCAATCTCACACTGATCAAGGTACAATTGCGTTCCTTATGCCTTTGAATCCCAGCAGGACTCTGCGCACTTGATTCCATTAGATGATCTCACCCACAACTAAGAGTTGCTACGACCCAAAGTCGAAGACATGATAAACCAATATGTCTCACACATAAAAGTATATTGAATAGATAAATTCGTCTCTCACAGAAATGCCTAAGAGTTTTGTTCCGTATTTTGATAAATCAAGGTGAACAAGAACCATTTGATACACCGTACTTATATTCCCGAAGAACATCCTAGTAATATCAATCACCTCACAATAATCTTAATCGTATGGTAGTGAAACAAGATATTGTGGAATCACAAATGATGATATGAAGATATTTGTGACTACTTTTTATCTTGCTTATCGGAGATTAAATCTCGAGCAAATCTTAGAGAAGATAGTTTCAATAAGATAGAAAACAACAAGATCAGAACACGCAACTACAAATAAATAGTTGGGTCTGGCTTCACAATCGCAATGAAGTCTTTAAATCATTAACCTACATGGTTTTGGAAAAACTTAAGGTTATAGGAGAATCGACTCTAGTCGCAACTAGTATCACATAGGAGGTGTGGGGATTAGGTTTCCCAGTTACTAGAGTTCTCCCTTATATAGTCTTCAAATCGTGGTTTTAGTCAATGTTACCTTGGTAACAAATCATTCAATGTTTATTGTTAGATGAAAATATGATTAGACTCTAGCTAATATCTTTCAACCGTTAGATCAAACTTAACTTGTTACACACAAATGAAAAGTGACTTCATTTATATATGAGTAACCATACCGAAACGTGTACACCTAGTTGGCTCAACAATAGTTAACCGAAGTTTTCCATGTGAACACTTTCATATCAACCTTATTCATCTTAACCATAACTAGTTCAAATGACTCAAATGAAACTAGTTCTAGAGTTGTTCAATTGTTATATTCTCATAGAAGTATACATGACACAATTGACGCAAAATCGATTTTGATTCACTCGAATCAATTCATGAACATTATAGCCATGGTTTACAAAATATTGCATTCCTTATTATATAAATGTATTAGTTCATGAACAAACCGATTTTAGAACATAACCTACTCAAGTATGCGAACGTGTACTCATACCTAAGTGGTCAGACCAATTTTGGGTTTGCGCCAGTACATATATTGGTATGCATACTGAGTTCCCGGACTTCCATAAACCAACCAGTACTCATATGGGTATGCATACTATGGTTCCCGCACTTGGAATATCTTGCAACAGTTAACATACAAGTACACCTACTAAGCTATATCCAATCACGGTTATCTGTTATAAACTCCCATTTCAATCATTGAAACATTCTTAGAAGACGACAATAGCTGTCTCACACAAACTATTGGCTTCGAACCAATTTTCAAGTGATCGAATGATCAATACGAAATATTCTGAGTCTACATTAAATGACTGTCTCACAAAAATCATGTAAGATGTTACAAGGTGTTGATGGTGGATTTTTAACAAAGGCCAAAACCGTAAATCATGATACTGCATGTTTCTAATACGGCTTCAGGCATGTGACGATTCATATTTTACGAAGCCATGATGAACATGTATTTCGAAAAGCCTCCACTAGCTGAGCGTTCGATCCCTGACATTTCATTGTGCCCTCTATGTAGAATAATGGAATTGGGCGGTCCTCCTACATAATTGTTTGTTGAGAGGGATTAATGCCTTTAGGACGTCGGTGATACTCATTGTTCCCTGACTACAGGAGAGAGACCCCCCTCTACATAGAAGAATGATTGGGAGGTTCACCGTAAGATTGAGAGCAACAACGCCTTCAGGACAGTGACACTCATTGATCCTGACTATGTAGAGCGACCGTGTATAGACTCGGGCGTTCTCCGTAAGATTTGAGAGTGCCTTCAGTATATCAGCCGTCTCCTGACTATGCACATAGATTAGTTCTGTCGTGAGATTCTCCACTGAATTCCTATAATAATCTATTATTGCTCATATTCCATGGTCGAATCCACGGCCTGATCCCATGGAATGGAAATAACAATTCATATTATCTCATTACTCCAATTTCGTGATCGGATTCACTGCTAATCTCATGAAATGGTAATAAATAATTTTATTACTCTGATTCTATGGTCGAATCCACGATCCCATGGAATGGTAATGCCTATTTTATTATTCCGAGTTCATGGTCGAATCCACAGTTGATCCTATGAATTGATAATAAATAACTACTCATTTTGTTGATCTGTTTCATGAATTATTCTACACTGAATTTCATGAATTAGCAATAAATACTCAACTATCGGGCATCTGGATCATCACTGAGTAAGCCCCCAAAAATGGTGTAAGTGTACTCGACAATGATGCACGACTGAGCACCCGGATGCACGAACGAGCATCCAAAAAATATGAACAAATGAGGAATCCTACGCAAAACAGGAGAAAGCAACAAATAATAATAAAATAATAGGAAGCGCCCAGGGGCCGGGCCGACCGGCCGGCCGGACATGCCCTAGCTGTGGTCGATCCCATGCCTCCTCCATTATTTTGCCCTATTTTGTTATTTTAGTGAACTCATGAAAAACTCCTTCAATTTACAATTTTCCTTGTTTGTGCAAAATTTATGAATTCCCCATAACACGGATTCATGAAAAATAATAATATTATAAAATAAGGAAAGGTGTGCGGGACCGGCGGCCAGCCATGCCCAAGCCATGGCCGGTCCCACACCTTATAATCCTTAGCCTTTTATAATTATTATTCTCCAAATTCATGAAACTCCTCTGTTTCAACAAAACTCGTGGATTCTCCATAACATCAAGGTTTCATGAAAAATAATAATATAAAATTAGGAAAAGCGTTGTGGGACCGGGAAACATAGCCGGCCAGCCATGCCCTAGCTGTGGCCGATCCCACACCTTGCAATCCTAAGCCTTTTATAATTATTATTTTCCTAAATTCATGAAACTCCTTGGTTTGAGCAAAATCATGATTTCTTCATAACTTCTCAAATTTTGCTCGAATCATGAAAAATCAAAAGCCAACGGATCACACAATCAGCTAACCTCTCACGGCAATTTTAATGTTAAAATACTCCTATTTTAATATTTAAAAAATATTGATCAATTGAGCATACATGCTCATTCCAACAAAATCAAGGATTTCAGTCAAGATGAAACTCTTCTGAAAATTCACAATGTTGTTCGAACGCACATCAGAAAATACTGAAACTCTCAGTACGGAGACACGGACACCACGACAACACGTGCATGCCTTAATGACCGACCAGGGTCATTCCTAGGGCTTGCGCAAAGCCGATCCCACACATTTTCACATTTTTGACCTAATTTACGCAATCGCTCATATTGGGCCCAAACTCTCTCCAACCAACCTGGGGATTGCTCAAACGGATAACAACTGGTACTGTGATCACCAAGAGTTGGTCACACGCTCTCTTGGTCGGTCCCCCATCTTTCATACTTAGGTTTTGCCTAATTTTGAACCGAGCAATAATTCAATAAATGATGAAACCGACACTTAATCATCATTCCTTCACCAACTCTCCAACTGAGAACCTAGGTGCACGCTCACTTGAGCAATTGGGCATCACATGGACGTCCATAGTCCCATGTGGTCGGTCCCTCCTTTGCTCATGACCTATTTTCAGCAATTCGTCGACTAATGAGCAATTCATCAAAAATTAGGGTTTTCGAACAAACATTTAACAAATCATTATTCTGAGCAACTTCGAACACCAAATAAATTCATGTTGATCCACGGGGATTAATTATATAATATTTGGTAATCTACCAATATTTGAATATTTTATTAGGTCACGCCACCAATAAATATTTCGTCGAATTAAGCAATATTTGCTCAATTGCTCAAATATTGATCCAGCTATCAATATGTGAAATCCCCTTATCCGAAATTCCATGTTAATTAGTATTAGCCATGATTTTGGGTTTCCATAATTATCACACTAGTATTAATAATCGTGATATTTTTTTAGAGTAAAAAAATCCCACATGTTTTGGAAAGCTGGCAAGGGATTTATACTAGGAGATTATTTATATTTCTTTTCTCTTATAAGCATAAAACAAAAGCAGCCGCCTAAACTTGGTATTTTAATTTATTTTTGAATCCTTAACTACTGTGAGAGAAGTGAAAGGAGAAAGACGTATTTTAGGCGAATGAAACCATTACCAGTTGGAGGATAATTCTTTCTTCTTACCAAGTAGGTTCTCTAACTCTTATACTCTCTAATTAATAGTTTGGTATAATAAATCCAAAACAGGTAAGGATTGGAAAAATAAGGATTTAAATTTGTTTATGTGAAATAAGGATTTAAATTTGTTTATGTGAAATCACTCTAAAAAAAAAAAATTAACATCATGGAGGAAGGATCCGTAGACATGGGGAGGAGGTTTAATAAACTTCAACTAGATTAGTGTGAACCAAACTAATCTAACTAACATGCTTGATTTTCATAGTGGAGGTTTAGGTCTGCGAGTTATTAGTTATGTTTGACTAATGCTTCTGTGTAGAATATGCATACGATGACGAACAACAGCTTAGTATATATATATATATTAATGTTTAACCATAGTTAATTCATGGTTCCCTTGATTGTGCCACGCATGTAATAGATTTTCTTAGAGTTGGAGTTGGATTAGGATTTAGCATCTCTAGTTATTACGTGCTAGTGGATAGTGTTAGTTTAAATGGTGGGATGGGTTTCAAATCATTTTGACGCTTGTGTGATAGGATACCAAGAATTGATGTGGATTACGTTGTTTTTCGTAGCTAATTATTATCTGTTGTGAGATGTTTTCTTGTGTAGCACAACCCGGGATCTCCCTTATGTGAGTATAGTTGACACTACTATGAACTTTTAGTTGTGTTGTATTACGGGCTAGTGATGGGTCTGTTTTAGGTTGATGTGTTATGGACAACTAAGTTTCATATGCATTTCTGTGTGTATCACAGTTTGACGTTGATTCTGTATAAGACATTATTTTTAAAGATATGAATGTGTTTTTGTTTTGGGTGTTTGTTGTCTTCCCATGCTTTGGGATGTCAAATAGTTTGGCATTTAAATGACTATGCGAGAGGGAATAGTTGCTCCTAGTTTTCAGACCGTTGCCCGTAGTTGGCTCGACTCCCATGGATTTTTAGGTGATGACTGATGGATTGCCTAAAATATATGGCTCTATTAATTATCTTGTATTGGGATCGACAACATTTAATTTCTCTGGCGCACGGTAGGAGAATTATTTGGACTACTCAAGTGCTATAATGGTGAGACTTATGGATAGAGTAAAGAACTAGAGAGGGGTAGTCGGTTTTTAGAAAACGGATTTTGGGATAGTTAATTTTAAAGCGACATATTTTCACTATTTAAAACAACCAATTTTTGGCTAATACCGAGTCAATTCCCCATTTGTCCATTTCATTTCGATGATTGTGGTTTTGTTAGAAAACTCAGAAAAATGTTCTCCTTATAAATGTTTTACTTTTCGTAATTTTTATGAACTGTTGGGATTTGTTATGAAGAATTAATTGGGGGATATGGGAATTAATTGGGGGATATATCTACGGGACAAAATAGGTGTCCCAATAGCAATTCTGGGTGACCCCCTATGTAATTTTTTTTTTAATTCCTAATCTAGCCCCCACTAATTAGGATTAATGATTAAGTATAATTAGTAAAATGTTAAGTATTTGGGGGATAAATTAGTGTGTATTTTTATTTGTGTTTGGGTGAGAGTAGAAGGAGGGAAAAAAATATTTGAGAGGAATTTCTTTTTTTGAAAATGGGAAGATGATTGTGATGAGAGAATTATTGATAATAAGAGGTTGAAAAATTGATTTTTTTTCTTTGAATCCACCATTGTTGCAGCTGAAAAAGCTTGGTGCCAGCATGGTATTCAACCAAAAACTCATGCGGGCAATTGTTGGAAATGTTCATAAATTGTTTGCCACTATCCGGGGGGTACGCCCTCTCGTTACGATTTTTTTCCTGGTTTTGATCTTCCGAATGTTGATTTTTTTCTGGTTTTGAACAGGTACCGGCATGGTAATAGTTTTTTCGAAGCGTCATGCATTAATTCTGTTCCGGCATAGTATTTTGCTTAAATACCTATGCCGGAACAGTAATGAAAAGTATCCAGAATGTTGATTTTTTTCACTTGACTACTTAGGCATTGATAGGAAATTATCGGGCATCTTTTGCATCGTGTTCAAGCATATGGTCTTCATCAATTCCGGCATGGTATTCCTCACTTCCATTTTGAATTTTTCCTGGATTTAAAAAGCTTGGTGCAAGGCATGGTCGGTTGATATGAAGACCATGCCGGTATTGTTTTTCTGCATAGGAAATAAATATGAAAACTATCTTGGGAAAAAATACCGCATGGTCTTCATATCAACGGACCATGCCGGTACCAAGTTTTTTAAAGCCAGGAAAAATTCAAAATGGAAGTGACGAAGACCATGCCGGAATTGATAAAGACCATATGCCGGAACCCGACGGCATGGTCTTCATCAATTCCGGCATGGTCATCATCACTTTTCAAAGATGATCTTCATCACTTCGAATAAAAAAAAATTTCGTTTCCAAAGTGAGGTGAAGAGAATTTGATATAGAGTGGGGAGAGTTTATAATTTGAAAGGGAATGGAGAATATTTGGGTTTCAAAACACTACCCCTAAATAAGATTAATAAGAAGTGGAGATGGAAATGAGGGATATGATTTAGATTTTTGATTTTAAGTTTTTAATTTTTATTTTGAGGGAAGAAGTGGAGATGGAAATGGGGGATATGATTTTGTTTTTTGATTTTAAGTTTTTTTTTTGATTTTGAGGGAAGGGTATTTTAGTATATTCATAACCAAAAGTCACCCCTTAACACACACCATGGGTTGGGGGAAGTAATTCATATCCCCCAATTAATTCCCATATCCCCCAATTAATTCTTCTTTGTTATATCATCTATAAAGACTATAAGGGTGCGAGAGCCTATTGTTAGTTGGGGTCTGACCCAACTTATTATTTTTTCAGGAGACCATGACCGGAGAGCAACCTATCTTGTAGATTGCATTACTGTTCCGAAAAGCTACTTCGTTATTATTTAAGGTGCTTAGCTAGATATTTTATTGAATTCTTTTAAAGACCTGACTTTGTTTATTTTAAATAAATTCTTCGCATTTATTTTGGAGGCCGACCTGCGAGTCAGGGATTACTTTTATTTCTAAAAGATTTATTTTAAATTTATAACTTTCCTTATCAACTTATTTAAATAAATTCATTTGGATATGGATGGTTATGGTGTGCTCAATACAATAACCCGATCTCCATTTGTTGGCTTGATGGTTTGAGTGTGTAAATTGATCCATCAGTATGCCACACTTTGAGTTTTAGGGAGGCCGACCAAGAAATCGAAGTGGGGATGTTACAAAATGGTATCAGAGCCCTGGTAACATAAATCCTTGGGAATGGGTACATGGTCTTGTTTGATCACCTAAGCACAATTTAGCAGCACATTGATTGTTGATTTCGTCTTGTATTAAATTATGTGTTACTTGTTTCTGGTTATGATTTTCAAAATTTGATATTAATCGATACAACGCACAACCTGTGATATTTCAATTATATAACAAAATATAGCGTGGAATAGAAATAACACAGACACCAGAAGTTTTGTTAACGAGGAAAACACAAATGCAGAAAAACCCCGGGACCTAGTCCAGATTGAACACCGCAATGTATTAAGCCGCTATAGACACTAGCTTACTACAAACTAACTTCAGTCTGGACTGTAGTTGAACCCTAATCAATATCACACTGATTCAAGTTACAGTTGCGCTCCTTACGCCTCTGATCCCATCAGGATACTACACACTTGATTCTCTTAGCTGATCTCACCCACAACCAAGAGTTGCTATGACCCAAAGTCGGAGACTTTAATAAAAAAATCTGTATCACACAGAAAAGTCTACGATAATATATAAATATGTCTCCCACAAAAAGTTTTGTTCCGTATTTTGATAAAATTAAGGTGAACATTAACTAATCAATAATCCGGACTTATATTCCCGAAGAACAACCTAGAATTATCAATTACCTCACAATAATCTAAATCGTATGGTATCGAAACTAGATATTGCGGAATCACAAACGATGAGACGAAGATGTTTGTGATTTATTTTTATCTTGCCCTATCGGAGATATAATCTCAATCCAATTATTCAATTGAAATTGTACGATAGAAAATGGCAAGATCAGATCGCTCAACTACAAGAGAAGTAGTTTCGTCTGGCTTCACAATCCCAATGAAGTCTTTAAGTCGTTAACCGATAGGGTCTCGATAAGAAACTTACGGTAAAAGGAGAATACACTCTAGCAAACCAACTAGTATCACACAGAAGGTGTAGGGATTAGTTATTCCAGTTGCTAGATGTCTCCTTTATATAGTTTTCAAATCAGGGTTTGCAATCTAAGTTACCTTGGTAAAAAAACATTCAATATTCATCGTTAGATGAAAAACCTGATTTATCCAAGCTAATATCTTTCAACCGTTAGATCGAAACTTATATTGTCACACACAAATCAAATGTATTTCATTTAGGTTTGAGTACTCGTACCTAAACGTGTACATTAGGTTGGTTCACGAATAGTTAACCAATGGTTAGTCATATGAGCACTTTCATATTAACCGTATTCATCTTTCTCATAACTAGTTCAAATGACTCATAATAACTAGTTGAAGAGTTGTTCAATTGCTTAGGTCTTTATACATAGACACAATTGAAACAAAATCGGTTTGATTCACTTGAATCAATTCATGAACAATATAGCCACGATTTGCAAAGATTGCATTCCTTATTGATTTATTTTTTAAGTTCATGAACTACCGATTTGAGATATATAACTAGCTTGAGTATGCGTACGGGTATGTGTACCTTAGCTACCGGATTTGAGTTTACAAACTCAACATAAATTTTCGGTTTGAAAACTTTCGTGGGTACACATACGGGTACGCGTACCTAAGGTGTCTGGTTTAAAAATTTGCAAACTTACAAACTCAACAAATATTTTCTTTTCGAAAACTTCTGCCAGTATGCGTACCCAACCTATATCCTTCACCAATACCGCATGCACACATATGCACGCACTTGGTTTCCGGCACATGGATTTATACACTAATGTGCGAACACACTATATATGCTTATATCCATAGATGGTTATCTCAACTTTACATTTCAATCATTGAAGCATTCTTCTATAATGTTATAACAATCATTATTCACAACTATCGTCATCAAAGCTATTTTCAAGATTAAAACGTCATCATGACTTTTGTCACGGGTAAATATGAAAAGTGGTTAAAGCAAAAGCTTACCAACACATATTTTGAGAAAAAGATAGGCGAGTAAACTCGGCTCGAAATTGCATATGTGTATGTATGAAAACTATCATACTTATACGACTTTTGTCTCAAGAGTAGGAGATAGAGTAGATAGATTTTTGAGTGACATATGAGTTCAAGTCTCCACATACCTTTTTGGTCGGATGAAGTTCCATGGGTTCCTTAATCGCCATAGAGTCTGGAGCTCAACTATACTTAACTATCCTAGACCGAGACTTAGTCATAAGTAAACTAGAAATCAAGACATATAGTTTTGATCACTAATATTGACAAACATGCTTGAGATAGCAACGCATGCGATTTCGACCAAGAAATGGTCTAACATTTATGATTTAGTATATTGCAAGTTGTTATGGGATATGTTGTTTACGTTCGTGAACCTTGATTGTCCCATACTTGTTCAAAATTTATCTCTATTATGTCGAGATGAATGTGTTGATAAAAGATAGAATGAACTTTTGACATTACAAAAGTTAAAGCCTTTTATGTCATTATATTGATAAAAAGTAAGGATAAAACTTTTGTTTACAAGGATTAAGTCTATTATGTGTCATTGTGAAAATAGTGATAAAGAATAGAATGAATCTTTGTCTATTCCGCAGTATTGGTCTTCTCCGATCCACATTTTTGTGCAAATACTGTGTTGCTCCATAAGTCTTCTTGTGTTTGGGCATGACCAATTGAATTGATCACTTTCTTATGGTTAGTTTAGTTGTGTAAACCGATTAAATTAATTATGGGTTTTCTTGTGATTAATTTAGTTGTACTTTTTGGTTGGATTAACCATGGGTTCTCTTGTGGTACTTTGGATTCAAATTCATGTTTTCATGTGATTTGGTTGTCCAAAGAAATCCTTTTTTTCTTGTGAAAGTAAGGTCTCCTTTGTTGCTCTTTCGGGAATGACATTTTATGGGGGAGAGTTCTTTTGAACTTCTGCTTAATTTGCATATCTTTGTGTGGAGTGTGGATGTGGAATATTATAGGGGTTATCTTGTATCTTTATAAACTCCTTAATGAATTTATTTAGCTTCGTCTTTATGATGGAATCTAAATTTGTTGGTATGTTAATACACCTTTGGTCATGAAGTATCCGTGGAAATTTCATTAGGATCCCACTAATTTTCATACCTTTACCATTTTTTTGACGAAAAGGGGGAGAATTAATGTGTAGTTCACATTACAAATACATATGTTTTACGGATCATTATGTAAGGGGGAGTGATTTTCATATTGATATGTAATATTGAATAAGGGGGAATGATACATATCACCATAGTGTTATTATCAAAGTTGTGATACAATTGAACTTTGATGATGCGTAATAATACTATGACACAGTATAACAATGATTGATAGCATTTGTTTTCTAATTGTTATATCTACGGATCTTCAACTAACGATGGTGTTAAACTTACAACCTTTGGAATCATTGGAGTATTTGGAAGTGGCGAAGATTTCGAGTCATGTTGAATATGCCAAGGAGATCAAGCATGTGGATGAGAAGCTATAATTTTTATTTATTTTGTAATCCATATGTATTGATAGTTTTGTCACTAAAATTGACAAAACGGGAGATTGTTAGAGCATTACTCGGTCGAACTCACATGCATTGCTATGTCAAGCATGTTTGTCAATGTTAGTGATCAAAACTATAAGTCTTGATCATAAACAATTGAGTTGTTTATTCTCTTATGATTAACTTATTTGTTGCTCCATAATGATCCATATGATTGAGCATGACCAAGTGAATTGATCATACTCGTGTGGTCAATTTAGTTGTTACTCTATAAGTTCTCTTATGTCGAGCATGACCAATTAAATTCATCACTTTTTGTGGTTAATTTGGTTGTATTTTCCGATTAAGTTAATCATAGGTTTTCCTGCGGTTAATTTAATTGAGTATTTTGGATGCAAATTCACATTCGTATGTGATTTGTTATGTCCAAAGAAATCCTTTTTTCTTTTGAAATTAAGGTCGCTCTTGTTGTTCTCTCGGGAATGACATAATATGGGAGAGAGTTCTTAATTGAACTTGTGCTTAATTTCCAAATATTTGTGGGGAGTGCGGTTGTGGAATATTATAGGGGTTATCTTATATCTTTATAAACTCCTTGATGAATGCATTTAGCTTCGGCTATATGATTGCATCTAAAGAAGTTGATATGTGCTTTCTTTTGGTCATGAAATGTCTCTTTTGGAAATTTCATTAGGATTCCGTTTTCATACCTTTGCCAATTGTATTGACAAAAAGGGGGAGAATTAATATGTAGTTCACACTACAAATACATATGGTTTTCGGATCATTATGTAAGGGGGAGTGGTTTCCATGTGAGATGGAGTATTGACTAAGGGGGAGTAATACTTATCACCATAGTATTATTGTCGAAGTTGTGATACAATTGAACTTTGAGGTTGTATAATGATACTATGACACTGTATAATAATGATTGAAAATACTTGTTTTCTCATTGTTATAGCTACGGATTTTCAACAACGATGATGCTGAACTTACAACCTTTGGGATCATTGGAGTACTTGGAAGTGACAAAGATTTCAAGTAATGTTGAAGATTAGGCATGTGGAATAGGAGCTACAAAAGTTTATTTACTTATTTTTGTATTCCATATGTATTGATAGTTTTGTCACTAAAATTGAAAAAGGGGGAGATTGTTAGAGCACTGCTCGGTCGAACTCGCATGCGTTGCTATCTCAAGCATGTTTGTCAATGTTAGTGATCAAAACTATATGTCTTGATTTCTAGTCTACTATAACTAATGTCTCAGATTAGGATAGAAAGTGTAGTTGAGCTAAAGAACTCCATGGAGATCATCATACAAGGCGAAGAACTACTCAAGGAACTGGTGGAACTTCATCGACTAAAAGGTATGTGGAGACTTGAACTTATCTATCACTCAAAATCTATTTACTCTATCTCCTATCTTGAGATAAAAGTCATTTTGCAATATAGACTTTGATTATACACATTTTCTATTTCGAGCCGAGTTTATATCGCATATCTATTTCTCGAAATATGTGTTGGTAAGCTTTCGCTTTGGCAAAGTTCATCTTTACCTAGTAACGCAAGTCATTTTATGTTTCAATCACTTTGAAAATGGCTTTGAAAAAAAAGAGTTTGTGAATAACAACTATATATAACGTCCTCTAAGAATGTTTCAATGATTGAAATGAAAGTTTAGATTATATAACCATTGTTGGATATAAGCATTGTGTGGCAACACATATGGATAAGTCCTTATTCCTTGAACCAAAGTATGCGTACTTTGTTTATCAGGAAAACCGGAACAAGAGCTGTGAGCTCAGTCCATGAACCTAGTCCGCGAACTGGCGGAGATTCTCTTCCCGAGAAAATCTGCTGGAGTTTGTGAACTTCTCCCGGGAACTTAAGTCCGCGAACTAAGTTCGCGTACTTGAGTTGGTTATATCTAAATACGATTTTTTGTGAACTTATATTTATATTAACTAAGGAATGCAAGCTGCAAAATGTGGCTATAAAGTTCATGAATCGATTCGAGTGAATCAAATCATTTTTGCTTCGATTGTGTCTTGTATACTTCTATAAGATTTCCTTGCAATTGAACAACTCTCTAACTAGTTCATTTGAGTCATTTGAACTAGTTATGGTGAAGAAGAATAAGGTTGATATGAAAGTGCTCATATGGCTAACCTTTTGGTTAACTATTGTTGAACCAACAAATGTACAAGTTTGGGTACGGTTACATAAACCTAAAATATGCATTTCATTTGTGTGTATCAAGCTAAGTTTTTGATTCAACATTTGAAAGATATTAGCTTGAATCTAATCAGGTTTTCATCTAACGGTGAATATTGAATGCTTTGTTACTAAGCTAACATTGATTGCAAACCCTGATTTGTAAGACTATGTAAGGGAGAACTCTAACAACTGGAAAACCTAATCCCCGTACCTCCTATGTGATACTAGTTGTATTAGCTAGAGTCGATTCTCCTTTAACCTTAGGTTTCTTCTCGGGATCCTGTAGGTTAATGACTTGAAGACTTCATTAGGATTGTGAAGCCAGACCGATACTACTTTCTCGAAGTTATGTGATCTGATGTTGTTGATTTTATCGTGTTGAGTACAATCATAACGATTGGATTGAGATTAATATCTCCGATAGGCAAGATATAAAAGTAGTTAGAAACATCTTCCTCTCATCGTTTGTGATTCCACAATATCTTCTTTAGCCACGTCGATTAAGATTATTGTGAGGTGATTGATAATACTAGGATGTTCTTCGGGAATATAAGTCCGGGTTATCAATTGGTTCCTGTTCACCTTGATTTATTAAAAGACGGAACAAAACTTTTAGGTATTTATGTGGGAGACAGATTTATCTATTATCGTAGACTTTTCTATGTGATACTGATTTGTTTATTAAAGTCTTCGACTTTGGGTCGTAGGAACTCTTAGTTGTGGGTGAGATCATCTAAGGGAATCAAGTGCGTAGTATCCTGCTGAGATCAGAGACGTAAGGAGCGCAATTGTACCTCGAATCAGTGTGATATTGATTAGGGTTCAACTACATTCCAGACCGAAGTTAGTTTGTAGTAGGCTAGTGTCTGTAGCGGATTAATACAATGTGGTGTTCAAACTGGACTAGGTCTCGGGGTTTTTCTGAATTTGCGGTTTCCTCTTTAACAAAATTTCTGGTGTCTGTGTTATTTCTATTTCACATTATATTTTTTTATATAATTGAAATATCACAGGTTGTACGTTGTATCGATCAATTGTGAAATCCAACCTTTGGTTGTTAATTGGAAATTGATTGATCCTTGGATATTGGTCTTTGGTACCATCCAAGTTTATATCTCTTGTATTTGATAAAGACTCGCAGATTTCTATTTGCTTGAGTATAGATTAAATCGAGAGATAGAGATATTAACTTCTTGATATACTTATTATTAATATTGAGTCTGTCTGTCTAGTTGATTCTCTTAAAAGTATATTCGAGTTAGTCTATAAATATTGCTAATACAAATATTGGGTGAAGTTGTTAGACCCCCGCTTTTTCACCTTCGTCTCATCGTTTGTGATTCCACAATAACTTGTTTCGCTAGTCGATTAAGTTTATTGCGAGGTGATTAATAATACTAGGCTGTTCTTCAGGAATATAAGTCTGGTTTATCAATTGGTTCCTGCTCACATTGATTTATCAAAAGACAGAACAAAAACTCTTGGGTATTTCTGTGGGAGACAGATTTATTCAATCTTAGAGACTTTTCTGTGTGTGACAGATTTGTTTATCAAGTCTTCGAATTTGGGTCATAGCAACTTTTAGTTTTGGGTGAGATCATCTAAGGGAATCAAGCGCGTGGTATCCTGTTAGGATCAGAGACATCTTGAATCAGTGTGAGATTGATTAGGGTTCAACTACAGTCCAGTCCGAAGTTAACTTTTAGTAGTTGTAGTCTATAGAGGCTTAATACAGTGTGGTGTTCAAATGTGACTAGGTCCCGGGTTTTTCTGCATTTGCGGTTTCCTCGTTAACAAAATTCTGGTGTCTGTATTATTCTTTTCCGCATTATATTTTGTTATATAGTTGAAATATCATAGTTTGGCGTTAAGATCAATCAATTAGAATATCCAACCTTTGATTATTGATTGACACTTGAACATTGGTCTTGGTACCGTTCATATCATAAGTTAGGCTAGATAAAGAGTGGTCGATATTTGTCTAGGAGGGATAAATCTACGACGATGGGAATACTTTATACTAGCTCTGCGAATCGGTGAAGACTCGGCGACAGAATCGGTGAAGACTCGTTCATTAAATTCGTAAATTTCTTGGTAATCAATTGAAGTTCATTTAATTCAGGTGATTTCTCTCTGTTAAATTGATGATTGGTGTTAGTTTTTCAATCGTTTTATTTTTATTTTATGTCTGAAAATCCTTTGTTAAGCGGATCTTGTTTTGGATCTTGAGTTCCAAATATTTTCCGTCAACAATGAATTCATAAGAGCCTCCGTCTCTTTTTATCCCTGATGAAATTATTGAAGATAGTTTAAATGAATGGAAATTTAGTTTGATTGGTAGACTTGATTTTGTTAAATTAAAGATGAATATAGCAGCTACTGCTCTAAAACAACAATGGGATGTGAAGGGTTCTCTACAATTTATCCCCCTGGGTAAAGGTTTCTTCATTATCAAATTAGACAATGAAGAATATAGAAATCTTATTTGGAAAGGTTTATGGATGGTGGAGTCTCAAACCCTGAAACTAAGAGCATGGGAACCAAATTTCAACCCAGATACTCAGAAAACCTCTTCAACTTTTGTTTGGATTTCATTCCCAGGGTTAAGTATAGAATACTGGAAGGAAAGCATTCTCCTACAGATGGGTAGTAAATTGGGGAGAGCAATCAAAGTAGATGAAGTTACTTTAAAGAGAGAAATTGGATACTATGCTAGTGTCCTTATTGAAGTTGATTTTGCTAAATTTATTCCCAGCAAGGTGGTTGTAGAACACAAGTATGGGAAATTTGAACAAGCTGTGCAAATATTAAAGAAGCCAAAATTCTGTCACCATTGTTCAATTATAGGCCATTTAACTGCTGAATGTAGAGTCATAAGAAATACAAATACAAAATCTGGTAACCAGCAAGAACCTGTGATTGCAATGCCAAAGAAGCAATGGAGACAAAAGCCTATGCAAGACAATCAAGGTTTTGATATATGTTTTACCCCAGCTGAAAAAGAAACATACGATATCATAGAACATATTCAAGATCATATTCTAAATGATAATGAAAGAATTGATGACACTATTCCTCCTATTCAAGGTGATTCTTCTTCTGGGAGATTTCATATTTTGCAAGATCAACCTGAGGAATTTAGAGGTTCTTTATATTCACATGAAGATTTTCTAGTGCTTCATGTGGACAAGATTATCACAATGGTTTCCATTGCTCCATCTATAAATAATGTGATACATATTCAGCCTCCTATTGGTCCCCCAGTGGTCAATTCTGCTTCAACATCATCTTAGGTTACTATTCCAGATTCAAATGAGAAGAATGATCTTTCTGCTTCAAAAAATAAAGAAACTATATTCCATGAGAAACATACTGATACTGAATCAACTACTGGTACTCATAACTCCAACTTTTGTGTTGATCAAGGCTGAACAAAATTTGATAAAAAACCAAATGTAATAACCAGAAATCAGGCTGCAAGTTTGAATGCTAATGTAAGAAAAAATGCACAAGGTAAGAGAAGTACCTCTTCTTCTCACCCTTCTTCTAAATGAAAGTTCTATACTGGAATTTGAGAGGCCTGAGAAGAATTAAGGCCAAGAATAAGTTAAGAAGTATTATAAAAAAAAAATGTCCTTCTTTAGTTATTTTAGCTGAGCCAAAAGTATGGGCTACTTCAGATTTCATTAAAAAATTAAGACTTCAAGGTATGCACTATCAGATTATTCATAATTCATATGAAGAGCATAAAGGAAATATTTTGATTTTATGGAATTCCTCAATAAATAATCCTAAAGTCCTATCTAGTACTAAACAAGCAATAACAGTGGAAGTAGGAGATGTGGTTATTACTTGTGTTCATGCTGCTACACTTACAGTAAATAGAAGGACACTTTGGCAAGATTTGGAGAAAATAAATGATTTGAACAAGCCTTGGCTTGTAATTGGGGATTTCAATACTATAACAAGTGTTGAAGAGAAAATTGGTGGACTACCTCCTCTAAGGTTAGCTATGAAGGAATTTACAGATTGTTTGAATAACTGTGGCCTCATTCAAGCTCCAAAAACTGGAGTAGAGTTCTCATGGTGTAATAACAGGGAAGGAAAAATGAGAATAGTTTGCAACTTAGATGGAGAAGTTTTTAATGACAAATGGCTGGAAATATATCCAAATTGGGGTTACAAAGTTGGTACAAGAGGCATATCAGATCATGGTGTGTTATATGGGACTAATGCAAAAATTCCAAAACCAAAAAATGTTCCTTTCAGAGCTTTGAAGGTATGGAAAAATCACCCTGATTTCTTACATCAAATTCAACTATCTTGGAATTCAGTGAGAAGGGGTAATCCAATTTTTGTTTTTATGAGCAAACTTAAAGTTTTGAAAAAAGATGTACAACACTGGAATTGGAATGTCTTTGGAGATGTTACAAAAAAACTGAAGCAAGCTGAAGATCAGATTTTACAAGCAACCATTCTGTCAGACAAAAATCCTAATGATAAGATTTTGCTGAATAACCTAATCACAACCAGGGGTGTACAAGAGGTCATTTTGGAGCAGCAAAAAGAAATCAATCAGCAAAAATCAAGAATTAAGTGGCTAAAAGAAGGTGCATCAAATTCAAGGTTCTTTCATGTTAATATGAAATTAAGACAAGCTCACAATGATGTAGTTGAATTAGAAGATCCCAATGGAAATATAGTTGTTGATCAACAAAAAATTGTTGAGATTCTAGTGACTCATTTTGAAGAAAAGTTTAAATTTCAAGAAGTTTGCTTTGTCCCTGACATTTTTCAAGATATCCCACATTTAGTGACTGGAGAGGAAAATTTGGTCCTAGATTCAGTTCCATCTGAAGAAGAAGTGAAACAAGCAGTCTTTGAATTGGATCCTGATAGTTCCCCTGGTCCTGATGGGTTTGCAAGGTGGTTTTATAGACATGCTTGGGAAATCATTGGGAAAGATTTAGCAAAAGTCATTCAATACTGCTGGATAGGAGGCTTTATTCCACAAGGCTTTAATGCAAATTTCTTACTCCTCTTACCAAAAGTCAAGAGTGCTAAAAAGGCTGCACAATTTAGACCAATTGGATTAATATACTTCAGCTTTAAAGTTATTAAAAAGATAATTTCCACAAGATATGGTAGCATCATTCATAAGATAGTATCCCCCAACAAGGAGCATTTATAAGGAAGGAATATCCAAGAACAAATTGTTCTTGCATCAGAGTTGGTGAATGAGCTAAACATCAAAAGAAGGGGAGGCAACTTAGGTCTTAAAATTGACATATCCCAAGCATATGACTCTCTCAGCTGGTCATTATTATTTCAAGTTATGAGGAAATTTGGTTTCTCTGAAAAAGGAATTTCATGGTTACACACAATACTGAAGTCCGAAAGAATATCTGTACTTTTAAATGGTGGTCTTGTAGGATATTTTCAAGTAGGGAGAGGCCTTAGAAAAGGTGACCCATTATCTCCTCTCCTCTTTGTGATAGCTAAAGACTGTTTGAGCAGAATAATAACAAAAATGATTCAATCAAAACAACTTCAGCCTATGGTGTCAAGGAATGGGGTGCAACCTTCACACATTTTTTTTGCAGATAACATATTTATTTTCTGTAATGGGGACAAAAGGAATGTCAGAAAGCTAATTTAAGACCTTCAAGACTATCAAGCTGCATCAGGGCAAGTAGTTAGCCTTGCTAAAAGCAAGTGTTTTATTGGTGGCACCAGTGAAGTGAGGAAACATCAAATATATCCTGAATTCAATATTCCTCTCTCCTCTTTCCTAGATAAATATCTTGGTGTTATGCTAACTCCAGGTTGCATTAAATCTCAGCATGTTTGGAACTGTGTGGAGCAAATACAAGGGAGCTTGGCAGGTTGGATGGGTAAATTATTATCCTTCCAAGAAAGACTGATTCTAGTAAAGCATGTTCTCTGTAGTATCCCAATTTATTGTATGTAAGTATACAAATGGCCTCAAAGAGTATTAAAAGAATGTGAGCAGATTATAAGAAATTTTCTTTGGACTGGTGACCCTGCAAAGAAAGAAACTATTACACTGAAATGGGACAGAGTATGCTCTCCATTGGAGGAAGTGGTCTGGGTCTGAGAAGACTAGAAATAATAAATAAGGCGCTACTTATGAAATTATGGTGGAAAATTTAGAATGGCACAGAAGAGTGGGCTAGATTCTTTCAAGATTTTTTTTTAACCAAAGATGGAGAGTGGATTCAATACTATAAAAAATTAGCAATTCTGCATGGTTTGAAATGGATCTCAGATGAGGTAAAATGTCATACAAGATGGCTAGTGGGGGATGGTGAAAATATCTCCTTTTGGAAAGATACATGGTTAAAAGAAAAACCTTTATGTGAATTACATCTTGAGAATGGTTATATGGCTCAGTTCCCTGATTTGAAAGTTAGAAATATTTTATTGGAATGTGAATGGGTAATTCCAAATGAACTTTTAGAAGTAATATCAGTAAGTGAACTACCTATAGTGAACACGGAAAGGGACAGAAGGCTATGGAATGGTAATCTTACTGGAAAGTTCACTGTTGCCTCTGATGTTGAATGCATAAGGAATAAGTAACTCAAACTTAAATGGCCATCTCAGGTATGGAATCATTCTATACATCCTAGTATCTCCAGTAATGTATGGAAAATATTCAATGGTATTTGCTCCACAGATGAAAACTAGAAAGTTTCAATTGGCCTCAAGATGCTGTTTTTGCAAAAAAGCTTAGGAATCTATGGATCATATTTTATGGGACTGCAATTTCAGTGATCTCATCTGGAAATGGTTGGGAGGTATGTTCTGTTTTAAAAATCCCAGTTCCTTTGAAGAAATTCTTAGTCTTACAAAGCATAAAAGCCATGTTGTTAAAGAAATCTGGAGAATAACTGCATTCACTTTACTCAGGGAATTGTGGTTTCAAAGAAATATGTGTGTCTATGAGGAAGAAGTTATTAACATACACACTATCAAAGCTAGAATACTGAAGTTTACTACTGACAGTGAAGTAAGAATGAAACAGAATATGTGGAATACTGCATATGACCTGCAAATCTTGAAACACTTTGGAATGAAATGCAGAAAGACTAACAACTTAGTAATCCAGGAAATATTCTTTGCTTTACCACAGAATAATCAACTTCTACTTTGTTGTGATGGGGCTTCAAGTGGGAATCCAGGCTTATCAGGTTATAGCTTTATTGCAAGGAATAGTATGGGAGACTATGTGATAGCTATTGCAGGAGGTTTAGGAATTACAACAATTTTTTTTGTAGAGATTATAGCAATATTATGTGCAGGGGAATGGGCCATACAAAATGGTTATAGAAGACTCTTGTTCAAATCAGATTCAAAAGCAGACGTAGTAGCATTTAAAAAATATAAAGTCCCATGGTTTGCAATCTCTAGATGGAAAAAAATATGTCAAAGTGTAAGGGAATTGGAATTTATTCACAGCTATAGGGAGATCAATTTTTCAGCAGATGACTTAGCAAAAAAAGGTGCAAACATGCAGAGTGGCCATCACCAAATATACAATAGCAAACCAACATTTCTAGGAGCATTGGAATCTGAGGACAAAACATATTATAGGTTCTGTTAGTTTGTTATACATGTTTAGATAATTTTTGTTCTTTATTTTTGAACTGGCTATTGTAATATGTAACTATATTTTTGGTTATCAATAAAATTCATTATTAAGCAAAAAAAAAAGAAGGATAAATCTACGACCGTGGTTTCTTCAACTAACCATTATAAATACTTTATTAATTAGTGTCCTATTAATTTCTCATGATGAATGATTAATTAATTTTGCATGATAAATGTTCATTTAATGAATCAAATAAACACATATTTTTATTAATAAATAAGTTTATTAAAAACTATATATATATATATATATATATTGATCGGTAAAGAATTTGGTGCTGGCGAAAATCGAACTCAGGTAACTGGTATCAGCACCCAATGACTTTACCACTGTATTACAGTGACCCCGACTATTAAAAAATATAGTAATAATTTTTAATGGTGGTAGTGAAAGAAGCAATGGGTGGTGGAAACAGTGGAGGGTACTTGTGAGTGCTGGAGGTGGTAACATTACTGGTAATGGAAAAAATAGTGGGCGTGGCTGGTTTTTACATATGGTGGTGGATGTTTGTGAATAGTAGTGGACAATAATAGTTTTGTGTCTTTACAAAACAGGAACATTGTATTGTGATAGATGTAGTTGGTTTTTTTTAGCACAACTGGTAAGGAAAAAACACAAACATTTTAAGGAGGATACTAAATCATATAAGATAATATGATCATGACCACTGGATCACCCAAATGGGATCCCAGCTATTTATAGTACCCGGTCGAATAAATCACGGTTTTTAATATTAAAATAAAATTGATTACAATTCCAGAATACAAAACAAAGTTTGGACAAGTAAGGCTAGATAAAGAACGATCAAATTTATACTTGCAGAACATAAATCTACCGCTATAAATGATCACATTTAATTAAAATTTAATAATAAATGTTCAATTGATATTTCATAATAAATGTTTCTTTAATTAATCAAATGAATATATTTTTATTGATACATAATAAATTTATTTGATATTAACCATATCATTAAGCATTAATGGTGGTTGTGATGGTGGGAAGTGGTGGGGATAATGGTGGTGGGTATTGTTAGAGCACTGCTTAGTCTCGCATGCGTTGCTATCTCAAGCAAGTTTGTCAATGTTAGTGATCAAAACTATGAGTCTTGATTTCTAGTCTACTTATAGATCTCTCGGACTAGGACATAGATTGTGTAGTTGAACCTTAGACTTCACGGCGTTCACCATTTGAAGACAAATAACTACTAAGGAGATCTTGTGGAACTTCATATAACAAAAGGTATGTGGATACTGAAACTCATCTTGTTAGAGCATTGCTCGGTCGAACTCGCATGCGTTGCTATCTCAAGAATGTTTGTCAATATTAATGATCAAAACTATATATATTGATTTCTAGTTTACTTATGACTAAGTCTCGGTCTAGGATAGTAAGTATAGTTGAGCTCCGGACTCCATGGCGATTATCTTATGAAGACGAAGAACTACTCAAGGAACCGGTGGAACTTCATCCGACCTAAAAGGTATGTGGAGACTTGAACTCATCTAGCACTCAAAAGTCTACTTTATCTCATACTCTTGAGACACAATCGTATAGTATCATAGTTTTCATACATACACATTTGATATTTCGAGCAGAGTTTACTCGCCTATCTTTTTCTCGAAATATGTGTTGGTAAGCTTTCTCTTTAACCACATTTCATCTTTACCCATGACGAAAGTCATGTTGACGTTTCAATCTTGAAAATGTCTTTGATGAAGATAGTCGATTCTTTATGTCTAACGACTATTATTAACATTATAGAAGAATGTTTCAATGATTGAAATGTAGAGTTGAGATTACGTAACCACCTATGGATATAAACATATATAGTGTGTTCGCACATTATTGTATAAGTCCATGTACCGGAAACCAAGTGCGTGCATATGTGTGCATGCGGTATTGGTGAAGGAGACATGTTGAGTATACTGGCGGAGGTTCTTGTACCGAGAATTTATGTTGTAGTTTGAAGTTTACGAACTTACAAACCAGTCACCTTAGGTACGCGTACCCGTACGCATACCCACATAAGTTTTCCTATTGTTGATGGTGGTTTTTATCTTAGGGTTAAAATCGTAAAACTATACAACTAACATGACGTCACTATGACCATTATCACATTTATTGAATCAATCAGCATGCCTACGCAAGAATTACCTGGGTACCAAGGCATGCCAACCATGCCATCCGCACCACTGTGCCAATGGAAAACCATGCGAGCCACATCTCTGCGCCAAGGCATGCCAACCATGCCAGTCACATCCCCACGCCAAGGCACGCCAACCATGCCAGTCGCACCATTGTGCCAATGGAAAACCATGCCAGCCACGTCTACCGCGCAAAGGTATGCAAACCATGCTATCCACACCATGCGCCAATGGCATGCCAAACCCTTGTCCCCACCATGCCAAGCCAACCGCACCTTGCCTTGGCCCCACCGTGCCAAGTTGTCCATGCCAAACCCTTGGACCCACTATGCCAAGCCATCCGCGTCATTTTGCCTTGGCCCCACCATGCCAAGCCGTCCGTTCCAAACCTTGGCCGCACTATGCCAACCGCGACGATCGCCGGTCACCCTTTAATCCTAGATACAAATCCTAGCCGACCAAGGTCGCCAAACAACACATGGTAACCTTTGGCCCAAAACCCTAGTTTTGGCCACGCCAAACTGTGCCAAAGCATGTCATGCCACATGTGCCAAATGAATGCCAACCTCCTTGCCGCGCCATACCATGTCGTCATTCCCTATTGCGGCTACCAAAACAAAGGCGTGCAATGATCAATGGTCACCCTTCAATCCTAGTTGCAAATACTAGCCGTCCAAAGTCGTTAAACAATGCATGGTAACCTTTGGCCCAAAACCCTAGTTTCGTCCACGCCAAACTGCGCCAAGGAATGCCATGCCACACGTGCCAATGGCATGCCAACCACCTTTCCGCACCATACCATGCCGGCCTTCCCTATCGCGGATACCAAAACGAAGGCGTGCGACGATCAAAGACCACCTTCCATCCTAGATGCGAATCCTAGCCGTCCAAGGTTGCCAAACAACGCACGGTAACCTTTGGCCCAAAACCCTAGTTTTTCTCACGCCTAACCGCGCCAAGGCATGCCATGCCACATGCGCCAATGGCATGCCAACCTCCTTGCCTCTCCATACCATGTCGTCCTTCCCTATCGCGGCTACCAAAATGAAGGCATGCGACGATTAACGACCACCCTTCCATCCTAGATGCGAATCCTAGCCGTCCAAGGTTTCCAAAAAACACATGGTAACCTTTGGCCCAAAACCCTAGTTTTGGCCATGCCAAACCGCGCCAAGGCATACCATACCACATGTGCAAATGGCATGCCAACCACCTTGCCACGTCACGCCACCATGGACTTCCCTAGGCGGCAACCAAAACGAAGGCCTGCAACAATCAATGACCACTTTTTCAGCTAAGATGTAGATCTTAGCCGTCCAAGGTTACCAGCTAACGCATGGAAACCTTTGGCTCTAGTTTGGCCATGCCTAAACTAGGCCATATTAAATCCATATTGATCATGCTTTCATGCCACTGGCTACCAAACGAAGGGTTGCAATAATCAACGACTACTTTTCCTCTTAAGATGATAAATCTCGACTATCGAAGATCACCACCAAGCCGGCAAGTCTCCAAGCTCAACTTTCCAGACAACAACAACGTGCTACACGTTTTCCAGGTAAATACTCGATACATCAATGCATGTCACAAATTGGGGGATGCTCATTGGGTATTGGATATTGGAATTTCCCAGCCGTATTAGTGCCCTGTGTTGTACTGTGAACTAGCAATGCACAGTCGGTTTGGTTTTCCTATCCGTAATATGAAAACATATAGGTTACCCATCCATAATTTTATTTTCAGCTAGGTATATTACTAATTTCCCTTCCGTAATTTGTGTGTCGGCTTGCGTATTATACTCTCAATTTTTCCTAGCCGTGTTTGTTGTTTCGGTTAGGTTTTGTCAAATTTTCCCAGACGTTTTACTTATACACTTTTGGTTTTCTTGCCCTGTTTGTCTTGGAACAGAGGGAAAAAAAAGAAAAAGAAAAGATCCCAAGAAGTAACACCTTCTAGTGACCCCACTCCGCAACCTCGTCACTCAAAACCATTGGGTGCAGACACAAGGAAAGTAATCGAAGTTGTGACTGCTAGAGAAAGGGAAGGTGGTGGAAATGGAGTTGGAGTCACTAGAGGAACTGAATTTGGAGTTGCTAAGGGAACTGAAGTTGTTGTTACTAAAGGAACTGAAGTTGCTGTGACTGAAGTTGTTGGCACTTCTAGTGGTGATGGAAATGAAGGTGTACCGGTTGTTACCGGAGGTACTGAAGTTGGAACTTCTAGTGGTGCTGCTGCTATTGATAAAGGTAAATCCGTAGTCGAGGAGGGCACAGAGGAGGGCAAGAAAGAGGGAAAGAATAAGTATAAACCTAAGGTATCGGCAAGAGAAGTAATTGATGCCATGAAGCCTTTACCTCCCAAGAGAAATGGGAGACCTTGGGGTGAGCCAAGAGATTGTTCCGTCTTGATTGGCTACACTTCTTCATGGGATTCTAGGGTTTGTGGCACAAAGGTAATAAATCAAATTACATATATGTTATATTCATTTTGTTATGGATTATTATTTTTACAACCAATTTTTTTTTGTTGGTAGTTTCCGGATCAAGCTGTCCCAAAACTAAAGCACCAACAACCAAAGTTTTGGTCGTTGGACGATGAGCATCCAGATGTGCAAGTTTTGGTCAAAGCTTTGGGGTTGTGGTCTAGAATCGATGCTTTGCAGAAGACATATGATGTTTTCACAGTTTGTGGTATTAGAGAAAGATTTTGGCCCGAAACCATGACTTTTCACCTCCCATTCGGCGAGATGACTATCACTCCGGATGATGCAAAGCAAATCACTGGTCTAGCTTTGGAAGGAAAGGTAGTGTTTTAGGGTTTCAACAATTCCATGCCTTTTGATGAGCTTTGTGCCTTGGCGAAGAACTGTCTTGGGTGTGGTAAAGATGAAGCTGAAGAAGAGTTTGAGATTGGGTCTAGAGCACCTCCTAGATCTAAGAGACAATGTAGTACACCGGGCGTACTAAGTGAAGCAGTAAATATGTCAAGGAAGATTAATTTGGTTCGTCTGAAGGCACAGTTTGGGGATTCTAAACGCAAGGCGGATATTGGAATGGTGGTGATGGACACAGAAAGAGCTAGACATACGGTATAGCTTACTTGTTGCATGCTCTTGGGACCGTCCTTTTCCCCGATTTCTCAGGAAATAAGGTAAATGCATGTTACTTGCAGTGGTTGAAGACTCTCAGTCTAGATAAAGAAACAAACGAGGTACCTACGTATTCGTGGGGCACCGCCCTCCTTGATGATGTGTTGGAATGTCTTTGCAAATCTTCAAGATGGAACGAAACACAAATTACGGGATGTGTTGCTCTTGTGCAGGTATCTTTTTGTTTTAATATAACAAATGTTTATTTGTTTTATTTACTTTTATATACTGATTTGTGTGTAATAACTTATTTATAAACCAAATTTTTATTTTTTTGCCGTAGTCATGGGCTTACGACCATTTTAAAAGCTTGAGGCCTCCTCGGAATGCAGATTGGGCTCTAGATAAACCTACAGGAGGGAGATATCCTTTTGGAGGGACCCAACACAAGGCTAAAGAGACGAAAATGGTCGACATGAGGAAAAAATTGGATGCTTTGACAATTGAAGATGTGTTCTTTGATCCATATTTGAAACTTGATGAGGATGGTGAAGAGGAATTTGATGATATGGTATTTTATGATGTGGCAACCTATACGGGACCTTTGTTTCATGCAACCGGGTTCGTCATTTTAGATCCTCGTAGAATGATCTGCCAAATCGGCATTGTCCAGACAATTGTGCCTGAAGATACTCGTTTTAGACTGAGCGTAGGCAACTCCCAATTTAAGGACAAATAGGTGAAATCGAACTATGAAAATGCACCGGGGATTGACTATTGGAATGCTCATTCCGAACAAGTAAACCAAATGAGTAGAAGACTCCTTGAAGCTGAACATGGTACTTCCCAAGCGGATGAGGATTACATGAAATGGTATAGAGAGTGGGCTCATCCTTATGTGGAAAATTTGGATCCAGAGGTGCAGAGACATTACAGGAATGCAGAGAAAGAGAGTTCTAAGACACCAAGGAGTGAAGAAAATGATTGGCGGGAGATGGTGGTACGTATACTACTAATTATGTTTGTATATGATTTTTTTTTTAATTATCTATGAATAATCGGAGTATGTGTGTTTGATATGAAAAAATAGGTCGAGCGAGTTAATTGGGTGGCCAAAGACCTTAGCCGTTTGATTGATGTGGGTCAGGATTTAACGGTAGCTGAGCTCAGATTAATGCGGAATCGAGTTAAAGGAATAATACTCCCTGAGAAAGGAGGTTTATATCCTGTTGAAGCACCAGGGAGATCTAAAAGGGCTACGTCTCCTTCTCCTAGCAATGATTGAAATGTAGAGTTGAGATTACGTAACCACCTATGGATATAAACATATATAGTGTGTTCGCACATTATTGTATAAGTCCATGTACCGGAAACCAAGTGCGTGCATATGTGTGCATGCGGTATTGGTGAAGGAGACATGTTGAGTATACTGGCGGAGGTTCTTGTACCGAGAATTTATGTTGTAGTTTGAAGTTTACGAACTTACAAACCAGTCACCTTAGGTACGCGTACCCGTACGCATACCCACATAAGTTTTCCTATTGTTGATGGTGGTTTTTATCTTAGGGTTAAAATCGTAAAACTATACAACTAACATGACGTCACTATGACCATTATCACATTTATTGAATCAATCAGCATGCCTACGCAAGAATTACCTGGGTACCAAGGCATGCCAACCATGCCATCCGCACCACTGTGCCAATGGAAAACCATGCGAGCCACATCTCTGCGCCAAGGCATGCCAACCATGCCAGTCACATCCCCACGCCAAGGCACGCCAACCATGCCAGTCGCACCATTGTGCCAATGGAAAACCATGCCAGCCACGTCTACCGCGCAAAGGTATGCAAACCATGCTATCCACACCATGCGCCAATGGCATGCCAAACCCTTGTCCCACCATGCCAAGCAAACCGCACCTTGCCTTGGCCCCACCGTGCCAAGTTGTCCATGCCAAACCCTTGGCCCCACTATGCCAAGCCATCCGCGTCATTTTGCCTTGGCCCCACCATGCCAAGCCGTCCGTTCCAAATCTTGGCCGCACTATGCCAACCGCGACGATCGCCGGTCACCCTTTAATCCTAGATACAAATCCTAGCCGACCAAGGTCGCCAAACAACACATGGTAACCTTTGGCCCAAAACCCTAGTTTTGGCCACGCCAAACTGCGCCAAAGCATGTCATGCCACATGTGCCAATGGAATGCCAACCTCCTTGCCGCGCCATACCATGTCGTCATTCCCTATTGCGGCTACCAAAACAAAGGCGTGCGATGATCAACGGTCACCCTTCAATCCTAGTTGCAAATACTAGCCGTCCAAAGTCGTTAAACAATGCATGGTAACCTTTGGCCCAAAACCCTAGTTTCGGCCACGCCAAACTGCGCCAAGGAATGCCATGCCACACGTGCCAATGGCATGCCAACCACCTTGCCGCGCCATACCATGCCGGCCTTCCCTATCGCGGATACCAAAACGAAGGCGTGCGACGATCAAAGACCACCCTTCCATCCTAGATGCGAATCCTAGCCGTCCAAGGTTGCCAAACAACGCACGGTAACCTTTGGCCCAAAACCCTAGTTTTTCTCACGCCTAACCGCGCCAAAGCATGCCATGCCACACGCGCCAATGGCATGCCAACCTCCTTGCCTCTCCATACCATGTCGTCCTTCCCTATCGCGGCTACCAAAATGAAGGCATGCGACGATTAACGACCACCCTTCCATCCTAGATGCGAATCCTAGCCGTCCAAGGTTTCCAAAAAACACATGGTAACCTTTGGCCCAAAACCCTAGTTTTGGCCATGCCAAACCGCGCCAAGGCATACCATACCACATGTGCAAATGGCATGCCAACCACCTTGCCACGTCACGCCACCCTGGCCTTCCCTAGGCGGCCACCAAAACGAAGGCCTGCAACAATCAACGACCACTTTTTCAGCTAAGATGTAGATCTTAGCCGTCCAAGGTTACCAGCTAACGCATGGAAACCTTTGGCTCTAGTTTGGCCATGCCTAAACTAGGCCATATTAAATCCATATTGATCATGCTTTCATGCCACTGGCTACCAAACGAAGGGTTGCAATAATCAACGACTACTTTTCCTCTTAAGATGATAAATCTCGACTGTCGAAGATCACCACCAAGCCGGCAAGTCTCCAAGCTCAACTTTCCAGACAACAACAACGTGCTACACGTTTTCCAGGTAAATACTCGATACATCAATGCATGTCACAAATTGGGGGATGCTCATTAGGTATTGGATATTGGAATTTCCCAGCCGTATTAGTGCCCTGTGTTGTACTGTGAACTAGCAATGCACAGTCGGTTTGGTTTTCCTATCCGTAATATGAAAACATATAGGTTACCCATCCATAATTTTATTTTCAGCTAGGTATATTACTAATTTCCCTTCCGTAATTTGTGTGTCGGCTTGCGTCTTATACTCTCAATTTTTCCTAGCCGTGTTTGTTGTTTCGGTTAGGTTTTGTCAAATTTTCCCAGACGTTTTACTTATACACTTTTGGTTTTCTTGCCCTGTTTGTCTTGGAACAGAGGGAAAGAAAAGAAGAAGAAAAGATCCCAAGAAGTAACACCTTCTAGTGACCCCACTCCGCAACCTCGTCACTCAAAACCATTGGGTGCAGACGCAAGGAAAGTAATCGAAGTTGTGACTGCTAGAGAAAGGGAAGGTGGTGGAAATGGAGTTGGAGTCACTAGAGGAACTGAAGTTGGAGTTTCTAAGGGAACTGAAGTTGTTGTTACTAAAGGAACTGAAGTTGCTGTGACTGAAGATGTTGGCACTTCTAGTGGTGATGGAAATGAAGGTGTACCGGTTGTTACCGGAGGTACTGAAGTTGGAACTTCTAGTGGTGCTGCTGCTATTGATAAAGGTAAATCCGTAGTCGAGGAGGGCACAGAGGAGGGCAAGAAAGAGGGAAAGAATAAGTATAAACCTAAGGTATCGGCAAGAGAAGTAATTGATGCCATGAATCCTTTACCTCCCAAGAGAAATGGGAGACCTTGGGGTGAGCCAAGAGATTGTTCCGTCTTGATTGGATACACTTCTTCATGGGATTCTAGGGTTTGTGGCACAAAGGTAATAAATCAAATTACATATATGTTATATTCATTTTGTTATGGATTATTATTTTTACAACCAATTTTTTTTTGTTGGTAGTTTCCGGATCAAGCTGTCCCAAAACTAAAGCACCAACAAGCAAAGTTTTGGTCGTTGGACGATGAGCATCCAGATGTGCAAGTTTTGGTCAAAGCTTTGGGGTTGTGGTCTGGAATCGATGCTTTGCAGAAGACATATGATGTTTTCACAGTTTGTGGTATTAGAGAAAGATTTTGGCCCGAAACCATGACTTTTCACCTCCCATTCGGAGAGATGACTATCACTCCGGATGATGCAAATCAAATCACTGGTCTAGCTTTGGAAGGAAAGGCAGTGTTTTAGGGTTTCAACAATTCCATGCCTTTTGATGAGCTTTGTGCCTTGGCGAAGAACTGTCTTGGGTGTGGTAAAGATGAAGCTGAAGAAGAGTTTGAGATTGGGTCTAGAGCACCTCCTAGATCTAAGAGACAATGTAGTACACCGGGCGTACTAAGTGAAGCAGTAAATATGTCAAGGAAGATTAATTTGGTTCGTCTGAGGGCACAGTTTGGGGATTCTAAACGCAAGGCGGATATTGGAATGGTGGTGATGGACACAGAAAGAGCTAGACATACGGTATAGCTTACTTGTTGCATGCTCTTGGGACCGTCCTTTTCCCCGATTTCTCAGGAAATAAGGTAAATGCATGTTACTTGCAGTGGTTGAAGACTCTCAGTCTAGATAAAGAAACAAACGAGGTACCTACGTATTCGTGGGGCACCGCCCTCCTTGATGATGTGTTGGAATGTCTTTGCAAATCTTCAAGATGGAACGAAACACAAATTACGGGATGTGTTGCTCTTGTGCAGGTATCTTTTTGTTTTAATATAACAAATGTTTATTTGTTTTATTTACTTTTATATACTGATTTGTGTGTAATAACTTATTTATAAACCAAATTTTTATTTTTTTGCCGTAGTCATGGGCTTACGACCATTTTAAAAGCTTGAGGCCTCCTCGGAATGCAGATTGGGCTCTAGATAAACCTACAGGAGGGAGATATCCTTTTGGAGGGACCCAACACAAGGCTAAAGAGACGAAAATGGTCGACATGAGGAAAAAATTGGATGCTTTGACAATTGAAGATGTGTTCTTTGATCCATATTTGAAACTTGATGAGGATGGTGAAGAGGAATTTGATGATATGGTATTTTATGATGTGGCAACCTATACGGGACCTTTGTTTCATGCAACCGGGTTCGTCATTTTAGATCCTCGTAGAATGATCTGCCAAATCGGCATTGTCCGGACAATTGTGCCTGAAGATACTCGTTTTAGACTGAGCGTAGGCAACTCCCAATTTAAGGACAAATAGGTGAAATCGAACTATGAAAATGCACCGGGGATTGACTATTGGAATGCTCATTCCGAACAAGTAAACCAAATGAGTAGAAGACTCCTTGAAGCTGAACATGGTACTTCCCAAGCGGATGAGGATTACATGGAATGGTATAGAGAGTGGGCTCATCCTTATGTGGAAAATTTGGATCCAGAGGTGCAGAGACATTACAGGAATGCAGAGAAAGAGAGTTCTAAGACACCAAGGAGTGAAGAAAATGATTGGCGGGAGATGGTGGTACGTATACTACTAATTATGTTTGTATATGATTTTTTTTTTAATTATCTATGAATAATCGGAGTATGTGTGTTTGATATGAAAAAATAGGTCGAGCGAGTTAATTGGGTGGCCAAAGACCTTAGCCGTTTGATTGATGTGGGTCAGGATTTAACGGTAGCTGAGCTCAGATTAATGCGGAATCGAGTTAAAGGAATAATACTCCCTGAGAAAGGAGGTTTATATCCTGTTGAAGCACCAGGGAGATCTAAAAGGGCTACGTCTCCTTCTCCTAGCGACGGACACTTCCCCCCCCCCCCGACCAAGTTCAATCTAAGGAACGGAAAGCCGGCTGAAGTGGTAGAGGTGAAAAATGTGGAACAAGTGCTTGAGGTGGTTGAGGTAGTGGACCAATTGCAAAAGTTATCCGTGTTGAAACAAGTGCTCGAGGTGGATGTGGTGGAGGTAAAAAGGCTCCAACTCAAGGTGGCAGCGGTCGAGGTAGAAAATCTAGAGTTATAGAAGAAGTTGTGGAACCTCAGGCAAGGGACGATGTGGATGACTTTTTGGAAACCACTTCTGAGGAGGGATCAAGTGAAAGTGAATGACAATTTACTTTTCATTATATTACTTCATTTCATGGAACATTTATTATCTAACACTTTGTCTATTTAATTTTTTGTGGTTTGGTTATGGATTTGGATGGATGAATTTTTAAAACTTTGCATTTATTAATGAATGTTAGTCTTTACAATTGTCTAATCTAAGAAAACTGAGGAATCAATCAAGATTCACTAATTTTTTGTGTTATTTCGGCTAGGCCGATTCTTCACATAACCTAGTCGAAAGTGCATATAATCCTTGTCAAATTTAGTTGCACCGAACTGAGGATGGAGAGTCCCGGCCGTTATACTAAAACGGTTAGGAAATACCGGGTCGTATGTTTCCCTGGATACTCAAAATTTAACTGAACCTTTGTTACGACTACGTTTCCAAGCCGTTATTTGATTTGCGGTTGGCTTTCCTAACCGTAAAACTGACAAAAAATGGAGCTATGATTTACGGCTTGGAAATTCATATATATCCGGGTCATATGTAATACTCAAAATTTAACTGAACCTTTGTTACGGCTACGTTTCCAAGTCGTTATTTTATTTGCGGTTGGCTTTCCTAACCGTAAAACTGACAAAAAAATTGAGCTCTGGTTTACGACTTGGAAATTCATATATATCCGGACCGTAAAACTAACAAAAAAATAACACTTACGTTTTACGGCTTGAACCACCGAGCCGTAAATATGACACACCACAAATCCTGTAATTTATACAGAATAACGGCTGGGTCTCTCCTTCAATTTCCAAGCCGTAAATACCTATAATTATGAATACCACATCATATCGGCTAGTTTTTTGAATTTTGAAAAATAGATCCGTTTGAAGACTGATATATAGAAGGTTATAGCTATCAACCACTTATTTAAACTTGAAATAACTCCCATTTCCATATAACCACCCACTCCAAATCAAATTCACGCCTTCTAGACTAATAATCTCCACTAAAACACCTACAAACTCAATGCAATTTACTCAAAGGATAAACCCAAATTTACTTTGGAAGAAGACTTATCTCTTTGCAAAAAAATTGTACTATGCTATCCAAAGAGAGGAGAAGAACGAAGGAAAGGTGGTTTAACAAGTCAATCATATTGGAGTAATATTTTTGAGAATTTTTGTAGTGAAACAGGTAACACTAACAACCGCGATGGGGTTGAATTGTATCTTCGATTTTCAGACATACGCAAAAAAGTGGAAGAATATATGGCTTTACGTCGTATGTGCAATCAACTTCGACTTAGAGGTGAGACTGAGAGAAGTCGCGGATCAAGCTAAGAAGGAATGGAGAAAATGGAAAGGTTATGATTTCAACTTGGAAGCTCAATTCGCCATCATCAAAGATTTCTTAATACATCGAAAGGGGTGTTATTAAAACCAAATTTGTAACGGGGATCTATTAAGTATGTAATGGTTTTTATTATGGTCTAATTAATGAAAGTATTACTAATTTTCATGTTGAAAATGCAAAATATTTCATCTTACAAATTCAATTACGGACGGGAAATATAAGAATTCCCAGCCGTTAAACAGACTCAGGAGATTCTCGTTGAATAACGGCTGGAAGTTCTTAACTTCCCATCCGTTGTTAATGTTTACGGCTGGGAAGTCATCATATCCAAGCCGTAATAAATGGATTACGGCTATGTCGACATAATTTCCCGGCCGTAACAACATCAAATTCCTGTTATTTTCAGATTTTTGACGGATTTGAATTGATGAAATTGATGTTGGGAGTTCATTATAAGCTTATCTTGAGTTTTGGGATGAAGGGTTTTATCATTAAGCTTCAAAAAAATCAAAATAATTTCACCAAAATCATCAGTTTTCATTCATCAAAACTCAAAACAATCAAGTTTTGATTTGCAAAAAATTAATGTTTTGATTAGTCTAATTGGTTCACTAAGACTGATTAGTTTAGCTTAATCAAGTTAATTAGTACTAATCAAACTAATTAGCACTAATCAAATTAAGGTTAAATTAGACATTATAAAATATGATGGATAAGGGGTGATATGGGTTGTTATTTCATGACCCCAAATAGCCCCCAAAAACCCAGCCGTGGATAGCCCCAATAATAGAGTTCTTCATTTTATCAGTTAAGGGCGTTTTATTTTTGACTCATGCAGTTGCGAGCCGGGGCTTAGATCTAAATAAAGTATTAATTAGATTTGGCTCAGACTAAAATACAAAAACGATCTGACATCTGATTCGTGCTGAATCAGAAACTGAGTCAGATCCAGACGTCGAGTCCACAAAAACACAAACACCCTGTTAATCTTTCACAATTACTGGAAAATTCTTAAGCGTGGAATTTTAACATAGTGCATGGGAGAAATAACAAGATATATAACAGAAAGTCGAGGTTTTATAAAGAATCTAATTATTGGGGTCGCATCAAATTGGATTTTTGGGGCTGCATAAGATTCTAATATTCTTAAAGTGGTTAGAGGGAGACCAAATGTGTGTTAAAATTTATATTTACCCAACCTTTAATTATCCTTATTACCCCAAATTAAAACCAATTCAAAATTCAAAACCAAAATTAATTCACTAACCTATGTCTATCTTCTTCTTCTCAAAATTAAACAACAAAACCTATGATAAAAAAAATTGATTTTTTTTTGGTGAAATCTTCATCGATTCTCAAAAATGTTTATAAAGGTTGATTCTCAAGATGACAAGATCGGGATGATTTGGATTGAATCCACCATCAATTGTTTATAATTATAATGTTTACGAAGGTGTTGAACCGCAAATTTAAGACTCGGTGAATGAATTTGCCCAAATGAATCTGTCCAAACACCATCAATCCTCAAGAATGTTAAGAATTGAAAACCCACCATTTTATTTACCTTTAGTTTGGTTTAATATGTAAGATTGATGAATTTAGGGTTTAGGAAAACTCCTTATGGGTTGATTACGGCTAGGAGTTCTTGTCGACTCTAGCCGTGAAAGGTTACTTATGGTTAGGACTGTAAGAACTTTGAGTCGTAAAGTCCCAACATAGTCAGGTCTTTCCTTCTAGCCGTGAAGTCATAACACGGTTGGGACTTTCCCGGTTCTTCAGTATTCAGAAAAAAAATAAAAATCTATTGATTCAGATACGAATTCTTAACCGTAGCAGTAGTGTCCCTGCCGTGACACTAGTTTCCAAGCCGTATGTTATTTAACGGTCAGGTTTTGCAATTTTTCTAGCTGTCAAATCCTAACTCGGTTGGGACTTTCCTATCCGTCTGTGGTTTCATATTTTCAAAAAACTATAAATTTTCCTTGTGCTTATATTAATTGTGTCATTTTTAGGAACCGAGGAAAAGGAAAATGCATAGTAGTATCCTTCATACAATTTACTTGCGATTGACTTTGAGAGATAGATGTGGTGGAGTTTCTAAATGGGATAAAATTATTGATAAGTTTATTACAAGGCTTGCTGGATGGAAGAAATCATTACTCTAAAGAGCAGGTAAGATTACTTTGATAAATAGTATGCTAGCCAGTCTTCCAACATATTATATGTCTTTGTATGAAATGCTTGCATCTGTTATTAAGAAACTGGGGAAATTATCATAAATTTTCTATGGAATGACAATAAAGGTATAAAGAAGTTACATTTGGTTAAATAGAGGGCTTTGTGTAGAAAAAAATAAATCTAGAGGCCTTGGTGTAAAGAATTTAAAACAAACTAATCATGCACTCTTGTCAAAATAGACATGGAGATTTGCAACCGAGAAGGAAGCTCTTTGGAGGGTTATTGTTTCGGAAAAATATGGTTTTAATAAAGTCAGGTGGATTCCAAAAACCCCTAAGTGCGCTTATGGGAAATCTGTTTGGAGAGTTATTATGAAGCATAAATCTCTTGTTTTGAAGTTTGTTAAATTCAAGGTCAATAATGGTAATTCAGTTAGATTCTGGGATGACAATTGGTTGTATGATTCTCCTATAAAAACTTGTTATCCTAATATTTACGCCATGTCCAGGGCTTAGCATTTGTCAGTGGAAAATTTTTGCAGTTAAGATGGTTCTTCTTATAGGTGGAATCTTCAAACTCCAACAAGGCTCATTGTTGCTGCTAGAACATAATTACAACTTCTATCTGATCATTCTTCTTGCAGACTCACTATTGACCAGGAATATGGATTGCTTTGGTCTTTAATTAAAAGTAATGTTTTCTTGGTTAAGCCACTTTATGACAAGATCACAATTGAAGAAGGTATTATTCACAACAACTCTATCTTTTCATTCATTTGGAATTTAAACTGTCCTCCAAGAATCGACTTCTTTTTGTGGCTTATTGTACATAACATCTTGTCTATAAGAGATTTACTGAGACATAGAGGAGTTGAAGTGCCTCATAATTGTGTTTTCTGCAATAGCACTGAATTTAGTGTTCATCTTATTTTGCACTGCTCTTTTGCAAGAAATGTTTGGAACTTCTTTCTTCTTAAAATTAAGTGGTTTTTCTGCATATATCTGGACATCATTCCCTCTCTTCAGGATTGTTATCTCTCTCAGAAAAATCCTGCAAGTTTGGCAGTTTGGAATATGTTACCTGTGGCCATTATTTGGAGCATTTAGAAAGAAAGAACGCGAGAATTTTTTCTAGAAAAAGTTGTAATGCTACTGTTGTTGCTAACAAAGCAATTTATTGCCTTTTCTCTTGGGCCTTGGCTATCAAATATTTTGAGAGTGTAAGTTCTTCTACAATTACGACTGACTGGTGTAACATTTATTTCTCTCGTTTATAATTTGGTAGTCTTTTAATAATTTTCTTTTACTTCTCTTCTTTGTAACTGCTAGGGTGGTATAATCTTTATACCCTTTATTTTTTGATCGATGAATTTTTCTTTGCCAATCAAAAAAAAACATATTTCATAGCATTTTATTGAAATGAAAAGGCATACATATTTCATATCATAAACTTTAAAAAAAAAGATCATTACATTACAAATATAGGTCTTAATAATGATAATTGAAATCATCATAGGTACTTTCTTCCAAGACATGATAGCAACCATGAAGGTTAAACTTCTTTCCATGGAAATCCTCATAATCGGCTTCGACCATCTCATACCAAAAAAATATATATATTATAAGTTGGTATTATTCAAAATAATTTTTGATGAACGAACTATAGAAAAACTTACTCTTTGAGCACGTGGTTAGAAATTTGATGAAAAAATTATTTGAAAAACTTACTCTAAAAGGTTTCACATTAGAAATTTGAGAAATTGGAAAATTTTAGCGAGTGTCCATCAACCATCTCTCTAGAGCTCACCTGAAACGTTTCACATTAGATTCGGGATCTAAAAGGTTTCGCAGCTTCATCTCAGTATAACTACCTATCCTTCAATAGTTTTTGATAATTCTGATGCTCGCCAATAAACCTTCATGAATGGATCTTACAAGAATGGATATGTCTTGGGTTCATCTGGATTCTCTATCCTACGGCCCAAAACGACAACATCCAATGTTTTAGCCAAGCTCATGGGTAGTCCATTTTCTGGGTAAGCATTAGCAAGTTGTCCTTGTATAATATTAGCATAAACAAGTTGTCTATCGAGTTCATTTTTCACTTTCTTCACTCTTTCCCATTTCCTGTCTGTCATTATATAATAATCAATAAAAATTTCACCCAATATAGGTTCTTTGATTTCACCTTCAAGCCTTGTATACGTTGAACGTACTGTTTTCCAATAAGTTGCCCATAATTTTGTCTATATTTGTCTTTGAATATGAAAACAAAATAATAATTATACAATATTAATAAATTATAAAATCTAACAAACTATTAATATACCCTAATAAACTCTACCAGTATTATCTTAATAAAGAGGCGGGGAAAAAGAAAAGCCAAAAAATATATGTACCTCATCCATGATAGTTGTTGGTGCGTTTTTATTTCTTTCTTAGAATTGGAAATCTCTACGAGTTGGATAATGAGACAAGTTGGAGAGAAGAAGGAAAAGAAGAATAGGGTTTTACAAAATGAAAAGCAACAACAGGGTGTTAGAATCACGATGAATGAGTTGAAGACAAGCATCCTTCATCAATCTTTTATTGATTAAAAGTATCATGGTGATTGTCTGGATAATTGTCAACAAATATTATTGTTACTAATAAAAAAAATTAATATACCTAATCATTATCACGAATACAAAATTTAACAATGATTATAATTGTTTAAGATTTATCATGGACAATTCTTAACTTCTTATTGTATGTGGGAGTAAATTTCTTCGTCAATCATCATAATTCTTCCTTTGCTAAAAGAACATTTAAAAAGTACATTAAAACTTAAGTTTTGATTGTTAGCTCAATTCTGAAATTCTATAAATAAATAAAATATATGCTAACATTTGTGTTCGGATAGGTTATTTCGAAGGCAAAGTGGTTTGATAATAGGAAAAAAGATTTATTTATACCTAGAAAGTTTTAGATGAATATTTTGTTGGTAATAACTAAATTCAATAGACATAAAATTGACTTAAACTCAGGGTCATTTTCATATTTGATATTGATGAGGTTTATGAGAAGCATTTAACATGGCTTGAAATTAGTATCATAAAAGTTTTAAATATAATGATCATAATCGAAGGTATTTAGCTATTCATCATCAACTCTTTGGACCTAGATAATTTCATCATGTATACTCCATGAAGAAAAGATAAAGCAATTTTTATCACTTTTGATTCAATTTAGTTGAAAACACAAATTGAGAATCACAAGTTAACTGAATAGTATAATTAAAAAATGTAATTTAAATTTGAAAGCCTCACATGTGTAAATGATAGATTCTTCTATTGTAAGACTTCAATGTAGAAAAATAAAAACCTCAAACTAAAAGTGAAAAGGGGTGTACAATACCAGATCAAAGTATTTAACAAATACCCATCAAGATCAAAGGGGGGACAGAAACTGAACAATACTCGATATGAACACCATCTAGGTTTTAGACGTGTAAAAAAACATTAAAAGATATAAGGTATCATGACGTTACAATACTTTGAAGAAGATTTTATTGAATGGAATATATTTTCTATGTTTCGTTGTTTTTAGACTATTCAATTTGTATAAATGAATAAATATGTTCTGTTTCTTCAAGTAAATTATAAATCAATGTGTTATAATCTTAACATGTATATTCTTCCATTTTTTCAGTTATATAGGAGCTAATGGTCGTCTCTGCAGCTTCAGTTGCACGGATGCTACTATAATGAATCATTTTCTAACACATGTAGAATATTGACAAGTTTCTAACGAACTAATTAGTACATTCATTTAATTAAAAGCAGAACATGTTATATCTGATCTAAGATTTATCTTTTCTAATGATCGGTACATACATGTTAATAAATTCAAAGATGCATTATGCAAACACATAACAAAAAGGTGCAGCCCGTGACTAGCAAAAGGTTTTGAGGAATCATAGCTCCTAGTTATGTATGCAAATAGAAATCTCATCTTCAATTATGTACCGAAATAGAAACAAATTTTTGTATCTGCTGAATGTTAGGAGCAGTGGGAGTATGAAATTTGGGCGTCACAAATCAGGGTTTCATAATCATCGTATAATCAAACCAAAACAAACATAATCATCACAAATCAAACCATTAACAAATATGAAAACAAAAAAAGATAAATCTCGCAGAAGAAATGGAAAAAAACCTTACCTGAAACCCAAGTGTCTTTGACGTCTTTCTGGCTCCCATCTGTATTCTTCGCTCTACCAAACCCTCTCCCCAAATCTCTAGATTTTATATATAAAACTCCCTATGGATTTCCCAATAACAATAATTTTAATGCGATGTCCCGGGTTTTCTATGGACTTGAAAAACTCACATGCAACTCACTTATACGCTAAACCATTTTTGAGATTGAGAACCTCTCTACGTACCGACGTGGTCACGTATGAAAATATCATAAATTACGCCAATGATTACTCTATATCAATAATTCATCTCTTAATTTTGCCTCCCTTGTCCCTTTTTGGGTTTCTAATCAAAATAATTTTTTTATTAGTCAACAACTAATATTCTTTTTTGATATGGAAATAAAATGTTTGATACACGTCAACAAAGTTTTGATTGATCGGCTTCGAGTCCATTTTGTTTTGTGGTTTTTCGAGCGCTTCACAATAAAGTCAGACATATATTGTCAATTGAAGTTAAAAGTGTCTGTTACCAGTTGAAGCAATTTGAATAACCCTCTGTTCTTAAACTTAACAATGAAGAAAAACTCGAAAAAATGTATCGTAGGTTTGATTAGCCGACAAAATGATTCATTCATGACCTTCCTCACAATAACATTAGTTGTTTGAATTCATTGCTTCTTGCTTAACTAAAATATATAATCATTTATGTGTTTTCCTTCCATATTAAAACTTTCTCCTTAAATAGGCTAGTGCATAAACAACCAACGATACACTAAGAAAAGGAAAAATAAGATCTAGTAATGCATATATAAAAATTCTATAAAATAATAGGTTTAGGACCACCCCAAATCCTATATTATTTTAAATAGATATTATATAATCAATAATTTAATAATTTATAATTTTTAGAAAAAGGTAAGTTTTATAAGTGTATTAATAATATATTAATTTAAAGTATAAAATAAAACTAATCAATAGGATAGTACAAAACTTTGGTTGGTAGCCTAGCAACAAGCTGGTCCCCAACACCCTTCTGAATAACAACACTTAATCTATATAAAAGAAATTTACCTACACCACTCACTACTGACATCATTACTAACTAGACAATTCTTCAATCTCTTAAAAAAACACAAAGTATCATCACCAAGTTCCCCCAACGTGGTAAACGTTAGGACACCCAAACCATAGCCATGAGAAAAACATTGATCTAAGTATTTATTACGTTTCCGCAATACAACGTTTGAAATAGCTTGGCCCGAGACAAAAGCACAAATACCTTCACCTGTGAAGGGCGGGACTCCTGTAACATCCATTCAAACATCTTGGCCATTCTCTAGAGAGATGGTTGATAAGCAGAACCTTTGTCTGAAGAAAATAAGTTACCAAGAATCACTTATTGTACCAAAAATGTCTGGCTCTGATAAGCTAGATAACAATAGTTACAGGTGTCTGCCATAATATAAATGCCAATGCCAACTTCCTTGATGGAAATAGCAGTGATTTGCTGTTGCAAAGGCCCAAAACTTTCCCTATCACCTATGACCAGAAGTCTCAAATACTGAAATAAATTGTTAGAGCACTGCTCGGTTGAACTAGCAAGTGTTGTTATCTCAAGCTTGTTTGTCAAGTTTAGTTTTCAAAACTATAAGTCTTGATTTCTAGTCTACTTATAGCCATGTCTCGGATAAGGATAGAATATGTAGTTGAGCTTTAGACTTCACGGCGTTCATCGATTGAAGACGAAGATCTACTAAGGGAAGCTTGGATGAACTTCATCAACAAAAGGTATGTGGAGACTTGAACTCATCTATCACTCATAAGTCTATTCTATTTTATCTCCTATTGAGACTAAGTCGTATAGCTATATAGACTTTACATTATACACATTTGATTTGATATGTCGAGCTGAGTTTAACTCGCTTATATCTTTCTCAAAATATGTGTTGGAAATATTTTTTCTTTAATTATGTTCATTATTATTCTTGAAGAAAGTCAAAAGATGATCATGTGAAAATCGTCTTGTAACATCGTACACGATTTGTGTGAGATAGTTATTTGATAGACTCGGAATGTTTCGTATTGATCATTCGATCACTTGAAAATTTCTTATAAGCTAATAGTTTGTGTGAGACAGCTATTGTCATCTTCTAAGAATGTGGGAGTTTAGAATAATTAATTATTATCTGGATATAACACAATATGCATACCCGTATGCGAATGATTTTAACTATTAAAGTCTTGGAACCAGGTTTGCATACTCATTTGCAAACTGTTACACCTGAGTTCGGTCCGGAACGACAGTATGCGTACCCGTTTGCGAACTATCAGAAAAGATCAAAGTCCAGAACTTAAGTTTGCTTACCCGTTTGCAAACTTATGTAGTTAAGTGCAAAAATCGGTTAAGTATGATTTCATATTCATGATTGAACAAATACATTTATATATTAAGGAATGCAATCTTTGCAAACCGTGGCTAAAGTGTTCACAAACTGATTCTTTTGAATCAATCCGGTTTTGCTTCAATTGTATCTTATATACTTCTATGAGAATATAAACAATTGAACAACTCTATGAGAAACACAATTAGATCCATTTGATTATCATTTGATCTAGATGTGCCAAGATGAATGTAGTTAACACAAAAGTGTCACATGGCTAACTTTGGTTAACTGTAATTGATCCAACTCAATATACACGTTTAGGTAAGGTTACCCATATCTAAATGAAAGGTAAATTTCATTTGTGTGTAACAAGCTAAGACCATATAACGGTGGAGAGATATTTATTTGGTTTTAAGAAAACTTAGATTGAATCTTAAATTAGGATTTCATCTAACGGTGAATATTGATTGCTTTGTTTAAAAGCTATCAAACCCTTATTTGAAGACTATATAAGGGAGAACTCTTGCAACTGGGAAACCTAATCCCCACACCTCGTGTATGATACTAGTTGCGACTAGAGTCGGTTCTCCTTTAACCTTAGGTTTTTTCTAAAACCATTATAGGTTAACGACTTAAAGATATCATTGGGATTCTGAAGCCATACCTTACTATTTTCTCTATAGTTGCATGTTCTGATCCTACTTGTTATATCGTATTGAATACTATCTTTTCTAAGATTTGCTCGAGATTTATCTCCGATAGGTAAGATATAAAAAGTAATCACAAAGCTCTTCATCTCATTCTTTGTGATTCCATAATAACTTGTTTTACTACCATATAGTTAAGTTATTGTGAGGTGATTGATATTTGTAGGTTGTTCTTCGGGAATATAAGACCATATTATCAATTGATTCCTGTTCACCTTGATTTATAAAAAAACGGAACAAAAACTTTGTAGGTATATCTGTGGGAGATAAATTTATATATCAATATTGACTTTTTTGTGGGAGACAAATTTGTTTATAAAGTCTTCGACATTGGGTCATATTAACTCTTAGTTGTGGCCGAGATCAGCTATGTAATCAAGTGCGTAGAGTTCTGCTGGGATTCACGGATGTAAAAAACACGACTGTACCTTGATCAGTGTGAGATTGGTTATGGATCAACTATATTCTAGTTCGAAGTTAACTTGTAGTAGGCTAGAGTCTGTAGCGGCTTAATAAAGTGTGGTGTTCAAATCTGGACTAGGTCCCGGGGTTTTTCTACATTTTTGGTTTCCTCGTTAGCAAAACTTCTGGTGTCTGTGTTATTTCTTTTTCGCATTATATTCGTTTATATAATTAAAATATCACAGGTTGTGCGTAGTTCAATCAATTGGTGAATCCAACCTTTGGTTGTTAATTAACACTTTAACATTAGTTTTTGGTACAATTCAAGTTGTTTCTCATAGTAATCAGTCTCACGGATTCTATCTGTTTGACTTGCTGATTACATTGAGAAACAAAGATATAACTCTTGGATATATTTCCTTGATTGAGTCTGACTGTCTAGTTGATTCTCTTGGAATTATATTGGAGTTAGTCCATATAGATTTCCTAACGAAATATTAGGTGTGTTTGTTAGACCCCCGCTTTTTAAATTGGTGTAAGAGCAGGCAAACACGTTAAAGATATCATAAGTCTGTGTTTGTGGCTATCTGACTCTATGGACAGAAGTGCTATCTCAAACAAAGCATTACCATTTCGGAAATGTTCTGACTTGATACAAAGCTTTGTTTCTCCTGAAAATTCTCTCACGTCCCCTTTATTGTCTGAAACTGTGTATAACTGGAAAACACTGCTATATGAACAGTTGGATGATCTTTCAGATGAAAATGATTCAGATAATGGACAAAGCGTTGATGAGGAAGTCTAGCAATATGTCAAGTTTTTTGACCATCTCTTAAAGAAAAAGAAGTCAACATCTTGTTTGACTGAGTTTCTGACTCCTATCTGTCTAGAAAATAAGAAAATGAGAAAAATCTTTAAAGGTTACGATTGTGGCTCAAAGAACACTGAATGTGAAAACTCTTACAATCTCTTCTTAAAGATCGCAAAGAAGATGTGCGTTCAATGAACCCTGAATGTGAAAATCTTCGTCGAAATCTTTTTGTGTTGAAAGAAGAACTTGTAAAATCTGAAACAATATGTAGCTCTCAAAAAAGTTGTTTTAATGATAGAGGAAGTGTTTTTATATCTCGGGAAAAACAATTGGAGGCTGATTTAGCTGATGCTCTTTATAAAATCAAGATATTGGAAAAGGACTTGAAAAAGTTCAATACTAGTTCAAGCAAATTAACCACAATGCTAGGAGCAAGTAAAAATCATCGTGATACACGAGGATTGGGCTATAAGGGAATTAATGCTCCAAGTATTAGCAAAGAGATAAAATTTGTCAAGGCTAGTGATTCTTCTCAACAAAAGGTTCCTACTGATGGAAAAAATGAAATACCTTCACCGGCAGTTAAGGTTCGAAAGAGCAAAGTATATCAACCTCCAAAAATAGCACATACGAATCCTGGTAAGAACATTCCTTATATTTGTCATTATTGTGGAAATAAAGGTCACCTGGAAAGGATATGTCATTTTCGTATAAAGAATGAGAAACTTCATGATGTTCTTGTTTGGGCATCACAAGAAGTTGTGACACCAAGATCTAATCCCCTTAACATTACAGGTTGTAACCTTCCAAACTTTAGACAAAGGAATCAGTGCTGTGATAAACCTAGATTTTCCTATAAACGTCATACAAATCTTTTTCATAATCTTAATGGTTATTAAAAGGTTAACTTCGTAAAGACGAAGACAAAATCTGATGCTCCCAATTAGAGAAATACTAAATTGCAAAAGAATAGTCAGTCCAATTCTCTTCCGAGAATTCTAGAAGAGAGTAATAGGAAAAACATTCTGGTTGTTCCTAAACACACTCAGAAGTGAATACCAAAGGAAGTCAATGAGGCTCTGAGTATGAAAAAGAATGATCTCCCAGAAAATTCTAAAAATATGGAGAAGGCAGTATCCATGATGTTGGAACTTAAAAAGTTCTTTGGAAAGATGGATTTGGATGTGAAAGGTTCTAAAAGCGATCTCTTTCATGGTAATCCAAAAGTGAAACAAAAGAAGCCAAAAACTATTGATGGTGAAAAATCCATCGTTGCAGAAAAGTATGTTTCAGTCACCTGTGGTGAACAAGACATTGTTCGCCTCAACACAACTTGATTGTGTTGTAATTGCATCCTCACCAAGGAGTGCCATGTTATGTATATGGTGAGGGAAGCACGAGAATTGGGGCGCACATATTGTTTTAGGTAAGATATTTAATTTTTAGTAAAACTGTAGGATTCATGATTGGATTCTTATAAAATGTACGTCTATAAACTTGAGCAAGATTTATGTTTTTATTATTTTCTTAAAGTGCTTATCATGATCCATGTACCTTTTGTATCGTTCGTGTCTACCTAACTTGATTTGTGTTTAAGGTTCTTAAATGTTCAGGTTCGAAAATAGTAGTTGGGGATGTTTGGCCTTCATGGTACACATACTAGGTATGCATACCATCATTTAAAATCAAAATCCAGGGACTTTAGTTCGCATACATGTTTGCAAACAACTCCAGGTCACGAAAACCCGTTTGCAAACTTTTTCTGTGTTCGGTATTCGATAAAAAACTTGTTTTGGCATAACTTCTTCATCCGAACTCGGAATGACCTCATTATTCTTGCATTCTCTTCCTCTTTGATTTCTATTCACAATAGTAATGAGAATTTCTTAATTTGGACGTAAAAAAATGCGGGGTCTAACAACCACACCCAATATTTCGCTTAGCAATATATATGGACTAACTCCAATATACTTTCAAGAGAATCAACTAGACAGTTAGACTATATCTTAAGAAAAGTATATCCAAGAGTGATATCTCAATTTCTCAATTCAATCTGTAATCAAACAAATAGGAATTTGCGAGCCCCATTGAATACAAGAAATAACTTGGACGATATCAAAAATCAATATCCAAGTGTCAATAAATTTAATCAATAACCCAAAGGACGGATTCACAAATTGATTGAACTAACACAAAACCTGTAATATTTCAATTATATAGAAAATATAATGTGGAAAAGAAATAACACAGACACCAGAAATTTTGTTAACGAGGAAACCGCAAATGCATAAAAAACCCGGGACCTAGCCCAGATTTGAACACCATACTTTATTAATCCACTACATAAACTAGCCTATAACAAGTAAACTTCAGACTGGAATGTAGTTGATCCCTAACCAATCTCACACTGATCAAGGTACAGTCGCGTTCCTTATGCCCTTGAATCCCAGCAGGACTCTGCGCACTTGATTCCATTAGATAATCTCACCCACAACTAAGATTTTCTACGACCCAAAGTCGAAGACATGCTAAACCAATATGTCTCACACATAAAAGTATATTGAATAGATAAATCCGTCTCTCACAAAAATACCTAAGAGTTTTGTTCCGTATTTTGATAAATCAAGGTGAACAAGAACCATTTGATACACCGGACTTATATTCCCGAAAAACATCCTAGTAATATCAATCACCTCACAATAATCTTAATCGTATGGTAGTGAAACAAGATATTGTGGAATCACAAACGATGAGATGAAGATATTTGTGACTAATTTTTATCTTGCTTATCGGAGATTAAATCTCGAGCAAATATTAGAGAAGATAGTTTCAATACGATAGAAAACAACAAGATCAGAACACGCAACTACAAATAAATAGTTGGGTCTGGCTACACAATCACAATGAAGTCTTTAAGTCATTAACCTACATGGTTTTGGAAAAACCTAAGGTTATAGGAGAATCGACTCTAGTCGAAACTAGTATCACATAGGAGGTGTGGGGATTAGGTTTCCCAGTTACTAGAGTTCTCCCTTATATAGTCTTCAAATCAGGGTTTGCAATCAATGTTACCTTGGTAACAAATCATTCAATGTTTATCGTTAGATGAAAACCTGATTAGACTCAAGCTAATATCTTTCAACCGTTACATCAAACTTAACTTGTTACACACAAATGAAAAGTGACTTCATTTATATATGAGTAACCATACCGAAATGTGTACACCTAGTTGGCTCAACAATAGTTAACCGAAGTTTTCCATGTGAACACTTTCATATCAACCTTATTCATCTTAACCATAACTAGTTCAAATGACTCAAATGAAACTAGTTCTAGAGTTGTTCAATTGTTATATTCTCATAGAAGTATACATGACACAATTGATGCAAAATCGATTTTGATTCACTCGAATCAATTCATGAACATTATATCCATGGTTTACAAAATATTGCATTCCTTATTATATAAATGTATTAGTTCATGAACAAACCGATTTTAGAACATAACCTACTCAAGTATGCGAACGTGTACTCATACCTAAGTGGTCAGACCAATTTTGGGTTTGCGCCAGTACGTATATTGGTATGCATACTGAGTTCCCGGACTTCCATAAACCAACCAGTACGCATATGGGTATGCATACTATGGTTCCCGCACTTGGAATATCTTGCAACAGTTAACATACAAGTACACCTACTAAGCTATATCCAATCACGGTTATTTGTTCTAAACTCCAATTTCAATCATTGAAACATTCTTAGAAGACGACAATAGCTGTCTCACAAAAACTATTGGCTTCGAAGCAATTTTCAAGTGATCGAATGATCAATACAAAACATTCTGAGTCTACATTAAATGAATGTCTCACACAAATCATGTAAGATGTTACAAGGTGTTGATGGCGTATTTTCAACAAAGGCCAAAACCGTAAATCATGATACTGCATGTTTTTGATACGGCTTCAGGCATGTGATGATTCATATTTTATGAAGCCATGATGAACATGTATTTTGAAAAGCCTCCACTAGCTGAGCGTTCGATCCCTGACATTTCATTATGCCCTCTATGCAGAATAATGGAATTGGGTCGTCCTCCTACATAATTATTTATTGAGAGGGCTTAACGCCTTCAGGACGTTGGTGATACACATTGTTCCCTGACTACAGGAGAGAGACCACCCTCTACATAGAAGAACGATTGGGCGGTTCACCGTAAGATTGAGAGCAACAACGCCTTCAGGACAGTGACACTCACTGATCCTGACTATGTAGAGCGACCGTGTATAGACTCGGGCGTTCTCCGAAAGATTTGAGAGTGCCTTCAGGATATCAGCCGTCTCCTGACTATGCACATAGATTAGTTCTGCCGTGAGATTCACCACTGAATTCCCAGAATAATCTATTATTGCTCATATTCCATGGTCGAATCCACGGCCTGATCACATGGAATGGCAATAACAATTCATATTATCTCATTACTCCAATTTCGTGATCTGATTCACTGCTAATCTCATGAAATGGTAATAGATAATTTTATTAATCTGATTCTATGGTCGAATCCACGATCCCATGGAATGGTAATGCCTATTTTATTATTCCGAGTTCATGGTCGAATCCACAGTTGATCCTATGAATTGATAATAAATAACTACTCATTTTGTTGCTCCGTTTCATGAATTATTCTACACTGAATTTCATGAATTAGAAATAAATACTCAACTATCGGGCATCTGGATCATCACTGAGTAAGCCCCACAAAAATGGTGTAAGTGTACTCGACAATGATGCACGACTGAGCACCCGGATGCACGAACGAGCATCCAAAAAATATGAACAAATGAGGAATCCTACGCAAAACAGGAGAAAGCAACAAATAAAAATCAAATAATAGAAAGCGCCCAGGGACCGGGCCGACCGGCCATGACCTAGCTGTGGTCGATCCCATGCTTCCTCCATTATTTTGCCCTATTTTGTTATTTTCATGAACTCATGAAAAACTCCTTCAATTTACAATTTTACTTGTTTGTGCAAAATTTATGAATTCCCCATAACTTCACGGATTCATAAAAAATAATAATATTATAAAATAAGGAAAGGTGTACGGGATCGGCGGCCATCCATGCCCAAGCCGTGGCCGGTCCAACACCTTACAATCCTTAGCCTTTTATAATTATTATTCCCCAAATTCATGAAACTCCTCTGTTTCAACAAAACTTGTGGATTCTCCATAACATCAAGGTTTCATAAAAACAATAATATAAAATTAGGAAAAGCGTTGTGGGACAAGGAAACATAGACGGCCAGCCATGCCCTAGCCGTGGCCGGTCCCATACCTTGCAATCCTAAGTATTTTATAATTATTATTTTTCTAAATTCATGAAACTCCTTGGTTTGAGCAAAATCATGATTTCTTCATAACTTCTCAAATTTTGCTCGAATCATGAAAAACCAAAAGCCAACGGATCACACGATCGGCTAACCTCTCACGGAAATTTTAATGTTAAAATACTCCTATTTTAATATTTACAAAATATTGATCAATTGAGCATACATGCTCATTCCAACAAAGTCAAGAATTTCATTCAAGATGAAACTCTTCTGAAAATTCACAATGTTGCTCGAACGCACATCAGAAAATACTGAAACTTTTAGTACGGAGACACAGATACCACGACTACACGTGGATTCCTTAATGACCGACCAGGGTCATTCCTAGGGTTTGCACAAAGCCGGTCCCACACGTTTTCATACTTTTGACCTAATTTTCCCTATCGCTTATATTGGGCCCAAACTCTCTCCAACCAAGATGGGGATTGCTCAAATGGACAACAACTGGTCACGTGATAACCAAGATCCGGTCACATGCTCTCTTGATCAATCCCCCATCTTTCATACTTAGGTTTTTCCTAATGTTGAACCCAGCAATAATTCAATAAATAATGACACCGACACTTAATCATCATTCCTTAACTGACTATCCAACTGAGAACCCTGGTGCACGCTCACTTGAGAAATTGGGCATCACATGGATGTCCACGGTCTCATGTGATCGGTCCCTCCTTTGCTCATGACCTATTTTCAGCAATTCTCCGACTAATGAGCAATTCATCAAAAATTAGGGTTTTCGAACAAACACTCAACAAATCATTATTTTGAGCAACTTCGAACACCAAATAAATTCATGTTGATCCACGGGGATTAATTATATAATATTTGGTAATCTACCAATATTTTAATATTTTATTGGGTCACGCCACCAATAAATGTTTCGTCGAATTGAGCAACATTTGCTCAAATATTGATCCATCTATCAATATTTAATAATTTATCAGTAATTTTTTGAATTGAGCAATACTTGCTCAGTTGCTCATCAAATTCTTAATATTCAGTAATTTGTCAAATTGAGCAATACTTGCTCAGTTGCTCGAATATTGATCCAACTATCAATATTTAATAATTTATCAGTATTTCGTCGAATCGAGCAATACTTGCTCAGTTGCTCGTATAATCCGCACATATTCAGTAACTCATCAATATTCAACAACTCATCGAATTTACAACATTTGTTCAGACGAGCAACATTAACATTCACAAATCGCTGAGCATTTGTCAAACATGCTCGATTCAATAAAACCTATGCTCATTGTCTAATCAGTCAACTGACAAACTAAATACACGTCTGTTATGCAGACTCCACGATTCGTGAGACATCAATCACGTCAAATTGGGGGATAACAACTATGGTATTGGTCTGGTGGCCTACATCACGTGGATTCATCCATGATGAGAAATGAACGTAAGTTGTGTAAACGGTTGAAAGAGTTAGAAAAGTAGTGGGTGCACGATCCGTCAAGTCTCTGCACGACTTGGAACTGACTTTACCACGATCTTCCACTTGCCCACTCTTCCACTCATGAGACCGTCACACTTACAGGGATCAAGGTGTTCACAACTCTGACAGTATAAATAAGTCTATGAATCCATGATTGAGGATAACAAATGATCACCAGCTATCAGCAATCATCCAGAATATTTTGAGTAACTACTCTCAAGAATTCATCAGTCCATCAGAACTTATTCGAACTCAACAGTTCACCAATTATTGCAGAAACCTTCAACACATTCACAATCCTTGATCGTTATTGATCCCACACAATTCTCAGCTTCCCTCCTACAGATCAACCCATCTCCCTCTTTGCGGCCGAATTGACTCTGGAACGGCCATTTACTTTGTTTAGGCCGGAGTCCTATAGATTGATCTCTCGAATATAAGCACTCCCTTTGCAGTGCATTTGTATAAGGTTAAGCAGTTTGCTCGGTTGAGGAGTCTCGACAACATGCTCGACTCTTCACTTTCCTAAAAAACCAGCGAACCGTTTTTCCCCATCTACAGATTGGCGACCACGGTGAGAGGTTAATCTCTTGGTTGCACTCTCTCATTTTCAACAACTTCGAATTCCGGTCAGAATCTTTTAAATGGAAATGTTCCTCCTTCCAGCGCTCCACTCAATGGGACGGTCAATGCAGAAATCCCGACTTTAATCGAGTTGGAACGAGTACAGGAGGTTCATACAAGGAACATGGACCTGATGAAAAAGATGATAAATAACATATTGAACTTCCTCATCATGCTTACATCTAACTTGGGAAGTGCTCATGCTCAGAAAGTTCCAACATTAGTAGCTAACCTCTTAACTGGTGATCATCCTCGAACTAACAGCTTCACCACTTATGAAAAGCCTGTGGATCAGGAAGTCACACATTTGATTGAGAATCTATGTGAACTCCTACACTTCTACAGGGATCAGCGTACTAACACATTTGCCGCACTCAACAAAATATCATCTGACATTCCATCAGTGGTTGAACAAGTGTCCATGATATCTGAACCTTCGATCAACAACATCACCTTTACTGAGGAGGACCGAATGACGGTAGAAGGACATAACCGAGCCATGTTCGTAATTGCTTCAATTAAGGATTCTGAATTCAAGAAAGTCCTCGTCGACACGAGTGCTTCTACGAATCTTATCACCATGAATACTCTCAAGGAAGCTAAGATTCCGAAAAGCAAGGTTGTTCATCATCCCCTACTAATAACGTGTTTTGAAGGAATCCAGAGTTACACATACGGATACATCTATGTGGATCTGAAAGTAGGACCGATTCAATCTACTGTGAAGTTCCACATAATCGAGAAGGATCCTGACTATCACATGATTCTTGGACGACCATGGCTCCATGATAATAAAGTTGTTCCTTCGACGTACCATCAATGTATGAAAGCTTTGCTCAACAACAAAATCGTCCGCATCGCAACTTCAGTATCTCCTTATGCTCTGGTTTGTGATGCTAAATTCATGGAATCACCAAAGAGCATCCCCGAACCTCCAAGTAAAATCTGCGGCACTCCACTCCCAAGTTGGAAAACTATTATGGAAACCGACAAACCATCATCAATAGATGTTAAATCCGTAAAACCGTCAACTACACCACTCAAGTGTCATCAAGGTCAAGGTACAGTTCATAAAAAGTCCAACTTTATTACTAATTATGACACATAAGGGATAGTCATTTATCTCATTCGAAAAGATTAGCATTTAACAGGAGAGGTCGATGAAAAGTATCCCCGCCTTAAAGAATCATGCCAGAGTGAGCAATCACCCAATGAAGAAATTCAAGATGCACCACAACAGCTGTAAGATGGCACAAATTCTACCACAGATGACCTTGAGACTATCAACATCGGAACGGATGAAAATCCTAGACCGATTCTAATCAGTTCTGCCCTCTCACCTGAGGAACAAGAAGGATTGATCAACTTGTTGAAATATTATAAAGATATCTTCTCCTGGACATACGAAGTGATGCCCGACCTATATGATAAATTGGTCAATTATCATCTCCACATCACTCCCGGTTCCAAACCTATCAAGCAACCGCCTAGGCAATTTAGACACGAAGTTGAGGAACAAATTAAGGTGGAGATCCAGAAACTACTGATAGCGGGATTCATCAAACCCATTCAACATCCAACATGGCTGGCGAACATTGTCCCAGTAAAGAAGAAAAATGGTCAAATCCGATGCTGTGTGGATTTCAGAAACCTGAATAAATGTTGCCTAAAGGATGATTTTCCTTTACCCAACATTGATATGCTCGTTGATGCAACCATCGGTCATGACATGTTTTCGCTCATGGATGGCTATAGTGGATACAACCAAATCAAGATGTATGAACATGACACTAACAAGACTGTATTCCGAACTCCCATTGAAAACTTTCGCTACACAATAATTCCTTTCGGCCTGAAGAATGCAAGAGCCACTTATCAGCGAGCCATGACTGCAATATTTCATGACATGATGCACAAGCAAGTAGAAGACTATGTTGACGATGTGTTGGTGAAATCGAAAACTCAGGCATCCCACCTAGACATTCTGAGACAAGTCTTCGAAAGATGCAAAGAATACAAACTGAAGATGAATCCTCTGAAGTGTGCTTTTGGTGTTTCTTCCGGAAAGTTTCTTGAATTCTTAGTCACTACAGAAGGAATCAAAGTTGATCCAGACAAAAAAAATACATTACTACTATGTCTCCTCCAAGAACTGTGAAAGAACTCCAGAGTTTCATGGGCAAAGTCAACTATATCCGACGTTTTATTTCTGGACTTTCTCAACTCATTGATTCATTCACTCTTCCGTTGAAGAAAGGAGAAGATTTTGTATGGACAGTCGTTCAACAAAAAACATTCCAGAAAATACAACAAATATTACTATCTCCTGCTATCATGAAATCTCTAGTACAAGGGCGATCGCTGATACTTTACATAGCCTACATCGATGCCGAAATTGGAGCACTCCTCGCCCAAGAAGATGAAGAAGGCATCGAACGTCCGATCTACTACTTCAGTCGCACAATGATAGATGCTCAACTCCGATATCCAAAGGCTGAAAGGGCGTGTATAACACTAGTTCATGCAATTTAGAGGTTCATGCATTATCCACTATCAAATAGGGTCGTGCTGGTGTCCAAAGATGATCCCATAAAGTTCTTACTGTCGAAACCTGCTTTGATCGGGAGACCAGCAAAATGGTTACTTCAAATGTCAGAGTTTGAAATAGCGTGCATCCCTCCAAAAGTAATCAAAGGACAAGAAGTTACAGACCTACTTGCTACTTTTCCTGGAGAATACATCACAATGTTACATGAAGAGGTGCCTGGTGAGTTCCCAAAAATTTAAATTATTCAGGAAGAAACATGGCTACTATATTTTTATGGATCTTCCACTCCAAGCAATGATACTGGCGAAGCGGGTATTGTGCTAGTATCTCTATCCGCTGAAGTTTTCTCACATTCATTCAATATGGATTTCCACTGCACCAACAATTCAGCAAAATATGAATCTTTTCACCTAGGATTATCTTTGGCCAAGAAAGCCGAAGCGAAGCACTTAGAAATCAGAGGAGACTCAATCAATCAAATGAATGGCGTGTACTCTCTCAAAGAAATGACGCTCGCTCCATTCAGGGCTGAGGCACAACGACTGTTAACCCATTTTTATGATGCAACAATTGTCCATACTGGACATACCAACAATAAACATGCCAATTGTCTAGCAACTCTAGCATCCAAACTACAATTCCAAGGGTTCAAGAAATCCATCACCGTACAAAGATGCTCTGTATCATCCGCCTGGATTACTCAAGTCGAAGACGCTTGTAGTTGCAGAATAACCTACAACTACACCCTCAATAGAATTAGTAAAAACTCAAGAAGTTCTTGATGGTGAATGATAACTTTCTTATTAATTCTCTTAGTTGATTACATAGAATTATCAAAATGGAACTAGAATAGTTACAACTTTTTCTATTCTCTTTCCTAAGATAATTTCTTACACTCACTAAAAGAACCTCTCAAATTTTACATTTGAACTCCTATTTATAGTAAAACTTATGCAGCTGTATATGAATTGCGAAGTATCGCAATTCATCCTCGCAAAATTATTTCATCCTCGCAAAACTTACCATTTCCCCGCGCTACTTCTATCATCGTATCATTTTATAACTCTTTCCTCCTTTATTTATTACGATACTCGTGAACTATTATCTTGCGATATTCAGTACCTACAACGCTCAACCAAGCGACTGGCAGGCGCCCATCATTCATGAATTGAGCAATTCTCTCACGGAGGGGAAAATCAGTCTCAATGAGGTGAAAAACTTTCTCCTGCTGCATGGAGCGTTATATTATCGTAATCCTGATGGATCCCTGTCACGATGCCTTGGAGATGAAGAAGCCAGTGAACAACTCAAACACGTACATGAACAAATATATGGGAAAACCATAGTGATCACGCTCTACAGAAGGCTTCAAAGACTTGGATAATATTTTCCCTCTATGGAGGCCCAGTCGAGGATGCTGCAAGGATCCTGCCCTAATTATCAAACACCACCTCATCATTCGGAGATTCTAACAATCCATCACACTGGGGACTGGAGAGAACCTTACATAAAGTATCTTCGTGACAACAATCTTCCATCAGAGAAGAAGGGAGCAATCAAACTTATTCAGAGGGCCAAACGCTTTGTCTACCTGGAAGGAATTTTGTATCGCAAAATCTTTGGTGGGAACCTCCTGAGATGCTTGGCCGAGCATGAAATTCATACAATCTTGAAAGAGATGCACGCCTATGAACACCAAGGAAAGAAGAAATTATTTCTCCAAATTCATGAGAAATATTATTGGCTAACCATGGAAGACGATGCGGCTGCTTATGTTCAGAGATGTCATCAGTGCCAAGTTCATGGTAATCTCATTCACACTCCTTTCCTTCCATTACATTCTGTGAGCAGTCCATATCCCTTCTATAGATGGGGACTGGATATCATTGGGAAGATCAATCCAGCATCTTCAAAACAACATGAGTACATCATCACGACAACGGAGTATTTCACAAAATGGGTCGAGGCCATTCCTCTTCGAAGCACCACGGGAATCACAATTACAGCTTTCATCAAAGAATACATCATATACAGATTCGGTATTCCTAAACATATCATCACATATAATGGAACTCCTTTTGCCAACAAACATGTTGCAGAGATGCTCGATGAATATAGAATCAAACATATTTTCTCCACACCCTACTATCCCCAAGGAAACGGACAAGCAGAGAGCACCAACAAAACTCTGATCCGGATTCTTAGTCGAACAGTTCATGATAATCTACAGACGTGGCATGAAGAATTTATCATGGCTTTGTGGGCTTACCGAACCGAACCAAGAATATCTATTGGGACGTCACCATACTCTCTTGTTTATGGCGCTGATGCTATTCTCCCAGCTGAGATCAAGATTCCTTCTGCAAGAATTGCAACAGCCAGTGGAGTGTAATGGGATGAAGCTGAAGTGTCCAATTCGAGAATTGCTGAATTGGACATGCTCAACTCGAGAAGATCCAAGGTACAAAAATATGTGGAAACCTACAAACAGAGAGTTTCCAAGGCATACAACAAAATTGTAATATCTCGAACATTTCAAGTAGGAGATTTGGTTTTGAAAACAGCAAAACATATCCAACAAGACATGTTCACTCCCAAGTTCTCTCCTAAATGGGAAGGGCCTTATATGGTTATCAAGGCAGTATCTAGCGGATATTACAAAATCTTAGTTGTTGATGGAGGGGTCGAAGAAAATATCATCAATGGAAAATGGCTCAAGGCGTATTATGATTGAACGATCATCAGAATATTAAATTTATAAATGTAATTTCCGTTTTCTCCAAAAGAATATGCAGTATGCTCATTCGTTCAAAATTCGAAGTATTCCTAATGAATCTCACAAGAATCTTTCAATCATCTACTTTATTCAAAAAAAAATCTCAAACCTACATAAAAAATCTTTCTCTCAAACTCTCATTTAGAACAAACCATCCAACAGAGGATATAATCTCTATAGAAAACTCTGTCAAGCTTCTTATGGAAATTTTTGGTTTTCACTCTCAAGTCCCGCAGCGCCGTCTCAACTCTTGATGACTCCAAAGCGAGTATCTTCTCCTCCTCTAATATGGCAGTGGTTGCAGAAATCGCGTCATCAGCAGCTGCCGCCTTGTGAACTTTGATTATCTCAAGTCGATGACGAAGCCAGCCTATTTTGAATTGCAGAGTTTCGCAATTAGAGATCATCTCATACCATTTGTGCAGTTCATGATTCTTGACATCTCGCAGATGCGACTGGTCCATCTCTTCAATGATCGGTAACAACCCTGCAACTCCAGTCAGAAAGGTTGGTAGAAAACCTTTATATACTTTGGTCGTAGCAATATACCCGTATCTTCTCCAAATTTTGGTGTACAGGGGCGCGTGACTCTTGGGAATGACGAATCCACCAACCACTTCATTATTCGGGCAACTGTTAATCATGGGAGCCTCAAATGGGAGTTCGGATGTAGGGTACTCAGACGTATGAACTTTAACCCCAGTCTCCACGGAATCGGTAGAGTTTTTGTCAACATGGTTGCTGCTGTCATCAACTATAATCACGGATTTCCCATTCTTCCTCTTTCTACTATCGACATCAACATGAACATCAACCTGCGGTGGAACGAAGAAGCATTTAATTTTATTGATCTTCATGGTAAAACTTCAGTCGAGAAGTTGTGGAATTACTTACGGATGTTCCGGCATCAGCATGAGCCGACTTGTACCGGGCAGGAGCTTTGACAGTTTGTTTGGATCTCAAGCTACTGGAGGAAAGTTTATTCTTCTGATTATCCTGCAACAAAATTTCTTCTGATCAATCATCCTGATCGAACAAAAATAAGAAAGATATGTAAGTCACCAAGACAGATACTGCCACAACATGTTCTGCACGAGATTCACTTCTAAAAGAAACACTACTTCTGGACATGGTGACGATAGGTGGGGTTGTGATCAAAATTTCTTCTGATAGTACACAAAGGAAGCGGAGGGCCGACTGTTTAAGTAAAACCCTAAAAGCACTGCCGTAACGGATAAAGAAGTCTGTTGCGATTTTTACTGAAACCCTAAATCTCGAATCAAATGCATATCAATGGGAGAAGCGTAAAAATACCGGGGACTGAAAAATTTGGAAGAATTAAACATTATGACTACGGATTGATCATTTGGCATGCGACGTGTTTCCTAGACAGTTCATGTGATTGCATTCCATGGAAGTTATTGTCTACGTGGACATTGGCCCATCGACTGGAGATATGAATAAGATTCAGGAAAAAGGAACTACGAGGAATTACGATTCAAAAAGTAATAATCTCTAAAGAAATATCTCTACATCCAAGCTATTCAAATAACCAGAAAATATCTACTTTAACGGAAAATAAAATATTCCCAGAGATTCACGAGCAAGATTAATCATCAGATTTGTCGGAATCATCAGATTTATCAGAGTTATCGGATTCGTCATCGTCGTCTTTTGTAGAGTCCTCTTCAGATTCTTCATCAGAATTATTGTCAGGACTATTAATGAAGTCTGGATGAATATCAAGGTCACTAGAATCCCAATACTCCTCCTTTTCACGCTCATCTTCGAGGTCAGCTTTGACAACTTTCTCAATCTCCCTGGTACGCTGATCCAGTTTGATCTTGCGATCTCGTGGTGCCCACACGGGTTCATCTTCTGAAGCATCAGAATCAGAGGGTACACCGTCAGCTCGAGATCTAAGTTTCTCCTCAGCAAATGCTATTATGCACCGAATTCGGTTGCTTCTTCGCCGACGATCATCCATCTCGGCATCCTCGGATTTTATCTTCATAAGCTCAGCATAAGTAACTCTACGGTCACTGAGAGGCGCGCCAGACTCTGTTTTCTCAGTACGATTCATCTTATCTCATGAATTGGCCGCGAAAAATCTGGAATCCTCTTCAGAAGAGCTAGAAGAATACTCATTGCTGCTGGAAGCCACCATTTTACGGAACCAAAAGCATGGGATTACAGATACGCTAACACTGAATTCACAGCAAAAAAATGGTAATCCTTGACTCTTACCTGTTTGCAATGTCACAAACTTAGTGATAACAGCTTAAACCTCAAAAAACTTGTTCGTTCTTTCAAACCTGCAAAGCTGAGCAAACAACTTATTATTATTTAAAGTCAGCATTGGCTTTTCATGAAACTATGAATAATTCACATAACCTTCCATGTGAATATTCGCTGATTTTTACGTGTATCTACACTATAAAATCGCCAGACTCATACATATACTACGAATTCATCTACTCATAGAAATATTATTTGCTACCAACAATTTTTCATAAGTTAATATTTGATTTTAAAATAAAAAACGTGAATAGGTCACGTAATTTAAAAAAAAATATTTAACTCACGTAAACTAAAATAAATAAATATATTTTTTGCTCAAACGAGCATTCGTCTACGAAACCATGATCTTCTCTATTTTTGTAAAAGTCTACATGTTCCAATCAGAGTTTTGAAAGTTCTCAAATAAATTTTATCTTGAACTCCATGTCCTTTCAAAATTTCCTCTAACCCTGAGGATTATTATTTATTTACTTTTACTACGAACGAACTTACGGGCCTAAAAGTATTTGGAAGATCCATGCTTTGAAAATAAACTGGGGTTTTTATGAAACCTAATAAATAAAACTTTTACTACTGCAACTATACCATGTCTATGCAAAATTTTATGTATTCCTTCCATGTTGGGGATTTTTGTTCATTTTCTAAACTAACGAAAAACGAGCATTCATACGTTTTCAAAAAACAAAATCTTCATAAATCCTACGCATGCTTTTAACTATGGGACTTTTTATTTTGTGAACAACTCATGAATCATAGAACATACTGAAAAAAAAAAAAGAACTTACCTGTCACCGGCCGGAAACTGGTCGGACGTTGATCGGCGGCGGTGATCGACACTGGTTTTTCCGGCGAATTTGTTTCTTCCCGGCTGAACATGTGAAGGAGATGAAGAGAAGAGGTGCACAGTTTAGCAAAAATAATAATATTAGGGCTTCATCCTTTATATTAATTTTATTGCCAAAACCTAATAAAACACGAGTTTCCTTTTTGGTCTCGGGCTCATAAATCCTAAATCAACCAGAACTGGACTTTTGACCGACCAAATCAGCGATGTTCTATTTCTCCGCGCTCATGGAATCACACTCTATCACACTATCACGGCCCTCACCCGAAAATTTGCTTGTACATGACACCATTGGAGCAAATCGAGGATTCTGAAAGTACCTTTGTAGACTGAGTTCAACCACCGATCTTGTCGACTGAAAATCACCATCTAATGCTTACTACGGAACATGATTGTCCCTCACTATGCATGGGTCTTAATGTTGATGGTGGATTTTCAACAAAGGCCAAAACCGCAAAATCATGATACTACATGTTTCTGATACGGCTTCAGGCATGTGACGATTCACATTTTACGAAGCAATGATGAACATGTATTTCAAAAAGCCTCCACTAGATGAGAGTTCGATCCCTGACATTTCATTGTGCCCTCTATGTAGAATAATGGAATTCGGCGGTCCTCCTACATAATTATTTGTTGAGAGGGTTTAACGCCTTCAAGACGTCGGTGATACTCACTGTTCCATGATTACAGGAGAGAGACCCCCCTCTACATAGAAGAGCGATTGGGAGGTTCTCTGTAAGATTGAGAGCAAAAATGTCTTCAGGACAGTGACACTCACTGATCCTGTATATGTAGAGCGACCGTGTATAGACTCGGGCATTTTCCGTAAGATCTGGGAGTGCCTTCAGGATATCAGCCGTCTCATGACTATGCACATAGATTATTTCTGCCGTGACATTCACCACTGAATTCCCAAATGATCTATTATTGCTCTTATTCCATGGTCGAATCCACGGCCTGATCCCATGGAATGGCAATAACAATTCATATTATCTCATTACACCAATTTCATGATCGGATTCACTGCTAATCTCATGGAATGGTAATAGATAATTTTATTACTACGATTTTATGGTCGAATCCACGATCCCATGGAATGGTAATGCCTATTTTATTATTCCGAGTTCATGGTCGAATCCACAGTTGAGCCTATGAATTGATAATAAATAACTACCTATTTTGTTGCTCCGTTTCATGAATTATTCTACACTGAATTTCGTGAATTAGCAATAAATACTCAACTATCGGGCATCTGGATCATCACTGAGTAAGACCCACAAAAATGGTGTAAGTGTACTCGACAATGATGCACGACTGAGCACCCGAATGCATGAACGAGCATCCAGAAAATATGAACAAATGAGGAATCCTACGCTAAACAGGAGAAAACAACAAATAATAAAAAAAAAGGAGGCGCCAAGGGCCGGGCCCACCGGTAGGCCGGCTATGCCCTAGATGTGGACGGTCCCATGCCTCCTCCATTATTTTTCCCTATTTTGTTATTTTCATGAACTCATGAAAAACTCCTTCAATTTAGCAATTTTCCTTGTTTGTGCAAAATTTATGAATTCCCCATAACTTCACGGATTCATGAAAAATAATAATATGATAAAATAAGGAAAGGTGTGCGGGACTTGGCAACCTAGACGGCCGGCCATGCCCAAGCCATGGCCGGTTCCACACCTTACAATCCTTAAACTTTATAATAATTATTCCCCAAATTCATGAAACTCCTCCGTTTCAACAAAACTCATGGATTCTCCATAACATCATGGTTTCATGAAAAATAATAATACAAAATTTGGAAAAGTATTATGGGACCAGGAAACATAGCCGACCGTCCATGCCCTAGACGTGGTCGGTCCCACACCTTGCATTACTAAGTCTTTTATAATTGGGGTAGGATCCGTTGACATGGTTATATTGACATAATCCGTTGACATGGTTATAGTTTTTTTTACTGATTCCAACCGATAATGAATTTGTAGGAAATTTTTTGATGACATGTTCTTCTTATAAGTCTATACATTCAAACCAAAAATGAGAGCATTCCAAGATGTATAAAACCACCATCTACGATTTTGAATATTAACCGTTGGAGATTAACAGTTGAAATTAAAATTTGTGGATGATGACGTTTCGTATTTCGGAATACGCTTATTTTTGGTTGGAATGTAGAGTTTTATATGAGTAACATGTCACCAAAAATTAGCTTCAAATTCATTGTCGGTTGGGATCAGTAGAAAAAATGGCGCTTAAATGTGAAGATTATGTCAATATAACCATGTCAACGGATCCAATCCCTTTATAATTATTATTTTCCTAAATTCATGAAACTCCTTGGTTTGAGAAAATTCATGATTTCTTCATAACTTCTCAAATTTTGCTCGAATCATGAAAAACCAAAAGCCGACGGGTCACACGACCGGCTAGCCTCTCACGGCAATTTTAATGTTAAAATTCTCCTATTTTAATATTTATAAAATATTGATCAATTGAGCATACATGCTCATTCCAACAAAATCAAGGATTTCAGTCAAGATGAAACTCTTCTGAAAATTCACAATGTTGTTCGAACGCACATCAGAAAATACTGAAACTCTCAGTACGGAGATATGGGCACCATGACAACACGTGCATGCCTTAATGACCGACCAGGGTCATTCCTAGGGCTTTCGCAAAGCCGATCCCACACATTTTCACACTTTTGACCTAATTTGCGCAATCGCTCATATTGGGCCCAAACTCTCTCCAACCAACCTGGGGATTGCTCAAACGGAAAACAACTGGTACCGTGATCACCAAGAGATGGTCACACGCTCTCTTGGTCGGCCCCCCCATCTTTCATACTTAGGTTTTGCCTAATGTTGAACCCAGCAATAATTCAATAAATGATGAAACCGACACTTAATCATCATTCCTTCACCAACTCTCCAACTGAGAACCTAGGTGCACGCTCACTTGAGAAATTGGGCATCACATGGACGTCCATGGTCCCATGTGGTCGGTCCCTCCTTTGCTCATGACCTATTTTCAGCAATTCGTCGACTAATGAGCAATTCATCAAAAATTAGGGTTTTTGAACAAACATTTAACAAATCATTATTTTGAGCAACTTCGAACACCAAATAAATTCATGTTGATCCACAGGGATTAATTATATAATATTTGGTAATCTACCAATATTTGAATATTTTATTGGGTCACGCCACCAATAAATATTTCGTCGAATTAAGCAATATTTGTTCAATTGCTCAAATATTGATCCAGCTATCAATATGTGAAATCCCCTTATCCGAAATTCCATGTTAATTAGTATTAGCCATGATTTTGGGTTTCCATAATTATCACACTAGTATTAATAATCGTGATATTTTTTTAGAGTAAAAAAATCCCACATGTTTTGGAAAGCTGGCAAGGGATTTATACTAGGAGATTAGTTATATTTCTTTTCTCTTATAAGCATAAAACAAAAGTAGCCGCCTAAACTTGGTATTTTAATTTATTTTTGAATCCCTAACTACTGTGAGAGAAGTGAAAGGAGAAAGACGTATTTTAGGCGAATGAAACCATTACCAGTTGGAGGATAATTCTTTCTTCTTACCAAGTAGGTTCTCTAACTCTTATACTCTCTAATTAATAGTTTGGTATAATAAATCCAAAACAGGTAAGAATTGGAAAAATAAGGATTTAAATTTGTTTATGTGAAATCACTCCAAAAATAAAATAAAATAAACATCATGGAGGAAGGATCCGTAGACATGGGGAGGAGGTTTAATAAACTTCAACTAGATTAGTGTGAACCAAACTAATCTAACTAACATGCTTGCTTTTCATAGTGGAGGTTTAGGTCTCCCAGTTATTAGTTACGTTTGACTAATGCTTCTGTGTAGAATATGCATACGATGACCAACAGTAGCTTAGTATATATATATATATATATATTGTAGGTGTAAATTATACACAGATCCATGTGGCAACATCCTAGGCCTGGTGCACCTAAACACGAAAAGACGCGAAGCATGGAATGAAGATTAGTGGCGCGAGATTTCAGGAGCCACGTGGATCGGGCGTGATCGCTCTACAGCTGTCGGATAAGACTTGATTCAGGATTCTGACAAAGCTGACATGACAAGACGCGGCGGGACAAATGAGGTGCTATGGTCAAATGGATAAGAAAGTAGGGGACACATCGGCTAACCATAAAAGCAACGGTCAAAGACGGGCGACATTCAGAAACAGGCGACATCGTGTCAAGAGAGCATCTGGAGAGGTCGGCTCGGACGAAAGACAGGCGACATAAGTCGGTCCGACCGCAGAACTGCTGAATTGATGTAACATGACCAACACCTTAACTTGGGTGTATGGAACTTCTCCTATAAATAAAGGGACTTGTATTCATGAAAGTTAGGTTGTAATTTTGGGAGAGGAAGAGAGAGAAACTCGAGTAAACACTAGGAAGAAGTGAGTGAGAAGTAAGTTCATCTTGTAAAGAAATCCAACTAAGATCAACACCTTTGTAACACCTTGAAGTAATAAGATTCATCATATCACCCCCGTGGACGTAGGTAATCATACCGAACCACGTATATCTTGTGTTCATTGTTGAGTGTTTACTTTCATTTGAGAAGAGTAGTACGTTTCTATCATTTGGATGTAGTTTGTAGTAAAATGCATCTACATTCTGGCGCCGACTAAGGGGACCCGACTAAGATCTGCGGATACCTTTCCGTTAAAGCCTTCAGAGACGATCAACAGCTCCTCAATACACGTTAATGTGTTGGAGTAGAAGCTACGATGAACTCTGTTGGCCGAAGTAATGGTTGTTTTGAGTCATTTACTGAGCATTTAAAGTCAGAGCAGTAGCAGCGTCTTCTTAGCGTATTCAACAGTTTGATCGGCAGAGAAACTTCACGAGCTCACCAGCGACTAACAGTTCGGGTTAGAAGCTACGTGAAGAATCTGTTGAAAGGACGACTGTTTGTTCTTGATAGTTGTATGATTGTTAGCATTAAGCGAGTTGTTTCTAGCAGCGGTGTGAAGTCGAGTGCTTGGAGTTACCAAAAGTTAGCGTTTTTAGATGTTTCATCATATAATAAATTGTCGACCATATATAATTTTTAGCCGGCGGTGTAGTATAAGTCGTCGGAAGGATCACAATTAAATCTCGAGAAAGTGGAGTTGGTACAAGTTTGATTTGATTCTAGGGGTTACTTGCCGTACTTTTTAAGCACCATGTGCATAAGATCAATGATTTGGAGCATGTATAATAAAGGACAAACTAACTTAAATGTGTAAGTCGAGTACAGAGAGCGACGTCGTACGGAATGATAGTGACGGGGGAGTGAGTTCTGCCACAGATTCAGCATAGGAACAAAATAGGGTAGATAGACGGAACCCACCTGATAACCAAAGTTGACCCTGCACAGTGACAGTAGTCGTAGAGTCGAACGTTTCGCCCTTTTTGTCTGAACTTTTTGTTAGAAAATCAGGTCAAAGTAAGGGGTTCTTTTTGTATTTGCTGACGTAGGGACGGGCGATACTCGGCTTATCACGCGACGTGACCGATGGCTAGCACTTCAGGGACGATAAGGATGTTGAGGAATCGCGCAGTCACTAGCAACAGCATGCAGGCAGAGGTAGCGGGGACGAGGCAAGAGGACAGTCGCCAACCACCGCCCGAGGAATCTCATGCAGCTGCGTGAGGAATGCCTGTTGTAGACGAGGAAGTAGATTTGGGGAGAGATGATAACACCCTACCTTTGGACCAGGTTATATAAACTCAGAGAAGAGTTGACCAAGTCGATGGACTCACAGCTTCAGACACTGATGACGATGAGGAGGCGCTTGCAGCACAAGCTCAGAGGCAAAGGATGAGGCAACAAGCCGAGTACCAGAAATCCTTGGGGAGGGAACAAGAACGTCTTAGGCACATTCAGCTGGGGCGAGCAGCAGCAAGTAACATCGGCCCGACAGCTGTTCACGCGGTCGATCGTGTAACCAACCCGATACTACCCCCACCACCCACATCTGAACCATTACATCCTCGGCCACACCAACCCAATGGACATTCTAGTCACGAAAGTACGGACCCAACGTTGTTGGCCATTTTGGAGAGTCAGAGGAGACAATAAGCGGCACTAAGGGAACTCCAGCAGCGAAATTTAGCCTTGGAATATGAGAACTACCAACTGAGGAACCAACAGACCAGATCAAGAGGGTCGTCCAGCCTAGGGACATCAGGTTATCACGGCCGATCCGGTCACTCACCACCCATGATGGTGCCAAGTAACCTTAATCAGCACGATCAGTCAGGTCAGCCACCATTACCTCCGGTACCCCCCACGCAGAGATATGGACCACCCGAGGACTCGTCCACCGATGAAGAAAGGCGAGGAAGGGAGGAGCAACAAGATCAGACAACTAAATCCAAACTTAAGGAGTTGGAAGCAAAATTTAAGGAACTTTCGGGCGGAAGCGAAGAGAATAAGTTGGCCGAGATTATGAGTGAAGCCGAGAAAACGCCTTTCTCTCCAGAACTGGAACAAATGCCGTTCCCACCTAAGTGTACTTTACCTTCATTCCCCTCTAGATTTGATGGAACGGGCGACGCGATCGAGCATCTCAAGATGTATACCATGTCACTGATCCAATGGAGAAGCAACCCGATAGTTATGTGCAAATTCTTTCCAGCTAGTTTGGAGGGCGAAGCGCGAGATTGGTTTTATTCGCTCACACCTGGTTCGATTAATGGGTATGACGCGCTAGTCGAGGCCTTCCTTGATACCTACATGCATAACAGTCGACCTCGGCTAAGAATGAACAAGCTGTTTACTCTCGCCCGAAGGTTCAGAGAGCCCTTGAGAACCCTAAACGATAGGTGGAGGAAACTGTACACTGAAATTGGGAAGGTACCGGTGGACCAAGCCAACTTTGGGTTTGAAAACGCGTTGGGGAGATCGGACCCTATCTGGATTGCCATGTTTTCCGAAAAACCTAAAACCTTAAAGGAGATGAGAAGAATGCAAGAACACTACATCGCCCTGGAAGAAATTCAGGCCGAATCAAGAGATAGAGGAGTACAAGAAGCCAGTGCTGAAGTTGGTACCGAAACTAAAACGGTCATGGGCGACCATATAATGCGATCAGAAAAAAGATCGGACCCTCCCCCGAGGAGCAGCGAGAAGAGGGAATGGATGGCCAAAGGGAAGAATCCAAAGCAGGAAGCCAGATCGTATACTCCCCTAAACGCTTCTTTGGAAGAGGTGTTCAAGGAAGTTGAGAAGAGAAGTGACATCAACTACCCAGCATCGAGGGGGGTACAGTTCCAAGAAACCCGAGACCATCCCGAATACTGTCACTACCATCAGTATAGGGGCCATTCCACCAACAACTGTCGAGAAGTGAAAGATATTGTTCAGCACCTCATCCGCGATGGATATTTGAGGCAGTATGTCCGACACCCCCTCGGCCGGAAGCAACACCCGACGTACCAGTTCATCAAGTCCGCATCGATAGGGCGAGTCAGTTCGTAAGCACCATTTCACATTCGGCTATGCAAAATTACACCCTCGGCCCATTAATCACCACTAGGATCCATAAAAGGGATCGTGAAGGTAAAGAGATATTTATCGTAGCCAAGTCCCTTCCCATGGAACCTTGGATGACGCTGCCCATATCGTTCTCGGCTAAGGATGTCCCAGCAAACGGACAGGCACACAGTGATCCACTGGTCATCACGCTGTTGATTGAGAAGTGGGGAGTAAGAAGGATTCTTGTGGATAGCGGAAGTTCAGTCGAGGTGCTGTTCTACGACACGTTCAGAAGAATGAAACTCTCAGACGACATGCTCGTCCCATCAACATATCATATCTACGGATTTAACGGCACAGTAACCATCCCAAAGGGCGAAGTAACTTTGAGAGTTTCAGATGATGGTGGCTACCTCGACACACTAACCACTTTCTGTGTGGTCGACATCGCTTCACCTTATGAGGCCATTATCGGGCGCCCATGGATTGCTGGGATTAAGGGAGTAGCATCGGCCTACCATCAAAGGTTAAGGTTACCGACTTGCAAGGGAATAGCGGAAGTTGTGGGCGACTCCCAGGCGGCACGACAATGCATGAGAGTGGATGTAGAAATAAATGAAGAACGGCGAGCTCGACAAAGGCAAGAAAAGAACAAAGCAAAGGAAGTGAAGGCGGCAAAAGAATTGGAGGAGGTAATTTCACAAGCGGTCCTGGCACACGAGACTCGAGAACAAGACCCTTTATAGCAATTAAAGGAAGCGTCCCCAGTCAGGGAAATCAAATCAAACTTCTCGACAGTTGAGCCGACTAAAGAAGTAAACTTGGGAACGATAGAAGAACCCAAGGTAGTGAGGATCGGGGCGTTACTATAGGACGATCAAGCAAGTAAACTCACGATGTTATTAAAAGAGAACCTGGATGCATTCGCCTGGGAAGTACATGATTTGGAGGGTATTGACCCGAAGGTCTGCTGTCACCACTTAAAAATTGATCCGAAGTTCAAACCGGTTAGACAAAAAATGAGGCGTATCGCGCCAGAGAGTTACAAGCGCGGTCGAGGTCGAGTCAAGAAGTTACAAGAATCCGGAATAATAAGGAAGTCCCACTACCCACAAGTGGATATCTAACATGGTCGTGGTACCGAAAAAGAAAGGGGAGTCAGAATATGTATTGATTTCAGCGACTTGAACAAGGCCTGCCCGAAGGACAGTTTCCCCCTTCCCAGCATAGATCAATTAGTAGAATCAATAGTGGGATACGAGGCGATGACCTTAATGGACGGATACATGGGCTACAACCAAATACCACTGGCGCCCGAGGACCAGGAACACACCTCCTTCTTCACACCAAGAGGATTGTATTGTTACACCAAGATGCCATTCGAACTTAGGAATGCCGGGGCTACGTACCAGAGATTGGTAGGTGACATATTTGAAGACAAGATTCACGATACCATAGAAGTTTACGTGGACGACATGTTGGTTAAGAGTCGAAAATCAAAAAACCACGTCCGAGACCTTCGAGAGATCTTTCAAACAATGAAAAAACACAAGATGAAGATTAATCCTGCCAAGTGCGACTTCTGGGTCACGTCGGGGAAATTCCTAGGCTACATCATCACTCCCAGGGGAATAGAAGCATATCCCGAGAAGGTACGAGCCGTCCTTGAAATGCCATCCCCCGCAATGGTAAAAGACGTGCAGAAACTAAATGGTTTCATAGCCACATTGGGGCGATTCGTTTCACGGTCATCGGACAAATGCAAGGCCTTCTACGACATCTTGAATAAAGGAGAAAATTTCCAATGGACGGACGCAAGCGAAGAAGCTTTTCAAAATATCAAGATACATTTAGCTAGCCTCCCGGTTCTTCAAAGGCCTGAGCCGTCGGAAATTCTCACTCTATACTTAGGCGCGATACCCTATGCCATTAGTGCGGTATTGGTCAAAACAGAGATGGGCGTGGAAAAGCCGGTATACTTCGCCAGCAAAACTTTAAGTCCGGCCGAGAAGAACTACACCAGAATGGAGCAGATGGTGCTCGCGCTAGCCTTTGCTGCCTCTAAACTACGAATATATTTTCAATCTCATCGAATACGGGTGCTCACCAAATTGCCTATCGAAGCGGTCTTGGATAACGCTGGGCGATCGGGGAGAATCTCCAAGTGGGGAGCCATAATCAAACAATATGACGTAGTATACGAGTAAAGAACCGCGATCAAAGGACAAGTAGTGGCCGATTTCTTGGCAGACTTCCCCCTCAGTGATGAGGATGAGGTAGAAGATATACCGAGAATGGTCGAAGAACAAGAGGAGCCAGCGGACCTACTAGCCGCCAGTAGCGCAACACGATGGGAAGTATTTGTCGATGGGGCATCAAACAAAGACGGATCGGGCCTCGGTTTGGTGTTTACCATGCCAAAGGGGAGGAAGATCGTGCATTCGTTCAGGTTAGAATTCAAGGCGACGAACAACGTCACCGAATATGAGGCGGTGATCCATGCCTTACGGATAATTGTGGAAATGGGGATGCATGAGGTTCGACTGACTAGTGACTCACAACTAGTGATCCGGCAAATTATGGGCCAATACGCTACACACGATCCGGTGCTGTAAAAATATTGGGAGCTCGCCCAATTTTACATCAAGAAAATCCCAGATATTAAATTCCGCCACATCTGCCGAAAGGATAACAGACACTCGGACGCTCTATCATACATCGCCTCACAACTTGTAGACCCAAGCATCGAAGGAATACGCGTTATGAGGCTTCTTAACCCGTCTATCCCTGAAACACCAGAGGTACGGATCGAGGTGGCCGTTAGCACAGCCGAGAGATACAAGGAAGGCGACTGGAGAAAGCCAATACATCAATACTTAGAGACGGGTGAGCTTCCTAAGAGTCGGCCAGAGATGAACAAGATCAAAAGCAAATCGGGCGCCTACGAGCTAAGGGAAGGGATCTTATATCGGAAATCTTACCTAGGACCACTCCTACGATGCTTAAGTAGGGAAGAGGGCCATATAATCCTACACGATCTACACTATGGGGCGGCCGGAAATCACAGCTCGGGAAGAAGTTTGTCGGTTAAGGCGAAAACAATGGACTACTTTTGGATGTATATGAACGAGGACGCAAAGCAAATGGCGAGGGCTTGTGAAGAATGTCAGCGTTTTGGGAATAATATCCATGCCCCCGGCGTGCCATTAAACTCGATCATAAGTCCGTGGACCTTCGCTAAATAGGGTGTGGACATTGTCAGGCTATTACATGTAGGAACATGGCAAAGGAAGTATTTGATTGTGGCCACTGATTATTTTACCAAGTGGGTAGAGGAGGCACCACTAAGGCACATTCGGGACAAAGACGTTTTTAAATTTATTTGGGAACATATCATTTGTCGCTTCGGGGTCCCGGCTGCAATCGTCTCTGATAATGGAAAGCAACTTCAAGGCGAGAACATTGATCTTCTATTCAACACTTACAACATCCGCAAGAGCAAAGCAACCCCGATTTACCCCCAATGTAATGGGCAGGCTGAGATCACAAACAAAACCATCGCCGATAACATGAAAAAGAAGCTAGATGGGGAATATGGTAACTGGTGTGAAGAATTATATAATGTTTTGTTGGCATACAGAACCACACGAAGGGAAGCAACGGGATTCTCTCCTTTTATGCTCACTTAAGGAGCCGAAGCGATTTTACCAACGGAAGGAATGATACCTACCACAAGAACCGAAGAGTGGAGGCGAAACGTGTCATCCGATATGATATTGGCTAAACTCGACGACTTGGAAGAAACAAGAGAAATGGCGTTACAAAAAATGAAAAATTATCAAAGGAGGTTACAGCGGGAATACAACAAGCGCGTTCGACCAAGAGAATTTAATCCCGGGCAGCAGGTATTGAAATTTCTAGCTGAATGGGAACGCGATAAAAAAGGCGGGAAACTAGCACCAAAGTGGGGTGGGCCATATATAATCGAATCTAAGGCGGGAGAGGGATCGTATCGACTACTGCGACTCGACGGAACAAGAGAGCTCAAACCATGGAACATCCGATTCCTGAAACTCTACCATACTTGACGGGCGATGCGGAAAAACGGTAAGCAAACGTGTCTTCTATCCTTGTGAAACCGTGAGGGGTATGGGATAGGGCATAAGCGACTAATGGTCATTCGTACTCGGGGCAATTCCAGTGAGGAAGTGCCGAGGTGACTTACACTCGAATGGTCATTCGTACTCGGGGCAAAGCCAATGTGGAAGTGCCGAGGTGACTTACACTCGAATGGGAATTCGTACTCGGGGCAACGCCAGTGTGGAAGTGCCGAGGTGCCTTCGATCGCCCGGCTATTCGAACTCGGGGCAGTGGCAGTGTGCAAGTGCCGAGGTAGCCTAAGGGTTCTGGTGGTTGGAAACCAGTTCCAAAGGTTGTTTAGACGCGAGGTCTACTCAGCTATGTGGCCTACTTACATCTGAAAGTTCACCACCATCGCAAGTGGGCGTGTCCACTTGCCCGAGATCAGTTGGTCGATAACCACTCGGGATTGTCGGGCCTAGAACTATGATGACTGGTACCCTTCCACTGAATCCAAAGAGATAATGATGAGATACCCCAATCAGGACATGGCATAGGGCCCGATGACCCTCCTTGTTGGGTGTGTTCGATAGAAATGGTTAGAATACTGACTTACTTGAACAATGATTGCAGGAATAACATATGAAATAAAGGAAAACTCGATTGCGTCATGCGAAAATTAAGAAAATACGGAAAGCGTCATGTGACCAAGCGAAGCAAAGCATCTAATAAAACAAACAACATCGGTGACGCAACACCCCCATTAAAACAAGCAAGCAAGGTAGCGAAAATTAAAAAGGGGATAAGTGTTCAGAACGATTTACAATCCGATGGAAGGGGCAACATAGTGACGCAACACCACAAAAAGAAAGTTTAAGCCTTGGGAGGAGCCGCGCCGGCCTTCCTCTGCGCGACCTCGAGCCGCTTCTTCTCCACCCAGTCCATAATGCCCGCCTGAACCTTTTGGTCTAACTCCTCCACATGAGCGACGCGTTCATCCTCGAGTTGTTGGGTAATCTGGGAAGCGTTTTCCTCAGCTTCAGCTAACTTGGAGCTCAAATCGACCTCGGCTTGTTTCAATCGGCGAACCTCCATATCTAGCTCCCGAGAGTGTTTTTGCTCGGCTACAAAATCACAAAGATATAATGTTATTCATCGGGTACATCTTTGCAAGAATAAAGCGCAATCTAGATCTAAAAGAACGGCCTCAACACATCGTCTAAGAGACCTGACAGGGAGGGTAACACCGACTGAAGCGACTCTACCGACTTGGACAACTCATCCTCGGCCTTGGACAACTTCAGGGTTAATTAGTTATAGTGTTTCTCATTAAACTCGTTACTGGGGCAATACTTCTTATGCTCGGTCCAATCGTCCATTAACCGATTACGTGACGCTTGGAGCACTGCAAGCTGCGATCTACTCCACTCTAAATCGCCCATAACTTTATCAAATTCACTCACTCGGCCCAGTAAATCGCTATTAGCTCGCTCCACCACATCTTTATCTCTCAATATTCGTCGGCGGTCCTCGTGAAGGTCTCGATTCTGCAATTGCAGAGCGTCTACCCTTTGCTCCAAACTTGTGGCTAAAGCATCTTTTTCAGCAGCAAGGCACTGAGAAGATCCCAAGTGAGCCCGTAAATTGTCCATCTCGGCAGGATCATAATCAAACCGGCGATGTCGTTCTAACTCGTCCTCAAGTCTTGCAATTTCCTCAGTTTGACGGTCTATTTTGTCGTCTTTGTTTGCCATTCGTTGACGAAGATTTTCCACTAGATCCTTCTCAATATCCCATTTTCTCTTCATAATCCTAAACTCTGAAGTAGCGTCTATACCTATACTAGATACCTCGGCTAGGAAGAAGGATACCCGACTCAGGATACTTGCATGATAAACTCAATCAACACAAGTTAAGAATGATCATATACCTTGAGCATCGGCAAGTTTGATCTCCAGCTCGTTCGCGCGACCCTTCTCATTCTGAAGTTGAAGTTGGAGAGACTCTATCAACTTCTTATCTCTAAGGCGATTGGAGGCATCCAAGCGTACGCGGTTCATAATCTAACACAAACAAACGAGTTTGCATCATAGGCGACACTAAGAACAGAAATCAGAAGAGGGGCATTACCATACAGAAACGAGTCGCTCACCACAGTGTCAAGTGTCAGGGCGATGTCGCCATAACAGGGCACAACATTCAACATTTCCTCATCAGTATACTTCCCAAAGTCGGAGGAAGTAAGCGCACCCAAGGAGTTCATGATCGGGCCAGAGACGGTAAAGGAAGTTTCAAAGACTAGAAGACGATCCTCGTGTCCGGGGCACACAAGGAAGCTCTACCGGTACATCAGTAATGACCTTCTCTACGACGGGCGTCTCCGAGGGCTCCTGTTGGTCGCCCATACCTTGTTCATCGCCTTTGTCACCCGACACATTCTCCCCAAATAGCTCATCCTCATCGGAAAGATCAGTGATGGGGCCCGTTTTCGGCGGTGGCTTAGCAATTTGCTTACCTCTACCAGGATTACGCCTCAGCGGAGTGGGGTCAACATCGCCCGCGTCATCATCATCGTGCTTTGGGTGTTTCTGCACAAGTGTCTCGTCAGAACATGTGAAGGCAAAAAACAGGGGCAAGTACATGTACTTATAAGAAAATCATTATGTTTGTTACCTTCCCCTGGTCTTCCTCAACCCTTGTGCCAGCACCTCTTTTCCTAGATCCGATAGTCTTGGTGGAACCGACCTGAGATTTTCAAACAACAACAAATGACTAACTGACGCCCGAAGCTAACAAGATAAAAATCAAGAAAAGCTCATACCTTATCAGCCTTGTCATCATTAACCACCCAGAAAGAATAGGTCTCGACGGGAAAAGTAGGCGACGGGAAGTCACCATGAAGGATCGGACTAGAAGCGGAACTCAGGGATAAATCGGGTCATTAGAATGGCGGGCTCGCTTGTTGGAACCCTGGCCGATGGGATCGGCATCCAGCATCATCCTTTCAACACCCTCGGGCATAGTTTTGACCCAATGAGGACTAGCAGCAAAACCGGAAAGATCGCCTAAGGTTGAAGTACCAGCTCGATAGTTTACAAGGAAATTGGCAACGGTATACTCAGGAGCGTCCTCGGTCTTGTAGGTCGACCACTCGGCAGTAGAACCATGACCATCGCGGCGATCCCTCCACTCGTTCATAATTCGAAAAGTATTGCCAGTCCATTGAGCTAAAGCACGAGAAGGCCGAATCTGGGACAGAATCTCGTAATAAAATGGGCTATCAGGGTTGTATATGGGAAGACGAAGGCCCATCTCCAGTTGACCCAAGGTGATGACCACACAATCAGCCGATTGCTCGTGCTTCTTCATATCGGTTTTCTTCAAGATGCCGTTTCGGCCAGAGAGAAGGGTCACTTCGTAATTTTGAAGATCGTACTTCTCCTTCAGCTACTCAATGAACTCTTCATCAGAGAGATCCTTCACCCTTTTCTAGGACCTGCACGAAATAGAAGAAGAGCTATCAGCAAAAATAGATCTCATCGCGCGGTAATCATACCTAGAAGGGCTTTCAAGCAAAAACAGAGAAGCAAGGGGATGAATATCAAACTCGGAAAAAACATCATCAACAGACCTCTTTTCAGCCATGGAAGGAGAAGAAGCCATTAACAAAGATAATGCAAAACTCGATTTTCAACAAAGAAAGATGAGGCGATGGCAGCTACTATATCAATCGATGAGGAGAAGATGACGAAAGAAAACCAAGAGAGCTAGGGTTTTTTGAGAAGCGCAAAATGTGAAGAAACTTGGGAGAAAACCACAGTAGAAGAACAGAGAAAGAAAGGTCAAAGAAGAAGAAGGAAGAAAGGAGCGGGCTATTTAAAGAAGAAGAATTGTAACCGATGCCGGCGGTTACCAGTCATAAAGTGGAGTTAGTGGGACGCTGCATGGTGGGATTCACGGCATGAACAAAGACGTGGGCAGTTAGGGCGATGTTCTTCCACACGTGTCTCCCACACGAGCGGAAGAAGGGGCATAAATGTAGGTGTAAATTATACACAGATCCAGGTGGCAACATCCTAGGCCTGGTGCACCTAAACATGAAAAGACGCGAAGCATGGAATGAAGATTAGTGGCGCGAGATTTCAGGAGCCACGTGGATCGGGCGTGATAGCTCTACAGCTGTCGGATAAGACTTGATTCAGGCTTCTGACAAAGCTGACATGACAAGACGCGGCGGGACAAACGAGGTTCTATGGTCAAACGGATAAGAAAGTAGGGGACACATCGGCTAACCATAAAAGCAATGGTCAAAGACGTGCGATATTCAGAAACATGCGACATCGTGTCAAGAGAGCATATGGAGAGGTCGGCTCGGACGAAAGACAGGCGAAGAGTCAAGATACATCGGCCATGTAAGGCGACATAAGTCGGTCCGACCGCAGAACTGCTGAATTGATGTAACATGACCAACACCTTAACTTGGGTGTATGGAACTTCTCCTATAAATAAATGGACTTGTATTCATGAAAGTTAGGTTGTAATTTTGGGAGAGGAAGAGAGAGAAACTCGAGTAAACACTAGGAAGAAGTGAGTGAGAAGTAAGTTCATCTTGTAAAGAAATCCAACTAAGATCAACACCTTTGTAACACCTTGAAGTAATAAGATTCATCATATCACCCCCGTGGACGTAGGTAATCATACCGAACCACGTATATCTTGTGTTCATTGTTGAGTGTTTACTTTCATTTGAGAAGAGTAGTACGTTTCTATCCTTTGGATGTAGTTTGTAGTAAAATGTATCTACATCTACATATATATATATATATATTAATGTTTAACCATAGTTAATTCATGGTTCCCTTGATTGTGTCACGCATGTAATAGATTTTGTTAGAGTTGGATTAGGATTTAGCATCTCTAGTTATTACGTGCTAGTGGATAGTGTTAGTTTAAATGGTGGGATGGGTTTCAAATCATTTTGACGCTTGTGTGATAGGATACCAAGAATTGATGTGGATTACGTTGTTTTTCGTAGCCAATTATTATCTGTTGTGAGATGTTGTCTTGTGTAGCACAACCCGGGATCTCCCTTATGTGAGTATAGTTGACATTACTATGAACTTTTAGTTGTGTTGTATTACGGGCTAGTGATGGGTCTGTTTTAGGTTGATGTGCTATGGACAACTAAGTTTCATATGCATTTCTGTGTGTATCACAGTTTGACGTTGATTCTGTATAAGACACTATTTTTAAAGATATGAATGTGTTTCTGTTTTGGGTGTTTGTTGTCTGCCCATGCTTTGGGATGTCAAATAGTTTGGCATTTAAATGACTATGCGAGAGGGAATAGTTGCTCCTAGTTTTCAGACCGTTGCCCGTAGTTGGCTCGACTCCCATGGATTTTTAGGTGATGACTGAGGGGTTGCCTAAAATATATGGTTCTATTAATTATCTTGTATTGGGATCGACAACATTTAATTTCTCCGGCGCACGGTAGGAGAATTATTTGGACTACTCAAGTGCTATAACGGTGAGACTTACGGATAGAGTAAAGAACTAGAGAGGGGTAGTCGGTTTTTAGAAAACGGATTTTGGGATGGTTAATTTTAAAGCGACATATTTTCACTATTTAAAACAACCAATTTTTGGCTAATACCGAGTAAATTCCCCATTTGTCCATTTTATTTCGATGATTGTGGTTTTGATTAGAAAACTCAGAAAAATGTTCTCCTTATAAATGTTTTACTTTTCGTAATTTTTATGAACTGTTGGGATTTTTTATATCATCTATAAAGACTATAAGGGTGCGAGAGCCTATTGTTAGTTGGGGTCTGACCCAACTTTTTTTTTTTTCAGGAGACCGTGACCGGAGAGTAACCTATCTTGTAGATTGCATTACTGTTCCGAAAAGCTACTTCGTTATTATTTAAGGTGCTTAGCTAGATATTTTATTGAATTCTTTTAAAGACCAGACTTTGTTTATTTTAAATAAATTCTTCGCATTTATTTTGGAGGCCGACCTGCGAGTCGAGGATTACTTTTATTTCTAAAAGATTCATTTTAAATTTATAACTTTCCTTATCAACTTATTTAAATAAATTCATTTGGATATGGACGGTTATGGCGTGCTCAATACAATAACCCGATCTCCATTTGTTGGCTTAACGGTTTGAGTGTGTAAAGTGATCCATCAGTATGCCACACTTTGAGTTTTAGGGAGGCCGACCTAGAAATCGAAGTGGGGATGTTACAAAATGGTATCAGAGCCCTGGTAACATAAATCCTTGGGAATGGGTACATGGTCTTGTTTCATCACCTAAGCACAATTTAGCAGCACATTGATTGGTGATTTCGTCTTGTATTAAATTATGTGTTACTTGTTTCTGGTTACGATTTTGAAAATTTGATATTAATCGATACAACGCACAACCTGTGATATTTCAATTATATAACAAAATATAGCGTGGAATAGAAATAATATAGACACCAGAAGTTTTGTTAACGAGGAAAACACAAATGCAGAAAAACCCCGGGACCTAGTCTAGATTGAACACCGCAATGTATTAAGCCACTATAGACACTAGCCTACTACAAACTAACTTCAGTCTGGACTGTAGTTGAACCCTAATCAATATCACACTAATTCAAGGTACAGTTTCGCTCCCTACGTCTATGATCCCATCAGGATACTACAAACTTTATTCTCTTAGCTGATCTCACCCACAACCAAGAGTTGCTACGACCCAAAGTCGAAGACTTTAATAAACAAATCTGTATCACACAGAAAAGTCTACAATAATAGATAAATCTGTTTCCCACAGATAAACCTACAAGTTTTGTTCCGTCTTTTGATAAAATCAAGGTGAACATGAACTAATTAATAACCCGGACTTATATTCCCGGAGAACAACCTAGAATTGACACAATAATCTAAATCGTATGGTATCGAAACTAGATATTGCGGAATCACAAACGATGAGACGAAGATGTTTGTGATTTATTTTTATCTTGCCCTATCGGAGATATAATCTCAATCCAATTATTCAATTGAAATCGTACGATAGAAAATGGAAAGATCAGATCGCTCAACTACAAGAGAAGTAGTTTCGTCTGGATTCACAATCCCAATGAAGTCTTTAAGTCATTAACCGATAGGGTCTCGATAAGAAACCTACAGTTAAAGGAGAATACACTCTAGCAAACCAACTAGTATCACACAGAAGGTGTGAGGATTAGTTATTCTAGTTGCTAGATGTCTCCTTTATATAGTTTTCAAATCATGGTTTGCAATCTAAGTTACCTTGGTAAAAAAACATTCAATATTCATCGTTAGATGAAAAACCTGATTTATCCAAGCTAATATATTTCAACCGTTAGATCGAAACTTAGATTGTCACACACAAATGAAATGTATTTCATTTAGGTTTGAGTACTCGTACCTAAACGTGTACATTGGGTTGGTTCACGAATAGTTAACCAATGGTTAGTCATATGAGCACTTTCATATTAACCGTATTCATCTTTCTCATAACTAGTTCAAATGACTCATAAGAACTAGTTGAAGAGTTGTTCAATTGCTTAGGTCTTTATACATAGACACAATTAAAACAAAATCGGTTTGATTCACTTGAATCAATTCATGAACAATATAGCCACGATTTGCAAAGATTGCATTCCTTATTGATTTATTGTATGTATACGGGTATGTGTACGGGTATGAGATATATAACTTGAATCAATTCATGAACTACCGATTTGAGATATATAACTAGCTTGAGTATGCGTACGGGTATGTGTACCTTAGCTACCGGATTTGAGTTTACAAACTCAACATAAATTTTCGGTTTCAAAACTTTCGTGGGTACGCGTACCTAAGGTGTCTGGTTTAACAATTTGCAAACTTACAAACTCAACAAAAAATTTCTTTTCGAAAACTTCTGCCAGTACGCGTACCCAACCTGTCTCCTTCACCAATACCGCATGCACACATATGCACGCACTTGGTTTCCAGCACATGGATTTAAACAATAATGTGCGAACACACTATATATACTTATATCCATAGATGGTTATCTCAACTCTATATTGCAATCATTGAAGCATTCTTCTATAATGTTATAACAATCGTTATTCACAACTATCGTCATCAAAGCTATTTTCAAGATTGAAACGTCATCATGACTTTCGTCACGGGTAAATATGAAAAGTGGTTAAAGCGAAAGCTTACCAACACATATTTCGAGAAAAAAATATGCGAGTAAACTCGGCTCGAAATTGCAAATGTGTATGTATGAAAACTATCATACTTATACGACTTTTGTCTCAAGAGTAGGAGATAGAGTAGATAGATTTTTGAGTGACAGATGAGTTCAAGTCTCCACATACCTTTTTGGTCGGATGAAGTTCCACGGGTTACTTAATCTCCATGGAGTCTGGATCTCAACTATACTTAAATATCCTAGACCGAGACTTAGTCATAAGTAAACTAGAAATCACGACATATAGTTTTGATCACTAATATTGACAAACATGCTTGAGATAGCAACACATGCGATTTCGACCAATCAATGGTCTAACATTTATGATTTGGTATATTGCAAGTTGTTATGGGATATGTTGTTTACGTTCGAGAACCTTGATTGTCCCATACTTGTTCAAAAGTTATCTCTATTATGTCGAGATGAATGTGTTGATAAAAGATAGAATGAACTTTTGACATTACAAAAGTTAAATCCTTTTATGTCATTATATTGATAAAAAGTAAGGATAAAACTTTTGTTTACAAGGATTAAGTCTATTATGTGTCATTGTAAAAATAGTGATGAAGAATAGAATGAATCCTTGTCTATTCCGCAGTATTGGTCTTCTCCTATCCACATTTTTGTGCAAATACTGTGTTGCTCCATAAGTCTTCTTGTGTTTTGGCATGACCAATTGAATTGATCACTTTCTTATGGTTAGTTTAGTTGTGTAAACCGATTAAATTAATTATGGGTTTTCTTGTGATTAATTTAGTTGTACTTTTTAGTTGGATTAACCATGGGTTCTCTTGTGGTACTTTGGATTCAAATTCATGTTTTCATGTGATTTGGTTGTCCAAAGAAATCCTTTTTTTTCTTGTGAAAGTAAGGTCTCCTTTTTTTCTCTTTCGGGAATGACATTTTATGGGGGAGAGTTCTTTTGAACTTCTGCTTAATTTCCATATCTTTGTGTGGAGTGCGGCTGTGGAATATTATAGGGGTTATCTTGTATCTTTATAAACTCCTTGATGAATTCATTTAGCTTCGGCTTTATGATGGCATCTAAATTTGTTGGTATGTTAATACACCTTTGGTCATGAAGTATCTCCGTGGAAATTTCATTAGGATCCCACTAATTTTAATACCTTTAACATTTTTTTTTGACGAAAAGGGGGAGAATTAATGTGTAGTTCACATTACAAATACATATGGTTTACGTATCATTATGTAAGGGGGAGTGGTTTTCATATTGAGATGTAATATTGAATAAGGGGGAGTGATACATATCACCATAGTGTTATTGTCAAAGTTGTGATACAATTGAACTTTGATGTTGTGTCATAATACTATGACACAGTATAACAATGATTGAGAGCATTTGTTTTCTAATTGTTATATCTACGGATCTTCAACTAACGATGGTTTTAAACTTACAACCTTTGGAATCATTGGAGTATTTGGAAGTGACGAAGATTTCGAGTCATGTTGAATATGCCAAGGATATCAAGCATGTGGATGAGAAGCTATAAATTTTATTTATTTTGTAATCCATATGTATTGATAGTTTTGTCACTAAAATTGACAAAACGGGAGATTGTTAGAGCATTGCTCGGTCGAACTCACGTGCATTGCTATCTCAAGCATGTTTGTCAATGTTAGTGATCAAAACTATAAGTCTTGATCATAATCAATTGAGTTGATTATTCTCTTATGATTAACTTATTTGTTGCTCCATAAGGATCCATATGATTGAGCATGACCAAGTGAATTGATCATACTCGTGTGGTCAATTTAGTTGTTGCTCTATAAGTTCTCTTATGTCGAGCATGACCAAATAAATTCATCACTTTTTGTGGTTAATTTGGTTGTATTTTCCGATTAAGTTAATCATAGGTTTTCCTGCGGTTAATTTAATTGAGTATTTTGGATGCAAATTCACATTCGTATGTGATTTGTTATGTCCAAAGAAATCCTTCTTTTCTTTTGAAATTAAGGTCGCTCTTGTTGTTCTCTCGGGAATGACATAATATGGGGGAGATTTCTTAATTGAACTTGTGCTTAATTGCCAAATCTTTGTGGGGAGTGCGGATGTGGAACATTATAGGGGTTATCTTATATCTTTATAAACTCCTTGATGAATGCATTTAGCTTCGGCTATATGATTGAATCTAAATAAGTTGATATGTGCTTTCTTTTGGTCATGAAATGTCTCTTTTGGAAATTTCATTAGGATTCCGTTTTCGTACCTTTGCCAATTGTATTGACAAAAAGGGGGAGAATTAATATGTAGTTCACACTACAAATACATATGGTTTTCGAATCATTATGTAAGGGGGAGTGGTTTCCATGTGAAATGGAGTATTGACTAAGGGGGAGTAATACTTATCACCATAGTATTATTTTCGAAGTTGTGATACAATTGAACTTTGATGTTGTATAATGATAATATGACACTGTATAATAATGATTGAAAATACTTGTTTTCTCATTGTTATAGCTACGGATTTTCAACAACGATGATGCTGAACTTACAACCTTTGGGATCATTGGAGTACTTGGAAGTGACAAAGATTTCGAGTAATGTTGAAGATTAGGCATGTGGAATAGGAGCTACAAAAGTTTATTTACTTATTTTTGTATTCCATTTGTATTGATAGTTTTGTCACTAAAATTGAAAAAGGGGGAGATTGTTAGAGCACTGCTCGGTCGAACTCGCATGCGTTGCTATCTCAAGCATGTTTGTCAATGTTAGTGATCAAAACTGTATGTCTTGATTTCTAGTCTACTATAACTAATGTCTCAGATTAGGATAGAAAGTGTAGTTGAGCTAAAGAACTCCATGGCGATCATCATACAAGGCGAAGAACTACTCAAGGAACTGGTGGAACTTCAATGACTAAAAGGTATGTGGAGATTTGAACTTATCTATCACTCAAAATATATTTACTCTATCTCCTATCTTGAGATAAAAGTCATTTTGCTATATAGACTTTGATTATACACATTTGCTATTTTGAGCCGAGTTTATATCGCCTATCTATTTCTCGAAATATGTGTTGGTAAGCTTTCGCTTTGGCAAAGTTCATCTTTACCTAGTGACGCAAGTCATTTTATGTTTCAATCACTTTGAAAATGGCTTTGAAAAAAAAGAGTTTGTGAATAACAACTATATATAACGTCCTCTAAGAATGTTTCAATGATTGAAATGAAAGTTTAGATTATATAACCATTGTTGGATATAAGCATTGTGTGGCAACACATATGGATAAGTCCTTATTCCTTGAACCAAAGTATGAGTACTTTGTTTATCAGGAAAACCGTAATTATTTCGGTGTGGGTATATAAAGAGCTGTGAGCTCGGTACCTAAATATGGTTGAACCTAGTCCGCGAGTTGTTTTATTTGATTCACTTGACCTTGAGATTCTCTTCCTAGAAAATAATACCCATTGGAGTTTGTGAACTTCTGTTATAAGAACTTAAGTCCTGAAATGCGCTTCAACAACTTAATAACTAAGTTCGCGTTTTTTACTTGAGTTGGTTATATCTAAATACGATTTTTTGTGAACTTATATTTATATTAACTAAAGAATGCAAGATGCAAAATGTGGCTATAAAGTTCATGAATCGATTCGAGTGAATCAAATCGTTTTTTCTTCGATTGTGTCTTGTATACTTCTATAAGATTTCCTTGCAATCGAACAACTCTCTAACTAGTTCATTTGAGTCATTTGAACTAGTTATGGTTAAGAAGAATAAGGTTGATATGAAAGTGCTCATATGGCTAACCTTTTGGTTAACTATTGTTGAACCAACAAATGTACAAGTTTGGGTACGGTTAGATAAACCTAAAATATGCATTTCATTTGTGTGTAGCAAGCTAAGTTTTCAATTCAACAGTTGAAAGATATTAGCTTGAATCTAATCAGGTTTTCATCTAACGGTGAATATTGAATGCTTTGTTACTAAGCTAACATTGATTGCAAACCCTGATTTGTAAGACTATGTAAGGGAGAACTCTAACAACTGGAAAACCTAATCCCCGCACCTCCTGTGTGATACTAGTTGTATTAGCTAGAGTCGATTCTCCTTTAACCTTAGGTTTCTTCTCGGGATCCTGTAGGTTAATGACTTGAAGATTTCATTAGGATTGTGAAGCCATACCGATATTACTTTCTCGAAGTTATGTGATCTGATGTTGTTGATTCTATCGTGTTGAGTACAATCGTAGCGATTGGATTGAGATTAATATCTCCGATAGGCAAGATGTAAAAGTAGTTAGAAACATCTTCCTCTCATCGTTTGTGATTCCACAATATCTTCTTTCGTCGCGTCGATTAAGCTTATTGTGAGGTGATTGATAATACTAGGATGTTCTTCGGGAATATAAGTCCGGGTTATAAATTAATTCCTGTTCACCTTGATTTATTAAAAGACGGAACAAAACTTTTAGGTATTTATGTGGGAGATAGATTTATCTATTATCGTAGACTTTTCTGTGTGATACTGATTTTTTTATTAAAGTCTTCGACTTTGGGTCGTAACAACTCTTAGTTGTGGGTGAGATTAGCTAAGGGAATCAAGTGTGTAGTATCCTGCTGAGATCATAGACGTAAGGAGCGCAATTGTACCTTGAATCAGTGTGATATTGATTAGGGTTCAACTACAGTCCAGATCGAAGTTAGTTTGTAGTAGGCTAGTGTCTGTAGCGGATTAATACAGTGTGGTGATAAAACTGGACTAGGTCCCGGGGTTTTTCTGCATTTGCAGTTTCCTCGTTAACAAAATTTCTGGTGTCTGTGTTATTTCTATTTCACATTATATTTTTTTATATAATTGAAATATCACAGGTTGTACGTTGTATCGATCAATTGTGAAATCCAACCTTTGGTTGTTAATTGGAAATTGATTGATCCTTGGATATTGGTCTTTGGTACCATCCAAGTTTATATCTCTTGTATTTGATAAATTGAGAGATAGAGATATTAACTTCTTGATATACTTTTTATTAAGATTGAGTCTGACTGTCTAGTTGATTCTCTTAAAAGTATATTCGAGATAGTCTATAAATATTGCTAATCGAAATATTGGGTGAGGTTGTTAGACCCCCGCTTTTTCACCTTCGTCTCATTGTTTGTGATTCCACAATAACTTGTTTCGCTAGTCGATTAAGTTTATTGCGAGGTGATTGATAATACTAGGCTGTTCTTCGGGAATATAAGTCCGGTTTATCAATTGGTTCCTGCTCACATTGATTTATCAAAAGACAGAACAAAAACTCTTGGGTATTTCTGTGGGAGACAGATTTATTCAATCCTAGAGACTTTTCTGTGTGAGACAGATTTGTTTATCAAGTCTTCGACTTTGGGTCATAACAACTTTTAGTTGTGGGTGAGATCATCTAAGAGAATCAAGCACGTGGTATCCTGTTGGTATCAGAGACATCTTGAATCAGTGTTATATTGATTAGGGTTCAACTACAGTCTAGTCCGAAGTTAACGTTTAGTAGCTGGAGTCTATAGAGACTTAATACAGTGTGGTATTCAAACGGGACTAGGTCCCGGGGTTTTTCTGCATTTGCGGTTTCCTCGTTAACAAAATTTTGGTGTCTGTGTTATTTCTTTTCTGCATTATATTTTGTTATATAGTTGAAATATCACATCTTGGCGTTAAGATCAATCAATTAGAATATCCAACCTTTGATTATTGATTTATATTGATTGACACTTGAACATTGGTCTTGGTACCGTTCATATCAGAAGTTAGGCTAGATAAAGAGTGGTCGAGATTTGTCTAGGAGGGATAAATCTACGACGATGGGAATACTTTATACTAGCTCTGCGAATCGGTGAAGACTCGGCGACGGAATCGGTGAGGACTCGTTCATTAAATTCGTAAATTTCTTGGTAATCAATTGAAGTTCATTTAATTCATGTGATTTCTCTCTGTTAAACTAATGATTGGTGTTAGTTTTTCAATCGTTTCATTTTCATTTTATGTCTGAAAATCCTTTGTTAAGCGGATCTTGTTTTGGATCTTGAGTTCCAAATCTTTTCCGTCAACAATGAATTCATAAGAGCCTCCGTCTCTTTTTATCCCTGATGAAATTATTGAAGACAGTTTAAATGAATGGAAATTTAGTTTGATTGGTAGACTTGATTTTGTTAAATTGAAGATGAATATAGCAGCTACTGCTCTAAAACAACAATGGGCTGTGAAGGGTTCTCTACAATTTATCCCCCTGGGTAAAGGTTTCTTCATCATCAAATTAGACAATGAAGAGTAAAGAAATCTTATTTTCAAAGGTTTATGGATGGTGGAGTCTCAAACCCTGAAACTAAGAGCATGGGAACCAAATTTCAACCCAGATACTCAGAAAACCTCTTCAGCTTTTTTTTGGATTTCATTCCCAGGGTTAAGTATAGAATACTGGAAGGAAATCATTCTCCTACAAATGGGTAGTAAATTGGGGAGAGCAATCAAAGTAGATGAAGTTACTTTAAAGAGAGAAATTGGATACTATGCTAGTGTCCTAATTGAAGTTGATTTTGCTAAATTTATTCCCAGCAAGGTGGTTGTAGAACACAAGTATGGGAAATTTGAACAAGCTTTGCAAATATTAAAGAAGCCAAAATTCTGTCACCATTGTTCAATTATAGACCATTTAACTGCTGAATGTAGAGTCATAAGAAATACAAATGCAAAATTTGGTAACCAGCAAGAACTTGTGATTGCAATGCCAAAGAAGCAATGGAGAAAAAAGCCTATAGAAGCCAATCAAGGTTTTGATATATGTTTTACCCCAGCTGAAAAAGAAACATACCATATCATATAACATATTCAAGATCATATTCTAAATGATAATGAAAGAATTGATGACACTATTCCCCCTATTCAAGGTGATTCTTCTTCCGGGAGATTTCATATTTTGCAAGATCAACCTGAGGAATTTAGAGGTTCTTTATATTCACATGAAGATTTTCCAGTGCTTCCTGTGGAAAAGATTATCACAATGGTTTCCAATGCTCCACCTATAAATAATGTGATACATATTCATCCTCCTATTGGTCCCCCAGTGGTCAATTCTGCTTCAACATCATCTCAGGTTACTATTCCAGATTCAAATGAGAAGAATGATCTTTCTGCTTCAAAAAACAAAGAAACTATATTCCATGAGAAACATACTAATACTGAATCAACTACTGGTACTCATAACTCCAACTTTTGTGTTGATCAAGGCTGAACAAAATTTGGTAAAAAACCAAATGTAACAACCAGAAACCAGGCTGCAAGTTTGAATGCTAATGTAAGAAAAAATGCACAAGGTAAGAGAAGTACCTCTTTTTCTCACCCTTCTTCTAAATGAAAGTTCTATACTGGAATTTGAGAGGCCTGAGAAGAATTAAGACCAAGAATAAGTTAAGAAGTATTATAAAAACTTTTTGTCCTTCTTTAGTTATTTTAGCTGAGCCAAAAGTATGGGCTACTTCAGATTTCATTAAAAAATTAAGACTTCAAGGTATGCACTATTAGATTATTCATAATTCATATGAAGAGCATAAAGGAATTATTTGGATTTTATGGAATTCCTCAATAAATACTCCTAAAGTCCTATCTAGTACTAAACAAACAATAACAATGGAAGTAGGAGATGTGGTTATTACTGGTGTTCATGCTGCTACACTCACAGTAAATAGAAGGACACTTTGGCAAGATTTGGAGAAAATAAATGATTTGAACAAGCCTTGGCTTGTAATTGGGGATTTCAATACTATAACAAGTGTTGAAGAGAAAATTGGTGGACTACCTCCTCTAAGGTTAGCTATGAAGGAATTTACAGATTGTTTGAATAACTGTGGCCTCATTCAAGCTCCAAAAATTGGAGTAGAGTTCTCATGGTGTAATAACAGGGCGGGAAAAATGAGAATAGTTTGCAACTTAGATAGAGCAGTTTTTAATGACAAATGGATGGAAATATATCCAAATTGGGGTTACAAAGTTGGTACAAGAGGCATATCAGATCATGGTGTGTTATATGTGACTAATGCAGAAATTCCAAAACCAAAAAATGTTCCTTTCAGAGCTTTGAAGGTATGGAAAAATCACCCTGATTTCTTACATCAAATTCAACTATCTTGGAATTCAGTGATAAGGGGTAATCCAATTTTTATTTTTATGAGCAAACTTAAAGTTTTGAAAAAAGATGTACAACACTGGAATTGGATTGTCTTTGGAGATGTTACAAAAAAACTGAAGCAAGCTGAAGATCAGATTTTACAAGCAACCATTCTGTTAGACAAAAATCCTAATGATAGATTTTACTGAATAACCTAATCACATCCAGGGGTGTACAAGAGGTCATTTTGGAGCAGCAAAAAGAAATCAATCAGCAAAAATCAAGAATTAAGTGGCTAAAAGAAGGTGCATCAAATTCAAGGTTCTTTCATGTTAATATGAAATTAAGACAAGCTCACAATGCTGTAGTTGAATTAGAAGATCCCAATGGAAATATAGTTGTTGATCAACAAAAAATTGCTGAGATTCTAGTGACTCATTTTGAAGAAAAGTTTAAATTTCAAGAAGTTTGCTCTGTCCCTGACATTTTTCAAGATATCCCACATTTAGTGACTGAAGAGGAAAATTTGGTCCTAGATTCAGTTCCATCTGAAGAAGAAGTGAAACAAGCAGTCTTTGAACTGGATCTTGATAGTGCCCCTGGTCCTGATGGGTTTTCAAGGTGGTTTTATATACATGCTTGGGAAATCATTGGGAAAGATTTAGAAATATCCATTCAATACTGCTGGAGAGGAGGCTTTATTCCACAAGGATTTAATGCAAATTTCTTACTCCTCTTACCAAAAGTCAAGAGTGATAAAAAGGCTGCACAATTTAGACCAATTGGATTAATAAACTTCAGCTTTAAAGTTATTACAAATATAATTTCCACAAGATATGGTAGCATCATTCATAAGATAGTATCCCCCCAACAAGGAGCATTTATAAAAGGAAGGAATATCCAAGAACAAATTGTTCTTGCATCAGAGTTGGTGAATGAGCTAAATATCAAAAGAAGGGGAGGAAACTTAGGTCTTAAAATTGACATATCCCAAGAATATGACTCTCTCAGATGGTCATTCTTATTTCAAGTTATGAGGAAATTTGGTTTCTCTGAAAAAGGAATTTCATGGTTACACACAATACTGAAGTCTGCAAGAATATATGTACTTTTAAACGATGGTCCTGTAGGATATTTTCAAGTGGGGAGAGGCCTTAGACAAGGTGACCCATTATCTCCTCTCCTCTTTGTGATAGTTGAAGACTGTTTGAGCAGAATAATAACAAAAATGATTCAATCAAAAAAACTTCAACCTATGGTGTCAAGGAATGGGGTGCAACCTTCACACATTTTTTTTTGCAGATGACATATTTATTTTCTGTAATGGGGACAAAAGGAATGTCAGAAATCTAATTTAAAACCTTCAAGACTATCAAGCTGCATCAGGGCAAGTAGTTATCCTTGCTAAAAGCAAGTGTTTTATTGGTGGCACCAGTGAAGTGAGGAAACATCAAATAGCTGCTGAATGCAATATTCCTCTCTCCTCTTTCCCAGATAAATATCTTGGTGTTATGCTAACTCCAGGTTGCATTAAATCTCAGCATGTTTGGAACTGTGTGGAGCAAATACAAGAGAGCTTGGCAGGCTGGATGGGTAAATTATTATCCTTCCAAGAAAGACTGATTCTAGTAAAGCATGTTCTCTGTAGTATCCCAATTTATTGTATGTCAGTATACAAATGGCCTCAAAGAGTATTAAAATAATGTGAGCAGATTATAAGAAATTTTCTTTGGACTGGTGACCTTGCAAAGAAAAAAACTATTACACTGAAATGGGACAGAGTATGCTCTCCATTGGAGGAAGGTGGTCTGGGTCTGAGAAGACTATATATAATAAATAAGGCTCTACTTATGAAATTATGGTGGAAAATTCAGAATGTCACAGAAGAGTGGGCTAGATTCTTTCAAGAATTTTTTTTAACCAAAGATGGAGAGTGGATTCAATACTATAAAAAATCAGCAATTCTTCCTGGTTTGAAATGGATCTCAGATGAGGTAAAATGTCATACAAGATGGATAGTGGGGGATGGTGAAAATATCTTCTTTTGGAAAGATACATGGTTAAAAGAAAAACCTTTATGTGAATTACATCTTGAGAATGGTTATATGGCTCAGTTCCCTGATTTGAAAGTTAGAAATATTTTATTGGAAGGTGAATGGGTAATTCCAAATGAACTTTTAGAAGTAATATCAGTAAGTGAACTACCTGTAGTGAACATGGAAATGGAAAGAAGGGTATGGAGTGGTAATCTTACTGGAAAGTTCACTGTTGCCTCTGATGTTGAATGCATAAGGAATAAGTACCCCAAACTTAAATGGCCAGCTCAGGTATGGAATCATTCTATGCATCCTAGTATCTCCAGTAATGTATGGAAAATAGTCAATGGTATTTGCTCCATAGATGAAAAGATGAAAACTAGAAAGTTTCAATTGGCCTCAAGATGCTGTTTTTGCAAAAAAGCTGAGGAATCTATGGATCATATTTTATGGGACTGCAATTTCAGTGAACTCATCAGGAAATGGTTGGGAGGTATGTTCTGTTTTAAAAATCCCAGTTCCTTTGAAGAAATTATTAATCTTGCAAAGCATAGAAGCCATGTTGTTAAAGAAATCTGGAGAATAGCTGCATTCACTTTACTCAGGGAATTGTGGTTTCAAAGAAATATGTGTGTCTATGAGGAAGAAGTTATTAGCATACACACTATCAAAGCTAGAATACTGAAGTTTACTACTGACAGTGAAGTAAGAATGAAACAGAATATGTGGAATACTGCATATGACCTGCAAATCTTGAAACACTTTGGAATGAAATGCAGAAAGACTAAAAACTTGGTAATCCAGGAAATATTCTTTGCTTTACCATAGAATAATCAACTTCTACTATGTTGTGATGGGGCTTCAAGGGGGAATCTAGGCTTATCAGGTTATGGCTTTATTGCAAGGAATAGTGTGGGAGACTATGTGATAGCTATTGCAGGAGGTTTAGGAATTACAACAATTTTTTTTCCAGAGATTATAGCAATATTATGTGCAGGGGAATGGGCCATAAAAAATGGTTATAGAAGACTCTTGTTCAGATCAGATTCAAAAGCAGCCATAACAGCATTTAAAAAATCTAAAGTCCCATGGTTTGCAATCTCTAGATGGAAGAAAATATGTCAAAGTGTAAGGGAATTGGAATTTATTCACAGCTATAGGGAGATCAATTTTTCAGCAGATGACTTAGCAAAAAAAAGGTGCAAACATGCAGAGTGTCCATCACCAAATATACAATAGCAAACCAACATTTCTAGGAGCATTGGAATCTGAGGACAAAACATATTATAGGTTCTGTTAGTTTGTTATACCTGTTTAGATAATTTTTGTTCTTTATTTTTGAACTGGCTATTGTAATATGTAACTATATTTTTGGTTATCAATAAAATTCATTATTAAGCAAAAAAAAAAAGAAGGATAAATTTACGACCGTGGTTTCTTCAACTAACCATTATAAATACTTTATTAATTAGTGTCCTATTAATTTCTCATGATGAATGATTAATTAATTTTGCATGATAAATGTTCATTTAATGAATCAAATAAACACATATTTTTATTAATAAATAAGTTTATTAAAAACTATATATATATATATATATATATATATATATATATATATTGATCGGTAAAGAATTTGGTGCTGGTGAAAATCGAACTCAGGTAACTGGTATCAACACCCAATGACTTTACCACTGTATTACAGTGACCCCGACTATTAAAAAATATAGTAATAATTTTTAATGGTGGTAGTGAAAGAAGCAGTGGGTGGTGGAAACAGTGGAGGGTACTTGTGAGTGTTGGAGGTGGTAACATTACTGGTAATGGAAAAAATAGTGAGCGTGGCTGGTTTTTACGTACGGTGGTGGATGTTTGTGAATAGTAGTGGACAATAATAGTTTTGTGTCTTTACAAAACAGGAAACATTGTATTGTGATAGATGTAGTTGGTTTTTTTTAGCACAACTGGTAAGGACAAAACACAAACATTTTAAGGAGGATACTAAATCATATAAGATAATATGATCATGACCGCTGGATCACCCAAATGGAATCCCAACTATTTATAGTACCCGATCGAATAAATCACGGTTTTTAGTATTAAAATAAAATTGATTACAATTCTAGAATACAAAACAAAGTTTGGATAAGTTAGGCTAGATAAAGAACGATCAAATTTATACTTGCAGAACATAAATCTACCGCTATAAATGATCACATTTAATTAAAATTTAATAATAAATGTTCAATTGATATTTCATAATAAATATTTCTTTAATTAATCAAATGAATATATTTTTATTGATACATAATAAATTTATTTGATATTAACCATATCATTAAGCATTAATGGTGGTTGTGATGGTGGGAAGTGGTGGGGATAATGGTGGTGGGTATTGTTAGAGCACTGCTCAGTCTCGCATGCGTTGCTATCTCAAGAAAGTTTGTCAATGTTAGTGATCAAAACTATGAGTCTTGATTTCTAGTCTACTTATAGATCTCTCGTACTAGGACATAGATTGTGTAGTTGAACCTTAGACTTCACGACGTTCACCATTTGAAGACAAAGAACTACTAAGGAGATCTTGTGGAACTTCATTAACAAAAGGTATGTGGATACTGAAACTCATCTTGTTAGAGCATTGCTCGGTCGAACTCTCATGCGTTGCTATCTCAAGCATGTTTGTCAATATTAATGATCAAAACTATATATCTTGATTTCTAGTTTACTTATGACTAAGTCTCGTTCTAGGATAGTAAGTATAGTTGAGCTACGGACTCCATGGCGATTATCTTATGAAGACGAAGAACTACTAAAGGAACCGGTGGAACTTCATCCGACCTAAAAGGTATGTGGAGAATTGAACTCATATATCACCCAAAAGTATACTCTATCTCCTACTCTTGAGACACAATCGTATAGTATGATAGTTTTCATACATACACATTTGATATTTCGAGCCGAGTTTACTCGCCTATCTTTTTCTCGAAATATGTGTTGGTAAGCTTTCGCTTTAACCACATTTCATCTTTACCCGTGACAAAAGTCATGTTGACGTTTCAATCTTGAAAATTTCTTTGATGAATATAGTCGATTATTTATGTCTAACGACTATTATTAACATTATAGAAGAATGTTTCAATGATTGAAATGTAGAGTTGAGATTACGTAACCACATATGTATATAAGCATATATAGTGTGTTCGCACATTAGTGTATAAGTCCATGTACCGGAAACCAAGTGCGTGCATATGTGTGCATGCGGTATTGGTGAAGGAGACAGGTTGAATATATTGGCGGAGGTTCTTGTACCGAGAATTTCTGTTGTAGTTTGGAGTTTACGAACTTACAAACCAGTCACCTTAGGTACGCGTACCCGTAAGCATACCCACATAAGTTTTCCTATTGTTGATGGTGGTTTTTAGCTTAGGGTTAAAATCGTAAAACTGTACAACTAACATGACTTCACTATGACCATTAGCACATTTATTGAATCAATCAGCATGCCTATGCAAGAATTGCCTGGGTACCAAGGCATGCCAACCATGCCATCCGCACCACTGTGCCAATGGAAAACCATGCCGGCCACATCTCTGCGCCAAGGTATGCCAACCATGCCAGTCACATCCCCACGCCAAGGCACGCTAACCATGCCAGCCGCACCACTGTGACAATGGAAAATCATGCCAGCCACGTATACCACACCAAGACATGCAAACCATGCTAGCCACACCATGCGCCAATGGCATGCCAAACCCTTGGCCCCACCATGCCAAGCCAACCGCACCTTGCCTTGGCCCCACCATGCCAAGCTGTTCGTGCCAAACCCTTGGCCCCACTATTCCAAGCCATCCGCGTCATTTTTCCTTGGCCCCAACCATGCTAGCCGCACCATGTGCCAATGGCATGACAAACCCTTGGCCGCACCATGCCAAGCCAACCGCACCTTGCCTTGGCCGCACCATGCCAAGCCGTCTGTGCCAAACCTTGGCCGCACTATGCCAAACGCGACGATCGATGGTCACCCTTCAATCCTAGATACAAATCCTAGCCGTCCAAGGTTGCCAAAAAACGCATGGTAACCTTTGGCCCAAAATCCTAGTTTTGGCCACGCCGAACCGCGCCAAAGCATGTCATGCCACATGTGCCAATGGAATGCCAACCGCCTTGCCGCGCCATACCATGTCGTCCTTCCCTATAGCGGCTACCAAAACAAAGGCGTGCGACGATCAACGGTCACCCTTCAATCCTAGTTGCAAATCCTAGCCGTCCAAAGTCGTTAAACAACGCACGGTAACCTTTGGCCCAAAACCCTAGTTTTGGCCACGCCAAACTGCACCAAGGCATGCCATGCCAGACGTGTCAATGGCATGCCAACCACCTTTCCACGCCATACCATGCCGGCCTTCCCTATCGCGGATACCAAAACAAAGGCGTGCGACGATCAAAGACCACCCTTCCATCCTAGATGCGAATCTTAGCCGTCCAAGGTTTCCAAACAACGCACGGTAACCTTTGGCCCAAAACCCTAGTTTTGGCCACGCTAAACCCCGCCAAGGCATGCCATGCCATACGCGCCAATGGCATGCCATGCCATACGCGCCAATGGCATGCCAACCTCCTTGCCTCTCCATACCATGCCGTCCTTCCCTATCGCGGCTACCAAAATGAAGTCGTGCGACGATCAACGGCCACCCTTCCATCCTAGATGCGAATCCTAGCCGTCCAAGGTTGCAAAAAAACACATGGTAACCTTTGGCCCAAAACCCTAGTTTTGGCCATGCCAAACCGCGCCAAGGCATACCATACCACGTGTACCAATGGCATGCCAACCACATTGCCGCGTCACGCCACACTGGCCTTCCCTAGGCGGCCACCAAAACGAAGGCCTGCAACAATCAACGACCACTTTTTCATCTAAGATGTAGATCTTAGCCGTCCAAGGTTACCAGCTAACGCATGGAAACCTTTGGCTCTAGTTTGGCCGTGCCTAAACTAGGCCATATTAAATCCATATTGATCATGCTTTCATGCCACTGGCTACCAAACGAAGGGTTGCAATAATCAACGGCTACTTTTCCTCTTAAGATGCAAAATCTCGACCGTCGAAGATCACCACCAAGCCGGCAAGTCTCCAAGATCAACTTTCCAGACAACAACAACGTGCTACACGTTTTCCACGTAAATACTCGATACATCAACGCATGTCACAAATTGGGGGATGCTCATTGGGTATTGGTTTGGCGGTTTACAGCGTGCGGCGTACACTACGCCTGTTATAATAAAGTTCCATAAGGATGAGGCGGTTATTAAATACAAGGAGTAATGGTGAAATGCTTTCTTTTATGGAACATCAATTCCATGCGTTACCGGTTACCACCTCCTCCCATTTACTCACCTATTTTCCATTTCTTAATGAGACCAGAGTACATTTCACTTCGACTTGTATAAATAGGCATTACATATTTCCACCGAACAACAAGTTCAGGTCAGGAACATACAACACTCAGAAAACATTTGCTAGATCTCCATTTATTAGCTTCCCACTTTCTGATACAAGTTGTAAAACAACTACTCTTCCAGAATCAACTTTTCTAGTCTCAACACTTTCTTCGCTTCCCTTCCCAAAACCAACCCTTCTACTTCACTTTGTGTCCGAAGCAAGTCTGGAAAGGCCATTTCTTGGTTTAGGACGGATTATTAAAAATTAATCTCTCGAATCTAAAGTACTCCCTTGTATTACATTATTTAGGGTTTAAATTCGTTTCTCACCCACACACCCGAAATTACCGAAATCAGCAGAAACCGTTTTCACCCTCAAACACCTACTAAAAATTTCTGCTGGGTTTTCAAACCCAATTCTGGTAAATCTAGAGTACACGTACCCGTACGCGTACCGAAGTTGGTTATATCTCAAATCGGTTGTTCATGAACTTAAAAAATAAATCAATAAGGAATGCAATCTTTGCAAACCGTGGATATATTGCTCATGAATTGATTCAAGTGAATCAAACCGATTTTGCTTCAATTGTGTCTTGTGTAGTACACAAGATTTCCTTGTAATTGAAAAACTCTTGAACTAGTTCTTATGAATCATTTGAACTAGTTATGAGAAAGATGAATACGGTTGATATGAAAGTACTCATATGGATAACCATTGGTCAACCATTTGTGAACGAACCAAATGTACACGTTTAGGTACGGTTACTAAAACCTAAATGAAATACATTTCATGTGTGTCTGAAAAGCTAAGTTTCGATCTAACGGTTGAAATATATTAGCTTGGATAAGTCAGGTTTTTCATCTAATGGTGAATATTGAATGCTTTGTTACCAAGGTAACTTAGATTGCAAACCCTGATTTGAAAACTATATAAAGGAGATATCTAGCATCTGGAAAAACTAATCCCCACACCTCATGTGTGATACTAGTTGGTTTGCTAGAGTGACGAGGTGTCAACTCGCAAATAATATTTATCTACTACTCTTTACACTAGCAAGTAGTATAATGTAAGTAGGATCGTCCCAAGGGAGGTATGAAACAAAAGTAGTTATGCAAATACTCTTAGCAAAGATGATTTTGTGATTCAAAAATTCTGAAAATTGTAAATTGTATTCAAATATGAGATGGAATTGATTAAAGAATCATTATAGACCACGGAATATAAACCAAATTGATATATATCCAAGTTCTTCGCATTATCTCGTTACTAACAACCCTAGAATAATTAGTACGCTCAACTATTCCGTTATTATCTCCTAAGCTCACCGGATACGGAAGCGCTCGACTACCGGTTTTTATTTGCCAAGTTTCCTAGAGGTACGCTTAATAGGTGTGACTTAAACAAGTGCTCTAAGTTTTGTGAGATAAGGTTGCTCCTAGTGATGAACTCAAAAGCATGCATCACCTACTAGTGTCAATTTCTACATATGGGTACTTAACAAAGTCCCATCATCAATACCCATATAATTCTACTTGTGTTTATCTTCTCTAGACAATTACGGGTCGAAGAAAATCTAAACTAGCAATAAGATTATGCACTAACGATTCAATTTCGAACTTAAACCATTAATAAATAATCCATAAACGATATTAGCATGGTAGAAATCAAACAATAACGAAAATAATGGCAAAAGAAGGAGTTATTTCATATCAATGAGTTCATATTCCGGGCTTTGAAATCGCCCTTAGTCAATAATAGTTTTAGTTACTCATAAGTATGGAGTTCATCATTATAATAATAATTGAAATAAAATAAAGAAGATGAAAATATAAAAACGAAAGCAAACCCTAGCTGCGGCTCTCTCCAAAACTCCAAGAAGAATACGTGATAAACAACGAAGTAGAAGACTTCCCCTTTTGTAGATTTTCTCCTTTTCAAACTAGGTTAAGTCTCAAAAGCCCAAAGTCCACCAAACCCATGTGTGAGAACGTAGCCCAATAGAAAACTCTGACCACAAAAATAGACGTCGGAAAACTGGTGTCACGCCGGAAATTGGCCGGAATAGTTGATAGAGAAATATCTCAGGTGACCGACAAAGTCCACCCGGTCACCGGTCAAACAAATTAACTCGGGACAAAGGTCTGGCTCAGTTTTATTCACTCTGGCCTAGGCCAATGCACTGGCCAGATTTTGTGTTACACAAACATGGTGCCTCACTGCTTCATTTCCAACCATAGTGGCGTGTTATTCCCTTCTCAGGCTCAAGACAGCTGCAACCACAGCCAATCAGTTCCACAACACCATCTGTAGCTGCACACTTTACAAACACCCACCGCAAACCACCAGTTCCACTCATTACAGCTCAAGTTCTGCAGTTCATCTCATATCTGTCTTCAATATGACTCTTACGACACTTGAGCTTAACCAGCAACTATGCATATAACCCATTATCACATCCACACACTAATAAGCACTACAACTTGCAATTCCAGTTCTTTGCCAGACTCACTAATACATCTCTTTTGCCTGCAATACCATTTCAGCACTTCCTCATATTTGTCCTGAACTGCCCTTTATTTCAAGCTACTACTGTCGTGTCCTACCAAGATTCAAACATTTCTAAAAACCCAAAGAAAACACCCACCTGCTATCATTGAATTGTGCACACAGCTTACTTCTCTCTTTCCGTCACAATCACTTCCAAACCCTGGAAACACTTGCACCATGGAAAACATCCACAACAACCATATCAGAACTACACATGCCTTAATCTGCCATTGAACCATAACCACAACAGCAACTTATACTTTTTATCAGTTTCTGAACCGAGTTCCATCTGCGAAATACAGCCATCGAACCACACTAATCAAGGAAGTAACATCTCATATGCTTCAGCTTCAAAAAACCCTCGATCTCGAGCCGTAGTTCCACAAAAAATCCTCCATAAATGAATTCAGATCATACTCCAACTTACTTGTACATCTCAGATTTCTATACACTGACTCAACACCTTGACTGTCTCAAGTTTCACAATACTGAACTGCAAACCATTCCCATGTTATCTTCATACACACTCCCATCAGATTCACAGCTAACTCAGTCCTTCATTCTGTGAATCAACACAAACCCATAAATCAGTCATCAGAAATCGATTCAAGAGCACATTCTCTTCCTCCAGCTCAATTTCAGGCCACAGTCTTCTAGTTCGAATACCCACTTGAACCTCTTCCATATCTCAGCAGCAACAATAGAACAAGTTGTTCAGACTTTTAAACAAACACTTTGTGTGTAATTCTGGTAATGGAGCTGCCTTCAACATACAATTGGACATTCACTCATAACCCATATTTCAGATTTATCCAACATTCCTAAACATCACCTATTCATTACTCTTTGAACAACAACAAGATATTATCTTCTCTTGGCTATTTAGGCTCAAAAAGTCGACGTAAATCATCACAATTTCGAGCATAAGAACCCTATCCATCACTTCCAAATCGAACCAACAGAACCCATTATTTCAAAGAGTAACAGCTCCCCTTGAACTCCAGCCATTTTCACTGTAAAATAACCCACCAAAATTAAACAACAACAACTTCACTTTCACCTGAATTTCAGCTCAAAATCTTGTTTGAACCACACAACTGACCCTGGCATTCCCTCATTGCTTTCAACCTCTGCTGAGAAGCCACAAACCCCACAGCTCGATCTCCGGCAAACGGCAAGCAGAATATAGCGTCTGCTGCTTTGAAATGATGAAGACTCGATCCCCTTTCTACTTAAAGACCTAATTTTTCTCCTCTTCAGTTGCACATGTGCGGCATTATTGTGTTGAAACACATAGCCAGTGACAAGCCCATGACTTAATCTTCCAACCCAGCTGCTTGTAGGCCACATAGTATGTGGTTGTATTGCCTTGGGCCCTGAATGCATAGTTGTTGAAAATCAGCATCAACTCCTGGTTCCTTGCCACCAACGTCCTCGGTGTCCAGTTTATTGGAATGGCGCTTTTTCTCTTCTTTGAATTGTTTCACCAACAACAGCCGTCTTTTATTTCTCAAATCCACTTATTTCCTTCAATTCTATACATCACTAAAGTTGTCATGCTTTTCACACAAAATTTGCATCACTAAAGCTGACATACTTTTCAGCCAAAGATGAAAAAATAAAAGCAAATAATGGGAAATAATCCGCCTCCAATAGCATTTGCACATGAGATGAGACTTTAACGTTGTTTCTTATTCTTTTGTTTCAAATGACTCCAAAGTACCTAAACACTCAAAAGAAAACATAAGATACATAATTTACAAGAAAACATAAGATACATAATTTACAAGAAAACTTAGCAAAGAAAACATAAACAAATGATAAATATTAAGGTGTTTTAGACACCTATCAAATTCCCCCACACTTAGACTTTGCTAGTCCTCGAGCAAATCAAACAAAATAATTCTAAAACATACATACAACTCCGTGTCGTCGAGGCTACGGTTACACTTAGCACGTATAACAAGCCTTTGAACCCCTAGGTGTCCCTAGTGGATGAGTTTTAGCCTCGTGAAGGTCTACAAGAGGTGTACCTATAAAACCTTTTACTCCAAATTCCAACTACCTGCGATGAATCTATGAATGAATCCAAATTGACTACAGGAGGAGGTACCTTGATTCAAATCCAATTCATATATAAGTAAATAAAGATCTAATCAGAAAGTCGAACAAACCACAATACTCGGAAATCTGACTAACTATAATCACACATGAATATATTAAGAAGATGGATATAGAGGTAGATGTTTGCGAATGTTGACAAGTGATTGGTGTTTCCCATATCTGTCTGAAGGTCACCGACAAGATGAACATATGCATCATATTAGATTGAGGTACTGGTCTGAATTCTAGTGTCAACACAATTGGCATATACAAGGGAACCAACGATCAATAAACTTAATTCTAGATCAACTCAACTGGTATATACAAGGGAACCAGGAGTAGATTTTATAGAACACTAATAAAAAAAAATTCTTTTTTTTTTACAATTTTTTTTTGAATTGACTACATGATTAGATCTTTTGGATCCAAGCGCATGCTTCTTATCAGCAGATTACATTGTAATTCCCTTGGATCCTGCATTCCATGCTTGTTTAGGTGACGGAGACAGGGAGAACACACAATATTGATATCCAAGTGTCATTATTTTTTTTATTTTTTTTCACATTTACTCCGGTTGGTCTAATTGGTCTGGTCTGGTCTGGTCTCTTTTCTTTTCTTTTTTTATTAGTAACTTAATCACCTTATTTCATCCTAGCAGTAATAACAATTCGATGTTAGTGACCCACCAAATCACTTAGAGAAACAAAAAGTTTGCAAAAATAAAAACAAAAGGTGATATGGTGACATTCTGAGATATGGTAATAACTTATTTGTAATTCCTGAGCTATTTCTGTCCTTTTATTTAATGAGTTCCCCAACTCCTGCAATCAAGATGGTTCCATCTACTTATATTGGTAGTGTCATCCTAAAGGCACAAGTTTCTAGATTTCGGAGTTCATAAAGAATTTTTTTTCTTGTTTTTTCTATTTCTCTCTCTCTCTCTCTCTCTATATATATATATATATTTATATATTTAAACTAAAGGCATCAAACAAACTATACAAACATATAAATGCTCCCCCACACTTAAACTTTACATTGTCTTTAATGTAAAATTTAGTCATTCAAAGTAAAGTTCAAGGTGGAAAATTCCGCAAATGATATGCAAAAACAAGAAAATAAAGATAAAATGCTTAAAAATAAAAATAAGAATAAAAAGATAAAGATAAAGATACAAACCCGGTGGGTTGCCTTCCACTTAGCGCTTGGTTTAAAGTCGTCAGCCCGACTTTCAACTCCAATTACTCCTCCAGAGGGAGTGGATCACTCAATGTGACCATATCCTGATTCTCTGTCACAAACTGCTCATAGTATGGTTTCAAACGATGGCCGTTGACCTTGGAAACCAGCCTTGTTTTGGGACTAGTAATTTCAACTGCACCATGCGCAAACACATTAGTAACAACAAATGGTCCAATCCATCTTGACCTAAGTTTACCCGGAAACAATTTCAGACGAGAATGGAATAAAAGAACTTTCTGCCCTACTTCAAAACTCTTTCGGGAAATTATTTTATCATGGAAAGCCTTGGTATTTTCTTTGTAAATGCGTGAACTTTCATATGCATCATTTTGTTTCTCTTCTAACTCATTGATTTTAAGTTTCCTATGTTCACCAGCTGCATCTGATTCCATATTACATACCTTGGTAGCCCAATAAGCTTTGTGTTCAAGTTCGACAGGAAGATAGCAAGGTTTACCATAGACAAGCCTAAAAGGAGACATACCGATGGGTGTCTTATAAGCTATCATATACGCCCACAAAGCGTTATTGAGTCTATAACTCCAATCCTTTCTTGTAACATTCACCGCCTTCTCTAGGATGGACTTAATTTACCGGTTGGAAATTTTAGCTTGACCGCTCGTTTGTGGATGATATGGTGTGCCAACTTTATGAGAAATGTTATACTTTTTTAGAATAGCGTGAAAGGATCTCTTGAAGTGCGAACCTCCATTAATAATCATCACTCGGGGTGTACCAAATCTAGAAAAGATATGTTCATTTACAAACTCACAAACAACTTGAGAATCATTAGTAAGGGTGGCTTTAGCTTCCACCCATTTAGAAACATAATCTACAGCAAGAAGTATATAAAATTTCCCCTTGGAATTTATAAAAGGCCCCATAAAATCGATACCCAAAACATCAAAAATCTCAACAATGAGAATTGGTATTTGCGTCATTTAGTTTCTAGCACCAAGGTTGCCCGTCCTTTGATACCTATCACAAGCCTTGCAAAATAAATATGCATCCTTGAACAATGTAGGACAATAAAAACCACTTTCGAGAACCTTGAGGGCTGTCCTCTTGGATCCGAAATGGCCACCACAAGCATATGAGTGACAAAAATTCAGAATTGATTGGAACTCAGATTCGAGTACACACCTGCGGATCGTTTGATCGGAGAAATGCTTCCACAAATAAGGTTCATCCCATATATATATTGCTTGGAAATCTTCTTGAGCTTGTGTTTCTGAAATGTAGACATGGAACTAGGTACTTGTCCCGTCACCAAGAAGTTAACAATATCAGCATACCATGGAGTTGTGCCACCAACCGCAAACAGTTGCTCATCCTGGAAGCTATCATGCAAAGGAATCGCTTCTTCGGACACAACCAATCTGCTTAGATGATCCGCTATGATATTCTCACTTCCCTTCTTGTCCTTTATTTGCATATTGAACTCTTGAAGAATGAGTATCCACCTTATGAGCCTTGGCTTAGCATCCTTCTTTGTTAGCAAGTATCGAAGTGCAACATGGTCGGAGAAAACAACCACCTTCGTACCCACTAAATAAGATCTAAAATTCTCTAGTGCGAACACTATGGATAAGAGCTCCTTTTCAGTAGTGGAGTAGTTGATTTATGCTACCTTGAGAGTTCTAGAAGCATAATAAATAGCATATGGAACTTTACCATCTCTCTATCCCAACATGGCTCCAACGGCATAATCACTTGCATCGCACATCAACTCAAATGGCTTGCTCAAGTCCGGTGGTTTGATGATTGATGCGGTAGTCAACAACTCTTTCAAGGTGTAAAAAGCTTCCTTGCATTCCTTGTCACAATCAAAGGCCACATCTTTTTGAAAAAGTCTACACAGGGGCATTGCAATCTTGGAGAAATCCTTGATGAATCTCCTATAAAAACCTGCATGACCAAGAAAAGAGCGAACCTCCCTCACAGTTGTGGGGTATTGTAAGTTCCCAATCAAATATATCTTAGCCTTGTCCACTTATAACCCCTTATAGGATATAACATGGCCTAGCACAATCCCATGATTCACCATAAAGTAACACTTTTCCCAATTAAGCACAAGATTAGTTTCTACGCATCGTTTAAGAATAAGTGCAAGGTTATCTAAGCACTTGTCAAAAGAATCACCATACGCGCTAAAATCATCCATAAACACTTCTATGATGCTTTCCACATAATCTGAGAATATACTTACCATACAACGTTGAAAAGTAGCTGGAGCGTTGCACAAGCCAAATGGCATACGTCTATACGCAAAAGTTCCTAAAGGACAAGTAAACGTGGTTTTTTCTTGATCTTCCGGAGCTATTAAAATCTGGTTATAACCTGAAAAACCATCAATAAAGCAATAGTGAGAGTGTCCAGCAAATCTTTCAAGCACTTGATCAATGAATGGTAAGGGAAAATGGTCATTTCAGGTGGTAGAGTTGAGCTTTCGCTAGTCAATGCAAACTCTCCAACCGGTCTGGATTCAAGGCACCAAGTCATTATCTTCGTTTTTCACCATCGTGATTCCGGACTTCTTTGGAATAACTTGAACCGGGCTCACCCATTTGCTATCAGATATGGGATAGATAACCCCGATATCCAATAACTTCAGGATTTCTTTCTTGACTACTTACATCATTGGAGGGTTCAAGCAACGTTGAGCTTCTCTTGTTGGTTTTTCCCCCTCCTCAAGAAGTATTCGGTGCATACATGTGGAAGGACTGATTCCTTTGATATCGACAATGGTCCACCCAATGGCATACTTTTACTCACTTAGCACTCGAACAAGTTTATCCTCTTGCACCTTGGTAGGGTTTTTGGCAATGATCACCGGTAACTCTTCCTTGTCACCTAAATATATGTATTTGAGGTGATCCAAAAGATGTTTCAACTCAAGAATAGGTTCTTGCACAATTGATGGTAAAAGTTTCTCATTAGTAAGCGGCAAAGAAACATAAGACGCATTATACTTTTGTGGAACTTCTTGTAATGAGTTAAGAGCTAAAATAGTCTCTTTAAGCTCATCACAAATAGACAATTCACTTTCAAGGTATTTGTATTTCCCATAACCTAAACCTTCCACTATGGTGTCTTCTAAATCATCATCACTATTCAATTTAAAAATCTGTTGAGCTATAGAATCAATAATATCAATAGAAAAACATGAATGCACATCCTAGGATATCTCATAGCCTCAAAGATATTGAAATTTATGATCTCATCATCAAATTCCATAGTTAAGGCGCCTTTGAAAACATCTATCTTCATTCTAGCGGTTCTCATGAATGGTCTACCCAACAACAAGGGGGTAGTCGATGGTGAATCTTTATCCATCATGTCAAGAACATAGAAATCTGCAGGAAATATGAGTTGATTAACCTGCACCAAAACATCTACAATAACCCCTTTCGGGTAAGTATTAGACCTATCGGCAAGTTGTATAACAATACCGGTATCTTTAAGAGGACCAAGATTCATAAATGGAGGCAGGCATAACATTAATGGATGCTCTTAAATCTAACAAAGCACGTTCAAACCTGATTTTACCAATAGTACATGGTATGGTAAAACTACCGGGATCTTTCAACTTAGGTGGGAGTTTCTTTTGAAGATATGCCGTAGAATTCCCACCCACACTCATTACCTCATTACCGGTTAATTTGTTCTTGTTAGTACACAATTCCTTCAAGAAATTTGCATAGCGAGGAACCTGCCTTATTGCCTCAATGAGTGGAATGTTCACCTCAATATTTATGAAAATCTCCCAAATCTCTTGGTACAATGTCTCCTAGTTCGACTTTGCAAACCTGCTAGGAAAAGGCGGAGGAGTAGCATAAGTAGAAACACGAGTTTTAGAGTTAGAATTTGTTACTGGGTCAGAATTTTTAGGGGTTGTTTCACCCTCTTCTTTCTCCAAAGCAGGTTCATGAGACACTGGTGATGTTTCCGGTTTCTCTACTTGCTTCCCACTTTGCAACTCAATAGCATTGGCATTCACTTTATTATACTGAGATGTTTTTCGGGAATATAAGTCTGGTTTATCAATTGGTTCCTGTTTACCTTGATTTTATCAAAAGACGGAACAAAACTCATAGGTTTATCTGTAGGAGACATATTTATCTATTATCGTAGACTTTTTTGTGTGATACAGATTTGTTTATTCAAGTCTCCGACTTTGGGTCGTAGAAACTCTTAGTTGTGGGTGAGATCAGCTACGTGAATCAAGTGCGTAGTATCCTGCTGGGATCAGAGACTTAAGGAGCGCAACTGTATCTTGAATCAATGTGATATTGATTAGGGTTCAACTACAGTCCAGACCGGAGTTAGTTTGCAGTAGGCTAGTGTCTGTAGCGTATTAATACAGTGTGGTGTTCAATCTGGACTAGGTCTCGGGGTTTTTCCGCATTAGCGGTTTCCTTGTTAACAAAATTTCCGGTATCTGTGTTATTTATATTCCGCATTATATTTTGTTATATAATTGAAATATCACAGGTTGTGCGTTGTATCGATCAATTGTGAAATCCAACCTTTGGTTGTTGATTTGAAATTGATTGATCCTTGGATATTGGTCTTTGGTACTATCCTAGTTTATTCTCTCTTTTATTTGATAAAGACTCGCAGATTTCTATTTGCTTGAGTATAGATCAAATAGAGATATTAACTCCTAAATATACTTTTTATTAAGATTGAGTATGACTGTCTAGCTGATTCTCTTAAAAGTATATTCAAGTTAGTCCATACAGATTGCTAATCGAAATATTGGGTGAGGTTGTTAGACCCCCGCTTTTTCACATCTATATGGAAAGTCTATTTCTACTCTATTTCCTATATTGAGACATAAGTCGTGTTACGATATAGTTTTATATTATACACATATGAGATTTCGAGCTGAGTTTAACTCGCTTACATATTTCTCAGAATATGTGTTGGAAAGATTTCGCTTCGACCAAGTTCATCTTATATTCTTGACGAAAGTCAAAATATGATCATGTGAAAATTGCCGAGTAACATTTTACATGGCTTGTGTGATACAATCATTTGGTGTGGACTTGGAATATTTAGTTATGATTATTTCAATACCTTGAAAATTGCTTTGATGCTAATATTATGTGAAAACGGCTATTGTCATCCTCTAAGAAAGTTTCAATGACTGAAATAAGAGTTCAGAACACTTAACTATTATTGGATATGACATGTTGCGTACTCTTGCACATATGTAATTCATGTCCGGGAACCATAGTATGCGTACCCGTATGCGTACCTGTTCACTTGAGAAATCCAGGAACCTAAGTATGCGCACCCGTTCGCGTACTGGCGCAAGGTTCATGTCCGAATATTTCTGCTGGGATTGGAAGTATGCGTACCCGTTTTGCGTACTGGCGAAACCCAATCTTGGTCCGGGTATTTCAAGTATGCGTACCTGTTTGCATACTTGAAGGTTAAAGTTCTAAAATCTGTTGTGTACATGAACTTTAATATTTAAACCGTGTCTATAACTTTCATGAATTGATTCAAGTGAATCAAATCGATTTTGCTTCAATTGTGTTCTTGTATACTTATATGAGAATATAACAATTGAACAACTCTTTAACTAGTTTCATTTGAGTCATTTGAACTAGTTATGGTTAAGATGAATAAGGTTGATATGAGAGTGATCATATGGATAACTTCGGTTAACTATTGTTAAGCCAACATGGTGTACACATTTAGGTACGGTTACATAAAGCTAAATTAGGGTACATTTCATTTGTGTGTAACAAGCTAAGTTCGATCTAACGGTTGAAAGATATTAGCTTGGGTGAATCAGGTTTTTCATCTAATGGTGAATATTGAATGCTTTGTTACCAAGGTAACTTAGATTGGAAACCTTGATTTGAAAACCATATAAAGGAGAACTCTAGCAACTGGGAAACCTAATCTCCACACTTGTGTGTTTTACTAGTTGCATAGGTAGAGTCGATTCTCCTTTAACTTTTGGTTTTTCTCGAGACCCCGTAGATTAACGACTTAAAGACTTCATTGAGATTGTGAAGCCAAACCCAACTATTTTCTATGTAGCTGCATGATATGATCTTGTTGTTTCTATCATGACTGAGTGAAATCGTAAGATTGGATTGAGATTTATATCTCTGATAGGCAAGATAGAAAAGCAATCACAAACACCTCCGTCTGATCGTTTGTGATTCCACAATATCTTGTTTCGCTAGTCGATTAAGATTATTATGAGGTGATTGATAATACTAGGCTGTTTTTCGGGAATATAAGATCGGTTTATCAATTGGTTCATGTTCACCTTGATTTATCAAAATACGGAACAAAACTTATAGGTATTTCTGTGGAAACAGATTTATCTATTCCAATAGACTTTTCCGTGTGAGACAGATTTGTTTATCAAGTCTTCGACTTTGGATCGTAGAAACTCTTGGTTGTGGGTGAGATTATCTAAGAGAATCAAGTGCATAGTATCCTGTTGGGATCAGAGACGTAAGGAACACAACTGTACCTTGAATCCATATGAGATTGATTAGGGTTCAACTAAAATCCAGTCTGAAGTTCATTGGTAGTATGAAAGTGTCTGTAGCGGCTTAATACAATGTGGTGTTCAAAGATGGACTAGGTCCCAGGGTTTTTCTACATTTGTTATTTTCCTCGTTAACAAAATTCTGGTGTCCGTGTTATTTCTTTTCTACATTATATTTTGTTATATAATTTAAATATCACTGGTTATATGTTAAGATCAATCAATTAGATAATCCAACCTTTGGTTGTTGATTTAAATTGATTGACACTTGAACATTGGTCTTTGGTACCGTTCAAGTTGTTGCACATAATAATCAGGCTCGATGATTTCTATCTGTTTGATTTGCTGATTACATTGCGAAACAGAGATATAAAATCTTGTATATACTTTTCTCTAGATGGAGTCTGACTATCTAGTTGATTCTCTAGAAAGTATATTGGAGTAAGTCCTCTAAGATTGCCAAACGAACTGTTGGGTGTGGTTGTTGTACCTCTGTATTTTCAGGTATTGGTGAGACTGGTGGAGTGGAGGCGATAATGTGGTGTTGGAAGAAGTAGTGGTAGTAGTATGGGAAAAGGGGTCCTAAGATAGGTACATTAAGCACTAATGGTGGTTGTGATGGTGGATCAGCGGTGGGGATAATGGTGGTGGGTATTGGTGAGACTGGTGGAGTGGTGACGATAATGTGGTAGTGGAAGAAGTAGTGGTAGTAGTAGGGTGAGAAAAGGTGTCCTAAGATAGGTAAATTATTTAGTCACCCTTGGTTAATTTTTCTTTGTTTTGTTTCAATTTGATTTTAGTTTTCAAATTACTTTTATTTATTTATTTTATAATTAAAACAAATTTTAAAAGCCAGATTTTTCCAAAAATGAAGATGTTGTGATTTTAAGATTTGCCGGGTCGGGGGAAGGAAGAAAAATGAAAACTATAAAAAAAAATTGACCAAACACAAGGCTACACATGAATTAATTGTAATCGTTTCAGTTTCTCACATCTCTCTTTATTTCCCTTTTTTTTGTCATGGTTTCTGTTTCTGTCATTATTTTTCCCCTACTTCATGAGATTATGCAAGGCTATGCGGGGATTAATTGTAAACGATTTAGATTCTCACATCTCTCTTTATTCCCTTTTTGTCATGATTTCTGTTTATGTCATTTCTCCCCAACTTCGTGTAATTATGCATGCTTGAGAAATAGTTCATGATAATAGGTAAAGAGACAAGCAAAAAAATGGATCAAGAATTAAATATTATTATGAATTTTAGGAAAATGAATAAACACAAATCTATGTAAATTGGGAACCCAACAATTTATATCAAAGAGAAAAATTAAATTCTAATGCTAAGATATTTTGCAAGATTAATCTAATTGATTATAAAGTAATTTTAGGTGTTTTTAGTTTTGTTACAAATTTGGTGAATGACCTTTGATGATATTTTTTTGAAGTAGTGAGCGAGGTAATGTTCTACTGCCCATTAGATTTTCTCTAACGATAACTATGTTTGTCCGAAACGGTTGTATGGCTTACATACACAATGTTAAAAGATTCGAGGATAAGGACATGTTTATTAACCAACTCCTCAAAACATTTAGACCTCGATCGGTCGGTTCGATTCTTCTCAGATAATTGCGACATGTATGAATTGATGGATACATTTGAAACACATATCCTTCCTCGTGCCGTTACGGCACGGGTTGATACCTAGTATTAAATAAAATAAACAAGAGGCGTGAGACCGGGACCACCGGCCGGCCGGTCATGCCATTGTGGCTGGTCCCCCTCTTATGTTATTTTATTTTATTTTAATTTATTATTTCCCTCATCTTATGAAGAATCCTTCATTTGAGAAAACTCCCTCGTTTGAGCGAAACTCTTAGTTTCTCCGTACTTTCATCAAACAAAAATAGGGAAATGTGTCACGGGACCAGGCCACCTATCCGGCCGGCCATGCCCTAGCCGTGGTCGTTCCCACACCTTACAATCCCTTATTTTCTCATATTATTATTTCTTTCATCTCATGGAACTCCATCGTTTGAGCGAAAACCCTAGTTTTTCAATATTTTCTCAAATATTGCTCAAACCATGAAAAAACCAAAAAAGTTTGTGGTGTACTTTTTGGTTGTGAATAAAAAGAGATATAAACTCTATATACATATTATCAAGTATCTTTAATTAGGTCTACTTGCAACTATATTAGGTTTTTTTCGTACAGGTTGCCGAACGAAAAAGTTGGTGGTGTAATTGGCACCCTCTCATTTCCACTCAGTACAACTGAAGGTGTGGTACTCAGTTCAATAGATGTAGTGCTCAGCACTAAGAAATCCGAGGCACTCAATAACTTCATAGAGTCCAACTAGCGTAGTGCTTAACATTGAGAAAACACATCCGGTCCTGAAAGGTACTATGGAAGAGGCCTAACACTCAGTACCAAAGCCACCCGAGACCTAGGGGTGACACTATGGATCCTGGTATGTTTAAAGACCCGTAATAACACTAAGGAGTTTTTGTTTAACGGAAGTTATACTCAGAGCGAGGAAACGGAGGATCTTCGCCTCGGAGTGATAGAAACTCTTTAGGATGGTTGAGTCTATCTGTTCAGAATAATTGGTCTTCTTCGGCTTTGAGATAATTTCTCTTCATTCAGAAGTCGAATCTCGTCTTGAACCTTTGTTCTGGATTTATTTTTGAGTTTTATTTTGAACAAACTTTTCTTAAGTTCGGATACTTCTTTGCATAGCATGATAGATGACAGTACTCATGGTATTGAGTACTTGGACTAGGTTGGGCGTTTTGGAAAATTGACGCCTGGACTCTAAAAATTAGCATCTACACTAGTGAAACAATAATTTGTGAAGATAATTCAGCGTGCATAACACAAATTAAAGAAGACTACATCAAGGGTGATAAAAGGAGCATATTTCACTGAAATTATTTTATAATCATCACCTCCATAAGAATAACGAGATTGATATCCAAAAGAATGACGAGATTGAGAATTATCTTAATCTATTCCCCAATTCCTTACTAATCAATATATTCCAGAAGCTGGTTTAAGGAAACATAATACGCCACACGTACAAGTAAACAAATCAACATGAATTAAGTTCAGAGGGAGTTTTTGAACTATAACGCATTGTACTCTTTTTTCTTCGTCAAGGCTTTATTCCATTGGGTTTTCCTTGTGAAGGTTTTAATGAGGCAGCATGCGCATATCCAATATTGATCTGAGGTGAGTTGTTGTACTCTATTTCTTTCGTCTATTAGATTTTCCGCCAAGGTTTACGAGTAAACATTCTTATATTAGTGGTTCTCCAAAGGAGAATGTTGTATATCAGTTCCCATTAGGCCGATACACATAATTTAATCGGGATAAACTTGACTTAGTTATGTTATTCTACTATGGACATATTCACGTGTATATCAATATGTCTAGTAGACATTCGCTATATAGCAAGCATTTGGGCCTATATATAAGCATGTTATATTGGTCGATCAAATGTAAAAACAACAACACTTCCGTTCTATCTTTTACTAATACGAGTGCTCAGCTACCATCGTATTACTAGTTCTGTTGTTTTAATATACAATTACAATACTATTAACTAATAGTTAGTGAATAAATGAAATATAATCAAGATGTAATAATGGTAGGAAAATAAAATTATCATGCGACTCTTAACGAAGATAGAGGGTGAATGAGTTGGAGCGAATATATTATTGAAGATTTCAACGTTATACAGATTTGGTTCATGGATCCCTCTTTTATTTACCCGGCATACATTATGGGGAAAAGTTAGACTCAGCATGGCTGATTTGGTGGGATTATAAATCGAAGAAAAAAAACATGTTTTATGGAATTTTAGCAACCAAACACACCACGAATTTCAGTTCTACCAAATTCCCTGGTCCCATCAATTTCACATTCAAAATTACGCAACCAAGTATGCCACTAATTCAAATTTTCCTACTCATTATTGGTCCCACATTGTAACCAAATTCCTTGTTGTAATCAAGCATGCCATCAATAGAAACCTCTAAAACCTAAAATCTCTGCATGCTCCGATATGTTCCCATGGGCGCGGATCGGAGCAGATTTCCCCAAATAATCCTCTAATCTGTTGTTTTATCTCTACTTCTGCCTGTTTTTTTTTTTGTTTTTTTAGCTTTAATCTATTTCGAATCGTGTTTTTTTTTCTTCCATAATCTTTTTAGTTTTAACATTGTTCTTCTGATCTATCTCCCTTCTAACTGCAAGTTCGGTATTTTCTTTTGATTACTGATGTTGTTTTAGGTTTGGGTTTCCTTGGTAGAGTTTGTTTTCTTTAAATTTGTTTACTTTACGGTATATTCTAGCTTTGCTTTCAGTTGTCGGCCTTTGCTTTGGGTTTTTTGTTTGAATCCAGGGGTTGAAGGTAAATCTTAAATCTGTTTCATATCAAAGTTTGTAGTTTGTTTTTCTCAGTTTAGATCTAGTTTATTTTCTATAGGGTTTCGATTTAGGGAATCTATTAGGGTTTTTTATTATTTGACATTTCTTTGATGAAGTTTGTCTAGACAGATGGTGTTCTCTCCAAAAGAGCACTGGTTGCAACAGCAACAGAGAGATTAGAAAATCCATCAGTAATAATTACACAGCTACCAAAGATACCAGCAGAAACAAGGACACAAAAGACACTAGCAGCATCAATGAAACAACAGACCGATTTGATGAAAAATCAGGCCGCCTCCGACCGATTCCGTCCAAAGATAACTGATTTTGATTTTCTTTGTCACCTATGTTACTTTATGTTTGAAATATTTCGTTGCAAATGGTTGGATATATGGATCCATTTATACCTTTGTTACATGTGCTACTATTACTGTGCAAAAACCCTTGATAAATGGTTGGATCTTCAGATCCTAACAACTCTGATTTTAGTAGACTTGTTATTTGGTTTGGATGTGTTCCTTTTAGTCCAAACAATGTCGTTTAAACTTGTTCTGTCACTAAGGAATTGGTGTGGGATGGTTAGATTTAATCTTCAGAATTTGTTCTGGTTTTATGCTGTGAAGTGTTTAGAAAACCTATATTGTCTGGTTGATTACTTTGAGTCAGTTGAAAACTCTATGATCAGTATTGTAACCTTCCCGATTTGAAATCGTGGTATTATCAATGTTAATGAATGAGGCTTGCCTCTTTTCCGAAAAAATAAAATAAAAAATTATTGGTCCCACATACCACATCAAAGTTGATCACAAAAAAAAAAAAAAAAAGTTCTCATATAAAGTCACTTTAGTAATCTGAAGCTTGGTCTCTACATCGAATAATTTATAATGTCCTTTAACACCTAAATCCAAATGGGCCGAGACTCGCTAATATTCATTACTGAAGGCAATGTATTGTACACCTATGTTGACACTTTACTTCTTCGAAATCAATAATGGTGGGTTTGTTTGCAGAATTCACGATTTCCAGGATTTATAATCCCATGGGATTACAAATTCTGGGATTCATGTCAATCCCTTATGTATTTGGTAACTCATTTAAAATTCCTAGGATTCATAGAATTATCTTATTTTAAAGTCCATGTACTGTTTAATATTACTCTCAGAATCTTAAAATGGTATATATATGAGATTTAAAGTTAAAAAATGAGGGTCCATAAATCCCTTGATAAGTTTCCCAGCAAATCTTAGGGGGGAGCGATCGGACTCCATATGGAGGATTTGCTTGAAAATTGATTCCCATGGGAAACGTGATTCCAGGGTTTTGGACAACCAAACATACCGAAGGAAACGTAATTCCACCAAATCCCATAGACCCATAAATCCCACCTTTAAAATTCTACATCCAAACCCACCATAAACAAAATGTTTCAAATATGACAGAATTATGTCAACATTATTTCCTCACTATACTTAAGTCTTCTGAATATAAATACATCAATCCACTCCTAATCTCCAAAGAATTCACGTTCGTTCTATCTTTCATGGAGGAAGCAATTCAACTATGCAGAGCTCAAGAAAAAGTTTTCGTTCGGAACACAAATCACTTCCACTTGAAAGTGGGGATTCACATTTCATCCATCTACAAGGACTCAGAAACAATCTAGTCCAGTTGACGACATGTAAGTTTGTTTTTTTTGTTTTTTTTTTTCCGACACATTCCGCGGGCTCAAGCCCAAGAAGAAAAAAAACAGAAAACCAAAACAAAAAAAAAGGAGAAAACAAAAAAACAAGGCCACTAATTTATTCTCTTCTTCCTTCACTGGTAAACCTGTTGAGCCTTGTCAGCAACTAGGATCTCTCTAAAATCAGTAGAGAACTCTTTATGTTGAATTTCCACCCAGGTACTGCCCAAAGGAAGACCATCTAGATAATCAACAGCTCTATTAGTTTCTTTATAGCAAAAGGTAACCCTCCATTTGACAAAGCTTGCTCTCAACTTCTTTATTCTCCTCCAGATTTGAATTACATTCCAAGGGGGGTCAGGATCTACATTAGTTAACAGGTTGAAGACAACCATAGAGTCAACAACAAGGTGAACTCTAAATTGCTTTTTTTGAATAGAAAAAATAAGCCTAAGCTATGCTCCTTGTAACTCATAGGCAAATACTGAATTCACAGGACGTTTTCCAGTAGAAGCACCAATAATCTCAGCATGATAATTTCTAATAATAGCTCCAAAACCACCAAAAAGGTCTGATCTAGAGCCATCCGTATTTATCATTATCTCATATGCCTCTGGGTAAAGCCAAGTGCATAGAATGATGTCATGAGGTACAAAAACACAGTCAATATTCCATCTACCCATGAAGGCTCTAGCATCTGGAGCATCATGCACCTTGTGAGAGGAATCCAAGAGCTTAAATCTCACATCATGAGTAATCTGCAAGCTAAGATTGTCTTCTGAATTGTATTGAGCTTTGAAAATTCTATTATTTCTTTCTCTCCAAATATGGTACACAAAGATATTGAGGACAAGTTTATTAATCATAACAATACTGCTAGGGCCTGTGAATGTCTGAGAACACCACTCAATTTCCTCATCCCAAGTATTGGCTGGTTTCCTAATAATGCCCATTTTTAACAGAAGCCCCTTCCAAATACTAGAAGAAAAGGTGCATTCATGGAACAAGTGATTTTCAGATTCCAGAGCAAAGCCACAGAAGATACAAGAATCATCAGACACTACACCCCACTTGAGTAACTTACTTATAGTTTTAAGTCTTTTAAGCAAGGCAAGCCAGGTAATAAAAGAGTGTCTGGGGATATGTTTCTTAAACCAAACTAGGTTTCTCCAAATAGGTTTAACTAACTGATCAGACAAAGATGTATAAGTTTTTTTCATGGAAAACTTACCTGAGGGACTAGACTTCCAAAAGAGTTGGTCATTTTCAGATAAGTTGTACTCAGTAAGGGAGATTTCAACAACAATGTCTTGAACTTCTTCTTCCATAAAAACAGGGAAAACCCATCCATTAGCAGAAATAAAATCAGCAACTCTGGAAGCATCTGTAACTCCAATAATATCAAGAATTTGAGGAGTAACCCAATCTGTAAGTATACCTTTTGAGTGCCAATTTTCTTTAAAGAAACTTGTATCTTCTCCATTCCCTAGAAGAAATCCAATATGCTTCTTAGCTAGCTCCCTATGATCCAAGATTCTTCTCCAACACCAAGAAGAGTCTTGAGGTATCTTCATAGCCCAAAAATATTTATTCTTAATGAGGTTGCTTTTAACCCAAGAAGTCCAAATGGTATTTTTCCCAGATACTAAGTCCCATATGTGCCTTAGATTATCTGCAATATTAGTATTTTCTAGATCCCTGATACCCTATCCACCTTCTTCATAAGGATGACAAGTAAGAATCCATCTGATGGGATTATAACATTTTTTTAGCTCAGCTCCATTCCATAAAAATCTTTTAAATTTTGTATATAATTCCTTATGTAGTTGCAGGAAATCCTACAACACACCCCTTATCATATCTTGATATTAATTTCTAGGTCTACATATAAAATTGGTAGTAAAATTGCTAAAATTATAAAATGACACCAAGATTTTTTACATGGTTCGATCAATTTGATCTACATCCATGATTCTTCACTATGATTGTTAAAATTTACATTTATATTTACATTGATAATCTCCATTAATGGAGTTCTAAATCTGGTTTTGGGGAAGAAGATGATAAAGAAAAATACATTCTCTCTCTAAAAATCTCTCTGCAAAATCTCTCTCTCTCTCTCCTAAAATTGTGTCCTCCCCTTTCTCTTTCTTGCTCTTTTATTTATATAGGTATATTCATAGTGGGTGACAGCTCACATTCAACTCATCTTTCCCATTTTTTAGGATTTCTGCTATGCTCCTTGCAGGCTCTGCTATGCTCCTCGCGAGATCTGTTATGCTCCTCGCGAGATCTGCTATCGTGCTCGCGAGATCTGCTATCATGCTCGCGAGACTCTTCTATACCCACAAAATCTTCATTTCCTGCCTTGCTCTTGCGAGCTCCCGCCTTGTGCTTGCGAGCATTCTCTCTAACTAAAAAATCTTCATATCTTTATCATGTTTTATGATGTCGTTGTCTATTACGTCATTCTTTGAATTATTCTCTGACACTCGCAAAGTGTTGTTGAAGAGCTTTCGGTGACACTCGCAAAAGTGTCGTTAATCTCTCGTGAATATAATTTTGGCATTATTCTGGTCCTACATCTTGCCTCTTTTTTCTTGAATATTGCTTGAAAAGTAATCTTTAAGAAAAAATATGTTGTTGATGAAGGAACGAGAGAAAGAATACTAGACTTGAAAAGTACGTACTTGCCTCTATTCTTTTGTGAAGTTCCATATCTTTGCTAAGTAAATAAGAAATATTTACTCTTGAAGTATTCGAAGTATGAAGTATCCTTGAAGAAATATAAGAAGTACTCAATCCCCAAAATATAAGAAGTATCCGTCCTTGAATAAAAATCATAAGTATTGCCTATATTCATGCGAAATTATTACTTGAATTTTGGTGAAAATCCCTGTCCATTTTGGAAATGAGTCTTGCCGAGAAGATAAAGAACATAAAGTGTTTTCTTGGTAACCCATAGTTGCCTCTGTTCTTCATCTATGGAGGTAGAATCCTTGAGAAAATGTTAAATGAACGAATTATTTATTTATTCTTGTCTTGCCTCTCCCTCATGCGATAAAATAATCATATTCTGCGAAATAATCACATTTCCTGCGAAATTCTGGAAGAGTTTGCGATGTGCTGAATGAGTTTGCAAGTTTCTGAATGTTTCTGCAAGATTCTAAATGTATCTGCGAGTTTCTGAATGTGTCTGCGAGTTTATGAATAACCCTGCAAAATTATGAATAATGTTTCTGAAATATCGACGTGAGGTTGTGATTAGTGACGTGAATAGTGATGCGATGAATAGTACTGTGATGAATAGTGCTGCGAGATTGTAGATAATCTTCTTGAGAAACTCTGAATAATACTTCTGTGAAATTCTGAATAGTATTTCTGAGAGATTCTAAATAGTACTTGCTATCTCTCTTACGATGAACAAATATTTCCTGCATTCTTAAAAGAAAATAGTTAATGTTTGAGATTATTTTATCGGTCTTATTTTGCCTTCCTAGTTAAAGGTCTTATTTTGCCAATTTTTCTTTTGTATCTGCGACAAAATCGCAGGATATCTTCACATTTGCATGTAAAAACCCATTGATCTTGCCTTATCCGCATTTTTTCAATTTCTCTGCGACAATATGACAAGACTAAGCTCCCTTGCGAGAACAAAGCCTTATGACATTGCCGTCTTGCGATGAAATCGCAGGACATCTTTACACTTTCATGTAAAAACCCATTGATCTCATCTTATCTTTTTTCTCTTATGGATTGTTGCCTCTGTATCGTCATGCGACAATATGAAATGCCTAAATGTTCTTGCGATCATAAAGCCCCATGACATTGCCGTCTTTAGACACTTATCAGCTCCCTAATGGAGGGTTCCGCCCTTATATTCCCCCTGGTTGCCCCTTAAATGAGGGCACATCGGCCATACAAGACTAGCTCCTCCCATCCAGATTTGCCAACAACCAGTTGTTTTCGCAGCCTCTTGTCCTTTATGCCTATATGACTTATAGTTACAAGACTGCACCCTAAGTGGGGTTTTCTTCGGGCCGAGTGCATCATATCCAAGACTTTACAAGGATGGCCAGGGTAATTTCGTATGCCCCGGGCACCCTTGACTCAACCGTGTACCTCGGCGCCTTGGTCATACTCTGCACTCCTTAGAAGAGACCCTCGGTCGTCCAACCAGGGTATAACCTCATATAGTTGGATGGACCCCTTTCTCTCCATGGCTCAGAATCCAGCAGCGGTATAACCTTACCCCTGAGCCATGTAATCAGATACCCCCTTATATGACGCACTATTAGGTCTTACATTTGCCTCTTGCGAAATTTTATTCGCGAACTAGGGTGCACGCCATAAAGGTTCGTCCCATTCTTATGTCTCTGCGAAATTGTATTCGCGCTTCTCGCGATATTCTTGCGTTTCTTCGTTCTTTCATTTCTGTCAATTCTTTCATTTCTGTCATTTCTTCTTTCATTTCTATCATTTCTTCTTTCATTTCTGTCATTTCTTCTTTCATTTCATTTCTTCTTTCATTCTCATAATCATATTTGAAGTAAATAATCTTTAAAATATTTTGAAATCTTAGAAATATTCTTTGAAATCTTGCAATTGTATCGTATTGGTAAATCAAGAATCTCTTTCTGTAAAAGAAATATTCAAGAGAAATCTTTAAAATCTTCTTTGAAATCTTGTGATTGTATCGCGTTTTTAAATCAAAAATCTTCTGTAAAAGAAATTTTCTAGAGAAATATATAAATTGAAGGGTCTCGGTTTTTTGTATTTTTGAAGTGTTTGTAATCTTGCGAGGGTATCGCTTTTTTGGAAATTAAGTCAATTTTTTTTGAAATCTTAGAAATCTTTGCGAGAATTTCATTTTCTGTAATCTTTGAAAATTTTGAATTTTTTTTGAAATCTATAAATTTTTTGCGATGATTTCACCTTTTGTAATCTTTGAAATCTTGCGATTGTGTCATTTTTTGTAAATTAAATCTAAAATCTTTTATTTTCTGTAAGTAAAATATTCAAGGAAAATGGTACTTAGCTTTCTTGCGATTTTCTGTTGATGCCGTCTCTCGCGAAGTATTTGATTTGCTTGTGAAATGAGAAAAAATGAGAAATGATCTGCCTCTTGGTTACTCTCGCAACATACCAACTGTGCTAACCTCTCTTGCGAAATTAACTTGCGAAACAATCATCAACTTTCTTCATTTGTGAAATAATCGAAAATCTTGCGAAGTAATGAAATACCAAATTCATTTCTCTGTCCAACTAATTGTACTTGAAATTTTGTAGCAATGGTTCTCGCAACTATACAACTTCTGTGCAAACTTAAACCTTGATATTTTGTTTACTACTGGGTGAACTTTAATGGGCTTGGACGAACTAGTCTTGGAATATTTAATCAATTTTCTTGCTAATCATTTCTTCTTCACGCTGATATTTGGGAAGCATATATCTTTGCGAAGGAATTGAACATCTGCCAACTGTTTATTCTTGCCAAGTCTTCTAGTTTACACACTCCTTCTCTGACCATCTGTTCCGGCTTGTATCTGTGTTAGTGCAGTAAGCTTCGCATAAGTTATTCTCATGTTATCGCAAGGTTCAAAAGCTTTTCCACTTTATTTCTTCGCAAAAGTTGCGATAATCGCCAGTTCCCCTGAGTAGTATGAGTATTCAATTAAATGAGTATGAGTATATAATTCAATGAACTTATATTTAATTAAATGAACTCCGCAAGGTTCGTCATACTCTATTTCCACTCTACTACTATGTCATGTAGTATTAACTTCTACTTAATTAAATGAGTATGCTTGCGAGCGTAAGATGATCTTCTTATTAATTAAATGAATAAGAATCTTTTTCCTTATTAATTAAATGGTGCTGCTCATTCCTGCTCGCAGTATTTAATCGCAAGAACATAAGATAAATGATGCTTCTCTACTGCATCTTCTTCTTTTGCTCGTTATGTCTCATTGTTTGGTTTGTTCACGTAATTGTATTAAATCCTATTCGTTGAATTACTTCGCCTGTAATGTCCCTGCGAATTTCAACCATCAAAGATTAGTGGCTTTCCCAAATGGCTTAAAATTTTATTAAATATGACTTTCTGAAAATTCTAAACATTAGTATCATTTAATATAATAATTTTAGAATCAGAGACGTGAGGGTGAAGAAACTCCCCTTTTAATTGTGTTGCTCGTAGTTAATGAAGTGGAACGTGTTGTGTGTATCTTGATTTCCCTGGACTGAAGTACCCGTGTTCTTCTTCTTGCTGGCGATTGACAGGTCAAACTTTTAATTTCCATAGATGATGGCTAACTGCTTATCTGTTGTGTACATTGTATTTGATAGTTCCTAACTTGATTGTGTTGCTCGCAGCTTATTTGGTTGCTTTCTGGAGTTGGTGATGAACCAAATTTGATTGACGCACATTGCTTTAGCCTCTCCTGTTATTGTTGCCAGATGAGTTCGTCTTCACCTAAGCTAGTGCTGTTAACGGAGTAATGGATTTATTTTCTCCTTTGCGATGATATCGCAAGTGCACTACTAGTGTTGAGAAGCTTTTCAGTCGTTTTATAATTTCTTTTGGATTTCCTTTGTCATCAACCAATCTCCTTCCAAATATTCTTGTTGCTCGCTGTTTATCTCGTAAGTCACTTCACATTGCATTTCTCTCAAACTATTTCCTCATTAATTGATAAATATAGAAGCAATCATATGTACTTGAAGTAGTATTGTTGGCCTTCGCCGGTACTGTTGAAAAAATAGACTTCGTCTCATTTCTTTCTTAACTGAATTTCGCAAAGGCTGCGAGATTCTTAATATTTTTGTTTAACTTCCGTTCCTAACAAAGCTTAGATGTGTTGCATTTTATAAGAGTTGATCTTTCGCTGATGATAGTTGATGCAACCATGATAGTTAATTATTAGCATAACTTTGTATACGTCCGTTTATCCCTCTTGACTTCTACTTTTCCCCCTAAAGTTTATAGACTCCAATTAATTTGCGGTTCATGGTAGTTAACTTCGCTGGAATTTCTTTGGCCTTCCTTCCTTCTTTGTCTACTGCTTTTGCCTTTCACAAAGTATCCTTCGTTTTCAATGTAAAGTTAACGTAAAAAAACCCTCCCTTTGTTTCGCTGGAACTAACCACAATATAAATTTGACTTCATGTTCTTCTCCTCATCGCCAGTAGTATCCTCTAGGGAATTAATTATCGAGTGGAAATTTTATGATATTCCCCATCAGCTATTACTTTGCGAACTTCTATTGTTTTGCATAGACGATAGTTTTTCTTCGCTACAAGCAATTAATTAAGTCAGTACACAATCTAGAGAACTTTTGTAATTTTGTTATATGAAAAATGAGACCATCAGATTTCGCTTGTGCGAAGAAATCCCCAAATCAGTATCAAATTTTTTGAAATTTTATGCAAGGGGGGAACAAAGTTAACTTTGGTTAGAACTCAAATCTGCGATCAAAACTCGTTTTAAAGCGTACAATTTATAGGAAATCGAATTTTGACGAAGAACCGTTCATGACTTTTGTAAAATTATTTCCAAAATTTGGTTTTAAGTAACCAGATCTAAAAAAATTTAAGAGTAAAAATGAGAAAGATAAGGAAGAATTTATCGTTTCAAAACAGATTATCTATGTAGCCCTCGTTGATTTTATTGTAATTGTTTTCTTCCCTGAATCTGTATCTGCATCATCATCATGTAGATTGTAACTAATATTTGTCTCCTGAAAGTGTATTTTCCTCCTGAACTTTTTTGTTTTCCCTTGAAACTTATGGATCTTGTTGATGATTGTAACTAAACTCTTACGAATCTCCTCTGAACTAAAATTTCTTATTCGATCCCTGTTTCTAGCGCCAAAATGTAGTTGCAGGAAATCCTACAACACACCCCTTGTCATATCTTGATATTAATTTCTAGATCTACATATAAAATTGGTAGTAAAATTGATAAAATTATAAAAGGACACCAAGAGTTTTTACATGGTTCGATCAATTTGATCTACATCCATGATTCTTCACTATGATTGTTAAAATTTACATTGATAATCTCCATTAATGGAGTTCTAAATCTGGTTTTGGGGAAGAAGATGATAAAGAAAAATACATTCTCTCTCTGCAAAATATATCTCTCTCTCCTAAAATTGTGTCCTCCCTTTTCTCTTTCTTGCTCTTCTCTTTATATAGGTATCTTCATAGTGGGTGACAACTCACATTCAACTCATCTTTCCCATTTTTTAGGATTTTTGCTATGCTCCTCGCAGGCTCTGCTATGCTCCTCGCGAGATCTGCTATCGTGCTCGAGAGATCTGCTATCATGCTCGCGAGACTCTTCTATACCCATAAAATCTTCATTTCCTGCCTTGCTCTCGCGATCTCCCATATTGTGCTCGCGAGCATTCTCTCTAACTACAAAATCTTTATATCTTTCTCATGTTTTATGCTGTTGTTGTCTATTACGTCATTCTTTGAATTATTCTCCGACACTCGCAAAGTGTTGTTGAAGAGCTTTCGGTGACGCTCGCAGAAGTGTCGTTAATCTCTCGTGAATATAATTGTGGCGATATTATGGTCCTACATCTTGATGGCTCTCTTTGGTAGAACAAAGCATGAGAACCAGAAAAAGAGCATTCCACATTAGACAGCTTTGATCAGTAAAGCTATGCCTGGATAAGCAAGGAAACTGGTTTTCCAAGAGTAGATTCTCTCATCAACGCTCTCAATAAGAGGAAGACAATCCTTATAAGAGAGTTTAGAAGATAAAAGTGGAACTCTAAGATATCTAACTAGCAGCTCCCCAATTGAACAATTCAAGATTTGAATAATCTGTTTCAAAGTGGCATCATCCACAGCTGAATGAAAAAGAGAAATCTTCTGATAGTTTATTTCAAGGCCATTAAAATTACTAAATTCATCCAAAGCTACTTTTAAACTGGAAGCAGATACATCAGAGCCTTTAAAGAAAATCATTACATCATCAGCAAAGCATAAATGGGTTAAGCTTGTCAACTTACATCTTGGGTGAAAACCAAATTTCTGAATCTTGACCTGCTAAAGGAGAGCGGCACTTAGCATTTCCATAGCAAGAACAAACAAGTATGGGAAATAAGGAAGCCTTGTCTCAGCCCTCTCTTGGAACCAAAAAACCCATAGGGAGAACCATTAATAATTATAGAGAATCTAGCTGAAGTAATACACAAATTTATCCTGTTAATGAAAATATCTAGGAACCCAAGCTGTTTTAGCATATAGAAAATAACATCCCATTTAACCGTATCATAGGATTTCTTCAGGTCTATCTTAAGAGCACATCTGGGATAACCTTTTGATCTATGATAATTCCTTACCAGCTCATGAGCCATCATAATGTTGTCTTGGATTGATCTTCCTGAGATAAAAGCTAATTGGTTCTGATTAATAAGACCTCCCAAAATATGCTTCATTCTCAAAGAAATAATCTTGGTGATGCACTTATATATAATATTACAACAAGAAATGGGTCTGTAGTCAGTACCACAGGAGAGATTTTTCTTCTTAGCAATTAGAGTGATGAAGGTACTATTTACTTCTTTTAAAAATTTAGATTTATTGAAGAATTTTTGTACAACAGCTACTAACTCATCCCCAACAGTACTCTAGCAAGCCTTGAAGAAATGACTAGAATAACCATCTGGACCTGGGGCTTTACTAGAGCCAATGGAGTGTAATGCATTAATCAATTCTTCTCTGGTTACATGCTTAATAAGATCAGCAACATCATCTTGTTGAATACAAACATCAAAACTGAGATTAAAAGAAGTAGTAGAAATCTCTTCGGATAAATCAACACCAAATAATTCAGAGTAGAAAGAAATACATTCAAGAGATATTTCAGTATCCTCCTCTAATTTGACATTATCTCTACTGTACAAGGATAAGATGTTATTTCTAGATCTTCTTTCCTTAAGAGAATTATGAAAAAAAGAAGTATTGGAGTCACCCAAATCTAGCCATTTTATTCTAGATTGTTGTTTTAACTGGAGACTCCTCATATTTTTCCAATTTCACATATTCAGCTACATACAATCTTTCTCTTCTAGATAGCTCATGATCAAGAGGATGAGATTGAAGCAATAATTGAACAGAATCCATTTTCTCTTTTAATAAATTGAGCAGAGATGTTCTTGAATCTAAACGTTTTCCAAAGAATGAGTTCATGCTTAACACTTTTGGGTTTAGTAAAAAAAACAATCATGGGGTTACCTCACACAGTAATGTTCCACCCCTTTTTAACCACCTCCATAAAATATTTATCCCCAGATAGAAAATTGAAAAATCTGAAAGGTGCAGGGCCATGCTTCCTCTTCTCAAAAATAGAAACTATACTAGGGAAGTGGTCAGAAATGCCATGTAAGAGAAACTCTGCTTTAGATAGTTGAAATTGCTGAATCCAAATCATGTTAGCCAACACTCTATCCAGTTTAGATCTTATAAAAGTACCATCAAAATGGCAATTAGACCAAGTATAAAGACAACCAGAATAAGGCAAGTCCAAGATTTTAGAAGACTGAACAAACCTAGATAAATCCTGATAGTGAAGAGCAGAACTGGAGAACCACCCACTTTTTCAAGAGGATACATGACAGAGTTAAAATCCCCCAACAAGACCCAAGGTATAACATTAAAAGAAGCAAAATCAGAGATAGAATCCCATAAATAATTCCTTGTAACATAGTAATTATCTCCATACACAAAAGTAGCCACAAAGCTCAACATGGAAGTGTGGATGGGGAAAAACAATCTTCTGGTTTTTAAGGGATTGAGGAGACGACCGGACGGAGGAGGTTCCTCGAACCAGGCAAAAAGCTAATCCTCACACAGAGGCACCATTGCAAAGGGGGTGCTTAGATTCGAGTGATCAATCTGTAGTACTCCGGCCTAAATCGAGACAACGACCGTTCCAGAGTAAATTGGGTCACAAGAGAGGATGGGTTGATTTGTAGGATGGAAGCTGAGAAATGTGTGGAATCGATGGTGATTCAAGGATTGTGGTTGTGTGAATTCTGAATATGATAAGTTCTGAATGATTGAAGTTAAACGATTGTGAAGAAATTGCTCAATTGATGAGTTTGATGATCTCGTGTTCTCGAAGAGACGTGAGATTCTTACTCTGAGTATTCTATGTATTCGTTCTGTTTTCGATTCTCTGCCTTCAATCTTGCTTTAGGAACTCATTTATATTGCTGGAATTGTAGACACCATGATCCCATGAAGTGTGACAGTTAATGGAATCAAGGAGTGGAGAGGTGGAAATCGTGTTCGAAACCGGTTGTCCAACGTGTAAAGATTCGGTTGACCTTCCACCCACTACCTCGTGAATTCCTTCAACTGATTGCACGACTTGCTCACATTCTATCGTGTATTTGAACACACGTGCCAAAGACCGCCAGACCAAAACCCTAAGTGATATCCCCCCAAGTGACACGATTTATGGTATCGTGGTTTGTTAGTCAATTGATGACTTAGCGGTTTGATGGGACAATGAGTCTATGTAATCACTGAGTCGAACAAGATTTTCTGAAACTCACGAATTGAATGTGTCATGCGACCGAGGTATAATTCTTACGATGAAGTGAGCAAGTATTGCTCATTTGATGGATTGTTGAATATTGGTGGATTGTTGAACCAATATTCCTTAACTTGAGCAAATATTGATCATCTGGGCAAGTGTTGACCTCGTGATGACTTGTTGAATATTTGACCGTCTGAGCATGTGTTGCTCATGAATGATTGGCAGTGTGCCAAGAATATTAATTAAAGTGATGGTGGTTGAACCTAGCATAATTAATAAAATTCATGACCATGAGGTCACCGTAGAATTATTAGTATTAATTCATGACCATGAGGTCGTCATAGAATTATTAAGGTTAGAGTCTGGAAGCATAGTCCTTGAACTCAGAAACCCTAATTTGACTGATTGATGATCAATTCATGGTCAGAAGTTTAAACCATGGGACGAATGAGGAGCAGTTACATGAGACCATGGATCAACCATGTAGTATCCATATGCTCACGTGAGCAAATATGATGAATTCACGAAGAGTTCAAGATTTGTTGGTGGAAGAATGATTAAATGCTGGTTCAATCATTATTCAAAATGCTCGTCTGAGACTTAGGTGTGAAAACCTAATTAATTATGGGAGAGTGATGGACCTACCATAGAGTCATGGAGCCGGCCATGGGTTGTCCTGTGACCGTCTGATGGTCACTTCATGAAAAATCCAAAGTGTTTGGAAGTTTTGGACCTAATACCAGCAATTGTGCAAATTAGGTCAAAACTATGAAAATCGATGGGTTTGGCCTCCGTGAGCCGAAGAGATAATCTTGGTTGGTCAAGATAATGTGCTCGTGTCCCTAAGGTGTCCGCGTCTCAGTTTTGCGAATTTTGATATTTTCTGGTGCACGTTTGAGCGACCATTTGAGAAAATATGACAAAATTAGAGTTTTTTGATAAAACCGTCAAAACTTCATCGGACGAGGGAAAATAATGAAAAGTGAGAGAATTATGAAGTGTGGACCGGTCATAGTGATCACGTGACCAACTGTTGGTCGCTTGAGCAACCCCCAAACCCTAATTAACGTCCTTTACTAGAATTGATGTAGAATTCTCATACGAACTCGGATTTTGATGGTCCGCCCCTTCATTCCATACGGAAAAGAATTTGATATCTCCCAACGAGGGAGGTTTTAGGTTTTGAGCTTGTTCGGGAAGTGAAAGCAGCCCGAAAGTAAAATTCAGGAAAGATTTAAGGGGCCGGTCCCACGATAAAACGAAGGAGTTTTGTTAAAATCAAGGAGTTTCCATGAGACGAAGGAAACACCATGAGACGATGGAAAATATTTATAAAATAAGGAATTGTGAGACTGGGACGCCGGTGGTCAAAGCACGGTCGGCCAGTTATGACCACGGTCCCGTGGTGTCTCTTCCTTAGTTTTACATATTTTGATGATTTTATGAAGGATTCATGAATTTTGAGAAATTTTATAAATTTAGAGTGTTTTCATGAATTGAAGGAGTTTCCATGAGTTCATGGTCTTTGAAAAATATCAAAATAATAAAATTCGGCCGTGTAAGATCATGGAGGCGTGACTGACCGGTCATGGCCCAATCCCACGAATTTTAATAATTTTTTAAATAATTTTTGGGTATTTTTTGATGATTTAAAGGAATTTTGAGAAAAATACCATGAAATCAATGAAAAATAAGATAATTAATAATGAAATAAATAAAACAGGGCATGGCCGGCCGGCCAAGGCCCGGTCCCACGAGTTTTCATAATTTATTTTATTTTATTATTATTTTTGATGATTTAAAGGAATTTTTTGAGGAAAAATACCATGAAATCAAGGAGTTTTTCATGAAATTAGAGAAAAATAATAATAATAAAATAATAAGGACCGTGAGGTGTGCGCCGGCTGGGACCAAGGCATGGCTGGTCGGCCAATGGTCACGCCCCATACACTCTCCTTAATTATTTTTTGACGGACTCATATAGGTACCACGAATCCGAAGAATTTCCTCAAGACGGAGATTTGATCAAACGAGAGAATTTTATCAAATCATGAAAAAATAATAAAAGTGTATTAAAAATATAGAATTAGCGTGGAACTGACCATGGAACGATGAGTTGATCGTGTGTCCGTGTCCCAGGGCCTTGGTCAAATATTTTTAATTATTTATTATTTTCTTCCCTATTTTGCATAGGTTCATCGTTTCGTCGTATTTTGAAATACTCGTTCGTGCGGTGATTGTTAATGCATCATCGCTGAATACACTTGCACCATTTGAAACATGGCTTACTCAAAGGTAGCTCCGATGCTCGTTAATTATTTATTACCAATTCATGAAATTTGATGGAGAATAATTCATAAAACGAGTAATAAAATGGATAGATGTTTACTGTTAATTCATAGGATCAGCAGAAGATTCGACTATGAACTCAGAACAATGAGGTGATCATTGCCATTCCATGGGATCGACGTTGATTCGACCATGGAATAAGAGAAATGATATTGCCATTCCATGGGATCGTCGTTGATTCGACCACGGAATCGGAGCAATCTTATTGCCATTCTGTGGGATCTTCGTTGATTCGACCACGGAATCGGAGAAATGATATTGCCATTCCGTGGGATCGTCGTTGATTTGACCACGGGATCAGAGCAATGATATTTCCATTCCGTGGGATCATCGTTGATTCGACCACGGAATCAGAGCAATCTTATTGCCATTCCATGGGATCGTCGTTGATTCGACCACGGAATCGGAGCAATCTTATTGCCATTCATTGGGATCGTCGTTGATTCGACCACGGAATCGGAGCAATATTATTGCCATTACGTGGGATCGTCGTTGATTCGACTACGGAATCGGAGCAATCTTATTGCCATTCCGTGGGATCGTCGCTGATTCGACCACGAAATCGGAGCAATCTTATTTCCATTCCGTGGTATCGTCGTTGATTCGACCACGGAATCGGAGCAATGAAGGTATAATTAACCTCATGGGTCTATGCCTAGAAGAATAAACTGACTACGATAGGAGCATTAATTATCCTGACATGACTTGCCGTTAATCCATATCCTTTATATATTCAGGTTAAACTCGTTGTTTGTTCCTGAAGACGATATTGCCCCGTAGAGCCGTCCTGATACTATATAGAAATGACTGAAAGTATTCAGTATTCATGAGATTATGCCGTTGTCTAGACGTTGACTGCATATCTACATGTACTCTGAGAGAAAGCACTCTCCGTTGAGAATTCGATGAGAGACTCGTGTCTCAATACTCACATGCGATTGCTGAACCGGCGGTCCGTACAATCATGAGTTTACGATTTTAGCCTTTGTTGAAAATCCATCATCTACATTAAGTCCCTTGCTTACTGAGGAAAGCTGTGTTCCTCAGTCAGCATTAAATGGTGATTTTCAGGACAAAAATTATACTAGTAATTGAACTTAGTCGTAAGTTGAAACATTAACGCATTTCGAGCCACGACTTGATGAAGACTTCATTGTCATGTTTAGGGAGCTATTTGGTGAGCATAAATTGGTATTGAACCGCTGATTCGAACGACGAGCCCATGGTCGGTTAGGATTTGCGGGCCGGGCCCAAATAAGGAAATCCTAGTGAAATTAGGTTTTGGAAATAAAATCATATAAAAGGAATTAATTCATCTTTTTCTTCCCACGACCTGAGCTCCATCACCTCTCCATCGTGTTCACGGCAGCAAGATAATTCGCCGCCGCCGCCTGTCGCCGCCAGCGAAATTCCGGCCTACCAGGTACGTTTTTTTTTTTTTTTTTTTTTTTTTTTTTTGAATGTTGCTGATTCCATGAGTTTCTTCATGAATTGATCATACTGAAATTATATATACGTGTATATAATTAGTGATGGTTTTATGAAAAAACCTTCTTTTTTTTTTTGAAAACGTATGTTCGTTCGATCGTTAGTTTCGAAAACCAACTATAATCCCTGATTTAGGAGAGACTTTTTTAGTATATGAACCTAGGTCCAGTGATAAAACTTAGTGTATGAGATTTCATGTGTACCACGGTTTTATCATAAAAGGAGTGAATTCTCATGAAATCGTAATAATCCTTCGTTTTAAAGACAAATAACGACGACACGAAGGAAAATATGTATGACGAACTTTTGTCCCGTTATAAAAATTTTGTTTATGAGTTTTCATGTAGATACAAAACCTTATCGTAGGTGTGGGGTGTGAGCTTTCACAATATTTTGAAATAAACCTTCGTTTTAAAGATAATAACAACGATACGAAGGAAAATAGTTTTTTTTTTTAAAATAAATATGTGCAGCCGTGACACATATTACGCAAAGTATGATGATATATTTTATTGTTGTAAACTTCATATGTCAGCTGAGAACCAGATTCCTACATCTTGATGGATCTCTTTGGTAGAACAAAGCATGAGAACCAGAAAAAGAGCATTCCACATTAGACAGCTTTGATCAGTAAAGCTATGCCTGGATAAGCAAGGAAACTGGTTTTCCAAGAGTAGATTCTCTCATCAACGCTCTCAATAAGAGGAAGACGATCCTTATAAGAGAGTTTAGAAGATAAAAGTGGAACTCCAATATATATAACTGGCAGCTCCCCAATTGAACAATTCAAGATTTGAATAATCTGTTGCAAAGTGGCATCATCCACAGCTGAATGAAAAAGAGAAGTCTTCTGATAATTTATTTCAAGGCCAGTACAATTACTAAATTCATCCAAAGCTACTTTTAGACTGGAAGCAGATACATCAGAGCCTTTAAAGAAAATTATTACATCATCAGCAAAGCATAAATGGGTTAAGCTTGTCAACTTACATCTTGGGTGAAAACCAAATTTATGAATCTTGACCTGCTAAAGGAGAGCGGCACTTAGCATTTCCATAACAAGAACAAACAAGTATGGGAAATAGGGCAGCCTTGTCTCAGCCCTCTCTTGGCACCAAAAAACCTATAGGGAGAACCATTAATAATTATAGAGAATCTAGCTGAAGTAATACACAAATTTATCCAGTTAATGAAAATATTTGGGAACCCAAGCTGTTTTAGCATATAGAAAATAACATCCCATTAACCGTATCTTAGGCTTTCTTCAGGTGTATCTTAAGAGCACATCTGGGAGAACCTTTTGATCTATGATAATTCCTTTCCAGCTCATGAGCCACCATAATGTTATCTTGGATTGATCTTCCTGAGATAAAAGATGATTGGTTCCGATTAATAAGACCTCCCAAAATATGCTTCATTCTCAAAGAAATAATCTTGGTGATGCACTTATATATAATATTATAACAAGAAATGGGTCTGTAGTCAGTACCACAAGAGAGATTTTTCTTCTTAGCAATTAGAGTGATGAAGGTACTGTTTACTTCTTTTAAAAGTTTAGAATTATTGAAGAAGTTTTGGACAACAGCTACTAACTCATCCCCAATAGTACTCTAGCAAGCCTTGAAAAAATGACTAGAATAACCATCTGGACCTGGGGCTTTACTAGAGCCAATGGAGTGTAATGCATTAATCACTTCTTCTCTAGTTACATGCTTAATAAGATCAGCAACATCATCTTGTTGAATACAAACATCAAAACTGAGATTAAAAGAAGTAGTAGAAATCTCTTCAGATAAATCAACACCAAATAATTCAGAGTAGAAAGAAATACATTCAAGAGCTATTTTAGTATCCTCCTCTAATTTGACATTATCTCTACTGTACAAGGATAAGATGTTATTTCTAAATCTTCTTTCCTTAAGAGAATTATGAAAAAAAGAAGTATTGGAGTCACCCAAATCTAGCCATTTTATTCTAGATTGTTGTTTAACTGCAGACTCCACATATTTTTCCAATTTCACATATTCAGCTACATGCAATCTTTCTCTTCTAGCTAGCTCATGATCAAGAGGATGAGATTGAAGCAATAATTGAGCATAATCCATTTTCTCTTTAGCATTAATAACTTGAGCAGAGATGTTCTTGAATCTAAACTTTTTCCAAAGAATGAGTTCATGCTTAACACTTTTGGGTTTAGTAAAAAAAACAATCATGGGGTTACCTCTCACAGTAATGTTCCACCCCTTTTTAACCACCTCCATAAAATCTTTATCCCAAGATAGAAAATTGAAAAATCTGAAAGGTGCAGGGCCATGCTTTCTCTTCTCAAAAATAGAAACTATATTAGGGGAGTGGTAAGAAATGCCATGTAAGAGAAACTCTGCTTTAGATAGTTGAAATTGCTGAATCCACATCATGTTAGCCATCACTCTATCCAGTTTAGATCTTATAAAAGTACCATCAAAATGGCAATTAGACCAAGTATAAAAACAACCAGAATAAGGCAAGTCCAAGAGTTGAGAAGACTGAACACACCTAGATAAATCCTGATAGTGAAGAGCAGAACCTGGAGAACCACCCATTTTTTCAGAAGGATACATGACAGAGTTAAAATCCCCCAACAAGACCCAAGGTATAACATTAAAAGAAGCAAAAGCAGAGATAGAATCCCATAAAGAATTCCTTGTAACATAGTAATTATCTCCATACACAAAAGTAGCCACAAAGCTCAACATGGAAGAGAAAGAAATATATAAGAAAATATCTTGTGGGGAAGAGCTTATCAAACTAACCTGAACAACACCAGGGTTCCAAGCTACCCAAATTCTCCTAATACTGGCAACACTATCATTATCTAAGAAACATTTTGAAGGACTGATAAAATTTCTTATTCTAGCTTTATTATAAATATGTACATGAGTCTCCACAATGCCAATGATGGAAATTTTATTATTCCTTATTCTAGCTTAACTTCAAGTTGTTTCAGAGGATCATTAAGACCTCTGATGTTCCAACATCCTATGTTGAAACTCATTTCAATTTAGGGATAAAGAGGGTACCTCTTGCAGACTTCTTTAAGTCTGCAATCTTAGGAAATAAATTGATTGCTAGTGGTAAAAAGCCTTTCCTTTTTTGAAAATGTATCCTTGAACCAGAACTAGAACCTTCAAGCTCTTTTGATTTGAGTTGAGATGCTTGGATCAAAGCTTGGAAGTTTTCTTTATTATGCTCAGCTGGAAGTTCCTGAGAATTCTCCATACATTTATCCAAGATGAAAAAAGGATTAGAAGCAATAAAGTCATTAACATTTGCATCTTTTCTGACAGTTATCTCCTGTAAAATTGTAATTTCTGGTTATGGAATTATAGAATCAAGTTCCATTGTTACTTGTTGGACGGCCTGATCTGAAACTTCAGTTATCATGTCATTGGTTTGTACTCCAGATTTAGATTTAGTACTCCACCCTTCCTGATCCACACTTGTAGTAGTTTTTTTCGGCACCCATTTTTGTACTACTCTTTGTGAATAATTAACATGTTTTGGGCAATTTAGAGAGCAGTGACCAAAAACTGCACACTCATTACATTTTGGAGGTTTCCATGAATACTCCATTTTAATCTCAACTTTATCCTTCCCTCCAAGAGTGAAAGTGAAGGGTTCATGAAAATCACATGTGACATCTACTTCAACACATATTCTTGCATAACTCATTCTAGTCTTATGCAAGGTTTGAGTGTCCATCATTAGTGGTTTGCCAAAAATCTATCTATCATGCTCAACCCCTTCTTGTTCCACATGAACAATGGAATATTTCTAAAATTCATCCAAACTGGGATTGATTTCAATTCAGCAATTTCTTGTGCTACTAGTCTAGACCAAGGTTTGATGATGAATAATCGATTAGAAATAAACATAGAACCCATCTGTAGAGCACGAACTCTATCTTCAAGATAATTGAAATCAAAGATAAACATATGCTCACCATGAATTGTCATTTGTATATTACCTTTAGGCTTCCAAGCTCGATTGACTACACTACGGACCCAATTGAACAACAATCATCGTCCCACAAAAGCTACAACAACCTTATCTTCACACTTTCGAATATCTTCATCAAACACTTCATATGGGATATCAATAGCTTTCTTACCATCAATAACAGGATATGAATAGAACTCCTTGTTCATAGAAATGTCCGGCTCCTTTTGTTGATCAAACAAAAAAGACCACGCATCTTTTGGAGCTAAAGAACCAGATGATGGACCATTTTAAAACCCCCGGGGAAAAACCGGATCTGAAGATTGATTCCCAGACGCCTTATCAACTGTAAATCTCTCCAAACGAGATAACTCTAGGGGAATAGAGGAAACCACTAGAGTTAGATGCCGGAGAAGAATACAACATCTCACCAGAGGAGATGCTTCGACGAAACGAAGAAACCCTAACCTGAAAGCTTTCAAATCTCCTTTGACTTTGGCCGTGGAAGTTTGACCGTAAAAAATTAACTTAATGCAAGTTTGTTATTAGTTACTATAATGTATCTCCTAGCTGTAATAATATATCTGTGATCGCAATCAAATGGAAACATTTTCATACAAGTTTTCAGATGTCCTGTGCCTTTTTACCGGCGCAAAGGTTTTATTGTTTCCTTTTTACTTTTATTGGCAAAACGTGCACAATTGTTAAAGGGGGACCGGTATTAGCAGGGGTATCATTTTATATGAGACAAAAGAGTTATATCCGATCCTGGCCATCGGATCACTCAAACGGTATCCCCTGCTAATACCGGTCCCCACTTTAGCAATCATGCAAAACGTGATCAGGCTGGTGACCCATGAAATGAAATCTTTACAATGAGATTACACCACGTATAACATGTCAGTAAATCAACTACCACTACCACTAGAACCAGAAGTCGTTGTGGATAATATACACAACCTTATCAACACATCTCTTTCTCTCTAGCTTTTTCCCATGACCATTCACCACTCATATTTTCATATCCAATACCTAGTTTATGGTCATGCCATGTGGCGCATCAATATTAAGCACTCCGCAACAAACAATCACCAACCAACTCAGTACATAGAAAGTTAAAATATTTTTTCCGGAGCTCTTTGCAGGGATAAGAGAATTTGAACGATCGCTAGCTACTAGTACTACTAGTACAACAGTTGTTACGGTGGGAGGGCCGACCGAAAAAGAATCAAAAGATGGGGTTTCTCTGCGACTACTTTTATCCCATTTCAGAAAAAGTGATACTTTCGCCCTGTTTCAGAGAAAGTGATACTTTCGCCCCGTTTCCGAAAAAGTTATATTTTCGCTCAGAAATGAAGCGAAAGTATCACTTATCACTTTTTCTAAAACGGATTGAAGGTATTATTTTTATTAAAACGGAGTGAAAGTATCACTTTTCTAGAAACGGAATGTGAAAATATCACTTTTCCAAAAACGAAAAATTAGGCGATCCATAAACCAAAATATGGTTGCTGATTCATTTGTGTTGGTTTGCATAATGGCTATGCATTCAATTTTCGAGAATATAACGATTGTAACGATTTTATCCGAGGGTTATAGATAACTAGTTGTGAAGGTATAAAAATACAAAGATAAACGTATACTTTTCGCCTATAGTTCCCTAATCAAAGTCCAGCCTAAAACAATCTTATAACAGGGGCGGCATGGTTTATTAGAGGGGCTGCAGTGTGATAGTAATGTCCCTCTAGTTGGTTAGGGGATGTCCTAAAGAGGATGTAAATTGACTAGATTATCCTTTTCACTTTAAACAACCAAAATTGAATCAGGTTTTTTTAAACCTAATGAATCAGAAAAAATCAAATCATTTTTTTCCATCTTCTCTTCTCCTCCATCAACCGTAACCTCCATCAAAACTGAAAATTTCATTGTCTTCGATTAATTGGTGATTGAAAAACTTTTGGAAAAACCCAGTTAGGGTTTAGTTTATTGTATTGGATTTAAGTTAGTTTTGTATCAAAAATCAGGGTTTTTTATTAAAATTTCTGGTTGTATGTGAGTTACGGTTGGTAATAACTCAAATACGAACTGTAACTGTAGATTGGGTTGATGTTACGGTTGGTTTTAACTCAAATACCAACCGTAAGTTCTTCGTTTTGAGAAATATGTTCAGTTACGGTTTGTATTTGCATCATATTTATCAACCGTAATTTAGTTACGGTTTGTAACTCAAACAACCATACCAATCGTAAATAATCAGGTGTCTTAAGAATTTATCAAATAATGATTTACGGTTCAAAAGTTAAGTTGACACACCAATCGTAGGGTAGTTACGGTTGGTCTCGATTCATTAGTTACCAACCGTAATTTAGTTACGGTTGTTGTCCAAATTTAGTTACCAACCGTAACTGGTTTTACATTCTGATATTCCGGCCGACCAGGTATGTTTTTTTTTTTTGAATGTTCCTGATTCCATGAGTTTCTTCATGAATTGATCATATTGAAATTATATATACGTGTATATAATTAGTGATGGTTTTATGAAAAAACCTTGTTTTTTTTTGAAAACGTATGTTCGTTCGATCGTTAGTTTCGAAAAGCAACTATAATCCCTGATTTAGGAGAGACTTTTTTAGTATATGAACCTAGGTCTAGTGATAAAACTTAGTGTATGAGCTTTCATGTGTACCACGGTTTTATCATAAAAGGAGTGAATTCTCATGAAATCGTAATAATCCTTCATTTTAAAGACAAATAACGACGACACGAAGGAAAATATGTATGACGAACTTGTGTCCCGTGATAAAAAATTTGTTTATGAGTTTTCATGTAGATACAAAACCTTATCGTAGGTGTGGGGTGTGAGCTTTCACAATATTTTGAAATAAACCTTCGTTTTAAAGATAATAACAACGATACGAAGGAAAATAGTTTTTTTTTTTAAATAAATATGTGCAGCCGTGACACATATTACGCAAAGTATGATGATATATTTTATTGTTGTAAACTTCATATGTCAGCTGCTTGAATATTCACATTATGAAGATTGCTCCCGTGGTTTTATGAAAAATCAGTTTCGGATATTAATAAAGCTTCGTTCTTCATCGTAGGTTTTTAAGAACGAATAAACGTGTTAACTCTTACGGCATAGCTACTGTCGTTAATAGAACTATAAAGAGGTAAGAGTTTAAAGTTACCTTTCGTTCATGCTAATTTATTTCACGGTGGTAATTCTTTGATTTCTTGATTCCAGAATATGTCGACCAACAACAACAACAGCAACAAGTACGATTACTGGTATTCATCTTCTTCCTCTGGTTATTCCGATGAGGATTCTGATGCTTTTGCAGAGAAACCACATGCTAAGGTTCCCTTGAGTGAGCGAAGGGTCTCTTTTGCTGAACTTAGGAAAAGGGGAGCTGAAGATAAAGATAATGACGCTTGTCAATGTGAGAAATACCGAATCCAGCGTAAGAGACAAAGAATCGAGGAGAAGCGTCAATCATTGGATGGAGCGCCTTTCGATTCTAACGATGATGCTTCTTAGGAGGATCTCGTATGGGAGCCACTTGAACGCTACATCAAACCTGATCTGTATGAAAGAGAGCATCGAAGGATAATGAAAGAAAATGAAGCCGAGCTTGCAGCAGAGGATGATTGTGATTCGGATGATGAGGAATTCTTCTACGGTCGGCCGGATCCCACCAGTGATGCTGACGATTCTGAAAAAGAGGATTCTGTGAAATCTAGTGATGATGAAGATGACGGATCCGGCAACTCGGATGAATCTGAGTAGCTTTGCATTTGTCTTTCTCCTTCTTGAACGTTTGAGTGTGTATTTTTCTTTAGTTGTTAAACGTCTTAGACTTTCTTCTAAGTGATGAATATTTTTTAATCTTTAATCTCCTCTAATCCATGACATGGACCAATGCTCGTGCATCTAAACTCGTTGATGCATCATGACACGTGGCCAAAAAATCTTTGACATGCTCAAGGCCACGTGGCTTATCCTTTGACTCGTGACGGTCAGTCCCCAGCATTTTCCGTGCATTCAGTATCGATTTTTGGGAGTCTAGGGTTTCAGTGAGACTCGTAACCGAATTGACCATTCGTGAATGACAACTATCTGTTTGACGTATATATACATCTTCAAGTCCTCAACTTCTGTGATCCACGCAAATACTTCCTCCATTCCTGAGTTGATTTTGTTGTGTAGAAAATCCCTGAACATATTCCTTTGTTGTCATGTCGAGCGATAGTATTCCTTTTCCTGATCTTCAGTCGAAGAGACGTGAAGTATTAGCGTCAGAAAGTCGTTTATCCCTTATTTTCCTTTTCATCCTTCGTTTGATCGATATTGTTGATCATAAGCGTGTGATCTGCTGTAGGGTAGTCAGAAAGACGCTTCCTCTCACAATTCAAGGCCTAAGCGGACCATTAGAACTCCTGCCCGGTACGGATCGGCTCGTGTTGAGGATGAATCATCTGTAAGTAACCCTATACTTTTGCGATTACACCGAATTAAGAGATTAATCACTCCCCTATTCCATCGTAGGCGGACGTCCGTGTCGTGGTTGATGCTAGACGAAGAAGGAGCGAAAAATCTGTGACCGTGGTTGAAGTTGAGGAGAGCATTAATCAGGCATGTGAAGATTCCGCAGGATCCGTGGAGACTGTGGATAATGTCCATGCTCGTAAATACCCAAATGCTGGTCTCTCGTTTGAAGACCCAATGATTAACACTTCTCCTGACAATGAGGCAGTTGGTGGATTTGTGATATCAAAATGTTATGCACCTCTGTACACCAAGATCTGGAAGAGATATGGTCACATTGCTACCACGGAGGTGTGGAAAGGCTTTCCTCCAACTCTTCTGACTACAGTGGCTGGGATGTTGCCAATCATAGAGGATATGAACCAGATGTGTTTGCGAGACGTCAAAAAACATGAGCTGCGCCGATGGGATGAGATGATCTCTAACTGTGAGCTGCTTCGATTCAATGTAAGTTGGCTTCGTCGTCGTCTTAAGAGAATCAAGGTTCATAAGGCGGCAGAGGCTGTTGATGCGATTTCCATGAATGTAGTTTTACTTGACGAGGAGAGGATATTGGATTTGGAGTCGGCAAGGGTTGAGAAAGCTGTGGAGGATTTGAAGGCAAAGACTAAGGTTTTGATGAGGCTTATTTCATGGACTATCCGTTGTTGGATGGTTTGCTCTGAGTGAGCATTTGTGATTGTTGTCTTGAATAATTCTGAGTGTTTGACTAGATAAACACCTGATCGTGATTTGAATAGTTTTTGCTCATTTTTGAAAGTTTAATGAACAAATGAGCATGTGTATGCTCTTTGGAGGAATGAAATTACATTTTGAGGAATGCTTAAAAATGATTAATAGGTAGTTTGTTTTATGAATCAGTCATAGTAAGCTTTGAGCCATTTGCCATTGATGATATTTCCTTCCTTTCCCCCATCGACTGCCAGGATTTTATAGTATCCGCTAGATACTGCTTTGATGATGACATATGGTCCTTCCCATTTTGGAGAGAACTTGGGAGCGGACATGTCTTGTTGAATATGCTTTGTTGTCTTTAATACCAAATCTTCTACTTGGAATGTTCGAGGTCTTACCATTTTGTTGTAGGCTTTGGAGATCCTCTGTTTGTAAGCTTCCACGTATCCCTCCACTTTGGCTCTCCTTGACTCCAACATGTCTAGTTCAGCAATTCTTGATTTGGAGATTTCAGCTTCGTCCCATTGTACACCGCTGGATGCTGCAATCCTGGCCGAGGGGATTTTGATTTCTGCTGGAAGTATGGCGTCCGCTCCATAGACAAGAGAATATGGCGAGGTACCGATCGAGCTCCTTGGTGCAGTTCTGTAAGCCCACAGGGCTATGGGTAGTTGATCATGCCATGATCTAGGATTGTCATGGATTGTTCGACTGATAATTCTGATCAGAGTTTGTTGGTACTTTATGCTTGGCCGTTTCCTTGTGGGTAGTATGGTGTGGAGAAGATCTGTTTGATTCCATACTTATTGAGTAGCTTTTCAACATCTTGATTGGCGAAAGGAGTTCCATTATCTGTGATGATATGTTTAGGAACTCCAAATCTGCATATTATGTGTTCCTTGATAAAGGCAGTGATTGTGGCTCCGGTGGTGCTTCGAAGAGGGATAGCTTCTACCCACTTAGTGAAGTACTCCGTTGCGGTGATGATGTATTCATGTTGCTTTGAAGATGTCGGATTGATATTTCCGATGATATCTAGTCCCCAGCTATATAAAGGCCACGGATTATTCACCGAGTTTAATGGGAGACAAGGAGTATGAATGAGATTACCATGAGTCTGGCACTTATGACACATCTGTACGTGTGTGGCTGCATCATCTTCCATGGTCGGCCAGTAGTATTTCTCGTAAATTTGAAGAAATAACTTCTTCTTTCCTTGATGTTCCTCTTCGTGCATTTCTTTCAGGATTGTAGGGATTTGGTTCCTGGCTAGGCATCTCAACAAGTTCCCACCAAATCTTTTGCGGTATAAGATCCCATCGAGGTAGGCGAATCTCTTAGCTTTCTGAATGAGTTTGACTGCTTGCTTCTTTTCTGATGGTAGTTCATTATCCCAGAGGTATTTAATGTAAGACTCCCTCCAGTCCCCAGTGTATTGGGTTGTCAGAACTTCCAAATGGTGAGGGGGTGTCTGGCAGTTCTGATAGGATCCTTGTAAGGCCCTTGACTGAGCTTCCATGGATGGACAGTAGTATCCCATCCTTTGAAGATTTCTGTAAAGTGTCACCACCAGTGTTTGTCCACAGACTTCCTCATGTATGCGCTTGAGTTGTTCCTCTGCTTCATCATTACCAAGACATCGTGATAGGGATCCATCTGGATTTCGATAATACAGTCCTCCATGCAGTAAGAAGTAGTTCTTCAATTCTTTGAGACTGACTTGGCCTTCAGAAATAGAACTTCTCAATTCATGGATGATGGGTGTTCGCCAGTCGTTGGCTGGAATGTCTTCGACCCGAGTGAGCCAAGTTGATGACACAGCTCATCTCTGCACAGTGATTGTTTTCTCTGCTCCTTCAAATTGCAGCTTGGAGGCGAGAGTTGCTAGGCAGTTGGCGTGCATGTTGTTGGTCCGCCCTGTATGGGCGATCGTGGCGTCAGCAAAATAAGTTAATAGTCGTTGAGCTTCAGTTATGAATGGAGCTAACGTGATCTCTTTGAGAGAATATATTCCATTCATTTGGTTGACAAATAACTTTGAATCTACTCTTATCTATAGAGGCGTTGCTCCTGCTTGCTTAGCTAAGGATAGTCCTAGGAGGAAGGCTTCGTATTCTGCCGAGTTGTTGGTGCAGTGGAAATCCAATTTGAATGAATGTGAGAAAACTTCACCGGACGGAGACACCAGCACTATGCCCGCTCCTCCAGTGTCATTACTAGGGGTGGCAGATCCATCAAAGTATAAAATCCATGTTTTTTCCTTGATAACTAAGACGTCTGGGAATTCACCGGGTACTTCCTCATGTAGCATAGTTGTATCTTCTCCTGGGAAAGCAGCAAGCAGGTCTGCGACTGCTTGGCCTTTGATAGCTTTAGGTGGAGTGCATGCTATGTCTAATTCTGACATCTAAAGTAGCCACCAATCAATGCTGGCTTGGATAGCAAGAACTTTATGGGATCAGCTCTGGAGATGAGTACGACCTTGTTAGCAAGTAGATAATGTCTGAACTTCTGGATCGCATGTACCAAAGCTAGGCATGCCCTTTCAGCCTTCGGATATCGGAGTTGAGCGTCTCTCATTGTGCGGCTGAAGTAATAGACCGGCCGTTCAATACCTTCGTCGTCTTCTTGAGCGAGGAGTGCTCCAATAGCGACATCACTGGAAGCAGTATAGAGAATTAGGGGTCGTCCCTGTACTGGAGACCTCATGACAGCCGGTGATAATAATATTTGCTGTATTTTATGAAAGGCTTCTTGTTGGACAGTTGTCCAGGTGAAGTTTGCTCCTTTCTTCAGCAGTGGCGTGAATGAAGCGATGAGTTGAGCTAATCCAGGGATGAAGCATCGAATATAATTTACCTTGCCCATGAAACTCTGTAATTCTTTCACGGTTCGTGGAGGAGACATGGTAGTAATAGCCTTTGCTTTATCTGGATTGACTTCGATACCTTCATCCGTGACCAGGAATCCTAGAAATTTCCCATAAGAGACACCGAACGCGCACTTCAGAGGATTCATTTTCAGCTTGTATTCTCTGCATCTTTCAAACACCTGCTTGAGAATTTCCATATGAGATGCTCGATTTACCACCACGTCATCGACATAGTCCTCCACTTGCTTGTGCATCATGTCATGGAATATGGCGGTCATGGCTCGTTGATAAGTAGCGCCTGCATTTTTTAGTCCAAAGGGCATCACCGTGTAGTAAAAATTCCCAATAGGAGTACGGAATGCAGTCTTGTTAGCGTCATGTCCATACATCTTGATCTGGTTGTATCCGTTGTAGCCATCCATGAATGAGAACATTCCATGGCCGCTGGTTGCGTCGACGAGCATATCAATGTTGGGTAGCGGGAAATCGTCTTTCAGACAACATTTATTCAAGTTCATGAAGTCGACACAACATCTGATTTGACTATTTTTCTTTTTGACAGATACTACGTTTGCTAGCCATGTCGGGTGAAGAATATGCTTGATGAACCCTGATGCTAACAACTTCTGGATCTCCACCTTGATTTGTTCTTCGATTTCGTGCCTAAACTGTCTGGGCGGTTGTTTGACAGCTTTGGAACCGGGGATGACGTGTAGGTGATGTGTGACGAGTTTGTCGTCCAGACCTGGCATTTACTCATACGTCCAAGCAAAGACATCTTGATATTCTTTTAGTAGTCTTATCATCTCGGTCCGCTCTTCTGGTGATAGTGCCGAACTGATCAGGATTGGTCTTGGATCTTGCTCAGTCCCGATGTTGATAGTTTCGAGATCGTCAGTAGTGGAGTCAGTCCCGTCTTGTAGTTGTCGTGGAGCGTCTTGGACCTCTTCTTCAAGTGATATATCACTTTGACATGATTCTTCAGGGTGGGGAGACCTGTTATCGTTCTCCCCGATTAATTGCTAATCTTCCCGTCGGCGATAAGTGACTCTCCCCCCTGCGTCTCGATCAGCTATGAAGTTTTATCCGGGGGTCGAAAGTTGATCATTATTACGCTTAGTTGGTGTGGCGGATGTCTTGATATCTTTGGTAGTTGGAGACAGATCATCACCAGCCTTCTCAATAGTGTTCCAGCTTGGGAGTGGAATACTGTGAATCTTGCTTGGAGGCTCCGGCATTCTTTTTTGAGTTTCGAGGAATTCAGCGTCGTAGACGGGAGCGTAAGGGGATGATGAAGCAGGTACGCAAATGATTTTATTATCGAGCAGAGCTTTCATACATTGGTGGTAGGTTGACGGGACCACCTTATTGTCATGGAGCCATGGTCGACCAAGTATCATATGATAGTCGGGATCTTGTTCAATCACATGAAACTTTGTTTCTGATCGAATCGTCCCTACTCGTAGATCAATGTACGTGTATCCATACGTGTGGATTTGGCTTCCCTCAAACCCCGTCATTATGATGGGGTGACGGAAAATCTTGCTCTGTGGGAATCTGGCCATCCTGAGAGTTTTCATGGTGAAAACATTCGTTGAAGCGCCAGTGTCGACAAGAGCTCTTTTAAATTCAGTTCCTTTGATGAAGCCAGTGACAAATAACGCTCTGTTATTTCCTTCATTTGTCATGCGATCTTCTTCTCCAAAAGATATGGTGTTGATCAAAAGCTCAGAGACCAAGGAGACTCCTTCGATTGATCGGGTTGGTGGTGCTATCAGCACGCTGGATGATATCTGATTAAGTGCAGCAAACGTGTTTGTGCGCTGATCCCTAGAGAAGTGTAGAAGTTCGCACAAGTTCTCGATCAAATGAGTGACCTCTTGTTCTAACGGCTTCTCATATGTAGTGAAGCTGTTGATTTGAGGATTTGGTGATGATTTAGTCCCCGATGTTGGGACTTCTGGGGCGGAGATTCTGCCTAACTCGGACGTTAGCTTGATGAGGAAATCGAGTATGTGATTCATTGTGTTCTTCATCAGATCCATGTTCCTGGCGTGGATCTCCAGGGCTCGTGCCAATTCGGTTAGAGTTGGGGCTCTTCCATCTTCTGTGCTGCCAGACATAGTGTTAGAAGGAGGAACATTCCCGTTTGAATAATTCTGGATCGAGTTTGAAGTAGTTGAGTTAATCCTAAGACCAACCATCTTGTGGGAATTGAGATTGCAACTGAGAGAATGATCTCCCACTATGGTCGCCAATCTGTGGATGGGGAAAAACAATCTGCTGGTTTTGAAGGGATTGAGGAGACGACCAGACGGAGGAGGTTCCTCGAACCAGGCAAAAAGCTAATCCTCACACAGATGCACCGCTGCAAAGGGGGTGCTTAGATTCGAGAGATGAATCTGTAGTACTCCGGCCTAAATCGAGACAACGACCGTTCCAGAGTAAATTCGGTCACAAGATAAGATGGTTTGATCTGTAGGAGGGAAGATGAGAAATGTGTAGAATCGATGGTGATTCAAGGATTGTGGGTGTGTGAATTCTGAATATGATAAGTTCTGAATGATTGAAGTTAAACGATTGTGAAGAAATTGCTCAATTGATGAGTTTGATGATCTCGTGTTGTCGAAGAGACGTGAGATTCTTACTCTGAGTATTCTATGTATTCGTTCTGTTTTCGATTCTCTGCCTTCAATCTTGATTTAGGAACTCATTTATATTGCTGGAATTATAGACACCATGATCCCATAAAGTGTGACAGTTAATGGAATCAAGGAGTGGAGAGGTGGAAATCGTGTTCGAAATCGGTTGTCCAACGTGTAAAGACTCGGTTGACCTTCCACCCACTACCTCATGAATTCCTTCAACTGATTACACGAATTTCTCACATTCCATCGTGTGTTTGAACATACGTGTCGTAGACCGCCAGACCAAAACCCTAAGTGATATCCCCCCAAGTGACACGATTGATCGTCTCGTGGTTTGTTAGTCAATTGATGACTTCGTGGTTTGATGGGACAATGAGTCCATGTAATCACTGAGTCGAACAAGATGTTCTGAAACTCACGAATTGAACGTGTCATGAGACAGAGGTATAATTCTTACGATGAAGTGAGCAAGTATTGCTCATTTGATGGATTGTTGAATATTGGTGGATTGTTGAACCAATATTCCTTAACTCGAGCAAATATTGATCATCTGAGCAAGTGTTGCTCTCGTGATGACTTGTTGAATATTTGACCGTCTGAGCATGTGTTGCTCATGAATGATTGGCAGTGTGCCAAGAATATTAATTAAAGTGCTGGTCATTGAACCTAGCATAATTAATAAAATTCATGACCATGAGGTCACCGTAGAATTATTAGTATTAATTCATGACCATGAGGTCGTCATAGAATTATTAAGGTTAGAGTCTGGAAGCATAGTCCTTGAACTCAGAAACCCTAATTTGACTGATTGATGATCAATTCATGGTCAGAAGTTTTAACCATGGGAGGAATGAGGAGCAGCTACATGAGACCGTGGATCAACCATGTAGTATCCATATGCTCACGTGATCAAATATGATGAATTCATGAAGAGTTCATGATTTGTTGGTGAAAGAATGATTAAATCCTGGTTCAATCATTATTCAAAATGCTCGTCTGAGACTTAGGTGTGAAAACCTAATTAATTATGGGAGAGTGATGGACCGACCATAGAGTCATGGAGCCGGCCATGGTTTGTCCTGTGACCGTTTGATGGTCACTTCATGAAAAATTCAAAGTGTTTGGAAGTTTTGGACCTAATACCAGCAATTGTGCAAATTAGGTCAAAACTATGAAAATCGATGGGATTGGCCTCCGTGAGCCGAAGAGCTAATCTTGGTTGGTCAAGATAATATGCTCGTGTCCCTAAGGTGTCTGCGTCCAGTCTTGAGAATTTTGATATTTTCTGGTGCACGTTTGAGCGACCATTTGAGAAAATATGGCAAAATTAGAGTTTTTTGATAAAACCGTCAAAACTTCATCGGACGAGGGAAAATAATGAAAAGTGAGGGAATTATGAAGTGTGGAACGGTCACAGTGATCACGTGACCAACTGTTGGTCGCTTGAGCAACCCCCAAACCCTAATTAACGTCCTTTACTAGAATTGATGTAGAATTCTCATACGGACTCGGATTTTGATGGTCCGCCCCTTCATTCCATACGGAAAAGAATTTTCTATCTCCCAACGAGGGTGGTTTTAGGTTTTGAGCTCGTTTGGGAGGTGAAAACAGCCCGAAAGTAAAATTCAGGAAAGATTTAAGGGGCCGGTCCCACGATAAAACGAAGGAGTTTTGTTAAAATCAAGGAGTTTCCATGAGACGAAGGAAACACCATGAGACGATGGAAAATATTTATAAAATAAGGAATTGTGAGACTGGGACGCCGGTGGTCAAAGCACGGTCGGCCGATTATGACCACGGTCCCGTGGTGTCTCTTCCTTAGTTTTACATATTTTGATGATTTTATGAAGGATTCATGAATTTTGAGAAATTTGATAAATTTAGAGTGTTTTCATGAATTGAAGGAGTTTACATGAGTTCATGGTCTTTGAAAAATATCAAAATAATAAAATTCAGTCGTGTGAGATCATGGAGGCGTGATTGACCGGTCATGGCCCAATCCCACGAATTTTAATAATTTTTTAAATAATTTTTGGGTATTTTTTGATGATTTGAAGGAATTTTGAGAAAAATACCATGAAATCAAGGAAAAATAAGATAATTAATAATGAAATAAATAAAACAGGGCGTGTGGGACCGGCTAGGGCATGGCCGGCCGGCCAAGGCCCGGTCCCACGAGTTTTCATAATTTATTTTATTTTATTATTATTTTTGATGATTTAAAGGAATTTTTTGAGGAAAAATACCATGAAATCAAGGAGTTTTTCATGAAATTAGAGAAAAATAATAATAATAAAATAATAAGGACCGTGAGGTGTGGGCCGGATGGGACCAAGGCATGGCCGGTCGGCCAATGGTCACGCCCCACACACTCTCCTTAATTATTTTTTGACGGACTCATAGAGGTACCACGAATCTGAAGAATTTCCTCAAGACGAAGATTTGATCAAACGAGAGAATTTTATCAAATCATGAAAAAATAATAAAAGTGTATTAAAAATATAGAATTAGCACGGAACTGACCATGACACGATGAGTTGATTGTGTGTCCGTGCCCCAGCGCCTTGGTCAAATATTTTTAATTATTTATTATTTTCTTCCCTATTTTGCATAGGTTCATTGTTTCGTCGTATTTTGAAATACTCGTTCATGCGGTGATTGTTAATGCATCATCGTTGAATACACTTGCACCATTTGAAACAGGGCTTACTCAAAGGTAGCTCCGATGCCCGTTAATTATTTATTACCATTCATGAAATTTGATGGAGAATAATTCATAAAACGAGTAATAAAATGGATAGATGTTTACTGTTAATTCATATGATCAACAGAAGATTCGACTATGAACTCAGAACAATGAGGTGATCATTACCATTCCATGGGATCGACGTTGATTCGACCATGGAATAAGAGAAATGATATTGCCATTCCATGGGATCGTCGTTGATTCGACCACGGAATCGGAGCAATCTTATTGCCATTCCGTGGGATCGTCGTTGATTCGACCACGGAATCGGAGCAATGATATTGCCATTCCGTGGGATCGTCGTTGATTATACCACGGGATCGGAGCAATGATATTTCCATTCCGTGGGATCATCGTTGATTCGACCACGGAATCGGAGTAATCTTATTGCCATTCTGTGGGATCGTCGTTGATTCGACCACGGAATCGGAGCAATCTTATTGCCATTCTGTGGGATCGTCGTTGATTCGACCACGGAATCAGAGAAATCTTATTGCCATTCTGTGGGATCGTCGTTGATTCGACCACGGAATCAGATCAATCTTATTTCCATTCCGTGGGATCGTCGTTGATTCGACCATGGAATCGGAGCAATCTTATTGCCATTCCTTGGGATCGTCGTTGATTCGACCACGGAATCGGAGAAATGAAGGGATAATTAACCTCATGGGTCTATGCCTAGCAGAAAAAACTGACTACGATAGGAGCATTAATTATCCTGACATGACTTGCCGTTAAGCCATATCCTTTATATAGTCAGGTTAAACTCGTTGTATGTTCCTGAAGACGATATTGCCCCGTAGAGCCGTCCATCCCTTGATACTATATAGAAATGACTGAAAGTATTCAGTATTCATGAGATTATGCCGTTGTCTAGACGTTGACTGCATATCTACATGTACTCTGAGAGAAAGCACTCTCCGTTGAGAATTCGATGAGAGACTCGTGTCTCAATACTCACATGCGATTGCTGAACCGGCGGTCCGTACAATCATGAGTTTAAGATTTTAGCCTTTGTTGAAAATCCACCATCTACAGGAAGAGAAAGAAATATCTAAGAAAATAGCTTGTGGGGAAGAGGTTATCAAACTAACTTGAACAACACCAGGGTTCCAAGCTACCCAAATTCTCCCAATACTGGCAACACTATCATTATCTAAGAAACATTATGAAGGACTGATAAAATTTCTTATTCTAGCTTTATTATAAATATGTACATGAGTCTCCACAATACCAATGATGGAAAGCTTATTATTCCTTATTAAATGCTTAAGTTCAAGTTGTTTCAGAGGATCATTAAGACCTATGATGTTCCAACATCCTATGTTGAAACTCATTTCAATTTAGGGATAGAGAGGGTACCTCTAGCAGACTTCTTTAAGTCTGCAATCTTAGGAAATAGATTGATTGCTGGTGGTAAAAAGCCTTTCCTTTTCTGAAAATGTGTCCTTGAACTAGAACTAGAACCTTCAAGCTCTTTTGATTTGAGTTGAGCTGCTTGGATCAAAGCTTGGAAGTTTTCTTTATTATGCTCAGCTGGAAGTTCCTGAGAATTCTCCATACATTTATCCAAGATGAAAAAAGGATTAGAAGCAATAAAGTCATTAACATTTGCATCTTTTCTGACAGTTATCTCATGTAAAACTGTAACTTCTGGTTATGGAATTATAGAATCAAGTTCCATTGTTACTTGTTGGACGGCCTGATCTGAAACTTCATTTATCATGTCATTGGTTTGTACTCCAGATTTAGATTTAGTACTCCACCCTTCCTGATCCACACTTGTAGTAGTTTTTTCGGCACCCATTTTTGTACTACTCTTTGAGAATAATTAACATGTTTTGGGCAATTTAGAGAGCAGTGACCAAAAACTGCACACTCATTACATTTTGGAGGTTTCCATGAATACTCCATTTGAATCTCAACTTTATCCTTCCGTCCAAGAGTGAAAGTGAAGGGTTCATGAAAATCACATGTGACATCTACTTCAACACATATTCTTGCATAACTCATTCTAGTCTTATGCAAGGTTTGAGTGTCCATCATTAGTGGTTTGCCAAAAATCTAGCTATCATGCTCAACCCCTTCTTGTTCCATATGAACAAAGGAATATTTCTAAAATTCATCCAAACTGGGATTGATTTCAATTCAACAATTTCTTGTGCTACTAGTCTAGACCAAGGTTTGATGATGAATAATCGATTATAAATAAACATAAAACTCATCTGTAAAGCACGAACTCTGTCTTCAAGATAATTAAAATCAAAGATAAACATATGATCACCATGAATTGTCAATTGTATATTACCTTTAGGCTTCCAAGCTCGATTGACTACACTACGGACCCAATTGAACGGCAATCATCGTCCCACAAAAGCTACAACAACCTTATCTTCACACTTTCGAATATCTTCATCAAACACTTCATATGGGATATCAATAGATTTCTTACCATCAATAACAGGATATGAATAGAACTCCATGTTCATATAAATGGCCGGCTCCTTTTGTTGATCAAACAAAAAAGACCATGCAGCTTTTGGAGCTAAAGAACCAGATGATGGACCATTTTCAAACCCCTGGGGAAAAACCGGATCTGAAGATTGATTCTTATCCGCCTTATCAACTGTAGATCTCTCCAAACGATATGCCTCTAGGGGAATAGAGGAAACCACTAGAGGATTTGATGCCGGAGAAGAAGACAACATCTCACCAGAGGAGATGCGTCGACGAAACGAAGAAACCCTAACCTGAAAGCTTTCAAATCTCCTTTGACTTTGGCCGTGGAAGTTTGACCGTAAAAAATTAACTTAATGCAAGTTTGTTATTAGTTACTATAATGTATCTCCTAGCTGTAATAATATATCTGTGATCGCAATCAAATGGAAACATTTTCATACAAGTTTTCAGATGTCCTGTGCCTTTTTACCGGCGCAAAGGTTTTATTGTTTCCTTTTTACTTTTATTGGCAAAACATGCACAATTGCTAAAGGGGGACCGGTATTAGCAGGGGTACCGTTTTATATGAGACAAAAGAGTTATATCCGATCCTGGCCATCGGATCACTCAAACGGTATTCCCTGCTAATACCGGTCCTCACTTTAGCAATCATGCAAAACGTGATCAGGCTGGTGACCCATGAAATGAAATCTTTCCAATGAGATTACACCACGTATAACATGTCAGTAAATCAACTACCACTACCACTAGAACCAGAAGTCATTGTGGATAATATACACAACCTTATCAACACATCTCTTTCTCTCTAAATTTTTCCCATGACCATTCACCACTCATATTTTCATATCCAATACCTAGTTTATGATCATGCCATGTGGTGCATCAATATTAAGCGCTCTGCAACAAACAATCACCAACCAACTCAGTACATAGAAAGTTAAAATATTATTTCCGGAGCTCTTTGCAGGGATAAGAAAATTTGAACGATCGCTAGCTACTAGTACTACTAGTACAACAGTTGTTATGGTGGGAGGGCCGACCGAAAAAGAATCAAAAGATGGGGTTTCTCTGCGACTACTTTTATCCCATTTCAGAAAAAGTGATACTTTCGCCCTGTTTCAGAGAAAGTGATACTTTCGCCCCGTTTCAGAAAAAGTTATATTTTCGCTCAGAAATGAAGCGAAAGTATCACTTATCATTTTTCCAAAACAGATTGAAGGTATTATTTTTATTGAAACGGAGTGAAAGTATCACTTTTCTAGAAACGGAATGTGAAAATATCACTTTTCCAAAAACGAAAAATTAGGCGATCCATAAACCAAAATATGGTTGTTGATTATTTATTTGTGTTGGTTTGCATAATGTCTATGCATTCAATTTTCGAGAATATAACGATTGTAACGATTTTATCCGAGGGTTATAGATAACTAGTTGTGAAGGTATAAAAATACAAAGATAAACATATACTTTTCGCCTATAGTTCCCTAATCAAAGTCCAGCCTAAAACAATCTTATAACAGGGGCGGCATGGTTTATTAGAGGGGTTGAAGTGTGATAGTAATGTCCCTCTAGTTGGTTAGGGGATGTCCTAAAGAGGATGTAAATTGACTAGATTATCCTTTTCACTTTAAACAACCAAAATCGAATCAAGTTTTTTTAAACCTAATGAATCAGAAAAAATCAAATCATTTTTTTTCCATCTTATCTTCTCCTCCATCAACCGTAACCTCTACCAAAACTGAAAATTTCATTGTCTTCGATTAATTGGTGATTAAAAAACGTTTGGAAAAACCCAGTTAGGGTTTAGTTTATTGTATTGGATTTAAGTTAGTTTTGTATCAAAAATCAGGGATTTTTATTAAGATTTCTGGTTGTATGTGAGTTACGGTTGGTAATAACTCAAATACGAACTGTAACTGTAGATTGGGTTGATGTTACGGTTGGTTTTAACTCAAATACCAACCGTAAGTTCTTCGTTTTGAGAAATCTGTTCAGTTACGGTTTGTATTTGCATCATATTTATCAACCGTAATTTAGTTACGGTTTGTAACTCAAACAACCATACCAATCATAAATAATCATGTGTCTTAAGAATTTATCAAATAATGATTTACGGTTCAAAAGTTAAGTTGACACACCAATCGTAGAGTAGTTACGGTTGGTCTCGATTCATTAGTTACCAACCGTAATTTAGTTACGGTTGTTGTCCAAATTTAGTTACCAACTGTAACTGGTTTTACGATTGGATCTTCCCCAAATTTAACCAGTTACGGTTGGTATTTGATAACTTACGAACCGTAACTAAATTGCAACCGTTGGTCACGAGCAAAATTGTTTTCCAAGAGTTACGGTTGGTCACGAGCAAAATTGCAACTGTAATTTCTTCTGAAAATTTAAAAGTTTTGATTTTTTTACGTACTTTAGATAATTTTGAGCGAGAAAAATCTAATGGGAACTAATTTAGAAGTATACCGGTTCACTGGGATCACTCATTTTGGTTGAGTGAATCAAAATCTAGGGTTTCACAAATATCACAAAAGTTTTTCTTTTTCTGCTCCTCTGATTTTTTTTTTTAAACTCTAAAAATCTGATTTTGTTTTGATTTTGAGTTAATATATGTGAAATTAATCATTAGCACTAAATTTGATTATCATCACTAAACTAGATTATCAATAATGAGGGTTAATTTGTCATTTCCAGATTTTTTATAAGGGGCACCTTGAATGATCATGTAATGACCCTTTTTGTCCTATTAGAATGTCGCTCTTCTAATAATCCATGCATCCCTTATAATAAGCTTGGCCTAAAAACCAACAAATGTTGACAATAATGGATCCCAGTTTTCATCAAGAGTTTTAAAAATTCCTCTAACATTGCCTCTTATAGTGCTGCATAATTGGGTTTTTTGGGTCTAAACAAAGTATATTTGTGATTAAATATTAAGTATATGTTGTAGGGCTTGTATCCCATGGATTTACGGCCCAATATAGTATCTAGGGTTCTCTACTTACTTGTATATAAATCATACTATGCTATGTAATATCGTTGTTGTTGCTATCAATAAGAACCCTCTTGCCGTTTCTCATACTCTTGTCTTCTCCTAAGTTCCACTTAGACACGTTATGAGTCACGATCTCTAACCTGCGAAAAATAAAATTTTTTACTTATTATTGATTTCTTATTCATCTGTTCAAGGCGTGGTAATCAACGGATCACAGATCTGCCTAAATCACGAGCTGCACTTCTTTCGTAATAGTCTGACTCTCTCGGGAATGATTCCACGGATCTTTTCTTTGTTTTGTAGATCCAAATGACCAGGTACGCCTAAACACTTTTCTTTTCATTATTATACATCAGATGTGAATATAAGAATAGGTTACTTATGATTCTGTTTGCCTTCCATAAACACTTTCTAGATCAATTTAGTATCATTTCCTATCATAGTGTTCATATCTCTTGTGGTCATATCTTTTTATCCCCTTGTATGCTTGCCTGTTTTTTTTTTTAATTATTTTATCATGATTAAAGTGATCGATGATGCTCCTCTTGTATGTTTTTTTATGCATGATTATTACCGTTGCTAAACTTTTTTTTTTGGATTCATTGATATTTCGTAAATGTATGTTATCCGTTTCTGTGTAACAATCTATGATTATGTTTTATAAATTTGTGATTTGAATCTATGCCAAATTGATTTGAATCTCTGATTTACTTTTCATAAATATAAATATAAATTGATTTGAATATGAAGTTATATCCATTATCAAATTAATGTATTTGTGTTTTTGATGTTGTGATTGATTACGCCCCTTGCTTCCTCGGTGGTAATCCACGAGGGAAGGAAGGAAAATCCGTTTTTTCGCTTTCCAGAAAATAGGAAAAAAATGTGTTTGTGGGAAAATCTGTTCAGCTACTGGAGTTCTGTTCGCGTTTCATCCCTAGCACCTGTTCCGGCTCTAGCTGTCCTGTCCTGTCCCGTTCTGGATCCATCAATCCTGTCCCGTTCTGGTTACCGAGGCTGTATTATCCTGTCACGACCTATCCTGTTCTGGTTCCCGGGGTTGTACTATCCCGTCCCGGCCTATCCCGTTCTGGTTCATGGTGGTGTGCCAGCATGTGGCGTCATGTTCCATCTTGTGTGCGACCAAGCCACAAGAGCGTTCTGCTTTTATCTATACATAGATAGTGGAAACCAAAGCTTGAGGAAGGTAAGTAACTAATCGAACATGAATATTTGATGGACTTTTTATTTTTTTATTTTTTTTCTAGAGCACGTCTAGTTTTATTTTATTTTTATCTTTGTCTTAAGATAAGTCCATTCCGTATAAACGGTCATCTTAAATAATGAGTGTTGATCTCGATTATTAAGAATTTTGGTCTTAATGTTATTTAGTTCTCTTGAATATGATATTGGCTATAGTTGAATGGTGTCTTTTGTACAATTGGTTGTACCAACTTGATTCAAATGTATGTATTTGGGGTTTAGAAGTACTTGAACACCATTATTGCATATTTGATATTTTCTTCCCAAACTTGAATGTTCCGTGGAACGTAATCCACTTTCTCAACTATTACATGTATTCTAATTTTTGTGGAAAATCTCACAAAAGGTGATATGAGTCAGAAAATTTCCATTTCTCTACTTCAGCCGTCATACTAATGAACCAGTATATGTTAAAGTATGCAAACAAGAGATCCACTATTTTTTAGTAAGCTATTCAACCTAAAGTAAGTGGTTGACATGCAAAATGGGATTCTCTTGACTTGTTGAGATAAAGAAAATTTTCAAATTAAGCTAAATGTAGCAAAATTTAAAATGGAAATAACCTAGAAGTAATGAGGTCTAGACATAATGACACCAAAGTACATGTATCAATTGAACATGGGATGAAGTTAAGATGTAATTTTAGCTCTCACCAAAGAGTTGGGAATGAATCTTCTTACCGGTATTGGTACAAGCAATGTAATGCCGGTACCTGATCGCTGTCGTATGCGTCAAAAATAATTTACACTTTCTTACTACTCAAAATATAAATATAGCAAGGGCAAGAAAGGATCGATCCCACAGAGAGGTCTAGGTTGTCAATATATTATTGGTTCCTTATATAAAACACCGGGTATTTTTCTGATTTTTATATACTAAAGTAAAATAAAATCAAAGCAATAAAGAGTAAAGCACACAAATCAAGGTAGTGAGAATATTGGTTAAGGATTCATCTTCATTCACAAATATGTTCTTGTCATAATAATTAGAATTGATATTTTAATCTCAACTTTTATCAAAAGCCCTAGAATATCTTGATCGCAAGAATATCCCGCTAATTTCCTTTTGTCATCAACAAACACATTAAAAGATGCGAATATGAGTTCTATCTAAAAGAACAACCTAACGTGTAAAAGCACTAATTAAGTTTAATTCCCAAGATGCATTAAGGTCTATGAAATCAGGCCAATCAAAGCAATCGAACGTGGAAAGCGCACTAATTCAATTTAACAAAGGTTATAATTCACATACGATCATAAGAATATATCACTACAAACCATAATCATATTTATGCTACTTGCATTCAAGGAGTATCACTTTTACGTATAATAAACCCTAAACTAGCAATAGAGATGAAAACAAACTCAACCGACTCACGACTCGATCAAACAAGCATTCAAATCATATAACAATATTAATTGTGAATCATAATCGATAAAGTATGGAGACAAAACTAATTTATCATATCAAAAACCGTATTATGTGAAATCCAATTATTCCATAACCAATAATAAAATTAAGTACTCATATTCAAGGAGTTCATAACAAGAAGAAGAAGAAATTCTATCATATTGCAAACCCTAGAAAATAAGTAGTAGAATAATTCTAAAGATAATAAGATCCCATGTGTCTCTAGGCTACCCTCTATATATAGTTTTGTAACCTCCTCTTAAAGAAAATTAGGAAACCTAGTAAAACTAGGAAATTACACCTCCTCAAATTGTGTCCATGCATCACTCCCCGTGCTGCCAAAGTCCCAAAGTTACGTCAAAGTCTGTTACGGCTCATGGCCAAGGATGGTCACCAAAGTCGTCAAAATTTCCCAACAAATAAGTCAGGTCCAATGCTTCTTGCATATGACAAAAGCCCAGCCCATTAACCCCAACAACACCTTCTCCATCAATCCAGATATCCCGAGCCCAGCAACCACATACTACCAACTTCAAACTCATTCCCTTTGGCTCAATGGCAGCAACACTCAATCACACACACCGTCCCTCTCTTTTCCCATCAATGCCGTGCTTACGTTCCTCGATCACTCCCAGCACCATGATAACAGATCCATTTCAGTCCAGCGTCACTTACATGCTCGATTCTTCAGCCTCTTTCCAACCTTCATCCATGTTCATCATTGTTACAGCTTCCAGCTCCCTATCTCGCTGTCACATTCAGCAGTTCATCTTCAAGTCACTGCCAGCAACAACATCCGTAACTCAGCACCCATGTCTTCACAACAGCATTGCCATGGTTGGCAACAACAAACTTCATTCTTCTCACGATCATCATTGACAGCAGCCAACAGCCTCCCTAACTGACCTGTACAGCAAACCTAAATCGTCCCTTCCATGCCATCTCGTTCAATGGCTAGTCACATCATCACTATTACTGCCATCGAATTATTGAGTTCAACTCAGCCATTATTCTCTGCCTTCCGTCAGCTCCTGGAAACAGCGTCAACTCATCGTCACTAACTAGTTCTTCCATGATTCAAACCAACATCTGTATGATGTCGTCACTATCACAGCGTCACTGTCACCACCGACTCTTGTCTATTTACCACCAGTTCCAACGCTGCCATCATCACCAGCAGCTCGCATTCACCTCAGTTCCTCCATGTCAGTGCCATCTAACTGCTGCCGATACCTACCGATAGTCCTCTTTGTTCCTTATAAGTAACGACCACCATCTCCCATTGAAATCCAGCTGAACTTCATCATCGATCAGATATCAAAGTTACTGGATTTTGTATCTCGACCCAGCCATTCCATGGACAATCTATGCCTCCGTAAGAATTATAATCTTCTGAGTTTTTCACTCCTCAGCACAACTCCAGCAGTAACCTGACTCGAACAGCATCAACTCATTCGTATGTTCCTTGGACTTTTGTCACATCAACACCTTCATTCGTGGTTTAAAATGACGCATGTCTTTAAGCCCAACATAAACCGGGCTGATGTTAAGCCCATGAGTAATTCAGATGGGTGCCTTAAACAATGTGTGAATCAGGATGCCCCCAAGTAAGTCCAGCATCAGCCTTTAGCATTTCCCATCTCATTGTCAGTTTCACAGAACCGACAAGGTTAACTTCTCGTTTCTCCCATAACTTCTTCATACGACGTCGGAATAACCTCATTCTTTCGCCGTTGGATTCGTCTTTTCGTCCTCTTCAAGGTGATATAAATAAATTCCGGATTAAAGCGAGTTTCACTCCCTTTTGCTCCAATGACTCCAAAACACCTAATAATACTCAAACTCACACATAAGATACATAATTCACAAGAAAAATAGCAAAGAAAGCATAAACTCTACATAGTAAATACGGTGTATTCTACACCTATCAGTACCATGGTAGCAACCAATTTCCATAGGAAGGGCATAATTTAGACATCAACTTTAATGACAAGAAGAAATTTGCCTGGCAATTGACTATTTAATTGAACTAGATCCAATATCTGCGCTTATGGAATGAAAAGTACACCATTCCCAAGAAACATAAATTCTCTAAAGCACTTGAGATATTTCTGGATGAAACGTAGCATACATTCACTCTAAAGTAATTGAGTTGAATCTCACTTTTGTTACTAATAAGGCCATACCACTTATTTAATATCTCAAGACTCAATGTCTAACAGATAGTGGTTTCCCTCCCACCAGCTTAAGGAATTTAAACTAATTGTAGAAATATTTCCTTATAATGTGACTACGAGGATTGGATCATCGAGAGCAGCACTACTCAAAATTTGTTTTCGATATAGAACAAAGACGTCACAAAATTCCAAAGAAATCTATGTACTAAGAGATAATCACACCTTGTTAAATTCCAAAGAAATCCATGCAAATGGATATCATGTGGAACCTCATAGTGATGAGAATGTAATTGACTGCATCTTTTATAGTCTCTAATATATTTGGAAGGAAATATATTTTAGAGAAACTAATGAGTCAATCTAGTGAAATGTAAATCACTAAAGTATTTGGATTATTGAATCCATATTGACTCCGACGATGAAATGTTGGGAATTGACTCATACAGGCTTTATGCATAACCATAAAGCAACTTTGGTTGTGACATGATAATCGTTTTGAAAGGACTTATATGAACATCACTTTATTTGAGTAAACAAAAACAGGAAAAAGATTGACAGAATGCGAAGTAACAACATATCTCTCAATAAGTGTTTTTAAAAGTACTAGATGCACAACCCCCCCCCCCCCCCATTATGCTTTTAAGTAAGAGAGCATATCACTCATTTTACAAAGTCTTCAGTAAAACAGGATCCATACCATCCTAAGATGCAAATGGTAAACAATCCATATTACAAAGATAACAAGGTAAAATTTAGAAAAATATTCATGCAGGATGTGGACCATTAAAGTGACTTATGGATCTGGTGAATATGTTGACATTTTGGACTAGTTATACTTCCCAAATAATTTGCATTTGAAAACTCCTAGCACATATTACACAATGCAAAGTGCAAAGGCTCACCACCCTTATTAATTCTAGAGAATTTACATCAAAAGGACTTGATAAATATTGCATGTTTAATAGGATCAATATAGAGCATCTTATACCCAATGGTAGGTTATGCGTACTAACCTACCTTTTATTGCTTCGGGGATATGCAATATTACGCGCATCTTTACTTAATTCGTTTTTAAACCCCAATATAAGTCAACCTTTTTTTTTTTTTTTTTTTACGTACCAGTTGGTAATTGGATTTAAGCTTGACATTCGTGTTCTTACGTATTTTTGGTTGCACTATACATGTGCCATTACGATTCCACATCGTACTATGATGGGTCTTCAAAACTATTAAGTAGTTATGTTGGAAATGATTTCCCTAACAATTATCCGCATTTTTAAAACCTTTGGCAGGAGATCTCTTACCGCTAGATTTACGGGTTGTCATTTTAATGAGACAATCTTCCCGTCATTAGGGGGAGATAAGAAAACTTATTTTCTAAGGGAATGACAGGAATTGTCGTGGTGTGTTCCCAATATATCTCATATTGATTCTTGTACTCCACAAATGTAAATGTGAAGTGATAAAGGATAATCAATTTTCAGAATGTACACTGATGTCGCTAAAGTGACAAAATCACCCATACCAGCTGCAAATATTCCTGCGAGGTTCGAAATCCTCATCATGGGGTACACCGTAGACTAAGGTGTTGCAACTACACTTGGTGGAAGTGTAGTTGAGTTTGTGGCTCCATAAAGTAAGATGGAGAGACCACCAGGTTCGATCAATGCTCACTTATAAAGGAAGTACATGAGTAAGGCACAACCTAATTTGTATCATTAATGAAATCATCTTATTTGATTATCTCTGGCTATGTCCATGTATCAAAACTGGAGGACGTTGCGAAGTTTTAAATGATTCTAGAAAACAATAAAATCCTGATAGATTATGAGAATGCACATGAGTCAATGGAAGGATCATGCGTGCACAGTGATGATATAATCCATAAATTGGTGCTCCAGAAGTAGAGAACAATGAGATCGAACCATGCTTTATTTTGATTAATTTCAAATAAATAACATATTTGGCCTACACAATCCACGTAGAACTTAGTTCTTTGGAAAATATACGGGTATTTGGTGTGGTAGTGCTAACCAACCAAGTATAAAGCCTATTGGACATACATAATTAATTTGTCATAAACCATAATGAGAAGAAAGTAGTCTTAAAGTACAAAGACTCGCCTCGTGGCGCGAGGTTTCTCACAAAGACCTGGAATAGTTATCTTTTAATAAATGTTATAGAGTTCCGCTACTTAGTTAGCTTGGTAATTTCAAAAGGACTTGAAATGCAACATATGTATGTGGTTGTTACGTATCTCTGAAAGAATCAAGAGATAGAAGATATTTACAAAAGTACTTGATAGAATTTTGTTTCCCAAATCGAATGACTCTAAACCACAGAGTGCGTTTACAGTTAGATATAACGCTCACTTATAGATTCAAGCAATCAGGAAGTTGTGGTATACCCGTCTAAGTGGCTTTTTGATTTGGAGGGGATAGACAATTAAGTTATTTTTCCTTGCGTATTCATAAGAAATTTCCTGATTTGGGATTATAGATATTTATGTTGATGGTACATACATGATGTGTACTCTTGATGTAATAAGAGACCTTAAAATCTATTTAAAATCCGAATTTGAGATGAAAAATCTGGGGAAAGCTGGACCGAAAATTGAGCTTGTGGTATATTATTCCACAAGTTTGCATACGTCTAAAGTTGTCAGGTTAATTTGGGGACATGCATCCTTCTAGCACTCCCATGGTTAGTCGAGGTTCAGATAAGTAAATGACCAATTCGTCTAAAGTAAGATGACGAAGATGTGTCGGGAGATGAATTTCCCTTATCTAAGTACAATAGACGCATTATTGTACTTAGCATAATGTACTCGACCAAATGTTACATCCTCAGTGAACTTGTTAGCTAGATATAGCTCAGCGCCAACACAACGTCATTGGAATGGTATAATGAACATAATCATATACTTAAAAGTAACCATTGACATAAATTTGTTTTATCCCTACAAAGACATCAGAAGGAATGCTAATGAAAGTGCAATCCAAAGGTTGTTGATTAAGAAGGAACAATAATCTCTTCTCCAACGAAAGTAATCAGAGGGAGATATGGTAGATTATTTTCTAAGTCATTACCAATATTCATTTTCGAAAAATACATGACTAAAGGAACTATATGGAACAACTCTGAAAGTAATCAGGGGGAGATTCAGATGTCAGGGGGAGGATCCAAGGATATGATGTCGACATATTTTACTTCGAAATTGAAGTTGTGTTGTACTCTTTTTCCCTTCGATCGAGAATAGTTTTTCCCAAAGAGTTTTGTTACTCGACAAGGTTTTTAGCGAGGTAATACTAAAAATATCAAGAATGTTGAACATTGAAGACATAAAGATCGTGTCGATATTACAGAAAATATATGAATCGAAGAAATAAAATGCGATAGTCTGTTAAACAACGTAACTTCTAGAATTAACAACATGGTTTTATAAACGTTCAAGTCACCAAAGTTAAGTGTGATATAATCCTTTTGACTGCATTAGACTAACAAAAATTGTCTGACATTAGGTGGAGCATCTAATGGTATGTTGAACTATTTTCCTTCACCGGGGTTTAATTTTTCCCACAGGTTTTTGTTACTCGGTAAGGTTTTCAATGAGACAATAACAAACACCGGGAATGTAATTTCCCAGCTAAGGCTATTGTCTTTCCCACGAGGATTTTCTGCCTTAGGAGTTGTGAAGCAACTAGTCAAATTCAACAAAGAAAAGTGATCATCCGCAACATATCACCTTTACTTGCATATTTCATGTTGTACTCTTTTCCATTCGTAAAAGTTTTGTCCCACTGGGTTTTTCCTTGTCAAGGTTTTAATGAGGCAACGTATATACATCCAACTATGTTCTAAGTTTACTTATTATTGTACTCATTTTCTTTAGTTCAGGTTTTTTTTTCCTCTGGGTTTTTCCTGACAAAGTTTTAACGAGGCAATTAACTTAGACTCATTGATCTTTGAAGATCGTATTGCATGTGATGGACTACATGTAAAATACGAGATAACATGTGAAGTACTACATGTGAAGAGTTGTATCAAGGTTTTATCCTACTGGATTTTTCCTTGTCAAAGTTTTAGTTAAGTTGTTGATTTCGGCACAAGTCATCAAGGAGAGAGCGACAATTGAAGAACTACATTCAAAGCACTATGTATAAAGTTTTGTTATTGAACCGCACAAGGGGGAGTGTTGTAGGGCTTGTAGCCCATGGATGTGCAGCCCAATATAGTATCCAGGGTTCTATTCTTACTTGTATATAAAGCATACTATGTCATGTAATATCGTTGTTGTTGCTATCAATAATAACCCTCTTGCCGTTTCTCATACTCTTGTCTTCTCCTAAGTTCCACTTAAACACTATATATATTTTTCTTTTATATAAGAAAAGAAGATATATTAAAGATGGTGGAATATATTAAGTATATACTCCCTCCGTCCTAGTTTAGATGACAAAATAGGATTTTGCACAAAGATTAAGAAACATAAAGAGAATAGTTTTTTTTCCACAATTACCCTAAATTAGTATTTAAGGTTCCCAGTTTTTGTTGTTTAGTTGGAAAAATTAAGATTGTGGAAATTTCTGAGGAACCCAAGTTTGGTTCGTCTCTCTTTTATAAACCCATCATTAAGATGGTATATATTGGTAGCCCAAAATATTAAATCTACGGTTAAGATTATCAGATTTAAATTACACTTGTACTTTCACATGTTCAGATGAAATAAAACAACCTTATCCTTTAATATATTTTATTAACAACTATAATAAATATCCAATTTTTACGGCCGTCAATTAAGGTTATTCCCAAAAAGAATTGGCCAGTATGTTACTCCCATTAATTACGAAACTTAACCCAGAATATCGGGCAGTTAAGTTAGAACGCGCAATTGGGGTATACTAAATCTAATTGGGGGATACAGCTACTGGACAAAAACGGTGTCCCAATAGCAATTCGTGGTTACCACCTATCCAAATATTTTTAAAATTCCTAATCTACCCCTCACTAATCCTAATTAGTGTTTAATTATAATTAGTAAAAATGTTAAGTATTTGTTATAAGATTAGTGTGTGTTTTTATTTGAATTTGGGTGAGTGTGGAGAGAGTAGAAGGAGGGAATTTTTTTTTGTGATGGAACTTTTATTTGGGGAAAATGGAGGATGATTGTGAAGAGAGAATTGATGTTGTTGAATCTTTAGCTCCACTACAACAAGAAACATATCTTCAATCTTCGGTTAATGATAACAACTCACAATTGCAAGTTTTTTTGGAACCAACACCCTTGAATGATGATTTTTTACGAGCAAGGAGAGTTGTTCGAAGAACCTACACAAGAAAGTAAACTTGCACAACATACAAGCATCTCTAACACACAGGTAAAGCTGCTGAGATGTAGAAAATTTGGTTTTTTTTCTTTGAACCCGCCATTTTTTCATCTGAAAAACCTATGTACCAGATTTGAAAAAGTATGAATACAATGCCGGAACACACCAAACCGGCATAGTGTTCATTGAACGAGCATGCCGGTAGCACATTATCCCCCATTTCGAAGACAAAACCGGCATAGATTTCAAAAAACTAACTATGCCGGTACACAAGTTACTTTTTACCTACCAAGGAATATTCCGCAGAATATGATACCAGCATGGTTAAATTCAAAGTTAACTATGCCGGTACTGCATCAAAAACATACAGGAACCAGAGCCTTCTAAAGCTAAACACCGGCATAAAAAACTTAATTAAACACCACTCTGGAACTCTGTACCGGCGTGGTACTCTAGTTTAAAATTATTCCAAAGCTAAGACATAGAATATGAATCATACGTTACGTCGGAAACAAGTACCGACGTCTAAGTATAGGTAACTAGAAAGCCGGAATAGGTTTAAAATTTGGTTTTCAATTTCGATTTAGTTCGAATATGCCGGGACAAAGGTTGATAATGCTGGAATACTGTTCCGACATTTTTTTCAATTTCTGTTGTTACTAATATTCATTCGATCCTTAGGTGGTGACATATATTGATCCAACAAATACAAATACGTTTGGTCGGGATACATCGGAATACTATAAAATACCTCTGGTATGTTACCAAAGAATACTTTTCACCTAGTATCTTTACATTACTAATGGATTGCTTGTAATGAACCTTATAATCCCCCGTTGTTGTCCTTGTGTAGGGAATAAAATATCTAAAGGAAGCAATCGCTTGGGCTAAAGAGACGGCTCTTAAGAACATGTGTGTGTTGGTGAGGAATTCCCAAGGTAACCCAACTCGTTTTGAGATGGTTTTCGAGAGAAGTGGGGAACACAAGGAGAAGAATAGCCATAAGAGAAAGGGTTATGTATATCCAAAGAAGACTGATAAGGTATATAAGACTCGTATGAGGAAGGATAATTGCCCCTTCAAGCTTGTATTCCATCAAAATGACATGGACAAGGAATGGGTTTGTGGGGTTTGGCTCGGCTGTCATAACCACCGAGATCCGAAAGATTATGTTGGTCACTCCCTAGTTGCGAAGCTAAAACCTCATGAATTGGAGGATGTAAAGAGACTGACCAAATCACTTATCAAACCGAGATAAATTCTCAGAGACTTCAAGGAAAAGGATAAGAACAACGTGTCTTCCCTAAGTACGATTTATAGCGCACAAGCAATAATTAGAAGGGTGGAATGGGAAGGAAGGAGCGTTATGCAAGAAATTGAGAAGATATTTTGGGATCACAACTACACATGTATTATTAAAATAGGGCCGGACAAGAAGCCCCTTCAAATATTCATTTCACATCTTTTGCTTTCATAATTGGCTAATACATGTTGTGGTTTTCTTTTGATGGATTGCACCTACAGGATAAAAAAATCCAATATGCCGTTGTTCAACATCGTGGGGAAAACATCAGACAAGGTAACATTCACATTGGCCTGGTGTTTAATGGAAAACGAGAGGGACTATAATTATCATTGGGAATTATGACAATTGAAATTATTATTCCGGGAAAATAATCTTCCGAGGGTCATCATAACTGATCAACATGACACCTTAATGAATGCAATATCCGACGTCTTCCCGGATGCACAAAATTTCCTATGTACGTATCATATACGTCAAAATATCATAAAAACTTGCCATGCCTTGTTTGAACCCAGCAAGGCGGATATTAAGAAGAGAATGATTGTTCAACTAGAGGAAGATGTTCACAAGAACAAACTATCCTCCGAATAAGAGGAAGATCAGAGAGGCAAGATAAAAGAGCGGGTGGAGCAAGAACATGCGGAAAATCATAAAAAGTGGTTAGAATTTCTAAGAGATTTGGACAAACTTTGTTGGTCCCTTACCGAGGATATGTTCGAACAGAGGTTGGACAAGTTTATTGCCGATTTGAACGAGGTATATCCGACCGCCGTCTGTTATTGTCGGAGTCAATGGTTGGATAAGTTCAAGGAAAAATTTGTGCGTGCATGGACAAACCGGTATAGACACTACAAGAATGAAGCAACTAGTGCAGCGGATTCCGCACATGGTAGATTTAAAGATCTCATCCAGTCCGACCAAGGCAACGTGGTTACGGTCGCCGAGGAAATGAAGCAATACTTTAAGAGTGATATCGATCGGATCAAGAAGGCTTTTGAGAAAAGCTCAATGGAAAGGATGACTCCATTTCTTCGCTATGGTAAGTTGCTGCAAGGAATAGAATTCAATGTCTCTCAATGGGCAATAAAACATATGATCAGACAAATGGAATATGAGATAAACCACGGAAAATCGGGTGATGTGTGTATTTGTCCCGACATGTCTTCATTGGGGCTTCCGTGTCGCCATATGCTTGTGAAGTATGGAGAAGTGATACCTATTGAAGTTATTGATCCTTTTTGGAAGCAACTATCTTTCGACCATCCTCCTACGTAAGATCTCGGACAATCACCATGGGATACGAACAAAGCAAAGGAATTCTTGGAGGCGTACTCATGTGGTACCTCGGTTAGCTTACAAGTCTTATTGATCCAACTAAGGCTAATTACACGGCCATGGATAGCAGAAAGTGAAGATCCAACAAAGGGAGATCCTACAGGTATACCTCAAACTAAAACGTCTAGGAAAAAACAAAGGAAAAAATTGAAAGAAATGACTCAACGTGAAGAATAACTCGCGGAAAGTAAGAAACAAGGTCCAACCGGATGTGAGATATCGGAAGCAAGGTTCGCAGAAGCGCCGGTTGCAAACAAGAGGGGTAGGCCGAGAAAGGAACCACTATCAAGTCAACAATAAACGACGGATTCGGTATCTACGCCAACAGCCGATGGATAGGAGGTTCCAAAGAAAAGGGGTAGGGCCAAAGGTACCAACATCAATCTACCAAGAACAACAAGGTGAGCATTCCGAAGCCACACCCTTAGTCGATGTATCGGAGGTTCCAAGTAAAAGGGGTAGGCCGCCAAAGGTACCAACATTGATCCACCAAGAACAACAAGGTGAGCATTCCGAAGCCGCGCCCATAGTCGATGTAGCTGAGGTTCCAAGTTATCCCTCTACAATCAGCCCCCAAATGCTTTTTGCGACCTTCATCTTTCCCCCGGGGAGGCAGAGTCTGAGGAGTATCAAGACCATCCTTCCTCCTTCTCTTACTCACATCATCTTTACTTTTTCTTTTCTTAGCTTCCTTGGCTTTTGACCTATATCATAAGGACACAAAATGATTATAAGACATCTCATTTTTAGTATCAGTACCGGCATAAATTCACTTAAACAAACCACGCCGGTGTGTTGTTCCGACAATAACTATTAACTTTCGATAATGTCGGTAGACATATGTAAGTCTACTGGATACCAAAAGAATATTACCGGCACTATAAAAAAAATCAATAGTATGCCATAACTGAGTACCGGCCTACAATGCAATCAATAATGAATGACGGAACTAGTGAAAAATTCTTTAGTGTTCCTGTAAGTTTTAGTTTACTACCGGCATACGCGAATTATAAAAAAGGAATGATGTAATACACAACTGACGCCGGTACATAACATTGAGTTTGAGGGGTTGAAACCGGCATTGCATTCATCATAACATCAAAGTCGTAACTCAATATCGGTACTGTATTCATCCTAGATGGAATGTCGTAACTAAAAACCAGCATAGTATTTATAAGCAATTCAATACTAGAATCTACTGAAACTCAACTGTTTCGTTCTGGTTTCGCGATTCTAACCTAAACCCATTGCTATAAATCGATTCAAACACTCATAACTGAGTTTAAAATCACCTACCTTCTCACAGAAACCATCTTTGCGAGCGGTTGATTGTCCGACAACGTTGCTTCTTCTTCTTCTTGCTCTTGAGAAATCTTAGAAAATCTTTGTTTTAATTTCTGTTCACCAATCGATTGTGAGTTCGATGAGGCTTTTGGTTTCTTTCGTGGAGGCATTGTTATGATTCGGGTAGGTTTATCGACGAAGAACGGTTGAAGAACGATGATTTTTTTTTCTTCGAAAAACCTAAACCTAACAGAGTGCCGGTACTGATTTATAAGAATTGGGGGGATATAAGATTTTGGTTTTTTATTTTTAAGTTTTAGGGAAAAGGGTATAACAGTCTTTTCATAAAGTTTTTTAATTAACCAAAGGGTATTTCAGTACTTTCATATTAAATGGTCACCCCTTATTAGAAATCATGGGGTGGGGAAAGTAATCTGTATCCCCCAATTGCGCGTTCTTAAATTATTCCAATTGATGAGGAAATTTAAAAATATATGCTATCACTTTCTCTTTCTCAATGAGAGGCGTCTCTCTGGAAGCATGTTCCTTGGGCTTGTAAAGCGAGTTTAGATAATTGAGAAACGGGAGCCTTATTTGTTTGCATACATCAGATTGAAGTTTCATTGTATAACAATTAAATCAGCTGGCTGATGCACAAAATCCATGCTACTATATATGATCAACATAATAATTGATTTGTCAATCACCCGTTAAGTCTTCATGTTTTCTTCTTTATTTTACGTTTGATATCTATGATTTTTTTGTACATGAATTCTCTTGTTATTTTTTTAGGGAAACCTTGAATGTAAATCGGTGATAATTATGTTTTTCACAAACCATGAAGGGTGATAAGTAGAGTTTCTTCATTGGATTTTTTAACAATTTGTGAAAATTAGAATATCACCAATTTCAAAGGTGAAAACTTGAGTTTTCATCACTGGAATTTTAACCAACGTCGGTGATAATTGGAGTTATTTTTTCTTACTAATGTGTGAAAATCTTGATTCTCACCAGTTTTGTTTGGTGATAATTGGACTTATCTTAGAGGTGATAACTAGAGTTATCTTAAAAGTGATAATTGAGTTTTTTTTTTTTTTTTTTTGGTCAATATAACTCCACAATTGGATTTGAAAATCAGAAAAAAAAATATATCGTGTTGTTTGATTTTTTATTTGACGGTTTAATTTAGGAGAGAGTATTAAGGGAGTGATTTTGGGTTAGTTATTTCATAGGAGTATTTTTAGCGCATTATCTAAGGAGAATTGGATAAAAGGTTATTTTTGTAATCCAATCACATCATGGGTTTTTAATATTTATGATTTTATTGATGGGTTTTAGATATACAAAAAATGAGATTTGGGATAGAAATAAAATTCCCCGATTCAGATTAGAGTAGGTATATAGAGAAAAGTATTTAATAGTGTGTCTAAAAAAATTGAAATACACAATTCTCCATGTTATGGCATGATTCCATGTTAGGGCAAATCATGATAAAATGTGAAAAAATATGAAGTATAGCAAATATTTTAGGACAAAAAAAATCCTCAATTTTGGCATCTAAATTAGGACGGAGGGAGTATCTCATTACTTGAATTTAAGGATCACCGGCCTTCAACTTTTTACTAATCATTAAATATGTTCTAGTGCTACAAAATTCATAGGTAGTGATAGGTAAATCCATCACCATGGTATTTTTGGGTTTCCTATAGGTAAACTGTTTTTGGGAATTTTGCAAAAAATTATTTTTCTTTTATAATTACAATCTTATTATAGGGGCGGCATGGTTTATTAGAGGAGCGGCATTCTAATAGGACAAAAAGGGTCATTACATGATCATTCAAGGTGTCTCTTATAAAAAAATTTTTGGAAATGACAAATTAACCCTCATTATTGATAGCCTAGTTTAGTGATGATAATCAAGTTTAGTATTAATGATTAATTTCACTTATATTAACTCAAAATCAAAACCAAAATCATATTTTTAGAGTTAAATAAAAAAAAAATAGAGGAGAATGTCAATCTCAATCAATTGGTAACATGGTTCCAGCCTATTGTCAAGTAAATATTACTACTTCACTAATCGTTTATGTATTAGTCTAAAGCCGATCAAAGATAAAATAAATATTAGTCTAAATAATACAGCTGAGTTGATAAGTTTGATTTTTTTTTTAAAATTCGCAGAACAGGTACTCTGGAGTTGGAGCTGCCATAGAATATGTTGTCTTGCATCTCAAGGTCTACATTTCTTATTTCCTCTTTCCCTTTTTCTTTTCTAATTTTTCTAACAAATTTGAGAAAAGAGTTCACTTCTTTTTGGTTTTTCTTTCCCATCCAGCCGATAAGCGAAAAACTTTTGTTTCTTTCTCTTAAAATATGATGGCATGGCATTGTGACTGCATCAAACCGGACAATTTTGAATTGAAAAAAGAAAGACGTTTTTCCATCATGAAAACGATTCTTATAGACCACATTTGTTCAAGCAAAATAAGTGAGTCAGGTTTCATTGTTCAGCTGGGAAGTATATAAAGCAGTTGTAGAAGTAGAAGCAGTAGAATCAGTACCAGATGAAGAACAAGTAGCAGGAGAAGAAACAGAAACAACACCAGTTGAAGCAGCACCATCAGAAAAAACCCAGTAACTTGTGAATAAGAGAAGCAAACACATGAGTACATAAACCTTTAGTAAACAAATCTGCTAATTGATTTTCAGATGCTATATGTTGAACTTTGAGAAAACCACTTGCTATCAGCTCCCTTACTGCATGATAATGATTTTTTATATGTTTTGTCCTGTAATGAGAAACATGATTAGTTGATAGATATTTGGCACTTGTATTATCACAATACAAAGAAATAGGTAATGTCAATGGAATATGCAGCTCACTAAGCAAAGAAGATAACCATTCCAATTCTGTAGTAGCAGCAAATAAACATTTGTATTATGCCTCAGCTGTGGACCTGGAAACAATGGGATGTTTCTTACTAGACCAAGATATCAAAGAGGTACCCAAGAAAATAGCATAACCCTCTGTTGATCTTGCAGTTTCTGGACAGTATCCCCAATCTGAATCAGTATAAGCAGTAAGTGTAGTAATATCTCCCTTTCTTAGAGAAATACCATATCTAAGAGTGCCCTTTAAGTATCTAAGAATTCTTTTGACTAACAACATATGCACATCTGTAGGAGCATGCATGAACTGACTTACACAGTTAACTCCAAAACAAATGTCTGGCCTTGTAAGACATAAATATTGCAGCATTCCAATAATTATTTTGTACTCAGTGACATCTGATAACAAAATACCTTCATGAATTGAAATTCTTAGCCCTTTAGCTACTGGAGTACTACAAGGATGGCATTCTAACATTTGATATTTCTCTAATAATTCAACAGTGTACTTCATCTGAGTTAACATGATTTTACTGGATGTTCTTACAACTTCTATGCCTAAGAAGTAATGTAAATCCCCTAATTATTTCATTGCAAAGACAGAGTTCAAATAGTGAACTAAATGATCAAGTAAAACATTAAAAGTACCAGTTAATGTAATGTCATCAACATACAATAAGAGGATCATCATATCTGAACCAACACAATAGACAAACATTGAAAAATCTGAGACTGATCTGAGAAACTCATAAGAAAGCAAAGCTGAACTAAACTTCTAAAACCAAGCCCTTGGTGCTTGTTTTAAGCCATACACACTTTTCTTAAGATGTCATACTTTATGAGGAAATTCTTCACTAACAAATCCTGGTGGCTGCTTCATATACACATTTTCAGTTAAATCACCATGCAAAAAGGCATTTGATACATCTAATTTCCTAACTGACCAACCCTTAGTAATAGCAATACAGAGAACAACCCTAACTATTGTTGGTTTAACCACAAGGCTAAAAGTTTCTCCATAATCTATTCCATCTTGTTGGTTATAACCCTGAGCAACCAATCTTGACTTCAGTTTATCAATAGTACCATCTGATTTAACTTTACCCTGTAAACCCACTTATAGCCTTGGATATTCATATGGGTTTCTGGGTCAACTAAATCCCATGTACCATTTAATGCATCATTCTCATCAGTCATAGATACTTTCCAATCTGGATTTTGCATAGCAAGTTTAAAACTTTTTGGTACAGAAGGAGTATTAAGCAAAGATGTAAAAGCAAACAGAAAGAGGATGCTTGACAGAGTAATGTAAAACATGATTAGGATAAGTTTTTGGTTTAGAAATTCCACTTTTGGACCTTGTAACAATAGTAGAAGAAGGTACATATTCAGAAATAACAGGAAGTTCACTTATAGAATCAAATGAAGAGGAAGAAGAAGGATGAAAATAAAACTCATTCTCAAAAGAAAGAAAAAAAACATGTCTGGAAATATATGTTCTTTTAGAAATAGGATCATAACACTTATACCCTTTGTGCAAACTATTGTATCCAATAAAAACACACTTTACTGACTTGGGAGAAAGTTTATCAACTCTAGAATGACCCAAAAAAGGATAACAAATGCATCCAAAAACTCTTAAAGAAGAATAATCTGGAGAAGAATTGTATAAAACTTGATAGGGAGATTTATTATTAAGAATAGAAGTAGGAGTTCTATTGATGAGATAAGTAGCAGCCAAAAAGGCATCATACCAAAATTCTTTTGGACAAAAATCATAAAAAGCAAGGTATTCCCCATTTCAGTAATATGTCTATGTTTTCTTTCAGCAATACCATTTTGCTCTGGAGTTTTAGGGCCAGAAATTCTAAGTTGAATTCCAGAGGACTCCAATAAACTGGCAAGAATCTGAAATTTCTTTCAGCAATACCATTTAAAAAGTCCTTTGACAAGCTCACTAGCACCATCAGTTTGAAAGACTAAAATATTTGTTTTAAAAAGATTCTCAGTTAAGTTTTTAAAATGCTGAAAACATTGTAATGCATTTGTCTTAAGATGCATTGGATAAATCCAATGAAACCTACTAAAATCACTAATAAAAATAATATAGTACCTATGTCCTGCCAATGAAGTGACAGGAGCAGGACCCCACTCATCACAGTGAACTAAAGCAAGTGGAGAAGAAACATGAGAAGTAGACAAAGAAAAGGGTAATCTTTTACTCTGTGCAAGTTGACAAGGATGACAGATAGAAGAAGAATTGGAGGATTTAAGAATAATACTTTTATGATTATGAAGGTGTTGAACTATTTTGAAGGAAGGATGATCTAGTCTACAATGCCAAATACTAGGAGAAGCTACAAGAGGTGAGAAAGAAAATTGCATTAAAGTAGAAGTGATGGGATATAGATTGTTGATCATTTTATCTTTAGCTAACAATATGTGATCTTTTAAGCTTCTTATCTCATATCCAAAAGGGTCAAAAGTAATATAACAAGCATTATCTTTTGAAAACTTAGCTACTGATAATAGATTATGTCTCATACCTGGTACATGCAAAACATCATCTAACCTAAAGCTAGTTCTACAAGTATGTAGCACAGAATTACCAGTAAGAGAAATAGTTAGTTGCTTACCATTTCCAATGATAACACTGTCTTTTACTTTGTAGGTAGATGTATTTTGAAGTAAAGTCTGGTCACCAGTCATATGTGTAGAAGCACCACTATTTGTAGTCCAAACAGTACTTGAATAAGATGGCTCATCATTAAGACCAACATGTGAAACATTCATCCCTGTAAAAGCTTGCTGAGTAGAACCATTTGAAGTACCAGAATTTATATGTGCTCCATTTGAAAAAGCAGTTCCATTGTCAGAATGAGCATAATTTTCCTGAGATGTATCAGTAGAAGCTCCAGTAGATGGTGGATGATATCTGAAAAAACATCTTGTAGCCAAGTGACCCTTTTTCTTGCATATCTGACAAAACATCTTTGAGTAATCCATGTAGGGTCTCCCAGTAGAGTGAGATTGAGAACCAGTAGAATGCTGAGAATTTTGAGAGCTAGACCCAGACTGATACTGACTGTTTCTAAAATTTCTATTATTTCCATTTCTGTCACTAGCCCTTATGTTGTGATTATACCCATTTGCATTACCCCTTGCATACATATCAGTATTATTATGTTCATCATAAATATAAGAATGTTGATGCTGTCTTTCAGCCAAAAACTGCTCATGAGATAGCAATTTTGCTTTGATCTCACCAAAATAATATGGTTTTTCCGTATTTTGAGAAGAAATTATAAAGATATCATAATCACTACTCAATCCATTCATAACAAACATAAGTAAATCAGCATCACTAAATTTTTCACCAATAGCTATTAAAGAATCAGCAATATTCTTGATCTTCTGAAGATAAACAACAATTGATTGATTTCCTTTTCTAATTCCATGTAACTGAGTTCTAAGCATGTTTTTCCTAACAAGGTGTTCTAAAACTGGTCTCAAGAAACTCCCAAATTTCTCTTGAGGTAGACAAACCAAGAACATCACCACTAATTATTGCAGTAAAAGTTTCCTTTAAACAGGTTGAGACAAATCTATCTAATTTCCTCCAAGAAAGCCATTCCGGGTTTGAAATTTCAACTCCATCAACAGTTACTTTCTGCGGTAGTTCAACCAACTCACCATTAACATATCCAAAAAGATTAGTAGAGATCAAGATACCCTCAAATTGATCACGCCATAACAAGTAATTCGAACCATCTAATTTGAGTGAAACGAAATTAGTTATATTGGTAAAGGGAAGAGCAGTACCAGTTCCATCGGAAGTTGACATCTCTGAAATTACTTGAGTTGCAGATTGAGAATTTGAATTGTTGTTGATGTTGAGAGTTATGTTAAAGATACCATTTCTGTTGTAATTTCGATTTATATTTCGTTGATAAGTACCCTTTCTTGTTGTTACCATAAAATTGTTGCTGATAAACCCTAAAAGTAATTAGGGAAATTTTTTGAATCTTTATTACCCAAAAGCTGAAAAATTGTTGTAAAAGATGTTAAGCTTTGTTTATATGAAAATCAAGGATCGTCACAGTATCTGATACCATGAGAAATGATGTATCTCATAATATTTGAATCAAGAACTTACAGAAGAATTGTTTTGTTATTACAGAGAGAAAGAAAGTCTTAAAGACAAAGGATAAAAACAATACAAGGGAAAAACAGATAGTTGTATGTGTCTGAGTATAAACATAAGGACTATTTGACTTCTACAGTCAAAGTCAACTGACTTGACTTTGACAACCCTATATTCCTAATAATAAGAGGCAACCCTTACCTATAAAGAATAAAGAAAGAAGAATAAGGGGGAACCTTTATCTTTCAAAAATTAACCAATTGTTTGGTCCCAAGAAGTAGACTGTACAAAAGACTCCAAGACCTTTCCCCAAGAAAAAACTTTTCAATATATTGGAGCTGTAATCTTCCTGGCGAATTTAGGGGCCAGGCAAAAGGATTTAGGGGCCAGACTAAAAGACAAAAAAGGTCACCCGAACGTAAAAATGGGTCATCCCTTAACCGATTAAGCCGTATTGGCGAAACTACCCTTACACATTCGGAAGTTAATGGCCAAAATTATCTTCCGAATGTAGTGGTTCAGGAGCATATTGCTGCCACTGTCCGGGGGGGTCTCGTTATGATTTTTTTGATCTTCAAGAACCTATTTTTTGTGTTCTAATCAGTCCACTTCCGGCAGAGTAACCCAATTTTCGAGCACGTTGAAAACATCATCGTTACTTAAGAACATCATCCATAATTGGTAGATAAAGTAGGTCATTATCTACCGATTATGTTTCTGCTAGTGTAAATCCAAGAACATCATCCATAATCGGTAGATTGTATAGATTTTTAACTACCGATTCGGAGTTATCCTCCGAATGACACAATTACAAAATCTCCAAAGATTAGTGTTTTTCGAAATTCAGAATTTCGGGCCAATCGGTAGATAGTATATATTTTTAACTACCGAATATTCTTGGTTCGAAACCAACCACGCCATGGCTCTAGGAGGTTCCAAGGGCCATTGTACAAGGTTAGCCAACACACATTTGGGAGGATAAGTTTTTACTTATCCTCCGAATGTAACAATTACAAAATCTCCAAAGATTAGTGTTTTTCGAAATTCAGAATTTCGGGCCAATCGGTAGATAGTATATATTTTTAACTACCGAATATTCTTGGTTCGAAACCAACCACGCCATGGCTCTAGGCGGTTCCATGGCTCTAGGCGGTTCCAAGGGCCATTGTACAAGGTTAGCCAACACACATTCGGGAGATAAGTGAAAACTCTTACTCCCGAATATAAAGTGGCCTAAAATTATGATTTTCGAAAAAACTCATAGTTTGTATTTTTTGGAATATTGACATTCGGAAGAGTTAAGGATATAACCTCCGAATGTAAAGTGGCCAAAAACTCCAACCATATGCACTGACCACCATGGAACCACACCGAACCATCATCGAGCCTTGGCACGTCGAGGATTGAACCACAACATTCGGAAGATAATTTTGGTCATTAACTTCCGAATATATAAGGGTAGTTTCGCCAATACGGCTTAATCGGTTAAGGGATGACTCATTTTTACGTTTGGGTGACTTTTTTGTCTTTTAGTGTTGGCCCCTAAATCCGTTTGGCTGGCCCCTAAATTCGCCAGAGTAATCTTATCTCCTAGTATTAGCTTTCTCTTCTAATTTGGGCAAGTTTTGATAAGCATTACAAGGGAATTTGCTAATAATATTAATATTAATATTCATTTCGAACAGGTTGAGCATATTGTGGTGATTGGACACAGCTGTTGCGGTGGGATCAAAGGACTTATGTCTCTTTCTGACGATGGCTACACTTCTACGTAAATCCTCTCTTAGAGCGTCTGCATCGGTGCGACCAAAACTAAAGAGTAAAGAGTAAAAAAAAAAGACCATATTTGGGTTTAGTCCGTTGAGTGACGCAGTGGGGGGCGATTAAATTTGGTCGAGCGTTGGTAAAGATTACGCTCGGTGTGGGGCGTTGGTAAAGATTACACTCGGTGTGGGGCGCTGATATAGTTTACGCTCGGTGTGGGGCGTTGGTAAAGATTACGCTCGGTGTGGGCGTTGATATAGTTTACGCCTGATGAGTCGGAGACACTGTTCACATAATAAAAACAAAAAAAAAAGCAAAAAAATATATGAGGCGGGGGTATAGTTACCGCTCCATACTAATTAAAATAAAAAAAAAAAAAAAATGGGGCGTTGTTTTAGTTAACGCCCCATGCTAAAGTGGAAAAAATGAGGCGGGGGTATAGTTACCGCTCCATACTTCAGGTGCGCTCGGTGTGGGGCGTGAACTTCAGGTGCGTTCGGTGTGGGGCGTTAAGTTTACGTGCGCTTGGTGTGGGGCGTTAAGTTTACGTGCGCCCGACTAAATTTGGGTTTGGTCTTGGTCGCGGACCAAATTTGGTCTGGAAATTTAGTATAGTCTGAGATTTAGTCTTTACTCCGTCCCACTACATCTCTGTTAAAGACCAAATTTTTACTCTTCGTCGTCCGCTGCGGACGCTCTTAGTTCTCTTCATCTTAATATTTTTGCTTATGTTTAGGTATCTTAATTGAAGATTTAACATATTGTTATATAAAATTAAGAATTAAGCAAAAGACTCAGTATCTTATCTCTCATTACTATTAAATGGTTATGGTTATAGAAAGTGGGGTTTGTTTTGCATTAGTGGATTAAGCGTGTTTTCTTTTTCCTTTTGCTATTCAGTTTTTTCTCGAATCTTTAGTGTCGGTGCGGACCTGTCTCCGCGCGTATCCCACCTAATCCATGTACGATTAAGTACATGATAAGTACTTGGTCGTTTAAGGAAGATTGATTAAACAATAAGTTGTTTCTAATTTCAACCAAAAAGAATTTTCTTTTAAGTCACTAAATTCTACCCCCACCCACACACACCACAGATTAATTTGGTATAGTCGTATCTGGCAGAAGAATAACATTTTTTGATTTTGTAGTGACAGTTTCCTGTATCCGACACTGTGAACCCATTAAAGTTCATATACGGTAATATGACACTAGGACTTTTATAGGAATGCCCACTTATCACTTGGATCCTGGTCATTTCCCATTATCATTGATCCAATTAAAGATAAGCTTTTAAAACACCTAAATTAGCGGATCAGAATCTTCACTACTTGTGATTAACATATGCATTTATCCGACATTAACAAAGTCCTTTTTCTTTTACTAGATCTTGGGTTTTGAAGTTTCAGTCAAACCACTGATTGATTAACTAGTTTCTAATCACTTGTTATATTGTTAAATTGAAAATGCAGTGATTTCTGTCGGAGAAAAATGAGTTTTTAATAAAATGTTTTGGTCTTGGTGTGGTTTGATCTAGTGACCTATGGGTCCAAGGATACTTGCTCATTTTATGAGTGACTGAATCTCTCTTTAGTCCCACATTGGGTATAATAGAGAAGGAGCTCCACTATATAACCATATGCTTATGGATATGTTGTAAAGCAACATTGTGGGTGGAACGGGTGGGCAAAAATACATATTTTAACTCATGCGATGTGCGCGTATGCCATGCACCAAGTTCCTTTGGGCGAGTTTTTGTTTAGGAAATTAATTCCTAAAATATTTTTAGGAATTAATTTCCTAAACAAAAACGGGTGGGCAAAAATACATATTTTAACTCATGCGATATGCGCGTATGCCATGCACTAAGTTCCTTTGGGCGAGTTTTTGTTTAGGAAATTAATTCCTAAAAATATTTTAGGAATTAATTTCCTAAACAAAAACGGGTGGGCAAAAATACATATTTTAACTCATGTGATATGCGCGTATGCCATGCACCAAGTTCCTTTGGGCGAGTTTTTGTTTAGGAAATTAATTCCTAAAATATTTTTAGAGTTTTATTTATGGGTAAATTCCTTTTTGGTGTTTTACTAGTTTTTAAAGAAAACCAAAACCTAACTTGATTTGCAAGTATCTTCTCCTATAAATACAACTCGAAATTTGTTTTCAACACACCGAAAATTCTTCTTTTGTTCTAGGGTTTTCTCCATACGGTTTTACTTCCATCCCCGTTCTTTGAGTTCGAAGAAAGGGTAACTTGTGTTGTGCTAATATAAGTTATATCAGTGCAGTCTTATCCTGGAAACATCTTATTTGTGAGGGGTTTAGCATTACTCAACTTGAGTATACCCGCGAACTAATGTGTTAAGGACAACTTGTTGAACTTTGTGATTCGCCTTCGTCAAGTTATTTCGGTAGAGTTGTCTTGGATTAGTTCTTACATATTATTTTTGATACATCTAACGTGTTGTTAATTGTTGCAAGATCCCAACAATTTCATCGAAAACTGGGTCAAAATCTGTTTACCAGCCAAGTCCAAGGTTAAGGCCACGGGCGGTGATGCACCAATTGCATACCTTTGCGAGATGTGTGAGAAGGTAAGCATTATCTAAAAACATATGTACTTCTATCTCAATCTCTGACTATATAACCATATGCTTATGGATATGTTGTAAAACAACATTGTGGGTGGAACGGGTGGGCAAAAATACATATTTTAACTCATGCGATATGCGCGTATGCAAGTTCCTTTGGGCGAGTTTTTGTTTAGGAAATTAATTCCTAAAAATATTTTAGGAATTAATTTCCTAAACAAAAACGGGTGGGCAAAAATACATATTTTAACTCATGCGATATGCGCGTATGCAAGTTCCTTTGGGCGAGTTTTTGTTTAGGAAATTAATTCCTAAAAATATTTTAGGAATTAATTTCCTAAACAAAACGGGTGGGCAAAAATACATATTTTAACTCATGCGATATGCGCGTATGCCATGCACCAAGTTCCTTTGGGCGAGTTTTTGTTTAGGAAATTAATTCCTAAAATATTTTTAGAGTTTTATTTATGGGTAAATTCCTTTTTGGTGTTTTACTAGTTTTTAAAGAAAACCAAAACCTAACTTGATTTGCAAGTATCTTCTCCTATAAATACAACTCGAAATTCTGTTTTCAACACACCGAAAATTCTTCTTTTGTTCTAGGGTTTTCTCCATACGGTTTTTACTTCCATCCCCGTTGCTGAGTTCGAAGAAAGGGTAACTTGTGTTGTGCTAATATAAGTTATATCAGGCAGTCTTATCCTGGACACATCTTCGCTGTGAGGGGTTTAGCATTACTCAACTCGAGTATACCCGCGAACTAATGTGTTAAGGACAACTTGTTGAAACTGTGATTCCGCCTTCGTCAAGTTATTTGGTAGAGTTGTCTTGGATTAGTTCTTACATATTATTTTTGATACATCTAACGTGTTGTTAATTGTTGCAAGATCCCAACAATTTCATCGAAAACCGGGTCAAAATCTGTTTTACCCGACCAAGTCCAAGGTTAAGGCCCACGGGCGGTGATGCACCAATTGCATACCTTTGCGAGATGTGTGTGAAGGTAAGCATTATCTAAAAACATATGTACTTCTATCTCAATCTCTGACTATATAACCATATGCTTATGGATATGTTGTAAAACAACATTGTGGGTGGAACGTGTGGGCAAAAATACATATTTTAACTCATGCGATATGCGCGTATGCCATGCACCAAGTTCCTTTGGGCGAGTTTTTGTTTAGGAAATTAATTCCTAAAAATATTTTAGGAATTAATTTCCTAAACAAAAACGGGTGGGCAAAAATACATATTTTAACTCATGCGATATGCGCGTATGCCATGCACCAAGTTCCTTTGGGCGAGTTTTTGTTTAGGAAATTAATTCCTAAAAATATTTTAGGAATTAATTTCCTAAACAAAAACGGGTGGGAAAAAATACATATTTTAACTCATGTGATATGCGCGTATGCCATGCACCAAGTTCCTTTGGGCGAGTTTTTGTTTAGGAAATTAATTCCTAAAATATTTTTAGAGTTTTATTTATGGGTAAATTCCTTTTTGGTGTTTTACTAGTTTTTAAAGAAAACCAAAACCTAACTTGATTTGCAAGTATCTTCTCCTATAAATACAACTCGAAATTCTGTTTTCAACACACCGAAAATTCTTCTTTTGTTCTAGGGTTTTCTCCATACGGTTTTTACTTCCATCCCCGTTTCTGAGTTCGAAGAAAGGGTAACTTGTGTTGTGCTAATATAAGTTATATCAGGCAGTCTTATCCTGGACACATCTTCGCTGTGAGGGGTTTAGCATTACTCAACTCGAGTATACCCGCGAACTAATGTGTTAAGGACAACTTGTTGAACCTGTGATTCTGCCTTCGTCAAGTTATTTCGGTAGAGTTGTCTTGGATTAGTTCTTACATATTATTTTTGATACATCTAACGTGTTGTTAATTGTTGCAAGATCCCAACAATTTCATCGAAAACTGGGTCAAAATCTGTTTACCAGCCAAGTCCAAGGTTAAGGCCACGGGCGGTGATGCACCAATTGCATACCTTTGCGAGATGTGTGTGAAGGTAAGCATTATCTAAAAACATATGTACTTCTATCTCAATCTCTGACTATATAACCATATGCTTATGGATATGTTGTAAAACAACATTGTGGGTGGAACGTGTGGGCAAAAATACATATTTTAACTCATGCGATATGCGCGTATGCCATGCACCAAGTTCCTTTGGGCGAGTTCTTGTTTAGGAAATTAATTCCTAAAAATATTTTAGGAATTAATTTCCTAAACAAAAACGGGTGGGCAAAAATACATATTTTAACTCATGCGATATGCGCGTATGCCATGCACCAAGTTCCTTTGGGCGAGTTTTTGTTTAGGAAATTAATTCCTAAAAATATTTTAGGAATTAATTTCCTAAACAAAAAAGGGTGGGAAAAAATACATATTTTAACTCATGTGATATGCGCGTATGCCATGCACCAAGTTCCTTTGGGCGAGTTTTTGTTTAGGAAATTAATTCCTAAAATATTTTTAGAGTTTTATTTATGGGTAAATTCCTTTTTGGTGTTTTACTAGTTTTTAAAGAAAACCAAAACCTAACTTGATTTGCAAGTATCTTCTCCTATAAATACAACTCGAAATTCTGTTTTCAACACACCGAAAATTCTTCTTTTGTTCTAGGGTTTTCTCCATACGGTTTTTACTTCCATCCCCGTTGCTGAGTTCGAAGAAAGGGTAACTTGTGTTGTGCTAATATAAGTTATATCAGACAGTCTTATCCTGGACACATCTTCGCTGTGAGGGGTTTAGCATTACTCAACTCGAGTATACCCGCGAACTAATGTGTTAAGGACAACTTGTTGAACTTTTGTGATTCGCCTTCGTCAAGTTATTTCGGTAGAGTTGTCTTGGATTAGTTCTTACATATTATTTTTGATACATCTAACGTGTTGTTAATTGTTGCAAGATCCCAACAATTTCATCGAAAACTGGGTCAAAATCTGTTTTGACCAAGTCCAAGGTTAAGGGCCACGGGCGGTGATGCACCAATTGCATACCTTTGCGAGATGTGTGAGAAGGTAAGCATTATCTAAAAACATATGTACTTCTATCTCAATCTCTGACTATATAACCATATGCTTATGGATATGTTGTAAAACAACATTGTGGGTGGAACGGGTGGGCAAAAATACATATTTTAACTCATGCGATATGCGCGTATGCAAGTTCCTTTGGGCGAGTTTTTGTTTAGGAAATTAATTCCTAAAAATATTTTAGGAATTAATTTCGTAAACAAAAACGGGTGGGAAAAAATACATATTTTAACTCATGCGATATGCGCATATGCAAGTTCCTTTGGGCGAGTTTTTGTTTAGGAAATTAATTCCTAAAAATATTTTAGGAATTAATTTCCTAAACAAAAACGGGTGGGCAAAAATACATATTTTAACTCATGCGATATGCGCGTATGCCATGCACCAAGTTCCTTTGGGCGAGTTTTTGTTTAGGAAATTAATTCCTAAAATATTTTTAGAGTTTTATTTATGGGTAAATTCCTTTTTGGTGTTTTACTAGTTTTTAAAGAAAACCAAAACCTAACTTGATTTGCAAGTATCTTCTCCTATAAATACAACTCGAAATTCTGTTTTCAACACACCGAAAATTCTTCTTTTGTTCTAGGGTTTTCTCCATACGGTTTTTACTTCCATCCCCGTTCTTTGAGTTCGAAGAAAGGGTAACTTGTGTTGTGCTAATATAAGTTATATCAGGCAGTCTTATCCTAGACACATCTTATTTGTGAGGGGTTTAGCATTACTCAACTCGAGTATACCCGCGAACTAATGTGTTAAGGACAACTTGTTGAACCTATGATTACGCCTTCGTCAAGTTATTTGGTAGAGTTGTCTTGGATTAGTTCTTACATATTATTTTTGATACATCTAACGTGTTGTTAATTGTTGCAAGATCCCAACAATTTCATCGAAAACTGGGTCAAAATCTGTTTACCAGCCAAGTCCAAGGTTAAGGCCACGGGCGGTGATGCACCAATTGCATACCTTTGCGAGATGTGTGTGAAGGTAAGCATTATCTAAAAACATATGTACTTCTATCTCAATCTCTGACTATATACTCATATGCTTATGGATATGTTGTAAAACAACATTGTGGGTGGAACGGGTGGGCAAAAATACATATTTTAACTCATGCGATATGCGCGTATGCCATGCACCAAGTTCCTTTGGGCGAGTTCTTGTTTAGGAAATTAATTCCTAAAACTATTTTAGGAATTAATTTCCTAAACAAAAACGGGTGGGCAAAAATACATATTTTAACTCATGCGATATGCGCGTATGCCATGCACCAAGTTCCTTTGGGCGAGTTTTTGTTTAGGAAATTAATTCCTAAAAATATTTTAGGAATTAATTTCCTAAACAAAAAACGGGTGGGAAAAAATACATATTTTAACTCATGTGATATGCGCGTATGCCATGCACCAAGTTCCTTTGGGCGAGTTTTTGTTTAGGAAATTAATTCCTAAAATATTTTTAGAGTTTTATTTATGGGTAAATTCCTTTTTGGTGTTTTACTAGTTTTTAAAAAAAACCAAAACCTAACTTGATTTGCAAGTATCTTCTCCTATAAATACAACTCGAAATTCTGTTTTCAACACACCGAAAATTCTTCTTTTGTTCTAGGGTTTTCTCCATACGGTTTTACTTCCATCCCCGTTCTTTGAGTTCGAAGAAAGGGTAACTTGTGTTGTGCTAATATAAGTTATATCGTGCAGTCTTATCCTGGACACATCTTATCTGTGAGGGGTTTAGCATTACTCAACTCGAGTATACCCGCGAACTAATGTGTTAAGGACAACTTGTTGAACCTGTGATTCTGCCTTCGTCAAGTTATTTCGGTAGAGTTGTCTTGGATTAGTTCTTACATATTATTTTTGATACATCTAACGTGTTGTTAATTGTTGCAAGATCCCAACAATTTCATCGAAAACTGGGTCAAAATCTGTTTACCAGCCAAGTCCAAGGTTAAGGCCACGGGCGGTGATGCACCAATTGCATACCTTTGCGAGATGTGTGAGAAGGTAAGCATTATCTAAAAACATATGTACTTCTATCTCAATCTCTGACTATATAACCATATGCTTATGGATATGTTGTAAAACAACATTGTGGGTGGAACAGGTGGGCAAAAATACATATTTTAACTCATGCGATATGCGCGTATGCAAGTTCCTTTGGGCGAGATTTTGTTTAGGAAATTAATTCCTAAAAATATTTTAGGAATTAATTTCGTAAACAAAAACGGGTGGGCAAAAATACATATTTTAACTCATGCGATATGCGCGTATGCAAGTTCCTTTGGACGAGTTTTTGTTTAGTAAATTAATTCCTAAAAATATTTTAGGAATTAATTTCCTAAACAAAAACGGGTGGGCAAAAATACATATTTTAACTCATGCGATATGCGCGTATGCCATGCACCAAGTTCCTTTGGACGAGTTTTTGTTTAGTAAATTAATTCCTAAAAATATTTTAGGAATTAATTTCCTAAACAAAAACGGGTGGGCAAAAATACATATTTTAACTCATGCGATATGCGCGTATGCCATGCACCAAGTTCCTTTGGGCGAGTATTTGTTTAGGAAATTAATTCCTAAAAATATTTTAGGAATTAATTTCGTAAACAAAAACGGGTGGGCAAAAATACATATTTTAACTCATGCGATATGCGCGTATGCAAGTTCCTTTGGGCGAGTTTTTGTTTAGTAAATTAATTCCTAAAAATATTTTAGGAATTAATTTCCTAAACAAAAACGGGTGGGCAAAAATACATATTTTAACTCATGCGATATGCGCGTATGCCATGCACCAAGTTCCTTTGGGCGAGTTTTTGTTTAGGAAATTAATTCCTAAAATATTTTTAGAGTTTTATTTATGGGTAAATTCCTTTTTGGTGTTTTACTAGTTTTTAAAGAAAACCAAAACCTAACTTGATTTGCAAGTATCTTCTCCTATAAATACAACTCGAAATTCTGTTTTCAACACACCGAAAATTCTTCTTTTGTTCTAGGGTTTTCTCCATACGGTTTTTACTTCCATCCCTTTCTTCGAGTTCGAAGAAAGGGTAACTTGTGTTGTGCTAATATAAGTTATATCAGGCAGTCTTATCCTAGACACATCTTATTTGTGAGGGGTTTAGCATTACTCAACTCGAGTATACCCGCGAACTAATGTGTTAAGGACAACTTGTTGAACTTTGTGATTCGCCTTCGTCAAGTTATTTCGGTAGAGTTGTCTTGGATTAGTTCTTACATATTATTTTTGATACATCTAACGTGTTGTTAATTGTTGCAAGATCCCAACAATTTCATCGAAAACTGGGTCAAAATCTGTTTACCAGCCAAGTCCAAGGTTAAGGCCACGGGCGGTGATGCACCAATTGCATACCTTTGCGAGATGTGTGAGAAGGTAAGCATTATCTAAAAACATATGTACTTCTTTCTCAATCTCTGACTATATAACCATATGCTTATGGATATGTTGTAAAACAACATTGTGGGTGGAACGGGTGGGCAAAAATACATATTTTAACTCATGCGATATGCGCGTATGCCATGCACCAAGTTCCTTTGGGCGAGTTTTTGTTTAGGAAATTAATTCCTAAAAATATTTTAGGAATTAATTTCCTAAACAAAAACGGGTGGGCAAAAATACATATTTTAACTCATGCGATATGCGCGCATGCACCAAGTTCCTTTGGGCGAGTTTTTGTTTAGGAAATTAATTCCTAAAAATATTTTAGGAATTAATTTCCTAAACAAAAACGGGTGGGCAAAAATACATATTTTAACTCATGTGATATGCGCTTATGCCATGCACCAAGTTCCTTTGGGCGAGTTTTTGTTTAGGAAATTAATTCCTAAAATATTTTTAGAGTTTTATTTATGGGTAAATTCCTTTTTGGTGTTTTACTAGTTTTTAAAGAAAACCAAAAACCTAACTTGATTTGCAAGTATCTTCTCCTATAAATACAACTCGAAATTCTGTTTTCAACACACCGAAAATTCTTCTTTTGTTCTAGGGTTTTCTCCATACGGTTTTTACTTCCATCCTCGTTGCTGAGTTCGAAGAAAGGGTAACTTGTGTTGTGCTAATATAAGTTATATCAGGCAGTCTTATCCTGGACACATCTTCGCTGTGAGGGGTTTAGCATTACTCAACTCGAGTATACCCGCGAACTAATGTGTTAAGGACAACTTGTTGAACTTTGTGATTACGCCTTCGTCAAGTTATTTGGTAGAGTTGTCTTGGATTAGTTCTTACATATTATTTTTGATACATCTAACGTGTTGTTAATTGTTGCAAGATCCCAACAATTTCATCGAAAACTGGGTCAAAATCTGTTTACCAGCCAAGTCCAAGGTTAAGGCCACGGGCGGTGATGCACCAATTGCATACCTTTGCGAGATGTGTGAGAAGGTAAGCATTATCTAAAAACATATGTACTTCTATCTCAATCTCTGACTGATGTACGTCTCGACTAAAGGTTTTAACTAGCTGTGACACATCATGTCTTGTTGTGTAATATGTGCAGGAGGCAGTGAATGCATCACTTGGTAACCTTTTGACATACCCATTCGTGAGAAATGCATGCATTAACAAGATATTGACATTGAAGGGTGGTCACTACGATTTCGTCAAGGGATCTTTCGAGCTTTGGGACTTGGAGTTTGGACTCTCCCCTACTACCACCGTATGAAAAACTACTACATCTCCGGTTCCACACCATGTTTGATTGATGCTTTATCCATAACATCACCATCTCTTCGAAAATCTTTGTTTTTGCTTCACCTCGTTGTTGTTTCTTTGTTTCAATATCCGTTGTATTTCTTGTTGTTATTATAACAATATATATCAATAATTGAAAGAAAAAAAATGTGATGGTGGAAAAACATTTCATCCTTGTGATTTACATGTACTTAATTTGTTAACTTGGGAGCGTGTTTGCTATTTTGGTACTACATCTTTGTCTTCGCCTTTTGGAACAGGTACGAGATGTTGCTACGGTTCTGCACTGGAAGCTTTTTTAGACGACGCATATTCACCCATATACAGAGGTGGAAAAAGGGACATCTACTGACCATTGTATTCTAGATCGATGTTCTACCTTTTGGACAATTACCCCTGAGAAATAGGGTTTGTAACTCGATTAAATCTTTATTCCGAAATAGATTCAGCTCTAAGTTGCATCAAGTATAGTCCTCCACTCCAAACTTTTGTGTCTAAAAACGACATCATCCAAGCAGACTAAGCTACTAGCAATTTGCATCAAGTACAGTATCTGTTAAGGATCTCTACTAGCCTTTTGGGTCTTGGAAAGAAAACAATGAACATGCAACTTCGAGGTCTTAACTGCAGTAGTCTTTTAGGCCTTAGAAAATAGCAGAGAAGTATGATATCTTGAGAGCGGCGCATTGCAAGTTCTCTACGGCTCTGCCCACTGTACCAAAAATCCCGATCTGGAACAGTTTGAATGGAGCCTTTTAAGGCTACAGGGTCTGCAAAATAACCCGCTCTCGAGCAACAATTGTTACTTGTTAGGTCGTGATATTGGGTTTATGGATGAATGTGCAGCTGGAAGGAACTAAAAGAAGAAGACAAACTAAGAGGATGACATTTTCACTTCACCATCATCATATATCATCCTTCAATTCTCCAAATAGCTTGCTAATTATTCTACTTCTAGCTTGCCCATTCTGCCAAGTAAATTCTCTTCCCAAAAAGTCAGCTCAGACGACATGTTTCTTTGTTAGTGTTCTCCAAAGCAACCAGTTGACGGTAATGAAGACCTCCCATCCTTCACCCTTAGAATGCAGTTGAAATCACCCAACACTGCCCATGGACATTGGCCTGGCATCCAACTGATTCCAAGCCTGCATTTATTGATTGTTATAATCGCTGAGAGAGTTCGTAATAACTTTCCTCATCTACTAGAACTATTTACACCTAGCCTACTACAGTATTTCTTTCTACCCACTACCCGAAATTCAAATGAAACACATCACAACTCATATTCCGGCTTCCAGTTTCCTGCAACAAGCCGGTTGTACTGTGTGATCCATAAATACATAGAACTTCCGCCTTGTGTTCTCTACATTATTCTTGCAATTTCCTTCTAGCTATCTGAGATCTTGCTAGACCTACAATATTCCAATATGACAAACAAAAAATGGACAAAATAAAGTTTCACGGCCAGTGATAATGGGCGAGGCCTTTGTGATTGTTGACCAACTATAGCAAAATTAAGGTTCTGGTTTTAGTATTGAGCTATCTCAACCTTATCAATGAATGTACTTGGAGGGAGGGAGGGAGGGAGACCAATAGTGAAAGTTTTACAAAACATGACAAGACCTTGGGGAAATGCAAATATCTACTCAGTAATTAAAAAACACCACAACTGTCCGAGTGATTTACACTCAACCTTGACCTGAAAGATTGCAACCATCTAAGTTCTCATAAGATACATCTGAAGAAAAAAATCAGAGAAACTTTCATGATTTTGTAAGAGAAGAAAGGGGATCAGTTGATGGTTTTATAGATAAGTTACATCATTGGACTCTCTGCAAGAGTGATTCTACCATAATTCTTTGTTGCATTGAAGTTAGAGGTTCTGACTTCATTATAGCATTTGCGACAAGGATGACTGTAGATGGAGCCTCGGCATTCACCTGTAGTGGACAAAAAGACATTGTCAAAAGAGGAACTACTACCGTCTCCTAGTAACTAAATATAACAAGCAAGTAACACGATTTTATGTCAGCTGTCTGGCAGCACAATATAGGTTTCAAGAGTAATACCCAGACACGGCCATTTAATCCAACTGCGATCTCAAAGGACAACTTCTTCCCGAGAGCCTCAAGAACTGGACAAGTTGGAGTACTGAGCAGTCTAATGAAGATGAAACAAAAATGATAAGTTAATCACAAATAAACTTAGTATCATCCAATAAGATAACATGACACTATTACTGAGGCTGCTTGAACTCACATTCGCGATAAACCTGTTGATGTTTCAAACATGTAGCCATCTTTTAAAGCACCAAATTCCGCAGCTTTACCATTGACTATTAAAAAAGGACAAGAAGATGATTTTAGATAAACATTTTAAAATTCTAATAAAACATGGGTTCCCTAAACTGATTCTCGTATAACATGAGACAGATGGCCACAAGCACGGACATTAGAGGCGAATTTAATAGAGATAATATACCGTCGGTACAGGAGAGCTCTGGATTCATTCCCATATTGGCTTTGACCACCCGAACATAGATCAAGGAACCAGGCTGACAGGACAAGCAATTTTTTGTCAAATATAGTCCTAATATATTGAAGCAGCAATACAGAACAAAGGTTCCAAAAGACTTTAGGGTTTTCCACAGGATTTGTAATAAGACACATGAAGCTAACAGCTACACATGCTCTTTTATCTCTCCTAATTAGAAAGTATAACAGCTCAAGATAGCTTGAAATACCACAAACTTTGGTATGTTTCTTCTTGTTCCTCCTTCAAATGCAAGAACGGGTAAAAATGCCACCGCCGGTCCTTTTATGTCCACCAGAAAGTTCTGCCCACCAGAAACCAAATACATCAATGAAAACATAGAAATGAAGAGGTACTAAGGTGTCCAACAATAATGTATGGAAAAGTTGCTTACATCTGCCTTAGAGTCGAGCACAATACCAAGAACTGTATCATCTACACATGGCACATACTGAACAGACAGAACGAATAAAACACGTAGTTAGTATACAGAAAGCAAAACTACCCAACAACAACTCCAGCCTTGCCTAATACACACTAGCTTGTTTATTGTCTAAAATCATTTGTCCGCAGCTTGGTTGCCGAGTATGTGAAGGCCATACTTTTGATACCAAAAACCGTAATGTTTATGTATCGATCAGTAATTCAAAACTGGTAAAGTTAAGGTGTCGGGTGAAAAACAAACTTTCTTAAGCAGAAAATAGTATAGTACTGTGTACCATAACCATAATCTAATGATCTTACTCCAACCTAAACATACATCAACACAATAAACATAAACTAACCCTTTTCTGTGAGCTTTCAACCCAGTACTTGTTCGGCTTTGAGAACCTCAGCTTCCCTGACTTCATCACAGTTATCGAATCACAGTCCTGCCCAATTAAAACAATAACCATTTTCTTTACTAGAACAACACAAAATATGCACCCCAAATGAGGATTACACAAAAACTAAGAAATATCAAAATTTCGAAGAAAAAAAATTAGTAAAAAAAAAAAAAAAACCATTTTACCTGACGTAACCCATCACCTAATTTTATGGTTTGGTTTGATAATTTTGAAAGATCCAATATCACATCTCCTGGAACCTAAGTACAAGAAAAACAGAATTGATAACAATAGTTACAGTTTCGATTTCAAAATTCTATTCAAATAAGACAATGAAACAAGAGATTACTATTGTTGTAGTAGTTCATACCACTATTTTGTCGACCATGGTTGACTGTGAATCAGAGTGCTTCTTCTTCTCATCAACCATTATTTCCTCAAGAATCTTGAAAAACTCTAGTGAGTTTAAACCCTATTTAAATCGTTTACTTTCTCAGTCTCTACAATTCAAACAATAACCGGCAATACCTCAGACTCCTGTGTGAGAGAGTAAGTAGACAGAGAATCAACAGAATTGGGGAAGAAGAAGAAAAAATAATAGAGGTATAAGAGCCTGTTTAGATTTCAAAAATTGCTTCCCAATACTGTTTTCTAACATTCTTGACAACAGCCTTTTTCTTGTCTTCGCATTATCTTTTAGATTCAAAAATATGTTTGGTATGCACTCTCTTAAAAACAATAACTTCGTGTAAATACAAATTGACTGATACAAAAAGAGCCAAAGAGAAAATGATAGTGATCAATGAGGCGAATTAAAGACAGTTTGCTTGTGTCGGCGGGGATCCAATAATTTCCGAGTCCTTGCTAAGAAATTACAAATAAAAAAATTCAACACAATGACAATTTGTCACCAACAACTTTATCCACAACATTGCATATGACATGATGATAAGGTAGGGAAAGTAATGAATCACTACAGGGTGAGGATCTTGTTATAAGCAGTAGTTTATCACTACAGTATATAGACAGTAAAGGTTTGAGATGATGCACAACCTATTGTTAAGAAGCTATAATTACAGTGTAGCGCTAGCATTATCTCTCCTTGAAGACATAGAATTCATAATATAACCAACTCCAAACATTCAACCCGTAAAATGACAAACTCAGCTTCACAACATATCTTTCCCTAAGATTTTTCCATTAATAATGTAAATAACACACTAAGAAGTCAGGTTCATGCCACCTAGAGTCAAATGAGGCTAGTAACAGACTCACATTAGGGAATATAAAATTTCAACTTGGCTTGTTCCATATGTTAGAATATTCCTAGGATGAACAACTGCTAAACCCCAGGACCTGACAAAAGTGAGTGTTGTTGATGTTTTTCTGTAAGTTTGAAATATGCCGTTGTATGAAACTGATTGCCCTTACTGTATCAACAATATAGCTAAATCAATTTTGTAGTTGTTCGAAACTGGTTAATCTACAGAAGCAAAATTACAAATCAGATTCACAATAACGAATATGTCTTAAGAAATGTACCAGTCTGGATGCTTACCAAGAACTCCAAATATTACACAACCATCCCTAACGGTCTTCATAGATACACAGACAGAAAATTACCTGGTGAAGATGGATCAAGTATGCCAAGATGGAAACATCCAACTGAGCCATCACTTCTCCCTACAACTAAACAACCTTTGACTGCTGCTACACTAGTTATGGTTGTTTCAGGTTGTGAATTAGCTTTCAAATCAAATTCTGTAAACTCATTTTGTGGGTATATGGTATATACTCCTATCAAATTATCAATACACTAAATGAAATCCACTTATACCATCTCCACCAGCACTATGTTTTTAAAAGCATGTAATAATCGACTTATCCTATTAAACCAAAAAATATGCAGTTGAACTAGTGAAGTATATTACCATATCATTTCAGGTCTGGCCAAACATGTAACAATTTCACAAAGCTTGGTGTGCTTTAGTGGCGCGTACAATTAATAACTGAAGCATCTATTTACATTATACACACATTAAGGTCCCTTGCCAACAAATAAAACTATACTAATAGAAAGGAAGAAATACCCACATTAGCATAAAAAGTTCCAATGCATCTAAACTTTGCTAGGGTCTGTTTGTATAAATCAGTAATTGAGACTAAAGTGCGTCGTTACAAATGTGAAGCAAAGTATCAATCTCAATAACCTGAAATTAACAAAATCTCTTGTTTTACTAAACTGCACTATCAATAAATCATGGATGTCCCATTACAATTTAATAAAAAAATGAAGCAATTTAATTTTTAAACAGGAACACTAACCCAATGATAAAGGGGGGAGATAGTAAGATTGAATAACAAATCCTTCAAAATCATTGATAAACACATGTGAAATTAAATCCCCAAAATTTACAGAAACCCTAGAATTTCACATTACAAAAATCAAACAATTCTTCATATCCTTGATTGATTGTCTGCAAATTGCTTGAAACTTAGGCGAGGATTCAGTTGCAGGGATGGATTTTATAAGTTTTCGTTGTTTAGAAGAGAAAGAGATGAAAAAATTTGCATGCCTAATCGAGGAAGTGAAAAAAAACCAACTCAATCCTTTATCTCCATCATCGGGGGAAGATTTAACACAAAACCCCCAACATAACATATCTTACAAAATGTCAAACAATAATCAACAAAATTGATAAATATTCACTAATTATTAGGAAGAATGTAAGACGAATAAGAATACTCACCCGCTGGTACTGCGAAAGGGGTTGCTTAGGAATGGAGGAAGAAGAAGAATATTCACTAAAGTTGGTGATGCTGTTGAAGAAGTAATTCTAAGAAGATCTCTCAGTAAAGCTTGCTTACTGGGGTTTGGATTCTTGGGTTTCAAAACATACACCTGTTGATCGTCGAAGAAATTTGAGAAGAAAAGTTACAGAAACCCAAACTTCACACAGGCTAGGCTGCTAGGGTTTAAGCACGCTGATACCTGTATTGGGAAGAAAAAGGAAAAATCGGTTTCGGCTGGCTAAACCCCGGGAGACTCATTAATACCTAAAGGGTCTGACTTCGTTAAAGGGTATCCCAAACTTCCGATCATCACTTTTTCCTTTTCACCTTTGTTATTGGGAGGGGTTTTTGGACCACCGGAGTGGAAAACTCGTGTTCAACCGAAATCCAAGGTACCTCTCCTGGATAGGTATCTCTCATAGAGATGGACCCCATTTCTCCATGACTCAGGTTCCAGCAGCGGTATAACCTTATCCCTGAGCCATGCAATCAGATACCCCCTTATATGATGTACTTTAGGTCTTACATTTTCCTCTTGCGAAATTTTATTCGCGAACTAGGGTGTACGCCATAAAGGTTCGTCCCATTCTTATATCTCTTGCGAACATCGCCATTTCTTATATATTTCTTTATATTCTCGCGAATAATCTCGCTGCTCTGATAAAAATTTCTTTTATTCATTTCTTCTTTGTTTCATCATATATTATGTCATCATCTAGCTTTTCTCAGAATTTGTTACTGGTAATATCTTTTTAGATACAGTCTATTCCATGGTCTGCCAAGTCTTTGACCAACATCTCTACCTTATGGATCCATTAGTTTATATGCCCCTGTTCCAACTATCTCTTTAATGATATACGGTCCATCCCATTTTCTCGCCAATTTACCACCATTTTCTCGCGGATAACCTGGTGTTTCTCGCAGCACTAAATCTCCCGGTTGGAATTCACATTTTTTGACACGTTTGTTATACTCGCGGGATAATCTTCGCTGATAGTTTTCCATATGTTGTAAAGCTTTTTCTCTCTTCTCTTCTAATTCATCAAGTTTATTGAGAATCATCCCAGCGCTAAGATTCTTCTCCCAAGCCTCTCTTTTTGTTGTAGGAATGGCAACCTCTGTTGGTAATACTGCTTCAACACCATATGTTAGGCAAAAAGGTGACATCCCAGTTGCTTCTCTTCTAGTTGTGTTGTAAGCCCAGACTGCATTATGGATTTGTTCACACCATGCTCTATGGTACCCTTCTAACTTCTTTTTTAAGATATCTGCGATTGTCTTATTAGTTGCCTCAGCCTGACCATTAGCTTGTGGGTACAAAGGAGTAGATTTTCCACATCTTATCTTAAATGCATTGAGTAGCAGCTCTATGTTCTGCCCTTCAAACTGCTTTCCATTATCAGACACCAACTGTGCTGGAATTCCAAATTTGCAAATAATATTTTCAAATATGAACGTAAATATGTCTTTGTCACGGATATGTTGTACCGCTTTTACTTCTGCCCATTTTGTGAAATAATCTGTTGCGACAATTAAGTATCTCTTCTTCCCTGAACCTGGTACAAATGGTCCCACAATATCTAAGCCACATTTTCCAAAAGGCCATACACTTGTTGAAGACGATAATGGTGCCCCTGGTGCATGTATCTTTTTTCCGTGTCTCTGACAATCTTCGCAACGTCTTGATAGTTGTTTCGCATCTTCATGCATATATGGCCAGTAATAGTCTTGCATTTTTGTTCTGTATGCCAAAGATCTCCCTCCCCTGTGATTACCAGCATCTCCACTATGCAACATTTTTAACACTTATTCTCCTTCTTCCCATGTCAAGCATCTAAGTGATGGTCCATTAAAAGATTTGCGATATAATATTCCATCTCTTAATTCATAATTTGTTGCACGCCTTTTTAATTTGTGTGCTTCTAATCTATTTCTTGGTGTTTCTCCTCTCGCCAGATATGCATGGAGTTCTGCTTTCCATCTGCAATATTGCCTCTTGGTTCTTCTTCGCCACTTTCTATTATCATCACGTCTGCTCCATCTTCTTCTTCTTTATTGATTGAAGGTGCTATAAGTGTTTGAATTTTTATGCATCTCGCTGCTGGATTTGTCATCATGCTGGATATGAAGGCAAAAGCATATGCGAGTCTGTTGTCTTTTCTTGATATATGCCTCCATTTAATTTTTGGAATTTTCGCTGACAGTTCTTCAACAAGTTTTTTGTATTTCTTCAAGGATGGTTCATTTGTTGTATATTCTCCTTTTATCTGACGAATAACCAATTGCGAGTCACTGGTAATTCTAGCACTCTCCAACTTCATTTCTATTGCAAATTTTAGAGCATGTATCACAGCTTCATATCTTGTCTCGTTATTAGTAGATGTGAACTCCAATCTAAATGAAAAAGCTACTTTGTCTTCTTATGGCGAGATAAAGACAACTCCAACTCCATTACCTTCCCTATTTGATGATTAATCCACCAATATTTCCCATCTGTTGGGTTCTGTTAACAGATCTCTTGGGTCTGCATGTTCTTCTTCTATATCTATCATCTCTTCCACAGCTTCATCTTCTTCTAAAGGAAAATCGGCTAAGAAATCTGATATAACTTGTGATTTTGGCGAAGATAAAATGTCGTACTTGATATAAAAGTGTCCTACTTGTGCATTCCATCTCTCAACTCTGCCTGATCTTTTCGAATTCTTCATTACTGACTCAATTGGCACCTTTGTTAATACTTTTACTTTATGTGCTTGAAAATAGATGCGAAGCTTAAAGGTTGCATAAACCAATGCTAGAATTAACTTTTCAATCTTTGAATAATTTCTCTCTGTAGAATTAAATGTTTTGATGATGTAATAAATTGGCTTTTATATCCCTGCATCTACTCACAGCAACATTGCACTTAATGCATATGAGGTTGTCGCAAGATAGATCAATAATTATTCTCCTGGTTCCTCTTTCTATAAGATAGATATGTTCATTAAATATTCTATAATTCCTTGTAAATCCTTCTCACATTCATATGTCCACTTGAATTTTGTTCCCTTCTTGAGTATACTGAAGAAATGTTTGCATTTGTCTAATGATCGCGAGATGAATCTTCCTAGCGAAGCTAAGAGTCCATTCAACTTCTGCACATCTTTTATTGTTGTTGGCGTTGGCATGTCGCGAATTGCTTGTACTTTCTGTGGATCAACTTGTATTCCTTCTTTTGACACAATATATCCTAAGAATTTCCCTGAAGCCACTCCAAAGATGCACTTTTCAGGATTCACCTTGATGTTAAAATGTCGCATTTGGTCGAAGATCTCCTTCAAGTCTTGTACATGGTTTTTAGCTTCTTTACTTTTGATCAACATGTCATCTACATACACCTCTAATGTCTTGTGGATCCACCTCGCAAACACCTTCTCCACCATCCTTTGATATGTTGCACCAGCATTTATCTAGCCAAAAAGCATCTTTGTATATCAATATAACCCTCTTGGAGCAAAGAATGCAGTATGCTCTTGATCTTCTTCAGCGAGAGAAATCTGATTATACCCTTTATACCCATATAATGAAGATATTCTTGCATTTCCTGCTGTTGATTCAACTATTTGAGGAATATCTGGTAATGGAAAACTATCTTTAGGACAAGCTTTGTTTAAATCAGTAAAGTCTATGCAAATGCTTATCCCCTTATTTTTCTTTGGAACCACCACCATGTTTGCAATCCATTCCGGGTATTTTTCTTGCCTTATAATTCATGCGTCGAGCATTTTCTGTAATTCTTCTTCTATTTGAGAATGGTATGTTGCTGCAATTTTTCTTATCCTTTGCTTAAATGGTCTTATATCTTTGTTAATTTCAAATTTATGACATGCTACCGATGGATCTATTCCTGGCATCTCATCCATGCTCCATGCGAAGATGTATTTATACTCTCGTAAGAGATTTACAGTTCGCTCTTCTTCATCTGCATCCATTTTAGTTCCAATTTTCCATGTACCATTGACAACAATCTCTGGACCAGGTCTCTTGCTGAATTTATCTGTTATATTATTGAAAGGAATGATATTGACTTCTGTGGACTTATTGTTAATCAAATGATAAGTGTGAAACAGACTCCAAAGAAAACTCCAGGGTTTCCTTGCCTTATCACAAGAATCTGCAGTCACTTTGACATTACTCCTTTTGGGACTGAGATCGGTGGTCCAAGGGTTCTGTGTAAATCTAGCATCCAAAAGATGAAGCAATCCTCATCCAGTATTTCAACAAGTACCTCTGCAGCTGCGAACACTGGACTTGTGCACCTTCAAAAAGAAGTTGATTGCATTAAAGAACAGTTGGAGGTTGCTGAAGCTGAACATCCTGATCTAATCGAGAAATTCCTTGAGATTGCTACTAAATTTTTTGGAGGAAGTGATTAAATCTTGTTTTCATGATCTCCTTTTGATAAATTTCTTATGTTGATCCTGTTAAAGCTACAAGTTGTAATAACTTTTATGCTATTTTAGCTTTGAATGATTTCATCTTTCAATTAAATTGCTAAATATTTGGATCTATAAGAAGTACAGATAAGGTTAGTCAAAAGTTATCTCTTTTATATGTCGATATGCAAGTATTGATACAAGATCGGTGAACTTTTGATAAACGAAAATTGAACCTATTATGTCGTTATGAAAATAATTGATGGAAGATGGGATGAATTTTGGTTTAAAGGATTATGTCTATTGTATGTCATTGTGCAAAGTGATGAAAAATAGGATGAATCCTTGTATATGCCGCAGTGTTGATCTTTCCCTGATCCATATTTTATGTTTACTGCAATGCTCCATAAGTTTTTCTTGTGTTGAGCATAAAATGATTGAGTTAATCATTTTTTTATGGTTAACATAGTCGTAGCTCCGTAAGTTTTCTTATGTCGAGCATGTTCAATTAAATTGATCACTTGTATGTTTAATTTGATTATGTATTCCGATTAAATTAATCATGGGTTCTCTAGTGGTTAGTTTAATTGAGAATTTTTGGATACAAAATCATTTTTGTGGTTTTTGATGTCCAAAGAAATCCTTTTTTCTTGTAAAATTTAGGTCGCCCTTGTTGTTCTCTCGGGAATGACATCAAATGGGGGAGAGTTCTTTTGAACTTGCTCTTAATTTCCATATCTTTGTGGGGAGTGTGGCTGTGGAATTTCTAGGGGTTATCTTGTATCTTTATAAACTCCTTGATGAATGCATTTAGCTTCGACTTTATGATTGCATCTAAACAAAGTTGATATGCCCTTTTCTTTGGTCTTAAAGCGTCTCCGTGAAAATTTCATTAGGATCCCGTTTTCGTACCTTTGCCAATTTTGTTAACAAAAATGGGGAGAATTAATATATAGTTCACACTACAAATACATATGGTTTTCGGATCATTATGTAAGGGGAAGTGGTTTTCGTGTTGAGATGAAAGTATTGACTAAGGGGGAGTGATATATATCACCATAGTATTGTTGTCGAAGTTGCAATATAAGAACTTTAATGGTGTGTAATAATACTATGACATTGTATAACAATGATTGAGAGCTTTTGTTTTCTTATTGTTATGGCTACAGAACTTCAACAACTATGATGCTGAACTGAACATCTATGGAATCATGGGAGTACTTGGAAAAGACGAAGTTTTCGAGTAATGTTGAAGCACCAAGGAGATCAAGCATGTGGACAAAAAGCTACAAAGTCTTATCTATTTTGTAATCCATATGTATTGATAGTTTTGTCACTAAAATTGACAAAGGGGGAGATTGTTAGAGTATTGCTCGGTCGAAATCGCATGCGTTGATATCTCAAGCATGTTTTTCAATATTAGTGATCAAAACTATACGTCTTGATTTCTAGTTTACTTATGACTAAGTCTCGGTCTAGGATAGTTAAGTAGTTGAGCTCCAGACTCCATGGAGATTATGTTACGATGACGAAGAACTACTCAAGGAACCAGTGGAACTTCATCCGACCAAAAAGGTATGTGGAGACTTGAACTTATCTAGCACTCAAAAGTTTATCTATCTCATACTCTTGAGACAACAGTCATATAAGTATGATAGTTTTCATACATACACATTTTCGATTTCGAGCCGAGTTTACTCGCCTATCTTTTCTCGAAATATGTGTTGGTAAGCTTTCGCTTTAACCACTTTTCATCTTTACCCGTGACGAAAGTCAAGATGACGTTTCAATCTTGAAAATATCTTTGATGACGATAGTCAATTCTTTATGTCTAGCGACTATTATAACATTATAGAAGAATGTTTCAATGATTGAAATGTAGAGTTCAGATTACGTAACCACCTAAGGATATAAGCATATATAGTGTGTTCGCACATTAGTGTATAAGTCCATGTACCGGAAACCAAGTGTGTGCATATGTGTGCATGCGGTATTGGTGAAGGAGACAAGTTGGGTACGCGTACTGGAGGAAGTTCACGTCCATGAATTTCTGCTGAGTTGGGAGTTTACGAACTTACAAACTAGTCACCTAAAATACGCATACCCACAAAAGTTTTCAACCGAAATTTTCAGTTGGGTTTTCAAACCCAATTCCGGTAAATCTAGGTACGCATACATGTACACGTACTCAAGCTGGTTATATTTCTCAAATCGGTTTCCCATGAACTTAAACAATAAAACAATAAGGAATGCAATCTTTGCAAACCGTGGATATATTGTTCATGAATTGATTCGAGTGAATCAAACCAATTTTGTTTTAATTGTGTCTATGTATAAAGATCTAAGCAATTGAACAACTCTTGAACTAGTTCTTATGAGTCATTTAAACTAGTTATGAAGAAGATGAATATGGTTGATATGGAAGTGATCATATGGCTAACTATTCGTGAACCAACCAAATGTACACGTTTAGGTATGGTTACTCAAACCTAAATAAAATACATTTCATTTGTGTGTATGACAAGCTAAGTTTCGATCTAACGGTTGAAAGATATTAGCTTGGATAAATTAGGTTTTTCATCTAACGGTGAATATTGAATGCTTTGTTACTAAGGTAACTTGGATTGTAAACCCTAATTTGAAAACTATATAAAAGAGACGTCTATAAACTGGAAAAACTAATCCCCACACCTCCTGTGTGATACTAGTTGGTTTTGCTAGAGTCAATTCTCCTTTAACCATAGGTTTCTTCTCGAAACCCTGTCGGTTAACGACTTAATGACTTCATTGGGATTGTGAAGCTAAAAGAAACTACTTCTCTTGTAGTTGAGCGATCTGATCTTTCCATTTTCTATCGTACGAGTTCAATTGAATAATTGTCTTGAGATTATATCTCCGATAGGGCAAGATAAAAAGAAATCACAAACATCTTCATCTTATAATTTGTGATTCCGCAATATCTAGTTTCGCTACCATATGATTTAGATTATTGTGAGTTTATCAATAATTCTAGGTTGTTCTTCAGGAATATAAGTCTGGGTTATTGATTGGTTCCTGTTCACCTTGATTTTATCAAAAGATGGAACAAAACTCGTAGGTTTATCTGTGGGAGACAGATTTATCTATTATCATATACTTTTCTGTGTGATACAAATTTGTTTATTCAAGTCTTCGACTTTGGGTCGTAGCAACTCTTGGTTGTGGGTGAGATCAGTTAAGGGAATCAAGTGCGTAGTATCCTGCTGGGATCAGAGACATAAAAGCGCAACTGTACCTTAAATCAGTGTGATATTGATTAGGGTTCAACTACAGTCCATACCGAAGTTAGTTTGTAGTAGGCTAGTGTTTGTAGCAGCTTAATACAGTGTGGTGTTCAATCTGGACTAGGTCCCGGGGTTTTTATGCATTTGCGGTTTCCTTGTTAACAAAATTTCTGGTGTCTGTGTTATTTCTATTCCGCATTATATTTTGTTATATAATTGAAATATCACTGGTTATGCGTTGTATCGATCTTGTGAAATTCAACCTTTGGTTGTTGATTGGAAATTGATTGATCCTTGGATATTGGTCTTTGGTACAGTCCAAGTTTATATCTCTTGTATTTGATAAAGACTCGCAGATTTCTATTTGCTTGAGTATAGATCAAATCGAGAGATATAGATATTAACTCCTTGATATACTTTTTATTAAGATTGAGTCTAACTGTCTAGTTGATTCTCTTAAAAGTATATTAGAGTTAGTCCATACAGATTGCTAATCGAAATATTGGGTGAGGTTGTTAGACCCCCCGCTTTTTCAAGTTCGACCGAGTAGTGCTCTAACAGAGCTGTCACACATTATTGAAATTTTCCTATAAAAGGAATTCTAAACAGTGTTAAAAATGGGTTAGATTTTGAGAGTTCATATCATACTACGCTAGATAAACAGCGAGATATCTTGTACTACACTAAGAGCTTGTAATCATCATCCTATCATAGTGAAATCACCCCCATTAACATATGTTTTAACACCGAACCGCGTTTATCGCATGTGTATGTATACTTTATTTGCTTACTCTTGAATCTTACCTCATATGCTTGATTGATAGCTTTGATGATACTATTAGCATAGGTTTTTTGGTGTACTAGGGGTTTTCCTACATCTACACATAATTAAGACGACTCTCTGGGAATATAATTTACTTGGTGGAATGGGCAAGATAATTAGCAGGCAATTTAGAGAATTTATCAACAAAATGAGTGGCGAGAAAAATATCAAAAGATAAAGCTGCAAGGCTTTTGCTGGAACAGTATCAGACCATTCACCTTTATTTGGTTACAATGAAGTTGAGAGTAAGAGCAAGTCTTATTGTGGAATCCAACTTATTCCAAGCTTGGAAAAAGTGTGGAATGTTAAGTCTAATGGTTTCCAAGTTGGTGTCATCCACACTTTTTCCAAGTCTTGTGCCATGGTTTTGTGGAATGGTGTGTAGAATCCAATTTCAACCATAAAATATTTTAGTCAAATACCATTGACCAAATCAAATGCTATTCTTTTTAGCGTTTTTTTTTTAATAGGAAAGAGATTTTTATTAAATAAGCTTAAACGAAAACACCAAATTCCTCTATGATGAGAGATTTTAACCAGATTGGGAGATATGATGACCAAGACTCACTTAAGCTTATTGTTCTAGCTCTTTTTGTTAAACAATTGGCAACCTCATTAGACTCTCTGTTCACAAAAGTGCATTTCCAAGCCTGAAAACTGGATAACAACACCTTACAATCTTTTATAATATTGTTATTGGTCCATCTGACGGACCCAACTCTCCCATTTATTGTATCCACAACATTTTGACAATCTCCTTCAATATGCATGCTTTGAATTGGAACACTCCTTTCCATTTTGATCGCATCTCAGGCTGTTAATGCTTCAGCCTACTCCTCATTTTGTGTTAATCCAGCTTTTGAGATTGCACCCCCACATACTCATGTATGAGAAAATAAAATTAGTCCAACACCCATTGTATTATTATCTTTTAGAAAAGATGCATCAAAACTTATTTTCTGGTATCCATTGTCTGGTAGACTCCAAGGAGTTTGAGTCCTAATATGTCTATTCCTCCCTACTAGACTGTGTTGTTTAGCCAGATTGTTTTCCCATTCAACTACTTATTTAGTCACTAATCTAGTAAAATTCATGACATTAACAGAAGCATTAACAAAAACAATTGCACATCTAATCTTTCGTATGTGCCAAATAGCAAAACTAGCTAATCTTATAGACTTCAGGTGACTTGGACTACAATTATTATTGCTAGTAAACCAGCTAGCAATCCAGTCCTTAACCTGGTTCCCATCATTCACACCTACAAAATTTGAGTCTAAAGCAATTAGTAATCTCTTAGAAATATGGCACTCATAGAATAAGTGATTCAAAGTTTCATCAACATTCCTACACAGAGGACAAGATCCATCAATTTCAGAAACAAATCTAGCTAGTCTATGCCTAGCAGCTAGAAAATCCTGTAAACATTTTCATAAAAAATGCTTGATTTTTTTTAGAAGATCCACCTTCCAAAGCCGTTTCCAGGGAAAATTAACAACTTCATAACCATAAAGCTCATCCATGATGCATATGTACGCTGATTTGACACTGAATGAACCATTATAGGATGGTTTCCATCTTAGAACATCACTTCCACTCTAAGGGATTCTAATGTAACAAATATCCTCACAGTGTCATTATCCAACAGGTTATTGAGCAACTCAACATTCCAAACTTTCTCACCTTGCAACATAAGTTGGTTAACATTTGTCATATTATTAGAAACAAAAGTAAAGTCTAGAAGGTCATCTCTATTAGGAACCCACTTGTCTTTCCAAATTTTTATACTACTTCCATCCCCAACCTCCCAATAATGATGTTTTATAATCATTTCTAGACCTCAAAAAAACCCTCTCTGAACCCAAGACACATTATCTTGGGTCACAACATGTAAAGGATTACTATTTGGGAAATATTAATGAGACTGCACCCAAAAGGCATCAGGTTCAGTTAAAAGTCTCCAGGCAAGCTTAGATAGTAAGGCATTATTAAAATGTTCAGTTTTCTTTATATTTAAACCTCCTAGAGCTATAGGCTTTGTGACTTTATCTCATTTCCTAAAATACCCACCCTTACCATTACCTTTCTTATTCCACCAAAATCTCATTTATGTGGCATCTAGCTTATTTGTCATCCTCTTAGGCGTAGGAAATACTGTAAGATGATGTGAAGCTAAAGTACCTTAAGTTGATTGAATTTGAACAGTTATTCCTTGTTGGTTTAGATGTTTCCCTTTACAAAAGGCTAATATTTTTTCACATCTATCATTTAAGTGGCTGAAAGTTTCCATTTTGTTTCTATGGATTAACATAGGTAATCCTAGGTATTTATCTTGAAGTCCTAATTTCTTAATGTTCAAAATTTTCCCAATCTGTAACTTAATTCTAGGATCAGTTTTCGGACTAAAAGCCAACCCTGATTTCTCAAAGTTAATAGCCTGGCCAAAATACTTACTAAACAAGCTTAACATATTTTCAAGATTCCTAGCTCCCTTGATACTAGCTTTAGTAAAGACTAACAGGTCATCTGCCAAAAACAGGTGACTTACAGATGGTGCATTCTTTGTTACCTTAATTACCTGAATATCATTCTTAATCTCAACATCTATAAGCATTTTAGATAAGACATCCATACAAATTATAAAAAGATAAGGAGACAAGGGGTATCCCTGTATAAGACCCCTTATAGGATAATAAACTTCACCTGGAGATCCATTAAGAAGTATAGATGTGGAAATTGTAGTTATGCATTGTTCAATCAACCCGCACCAATGATCATGAAAGCCTAAGTGTTTCAAGATATCAAGCATAAAATGCCACTCAATTCAGTAAAAGGCCTTTGACATGTAACTTAATGGCCATAAGACCAGCTTGTGATCTATTTTTCTTCATGGTATCAAACATCTCATGTGATATCGATATATTATAAGTTATCTGCCTAGAGGATAGGAAAGCAGCTTGATAAGGACTGCTGAATTTTTCCATAACAGTCTTAAGTCTACTAGCTAGGAGTTTAGATATTATCTTGTAGCTCACATTGCTCAAACTTATAGGTCTATAATCAGCATCAGTTTTAGGATATTCATTTTTAGGAATTAGAGACACAAAGTTATAATTCAGATGTCTAAGTAAATACCTTGAACTAAAAAAACTCTTAAACATATCTATTGTATCATTTCCAACTATATCCCACATTTTTTGGTAGAAACCAGGTGGATATCCATCCAGACCAGGAGAGGTCCAAGGCTGTATTTGCCACAAAACATTTTTAATTTCCTCATTAGTGGGAATACTAACAAGGAAATCATTCTCCTCCTTAGAAATACAAGGAGTTAAGACTTTAAGAAAGTCATTGTTCCTCGAAGGACTATTGGTCTTGCTTATTTTTCTAAAATGGTCTCTAAGTTCAGTAGTAATCATGCTTCTATTTGTTAACCAAATACCCATATTATTATGTAGGCACCCAATTTGTGGTTTTTTTATTTTTCTAAACTTAACTTTATCATGAAAATATTTTGTGTTACTATCATCAAAAGTCAAGATATTTTCTTTGGCTCTTTGCATATAATACTCTTGTTTAACAGAATTCCAATGTTTTAGAGACTCATCAAGTCTAACAAGTTCATCAGTATCACTATCCTCATTCAGATTCACTTTAACAACATTAATTTGGTGATGAATATCATTAATATGACTCTAAAAGTTACCAAACACATTTCAATGCCTCAAAGCTATCTTCACATTGTATAAATATTTTGCATGTTTAAAGGCCTTAGAACCATGTTCATCATTCTTCCAATTACTAGAAATGACCTCTTTAAGTGAAGTATCACTCAACCAACACCTATTAAACCTCTGAGGTATTCTAGTGTGATCATCTTCCTTAGAACTAACAAGCATGATAGGGACATGGTCGCTACCAACATTATTCAAGTGATAAACTATAGCAGCGGGGAAATAATCAAGCAAATCAGTATTAACCAATGCTCTTAGAATTTTCCATGAACAAAATGCCAAGGTGGCATGGAATATGAAATTCTTCCAACATTAGACTTTCTCTAGGAGGAACCTTAAAGAGTTCCGTTCGGACATCAAAAGACTTGGATGGAACATGAAGATTACATGAAGGTGGCGGTACATAGTTGGAAGGATTGGAATCGATATAAGGGTATCTGGAGATGTCAACAAGAAGATCAAATAAGATGGAGCTCAATGTGATTTGCAATATATTTGATGATGATCCACACAATGTGGAAAAATCACTGGATATCATCGTAGAAATCCAAAGGTTTCTAGTTTTCCTGGATGTAGGACGTTGTTTGAGTTTTCCTACATATAAGCTCGGTTGTCCGTTTCACCATTTTAAGTTTTATTTTTTTCCTTTCCAATTTATCCTTCAACCATAGTTAAAGGATCCAACCATAGTTACTCTTTAAACTGGTTTGTAATATGGATACTTTATATGACCTGAAACTTAATTATGGGTACTACATCATGAAAGTTTAGCATTTTTACCCTAGGTCTGAAGATAACAAAAACCAATTGAGTATCGTTAGCAAAAACCCTGATTCACTTCTTTTCTATTGTGATCTTGTATGGACGAAGATAGCAGAAAAATGGATCTCGTGTAATTGCTAATGTTTCCATATTTCAAATTGGAATTTGCATGATGCAAGTTACATATTTTAGTAAAGTTTATTAACTATGAGTCGATAAATCCACTGCAGGAAGCATTTCTAGTGTGGAGGAAGTGAGTTATTACTTCATTTCAAATCCTTAATCACACGGCCAATGGTAAGCTAATGTTCCTCAATTATTTGCATTTTTGAGTTTTATTCTCTTTGTATCTTGTTGTTTTTAGAAACCAAAAACCCGATTGGAGTAATGCCTTAAATCCAATTACATATTGAAATTGGTTCAATGTATGATGTTAATTAAGGGAGATTTACTGGGGATTTTTGTCATACTAAATTGGGTTTTTGCGTGAGGATTTGCATATGTATTTTTTTAACTAAATTATCAGTGAGAAATTGTCCAAATACATGGAATTATGGTTGTGGATTTTGTGCGGTAAACTAAGAATCATGACAATAGTTTAGGAGTTCACTTGAACAAGAAACTGATGGTACAAAGTTGATGGTGATTTGGTAGTTTTTGACCAGTTTTTTTGCCACACATAAACAATTGAAAAACATAGCTTGCGGAATGGTGACATTTGTATGAACAGTCATAAATAAAATTTGTAGCCTCATTAAATTTGGGTGAATGGGTATGTTGGATTTTCTTTATGTCAGGATTTGTTTGTAGATTGTTAATCTATTTTCAATGTTTTGGAGTTTTTGAAAGACTTATATTTCTGTCATCTCATTCTGATCCAATAATAAATATGTAGCTCACTTGTTTGACAATTTTCTCTCAGAGATGAATACAGTTTCAACTATACTAATTTATCAGATCAATTATCATTTTCATAAAGACTCGTAATTAATAAGATGTGAAGAAAAAATTGTTCTTAAGCTTAGCATATTTCAAGGTTCATATAGTCTTAAATCAAGTAACTACGATTTAGTTACTTGATTATGTGTACATTAAAAAATTGGGACTGTCATAACCAAACTGGCTTTAGTTGGGAAAGGATTGATATTTGATAGGTATTGTTCTCCTTAAAAAAATGCTATATGTGATATAGTTTTCCCAACCACATGTATTAACAAGAAATGAATTAATAACATGATTCTGAATTACTTAGCACTAGAGAAGTTTAAGGGTTAATGGACTTGTGACGAATCAGAGAATTTTTCTTCCAGCGGGTCGGATTACGGATCGCTTGGCAAGCTCGAACTCTCTAATACGCCACTAAAGTAAAAATTCCGCTTAATCCTGCACATTGTAGAAATCTTATTAGTTTCAAGGTCGTAATTTTATGAACATATGTCTCATACCATAATACTCATAAAATTCGACAAAGGTTCAAATTTCAAAAACTAAGAGACGGCCGATTGCCTAAAATTAAAGTTGGCCAGTTGCCCAATTGGTAGACGGCCAATTTCCAAAATTAACACGGGCCAATTTCCCAAACAGACGGCCAGTTTCCAAAATCAATACGGGCCAATTTCCCAAAAATGACAGACGGCCAGTTGCCAAAAACAACACGGGCCAATTGCCCAAACAGACAGCCAGTTGCCAAAATCAACACGGGCCAATTTCCCAAAAACGGGAGATGGCCAGTTTCCAACTCCAATAATTTATACGGCCAGTTGCCGATTCTAACAATATATATATAGCCAATTCCCAATGTCACGGTTACTATCATCTCCGAATAGGTGGTATGAACTGTCAAACAACAACCACCACTTTCAAATGATATGGACAATAATGCGGATTTGTGCTGAACCGCATAGCGTCTGCCTACGTATCATCTCCATTGCTCGAAGGGATCAAGCACGACCGTAGTTCGTCATCTTAGTGTAGATAGTATGAACTACCCACGGTAGCAACCATCTCTTATAAGTTATCAAGTAAACTGATTTATGAATAAGTATCAGCATATATACATAAGAAGCATAACTCAAAATATGGATCTTATCCCATCCATATACTTCAAACCGTAGTCTCTAAACTGTAGTAAATTACTTTTCGGGCGCATACAGACACAACAAAGCAAGTATATGTACAAAATTTATACAAAGAGGTACAAGTCCAGGTAACTAAAGATTACTTAAACTACAATTGTATTTCTCATTGGTGTAGTTGCAGGAATTCCCAAACTAAACCCCATATAAGAATTCACCACAATCAACACATAATTGAAGATTAAGAACAACACTTTTATTGATTAATTCTTAGAAATGTTACAAGAAATGGAGGAAATCAATAATACAACCGCTCACAAGAACTTTCTCTCTCCTCAAGGCTTTCTCAACACTCTAAAATTGATCTCTCCTTTCTGAGTCTATTAATTCTCTTTATATAGGGTAAGCACATAGTGGATGACAGCTAAGTTATCCTTTAATTTCGGATCTGGCTCGCGGTGCTCTCGCGGCAGTTGTAAGAATAATTCTCGCAGATGTTGTAATCTTCGCAGGATCGTCATGCTCTTTCCGTGTCTCTGCTACCGTCATCCGTTATGTCATTCTTTAAATCATTCTTTGATCCATTCTGCGACGCTCGAAGTGTGTTGTTGAGAAGTTCGCGGAAACGTTATTTATTTCGCAAGAGTATTGCTGTGGAGATATTCTGATCCTAAATTTTGCCTCTTCTCATGTCTTCTCCATGAAGTGGAGAGGATTATGAGAATCTCCATCTCTTCAGAATGACGCAGTTTCCTATCTTCTCGACAAAGCCCCGTAAATTTAGTGTAACCGCTTACACGTGTCAATTATCCTTCTTTTTACTGGCACATCTTTCCTTTACAAGTCACCTTTTTTTGCCTATAAAAGGTAGAATCTGGTACATGAAAAATCTTCTTCTTCTTCTTCTTCTTCTCCTCCTTCTTCTTCTTCTCTATCTTCCTCGTCTTTTGTCTGCAATTTTCTTCTTCCAAAGATTCATCTGCTATTGCTTTTATGGAGTCATCAAGGTATCTGTTCCTCTAATCTAAACTCGATATTAATTATTTAAACTATGTTTATCAAAATTTATTTGATCTGTTTTTATTTGATTTTACATAATTCCCATACTGTGTTTTCTTTTCAGTGGAGTCACCTCTAACACTAGAATTATAATCCTAAACCCTAATCCTTCCCGAAATTCAGAGCAACAACCCACTGAAAAGAAAAGGAAGTCTGCGAATCATAAGGTAGTAAGAAACATTTATTTTTCTAATAACAATATTGTTGCCTCTGTTTCTTATCTAGATTGTTATTCGCGGGCTGATGAGAACACTAGTGCTCCTCGCAAGAAATCTCGCCGAGCTAAAATTGTTGATTTTGTTGTTCCTACTCCCGAATCGATTTTTGTTAGTGCTATACTTACGCCTTTTCAGGCTGAACCTGTAATTTCCATCTGCGAGAATCTTGCCAGAAATATTCCTGCCTCAACTGATCCTTTTATAAATAACATTCCTGAAAGTACTGTGGATGAAGTATCATCCCCTTCTACTGTAGTTACCTCTCAAGTTAACTCTACTTCAGTCCCCTTTGTTACTTTCCCTGGTACTTCATCCTCAAATGATATATTAGATGTGAATGATTCAAATCTCCAACTATCTATTTTTACCACTTCGCTATCTGCATCTCTCCCTTCTTCTAAAGAAACTTCAGTAGGGGTAGATGTTGCTTTTAAAGTTTTATCTGCCATTTTAAATGATGCTAAGAAATCTTCTACCGATCCTATTAAGCATAGTGTTTGCGAGATTTTAAGCAAATATTTTGGTTTTGATCGAATGTCTTCGCAAACATCTCTAGAACATGATGTTGAAGCTTTAAAGGGGGCTCTCCAAGCCAAGACTTTAGAATGTGAAACTCTTCATCATAAACTTAACAATTCTTCACTGAATTGCGAGAATCTTCGCAAGAAAATTGATGAACTAAAAGGTATAACTTTTTATCTTTTTGTCTTTGATTTTCCTTTATTGATTGTTTTTCTTCTTCCCTACTCCCTTTTCTTAAAATCCTTTATTCGCATATTAAGCCTTAAATCAGAATCGATTAATGGGGATATTCAAAGTTGAATCCATTGCCGTGTTCATAGAGATTCTTGGATGGACCAATTTAACCGATTAGATAATCTTTACACATATTCCCTTGATCAAATAGAGAATCTTACCAATGAGAATACACAATTAGCACAAAAACAAGATCTACTGAATGACGAGGTATCTCGCATCTCTTATTTGTTAACCAAGGCTAATTTAGCGACAAAAACTTTATCAGATGAAAACAAGATTTTATCTCAAGAGAGGAGGGATCTTTCAAATAAGGTGGCGAACTTCTCGCAAAAATTAAGTACTCTTCAAAGAATGTATGATAACCAAGAACAATCCATTCATTCGCTAAAAGATGAGCTTAGAGAAGTAACTGAATCATCTATTACTGAGATAAATACACTTATCCAAGGTAGAATAACTTTAAGTATAAAAGTAAACCAACTTAAAGAGGAATATTCCAAATTAGAGGAGTCCAATTCCGCTCTTTCGAAGGAAAATTCCTTTCTCCTCTCCAAAGAGAATAATTTAAAATCTCTCCTAAAAGGTTTAGTTGGAGATAAATTTGATGATGCTATGATCCATTGGGAAAATACTTGCTTAGCACTAATTCAAAACTTAATTTCGCAAAGAGAAGGTAATCTTTTTGACTGCCTTGTTGATTTTTCTTTTGTTGAATTTTCTGCAAAAATCTTTAGTGAAACAATCTTTAATTTTATTATTGTTACTCGTAGCATCTGAGAAAAAGCTTCATTCTACCATTTCTGATTTGAGTGCTGATCTGGCTAAGGTTCGCAAAGAAAATGGCGTTCTTACTGCTCGTCTGGTTTACTCTCGCGATCTAGCAGAAAGGAAATATGACTATCTTGAATATTTTAAGAATATGTATATTAGAAACCTTGATAAAGCTCATCTTCGTCAAGTTCATCTGGATGCTCAAGTTCTAGTAAATGATGTCTTGATATCTAACTCTCTTCCTCCTATGTCAATTAAGCCTATGGAAGTAGGTGAAGATGAGGTTCCCCGTGCTAGTGATAGTGATTTTGATTGTGAAGATGGCGAAGAAGACCCTTCTCAAGAAGACCAGGTGGACAATGAAGAAATCCCTCCAGAAAAATCTGCTACCAATGATGAAACAACTGCTGGTGATAAGTCTGGCGAAGAAGAATCTTGAACTAATCAGAATGAGAAGAATCTTGGTGAAGACAAGGATGAAAACTCTGGTGAATACAAAGGAGCTGATGAATTTAACATTGAGTGATGAATTTTATTTTCTCGAGTTATCTCATGAATTTTCTTGCGAGTAATTTACTTTATACTGTTTCTTGAATTCAGTTATTCTTGTGAGAAGGATAATACTATTCTTGCGAGAATAATAATGATGTTCTTGCGAGAGAGATAATAATGATGTTATGTTTATTAATTCCCATACTTGCCTCTTAGTATCTTTCTTGCAATGAAAAAAGTTTATCTGTATTTGAACAAAATAGTTAATATTTATGATTATTCTGTTGGTCTTATCATGCCTTCCTAGTTAAAGGTCTTATTTATCCAATTGTATGTTATTGCGGGAAAATCGCAGGATGTCCTTACACTCGCATGCAGAGACCCATTGACCTTGCCTTATCCATGCATTGTTAATTTCTCTGCGACAATATGATAGGCCTAAGTTCCCTTGCGAAAAAAAATCCCCATGACATTGTCGTCTTGCGATGAAATCGCAGGACGTCTTTACACTTTCATGTAAAAACCCATTGATCTCACCTTATCTTTTTCTCTTGGCTTTTTTCCTCTGTATAATATTTTTCACCTGACAATATGACATGCCTAAATGTTTTTGCGAACATAAATCCCCATGACATTGATGTCTTTAGACACTCATCTCCCTAATGGAGGGTGCCGCCCTTATCTTCCCCCTGGTTACCCATTCAAGGAGGCATACATCAGCCATACAAGACTAGCTCCTCCCATCCGATTTTACCAACAACCAGTTGTTTTTGTAGCCTCTTATCCTTTATACCTATATGGCTTATAGTTACAAGACTGCACCCTAAGTGGGGTTTTCTTTGGGCCGAGTGCATCATAGCCAAGACTTTCCAAGAATGGCCAGGGTAGTTTCGTACACCCCGGGCACTCTTGGCTCAACCGTGTACCTAGGCGCCTTGGTCATACTCTGCACTCCTTAGGAGAGATCCTCAGTCGTCCAACCAGGGTATAACCTTATATAGTTGGAAATCCAAGGTACCTCTCCTGGATAGGTATCTCTCATGGAGATGGACCCACTCTCCATGACTCGAGTTCAGAATGCGGTATAACCTTATCTCTGAGCCATGCAAATAGATACCCCCTTATATAACGTACTTTAGGTCTTACATTTTCCTCTTATGAAATTTTACCCGCAAACTAGGGCGTACGCCATAAAGGTTCGTCCCATTCTTATATATTTTTTGCGAATATCGCTAGTTCTTGAATTTTTGTTATATTCTCGTGAATAATTTCGCAACACTGATAAAAATTTCTTTTATTCATTTCTTCTCTGTTTCACCATATATTATATCATCATCTAGCTTTTCTCATGATGTGTTACTGGTAATATCTTTTTAGATACAGTCTGTTCCATGGTCTACTAAGTCTTTAACCCACATCTCTACCCTCTGGATCCATCAATTTATATTCCCCTGTTCCAACTATCTCTTTAATGATATAAGGTCCATCCCATTTTTTCGCTGATAATCTGGTGTCTCTCGCAACACTAAATCTCCTGGTTGGAATTCACGTTTTTTGACACGTTTGTTATACTCGCGAGCTAATCTTCACTGATAATTTTCCATATGTTGTAAAGCCTTTTCTCTCTTCTATTCTAATTCATCAAGTTTATTTAGAATCATCCCAGCACTAAGATTCTTCTCCCATGCTTCTCTCTTTGTTGTAGGAATAGCAACCTCCGTTGGTAATACTGCTTCAACACCATATGTTAGGAAAAAAGGTGACATTCCCGTTGCTTCTCTTCTAGTTGTATTGTATGCCCATACTGCATTATGGATTTGTTCACACCATGCTCTATGGTATCCTTCTAGCTTCTTTTTTAAGATGTTTGTGATTGTCTTATTAGTTGCCTCAGCCTGACCATTATCTTGTGGGTATAAAGGAGTAGATTTTCCACATCTTATCTTAAATACACTGAGTAGTAATTCTATGTTATTCCCTTCAAACTGCTTTCCATTATCAGACACCAACTGTGCTGGAATTCCAAATCTGCAAATAATGTTTTCAAATATGAACGTAAATATGTCTTTGTCGCGGATATGTTGTACTGTTTTTACTTCTGCCCATCTAGTGAAGTAATCTGTTGCGACAATCAAGTATCTCTTTTGCCCTGACCCTGGTACAAATGGTCCCACAATATCCAAGCCCCATTTTCCAAAAGGCCACACACTTGTTGAAGATGATAATGAGGCCCCTGGTGCATGTATCTTCTTTCCGTATCGCTGACAATCTTCGCAATGTCTTGATAATTGTTTCGCATCTTCATGCATATATGGCCAGTAATAGCCTTGCATTTTTGTTATGTATGCCAAAGATCTCCCTCCACTGTGATTACCAGCATCCCCACTATGCAACATTTTTAATATCTTTTCTCTTTCTTCCCTTGTCAAGCATCTAAGTGATGGCCCATTGAAAGATTTGCGATATAATACTCCATCTCTTAATTCATAATTTGTTGCACGGCTTTTCAACTTGTGTGCCTCTAACCTGTTTCTTGGTGTTTCTCCTCTTGCCAGATATGCATGGAGCTCTGTTCGCCAATCTGCAATATTGCCTCTTGGTTCTTCTTCGCCACTTTCTATTATCATTACATATGCTTCTTTTTATACTTTGTTGATTGAAGGTGATATAAGTGTTTGAATTTTTATGCATCTCGCAGCTGGATTTGTCATCATGCTGGATATGAAGGCAAAGGCATCTGCGAGTCTATTATCTTTTCTTGAGATATGTCTCCATTTTATTTTTGGAATTTTTGCTGATGGTTCATTTTTTGTGTATTCTCCCTTGATTGGGCGAATAACCAACTGCGAGTCACTGGTAATTCTAGCATTCTCCAACTTCATTTCTATTGAGAATTTCAGAGCATGTATCACAGCTTCATACTCAATCTCATTATTAGTGGATGCGAATTCCAATCTAAATGAAAAAGCTATTTTTTCTCCTTCTGGCGAGATAAAGACAACTCCAACTCCGTTACCTTCTCCATTTGATGATCCATCCACTAATATTTCCCATATGTTGGGTTCTGTTAATAGATCTCTTGGATCTCCATGTTCTTCCTCTATATCCATCATCTCCTCCACATCTTCGTCATCTTTTAAAGGAAATTCAGCTAAGAAATATGATATAACTTGTGATTTTGGTGAAGATAAAATGTCGTACTTGATATCAAAGTGCCCTACTTGTGCATTCCATCTCTCAACTTTGCCTGACCTTTTCGAATTCTTCATTACTGACTCAATTGGTACCTTTGTTAATACTTTTATTTTATGTGCTTGAAAATAGATGCGCAGCTTAAAGGCTGCATAAATCAATGCCATAATTAACTTTTCAATCTTTAAATAATTTCTCTCTGCAGAATTAAATATTTTGCTGATGTAATAAATTGGATTTTTTATCCCTGCATCTACTCGCAGTAACACCGCGCTTAACGCATATGAGGTTGTCGCAAGATAGATCAATAATTCTTCTCCTGGCTCCGCTTTCTGTAAGATGGGATATGTTCACTAAATATTCCTTAATTCCTTGTAAAGCTCTTTCACATTCATCCGTCCACTTGAATTTTTTGCACTTCTTGAGTATACTGAAGAAATGTTTACATTTGTCTGATGATCGCGAAATGAATCTTCCTAGCGAAGCTAAGAGTCCATTCAATTTCTGCACATCTTTTATCGTTGCTGGCGTTGGCATGTCGCGAATTGCTTGTACTTTCTCTGGATCAACTTGTATTCCTTATTTTGACACAATGTATCCTAAAAAATTCCTTGATGCCACTCCAAAGATGCACTTTTCAGGATTCACCTTGATGTTGAAATGTCGCATTTGATCGAAAATCTCCTTCAAGTCTTGCACATGGTTTTTAGCTTCTTTACTTTTGATCAATATGTCATCTACATACACCTATAATGTCTTGTGGATCCACTTTGCAAACACCTTCTCCACCATCCTCTGATATGTTGCACCAGCATTTCTCAAACCAAAGGTCATCTTTGTATAGCAATATAACCCTCTTGGAGCAAAGAATGCACTGTGCTCTTGATCTTCTTCAGCGAGAGGAATCTGATTATACCCTTTATACCCATCCAATGAAGATATTCTTGCATTTCCCGCTACTGATTCAACCATTTGAGGAATATATGGTAATGGAAAACTATCTTTTGGACAAGCTTTATTTAAATCAGTAAAGTCTATGCAAATTCTTATTCCCTTGTTTTTCTTTGGAACCACCACCATGTTTGCAATCCATTCCGGGTATTTTGCTTTCCTTATAATTCCTGCGTCGAGCATTTTCTGTAATTCTTCTTCTATTTGAGAATGGTAAGTTGTTGCAATTTTTCTTATAATTTGCTTAGATGGTCTTACATCTTTGTTAATTTCCAATTTATGACATGCTATCGATGGATTTATTCCTGGCATCTCATCCATACTCCACGCAAAGATGTCTTTATATTTTCGCAAGAGATTTATGGTTCGCTCTTCTTCATCTGCATCCATTTTAGTTCCAATTTTCAACATCTTAGGTTTTTCTTCACTCCCAATATTTACTTCCTTTGTTGGTTCTGCTGCGGTGTAGATGGCTTCAGGTTCTCCCATTGGTGTTGGTGTTTTCATAGTTCTCGCAGGTTTATCCCCTTCTTGCGAGATTTCGCTGGGTATTCCTTTTCCTTCTTTTGCTCTTATCATGTAAACTTTAAATTCTTCTTCTTTCTTTGTCTCTTTTACCATTTTTCTGCGATCTTTTCGCAGCTTTGCACGTCCTTCATAATTCTTCACTTCAATTTGATAACATAGTTTCGCAAGATCAGTATCTCCTCTAATTTTTCCAATTCCACTAGGCATAGGAAATTTGATACATTGATGCAACGTTGATGCTACAACCTTGATTGCGTGTATCCATGGTCTCCCCAATAATAGGTTATATGGTGATTCCATATCTACCACACATAACGTTACTTGTGTTTCAATTTCTCCTAGCGGAATTCGCACCACTATCTCGCCTTTAGGTTTTGTTAAAGATTTTCCAAAGCCGTGGATATGATATGTTTAACAAGACATCTCTTCATCCTTGTATCCCATTTTCTTAAATGTATGATAAAATATTATATCTATAGAACTTCCTGTGTCCACCAAAGTTCTATTCACATCCCATTCTTCCGCATATTTTGTTGATTTTTCCTTGTTCATTCGTATAACGGATACCGTGATGGCCAAAGGTGATGTATGATCCAAATTTTCTCTTGGTATTTCTGCTGCTGTAAATGTGATTTTCTGCTTTTCCCAATCCTTCAAAGGTGATACCTTCTCCACCGTCATAAGCTTTTTTCCTTCAAAATCTCGTTTATGAATCCTTCCTTTGATATTTTCATGGAATCGGTTAATCATTGTTTTTGTTATCGTGTTACACTCCAACTTCCTATAATTCTTCTTAACCTTAATCATTTTTCTTCAATTATTTCACCAACCTATTCGATCATCATCTTAACTTGAATACTGATCTTTTACCTTGCTTCTTTTACGATTTTCAACCTTCAATCCCTGTTTCGGGCGCCAAAAATATAGTTGCAGGAATTCCCACACTACATCCCATATAAGAATTCACCACAATCAACACATAATTGAAGATTAAGAACAACAATTTTATTGATTAATTCTTAAAAATGTTACAAGAAATGGAGGAAATCAAGAATACAACCGCTCAAAAGAACTTTCTCTCTCCTCAATGCTTTCTCAACACTCTAAAATTGATCTCTCCTTTATGAATCTATTAATTCTCTTTATATAGGGGAAGCACATAGTGGATGACAACTAAGTTATCCTTTAATTTCGGATCTGGCTCGCGGTGCTCTTGCGGCAGTTGTAAGGCTAATTCTCGCAGATGTTGTAATCTTCGCAGGATCGTCATGCTCTTTCCGTGTCTTTCCTACCGTCATCCGTTACGTCATTCTTTAAATCATTCTTTGAGCCATTCTGCGACGCTCGCAGTGTGTTGTTGAGAAGTTCGCGGAAACGTTATTTATTTCGCAAGAGTATTGCTGTGGCGATATTCTGATCCTACAATTGGTATCGTACCATCATAGCAAACTCGTAAATGTGTAACCATACACTAACCACCCGTGTCATTTATCTACTATCATTTGATTATCAGAGACATGTCAACATACAGAAACCAAAGGAAAAGAATTAGGACCCTGCTATTTATAGGAACTGGTACATGCCCATAGTATGAAATCAAAATTACCGGCAACAAAAGAAATACCGCAAGAAAAATGTCTATATACAGCAGTTCCAATCAGCTAGTCAAGTCAAAAGTGGGAGTCACAACCCTCTCATCGTCTTAGGCAAGTATAATTGCAGATAGACAATCACATCGGCATTAATCTAAAAGTATTCATACATCCATTTCAGAAATTATATAACTTAAACCTGAAGTTAACAACCAAATCAGTGCCACCAAATTTTAATGTTCAAGAGGCAAGAAACATGAACCTGCAGTGAGAAAACATCCCCAGAAATCCAATAGAAACTTGCTGATCCGGAAATAAATAACTACTCATTCACCAAATAGTAAAAAAAAAAACAATTACATCACATAGTACTTAACCAAATCCATGTATTATAGAAAGGAAGTTCTTATCAACTATGTCCAAACTTGATTAAGTAATTAAAAGAATAGCATCATCACAATTTGAACTTCAAACACATACGATGAAAATTCACCCTATGAGCACACATCTCAACTGTCTACTATTATAATCAAACTCACATCGTATACTGATTGGTTCATAATGGAAATGTCACCACACATTCATAAGCATCACAGAAATGTTATATAAATTTTGTAGAGAATAGTAACGGTAAGATATCAAATTATTGTTAATTCTATACGCTCAAACGAGACTGAATTTCTACACGCGTAATTGCAGAAACTCCTCCACTTTGGGTACCTCCAATGATCCATTTGTTTTAAAAATTTTACAGCTGAATCATAACCAAAATGGGTTTCTCATATCCAAAAATCAGAAAAATAAATAAAGTCTAAGTGCCTCATTTTAATCTCAAGAACTCTACCACGTTATACAAATTCTGTGCAAATGTTTCCCTGTACTTCAACAGTTTCAACGACTTCCCATAACCTAATTATCCTTAAATTTTAGCTGAGTTTTACTGACCTATCTAAAAGCATAACATATCCAAAATTCACTTTATTCCAACGGTTAGAACTTAGATTATGGTTCCAACAACACACGAGTCCAAAATTCATAAAAACAGATTCACAATTCAAGCTAAGGTTTCATCACCTAAACTAAGTTTCAAAGTACTTCTAACATTGGAACTCGAATACCGGTAACAATAAATGATGGGGAAAGAGTGACTTTCCCTCACTGATGCTTCATTCCATCCATACATCATAAGAACTTATACAACAGTCCATGAGAATGTAGATAGCCTACCCGGTTTCGATCTAATACCTCATGCATTCTTTGAAAACAAACAAGATATACTATTTCCATAAAATTATATTAATGAAGTCATGCATTTTATCATTACAAGGGCACAGGTAGATACATCACACTACTTTGATACTTGGTCCTGGGTACAAACATATGATGTTCACGTATGCGAGCAAGACCAAAAGAACAACCACTAAATTTCTTAGTCACATTGGGTTAGGCTGTTCTCACATGGTTTGAATGCATATCTTATTCAGACATCCACTAGATTAAATAAACCCATTTTCATCTGTATTAGTCATCTCCTTATAATGATGCACCAAAACATTTAAACGATCATATGGATAGGTATCAACATTCACTTAAGATCAAGACAGGTGCTAGAAGGAAACCCATATCACACTAACTCATGGAACACAAAAATTCATGAATATGAAGTAATAAGAAACTTTAACCTTTTTTCTTTCTTTCAGGCAAGTTACCAAACATTTGGAGTGCAGTTTTGTCGTTGTAGAGAGTTGTGTTTTCCATGGTCTAATTGAGTTCCTCCCGTAGCTTCTTCGCCTGCAATTTTGAATCTGAAAATGTACCTAGCAATCCAAATCCTACTAGAACTCAAATAATTTGAGAATCTTACCCATTCTTAAGTTCTTATCAGTACCTTATAAACCAACGAAAACAATAACCCAAATTATACATTTGTCAACAGATTTGGAAAACAATAACCCAAGTTGTTATGAACCCTAATTTTATGTTTTTCAACAATTTCAATTCAAGGAAGGATCAAATTACCAAATCAGGCATGCATCTAGTATCACATACAAACCCCCAAATTGATAGGAATCACTTTGCTCAGTAGAGTAAAAGAAAACAATAGCTTCAAAATAATTTCCAACTAAAAACAGGGAGAAGAAGAGCCCATTACTCCGCTTTTACATGCCAACCTTAACAACATCAACAACTTCACGTATTCTCATCTCCACCAAGACCATTCATGGCGATTTCAAATTGGTTCTTACCATTTTATTCTCAAGAAGATCCGAAAAATTTTCATAGTAAATAACAGGAGAAAAGGTTATGTTTTCCTCTCCCTATTTTCCTCGGGTAAAATGACTCGAATACCCCTACTGGATCCAATTAGAAACACGTGTAGGGTAAGGTGTCTTGGTGCATGTATTGGATGTCTAGGCACCCAAGTTTGTGATTAAAGCAATTAGTTTCCCTCCAAGAACCATAATTTGGATTTGGGCTGACTTGTACTCATGAAAGCACCCTAGTTTAGGTTTCTTTATCACTACCAAACAAAATTCTTAAATTAAAACGGGTTGAATTAAACCCGAGAAAATGGTTAGGAGTGTCACGTGACTACTTTAAGTTATAAGCCCGTAATAAGGATACTAGCCGGTTTTTAATGGGAGTAACGCTAACATAGTTTTCTTATTAAATAATCCTATCAATTTCAAGATTTAAAAGTACTTGGAATTTCTATTGTTCACTATTGTATTTTGATTGTTCAACCTTTTGTTTTTGTTTTCTAGTGGTGGTTACAATATCAAGATAGGGCCAGGCTGTTCGATTGAACTCATGGAGTTTGACATGGGAAGCTCTGCGGCAGTTCTAGGCGCACCAAAAGCCACTGGTCAAATCAAACCTCTAGGAATAGAGGCAAGATGTATTTTCTTGTTATTCTTTCTGGTTGCTAGTGGGATGGAGTATAATGGATGAGATTGAATTGCTTTGGTAGTCAGCATTTTAACATAGCTAGTATTTGAATTTCCAGGTTCACTTCATTTTCGCTGCTTGTGAAAATATGATTAATGGCGCTGCATTGTCACTGCTTCCAATGGAAAGACAATTGAGGTACCTACCTTTTCTTTTCAATCATTACAATTCAGGTTAAAACTGAAGGGTTTTATAGGTTTTGGTCTCATGATGCACTCCACACTCTTTAGTTTCTTTTCATAGCCTCAGGGTAGTACCATCTGCTCCATTTACAAATTTGTATGTTGATAATGTTATTTTGTTATTGAAACATGATATCCAAAAAACAATTATTTGGTTATAATATCATCTATATATTTTACTTGGTTTGGCTTGCTGGCTAGATTGTTTCAGTCTTGCAGCCATAAAAAATAGTGTCATTGCATTTGAATCAGATGGTTAAGCTGGCCAAATGGCTAACATGTGACTACTAAACTCAAAAATTAATCAGTCATCAGTAGATGGCTTGTGGAAAATGCATACTGTTAGAATTTTTTATGGTTTAGAAGCAAATAATGTTTACTTTTACAAAACCGGATTATCCTAATCTTAATCAAGTGTGTGTTAGGTTTAAATCATGTACCAAAGGCAAAACTTTCTATTTTGTGGGATGTGTACATAAGGCCAAAGTACATCAAGTTAATCCATAAAGTGGGCATATTACTTTATTAAATTCAGTTAAGGGATGTGTCTCCACCTCATGATGGCTGATTGTGTGACACATGTCTAAGTTAGTTGGAGGTGGACTCCCTTCTAGCCTTACTTAAAGTTTATTTCTGCCATTAGAAAAGGTAAGGGTGATAGAAGTGGATGAAGAACTTCCAAGAAAAGATCTTAATCAAACCAATTTTGCTTCAATTATGTCTTATGTAGTACATAAGATTTCCTTGCAATTGAACAACTCTTGAACTAGTTCTTATGAGTCATTTGAACTAGTTATGAGAAAGATGAATATGGTTGATATGAAAGTGCTCATATGGATAACCATTGGTTAACTATTTGTGAACCAACCAAATGTACATGTTTAGGTACGCTTACTCAAACCTAAATGAAATACATTTCATGTGTGTGTGAAAAGCTAACTATCGATCTAACGGTTGAAAGATATTAGCTTGGATAAGTCAGGTTTTTCATCTAACGGTGAATATTGAATACTTTGTTACCAAGGTAACTTAGATTGCAAACCCTTATTTGAAAACTATATAAAGGAGACATCTAGAAATTGGAAAAAACTAATCCTTACACCTCATGTGTGATACTAGTTGGTTTGCTAGAGTCGAATCTCCTTTAATCGTAGGTTTTTTCTCAAGACCCTATCGATTAACGACATAAAGACTTTATTGGGATTATGAAGCCAGGCGAAACTAATTCTCTTGTAGTTAAGCATTCTGATCTAGCCATTTTATATCGTACGAGTTCAATTGAATAATTGGATTGAGATTATATCTCTGATAGGGCAAGAAAAAAAAATCACAAACATTTTCGTCTCATCGTTTGTGATTCCGCGATATCTAGTTTCGCTACCATACGATTTAGATTATTGTGAGGTGATTGATAATACTGAGATGTTCTTCGGGAATATAAGTTTGGTTTATCAATTGGTTCCTGTTCACCTTGATTTTATCAAAAGACGGAACAAAACTAGTAGGTTTATCTGTGGGAGACAAATTTATCTATTATAGTAGACTTTTCAGTGTGATACAGATTTTTTTATTCAAGTCTTCAACTTTGGGTGATACCAACTCTTGGTTGTGTGTGAGATCAGCTTAGGGAATCAAGTGCATAGTATCCTGCTGGAATCAGAGACGTAAGAAGCAAAACTGTTCCTTGAATCAGTGTGATATTGATTGGGGTTCAACTACAGTCCATACCGAAGTTAGTTTGTAATAGTCTAGTGTCTGTAGAGGTTTAATACAGTGTGGTGTTCAATCTGGACTAGGTCCCGGGGGTTTTCTGCATTTGCGGTTTCCTCGTTAACAAAATTCCTGGTGTCTGTGTTATTTCTATTTCGGATTATATTTTGTTATATAATTGAAATATCACAGGTTGTGCGTTGTATCGATCAATTATGAAATCCAACCTTTGGTTGTTGATTGGAAATTGATTGATCCTTGGATATTTGTCTTTGGTACCATCCAAGTTTATATCTCTCTTGTATTTGATAAAGACTCACGAATTTCTATTTGCTTGAGTATAGATCAAATCGAGAGATGAAGATATTAACTCCTTGATATACTTTTTATTAAGATTGAGTCTGACTGTCTAGTTGATTCTCTTAAAAGTATATTAGAGTTAGTCCATACAAATTGCTAATAGAAATATTGGGTGAGGTTGTTAGACCCCAGATTGTTCAATTGGTATCGGAGAAGGCAAACACATTTAAAGACCTTATCAGTCTGTATTTGTAGCGATCTGACTCTATGGAAAGTAGTGATATCTCAATAAATGCACCACTAGATCCAGGGATTTCAGAATTCTCTTCCATGATTGATTTAATAATATATGTAGAACAAATTCTGCCTAAACCTCCTCCAGGTTTAAAATCCCTTGAAGTCTTCTCAGGGCTTGAAAAGAAACTATAAAGCTTATATCTTGATGTTGACGTATACCTCCAGAAAGAACAAGAATCTCTTAATAGGATGAATCTAGTTATGATGAATAATGTTCATGTTGAGGTTGATATTTGATATTGAGGTTGCTCCTCCTCTGTGTGATCTAATTTTTTGTAACATACTGAATGAATTACAAGAGGAGTTTAAATATCAGTCTTTAGACTATATCACCTCAAAGCATGAATCGATTCATTGCTCAATTCCTGATACTTCACATCAAGATAGTAGTATTGTGTTCTTTTATGAAGAAGCTAGGACGTCTCTTTTCATCAAAAGAGTTTCCCTTCGCAGTACTAAAAACTATATGCAGAAACTGTTTTTTATAAGTTGGAAAACAAGAAATCAGAAACAAAAATCTTTTTGGGTTCTCTTGAAGTTCTTTGATAGACTTATAAAAACAGTTCCTTGGGTGTTTCTCAACACAACAAGATGTAAGAGTTGCTGGAAATAAACTCTTTCTTGGTTCCATGGTGAACAAGACATTGTTCACCTCAACACAACTTGATTGTGTTATAAGTGCATCCTCACCAAGGAATGCCCTTCTATGTATGCGGTGAGGGAAGCACGAGAATTTGGGCACACAGTTTATGTTCGGTAAGGCTGTAGAATTTGATTGGATTCTTCTAAAAAGGTATGTCTATAAACTTAAGCAATATTTGTGTTTTTATTTGCTTAGAGTACTTATAATGATCCATGTACCTTGCTTTTCGTTCATTTCTACCTAACTTGATCTATGTTTAAGGTTCTTAAATGTTTAGGTTTTAAAATAGCAGTTCGGGAGGTTTAGACTTCATGGTACACATACTAGGTGTGCATACCATCATTTAAAATCAAAATTCAGGGGTTTAAGTACGCATACCCGTATGCATACTTGCATGTAGACGTTGATATTCGGTAAACATCTTTTGGATGTAACTTCTTCGTTCGAACTCGGAATGATCTCATTATTTTTTCATTCTATTCCTCTTTGAATTCTCTTCAAACTGGAGATTATAATTCCTGAATTTGGATGAGTTAAGATTGGTATCTGTCCTGTTTCTTGTTTTTTAGTGTTTTGCTCAGTTTCGTCGCAATTGTTCCATTTCTCCTGGTCTTGGGCACTTGTATTCTTAGAGTACCTTTCTTCTAAGATCATTGTAGCTTTTACAAGAATATTTTTGGTGAATCACAAAGAAGGAAGTTCAAGAATGGTCAGTAGTACGCATTACTATGGGATTCTTGAGTGTTCACAATCATTTTATGTGAACTATGGTGCATGGTTGTTAATGACTTTGTATGTTATTCTTTGTTAAGAAAATATTTTTATATGACTTTGGTAGCTTTTCTTGGTATAAATCTGGGCGAAAAAGATTGATTCTACCCTTTAAGGACAAATCATCTTATATGTGCATTACGAGTTTGTCTTGATGCCTAGGAAACTTCTTATGAGAATTTATTTTTGTTTTTGAGAAGGATTACTAGAGTTTGGAATAGCAATTATTTTGATTTCACATAGATATGTCTAACGTATTCATCTTCAATGTTTTTAGATTTATTTATTTAAACTCTAAAATTGTTTGGAAGATGATTTTTGCAGTATTAATCTTTATGATTTTATATATTGCAATATGTTATGGGATGATGTTAAAAGTTAACTCGTTTATATGTCAATATGTAAGTATTGATACAAGATCGATAAATTTTTGACAAACAAAAATTGAACCTATTGTGTCGTTACGAAAATAATTGATGGAAGATAGGATGAATTTTTGTTTATGAGGATTATGTCTATTGTATATCATTGTGCAAATAGTGATGTAAAATAGAATGAATCCTTGTATATTCCGCAGTATTGATCTTTCACTGATCCATATTTTATGTATACTGCAATGCTCCATAAGTCCCTTGTGTTGAGCATAAAACGATTGAGTTGATCATTCCTTAATGTTAACATAGTCGTAGATCCGTAAGTTCTCTTATGTTGAGCATGTTCAATTAAATTGATAACGTTTGTATTTAATTTGATTGTATATTCTGATTAAATTAATCATGGGTTATCTTGTGGTTAGTTTTATTGAGAATTTTTGGATATAGAAAATCATTTCTTATAGTTTTTGGTGTCCAATAAAATCCTTATTTTCTCGTAAAAGTTAGGTCACTCTTGTTGTTCTTTCGGGAATGACATCTAATGGGGGAGAGTTCTTTTGAACTTGCGGTTAATTTCCATATCTTTGTGGGGAGTGCGGCTGTGGAACATTTTAGGGGTTATCTTGTATCTTTATAAACTCCTTGATGAATGCGTTTAGCTTTGGATTTATGATTGCATCTAAACAAGTTGATATGTCCTTTTCTTTGGTCTTGAAGCGTCTCCGTGAAAATTTCATTAGGATCCCGTTTTCGTACCTTTGCCAATTTTATTGACAAAAAGGGGGAGAATTAATATGTAGTTCCCACTAAAAATACATATGGTTTTCGAATCATCATGTAAGGGGGAGTGGTTTTCATGTTGATATGAAAGTATTGACTAAGGGGGAGGGATACATATCACCATAGTATTGTTGTCGAAGTTGTGATATAAGAACTTTGATGCTGTGAACTGATATTATGACGTTGTATAACAATGATCGAGATCTTTTGTTTTCTCATTGTTATGGATACGAGACTTCAACAATTATGATGCTGAACTGAACATCTATGGAATCATGGGAGTAATTGGAAAAGACGAAATTTTTGAGTAATGTTGAAGCACCAAGGAGATCAAGCATGTGGATGAGAAGTTACAGAGTTTTATCTATTTTGTAATCCATATGTATTGATAGTTTTGTCACAAAATTGACAAATGGGGAGATTGTTAGAGCATTGCTCGGTCGAACTCGCATGTGTTTCCATCTCAAGCATGTTTGTCAATATTAGTGATCAAGACTATACGTCTTGATTTCTAGTTTACTTATGACTAAGTCTTAGTCTAGGATAGTAAAGTATAGTTGAGATCCAGACTCCATGGAGATTATCTTGTGAATACGAAAAACTACTCAAGGAACCGATGGAACTTCATCCGACCAAAAAGGTATGTGGAGACTTGAACTCATCTAGCACTCAAAAGTATATATATCTATCTCATACTCTTGAGACAACAGTCGTAAGAGTATGATAGTTTTCATACATACACATTGACTATTTCGATCCGAGTTTACTCGCCTATCTTTTTCTCGAAATATGTGGTAAGCTTTCGCTTTAACCACTTTCATCTTTATCCATGACGAAAGTAACGATGACGTTTCAATCTCGAAAATGACTTTGATGAAGATAGTCGATTCATTATGTCTAACGAATATTAACATTATACAAGAATGTTTCAATGATTGAAATGTAGAGTTGAGATTACATAACCACCTATGGATATAAGCATATATATTATGTTCGCACATTAGTATAAATCCATGTACCGGAAACCAAGTGCGTGCATATGTGTGCATGTGGTATTGGTGAAGAATATAGGTTTGGTACACGAACCCGTACGCGTACTTGCGGAATTTCATGTCCGTGAATTTCTGCTGAGTTTGGAGTTTACGAACTTGCAAACCAGTAACCTTAGGTACGCGTACTCACGTAACTTTTCCTACCTAAAATTTCTGCTGGGTTTTCAAACTCAATTCCGGTAAAGCTAGAGTACGCATACCCGTACGCGTACCCAAGCTAGTTATTTCTTTAATCGGTTGTTCATGAACTTAAAACAATAAATCAATAAGGAATACATTCTTTGCAAACCGTGGCTATATTGTTCATGACTTGATTCAAGTGAATCAAACCGATTTTGCTTCAATTGTGTCTTGTGTAGTACATAAGATTTCCTTGCAATTGAACAACTCTTGAACTAGTTCTTATGAGTCATTTGAACTAGTTATGAGAAAAATGAATATGGTTGATATAAAAGTGCTCATATGGCTAACCGTTGGTTAACTATTTGCGAACCAACCAAATGTACACATTTAGGTACGGTTACTCAAACCTAAATAAAATACATTTCATGTGTGTATGACAAGCTAACTTTCGATCTAACGTTGAAAGATACTAGCTTAGATAAGTCAAGTTTTTCATCTAACGGTGAATATTGAATGCTTTGTTACCAAGGTAACTTAGATTACAACCCTGATTTGAAAACTATATAAAGGAGACATCTAGCAATTGGAAAAACTAATCTCCACACCTCCGGTGTGATATTAGTTGGTTTTCTAGAGTAGATTCTCCTTTAATTGTAGGTTTCTTTTCGATACCCTGTCGATTAACGACTTAAATACTTCATTGGGATTGTGAAGTTAGACGAAACTACTTATCTTGTAGTTGAGCGTTCTGATCTTTCCATTTTCTATCGTACGATTTCAATTGAATAATTGGCTTTATATTATATCTCCGATAGGGCAAGATAAAAAGAAATCACAAACATCTTCGTCTTATCGTTTGTGATTCTGTGGTATCTAGTTTCGCTACCATACAATTTAAATTATTGTGAGGTAATTGATAATACTGAGTTGTTCTTCGAGAATATAAGTATGGTTTATCAATTGATTCCTGTTCACCTTGATTTTATCAAAATACGGAACAAAACTTGTAGGTTTATCTGTGGAATACATATTTATCTATTATCGTATACTTTTTTATGTGATAAAGATTTATTTATTCATGTCTTCGACTTTGGGTTGTAGCAACTCTTGGTTGGAGGTGAGATAAGCTAAGGGAATCAAGTGCGTAGTATCCTTCTGGTATCATAGATGTAAGGAGCGCAACTGTACCTTGAATCAGTGTGATATTGATTGGGGTTCAACTACAGTCAAGACCGAAGTTAGTTTGTAGTGGGCTAGTGTATGTAGCGGTTTAATACAGTGTGGTGTTCAATCTGGACTAGGTTCCGGAGTTTTTCTGGATTTGTGGTTTCCTCGTTAACAAAATTTCTGGTGTCTGTATTATTTCTATTCCGCGTTATATTTTGTTATATAATTGAAATATCACAGGTTGTGCGTTGTATTGATCAATTGTGAAATCCAACCTTTGGTTGTTGATTGAAAATTGATTGATCCTTGGATATTGGTCTTTGGTACCATCCAAGTTTATATCTCTCTTGTATTTAATAAAGACTCGTGTATTTCTATTTGCTTGAGTATAGATCAAATCGAAAGATAAAGATATTAACTCCTTGATATACTTTTTACTAAGATTGAGTCTGACTATCTAGTTGATTCTCTTAAAAGTATATTAGAGTTACTCCATACAGATTTCTAATCGAAATATTGGGTGAGGTTGTTAGACCCCCGCTTTTTCAAAAAATTCATCCCACTTTTCATGTTTCTCAACTAAAGCCAAAGCTAGGAGTGGGTTTGCTAGCTCAAACTGAGTTACCCTCTGTCACTAAGGAAGGGGAGCTAAAGGTCAGACCTTTACAAGTACTAGGTACCATGCTGGTTAAGAAGAACAATCAAAGTGTTGCTTAGGTTCTCATTCAATGTGAAGGATTATCAGCTGATAAACCCGCATGGGAGGATAAATGGACCATAAAGGTATAATTTCCAAAACTCATCCTTGAGGATAAGGATTGAGTGAAAGAGAGGGATTTGTCATGAAAGACCTTGTTCTTTTGTTAGTGGGATTATGTCTTTACTTATTCTATTTTAGAAGGAGTTTAATGGGCTAATCCCGGTTGTTAATAGGTTACTTTCCTTATTCAGTTTAGTTAAGATGCAATGATATCCATCCGATTCAATTGTAAGGATTGGTCTATTAATACCCAATTATTGTAGTGGAAAAGTAGGCAAGACAAAGAGACAAGGAGTTTCATGTGATTAGCATCAGTTGGTTACATTAAACAATGTCCTATATATACTTGTAGGAAGTAAACCCTAAACACTATATTGGGCCGCACATCCATGGGCTACAAGCCCTACAACACTCCCCCTTGTGCGGTCCAGTTGAACTTCATATGTAGTGCTTCGAATATAGTTCTTCAAATGTCGTCCTCTCCTTGATTACTTGTGCCGAAATCAATTTCCTCATTAAAACATTTACAAGGAAAAACCCAGTGGGACAAAACCTTGGTATAAATATTCACATGTAATACTTAACATGTTGTCTCGTATTTTACATTTAGTTCATCACATGCAATACGATCCTCAAAGATCGATGAGTCTAAGTTAATTGCCTCATTAAAACTTCGTTAGGAAAACCCAAAGGGACAAAACCTGATCTAAAGAAAAAGAGTACCATAATAAGCAAACTCAGAACATTGTTGAACTCGAATGTGTTGCCTCATTAAAACCTTGACAAGGAAAAACCAGTGGGATAAAACCTTGACGAAGGGAAAAGATTACAACATTACAGATGCAGGTAAAGGTGATCCATTTCAGATGATCACTTTGCTCTGTTGAAGTCGACTAGTTTCTTCACAACTCTTAAGGAAGAAAATCCTCATGGGAAAGACAATATCCTTAGCTGGGAAATTACATTCCCGGTGTTTGTTGTTGTCTCATTAAAAACCTTGCCGAGTCATAAAACCATGTGGGAAAAAGAAACCTCGATGAAGAAAAGAGTTCAACACACCATTAGATGCTCCCCCTGATGTCAGACAATTTTCGTTAGTCTAATGAAATCAGAAGGGGTTTATCACACTTTACTTTGGTGACTTGAATGTTTATAAGACAATATTGTTGATTCTGGAAGTTACGTTGCTTAACAGAATATCACATTTCATTTCTTTGATCCAAATATTTTCAGTAATATCAATGGAGCTCTTTATGTCTTCAACGTTCAACATACTTGATGTTTTTAGTATTGTCTCGCTAAAAACCTTGTCGAGTAAAAAAACCCTTTGGGAAAAACTATTCTTGATCGAAGGGAAAAATAGTACAACACAGCTTCAATTTCGAAGTAAAATATGTCGACATCATATCCTTGTATCCTCCCCATGATATCAGCATCTCCCCCTTATTACTTTCAGAGTTGTTCCAGACAGTTCCTTTAGTCATGTATTTTTCGAAACTGGAAATTGGTAATAACTTAGAAAATAATCTACCATATCTCCCCCTGATTACTTTCGTTGGAGAAATGATTATTGTTCCTTCATAATCAACAAATTTTGGATTGCACTTTCATTAACATTCCTTTTTATGTCTTTGCAGGGATAAGACAAACTCATGTCAATGGTTACTTTAAAGTACATGATTACATTCATTGTACTATTCCAATGACGTTGCGTTGGCGCTGAGCTATATCTAGCTAACAAGTTCCCTGAGTATGCAAAATTTTATCGAGTACATTATTATACTAAGTATAACAATGCATCTATTGTACTTAGATATGGGAATTTATTCTCCCAACACATCTTCGTCATCTTCCTTTAGACAAAATGGTCACTTACTCACAATTTAACCTCGACTAATCATGGGAGTGCTATCAGGATGCATGTATTTGTTAAATTGCCTGAAAACTTTCGACAAATGCAAACTGGTGGGATAATATACCATAAGCTCAGTATTCGGTCGAGCTTTTCCCAGATTTTTCATCTCAAATTCGGATTTCAAATAGCTTTTAAGGTCTCTTATTACATCAAGAGTACACATCATGTTTGTACCATCAACATAAATAGCTACAATTCCAAATCAGGAACTTTCTTACGAATACGCAAGGAAAAATAACTTACTTGTCTATCCCCTCCAAATCAAATGGCCACTTAGACAGGTATACCACATCTGCCTGATTTCTTGAATCTATAAGTGAGCGTTCTATCTAACTGTAAACGCACTTTGTGGTTTAGAGTCATTTGATTTGGGAAACAAAAGTCTATCAAGTACTTTTGTAAATATCTTCTATCTCTTGATTCTTTCAGAGATACGTAACAACCACATACATATGCTACATTTAAAGTCCTTTTGAAATTACCAAGCTAACTAAGTAGCAGAACTCTGTAACGTTCATTACAAGAGAACAATTCCAGGTCTTTGTGAGAAACCTCGCGCCACAAGGAGAGTCTTTGTACTTTAAGACTACTTTCTTCTCATTATGATTTATGACAAATTAATTATGTATGTCCAATAGGTTTTACACTTGGTTGGTTAGCACTACCACACCAAATACCCATATATTTGTCAAAGAACTAAGTTCTACCTAGATTGTGTAGGCCAAATATGCTATTTATTTGAAATTAATCAAAATAAAGCATGGTTCGATCTCACTGTGCTCTACTTCTGGAGCAACTATTTATATATTATCATCACAGTGCACGTATTATCCTTCCATTGACTCATGTGCATTCTCATAATCCGTCAGGATTTCATTGTTCTCTAGAATCATTTAAAACTTCGGAGCACCCTCCCACTTGATTCATGGACATATTCAGAGACAATATTATGAGATGATTTCTGATGATATAAATAAGTTGTGCCTTACCCACCTACTTCTTTTCTAGGTGAGCATTGATCGAACCTGGTGGTCTCTCCATCTTCCTTTATGGAGCCACGGCCTCAACTACACTTCCACCAAGTGTAGTTGCAACACCTTAGTCTATGGTGTACCCCATACTGAGGATTTTTAACCTTGTAGGAATATTTGCAGCTGGTATGTGTGATCTTGTCACTTTAGCGACATCAGTGTACATTCTGAAAATCGATTATTCTTTGTTACTTCACATTTACATTTGTGGAGTACAAGAATCAACATGAGACATAGTGGGAACACACCACGACAATTCATGTCGTTCCCTTAGAAAATACTTTTTCTTATCTCCCCCTAACGACGGGAAGAATGTCTCATTAAAATGACAACCCTCAAATCTAGCGGTAAGAGATTTCCTACCAAAAGTTTTTAAAATGCGGATAATTGTTGGGAACTCATTTCCAACATAACTACTTAACAGTTTTGAAGACCCATCATAGTACGATGTGGAGTCGTAATGGCACATATATAGTGCAACCAAAAATGCTTAAAAACACGAATGTCAGGCTTAAATCCAGTTAACAACTGGTACATAGAAAAGGTTGAATAATATTGGGTTCTAAAAGCAAATTAAGTAAGATGTGTGTAATATTGCATATCCCCAAAGCAATAAAAGATAGGTTGGTATGCATAACCTATTCCTTAGACACCATCTGTAACCTTTGATGGTAGCCTCTGCGATACCATTGGGTATAAGATGTTCTATATTCATCTTATGAAACATGCAACATTCATCAAGTCCTTTTGATGTAAATTCTCTAGCATTAACTAGGGTGGTTAGCCTTTGCACTTTGCATTATGTAATATGTGCTAGGATTTTTCAAACACAAATTTCTTGGGAACTATAATTAGTCCAAAATGTCAAAACATTCACCAGATCCATAAATCACTTTAATGGTCCGCATTCTGCGTGAATATTTTTTTCTAAAGTTCACCTTGTTATCTTTGTAATATAGATTGTTTACCATTTGCATCTTAGGATGGTCTCGATCATGTTTTACTGAATACTTTGTAAAATGAGTGATATGCTCTCTTACTTAAAATCATAATGGTAGGGAGGAGGGGGTTGTGCATCTGGTACTTTAGAAAACACTTATTGAGAGATATGTCGTCGCTTTGCATTCTGTCAATATTTTTCCCATTTTCGTTCACTCAAATAAGGTGATATTTGTATGAGTTCTTTCAAAACAATCATCATGTCACAACCAAAGTTTCTTTATGGTTATGCCCAAAGACTGTATGAGCCAGTTTCCAACATTTCATCGTCGGAGTCAATATGATTCAATAATCCAAATATTATAGTGAATTACATTGCACTAGATTTATTCATTAGTTTCTATAAAATATATTTCCTTCCAAATATATTAGAGACTATAAAAGATGCAATCAATTACATTCTCATCATTTTGATGTTCTACATGATATCCATTTGCACTGGTTATTGGGAATTTAACAAGGTGTGATTATCTCTTGGTACATCCAGAGATTTTGCTACGTCTTTGTTCTATCTTGAAAAAAAAATGAGCAGTACTGCACTCGATAAGATAGTCAATTGGCCAGGCAAAGTTCTTGTTGCCATTAAAGTTGATGTGAAAATTGGTTGTTACTATGATACACATACACATTATATTGTATATACCAACACCTATGACCAAGGTGCATTTCCAACTCTTTTATTTATGATAGGAGCTAGAATTACATTTTAGCTCATCCCATGTTCAATTGATACCTATACTTTGGTGTCATTACTGTTGGGGAAAAAATAATAATATTTTTTGTCTCATGATATATATGTCCCTTTTCACATGCACTTTATATGAGTCGGTACGTCTAAACCTCATTACTTTGGGGTTCTTTCCATTTTCAATTTTGCTACTTTTAGCTTAATTTGAGAAATTTCTTTATCTCAATAGGCCAAGAGAATCTCACTACACATGTCAACCACTTACTTTAGGTTGAATATATTACTAAACATAATTCTCTTGTTGTCATACTTCAACATATACCGGTTTGTTAGTATTATGGATGAAGTAGAGAAATGAAAATTTTATGACTCATATCATCTTTTGTGAGTTCTTCCACAAAAATTGGAATACATGTGATTTTATTTGAACGTATATTTTGAAACTATTGACATATTAATAGTCGAGCAAGTGGATACATTCCACGGAACATTCTATTTTTTTTTTTTTTTTGGGAAAATATCAAGTATCCAATAATGGTGCTCAAGTACTTCTAAGCCCCAAATGAATCATTGGAATCGAGTTGGTACAACCAATTAAACAAAATACACCATTCAACTATATCCAATATCATATTCAAGAGAACAAATAGCATTAAGACCAAAATTCTTAATGATTAATGTAGTTGCAGGAATTCTTACACTACACCCTTGATAAGAATCTATAAAAATTGAATTATATTTGAAGATGAATAACAACACTTTTCTTATTCTAATTTTAGAATTCTTTACAAAAGATATAAGAACCCAGAAGTACAAATTTCTTTCTAGAGTTTCTCTCTCCTCAAAACCTTATCAACTCTCAAAAAGACATCATCCTTTTCTGAACCTAATGAACCCTTTATATAGGGATTTACATAGTGGATGACAGCTAAGTTTTCCTCCTATTTCGGACATATTCTGCGATCTCATCGCGATCGCTACAATGTTCTCTTTCGCAAGAATGATGACCATCGCAGGATAAACATAATCTTCTTGTACCTCTTCCATTGTCAGCTTTTATGTCTTTCTTCTGGATATTCTGTGATGCTCGCGAAACGATGTTAAAGAGTCTTTTGTGACACTCGCAAAAGTGTTGTTAATATCGCAGGAATAGCGTTGTAGCGATATTATGGTCCTACATCTTGCCTCTTCTCATGTCTTTTCTGCGAAGAATAGAAGATCATGAGAACTTTTAGAATGTCATAACTGCTTATCTTTTCAGACTTCTCTGTTCTGACATGTTTCTGTGTCCTTCGCCAGCTGTTTTCACATATTCTTTCTTCTAATAAATTTTTGACACGTCCCTTCTAACCGCTGCGATCTTACCACCCACGTCTTTTCTTTGCATTGTTTGCCTTCATCTTTTTCGAGAAATTTCTTCTTCTATAAATACTTCTCTCATTCCTTTATTTTTCTATTTTACTTTCTTCTTCTTTCTCTCCGTAACCTCTCTGCAAATTTACTGTTCTTCCGCGAATTGCTCTTCTGTTATCGCTGTGATTTCTTTCTTATCTTTCAGTTATTTTCTTCATTCCCATACTTGAAAAATGGTTATCACTGGTGCTAAAAACTTGATTGGTTTTGGTGAGATGCAAGAAAATCTCAAAAACAAAGGTTTTACTCTGTCTAAAATTCCAAATCAGGATTCTAAATCTTAACTTTCTCTCAAATTATTTACTAATGATCAATGTTCTCGTGAGAAAATTATAGTATCGCTAGGACAAATTGAAGCCGGTCTTCCCATTCCTCTCTATGACCCAGAACTTCCGCTATTTTATCAAATAATTTCTGACAAGAGGTTTTCGCGAGCGATATATCAATTGGGTGGAGATTGTATCCGATTACTGCTTGAATATGCCTCTCGCTGAGCTGGCAAAGGATCTCGCTACCTTGAACATGCGAAGAATCCTCAATTTAAAGATGTCCATATTGTTTCTGCGGATTATACTGTGGACAACTTCTTTGTAAATTATAGAATAGTCCCTATGAAAAGAGATAGCACTTGCTTGGGTATTCATTTGAAAAAAGAAAAGGTCGCTGATGATAAAGCTCTTATGCTAGACATTGATTGGCATACAAGTACTAACCAAGGTCCTCGCCACTCTAGCGATGATAAGTGGTTCATTTTTCCATTAAGTCTTGAAGGTTCTTATATTTATGGTTCTCGCGAACTACCCGCGAAACTTGCAGAATATTAACCTTGGGTCTTCAATTGGCCTGAAAAAAACTAAAGAGGTACATTCTCTCCAAATTTTACATAATTATTATCTGTTATCTTTCTTTTGTTTTCATATTCTCACTAAATGACTTCTATCTTTTCCAGATTGACAGGATGAAACTCAGTTATAAATTTTTTAGGAAGCCCAACACTTTCTTAGCTCTTAAATCTTTCACGGATGAAGTAAGAAATATCTCTTCATAAATTTTAACAATAAATTGTTGCCCTTATTTCTTATCTTCATCTGTGCTCGCAGGAAATTGAAGAACTAGCGCCAATAAAACCCGTGAGAACTAAGGAGAAGCCTTCAAAGGATAAATCTACTGTTCCTCCTAAAGGAAAATCTTATGCCCCTCGCGGTGGAGAATCTGGCGATAAGGATAAATCTATTGTTCCTCCCAAAGGGAAACCTTTTGCCCCTTGCGGTGAAGAATCTGGCGATCCTCCTTTGAAGAAAAGGAAAACCCGACACTCTTCTTATTCAACTCCTCAACCCATTCCAGAAAACCCAAGTGTTGAATTTGTTAAGGATAATAATGATAAAGATTTTAATAATAATGATAGCAGATTCCCTTCTATAAAGAAATCTTCTTCATCTGATTCTTCGATGACCCATTTATCTAGAATTTTTGGCGATATTTCCCACAACATAACTTGTAATGACGAGGATGAAGTTATTAACAAGACATCCCAAGCTCTTTCCAATGTCTACGATGTTCCCATACTGGTGGAAAATGATTCTCTCCAAGGAGTCTCACGATCGCTGACTCCCAGTCTCTTAAATTCTCTTGGTACCCTAGTATGCTTTTATTTCTTCAATTTGTTTATGTATTTACTCCATCGCTAGATATCAACTTATATTATTCTTTCGCAGGTTAGAAGAGCTTCCTTTGCTGTTGCTTCTGATTTAGATAAAAGACGCGCCAACTCTAAAAAGAAGGCTGCTAAATTTCGCCAAAATAAAGAAAAATTAGAATTTGAAGTTGCTGAGCTTCGCAAGAAGAATAAACAGTTGGAGACTGAAGCTTCAGTTGATAAGCAAAAAATCTCTGATCTTGACAAAGCTAATCAGCAACTTTATGGTATGACTTATTTCTCTTCTCTCTTAATTCTTCTTACTTTATCGCGGCTTATTCAAGCACCCACTTTTAACTTGCAGATATTTATGGTCTTACTGACGAGGCTACACTCTTTCAATCTTTCCCTGAACTTGTAGATGATAATACTCTTCTTGCTCGCCTTAATAATTCTTTAAGTAATTTCTCAGATGATAATATTAAATCCCTCTCCATAGATGAACTTAGATCCAAACTTAATCTCTTAAAAATTGAACATAGATTCAATTTAGGTTTGACCAACAAATATAAGCGCTTTTACCTTGATTCAAAGAAAGAAATAAATAAATTAAGAAAGAGGAATAGTGATCTTATTGACGAGAAAGATCTTGCTGTTAAAAATGGTTCCAAGACTCTAGCCAACTTCCATAAAACTCTTCTTAACGTTCAAATGGAAAGAGATAAACTTGTCCGCGAGAATGAAGATCTTCTTGCGAGGGAAACTCAAGTTCGATCTCGTCTCCTTATAAATAGCGATGATGAGTTTTCTTGGGCTGCGAAGATTCTTGACAATGCCAGGAATGATTTAGGTGTAAATGTTAGCCTTCAAGTTGAACAAGCGGCTTTAATTAGGGATATGATTTCCGAAAGAGAAGGTTGTTAGTTGTTCTTCCTCTTGCTAGTTTCCTGTTTTTATTATTCATCTTTACAAAATTTCTAACTTGTTGTCATATTCTCGCAGGAGCTGAAAAAAGATATCTTTAAAGAATTGGGGAACTTAAAAATGAGAAGAATCAGCTCGCGAATACTCTTGCTGCTCACAACAATAAATATTCACGATTAAAAGAGCAGTTTGACATTACTACTGCGAATTTCAATAGATCTCTCATTGTTGTTCGTAATGATTCTGTTAAATTGGTTTGCAATGATCATGGAATCTCCCTTCTATATATCCTGATCTTGCAAAGGAAGTCCCCGCAAAAATCCCAAATCTTGACATCTCTGACAGCGAGGCTGAGGATTCTATCGAGGATGAAGATAATAATGATAATGACGAAGGAGAAAAGTCTGGTGGAGAATAAGAATCTGATAAAAATGAAGATAGCGATGATTAAGTGGAGAAATCTGGCGATAAAGAGAAATCTAATAAAGAGGATGGCAATGGATCTAGCTAGTTCTTCTTCTTTCTTCTATCTTCTTTGTATATTTATTTTCTTCTTTCTGTAACATTGCTGTAAGTTTCTCCAATTCTGTAAATTTCTTCTGCTTCTACCTGTATGAATTAGAAAACAATTCTCTTTCTGCAAATTAATCAATTAATGTAATTATTATCTTTTAAATATCTATGCAAACCTATCATTTAATAATCTCTATGCAAATTTTTTTTATGATGGATGAATAATAACTTCATCGTTCTTATGCATTCCCATACTTGCCTCTATTATTCATCTGCAATATGAAAAAATTGAGTAGAGATTAGATACTAGTCTTTAAACAAAATTTGCCTCAATGTTGGCGATATTATCGCTAACAACAACTGCGTAAAATCGCAATTCTTATAAAATCGGCGAGTATTATCTCAATAATCTTGTGGTCTTATTATGCCTTCCTAATTAAAGGTCTTATTGTGCCATAATTTTTTCTTTCTGTGACAAAATCGCAGGACGTCTTTACACTTGCGTGTGTTGACCCATTGATCTTGCCTTATCTTTATTCTTTTGATTGTATAGCGACAATATGACAAGTCTAAGCTCCCTCGCGGGATCAAGGCCTCATGACATTGCCGTCTTGCGATGAAATCGCAGGACGTCTTTACACTTTCATGTAAAAACCCATTGATCTCATCTTAACATTTCTCTTGTGGCTTGTTGCCTCTGTATAATTTACGTCACGCGACAATATGACAGGCCTAAATTTTTTTGCGATCATAAAGCCCCATGACATTGCCGTCTTAAGACACTTATCAGCTCCCTAATGGAGGGTTCCGCCCTTATCTTCCCCCTGGTTACCCCTTCAAGGAGGGCACATCGACCATACACGACTAGCTCCTCCCATCCAGATTTACCAACAACCAGTTGTTTTCGCAGCCTCTTATCCTTTATACCTATATAGCTTATAGTTACAAGACTGCACCCTAAGTGGGGTTTTCTTCAGGCCAAATGCATCATAGCCAAGACTTACCAAGAATGGCAAGGGAGTTTCGTACGCCCCGGGCACTCTTGGCTCAACCATGTACCTCGGTGCCTTGGTCATACTTTGCACTTCTTGGAAGAGATTCTCGGTCGTCCAACCAGGGTATAACCGTATATAGTTGGAAATCCAAGATCTCTCTCCAGGATAGGTTTTCTTTAACCCCAACATCTGCATGACTCAGGATCCAGCAGCGTTATAACCTTACCCCTGAATCATGTCAAGAGATACCCCCTCCTATGACACGCTATTAGGTCTTACATTTGCCTCTTGCGAAATTTTATTCGCGAACTAGGGTGCACGCCATAAAGGTTCGTCCCATTCTATTAATCTCTGCGAAATTTCATTTGCGCTTCTCGCGAGTATTGTAACTCTGATAAAATTTCACAACTTTGATCTTCTTTCTTTTTGTTAAATCTTGCAATTCTTTCAAGTAGAACACCATGTTCAATTACATATTCTTCGAACAAATCATTCATTAAGTCTTCTAAAGTTCATCACTTACCTCTCTACTTACTATTTTTTGCTACGTTTTGTTGTTGTTTCTTCATCTGCGAGACGCTCGCCATAAACTTCTTCTTGTCGCTCTATTGTATCAATCATTAACCTTTCACATCTCTGTCGTTGTTTGATTTTGTTCTTCCAATTGCTATTCTTCTTAGCTCTTTCTTCGCAAGACTTCATATCAATTTCATAACATTTATTTCTTTCTCCCCAATCTCCTTTAATAACTTCAACACCTTTAGGATGAGGAAATTTAATACACTGGTGATAGGTAGATGCTACACCCAATATCCCATGTAGCCAGGGTCGTCCAATCAGAGTATTGTAAGGTGATTCGATATCCACAACACATAATAATATTTTTGAAGATATCCCTTTTAGTGGAATTAGCATTTCAATATCCCCTTTTGGTTTGTTAGCTGTACCGTTAAATCCATAGATTTTATACGTTGATGGTATCAAATCTTCGTCTCTTCCACCCATGGTTATGTAGGTATGATAGAATAAGATGTCGACTGAACTCCCTGTGTCTATTAAGACTCTGTTGATGGCCCAAGAGTCTTCATATTTAATGTCATTTTCTTCATCCTATTCTTGCATTTGTTTTGGATTTATCTCTAATCGTACTACCAATGGGTTATCGTTCTGCTCGCCAAGCTCTGGTACATCTTGCGCAGTGAACGATAGAGTTTGTTTCTGCCACTCTTCTAATGGCGAGGCTCTCGCTATATTCATTATCTCTCTTCCATCTGTGTCTCTCACGAAGACTCTAATTAATACATTATCATGGAAATCCTCCACAGTTCTGTATGAATGTACAATGGAATTACAAAACAAATTCTTTTCTTTAGCCCCAACTTCTATCACAAATGTTTCTGCTCCTTTTACAGCATTCACTCTGCGAGTTTCTGGTGCTGGCGGTAATTGTTGAGGTTGTGGATGTCCTACTAGAAAGTGATTTAACTTCCCCTGATCAATCATCCTCAAAATTATCCTCTTTACATTTCTACAATCATTTATTGAATGGCCATGAAAGTGATGGTAAGGACAAAATTCTTGACTTCGATTATTTGGATGTGGTTCTTTTCCCATGTTCCACGACGATGGTATATTTTCCATCAAAATGTTAGCTTCCCAAATTTTTTCTATGCTAGCATTGAGAAGTGGAATTTTAATTTCCTCCCATATTATCTTCTGGTTTCCTTGCCCTTTAAAGCTGTTCTGCCTTTTTCCACCATAAGTTTCTTGCGGTTGATCAAGTCTTTGAATCTTATTATTTCCTCCGCGATTGTAGTAATTCTTCTCCCTTTCATACTCTTCTTGATCTCGACTGCCCATCGCTACCAATTTTTGTTGGTTATCAATTACCACTTTCTCTTGTTGTGCATGCGAGGTGCTCGCCACATTATTTATCATTTTAGGAAGTAAGCTTCCATTTGCCGCTAGCGAGCTGGTGTTCGCAATTGGGTATGATTCCATCTCATTTTGTTTATCCTCCAAAGCAATGTATTCTTCTTGTAACTCTCGCAACTCTGTCATGGTGATTGTATTTTTGATTATGAAAACTTGTATGTACAACACATTGGTCGCGAACATTGCACTAATGAAGGATAAAATTAGGTATCTTTCATCTACTCTTCCAGCCATATCGCTGCACATTGATTTCCACCTTATGGTTAAGTGCTTCAGACTCTCGCCAACTCTCTGTTTTAACCCAAATACATCTTCAATACCCGGTCACGATGAATTGTTGCTAATATAAGCTCCTAGAAATATAGCTTGTAAATGATCAAAAGAAGTTATGGTATTCTTTGGCAATCCCTAGAACCATTTTAATGCCTCTCCAGTTAAGCTAGGCGCAAAATATTTGCATAGTACAACATCATGGTTTTCCCACTATAGCATGCATCTAACATAAGCCTTAACGTGTTGAACAGCACAAGTATTCCCATCAAAGATGCTGGTAAATTGCATTTTGGAGGTATTCCTCTTAATTTTACTTCTTGAGTAAATAGAGTTCTCGCAGCTTCTTCAATAGCTTCATCGAGCTGCCTTCTACCTCCTTCTCTTCTATTGTTTATCATTCCTCGCATTTCTGCTAATTCTCTCAATATTTTCTCATTCTCAGTTGAGTTTTGCTCCATTGGACTTTTTAATGCAGCTTCCCTTCTTCTGCGCTCTTGCCTTTCTTGTCTCGCGAGATTTTGTGTGTCTTCTTCTTCATTGTCATCCCGTCTTTGTCTGCGATTTTCTATTTCACCCTCATCTTGAAATCGCAGCTGTCTACTTTCTTCTCTGCGGATTTCTTCATTTCTCCTCATTTCTCTTCGCTGTCTTTCTAATCTCCTTTGTATCCTATCATACTCCTCCTGAATATTATCATTGTAGCGATTTTGTGTACGTCTCCTTTCTCGATTTTCATGGTTATTTTGTCGTACTGCCTCTCGAAATTCTTGTTCTTCTACTTCTGCCCTTAATCTTTCTCTCTCACAAGCTAGGCGCGCTTGTTCGGCGTAATGTCTCTCAATTTCTTCTTCAATTATTCTTTGATTCCTTTGATTCTCTCGCCCATGTAATATCCTCCTACCTTCTTCTGGATTTTCTTCTTCATTTTGGTTGTTTCTTCCCTCTTTATTTCTATTGTTACGTCTATTATCTAATGCTTCTCCATGCGGATTATAGCGATCTCCAATTATCTCTTCTTCTTTATGACGTTGTTCTCTATTTAAATTTTGCACTTCTTCTCTAACATTTCTCATAGGGGAATTTTGCCTTGGTTCTTCTCTGAATGATCTTGAATTTGATCTAACAGTACTTCTTGATCTCCTTATTTGTAACCTCAAATTCTCCATTCTTAGCTCATTATTTTGTCTTGTTAAGTTTGCACGCTCTTCTGCCTCTAATCTTCTTTCTTCCTGTATTCTTTGTCTCAAATCATCTACTATTTCATTTTCATGTCCTTCATGAATTAATCCTCCAACTATTTCTTGATTTCTTTCTCCTTCTTCTTCATTTCTTAATTGTCGATTTTATGCTTCTTCTATCGAATCCGACCTCCAAGTATGCACACTCACTCTATCATAATCCACATTCTTATCTTGTGTTTGTGCTTGTTGATTCGGCTGTTGAATTGAACTTTCTGCTTCATTTCTTATTCTATTTCTTCCTGATCTTATCCTTAATGATTCTTCTAATTCACCTGTTCCCTCACCTGCAAGTCTTTTACTTCTCCTCATAGTTGTCGGTGGTTCTGATGTATTTCTCCTTCTTCTAGACATTTCTTCAACTCTAACAATTTCTTCAAATTTTCAAGTTGTAATTAGAGATTTCTTAGCTTGATTCTCCCTGTTTCTGGGCGCCAAAATGTAGTTGCAGGAATTCCTACACTACACCCTTGATAAGAATCTATAGAAATTGAATTATATTTGAAGATGAATAACAACACTTTTCTTATTCTAATTTTAGAATTCTTTACAAAAGATATAAGAACCCAGAAGTACAAATTTCTTTCTAGAGTTTCTCTCTCCTCAAAACCTTATCAACTCTCAAAAAGACATCATCCTTTTCTGAACCTAATGAACCCTTTATATAGGGATTTACATAGTGGATGACAGCTAAGTTTTCCTCCTATTTAGGACCTATTCTGCGATCTCATCGCGATCGCTACAATGTTCTCTTTCGCAAGAATGATAACCATCGCAGGATAAACATAATCTTCTTGTACCTCTTCCATTGTCATCTTTTATGTCTTTCTTCTGGATATTCTGTAACGCTCGCGAAACGCTGTTAAAGAGTCTTTTGTGACGCTCGAAAAAGTGTTGTTAATATCGCAGGAATAGCGTTGTGGTGATATTCTGGTCCTACAATTAAGATCAATAAAAATAATTTAAATTGACCGTTTCTATGCTGTTGACTTATTTTAAGACAAAAATAAACAAAACTAGGCATATTTTAAAAAACAAATAAATAAGGCTGGCGAGTAAATAAATTTAGCATATAAATTGACAGTTTTTATATGCATATAAAAACTCGCGTTATAGTTACATACCTCAAAATTTTGTTCCCACCGTATGTACACAAAATCGGAACATCCTTGGTCGTGCACGTCCCAGAATCAAGCTGAAATAGGACAGGACAGGGCCTGATTGGATCGGACAGGGCGAGTTGGAACAGAACTGGATGGGACAGCAACCGGACCCGGAACGGAATGGGACAGGACAACAACTGGACCAGGACCGGAACAGGACTCGACTGAGTTAGTTGGGGCGAGTCGGAATGGCCTAGTTAAATCGTCCGAGTTATCTGGGGCGTGTCGGAACGGCCGTGTCAACTCTTTCTTCTGCAGAGAAACTGCAGTCGACGGTCCTTTTCTCCTTCTTCAGACGATTTCATATAATCGATCATAATACATAAATGGGCATATTATATTATTATAAAATTCAATCAAACCAAGTCAATTATTGTAGAATCCAAATGATTGAACATACGCATATAATAATATTATAAAATTCAGATCAATCGATTGATATGGGGTCCACGAATGATTCGCGAATTATTCGCGAATCCGTCCGAATCCTTCATTACGGATCAACGTTAATTTACACTAAGGATTTAATCAATTGGTTATGGGATACAGAATCGATTTGAACGATTCGGACAGAGACGATTACCAAATTAATTTTCTCCATTTAACATTAGGTATGAACCCATGAATCTAAAAAACCATTGAGGAAGGTCTATTCTTAAAAAATCTATAAAAAATAAAAGGAATAAAACTTAAAAATATATCTTAATTTGATTCCAAAACTTAATTTCAACATTAGCTTCGAACACCGAACCGTTGTGACTTTTTTGACCAAAATCCGAATCGATCGATCCAATCTACTGTATTGCTAACTAGGGTCCACGATAGCTTCTACGGATCAAGTTAATTTACACTAAGGATTTAATCATATTGTAGTGATCTTGAAAAGACATAGGCAAATTAATTTTCTCCATTTAAATTAGATGCCCAAATCAAAAAAGGAAGGTTTCTTATTTGATTAAAATTTCAACATTGGTTACATAAAACAATGTCCTATATATAACATATTGTAGTGGAAAAGTAAACCCAAAGAGACAAGGAGTTTCATGTGATTATATTGGTTACATAAAACAATGTCCTATATATACTTGTAGGAAGTAAACCCTAGACACTATATTGGGCCGCACATCCATGGGCTACAAGCCCTACAACACCAATCATTTTTTTTTCAACTGGTTTTATCAATGAAAAATATAGCCTAGCTGCTTCTTCTTCTCTCTTGTCTGAATTCTTCTTCCAAGAGATTTTTGTGCTAATTTGTAACGTAGATCGTTACACATAGTTCATATGAGATTTATCTATGATTAATTTAAACATAAATTAGTCTTTCTATCCTATCTAATTTTACAAGACTCCTAACTCTCAATATATTTAATGATTTTGGAATAAAAAATTAAAAATGCCCCCTTAGCCAAAATCCAACCCCATATAACCGTGAGTATCCCCTAATTTGTGAGAGCATCCCTCAATTGTGCCTTCAAAAAGAAGGCGTATTCTATGGATGGTTCTCCTTCTCATTTATCTTTGAAATGTAAAATTATTGGCGGTCTTGTAAATGGTTCTAATTACTGTTGTATGACTTCTTGTAGTTTATACATATACCAGGCCTTAATTACGACACAGTTATAAATTTTTATTTGGTTATACATTTTTCGACGTTTATCTATTATATATAATATTTATTAGTTATCGAATTTATCCTTCTCATAATTACAAAAGTAAAGGAAAACCGATAGATATTTCTATTCTTTAGTCCAAAAAACTTTTCTCATATCCTCTTACACAACCACACCATACGGAGCCTGTTGATAGGTGTCTAAAACACCTAATTTTATATCTAGTATTTATGCTTTCTTTGCTATTGTCTTTCTAAATTATGTATCTTATGTTTTCTTTTGAGTGTTATTAGGTGTTTTGGAGTCATTGGAGCAAAAGGAAGTGGAACTCGCTTAATTCCAGGATTTCTTCTCAATCATCTTGAAGAGAACGAAAATATATAAAGCTAGCGGCGAAAGAATGACGGCACTCCGGTGTCGTATGATAAAGTTATGAGAAAATTTATGAATAAGCTTGTCAGTTCCTTGAAACTGACAGTACAAGAAGAGTTAATGAATTATGGAGGAATCTGAACTGTCAGTCTCACATGACCGATAGTAGAACGGAAAATGTTATTACCTCAGGCGGTCCTTATCCAATTCTGGGTGCCTACATAAATCTTATCATCTATTACTCAAACTCTGAAGAGTGATCTTCATTACAAACTACCTAAGTTAGAGGCAGCGGAAATCGAGACACAGATATATGAAATGTAGATGAGGAACGCAGAGAAACCATGGTGTTATTGAGATGAATCTGATGTTGGTAAGGGGATGTGACAGAATCAGTGAAGGTGGTAGTACAGATTGCTGATGATTCATGGGTCTCAAGAAGAAGAGTATGAATTTGGCTGACTAGGGATTTAGAAACATAAAGGGGATTGGAGATGTTATTGATGATGAATTTGAGAGATTGAAACCGAGATAGCGGTTCGATGTTGCGTCCATGAAAGAGTGAACCAGGGTTTGATGGCAGGTAGAAGAATGGGTATCTGTTGGAATCCTTGAGAAACTGCAGATGAAGAATGAAGGCGACTGAAACCCTGACGAAGCTATGGACTGAGAATTGTGGTTGAATTTGCATTTGATTGTCTCTATGTTGGTGTTTATCAAAGGTTTTAGAATCTAAGAAGTGATGGTGTTATAATTGGCAGCAAGCAAGGGAATGGAATGTGTGATGCAGCTGAATTGGAGGAGTTGAGCTTCAGTTTTAGATGTATGCTTAGGATGGAGGATGTTAATGGGTTATTGTAGTGCAGGAGTTGAAGTGGTGTTGGTGATACAGCTCTCTGGTTCTGTAACTGAAGATAAAATTTCAGGTGGAAGCTTGTGTTGGATTATGAGGTGGTTCTGGTAGTGACTCAAATGAGCATTGCAGGTTTGAGATGAAATTCTATAAGCTGCAACAATGGTTGGCAGTAATGGTTTGATATTGCAATGGAATGAACTGGTGCTCTAGAGAGTAATGCAGTGCAGTCTTGCTGAGAGATGTGTTGTTGCTGATACTGGTGACAGAAAATTGGTTGGGCTCGTGGCATTGATGCTGGCATTGAGAAGATTGAGCTCATGGTGTTGCTGCTTTTTTTTTGAGTTGAGTTACAGAAAATGAGTGGTAGATCGTGCTTGGCGAAGTGCAGGTTAAGAAGCAGAGATGGTGCTAGTGGTTGATGCTAAGGAGATATGTCCTGAGTTGGTCGTGCTGATAATGGTTGAAGCTGCGATTGCAGGTAGATGAGCTGATGGAGTTGAAGCAATAGCAGTTCGAACGAGATTGAAGCTGATATTACAATAGCTGTGTTGCAGAAGCAATGAGTTGTGGCTGGCTGAGAGATTGCAGGTATTGAAGTTGAAATGGGCAATATATGTTAGGAGTTGTTTATGACTAAATGTGTTACAGGGAAGTGTGTTTGGTGTTGGTATTACAGGGAGAAGTTGTGTTTATGCAATGCAGTTAGAACTAGTGGTGAAGGAAGGTTGGTATTTGGGTCTCTTGGATGAACTGACTCATGGTGCTACAAGGCAGTGATGCAGTTGAATGAGTAATGTCATATTGAGTATATGGGTTGAGATGAAATGCTAGGAATATAATTGTGCATGGATGGAGTTATGGAATGGCCTGATGGCTGGGAAAACATGCCAGAACAGTCAAAACTCGGCAGGAATCGGCTATCCCTGAGTTGAATCAGTGAGTTATCCCGAGTTGACAAAAGTATTTGGACCTGTTTTGAACGGGTTATGGCTGCTAATGGGCTGGAATGTGGTGAGGCCTTGGTCGAGAGTTTGGAAACCTACTCACACAACAGGAGAAACTATATAAGTTCTCTAATTCTATATTATCGAGATATCTCCGTTAGGGATCTTTATCTTCTACTTTTACTTCTGCCTAGGGTTTACAACATGATAGAACTTGTTTTTCTCCTTGTTATGAACTCCATGAATATGAGCTAGAATTTCATTTTTGGTCATGGAATAATTGGATTTCACAAAATAAGCTTTTTGATATGATAAATTAGTTTTGTCTCCATTTTATCGATTATGATTCACTATTAATATTGTTACATGATTTGAATGCTCGTTTGATCGATTCGTGAATCGGTTGAGTTTGTTTTCATCTCTATTGCTAGATTAGGATTTGTTATACGCAAAAGTGATAGATTCCTGATTACAAGTATCATGAATATGGTTATAGCTTGTAGTGATGCATCCTTGTAATCATATGTGAACCATAACCTTTGTTAAATCGGATTAGTGCTTTTACACGTTCGATTGCTTTGATTGGTATGATTTCATAGAACTTAATGCATCTAGGGAATTAAACTTGATTAGTGCTTTTACACGTTAGGTTGTTCTCTAAGATAGAATTCATATTCGCATCTTTTATTGTGTTTGTTGATGACAAAAGGATATTTGCGGGATAAACTTGCGATCAAGGTATCCTAGGGCCTTTGATAAAAGTTAAGATTAAAATATCAATTCTAGTTATTGTGTAGAAAACATGTTAGTAAATGAAAATAAATCCTTGACCAATAATTGCTTGCTTTATTTCTTTGTTTTGCTTTTATTTTATTTTAGTATATAAAAATCAGAAAAAATCCCCCCTTTTGTTTGTATAACAAATCGAAACAACTTGACAACCAATTGCCTCTCTGTGGATACGAACTCTTTATTATCACATACTTCATTTATTTTAGTCAAGTAAGAAAGTGAAATTATTTTTGACGCCTATGACATCGATCAAATTTTGGCGCCGTTGCCTGGGAGGCAGCGGTTGTCACTTGTTTTTTTTTTATTTTTTTTTATTTTCTGGTTTTTAACCTTGTTTTGTGAATCGTGTTTCAAATACTTATTTATCATGGATGGAGCATATTGGAACAATGGATACGGTTTCCAACAATCTCAACAACATGACAACTTCCAACCATTCCATGGGTATAATCAAAACCAATTTATTGGCTATGATCAATATCCTACGGAATATTGTGGTCCTCATACGTATCAACAACCTTATGGAGGGTATGTGTGCGAACAACCACAAGGATTGGAAGATTCTTATGCTCGTGAACAACAAGTCTCTAACTTGTTAGACTATTTTTCCAACTTTGTACGGCAAGAGTTTCAAAAAGATAAAAAGACTACAAACGAGCAACTCCAAGAACTTCGTGAAGGTATTGCTAACTTACAAAGAGATATTGATCAATACAAAGAAGAAAGGTATGAAGAAGAACTCTGTTTTCAAAGCAATGATTATTCTAATGTGCATGTGGTTTGTGATGAATATTTGATTGATGATAATGTTGAAAAAGGCCAATCTTTGGGGTATGTCGTTGATAATTGTGTAGTTAACTCAACTCTTGATCTTAATAATGATCATTCACCTACTCAAAAGGATGAGTTTGAGACTAGCAACACTAAATTCAGTGACAACTAACTTTATGTTAACTATGAAAGTGAAGATGATTATGAAGATACATCACTTGAACCAACTCATGGTGGCATATCCCAAAGGTGTACAAAGAAATATTTTTGGGATCAAGATGAAGACGAAGAAGACTATGATGACACTTATGTAGATAGCTCAAGCATTGATCTTAATGATCAAGAGCCTATTCAAAGGGTGGAGCTTGAGGATGATGCATTTTTGAGTGTTCTAAAAAAATTTCTCATAGTGAAATTTGGATCTGCAGTAAAGCATGAGCATAGTAACGAAGAGGAGTATGTTGAGAATGAAACCGATTTGACCAATATTGTGGAAGACCCAATTGAGCATGCAAAATATTGTAACGAAGATGTTGATGTTGAGACTTTGGTTAAGGCAGAAACGAATGAAGAATTGTTGCAAGTTTCAATAGAGTACCACGATGTGCAAGAGGTAAGTAATTCACTTGAAGTTTCTAAGGATGAAGAGGATACTATAATACAAGAGTTGTAAGGTTTTTCTAACCCTATGCCTATTAATTCTTTCCCTTTACCTCTTATTGGTTTGAATGTATGTGCTTCGAGAATATTGTTGAACGACTTTGTTTCTCGATTTCCGCCATTAGAGACATTTGATTCTCATACTATGCAGGTTTGCAAAAAAGAAACCATAGAAGTTCCTGAATTTTATGTTCTTTATACACTTCCAAGTTTAAACAAGAATAAGTGTGGGGGAGACTTTTATTGGTTGATAGCTTCGCTTCTATTTTCTTGTACTAATATTTGTGCGAAGAGATTGTTTGAAAAACAGGTTACATGGAAGGATCCCCAACTTTTCAGATTATTGGTGTATGGGGAATGAATCTTGCAAGGATATAGTCGGGATGACGACTTTAAACCAAGCGCTGCATGGGAGGCTACCCATTGGATGAGTATTTCTTATCTTGTTTTTAGCTTTTTCTTGTTTTGCATTTACTTTTTCTGAATTCTTGTCACATTATCATTATATGATTTCCCACCTTGACTTTCTTTGGACGATTCAATTTATATTGAGGACAATGTAAAGTTTAAGTGTGGGGGAGTGGTTATGCATTTGCATTGTAAATGTTTTTCAAAATTTTCAACTTTTGTGTAAATTAGTGCATGAAAAACTCCAACTTGTACTTAGGTTAGAGTCACATAGTATACATGTCGCTAAGATTACATCGAGATTCTCATAAGAGTGACTGAACTTAGAGATGACAGAGAACATGATCGGGTTTCTTACTTGTATGAGAGTTCAAGTTGGATTTAACCATGCCAGTGGCAAATAAGGCGCAGATTGAATTCGGTAGTAGAGTAGTGGTCCCCTATAGTGGAGACTACCCATGTTACATCATGAGAGGCACCGACCTTCAATTATTTGTACGTGTCTAAATATGTGCTTTTAGAGTGTGTGTCACCGTACGTAAACTCCGGGTAGAATGGGGATCTACCCAACCTCCCACCAATAGAAGTACTATTTTGATCTCTTGAGTGATATTTTATCAATCATGATGGTAACATCGAATTGCTAACTTACATACCACTTGTAATATTGTTCGCAGTTAGCACCATCCACTTTATCTCTCTCTATACCAACAGGTCCATATAAACACCATCATCATCAACAAGAGGAGCATCACAAATTCGAAGGAAATTTGAAGACGTTCAAGGTTTACAAGCAACAGTACATAAATGAGCAGATTTTAGATTCAAGTAAAGCAACAAGACAACGAGAATAATATTTACAAGTTGAAGACTATGGTATAAGAGCGAAGATTATCAAGATGAGAATTCAAGAAGTTTATGATATCGAGACATACAAGTTGTGAAGAATTGACCGGTAAAATACTTACACCATGGCCTTTGTACTTTCATTTTTATTTTTATCTTTATTTTGTATTTGTATTATATTCTCTTGTCTCATAAAAAAAAAAACAAGAGAAAAGAGAAAAGTTCATTAGGTTCATCATTAGTTTTAATTTTTTGTCTGTTTTCATTTTGTATTTACTTTATTTATGTAGGACCAGAATATCTCCATGATATTACTCTTGCGAGATTAACAACGCTTCTGTGGACATCACAGCGAGTTCTTCAACAACAATTCACGAGTGTCACAGAATGATTTGAAGAATAACGTAATAGCTGACGAATGAAGAAACACGGGAAGAGCGTGATTATCCTGCGATGGTTACGACGCTTGCGAGAATGGAAATTATAACTACTGCGATAAGATCGCGAGTCAGATCCAAAATTAAAGGACAGATTATCTGTCATCCACTATGTAACTATCCTATATAAAGAGACCGAGTAAATTCAGAGAGGGAATGATGTTTTTTGGAATGTTGAGAAAGTCTTGGGGAGAGAGAAAATTCAAGAGAGCGGTTGTATTCTTGATTTCCTCCGTTTCTTGTAAACATTTATGAGAATCAAATAATAAAGTATTGTTTTTAATCTTCAAACATGTCTTAATTACAGTAAATTCTTATCAAGGGTGTAGTGAAGGATTTCCTGCAACTACATTTTGGCGCCCAAAACAGGGATTGAAAGTTGAAAATTATAGGAAAAAGAAAGATTAAAGATCAATATTCGAGTTAAGAAGATGATCGAACAAATTGGTGAAGCAGTTGAAGTAAAAATAATTGAAGCAAAGGAGGATTACAGGAAGTTGGAGTGCAATATGATAACAAAAATAATGATCAACCAATTCCATAAAGATATTAGAGGAAGGATTCATAAACGAGATTTTGAAGGAAAAAGAATTATGACGGTGGAGAAAATATCACCTCTGAAGGATTGGGAAAAGCAGGAAATCACATTCACAGCAACAGAAATACCAAAAGAAAATTTGGATCATACATCTCCATTGGTAATCACGGTATCTACTATGCGAGTGAAGAAGGAAAAATCAACAAGATCTGCAGAACAATGGGCTGTGAATAGAACTTTGGTGGACGCAGGAAGTTCTGTAGATATTATATTCTATCATACATTTAAGAAAATGGGATATAAGGATGAAGAGGTATCTTGTTCAAATTATCACATTCATGGTTTTGGAAAATCAATAACAAAACCTAAAGGCGAAATAATGGTACGAATTCTGCTAGGAGAGATTGAAACACAAGTAACATTAGTGGCAGATGTTATCTTGGGCGGTTACTGCAAGATGTTATCTTGGGCGGTTACTGCAAGATCATCAATGCAGACAAACTCGAAGGTGTGGTTGTTCACTCACGATGGCTCAAGCCCTACCTCACTTGAAGACACGACATCACCTCTCTAATCCCCCCGGGGGGATTCCTCCAACAATTTTCCTTTTCACAATATTTGTAATTCCTTCAAAATGATGGCATCGCTTGCCTTCATACTTATTAGGGTTTCAATATTTATTCAAGTAATCAAGATTTCATTCCTTTTATAATTTCTCATAAAATCACACAAAGTTATGAGTCACCTTCAAACCACCATTACCCAGAAAGAAAACCCTAAATCCTCATACCAAATATTCATACCATCCTGGTAATATGGGAGGAATAAAACATGTAAAAAGGGGAGGAGGAAGGTATCCTACATGATCTACTTCAACAGAGCCAGACTCACGTCAGGGGGCACAAGCAAAAAAATATGCATGTTTCGAAAGCAACATTGAATAAAACTTTGTTCAAGACAAGCAAGCAAAGAAGAAAACTTCAAACTCAGCCGCCACTGAGTATATAAAAAAAAAACTACGAAGAAGAATAACAGGGAAACTCAATTGCTGGTTGCGTCTTCATCACTGTTGGGATCCACATCTTGTGCCGCTTTCTCCAGAGACGCCTCAACTTCTTCTTTGGGCACATCAGCTACCGCCTCAACATCTTCAGCATGCGTATCTTCTGCACCTTCTACAGAATCCATTGAAACCTTGGAAATCGTGCCAATCACATTCGGACGTTCAGTCTCATCAGTATCAGGGTCAAGGATTATCACACCACCACGTATTGGGTAATCACACTTCCCATCACCCACAGGACGTTCGTGTTCAACCCTCCGTCTCTTTAACCGAGCCGCAAACCTTTCAGTTCTCGAGCTTACTGGTGCTTGTGACGCCTCGCGTTTCCACTTCGCTCGCAACGCTTCTTCATGTCTTTGTTTCTCCTCCATATCGATTGCAACTGAAAGAGCATGGAGCCGCCCCTTGACAATGGTTAAATGCAAGACAGACATTCCCTGTACGGCATGGCTGACTTCACGAAGTGGCAAATCAATTTTAGCCATCACCTCCTCATGTGCGTTAGCTTCTGGTTTATCAACTTCAAAACTTTTTTCTGAAGAAGCTGCAGAGTGATCATCACCAACTCCTTTCATTATGTACTGCAAAAAAGAGAGGAAGATAAGTTACGGCGGCACATAAAAAGTATTCTAATCACAACTATCGCCAATCGTTTAAGAAATCAATGGGTGGAGCAATACCTGAGATGTTGAAGAAGACGATCACCTAATGAGAAGAATACATGAAAACTTCTTTATATGCTTCACGATCCAACAAGATACCCAGGAGAAAAGAAGTCCACCTTTGCCGCTTTCTGAGGCTATTGAATCGAGATTGTGATCAACAATTGTTTATCGAATGCACGATGCTTTCTAGGCACATGAGAAGGCACACAGAAAGAGGAATGCCAAGGTGGATCGACCCACCAAGCTGTACTTCCCCAGCCGAGCTTTACCATTGGAAGGATCAACTCAACCGGCTCCAAGGCATTTAACACACATGACATACCTTCTCCCATGCGGTAAACATGTATTTACTCTGACTTTAGTTATTTTTATATGCAAATTGTCACCATCTCATGCCTACCCTACAATAGTGTAACCATTGCATGCTAGGAAGGGGACTTAATGTTGATGGTGGAATTCTATTCATGGCTAAAATTATAAAAGCCAAATTTTAAGCTGACGTCCTGCAAGGGATAAAGCCTTCATGCGGTGAATATTCTCACCATATTAATTCATTGGAGCATGTGCAACCATCCCTGAGAATTAAAACCTACCCAGAGCGGAGCATGTAGCAACCATCCCGATTTTCTGTAGGTTTGCAACATTACAATTAATGCCCTGCTCAAAGCCTTGTGTTTGAAATGCAAACACCCGTAGGCTACCTGATGGCGGGTTATATTAGCCCAGTTGAACGCATGAAAGACTACCCATGTTAGTCTCACCTGCTGAAAACAAACTCAAAAATAGATCTCATCCGTCCAACTTCGCAGGCATGGTTGGACGGCCTAGATCACGCGCGGGATCGAGTAGCGCGCACGCACATGCTCACCATCGTCCCAACATTCCCCTCGCACCATCTACCTCACCAAAAGAGGTCGGCAAATGCCGGATTCGGTCAGATGTAGGTAACCGGTCGGAAACCCTAAATTAGGGTTTACATCAAGTGGTCGCAGGCAGCCACTTTGAGACAAACGAACGGAAGCCAAAGGAAGGCGGGATTAGCTGGCCGACCACACCATCATGTCCACTGTGGGCCCAGATACACGGCCAACCAATCGGTCGCGAACGGTTGCAGACCAGCCATCTCGAAATTCGTGCCCAAAGGTAGCATGCACGGCCCCCTTCTAATCTCGGATGTCCATCATCGCAGGCTGAAACGAGCGACTTAGATTGCTCTGATTGACTTCCAACAAGCATGGGCATGAAGAGTGGCGTCCCGCCTACCTGCTGGAACGATAGGCCACTCCATGCACGCCTCCCAAGGCTGAAAACCTTTAGGGTGAAAAGCGAGGCTTGCAAGCCTTCCAAACCCTAATCCAACGGTTATTCCTCCATCAATCTCGTCCGTCCAAGTTCGCATGCTTGGATGAATATCCTAGGAAGGGAGTTAGGTGGCAAACAAGGTATCACCGTGGTCACCATCCTCCACACTTCCCCATGGCATAACCGGCCAAGGTGGGTCCCGCTCAGGCGACCTCTGAACAACTCCTGAATATAGCTAGTTGAGTCACTTCAACTTGCAATCTTTTCATCAAGGTTATGTAGGCTTCAAGCATGTTAAGCATATTTAATGCACCGCATGCACACAATATGCGCCTACAAACAACTTGATTATTTTACCTAGCACCGTTTGCTACCTTATGTGGGTCCCACGACTCACTCGAGACGTTAATCACGTCACAACTGGGGGATACAAACTGGGGTATTGGTCTGGCGGTTTACAGCGTGCAGTGTGCAACACGCCATCACAAGATAGTGTTAGGAAAACATGGGCGGTTAGCGATGATAGGAGAAGTGGGCAAGCAACCGTGTGACACTAACACACAACTCCACTTCCTCCATCACTCAACTTCCTCCACTTTCCCACGAGAGACGTGATGAAGGCTTATCGACTTGTATAAATAGGTTCTCCTCCCTATTTCCAACAACACAGAAAAAACCAAGTGTTAATACCATCGTATTCAACACCCAGAGCCCGTCTGCAACATTTGCTAGCCTGCTCAACCTTCTGTTAACAAGTCATCAAATAGACTTCACCTTCATACTCTCAACACCTTCTTCGCTTCCCTCCCTAAGATCAACCTCACATCCTTCACCTGTGACTGAAAAAAATCTGGAACGACCGTGTCTTCGTTTTAGGCCAGAATTGTAAAGATTATCTCTCGAATCAAAAGTGCTCATCGTGCAGCACATTTGTTGAAGGTTTAAATTCACTTCTCATCCACACACCCAAAATTACCTAAACCTGCAGAAGTAGTTTTCTCCCACAAACAATTGGCGACCACAGTGGGAGGTTAATCTATCGGTTGTGAAGTCGATCTCTTCAATACCATTTCAATTTTCAAGAATGGTGGATCTTAGATCTGGATCAGCAACCAATCCCGAGGGAGGTAGCGCCGACAGCACTTATAGCGCTGATATCCCAATTACTGGTGTCACTATACAACCCGTCAGTACAACCAACGTGTCCCGTGGAATTGCGTCTTCTACCATCAGTACCACCAGTACCAGCGGAGAAGGAGCGGACATTCCAGTAGGTGTGACACCTCCCATTACGAGAGCTAGACCGGCTGCAAATCCAGGAATTTCCTCAAGCATGACACTTCCGTCCGTCACCAGAACGACTGCTACTCCCCCTTCAGAATGAGGATCTGGAGGACCCAAAGGAGGACAACCTCCTATCACCATGGTGGACTTGATGGAGAGACAAGAAACCCTCGCTAAAGCTCAGGTGGACATGGAAACCACTCAGAAGGAGGTACTCACCTTCCTTAAAACATTAACCGATCGATTACCGCAAGAGTCGAGACATCCCCAAGGGCCAACAAGAAATACGTTCAGCACACCTGGAGCAGGTGCCTCAGTTACGCAAGCCTACCTGAACGAAGATTCTTATGCTGCTGACCACGCAAGAGAAAGGGACCAGGAGCGTCTCAGGGAAAGGAGCCGACCATCCAACTTTATTACACAGGAAGATCTGGAGAGACTCCTCCAAAATCGTTGCAAAGAAAATCCGATGGACGCGCATCGACACCAACCTCCATATCCAAAATACGTACAGCGGATTCCTCTTCCCAGGGGATACACCTCCCCTCAATTCACTCTTTACGATGGTACCGGTAATTCTCGTGAACACGTCTCTCGATTTTTAGAATCCTTAGAAGAACACGAATACAATCACATTCTCCGCCTGAAGGAATTTTCCAAATCACTTACGGGGAGAGCCTATACGTGGTACAATAACATCGCACCCGACAGTATATCCAATTGGAGTGAGATGGTCAGCGCGTTTTATAAGAAGTACTTCTTTGTATCTGAGCAAGTTACTTTCTCAGACCTGGGGAGAATCTCCCAACGGAAAAACTAACATCCAAATGATTTTGTCAAGAGGTTCAGACACAAGCGTTGGACTGACATGAACCAAATGTCACAGAACGATAGCTGGTGGAATTATGCATCAACGAAATGATACCCATATATCGCGCCCTGCTGGAAAACTTGGGATTCCAGACGTTCTCAGAGCTCCATGAAGCAGCCAAACGTTCAGCCACTACCGCGCCAGCATTATTGGAAAGAACCAGGATTGTTCGGAGCGACGATTCACGAGATAATCGGAGAAACAGGCGCCTCATCAACAAGCAGTATAATACTGTCCCTTCTGTCAGTGTAGTAAGCGAAGGCGGAAAGAGAAAATCTCCAGCGGCGGCAGAACAACAACCCAAGTGTGCGGCTCAAACTCATAAAGCTTCGCCCCGGAAGAGAACAAGCAAGGATCCTGCGCAGAGCACCGAAGACACAGGCTTCCCGTTTCCGATAAATGAAGTAATGGAACTCTTAGAGGCATGGATTCAGGATGATGCTATCAAGCTACCTCCTATAAGACGTCCACCAACTGAGAAAGACATGGCAGACCCTAAGTACTGCCGTTATCATAGGTTTGTTCACCACCCAACTAAGGATTGTAACAAGTTGAAAGAAATCTTCAGGGAAAAGATATCAGCAGGAGAGCTTCAATTAGGAAATGAAGGAGTTCACAGAGACCCTCTTCCTGTCCGAAGTTGCATGATCTCTGGAGACTCTGTGCGCAAGACTGCACAATCCATGATGGAACACCTGTGTGAAATTTTGTACCTTTCCAAGGTACAACGTCAAGATATATTCATGGCCCTCAACTGTATTGTGTCAGGCAGGTGTTTGTACCCAGAAAAAGAAGTCGTTCCAGCATCTCAAGCCTCCTTGGAAGATAGTGCCAACAAAGGAAACTGGGGACTTTTGACTGTCGCCCATTTGAAAGATGTCAAGTTCGATAGCACATTAATAGATGCAGCTTATGAATTCAACATCGTTACTATCAAGACCCTGCAAGCTGCGAAAATCTCAAAGCAGGAGGCTACCCGTGGTCCGACTGTGATCAAGAGCCCAGCAGGAGAGTTTGTGGATGTCTACGGATACATTGACCTTGATGTCAAGATCGGTAACACTCCAACACAAGCCAGATTCCATATAATTAAGGAAAATCCAGATTACGACATGATTCTGGGGCGCCTTAGTGGGTACACAAGGCGCATTCCTTACCAATCTCAGTACCTGGAAGAATCTCCAACAAGCCAGCTCCGATGATTTTCAACAAACCTTGGAGACTCGAAGACTGCCTGTTTCCTCCATACCAACAACTCACAAGCATAACGCAACTCCCTGGTGAAATCCCTTCGTCCTACGTTAAGATATTCCGAGCCCAAGTAAGTCTCATTAAACAACCCTCTTTGCAAGTAGTGGATAATTGTCCTGCTGGACCACATGGGACTGTTTCACCTGACAGGCGGGCCACCACCAAGAGATGTGAATGGAGTGCTGGCCCCTTTAAGCGCTTCAGCAAAAGTTTGGAAGCGATCAAGAACGACACGTGTCGAAGCAAGTGTTATACCAAGTCCAAATCCGTTTCAAATAGGAGATATGGTAGCAAAGGTAACCACGTTCCAAGTTGGAAACATGGCAAGTAAAAATAATCGCCATGACTGATATGCCTGCAAAGTAAGAGGAAGTATTCTTAGTGGCAGATGTTATCTTGGGCGGTTACTGCAAGATCATCAATGCAGACAAACTCGAAGGTGTGGTTGTTCACTCACGATGGCTCAAGCCCTACCTCACTTGAAGACACGACATCACCTCTCTAATCCCCCCGGGGGGATTCCTCCAACAATTTTCCTTTTCACAATATTTGTAATTCCTTCAAAATGATGGCATCACTTGCCTTCATACTTATTAGGGTTTCAATATTTCTTCAAGTAATCAAGATTTCATTCCTTTTATATTTCTCATAAAATCACACAAAGTTATGAGTCACCTTCAAACCACCATTACCCAGAAAGAAAACCCTAAATCCTCATACCAAATCTTCATACCATCCTGGTAATATGGGAGGAATAAAACATGTAAAAAGGGGAGGAGGAAGGTATCCTACATGATATACTTCAACAGATCCAGACTCACGTCAGGGGGCACAAGCAGAAAAATATGCATGTTTCGAAAGCAACATTGAATAAGACTTTGTTCAAGACAAGCAAGCAAAAAAGAAAACTTCAAACTCATCCGCCACTGAGTATATATAAAAAAAAACTACGAAGAAGAAGAATAACAGGGAAACTCAATTGCTGGTTGCGTCTTCATCACTGTTAGGATCCACATCTTGTGCCGCTTTCTCCAGAGACACCTCAACTTCTTCTTCGGGCACAACAGATACCGCCTCAACATCTTTAGCATGCGTATCTTCTGCACCTTCTACAGAATCCATTACAACCTTGGAACTCGTGCCAATCACACTCCGACGTTCAGTCTCATCGGTATCAGGGTCAAGGATTATCACACCACTATGTATTGGGTAATCACACTTCCCATCACCCGCAGGACGTTCGTGTTCAACCCTCCATCTCTTCAACCGAGCCGCAAACCTTTCAGTTCTCGAGCTTACTGGTGCTTGTGACGCCTCGCGTTTCCACTTCGCTCGCAACGCTTTTTCATGTCTTTGTTTCTCCTCCATATCGATTGCAACTGAAAGAGCATGGAGCCTCCCCCTGACAATGGTTAAATGCAAGACAGACATTCCCTGTACGGCATGGCTGACTTCACGAAGTGGCGAATCAATTTTAGCCATCACATCCTCATGTGCGTTAGCTTCTGGTTTATCAACTTCAAAACTTTTTTCTGAAGAAGCTGCAGAGTGATCATCACCAACTCCTTTCATTATGTAATGCAAAAAAGATAGGAAGATAAGTTACGGCGGCACATAAAAAGTATTATAATCACAACTATCGCCAATCGTTTAAGAAATCAACGTGTGGAGCAATACCTGAGATGTTGAAGAAGACGATCGCCTAATGAGAAGAATACATGAAAACTTCTTTATATGCTTCACGATCCAACAAGATCCCAGGAGAAAAGAAGTCAACCTTTACCTCTTTCTGAGGTTGTTGAGTCGAGATTGTGATCAACAATATTTATCGAATGCACGATGCTTTTTAGGCATATGAGAAGGCACACAGAAAGATGAAGGCCAAGGTGGATCGACCCACCAATCTGTACTTCCCCAGCCGAGCTTTACCATTGGAAGGATCAACTCAACTATCTCCAAGGCATTTAACACACATGACATACCTTCTCCCATGCGGTAAACATGTATTTACTCTGACTTTAGTTATTTTTATATGCAAATTGTCACCATCTCATGACTACCCTACAATAGTGTAACCATTGCATGCTAGGAAGGGGACTTAATGTTGATGGTGGAATTATATTCAGGGCTAAAATTATAAAAGACAAATTTTAAGCTGACGTCCTGCAAGGGATAAAGCCTTCATGTGGTGAATATTCTCTCCATATTAATTCATTGGAGCATGTGCAACCATCCCTGAGAATTAAAACCTACCCAGAGCGGAGCATGTAGAAACCATCCCGATTTTCTGTAGGTTTGCAGCATTACAATTAATGCTCAAAGCCTTGTGTTCGACATGCAAACACTCGTAGGCTACCTGATGGCGGGTTATATTAGCCCCGTTGAACGCATGCAAGACTACCCATGTTAGTCTCACCTGCTGAAAACAATCTCAAAAATAGATCTCATCCGTCCAACTTCGCAGGCATGGTTGGACGGACTAGATCACGCGCGGGACCGAGTAGCGCGCACGCACATGCTCACCGTCGTCCCAACATTCCCCTCGCACCATCGACCTCACCAAAAGAGGTCGGCAAATTCCGGATTCGGTCGGATGTAGGTAACCGGTCGGAAAACCTAAATTAGGGTTTGCATCAAGTGGTCGCAGGAAGCCACTTTGAGACAAACGAACGGAAGCCAAAGGAAGGAGGGATTAGTTGGCCGACCACACCAGCATGTCCAATGTGGGCCCAGATACATGGCCAACCAATCGTCCGCGAATGGTTTCATACCATCCATCTCGAAATTCGTGCCCAAAGGTAGCATGCAGGCCCCCTTCTAATCTCGGTTGTCCATCATCGAAGGCTGAAACGAGCGACTTAGATTACTCTGATTGACTTCCAACAAGCATGGGCATGAAGAGTGGCGTCCCGCCTACCTGCTGGACCGATCGGCCACTCCATGCACGCCTTCCAAGGCTGAAAACCGTTAGGGTGAAAAGGGAGGCTTGCAAGCCTTCCAAACCTTAATCCAACGGTTATTCCTCCATCAATATCGTCCGTCCAAGTTCGCATGCTTGGATTAATAGCCTAGGAATGGAGTTAGGTGGAAAACAAGGTATCACCGTGATCACCATCCTCCACACTTCCCCATGGCATAACCGTCCAAGGTGGGTCCCGCTCATGCGACCTCCGAACAACGCCTGAACATAGCTAGTTGAGTCACTTCAACTTGCAATCTTTTCATCAAGGTTGTGTAGGCTTCAAGCATGTTAAGCATATTTAATGCACCGCATGCATACAATATGCGCCTACAAACAACTTGATTATTTTACCTAGCACCGTTTGCTACCTTATGTGGGTCCCACGACTCACTCGAGACGTTAATCACGTCACAACTGGGGAATACAAACTGGGGTATTGATCTGGCGATTTACATCGTGCAGCGTGCAACACACCATGACAAGATCGTGTCAGGGAAACATGGGCGGTTAGCGATGATAGGAGAAGTGGGCAAGCAACTGTGTGACACTAACACACAACTCCACTTCCTCCATCACTCCACTTCCTCCACTTTCCCATGAGAGACGCGATGAAGGATTATCGACTTGTATAAATAGGTTCTCCTCCCTATTTCCAACAACACAGAAAAAACCAAGTGTTAATACCATCGTATTCAACACCCAGAGCTCGCCTGCAACATTTGCTAGCCTGCTCAACCTTCTGTTAACAAGTCATCAAATAGACTTCACCTTCATACTATCAACACCTTCTTCGCTTCCCTCCCTAATATTAACCTCACATCCTTCACCTGTGACCGAAACAAATCTGGAACGGCCGTGTCTTCGGTTTAGGCCAGAATTGTACAGATTATCTCTCGAATCAAAAGTTCTCATCGTGCATCACATTTGTTGAAGGTTTAAATTCACTTCTCATCCACACACACCCAAAATTACCTAAACCTGCAGAAGTAGTTTTCTCCCACAAATAGTATATGACATGTTAATAAAGAGCAAAGAAGCTAAGAACCATGTGCAATATTTGAAGGATATTTTTGATCAAATGCGACTCTTTAACATCAAGGTGAATCCAAAGAAATGCATTTTTGGAGTAGCGTCAGGGAAATTTTTAGGTTATATTGTATCAAAAGAAGGAATTCAAGTTGATCCAGAGAAAGTACATGAAATTCGCGATATGCCAACACCAGCAACAGTGGAAGATATACAGAATTTGAATGGGCTCTTAGCCTCGCTAGGAAGATTTATCTCGCGATCTTCAGATAAATGCAAGCATTTCTTCAATATACTGCTATTTTACAGAAAGCGGAGCCGGGAGAATAATTATTGATTTATCTTGCGACAACATCGCATGCATTAAGCGCAGTATTACTGCGAATAGATGAAGGGGTAGAAAAACCAATTTTTTACATCAGCAAAACATTTAATTTTGCAGAGAGAAATTATTCAAAAATGGAGAAGCTAATTCTCGCATTGGTTTATGCAACCTTTAAACTTCGCATATATTTTCAGGCACATAAAGTAAAGGTATTAACAAAGGTGCCCATTGAATCAGTAATGAAGAACTCAAAAAGATCAGGCAGAGTTGAGAGATGGAATGCACAAGTAGGGAACTTTGAAAGCAAATATAAAGTCCTATCCTCACCAAAATCACAAGATGTAGCGGAGTTTTTAGCAGAATTTCCTCTAGAAGATGATGAAGTTGTGGAAGAAATGATGGACATAGAAGAAGAAAATGGAGATCCAAAAGATCTATTAAAAGAACCCAACATGTGGGAAATATTGGTGGATGGATCATCAAATGGGGAAGGAAATGGAATTGGAGTGGTCTTTATCTTGCCAGAAGGAGAAAAAATGGCTTTTTCATTTCGTTTGGAATTCACATCCACTAATAATGAGACAGAATATGAAGCTGTGGTGCATGCTCTAAAGTTCGCCGTAGAGATGAAGTTGGAGAACGCAAGGATTACCAGTGACTCGCAATTGGTTATTCGCCAGATAAAAGGAGAATACACAACAAATGAACCATCTCTGAAGAAATACAAGACACTTGTTGAAGAATTGTCTGCGAGAATTCCAAAAATAAAATGGAGACATATATCAAGAAAAGATAACAGACTCGCAGATGCTTTTACGTTCATATCAAGTATGATGACAAACCCATCTGCGAGATGCATAAGAATTCAGACACTTGTATCACCTTCAATTAATAAAGAAGAATAAGAAAAGACAGACGTAATGATAATATAAAATGACACAGAAGAGCTAGCCATCGACATTATCGCAGATTGGAGAGCTGAACTTCATGCATACTTGGCGACAGGTGAAACACCAAGAAATAGATTGGAGGCGCACATATTAAATAGCCGTGCAGCAAATTATGAATTAAGGGATGGAGTATTGTATCAAAAATATTTTAATGGGCCATTACTTAGATGTTTGACACGGGAAGAAGGAGAAAAAGTGTTAAAAATGTTGCATAGTGGAGATGCTGGTAATCATGGCGGAGGAAGATCTTTGGCTTATAGAACAAAAATGCAAGGCTATTATTGGCCGTATATGCATCAAGATGCAAAACAGTTATCAAAACGTTGCGAAGATTTACAGCGATATGGAAAGAAGATACATGCACCAGGGGCACCATTATCATTTTCAAAAAGTGTGTGGCCTTTTGGAAAACGGGGCTTAGATATTGTAGGATCCTTTGTGCCAGGTTCAGAGCAGAAGAGATACTTAATTGTCGCGACAGATTACTTCACAAAATGGGAAGAAGTAAAAGCGGTACAGCACATTCGCGATAAAGATATATTTACATTCATCTTTGAAAATATCATCTGCAGATTTGGAATTCCAGCACAGTTGGTTTCTGATAATGGAAAACAATTTGAAGGACAAAACATAGAGTTGCTACTTAATGCATTTAAAATAAGATGTGGAAAATATACTCCTTTATACCCACAAGCTAATGGTCAGGCTGAAGCAACTAATAAGACAATCGCAGACATCTTAAAAAATAAATTAGAAGGGTACCATAGAGCATGGTGTGAATAGGTACATAATGCAGTCTAGGCTTACAACACAACCAGGAAAGAGGCAACTGGGATGTCACCTTTTTGTTTAACGTATGGTGTTGAAGCAGTACTACCAACAGAAGTTGCTATTCCTACAACAAGAAGAGAGGTTTGGGAGAAGAATCTTAATGCTAGCATGATTCTAAGAGAACTTGATGAATTAGAAGAGAAGAGAGAAAAAGCATTACAATATATGGAAAATTATCAGCGAAGGTTGGCTCGCGAATATAACAAGCGAGTCAAAAAAACGTGAGTTTCAACCAGGCGATTTAGTTCTGCGAGAAACACCATAGTACCAGCGAGAACGTGGTGGAAAGTTGGCAAGAAAATTGGATGGACCGTATATCATTAAAGAGATAGTTGGAACAGGGGCATACATGTTGGTGGACCTAGAAGGCAGAGATGTTGGTCAAAGACTTGGTAGACCATGTACATATTATATTTAAAAAGATATTATCAGTAACAAATTTTTAATGAAACAAAGTAGAAATGTGCAAAACAAATTTTTACAGCTGCGAGTTTATTCGCAAGATTATTCAAGATTACATAAAGAATGAAAAGTTGTGATATAAGTAAAATAAACAAAGAACGGGACGAACCTTTATGGCGTACACCCTAGTTCGCGAATACAATTTCGCAAGAGTCAAATGTAAGACTTAAAGTACGTCATATTAGGGGATATCTCTTTGCGTGGCTCAGGGATAAGGTTATACCGCTGCTGGAACCTGAGACACGGAGACTGGGGTCCATCTCTTTGAGATACCTATCCAGGAGAGATACTTTGGATTTCCAACTATATAAGTTTATACCCTGGTTGGACGACCGAGGGTCTCTTCTAATGGGTGCAGAGTATGACCAAGGTGGCGAGGTACATGGTTGAGCCAAGGATGCCCGGGATGGACGAACCTACCCTGGCCATTCTTGGTAAGTCTTGGCTATAATGCACTCGGCCTCAAGAAAACCCCACTTAGGGTGAAGTCTCGTAACTATAAGCCATATAGGCATAAAGGATAAGAGGCTGCGAAAACAACCGGTTATTGTTAGGACCAGATGGGAGGATCTAGTCTTGTATGACCGATGTTCCCTCCTTGAAGGGGCAACCAGGGGGAGTAAGGGAGGCACCCTCCATTAGGGAGCTGATAAGTGTCTTAAGACGGCAATGTCATGGATATTTATGTTCGCAAGAACATTTAGGCCTGTCATATTGTCGCATGACAAATACAGAGGCAACAAGCCATAAGAAAAATTTAAGATGAGATCAATGGGTTTTTACATGAAAGTGTAAATACGTCCTGCGATTTCATCGCAAGACAGCTATGTCATGGGGCTTTGTTCTTGCAAGGGAACTTAGGCCTGTCATATAGTCGCAAAGAATTGATAAAATACAAGAGCTAATGCAAGATCAATGGGTCTCTACATGCGAATGTAAGGACGTCCTGCGATTTTGTCGTAGAAAGAAACGTGGCGAAATAAGACCTTTAATTAGGAAGGCAAAATAAGACCACAAAAATAATCCTACCAATTAACTATTTCATTTTTCTAAAATGCGGGAGATATTTGTTCAAGAAAGATAATGGGGGGCAAGTATGGGAATTGATAAATAAAATATCATTATCTTTCTCGCAGAATATTAAGAAGAACAGAAATTTAATAGAGCTCCAAAATGAGTTTTAAAATTGAAAGAGGTTACATCATTTGCAAGAAAGAGAACTAAAAGAAAGCAAAAACAAAATTCAAGCATTATCTTTGCCAGAGTTGTTAGCCTCACCAACATTCTTCTCATGATAAGCTTGAGTTTCTTCCACATTTAATGCTTCATTAACAGTTGTTCCATCGCCAGTAGCTACTTTAGTAAGAGGAGATTTTTCTTTATCCACTGAATTTTCTTGAGAAACATCTTCTTCATCACTTACATACTCTAGATCACTAGCCATGGGAAGAGGAATTTCATCATCATCTACTTCCAAAGGATTGACTGATACAGGGGAAAGAGCATTGGATATTAAGATGTCATTCACGAGAACTTCAGCACTAAGATGAACTTTGCGAAGGAAGCCTCTGTCGCGATTTCTAATTTCCATGTTCTTATAGTATTCAAGATAGTCATATATTATTTCTGCCCGATCGCGAGATTTGACATAATTGGCTAGAAGTTCACCATTTTATTTGCGTACTGAAGCTAGTTTATCATCCAAGTCAGAAATGGTGGTTTGAAGACTTTTCTCAGATTCTGCGAGAAAAATAGATAAGCCAGAAAAACATTCAGACGAAGATCTTGCAAAAATATAACAGAGAAAATTGAACAGAAAAGTTAACAATTAAGGCAGTAAAAATGACTACCTTCTCTTTGCGAAGATAAGTTTTGAATTAATGATAAGACACAACCCTCCCACTGGTTCATGGCATCATCAAATTTATCTCCAATTATACCCTTCGGGCGAGATTTTATACTTTCTTCTTTAGAAAGGAGATAATCATTTTTTTTTCTCTAATAAGGAATGAGATTCTTTTAATCAGGAGAAACATTATTTGAGTTTACTAGCCTTTACACTTAGAGTTATCCTATCCTGGATAAGTTTATCCTTCTCAGTTATTGATGATTCAGTTACTTATTTGAGTTCTTCTTTCAATGAAGACAAAGATTGTTCTTGATTGTTACACACTTTCTGAAGAATACTTAAATGCTGCGAGGAGATCGCTATCTTATTTGAGAAGCTGTGCTTTTCTTGAGATAAGGTCTCATTTTCATCTGATAAAGTTTCTATCGCCAAATTAGCTTGGGTTAACAAATAAGAAAGACGAGTAACTTCGCTATTTAGCAGACTTTTCCTTTGTATTAGTTGGTTATTCTCATTGGTAAGATTATCTATTTGGTCGATAGAATATGAATGAAGGTTATTTAATCTATTATATTTGTCCATCCAAGAATTTTTCTCAGCACGAGCTTCTTCAGCAATAGACTCAAATCGGAATCTCTCCAAGATTCGTGTTCGATTTACAACTAAATATATGAACCAAGGGTTTAAAAGAGAATTAAGCACAGAAAAAATGAGAATTTACTAAAATAGAAAAACCAAGAGATAAAAGAAGGAAAAGTATACCTTTTAGTTCCTCATTCTTATTGCGAAGATTCTCGCAATTTAGTAAAGAGTTGCGAAGCTTGTGCTGAAGAGTATTGCATTCTGAAGTCTTAACCCGAAGACTCTCTTTTAAAATTTCAATTTCTTTCTCTAGAGATATCTTCGCAGCCGTTTGTTCAGAACCAAAATACTTTCTTAAAACTTCGCAGACGACACACTTGACAGGATTAATGGAGAATTTTCTAGTTTCATCCAGAATGTCAGATAAGACTCTAAAGGCAACGTCTACATCAATTGAAGCTTCTCTAACATGATGGAGAGATGTAAGTGGTGAAGTGGTAACAATGGTGAGTTGAAGGTTTGAATTATTTGTGTCATCAGGAGGGGAAGTGACTTGAAAGGTCACATTTGGAAGTGAAAATGAATCAACTTGTGAAGTGACTACAGTAGAAGAAGAAGGAACTTCATTCAAAATAATATGGGGAGTTTCACTTATGAGAGGGTTAATTGAGGCAGGAGTATTGGGAGTGACACCATCGCAAGAAAAAGGTTGAGGCACAATTTGCGATGCTATAGGAGTGGATTTTGAAGAAGATAATAAGGGAATAGTAATTCCATATTCAATGGGTTTAATCTTGTGAGATCGCTTGCGAGGTTCAACAACATTCTCATCATCCTGCGAATAATAAACTAGATAAGAAACATAGGTAACAATATTGTTATTAAGAAAACAAGTTTTTCTTACTACCTTCTGATTCGCATGATTCCTCTTCTTTTCAGCCAGTTTCTGTTGTGAATTTTTGAGAAGATTAGGGTTTTGAGATACAGGTTGCACGTTAGAAGTAGTTTCACTGAAAAGAAGACAAGGTATGGGAATTATGAAAAATCAAATAGAAGAGATCAAATAAAATAGATAAACATAGTATAGACAAGTAGAATCGAATTTAATAATGCCATAAGAGAATGTTTATACCTTTGAGACTCCATTATAACAGTAGCAGACAGACCTATGAAAGAAGAAAAATTGCAGACAGTAAAGTTTACAGAGAATAAAAGGGATGAAGAAGACGAAGAAGTAAAAGAAAAAGAATATTTCTTAACAAGTTATCTCTTTTATAGACAGAAGAGGGGTAACCGGGCAATAAAGGATTAACCGGTTAAAAGATGAGCATTCGACACGTATAAGCGGTCATACCTAATTTACAGGGTTTTGTCGGAGAAAAGAGATGAAAAACTAGGTAGCTGCGGCATTATAAAAGATTCAATTCTCATGATCTTTCCTCCTTCGTATAAAAGACATGATAAGAGGCAAGATGTAGGACCAGAATATCGCCATGATATTGCTCTTGCGAGATTAACAATGCTTCTGCGAACATCACCACGAGTTCTTCAACAACAATTCACGAGTGTCACAGAATGATTTGAAGAATGACGTAATATCCGACGAATGAAGAAACACGGGAAGAGCATGATTATCCTGCGATGGTCACGACGCTTACGAGAATGGACATTATAACTACTGCGATAATACACGAGTCAGATCCGAAATTAAAGGACATATTAGCTGTCATCCACTATGTAACTATCCTATATAAAGAGACCCAGTAAATTCAGAGAGGGAATGATGTTTTTTGGAATGTTGAGAAAGTCTTGAGGAGAGAGAAAATTCCAGAGAGCGGTTGGATTCTTGATTTCCTCCGTTTCTTGTAAACATTTCTGAGAATCAAATAATAAAGTGTTGTTTTTAATCTTCAAACATGTCTTAATTACAGTAAATTCTTATCAAAGGTGTAGTGTAGGATTTCCTGCAACTACAATTTATCTTGCATGTTTTTATTAAAAATAAAAATAAAATAATAATCATTGCATCATATTTTGGTTTGTTTTTGGTTTTGTATTCATTCAATAAAGCTAATGGAAGAAAAAATATCTATAGTGAAGTTTCAAGCAACAAGAATTATAGGAAAGAGTTACATTGTCAAGATTCTACGAAGTTCAAGAGTTATCATCGATAGTTGAAGACCGAAGAGGAAGATGAAGACAAAGATTGAAGACCTAAGACATTTCTATGGATGCTGTGAGAGTGGTGTTAACTATACTCCGAACGGATGATGAGGTAAGTAAGCATATTCCCACCTTCGTTAAGTGGTTGATTTCATTTCTTTGAGATCGTCAGAAAAATGGGTTTTTCAAAATGAATAAAAGATGTGGGTTTTCAAAACTATTTGGAGGGTTTTGGCCTTCCTACCATTCAAAGTGTCCCAAAATCTATCATTTCATCCCTACCTGGACACATGTGTGACCCATAAAAAGTTATTTATTATTGAGAGCAACTTCATAAAACCTTTTCTTGTGAGGCAGATTCGAGACTTTTGATCACTCCGAACCCGAATTTCTTTCGATAAGGGATGGTTATTTCTCTCTCAACTTTTAAGGATGAGATTGTGTTCATATATATGTCTAACTTCTTATGACTAGTGTGCAGAATCTCTATGTCTTCTTAGCGCATTGGATGCTATCATTTCGGAGAACTAGTAAGTTGGAAAAGTAGGTTTTGTAGGTATATCTCTAGTAAACCTTCACGAGACTATAACTCATCCACTAGGGACACCTAGGGGTTCAAAGGCTTGTTATTTATGCTAAATGTAACCGTTGCCTCGACGACACGGAGTTGTATGTATGTTTTATAATTTGTTTTGTTTGATTTGCTCGAGGACTAGCAAAGCCTAAGTGTGGGGGAATTTGATAGGTGTCTAAAACACCTAATTTTATATCTAGTATTTATGCTTTCTTTGCTATTGTATTTGTAAATTATGTATCTTATGTTTTCTTTTGAGTGTTATTAGGTGTTTTGGAGTCATTGGAGCAAAAGGAAGTGGAACTCGCTTAATTCCAGGATTTTTTCTCAATCATCTTGAAGAGAACAAAAATATATGAAGCTAGCAGCGAAAGAATGACGGCACTCCGGCGTCGTATGATAAAGTTATGAGAAAATTTATGAATAAGCTTGTCAATTCCTTGAAATTGATAGTACAAGAAGAGTTAATGAATTATGGAGGAATCTGAACTGTCAGTCTCCCGTGACCGATAGTAGAACGGAAAATGTTATTACCTCATGCGGTCCTTATCCAATTCTGGGTGCCTACATAAATCTTATCATCTATTACTCAAACTCTGAAGAGTGGTCTTCATTACAAACCACCTAAGTTAGAGGAAGCGGAAATCGAGACACCGAGATATGAAATATAGATGAGGAAAGCAGAGAAACCATGGTGTTATTGAGATGAATCTGAGGTTGGTAAGGGGATGTGACAGAATCAGTGAAGGTGGTAGTACAGATTGTTGATGATTCATGGGTTTCAATAAGAAGAGTATAAATTTGGTTGACTAGGGATTTAGAAACAGAAAGGGGATCGGAGCTGTTATTGATGATGAATTTGAGAGATTAAAACTGAGATAGCGGTTCGATGTTGCATCCATGGAAGAGTGAACCAGGGTTTGATGACAGGTAGAAGAATGGGTATCTGTTGGTATCCTTGAGAAACTGCAGATGAAGAATGAAGGTGACTGAAACCCTGACGGAGCTATGGACTGAGCATTGTGGTTGAATTTTCATTTGATTGTATCTGTGTTGGTGTTTATCAAAGGTTTTAGAATCTAAGAAGTGATGGTGTTATAATTGGCAGCAAGCAAGGGAATGGAATGTGTGATGCAGCTGAAGTTGGAGGAGTTGAGCTTCAGTTTTAGATGTATGCTTAGGATGGAAGATGTTAATGGGTTATTGTAGTGCAGGAGTTGAAGTGGTGTTGGTGATACAGCTCGCTGGTTCTGTAATTGAAGCTAAAATTGCAGGTGGAAGCTTGTGTTGGATTATGAGGTGGTTTTGGTAGTGACTCAAATGAGCATTGCAGGTTTGATCTGAAATTCTATAATATGCAATAATGGTTGGCAGTAATGGTTTGATATTGTAGTGGAATGAACTGGTGCTCTAGAGAGTAATAAGTGCAGTCTTGCTGAGATATGTGTTGTTGCTGATACTGGTGACAGAAAATTGGTTGGGCTCGTGGCATTGATGCTGGCATTGAGAAGATTGAGCTCATGGTGTTGCTGCTCTTTTTTTTTTTTTGAGATAAGTTACAGAAAATGAGTGGTAGATCGTGCTTGGAGAAGTGCAGGTTAAGATGAAGAGATGGTGCTAGTGGTTGATGCTAAGGAGATATAGCTTGAGTTGGTCGTGCTGATAATGGTTGCAGCTGCGATTGCAGGTAGATGAGCAGCTGGAGTTGAAGCAATGGCAGTTCGAACGAGATTGCAGATGATATTACAATAGCTGTGTTGCAGAAGCAATGAGTTGTGGCTGGCTGAGAGATTGCAGGTATTGAAGTTGAAATGGGCAATATATGTTAGGAGCTGTTTATGACTGAATGTGTTACAGGGAAGTGTGTTTGGTGTTGGTATTACAGGGAGCAGTTGTGGTTATGCAATGCAGTTAGAACTAGTGGTGAAGGAAGGTTGGTATTTGGGTCTCTTGGATGAACTGACTCATGGTGCTACAAGGCAGTGATGCAGTTGAATGAGTAATGTCATATTGAGTATATGGGTTGAGATGAAATGCTAGGAATGTAATTGTGCAGGGATGGAGTTATGGAATGGCCTGAATTTGGCTGGGAAAACATGCCAGAACAGTCAAAACTCGGCAGGAATCGACTATCACTGAGTTGAATCGGTGAGTTATCCCGAGTTGACAGAAGGATTTGGACCTGTTTTGAATGGGTTATGGATGCTAATGGGCATGTGGTGAGGCCTTGGTCGAGAGTTTGGAAACCTACTCACACAACAGGAGAAACTATATAAGTTCTCTAATTCTATATTATCGAGATATCTCCGTTAGGGATCTTTATCTTCTACTTTTACTTCTGCCTAGGGTTTACAACATGATAGAACTTCTTTTTCTCCTTGTTATGAACTCCATAAATATGAGCTAGAATTTCATTTTGGTTCATGGAATAATTAGATGCATTAGTTTTGTATCCATTTTATCGATTATGATTCACTATTAATATTGTTACATGATTTGAATGCTTGTTTGATCGAGTCGCGAATCGGTTGAGTTTGTTTTCATCTCTATTGCTAGATTAGGATTTGTTATACGTTGTAGTACCAGAATATCGCCACAACAATATTCTGGCGAGATTAACAACATTTCTGCGAGCGTCACAGCGAGTTCTCCAACAACACTTTGTGAGTGTCACAAAATAATGACATAACAGTTGACGATTGAAGAAACAAAAAAAGAACATGGTTGACTGGCGATAGTTACAATGCTTGCGAGAAGGAATAATATAGATACTGCTATAATATCGCGAGAGATATCCGAAATTAGAGGACAGCTTAGCTGTCACAGCAATATGTAATTTCCTATAAATAGAGATTCAATAGATTCAGGAAAGGATGATGTATTTTTTTGAGAGTTGAGAGAGTCTTGAAGAGAGAGAGAAATATTTTGCAGAGAGATTTTTAGAGAGAGAAAATTTATTTTTCTTTATCATCTTCTTCCCAAAACTAGATTTAGAACTCCATTAATGGAGATTATTAATGTAAATCAATTGTAAATTTAAACAGTCATAGTGAAGAGTCATGGATGTAGAACAAATTGATCGAACCATGTAAAAATCCGTGTGTCTATTTACAATTTTTAGAATTTTAATCATACTTTTAATATCAAAGTAGTTTAGATCAAGAGATTATTATCAAGGTATTACAAGGGGTGTGTTGTGGGAAATCCTACAACTACATACGCAAAAGTGATAGATTCCTGATTACAAGTAGCATGAATATGGTTATAGCTTGTAGTGATGCATCCTTGTAATCATATGTGAACCATAACCTTTGTTAAATCGGATTAGTGCTTTTACACGTTCGATTGCTTTGATTGGTCTGATCTCATAGAACTTAATGTATCTAGGGAATTAAACTTGATTAGTGCTTTTACACGTTAGGTTGTTCTCTAAGATATAATTCATATTCGCATCTTTTAATGTGTTTGTTGATGACAAAAGGAGATTTGCGGGATAAACTTGCGATCAAGGTATCCTAGGGCCTTTGATAAAAGTTGAGATTAAAATATCAATTCTAGTTATTGTATAGAAAACATGTTAGTGAATGAAGATAAATCCTTGACCAATATTTTCACATATTTGAATTGCTTGCTTTATTTCTTTGTTTTGCTTTTATTTTATTTTAGTATATAAAAATCAGAAAAAAATCCCCCTTTTGTTCATATAAGAAATCAAAACAACTTGACAACCAATTTCCTCTCTGTGGATACGAACTCTTTCTTATCACATACTTCATTTATTTTAGTCAAGTAAGAAAGTGAAATTATTTTTGACGCCTACGACATCGATCAAATTTTGGCGCCGTTGCCGGGGAGGCAGCGATTGTCACTTGTTTTTGGTTTTTTTTTTTTTTTTTTTTTAGTTTAGTTTTTTTTTTCTTTCTAGTTTTTAACCTTGTTTTGTGAAGCGTGTTTCAGGTACTTATTTCTCATGGATGGAGCATATTGGAACAATGGATATGGTTTCCAACAATCTCAACAACATGACAACTTCCAACCATTCCATGGGTATAATCAAAACCAATTTATTGGCTATGATCAATATCCTATGGAATATTGTGGTCCTCATACGTATCAACAACCTTATGATGGGTATGTGTGCGAACAACCATAAGGATTGGAAGATGTTTATGCTCGTGAACAACAAGTCTCTAACTTGTTAGACTACTTTTCCAACTTTGTACGGCAAGAGTTTCAAAAAGATAAAGAGACTAAAAACGAGCAACTCCAAGAACTTCGTGAAGGTATTGCTAACTTAAAAAGAAATATTGATCAATACAAAGAAGAAAGGTATGAAGAAGAACTTTGTTTTCAAAGCAATGATTATTCTAATGTGCCTGTGGTTTGTGATGAATATTTGATTGATGTTATTGTTGAAAAAGGCCAATCTTTGGGGTATGTCGTTGATAATTGTGTAGTTAACTCAACTCTTGATCTTAATAATGATCATTCACCTATTCAAAAGGATGAGTTTTGAGACTAGCAACACTAAATTCAGTGACAACCAACTTTATGTTAACTATGAAAGTGAAGATGATTATGAAGATACATCACTTGAACCAACTCATGGTGGCATATCCCAAAGGTGTACAACGAAATATTTTTGGGATCAAGATGAAGATGAAGAAGACTATGATGAAACTTCTATAGATAACTCAATCATTGATCTTAATAATGATCAAGAGCCTATTCAAAGGGTGGAGCTTGAGGATGAAGCATTTTTGAGTGTTCTAAAAAAAATTCTCATAGTGAAATTTGGATCTACAGTAGAGCATGTGGCTAGTAACGAAGAGGAGTATGTTGAAAATGAAACCGATTTGACCAATATTGTGGAAGACCCAATTGAGCATGCAAAAGATTGTAACAAAGATGTTGATGTCGAGACTTTGGTTAAGGAAGAAACGAATGAAGAATTGTTGCAAGTTTCAATAGAGGACCACGATGTGCAAGAGGTAAGTAATTCACTTGAAGTTTCTAAGGATGTAGAGGATACTATAATACAAAAGTTGCAAGGTTTTTCTAACCCTTTGCCTATTAATTCTTCTCCTTTACCTCTTATTGGTTTGAATGTATGTGCTTCGAGAATATTGTTGAACGACTTTGTTTCTCGATTTCCGCCATTAGAGACATTTAATTCTCATACTATTAAGGTTTGCAAAGAAGAAACCATAGAATTTCCTGAATTTTATGTTCTTTACACTTCCAAGTGTAAACAAGAATAAGTGTGGGGGAGACTTTTATTGGTTGATAGCTTCGCTTCTATTTTCTTGTACTAATATTTATGAGAAGCGATTGTTTGCAAAACGGGTTACATGGAAGGATCCTCAACTTTTCAGATTATTGGTGTATGGGGAATGAATCTTGCAAGGATATAGTCGGGCTGACGAATTTAAACCAAGCGCTGCATGGGAGGCCACTCATTGGATGAGTATTTCTTGTCTTGTATTTATTTCTTGTCTTGTTTTGAGCTTTTTCTTGTTTTGCATTTACTTTTTCTAAATTCTTGTTACATTATCATTATATGATTTCCCACCTTGACTTTCTTTGGACGATTCAATTTACATTGAGGACAATGTAAAGTTTAAGTGTGGGGGAGTGGTTATGCATTTGCATTGTAAATGTTTTTCAAAATTTTCAACTTTTGTGTAAATTAGTGCATGAAAAACTCCAACTTGTAGTTAGTTTAGAGTCACATAGTATACATGTCGCTAAGATTACATCGAGATTCTCATAAGAGTGACTGAACTTAGAGATGACAGAGAACATGATCGGGTTTCTTACTTGTATGAGAGTTAAAGTTGGATTTAACCATGCCAGTGGAAAATAAGGTGTAGATTGAATTCGGTAGTAGAGTAGTGGTCCCCTATAGTGGAGACTACCCATGTTGCATCATGAGAGGCACCGACCTTCAATTCTTTGTACGTATCTAAATATATGATTTTAGAGTGGGTGTCACCGTACGTAAGCTCCGGGTAAAATGGTGAGCTACCCAACCTCCCACCAATAGAAGCACTATTTTTATCTCTTGGGTGCTATTTTATCAATCATGATGGTGACCTCGAATTGCTAACTTACATACCACTTGTAATCTTGTTCGCAGTTAGCACCATCCACTTTATCTCTCTCTACACCAACAGGTCCATAGAAACACCATCATCATCAACAATAGGAGCATCACAAATTCGAAGGAAAGTTGAAGACGTTCGAGGTTTACAAGCAACAATACATAAATGATAAGACTTTAGATTCAAGTAAAGCAACAAGACAAGGAGCATAATATTTACAAGTTGAAGATTATGGTACAAGAGCGAAGATTACCAAGATGAGAATTCAATAAGTTTATGATATCGAGACATACAAGTTGTAAAGAATTGACCGGTAAAATACTTACACCGTGGCCTTTGTACTTTCATTTTTATTTTTATCTTTATTTTGTATTTGTATTATATTCTCTTGTCTCATAAAAAAAAAACAAGAGAAAAGAAAAGAGAAAAAAGAAAATTTCATTAGGTTCATCATTAGTTTTAATTTTTTGTTTGTTTTCATTTTGTATTTACTTTATTTATCTTGCATGTTTTTATTAAAAAAAAAACTAAAAAAAAAAAAGGGACTGGAGCTCAGCTTGTTGCGAGACTCCCATCCAATTCTTGTAAACTTCTTTTTGTTGATGAGGAATAATAATAAATAAAAAAAAATCATTGCATCATATTTTGGTTTGTTTAGTTCGTTTTTGGTTTTGTATTCATTCAATAAATCCAATGGAAGAAAAAATATCTATAGTGAAGTTTCAAGCAACAAGAATTAGAGGAAAGAGTTATATTGTCAAGATTCTACGAAGTTCAAGAGTTATCATCGACAGTTGAAGACCGAAGACGAAGATGAAGACAAAGATTGAAGACCGAAGACTTTTCTATGGATGCTGTGAGAGTGGTGTTAACTGTACGCCGAACGTATAATGAGGTAAGTAAGCATATTCCCACCTTCGTTAAGTGGTTGATTTCATTTCTTTGAGATCGTCAGAAAAATGGGTTTTTCAAAATGAATAAAAGATGTGGGTTTTCAAAACTATTCGGAGGGTTTTGGCCTTCCTACCATTCAAAGTGTCACAGGATCTATCATTTCATCCCTACCTGGACACATGTGTGACCCATAAAAAGTTGTTTATTATTGAGATCAACTTCATAAAACCTTTTCTTGTGAGGCAGAGTCGAGACTTTTGATCACTCCGAACCCGAATTTCTTTCGATAAGGGATGGTTATTTCTCTCTCAACTTTTAAGGATGAGATTGTGTTCATATATATGTCTAACTTCTTATGACTAGTGTGCAGAATCTCTATGTCTTCTTAGCGTGTTGGATGCTATCATTTCGGAGAACTAGTAAGTTGGAAAAGTAGGTTGTATAGGTATATCTCTAGTAAACCTTCACGAGACTATAACTCGTCCACCAGGGACACCTAGGGGTTCAAAGGCTTGTTATTTATGCTAAAAGTAACCTTTGCCTCAACGACACGGAGTTGTATGTATGTTTTATAATTTTCTTTGTTTGATTTTCTCGAGGACTAGCAAAGTCTAAGTGTGGGGGGATTTGATAGGTGTATAAAACACCTAATTTTATATCTAGTATTTATGCTTTCTTTGATATTGTCTTTGTAAATTATGTATCTTATGTTTTCTTTTGAGTGTTATTAGGTGTTTTAGAGTCACTAGAGAAAAAAAATAAGTGTAACTCGCTTAATTCCAGGATTTCTTCTCAATCATCTTGAAGAGAACAAAAATATATGAAGCTAGCGGCGAAAGAATGACGACACTCCGGCGTCGTATGATAAAGTTATGAGCAAATTTATGAATAAGCTTGTCAGTTCCTTGAAACTGGCAGTACAAGGAGAGTTAATGAAATATGGAGGAATCTGAACTGTCAGTCTCCCTGACCGACAGTAGAACAGAAAATGTTTTTACCTCAGGCGGTCCTTATCCAATTCTGGGTTCCACATAAATCTTATCATCTATTACTCAAACTATGAAGAGTGGTCTTCATTAAAAACCACCTTAGTTAGAGGCGGCGGAAATCGAGACACAGAGATATGAAATGTAGATGAGGAAAGCAGAGAAACCATGGTGTTATTGAGATGAATCTGAGGTTGGTAAGGGGATGTGACAGAATCAGTGAAGGTGGTAGTACAGATTGCTGATGATTCATGGGTTTCAAGAAGAAGAGTATAAATTTGGTTGACTAGGGATTTAGAAATAGAAAGGGGATCGGAGCTGTTATTGATGATGAATTTGAGAGATTAAAACTGAGATAGCGGTTCGATGTTGCGTCCATGGAAGAGTGAACAAGGGTTTGATGGCAGGTAGAAGAATGGGTATATGTTGGTATCCTTGAGAAACTGCAGATGAAGAATGAAGGTGACTGAAACCCTGACGGAGCTATGGACTGAGCATTGTGGTTGAATTTGCATTTGATTGTCTCTGTGTTGGTGTTTATCAAAGGTTTTAGAATCTAAGAAGTGATGGTGTTATAATTGGCAGCAAGCAAGGGAATGGAATGTGTGATGCAGCTGAAGTTGGAGGAGTTGAGCTTCAGTTTTAGATGTATGCTTAGGATGGAGGATGTTAATGGGTTATTGTAGTGCATAATTTGAAGTGGTGTTGGTGATACATCTCTCTGGTTTTGTAAATGAAGCTAAAATTGCAGGTGGAAGCTTGTGTTGGATTATGAGGTGGTTCTGGTAGTGACTCAAATGAGGATTGCAGGTTTGATCTGAAATTCTATAAGCTGCAACAATGGTTGGCAGTAATGGTTTGATATTGCAGTGGAATGAACTGGTGCTCTAGAGAGTAATGCAGTGCAGTCTTGCTGAGAGATGTGTTGTTGCTGATACTGGTGACAGAAAATTGGTTGGGCTCGTGGCATTGATGCTGGCATTGAGAAGATTGAGCTCATAGTGTTGCTGATTTTTTTTGAGCTGAGTTACAGAAAATGAGTGGTATATCGTGCTTGGTGAAGTGTAGGTTAAGAGGCGGAGATGGTGCTAGTGGTTGATTCTAAGGAGATATGGCTTGAGTTGGTCGTGTTGTTAATGGTTGCAGCTGCGATTGCAGGTAGATAAGAAGCTGGAGTTGAATCAATGGCAGTTCGAAAGATATTGCAGATGATATTACAATATTTGTGTTGCAGAAGCAATGAGTTGTGGCTAGCTGAGAGATTGCAGGTATTGAATTTGAAATGGGCAGTATATGTTAGGAGTTGTTTATGACTGAATGTGTTACAGGGAAGTGTGTTTGGTGTTGGTATTACAGGGAGCAGTTGTGGTTATGCAATGCAGTTAGAACTAGTGGTGAAGGAAGGTTGGTATTTGGGTCTCTTGGATGAACTGACTCATGGTGCTATAAGGCAGTGATGCAGTTGAATGAGTAATGTCATATTGAGTATATGGGTTGAGCTGAAATGATAGGTGTATGCTAGGAATGTAATTGTGCAGGGCTGGAGTTATGGAATGGCCTGAATTTGGCTGGGAAAACATGCCAGAACAGTCAAAACTCGGCAGGAATCGTCTATCACTGAGTCGACTCAGTGAGTTATCCCGAGTTGACAGAATGATTTGGACCTGTTTTGAACGGGTTATGGATGCTAATGGGCTGGAATGTGGTGAGGCCTTGGTCGAGAGTTTGGAAACCTACTCATACAACATGAGAAACTATATAAGTTCTCTAATTCTATATTATCGAGATATCTCCGTTAGGGATCTGTATCTTCTACTTTTACTTCTGCCTAGGGTTTACAACATGATAAAACTTCTTTTTCTCCTTGTTATGAACTCCATGAATATGAGCTAGAATTTCATTTTTGGTCATGGAATAATTGGATTTCATAAAATATGCTTTTTGATATGATAAATTAGTTTTGTCTCCATTTTATCGATTATGATTCACTATTAATATTGTTACATGATTTGAATGCTTGTTTGATCGAGTCGCGAATCAGTTGAGTTTGTTTTCATCTTTATTGCTAGATTAGGATTTGTTATACACAAAAGTGATAGATTCCCGATTACAAATAGCATGAATATGGTTATAGCTTGTAGTGATGCATCCTTGTAATCATATGTGAACCATAACCTTTGTTAAATCGGATTAGTGCTTTTACACGTTCGATTGCTTTGATTGGTCTGATTTCACAGAACTTAATGCATCTAGGGAATTAAACTTGATTAGTGCTTTTACACGTTAGGTTGTTCTCTAAGATAGAATTCATATTCACATCTTTTAATGTGTTTGTTGATGACAAAAGGAGATTTGCGGGATAAACTTGCGATCAAGGTATCCTAGGGCCTTTGATAAAAGTTGAGATTAAAATATCAATTCTAGTTATTGTATAGAAAACATGTTAGTGAATGAAGATAAATCCTTGACCAATACTTTCACATATTTGAATTGCTTGCTTTATTTCTTTGTTTTGCTTTTATTTTATTTTAGTATATAAAAATCAGAAAAAATCCCCCCTTTTGTTTACATAAGAAATCGAAACAACTTGACAACCAATTGCCTCTCTGTGGATATGAATTCTTTCTTATCACATACTTCATTTATTTTAGTCAAGTAAGGAAGTGAAATTATTTTTTACGCCTACGACAGCGATCACCTGTCTCTCTTGTTAGAGAATGGCTCAGTTGAACTCATCAAGCATTGGTATGTCAAGCTTGGTTGTCAAATTTTAGTATCAAAACTCATATAGAGTCGCTTGATTAAATACTAGAATCAAATTCGTTTAGGTTAGACTAAAAAGTTTAGGAATGTTGAGACATCCAAGTATTACTCTGAAGACCTGAAGAATGTGAAGAAGTAGCGACTATAATGATGACATCATCCTTCCACTTCAGGTTGGTAATATTGACTTGAAATGTTTCATTCCTAACGTAAATTTCAAGTCGTGTTATATGGAAAACATAACCGCCAAGATGTATATACTGTACATATTATATAATACTCTAGTGATGTGACATGATCATAATTGTACGATCATAGAATTAGGAAATTAGATTACGAAGTATAACACTTATGTTTTGAACTTCATATATATGACATTGACATAATCTTGTATATATTGTTATGATTATGTGAATGGGTTATGGTGAAGATTTCATCCTAGGAAACAATATTTTACATTTGTTTAAAGGAAGTACATTCATGAACTTGTGTCGTGAGTCGAAAGGGAAATTATTAGGCTTATTGGTCCGGCTATTCATTGCAAATCTTGGGATGACAAATATGTGTGAGATGGTAGAACCGATCTTAACTTATGTTATGTATCTTGGTATAACTAATAACAATGACTGACTTATGATTTGGTATGACTGGTGTTTTGGGGTGAAAACTGTTTCTGCTAATTTTGGTAATTTTGGGTGTGTAGATGAGAAACGAATCTAAACCCTAAACAATGCACTACAAGGGAGTACTTTTGATTCGAGAGATTAATTTGTACAATCATGGCCTAAACCAAGAAATGTCCATTCTAGTCTTGCTTCGGTCACAAAGTAAAGGAGAAGGGTTGGTCTTAAGGAGGGAAGCGAAGAGAGTGTTGAGACCAGAATGGTTAATTCTGAAGATATGTCTTATTTTATGACTTGTATCAGAAAGTGGAACAGGCTTGCCGAATGAAAAGCTATCAATTCTTGGTGATTTCTGGATACTATGTTGTTGCCGACCAAAAACTTGTTGTTTGGTGAAAATAGGTGAAGCCTATTTATACAAGTCATGTTGAAACGTACCCTGGTCTCGTAGGAAGTGGAAACGATTGAGTGGTGGAAGAATATAGTAATGTGTAACCATCAGTCATTTTGCTTCCATGATGAAGGAAATGAATTCGTTTATACCGTTACTTTTACCGCCACTAATTTTCCCGCTTCATGCACCTTCTTGTAACGGGCGCATTGCACGCCGCATGCTGTAAACCGCCGGACCAATACCCTGATGAGAATCCCCCAGTTTGTGACGTGTTTGATGTCTCGAGTGTTTTTGTGGAAAACATGTAGCACTTAGCTATGTGTGGCAAGTCAAAGTCAAGGGACTTACCGCAGGAAAATAGCATGTAATGCTATTTAGCTCGTTTTGGCTGGTCGCCTAAAACTTGCCACATGTTTGTCAGTTCGGTGGCAAACTTCGATGGCTGAGATCTCATATCATGAAGGAGGGTAGCCGTTGATTATGGCTACCTTGTATTGGTGCCAGATAATGGCGCAGTGGCGTTTTGGCGTATGCCAGTGGAAATGTGGCATGGCTCGTGCATTCCAGTGGCACGATGGTGCAAGTGGCGCCTGGCATAGACATGGCCACTAGATTTAAGCGTCTGGTCGCTTAAAACTTTCCACAAGTCTGTCAATTCAGTGGCGAACTTTGATGGTTGAGATTGTAATTCAAGAGAGAAGGTAGTCGTTGATTATGGCCACATTCTGTTGGCACCTATTAATGGCATAACGACATAGCCGCGGCGTGGTGGCATGTGCCTACTGCATGGTGGCATAGCTGCGTCTGTGGCGTTATGGCATGGCCATGCCCGTGGCTTGGAAATATGTCCAAGGCTAGGATTTGGCGTCGTGGCCAAAGTTAAGGCTTGACACCGTGGCCAAAGTTAAGGCTTGGAGGTATGGCCAAGGTTATGGTTTGGCGCCGTGGCCAAAGTTAGGGCTTGGCGGCATGTCCAAGGATAGGGTTTGGTGCCGTGGCCAAAGTTAGGGATTAGCGGCATGTCCAAGGTTAGGCTTTGGCGCCGTGGCCAAAGTTAGGGCTTGGCGGCATGGCTAAGGCTAGAGTTTAGCGTCGTGGCCAAAGTTAGGGCTTGGCGGCATGGCCAAGGCTAAAGTGGTTCGTGGCATGTTGTGGACTATGACCAAAAATTAGGGTTTCGACTTATGCTACTGAAGCAAAAGTCTTGTTTCGATCATGAAATCCTAATTGGAGTCTGTTATGGCATTGTCCACTACAGAAAGTAAATTAGCACGTAATGGTGTCATTTATGGCACATTGGCATGTTACTGCGGCAGAGTGGCATGTTGGCATGCCAATTAATATGTTGTTATGGCAAGAAGCGCTTGGCTTTCCAGTTAGTATGGTGGCACGACAGGGTGCGTTTGGCCTTTAATGTATTATGGCGAGTTTAGAGCGACTTAATTGGTCAAGAAAAGGGGTCGGCCAAACATAAGGCGCGGACACACCTCTAGTGTTCGTGGCGTATTTTAAAGTGACCTGATTGGTGGGTAGGAAGGACAGGGGTTGGCCAAGCATGGGCGTGGCTACACTTATGGTGTGAGTGTGGAGGATTTAGAGCGACATGATTGGTCGATGGAAAATGGGGCCGGCAGGTATGGTCCCAGCCACAAATGGTGTGAGTGTGGTGGCTTTAAGGCGACCTGATTGGTCGAAAGAAAGTGGGGCCAGTTTAGGATGGGTGCGTGTCAATGGCCAGTGGCGCCGGCTGGCCTAAAGAATGGCCACGCCTCCCTTTGATGTCCTGTGGCTCCTTGTTTTCTGATTTTGGGCAAGGTTTTTCACCTGCTAATCCATGGAGGATTAATTACCTAGTTTTCCTAGGCTTAATTTCGACAAACAAGGTCTGATATACTACGCAAGGCGCAATAAACCTAACTTTTGCAAATTAGTCATGATAATTGATTGTGTTGACATAGAGTTCTTTTAAGTTCATTGCTAGAGAGCAACATGCTTTCTGATTGAATACTTTATGCAAAGACCTTATCCTTGATACTTGGATATTCATGCTACTCTACTGTGAGTGAACACAAATTGTCATGCCATATCAACATTAATGGTTCAACCGGAGGAACATAGCACGGAAAGTATTCAAAGAAACTTATATTAAGTGAATATAGTCAAGGCGCCGAAATTTACAAAACATCTGGGATGGTTGCTACATGCGCCAGTCTGGATAAATTTCATATATTGAACGACTCAATAAATATGTCAATGGAGAGGTTAGCACTCACGGCTCCATTTCCTTACAGTGTGACGTCACATCAGATGCAAGGTTTTTTACAATTTTAACCCTGAGCTAAAAACCACCATCAACAATTAGTTTTTATTAATTGGTGTAACCGATCCTAAGTAATCACCATGTGATGGTATGATCGATCCTTGTAATTGGTGTAACTGATCCTAGTAATTGGTGTGACCGATCATGAGTATGTGTAAACGATCCTTGTAATTGGTGTAACCGGTCCTGGTAACTGGGGTAACCGATAACTGGTGTGACCGTTCACAAGTAATACCATGAGTATATGAAACCGATCCTTATAACTGGTGTAACCGATCCTAGTGACTGGTGTGACAGATGACAAGTATTTCCATAATTAGGTATAACTGATCCTAGTGATTGGTAGAACCGATTGAACCCATGTATGTGATTTAGTATTTGATCAATCACATAGTAGTCTTGGAATAAAGGTGAACCAATTCTAAACTTGTTTGGAAGTGTGGTATAATCGATTCTAAGAATGCAAATCCATGTAAATATGAAATAAGGATTTTATAATATCCATCCCAATTTCAAGAGCATTTTTGTCTTTCATCAAAGGGTATTTTTGTAATTTGGTTAAAACTGTATTTTGGTAATTTGCTATTTAGATTTTTCTCTTGGCAAATATTTGTGAAAATATTTTTTATAATTAAAATTTATTAGCCTTGACAGAATATTAATTAGATATTTGATAATTTTTTTAATTATAGACACTTAGCTTATACTCCCTCCGTCCAATTTTACTTGCCAAAATTGTGTTTTTTTTAACAAATTTGTACCAAAAAATTGAAATATTTCCCACTAAATTTTTCTAATTATCAAGACAGAAACAAAAACTAGGATATCAAAATTGGTATATTAAACAAACAATTTGGAAGATCAATGGTGTATGTGGAAGTAATTTGAATTTCTTTCAAGTTTTTGCAAAATCCAATTTTGGCAAGTAAAATTGGACGGAGGGAGTATGCATGTTTAGCGTCGTATAAAGAAAGAAAACAGACTTTAGCTGTCAAAAAGACTTCCCGTGAAAGATGGAATGGATTTGGTAGGATACAATTAGATGCAAGGTAGCTACTTCAAAAATAGATAAAAATAAATTAAGGAGTTGCCAAAATGAAGGAACTTGCTGTTTTGGCAACCAAGTAAATTTATGCTCCAGCTAATCCAAGAAATGATTTTGTGTTCACTCAAATTTTACACTTGTCAGCTTTCCATTGGTTCGTAGACTTTAACTTGCCATAACATAAACGGTGGTTCTAAACGAACCGAGGGGGAAAACTAAAACAAAACCCCTCTCACAGATTTCTTTTTTTTCTTTTTTTGTGGGGTCCCAGTGGGTCCCGCCCATCGGGAGACGTGCAGCGGGTGAATGCGTGAGAGGCGGTTTTTTTGTGTGGTTTAATTCTCGATTTGTTGAGAATTTTTGAAATAAAAAGCAAAAGTGGTGTTATAAACGTGTAATTATGTTAAGAATATCTAAGGTGAATCTCGTTTATTATTGGGATGCCCTTGTGTCTAGCCCTATAAATAGAGGCTCTAATGTTTGTCTAACACACTAATGAATAGAATTCTCCCTTCTTCTTCCCCTTTATTTTGTGTCTCTTGTTCTTTGTCTTCTCTATATCACAACACGTCATAGCAACGTCGCTCTAATCGCTAAGCATATAATCAATTTTTTCTTTTGGTTTTGAAAACATAATTAATTTTTTTTTTCTTCCTTTTTCGTATAAACTTAATCCTATTTTAGGATTAGGGTTAGTCACACTGATTTTTTTTTGAAGATGCACTATATTATCAGATCTGTATAAGTTGTTGTAGAAATTATTAGCCCATGTTATGAACTTATATTATATCATCCGTTCAAATATACTTAGTATGATGCATATATGTTATATGGTATGACTAGGTCTTAACCCGTGCCGTAACGGCACGGGCATAATTTTTATTTAGTTATGAATTTTCCCACATATGAATATCAAATATAATGTGTATTAATATCAAGTTTACCCTTCTTATCGTTGCAAAAGTAAAGGGAAACCCGATAGATATTTTTATTCTGCACTTCACATCCTTTCTAGCATTTTCCGCCTTGACATCCTCTCATACTATGTCTCTCCTTTTTAGAGCTGTATCCTCAAGCCAACAATGAATTTATATCGAAACTAATTTTTACATATTTTGTCCCAAAAAAATATATATATTATTCGATATGTTTTTTAGTTTAAAAAGATATCTTATCGATCTTTTGAAATGGTATTACCTTTTTGTATATTTCTTATATTTAGTGAATGGTGTTAGGATGTTCATGGAAAATAGGAACCTACTATGGGCCCGACAACATAGCACCGATCATGTCCCTACTTGGCCACCTTGGGATAAGAGGTGTGTGGTTTTAATCTAAAAGGCCACAACGCTACGTAAGGAGATGCCCAAGTTTATTAAGCTCAACATGTACTCCTCTTTCTTCCATGTGGGACTATCCCTAGCTATAATTAAGTGGTTTATCGTGCCACATACTCCTACAATCTCCACCTTGACGGTATTAAACCACTTCACCAGTCCAATCAGACTTCACCATATGATTACCATTTGTATATGCTACCCATCGATCAGGATTATTGTCATTATGCGCCCTACAATCCTATTTCACCTTGAGTTAATGAGAAGGCAAGCACCAACTCCATCTTGAGCATTTTCTTGCCCACATAGAACCCTACTACTTGAGAGTTAATGTGTGAGACACTAACTCCACCTTGAGCGCCAGTTCAACCTTGAGCATTGCCTTTATAATCTAGAACCCTGGTCCACCTGAGTTAATGAGTGAGACACTAACTCCACCTTGAGCTCCAGTTGAACTTTGGGCCTTTCCTTCTTCACCTTGAGTCTGATTTCACTTGCGCCCTAAACAGGGTGACATCCACAACCACTTCAACGTTCGAATAGTAGCCCCAACCACGGGTTCTGATACCAATTATTAGTATCTTCATGTACCATCAGACACTACTCAGGGCCAAACCACATAACACCAAACCCCACTTGACCACCTTGGGATAAGAGGTGTGGGGTTTTTAACTAAAAAGCCTCGGTGCTATGTATGGAGAAGTCCAAGCTGATTGTATGTTCTTACTATTTCAATGATGATGACATACTTAAAATCTAATTCATTCACTTAACATATTATACTTTAAAATGTTAAGTCATTTCCGATGGTAATCATTTTACCCACATACGATGTAGTTCTAGTTTTTCAAAATTCCCATAAATATTATGTACGCAATAAAATTTGGCAGGAAGAGTTCACCGAATGGAATATAGGTAATGGCTTGTCCTTTCGTAACATTGTGGCCTTTTCAACATAGTTGGATCCAGAGTTGGTAAAAATCACTGAATTTGTGGGTTCTCGGGCGAGAGTAATCTAGGTATGGGATACCTCCCAGAAAACTGATAATGGATGTCCACATCAGTTTTAGTTGAAAATCCCACGCTATCGGATAACCACAATGACTAAGTGGGAACAATATTGGCAAAGATCAGGTCCTTAAAAATGGTATTAGAGTCAACCACGTGTTACATTTCGAGGGCAAAAGAGTATGCTTGACGGATTGAACATATTCCAGAGTCTCATGAGTGAGAAAAAATGCCAGAGTCTAGAATTGAACATATTCTGTACTCGAGGACGGCTCCAAATTAAGTTGGAATAGAGGTAATGGTTTGTCATTTGCTAACACCGAGACCTTTTCAGAATAATTGGCTTCGTATTTGGCAAAAAATATTTATAGTTAAGCATGCTCGGTATTGAGTAATCTTGGGATGGGTGACCTCTTAAGAAGCTATTGCTAGATGAACGCAGCGGTTACCATTGAAAACTCAATACTATCAGATGAACGCAGTGGCTTAGTAAGGACATTATCGGTAGAAGGCAGGCCATTACATTTTACGACATTATGCCTCCAAATGTGAGGTTATTTGTTGCATAAAAATAATAAAATCATGATTAGTTAGTAAGTCAAATCATTAAGTAATTAACCTAATAACAAAAAGCTCTACTAAAAATAAACTCTGCTATCCATCATCATTGAATAAAAATAACGTTAAACCATTTATCAAGAAATATGTGAGGCGATGTGAAATTACTCACTGGGAACTAATACTTGCCACCGTCATTATGGTCCACTTATATAATTGTTAACCAATTTAACTAAGTTTGGTGCTGCTTTTTTTCATTCAAAAAAAGTATTTTGAAAACATTTTGATAGCAATATTTTTTCATCTTAGTTTTTATTAAAGATTTCATAAAGTGTACACTTCCAAAATTTATCAATTTGTAAAGTGGGGAGAAGGAGCTTTTAAAAGCTTCAAAAGCAAAAGCTATAGTTCACCCTAGCTTCATATTTTATTTTCCAATTCTATCCCATTTTGTTTATAACTGACAACAATTATCTTTGAATCTATATATAATCACCAATTTTTATTTTTTATATTTTATATTCTTTAAAGATAATTATTTTTTATTTTCAAACTACATTTTATGTTATATCTTGTCACTAAAATATACTTTTATTTTCAACGATAAATATTAAAAAGTGGTTTAGAAAAATAATACATTTTAGTAATAATACTAATTAGTAAATTTAATATTACATGTGTACGTACTCTAATAGTAGAAAATTTACTTTACACACTATAAAATAGAATAGAAAATTTTCAGAAATATGTCTGCTTTTGTCATTTTCTCACTAACTATAGTTGAACATGATATTTTCAGAGATATGTCTGTTTTTTAAAATAGTTTTAGCTTTAGTTTATAATCTGCAACCGTTCAATTGTTTTTTTAATAAATCTCGGCACAGTAACTTACATCGGCAACCAATCGTTTTTTTTACATAGATCCGCACAATAACATACATCGGAAAAGCGCTTTTGTAAAGCTCGCAGCAATACCAAACTAATTCTAAGTATTAGCTAATAAAAATATACTTTTATTATCATCATTGGTAGAATAATTTATATATTATGTTTTTTAGTTTGATATTTAATTAATAGACTATTTATTATGAAGAATTATGGAACCTTAAAGACATGATAACTTTTGTCCATTAGATGCATTTCTAATCTCAATCACAACCATCACCTATGACAAACAATTACCTCCCTAGATTTATCTCTTGTGAGGAAAAATTTGAACCGCCACTTACATTAACAAAGTTATCCAAACTGTGCTTTATATTCTTGATGATAATAATAAGAAAGTGAAGTAACAAAGTATTAGTATTGATTTTGCTTAATGGGATTGCATAAACAAAACATAAAGTGTTTCATTATATGAGTTACCGGAAGATCCAGGTCTCTTGTACTTGTTCCTTAGATTAGTGGTTATTTATGTGTTTATAGGGCTTAACCCATGCTGTAACTAATATCTACTGATATTATTAGATTAGTGATTCATTGGACCTTCGCCACCGCTTCCACAACCTACTATAGCAACTAATATCTATTGATATTTTTTCTTTTTTTATCAAAATTATTTATTAATAGAAGAAATACAAATTTATTAATATGACTAAGAGAAATTTTATAGTGGAATAAATTAATAAATTATTTATTATGATCAATTAGTGAACAAACATTATTGTGAGCTATTAATAAATCATTTAATATCAATTAGTGTGGAACACTAATTAGTTAGGTATTTATTATATTAATCATTTACTATATTTATTATATTAGATTTCCATTTATGGGTCATTAAATGTTAGTGTTATGGGACAAATTACAACCATAGATTTATTAATTGGGATACGAAATCTTGGCCATCACTTACACGTGCGAGATGAGGGTGTGGTATGCTCAACCATGACCGTAGATTTATCTTTGCACAAAATAAATCCTAGCCACCACTCATATAGGATAAGTTATCCAAACTGTGCTTTATAAAGGAGATGTGTTTATGTGCTCTATGATTCTATTCGTACTCATGGCTATTTTGTCTTCTGCGCAGCTTACTTATGGGATTGGTCCAAAACAGTGTTATAAATACGACTATACGAGGATCCATCCCGGCTGAACTTGAAGCATCCATCACCTAACTGATACAAGAGCCTATAGAATGGGCGATCGAAAGTGGTGGCAATCAGTTATTACACAGTAATGTTTTATTTAGACTTCTTATCGGTTGTTTATTTTAAGTTGTACTCCGTATGGGTGATCAATTTTTTTGATTTCCTTTCTTCTCTAATTTTTTTTATATAGAGAAAGAAAATCCATCGTAAGATGGTTTACAATTTCTATTTCTTTAATGGAATTGTAATCACCAATTTTTTTTTGGTGTTACCGCAATCTAATCACTTTTACGGTAATCAATCATGTGCATGGTTGAAAAACCTACGGCCAATTAATTTTGGTATCTTTGTCCTATAGACAAAGATCATGTAATTTACTCATTGGTTTTTTTTTTTTTACAAGAAACCATTAATCAGCCACAACGAGCATTGTCTCTTTGGGATGACTAGAATGACAAATTATTTTTTTCTTTTTCTTTTGTCGATACAATTTTGGTTTGAAACTAATCGATGTTGATTTTCTCCATCGCTTCTTTAAGATGAGAGAAAATATATTGGCATATTTTCTAAATTTTGCCAATATGGTGTGATTTCGAAAACGAACTTGCACCATCAATTATGGTTTTATTAAATAATAAACCATCGACTTCTATTTCTCTAAGAAAACAATTCAACAACCACAAAGTGGATTTTCTCTAAAAATCATAACGATAATGATTTCTATATTTTCTCAAAGAAATCAATTAGCCAATTAAATTTGGGTTTTCCCTATCGATCTTAAAGGGATGTAGCCATGAAATATCGTTATTATTACAAATACCAATAAAACGAGGAATTGCTGCATTCCTTAGGGATATTGAGCAATTATTGTTTCCTCATGATAATCTCCAAAATTCGGATTATTCCACTTGTTGGAACACCGAAAGACACATAAGATCAAAGGGTGCACCCGACTTGTTAGACAATATCATTAGTCCTTGTAGTGACTATATTGATCTTGATTTATTTATTTTTTTGATAAATAAAGTGTCCAATAACTTCAATCTAAACCATTATATCGTTGGCCCTCGAGGTCACGATATTAGAGATTTTATTTGCATATTTTGCCTGTAACCAATAAAATCCATGGTTGATCTTTAATTTGTATGAACTACAATTTTTTTGGACATTTTTTAATGGCTTTTGAAATCAGTTTCTACCTTCCAACGTGGTTTTCTTAAAATCCATAAATTATTATAAGTATATGTATCGAATTAATCAGATAATACTTTATGAAACTTGAAGTTTTCGTATATGAGATGAAAAAGATTTTTCGCCATAATCAGGGGGAGACTACACACTATCAGAAGCTTGTGTAATTAACTTAAATGTTATATCAATTTCTCTCCCATCACAATCAAATTGATGTAGGCTGTCATTATATGATTTGCGTGAAATTTTTCATTTTGCTTTTATTTAAGTTTTTGCCTCTTAAAAGGAAATCCAGTCACATCTAGCAGATAAGTAGTGTTCTATAAGAGGCTACAGGTAGTGCTCCAATTGAGTGTAGCGAATTCACATTCTCAATTATAATATCTTCTCACTTGAATATGAGGAGAATATAATGCCCGCGGGCTGGTACCAGTAAGTGGTTGAATTTTGCAATATATGCGCACACTCGAGAATTGTGTTGGCTTAAAGTAAGCTAAATCATTGTCGAATATTCATTTATGGTAGCTACTGAAATAATAAAGATGGTGGTTATTAACCCCTTTGCCGAAAAATATCGACGTATGTGATTGGTATGCACAAATTCCAAATTATATTGGATTGAAATCTCTTGAATAACGCAATATTTGGATCCAAAACTTAACACCTTAATCGTGCAAGCATGAATTTTGAAAATTACATGTTGGTGTAGTCTTCATGCGTTATATGAGAAATATTTTCATTGTAAAAACGATATGAGGGTTTTATTTTTTCTCAAACCCTAGGATTGGTTTACTAATTGTTCTCTTTATATGATGCTTTTGGCGTGGTAGTCCTTATGGGAATCTTATTGCATTTACACAAGAAATGTGATCAGAGTACATATTCAATTTGTAATCCTTGGAGGATTCAAATTATTTATATTCAGACAGCCACCTGATTCTATCATATCAGGTTTAACAATCCTTTATGTGTTTTTAGAATTTGGTATAAAACCAAGAATCCGGATTAATTAGTTGATGCTATCAACTATATAGGTCTCTTGAGGAGTCCTTAAAAACACAGAAATCCACGCGTTAGCAGCATAAATTCTATTTATTTTTTTCTTTATGTTTCTTAAATCTGCAGTTGGAATTACGCTAGCTTAAGATCTTCTTTAAGATAGACTAGAGTTATTATTTTGATGCTTATTTCTTGAAAAACTCATGTAGTTGAGTTAGCATCGATAAATATGTCAAAAGTTATACTCTTTTCCCTTGGCTTCAGGTTTTGTCCCATGTGGTTTTCCTGACAAGGTTTTAACGAGGCAACATCTCTGACGTTTAATATATATATATATATATATATATATATATATTTAATGTTGATATTTGTGCTCTTTTTCCTTCGTCCAAATTTTTTCCCATTGGGTTTTATTGGCAAGGTTTTAGTGAGGCAATTTAATTCAACATGATGGTCATCCAAGGGGGAGTTGTATATATTTTGGTTGTTTAGTGGATGCCCACATTTGATTAAACCAAATCAATTTAATCATCTCCTAAGAATTTGGATTTCTTTCTAAAAAATACTATTTTTGTTCGTGTATGAAAAGGTATTCATATCTTGGCACTTTGTTGAAGAAACCACATCAACTATTTCTGCAAATCATTTCCAAGAAATCGGCAATCCAAGACACAAGTACTTAATGTATCTGAAAGAAGCATGAAGACTCGAGAACACTACTATTAGAAGACTAACACAAACGAAGACTTTATCAATTGGAAGATTCTCACGAACGCATTACTATATTCAGCATTTAAGAAATTCATTCACCAAAATTGGGAAGTCTCATCTCAAAGATTTGCAAGCCAAGAATTTACTGAAGTACTCATCGGGGGGAGCACCATCGCATAAGGTGCATTCTGTTGGACTTATTGTGTTGTACTCTTTTTCCTTCATCAAGGTTTTTCCCACTGGGTTTTCCTTGTCAAGGTTTTAGTGAGGCAACATTTGCGTGTCCAAATCTTTTCTAAGTTTTGTTAATTGTACTCTTTTCCCTTCGATCAGGTTTTGTCCTTTTGGAATTTCTCGACAAGGTTTTAACGAGGCAATTAGCTTAGACACAATGTCATCAGGGGGAGTGTTATAAACGTGTAATTATGTTAAGAATATCTAGGGTGAATCTCGTTTATTATTGGGATGCCCTTGTGTCTAGCCCTATAAATAGAGGCTCTAATGTTTGTCTAACACACTAATGAATAGAATTTCTCTCTTCTTCTTCCCCTCTATTTTGTGTCTCTTATTCTTCGTCTTCTCTATATTACAACAAGTGGGAGTTTTATTCCTGTTGGTCAAGGGCGACCGAGTAAACCATAGATATATTAGCTTGGGATTTTGTTAAGTGAAACGTATCTTGGAAAGGATTTCTTTTATTAATTGCAATTTTTGATCTCGCTGCGTGTCATTCTATGAATGTTTTTTGGTTTTTAATTAGTTAGCAATTTAGAGAACATGAATTGGGGTGATAACTTTAGATTCCGGTTGAAAGCCTTTTGCCCAAACATATATGTATATACTAGATTTTGTGCCCGTGCTACGTACCGGGCAGTCCCAAAAGCCACTTTGTCTCGCCCCGTCCTGACGCATGCTTAGGATTTTAAGTTTTAGTGTTGCTTGGCTTCCCCTCGCTTCGTCCCCAACACATGCTTAGAATTTTTTATTTGGTGTGGCTCGGCCTTGCCTCGCCCTGTCACTTTGGATCTGCCGTAGACTTAAATTGCACCGATTGTAGACTTAAAATGGCCGATCTTCAAAAAGTAAAACCACTGAAGCTTGTAAAGCGTTTAGAAATATATGTGGTTTTTTGACCCTACATAATAGTAGACAAAGGTTCGATAATATCAATAAGAGATTAACTATGTGCAGAAGCCACTGAAACTGTAAGTATTCTCTTATAAACTGTAAGAAATCAAAGATATTATACAAAAATAGACCCAAATTGAACCCAAAATCCAGTTGATATCAAAAGAAAAAAAATAGAGACAATGTCTAGTCCTAGAATCAAAATTTGATCGGTTGTCAGCCGACACAAAAATAATTCACACTTTCTTACTACTCAAAATATAAATATAGCAAGGGCAAGAAAGGATCGATCCCACAGAGAGGTCTAGGTTGTCTCGTTGTTTCGGTTTCCTATATAAAATACCGGGAGTTTTCTGATTTTTATATGCTAAAATAAAATAAAAGCAAATAAAGAAATAAGCAAACAAATCAAATAGAAAAGATATTGGTTAAGGATTCATCTTCATTCACTAACATGCTTTCAAAATAATAATTAGAATTTATATTTAATCTCAAATTTTATCAAAAGCCCTAGAATATCTTGATCGCAAGAATATCCCGCTAATCTCCTTTTGTCATCAACAAACACATTAAAAGATGCGAGTATGAGTTCTATCTAAGAGAACAACCTAACGTGTAAAAGCACTAATCAAGTTTAATTCCCAAGATGCATTAAGTTCTATGAAATCAGGCAAATCAAAGCAATCGAACGTGGAAAACGCACTAATCCAATTTAACAAAGGTCACGCATCACTTGTGATTATTAGGATGTATCACTACAAGAAATCTTCACAATTATGCTACTTGTATTCAAAGAATATCACTTTTTCGTATAATAAACCCTAAACTAGCAATAGATATGATTATGAGTTCTACCAATTTGCAACTTGACAAAACTAACATTCAATCATGAAACCTATTTTCAGAGAATCGTGAACGATAATTATGAGACAAAACTAATATATTGAATCAAAGAATCATATTATGTGAAATCCAACTTTTCCATAACCAATAATAAAACTCTAGCTCATGTTCATGGAGTTCATAACAAGAAGAAAAAGAAACCCTATCATGTTTTTAAACCCTAGAACAAAGTAGAAGGAGAGATAATAAAAGATATTAAGATCTTGAGAAAAAGACTTCTCTTTTATAGCTATTTTTATTCCTAAATTAGGTTTAGCCTTCAAAATCTTCAAGTCCACGTCCATCTACTAGTCCACCAAGCCCAGGTGTGAGAAATATGTCTCTGGAAATTTTGGGTCCAAAACTGGTCGCCAGACTGCTGACATCATCGCCGTAATCCGGTCACCAGAAAGCTTTCTCCGATCACTTGAACCATTGGAAACTGTCACCAGGAAATTCTACACTTCCAGTAGCTCAACTTTGCTTTTCTGCATTTTAAACATTCACAAAAATACCACCTAAACCAATTCCTTGTTCTTGCGAAAACGTACCCAAAAGAGCGACTCGTGGCTCCCATATCCGACTTCCAACTCTTCCATTCGACTCATACCCCCTTCATGATTCATTGAAATATTGTGATCCATGCTTCAATTTCCGAAATCCGGCAACTCGTCCTATGCTCACCGTCTCGCCATTCTCGCTGTGTTTTCGCAGTGTATCTTCTCTTGCAACTTCAGTCCCTCAAACACCATTGCAACAAAGATCACCGCTCCACTGCATTTCCTTGGCCTTCATCATTGTTCTCATTTCCGCACAAGTTCCATCTCTTCCTTGAACTACCCCTGCAAATGTCATTTCCAATGCCAATTCAATTTCATTACCAGCAGCAACACCTGCAGCTAAATTCACCACTGCCTCATTCTCCATTTTGAGTTGTAGCTTCCAGTTCGTGCCTTCTCGGACCATCCCTAGCCATTGCATCCCATAACCATCACATCCAACCACTAGCAAAAGCAGGCCAGAACCTCCAGATCAACCTGCAATTTGTACCTGATCTAGGCATACATCTCCTCCATCACCATAAGCTGCAGCTCTTGGCTGCAATCCCTAACTGATAACTAATCGCAGTTCAGGCCTGCCATTCACTGAGATTCCAGCATCGCAAACCCATTTAATCCATTGTTCTATCTTGGATCATAACTGCAGCAGCTGCCTCCCATTGCGCACATAGCTCATAATCCAGTCCACCAACACACTGCAGCTGCGATTCCATGGCCTGCTCCATAACCTCCAAAATCCTTGCCTCCTAATATCTGCAACACAGCCTCAACTACTCACTCACATCTAGCTTCATACGTAATCCACCTGCACTTCAACAGCTTACTCTCATAGCATAGCATTTCCAGACACGCCTTGTACTTAGCCCTCGAGCCTTGGTCTCACTGCACTTGCATTCCCCTGCAGTTCACATCCATCTGACCACTGCTAGCGTTAAGACCTGCAACCTTAGTGATCACCAACTCCTTTTTCTCCAGCTCAAACCACCCTTAGCATCAGCATCCATACTTTAACTTCTCAACCAGCTAGCCCATTCTCCACCTGACTCCATCCTTGCTGCAACCTCAAAGCCACCCTAGATCCATACTCCTTGTCACTTCAACAACATCACCATTCTGCATCATCCTGCAATTGCAACCTGTCCATCTTACCTGCACTACCAGCTCCTCCTCAGATTCATCTCCAACTCCAGCTGCACAACAAAGCCATACTAGCCACTGCCACCAATAGCTTACTGCTCACAACCAATTCCAGCCGCCTTGTTGGTTGTTAACATAGCTAACTGCAATTTCTCTGTCTATCTGCAAGTGAAAAAGCTTAGCGTATCCACCTCTCTGCTGCAACATCAACATCAGAGCTCCACCATATGCTTGAACAACTACGTTTTCCTCTCTGCGGCTTCAACTCTTCTCCATGGCAGTAGAAAACTTCCGTATCCCCCATTATCACTTGAACTCGACATTAATCTCCCCAGATCTGACCACATACTCCCATGATCTTCTCCATATTCACAGCAAACCCAGTTGCACACTTAACCTTCTATGCACCCCATCTTCTTCAATACAACTATTTCCTTGCTGCTTCAAGACCACCTGGCTCCATTATCAATCCGTCATCCTCAGACTCGAGAAACACAGAGCCCATGGCTCGCCTCAATTGTAACCTAGTTGCAGACAAACCATTGAGTCCTTTTGACAAATATCCTGTGTACGTCAAACTGGTAATACAGGTTCCAGCTTGCTGGTGATGATACTTTGCATATCCTTCCCTGCAACAATCACATTCAATGCAACCCCATTCATCCCATTCATTTAAGACCTCAAATCATAATTAACCTCTTTAATTCCTCCTCCGACCATCACTGATTTGTAATGGCATAAATGACAGCTTCATCAACTTCCTCTCCTGATTCTTTCTTCACTGAATTCTCCAATTCAGTAAAACCCATTCATACTAAGCCAATGACGGACTCGAATCTCGTCTTAGCCTACGTTGGTTCACTACAAATCAATGGCATCAGCTCATAAAACGGACTTGTATTCTCCGGTCATAAACCATGTCTATTTGACATCTCGATTGGCCTTACAAACCAGCCCTTAATCTTTTTCTTCAATTTCTCGATCTGAACTTGGTACGATCGCAGCAGCTGCCTCTGTTCTTTGGTTCACAATGATTGAAGTGATTTTGAGAATTGGTTTCTCAATTCAGGGTATAGAAACTGGGTCCGGACCTGGGTGAAGTCTAATACCCCGGAATGGATATCGCACACCATTATGCGGTAAGATAAGGGATGACCAGTTCAAACATGGCTTGTCGGTTTTAAAACCGACAGCCTAATTCTCAGTTCAACTGTCAGTTTTAGGAGACTGGCAGCTTAAATTCCGGCTTAACTCCTCTTGTGCAACCAAGCATGCTCCAAATATCGTCTGCGAGTTGACCTTTTTGCCTTTTCCGCCCCAACTGGCTAATTTCTCCTTCTTTTTCATCCGTGCGACTCCAGAGTACCTAATAACTCAAATTCACACATAAGATACATAATTCACACGAAAAATAGCAAAGAAAGCATAAACTCTACATAGAAAATACGGCGTATTCTACACCTATCAAATTACATACTGCATGAATAATCTTTCATTAAATGAACAGTGAGAGAATCCTTAAAATTGAACCTTGATGAGCAATTTATAAATGCATTCAAACGTTCACAATAAGAAAAACCATAACAGTGAACCATCTAGCAATACAAACAAACAAACAAACAAATACATTGTCAAGGATTATGTTTGTGGTTCAGGGATCCAATGTTCCGCTTGTTCCTGCATCCGCTTCATTATACATAACTTGTTATAAAAAAAAATGTCTCTACTCCACTTAGTTTCGTAATCGATTAAAATTAAGGAGATCAAAATGCAAAAAGACCACTCTCCCTTCCACCATGTATAAATCCACTTCGCTACCATACAATTATTCTTGTATAGATAATACTGGTGTGAGATCCATGAAATCACTACTAAAGTAACTATTCTCATGTACGCAGATCAAGTCATTCAGTGGTGCCATCAATAGCTACCAATCTAATAATCTTCAACAAAGCAAGTTGATAATATACAACTACAGGCTTATAGGCCTATTCTCTCCTACAAAGAGAGCTCTCCTACAAAGAGAGCTCTCCTACGTACCTTCTACGCATTTCACCTGCAAAATAATAACATTGATGTATAAATTAAAAATCCAATTAGAAGTGATTGGTTGTTCGTGCCTTGGTTAACAATATACAATTTTGATGAAATGTATCACGTTAAATACAATGTCAAATAAACCTTGTTTATGAGTATAGTCAGCCATGTATACCTGACCCAGGCATGTATAACAAAGAGGCTACAAAGCACTGTGCTTGTAGAAACAATTCCGGAGAACAACCAAATGAGAAAATGAAATTCAAGCAAACAACATTTGTTAACGTGTACCCGAAGGTTGGATTTAGTATCCTTACATTTCACATATATGATATTACGGTAAATCATCTTAGAAGCAAAGTGTATGTAATATTCACATCCTTTCTAGATTTAAATTTGAGTCTGCATAAGATTTTGGTATGTCTTAATAGCCTTTAGATTTTTATATTAATAATAAGTATCTTGTTCATAAACAAATTTTATTCTTCTTTAAGTCTAATTTTTTTGTAAGCATTCAAGGATCATGAATATCATTTCATGTATATACTTTAGTGATTTAGTGAATCATTTATTGGTCTATAGATAATCTAGGTATAAGATCGTTAACAAGTTTAGTTTTTTTTTTTAATTATTCTTTGCCTTATTTGACCTCATGTTCTTTTAATCTTACTTGATAAGTCTAATCTATCTATGTGGTTTAAGTGTAAAATATATAATTTAATTTGTTATTAATTGACTGTGCAAAACTTAACCGTAAATAAGTACTAATATTTTTTTCATGGTTATTTAATCTTAATCATTATTTTATCACTATATATTTGTAAATAAGATTTCAATTTAAATTATGCTCAATATAATACTAATTTAAATTCTAATAGTTAAGTTCATCATACTAATTTTCCATTTCAAAAGATGATTGAATCTATTCACGAAGAAGGATCCTATCAATATAAGAATTTATTTTCTTTTAATTCTAATATTACACTAAATATCCGAACGTTATTATTACTATTTCATGTAAATTTGTTTCATTTTAAAGAAATACTGGATCATTTGTTAGACTAAAGATAATTACGGTACATGATTAATAAAAAGTTAATTATTTTTATTTTATATATTATATCGTCACCTTCTCAAATCTAACACCTAGTAAGTAATATATTAATTATCTAGTTTAGACTCAAAACATATATTTCTAATTTGTAATTAGGTTAATTTACAAAGCTTACCGTACGCAAGCGTTATTAATTTTCCATAACTATTCACTCATAATTATTATTTTTATCGTTAAATATCCTTATTGAAATTTTAATTAAGTTTAATACGGTACTAATCGATAAATGTTAACATTATTTTATTAAAATTATTATTATTATTGTCATCTATAATTACTATTATAATATTTTTATTATTAGCATTGATGATTGAGCTATTATTTTAACTACTCTTACAAACATTATTAAATCCCAAAAAATTATTAAAATTTATGTAATTATAATTTGTTTACTCTTCAATAAGTCAATGTGTTTAGTAAGTTTCAATGTGATTTACAAAATCTATCAATAATACTAATCTCACTATTTTTATAGCATTAGATTGTCTACATGTTCATACTTTTTAGATTAATTATTCTCAATTCTTATTATATAAAGTAATGGTGTACCCTACAATTTTTACTTCATTACATACAAACAACCAAACAAACAAATCAATCAATCAAACAATTCTTTTAATTATTAATAGGTTTTACTGATTAAGATTTATCTCACAACCCAACCCAGTTCTAGACTAATCTAGTTCACTAACTGGCACTGGCTATTCCTATCTTTTCCCATTTAAGATCTAATAGTGAGCTCTGATACCAACTTTGTAGCGCCCCTTAATCTAGCAGCTGACTAATTCAAGAGATTAATTGTAAAGAGAGGCACTACGAATCTAATAATTCAATTACTTAAACATTCAATTAAGAAATCTGTTACAAAACTTAATCCAAAACTAGCCCACTCTAAAATACATACATATATATATATATATACAAGAACTCCTATAAGATGATACATATACAATAGTCATTTGTTTTGCAAATATAAACAACATAATAAACACAACAGAAGATAACTAATTAACGAAGTCAACTCCTTGAAGCTTTCGCTGCGCAACTCTGATCTGTCTCTGAAAAATGAAAGTGGGAATGGGTGAGCAAATCATCCCTAAAAGGGGTGCCCAGTAGGAATAACATTTAACTTTTAAGTAATCATATGCAAGATTTGGAAAACAGTACATGTTTTCCGAAACATTACACAGCGACCAACTCACTGAAATAAACAAACATGTATATGGAAAAACTCCTTCTTCAAACAATGTATAATATTCGTGCTAACCACACTCATTAGATATTGATATCACCAAGACCATGATGACCCATTCTAAGCATAAAAGCTGAATTCATGTAGATATAAATGTGAAGGAGTGTATCCTATATACCATAAATGGAAATTCTCATTTCCCATAACAATTCATATGACACAAAAACATTACAAGTCCTTTCCAAATCATGGAAAGATCAGCAGAATCAACAGAATTATCATAATGCAATTTAAACAAAGCATGGAATGCACAACTAGACAATGCATGAGTTTAATAACAAAAGACTTTTGATGACAATCCAAGCCTACCTCGAGATCCATGATCCGCTGGTTCGTACTTTGAATCGATCGTTGTTAATACAGAATAACTATTAATCACACAAGAAGTCTAAGAAACTAGCCAAAATGGCTCACACAAGAATCATACAAGTCTGACTAATGGTTCTAAACCCATTTATGATTCTACACTTTCCATTTTACACTTTAACTCATCTAAGGGTTCACTAACACAATTAGGTTAACTCTATAGTCTATTAACTCAGTCTTATAAATGTCTACAACTCTGTAGAAGAAGTCAAAGTCTAATTCGGACCACAAGAGGTCCAAAACATCTAATTAAAAAAACTGCCCTAAGCCCAAATTCACCAAAGTCAACTAACAGTCACTAACGGTCAAGGGTCAACTAACAGTCAACGTCCACATCGAGTCAAGGTCCAAGGTCAGTGGTCAAATAAGTCAAACATGAATCGGTCAACGATTCAACTCTGGTCAAGGTCTGGTATTGGCTCACTGAGTCGAGCCGATTCAACTCAAATAGATACACTGATTCAGCTAAGCTGACTGGGCTGACTTAAGGCATACTACTTCTGCAACCAAACTTCAACTTTATTTCTTATATTCTCAACTTCTTGATTAACAAAGCAACTTTAATTCAAATACATGACAACAATGAATTTCAATTACAAATGTAAACTAATTTTACCTGCAATTGTTGTTCTAAGCAACATCTTTCTACATTCATACTTCTACAGTCACAACAAACTCATTAGAACTCGCATTCCAGAATACATCTAGCTTGAGAACACAATTCCAATAACATTCCTTACCTCACTACTATTGAACCATCTTAAAAAACAATTCTCATCAGCTGAACAACACTCAGCACATACTCACACAACTGATTGAAATTCAGTTTAGTTCACCATTCCAAAACTCGGTATCTTTCCAAACTATCACCACCACTTATCATTCTATTCGGTCTTAGCCCAACTCAATCAATCCTAGAAGCACTATGAGCTCTTCCCTGGATTGCACAATCAAACAAAACACAGCAGAACCATCACCATATCAACCACACCTTCTCAAATTACTACCACCTGCATAACAACTTACATTTTCAATTACACAACTCCTACTCCATACATTCTACAAGACCGACACCATCATAATCTCTCACATAACAATCAGATCAAACCTCTCCCATTTTAGTTAATGTATGTACAATAAACTGAGCCTCTACTAGTTATGTTAACTTCAACTACAACTCAACAATAATATCATTGCCATTTCAAGCAATCCACTTATTCCCTGTAACATCCACTATATTCAACACACAACCCTAATCTACATCTGCAGTTCTCTTACATATTCATTATACAACCATTCCAATATAATCTTCATTAACAACATACACCCAACAATCAAATGAATAGCTTAACAAGATTAATCTAAAAGAACAATTATCTCATAACAAACCAACTGAGGCAGCTGAAGTCAGATTATTTCCTTCTCTTGACTCAATTGAGTAATCATCTCAAAATTATCACCACCCCATTAATCCAGTTCAACCAACACCAAGAATTCAACAAAAATAGCACACCCTTCAACTCTGTTTCAATCCTATTTCAGAAAATAAACCATCTTCTCTACAACCATTTCTTGTTAGAGTAACTAACACTCAACAATAACATTATTCATGGTAACTACTCTATATTCCCTGACTTGTTTCCACATCAAATCATTAACCACAATTACATGCAACATCAACATTATATCCATCAGTTCTATTCTACAATTATCTCAATCTCAATTTTATTACACCTTCATCAACATCTCATAACAAATGTCAAACTTAGATATAAACACAAAATCTCAATAACTATAAATATTCAACTCAAAATACTAAAATTGAGACAATTAGAGATTTACCCAACAATTCGTATTCTCTAAATTTCCAAATCACTCAAAACCCATCTCAAATTGATCGATTTCATATTCAATTCTACAAAAACCTTCAATAAATCTTATCTTCCCGAAACCCTAATTTCTGATTCTCAAATCCTATACCAGAACTTGAACAATTCCAACAACAACACCTTCTTTGATTCATTTAACATAAAACCCATCATCAACTACTCGAATCCTCCATAACTTCATCTCACGGAAACCCTAACTTCTTCAATTAATAATCCAAGAATCAACACCACTCCCATCTCTTCATCACCATAAGAAACATCTTCTAATTCATCTTTTCTATCTCATCGATTGTCCCTATCTCTCAAACTAACTCTCAAACTCGCAGAAGAAGAAAAACAGGAGAAGAGAAGAAATAGAGAAAAAAGATAAGAAAGAAGAAGAATGAAGAAGAAAGAAAGGAGAATGAGCTTATCTGCTCGATTCGCCAGGGGATAAGGCCTACCAAAAATTACTAAAGGCACCCGATCAAAGATAGGGGCATGCGTTCGGTGCTCACAGAATATAACTCGCCTGCCTTAATAAGTCTGAGTATGAAATGTCCATTTTACCCTCAACACAGCTCAGATGATATCTTCTTCGTCTAATATCCGAAAAACACATTCGAGTAGCCATTTCACATAACTTTTCGAGGTCTATCTATCAATACTAGTTTCGTATCTAAATTGTTGTTAGACTAATTTATATTAATTAGAATCTCTATTAACTAATCGAGTCCTTAGCGGGTAATTCGTATCTTGATCGACTCTTGACTAGTCTAATAGCGTTGACAAGATTGAGGGTCTCTACATTCTCCCCACCTTATACATTTTCGTCCTCGAAAATCAAACCATCCTTCTGGTTTTCAAAAACTCCCCCCCTTATACAATAATCTCATCTCTTATCTAAGCGCAAACAACAAGAAAGAGAGCACAAACCTATATGGCTTTCTACTTCTACAATTTGTGGTTCTAGGTTCAACAAACTGATTTAATTTCTATCAAATTGGGAAGTCTAAGTTTCTTATACTAATTTATATTTTATAAAATATCAGTCTCTAATTACAAGGGAGATTCCTACGAATATTTCTAAGTGAATTTATAATTATTGGTTTCCTAAAGAATTGTTCCAAACTTCTATGATCGATCATCTCTGAATGCAGTTGCCCTGTCAAGGTTGGACAATCCCGACAATGCCTTCCTACGAACAGAGAAAACACAACCTTCACTAATCCCCAGTGCTGGATTAATTAAGTACTAACTTATTATGACTAATCAATCACTAAATTCTATTTTAACCAATTTATCTTAAATATTTATTTATTTTTTAACGAAAATCGAATCCTAATTCCAAATGAAACTATATTATTATAACTAAATAATTTTTAATTTCACGTACTATTTAAAAATAACCTAACGTTATAACAATTATCCAAATGTTATTTTCAATGTATCTATTTGTTATTGCATTATGTGACTCGATATAAGTAAATAACTAAAAATAGGTAATATTAATATAAAAGAATATGAATTACACAGAGCTCTTGGTTGGTAACCTAGGAATTCGAACGCGTAATTGGGGGATATGGAAACTAATTGGGGGATATAGCTAAATGACAAAATAGGGATCCAAATATCCTAGCTGGGTTACCCCTTATATAATTAAATTATTAATTCCTAATCTAACCCTCACTAATCATAATTAGTTACTAATCCTGATTAGTAAAATATTATTGATTTGGGGGATATAATTTGTGTATTTATGTTTATTTGAATTTGTGTGGGTTAGTTGAGAGTAGAAGGAGGGAAAAAAAATTGAGTAGAATTTTTTTTTTTGAAAATGGAAGATGATTGTGATGAGAGACTTGCAGCTGCTGAATCTTTAGCTCAATTACAACAACAATCATATCTTCAATCTTCGGTTAATGATAACAACTCAAAATTGTTGTATGATGAACCAACACCTTTGAATAATGATTTTCGTGACCATGAAGTGTTTTGTGAAGAACCAACTCAAGAAAGTAAACATGTTCAACATACAAGAAACCCCAACACACAGGTAATGCTTCAAAGAGGTCGAAAAATATTTTTTTTCTTTTTTTTGAAACCGCCATTTCTGTCTGAAAACCCTTAGTACCGGCATGCTCATTTTTATGAATACTACACCGGAACCTTTATAACCGGCATTGTATTCATACAAATTTATATTCCGGGACAAAATTCCCCAACTGTTCAAGAACAAACCGGCGCGGTATTCAAACCAAGATTGCATGCCGGTACACATTTATACTTTTTACCCACCACCGAATATTCTATGGAATATTCAAACCGGCAGTGTGAGTACATGACATATAATGCCGGTTTATGATACCGGCATGGAAACTTAAATGTCGAGGATGCCGGTTTTACATGAAAAACATACAGAAGTTAATGATATTTTGAACTTAAATACCGGCATGGAAACTTAAATGTCGAGGATGCCGGTTTTACATGAAAAACATACAGAAGTTAGTGATATGTTGAAATTAACTACCGGCATTCATATATTTGAACTTACTATGCCGGAACGTTATCCCGGAATGGGAACTGAAATTATCTGAATGTCGGTTTTAATACTGGCATGGAAAGTCAATTACCATGTATGCCGGTCATTAATCCCGACAGTTTACTTTACTTATCGACAATGCCGGTTTTGAACTAATCCAATTTTATTTTCATTCATTCCTTAGATTGTGACATACAATGATCAACCAATCTCCAAACCGCTCCATCGGGATACGTCAGAATACTATAAAATGCCTCAGGTATGTTACCAAACAATACTTTCACCTAGTTTTTACAATTTTATGTTGGGATTTGCTTGTAATCTCCCATTGTTGTCCTTATGTAGGGAATAAAATATGAAAATAAAGCAATTGCTTGGGAAAAAGCGACGGCTCTTAAGAACATGTGTGTCTTAGTGAGGAATAGCCAACGTTCAAATGTTCGTTTTGAGATAGTTTGCGAAAGAAGTGGAAAATACAATGAGAAAAATAGCCATAAGAGAAAGGGTTATGTATATGAAAAGAAGACTAAGAGGGTATACAATACAGTTACGAGGAAGGATGAGTGCCCCTTTAAGCTTGTATTATATCTAAGAGGAGAAAAATAAGAAGAAAAAGAATGGGAATGTAAGGTGTGGTTTGGCCATCACAACCACCCCGATCCGAAAGATTTTGAAGGTCACTCCCTAGTTGCGAAGCTAAAACCTGATCAATTCAAGGATGTCAAGATGATGACAAAAGCATGTATCAAACCAAGAGTGATTCTCAGAACCTTCAAGGAAAAGGATAAGACGAACGTTTCTTCGCTCACTACAATTTATAGCGCATAAGCAACCATTAAAAGGTCGGAATGGGAAGGGAGGAGTGTTATGCAAGAATTTGAGAAGATAGTTTGGGATCACAACTACACACGTATCATTAAAAGAGTTCCGTACGAGAAGCCGCTTCAAATATTCATTTCACATCCTTTTATTTCACAATTGGCTCATACGTGTTGTGATGTTCTTATGATGGACTGCACCTACAAGACAAACAAATACAACATGCCGTTGTTCAACATCGTGGGGAAAACTTCGGACAAGGTAACATTCATATTGGCTTGGTGTTTAATGGAAAACGAGAGGGATTTAAATTATCATTGGGCATTGCGACAATTGAAATTATTATTCCCGGAAAATCGTTTTTCGAAGGTCATCATAACCGATCAATTCGACGCACTAATAAATGCCATATCCGACGTATATCCGGATGCACAAAATTTCCTATGTACATATCTTATAGGTGAAAATGTGAAAAAAATTTGTCATGCTTTGTTTGAACCCTCTAAGGCTGATATTAAGAAGAGAATGGTTGCTAAACTAGAGGAAGATGTTCGCAAAGAGAAACTATCACCCTAAGAAGAAGAAAATGAAAGAGGAAAGATTAAAGAGCGAGTCGACAAAGAACACGATGAAAATCATAAAAGGTGGTTGGAATTTATAAAGGATTGGGAGAAAGTTTATTGGTCTCTTACCGAGGACATGTATGAAAAGAGATTGAACATGTTTATTGCCAAATATAACGAAGTGTATCCAAGTGCCGTCTCATATTGTCGGGATAATTTGTTGGATAAGTTCAAGGAAAAATTTGTGCGTGCGTGGAAAAATCGTTATAGACATTACGAGAATGAAGCAACTAGTATAGCGGAGTCCTCACATGGGAGATTTAAAGATCTCATCCAGTCCGGCCAGGGAAACGTGGTTACGGTCACCGAGGCAATGGAGCAACACTTTAAGGCCGATATCGATAGGATTAATAAGTCTTTTGAGAAAAGCTTAATGGAAAGGATGACTCAATTTCTTCCACATACTAAGTTGCTCCAAGGAATAGAGTTTAACGTCTCCCGTTGGGAAATAAAACATATGATGAGACAAATGCAATATGATAAAAATTATGGAAAACCGGGTGATGTGTGTATTTGTCCCGACATGTATTCATTGGGGCTTCCGTGTCGTCATACGCTTGTGAATTATGAATAAGTGATACCTATTGATGTTATTGATCCGTTTTGGAAGCAATTATCTTTCGACCTTCCCCCTACCGAAGCTCCCAGACAATCACCATGGGATACAAAGGAGGCCCAAGAATTTTATGAAGCTTACTCACGTGGAAACTCGGCTAGCCGACAAGTATTGTTGAGCCAACTAAGACTAATTACACGGCCATGGATAGCACAAAGTGAAGAGCCAACAAAGGGAGATCCTCCGGGTAGACCACAAACTAAAATTTCAAGGAAGAAACAAAGAAAAGAATTAAAACAAATGAGTCGACGTGAAGAGGAACTCGCGGCAACTAAAAAACGAGATCTATGTGCAAGTGAGATTTCAGAAGCAAGATTCGTGGAAGCGCCCGTTCCAAACAAAAGGGGTAGGCCGAGGAAGGAACCGATATCAAGTCAACAACAATCGACGAGTTTCGAACCTACACCAATAGTCGATGTATCGGAGATTCAAAGGAAAAGGGGAAGGCCGCAAAATGTACCAACATTAAGCTACCAAGGACAACAAGGTGAGCATTCTGAAGGTACACCCATGGTTGATGTATCCGAGGTTCAAAGGAAAATGGGAAGGCCGCCGAAGGTACCCACATTAAGCTACCAAGGACAACAAAGTGAACATTCCGAAGGTACACCAATAGTTGATGTATCCGACGTTCAAAGGAAAAGGGGAAGGCTGCCGAAGGTACCCACATTAATCTACCAAGGACAACAACGTGAACATTCCGAAGGTACACCAATAGTTGATGTATCCGATGTTCAAAGGAAAAGGGGAAGGCCACCGAAGGTACCAACATTAAGCAACCAAGGGAAACAAGGTGAGCATTACGAACCTACACCAATATTCGATGTATCGGATGTTCAAAGGAAAAGGGGAAGGCCGCCGAAGGTACCCACATTAATCTACCAAGGACAACAAGGTGAGCATTCCGAAGGTACACCAATAGTTGATGAATCCGAGGTTCAAAGGAAAATGGGAAGGCCTCCGAAGGTACCAACATTAAGCAACCAAGGGAAATAAGGTGAGCATTACGAACCTACACCAATATTCGATGTATCGGAGGTTCAAAGGAAAAGGGGAAGGCCTCCGAAGGTACCAACATTAAGCTACCAAGGAAAACAAGGTGAACATTCCTAAGGTACACCAATAGTTGATGTTTCCGAGGTTCAAAGGAAAAGGGGTAGGGGTAGGCCAAAGAAGAATATTCTCATGTCTAATACCAAAGACATTTGGAGTGTAGGGATTGCAGAGGATGGTTTGGATATAATTAAGCTAAAAGTTGGTAATATGGCGATGTATAAGGATTCGCAAACGTGTAGGACTTATAGACACTACCATAGGAAGATAGAGTCTTACATAGACCAACTTCCTGAGGTTATTCGCGAGTTTATTGTGCACACGGATGATGTCGATGGAGATGGAAATTGTGGCTATCATGCCATGACCTAACAATTAGTAATCTTCGAGACGACTGTACGTAAAGGAATGACACCGAGCAGTTGGTTGTGAAGAAGAGGAGCTTTTATGAGCTTTTATGAGCAATTGGTTGGTCACGACGAGGTGTTTGATGATATGTGTGCTCAAGTGTTAGGACCCGAGCAGGAGATGGCATTTCTTCCTACTCAATATTGGATGAGGATGCCTATTTGTGGGCATCTAGTAGCGGATACATTTAATTGTGTTGTTCATTATTTTACCCCCACTGTAGTCACAACATTTACACCAAAGTGGCAAAAATACGAGGGATCCCTTAAGACGAGAAGAGTTGTTTTGGCGTACGTGAACGACAATCATTTCGTTATTCTAAAACTCAAGGACAATTGTCCATTGCCACCTGTTTGTGGGATGGTTAAAAACAAGGAACTAGATTCCAAATATATGGAAGGGATGAATGGCATTAAATGAGGAGAATCACCAATTATGGGATGCTTTGGCCTTATCAAAGAAACCTATTGAAGAGGAGGAGTTGAAACTTCATACGTGTGGAAGCGATGATGAGTAATTTGGATATACGTGGTTTACTAATACGCCATGTACATGCCAATGCGATTTGATTCAAACTTTATTATGCCGGTAATCGTACCAGCGTTGCAATATATGTTCTCTTTTGTGCCAGAATAACACCATAAGTACACAGATATAATTTTGCCATTTCCGTCATTATAAAAAAATGCATAACACTGCCGGAACTCTGTAAAAAAAGTACACAGGGGAGAGTTTTAGTACCGGCATAATTGTGGCGCTATCCACCATGCCGGAACTCTATTTTTTTTTTTCATTCTGGAACTAAACAGAGATCCGGCGTAGAACTCACGATATCGACTATGCCGGTTTTGGAAAATAAAAACTTAGAAAAAGAAGATTTCAAGACACATAAAATAACATAAGCAAAGACCTAATACCATAAAATAACATAAGCAAAGTTTAAACAAACCAAATGTGAAGTTAAGATGTTCCAAACCGAAAACAAATGAAACAGAGATGTTCAAAGTTTACCAAGCCACACAAACAAACATAAACCAAACTAATACTATAAAAGAAACAAACAATCACTCAGTTCTTGGCTTCTTGTGTGCCCTCTTCTTCTTTTCGCCCCACAAGTCTTTTGCCTCTGGATCTTCGATTTTGTCTATCTTTTCATTCAGTTTCTCCATTTCTTTCAGGGTCAGCACCACTCCTTTCTTGGTCTTCTTCTTAATGAATTTTGATAGATTTTCAAGCCGCTGACGCTGTGAAGGAATTTTTAAACATGTATTTAGTATGCACAATTTTATAAGTTGATAGATATAGATTAAGAGAATAGTAATGAACGCACCAACAACGTAATGACCTGTAGAAGTCCGGGTACAGTATCTGGAGTTATGGAGGGATGTGCTGGTGGTGGAGGGACCTCTACCGTATCCGGGCGTACAACATAAGGATGTGATTACTGTAGATGCCCGCTTAGGAATGTTGTTTCACTATCAAAACCGTTCTCAGCCAATTCCCAATCATCCCTATCCAGCACAAGTTCTTCTTCTTCCCTTTCGATCCAATGTGCAAAAATAGGTTCTGGGTCGTAGCATACCAGAGTATGGCTCTCATATGATTGGAATTTAGTAAAGTCATGAGAATATTTATGATAAGATGTATCCGTGAGATCTTTCTGCTTGTAACCGAGTTGGCGCATCACGCGGAGAGGGTTATGCATAACAAATACTTTTGGATGAAATAACGGTCCGTTGTAAAATGAAACATTTTCATGTATCTGAAGGTGAACTCCTCTGACATTCCTATAAGGGTCAAACACAACATCTTACACAGAAAACGAGTCCAAAGCCAATCTCATTTCTAAAAACTGTTTCTTGTTAGGCGAAGGGGTATTCCGGAAGAAGTATTTCTGAGCTAGAGCCATATTCGGTTCATAATCACGCCAAATCTCCAATCCTTTATACCCTATGAACAAATCTCGGAAGTGTTCATAAGCCCACACCTGTGCCCATAAAATGTATAAGAAAATAAATAGTTGGAAACTAACAAATGTAATGATAACAATCACAAAATAAGTATTCCACTATATCTGAATCCCAGTGAAATTCCCATTAAATTGACGGCCTTTCGCTTTAGAAGCTCGACGCATTTCTGCCAAAAAATGTGCCAAGAAAGCAGTGCCCCATGAATACTTATGAACGTCTTCCAACGGATCCAAGTACTGCAGGTTGTTCATATGCACCCTGTTACCATTAGAGTCAGGGAATATAGCGGTTCCCAAAATGAACAACATATATGCTGCGGCAATTTGTTGAGATTGTGATGGAGTCAATTCCTTGTTCTTCATATTCCCAAACAGTTGATTGAGTTTGACGAATGTTATAGTCTTTGTCTGAGCAGTTTGTTTCTTGTACAAATTTGCCAATGTGGTTTCCTTGTTCCATCCAAACAACTTTTTGGTGAGCTCATAGATCTTTTCCCACCCCAGGTCCTTCGAGTTGTCTCCAACCTTGACCGGTTTCCCAAGAACCTCTAGTCCTATTATCCTTTGGACATCTTCAGGGATAATGGTCATCTCGCCAAAATTAAAATGCATGGTGTCAGTTTCACCATAAAACCTCTCCAAAAAGCAGTTTTCCGCGACAGTATCAGTGTCCACATAATTTTCTATCGCAGGATACAACCCAGATACTCTGACTATTTCTTGAACAGCCGGATACTCATCCTCCAAAAGACACACATCCGATTATTGATGGAGGCTAACACGCCATGCTTTCCTGTGGTCATATAAAAACACAACCAACTTAATTAAATTGATCACAAATAAATAATATAATAACAAGATACAAACATCTTACATAAGTTTGATAGATCCAATGAGCCCAAGAGTCTTTATACGAAAATAAAAGTTGCGGGTTTATCGGTTGACCCCAATGTTTTCCATCATTGCTGTCAGGAATCAAGTCGTACTTATCAGGGAAGTGAGGTGGGGGTGCCTTTTCATCATCAGTTTGTCCTAAGCCACCTTCTTGTGAGGATGAGACACCTGATAGTTCCGGTTCTGGTGGAGTTTCCCTCTCATCATCATCATCATCAGTGCTGGTTGAGTCGCTTATAGGATGATCCCGAATTGTCACCTTAGCAGTAGCCGGATTTTGACGTTTACGTCGAGAAGACTTATGTTTTGATTCTTCAACAACTTTTCCTTTTCCTTTGTCCTTTTATGGGGCAAGAGACCTATGTTCCAACACGTTAAACTGAGTTATATACTGGATGCCCGCATACAATAGGAACACACAGAAAACCGGCATACTCCATAGACATATAAACTACGCCGGAATACATACCTTCATTATCGGCAATAAATCTGTCTATGCCGGTTATATTAAATTCTATACAGAAAATTCTAAGCCATATGAAACAAAAACAGGTATAATTTGCTACCATACCTATAGTGCCGGAACATATACCGGCATAGAAAAGAATAATAAGTTGCATGCCGGTTTTTGTTGAATTCAATCCAGGGATTTAAAAATTTTAGGGATCGAAAATCGGCATAGTATGTTACCAAGCAGTGAACGCCGGAACATTAACCGGCATTGCCAACGAAAATCCGACAGTACCGGTATTGAATCCGGCATCCCAAAATTATAATTCTATGCCAGTTTTCTGGATTTTTTTACAGAATTCTTAACAATCTTAGTTCAGCAAAACAAGCATAGTTTGTAAACCCTAAACATAGGCATGGTATTGATCAATAATGATTTTCAAATTGACTAGAATGCAATTTCAAAACCCTAAGCAAAATTTTCAATCCGTCATGAACCCTAGCAAGTTTGACTTTATGGTATATATTATGGGATAAACCCTAAAAGTACTTCAATTCAACAGGAGACTTTGTGTTGTACATCACTTACCGAATCAAATCTGTTACGTCCGCTTCACCAGAAGACTCTTCGGGACTTTGTTGCGCATCATCAACAGGTATTTCTGGATTGGGTTTATCGCGAGATTTGCGACGAGCCATTTCTTTGGTATAGAAGATGAAAAAAATATGGAGAGATTGAATAGATTGAATATTTTTCTTTCCAAAACCGTCACTTATATAGCATGAGTAGTTTGAAACCGACGAGCCATTAAAGAAACCGACGATTTTGTAACCTTCCAATGACTCATTAAAGATTTTGTAACCGTCAAATTAGTGGAATGAAATTGTAACCGTCAAACAAGTTGAATGAAATTGTAACCGTCAGAATTCCGGCACAGACAATTACATACCTATTATGCCGGTATTAAAAGTTAATGATTTTTTTAACTTCTTAGTGTGGGAAACCGGCATAGAGTGTAAACATATCCAGTATGCCGATTTAGTAGACCGGCATGGTATGTAACTCATCGGGAGTGCCGATTTGTGAAAGAAACTTGACGAAATAAACATCATTAAGCACAAACATAAGATCTCAAGCAAATTCCAACTAACATCATTTAAGGGAATAAAGTTTAAACACATAAACAACGTTACACATAGAATTAAAGCTATCAAGCCAAATACACCGAACATCATTTATTGGAACGAGATTCAACAAGCAAAGCAGCTTTGAAATGCCTAAAAGGATCTTTTCTCCACTTTGTATATGCATCCGGAGCTTCATACCTATCACCACTGTATCTTGCAAGAAATTCGTTGTATTTGAGACATGATTTGATGAGTGCAGTTGTTCGAATGTGTACTATTTGATCAGCGTATTCAATTTTTCGTTTCTTACCATCAAACATGTTATGCTTGTAAGAACCAGTCCTTACAAGACCTCAAAAAACATCCGAAGGGCGCTGATCATCCGGAAAATCCGATACTATGTAGTAATTTATAATCCACTCTGTTTCCTCCTCAACATCCGCTTCTATCTTAGCTTCTTTTTGACGTTTAACCGCTCCCTCATCTTCCGCTTTTATCTTATCTAATTTTTGACGATAACGTTCAAGCTTTGCTTCCTCTTTTTCTTCTCTTTTCCTCTTAATTATCTCTTCTTCCATTGCGGCAAATGACTTGGTGGTTTCTTCCTTCCTTCTTAGTTTTTCTAGTATTGTGGAAACGGAATTGGTCGTGATTGATGATTGATTTCCTGTCGGAGTGGACAATATGTTCCTCATATGTTTTTCTTTTTCGAGGGAATTGATGAACTTGGCAGCTGGTGATTGATAATCCATCGGAGATATATCTATGAGGTATCAAGTGCAATGGGTGTATCCATTCCTTTAAATAGATGTGGACATAACGGCTCTTGTCCACTTTAGTGACGGCACTCTAAGTAACTTAGATCCCACGCCGGAACTAATGTTTTCTAGTGTGTGGTTTAAAAAACTAGCCGTTAGGCATTCAATTTTTGGTACCAGCATACGTATGAGGAAGTACGCCTATGCCGGTAGTATGTTCCGACACTAAATGTTATAAAACGAAGATGCCGGTAATGCGGAATTTCTTTACAGGAAATGACCAAAATATGCCTACAATACCGGCATTCAATGCATAAGAACCTCTATGCCGGAATGGGTTAAATTCGAAAAACAAACGACTAGTTTTTTGAAAAATATGACCGTTGGAGCTTCATTTCTATATAACATCCCCCATTCCTTTGGCAAAAACTACACAAACCAAGCACCAAATAACAAAAATTATTCTCTCAAGAAAGAAAGCACGGTTCAAAGAATGGGGGATTCATCATTTACCTCTATTTGAAAAGTAAGTATAGTTACTAACAACATACTCTTCAATACTATGACAGAAAACTAATATAATTTTCTCTTACAGAGTCATCATTGCAAGTATCAAATTTGCAAGTCACCTTCTCACCTAGCCATGAACTGTCCATTTATTTATTCAAAGTGTAGAAGCTGTGATGGGCCACGCCGGTTTTGGATTGCAAAAACTGATGATGCTGAAAATAGAAGAATATTTCTAAGGTGTTTGAATCACCCAAAGTGTGATGAGTTTCAATGGTTTGACAAAGCTGTTGAACTAGTAGAGTCAAGAGAAAACCACAAGGGCCAATGCAAGCCTATCGATGGGTGTGATAGGTGTTATATGAAGGGGAAGGAATATGTTGAAAAAGAAGAAGAGCCAATGAGGATGATCCTTGACACCCCCATCCCGGACGATGTCTTTGAACAGATTAGGGAAATGCTCAAAGGCTCCGCAATTGTTGAAAAGGGATGGAAATAGATTATCTCTAACTAAGTGCAATCCATTCACAATTTTTTTTAAGTTAAAGTTTCCAATCAAATGTAATCGATTACTTCGGACCGAAATAAAATAGAATTTGAAATGAATTAAGCAGAGTGCCGGCATTGAGGAAATCAATACAACTATGCCGGTTTTATGTCAACTCTGTAAAAGTATTTGGACGCTTTAGATATCGGCATTGTCAAAATGAATCTTACTATGCCGGTTTTCTGTCACATATTTAAGAGTATTTGGAAATTTTCAATACCGGCATGAACCTTGGAAAAAACCACAATGCCGGTACAAGTCAGTTTCTATACAGGAACCAAATATTGTAAACTGATTGTTCCGGCATAAAAATTGCTATGCCGGGACAAGGTACCGGCAGTGTTTTGATCATTCCGTAAATGCCGGTTTGTGTACCGGTATTTCTAAAACTGAGCTCTACTATGCCGGAACATTTTAACTTTCAAACTAGAAATATAAACATGTTCAACATAAACCAAAGAACTAAAGAGTTAACCCACAATATAAACCAAAGAACAAGCTTGGAATTGTTTTTCACGTAACCAAAGAACTAAAGAGTTAACCATCACTAATTGTCATCAATTCTCTTCCACTAAATTGGTCTTTTGTTTCTTTTGGGTCGGCGCCTTCCTTGTTTCCCCATACATAGCTTTGACAGTAGGGTCGGTTTCTTCAATTTTATAAAGCTTTTCCTCGAGTTCCTTGATTTCTTGAAGAGATAGCACCACTCCGTCCTTGTGCTTGCAACCTAACATCTTCGTAACCTTGCCAAGACGACGTCGCTAGTTTAATACATCAAACACATAATCAATATATATGTTAATATATGATTATGTTTACATTTAATGACTATAATCAATTAATAAAACTTACCACCATTCCGAAAGTCTTAAGAAGTTGGGCCATCGTAGGTTGTGGAGGTGGAGGAATTTCAACATGAGGGTTTTCTTAGTGTGGAGCTTCGACGGAGGGAGGGAGCATGACATAAGGATGTGACCATTCTAGGTAATCCCTCATGTTGATGTCATCAACTTCATAACCATTTTCCACAATCACCCACTTACTAATATCAACCAAACGACGTGGCCCTCTTTCACTCCAATGCGATGGTTCCGGTTCTGGATCATACACTACATGCAACTTGTTGGGAGTTGAATTTCACCGAGAAAAGGAAAGACGATAATTATCAACAGAGCCCGACATAAAACAGGATAATTGCTTAAATCCATGTTGGCGTATCACATGTCTTGGATCGGCCATAATGTATCCTTTTGGGTGGTACAACTGCCCTTTGTAAAATGCAACATCTCTTGGAATTTGACGGTATCCTATAATCTCCTTATAAGTGTCGAACACAACGTCTTCCTTCCTCGTAACATCCAACCAATCTCGATCTCTCGAACTTTGGGGTATCGTTAAAGTCTCGATCTCTAGGGGAAGGTCTTTGATCATCAAGAATTGGCAGTCCTTGATTTTCTGATAACATTCAAGCCTAGAATGGCATGAGCATCTTCAGGAATCAAGGTCATCTCTCCAAACGGGAAGTGCATTGTATCAGTTTCATCATGATACCTTTCGACGAAGCAATTGACGGTCACAATATCTGGATTCACTTAATTTTCAACCAAAGAATACAGACCAGAGTTCTTTACTAATGTTTGGACATCTTCATGCTCCAACGACAATTTCCACTCAGCCGCGACTTGGTTTCAGCAAACACGTACAGCCTTAGTATAATCCTACAAATAAGAGATAATACGATTAAGATATGATGTAAAAGATAAAACAATGCACATGCACAAAATAAAAAAATGCTTACATAGATTTCAAAGATAGTACGAGCCCAAGAGTGCTTGTATCCAAAGAGTACTTTCGGTTCCGGAGCTTGACCCCAAAGTTTACCATCATCATTATCGGGTATCATGTCATCAATGTGAGGAAGGTGACTACCTTTAACTTTGTGTTTGCCCATGCCCTTGCCTTGTGTTGGTTGTTGACTCGTCCCACCAACTTCACTTTGGCTTGCTAATTGACTTGGATGAACCTCATCATCTTCCTCCTCACTTTCCCCTTCATCATGCTCATCTTCCTCAACTGTTCTAGTACCTTAACGGATTGTAAGTGCACTACGTTCACTACCACTCTCCCAAACTGATCCTCTTGTTTGAAACCCCAAACGCTTCTTGCGACCTGCGTCTTTCCCCCGTGGAGGCAGGGACTGAGGAGTATCAAGACCGTCCTTCCTCCTTTTCTTAGTGAGAATAGGACCTTTATTTTTCTTCGCTTCTTTGGATTTTGACCTATAACATAAGCAAACAAAACAAACATAAGAAAAGTCATGGCAGTTTAGGAACCGACATGGAAACCCTTAAACAAACCAATGCCGGTAACATGTACCGACATAAGCCTTTAAATATTGAGCATGCCGGTATCTATGTACCGGCGTCCTACGCAACCAAAATTGTGTGCCGGTATTAAGCACAATTTCAGTGATGTTCCTGAATGTTTCAAGTGTAATACCGGCATTGCCTAATTGAACTAATGCATGCCGGTTTTTAAGTACCGGCATCCTGCGCAACCTGAATTGTGTGCCGGTATCGAGCACAATTTCAGTGATGTTCCTGAATGTTTTAAGTATACTACCGGCATTTCCTAATTGAACTAATGCATGTCGGTACAAATAAAATTGTTCCTGTGTGTTTTTAGTTGGCTACCAGAATAGTCTTCAACCCAATTCGTATGCCGGTATAAGAAATTAATTTTCAGGAATTCAAACCGGTATGGTATTCAACCATAATTCTATGTCGGTATAAAAAATTCAGTTTCAGGAATTCAAACCGGTATGGTATTCAACCAAAATGCTATGCCGGTACCTAAACCGGCTTGGTATTCAAACACAGATCCTATGCCGGTACTCTCTGTAACTCGACAGTTTCATCTATTGTTGGCGATTCTAACCTAAACCCATGGCTACAAATCGATTAAAACAATCCTAAATGAGTTCAAAAATCACTTACCTTCTCAGAGAAGCCATGAGTGGTTGATCATCCGAGCTCGCTGCTGCGTCCTCTTCTAGTTGGTGAGCAATGTTCTCGATTCTTTGTTCATGTGTTTGTTGAGCAATCGATTTAGTGTTCCGTTTTGCTTTTGATTTCTTTCGTGGAGGCATGTTTATGGTAGGTTAGTCAACGAAGAAATTTTTGATTCGACGATTAATCGTCGATGAAGAATGAACGAGGAGGAAGAAGATGAAGGAATTTTTTTTTTCAAAACCTAACTGTGTTGTGCCGGTACAATGGAACTGGGGGATATATGAATTTGGTTATTTGAATTTTATGTTTTAGAGGAAAGGGCATAACAGTCATTTCATAAAGTTTTTAATTAATCTAAGGGTGTTTTAGTATTTTCGCACCCATAAAACACCCCTTAACAGCCACCTTTGGTTGGGGGAAGTAATTCATATCCCCCAATTAGTTTCCATATCCCCCAATTACGCGTTCTCAATAAGCACTAATATTTTTTTCATGGTTATTTAATCTTAATCATTATTTTATCACTATATATTTGTAAATAAGATTTCAATTTAAATTATGCTCAATATAATACTAATTTAAATTCTAATAGTTTAAGTTCATCATACTAATTTTCCATTTCAAAAGATGATTGAATCTATTCAGGGAGAAGGATCCTATCAATATAAGAATTTATTTTATTTTAATTCTAATATTACACTAAATATCTGAATGCTATTATTACTATTTCATGTAAATTTGTTTCATTTTAAAGATTTACTGGATCATTTATTAGACTAAAGATCTTTTTATTTTATATATTATATCATCACCTTCTCAAATCTAACACCTAGTAAGTAATATATTAATTATCTAGTTTAGATGCAAAACATATATTTCTAATTTGTAATTAGGTCAATTTACAAAGCTTACCGTACGCAAGCGTTATTAATTTTCCATAACTATTTACTCATAATTATTATTTTTATCGTTAAATATCCTTATTGAAATTTTAATTAAGTTTAATATGGCACTAATCGATAAATGTTAATATTATTTTATAAATTATTATTATTATTTATTATTTAATATTATTACATGAAACTAGTTGAAAGCCTAACAAGCTAGGCTCCAACGACATACTACTACATTCATCCATTATAATATTATTAAAATTATTGAAAGAGGCGCCACTAAGGCATATTATTATAAATCGGAATCGAAGTTATAAGAAATGGTTGGTAACCTGGCGACCAGCTGGGCACCAATACCTTTTTGAATAACAATTCCTAACCTATGAAAAAGAGAATTGCCAATCTTAAAATTAGCATCATGTCTAGCCATACAATTTCTCAGTCTCTTAAGGAAGGAAATGGTATCATCACTGAGCTCACCAAAGGTAGAAAATGCTAGTACCCCAAAACCATAGCCATGTGAAGTACACTTGTCCAAATACTTATTGTTCTTGCGAGTGACAGCGTATCCTGGAGCGAAGTTGCGAGTCCTGGCATTTTTGAAAGGAGAGACGCATGTGACATCCATACAAACATTTTTGCCATCTTCCCAGTTAAAGACCATGATATCTGCCGGCCTGAGCTCCTTGTTGTCATTAGAAACAAGCCCTAAAGAGACTTCTTTCCTTGCAACAACACCTGCCTTATAAAAAATATCAGCTAATACATCTTTGACCATATCATGTCGAAATTTAAGCCCCACCTCACTAGCGCAATGAATAGCATGGTCTCCAAAGACATCCATTGGCTTCCCGCAACAAGGACACTGGCTGTTTTCCGCAAAGAGAGGGATTCCCAAGCGATATTTCAAAACAGAACTGAACTGTCTTGGTCCAACTACTTGATTAAGCCCAGGTATCGGAACCGCTTTAAGGAAATCCATTGCGTGATCTTCTCGATTACACTACCATATGTTAGACTCGCGTACAGATAAATAAAAGCAAGAAGGTACCTTTTCCTTGACAACACCGAAATAAGTAACTGCCAGAGACTTCATAAAATGGGGGGGCAACATTATTGATGTTGAAACCAGGTAAAGGAAGACCACAAGCTTGAGTGAATCCCTGTAGCGCATGTTGAAAACCGTGCGAAAAATCTGTTATTGCTGGAAGCTTCAAAATTGAGTTCTGCACATTGACTTATTAAAATTATTATTATTATTTTATGAAAGGGAGCCACTGAGGCATTTATTAAGAAACAAAAACATATGCAGAAGTTTACAGGGATTTGGCAGGGAGACGCGCAACAAGTTGCGCCCCAATGCCTTATTATTATTTTATTAAAATTATTATTATTATTGTCATCTATAATTACTATTATAATATTTTTATTATTAGCATTGATGATTGAGCTATTATTATAATTACTCTTACAAATATTATTAAATCCCAAAACATTATTAAAATGTATGTAATTATAATTTGTTTACTCTTCATATAAGTCAATGTGTTTAGTAAGTTTCAATGTGATTTACAAAATCTATCAATAATACTAATCTCACTATTTTTATAGCATTAGATTGTCTACATGTTCGTACTTTTTAGATTAATTATTCTCAAATTCTTATTAGCTAAAGTAATGGTGTACCCTACAATTTTTACTTCATTACATACAAACAACCAAACAAAAAAATCAATCAATCAAACAATTCTTTTTATTATTAATAGGTTTTACTGATTAAGATTTATCTTACAACCCAACCCAGTTCTAGACTAATTTAGTTCACTAACTGAAACTGGCCATTCCTATCTTTTCCCATTTAAGATCTAATAGTGAGCTCTGATACCAACTTTGTAGCGCCCCCTAAGCTAACAGCTGACTGATTCAAGAGATTAACTGAAAATAGAGGCACTACGAATCTAATTCAATTACTTAAACATTCAATTAAGAAATATGTTACAAAACTTAACCCAAAACTAGCCCCGCTCTAAAATACATATATATATATATATATATATACAAGAACTCTTATAAGATGAAAAACTCCTTCTTCAAACAATGTATAATATTCGTGCTAACCACACTCATTAGATATTGATATCACCAAGACCATGATGACCCAGTCTAAGCATAAAGGCTGAATTCATGTAGATATAAATGTGAAGGAGTGTATCCTATATGCCATAAGTGGAAATTCTCATTTCCCATAACAATTCATATGACAAACAAACATTACAATTCCTTTCCAAATCATGGAAAGATCAGCAGAATCAACAGAATTATCATAATGCAATTTAAACAAAGCATGGAATGCACAATTAGATGATGTATGAGTTTAATAAACATAAACTTTTGTAAAAGAAACAATAATGGTTACAAAAGAGTAAAATGTATTCCCACCTCTTTTGATGACAATCCAAGCCTACCTCGAGATCCATGATCCACTGGTTCGTCCTTTGAATCGATCATTGTTAATACAGTCTAACTGTTAATCACACAAGAAGTTTAAGAAACTAGCCAAAATGGCTCACACAAAAATCATACAAGTATGCCTAATGGTTTTAAGCCCATTTATGATTCTACACTTTCCATTTTACACTTTAACTCATCTAAGGGTTCACTAACACAATTAGGTTGACTCTGTAGTCTATTAACTCAATCTTATAAATGTCTACAACTCTGTAGAAGAAGACAAAGTCTAATTCGGACAACAAGAGGTCCAAAACATCTAATTAAGAAAACTTCCCTAAGCCCAAATCCACCAAAGTCAACTAACAGTCACTAACGGTCAAGGGTCAACTAACAGTCAACGTCCACATCAAGTCAAGGTCTAGGGTCAGTGGTCAAATAAGTCAAACATGAATCGGTCAACGATTCAACTCTAGTCAAGGTCTGGTATTGGCTCACTGAGTCGAGCCGATTCAACTCAAATAGATACACTAAGTCAACTAAGCTGACTGGGCTGACTTATAGGCATACTACTTCTGCAACCAAACTTCAACTCTATTTCTTATATTCTCAACTTCTTGATTAACAAAGCAACTTTAATTCAAATACATGACAACAATGAATTTCAATTACAAATGTAAATTAAATTTACCTGCAATTGCAGCTCTAAGCAACATCTTTCTACATTCATACTTCTACAGTCACAACAAACTCATTAGAACTCCCATTCCATAATACATCTAGCTTGAGAACACAATTCCAATAACAATCCTTACCTCACTACTATTGAACCATCTTAAACAACAATTCTCATCAGCTGAACAACATTCAACACATACTCACACAACTGATTTAAATTCAGTTTAGTTCACCATTCCAAAACTCAGTATCTTTCCAAACTATCACCACCACTTATCATTCTGTTCAGTCTTAGCCCAACATAATCAATCCTAGAAGCACTATGAGCTCTTCCCTGGATTGCACGATCAAACAAAACACAGCAGCACCATCACTATATCAACCACACCTTCACTACCACCTGTATAACAACTTACAATTTCAATTACACAACTCTTACTCCATACATTATACAAGACCGACACCATCATAATCTCTCACATTTCAATCAGATCAAACCTCTCCCATTTTAGTTAATATTTGTACAATAAACTGAGCCTCTACCAGTTATGTTAACTTCAACTGCAACTCAACAATAATATCATTGCCATTTCAGGCAATCCACTCATTCCCTGTAACATCCACTATATTCAACACACAACCCTAATCTACATCTGCAGTTCCCTCACATATTCATTATACAACCATTTCAATATAAGATTCATTAACAACATACACCCAACAGTCTTAACAAGATTAATCTAAAAGAACAATTACCTCATAACAAACCAACTGAGGCAGCTGAAGTCAGATTATTTCCTTCTCTTGACTCAATTGAGTAATCATCTCAAAATTATCACCACCCCATTAATACAGTTCAACCAACACCAAGAATTCAATAAAAATAGTACACCCTTCAACTCTGTTTCAATCCTATTTCAGAAAACAAACCATCTTATGTACAACCATTTCTTGTTAGAGTAACTAACACTCAATAATAACATTATTCATGGTAACTAATCTATATTCCCTGACTTGTTTCCACATCAAATCATTAACTACAATTACCTGAAACCTGTGTTACATGGATACTTCAGTTGTACGCTCGTTTCATGTGTCCATATGTATGGACACGGATACTAACACTGACACGCCTTGGACACATCTTGAATATGAATCAATCGAATATTTATTATTTTATCCACATAAAACTCTTCTGTGGTGTAAATAGAAGGTTTAAGTTAGTAAAACTAAGGTAACTGCCACGTATGCGGTTCCAATTTAAGCTCAATTTAGCAATCCAAATAATCACATCAATATAAATATCTTATAAAATAAGGTCTAGTTCATTCCATTGCAGTAAGAGCCTACTACTCCCTTATCATGCATGTCCAATTTGTTTGTAAGCAATAGAATAAAACTTCTTATATATGATAAAATTATGAATGGATAATTAACGTTGGAATTATATCACTGTTTGCATTTCTGCATATCTTAAAAGTTTAGTAATATTTTTATGTATAAAGTCGTGTCCGCGTATCATGGATTTTCAGAATTGTCGTATTGGACACACGGAAACGTGTCCGTATCGGACACACGTGGAAGTTTGCATATAACGCAGCCTGCAACATCAACATTATATCCATCAGTTATATTCTACAGTTATCTCAATCTCAATTTCATTACACCTTCATCAACATCTCATAACTCATGTCAAACTGAGATATAAACACAAAATCTCAATAACTATAAATATTCAACTTAAAATACTAAAATTAAGACAATTAGAGACTTACCCAACAAATTGGTATTCTATGAATTGCCAAATCACTTAAAACCCATCTCCAATTGATCGATTTCATATTCAATTCTACAAAAACCTTCAATTAAACTTATCTTCCCGAAACCCTAATTTCGGATTCTCAAATCTTACACCAGGAACTTGAACAATTCCAACAACAACACCTTCTTTGATTCAATTAACATAAAACCCATCATCAACTACTCGAATCCTCCATAACTTCATCTCACGGAAACCCTAACTTCTTCAATCGATAATCCATGAATCAATACCACTCCCATCTCTTCATCAACATAAGAAACATCTTCTAATTCATATTTTCTATATCATCGATTGTCCCTATCTCTCAAACCAACTCTCAAACTCGTAGAGGAAGAAAAACAGGAGAAGATAAGAAAGAAGAAGAATGAAGAAGAAAGAAAGAAAAGAGAATGAGCTTATCTGCTCGATTCGCCAGGGGATAAGGACTACCAAAAATTACTAAAGGCACCCGATTAAAGATAAGGGCAGGCGTTCGGTTCTCACCGAAGATAACTCGTCTTCCTTAATAAGTCTGAGTATGAAATATCCATTTTACCCTCAATACAACTCAGATGATATCTTCTTCGTCTAGTATCCGAAAAACACATTCGAGTAGCCCATTTCACATAACTTTTCGAGGTCTATCTATCGATACTAGTTTCGTATCTAAATCGTTGTTAGATTAATTTATATTAATTAAGATCTATATTAACTAATCGAGTCCTTAACGGGTAATAAGTCTCTTGATCGACTCTTGACTGGTCTAATAGCGTTGACGATCTTGAGGGTCTCTACAGCCAGCACGATATGGAACGACAAGGTGGTTTTCATGCCATTGGCACATTGGCATGGCATGCCTTGGAGCGGTTTGGCGTGGCCAAAACTAGGGTTTTGGCATTGGGCCAAAGGTTACCATGCGTTGGTTGGTGACCTTGGACGGCTATGATTTTCATCTTAGATGGAAGGGTGGTCGTTGATTGTTGCAGGCCTTTGTTTTGGTAGCCGCATGGGGAAGGCCAATACGGTATGGCGCGGCAAGGTGGGTGGCACAGCATGACATTGGCACATGTGTCATGGTCGGCATGCCTTGGCGCGGTTTAGGCGTGGCCAAAATTAGGGTTTTGGCATTGGGACAAAGGTTACCATGCGTTGGTTGGTGACCTTGGACGTCTAAGATTTGCATCTTAGATGGAAGGATGGCCGTTGATTATTGCAGGCCTTTGTTTTTGGTAGCCGCATGGTGAGGTCAACACGGTATGGCACGACAAGGTGGCTGGCATGGCATGCCATTGGCACTTATGGCATGGTCGGCATGCCTTGGCGTAGTTTAGGCGTGGCCAAAAATTAGGGTTTTGGCGTTGGGCCAAAGGTTACCATGCGTTGGTTGGTGACCTTGGATGGCTACGATTTGCATATTAGATGTAAGGATGGTCGTTGATTGTTGCAGGCCTTTGTTTTTGGTAGCCGCATGGGGAGGCCAACACGGTACGGCGCGGCAAGGTGGCTGACACGGCATACCATTGGCAAATCTGGGGCCAAGGGTTCGGTATGGACTGTTTGGCATGGTGGGGCCAAGGTAAGGTGCAGTTGGCTTGGCTAACATGATTGGCATGTCTTGGCGCGGTAGGTGTGGATGGAATGGTTTTCTATTGGTACAGTGGTGCGGTGATAGACACATTTTTGTGTCTGAATTGTCCTCAATGTCTCTATTGTTAGTGCATGATTTTTGTACTTATTTTGGTGTTTTTTATGTTTGTGTAGGTGTTTTTGGAGAGATACACTTGTGCGGAAAAAGTTGCTCAAAAAGTGCTATTTGGACCCCCCCAAAGAAAATTACTAAAGGCACACTCACTTTGGATAAGGGGCACCTCAATTGGGCACCTGCTATTCGCACCCCTAGTTTGTTTAGGGGGACACCATCTTCATTGTTTGAATTTCCAGTTTGGTGGGAAAAATGTTTGGGAACTACGGGATTCTCTGGATTTGGTTTGGAGGGTTTATGGTCAAATTTAATCGTAGAGTTAGCTTGGTTTGGGCCCGTTATTTACAAACAGGACTGGTAAGTGTCTTGGATTCATAAAAATACGGTTGTATCTTCGATTGGAAGAGAACAGAGCATCATATATCCCCGTGAGTAATTCTCGAGATTTTATTAATTCTTGGAAACAATGCACGAGGTCAGAGGATGTATATCCTATTATGGGATGTGTATGAGTCAGTTAAGAGTATGTTAGATGTCTACAGACGCGTGAGAAGCTGTTAAAATGGAAGAAATCCCGTGACTTGCAGTAAAGAATAATATCGAGTAATTGAAGAATATATGCAATTATGACGCGTGATTTTGGTGTCTTGAGGAGTACATAAGGTCTAGGGAAGTATTAGACACGAGAGGGAGAGTTTGGGGACAGTTTATAGCAACAACAGAGGTTTGATCGAGTTACAGAGAATATTTTTCTGCTGCTGATGTGAAGAGCAAGAAGAACATAAGACGCACACCGATCTGTCGTTCATGCTACAGTGATTGCGACAGTTCCGCATCAGTCTTATAAGCTACAATTACAGCAACACTTTCTTTATATCGATCTTTGTAACAGTGGGCTTGCAACACCGCAAAAGCATTGCAGTTTCCTGGTTTATTTAATTTCTCTCCTTTTCATCATTTGTAAGCACCTTTGAGTAATGAAATCATATTTTGAGCGTGTTTCCAACATGATGAGCTAGACCCCATCACTGGGACGACGGATGAAGCTATTTTTCACCCATGTGGTAATTCTATTTAATTCCTTTATGACTATTTGCACTATTATAATCGATTTATGATCTATCTTGATTATTTGTGATTTTGTTAGATGTCACATGCTTAGTCTTAGGTACTTTAGATGCGTCATGCTTGTGATTTACATATAATTCTTTATATAATATACCTTGGCAAAGATTTAGAGTCGATGTTTGCTATTTTATGAGCCTTAATTGTCCGGAATTAATAGTTCAACCGCATGAATGTGAGAATTGGTGGTATCCCGAGTCCCATTCATCTCTTCATCTTGTGACAAATTTTGTAAATGTTTATCTTTTATTTTAGCTTATTAAATCCTAAAATCAATCTCATCAAGTCCGAGTGAACGACAACCTTTTCTTATCACTTTCTACAACATTATTGATTTACATCATGCGGCTAGCATGGTTGGCATGCCATGGCACGGTAGATGTGGCTGGAATGGTTTGCCATTGGCACAATGGTGCGACTAGCATGGTTGGCATGCCTTGGCGCAGTAGATGTGTCTGTCATGGTTTTCCAGTGGCACAGTGGTGTGGGAATTAGGGTTTGGCCTATCGAAACCCTAATTAGTATTAAAAAAAAGGTACCCTGGTAATTTTCTCGCAGACATATTAAAGGGTTCGATAAATGCTTTCAGTGGAGACATTATTACTCAAATTATGTGACGTCACTGTCCGATTTTATGATTTTAACCCTAAGCTAAAAACCACCATCAACACCAGTCCAACTTCATTCTTGTTATTTCTGGGGGAGCCATCTATTCATAAAGGAAAGCATCCTAATTAGGTGAAATCTCTTACGACCGCTCGTTTAAAGACTTCTGTGGGATCAAGAAGCTCTACGAGTACCGTTGGTGGGAAATTAGATAATTTCATTGTTATTAGTTTTCAATTGATTTGATTGACTAACGGTTGTTAAAACTTTGATTGCACCTAGTTTGTTTATTCTTGAGAATCTTCTCGTCTGATATAAGATTCTCTCAAACCAGATCAAAGTATGGTATCTTTAGAACTGTTTGTAGAACTAACGACATCTTATGAAAATCCATTGTTAACATACTTCATTATGTGTGTGATTGATCACAAGAGATTCAAGTGGTGTTGTGAAGGTTTTTATTGAAGCTTAAAGAATATTTGAAGACGAAGAATAATTCTTATTTAGTGCTCATATCTTCGTGTGTGCACAAACCTTGATCGGATGGGATCCAACTAGAATTAGATTTATTCGATTGATTAGTTGCATGAGATCAACATTCTCAATATATCTCTTTGAGATTTATTTTGATTGAGTGTGAATCTAAACTTGACTACTTTGGATGTTATTGGATATATTGATCTAACCAGGCAAAGGAGTTTATTAGATAAAACGGAAGAGCCTTTGCATATTACCTGAGATATCTTTATCTTGAAAGAATCGAAAGAGTTGTTACCAAACTGATTTGTTGTTCCTTTACTGTTTGGAATACGATCCAAAGGAATTGTTCTAGTGCCTGTAATCATTGAAGTCGGAAGCGCAGAGATACCATAAATGTTAGTATGGCGACTTAATTCTGAGAGTATTCAATTTTGGACTAGGTCCCGGGGTTTTTCTGCATTTGCAGTTTTCCTCATTAACAAAATATTACTGTGATTTACTTTTATTCTCCGAAATTATATTTGTTTATATAATTTTAAGTAATACACAAATGTTAACTTCGCATGTACTTGATAGTGATCCTATAGAGTTTGGTTAAGTCTGAACCTATTATAAAGTATCATACTTCGTTGTTGTATTGTCTCTATCTTGTATCCATAGTCAATCACACAAGTTATCTTGTTGTCATATTGTCTCGATATCGTATCCATAGACGATCACACGAAGTGTGAACCGATTTATTGTATTGTATCGACTCAGTCTATAGACAATCCATTTCGGTAGAGGACTTATAGGTGGATAAATAAAATATTATGGTGTATTTGGGTACCCTTGTCTTTTCATCTATCTAAAGTGGTATGTGAAACTTTCGTGCTTAACTCTTATAGGTTGTTTACAAGTCCTTTAGATTTGTAGGATCCTTTCGGATTGTCCTTTATTTGCTCGAACCTTTGTCATTTTGTGATAAAAATGGGGAGACATATATGGAGTAAACAAGTGATTTGCAATCACTAAGGAAAGGACAATTGTGCTTAAACGTTATATCTGACGAAAGAGTAAAGCATTGACTAAGGGGGAGAAACATATCATATTGTTGTTGTAGTAATTTTTACTACAAAAAGGGGATTAACAAAGATGTTCAGATTGAATATTTACCTAGCTTACCTTTAGGGGGAGTAAAAGATTTTGTTATTCAAATGTCAACATCGACATTTATTGATTGAATATATGCAGGTTATTGTGTTGTTGAAACTTGGAATCAAGCGTGTGTAATTTTTTTTTTTTTTGTAATTTGTTTATCCATATGTAATATAGTTGCAGGAAAACCTACACTACACCCTTGATCAGAATTTACAGTAATTAACACATATTTGAAGATTAAAAACAACACTTCTTTATTTGATTCTCAGAAATGTTTACAAGAAATCAGGAATACAACCGCTCTCTTGAATTTTCTCTCTCTTCAAGACTTTCTCAACATTCAAAAATACATCATCCTCTCTCTGAGTCTACTGAGTCTCTTTATATAGGGTAATTACATAGTGGATGACAGCTAAGCTGTCCTTTAATTTCGGATCTGACTTGCGATATTATCGCAGCAGTTATAATGTCAATTCTCATAAGTGTTTTAACCATCGCAGGACAATCATGGTCTTCTCGTGTTTCTTCATTCGTCAGCTATAATGTCACTCTTTAAATTATCTTGTGATATTCACAAAGTGTTGTTAAAGAGCTCGCGGTGGTGTTCGCAGAAGTGTTGTTAATCTCGCAAGAATAATATCATGGCGATATTCTGGTCCTACATCTTGCCTCTTCTCATGTCTTTTCTGCGAAGGGAAAAGGTCATGAGAAACTATAATCTTTTGAAATGCCGCAACTATCTATTTCTTCACGTTCTTTACTCTGACACGTATCTACATCTCTTTGACAAGTTTGTTACACGTATCTTTTTATCCATTCAATTTCTGACACGTCCCTTTCAACCACTGCATTCCAACCGTTCACGTCTCTTCCTTGTATTAATTGCGCTTATCTTCTCGAGATTTTTTACCTCTTATATATATCTTCTTCATTCTTCTATTTTCTTTTTTACTTCTTTCTTCCTTCTTTTCGTAATCTCTCTGCAAATTTACTGTTCTTCCGTAAATTTCGGATCTGCAACTGTTCTTTCGATCTTTTACTCATTCAAACTTCATTCTCATACTAAAAATGGTTATAGATGGTCGCAAATATATGGTTGCTTTTGAGAACCTTCAAAAAGAATTTAAAGACAAAGGTTTTACTTTATCCACCATTCCCAATCAAAACCCTAAATCTGAACTTTCTGTTCCATTATTTTCTAATCTTCCATGTAACCATGAGAATATCATATTTTCGCTGGGCCAACTTGAAGCTGGTCTTCCCATTCCTCTCTATGACCCTGGACTTCCTTTATTCTATGAGATACTTTCTCACGAGAAGTTCTTGTGTGCGTTATATCAGCTGAGTGGGGATTGCATTCGCTTAATGCTGGAGTATGCTACTCGCGGTGCTGGTAAAAAATCTCGCTACCCTGATTCTATGAAGAACCCTAAATTCAATGATATTATAATTGTCCCCGCGAAATATACTGTGGAGAACTTCTTCATAAATTATGATATAATTCATATGAAGAAAGACAGCGCTTGCTGGGGTGTCCGCTTACAGAAGAAAGATGATATCGATGAATACAAAATTCTTATGTTAGATATCAATTGGCATATGGGTAATAACCAAGGCCATCGCCACTCCAGTGATGATAAATGGTTCGTTTTTCCATTATGCCTAGAGGGTCCTTACATCTCCGGTCCTCATGTATTGCATGCGGATCTCGCAAAATATCAACTGTGGGTTTTCAACTGGCCTGAAAGGAATAAAGAGGTATGTTTCCTCAATTTTTTTGCATAATTATCATTATTATCATCCTCATGTTTTCATATTCTCGCTGACTACTCCAATTTTTCCAGATTAACAGGATGAAACTTAACTACCAGAAATTTGGGATGCCAAGCACCTTTTTAGCCCTTAAATCTCTCACAGATAAAGTAAGAAATATTCCTTTATGATTCTTAACAATATATTGTTGCCTCTATTTCTTATATTTATCTGTGTTTGCAGGTTATAGAAGAAATAGAACATGTGAAAACTAAGGGGAAAAACAAAGATGCCCCTCGCAAGGAGAAATCTACTATTCCTCACAAAGAAAAATCTACTGCTCCTCGCAGAGAGAAATATGGTGCTCTTCCCTTAAAGAAGAGAAAAACCCAATTCTCTTCTTCTTCAACTCCTCAATCTAATGAAAAAAATTCAAGGGATGACTCTGATAATGACAACGATGATGATGATGATATCCCTTCCGCAATGGAATCCTCCCAATATGAATCTTCCATGGCCCAGCTATCTAACATTTTTGGCGATATTACACATGGTATCACAAATGATTACAGAAATAAAGCTCTTAATGGGGTATCTCGGGCTCTTGCCAAGATATGCGATGCTCCCATATTGGTTGATAATGATTCTCTTTAAGGAATCTCAAGATCAATAACTCCCAGTCTCTTAAATTCTCTTGGTATTCTGGTATGTTTTCATTTCTTCACCATATTTGTGTATTCATTTCCTCGCCAAGTTTTAATTTACATTGTTCCCTCGCAGACTGGAAGGTCTTCCTTTGATGTTTCCTCAGACTTGGAGAAAAGGTGCGCATCTTTTCGCAAGAAGAATAATGTTCTTCGAAAGAAGAATGTGGAGCTAGAATCTGAGTCCGCTAGACTTCACGGGCAGTTGGAATCTGGGTCTGCTGATATTTAAGAAAAGATCAAGTGGTTGGAAATTGAACTTTCTTCCTCGCGAGTTAAGATCGCAAGTCTCCAAGATGCGAATAATCAACTTTATGGTAAGGAATCTCTCTTTTTTTCTTTAACCTTGTATTCTTTTGTATTTTTTTGTTATTTTCCTTCTTCGCAGATGTTTAAGGCCTTTCTGACGAAGTTGTATTCTTGCGTTCTTTTCCAAGTCCAATAGACGATGATACTCTCCTCAATCGCCTTAATGAATCTTTAAACAACTATTCAGATGAACAGATTAGATCCCTTTTTGTAGATGATCTTAGATCCAAATTTCATCTTTTAGCAATTGATCACAAATCTAGTTTGAAAGCAGCTAACGCATCCAAACGTGAATATTTTAACTCTAAAGAATAAATCAAGATTCTAAGAGCCCAAAAAAGTGATCTTATAGATGAAAAAGATCGTATTTCTAGGCAAGGAGCTCAAACTTTAGCGGATTTTCATAAATCTCTTCTTGAAGTCCAAATTGAAAGAGATAAACTTATCCGCGATAAAGAGAACCTTGTTGAAAGAGAAAACCAAATTCATTCCCGTATTCTTATTAATAATGATGACGAATTTGCTTGGGCTGCAAAGATTCTTGACAATGCCAGAACTAACTTAGGTGTAGATGTTAGTCTTTATGTTGAACAAGCGGCCTTAATTAAATACATGATTTCTGAAAGAGAAGGTTGCTAATTGTTCTTCCTCATTAATTTCTTGTTATTAATCTTCTTATCTTTGCAAAATTTTCAATTTGTTGTTATATACTCGCAGGAGCTGACAAGAGATATACTGAAAGAATTGGAGAACTTGAAGCTAATAAGAATCAACTCGCAAAGACTCTTGATGCTCTCAATGAAAAATATTCAAGATTGAAGGACCAATTAAAGATCTCTACTTAAAATTTTAGTAATATCCTTGTTGGTGTTCGCAATGACTGTCAAGAGGGTTTGTGATGATCATAACATCTCTCACTCTTTGTATTCTTGCCTCACTGAGGAAGTTCCAAAGAATACTCCAAACCTTGTTATCTCTGACAGTGAGGAGGAAGAATCTGGCGAAGTTGAAGGACATAGTGATGATGATGGTAAAGAATGAGAAAGATCTGGCGAGGATGATGATGGGTCTAATTAGTCTTGTCTTTCCCTTTTAATCCCTCTATAATATTTATTCATCTATCTCTTTCTCCTTGTAATATACTGTTGCGAGTTTCTCCAGCTTCTAAAATTCCTTAATGTATAAATTTCTTTTGCTTCTATCTATATAAATCAGAAAACAATTCTTTTCTACAATATAGTTAATCATTAATCTTTAATTATCTGTGTAAATGTGTATCATATGATAATGTCTACATAAATTTATCATATAGTGATGAATAACAATTCTATCATTTTTTTCATTCCCATACTTGCCTCTGTTATTCATCTGCAATATGAAATAAATTGAGAAGAGTTTAGACATTAGTTGTGAATAAAATCTATTTAATTATTTTTGCCTCAATCTTTGCGATAACATCGCGAGTTACAGTTGCATATTTTTATGATCTTTGCGTAAATATCACAAATCTCATGATCTCTGTATTAATATCGCAAGTCTCATTATCTTTGCGTCAATATCGCAGTCATTCAATCTTGAATTCTTGTGGTCTTATTATGCCTTCCTAGTTAAAGGTCTTATCTTACCACATTTTGTATTGGCGACAAAATCGCAGGACGTCCTTACACTTGCATGTAAAAAACCATTGATCTTGCCTTATCTGCGTTTTGTCACTTTCTCTGCGACAATACGACAAGTCTAAGTTCCCTTGCGAGAACAAAGCCTCATGACATTGCCGTATTGCGATGAAATCGCTGGACGTCTTTACACTGTCATATAAAAACCCATTGATCTCATATTAACTTTTTTTTATGGCTTGTTGCCTCTGTATAATATTTGTCACGCGACAATATGACAGGCCTAAATGTTCTTGCGATCATAAAGCCCCATGACATTGTCGTCTTTAGACACTTATCAACTCCCTAATGGAGGGTGCCGCCCTTATCTTCCCCCTAGTTTCCACTTCAAGGAGGGCACATCGGCCATACAAGACTAGCTCCTCCCATCCGGTCTTAACAACAAACAGTTGTTTTTGCATCCTCTTATCCTTTATGCCTATATGGCTTATAGTTACGAGACTGCACCCTAATTGGTCTGAGTGCATCATAGCCAAGACTTGCCAAGAATGGCCAGGGTAGTTTCGTATGCCCCGGGCACCCTTGCCTCAACCGTGTACCTCGGTGCCTTAGTCATACTATGCACTCCTTAGAAGAGACCCTCGGTCTTCCAACCAGGGTATAACCTTATATAGTTGGAAATCCAAGGTACCTCCCCCGGATAGGTTTTCTTTAACCCCAACATCTCCATGACTCAGGTTCCAGCAGCGGTATAACCTTATCCCTGAGTCATGCAAAGAGATACCCCCTTATACGACGCACTTTAGGTATTACATTTTCCTCTTACGAAATTTTATTCGTGAACTAGGGGGTACGCCATAAAGGTTCGTCCCGTTCTTATATTTTTCTTGCGAGTATCACAACTCTGGTGAAATTTCTTTTCTTTGATCTTTGAATTTCAACTCTTGTATAATTTTTCAATTTCATCTTTTTTATTCAAATGAAATATTATTTTGAAACATTTTCTTCAACAAATCATACATAGTTTTCTTAAATTTCATCATTTTACCTTCTACTTACTACCTTCTGCTTTTGTCCTTTTGTTACATTTTGTTATTTTTTCTCCATCTTCGCCATCTATTGTTTGCAGCTCATGTTGATTTTGCAATGTTCCTTCCTCTCGCCGCTCTATTGTATCAACCATCAATTTATCACTTCTTTGTTTTTGCTTAATGTTTTGTTTCTAGTTTATGTTATTTGTTGCCCTTTCCTCGCAAGATTCCATATCAATTTCATAGCATTTCTTCCCATCAACCCAGTCTCCCTTTATTATTCCAACACCATTAGGATGAGGAAATTTAATATATTGGTGGAAAGTTGACGCCACACCTAATATAATATGTAACCAAGGTCGGCCAATCAGGGCATTATTAGGTGATTCAATATCCACAACACAAAATAGGATCTTAGAAGATAATCCCTTTAATGGAATCCGCATAGTAATTTCCCTTTTGGGTTTGTTGGCAGTACCGTTGAAACCATAAATTTTATAGGTTGATGGTATCAGATCCTCGTCTCTTCCACCCATGATCCTATAAGTATGATAAAATAAGATATCTACTGAACTTCCCGTGTCAATCAAAACTCTGTTAATGGCCCAAGAATCTTCAGTTTCTTCATCTTCATTTTCTTCATCTTCTTCTTCTATTTGTTTTGGATTTATTTCTAATCTTACCACCAGTGGGTTGTCATGAATCTTTCCAGGCTCTGGTACCTCTTGTGCAGTGAAAGAAATAATTTGCTTTTGCCATTCCTCTAATGGCGAGACCCTCACGATATTCATTATCTCTCTTCCATCTGCGTCTCTCGCGAAGACTCTTCTCAGAACGTTGTCGTGGAAATCCTCAATAGTCTTGTATGAATGTATGATGGAACTACAGAACAAATTCTTCGCCTTGGCTCCAACCTATATCACAAATGTTTCTGCTCATTTTACAGTATTCACTCTGCGAATTTCTGGTGCTGGTGGTAACTATTGAGATTGCGGATGTCCTATTAGAAAATGATTTAATTTTCCCTGATCAATTATCCTCAAAATTATTCTTTTTACATTCCTGCATTCGTTTATTGAATGACCATGAAAATGATGGTAAATACAAAATTCTTGATTTCGATTATTTTGATGTGGCTCTTTTCCCATATTCCAGGGTGATGGTATATTTTCCATCAAAATGATAGCTTCCCAACAATTTTCTATGCTAGAATTCAGGGGTGGCATCTTAATTTCTTCCCATATTATTCTCTGACTCCCTTGCCCTCTTAAATTATTTTGCCTCTGACCACCATAAGTTTCTTGCGGTTGATCAAGTCTTTGAATCTTATTATTTCCACCGTGATTATAATAATTCCTTTCTCTTTCATACTCCTCTTGATCTCGACTTCCCATGGCTACTAACTTCTACTGGTTTTCAATCACCACTTTCTCTTGTTGTGACTGCGAGGTGCTCGCCACATTATTAATCATTTTAGGAAGTAAACTTCCGTTTGCCGCTATGGAGCTGGTGATTGCGACTGGATATGATTCCATCTCATTTTTTTTCTCCCCCAAAGCAATGTATTCTTCTTATAGTTCTCGTAGCTCAGTCATTGTGATGGTATTTTTGACTCTGAAAACTTGAACATATAGTAGATTGGTTGCAAACATAGCATTAATGAAAGATAAAATGAGATATCTCTCATCTACTCTGCCATCCATTTCGCTGCACATTGTCTTCCACCTTAATGTTAAGTGCTTCAGACTTTCGCCAACCCTCTGTTTTAACCCGAACACATCTTCAATTCCTGGACTTGCAGAATTGTTACTTATGTAGGCCCCCAAAAATGTGGTTTGTAGATGAGTGAAAGAAGTTATAGTATTCTTGGGTAAACCCTCAAACCATTTTAGCACCTCGCTAGTTAAGCTTGATGCGAAATATTTGCACAAAACAACATCATGATTTTCCCACTGTAGCATACATCTAACATAAGCTTTGATGTGTTGAATGGCATATGTAGATCCATCAAAAATACTAGTTAATGCTGGCAAGTTTCATTTTGGGGGTATTCCTCCTAGTTGTACTGCTTGAGTGAACGGAGTTTTTGCTGCTTCTTCAATCGCTTCATCAAGCTGTCTTCTGCCTCCTTCTCTTCTATCATTTAACATTCCCCCCATTTCTGCTAATTCTCTTAAAATTTGTTCATTCCCAACTGGGTTTTGCTCCATTGGTCTTTTCAGTGCAGTTTCTCTTCTCCTGCGCTCTTGCCTATCTTGTGTTGCGAGATTTTTATTTCCATTTCCATTATTTTCCACTTGTATTTATCCGTTATCTTCTCTCACATTTCTTTCGCGAATACGCACATCGTTATATCTCTCACTCTCTCTTCTGCTATCCTTTGCACCCTATCGTATTCTTCATTAATATTATCATTATTGTGGTTCTGTTCACGTCTTCTTTCTCGGTTGTCATGATTATTCTGGCGAATTGCCTCTTGGAATTCTTGCTCTTCTATTTCTGCTATCAATCTTTCCCTCTCGCAAGCTAAGCGTGCTTGTTCAGCATAATGTATCTCGATTTCTCTTTCAATTATTTGTTGATTTCTTAGAGTTTCTCTTCCATGCAATATCCTCCTTCCTTCCTCTTGATCTTCTTCTCCATCTTGGTTATTTCGTGCCTGAAGCTGCTCATTTTCCTGCCTTATGTTATTTGGTTGAATTACATCTTGTGGTACATAACGATCTTCCCTTATTTCTCTCCTTTCGCGACGTCCTCCATATGGATCATAAATTTCTTCTTCAATATTTGTTATAGGTGATCTTATTCTTATCTCACTTCTAATTGTTCTCGAACTTGATCTCGTTGTGCTTCTTGATCTTCTATTTTGTAACCTTATGTTTTCCATTCTCAATTCATGGTTTTGCCTTGCCAAGTTTGCACGTTCTTCCGCTTCTAATCTCCTTTCTTCTTGTATTCTTTGTCTTAAAATCTCTACTGTTTCATTTTCTTCATCTCCATGTATTAATCCTCCATTTACTTCTTGATTTCCTCCCTCTCATCTTTCATCTCTTAATTGTCGATTTTTTGGTTCTTCTATTGAATCTGATCGCCAAGTACGCACGCTTACTCTATCATAATCCACAACTCTATCTTGTATTGGTGTTTGCTGATTTGGCTGTTGAATCTGATTTTTTCCATCATTCCTTGTTTTATTTCTTCTTGTTCTTACCCTTGAATATTCTCCCATTTCATCTGTTTCTCCACCTGCAAGTCTTTTACTCCTCCTTACGGTTGTTGGTGGTTCTGACGTATTTGTTCTTCTCCTAGCCATTGATCTTAATGAACTGTTGAAACTTGCGTAAAATCCTTCATTAATTGTTCCAAATTCCTTCTAATCACAATGTCAATTTTCACCTTTTTTCTTCAAACAATCATCAATTCATCCCTGTTTCGGGCGCCAAAATGTAGTTGCAGGAAAACCTACACTGCACCCCTGATAAGAATTTACAGTAATTAACACATATTTGAAGATTAAAAACAACACTTCTTTATTTGATTCTCAGAAATGTTTACAAGGAATGGAAGAAATCAGGAATACAACCGCTTTCTTTAATTTTCTCTCTCTTCAAGACTTTCTCAACATTCAAAAATACATCATCCTCTCTTTGAGTCTACTGAGTCTCTTTATATAAGGTAATTACATAGTGGATGACAGCTAAGCTGTCCTTTAATTTCGGATCTGACTTGCGATATTATCGCAACCGTTATAATGTCAATTCTCGCAAGTGTTTTAACCATCGCATGGCAATCATGATCTTCTCGTGTTTCTTCATTCGTCGGCTATTATGTCACTCTTTAAATTATCTTTTGATATTCACAAAGTGTTATTGAAGAGCTCGCGGTGGTGTTCGTAGAAGTATTGTTAATCTCGCAAGAATAATATCATGGCGATATTCTGGTCCTACATGTAATAAGAGTTTTATCACTAAAAATTGACAAAGGGAGGGATTATTAGATCATAGCTCAGTTGAACTCACCAAGCGTTGGTATGTCAAGTTTGGTTGTCATATTTTAGTATCAAAACTCATATAGAGTCGCTTGATTAAATACTAGAGTCATTTTCTTTTAGGTTAGACTAGAAAGTCTAGAAATGTTGAGACATACAAGTATTGCGTCGAAGACCTGAAGAATGTGAAGAAGTAGTGAACTATAACGACGACATCATCCTTCCACTTGAGATTAATAATATTGACTTGAAGTGTTTCATTCCTAACGTATCTTTCAAGTCGTGTTATATTGAAAACATAACTGCGAAGCTGTACATACTGTACATATTGTATAATACCTAGTGATATGACATGATCATAATTGTATGATCATAGTATTATGGAATTATATTATGAAGTATAACGCTTATCTTTTAAACTTCGTAGATATGACATTGACATAATCTTTTATATATTGTTATGATTATGTGAATGGGTTATGGTGAAGATTTCATCCCAGGAAACAATTTTTTACATTTGTTTAAAGGAAGTACATTCATGAACTTGTTTCGTGAATCGAAAGGGAAATCATTAGGCTTATTGGTCCGGCTATTCATTGAAAATCTTTGGATAACCAATATGTGTAAGATGGTAGAACTGATCTTACTTATGTTATGTATCTTGGTATAACTAATATCAATGCCTGACTTATGATTTGGTATGACTGGTTTTTATTAATTGGTGTAACCGATCCTAAGTAATCACCATGTGATGGTATGATTGATCTTTGTAATTGGTTTGACCTATCCTGGTAATTAGTGTGACCGATCATGAGTATGTGTAATCGATCATTGTAATTGGTGTAACCGGTCCCTGTAACTGGCATGGCCGATCATAAGTAATACCATGTGTATATGGAACCGATCCTTATGACTGGTGTGCCCGATTACAAGTATTTCCATAATTAGGTATAACTGATTGAACCCACTTCAGCATTACCCGCTTCCATGGGAAAAGGAAATATGGGAAACGTCGGTCATTTTGGTGCAGCAACTTCTCAGATATCCTCTGCGTGAGATTATCTTGACTGTTGATTCTTTCCTGGCATGATGACACGGGTATCGTTATCTTCTTGAGGCTGCTCTCTCTTGACGTGTCAGCTCCATTACATCTAAAGATGTCAAGGGATTTCTATTGCTTGGGTTGGTCTTCTTGCTCTTGATTGGGTTGGAATAATAGGCGAACCCCTTTATAATGATTTGAAAATGCATCAATCCTCCTTTGTTACTTTGCTTTCGTGATCTCTGCAGGTGCCTTTCTAGGACTCCACTGGTGTTGACATTTGATGTTGACTATCACTATATTTGAACAACGGCTATGCGAATCTTCCCTTTATCTCTCTGGGTGTGGACCCTGACGACTTTAATATCAGTGTAACTTTGAGGCATTTCCGTCCTGCTCCATATAACTCTTATGGTGTTGCATAAAAGGCAGTTGCTCCATACGGATCTCGAGAGAAGCCATTGTGCCCTTCTAAGTAGTGGTCACGTCTCTTTGTGTCTCCATGTGGCTTTCTGGTCCTTCCATCTAGGAGATTTACTGGTGCTCAGCTATCCAAGGAATTTCCAGTAGCATTGCTTGAAAAATCATTTTTATGAAGCTTCCTAGCGAATGAAACACCGGAATTGAAATTGGTTGTTGAACCTAAATTGAGTTTAATGATTGAATTGGCCAAAGATCCACCCTTTTGAAATTGAGAAAACTGGAATGAATATAGAGAAACTGATTTTGCAACCGATAGATTAATCTCCCACTGTAGTCGCCAGTTGTTTTGGGGTAAAAACTGATTCTGCTGGAAATGGTAAATTTGGGTGTGCCGCCGATAAACGAATATAAACCCTAAACAGATGCACTGCATGAGAGTAATTTAGATTCGAGAGATCAATCTGTAAAATTCTGGCCTAAACCAGGAAATGACCATTCCAGTCTTGCTTCGATCAAAAAATAAAGGAGAAGGGTTTATCTTAGGGAGGGAAGCGAAGAAGGTGTTGAGATCAGAATGGTTAACTCTGAAGGTGTGGTTATTTATGACTTATATCAGAATGTGGAACTTGCTTGCGGAATGTAAGTTATAAGTTCTTGGTGTTTTCTGGATACTTGTGTTGATAACACTTGTTTTTTGTTGAAATAGGTTGAAACCTATTTATATAAGTCATAGTTGAACACACCCTGATCTCATAGGAAGTGGAAGTAGTTGAGTGATAGAGAAGTGGGGATCGTGTAAAAATATTGAAAACCACGTCTTACAATGAGGGAAGACGGGTCGGTTACACCCACAACTTCTCTGCTGCCACTAACTGTCCGCCTGTCCTGACACTTTCTAAAAATGGGCGTGTTGCACGCCGCACGCTATAAACCTCCAAACCAATACCCTGATGAACATCCCCCAGTTTGTGACATGTTTGACGTCTCGAGTATTTTCGTGGAAAATATGTAGCAAGTTGCTGAATGTGTCTTGCTTGCAAGACCTAATTATTTTGACCAATCACGCGCAAGCTAGGTGGTGGGCGGTCATTTATTACAAGTCAATCAATGAGACTTGCGACCGACCATCTTGGATCAGCTGTCAGGAGCTATCCATGTACATAAAATATGTGCTGGTCGGTCCCTATAGGAGAATGATGGCTGGTAGCCATTTTGACATCCTATTGGTTGGCCCAGATTAAATCTAAAGCGGTTGAATTTGCTATCCAAGTTAGATGGCTTAGATGCTTTGTGGCAGTTATTGGTTTCCACTAATTTATTTAATACCCTTATAGGCAGCGTGACTAGCTTACTTTCACTAGCAATTGTGAATGATGGCCGCGGGTTAGGAGAATTTTGATTGGTTGAAATAACAGAGGTCCCATACAAAAACTATGCAGTTATCTCATATGAATTCGTATTTTAATAATCTGCCCCTCCATTCTTATCAAAAAAGAATTTCCTATCTTCTTACAAGGGTATATTTAGGTTTGGATCTCGTTTAGGAGGTGAAAGCAGCCCGACAGTAAAACTCATGAAGAATTTAGGAGGAATTCTCTCAGTTTTCAGCTATGACCTAGCTCGCCTTTTAAGATGTATCTTTTAGCTCGTTAATCCGATTGATGTGATTTTTTAGTATGTTATACTAGACATCTATATAAAACTTTTCACATATAGCTCATGTCCATATTCTTTAGGAATTTCTCCCATATGTTCGGCCAACCTTGGTTGACCTTTTGGATGTCGTTCAACCTAGTTAAATCGACCAATATGGATCAAGATATTGCACGACGCAAAAATAACTTCCAACTTTAATTTAAAAGTGTAGGCTGCGCATTTAGAGCGTTTTGATTGGTCGATGGGAAAGAGTGGTCGACATGAAGTTATACGGGGCGGTGCATCGGCCATGGGCGGCGCCGACTAAAGCGCCTCCTTGTGCTGCTGCCTTTATTTGCCGTAGCTTCCCTTTATTTCTTGTTTTCCAACTTTTAGTAGGATCCCGCTCCTACTAACCCATTATGGATTAATTTCCTATCTAACCTAGGTTTGGTCTCGACCAATAGGGTTCGAGATATTGCGCAGGCCGCAAAAACCTAATTTTTGTAAATTGGTAAAATTAGGTTAAAAATTTGAATTTTGCGAGCTGTCACAAAATTAATCAAATTTGATGATTTCTGTGCGTTGGCACAAAATCACTAATTTTATTCTCAGAGATCAGCGTAGCGTTCTTCCCAATAAGTACTTTCATGCAGATCTTAAGCCTGACACTTTGGGAGATTTATGCTACTCAGCTACGAGCGAACATTAATCGTCATGTCATGTCAATATTAAGAGTTCAGCCGAGGAACATAGCATAGGAAAAATACTCAACAAGCCATACATTAGTGAATAATGTAGGCGAGAGATTAAATACTCATTAGGCTCTATACTAGTGAACAATTCATCTATGAGCTTGAGTTTCAATACAATATGAATAGCGGCGTAGGCACTCATCCGATTTTAATATATTCTTCAGACTCCTTGCGGAATATAGACATATCAAGGTATACTATTTCTGACACCGGGTCAGCTAGATAAAATTTTACAGTTTTTTCCCTAAACTAAAAACCACCATAAATATTAAGTCCCCTGCTAAGCACGTAACATTAACATTGTTGCGAGGTAAGCATTAGATGGTGACAGACGAAAAAAAAATTAATAAGATGAAGTAGTGTTGATGGTGGATTTTTGGGAAGGGCTAAAATCGTAAAATCATGATACTGCATGTTTCTTACCCGGCTTCAGGAACGCATGTGGCAATTCATATTTTATGATATGTGAACTGTTTTATGATCTCTGACTGAGTGAGCATTCCTCTCATATATATGATGAATATGTTTCTCGAAAAGCCTCCCCATCTGAGCGTTCGATGCTTCACATATTTCATCATCACCTCTATGTAGAATCCAATGATTGGGCGGTTCTCTAGACATAATTGTTTGTTAGAGAGCTTAACGCCTTCAGGATGTCACGTTACTCATTGTTCCCTGAATACACAGAGAGATCCACCTCTACCTAGAATCTTAGTGATTGGGCGGTTCTCTAGACATAATTATTTGTTAGAGAGCTTAACTCCTTCAGGACGTCATAATGCACGTTGTTCACTAACTATGTAGAGAGACCGTGTGTAGAATCATGAGGTTGATATGGTGGTGAAATCAAAAACTCGAGAATCCCACCTGGAAGTTCTGAGACAAGTTTTTGAAAGATGCAGAGAATATAATTTAAAGATGAATCCTCTGAAGTGTGCTTTTGGTGTTTCTTACGGAAAGTTCCTAGGATTCATGGTCACTGCAAAAGGAATCATAGTCGATCCAGACAAGGCAAAAGTTATTGCTACTATGCCTCATCCACGCACTATGAAATAGCTCTAGAGTTTTATGGGCAAGGTAAATTATATTCGGCGTTTCATTCCTGGGTTGGCTCAACTCATTGCTTCGTTCACTCCTCTGCTGAAGAAAGAAGCAAGTTTTACATGGACGACCGTACAATAAGAGGCATTACAGAAAATACAGTAGATACTATTATCACCTGCTGTCATGAAATCTCTAGTACAAGGATGGCCACTAATAATGTACACAGCCTCCAATGATGTCACCATCGGAGCGCTTCTCGCTCAAGAAGACGAAGAAGGAATCAAACGTCTAATATATTACTTCAGCCGTACAATGAGAGACACTCAACTCCGATACCAAAAAGTCGAAAAAGAGTGTCTAGCATTGGTTCATGTGATCCAGAAATTTATGCAACATCTATTATCAAACAGAGTTGTGCTTGTGGTCAAAGTTGACCTCATAAAATTATTATTATCGAAACCTGCTCTGATCGGAAGACCAGCAAAGTGGATACATCAGATGTCAAAGTTTGATATAGCATCTGTCACACCTAAAGCAATCAAAGGACAAGCAGTTGTATACTTACTTGCTGCCTTTCCTGGAGAGGACATCACAATGATGCATGAAGACGTGCCCGGTAAATTTCTGGAAATCTCGATCATTCAAGAATAAACATGGCTATTGTACTTTGATGGATCCGCCACTCCTAGAAATGATACTGGTGGATCAGTCATTGTACTAGTATCTATATCCGGTGAAGTCTTCTCACATTCATTCAAGATGGATTTCCAATACACCAACAATTCAGCAGAATATGAAGCCTTTCTCCTAAGGTTATCATTACCCAAGCAAGCAGGGGCGATGCACCTGGAGATAAGAGGAGACTCAAAGTTGCTGGTCAATCAAATGAATGGTGTGTACTCTCTCAAAGAAGTAACATTTGCTCCATTTAAGGCCGAAGCACAACGACTATTAGCTAATTTTTTTCGATGCAATTATTGTCCATACCGGTCGAACCAACAATAGACATGCTGACTGTCTAGAAACTCTTACATCCAAACTGTAATTCGAGGTGTCGGAAAAATCCATCACTGTGCAAAGATGATCTGTATTATCCACCTGGCTCACTCAAGTTGAAGATTCTCGAGCGAACGATTGGCGGGCCCCATCATTCATTAAATGAGTAGTTCTCTGACATAAGGGAAAATTAGTCTCAAGGAATTGAAGAACTTTTTCCTACTACACGGAGCATCATATTATCGCAATCTTGATGAATCTTTGTCACGGTGCCTTGGAGACGAGGAATCGAGCGAACAACTCAAGCGCATACATGAGGAAATATGCGGATAAACACTAGTGATCGCACTTTACAGAAGTCTTCAAAGGCTTAGGTAATATTGGCCCTCCATGGAGGCTCATTCGATAACATTGCAAGGATCTTTCCCCAATTGTCAGACACCGCCTCATCATTTGGAAGATCTAACAGTCCATCATACTGGGGACTGGAGAGAACCTTACATCAAGTACCTGCGCGACAATGATTTACCGACAGAGGAGAAAAAAGTAATCAAACTCATCCAAAGAGCCAAGCGATTTGTCTATCTCGAAGGGATTTTGTATCGGAAAAGCTTTTGGGGGAACCTACTGAGATGCTTAACCGACCATGAAATTCCAACAATCCTTAAATAAATGCACGAGGGAGAACATCAAGGAAAGAAGAAATTATTTCTCCAGATCCATGAGAATATTATTGGCCGACCATAGAGGATGATGCAGCTACCTATGTTCAGAAATGTCATCAATGCTAGATCCATGGTAACCTCATTCAGACTCCTTGTCTCCTATTACATTTTATGAGCAGTCCATGGCCTTTCTACAGCTGGGGACTGGATATCTTTGGAAAAATAAATCCAGCATCTTCGAAGCAGCATGAATACATCATCACATCAACTGAGTATTTCACTAAACGGGTTTAATCTATTCCTATTCGAAGCACCACTAGAGTCACGATCACAACCTTCATCAAGGAATAAATCGTATGTAGATTTGGCATCCCTAAACATATCATCACAGATAATAGTATTCCTTTCGCTAACAGACATGTAGAAAAATTGCTCGAGGAATATGGTATCAAGCAGATTTTATCTACACCGGACTATCCCCAGGGAAACGGACAAGCGGAGAGTACTAATAAGAATTTGATCCGGATTCTCAGTCGAACAGTTCATGATAACCCTCGAACGTGGCATGAAAAAATACCCATGATTCTGTGGGCCTACATAACCGCACCAAGAAGTTCAATCGGGACTTTAATGTATTCCCTAATTTATGGTGATGATATTATACTCCCGGCTGAGATCAAGATCCCTTTTGCTAGGATTACAACATCCAGTAGAGTGCAATGGGATGAAGCTGAAGTATCTGATTCAAGGATTGCTGAATTGGACATGCTCGAGTCAAGGAGGGATAAGGTGGAAAAATATGTTAAGGCTTACAAATAAAGGACTTCCAGGACATGCAACAAAATGGTAAGACCTTGAACATTTCAAGTATGAGATTTGGTTCTAAAAACACCAAAGCATATTCAACAAGACATGCATGCTTCCAAATTCTCTCCAAAATGGGAAAGGTCGTACGTAGTCATCAAGGAAGTATCCAACGGATATCAAAAAATCTTGGTTGTTAATGGAGGGGTGGAAGGAAACATAATCAATGGCAAGTGGCTCAAAGCGTATTATGCCTGAACGATCAGTAAACAATTATTTTAATTTCAAAATGTAATTTCTATTCCTTCAAAGAGTATGCAATATGCTCATTCGTTCGAAATTCAAAATATATTTCATTAATCCAACAAAAGAGTTCTTCCATCTATCAACTATCCTACTTTATTCAAAACCACCAATATCTCTCAGACGCTCACTCGGAGCAAACCATCCAACAACGAATTTTTTTTTACTAAAAGTCATTTCAAGCCTCTTTTGAAAGTTTTTAGTCTTCACTTTCAAGTCTTGGACATCTTTCTCAACCCGTGTCGACTCTAAAGCGAGGGCTTTCTCTTCTTCTATAATAGCAGTTATAGTAGAAATCACATTAGCAGCAGTCGCTGCTCTATCGATCTTGATAATCTCGAGCCGACGACGGAGCCAGCCTATGTTGAACCATAAGGTTTCACAGTTTGGAACCATATCATCCCATTTATGCAACTCCTGGTTCTTGACATCTCACAGACTCATCTTGTTTATCTCATCAATAATGGGCAATAATCCAGCGATGCTAGTCAATAAGGTTGGCAGAAAACCTCTACATACTTCAGTAGTAGCAATGTTCCCTTACCTCTTCCAAATCTTGGTGTAAAGGGATGCATAATACTTTGGGATGATGAAACCACCGACTAGTTGATTTTCTGGGAAAGCGTTGACGATGGGAGTATCAAATGCGAGTCCAGCCATTGGATAATCATGAACAGAAACCCTGGGATCATCATCCACATAGTTGATCAAGTTTTCGTCAACACGGTTGTCACCATCACCATCAGCTACAACTACAGACTTTCCGTTTTTTCTCTTCCTAGCATCGACAACAACGTGAACATCAACCTGCGACGAAAAAATATTCAATTTCAGTAAAGTTGGATGAACGCTCGTTCGAAGGAAATTTCCAGTCAGAAACTCACGGATGTTCCATCTTCAACACAAGCATGAGCCTTAGCAGTCCGCTTGGGCCTTAAACTGTAAGGGTAAGAAGAAAATCGATTCTCCTGATTGTCCTGTAAAATCACTTTCTCTGGTTAGTCAGTCTTATTACGTGAAAATAGAAGAAAAAACATGCATCCTACCAAGATGGATGCTCCAACCTCATGCTTTGCCAGAGATTCATTTTGTGAAGAAGCATTGCTGCTAGACATGATGATGAGAGGTATGATCATGATCAAATCTTCCGATAGTATACATGAGCATGAGAAGATATGTCATATAAATAGAGAACTCTAAGTCTCGAAAGTCAATACACGAGACACAGTAGATACTTATCCTTTACAGGTGGTCAAATCAGTTACGGTTTCTACGGCGCGAAGAGTAGTCATATTGGGGACTGATAATATATGGATATGTAGATATGGTCAACAATACCTAATTAAAGACGGTCATTCATGCACATCACACTTTTTCTAGTTCATACAATGTCTGCACAGTCATGTCGAAAGAGCGAACAGACGACAGCCCGTTGAGGAATTATAATTTCTACATATGAAGGTTCATTGACTCTGTGTGATCAAACAAGTAAGCAAGATATATATTAAAAGAGTTATCATTCAAAATAATTCCTAATACAATATCTATGCAGTTAAATTTCTCAAGTGATCACAATAATCTCTACTCCAACGAGAAATAAAATAATCACGAATTATTGGGTGTGGTTGTTATACCCCCGCTTTTTCATCCTTGATTGTTCAATTCTTCATCTTCATCGAATTCACAATTTGGTGGTGGATTATTTGCATGTTGTGCCAATTTAGGATCTTTAGTCTTGTTTTTATTAGTATCCTTCCTTCGGGACATCTTCTTTTGTAGAAGTTTAATCAGCGATGAATAATTTTGAGAATCGACGATTAATCGAAGACAAAATCTAAGAAGAGGAAAAGAGGTGATGGGGGAGAAGAAGAGGCGATGGAGGAGATGAGGAGAGAATACCGATTTTGGTTGAGGTTTGGGTATTAAGTTAGTATCAGGTTGGTTATTAATATAGGTGAAGGGTATTTTGGTATTTTTGTGATGGATTAGGTTCCCTTTATCTTCATTTAGGATATTTGAATCCATAGGAGCCCTTAAAACTGTTTCCCTGGAGCCCCTATAATAGGATTCTAATTTTTTCAGTGGAAATGTTATAAACACCCTCCATTTTTGTTGACTTTGCACAAATATCCCCGAGGAGTAAAAAATAATTTTTTTTGAATCAACTTGAGAAAGTTACTTCCAGTTTTTGGAAGCAATTTGTATAAAGTTGCATCCACTTCTGAAAGCAACTTGTGCTAGTTGCTTCCAATTTTCAGAAGGTAGGAGGGGTATTTTTAAAAATTTAATAAGGGTATATTTTAAGGGGAGAATTTTGAGAGGTATTTAAATAATGTTCCCATTTTTTTACCCGGAATAGCCTTCAGTTGACCAAATCAGTTTGTGATACAAAGAACAATGGAGAGCGAAGGTTATAAAAAAAGAAAAGACAAGCAACCATTTTTCTGCCAAACATGGAATGTTTTCTACCGAAATTATCTAATATAGGAGCCATGACGCTCTAGCTTCAAACCCTAAACAGTAAGTTAGTGACCACATCAGAGAGCTTAAAAGAGACTGGGATGAGAGCTACTGGAGAAGGTAGGAATTAACGTTTAGTCCCAAAGTTTTTGGGCTTTGGACGCTCTAGTCTTGGCCTCTGAGGCCTAATACTCGTTAGTCCAATTTTTCATACGCGCGAACAATTTAGTCCAGATTTCTACAAGTTGGACCAAATTTCATCCGATTTAAAAAATGTGATTTTTTTTTATTTCCATAATTACCCTTTTAATGTTTTCTTATTCATTTTTTAGATCTTAGATTTTTCGGAGAGAGAATAGACACATGCGGTTTAGTGTTTGTTTTTTTTCAGCAGAGATTCACACATCATGTCAGGGTTTGATCTTTTCATTTTATGCTTATTTGACTGATTTCGTCATTTATTCTTCTTCTTCTTCAATTTTCTAGGTTTGATATGTTAATGAAAATCTCTGATTTAGTTTATTTAACTCCATTTAGCCCTCAATCTTTCATTCAATCTACGAAAATCTCAAATTCTTCGTGTTGTTTAATTTCCCTGAGATGTAAATCTGAATAGTGAGTTTTAATTAACCGAAAGAGATGAACGGAGGATATATGATTGCATCTGTTAATAAAAGTAAGTTCCATATCTAATTCAACTGTTTCAGGTTCTGATTTATAGTTTTGTTAATTTTATCTTCCAATTTCTGATATTTGTGAATTTAGTCTCATCTCCATATTTAGATCCATAACTTAACTGTCAAAATAAAGTAGATATCAATTTTCATATATAATCGACATCAACATTATCATAAATTCTTAATTTAATATTACATGTGGGTCACTAAATTGATGTTGTCTTTCGATCCTAACTACGATTAACCTAGCGATCACGTGGTGTTGCATGCGGTAATATACTTGGAAATGAAGTATCCCCGTGATCTTGTTGCTTTAAGTGCTACATCTACATCTAAAAAACATTAGTCACTTATATAATTTTTTGTGGTAATGAGCAGTGACTAGTGACATACATGTGCAGTATGATTGATTTTTTTTTTTAAATGAAAAGGTATTTAATGAATCTTTATTTGCAATTTCATTTTTCATTAGCTCTCGTCAATGTTTGCTTTCATAGGTAAGTCAATATGATGTTGCTAAATTATCCATAGTGGGTGTTTCAATACCACTTGTGGGAAAGATAAGTTTTGTCATATCTGTTAAATGAGATCCTCTTAGAACGTTATTAGGAAATTTTAATTTTTATATGTCATTAGTGTTTAGCTAAATGTAACTACCCTTCTTGCAGAAACCTACTCATCAATTTGATCCTCATGAAATTTGAATCACCTGGGTTAGGTGATTTCTCAGTATCATTAATTTCTATATTTTTGTTTATGTAATGTTGTTGATTTGAATGTGTTGTTTTTGCGGGTATCTATAGTTGTTCTTATCATAGAGTTTTGAAAAAAAATTCATCCATGCTGAAACTACAGGTATATGTTGGTAGGTCGGTCAGGGAATAGATTAGGAAATCTAGTTGGTTAAGGAAACCAAGTACTTGTGTCCTAAGTATAGCAGCTTGAGAGGTTTATCTCTTAGAGCTAAGTTAGGAAACCCTATACTTGTAGGAAATTAATCCTTGTTAAGGAATGTGTCCAGTCCTATTGATGTGTATAAATAGACATAAAGAGAACTAGAGAAAAACATACCAGAACTAAGTAAGAGTTCTCTTCTTATCATCTAAAGTTTTGTATATTCCAACCTATATGGTGATATATAAAATTGCTTATTCCTTCTTGAGGATCTAACCTCGTTAAATATTTGTTCTTCTTGTGTGGGTGATTATGTTCTTGGAAATATTGAGATACCTCATAGTAGTGCAAATCCTAACGCTTCCTCAGGCTTTGGCGCAATAATTGGTATCAGAGCAATCCAATTATCCCAACAATTGGTATCAGAGCAAGGAGACGCTCTTGGATACGGGTACTCAGATTGCAGTTGAAGTGAAGGTATTTTTCTGAAGATTGCTTGAGGTAATACTAATCTCAAAGTTTATGTTTTTTTATCTATATTTGGTTGTTTGAGAACAATGGTTGACGGGGATAAACCAGTTGATCCGAACGATCCTGAAGGAGAACATTTGGAGTCCACAAATAAAGATAAAGAAACAAAAGAAGAAATACTTCATTCACATAGATCACAACTCAAGGTATAAAAGTTTACAGGAACCAATAACTTTGGTTTTATGAAGAACAGTTGTAATGGATGCTCTTGTTCATCTTGACCTAGAAGAATCTCTAAAAGGTCAGCCAGTGGCGATGTCTGAAAAGCAGTGGAACAAGATGAATAAATTATGTCTTGATTTGATACGAGGGTGTTTAGCAACTGCAGTAAGAGTTAATTATCATCAAGAGACTTCAGCTAAGGATCTCTGGGAAAATATAGAGAAGGAATACCTTGTGAAGAACGTGGCGAATATGATACATCTTAAAAGGAATTTGTATCGCTATAACATGAAGAGAGGTGAAACCCTAACCGAGCACCTAGATTCATATAATAAACTTCTTACTGAGTTAGTTAACTACGATGAGAAGATCAACGACAAGGAATAAGCTTTGTGTCTGATAAACTCTCTTTCTGAAAAGTATGAACCCGTGATTAAAGCATTAATGCACAGCAAGGACAAGATGACATACGAAGAGATCACTACAGCATTGCGTAGTGAGGAGTTCAGGAAGATGGATCATGAATACCTTGCAAGTGAAGATAATAATGACTTGCTTCTTACAAGAGGTCATTCAACAGATAGGAGAAAGAAGAATGGTGGTTATGGTAAAGGTAAAGGACGTTCTAAGAGTAGGACACGACTACAGAAAGATGATTGTGCTTGGTGCCATAACTTTGGTCATTGGGCTAAGGATTGTACCAAGCGTAAGGTAAGATAATGAGATAATAGTAATACCGAGGTGAATATTGCTAAAGGTAATGAAGAATAAGATGATGCTTATAATTTCTCGCTAACTGTGACATCATCGGCTTGTACTATTACAGATGGTACATGGGTATTAGATATTGGAGAAACGTATCATATATGTCCATATCGTGACTGGTTCTCAAGTTTTGAAGAGCTTGATGTAGAAGTACGTATGGGAAACAATCATACCTGCAGGGTGATTTGGATTGGTAGTGTTCGTATCAAGATGCATGATGGTATGGTTAGAGAGCTGAATGAGGTAAGATTTGTACCTTCCATAAAGAAAAATCTGATTTCGCTCGAAACTTTGGAAGCTAATGGCTATAAGATAGTCGCTGAAAATGGTGTTCTAAAGGTAATATCTGGATCTATGGTAATCATGAAGGGCACACATCGTCATAACTTGTACTACTTGATTGGGCGTACAACAACAGGGGATGTGTCCATTTCTGAACACATCGAGAGTGCAGCTAGCGAGAAGACAAAGTTATGTCATATTAGACTTGCACATCCAACTGAGAAGTCGTTTCATAGGTTGATTCAACAAGATTTGTTGAAATGTGCTATCGTCGTCAAATTAGAGTTTTGTGAACATTGTGTGAAAGGCAAGAAAATAAGAACAAGCTTTGGCACAGCTATCCACAATACCAGTGGAGTTCTTGACTATGTTCACTCAGATGTTTGGGGTCCTTCCAAGAATGCATCACTGGGAGGGAAACATTGGTTTGTGTTGTTCATTGATGACTATTCTAGGCGTGTATGGGTATACATAATGAGGTATAAGTATGAAGTCCTAGAAGTCTTTGTGAGGTGGAAGAAGGAAACTGAGACTCAAACTGGCAGAAATATCAAAGTACTACGTTCGTACAATGGTGGAGAGTACAAGAGTGATCCGTTCTTGTAAGTACGTCAGGATGAGGGGATAAAGAGGCACTTCACATTTAAGAAGACCCCGCAATAGAATGGGGTTGCTGAACGCATGAATCGTACTTTTCTGGAGAAGGTACGGTGTATGTTATCTAATGCTAGATTAGGTAAGGCGTTTTGGGCTGAGGCAGTTACATATGTGTGCTTCCTCATTAATATGTTGCTATCAGCTGCATTAGAAGGTAAAACTCCTATGGAGAAGTGGTTTGGTAAACCAGCTTATGATTATGACTCAATTTATATCTTTGGTTATCCTGCGTGGTATCATGTTAGTGAAAACAAGCTTGATAGTCGTGTTATGAAAGGAATCTTTGTGGGTATGAAGAGTGGAGTAAAAGGGTTCCAGATTTGGAATCCGGTTGAGAAGAATATAGTCATGAGTAGAGATGTCACATTTGATGAGATGTCTATGGTATAGTCTTAGGGTTCTCGACAGGTGGAGGACAGAAGCACCAGTACCAGTGAGCCTTTGCAGCAGGTGGATATTGATTCAACTCCACCAATTCTAGTTAAGTCTGTATTTGTTCAGAATACTTCTAAAGATATTGGGTCTACAAGAGAGGTAACTACTGAAGTTCCAAATGATAGTGACATTGTTGAGGAAGAGGAATAAGAGTCAGCAGAAGATATAGAAGCTATGGTTATAGAAACCATAGCATCCAGCAAACCAAGAAGATCAGCCAGGAAGCCTGGTTGGATAAATGATTACATTGCTTATGCATTACCAGTTATAGAAGATGATACTCCTACTTCTTATTTAGAAGTTTTACGTAGTGCAGAGTGTAAAGAATGGGAAGGTGCAACGTAGGACGAGATGGAGTCTCTTTACAAGAATGGCACATGGATTCTTATTAAGATTCCGAAAGGTAAGAAGGCCATAGGGTGCAAGTGGGTATATTCTAAAAAAGAAGGACCTCAAGTGAATCAAGTACACTACAAGGCAAGGTTAGTTGCAAAAGGTTATGCCCAAAGAGAAGGGATTGACTACAATGAGGTGTTATCTTCGGTGGTAAAAAACTCATCAATCTGTATTTTGTTGGCCTTGGTAGCACAATATGATTTAGACCTAGTTCAGCTGGAGGTTAAGACAATATTCTTACATGGTGATCTATAAGAGGAGAGCTATATGACTCAGCCGAGTGGGTTCAAGGTTGTTGGAAAAGAAGATTGTGTATGTAAACTGAAGATATCGTTGTACGGGCTGAAGAAGTCTCCAAGACAATGGTACAAATGATTTGACCAGTTTATGATAGGCCAAACATACACAAGAAGTCACTATGACCATTGTGTATACTTTAAGAAGTTGTATGATGGGTCCTTCATTTATTTTCTCTTGTATTTCGATGATATGCTGATAGCATCGAATAACAAGAAAGAGATTGATAATTTGAAGAACAAATTGTCATCTGAGTTTGATATGAAAGATATGGGAGAAGCTAAGAATATTTTTGGTATAGAGATTCAACGTAACAGAGAGAAGGGTAAGGTTTGTTTGTCTCAAAAGGCATATTTGAAGAAAGTGTTACAGAAGTTTGGTGTCTACGAAGGAACTAAATCTGTAAGTACTCCCCTTGCTGCCCATTTTAAGTTGAATGCACGTATGTCTCCCACTACTGAAGAAGAGAGAAAGCATATGGCCCAAGTCCCATATGCTGAGGTTGTTGGTAGCTTGATTTATACGATGGTATGTACAAGGCCGGACACTTCACATGCAGTTAGTATGGTCAGCCATTATATGCATTATCCTGGTAAGGGACATTGGCATGCTGTGAAATGGATTTTGAGGTATCTTTATGGTACAGTTGATGTTGGCTTGGAGTTTGTGAAGGATAAAAGTAACAATCAGTTGGGTGTTGGGTATGTGGATTCTGACTATGCTGGTGATTTGGACAAGAGACGTTCAACTATAGGGTATGTATTTACCATAGCAGGAGCACCAGTAAGTTGGAGATCAATCTTACAGTCTACTGTAGAGCTTTCAACTACGAAGGCGGAGTATATGGCAGTGACTGAGGCATTTAAGGAGGCTATATGGTTACAAGGTTTACTAGATGACTTAGGAGTTGTGCAAGACCAACTGCATATGCATTGTGATAGTCTAAGCGCAATTTATTTGGCTAAGAATCAAGTGCATCATGCTATAACTAAACATATAGACGTACAATTTCTCTTTGTGAGAGAAATTTTTGAAGAAGAAGACATTATACTTGTGAAGATTGATACCAAAGACAATCCAGCTGATATGTTTACTAAAGTAGTTTCTGGGATCAAGTTTCGACATTGTCTGAAATTGATCCACATCCTTCCGGTTTGGTGAAAGGCCCTTTTTGGGGTAGAGGTTCTTAATAACCTTGTGGAGGTCTTCTAGCAAGGCCATTTAAGAGAACTACGATCGGGTTTGATTCCTATTGAGGATACGCAGGCAGCTAGTGATGGTTTAATCGACGTTGGAAGATGGAGGTAATTTTATCTATTGATCATCTCATGCATGAATGCATGATCCGAGGTGGAGAATTATTGGTAGGTAGGTCAAGGTCTAGATTAGGAAATCTAGTTGGTTAAGGAAACCAAGTACTTGTGTCCTAAGTATAGCAGCTTAAGAGGTTTGTCTCTTAGAGCTAAGTTAGGAAACCCTATACTCGTAGGAAAGTAATCCTTGTTAAGGAATGTGTCCAGTCCTATTGATGTGTATAAATATCCATAGAAATAACTAGAGAAAAACACACCAGAACTAAGTAAGAGTTCTCTTCTTGTCGTCTAAAGTTTTGTATATTCAAACTTATACGGTGATATATAAAATTGCTTATTCCTTCCCGAGGATTCAACCTCGTTAAATATTTGTTCTTCTTGTGTGAGTGATTGTGTTCTTGGCAATATTGAGATACCTCGTAGTAGTGTAAATCCTAATAATTTCGCAAGCTTTGGCGTAATAATTGGTATCAGAGCGATCCAATTGTCCCAACAGTATATTTATTTAGATGCAAAATCAAAAGGAAGAACTCGGAATAACTACAGGTAATTTTATCCCAACTTGATTCTTAACATATTGGGTAGATATAACAAATTAGGAATAGTTGGGAAGAACGAGTACTTGCAGTGGGAGAAACTGAAAAGAGAGTCGAGAAAGGTCGATTCATTAGCTTCTTTTTACATCCATTTCATTGTCTGAAACAAATATTGTTAGAGGGAATGAATTTCATTACGTGACTTATGTTGTATCAATCCCATTTAGTACTTACTCCCTCAAACTGCTGCAAGTCTAAAGCACCATTGACATGCTTAATTAATATTTCAACTTGAAACTATTAGAAGCTCGACTTATCAAGTCAATAAGCCAGTTCGAGATCACTTGAGAGTTACATCTGATGATAATAGATTTTATAAATTGTTGATTTGACTTTTGATTTTTGAAAATTTCACTAGTGTTTCCACTGTTTGTATATTTAACTCATTATTAACAATCACAACGTAGGTTCATGCTATAGATGCATATTTCCAGCACCACCCCCGTTAACGGCATGTCAGAGATGGTCAGACAGTGGGGTTCTAGGAGTAGATATGTTAGTGGTATTTTAATAGAGCTTGATCTTCTACGATTTTCATGTGTACATGGTTGTAAACTCTTTTATTGTTAATGTGTACATAGTTGTACACACTAAAAATGTTGCCTGTAGACTCATGATTGGCTAGATCATGAGGCGCATAATGGACCTAAATTGGTATGAGAGGGAGAGGATTAGTAGGAAATGTTGACTAATGGGAATGGGAAGGAAGTTATATATAGGCTCATAAATGGTTGAGTGAGTGTCGCGGGATATTGGCGCCTATGACATCTCTGAATCACAACTAACATGCTTGGCAACTGACTGCATTTTATCGTGGACAATTGGGTTATGGATGGAGATGAGATGAAGAAATGGTAGTGATCCTTCGGCCTTAAAATGGTTAGGGGAAAAGTAATAATTTTCCGGACCATTAAGATAACCTCATTTCATCTGCACCTTGATCGGTTTTATTATCGTATTCAAGTTTTCATGCAGTCATTTGGATTTAGAATCGGTTAGATATTTATACAGTTGATTTGTGCAGTATTTACTGGTTGATTGTATGATTAATATTGTCTGCATTTTCACAAATTGACACGAGATAAAAATCCCATAACCACTTCAACGGGGTGCACCTACTTTATTTGTTATTATAAGCTTGCAAATAATGTGTATTATTATCTGGGCACATATGTGTACATTATTGTTCACATGCTGCTATTAATGTGTACATATTTATTCACATATTGATGAATACTCACCTGTTAATATGTACATGTTTATACATATGTGTACATTATTGTACACATGCTTTTGTTAATGTGTACATATTTATACACCTGCTGTTAATTTTTTGATTGGTGATGGCAGGTTATCACGCACCATAAACGATGGATCTGACAAGGTCATAGGCAGGCCTTGTGAGGAATATCAGGTAATGGTGTTTCATTTTGCTTTTAAGTCGTTGTTTGCTTTCAAACTTTTTTTTTTTAAATTACTAATCCAAAGACCAAATCTATGTTGTTTTTCGTTTTCATCTTCCAAGGTTCTTTGTTTTTGTAGGAATATCAGGTAATGGTGTTTCATTTTGTTTTTAAGTCGTTGTTTTCTTTTAAACTTTTATTTTTTAAATTACTTTTCCAAAGACCAAATCTATGTTGTTTTTCGTTTTCGTTTTCATCTTCCAAGGTTCTTTGTTTTTGTTGATTGGACTTACTAATGATTACTTAATCGATTTGAGTTCTAAATACTTACTTTCATTTTTTATTTATTTTTGGTGTCTAGTATTTTTAAGGATTATCCTCATCCAGATAAGAAACAAATGATGTAATTAAGTAGAGATTTAGGTCTCGAACCTCACCAGATAAATTCTGGTTTCATAACAGAAGAACCCATATGAAGGTAAACCATGCTCACTCTGTGTGATACAAATTTTCTTCTTTCACTTTTTAATTAAGAATGACTCAAACTTAACTTCCAATTATTAGGCACAACATGAACGATCAGATAATAGTGTGCATAATTTTACACACATTTTATGTTATTTAGGTGTACGTAGTTGTCATCATATTGATTATTTAGGTGTACATAGTTGTACACTTGCGGAGCTATATTTTATGCATACAAACCCAAACTAGGGAACGTATTAATGTGTACAGGTGTTGGATTTTTTATCCGTAAAAGTAAGCTTTGAAATTCGATCTCCAAACTGAATCCTGAATATTGTATTGTTCGCAGGGTCATTCAAGAAGATTAAAGGTGCTTCCTTTGAGCTGTTCAAGGAAACTCCCAATAGAGTTTCCGGTTTCACGGTACTCGGTTAGTGTTTTTCACCTATATTTCTTCTTGGTTTTAACTTTACATGTTGATAAACTAGTTAAAGGTGTAACATATGAAGTTGTGTTCACTTAGTATAGAAATTTCACATGTGATATATTTTAATTAAATGTGCGTCATCAGAAGTTGTATACCTTGCAGCCTCAAACACCAATGCACTTAATTAAGTATGTTGATTTCTGGTTTAAAAATGAAGTGTCACTATAGGTAAGTGAGATGATTACATATACTTCATTGATCATATTACCTTATTGAAATGATGCCGAAATTACATGTGTACATATTTGTACACCTATAATATAAGTGTGCATTGTCCTACACATGCGACAGAAATTACATGTGTACATAGTTTCCCATTTTAGGACTCTTAATCAAGTTTTAGTGAACAATCTTTTTTCGTTTTTTGGATGTTGAATCAGTGATGCTATGATTCATTGAATGTTGGTTACGACAGAAATGTTAGGGCTGTCTGATTGCTCTAATACTGTCAATTGTATCAATACTTCTCCATCAAGCATCAATTCAATCATCTTTCCACTATAACAACGTAGAGATTATGGAATCAAGGCCAAATGCCGTTGTAAGTTAAACTAAAATCCAAAGTTGTTGAGGAACTAAATCTGATTCACATAATATAAACACATGCTTGCTAATGTATCAATCCAGCCAAATATTCATATCTACTGTAGCTTTATAAATGTTGCTTCTATTTGACCACATGAACTTCCATCAACGGATGCAGCCCAAATTGCCAACAACCTCTTGAATCTCGGTCAGATATACAACAGAAAAGATCATTCAACAAAAATATTGGTAGCGTATATTCTTAAAAGTACATAAGAATTAACCGGTGTATTTTCTTGTACACCAGTTATATAGGTGCATATAAAAGTACACTTCTTTTTTTGTGTTTGTTATACCAGGTGTATATGCATGTACACCTTGCTCTTGCTCTTAGAGATTCAATGGAGGAAGAGAGGGCAAGACAGGACACCGCTGCAAAGGGTGCAGAAGAAAAAGGAGGTGGACATGCGTCAAGTTCACATAATACAACTATGAATGAAAACACTGGCATTATGTCTGATGGATCTAATACATGCGATTTGATGGTAGGTCTCATGCTTTTGATATTTGTATCATCCGATTTTCTTATTGTGAATATGAATTACACGATATTCAAAAATGAGGATATTATATCCTTGAGGTCCACATCTCCGTGATTATAGTTGGAACTACCATGTGTTGCTAGAGTAGCTTAGAGTTTAGCTTCTTCAAATTTTAGGAAACACCATGAATTCCTTCAATTGTGTAAAAAGTTCGAGGTAATTTTCACTCTGCCTCCTTTTAATCTCCATATGATTCTGTACAAGTACTATACAGGTCCCTCTAGGTTATTCTTGATCCTTGGAGATTTTCACAACTGTTTCCTGCAGATTTTATACTTAATTTACTATGACAGTATGTTTATTTGACATTTTTTCTTCTTCTGAATATGGTAACATGACGACACTGCATTGCTAAAGCAAGCATTAGCAATGTCACTAAACTACCATCAGTCTAATCCATTTGGTGGAATATCATTGTAAGACACCGATATGTCTGAGGCAACTAAAGAATATCATGAGCTGGCACTTGGTAAGTTACTTGCATAGTAATGATTTATGTCACTCATAAGCTCAAAATGATAGAGCGCCCAAGCCTATCACAAGGTTTGAGGAGGTCGATGGTTCAAATCCATTTAGGTTTCCATGATATGTTTATTTAATATGGATAGCGTTATAGATGGAGGATTCAAGTTGTATATGGTGTACAAACTGGTGCACCTTGTCTTGTCTTTGGATTTTCTGGTTTTTGTAGATGTGTACATGTTTGTACACCAATGTAAACTAAGTTTCTTAAAAAATGAGAATTATATAGTTCAGGGTTCAGGATTCAGGGTTCATATGGGTACTCTTTTTATAGCTATCGAAAAGAGCTTTCCGAATATATAAAATTTGCAAATTTTGGACAAACAATTCGAAAGATAAATTTCTTTTATTGTTATAAGGCTTTAGCCCATGGATATGCGGGACAATATAGTATATAGGGTCTTATTCATATTGTATATAAATGAATGTATCTATGTAACATATACTCTCTCTAATGAATGAAAGCTCCTTCTCTTCTTGCCTCTTTATCTTTTCCATCCACTACAATACGTTATCACCACGAGCTCTAACCCTGCGACAATAAATTTTGATTTTTTTTTCTTTTTATCTTTGAGTTGCTATCAAATACACTACGTTGGGATCGATGGAATCGTTAACGTCAAATCAGATACGTTGGATCAATTTTCTCTTATTATTATTATTATTATTGTTCCCTTCCCCTGTTTTTGATATTGACATATCTAAATTAATTGGGTTTATTAAATCTATGTTGGAAATGGATTGATTGATTGGGTTTATTAAATTCGGGTGAAAATTGATTTAGTTTGGAATTAGGAATTTTTTTGATTAATCGCTTGTAATAAAGATTTATTTTGATTTATGGGGTTTGATAGAGATGGAGTCTTATTCGACATTTTTTACTTTGCAAACTGGGATGGAAACCAGGTTTCAGAATATGAAAAGTATATTAATCAACTGCGAAGAACGTACGAATTCATGACTCCTTACGTTTCTAAGAATCCAAGAGCAGCATATGTGAATTATTTAGATCTTGATTTGGGTCAATCGAGTAACGACACCGCTAGTTACTCACAAGCTGCATTTTGGGAAACTAAGTACTTCAAGGGATTCAGATCGGCAACATCTGTTCGCGTTTGAGAATAAGAAGAAAAGTCGTGAAAGTAAAAGCCCAGGTCCAATCCAACTCGGCCGGTCTGTTCAATGAGCTAGTCTGATTTGATCCGATTTAAGCCGTCAGGTTATCATGTCCGTTCGAACTTAGTTCTGGGCGTCTTGTGATCAACGTCGTTCAGGTGTTGGCCATGTATGGTGGGTACCAAATTTTGAGGTATGAAACTATAACGCGAGTTTTTATATGCTAGGCTTATTTACTTGTTAGGCTTATTTATTTATTTTTATTTTTTTAGAATATGCCTAGTTTTGTTAATTTTTGCCTTAAAATAAGCCAACAACATATAAACGATCAATTTAAATTATTTTTATTGATCTCAATCATTAAGAATTTTGGCCTTAATGTTATTTTGTTTACTTGAAATGATATTGGCTATAGTTGAATGATGTTTTTTTTTTGTTCAATTGGTTGTACCAACTCAAGTCCAATGTATTCATTTGGGGCTTAGAAGTACTTGAGCATCATTATTGGATACTTGATATTTTCCAAAAAAAAAAAAAGGGGGATTGGAGCCCAGCTTGTTGCCAGGCTTCCTTCCAATGCTTATAAACTCCTTTCTGTTGATGATGATTAATAAAGTCTTTCCTTTCCTCAAAAAAAAAATAAAAAAAATTGAATGTTCCGTGGAATTTTCAAAACATATGTTCAAATAAAATCACATGTATTCCAATTTTTTTGTGGAAGAACTCCCAAAAAAATTTATTTGAGTCGGAAAATTTTCATTTCTCTACTTCATCCATAATACTAACGAACCGGTATATGTTGAAGTATGACAACAAGAGAATTAATTATTTTTACTCAAGTCCAATGTATTCATTTGGGGTTTAGAAGTACTTGAGCATCATTATTGGATACCTGATATTTTCCAAAAAAAAAAAAAGGGATTGGAGCACAACTTGTTTCCAGGCTTCCTTCCAATGCTTGTAAACTCCTTTCCGTTGATAATGATTAATAAAGTCTTTCCTTTCCTAAAAAAAAAAATGAATGTTCCGTGGAATTTTCAAAACATATGTTCAAATAAAAAACATGTATTCCAATTTTTTTTTTTTTGAAGAACTCCCAATTTTTTTTATTTGAGTCGGAAAATTTTCATTTCTCTACTTCATCCATAATACTAACGAACCGGTATATGTTGAAGTATGACAACAAGAGAATTAATTATTTTTACTCAAGTCCAATGTATTCATTTGGGGTTTAGAAGTACTTGAGCATCATTATTGGATACCTGATATTTTCCAAAAAAAAAAAAAGGGATTGGAGCACAGCTTGTTGCCAGGCTTCCTTCCAATGCTTATAAACTCCTTTCCGTTGATAATGATTAATAAAGTCTTTCCTTTCCTAAAAAAAAAAATGAATGTTCCGTGGAATTTTCAAAACATATGTTCAAATAAAAAACATGTATTCCAATTTATTTTTTTGAAGAACTCCCAATTTTTTTTATTTGAGTCGGAAAATTTTCATTTCTCTACTTCATCCATAATACTAACGAACCGGTATATGTTGAAGTATGACAACAAGAGAATTTATTTATTTATTTTAGTAATATATTCAACCTAAAGTAATTGGTTGACATGTGTAGTGAGATTCTCTTGGCCTAATGAGATAAAGAAATTTCTCAAACTAAGCTAAATATAGCAAAAATAAAAATGTAAATAACCCCAAAGTATTGAGGGTTAGACGCACCGACTCATATAAAGCATGTGAAAAGGGACATATATATCATGAGAAAAAAAAAATATTTTTTTCCCCAGCAGTAATGACACCAAAGTATAGGTATCAATTGAACATGGGATCAACTAAAATGTAATTCTAGCTCCCATCATAAATAAAAGAGTTGGAAATGCACCTGGTCATAGGTGTTGGTATATACAATATAGTGTGTATGTGTATCATAGTAACAACCAATTTTCACATCAACTTTAATGGCAACAAGAGCTTTGCCTGGACAATTGACTATCTTATCGAGCGCATCACTGCTCATTTTTCTTTCAAGATAGAACAAAGACGTAGCAAAATCTCTAGATGTACCAAGATATAATCACACCTTGTTAAATTCCCAAGTAACACGTACAAATGGATATCATGTGGAACATAAAAATGATGAGAATGTAATTGATTGCATCTTTTATAGTCTCTAATATATTTGGAAGTAAATATATTTTAGAGAAACTAATGAGTCAATCTAGTGCAATGTAATTCATTATAATATTTGGATGATTGAATCATATTGACTCCGACGATGAAATATTGGAAACTGACTCATACAGGCTTTGGGCATAACCATAAAGAAACTTTGGCTGTGACATGATGATTGTTTTGAAAGAACTCATACAAATATCACTTTATTTGAGTGAAAGAAAATGGGAAAAAGATTGACAGAATGCAAAGTGACGACATATCTATCAATAAGTGTTTTCTAAATTACTAGATGCACAACCCCCCTTCCCATTATGTTTTTAGATAAAAAAAACATATCACTCATTTTTACAAAGTCTTCAGTAAAACAGGATCGAGACCATCCTAAGATGCAAAATGGTAAAAATTCCATATTACAAAGAAAACAAGGTGAACTTCAGAAAAAAAATTCATGCAGAATGCGGACCATTAAAGTGACTGATGGATCTGGTGAATGTTTTGACATTTTGGACTAGTTATAGTTCCTAAGAAATTTGTGTTTGAAAACCCCTAGCACATATTACACAATGCAAAGTGCAAAGGCTAACCACCCTTGTTAATGCTAGAGAATTTACATCAAAAGGACTTGATGAATATTGCATGTTTAATAGGATCAGTGCAGAGCATCTTATACCCAATGGTCTCGCAGAGGCTGCCATCAAAGGTTACAGATGGTGCCTAAGGAATAGGAAGGAGATCTCTTACTGATAGATTTGCGGGTTATCACTTTAATGAGACAGTCTTCCCGTCGTTAGGGGGAGATAAGAAAAAGTATTTTCTAACGGAATGACATGAATTGTCATGGTGTATTCCCACTGTGTCTCATATTGATTCTTATACTCCACAAATGTAAATGTGAAGTGATAAAGAATATTCGATTTTCAGAATGTACACTGATGTTGCTAAAGTGATGAGATCACACATACCAGCTGCAAACCTACCTGCAAAGTTACAAATCCTCAATACGGGATATACACCATAAACTAAGGTGTTGTAAATACACTCTGTGGAAGTGTGGTTTAGGCCGTGGCTCCATAAATGAAGTTGGAGAGACCACTTGGTTCGATCAATCCTCACCTAGAAAGGAAGTAGGTGAGTAAGGCACAACTTATTTATATCATCATAAATCATCTCATAAGATTGTCTCTGAATATGCCCATGAATCAAACAGGACGACGCTCTCCGAAGTTTCAAATGATTCTAGAGAACAATGAAATCCTGACGGGATTATGAGAATGCACATGAGTTAATGGAAGGGTCATGCGTGCACAGTGATGATATAATCCATAAATAGTTGCTCCAGAAGTAGAGCACAATGAGATCGAACCATGTTTTATTTTGATTAATTTCCAATAAATAGCATATTTGGCCTACACAATCTAGGTATAACTTAGTTCTTTGGCAAATATACGGGTATTTGGTGTGGTAGTACTAATCAACCAAGTGTAAAGCCTATTGGACGTATATTATTAATTTGTCATAAAGCATAATGAGAAGAAAGTAATCTTAAAGTACAAAGACTCGCCTTGTGGCGCGAGGTTTCTCACAAAGCCCTGGAATTGTTCTCTTGTAATGAACGTTACAGAGTTCCTCTGCTTAGTTAGATTGGTAATTTCAAAAGGACTTGAAATGCAGCATATGTATGTGGTTGTTACGTATCTCTAGAAGAATCAAGAGATAGAAGATATTTACAAAAGTACTTGATAGACTTTTGTTTCCCAAATCAAATGACTCTAAACCACAGAGTGCGTTTACAGTTAGATAGAACTCTCACTTATAGATTCAAGAAATCAGGCGGATGTGGTATACCCGTCTAAGTGGATATTTGATTTGGAGGGTATAGACAAGTAAGTTATTTTTCCTTGCGTATTTATAAGAAAGTTCCTGATTTGGAATTGTAGCTATTTATGTTGATGGTACAAACATGATGTGTACTCTTGATGTAATAAGAGACCTTAAAAGCTATTTGAAATCCGAATTTGAGATGAAAAATCTGGGAAAAGCTCGACCGAATACTGAGCTTGTGGTATATTATCCCACCAGCTTGCATTTGTCTAAAGTTTTCAGGAAATTTAACAAAGACATGCATCCTGATAGCACTCCCATGATTAGTTGAGTTTAAAATGTAAGTAAGCAACAATTTTTTCTAAAGGAAGATGACGAAGATGTGTTGGGAGAAGAAATTCCCATATCTAAGTACAATAGACGCATTGTTATACTTAGTATAATAATGTACTCGATAAAATTTTACATCCTCAGGGAACTTGTTAGCTAGATATAGCTCAGCGCCAACGCAACGTCATTGGAATGGTACAATGAATGTAATCATGTACTTTAAAGTAACCATTGACATGAGTTTGTCTTATCCCTGCAAAGACATAAAAAGGAATACTAATGAAAGGGCAATCCAAAAGTTGTTGATTATGAAGGAACAATAATCTCTTCTCTAACTAAAGTAATCAGGGGGAGATATGGTAGATTATTTTCTAAGTTATTACCAATATTCAGTTTCGAAAAATACATGACTAAAGCAACTGTCTGGAACAACTCTGAAAGTAATCAGGGAGAGATGTTGACATCAGGGGGAGGATCCAAGGATATGATGTCGACGTATTTTACTTCGAAATTGAAGCTGTGTTGTACTCTTTTTCCCTTCGATCGAGAATAGTTTTTCCCAAAGGGTTTTGTTACTCGACAAGGTTTTTAGCGAGACAACACTAAAAACATCAAGTATGTTGAACTTTGAAGACATAAAGATCGCGTTGATAGTACTGAGATTATATGAATCAAAGAAATGAAACACGATATTCTCTTAAGCAACATAACTTCCAGAACCAACAACAGGGTTTTATAAATGTTCAAGTCACCAAAGTAAAGTGTGATAAACTTCTTTTGACTGCATTAGACTAATGAAAATTGTCTGACTTCAGGGGGAGCATGTAATGGTGTGTTGAACTCTTTTCCTTCACCGAGGTTACTTTTTCCCACAGATTTTTGTTGCTCGGCAAGGTTTTTAATGAGACAACAACAAACACCGGAAATGTAATTTCCCGGCTAAGGCTATTGTCTTTCCCACGAGGATTTTCTGCCTTAAGAGTTGTGAAACAACTATTCAACTTTAACGGAGCAAAGTGATCATCTGCAACGGATCACCTTTACTTGCATCTGTCACGTTGTACTCTTTTTCCTTCGTCAAGGTTTTGTCCCACTGGGTTTTCCTTGTCAAGATTTTAATGAGGCAACATATTCGAGTCTAACTATGTTATACGTTTGCGTTATATTGTACTCTTTTTCTTTAGTTCAGGTTTTGTCCCTCTGGATTTTCCTGACGAAGTTTTAACGAGGCAATTAACTTAGACTCATCGATCTTTGAAGATCGTATTACATGTGATGAGCTACATGTAAAGTACGAGACAACATGTGAAGAGTTGTACCAAGGTTTTATCCCACTGGGTTTTTCCTTATCAAAGCTTTAGTAAGGAAAATGATTTCGGCCAAGTCATCAATGAGAGAACGATATTTGAAAAACTACATCTGAAGCACTGCATATGAAGTTCTATTGGACCGCACAATGGGGAGTGTTGTAGGGCTTTAGCCCATGGATGTGCGGGCCAATATAGTATATATGGTCTTATTCCTATTGTATATAAAGGAATGTATCTATGTAACATATATTCTCTTTAATGAATGAAATCTCCTTCTCTTCTTGCCTCTTTATCTTTTCCATCCACTACAATATTTATTTATTTATTATATTATATTATTTAAAACTGCTGACATCATCATGAGTTATTTTGGACTAAAATGTAAATATTTGGACCAAATTGTAAACTAGGAAGTTAATATGTGTATTTTCCACATTTTAAATAATTTTTAGACCAAATTGCACCTAGTTAACTGGGGGCGGACTAATCCGTACTTTTTTACGCGTTTTTGGACTAAACCATTTTTTCCCCAAGAGAAAACTACCCCTCTTACAGCAAGACTTCTATTTATATACGAAAGAGAGTAACATAATCTCTTTACTGGAGCATCATGTACCCTAGTGACCTTCTCTTGTCCAAGATAACGCAATTCACAAGCATGTAAGAAAGTTGGAAAAATAACCTTGATAATGTTAATGCTGATAATTAACTGCTGAATGTTCCTAAATTATTTACCACATAGAAGGATCTTTCTAAATTTAGTGACAACTTAAAATGAGATAAATGGAATCCTATGTTATATGAGTCCTCTCAAATAGACATTCAAGCAAAAGATCTTTGATTCTCTCGCAAGGCAAACTTTCAATTCTCAGCTAGAATTTGTGGTTTGGCTTGGAGACCTCAAAACCAAGCACATTGCATGAGATGCTCCTATCGCAACTGAAAGGACATGGTGTGGCCCTAATCCATCATATTCTACGGGAAACTTCACCTCGACAGGCAAATGTTGTACCTCCAGCAATCCAGGAACCCCTAGTTGACAATCCCTCGAATTTCCCCACATGTATAACTTCCCTTTATCTGTAATTAAAACGAAAAATCTCAGTACTTCTGCTCAATAAGATAAAATCAAAAGCTCTTAGTATAATTAGCTAGACTCTTGCAAGAGTTTTACCTCGATCTGCTTGCCTTGTTTAATTTGAGGAGCATTTAACACACAAATCCGTGTATGGAGTGAACAAAATACACTCACCCTAAGAAAGAAAATACAGATATCACTATTCTTACCAGTGATAGCAGCTGAAGTTGAACCTTCGCAGGCAACATAAACCACATTTTCCTCAGCTAAAGCTTCAATTAACAATGGAACCTTCTGATTTTCGATTGAAGAATGACCCAACTGACCATGACCACCATGACCCCATGAAAGTACTTTACCTTCATCTGAATTAAATGATATAATTGATGATCAGGTCCTGATTCAATAAACAATGAAAAACAGGGAATAACATAATGTGGGGGTTTCATTTACACGTAGACCATCTAATGCAGAGTTAGATAAATGATTACATTTCTTTAATGTTATTTGCCTGCTATTATCAAGTTATCTTACCAGTTAAGGCTAAGGAGTGATATCCACCACAAGCTATCTGAATTATACGAATATCTTGAAGGCTAGGAACTGCTTGTGGTTTCCAACCACCAACTTTGTTTCCTCTTCCTAGCTCATAGTTAGAGTTTGCTGCACAAAAAGGAAATTAGTACAACATCACTTCCATTGTAGCGTTGCAACCCGTGAAATTGTTATATCTTATCTAGATGAATGGGAACCAAAGCTTGTTCCTAGACATGGAAAAACAGAGGAAATCAAAGAAAAGCTCCACACCACCCCAATTCCAAAGTTGCCCTTCTTTAGTCAATGCCGTTGTGAAAAATCCCCCACATGATACAGCAGCCACGGGTACAGACAACCCTTTTACTTTGGAGGGGATACTTAGTCCGCCACCTTCATTTGGTCCACGACCAGGACCGAATCCTAATCTACCATCTCCTTCATCTCGTCCCCAAGTATAAACATCGCCTGCATTATAGAATTAGTCAACACATGGAAGTAGTTATAAACACTAGTATGACATCAATTCAAGCGGGTTAATTCATTCTAATCTTGAAACAGACGCTCACACCCATTACTGAGTGGTCTCAGCCTATTCACATGGCTTACGCTTTAGTTAACTTTCATCAAATGCATCCACGGTAGTATGACTGAATGCTTTTCCCCTCCATTTTGTGTTGGAATTGGGGCCTTGTTAGGGCAAGATGTTAAATTGGAAAACTGGTCTGCTAGAAAGGGCGTGATAATTATGAAAAATCACTAGTAGTTTGCAATTCCAACCACGTAAAAGTAGTACAGATACGCTGAACACAATTGATTTGGCTATGTCAGATATGTAGCACACTAAGGTATCCTTTTTTGGATTTGTTTTCCTGACCGCAACATAACATGTAAGCAAACACTACACATTTACCTTCTTTTTTTTTCTTAATATGAAGTAAGAATATTAATATAATATCATAGGACGATTGGTCTCAACACAATTCTCTTTGTTGACAAGCAAATGTAAATTTTGCTGATTCGTGGAGCAATACTCCTCTTGTTTGTAAACTGAAGTGGGCTAAGATTGTTTTTTGAGCTAATGGACTCCAATGGGCTTAACACCACCATGACAAACTAATGTTGTTCATATATATGCTGAGGGTTTGAGGAGGAGCTGCAGTGGTTGTGGTTGTAGTGGTAGAATGGTAGTGATGCTGGTTGAACTTGACTCTTAAAAATATAACAAAGCAGTAGAATATAACAAAAGCACTAGAGCTAATATTCTTGCAGAGCTCATTAACATTACCAATCTTTCTCCCATTACCAGCTTAGCTGAACCCTTCAACTCTCCCACTCTTCTAATTCAGGTAATGGTGCACTCAATATTTGTGGCAGTTTTAGAATCTCAATCTGTTACCAACGACCTAAGTGTGCAAGTCCTATGGATTATCCAGATATGCCAACAGATCTAAGTATGCAAGTCCTATGATTGCTAGACCTACCTAATAATTTGACCTTTTCAACTAAATTGGTAAGTAACAAATATAAAAATCACCAAGATGTACTTGGTGTAGACGAATAGTGTTAAAAAGATAAATCAGACAAAGAAACTAACCAAACTCAGAGACTGCTGCAGTATGAGCCCCACTTGTTGCAATTTGGCATATTTTCCCACTCCAAGCTTTGTTTACCATCCTAGGCAACAGCTCCCTAGTATAAATTGAATGGCCTAAAGCGCCGAATCCACCATAACCCCTGCAAACTTCACATCACCGTAAAGACATAAAACAAACACATGTAAACATATTAGAAACCCTTCATCTTAAACAACAAAATTTAAATAAACACAATAAGTCAAGAATTTTGTTTGACACTTATCGAAACTGACCAAGAGTAGACATCCCCAAGAGAGGTAAGAGCAACAGAATGAAGTCCACCAAGAGCAGTACTTCGAACGGAGTCAAGATTAGGGTTAAGAGTTGGACTAAATGCAGGGTTTTCATGGCCAAAGCCAAGGCGCCCACCATCACCTTTACCCCACATCCAGATGTTTCCGTTAATTAACAAGCATGAGTGGAAGAAACCACAGGAGATGCCAATCTCTGACAATGAAAATTTCTCAAATGCTGATGAGTCAGCGGAGGGTTCTCGGAGGAGGCCAGAAGTGGGAGAGAGGCGATAATTGGAGGGTAGGTGAAAAGAGGCGACAGCGGTAGGATATGCTCTGATCTCTTCAATTCCACCGCCAAGTTGGCCAGAACTTCCTCTACCCCATGATAGTAGTTGAAGGGTTGAGATGGAGGTATCAGAATCAATTTCGGCCTGCCAAAGTAATGGAACTTTTGAGGAGGTAGAAGATGACATACAACGTGCAATAAATGTGTGGCGCAGGTGAAGCGTCATTAAGGACTTCGGAACTGATCTTTCCTTTTCACTCTACTGTTTTATATTTTCACCACTGTTGACCTGCATTACAATGTAAAAACAAGAAAAGTAGATCTATTGCTTACAAATGGCAGCATAGTGTACAACATTCTCGCATATACTATATAAAGAAAAAATCGAATTAACCGAGTAATTTCATGTTCTAATATCTTGAACGACTCCCATTTTAGTTACAGAACTACGCTGCTTAAACAATATGAACCTCTTTGAAACAAGAAGCTTTTGAAAGTTTCAGTAGTACTGAAAAAATTTAGTCTGTCCTCAATCGTATCACTTAAGGTGCGGGAAACTGCATTAGGTAGTGGGTGATACTGATTCAACAAACAATGCACAAGGAGATAATCACAAGCCATTCCAGAAATGGACAGTGTATAAATCACTTTTAAGATCATTGTATATGTACGGATCCAAACTGAAAGTCTTTCTTTTGATCATCATAACATCCCTAATTTTGTCAATTCTTGAGAGCAAGCTCCACATACACAACATGAACTGTATAATTAGTCTTTGAGTTGCAACATTTAAATTTCACAGAATGTTAGCATCAATAAGATTGATTCAGTCAGAGGTTAGATTTCTTGCACTTGAGAAACGATTATTTGATAATTTATACATTTTGTGAACCTTCCTTCTGTAGGTAGAAAACAGAAATAAGAAATTCCATGTCGTATTCATGCCAGATAAGCATCTACACTAGAAATCAAACGATTATATCACAAGGACATCCAGAGTCCATAAGTATCTGACCATGTGATCGAAAATTACCTGGCTATCCAATAATCCATATACATAGATTAATTCGTTTTTTTAACCAACTACATCTTTGCTTCTTTTTTCATTTACTTGCATTACCCTCCTAACCTCTACAACACTGTCTAAACTTTCGAGGTCTTGATATGCACTCGACAACAAAGATCTCTCTAGTTCCCACAAGCCGAAAAAACACAAAAATGGAGGCAAACAAAGACTCCCTCTCAATCTTTTATAAACCCACAATGCATCCTTCAAAGTCAGGTGATTCCATTCGGGTGTTGGAGTGTTGCGTTTTATGCACCAAATCAAAAAGTTCAGTCGGCATCAAACAAGCACACTATCATAGTGTTTGTCGGGATCCTAATCCCACATTGGTTAGATGGGGCTTAATTGGTAGTTTATAAGTCAATGGGTTCCCTCATCTAGTCAACCGGTTTTCGAGTTGAGTTCTACCCATGGGCTTAGGACGAGTTTAGGGTCGGTACCCTAACAGTGTTAAAATCAACAAGTTTATAGAGATTAATTTCATAGAATACTGCGAGAGCATTTGAGAAAAAACCACCTCAAAAATGTTACATTGTTAATAAGGCATTAATTACATATCAGCAGTTTCAGTAAAGCCATGCTTAAAACGTCGGCATGAATTGATTGACCTAGAATTATGAAAATATATGGTGAGATGAGAACCTAAAAGCATCTGGTTGAAACTCTTGTTTCCTAATCTGGTAATACTATGATGTAACTCCTTATAAGTAATTACTGATAAGTAATTAAGTCCCCTTCGCTTTTCTTTTTGCATTAAAAGATAATCAATCAGTAAAGAAAGAATTACTTTGACAACCCTAAAAGTTAGAATTATAGTAACGACTGGGTTCATACCTGTAGAATCAAAATGATTTGCTTTTAACTCAAGTGTACATGCGGCATCAGTAAGTTCCTCAGTCCAGTTGGAGAGGAAGTTAACAGGGATTTGGGTTTCTATTATCAAGAAGATCCATACAGTTATGAGGAGGTCACTTGCGGGTTTGCATTTACTCTAGGGCTGTCAATGGGTCCGGGTCCTCCCGGGTAGTACATGGCCCAGAACCGGACCCGGCATATCAACATCGGTTCCGGGGCCGGTTCCATAATGTGTTCTAGGAATTACTGGCTAGTCCAGAAATGATACCCCCGATTCTTGGCTAGTCCAATGATTTATCGAATTGATTTATCATGTTTTTGGACCGTAAACTTTATCCCCTAGTCCAAAAACGTGCCAATGACACAAGAACATCTTTTAAATATTCCCACCTTACCCTTCGCAACTCCGACGAACATAAACAGCTTTTTTCCTATTTTTTTCTTCTCTCGATCGGTTTCTCTAGCTCGCATTTTTCAATCATAAGATTGAATCAATTTTGCATCGCTTTTCAATCATCTTCATCTCGAGATTGAATTATTAGGTTCTTCCGAGCTTGAACCAAGGTTTTTATCTTTTTAAATCATCCTCTTCTCACTCTTTTCTACAATTCTTGATGAATAATTAGGTTTATTACGATCCGATTTCTATCAGGATAATTATATATGATGTACATTGTTATATTTTTATGATTTTGTTTTTATGATGATTTACAATGTGAATTCAGTTTCTAAGTAATTTTCGATTCGTTTTTTAAGTAATTTTTCGTGATTTGTGTGTGTTTCAATTAGGTATTTGAGCGTCGAATTAGGTTTATCTCGAGATTCGAACAAGGTATGATTTCAATTGTTTTTTCGTGTCGATAACATATATGATTATGAGTCAAGACATGCTAATACGTATGATTATGAGTCAAGTAGATGCCAATACGTATGATTATGATACACTATTATAGCATGCTCTTTTTTCATCCTCAAGTAGATTCCAATACATATCAATATGAGTCAAGTACATTTCAATACGTCTCGACTCATATTGATATGTTTTCTTTTAATACATATCAATATGAGTCAAGTACATTTCAATACGTCTCGCATATTCATATGTTTTCTTTTAATACATATCAATATGAGTCAGTACATTTCAATACGTACTGCATATTCATATGTTTTATTTTAATACATATCAATATGAGTCAGTACATTTCAATACAGTACATATTCATATGTTTTCTTCTCTAATGGTCCGCTTAATTGTTCTATTTAGTCCAATATGAGTCAGTACATTTCAATACGTATTGCATATAGTAGTAGATGCCAATACATATCAATATGAGTCAGTACATGTCAATACGTACTGCATATAGCATGTTGTTTTTTCATCCTGCAGTAGATGCCAATACATATCAATATGAGTCAGTACATGTCAATACGTATTGGCATATAGCATGTCAATACAAAGAATCTTTTTGTTTCATCTTAGTACGTGTCATTTTTTACAGGGTTAACATGTCTGACGTTGCTCCCAAACCAGACTTCTCCATCTATTCTCATGTATACCATAAGCAATATCATTTTGCATATGAGGTTACATCGTTTTCAACTCTGGAGGATTTGAAATTTTGCATCTGTAATATGTGGAGCTGGTTGACTCCATCGACTATTCTGGTTAACTATTTCCAGAATCAAGCGATAGTTCCTATTCTAGACGATGTAACACTCCAGGGGATCGCTGCATTACATACCTCAAAGCAATCAGCTTTCTTTGATTTGCACGTGGATCTAATTTCAAATGGCATCTAGTTCCTCTAGGCATATGGAAGTTGACAGCAACGCAGACTTAGTTGTTAGTGCAAAGAATAGTTACTTGAAAGAGGGTAAAGAAGCTCCAAGAGTGTTCTTTACAGATGGTTGGGATAAGATTTTTGATGATACAGATCAATTATTCTATGGTGGTGTTGATGCCGTACGTATAGCATGCCAAAAATACTGCATGAAAACTGGATACGAGGTAATTAAGAAGAAGAATGACCTTAAGAGATTCAGCGCCGTATGTAGTGTGAAAGGTTATTCATGGAAGCTTCACGCAACTGCCATTGGTAGTTCTATTGATGTTTTTAAGATAAAGAAATATGTGGGAAGGCACACCTGTGGTGGTGGTTATATGTTGAAGAATCCAATAGTTACTAAAAAACTCATGAACAGTCTAATTCATGAGATGGTCAGGCACAACCCTCGCATAACACCAGCAGAGATCATAGATTATCTTAAAGTTGGTGGTGGCATCGACATCCAGTATCACCACGCATATCATGCAATTGAGTTTTCGCATAAACTGATTTTTGGTAATGATGTGAAGTCGTACACTGATCTTGCTTGGTGGGTGAATGCTGTTAGGGAAACAAACCCTGGGTCATTTATTGACTTCGATTTCAATGATGCTACAAAAATATTCAACAAACTTTTTTTTTGCTTTGGAGCTTGTATAGAGGGATATAAACTATGTCGTCCCATGATTTTTTGTGACTGTACTTTTCTCACTGGAACATTTAAAGGAGGTCTCATGGCAGCAACATGTCTTAATGGCAATCAAGGTAATTGGTTTTTTTTTTTATATGTAGTGTCTGGTAGTTAGATCACTCATATTGACCATATTACATATTACATAATGACCATACTGAGTATGAGATAAACCATACTACATGGTTAACCATACTCAGTTAACCTTTATTAGTGGAATCATCTTCCACTACATACTGATATGTATTGCTGTATCGGTAGCATATTCCTAATACTTATAAAACATGTCAGCTACCCTTATTTAGTGGAAGATGGTTTCCACTACATAGTGATATGTAATACTACAATACTGATTGTGATATAACCATATTTTCCACTACATGCTGATATGATTCACCATCTACGGGGTCGAGGGGGCGCCTATATCAACAACATGTAATATTTATAAAAAACATTTTATAATTCCTTCTCTATTAGATATACAGGGAGAACTACATATTACATATGTACTCATACTAATATGCAGTGTTTTATAACACATCAACATACTAATATGTAGTGTTTTATAATTTTTTCTCTATTAGATATACAGGGAGAACTACATACTGATATGTACTCGTACTAATATGTAGTGTTTTAAAACTAAACTCATCAATTATACAACCATCTACGGGGGTCAAGCAGTTGCTTAACATGACTAATAATTCCTTTTTGCAGGTTTTTATCCCCTCGCGTTTGGTTTAGTAAATGGAGAAAGTAATATCAACTGGGAATGGTTTTTCAAGAATCTGAAGGAGGCTTTGAATGATGATCGCCCAATCACTTTTATGACTGACCGAGGTGAAGGGTTGGTTAAATATATTCCCAAAGTATTCCCTAATTCTCGTCAAAGATATTGCTACTATCACTTGGACAAAAACTTACCTATCGCAAAGTCTGACGAAAAGTATAAAGAAGTGACTGATGCTTTCCGAAAGGCGACATATGCTCTTTCTCCTGAAAAATACGAGGAAGCTCTTCAAGAAATGGTTAATTTGGGAAGGCCTTGGGTTGCTTACTACTTCCGAAACATTCCAAAGGAAAAGTGGTCCAGTGCGTTCTTCCAGGGTTGTAGTTATGGTCAGACTTCTTCCAGCGTTGCTGAATCGTTCAATAACTGGATTAGACGCGAGAATAAGTTGCCTGCTGCTGCGTTTGTTGACTCGATTAGGTTTTTATCAGTTCCCATAGTCACAGTACAAGCTTATATGTAGTTTTAAGAATTTATTAGTTTTCTTTCTGTAACAGTATTAGCATATATGTACTGTTAATCTACGTATAATGTAGTATAATAGACTTTTTTGCTATTACTTTTGTCATGTAGGCTACGTATGATGGAAATGATGTCAGAACGTCATGAGGAGAGTGTCTTGATGGACCCAGAACTGCTAACCCATGTGTATCAAGCCTTGCTTGAACTACACATTCAAATTGGCCGTCCCTGGAAAGTTAGCCAGTCAGATGCTAAGCGATATGAAGTTCATTCTCCAAGGTTAGCATTTTACCCCTAATCTCTATCATATGAATTTAAGTAGCATGTTCAAATATAATATGGTGTTCGTTTAAGGATTTTCAAGATTGCCTTCACAATCATTGGCCTAGTCACTTTTTCACCGGCTCTCAAATCAGCTGGAAAAGTCCTTTTGAAGAATTCTGTTTCACGCCATCCACTTTTTTTATTGAATTGTGTTAGCCTCCAATCATGATATTCCCTATTTGGAACTCTTGGCATTCCATAAACAAGTGCCAATTCTTCTGGTGTGGATACCAGCTCATTCGGTAAGCCATGTCTTTCAAAGCAAAAGGTAAGCTTGTTTGGATCTTGACCTCTCACGTAACAACAAACGTAACATTTTGGTCGATTGCATCTTCAATCTTCAACCAATGTTCCAACTCAAATTTGGTGTACCGTAACATTAGGAACAAAGTTGCCGTAAGATGCTTCGAAATCACTTTCCACCAGAACTCACTCAACTGAAGTTCTTCAGTGGTCTTAATAGTCTTTACAAGGCCCCACAAGCCCCTGAAACCGCCACAATACAAACTTCGCGGTTTTCCAGCTCCTTTCTTACGCTTATTACCACCTATACAATAACAAGAATCTAAAACTATTACACTACATATCAATATAACAAATTAACATGTAATTATATCATCAAGAATAGAAGTATCTACCATGTATTTGAAACTACATATTTTTAGCAGTACATATTCTTGTAGTATATACCTCTACATACTGCTATATAACTACATATTATTAGCAGTACATATCAGTATTATTAGTAGTACATATCAAAAAGGGGGGGAGCATATTATTACTACAAGTAAGTATCTACGGTCTACCAGTACATATTGTTATTTAACAGTACATATGGCATAACCATCAATTATTCTAAACAATCTCATGTGCATTACCATCTACGGGGGTCGAGGGGGGGGCGCCCCCCCGTAAACAAACAAAACAATGTATAGCTACATATTCAAAAATATGTAGACACTACATATTAGTATGAGTACATATTCTAAACACTATGTATTCTACAACATTACTTATTCTAAACACTACTTAATCTACAACATACTGATATGTAGTACACAATTTTATTAGTGATTAAGATTTAATTTGGTTTAACACTACATACCTTCTTTTGGAGGAACATTTGCTCCCCCCTTTTTGCTTTCACCTTTAATTTTGGTGAAGGAGTAGCAGCTCTCAGGGCAAGTGCTTTGTCCCCCTTTTCTTGCGGTGAAGGAGTAGCAGCCTTTGTAGCCTTTTTTACTTTTGCTATATTAGTTGCTAATGTTGCTTTTGTTTTGGTTTTTTTCCCTGTTGTAAACCAAAAACAAGTATCAAAAAATGACTACATATTCATAAACAAACACAACAATGCATCACTATGTATTCTAAACATGTAGGTTAGACAACATACTGATATGTAGTACACACTTTTAAGTATAGAAGTATTAGACAACATACTGATATGTAGTAAACACTACATATTCATAAAAAAACACAACAATGGCAATATGTAGTTGATATGTAAGTATTTTTTAGCACTAAAAACACTACATATTGGTATGTAGTACACACTTTTGTAAGTTGATATGCAAGTATTTTTAACATTTTATATGAATTAGTTCTCTAACACTACATATTGGTATGTAGCGGTGCTTAATGATATATTGCATGTCAATTTGAAGTACATACGGACATGTAATCACAAAATTAGGGTTTATTTCTGATCTGCTCACCTTTTTTCGGAGGAACATTTGCTTTCTTTGTTGGTGACGGAGTAACAACTTTACTCATACTTCGAGTTGTCGGTGATTTAGTCATAGGGAGGTTTTCATTGGTGAATCATCAACGCTTTTTCTTCTCCTTTTTCTTTGGGGAAGGGGTTTCTTCTACAATTTCTTCTCTAATGGTCCGCTTAATTGTTCCACTCGTAACCATCTTTTCAATTCAATTGAATGTAATGAAAAAATATTAGGTCAAGAACGGAAGCTTTTTTTATTTTGATTTTTTTGTAGGTGATGATTTTCGATCGTTTGACTTCAATCTTATGATTTTTCAGAATCGTTTTTAGAGTGATTGATTGAGAAGAAAAACAAGTTGCAGAAGAGAGAAGAAGTTTTGAAGAAGTTTCGATGGAGAATACGAAACAGTTGCAGAAGAGAGAAGAAAAAAATAAAAAAAAAATTAAAAACGTAACTATGTAAACCAAGAGTATGGGTAGAGAGGTAATTTCATCAGATTTTAAAGTTTTTTGGACCATCGGATAATTCTATTCTGGTGCTGGACTACACAGTAAACCCGGGTCGGGTTTTTGGACTAAATAAGAAAAAAATCTAATGTGTTGGCCTAGAACCGGACCCGTTTAAAGTCCCGGGTACCCGTTGGGTATTAAAAAATCTTAAAATCTTAATTTCTTTCTCTTTTTAACTTGAATATAAATTTTTTTTATAAAAATTTATTATTATTTCTTTATTAATGTACTAAATAAAGATTAAATGTAAGGAAAAAATCAAAAATCAAAAAAATTCAAAGCCGAAACTTGCAAAATACCTATAATTTTGCTAAAAAGATTATTAAAAGGTTAAATAAACGGGTACCCATTACCCGTCGGGTCCTAAGTTGCTAACGGGTCCAACTTTAGGACCCAGAACCGGACCCAATTAGGCGGGTCCGGTTCCGGGTAGCGGGTAACGGGTACCCATTGACAACCCTAATTGACTCCCTCCGTCCCGAATACTCACTCCTCCTTTAAAAGGCTAAGTTATATGAGTTCTAACGTTGCACAGTGAGCATGACACCCACCTCAAATTAAATTAGATAAAAGCTTTTAACTACACCATTTCTGGAGAAGACAAGTGTCGTAACGTTATTGGTCGAAGATTTTTTTTCTTTCAAAACACCCCCTTAGTAGAGAACGTTATTGGTCTAAGCCCCCTGATTTTAACGGCCAAGTACTAAAACCGTTAGTAGAAACGTGGGTGTACAAGACTTATGTGTTGATTTACACCTAATTAAAAAATTACACCGGGTTTATACCAAATACTTAACTGGACGTTAAGTAACACCGTCAAACATGGACGTTACGTCAAAATCTTATTAATAGGGAAAGAAAGATTTTAGAATATTCGAATTTCCATAAAAGAAGGATTTTATACTGAAAATATTTCCATGTTTTAATTTTTATACCAAAAAACGTTAAACTAAAAAGATAACAAAAATAAACCTAAAAATTCTTTTACCAATTTCCGTATTTTTATACCAAAATCATTATTTAAAAATATTTTGAACAATCTTATTAATTTTCATATATTGGTTTTTATACCAAGCTATTTTTTTTTCCTTTTTAATCTTGACCGTGTATATACGGTTTGAAAAAAATCATGAACTAAATTTTCCTAATATGTTTTTGGTTATATTAGTTTTTTTTTTCCGTTCTCAGGGGTGCAGCAAGATAACAATGCGAAAGATTGTCTTAAATTATAGATGCTCTATTTTCTTTACCATACAAGACAAATAAACTTCATAACACCTCTGATGGTTTTCTTGATGATTATGAGTTTATGAGACACGGGTTTACGTCATAATCATCGTCTCTATCTCTTTCTTTTTTTTATTTACATCATAATCTCTTTATAAATTACATTATAATACTGTTTTTATACTTATTTCAATCTTTCTCCTTTTAGCTTTTTTTTTCTCGTTTCTAATGGTGATCTCTTCTCTCTTTTTTAGCACATAATAGCACACATTCTTAAGCCATTGATGTCGACATCTTAGCCTTCACGTCAATGCAAATATTAATTTTCTTAGATTCCAAATTGTGATCGGGGCGAGGCGAAGCCGAGCCACACCAAATCAAAAATAGATGGTTTTTGGGTCCTCCCGGTGCGTAGCACGGGCACAAAATCTAGTATCACCTCAAGTTTGCACATATTTTAAGAATTTTATTATTAGGGCTTAAAAATTCTTGGTCTTTTGGGAGCTTTTTAGGGTCACCAAATAATAATTGGGACACCTCCCATCAAATATTTATATAATGACTAATATGACTCCTCACTGATTTTAGATAATAAATTTGATTAATATCACTAATCATGGTTAGCTAATTAATCAATACTAATTCATTTCTTTAAGTTAAGTGTTGAAGTTAAAAATCAAAACAAAAAAAATCTGAGGGAAGAAGAAGAAGAAGAAGAAGAAGAAGAAGAAGAAGAAGAAGAAGAAGAAGAAGAAGAAGAAGAAGAAGAAGAAGAAGAAGAAGAAGAAATTGGGCAAAAAAATGAAAATCAGTGATTCAAGCAAAACTTTTGATGTAGGTGAACCCTCATCTTCAAAATACGATAACATATTACTCCCTCAGCCCCACTATAAAGTGACCTAGTTTAAGTTTGCACAGTTTTTAAGGCAAACATGGAAAAGAATACTTTTAAGCGTTTTAGTGAAATTTAGAAATGATTTATCTCTCAAACTACTCCACGGATGTTCGCAAACTTCATACCATTGAAAAGCATTTTAAAACATCTATGTAACGAATATAAACATGCATATCAAATTATGAATATTTCTTATTTTTTATTAACTAAAAGGATAATTTTAGAAATACCTCCTTGTATAGTGATATAGGTCACTTATTAGTGGGACAAAATCTAAAATCAAATAGGTCACTTAATAGTGGGACGGAGGGAGTAATACCCATCAACAACGATCAATTCTTTGCTGATTTTTCAGAAAATCATGAAATTTTTTCTCAAACTCAAAATAACCCTTATAAACCTTACTATGATTTCGAAGGACCGACCCAAGAAGAAGAAGAAATCGAAGAAACGGTTGCTCAAGATTACCGGGTATACCTCTATTGTAACTCCTATTTCAGTTTTTAAGCTCAGAGTATCAAGAAGTTTCGATTTTTTCCTTCCGAAAACCCTAGGTTTCCACCCGCCAGGTCCAATCACGGCTGGGAACCCAAGAACTCCTGACCGTTATCCTATGTTACGGCTCACAATTAATGAACTCCCAGCCATTATCAAAGAGTTACGGCTGGGACGATGAATACTCCTGACTCGTTTTTTCGGCCGTAACTTAACTCATCCAGTTACATGGAAATTTACATCCTGGAATTCCTGGACGTAACATGTTTATGATTAGGAATAGTACTTTTCGACCCAGTCGTTTATGTTATGATGGCTGGAATATTACTTTTCTACCCAGTCATATACTCTCTGACGGATGGAATATCACTTATCGACCCAGTCGTATACTCTCTAACGGCTGCAATATCACTTGTCGACCCAGCCGTATACTCTTTGACATCTGGAATATCACTTGTCGACCCAGTCGTATACTTTTTGACGGCTGAAATATCACTCGTCCACCCAGACTATTGTGTGTGTTTAATTTTCTTTTGTGAATAATTATGTGACATATGTCATTCTATTATAGACTGTACCGTACATTCCGGTGGAAGACCAAGAGGTGGTTATGGAAGATCAAGAGGTAGTTATTGAAGAGTAAGAGGAGGTTATGGAAGATGAACCCCAACATGTGCAAGTTTCCGAGGACACAAGTGCTCACTATGCAAACAACTATGAGTGGAAAGATAAGGAAGATGCAAAGAAGTTGGCTCGGTCACAAGGGTTAAAAAAGATGTGCATCATAGTCCAGAATAAACAAGTTACATTCAACAGCTTTCAAATGGTTTGAGAGTGTAGTGGAAAGTATGAGAGCCATTGGAAAGACTGATCCAATCATCCTCGTTGTTAGTATAGAGATCATCCATCGCTGGATTATATAACTCATGAAACTTCCTAATCAGTGTTCTTTGTTCGTCGTAATCCAAATATAAAACCTCTTCAATGTTACGGATCAGTCCCCTGGCAATCCACTTAGCTATCTTGACCTATTTTCACATCATTCAATTAATAGTGGTATATAATTCGAGCAACGTATACAAAAAAAAAATCATATACTTAGCCTACGTACCATCATCGTAGCAATATCACACATTGGTAGTTCCTGGGGTTCTTTTTCCTTTTTAGGGTTCCTCCTAAAAATGATGAAAAGCATATCATAAGATAGGACCAATTCACATGGATTGATACAATTACGATTTGGAAATAACAGATAACCCATCCGTTATAAACATTATCGTCTGGGAAAAGTGAGACCACCTAACCGTAAACATAGTCTCTTCTAGAAATATACGGATGACCTAACCGTAAATATAGTATCGACTAGAAAATAAAAATAACGGTTTGGAAAATTTATTTACGGTTAGGAAACCCCCAGCCGAAACACCCATCGCTCAATTTTTATCTGCAAACACATGACAACTTACGGCTGGGAAAGTACCATTTGTGAATGTATTTCACGGTTGGGTTCTCAAAATTTCCTAACCGTGTGAGACATTAATGGCTGGGAGTTCTTGATGTCCCAACCGTTAGGTATAAATTACGTCCATGATGATATGATATCCCAGCCGTAAACACTTCATAAAACCATTTTTGGAAACCCTAAAACCATCAATCGAACCTATTTTTTCAATCTAGTGGTAAAATAACTGGTGGGTTTTTCGATTCTTACCTAGTAGGAGTCATTTGTGGAGGATTCGCATGTGTTTGAACAGATTGGTTCACCACGGGAGGATTTGAAGGTGATTGAAGAGATTGGTTCACCGCATCTCCATGAAAAGGAACATCAATAACTTGTCTTGATTCAGACTCGGGGTTCAATCGACCGGATCTTGTCACTGTTGATCTTGCTGCCATCTTGAGAATCAATGGAGAAGATAGGGAGATATTATTAGTTTTTTGGGAGTTTTTTTTTTAGAAGAAGAAGAATAAAGAAAATGAATGGATTTTGAAGTTTGGTTTTGATTTAATATTAAGATGAGGATTAGGTTTTGATTTTAAATTATTTATTTAAAAAGGGTAAATCTGACTTTTCAATCACTTGAGACTCCCCTTATCTATAATTTGCCTCCACAAAGCAATTAAGCCCCCAAAATGGTCAACCCTTTAGCCCCAATAATAGGATTCTATTTTAAAGCAAAAATGAGATATGAGTATTTTTTAAAGTTAACTCTACATTCACGAATAATATTAGGAAAACATAGAAATTATTTATCTCTTAAACTATACCTCGTAAGTTTTATATCGTTTAAAAACAATTTAAAACTCCTACATAATGAATATAAACATGATTATCATATTATGCATATTTCTTATATACAAACAACAATCAATTAAAAGGGTAAATTTAGAAATATCTCATGTTTAATGATATAGGTCATCTACTAGTGGGACAAAGTTTCAAATTTAATAGGTCATTTATTTAGGGTCGGAGGGAGTATTTTTCTTTATTTGATCTTGGGTTTTCTCGAAAATATAATTTGCTTTGGGTGTTTTTTTTTGTTTTTTTTGGAAATTTAATATAATGCCATACAATATGTTACTAAGGTTGTAGCAACTCTTAGTTGTGGGTGAGATCAGCTAAGGGAATCAAGTGCGTAGAATTCGGCGTGAACCTAAAGGCGTAAGGAACGCGACTGTACCTTAATCAGTGTGAGACTTGGTTAGGGTTCAACTACATTCCATTCTGAAGTTAACTTGTAGTAGGCTAGTGTCTGTTGCGGCTTAATACAGTGTGGTGTTCAATCTGGACTAGGTCCCGAGGTTTTTCTGCATTTGTGGTTTCCTCATTAACAAAATTTATGGTGTCTATGTTATTTCTTTTCCGCATTCTATTTGTTTATATAATTGAAATATCACAGGTTGTGCGTAGTTCAATCAGTTGATAAATCTAACCTTGATTGTTTGTGTTAGAGCATTGCTTGGTCGAACTCGCAAGCGTTGCTATCTCAAGCTTGTTTTTCAATATTAGTGATCATAACTATAAGTCTTGATTTCTAGTCTACTTATAGTAATGTCTCGGACTAGGATAGATTGTGTAGTTGAGCATTAGAGTTCACAACGTTCACCAATTGAGGACGAATAACTACTAAGGAGATCTTGTGGAACTTCATCAGCAAAAGGTATGTGGAGACTAAAACTAATCTATCACTTGGAAAGTCTATTTATACTAGCTTTCACTTCAACCAAGTTCATCTTATATTCTTGACGAAAGTCAAAAGATATGAAAATCGCCGAGTAACATCTTACATGGTTTGTGTGATACAATCATTTGGTGTATACTTGGAATGTTTTGTTATGATTATTTCAATAACTTGAAAATTGCTTTGATGCTAATAGTGTGTGAAAACGGCTATTGTCATCCTCTAAGAAAGTTTCAATGATTGAAATAATAGTTTATGATACTTAACCATCATTGGATTATAAACATAGTGTGCATTTTTGCATGTATGTTATCCTTGATCGGAACTAAAGTATGCAAACCCGTATGCGTACTTGTAGTTGTGAAATTCCGTGTACCAAGTACACATACTAAGGAATTTAGAAATGTACTAAGTATGCGTACCCAAACTCATACCTTAATCTTAAATCAAAACCAAACTTCAAAATCAGTGTACCTTGAATCAGTGTGAGATTGATTAGGGTTCAACTATAGTCTAGTCCTAAGTTCATTGGTAGTAGGCTAGTGTCTGTAACGGCTTAATACAATGTGGTGTTCAAATCTGGACTAGGTCCCGGGGTTTTTCTGCATTTGCAGTTTTCCATATTAACAAAATTCTGGTATCTGTGTTATTTCTTTTCCGCATTATATTTTGTTATATAATTGAAATATCACAGGTTGTGCGTTGAATCGATCAATTTGGAAATACAACCTTTGGTTTTTGATTGAAATTGATTAATCCTTGAACATTGGTCTTTGGTACCATTCAAGTTATTTCTCTTATATTCAATCAGGCTCGCAAAATCCTATTTGCTGATTGTACATTGAATTGAGAGATAGAGATATAAAACTCTTTGATATACTTTTATCTAGATTGAGTCTAAATGTCTAGTTGATTCTCTTGAAAGTATATTGGAGTTTATCTATTTAGATTGCCAAACGAAATATTGGGTGTGATTGTTAGACCCCCGCTTTTTCAGTGGGATATAACCTGATTGACACTTAGGCATTGGTCTTTGGTACCGCCCAAGTTATTTCTCTGTTTATGGGTGAAAATTATCTCTGTCGGTTTTGGTAATTTTGGGGTGTGTGGATGAGAAATGAGTTTAAACCTTAAACAAATGCACTGCACAGGAGTGCTTTTGATTCGAGAGATAAATCTATACAATTCTGGCCTAAACCAAGAAATGGCCATTCCAGACTTGTTTCGGTCAAAAAGTGAAGGAGATGGGGTTGATCTTAGGGAGGGAAGCGAAGAAGATGTTGAGATTGTGAAGGAGTGGGATGTTTTATGACTTGTAACAGAAAGGTGAGCAGGCTTATAAATAACGCAAGCAGGCTCTGGGTGTTTTGAATACAATTATATTAACACTTGATTTCTGCATTGTCCTGTCTTGAAAATAGGGAGGAGAACCTATTTATACAAGTCATTTAAGCCTTATCCATGTCTCTCATGGGAAGTGGAGTGATGGATTAGTGGAGTTGTGTATTAGTGTCACATGATCAGTCTTGCCCACTTTTCCCATCATCACTAACCGTCCATGTCTTCCTGACACGTTCTTGCGATAGCGCGTTGCACGCCGTACGCTGTAAACCGCCAGACCAATACCTCAATATGTATCCCCCAGTTTGTGACGTGATTAATGCCTCGAGTGTGTGGATCGTGGGACCCACAGAAGGTAGCATACAATGCTAGGTTAAATAACTGATTTATTTGGAAATCCGATATTTATAAAATATTGTGTATATTCTACGCATGTGATGCATCGAATATATTCAATATGCATGAAGCATCGCTGTTTTAAAGCTTAACGGAGTAAGTCACGAATTAAGCGTCTTAAAATATCCTCTTGTCCAGCCATCTTCGAGTGACCGTTTGGAGGTTGCATGGGCGAGCCATGCCTTGGACGATCACTCTATACGGAAGAGTGACGGACGATGATCACGGTGATACCTTACTTGTTACCCAATTCCTATTCTAGGCTATCCGTCCAAGCTGGCGAAGTTGGACGGACGAGATGGCTTGCGACCCCATCTGCGACCGTTGGATTAGGGCTTATGAGGTGTGCAGGCTCCCACTTTCATCTCAATCGAATTTGAGTTTAGGGAACGTTTTTGGAGGAACCGATTAGTCTAGCATGGAGGCGACGTACTAGTGTTCACGCCCATGCCAGTTTGACTCGCAAAGGTCCGATCTAAACCACTCAATTTGGCCGGAAAAGAGGAGTGGTTGAGATCGGGTTTCAACAAAAACCCTGTGTCGCAAATGATTCATTAAGGAGGCGTGACACGCCACATTTGGGCACGTGAACCGAGACGCCTAGCTAAGGCTGGCCTTGGACGATCAGTCAGGTGTGAAGCCGGGCCCACGGTGGTCGTGTTGACATGCTCGGCCCCTTTTGAATCTTCATATATACCCTTCGTTCAAGCCTGCGAAGATGGACGTTCGCGATGAATTTGCGACACATGGATGGTACCGCAAAACCCTAATTAGAGTTTCGGACCGGCCAACTTCAACCGATCAGATTTGGGGTTGCGCGCCTCCCTTGGGGATGCCGATCGCGTGGGTCCCACATTGGGCCGACGGTGAGCAAATGCATGCTTGCTCCACGGTCCTGGGCGCGATCTAAGCCATCCAACCATGCATGCGAATTTGGATGGTTGTGATCAGTTTGGACTTCCACGGCTTCCTAAAGCATCACGCCAACCTTGTTTGGGCAACCGTTTGTTGCTCCACGGCTTGGCTATGGGAGAACCGATCAAGCAGGTGGAAAGTGGGCCCATCAATGGGTGTACCAACACTTCACCACTTGATCGAGGGACGATCTAAACCGTCCAACCATGCCTACGAAGTTGGACGTTTACGACCTCTTTGAGACTGTTTTTCGGCAGTCTTATGCATGTTATCCGCTCCATGCCTGCTCGACCATCCCTTTTCAGGGTTGGTGTTTGGCGGCTATTTGGGCGCAAGGTATGTGTTCGACCACCATGGCATAAATGGGATCGCTAGTGGTCATTGCAGTGGTTGTGATTATTCCTGAGATTGATATGGACAGTCCAAATTCAAATATGCTCGATCGGGATAGTATAACACACCGAGAGATTATTATCTTTGTCAGAGAATGGTATAGCCTGTACGGGTATTTCGTTCATGCCTAACTATTGATACTTGGATATTTATGTTACTTTGCTGAGAGTAACAATCAGTCATCATGCCGCACCAACAATGATAGTTCTGCTGAGAACAACACAGGAAATACAAGGCGTTTTATGCATTAATTAATAATGCTAAAATTCACAGAATACTTGGGGATTGTTGCTACATGCTCCATTCTAGGTGAATCAATAAAGCGGAGAAGTATTCATCACTTATCAAATAGCCTCATCCTTTGCAGGATGGTTGCACAAAAATTGGTTTTTCAACTTTAGCCCTGAACTAAAATCCATCATCAACATTAAGTCCCCTGCCTAGCACATGATGGTTACACTATTGTGGGGTAGGCATGAGATGGTGACAAATACATTGGAGAAAAACGAAATGAAGGAAGCTTACCCGGAAAGCCTTGATCGACCGCTAGCAATTGCACATGTGATCATGTCGTTGCAAGCATGGGATCCTGAGTGGGACCGGTTTCCTTCCTTAGGCATTCTGAGTTTGGAAAGGAATCATTTTTCTACTAGGATTCTCTAATTATTTGTTTATAAAAGGGATCGACCCCATTTTCTTTTCTCACACATATATATTTTTTAGTCTTAGCTAGCTCCCGTCCACGACCTTGTTACCGCCCCTACCGACGTCGCTGCCGTTGACAACGCCGGATTTGATGCCGTCGTCAGACTTTGTTGTTGCCACCGAACTTCATCACTGCACGTGTATGAGGTAGGTATATCGTCCGTTCTTCCTTGCTCTCACGTTTTTTTTTTCTCAAAAGAAACTAATTTCTTAGAATGATTAGTTTCTCCATCGAAATTAATAGCAAAATCACCCTAGGATTGCTTAGTAAAACAAGCCGTGAATCCATGAACATGTTGTTTTTTTATTCTTCTTCCACTGTTGCATGCGAAACCTATCTTTTAGGTTATGGCTTGATAAACTTCGTAGACACGATCCCAGGGATAAACCCCTTGCTCATAGAAAAACGTGTCATGATAGTGCAAACCTGAATAAACATGGGTCCGTCGTGTATGCTTGACTGAACTTAGACCCTGTTGTGCCTACTTCGGTCGAGGGAAATGGTTGCTCGTTCTAATCAAGTGTCGGCCTTGTTATGCCTGCTTTATTCGAACATGGGCCCGCTGTGTGATCGTATTCTCCCATTGGCCGAACATTGGTATAATCAAGTCCCTAGGATAAAATTTGACCCATTTCTTGGACTGGATGCGTTTTTCTCCATTGCGCGGCAGTTGCCCTCAATTATTCGATAATCATCCACTGATTTTTATCCCGCATTTGCATCCTTTGCAGACGGTAAGTGAAGACTCCTTTTTTCTCCAGGATCTTGTTACCTCGTGAAATATAAAGAAGACGTTGAGTTTTCTTCCATCGAAGAATTGTTTCTTTCTTTGTCCCAGCTATTGCTCTTCATCGGTTACATAACTTGATTTGCTTGGTGATGATTTTTTTTTGTTAACATAATCAAAACCTCTTTTCCCAGAATGGAGGCGACTGGCAATGACTGCTCTGGTATATCTCCCGAAAGAAGCTTCGAAGTGAATAAACCTAAGACTGATGGTGCGTTCGAAGAGGTGATGGCTAAAATTGATATTCCGCTTCTCGAGAATGATCGCGCCATACGGGGCATGCCAATTCTGTACCTGCGTGTCGCTCGAGAACGCATTCGAGATCTTCTGGCTTTAATCGACAGGGAGGAATAATGAAGGCTTGAGGAAGCGTCGCAACCACCGGTAAGCACAAGAGCTAAGAGATTTGTTGCACGGCTGAAAATGCGAAGAGTCGAACATGAACGACCTCCACGGGAAGATATGAGTGATTATCCGATCCGCGATGGTGTGATCATTCTTGATTCTGATACGGACGATCCTGAGCTCCCAAAAGTTATCAACACGATATCCAATGTTGCAGCGGCTCTTGAGGAAGATATGGAAGTTACCCCTACTGAGGACATTGTGGAGAACGTTGCTATAGAAATACCCGAAGTGGAAACTAAGGCAGATCCGGAGGAAGAAGCATTGGCGACTCATGATGACGTTGAGGCAGACTTCAATAGTGGAGAAGATACAGTCGATCTCCTTGATGACTACATCTTCTTGTTGTTTCTCTTTTCTTCTTTTCTGAGTATTTCTCCGTAATTTTGTGAACACTTTTCTCCTTGTACTCAGTGGCGGCTGATTTCAAGGTTTTCTTATTGGTGCTTGCTTGTTTGAACAAGTTTTTTTTATTTTTGAGACAAATCCTTCATTAAGACTGCATCTGAGTTTTCTCGGGCATAGTGGTGTGCCTTCATATGACTGCATGTGATTCTTGTGAGAAGAGAAGTAATGCCATAATAAAATACCACATACCTATCTGCGCTCTCCTGGCGTAAGCTTGTCTGCGCTCTTCAGGCGTAAGCTGGGACAGACTGTTCAAGGTGCTTTCTTTTTTCCTTTGCATACATTTCATTCCTCCAACGTTTCCCGAAAGGTGTGAAGTGTTTTCCTTTTAGGGTTCTCTGGTTTAATCTGGTAGGTAGGTTGAACCTAGATTTTTGTGTCATGCCCAGGGGTAAAAACTTCTAAAAGGAAATAATACTTTGATTAATTGAGAAATTGGAACCCTAATAATTATGAATGCAAGTAACGCAATCATTTTGAAGAAATTACAAAATAACACAGAATAGGAAACTGAACCGCCATACAACGCTGGAGAGGAAGGGGAGCACAATGTTTCTAGGTGTGGTAGGGTTTAATCCATCGCGAGTGGATCGTCACGCCCTCAATCTTATCAGCATTGATGATCTTGCAATTTCCGCCTAGGATGACGTCTGCTACCAGATATGGTTCATCTTCCTTTGTTGCCAACAAATCAGATTGGTTAGCCATTTTCACTACCACGTTTCCAACTTGAAACTCGACCCTCTTTGCTACCATGTCTCCAATTTGAAACGGATTCGGACTTGGAATAACATCTTGTTTTTGGGACACGTTGTCTCTGACTGCTTCCAAGCTCTTGATGAAAAATTTGAAAGGGCCGGAACCCCACTCACATCTCTTACTGGCGGTTAGGTCGTTAATCGATAAAAGTCCCCGAGCCTAGCAGGAAGAGGTTTTACCGTTTTTAAAAAAGGTTGTTCAATGAGACTTACTTGGGCTCTAAACCTTTTAAGGTACGAATTCGGGCTTTCTCCAGGAAGTTGCGTCATATTTGCAAGGTGTTTATACGGAAACAAACAATCTTCAAGATTTGATGGTTCGTTGGAGATTCTTTCAGGTACTGAAATCGGCAAAGGACACACTCCTCGTGCCGCTTTGTTGTTGTGTATCCACGGGCATCCCAGGATCATGTCGTAATTCAGATACTCTTTTATTATGTAAAATTTAGCATGTGTTAGAGCATCACCGATTTTAACTTCAAGGCCAATGCATCCATAAGCGTCTCTGAGTTCTCCTTCTGGTCTCCTAATCACGGTTAGGCTGCGGGCAGCTTCTTGTTTCGAAATCCATGCGGCCCTCGGAGTCTTAACAACGATGATGTTAAATTCGGAGGCTGCATCAATCAATGTGCTGTCGAACTCAACATCCTTCAAACGAGTGATGTTTAAGAGTCACAATTCCCCTTGCCGGTCGTATTTTCTAGAAAAGAATGTGGCTCCGAGAATGCTTCCCTTTCTGGATACAAACGCCTGCCTGACACGACATGGTTGAGGGATGCAAACATGTCTTGACGTTGTCCCTTGGAGAGATATAAGATTTCACATAAATGCTCCATCATAGATTTTACATTCTTGCAGACAGAATCCCCCGAGATCATGCAACTCCTAATAGGAAGAGGATCCATATGAACACCTTCATTTCCTAACTGGAGCTATCCTGCTTCCACTTTTTCTCTGAAGATTTGCTTCAAATTGTTACAATCTTTAGTCGGGTGATGGACAAACCTATGGTAGCAGCAGTATTTGGGGTTTTCCATCTCGTACTCGATCGGTGGGCGTCTGATAGGTGGTAGCTTGATTGCGTCGTCTTAAATCCATGCTTTCAGGAGTTCTATGACTTCATTCAAGGGAAAGGGGAAGTCTGGAACTGTGTCTCCGGATTCTTGCACGGGAGCTTTGTCTGCTCCCTTTCGAGACGAAGTCGTACGTGCTGGTATTGTACGCTTGGGCAGTTGTTCTGTTATTGACGCTTTCGTCTTTCCTCATTCGCCTACCACACTCATAGAAGGACCGTTGTTGTATTGCTTGTTGATGAGACGCCTGCTTCCTCGACTTTCACGAGCATCTTCATTGCGGACGACCTTAGTTCTCTCCAATAACGTTGGGGATGTTGTGGCCGATCGCTTAGCGGCTTCATGGAGCTCAGAAAATGTTTGAAAGTCTAGGTTCTCTAACAAAGCACGGTATATGGGAATCATTACGTTAATGCATAGCTCCACCAATTGGCGTTCGGTGACATTCGGATCATGACAATCAAACGCCTGAGTCCCAAACCTCTTAACGAAGTCGTTCAGATGTTCATTGCTCCGTTGAAAGATTCTTCTTAAATATGAAAAGGTGGCATGCTCTGACACGAAGAAATATTTTTTGTAGAAGGCACTGACCATCTCACTCGAATTGGATATACTGTTAGGTGCAATGCTGTTGTACCAAGTGTATGCTCTTCCGGTAAGTGTCTTCGAGAGCTCTTTCAGGCGGAGAACATGATTGTATTCGTGTTCTCCTAAAGACTCCAAAAATCGAGAGACATGTTCACGAGCGTTACCAGTACCATCATAAAGGAAGAATTGAGGAGAGGTGTAACCTCTTGTAATGGGAACCCGCTGCACATCTTGAGGGTATGGAGGCTGATGCTGGTGTATGTCCGTTGTATTTCCTTTGCCCCGGTTTTGGAGGAGTCGCTCCAAGTCCTCACGCGTAATGAAGTTGGATGGCTGGTCTCTTTCTCTTGGGAGTTCAGGAGTTGCACGAGCTTCTTCTCCATGTGGGTCCGCGCCATTGAAGTGCCCGCCTCGGGTGCATCAAACACGTTCCTTGTTGGCTCCAGGGGCTGTCGCGGCCCCTGCGACAATCGTTCGGATAAAGTTTTGAAAAAAAGTAAGTACATCTTTTTGAGTCGCAGCCATATCCGTTTGAGCTCTAGCAAGAACTTCTTATATTTCCATCAAATCTACCATCGTGATAGGTGGTTGTCCTCCTTTGTTCCTCCATCCCCTCGTCCTGACGGAGGAGTAGCAGTTTCCCTGGTGACGACCGGAAGTGTTACACTTGAAAAAATTCCTGGATTTGCGGCTGCTCTGGCTCCGGTGATAGGAGGCGTCACGCCTACTGGAATATCTCCTTCTGCGCTGGTGTTAGTGGTAGAGCAGATGGCTCCACGAGATGTATTGATCACGTTCTATATGACAGCTCCACTGACAGGGATATTAATACCAAGAGTGTTGTCGGCGCTAGTTCCATCATAGTTGATCGCTGATCCTGACCTAAGTTCTACCATCTTGCAATTTGAACAGATTGGAATGAAATTGAAAATTGATCTTGCAACCGAGAGACTAATCTCCCACTGTGGTCGCCAATTATTTATAGGTGAAAACTATCTCTGCCGGTTTTGGTAATTTTGGGGTGTGTGGATGAGAAATGAGTTTAAACCTTAAACAAATGCACTGCACGGGAGTGCTTTTGATTCGAGAGATAAATCCATACAATTCTGTCTTAAACCAAGAAAAAGCCATTCTAGACTTGTTTCAGTCACAAAGTGAAGGAGATGGGGTTGATCTTAGGTAGGGAAGCGAAGAAGGTGTTGATATTGTGAAGGAGTATGTTGTTTTATGACTTGTAACAGAAAGGTGAGCAGGCTTACGAATAACGCAAGCAGGCTCTGGGTGTTTTGAATACAATTGTATTAACACTTGATTTCTGCGTTTTCTGTCTTGGAAATAGGAGGAGAACCTATTTATACAAGTCATTTGAGCCTTATTCACGTCTCTCGTGGGAAGTGGAAGAAGTGGAGTGATGGAGTAGTGGAGTTGAGTGTTAGTGCCACACGATCAGTCTTGCCAACTTTTCCCATCATCACTAACCGTCCATGTCTTCCTGACACGTTCTTGTGATGGTGCGTTGCACGCCGTACGTTGTAAACCGGCAGACCAATACCCCGGTATGTATCCCCCAGTTTGTGACGTGATTAATGTCTCGAGTCTGTGGATCGTGGGACCCACAGAAGGTAGCATACAATGCTAAGTTAAATAACTATGTTATTTGGAAAGCCGATATTTATAAAATATCGTGTATATTCTACGCATGTGATGCATCGAATATATTCAATATGCATGAAGCATCGCTGTTTTAAAGCTTAACGGAGTAAGTCACGAATTAAGCGTCTTAAAATAGCCTCTTGTCCAGCCATCTTCGAGTGACCGTTTGGAGGCTGCATGGGAGAGCCATGCCTTGGACGATCACTCTATGCGGAAGAGTGGCGGACGATGATCACGGTGATACCTCACTTGTTACCCAATTCCTATTCTAGGCTATCCGTCCAAGCTGGAAAAGTAGGACGGACGAGATGGCTTGCGACCCCATCTGCGACCGTTGGATTAGGGCTTAGGAGGTGTGCAGGCTCCCACTTTCAGCTCAATCGAATTTTAGTTTAGGTAACATTATCGGAGGGACCGATTGGTCCTGCATAGATGCGGCGCACTGGTGTTCACACCCATGCCAGCTTTACTAGCAAAGGTACGATCTAAACTACTCAATTTGGCCAGCAAAGAGGAGTGGTTGAGATCGGGTTTCAACAGAAACCATGTGTCGCAAAGGATTCGTTAAGGAGGCGTGACACGCCACCTTTGGGCGCGTGAACCGAGATGCCTGACCAAGGCCGGCCTTGGACGATCAGTCAGGTGTGAAGTCGAGACCATGGTGGTCGTGTTGACATGCTCGGCCCCTTTTGAATCTTCATATATACCCTCCGTTCAAGCCTGCAAAGATGGACGTTCGCGATGAATTTGCGATACATGGATGGTACCACAAAACCCTAATTATAGTTTCAGACCGGACAACTTCAACCGATCGGATTTAGGGTTGCGCACCTCCCTTGGGGAGGCCGATCACGTGGGTCCCACCTTGGGCCGTCGGTGAGCACATGCATGCTTGCTCCACGGTCCTGGGGGAGATCTAAGCCATCCAACCATGCCAGCGAAGTTGGATGGTTGTGATCAGTTTGGACTTCCACGTCTTCCTAAAGCATCACGCTAGCCTTGTTTGGGCAACCGTTTGTTACTCCACGGCTTGGTTGTGGGAGAACCGATAAAGCAGGTAGAAAGTGGGACCGCCAGTTGGTGTACCAATGCTTCACCACTTGATCGAGGGGCGACCTAAACCGTCCAACCATGCCTACGAATTTGGACATTTACGACCTCTTTGAGACTGTTTTTCGACAGTCTTATGCATGCTAGCCGCTCCATGCCTGCCCGACCATCCATTTTCAGGGTTGGTGTTTGGCGGCTATTTGGGGGAAAGGTATGTGTTCGACCACCAGGGCATAAACGGGCCCGCTTGTGGTCATTGCAGTGGTTGTGATTATTCCTGAGATTGATATGGACAGTCCAGATTCAAATATGCTCGATCGGGCTAGTATAACACATCGAGAGATTATTCTCTTTGTCATAGAATGGTGTAGCCTGTACGAGTATTTCATGCATGCCTCACTATTGATACTTGGATATTCATGTTACTCTGCTGAGAGTAACAATCAGTCATCATGCCGCACCAACAATGAGAGTTCTGCTGAGAACAACACAAGAAATACAAGGCATTTTATGCATTAATTAATAATGCTAAAATTCACAGAATACTTGGGGATTGTTGCTACATGCTCCATTCTAGGTGAATCAATAAAGCGGAGAAGTATTCATCACTTATCAAATAACCTTATCCTTTGCAGGAAGGCTGCACAAAAATTAGTTTTGCAAATTTAGCCCTGAACTAAAATCCACCATCAACATTTTCATATCAATTAGGCTCACAAGTTTCTATCTATCTGATTTGTTGATTGAATTGAGAAATAGAGATAAAGCTCTTTGATATATCTCTTGATAGCTCACTTTTAAGTTGGTGCTCTCAGAATTATATTAGAGTTTAGTCCATATAGATTGCCAAACAAATTATTGGGTGTGGTTGTTACACCCTTTTTTTTTCTTTCATAGTTGTATATACATATATATGTTCCCTCGTTAAAAAAATTACAAGGAAAACCCAGTGAGACAAAATCTTGACGAAAGAATAAAGTAAAACTTGATAGTCTAGTAAATCTACCTCTAATGGTGATGACCCCCCTAATAAATACTTTAATCAAACCTTGCCTTGAAAATCTTTGAGTCCAGACTTTACAATTTTGATAAAAGAATTTATTGAATGCAAGAGATTTCCATGCATTTACGAAGAAATTTGTTAGATGATAAAACATTCTTTTGTATCACAGAAATGGTGTTGTCTTATGATAATATAATATTTGAAATTTTGTGCTTCTTTAGACATATTTATGGCTTTTGTCATGCATTCTCATCTACCCAGAGATGATTTAAGGAAGTGTTTGATGTAGTTTCTTCGACAAAGTGCCGAGATACGAATACAATAATATGCGTGAATAAAAGCAATATTTGTGATTAAACCTTATGCGGTTCAGAAGGACTTCCAAATTATTAGGAGATGATATTAACTTGAACACTTTCTGTCCATGGTCACTCAACTATAATAATATTATTATAGAATAGAAGCATCAAAAGAATAACTCGCTCTATATCATATATGAGTTTATGCTAGTATTAATCTTAAACTGAATTGAAAATAAGATTTACATAGTTAAAGCGTGGATTTTAGTATTTTTTAAGGACTCCTCAAGAGACCTGCAAAGTTCATATCATCAAGTAATCCTGATATTGTTATTTTACAAAAAAATAATAATATATATATTAAATAAAAAAACTTAAAGTATTCTTAAACAAATTTTTGCATGGATATAGTTTGAATCCTCTAATAATTGCAATTTCAAATACGTTCTTATTCCATATTTCTCGTGTTAATGCAACAAGAGTCCTTAAAGAATTACCATGTATGCCAAATGCATCATACAAGGAGAACAAAAAATTATTGATGTAATCCTAGTGTTTAAGCATGAAACTCGCAAATCGTTCTTAGAACAACCGTATTTCTCTTATTGTGCATTGTGAACGATACCAACCTGTAATTGCGTCAATCGAGAAACTAATCCAACCTAATTTCGGTTGCATGCCAACTAATCACGTATGCCGATAATCATATGTTACGGGGTTTAAAAACCACCATCATTTATTATTTCAAAACTACTAAAAATGAATATTCGACGATCATACTAGCTTACTATGATCCCACTCTACTATCTAGAGTATTACTTTGAAAAATTTGCAAGGTTACTAGTACTCTTCATCTTCAAGTGAGCATATATTTACTTTAAGAATGTGGATATGGTTTTGATAGGACCTATTGAAGTATTATGTCCACCCTTTTCTAAAACACTACTCGTTGTTATCTGTTTTTGAATTTTTATCTTGGGTTAATTGGTGTTTGGTATTTACATTTTGTCTAATTTTAGTATTTGGTCTAACATTTGTCCAACTTAGTGGTTGGTACTTGGAAAAAATGTTGACCAGCGTTGACTATGTTAAATATTGACTTATGTTTAATAACTATGTTTGAAAAAAAAAAGATAACGCTTTTAATGGCGTCGTTAACACATGAAACTCACATGTTTACCTTGATAGAATCGAAGAACATCTCCCCCAAATTGAAGAACCCTAGAATCTTAGTTTTAGAGTCACCAAGACAAATTTAGTTTCAAAAATAAAATAAAATCACCAAGACAAAACCCCAAATTATTTTTTATTTTGATTCTTTTTAATTGTTTGGTTTCATGATGATTATGTTTCTTTTTTTTATACTACTCCCATCGTCAAAGTCTTGTAACAACATGATACTAGTAAGATTTTAACGTTTTTTGACGCGTCTAAAACCTATATGGTGTTTATCTCGAGTATTGGTCAGTTTTTCTCTATATGAAACATAAGCATCTCCATTTCGTTCCTTGAGATTTTGATTTAGAATATCTCTGTAAGATGACTTCATTATCTCATAACATACTGAATTTATAGTCACGATGTGTGGAAGGTAAGAGAGAAATTAAATTTTAAGTTAACAATATGTAAATTGAATTTTAAGATTATCGTAGTAAGGTTCAGAAAAATATCTTACGAGGAACATGCTCTACTAGTTGAAGCGAAAATCATTATTCTCTTTGATAGTATCCCAGTCTTCATCTCGCTTTGGTAGAATATATTTTACATAATTATAATTTTCTTTTACTATTAGTTGTTACTTTGGAGAAGGTGGTGTACTATGTGTTCGGCAATCTGTATGGACTAAACTCCAATATAATTCCGAGAGCACCAACTTAAAATCAAGTTCAATCAAGAGATATATCAAAGAGATTTATCTTTATTTCTCAACACAACCGGCAAATCGAACAGATAGAAATCCGTGAGCTTGATTGATATAATAAATAACTTGGACGGTACTAAAGACTAATGGCCAAGTGTCAATCAAGTTACATCCAACAAACAAGGTCAGATTTATCAACTGATTGAACTATGCACAACCTGTGATATTTCAATTATATAAACAAATATAATGCGGAAAATAAATAAACACAAACACCAGTTGTTAACGAGGAAACCGCAAATGCAGAAAACCCCGGGACCTAGTCCAGCTTTGAACACCACACTGTATTAAGCCGCTACAGATACTAGACTACTACAAGTTAACTTCAGACTGAAATGTAGTTGAGACCTAACCAAGTCTCACACCGATTAAGGTACAGTCGCGTTCCTTACGCTTCTAGAACCACGCTGGATTCTGCGCACTTGATTCCCTTAGATGATCTCACCTACAACTAAGAGTTGCTACGACCCAAAGTCGAAGACTTATAAATAAATTTGTTTCCCACAGATAAGTCTATTATGATAGATAAATATGTCTCCCACATAAATACCTATGCAGTTTTGTTCCGTCTTATGATAAATCAAGGTGAACATGAACCAACTAATAATCCGGTCTTATACTCCCGAAGAACAGCCTAGAAATATTAGTCACCTCACAATAACTTAACTATATGGTGGTAGAAGAAGTTATTGCGGAATCACAAAGTCTGAGAAGAAGAACTTTGTGATTACTTTTTATATCTTACCTATCAGAGATAAATATCGACCAAATCTTACGATAGAACAAGTAAGATCAGAATACGCCACTACAGAGAAAATAGTTGGATCTGGCTTCACGAATCCCAAATGAAATCTTCAAGTCGTTAACCTAATATGGTTTTGGAAAAACCTAGGTTAAAGGAGAATCGACTTTAGTACGCAACTAGGACACAAGAAATTGACGGGATTAGCTTTCCAGTTGCTAGAGTTCTCCCTTATATAGTCTTTCAAATTAGGGTTACTTACAATCAAAGCTAAGATAAATTAATAACAAAGCATTCAATATTCACCGTTAGATGAAATCCTGATTTAAGATTCAAGCTAAGTCTGCTTAGAAATAAAGCAATTGATCTCCACCGTTAGATGATCTTAGCTTGTTACATACAAATGAAATCTACCTTCATTTAGGTATAAGTAACCGTACCTAAACGTGTATATTGAGTTGGCACAATAACAGTTAACCGAAGTTAGCCATATGAACACTTTTTCCTTAACCACATTCATCAACACTTCTAGATCAAATACGATGATCAATCAAATATGAAAGATAATCAAATGAATCTAATTGTGTTTCACGTAAAGTTGTTCAATTGTTCACTATCTCATAGAAATATATATGAACAAATTGAAACAAAATCGGATTGATTCCTAATCGTACAAAGTATTTATACAAGAATCAATTCATGAACATTAAGCCACGGTTTCCAAAGTTTGCATTCCTTAATTCAAAAATGTTTTAGTTCACGAGTATGAGAATCATACTTAGCCAATTTTAGAACTTAAACCATTGTGTTCGCAAACCAGGTACGCGAACAGCAGCTCCAGTCCTTGGCCTGTCTAGCCGTTCGCAAACCAGGTACGCAAACAGCCATCCCGGAAACAACTCAGGTGAAACCGTTCGCATATTAGGTACGCAAACAAGGTTCCCAGACCTTTACAGATAAAACCGTTTGCATACTAGGTAGGCAAACAAGGTTCCCTGACCTAAATCATTACAAAATAGTTCGCATACTAGGAATGCATACCGTGTTGTATCCAGACATGGTTAATTGTTCTAAACTCCCACTTCAATCATTGAAACATCCTTACAAGACTACAATAGATGTCTCACACAAACCATTAGCTTCAAGTAATTTTCAAGTGAAGCTTCAAGTAATTTTCAAGTGATCGAATAATCAATACGAAACTTTCCAAGTCGACATCAAATGATTGTCTCACACAAATCATGTAAGATGTTTTGAGGCAATTTCCACATGGTCATCTTTTGACTTAATATTTAGTTTCCAACAAATAAATTGTTTCCAACTAAACTCGTCAAGAATAATGATGAACATAGTTAAAAAGCTTCCAACACATATTTCGAAAAATAGATAACCCATTTAAATTCAACTCGAAATATCAAATGTGTATAGTTTAAAAGTCTATATAGCTATACGATCAACCTAAAGCCCCGTTTGGGAATAGGCAGTATGCTTTTAACATTTACTAGGTCAACCAAGGACCATGGACCACATGGTTGATGGCATAGCACATATTTTTGGCGGTCCACATTTCATAAATTTTCAAAAACAGAAGCGGCAAACGAAAATTTTGGATTTAGTGGGTCCCACTTACAACTCCCGCGCTCTCAAATGTTTTATTCACCTGAGAGCTCAAAATTCCCGCTCTATTCATCTTTGTTAAATACCCATTTCTGATTTCCCTCCCAATTCTCCCTCCCCCTTCATCATCTCTCTCACTTCCTCCTGAATCTCTCTTTATGATCTACAATGGTTAAACAAACAAAACCAAAGAAGGTAGGAAAAGGTAAAGTAACACCGATACAAGTAGCATTCATAGTAGATCAATATCTCATCGAAAACAATTTCAACGAAACCCGTTCCGTTTTCAGAACCGAAGCTTCTGCTTTCCTTGCCAAAACCCAATCTCGAGAGGTACACTATTTTTGTTGGGTTTTTTTCTTTCTCTGTATCAGATCTGTTTTTTTGTTTTTACTTTCGATTTGTAAATTAGATCTGATATTTTTCATTTTTTCTGTTAATTCGTAGGCGCCGAAGAGTTTATTGAGTTTAGAGGCAATTTTAGATGAGTATATTTGTTTGAAAGAACAAAAAGTGATGGTAGATCACGAGAAATGTATGGTTGAACAAGAGAAATTCAGGGTTGAGGTTTTATTACAAGGGATGAAAGATGTTATGCAAGCTTATAACAACAACAATGGAAGTATTTCTACTCCACCTTTGATGTCTGCTACAGATTCAACGGGTTTAATTTCTCAATTAAACCCTAATTCTCAACCAACACCAGGTATTCTTCAAACCCTAGATTTATTTCACATTTTTTGATTTGTTTAGGACAAGATTTAATAGGAGTATATGTTAATATTAGTTGTTAATTTGTGTAAGTAAACCCTAATTTAGCAAAAACCTAGATTCAATTTTGTAGTGAACGATGTTTAGATCCTAATTTGGGCAAAATTAGGTCAATGTTATTTCTAAGTGCAGTAGTGTTATTGCATTGATGATGTTGTTTTAACATTGTGTTGAGTACGAATGTGAAATGAATACGTGGTTGTGAATGATTTTAGGGTTAAGGAAATTGTGTGTTGATGTTTTTTCATTATTACAGGCAACTCCATTTACAAGACCCCTACAATGAACTGTAATCCATTGCTAACCAATTCCACAAATGAAATTACTGCTATCCCAACTCCAACAATCAGCAGCATTACGTCTGGAAACAAAAGAAGATGCTCTAGAAAGGCGCCTGATGACCATCCAATTGCTAAGAGACCTTGCAATTCAGCTCCCAAAAAGCTTACACCAGTGAGAGGTAACGATTTTGGTCTGTAAGCACTTGTATGTACTAATATAAGCAAACCTTTGAATCTACAATATTTTGTTAGCTGATTTTGATTGTTTACACCTGAACTTCCTGCAGGTCCTAGGAAACAAATGCAAGCACGCAAGTCGACTAGTCCACCAGAAAAAGTTCAGGCGTGTAGTCCTCAAGAACAAACTCGGCAGCAACAAGTCTCTGCTGTTCAATCTACGACGACTGTTTACCATTTCCCTAATGGACCGACTCAAATTCAAGGGTCTTCTGTTGCAAAGAGCTTGTTCAACCAGCCTTCAAGTTCTCCCACAAAGGATTCAACAGGTCCAAAGACACCTCCACAAGCATTCGTCGCTCAAACTGATAAATCCATTTCTCCATCCGAGGGTGCCTCCCTTGTTAAGTCCACCACTAGTAGTCCTCAAGAAATTACCCCAAGAAAGTGTTCTCTAAATTCCTCAGAAAAAGTTCACGTGAGCCCTTTCAAACATGTATCTTATTATTCAGTGGAGAGAAAAAGCCATTACATATCTTCATCGCCCAATAAAACACCTCTAAAAAGGCTAAGCAAGAGAGAACATGTAAAAGGGAGATTAGATTTTGATTCTGCTAATGTTACAACAAGCTTAGAACCCAGTACAGCCGAGGTGTCTACATCTGGGACTGATGGAGAAGGAGATATGTTCGATATGGATGTCCCTAATTTTGACATTTTTGGTGCAGATTTCTCCCTCTCTGAACTTCTAGTCGACATTGATTATAACTGTGAGGGAACGGGACTTTCTACTGACTTCTCTTCAGGGTACCATTTTCTTGACTCGTACTTTGTTATTTTATTACTGATACTAGTAGTTCTCACTTCTAACTTTTATGATTGTTCCAGATCAATACATGAATATGGGAATTCAAGCTTGGATGAAAACCAATCCATATCCGAATTACCGTTAAGTGTGAGAGATTTTATTTGTCAGCAGAACGTGAACATCCAAGGTGAATACACTTATCTCTTCTCTTATAAGTGAACTGACTTCTTTTATCATGCTCTTACTCTTAATATGCGCTGATCATACTTGTTCATGTTGGTGAACCAGGTTCCGAATCTATTGCAACATCAGTGCAATCCATAACAAAACGCATAACAACAATTTTAAGTCCTGGTACTTGCACTATCTTATACCCTTTCATTTCCTGGTTCATTTAGCAAATTCAAATTATTTGATATAAATACTTTGGCTTGTTTGATTTTGCAGCTAAAACTAAAAATAGTCCCTCAATGGATCAGGAGAATCTGTCTTGAAGAAATTGACTTGAATTATAACATAGTAGTTGACATGGTATCATCTTTGGATCCACAAATACCAAGAGCTGGTACTTTCTGATTAGTGTACTAACCTTCTTGTTGGTGTAACAACAAATCTCAATGCTGGGCATACAATACTTTGATCTATTTGCTCCAAAAGGCGATACGGGCAGTTTGTAAGAATGCTATTTCATTCACATTATTAATGAATACATGTTTTTTTTTTCCTTATCTAGATCTCATCTGCTACTGTTCTTTCAAGTGTCAACCTCCCAGAGGCAATGTCTATGAAAACAATTCAGACTAGAGTTCTAGAGAAAATGAAAAGGATCATAAAGATGACGACTGGTTTGACATGGGCCGAGGGTGATTTAACTGGGCTTTCTTTGGGGTTTAACAGTACCACTTTATAGCTTGATCACATTTTCAGGAATTGTTACTATTTCAGGCAATATTCTTAGCTAGTCCTTTAGACAGGTGAGCATGGTCCAGATTGGATTGTGGTTTTAGTCTCATCTGCATCCAATTCTAGTTTACCAACGGATGTATGGTCTTATGAATTTATGGTTTAACATCCAAATCTAGTTTGCTATCTAATGGATATTTACCAACTGATGCGAAGATGGATGGATTGGAAGGGGATGATCTAATAAATTCTTTTATAACATTCCATCTAAACATGGGACCCTCAAATAACAATTGGACGGGAAATTGACAAAAATATATTAAGTAGTGACAAATAAACACTTACATTAGTTCCTATGAACTTAATAAAATAAAAATTTGTTCATTTTAATCCCACTATGGACTTAACAAATATGAAAAATGGATGAACAATCCAACATACATAGAAATTATAGCACTTCAATTGCACCGAATTTCGTTAAGCAAAAACACTTGACACTAAACAATAAAGAAGATACCAAACAATAACCCAAATAAATTGACACAGTTTTTCTCAAATTCTGCAACCTCTTCTCCTTAGAAAAATATATCATTAAGCGCAAGTTTAAGTAAGAACTCTCCCCCAGTGTGTTGTCATCCTCTCACAAGACCAAAAGAACAACAGCAAAAGCAACCTTTACTAGAGAAAGGTTGAAACGGTTTTAACTAATGCGTGCCAATAACAAAAGTTGAAAACCCGAAACACATGTTTATGCTAAACACAACTCATGTAAACATAAATTGATTCAACATATCGTGACTTTTCACATATGAGTTTCAATCGGAACACCTTATGATCCTTTGATAAAGCCTACCAACATGGGGTAGAACTTAATCCCGCTAAATCAAAAAGCCACACAGACCATAAGGGTTACATCATATGAGATCGAATATTAAGGTTAATAAAAACCGAAATCAGACATCTCATAAATAGAATACACATAGCAAAATATATAAACATTCATCCACATGTTATGTAATCGGTAACTATCACAAGAACAATTATAAAGAGATAATTTTATTCATAAATAATGATAATTTTATTCAAAATAGACCTTATACAATAATTGAAGCAAATCAAACATTGATGTCTATTTTTTCTGGTAAATAAGTTCTAAGAAGTAGAACACTCTTTATCTTCGAGCCATTGTTGACAATCCTTTTCTAGTTCAGACTCTTGGTTACATTCACCATTCCAAAATTCTGAATCAATGTTCTGGATACCTTTCAGCGTTTCTGGATCTTTTCTAGCAATAAAGGCTAACTGTTTCTGAATACAGTTTAATTGATTACCAAGATTTTTAAGATGAACCAGAAGATTATTGTTATCAAACTGTAAATTTTCTTTAATGACTTGTTCTTTGGTTTGACTTCCAATCATTTGACTTATGGTCTTTTTAGAAACAACATTGGTGCTTTTCATGTCATCAAAGTCATCTCCCATAGTAAATGCATATATTTTGGTAATGAGGCATGGAAATCCAAGATGTCTCTTGATTCTGGAGATGAGATGGAATCTGATATCATGATCATTTGAATGACAATGATCCCACAAAGATCAACTTGTGAATCACCTTCCAGCAGAAAGTACACAAGTTCTGCAAATTCCTTATTCCAAGCTGACTTATCTCTTGTACTTGCAAATAGAGTTACTGTAGCAAGTTTTCCAAATACCCTTAAGTAAAAAGGTATATCTTTGGTTGGTAATCTATCTTCTTCCCAGTCGATCTTCTTTCCAATAAGACGAGTTAAAATGGTATCGTGTTCAGTTTCAACTCCGGTAATCATGTGATTACATTCCATATTGTACTTGATGATATTTGAAATCTTCCTGCAATCGACATAGTGAATACAACAACCAACAACAGTAACAAAGGTAAGTTTTTCAATATCAATATTGTAAATATTAGCATAGAAATTTCTTTCCGAATTGGGTGAATATTTCTCAAAATAAAAAGTTTTCCCTAGTTTCGATCTTGAACAAATTTCACATAGGCCTTATCTTCGACTTCTGGATCAAATCTCTTTTCAGTAGTAAACTCTATTCTTTTGAGAGTTTTGTATTTCTCAAAACATGAGCTATCAACAAAAGAAGTGAGTTCATGATTATCTTCTATTTTGAAAGGAAATATAATCTTGTCAATCTCATCGTATCTAACACGATCATCATAAGATTTTTTATTACTAGATTTCCTCTTCTTCATATTTTTAGATATATGATAAACCGTAGTTTCTGTTCCGAACAACTTCTCCCAAGATGTTTGTGATAACACCACAAAAAAATCTTCTTTTATAGGGAGTGAAGATAACATTTTTCGGAAATAACTAGTTCTAGGAAATCCTTCTAAAATCGGAAACCTTGACTTGTGGGGAAACAAATTCGATTTCACAACTAGGTCTTTCTTTTGGGAAACCGAATTTTCTTGGACCAGATTAAGGATCAATTCTATATTACCTTTAGAATCATAATTCCAGTAATACTTTAAAAGATCACTTGCTTCATTAAAACAGTTGTGGGGTGTATGAAGCAATCCATTGTTAATAGAATCATTAACTAAAAAATCATTCTTTGTAATATTACAAAGATCCCAAATCGCATCCTTATCAGCGATACATTGATAGTCTTAGAACTGAAAATGTGTACACATATATTAACCAATCCAAAATATATTTAAGATCCCATATTTTTTAAGAGCAAAATAGTCATGGTTCATACATAGAAAAATCTTATGTGGAATCTTGTATATTTCGAGATAAAACATGTCACATATAATAATGTATCATTGTTACTAAACTGGTTAGTATTCAATACAATTATATGATAACCAAGGGATTATGTAAGTCGTTTAAGACATACACAGACTTTCCCATTCCTAACAAATTTAGGAACAAGAGTATTATATACTTCATTCGTGTCTTCCACCATGAGTCTTTGAAGTAGTCAAATCATGCTACTACGTTAACCTAATCAGACATTGATTCACTTCTTATAGGTTGGATCACACCAAACACAAATTGTTAGATCTTTTTGTGCATGCTTGCTCTGAAACCAATTAAAAAGACGAGGGTACCCAACTACACCACAATCTTTTATTTATCCACCTGTAAGTCCTCTTACCGAAAGTGATCATCTATAGACAAAGTGGAGACAATGCAACAAATTCGGTATTCACACTTTGTGTGATTATCCATGGATACGTGATCGAGACAATATGACATCCAAAGTGTGATACTTGATAATAGGTTCAGACTTAACCAAACATTATAGGATCACTATCAAGTATATCGGAGTTAACGTTTGTGCAATTTACTTAAATTATATAAACAAATATAATTGCGGAAAATAAAAGTAAATCACATAATAAGATTTTGTTAACGAAGAAAACTGCAAATGCAGAAAAACCTCGGTACCTAGTCCAGAATTGAATACTACTCTCAGAATTAAGCCGCTATACAAAATCTAAACTAACTTCGTATAGTTGAGACCAAGCAACTACCCATAGTTCACTTAGTTTCCCCATTATCCCTGCGCTTCCGACTTCATTGAGTGTACGCACTGAAATAATTTTTTTGCATCGTATTCCAAACAGTGAAAGAACAACAAATCTGCTTGGTAACAACTCTTTCGATTCTTTCAAGATAAAGATATCCCAAGTCATACACAAAGGCTCTTCCGTTTAATATAATAAACTCCTTTGTCTGGTTAGATCAATCTATCCAATAACTACAAAAGTATTCAAGTTTAGATTCACAATCAATCGATATAGATTCCAACAAGAAACTATAAAGTGATGCTGATCTCGCGCAACTAATCAATCTAATAAATCTGATTCTAGTCGGATCCCAGGCGATCAAGGTTTGTGCACACCCAAAGATATGAGAACTAATAAGAAATATTCTTTGTCTTCAAATTTTCTTTAATCTTCAATAAACATCTGCACAACACCACTTGAATCTCTTGTGATCAATCACACACAGGACGGAGTCTGTTAACAATTGATTATCACAAGATGTCTTTAGATCTACATATACTCCCACCGTCTCTAAAAAATAGGCAGGTTTGTGTGTAAAATTACACACAAAGCTGCCTATTATTTTGAAATGGAGGTAGTAGTTCCAAAGATCTCGTCGATACTGTAGGATCCAAATATCGCACAACACATTTCATAATTGTGCGAGATTCAATTATTTTCTTAGCTTGCGAGAATGTAGCAGAGCTTGCGAAATTATAAAGTGTGCCTACGAAATTATAAAGAGAGCCTGAGAGAATGTAGCAGGGGATCCGAAAATGTCCGGTAATATGAGCTATCATCCACTATGTAAACACCTATATAAAGAGGAGAGCAGGAGAGAGAAAAGTGGGGACACCTTTTTGTAACAGAGAGAGAGATTTATTTTCTTTATCATCTTCTTCCCCTAAAACTAAATCTAGAGCTCCAAATACTCATTAATGGAGTCTCAATGTAACCCAAATGTAATTTCAATAATCATAGTGAAGAACCCTAACCCCGTGGATGTAGATCACATTGATCGAACCACGTAAATCCGTGTGTCCATTTTACAATTTTAGCACTTTAATCTTTATTTTGATTATGAAATAGATTTAGATCTAGGAAATATTATATGGGGTGTGTTATGGGATTTCCTGCAACTATACTTTTGGCGCTAGAAATATGGAATACCTGATTTTGTAGAATCAAGAGAGTTCTATTGAAATTATTGTTAGCAACAAATCTCTTTGGATCTTCAAATATTAGGGATAAAAACGGAAGTTTCAGTTGAAGATATTCATTTTCAGATAACAAATGTCACCAAAACTTGAAGAAGGCAGAGAGAATAAAGATACATGAAACTCGTTCAAAACAACACCACAGTGCAAGATTAAAAGGATTTTCATCAACAATAGATTAAGAAGAAAAATCCTTCTCCCTAGCTCATTTATTTTCTTTTTGAAAATTTTTAGATTTGATTTTAAGAAATCTTGAAAAGTCTCTATGTTCTTCAACAAAAGCCTAATTTCCTATTCAAAACCTTGATTTAAAACAAGATTTGACTGCAGATTTGCAATCGATAAAACTCGTTTTACAAACCCATTGAATTGATTTCAGAAACACTAATTCTATGAACTTAAGACTGATTTGGGATTTTCCGTATCAATTATAGCGAGAAATCTAACCATCCCTTTGATTGTTTGATGCTACAATGAAGATCGAAAGAAATTCCATTCTCGTTAATAATAAATGGGAAGACATTAGGAGCATGTACAATCACCAAGTGGCGATAAATCAGTTCAAATCCAGCGAGTTGATAAATCTAGATCAACGGAACAAACTAACTTGTTACTCTCGGCGAAGAGAAAATATGTAGTAATGAATTAATTTGAAAGAAGACGCCATTAATTAACGAAGTACCATCAGCGGCAAACATTTTATATATAGCAAAGTTTGGTTGACTCCGGCAGCTGACCTCGTCAACTAACCCTCACAACGAAGACAAATTCTTTTCATCACCTGTCAATACAACCATAGCACCAGCGAATTTTATCTCTAGGTTAATAATTAAGTCCAGCGAAGTTAAGCCATTACTATTGCTCATCAAAACAACCCCAATGCCAGCGAAATAACACAGTTCAAGACGAATTAATTCAAGCTTGAATCAATACCCAGAACCAAAACCATCATAGCCATAAGATTAGGTCGAATTCATCGTAAACGTACAATACATTATTCAGATCAACAATCTCCACTATTCAAAAGATCAGTAACTCAGTTAAAACTAGATCAAGATAGGGAAGTAACGAAGAAAAGAAATAATACTCAATTTTTTTTACTTCGTCACCAACTTTGGCTAACAACTAATTCAGTTACAGGGTTAATCTCCACTCAAAGAGCGAAGACAAAAAAATTATCACTTGGGAAGAAAATGATGATTGCAATTCATCGGCAATGAAGGAAGAACCAGCAAAGAACAAAAACACAGTGGTCATGCCTGCTTCGTCATGATTCGGGAGAAGAAAAAAAGTTTGTAATATTGAACTTCGCAGATGTTTTCTTCGCAAAATTTTCCTTCGCAAAATTTTCCTTCGCAGATGTTTGTAATATTCGAAAAAGACGCACATAGCAAAAAAAAAAAAATACGTACAGGGAGAAGAAGTAATAAGAGGACAGAAATATGGCTTGCTTTCGCAAACAGAATCCAGTACATACGGTCAATAGCGAAGAGAAGGAGTTCAGTACCATGAGTTCGAATCCCTCATCAAGCTTAGTTTTTAGCACAATTTTGAAATCCTAAAGGCGAAGAAATGCGATAAGCTTACAACATTGTACGTTTCTTTCGCACACAATAAGTGGCACAGATGGTCAGAGAAGGGGTATGAAAATTAGAGGACATGGGTTCGATTCAAATATTTATTTCGCATACGTTTACATCATCTTCTACTATTTGCTTCGCAAACAACAACTCGCACAGATGGTTCAGTACATCTCAAGGAGAAGATATTTAGCAACAGAAAGTTAGCACAATTGGTATGGTGCGAGAATATGCAAGAGGCAGGTTAAGGGTTCAAGTCTCATTTCTCACACTTCTTTTTGCTGCGCAATAATTACACTTCTTTGTGCGACGTTTATACATTTCAAGGATGCCAATTTCGCAAGCATACCATATATTTGCGAGAAATGACAGCAACAGAAAACCAAATGAAAGCTAAGTACCACTTCCTTGAACATTTTACTTACAGAAAATAAAAGATTTTTGATTTGATTGACAAAAAGCGATAGAATCGCACGATTACAGAGGTTTCAAAATTACGAAAAAACCGAGAAAATTTAATTTATATATTTATCTAGAATATTTCTTTTACAGAAAATAAAAGATTTTTGATTTGATTTACAAAACGCGATACAATCGCAGAATTACAAAGATTTCAGAATTGCAATGTATTAGAATTTTTCTAGAATATTTACTTTGGTTCAAATGATATAATATTATGAGAATGAAAGAATGAATGAGAGAATAAAGAAACGCGAAAATTTAGCAAGAGATAATCTAAGATTAGAAAGGGGCGATCCTACTATGGCGTACACCCTAGTTCGCGAAATCAAAATTTCGCAAGAGGAAAATGTAAGACCTAAAGTGCGTCATAGAAGGGGGTACCTACCGTATGGCTTAGGGAAAAGGTTACACCGCCCCTGGAACCCGAGTCATGGAGATTTGGGGTCAATAAAGCCCATCCAGGAGAGGCGCCTTGGATTCTCAACTTAAGCATATGACTTAAGTTGGGCGACTAAGGTGAGAAGGTCTTTCCTAAGGAGTGCAGAATATGATAAAGGCGCCGAGGTACACGGTTGAGTCAAGAGTGCGGGGGGCGTTGGAGCTTCTTTACCACTCTTGACAAGTCTTGGCTATGATGCACTCGGCCCGAAGAAAACCCCACTTAGGGTGCAGTCTTGTAACCATAAGCCATATAGGTAAAAGGGATAAGAGGCTGCGAAAATAACTGGTTGTTGTTAAGACCGGAAGGGAGGATCCAACCTTTTATGGTAGATGTACGTCTCCTTGAAGGGTCAACCACGGGGAACATAAGGGCGGCACCCTCCATTAGGGAGATATTAAGTGTCTTAAGAAGCAAATGTCATGAGGCTTTTTACTCACGGGAGTATCAAGGCTTGTCATATTTGTGCAATAATCCTGAAGATGAAAAAATACTAGAGAAAAGATAAGGCGAGATCAATGAGTCAGTGCATGCAAGTGTACAGATGTCCTGCGGTTTTGTCGCAAGACGACAATATCATGGGGCTTTACGTTCGCAAGAATATTTAGGCCTGTCATATTATCACATGAAGAATATCCTGCAGAGGCAATAATACTTGAGAAATGATAAGACAAGATCAATGGGTCAATACATGAAAGTTTTAAGACGTCCTGCGATTTTGTCGCAAAGAAAAAAGAAACGTGGCGAAATAAGACCTTTAACTAGGAAGGAAAAATAAGACCACATAAGAGAGTACCCAAATAAACTTGCGAAGATGATTATATGTAAGCAAACAAGCTTGCGAACATGTATAAAGAAATGAAATTGAGATAGTGAAAATGATGCACCTTTGATATTTTGATTATATTATATTATGCGATACTAATAGTGCAGGAATAAACAATAGAGACAGTAAAACAATGAGATACAATGAGCTAAAGATGGACAAAGAATAAAATGAAGCACAAGCAAATGAACTTGCGAGAACAATAAATACGCGAAGATGAATGCATATACTAAAGACAAAGTCAGAGAAATGGAGAATGGAAGCAATTTAAAGCTACATCAATTTTAGAGCGGCAAAATGAGCTAAGTAACACAAAAATTAGCTATACATTGCAATAGATAAGCATTGTCATCATACAAGCATCACACTTTCATCATGAAAGCATCGCATAAGCATTTCATGGAATAAATATCACATACACATTTCATAACATAATAATAATCACATAAGCATTATATTCGCACGAGTATTTTACAAAAACTTTACGGAATAATATCACAGGATTATTCAGAATTTTGCAAAATTATTCAGAATTTCGCAGAATGTGATTATTTCGCACAATTATAAGCAACTTGAAGAGATTATACTATCGCATGAGCAAAAAACCTGAGACAGAGGCAGGATAAGAATAAAGAAACAACCCGCTCATTCAACACTTTTTCAAGGATTCCACCCTCATAGGATCATTTCCAAAGTGGACGTTCACTAATGAATAACAAGAATCCTCACCAACAATGGAGCAATAATTTCGCATGAGTAGAGGCAATACTTCTTATTCTCATTCAAGGACAGATATTTCTTATATTTCGAGGATCGAGAGCTTCTTATACTTCTTCAAGAGATGATACTTCTTATTTACTTCGCAAAGTTCCGGAACTTCACAAAAGAATAGAGGCAAGTACGCACTTTTCAAGTCCAATATTCTTTCGCTCGTTCCTCCAACAACTACAACAAAATGGATTTTTCCTTAAAGATCGCTCTTCAAGCAATATTCAAGGAAAAAGAGGCAAGATGTAGGATCCAAATATCGCACAACACATTTCATTAGTGTGCGAGATTCAATTATTTTCTCAGCTTGCGAGAATGTAGCAGATCTTGCAAAATTATAAACTGTGCCTACAAAATTATAAAGAGAGCATGAGAGAACGTAGCAGGGGATCCGAAAATGTAGGGTAATATGAGCTGTCATCCACTATGTAAACACCTATATAAAGAGGAGAGCAGGAGAGAGAAAAGGGGGGACACATTTTTGTAACAGAGAGAGAGAGAGATTTATTTTCTTTATCATCTTCTTCCCCTAAAACTAAATCTAGAGCTCCAAATACTCATTAATGGAGTCTCAATGTAACCCAAATGTAATTTCAATAATCATAGTGAAGAACCCTAACCCCGTGGATGTAGATCACATTGATCGAACCACGTAAATCATTGTGTCCATTTTACAATTTTAGCACTTTAATCTTTATTTTGATTATGAAATAGATTTAGATCTAGGAAATATTATATGGGTGTGTTGTGGGATTTCCTGCAACTACAGATACTTCGGTCTAGTTTGAGTGAATCTTATATCAGAAGAGAAGATTCTCAAGAATAAACAAACTAGGTGCAATCAAAGTTTCAACAACCGTTAGTCAATTAAATCAATCGAAAAACTAATAAAACTATAATTATATAGTTTCCCAGAAACGGTACTCATAGAGCTTCTTGATCCCCCATAAGTCTTTAAACGGGCGGTCGTAAGAGATTTCACCTAATTAGGATACTTTCCTCTCCGATTAGACGGCTCCACCAGAAATAACAAAAAGATGAAGTTTGCCTGGCTCTTAGGATAGTTTGCTAGAAATGCAAATTACTTAGGTATTTATAGACCAAGGATGTTTGGACACCAAGGAATTTTGAAAACTGAAAATATTCTCAAGATATGCAATGAATAGAAAAATCCGGTTTTCCTAATTCCAATAAATGCTTGTCCAAACTTTCTGAAATCTCTCAATATAAAAAATATCAAATTAGTAAATGCACATTAATAATTTTTATTCTCTAGAGATATGCATTCAATTGCTGATAATTAAAGCATATAAAACTAAAAATCTTAATTAAAAGATTCTCAATTTATTTCGGCACATGATCTCCTTGAGTACTAAGGAATATCTTTGAACAATAAATGATCAGAGTTACTATACGTGTTCAAAGTATGTTGACATATTTTCACTGTAAATCCTTATTCATATTTACATGGATTTATATTCTTGGAATCAGTTATACCACACTTCCAAACAAGTTTAGAATTGGTTCATCTGCATTCCAAGACTACTATGTGATTGATTAAACATCAAGTCACATACATGGGTTCAATCGGTTCTACCAATTACTAGGATCGATTATACCTCAATATGGAAATACTTGTGATCGGTCACACAAGTTACCAGGACCGGTCACATCAATTACCAGGGTCGGTTACATCAGTTACCAGGACTGGTTACCATATACTCATGGTATTGCTTGTGATCGGTCATACCATTTACCAGGATCGGTTACACCAATTACCAGGGTCGGTTACACCAATTACCAGGATCGGTTACACCAATTACAAGGATCGATTACACAACACCCTGTAATCGGTCAAACCAATTACTAGGATAGATCACACCAATTACAAATATAGATCATACCGTCTTATAGTGATTACTTATGATCGGTTATACCAATTAATAAAAACTAGTCATACCAAATCATAAGTCAGGCATTGTGATTAGTTATACCAAGATACATAACAAATTTACGATCGGTTCTACCATCTCACACATATTGGTAATCTAAATATTTGCAATGAATAGCCGTACCAATAAGCCTATCAATTTTCCTTTCGATTCATAAAACAAGTTCATGAATGTACTTCCTTTAAACAAATGTAAAATATTGTTTCCTAGGATGAAATCTTCACCATAACCCATTCACATAATCATAACAGTATATACAATATTATGTCTATGTCATATCTACGAAGTTCAAAAGATAAGCGTTATACTTCGTAGTCTAATTCCCTAATACTATGATCATACAAATATGACCATGTCATATCACTACATTATCATACAATATGTACAGTGAAAAAGTGTGGGCACAACAGCCATACCCAATATTTCGTTCGACAATTTGTATGGAAAACTCTAATACAATTCCAAGAGAATCAATTAGACAGTCAGACTCAATCACAAAAAAGTATCTAAGAGTTATATCTATGTTTTTCAATGTAATCAACAATCAAACAAATAGAAATCCACGAGCCTGATTATTATGAGAAACAACTTGAACGGTACCAAAGACCAATGTTCAAGTGTCAATCAATAACCAAAGGTTGGATTTACCAATTGATTGAACTATGCACAACATGTGATTTTTCAATTATATAAACAAATATAATCCGTAAAATAAATAACATAGACACTAGAAGTTTTGTTAACGAGGAAACCACAAATGCAGAAAAACCCCGGGACCTAGTCCAGATTAAACATCATACTGTATTAAGACGCTACACACACTAGCCTACTACAAAATTAAATTCGGACGGAAATATAGTTGAGCCCTAACCAATATCACACTGATCAAGGTACAGTCGCGTTCATTACGCCTCTGAGTCCCAGCTGGACTCTATGCACTTGATTCCCTTAGATTATCTCACCCACAACTAAGAGTTGGTACGACCCTAAGTCGAAGACTTATAAAAAAATTTTCCTCCCACAGATAAGTCTATTCAGATAGATAAATCCAGAAATACCTATGAAGTTTTGTTCCATCTTATGATAAATTAAGGTGCACAAGAACCAATTAATAATCTGGCCATATATTCCCGAAGAACAACATAGAAATATCAATCAACTCACAATAACTTAACTATATATGGTAGTAGAACAAGTTATCATGGAATCACAAAGAATGAGACAAATAGATTTATGATTACTTTTGATATCTTTCCTATCAGAGATAAATCTCGAGCCAATCTTAGAGAAGATAGTACTCAATATGATAAAAAAAATAACATCAGAATACGCAACTACAAAAAAAAAAAAGTTGGATCTGGCTTCAGAATCCCAATGAAGTATTCGAATCGCGTGTTAACCTAAAATGGTTTTAGGAAAAACCTAGGTTAATGGAGAATCGACTCTAGTATGCAACTGGTATCACACAAGAGGTATATGGATTAGGTTTCCCAGTTGCTAGAGTTCTCCTTTATATAGCCTTACAAATCAGGGTTTGCTTAGTTAGCTTAGAAACAAATCATTCATTATTCACCGTTAGATGAAATCCTAATTTAAGATGCAAGATAAGTTTTGCTTGAAACCAAAGAAATATCTCTCCACCGTTATATGGACTTAGCTTGTCACACATAAATGAAATATACTTCATCTAGATATGGGTAACCGTACCTAAATGTGTACATAAGGTTGGCTCAATAACAATTAACCAAGGTTAGCCATATGAACAATTTTGTCTAATCCACATTCATCCAACACATCTAGATCAACTATGATGATCAATCAATCATGAATGATAACCAAAGAATCTAATTGTGTTTTTCATAGAGTTTTTAAGTTGTTAACAATCACATAGAAGTATATATGAACCAATTGAAGTAAAATCAGAATGATTCGAAAGAATCAATTCATGAACATTTAATCCACGGTTTGCAAGATTGCATTCCTTATTATATAAGTGTAATTGTTCATGAGTATGAAATCATACTTTGACGATTTTAGAACTTGAACCAATTAAGTTTGAAAATGGGTACGTAAACTTAAGTTATGGACATTGGTCATGAACCAACAGTTTGCAAATAGGTGCGCAAACTTTAGTTACAGACCAAACTCAAGTGAATAGTTTCCCAAACTTTAGTTGCGAACGGGTATGCAAACTTAAATACCCTGACTTAACAGTTGAAACAGTTTGCGAAAGGGTACGCAAACTTAGTTTCTGGTCCTGAATTATATCAAAACAGTTCGCATACTTAGTACACAAATCGTAATGTATCCAGACATGGGTTTTAACTCTTAACTCCCAATTCAATCATTGAAACATTCTTAGTAGATGACAATGGATGTCTAACACACACCATTAGCTATTAATCAATTTTCAAGTGATTGAATGATCATTACGAAACTTTCCAAGTCGACATCAAATGACTGTCCCATACAAATCATGTAAGATGTTTCAAGGAAATTTCGACATGATCATATTTTGACATAATGTCAAGAATAATGACGAATGTAGCTAAAACAGAAAGTTACCAACATGTATTTCGAGAAATAGATAAGCGAGTTAAATTCAGCTCGAAATATCAAATGTGTATGATACGAAAGACTATATCGCATACGAATTTTGTCTCAATAGGAGATAAGTAAGAATATAATAGATTTTTGAGTGATAAATAAGTTTCAGTTTCCACATACCTTTTGTTGATGAAGTTCCCCCGAGTGCTTCAGTAGATCTACATCTTCAGTTGTAAGCGCCGTGAAGTCTAAATCTCAACCATACAATAATCCTAGTCCGAAACTCCTATACGTAGACTAGAAATCAAGACTATAGTTTTGATCCACTAAACTTGAAAAACAAGCTTGAGATAACAATGCTTGTGAGTTCGACCGAGCAATGCTCTAACAATCTCCCCTTTTGTCAATTTTAGTAACAAAACTATCAATACATATGGATTACAAAATAAATAAAACTTTGTAGCTTCTCATCCATCATGCTTGATTTCCTTAGTTCTTCAACATTACTTGAATTATTTGCCATTCCAAGTATTCCAGTGACTCTGAATGTGTTTGACCCAGCATCATTGTTGTTGAAGATCCGTAGCTATAACAATAACAAATAAGATATTTTTCGTATTGTTATACATTGTCATAGAATTATTACACATCATCAAAGTTTAATTGTACCACAACTTTGACAATAATACTATGGTGATATGTATCACCCCCCTGAATCAATACTTCATCTCATAATGAAAACCATCCCCTTACATAATGATCTGTAAACCATATGTATGTAGTATGAACTACAAAATAAGTCTCCCCCTTTTTTTCAATATAAATTGGTAAAGGTAAAAAAATTATGGGATCATAATGAAATTCTCATAGTGATACTTCATGACTAAAAGAGAACATGTCAACTTTGTTTCGATGATTTCACATAGTCGAAACTTAGTGTATTCACCAAGGAGTTAATAAAGATATAAGATAACTCCTACAATATTTCATAGACGCACTCCCACAAAGATTTGGCAATAAATCACAAGTTCAATTAAGAACTCTCCCCCAAAAAATGTCATTCCCAAAAGGAACAACAAGAGCGACCTTACTTTCACAATAAAAGAAGGATTTCTTTGGATATTAACAAATCACATGAAACATGAATTTTTATCCAAAAAACTCAAATAAATTAATACATAAGGAACACTCATAGATTAATTCAATCGGAATTGCACATCATAAGAATACTTACTGAGCCATACAATACATTCATATCCGGGAAAGATCAATACTGCGGAATATTCAAAAGTACATTATATTTTCCATCAAAATTACATAATGACACAATAAACCTAACTTTTTAGAAAATATGGAATAATCACAGTTCACGGACGTAAACCACATATCCCATAGGAATTATTTTTGCAATATGTAAAACCAATAAAGATAAATACTGCAAAATCATCTTTCAAATAACTTAGAATTTAAAAAATAAATCCAAAAACATTGCAAGATGAGAATCCGGTGACAATAGCTATGTGAAATTTCAATAATTTCTATTTCAAACCCTAATTATCCTTCTTAAAATATAAGAAGAAATTCTCATAAGAAGTTTCCTGGACAAAAGAAATTAAAAGCATACAAAAATCAAAGTACACTTCCGGAACCTCCACAGGTTTTGAGACCTTTGAGCTTGTGATTGAAAAAATCTATTGCATCTTCAGAGAAGATATCCTCATTGATAAGCTCCTTAACATGTGCTTTCATGAGAACAAGGTCAGTGTTAACCTTTTTTAACTCAGTTCGTAACACATCGGGAACCTTCATAGTATCAACGAGCTGCAGTTTTGCTTCCTTAAAGTATTTAAGAAAATCATGAACCACTTCAGCAGAAACAATTTCATCATGCTCTACATCGTGATGATTATATGCATACTAATACGAAACATCAGAATAATCGTCAGGATTTTGAGCTTTGACATCGTCAGCTTCTACTAGAGTTCTTTTCTTCTTCCCTTTGGAAACGTAACCCATACCTTCATCAAGAACCCCTTTCGTAAAATCACAAGTGCGAGAAAGAGATAGAATTCTTGATATATATAAAAAATAACCTAGAGTGAGATAACTCAACACCATAGGGTGGGTATATAAACGGTTTGTCAGGGAGTAACTGTTAGGGTTTCTAAAAATTGGTTAGTGACAAGTAATGTGGGTACCCGTACGAAAACCAATAGCCCCAAAAAAAATCTTTTTGAAATATTGCAAAAATTCATTTTCTTGAACAGGAAATACAATATATTTTTGCTAAGTGAAATTTGCAAATTTTTTTCACAATCTTAAGCTCTAAAAAATTTAGAGTATCAGAATAGCACAAAAAAATTATTTACAAAATCTACTAAAAGATAAACATAAAAAACTTTGAGGGAACTGAATAAAACTAGTTGTGCAAAGTTGTTTGTAGACTATAGTCCAGCTAAGAACGAGAAGAAAATATCTTGACTAAACACATACAACCTTGCCAAACAAGTATACATGATTATTGAAATAATCATCTTAACACAAGTATGAGCATTAAGCTCACGAAATAACAAGTTTCCATGGTTAACCCTCATCTTCTTTTTAATATTTTGAGGAAACCCTTTTTGATGTGAAAAATTATTATAAAACTTCCTGTCAACGAAATTTGAGACTAAATTTGAATCTCTACCTAAAGAAGTTTTCCTGTGAATTTTGACACTATGTCAATGAGATGTTTGTGTTAGAGCACTTCTCGGTCGAACTCGCAGGCGTTGCTATCTCAAGATTGTTTGTCAAGTTTAGTTTCCAAAACTATAAGTCTTTATTTCTAGTCTACTTATATCTATGTCTCATATTAGGATATAATGTATAGTTGAGATTTAGACTTCACGGCGTTCATCGATTGAAGACGAAGAAATACTAAGGGGATCTTGTGGAACTTCATCAACAAAAGGTATGGAGAGACTTGAACTCATCTACCACTCAAAAGTCTATTTCTATTCTATCCCCTATTGAGACAGAATTCGACGTATAGCTATATAGACTTTATATTATACACATTTGATATTTCGAGCTGAATTTAACTCACTTAAAATATTTCTCAAAATATGTGTTGGTAAGATTTTGCTTTAACCAAGTTCATCTTATATTCTCGACGAAAGTCAAAAGATGGTCATGTGAAAATAGCCTGGTAACATCTTACATGATTTGTGTGAGACAACCATTTGATGTAGACTCAGAATGTTTCGTATTGATCTATTGATCACTTGAAAATTTCTTTAAAGCTAATAGTTTGTGTGAGACAGCTATTCCCATCTTCAAAGAATGTTTCAATGATTAAAACAGAGTTTAGAACTATTAGAGCACTGCTCGGTCGAACTCGCTAGCGTTGTTATCTCAAGCTTGTTTGTTAATGTTAGTGATCAAAACTATAAGTCTTGATTTCTAGTCTACTTATAATATCTTGGACTAGGATATATTGTGTAGTTGAGAATTAGACTTCATAACATTCATCAATTGAAGACGAAGAACTACTAAGGAGAGCTTGTGGAACTTCATCAACAAAAGGTATGTGGAGACTCAAACTCATCTATCACTTGGAAAGTCTATTTCTACTCCATCTCCTATATTGAGACAAAAGTCGTATTACTATAGTTTTCGATTATGCACATTTGATATTTCGAGTTGAGTTTAATTCGCTTATATATTTCTCAAAATATGTGTTGGTAAGCTTTTGCTTCAACCAAGTTCATCTTATATTCTTGACGAAAGTCAAAAGATGATCATGTGAAAATCGTTGAGTAACATCTAACATGGTTTGTGTGAATTAATCATTTGATATAGATTTGGAATGTTTCATTATGATTATTTCAATAACTTGAAAATTGCTTTGATGCTAATAGTGTGTGAAAACGACTATTGTCATTCTCTAAGAATATTTCAATGATTGAAATAGAGTTTAGAACACTTAAACAACATTGGATTATAAACATGTTGCGCACTCTTGCATATGTGTGATCCATGTCCGAGTACTATAGTATGCATACCCGTATGCGTACCTGTTGGTTTGAGAAGTCCGGGAACCTAAGTACGCGTAACCGTATGCATACTGGCGTAAGGTTTGTGAACGGAAATTACCGCTTGGTTTGGAGGTATGCGTACCCGTTCGCATACTGGAAAAAACCAAACTTAATCCGGCTGTTTCACTTATGCGTACCCATTTGCATACTTGAATAGTTAAAGTTCTAAAATCTGTTGTAACATGAACAAATACATTTATATAATAAGGAATACATTCTTTGCAAACCGTGGCTATAATGTTCATGAATTGATTCGAGTGAATCAAACCGATTTTGCTTCAATTGTGTTCTTATATACTTTTATGAGAATATAGCAATTGAACAACTCTTTAACTAGTTTCATTTGAGTTATTTGAACTAGTTATGGTTAAGATGAATAAGGTTGATATGAGAGTGTTCATATAGCTAATCTCGGTCAACTACTGTTGATCCAACATGGTGTACACATTTAAGTACGATTACATAAACCTAAATGAGGGTACATTTTATTTGTGTATAACAAGCTAAGTTCGATCTAACGGTTGAAAGATATTAGCTTGTATTTAATCAGGTTTTCATATAATGGTGAATATTGAATGCTTTGTTACTAAGGTAACTAAGATTGAAAACCCTGATTTGAAAAATATACAAAGGGGTACTCTAGCAACTGGGAAACCTAATCCCCATACCTCATGTGTGATACTAGTTACGACTAGAGTCGATTCTCCTTTAAACTTAGGTTTTTCACGAAACCCTGTAGGTTAACGACTTAAAGACTTCATTGGGATTGTGAAGCCAGACCCAACTATTTTCTCTGTAATTGCGTGTTCTGATCTTTCTTTGTTCTATCGTATTGAGTACTATATTTTTTAAGATTTGCTCGAGATTTAATTTCCGATAGGCAAGATTAAAAGTAGTCACAAATATTTTCGTCTCATCGTTTGTGATTCCACAATATCTTGTATCGCTATCATACGATTAAGATTTTTGTGAGGTGATTAATAATACAAGGCTTTTCTTCGAGAATATAAGTCCGACTTATCAATTGGTTCATGTGCACCTTGATTTATCAAAAGACGGAACAAAACTCGTAGGTATTTATGTGGGAGACAAATTTATCTATTCCAATAGACTTTTCTGTGTAAGACAAATTTGTTTATCAAGTCTTCGACTTTGGGTCGTATCAACTCTTAGTTGTGGGTGAGATCAGCTAAGGGAATCAAGTACGTAGAATCTTATTGGGGTTCAGAGACATAAGGACCTCAACTGTACCTTGATCAGTGTGAGATTGATTAGGGCTCAACTACATTCCAGTCTTAAGTTAATTGGCAGTAGGCTAGTGTCTCTAGCGGCTTAATACAGTGTGGTGTTCAAATCTGGACTAGGTCTCGAGGTTTTTCTGCATTTGCGGTTTCCTCGTTAACAAAATTATGGTGTCTGTGTTATTTCTTTTCCGCATTATATTTTGTTATATAATTAAAATATTAGAGGTTGTGCATTGTATCGATTAATTGGTAAATTCAACCTTTGGTTATTGATTGAAATTGATTGATCCTTGAACATTGGTATTTGGTACCGTTCAAGTTATTTATCTTATATTCAACCGGGCTCGCAAATTCCTATTTCCTGATTGCAGATTGAATTGAGAAATACAGATATAAAACTCTTTGATATACTTTTCTCTAGATTGAGTCTGACTGTCTAGTTGATTCTCTTGAAAGTATATTGGAGTTTGTCTATTCAGATTGTCGAACGAAATATTGGGTGTGGTTGTTGTACCCTCATTTTTTCAAGGGCAATTAACCATTGATTGGATATAGCACAGTATGCATACTTGAATGTTAACTGTTGCAAGTTATTCCAAGTCCGGGAACCATAGTATGTGAAAGGACCCTCAAGCTCGTCAACGCTATTAGACTAGTCAAGTGACGAATTAGCCGATAGTAACTCGATTATTTTAACACGAACGTTAATTAAAAGGAGTTAATATAATAACGATATAGTTACGAAATTAGCACCGTTGAATAAATCTCGAAAATATACACAGAATGGACTACTCAAGCGTGTCGTTCGGATACCGGACGAAGAAGATATCTTCAGAACCGTGTAAAGGGTAAAATAGTCATTGTGTGATTTAGCCGACCCTTCTGCCCTTATCCTTTTGAGGGGTGTCCCATTAACCATCTTTGGTTTTATCTACCCAACCGAGAGGATAAACTCTCATTTCTATTTTTTTTTCTTTATTCTTCTTCTTCTTTCTCTTTATTTCTTCCCTTTTCTTCTTTTGTTAGTGATTTGAGTTCACGAAATAGTAGTTCTGGGATTGTGAGAAGATGATTCATATCAAGTAACGACTATTACTGGTGGTGTTTATTAGAATATGTGATTCAGAGTTAATCGAAAGGTGAATCAGAGAGTCAGAATTAGGGTTTTAGATTCAGTTTTAATCTGAAGATCTAGAAGATGAAATATGGAACTATGGTTGGATGAAGAACAATGGGTAAATGTTTAATTTAGGTTTTGAAGTAGATTCAATGATGAATCAGTGAATTATGGTTGTGTTCTGTTCTTCCCCAAATTAAGAATTAAGGTTTGTAGATCGATTGAAGTTGTAAAGTTGATTTATTCAAGAATCGGTATTTAGGGTTTTGAAGCTGAGATTGATTAATGCTCATGACTGAAGCTGTTAAATGAATTAGGGTTTGATTATTATTGTAAAAAGGTGATGGAGTTATTATAAATTTTAAATTGGTTGGTATTAGAGCAGAATTGATCTGAGGTAATCTTTATTTATTCAACTAAAGTTTGTTATCTCTATTCAAGTGTTGATGTGTTGTTATGTGGGTTTTGGGTGTTATGTTTGTTGGTGTTGAAGTTGATTGAGATAGTGGGTGATCGTTGTTTGGGTCTGATATTGAGAAGGGTTGGATTTTTACTTACTGTAATTTTTATTGGGTTAGTATTTCTTATTGAGGGTGAAATGAATATATGGTGGAAGTTATATCTAGGGCCTGATGGAACTGAACTTTAAAGGAGTTGGTGTTGAAATGGGTATGAAGATGAGTTAGTGGAGTTACAAATGATGATGTTGAGATGTAGATAAGATGTAGGCTTGAAAGGGTTGCATACTAGCTATGGTTATTGTTGTTGTGTTGAATTAGAATTGTAGAAGTGGCCTGAGTTTTAGATGCAATGGCTTAGTAGTGGATAGATTGATAGCTAGTGATGTACTGTGGTTGATGGTGGTAGTTGAATGTTGTGTTTTGCTGGAGTTGAGATGATGTTGGATAAAGTAGTGATATCAAATTTGGTTTGGCAGTTCAGATTGAAGCTGAACAATGGAGTTCAGGTTAAGTGGTGGTGATTCAGTTTAGTAGATGTATTGCTTAAGTCGAATTAGATGTTGCAGTGGAAGCTAAGATGGCAGTGTAGGTGAAGTATTGGAATTATGTGATGGTGAACTAAATTTGGATTGCAGGTGCTTAATGCAGTTGATTTCTGAATTATAATGGTGGTAAGATATTGTAAAGCTATTTTGGCAGTGGCCTTAGTGAAAGCCTGCAACTGCAGATTAAGGTAAATAAATTTGTATTTCAGTTTGAGTTATGAAGTTACTTTAAATGAATGTATAGTTTTAATTTTGCAGGATTGAAATATAGTTAAGAGTCTTGCTGCGTTACACCATGATTGTGCCGTAGTGTTGTTTGGCATGAGCAAGGGCCTTAGTTTGTATAAACCTGAATCAATCTTGTGGACTGAGTTAACTCACCGAGTTTCCCTATTTTGACCTGAGTTGGATCGTTGACCGATTCCTATTTGACTTATTTGACAATTGACCATGGAATTTTACTTGACGTGGACTATTAGTAGACCCGTGATGGTTAGTGACTATTAGTTGACCCTATTGGACCGTGCCTTAGATTAATGGGTCGGGTTAATGGACTTAGGTTTAGGCATAGTTTCATTCTTTGATTGTATTAGACCTATGTGGTCTGAATTAGCATTTGGTTCCTTTTGCAAGGATGTAGATATTTATAAGACTTAGCTATGGACTATAGAACCAACCTAATTGAATTGGTAAACCTTTAGATATGTAATAAATGGATAATTAAGATGGGTAGAACCATAAATGAACTTTGAGTCATTAGATAGACTTGTATGATTCTTGTGTGAGCCATTTTGGCTAGATTCTTAGAGTTCTTGTGTGATTAACAGTTAGTTATTAACAACGATCGATTCAAAGGACGAACCAGTGGATCGTGGATCTTGAGGTAGGCGTGGCTTGTCATCAAAAAATGTGGGAATACTTTAACTCTTTTGTAACCATTGTTGTTGTTTCTTTTATAAAAGTTTATGTTTAACAAATTCATGCATTGTATGATTGTGTATTCCTTGCATTGTTTAGTTTAAATTCCAAAAGTTTTGTTATCTCTTTTAATCTTTCCAGGACATGGAAAGGAAATGTAATGCTTTGTTTGTCTTTATGATTGTCTTTGGGAAATGAGAATTTCCAACTATGGTATATCGGATACGCTCCTTCATTATTTTACTTTTGTATTTCATTCGGTGTGGAATTGACATCAATATTATGGGTGTGTACATTCATACACAGACTATCTAGGTGGTAATGGCCATCAGTATTGCGGTTTGTAAATGTCACCACAGAAAGTTATCAGGTGTGTAAATGTCACCGTAGAAACTAAAGGAATAGTTTAGGTCCATATACATGATTGTTTATTTCAGTGGTTTGGTTGTCTTTTAATATTTGGGAAAACATGTATTATTTTCCAAATCATGCCAATGATTACTTGAAAGTTAAATGTTATTCTTACTGGGAACCCCTTTTAGGGAAGATGCACTCGTTCCCACTTTCAGTTTCAGAGACAGATTAGAGTTGCGCAGCGGAAGATTCGAGGAGTTGAGTCCGTTAATTGGTTAACTTCGGCTGTATATTCTATTTGTAAACCAAATGATTATTAAATATGTATCACTTGAGAGGAGTTCTTGTATATATAAATATTCTAGAGCGGGGATAGTATTCGGGTTAAGTTTGTAGCAGATTTCCTAATTGAATGTTTAAATGGATGATTTAGATCGTTAGCGCCTTTTTTTTATAGTTAATCTCTTGGATTATTCAGCTGCTAGCTTAGGGGGCGCTACATTATTCATACCCGCATGTGTACTAATTTTATAGTTGAAGTCCCAGAACTTAGTATGCATATGAGTATGCGTACCGGCGTGACAGTTCAAGTCCGAGAATTCAATTGAGGTTGGTTGTACGACAGTATGCAAACATGTTCGCATACTGGCGAACCCAGACCAAGTCCGGCTACTTAGGTATGTGTACCCGTTTGCATAATTGAGTAGGTTATTGTTTGTACCCTATTCAAATAGTGTACGTGCAGATGGTACGAGGCTTATGATGGAATCCTAAAGCCGGTTTATTATGGAAACCGATGAGTTTAATATGGAAACCCACATGGCTTATTATGGAAGCCTGGATTTGGTTTATTAGGGAAACCAATGGGTTTATTATGGAAACCCACTAGGCTTATTATTGAAGCCCAAAAGTCTTGAATAATTATTAATATTATTTAAGATAAATGCAAGATCCTAAATAAAAGAGGATAATTATCTTAAATATTTATAATTATTATTCAAGATAATTATTATTTAAGATAAATAAGAATTATGATAAGTGTAGGTGTAAATTATCCACAGATCCAGGTGGCAACATCTCAAGCCTTGGCGCACCTAAAAACGAAGGAACGCAAAGCATATGGTGAAGACCAGTATGCCCGAGATTTAAGGTGCCGCGTGGATCGGGCGTGCAGCTGTCGGAAAAGACTTGACCCAGACCTCTAACAAAGCTGACAAGACGAGATAGGGTGGGACAAACGAGGCACAATGGTCAAGAGTATAATAAAGTACGTGATGCATCGGCCCATTGCTAAGGCGACAGATATGGCAGGCGACATCGTGTCAAGAGAACACCCGAAGAGATCGGATCAGACGAGAGACATGCGAGGAATCAAGATACGTCGGCCATAGGAGATGACATGAGTCGGCCCGAGTACAGAACTATAAAAGGGATGTAATATGACCAACACCCTAACTTGGTTGTATGAAACTTATCTTATAAATAGAGTGACTTGTATTCAATAAAGGGAGGTTGTATTTGAAGGAGAGAGAGACTCGAGTTTACACCAAGGAAAGGAGAGTGAGAAGTAATTTCATATTTGTAAGGAAATCCGACCAAGAGCAACACCTTTGTAACACTTGGAAGTAATAAGATTCACCCTTTAACCCCCGTGGACGTAGGTAATCATACCGAACCACGTATATCTTGTGTTCATTGTTAAGTGTTTACTTTCATTCGACTTGAGTAGAAGCTTTCTATCCTTTAGATGTAGTTGGTAGTAAAATGCATCTACATTCTGGCGCCGACTAAGGGGAAGACGACTAAGATCTTCGGATACCTTGCCGTGGAGACCTTCAAAGACGATCAAAAGCTCCCAAATACACGTTATTGTGTCGTGGTTGAAGCCATGATGAACTCTGTTGGCCGAAATAATTTTTGCTTTGAGTTATTTGCTGTGCATGTAAAGATAGAACAGTTGTAGTATCTTCGAAAGTAACAAGTTCTCGTATTCTCTTCGCCCATCAACAGTTCGATCAGAAAAGAATCTTCATAAGCTCACCAACGACTAACAGTTCGGGTTAGAAGCTAGATGAAGAATCTGTTGAAAGGACGACTGTTTGTTTCCAATAGTTGGGTGATCTGTGACGTCAAGCAAGTTTTTCTCTAGCTACGTAATGGAGTTTAGCGTTTAGATTTACCAAGAGTACACGATTTAGATATCTCCTAGTGTGTTAAGATGCTAACCGATTAGAGATTTTGCCGGCGGTGTAACATAAGTAGTCGGAAAGGTCATGATTAGGTCTCGAGAAAGTGGAGCCATCAAAAACTTAGTTTGAGTCTTGGGGTTGCGTGCCATACCATTTAAGCGTCATGTGCATAAGTTCAATGATTTGGAGTATGTAAAGCAAAGGACAAACTAACTTAAATGCATAGGTCGGGTACTGAAAGCGACGTCGTACGGAGAGATGCGGACTAATGAGAAAAGACTGACACAGATTTAGCGCAGGATCAGAACAGGATAGATAGGTGGACCCACCCGAGTAATAGGAAGAAATTTTGTCATCAAGGGCAGGCGTAGAAGTAACTATGGTGTCAGTTGAACTTTTAGGTCTTTTGTTTGAACTTATGTTCTAAAAGTTAGGTCAAAGTAAGGTGTTCTCTGTATTTGCTGACGTAGGTTGGGGCGATACTCGGATGACTACGCAAAGTACCCGATGGCTAGCACTTCAGGAACGAGAAGGATGTTGAGGAATCGTACAGTAACTAGCAGCAGCATGCAGGCAGGGGTAACTGGGCCGAGGCAAGAAGACAGTCGACAACCACCGCCCGAGGAATCTCATGCAGCTGCGCGAGGAATGCCAACTGTCGATGAGGAGGTCGATCTGGGGCGAAACGATAACACCCTACCCTTGGACCAAGTTATTTTAACTCAGAGAAGAGTTGAACAAGTTGATGGGCTTACATCTTCAGACACCGATGACGATAAGGTGGCGCTTGCAGCACAAGCCCAGAGACAAAGAGCGAGGCAGCAAGTAGAGTACCAGGAAGCCCTAGCGAAAGAACAAGAGCGTCTCAGGCAGATTCAGCTGGGACGAGGAACATCTAGAAATATCGGCCCAACACTTGTTCACACGACTGGCCACGTAATCGGTCCGATAATACCCCCACCACCCCCTTCTGTACAGCCTCGTCCACATAACCCAAATGGGCATTCTAGTCATGAAAGCACGAACCCGACATTATTGGCTATTTTGGAGAGTCAAAGGAGACAGGAAGCGGCACTAAGAGAGCTCCAACAACGGAACCTCGCTTTGGAATATGAGAACTACCAGTTGAGGAATCAGCGAACCAGATCAAGAGGCTCGTCCAGCTGAAGAACATCGATCTACCATGACCGATCAGGTCATGCGCCACCTATGATGGGGCCGAGCAACCCTAATCAGTCCGGCCGATCAGGACAGCCACCATCGCCTCCAGTACCTCCCACGCAAAGGTATGGGCCACCCGAGGACTCGTCCACTGACGAGGATATGCGAGGTAGAGACGGGCGACAGAGGCCAAATTCAAAGAATTGGAGGCAAAAATCAAAGAGCTCTCGGGCGGAGGCGAAGAGAACAAATTGGCAGAAATCATGAGCGAAGCCGAGAAGACGCCCTTCTCTCAAGAACTCGAACATATGCCGTTCCCACAAAAATGTACATTACCTACATTTCCTTCTAGGTTCGACGGAACAGGAGATGGGATCGTGCATCTGAAGATGTACACCATGTCGCTAATATAATGAAAGAACAACCCGGTAGTCATGTGTAAATTTTTTCCAGCCAGCCTGGAGGGAGAGGCACAAGACTGGTTCTATTCGCTTCCACCTGGGTCGATTAATGGGTATGAGATTTTAGTCGAAGCCTTCCTTGAGACCTATATGCAAAACAGTCGACCTCGGCCTAGATTAAACAAGTTATTTACCCTCGCCCGAAGATTCAGGGAGCCCTTAAGAACCCTGACCGATAGGTGGAGGAAGCTATGTACTGACATTGGAAAGGTGCCGGTAGATCATGCCATCTTTGGGTTTGAAAATGCGTTAGGGAGATCAGACCCTATATGGATATCCATGTTCTCCGAGACGCCGAAAACCTTAAAGTAAATGAGAAAAATGCAGGAGCATTACATCGCCTTGGAAGAAATTCAGGCCGAGTCAAGAGATAGAGGAATACAAGAAGCTAGTGCTGAAGCGGGTATCGAAGCTAAAGCGGTCACAAACGACCCTATTAGGCGACCATAAAAGAGATCGGATCCACCCCCGAGAAGCAGTAAAAAGAGAGAGTGGATCTCTAAAGGGAAGAAGCCGAGGCAAGAATCCCGATCGTATACCCCCTAAATGCTCCCTTGGAGGAGGTATTCAAGGAAGTCGAGAAGAGAAACGATATCAACTACCCAGCGTCGAGGGGAGTTCAGTTCCAATAGACCAGGGAGCACCCCGAGTACTGTCAGTACCATCAGTATAGGGGCCACTCCACCAACAACTGCCGAGAAGTAAAAGATATCGTTCAGCATCTCATCCGAGATGGATATTTGAGGAAATTTGTCCGACATCCACCACAGCCGACGGCAACGCCCGATGCACCGTTTCATCAAGTCCGTATCAATAGAACAACTCAGTTCGTGAGCACCATTTCACACTCGGCTATTCAAGACTATACCCTCGGCCCAGTAATCACCTCTAGGATCCATAAAAGGGATCGTGAGGGAAAAGAAATATTTAGCGTAGATAAAGCCATGCCTATGGAACCTTGGATGGTGCAACCCATTTTGTTCTCGGCCAAGGATTCCCCAGCAAATGGACAAGCACATAGTGACCCATTGGTCATCACCTTACTGATAGAAGATTGGGGAGTAAGAAGGATTCTGGTGGATAGCGGAAGCTCAGTCGAGGTGTTATTCTACGAAACGTTCAGAAGAATGAAATTATCAGACGACGTGCTCGTCCCCTCAACGTATCGCATATACGTATTCAATGGCGCAATAACTATCCCTAGGGGCGAGGTAGATCTAAGGGTTTCAGATGGTGGAGGCTTCCTCGATACACTAACTACCTTTTGTGTGGTCGACGTCGCCTCACCTTATGAGGCATTTATCGGGCGCCCATGGATCGCTGGGATTAAGGGAGTAGCGTCGGCATTAGAGCTGTCAACGGGGCAAGCTAGGGTCAACCCGGCCCTAGCTTGTGAACCCGTTGACAAGCTAGGGTCAACCCTAGCCCTAGTGCTATTCATCAACAAGCCCAAAATCCCAACCCTAGCTTGTCCGCGGGTTGGCTTGTAGGGTTCACGGGTTGGCTTGTTAGTTATCATAACAACCAAAAAAAATGTTGAAAGTTAAAAAAAAAAAATGTTTAAAATTAGTTAGGAAGATTGAACCTAGCTCAGCTAGGTGTTCACTTAGCATAACAACCACTGGACTACAAATGAACACGTTTCTATTAGATAAAATCTTTAAAATAGGTAACTAACAAGCCAACCCGTGAACGGGTTGACCCTATGGCTTGATAGGGTTAGATATGCCAACCCTAACCCGGCTTGTTTAGACAACAAGCCAAGCCGGGCCGGGTTGAAACAAGCCAAGCTAGGTCCAACCCGCGGGCCGGGTTAGGAATTGACAGCTCTAGTCGGCATACCATCAGAGGTTAAGGTTCCCAACTTGCAATGGGATAGTAGAAAACTCGATGAAAATCGATGTAGAAATTAATGAGGAACGACGAGCTCGGGAAAGGCGAGAGAAGAGCAAATCAAAGGAAATTCAGACGGCAAGAGAATTGGAAGAGGTGATTTCACAAGTGGTCATGGAAAATGAAACTCAAGAGCAAGACCCTTTGTAGCAATTAAAGGAAGCGTCCCTATCTCGGGAGGCCAAATCGAACTTCTCGACGGTCGAGCCGACTCGGGAAGTAAACTTGGGGACGGTAGAGGCGCCAAAGGTAGTAAGGATCGGGACGTTGTTATCGGACGAACAAGCAAGTCAACTTACGACGGTATTAAGAGAAAACTTAGACGCATTTTCCTGGGAGGTGCGCGATTTGGAGGGAATTGATCCAAAGGTCAGTTGTCACCACTTAAAAATTGATCCAAAGTTCAAACCAGTTAGACAAAAAATAAGGCGCATCGCACCAGAATTACAGGCAGCAGTCGAGGCCGAGTTGAAGAATCTATAGGAATCCGGAATAATAAGAAAATATCACTACCCACAGTGGATATCTAACATAGTCGTGGTGCCAAAAAAGAAAGGAGGAGTCAGAATATGCATTGATTTCAGCGACTTGAAAAGGCCTGCCCGAAGGACAGTTTCCCACTCCCTAGCATAGATCAGCTAGTAGAATCGATAGTCGGGTATGAGGCGATGACCTTAATGGATGGATACATGGGCTACAACCAAATACCATTGGCGCACGAGGACCAGGAGCATACTTTTTTCTTCACACCGAGGGGATTGTATTGTTACACCAAAATGCCATTCGGACTTAAAAATGCAGGGGCAACAAACCAGAGATTGGTAGGGGACATGTTTAAAGATAAGATTCACGAAACCATAGAAGTCTATGTGGACGACATGCTAGTCAAGATTCGTCGCGCTAATAACCATGTCCGAGACCTTCAGGAGATTTTTCAGACAATGAGAAAACATAAGATGAAGATTAACCCCGCCAAGTGCGACTTTTGGGTCACGTCAGGGAAATTCTTGGGGTATATCATCACCCCTAGAGGAATAGAAGCGTATCCCAAGAAGGTCCGGGCAGTCCTTGAAATATCGTCTCCCGCGACGGTAAAAGACGTGCATAAACTAAATGGTTGCATAGCAGCATTGGGGCGATTTGTATCACGATCGTCGGACAAATGCAAGGCCTTTTACGACATCTTGAAGAAAGGATAAAAATTCCAATGGACGGACGCTAGCGAAGAGGCCTTTCAAAATATCAAGTTGCACTTAGCTAGCCTCCCGGTTCTTCAGAGGCCCGAGCCGTCAGAAATTCTCACCCTATACTTAGGGGCGACACCTTATGCCATTAGTGCGGTGCTAGTAAAATCAGAGGGGAATGTGGAGAAGCCAGTGTATTTCACTAGTAAAACATTAAGCCCGGCCGAGAGAAACTATACAAGAATGGAGCAGATGGTACTCATGCTAGCCTTTGCTGCCTCTAAGGTCCGAACATATTTTCAAGCTCATCGAATACGAGTGCTCATAAAATCGCCTGTTGAAGCAGTATTGGATAGTGCTGGACGATCAGGAAGAATCTCCAAGTGGGGATCCATAATAAAACAATACGACGTGGTGTACGAGACGAGGACCGCGATAAAAGGACAAGTGGTGGCCGACTTCTTGGCATATTTCCCCCTTAGTGATGAGGATGAGGTAGAAGGTGTACCGGGAATGATGGAGGAACAAGAGGAACCAGCGGACCTATTAGCTGCCAATAGCCCTACTCGATGGGAGGTCTTCGTCGATGGGGCATCAAACAAAGATGGATCGGGCCTCGGGCTAGTATTTACCACACCAAAGGGGAGGAAGATCGTGCATTCATTCAGACTAGAATTCAAAGCAACAAAAAACGTCACCGAGTATGAAGCGGTGATCCATGCCTTACGAATACTTGTGGAGATGGGGCTGCAAGAGGTCCGGTTGACTAGCGACTCACAACTAGTAATTCGACAAATTACGGGCCAATACGCTACCCATGATCCTGTATTGCAAAAATATTGGGAGCTTGCTCAATTTTACATCAAGCAACTACCCAACAGTAGATTCCGCCACATCTGCCGAAAAGATAACAGGCACTCGGACGCTCTGTCATACATCGCCTCACAACTAGTAGACCCGAGCATCGAAGGCATACATGTCATGAGGCTTCTTATCCCTTCCATCCCAGAAACACCAGAAGTACGGGTCGAGGTGGCCATTAACACATCCGAGAGATACAAAGAAGGCGACTGGAGAAAGCCAATACATCAATACTTAGAGACGGGTGATCTACCTAAGGGACGACCCGAGATAAACAAAATCAAAAGCAAGTCGGGCGCCTACGAGCTGTGGGAAGGGATTTTATATAGAAAATCTTACCTAGGACCACTCCTACGATGCTTGAGTAAAGAAGAGGGCCACATAATCCTTCACGAACTACATTATGGAGCGGCCGGAAACCATATCTCGGGAAGAAGCTTGTCGGCCAAGGCGAAAACAATGGGCTATTTTTGGATATACATGAACGAAGATGCGAAACAAATGACGAAAGATTGTGAAGAATGTCAGCGTTTTGGGAAGAAAATCCATGCTCCCGGAGTACCTTTAAACTCAGTTATAAGCCCGTGGACCTTTGCTAAGTGGGGTATAGACATTGTCGGGCCATTACATGTAGGAACATGGCAAAGGAAGTATCTGATTGTGGCCACGGATTACTTCACCAAATGGGTAGAGGAGGCACCGTTAAGACATATACGAGACAAAGACGTCTTCAAATTTATATGGGAACATATCATTTTCCGCTTTGGGGTCCCCGCAGCTATCGTATCGGATAATGGAAAACAACTACAAGGCGAGAACATCGATCTTCTGTTCAACACTTACAACATCAGAAAGGGCAAAGCTACCCCGATTTACCCCCAGAGTAATGGGCAGGCCGAGATCACTAACAAGACTATCGCCGATAACATGAAGAAGAAACTTGATGGGGAATATGGCAACTGGTGTGAGGAGTTATATAACGTCATATGGGCTTACAGAACCACAAGAAGGGAAGCTACATGATTCTCCCCATTTATGCTTACCTACGGAACCGAGGCGATCTTACTAACAGAAGGCATGATCCCTACCACAATAACGGAAGCTTGGAGGCGAAACGTCTCGTCCGATCTGATTTTGGATATACTCGACGATCTAGAAGAAACAAGATAAATGGCGTTACAAAAAATGGAAAATTATCAAAGGAGGTTACAACGAGAATACAACAAGCGAGTTCGACCAAGAGAATTTAACCCAGGGGAACAAGTACTGAAATTTCTGGCTGAATGGGAGCGAGACAAAAAGGGCGGGAAGCTAGCGCCAAAATGGGGCGGACCGTACATAATTGAGTCTAATGCGGGCGAGGGATCGTACCGATTACTGTGACTCGACGGAACAAAAGATCTCAAACCATGGAACATCAAGTTTTTGAAACTCTACCATCCTTGACGGGCGATACGGAAAAACGGTAAGCATGCATGTCTCCTATATCTATGAAACCGTGAGGGGTAAGGGATAGGACGTGAGCGACTAATGGTCATTTGTACTCGGGGCAATGCCAGTGTGGAAGTGCCGAGGTGACTTACACTCGAATGGTCATTCGTACTCGGGGCAAAGCTAGTGTGGAAGTGCCGAGGTGACTTACACTCGAATGGGCATTCGTACTCGGGGCAATGCCAGTGTGGAAGTGCCGAGGTGCCTTACAGTCGCATGGATATTCGTACTCGGGGTAGTGGCAGTGTGCAAGTGCCGAGGTAGCCTAAGGGTTCTGGTGGTTGGAAAACAGTTCCAAAGGTTTTTGATACGCGAGGTCTCCTTAGCTAGGTGGCCTACTTACATTTGAAAGGTCGCCCCCATCGCAAGTGGCCGTGTCCACTTGCCCGAGACTGGTTGGTCGATAACCACTCGGGAATGTCGGGCCTAGAACTAGGTTGACTGGTACCCTTCCACTGAATCCAAAGATATAGTGATGAGATACCCCAATTAGGACATGGCATTGGGCCCGATGACCCTCCTTGTTGGGCGTGGTCGATAAAAATGATTAAAATACTAACTTACTTGAACAATAATTGCAGGAATAACATGCGACACAAAGGAAAATTCGATTGCATCAAGCGTCTAAGTAAGAAAGTACGAAAAATGTCGTGTAACCATACGGAACGAAGAAATTAACGGAAATAAAACAAATAACGTCGGCGACGCAGCACCCCCATAAAAATAAGAAATTAGTGTAGAAGAAATAAAAAAGGGGACAAGTGTTCAAAGCGATTTACAGCCCGACGGAAAAGGGAAACTTAGTGATGTATCACTACAAAAGAGGAGTTCAAGACTTTGGTGGAACAATGCCGGCCTTCTTCTGTGCGACCTCGCGCCGCTTGTTCTCCACCCACGTCTCAATACCCGTCTGGACCTTCTCGTATATCTCGTCCGCATGAGCGACACGTTCATCCTCGAGTTGTTGGGTGAGCTGAGAAACATTCCCCTCGGCATCGGCTAGCTGGGAGCTCAAATCGACCTTGACCTGCTTCAATCGACGGACCTCCTGATCCAGCTCCTGAGAACGTTTTTGCTCGGCTGCAAAACCACAAAGACAAAACATTATTCGTCGGGCACGATTTAACAATTTCGCAAGAGTAAGACATAGTTTAAATCCAAGGAGCAGCCCCAACACATCGTCTAAGAGACCTGAAAGGGCTGGAAACACCGACTGAAGTGACTCTTCCGACTTAGACAACTCATCCTCGGCCTTTGATAACTTCATGGTCAACTCACTATAGTGTTGTTCGTTGAACTCGTTACTGGGGCAATATTTCTTATGCTCACTCCAATCCTCCATTAACCGATTGCGTGACGCCTGGAGCACAACCAACTGCGATCTATTCCACTCTAGCTCATCCTTCACTTTATCAAACTCACTCACTCATCCTAGCAGATCATTATTAGCTCGCTCTACCACATCTTTGTCTCTTAATATTCGACGACGATCTTCATGTAGGTCTCGATTCTGTATTTGCAAAACGTTTACCAGTTGCTCTAGATTCGTGGACAGTGTACTTTGTTCAGCAACAAGGCATTGGTGAGAGCCCAGATGATCTCTTAAATTGTCTATCTCAGCCGGGTCATACTCAAACTGACGATACCGTTCTAGTTCCTCCTTGAGTTCTTCGATTTCTCCAGCCTGTCGATCCATTTTGTCATCTTTGTTTGCCATTCGCCGACGGAGATTCTCTACCAAATCCTTCTCAATATCCCATTTCCTCTTCATGATCCTAAACTCTGAAGATGCGTCTAAGCCTACACTGGTTACCTCGGCTAGCAGAAGGATACCCGACTCAGGATACTGGCACGATAAATTCAATCAACACAAGTTATGATTTCAAGAATAACCATTTACCTTGAGCATCGGAGAGTTTGATCTCCAGCTCGTTCACGCGATTCTTCTCGTTCTGAAGTTGAAGTTGGAGAGATTCTATCAAATGCCTGTCTCTGTAGCGATTGGCGGCATATAAGCGTACATGGTTCAAAATCTAACACAAGCAAACGAGTTTACACCGTAAGCGATAACTAGAACAGAAATCAGAAGAGGGGCATCACCACATTCAGACAAGTCGCTCACCACAGTGTCAAGTGTCAGGGCGATGTCGCCGTACAGGGGAACTGCTTTCAGCATCTCCTCATCCGTGTACTTTCCAAAGTCGGAGGAAGTAAGCGCACCCAGAGAGTTCATGATAGGGCCAGAGACAGTAAAGGAAGTTTCAGCGCTAGAGGACGATCCCGCAGTAATCTGGGGCACGTAAGGAAGCTCCACCGGTACATCAGTAACAACCTTCTCCGCGTCGGGCATCTCTAGGAGCTCCTTTTTGTCGCCCCTACCCTGATCGTCTCCTTTCTCATCCAAGACATTCTCACCAAATAGCTCATCTTCATCGGAAAGTTCAATTACTGGGGCCTTCTTCGGCGGTGGCTTAGCGACTTGTTTACCTCTGAGGGGATTGCGCCTAAGAGGATGAGGGTCAACATCACCTGCATCGTCATCATCGTGCCTAGGGTGTTTCTGCACAAGGTGTCTCGTCAGAACATGTGAAGGCAAAAAACAGGGGCAAGTACATGTACTTATAAGAAAATCATTGTGTTTGTTACCTTCCCCTGGTCTTCCTCAACCCTTGTGCCAGCACTTGTTTTTCTAGATCCGACAGTCTTGGTGGAGCCGACCTGAGATTTTCAAACAACAACAAATGACTAACTGACGCCCGAAGATAACAAGATAAAAATCAAGAAAAGCGCATACCTTATCAGCCTTGTCATCATTAACCACCCAGAAAGAATAGGGCTCGGCGGGAAAAGTAGGCGACGGGAAGTCACCATGAAGGATCGGACCTCGGACAAGAAGCGAAACTCGGGGATAAATCGGGTCATTAGAATGACGGGCTCGCTTGTTGGAACCCTGGACGATGGGATCGGCATCCAACATCATCCTTTCAATACCCTCGGGCATAGTTTTGACCCGATGAGGACTAACAGCAAAACCGGCAAGATCGCCTAAGGTTGAAGTACCAGCTCGATAGTTGACAAGGAAATTGGCAACGGTATACTCAGGAGCATCCTCGGGCTTGTAGGTCGACCACTCGGCAGTAGAACCATGACCATCTCGGCGATCCCTCCATTCGTTCATAATTCAGAAAGTATTGCCAGTCCATTGATCCAAAGCACTAGAAGGCTTGATCTGAGAAAGGATCTCGTAAAAAAAAGGGCTATCAGGGTTGTACAAGGAAAGACGAAGGCCTAGCTCCAGTTGGCCCTGGGTGATGACCACACAATCAGCCGATTGCTCGTGCTTCTTCATATCAGACTTCTTCAGGAGACCGTTTCGGCCCGAGAGAAGGGTAACTTTGTAATTTTGAAGATCGTACTTCTCCTTCAGCTGCTCAATGAACTCTTCATCAGAGAGATCTTTCACCCTTTTCTTGGACCTGCACGAAAGAGAAGGAGAACTATCAGAAAATATAGAGCTCATGGTGCGGTCATCGTACCTGGAAGGACTATCAAACGAAAACAGAGAAGCAAGAGAGAAAGCATCAAACTCGAAAAAAACATCATCAACGGACCTTTTTTCAGTTATGGAGGGAGAAGAATCCATTAACGGAGATAGTGCAGAGCTCGATTTTCGACGAAGAAAGAAGAGGCGACAACATCTACTGTATCAATCAGTGAGGGGGAGATGGCGGAAGAAAATCAAGAAGGCTAGGGTTTTTGGAAGCACAAAGTAATGAAGAAATCTGGGAAAAGAAGTTACAGTGGCGGACAGAAAAAGAAAGGATGAAGAAGAAGAAGGAGAAAAATAAGCGGGCTATTTAAAGAGGAAAAGATGTAACCGACGCCGACGGTTACAGGTAATAAAGTGCAGTTAGTGGGGCATTGCATGGCGGGATTCACAGCATGAACGAATACGTGGGCAGTTGGGACGACGTTCTTCCACTCGTGTATCCCACACGAGCGAAAGAAGGGGCATAAATGTAGGTGTAAATTATCCACAGATCCAGGTGGCAACATCTCAAGCCTTGGCGCACCTAAAAACGAAGGAACACGAAGCATAGGGTGAAGACCAGCAGGAGTGATATTTAAGGTGCCGCGTGGATCGGGCGTGCAGCTGTCGGACAAGACTTGACCCATACCTCTGACAAAGCTGACAAGATGGGACATGGTGGGACAAACGAGGCGCAACAGTCAATATGATAAGAAAGTACGTGATGCATCGGCCCATTGCTAAGGCGATAGATATGGCAGGCGACATCGTGTCAAGAGAACACCCGAAGAGATCGGATCAGACGAGAGATGGGCGAGGAATCAAGATACATCGTCCATAGGAGACGACATGAGTCGGCCCGAGTACAGAACTGTAAAAGGGATGTAATATGACCAACACCCTAACTTGGTTGTATGAAACTTCTCTTATAAACAGAGTGACTTGTATTCAAGAAAGGGAGGTTGTATTTGAAGGAGAGAGAGACTCGAGTTTACACCAAGGAAAGGAGAGTGAGAAGTAATTTCATATTTGTAAGGAAATCCGACTAAGAGCAACACCTTTGTAACACTTGGAAGTAATAAGATTCACCCTTTCACCCCCGTGGACGTAGGTAATCATACCGAACCACGTATATCTTGTGTTCATTGTTAAGTGTTTACTTTCATTCGACTTGAGTAGAAGCTTTCTATCCTTTGGATGTAGTTAGTAGTAAAATGCATCTACAATAAGCATTGGAAAGGATAACAAATTTTATCATGAATCTAGTTGTTATTTGGGATTTATACAGATGGGGTTGTTATTTGGATAACTATTGGAACCCTAAAGCTACATCTATTTTCTGCCTATATATAGAGGCCAGATTCCAACCCAAAAGGTACATAATTCTATTTTTTTCACCACAATATACTTGCATAGAACATCCGCTGATTTTAGCATCGGAGTGTTTTTGCAGGTACCCCCACCTCTTTGATCAATTTTTGGAGATTCATTACCAGCTGCAGTGATCGGATCAACCTTCCCGCATCTCGAAGATCGTTGGAGTGATTATTTTTGCACCAACATCTTTTGTTTCAAAATCATTGTGAGCAAAACGTTGCAGAAAGTTTTGGAACTTTTGAGAAAGTTACGAAATATCCAGAGTTGCAGAAAGTTTCTGAACTTTTCAGAAAGTTGCGAAAGATCCAGAGTTGAAGAAAGTTTCTGAACTTTTCAGAAAGTTGCGGAAGATCCAGAGTTGCAGAAAGTTTCTGAACGTTTCAGAAAGTTGCGGAAGTTCCAGAGTTGCAGAAAGTTTCTGAACTTTTCAGAAAGTTGCGGAAGATCCAGAGTTGCAGAAAGTTTCTGAACTTTTCCAGAGTTGTAGACGATCCAAAAAAGTTGCTGAAAGGTCCGAAAAAATTGTTAAAAGCGAAGTTAACAAAGAAAGATTAACTTTTGGATTCTTCAGGAGCCAATCGACTTGAAATGGATGTTGATGCGCCTACTAGAAATCCTTCAGGTCAACATTCCAACATGGTCGGTTGTCAGCCGACACAAATATAATTTCACTTTCTTACTTCCTAAAATAAAAATAGTATGCGATAAGAAAGAGTTCGTATCCACAGAGAGGCTTTTGTTGTTATAAATTTTTTCAGTTTCTTAGTAACCAAGGGGGGTTTTGATTTTTCAAAGCGTTAAAAATGAATTGAAAGCAAAGTAATAGTAAAAATAATCAATAAGGAGAAAGTATTGGTCACGGGATAGTTTCATTCACAAACTCGAATTATCAACAATGACTAGAATTGAAAATTTAATCTCTCATTTACTAAAAGTCCTAGGATACCTTGATCTCAAGAGTATCCCGCTAATTCCCTGATTTTATCACAACCACATTAAAAGATGCATATGTGAATTCTTCCTAGAAAGCAACCTAAAGTGTAAAAGCACAAATAGATTTAACTCCCTAAAAGCAATGAGTTCTATGGAATAAGACTAATAAATGCAAACAAAATGTGTAAAAGCACTAATTCAATTTTACCCAAGTTATGATTCATATGTGACTAGTAGGATATATCACTACAAGCACTACCCATATTTATGCTACTTAGAATCAGGGACAAACAACGTTTTCGTATTGAAAACCCTAATATAGCTCTAGATATGAAAGCAAATCAGATTGATTCCGGACTCAACCAAATAAACAATCAAATCATAAATAATATAAACAATGAATCATAAACAATAAAGTTGAGACAAAACTAATGCATTGAATAAAATCTTATTTGTGAAATCCACTTTATATCCCATAACCAATAAAAGGTATTTAGCTACTCATAGTTTTTGGATTCAACATAATTATTATTAAAAATAAAATGAAGAACATGAAAAATAAACGAAAGCAAACCCTAGTAGAATCGCTCTCCTCCAAAACTCCAGTAGTCAGATATGTGCTATGATCCCTCCCCAAAAAGAATAGAAACTCTTCCTTTTATAGCTTTCCAACTTTTCAAAATTAGGTCTTCAAAGCCCACGGTCCAATACCAAGAAGTCCACTAAACTCATGTGTGAAAATATTACCCAAAAATTATTCGCAGGAAAACTGTGTTTTTGGCCGGAATATGCCGAAATCCGGCGCCGGAAAGTAGTGGTGGATTTGAATACCCTTGTGTCCATATTCTCAGTATTTACACCTTGATTTAATTGCATATTTTAATTCAACTTACTTTCTGTTTAAGTCTTTTGCCAATATCTCATCGTATCGACAAAATCAAACCCCTTTTGGTTACTCTCTGAATCAGTTCTAAGTAAGGATTTAGAATCAACTTCTACACTCTCCAAGTCTCTGTGGTTCGACCTGTGCTTGCCCTGTGTTGCTTGTCGACACTGTGCACTTGCAGTTTATACATAGTAGTAGGTATCTTTCTAAGCCAATCAGCGACTGTTCACCATCGACAACAACCGAATGCTTCCATTCCTCATAAATTCCAGCCAACAGACACTGACCATTTCGAACAGCAACCATGATATCCCAAACTCCATATACGTTGCTGCTGTAGAGCCCTAGAACAATCACCCTCAACGACAGCTATTACAGCACTAGCATATTCCCGGTTCATCTTGAATCTCGGCCAAAGCTAGCACTTCTCCTGATTCCACCAGCACTGCTCAATCAATGCCACCATACATCCCCAGAATAGACCCCATCTGCTACTGAGCATCAACAACAAGCTCAGTTCAACTCCATCTCAGTCAATAGTATTAGCAGCAGCAGCAGCAAAGTATCTATCAGTCTTGTCCACCTTCAAACAAGTTAATAACCTGCGTCCCTGAGCTGCAATGCGCACACTACCAATTCAACACCTACCCTAGATGTAACATCAGCACCACATTCATTCTCTGTTGCCAATTCCAACACCACCAGCACATCCCTTGTACAAAAACCTAGCCATTGGTTTCATATTTATCAACACCAACTCCTCCCTGACTGACAGTAGCAAACAACATCAATTTCAGCTCTTTGTAACACCAAAGACTGCTTCAATTCAATTATCACCTTAAATTTCAGATCCATCTCCTCTTCTTTCACAAACCCATTTCAGAATATCCATCAGTAACTCCACCACCATGCATAGCAGCGACACCACCAACTGATTCAACATCACTAATGCCTTACTGCAACATCTACCACCCTCTACATATAGCAACAACTGCACAACACATCTTGTAATGTGACCATCTGATATCCACCTAAGACACAACAACATTTCAAACACACCTGCAACTGCAGCTACTCTCCAAGCCAACACAAACCATTTCAGTTCATGTATTCCATACTCCTTACAGGCAACAGTCTTTACTCTAGGTTTACATGCCATTGCTCTTAACAACTCATCCATGCTCTTCTCAGCTGCCATTCATGTCATCGACTTCCACAAACCCATCTATACCTTGAGCTCAACTGAACCCTAACCTCCTATTTCAGCTGCAATGTATCAACATCACCACCTGCAACTATCACCATCAGTTGCAGCACCTTTTGTCAGTTCACCACTGCCATCTCAAGCCACCACCAGCTAACCCATTGCAATCTCAGCTCCAGAAGCTCAACACAGCAACACTGACCTCTTCTATCTAACTCATCAATACCTCCACTTCTATGAATTGTTTGAGCAATCCAAATCTTAATTCAACCAGAACCCCTCTTCATATTCCAGATCAGAGAACTTTCAATCATTCCCTATTCAGTTTCGATTCAAATCACTTTTCTGTGTTGAAATCACATAAATATTACAAACCCCATCAATAGATTCAAACCTAGCTTCATTAATCAGCAGCAGCAGTGGCTGTAAATCCACCCCAACACAGATCGATCTATTATGTAGACGCCAGCATCACATCTTTTCGATCTCATTTCAACAACAACTTCCTCTTTGATCTCAGAGTTTCCCTTCCTCTCTATTCATAACATCAATTTCATACAGATTCAGAACCACATTTGAATTACCACCCCTCTTTACTCTCTCTGAATCCCAGACCAAATCTGATTGAGAATTAAGAGAAATGGTTTCTCTGAATTTTAGGGTAAGTGTTGGAAAGGAAAGCTAATGATAAGAGAAATCATTGCTCCTCTGATTCTTAGGTCTTGTGTTAGAATGAAAGTTGATATTTCCACCCAAGGAGAGTAGATAAGAGGTACCAAACAATGATAACTTCCTTTCTCAACTCAACCGTCAGTTTTGAGGAACTGATAGTTCATTTCCGCTACCTTCTCGTGCACCTTAGCCCGCTCCAAGTATAGCTTGCATGTGAATTGACCTCTTTGCCTTTACGCTCCAAAAGGACAATTTCTCCTTCTTTTTCTCCAAAGGACTCCAAAGTACCTAACAAACTCAAATTCACACATAAGATACATAATTTACATGAAAACTCGCAGAGAAAGCATAAATACTAGATATACAATTAGGTGTTTATCACACCTATCACAACAATCGAACCTTAAGGAGCGCTGTCATCCATACTCATCAAGATGAAAGGGACGAAATGGAAACTTCGGCTTCATCAACAGCATTGGCCGCTCGTTCTGTTAGATCCACTCTAAGTCTCAGGGGAAACAATCTTCTCTTACATAGGTCGCCTCCCCGAATCATTAGCGAAAACCTCAATCATCAACGAGGGATTCAAGCTCAACATCCGAGCATCCAGGATCTTCGTCAAGAGGACATTGCAAATAAAGGTGTGCAGAATACCCTGCATAATGCGCAAGTTAACAACCCACAAGCTGTGCCAGTTAACAACCCACAAGCTGCGCAAGTTAACAATGCGTAAGTGACTCTTATCGACTTGACGTTACGTGAGCGTTTCCAGGAGTTGGAAAGGGAGAACAAACAACTCAAAATCGCATTGGAGAAAATAAAGGAGCTTGAAGAAGCATCTCGTGATCACCTTAATGATGGCTATTATGATCGTTATGTACACGAAGATGATGACTACTATACGGTCGAGAAAAATAGGCGAACAAGGCCAAGTCATAAGAAACATGACAGACATAGACAAAGGGATGATCATATCAATGATAATCATTCAAAGAGGTCTAGACGTGAAAGAGATCGTTCAAAGAGATAGAATAAGACATCTTTTTCAGTAATGGGGCGGCTTGGGTTGAATAAACGAACGCCTGGGAAATTCCATTTCCAGCTGCACTTGGGGGCGTCAAATAGCTTCTATTTACAACCGACTACTTCACCAAATTGGTCAAGGCAGTCGAAGGAAGTACATGTCCGCAAGTTTATCTGGGAAACATAATATGCGTATACGGCATGTCAACAACGATCATTATAGTAAAGAAAGAAAGTTCAACTCGGAAACAATCAAATATGTATGACAAAGGTGTACTTACCAAAGTGATGGAGAAAACGGCAACACAGGTGCCTACGCAAGATCGGAATAGCTGGGCAATTAATGTGCCTAGCCAGGAACAAGAGCTACCTGTATTCAAATAAGGTAATTCTCTGAAATCAAAGTCTAGTTATTAATTTGATTCAGACACGCTAGAGTTTCATGAGCCTGGAGAATGGAAAAGTCACTAGAAGGTTTTCAATTAAAGTGGAAACCGAATAAAGAGACAGTTGGACACCAACTCGAAAATCTGATCGATCGAACAAGTGCTAGCAAGGAGCACATCTGCGAAATAAAACATTAAATAGTGCAACAAAGAGCACATTTACGAAAGCATGAAAGTGAGAGATCAAGATCCTAAAGAAGCCTACAGAGTGTCGAAATAATTTCTAAATTATCAACTACTCGTCACGATCGTTTGGTTCGTCATCTCTAGAAGGGTCGTATGTTTCCTCATCACTGGAAGAATCATTGGCGTGCCCTCCGTACCCATGAGCCCGAGCGCGTACAAGACGAGTACAACTACGATCATGCCATTCGTGCATGACTTCCGAAGCTTTATTAACCTCAACATTTGTTAATATCGAGAGCACCAAGATGATCTTTAAGCCTTGAGCTGTCATACTGATAATTTTACAATGCAAGCTCCTGGATCCTCTCCAGGTTGGCTATGGATTCTGAACAAAGTAGTCCAGTTTGTTGAAGGAGGGAAATCCCCTGAAAATAGCAAGGAGTCGTATGAGTGATTGTCAGCAGGCGGGCCATGAGCAACATCAGGATCACTCACGGCAGAGTCCCTATAATGATAACAGGTCTGCTTGGATTATACATTATAGGAAGGAAGGGGTCATCAGTGCCAGGGAGACGAGGAAGGGGTGACGGCATACGGAGCGAAGTTGCTAGAGTATATTGAGGTGAACGAAGGATTTCTTAAGATTCATCATCACTTATAACCATCCACACGCATTCTGGCAGTATGTCTAAGAGGACCAATATTGTTTGAAGCACCTGAAGGGTTGATGGGTTCGTTTGGTAGAGACATGCTGCATATAAAAGCAAATATATATATGAATATGGATGCTTGATTAAAGAAGCAAGGTGATGTCGTTTGCACCACCGTCAGCAGAATTAAAGTGCAGTTTGAGAAGCAATTTTCTCAAGCGAAGGATAAATTCTTTTCTAACAGGCAAGGTAAAAAGTGCATCACAGTATCTAGTGAAGGGATATATGTGTGTATACTGAGGCCAGGTAGGTTAAGAGAAGGAAGAAGCAACTAATTAGTGGATTAGTTCATATATATTTTTAAATCATGCAGTACAAGTCGAAGAAGTTACGAGATAAAGAGTGATGGCTCGTACCTTGATCACTGCGAGTCCTTAAGAAGGTAATGATGCTGTATAAACGCAAATTCAAAAGAAATTTAGTTGAGTCTTCTTGTTAGAAAGGAAGCATACCAAAGGGAAAAAAAAGAGAGCAAATCTACACTCACCGTACAAGATAGCAAGGCTGGATCGATACATGTAGATGTGATGTTACACGGGTAAATGCTCGTATTTATATTAGAAAGAAGCTTTGGCAGGCAAGCAACTGATCGCTGGAATTTGATGAGTCTGGAGTTTTAAAAGAGATCAAACTCTAAACTCCCACATGATTGGACTTCTGCCAGCGGTGACAACATGGCATAAAGAGGTTGAGCATGGGTAATCGTAGGAAAACACAGGTTGAGATCTTTGAGAATCAATTTCCTATTTTCGCAAGGAGTCAATACATAGTTTATACGGTGTTAAACTCTTGATATGCAATGGCGGCCAATGGATACGAACGATGGGATTTCACCCCTACAAAGGAGGAAAAATGAAAGAAGAGGTATGCAGCAACGAGTAAGCATCAGTATCAGGGACCTGAAAGATCAGCTACTAGTGCCATCACAGTCCAGCTTAAAAAGAAGGGCAAAGACACGTACCAACATGTATGGGCTATGTATGTAACTACAGAAAATCCATAGTTACACCCACTCTCGAATTAGATAGGTACAGAGTTGAATGAGGATGAGTTTATACACAAATCTTCTTCTCTTTTATTAAAACCCTTAATATCTTAAGTTACAAGTCGCTCAAGAACACTCTAGATCTAGACTGCTCTCTTACAAAGATTATCTCTCTCTCTCCAATAATGTCTCAACCCCCTCTCAGAAGGCCAAGTCTCCTCTTTTATAGTGCGATATTACATAATGGAATACAGCTCGACTTATCTCGGACTGACGCTTTTATCTCGCTCTAAACAACTTTTATGCTTACTTTTTGCCTTAAAGATCGGTTCATGTCGGGGACAGCTGTCCCTTTTCTTGCATAACAATCCACACTTCGGGTTATTACTTCGGGAAACCTCACTATTTCTTGGACAACAAGTCATACCTCGCGCAATCGACTTCGCGCCCCTTCCCTTTTCTCGTGCAACAATCCATGCCTCATTAAATGTCTTCTCGAGCAAGTTATGTCAACCTAGCCAGATATCTTTCCGAGTGAGGTAGCTCTACTTCGCTAGATGCCCTTCCGAGCAGGTTGGCTCTACTTCGCTAGATATCTTTCCGAGCAATGTAGCTCTACTTCGCTAGATATCTTTCCGAGCAATGTAGCTCTGCTTCGCTAGATATCTTTCCGAGCAATGTAGCTCTGCTTCGCTAGATATCTTTCCGAGTAAGTTAGTTCCCCTTTGCTGACGGGACCTCGTTAAGGCAGATCTGACAGTTGATTAGACTATTCACTTACACTCCTTCGGAAGTGGTGAATAATATCTTTCTCGAAGATTCTTCTTATTATCTCGCCCAATCTTCCTCGGACACGTGGCAGAGTGATTTTCTGTACCTACATTTTGCCTTTTCTCATTCCTTTCGCGGGTATCAAGAGAGGAAAGAGAATCCTGCATTAATTTCGCAACCGCCACGTACGCGGATTTTCCGCTATCTTGTCTCCCACGATTCTTCTTTACAGTTACCAACCGGTTCCCCTTCCTATGCAACCGTTTCTCTAAGTCATACCTTGGGTCCATTATAAATAGTCATCTCCCTCATCCTTTTCTCTTCTTTACGTCCTTCAACTTCTTCTTCCCCGGCACTGTTCTTCTGTATACTCCGCCCGCTTTTGATCTCCTTAGTTTTCCTCAATTTTTTCACACCGTCTTCTCTTCTTTCAACAATGGCACCCAGAACCCACTACATCAAAGGACCTCGAAGATTTCCAGGCTGATTTTAAAAAACTAGGTTTAACGTTGTCACCGACGGTGGATCTTTCAGCTGTGGCTCCAGTAACCGCAACCAGACGGATGTAGTTGAACAATCGCTGGATTAAGGCAGAGACGTGGTCATCTACCAGGATGATTGCCACTTTGGGTCAGTTGAGAGCGGGCTTAAACTTTCCGCTGTATGATGCCCAGAATCCTCTGATTCTTGCTCATCTCAACAGGGGAGCCTTTCAGTTGAACGGTAATTCAATTCGGATTTGCAACGAATTTGTGAGGCGTTCATCTGGCGGTTTATCCCAGATCCCAGTTGTGGCGGAGAGCTTTAACCCTGCAGACTACAGCATTGCTTCTTTCTCGGAGAATTACTTCGATAAAGCTTAAGGTAAAAGAAGGAAGTTTCAAGAGTGGGGTATTGCTTTACATCGGAGGTCCCTGAAGGATTATTCCAAAGTTCTCCTTTTGGATGTTGAGCCTGTTGGTTCTTCGAAGGAGGCCCCCAAAGGCCATTCCTTGCGTCTAACTAATGATGAGGACTGGATGATGTTCCCAGTTGTTATCTAGGGCCCCCTTGTCTGGGGTTATGATGAGTTTGGGAATGCTCGGGAAGGCCCCCTCCCAAGTCACGTTCATCTCGCTTCCTTTGAACCTTGGAAGTTCAACTGGTCCGAGAGACCCTCCGATGTGAGCTCGCTAGTATTCTTTCTCGCTTTACTTTGGCGTCTTTTATTTGAATTCCTTGTTGGCCTTTTTTTTTGTTATGTTTTATTTATTATTATTATTTATATATATATTTTTTTGTAGTACCCATTGCCTTCTCTCGGCTTGATCAAGGATAGATCCTCCAAGAAGCCTGTTGTTGGATATCCTGCTACGGACCAGGTAACCCGCTTCCCGCTTTGTTTCTGGTGTTCAAATTCTGCTTTCGGAGTCTAACCTTTGGTTTCGACAGGAGGAAGAACCCGCGGATACCCCCGTCGTAAACCCTCGTGTCCTTCTGAAGAGAAGTCATCGGGAGAGCTCTTCTGATGCGGCTGCTGCTACCAAGGTATCCTGCTACCATGTTTACTTCGTAATAGTACTCCCTTCTTGTTGCCTTAGACCTTGTTCAACTCCTGGATACTAACCCCTGTTTCCTAGGTTCCTCAATCCACACCTGCCGCTGAACCCCAAAAACGCCGCAGAGTTTTGAATATCGGGGATCTCACCCGTATACCTTCTGACCAGAAGCCAGCAGAGTTTCCTTCTCCTCCTGTCAAGAACAAGCCCGAGAAGCTAAAGGGTGCCACTCCTCCTCCGAAGGTTCTCATGCCAACTCCTTGTATCACGGTGGAAGAGCCCCCAGCTAAACCATCAGCAGGTCCTTCTAGTTAGAAAACTCGGAAAGTTTTTGAAGCAGAAGATCCAGCCTATGCCCCCGACATGGAATTCTTAAGGGACGCTCTTATTTTAACTCGGGACAACCCTTCCACGAGGTCTGCAGCCATGGAATCTGTAATCTCGCTATGCGACGACACTTTTCTAGCTCAAGATCAAGCTTTCATGCAGAACGCTTCATTGAACCTTTCTACCAACCAGCACGCTGCTATTATGGCCTTGGTTAGTATTATTGATCTTTAAAAGCATTTGACGTACAAATCCCAATCTTACTGATAATACTTCACAGGAGTTCAACCGTCACATGGCTCAACTCGTGGAGATGAGGGTTGCTCGTGAGGATCTGAATACTGCCAATGAACGACTTCAGGATCTCAGGAATGATCTCGCTGATGAGAAGGAGCGTTCCGCTAAGAAAGATGAAAATATTTCGGAGCTTCGCAGTAAGTTTAATCTTTTCTCAGTCCTTATTTCTATCTCGTTCTCGTTTTTACTATCTTGTTGTTTTCGTGAAGCCCGTTCTATGAAGTATTATATGAATTTTGAAGAAGCCAAGTCGACCGTGGATGATTACCAAGCAGAACAAGCAAACCTTTTGTCCCAGATTAATTGCTACTTATCTGAAAATGAGATCTTGAGCGAAAAGCTTTCGACGTCATATTCTCTGGCTGATTGTCTAGATAATGAGTCCGCTACTCATGAAGAGTCGAATTTCCACCTTCGTGAGGAGAATGAACGATTGAGGACTGAGCTTCGGCAGATTAGTAATTCTCTCACCACTTCCCGTAATCTTCACTCCTCATCCATGGACCGATCTAGGCACCTTGAGGAGGATAAAGAAAGAATAATTAAGAGGAAGGATAGGTCCGAAGCTAAACTTCGCAAGCTCCGGAGTGAACTCTCCGAGTTGAAGTCTGGATACGAGAAGCTGACGGCTGAAAATGCTGGGTTAAGAAACGAGAACAACGAGTTAAATAACGACATGTCTTCTATCTTGGTTCGCTTGGAGAGGCTTCAGGGCAAGAAAACTGCTCCCGCTCCTCCTGTGAAAAATAAGCTTGTCATGCCTCCTCGAGGCGGTAAACTTGTTATCGGATCCCCTAATGAGGATATACCCATGACCGGCCCTGGAGAGGACGTGGAAAAATCAACTCTAGAACACCACAGCTTTCTCGAGTCAGAAATATCAAGACTTTACCATTTTAATCTTGACGTCCAGAAAACCTTAAATTCTGTTATTTCGCAGAAAGAAGGTAGCTCTAGGTGTTGTTGTTGCTTCGTGCTTCGCTTGGTTACTCTTGTTTCTCATTTTGCTGTTATCTTGCAGAGTCCGAGGATAGTTTGAAGAGTCAAATTTTTCACTTGTCTCGCCAAAAGGATAGCTTGGCCGAGGAGTTATCCAAAGTGGTAATTGCATTTTTGTCCCTACTTTTGATGGTCTACACAAATATCCTTATCACATAATAATTTTGTCCCTCTTTATCTATAAGCCCATCAGGGGCCCATCAACAATTTATAAACTTCCAAATATACCCCAACCTTTATAAAAGTATAGATTTCTTCTTATATTCTTTAATTTCAGATCTAATTTTTTTCTCCACCACCTCATCGTCTTCCTCTTCTACCGACAGCCACCACCTTCTTCGTCATCACCACCACCATGCCAGTAGCACCTCCACTTCCTCCATCATGTCTTACCACCATCGTTATCACCATCTGCTTCTTCTCCTTCAGCCATCGTCGTCGTTTCTCCACTTCCTAATCAATCGTATAGATCGATTTTCACCCAACTCAAGTTTCTCCCCCCTCGAGTAACTGCTCACTATAGGGTTTTGCGGTGATGGAGCATTTCGGTCTTCTCCCAGTCGATATCTCACTACATATTTTCGGCCTTTTACCTGTTGAATCGGTTTCAGATTTTGCATCGGTGAGCAAATCATGGAAGAATCTCATTCACAGTCCATCCTTCTACGAAATGCATACACTTCGTCTTTTTCGTCTTGGTAAGTTTGGGGTTCTCTTTTTCTTTTTCCCATTATCATCTGAAAAAGTCAAATTGTTAATTTTCTTCTTCGAATTTTGATATAGCCAGGGAAGCCCATGCTGAGATTTTTCAGAAGCTCAAGGAATTTAGCGAATATTGTGAATTCGCTAAGCAATTTTCTCTGACTTGTGAGTCTGGGGAGCTTGTTCAACAATTTTGTAAGATCCATTACGAATACGTTGAAGAGAAGATGAACTCTGTGAGATTATCTGGTAGGAATCTCAAAATTTTGTCTGCTTTGTGGTGTTATTAATGTAATCGTATAGCTCCTAATTTGTTAACGAGATTTAACCAGCTGATACTCTGTAACAGGTTCAGCATATACCATATTTATGATTGTTTGTATAGATTCTTCTTAAACAGCGCCCAGTGCGTATAGTTTTGAGACTTTTGACAGAGAATTATCATTAACAGATGTTTTTTTTTCCCTCTTGCATATTTTATTTCATCTATTAACTGCCATTTTCTAGGCTTGCTTCCCAGTTGTATAGATAAAGTCTTTATTCTTTACAGGCACGTAAAAGTTACACTGATAGATGCAATCATCCAACAAGCTGCTGAAACAATAAAATGCAAGGAAACATAGACCAGAAAGTGAGCAATAAATAAAAAACTCCACAAACATATGGATAAACTCTTGATTTCATTTTTTATGTGTTATTAATTGTTGAGATCATAATTTAGTGTAAAGAAATCATATGTCCAAGTATAATGTGAACTTGACAAGTTAGGAGTACAACTGCATATTTACGTATTCGGTGGTTATTTGGGTTTAAGCAGACAGTGATATTGGATCAACTATGGTTGTTGATCCAACTGCAATGGATAAACATCCACTGTTGATCCAACTGAAATGGATAAACATCCATTGTTGATTCAACTGAGATTGGTTTTGAAGCTGGTCTTGGAGCTGTTGGTGTTTATGAAGCTACAGGTAATGAAATATGGTGGTTATATGGGTTGAAGCAGGTAGTGATATTGGATCAACTATGGTTGTTGATCCATTTATATGGGATCAACTACTGTTGTTGATCATTTGAACTCATGTTTTGTAGTTTAAATCATGTAAATTTGTTCTAATGTTGAACTTGTGGTGCAATGGTAGCATGACTGACTCCATGTCAGATGATGCGTGTTCGACTCACGCCAAGTTCACTCCATTTTACATGGATAAACTATCATTATTGATCCAATTTTACATGGATCAACTTCCATTGTTGATCCACTAAAATTGGATCAACTTCTATTGTTGATCCTTTTTTCTTGGATAAACTAGATAAACTTCTAATGTTGATGGTTTTGTTGGTGAATCTGAAACTGCAACTGATGAAGTGGTAGCATTTTTCCATCAACATGGATAAATATCCATTGTTGATCCAACTGCAATGGATAAATTTCTACTGTTGATCCAACTGCAATGGATAAACATCCATTGTTTGATCCAACTGAAATGGATCAACTACTTTTTGTTGATACAAAAAAATTTGAACCAGTGATGGTGGTGGTGGTGGCGGCGACGACGAATTTGTGGTGGAGGAGGACTAGTGGTGGTGTAATGGTGGCGGTGAATGAGTGGTGGTGGTGGCGGTTGGTAGGTGGTGGTTGTTGAACGGTGGTGGTGGTGGAATGGTAGTTGAATGTTGGTGGTGGTGGTGCTAGTGGTGGTGGTGAAGTGGTAGAGGAATAAATTTGTTGTATTTTGAAATAAAGAAAAATATTATATGAGTGAGGGTATTAAGGTAATCTAATATTAAATGGATAAGGTTATAAAAAAGGAGGGACATAATTATTGTTGCATAAGGATATATTTGTAGGGAGTTAAAAGTAGGGACATATAATTAATATACCCTTATCCAAATTGCAGGGAGAGCTTGCTTCTTTGAACGAGGATTGCGATAAGATGGAGGAGGATGCTAGGAAGGTAGCGAAATGGACTCGCCGAAATGCCCAGGAAGAGAAGGTGATTTTTTTTACCGAGTTCTGCAAATCTCATGGTCTCTACGTCCCTAACATGAACCTCGAGGTTTTCTCCGATGATGAACCCACTGTCTTTGCCGAAGTTGAGAACGAGGATACAGAGTCTGATGAAGACATTGAGAAACCTCATCACGAGGTCCCTCAAGGCACAGGAGGTAACGATGCTGGGGCTGGTGCCACATCTGGGAGCTGCGGGATTTGATGGCAATCCTGATGAAGAGGGAGTTAACAATCCCTGATTATTTGTTGTGATACTTTGGTTCTTTGTCCTTTTAACATTTTATCTGGGCGCTCCCAAGCTTGGGGGGCATGACAATTTTTGCTCGTATTTTGCCTTAATATATTAGCTTTTTCCTTTATTTGCTTTTCCTTTATTTGCTCGTGATAGTTACATAACCTGCATGTTTGTTAATGGCTGCTTTGCCCTGGTATTTCGGAATCACTCCGAGTATATACTTGACGAAGGAAATAATCAAAGAATAATTTATGTTGCTTAAGTATATACTTGCCCCTTATTCTTTGGGTGTTTCCGAAGTAATTGTTTTTTTTTTAAATTTTTTTGCCTTAATGTGAAATAAATGCTCGAAAGAATAAAATCGTATTTAAATTATATACTTGCCTCTTATTCTTTGGTGGATTTATGTAGCATACCTTGTGCTTTTAGCTCCGCTCGTTCTTACTTTATCTTCCTTAGTTGTTTATGCGAGTCGATCTCGCATTGTTGTCATCTCGCTGCAATTATTATTTTCCAGTTCATAGCATAATCGGGTTAGTGCATATATCATCATGTATAAGATTTCAGTTGCGAGTGATTCCTATGCAATGTAAGAAGTACTTCTTAGAATTGTATGGCTTGTGTGTTCAAGCTTTGTAATGTTCTTGCTTTTTTCTTTGTAGCATATACTTGCCTCTTTGCAAGTATACACTTGCCTTTTTGTTTTGCCTCAGGTCTCATATTTTTTTTTCTTTCTCACATCTCTATCATCAGTTCGGGGTCTTATTTTGCCTCCTAGTTAAGGTCTTATTGTGCCCCACCCCGTTGGTCAGGGCTTTTCGGCGAAGTCTCAAGCGCTCTTTACTATTGCGAAGTAAAGATCCATCAACCTCGCCTTATCTCGCTCATTGAGGTCTTATGTGCAACAATATCACATGCCTACCTACTCCCGTGAGTACCAGCCCCGTAAAATTGCCGAATTTGGTGGTCACTCAGCTCCCTAAAGGAGGGTGCCGTCCCTTCCCCTCTGAATACCCCCGTGCTTTTGGGCTTAGGCATCAGTTGATTCGTGACCTCGTGCCCTTTTGCCAATATGGCTCCTGGTTACGAAGTCACACCCTAGGTGGGGTGGTTTTGGGACCGAGCAGAAGAACTACATCAGGCCATCTTCTTCTCCACTGGCTAGTTCTTACACCCCTCACCGAAGGTAACCCAATTTGGGCCCTCGGCGGATGGGTCTTACGATTTCCCCGAGCTGGTGGTTGTTAGCCACATCTGAGATTATCTCGTGACGCGCGTGTAGGTCTTACATTTGCCCCTTGCACTTTGTGCGAACTAGGTTGCACGCCACGAGGTCTCAGCCTCCCTAAGTAGAGGTTTTATATAGGACTTACGGTCGCCTATTTTGAGGGTCGTAAGCAGACCTCCTAAATGAGGTCTTACTTGTGGCCCTCGCATTCTCATGTTTTGAGCTTGCATCTTTTTTTTTTTTTTTTGCTTTGCTCCTGTTGAATTTTCAATGTTGCTTAACAAATAGTTCATTCATTTTTTGATTGATACATATATAATTTTTTTTTATCAATTCTTCACGAGTCTCTGTTGCTTATGGATAATACTTCTTGATGTAAATTGGATTCCACGGGTGGTCCAGTCCGCGACCTTGCCTTTCTGCTTCTCCATATATGATATCCCCGTTACTGTCTGTATCCTTTCCTTCACAGTCCGCGAGTTCATAAGCCCCGTTTCCCACTTTTTTTTTTACGATAAAAGGTCCTTCCCATGTAGGCTCCAGTTTTCATATGGGTCCCTTTTGATATGGGGGTATCTCGCGTAGAACCAGCTCCCCTGGGATGAAACTTCTTTCTTTCACCCTCTTGTTGTATTCACGAGATAGTCTCCGATGATAGTTCGTCATGTGCTGAAGAGCCATTTCCCTGTTTTCCTCCAAGTCATCTAACTTTGCTAGGATCATGTCCGAGTTTAAACCCTTTTTCCAAGCTTCTCGTTTTGTAGTGGGGAACATGATTTCAGTAGGCAGAACTGCCTCAACTCCGTATGCCAAACAAAATGGGGACATTCCTGTTGCTTCTTGCCTTGTGGTTCTGTATGACCATAGCACCTTCGGAACTTCTTCGCACCAGTTATGGTGATGCCCGTCTAATTTATTTTTTAAGGTGGCTGCTATTGTCTTATTCGTTGCCTCCGCTTGGCCATTACTCTGTGGGTATAACGGGGTCGACTTCGCGGACTGTATCTTAAAGGCGCTAAATAACATCTTCACGTTTTCCCCTTCGAATTGCATCCCATTGTCAGAAACGATTTGCAGAGGGACTCCAAACCTACATATGATATGCTCAAGTATGAAATTGTATATGTCACCATCTCGTGTGTTCTTCACATGTTTTTCCTCAACCCATTTCGTAAAGTAGTCCGTTGCCACTATCAGGTATTTCCGCTGCAAGCTTCCGGCAACGAATGGCCCCACGATATCTATTCCCCATATGGCGAACGGCCACACACTTAGCACTGAATTTAGGATTGTCGAGGGTGCATGTATACGCTTTCCGAATCTTTGACAAGCTTCACACCTCGTTGCCACACCCTTTGCGTCTTTATGCATACTCTGCCAAAAGTATCCATGTGTCTTGGTTTTATAAGCCAATGATCTGGTTCCGCTGTGATTTCCAGCATCACCGTAATGTATTTCCTTCATAATTTGCACTCCTTCTTCTTGTGACAAGCGTCGCAATAGTGGCCCTAGGAATGATCTCCGGTATAGGATTCCTTCTCTTAGTTCATAATTTGTGGATCTCCCTTTGATTTTGTGCGCCTCAAACCTGTCTCTAGGCAGTTCACCCTTCTCGAGGTATTTATGAATAGGTGTCCTCCAGTCATCTTCTTCTATCTCGTCAGATGCACTACCCTCTGCTATCATCACAGACTTCTCGTTTTCCAACTCATTTGTTACTGAGGGATGCATTAGCCTTTTAATTCGGATATATTATTCCGAGGTGTCTTCTATCATTGATGAAATAAAGGCTAAAGCGTCTGCATGTCTGTTATTATCTCGGCTTACTTGTCTCCATATTATATTGGGTATTTCCTTTGAATATTCTTTCACAAGCTGCAAATATCGATTCATCACCGCATCGTTCGCTTGATACCTCCCTTCTATCTGCCTTACTACCAGCTGAGAATCGCTAGTTATTCTTATTTCTTCCAACTTCATCTCGATAGCCAACCTCACGGCCTGTATGACTGCCTCATATTCTGTCTCGTTGTTAGTGGCTTTATATTCCAATCGGAAGCAAAATACTGTCCTTGCTCCCTTTGGCGAAGTAAATACTATTCCCATTCCTCCTCCAGCGCTGTTGGATGATCCGTCTACAAATATTTCCCACCTCCTTGGGTGATTTTCTTTCAGTAAATCTGTAGGATCCGGACGCTCCTCATCTATATCCAACATTTCTTCCACTCCTTCGTTTTCTTCTATTGGGAACTCGGCCAGGAATTCCGCAACTATGTGTGAATTTGTTGAAGTTTGTACCTCGTATTTTAATCCGAATTGATCTATTCGGGTGTTCCATCTTTCTACTCGCCTAACTCTCCTCGTATTCTTTAAAGATGACTCTATAGGGATTCTCATTAGAACTTTTATCTTGTGAGTCTGAAAATAAGTTCTTAGTTTTTCTGATGAATACACCAGCGCTAGAATCAACTTTTCTATCTTTGTATAGTTCTTTTCAGCAACATTGAGTGTTTTGCTGACGTAAAAGATAGGCTTTTCTACTCCTTCATCTGTCCTAAGCAGTACTGAACTGATGGCGTTTGGTGTAGCTGCGAGACAAATCAGTAGTTCTTCATTTGGCTCGGGCTTTGGGAGAATTGATAAGTTGATAAGATATTCTTTTATATTTTTTAGATCCTATTCGCATTCTTGTGTCCACGAAAATTTTGTTCCCTTCTTCAAAATATCGAAGAAGTGTTTGCATCTATCCGAGGATTTAGAAATGAATCTTCCCAAAGCTGCCAACTGTCCGTTCAGTTTTTGCACGTCTTTTATCGTCGCTGGCGATGACATGTACAATATGGCTTGAACCTTGGATGGATCTACTTCGATCCCTTTCTCGGACACGATGTGCCCCAGGAACTTCGCTGACTCCACTCCGAATATACACTTCGCAGGATTTATTTTCATTTTGAATGCTCTCATCTGCTCGAAGATTTATTTCAAGTATTCAACATGGTCCCCTGACTCCTTAGTTTTAACCAGCATGTCGTCTACGTAGACCTCCAGCTTGTTGTGCACCCATTTTGCGAAAATATTCTCCACCATCTGCTGGTAAGTTTCCCCTGCGTTTTTCAGTCCGAACGGCATTCTCATGTAGCAATACAAGCCTCTAGGAGCGAAAAAGGCCGTGGGCTCTTGATCTTATTCCACGAGTGGTATCTGGTTGTATCCACAATAACCGTCCATTAAAGTTAACCTCTTGTACCCTGAAGCTAACTCCACCATTTGCGGTATATTGGGTAGAGGGAAACTATCCTTTGGAGAAGCCGTATTTAAGTCGCTGAAATCTATGCATATTCTTATTCCTGTAGTCTTCTTTGGTACTATCACCATGTTTGCTATCCATGTTGGATACTTCGCGGGTCTTATTATTCCCGAGTTTAACATTTTTTGTAATTCTTGATCTATTTGCTCGTGATAAGCAGTGGCTATTTTTCGTATTCGTTGCCTTATTGGTTTAATTGCTGGGTTTAGATCCAGTCTATGGCAAATAACTTCAGGATCTATCCCGGGCATCTCGTTCATGCCCCATGCAAAGATATCACTGTATTCTTTCAACACCCTTATCAACCTTTCCTCTTCATCCGCCTCCATCATTGTTCCGATCTTCACTGTTTTCGTTTCATCTTCGCTGCCCAAGTTTATCTCTTGCGTGGGTTCTACTGCTGCGAAGTTCATGATTGGATCTCCGAGCGGAGATGGACCCTTTAGTTGCTGCACGGGCGCGTCCTTATCTTCCGGGATTTCACTTGGGATAGCCCATCCCTCTCTTGCTTTGACCATATACACCATTAATTCTTCTTCCCTCTTTGCTTCTTGCACCCTTTTCTTTTGTTCCTTCTTTCGCTTTATCTTCTTGTCATAGTTGTGCACATCTTCATCGTTACACTCTCTGGCTTCCTTTTGATCTCCCTTTATCTCGCCAATACCGCTTGGCATATGAAATCGGATAGCTTGGTGATACGTGGATGCTATTCCCTTGATCCCATGTATCCATGGTCGCCCAATCAGAGCGTTGTAAGGAGATTCTACATCCACCACGCATACTGTTACCTCGGTTTCAAGTTCCCCTGCGAAGATTTTCACGATCATCTCCCCTTTTGGCTTCGATGCTACTCCATTAAACCCATAGATATTGTAGGTCGATGGTACCAGATCCGAATCTCGGTATCCCATTGCTTTAAACGCGTGGTAAAAAAGGATATCCACCGAGCTCCCTGTGTCCACCAAGATCCTATCTATTTCCCATACTTTCTTTTTTTCTACGGAACTTTATTCCCACTTCGTATGCTCCCCGAAGTTCAAAGTGATCACCAAAGGATCCGTGTGTGAATATCCTCCTTCCGGGGCGTCTGCGGCTGAGAAAGAAATAGTACTTCTCTGCCACTCTTCTAACGGATCTTTCTTTGCGATGTTGTATATCTCATTTCCTTCAAAATCCCGTTTATGAACCCTTTGTAACATATTATCATGAAAGTTTTGAATATTCTTCGCAGAGTTAATGATTGAGTTGCAGTTTGACTTCTGTGTTCCTCTATTGATTTCGATTATGTATACTTTTGATCACCTCTGGGAGGTGGTGGCGGGGGTATGGGTCCCGAATTTTCCAAGAAATGCTTGAGTTTTCCCCTTTCAATTAGGCGGAGTATTATTCGTCGGATGTTTCTGCAATCTTCTGTGCGGTGTCCATGGAAACAATGATACTTGCAAAAGTCATTATTTCTCACACTTGACAAGGGCTCCACCCCAAAATTTCCCGGGGGTGGAATTTCTTCCGTCAGTACAATTGATTCTCATATCTTATCGACAGTGGTGTTAAGCTCGGGCAAAACTACATCCTCGAACTGCGGTTTCTTTCTCCCATATTGCTGCCCTGGTTGGTATCTTCGTGAGTTCCTCGGATTATCATCTCGGAACCCTTCATAATTCCGAGGTCTGGGGTCGATATACCTCGGATGTTGATCTATCCATTCTTGGTCCCCACTGGATACTGCTACCAGCTTCGCGGGTATTGTTGCCAATGGTTCCGCGTCCTCATATTTAATATCGCCTTCTATCACATTTGTTATTCTGGGTAGCAGACGCGAGTTTCCCTCCTTGGACTGAGTTGGGGATGCTTCAATTTCCTCCCTTTGTTTTTCTTCCAACGCCACATACTCCTGATATTCTCGGAGTTCACTCATTGATATTGTGTTACGAATTACGAAGAGCTGTGTGTGCAAGAGGTTGGTTGGTATTAACGCGTTAACGAAAGCCAGGATGAAATTTCTCTCATCTACCCTTCCCGTAAGTTCACTGCATACGGTTCTCCATCTCGTAATTAGACTTCGCAAGTTTTCGCCTGGCTTTCTTCTCAAGTTGAACAAGGTTTCTATTCCTGGCCTTAACATGTTATTTCTTATGTAAGTTGTCAGGAATACTCTCTGAAAATATTTAAACGACGAGATTGAACCTTATGCTAACCCTTCGAACCACTTTGAGGCTTCCCCGGTTAAGCTAGCTGGGAAATATTGGCACAGTACTGTTTCATACCTCGCCCACTGCATTAATGAGAGAGTGTCTTGTTTCAGTCTTTGCACAACATTCCTCGTTCCATCGAATATGCTTCCGAAGGTAGGCAGTGAACACCTTCCTGGGATTCTTCCCTCTAGTACTTCGCGCGAGAATGGTGATTTGTCAGCCTCCACAATTGCCTCAGCCAACTGTAATCTTCCTCCCCTTCGCGGATTATTGAGTAATTCTTTCATTTCCTGTATTTCGTTTAGGACTGTCTGATTAACTTCGCCCCTTCCTTCTTCCCACCTTCGTTTTCTCCTCCTATTACTTCGCTCAGCATCACCTTCTCTCCTTTCTTCCTCTTGTCCCCTTCTATCTGCTCGGTATCTCTCTTCTTCCTCTGCATACTTCCTTGCTTCCTCCGCCACTATTGTTCTCTGTGTCTTTGTTCTTCCCAAGATCTTTCCTCCCTCCGGATTCTCTCAGCTTCTCTTCGCATTTCTTCTTCCCAAAGTATCTCCTCCTCCCGAGTTCTTTCTTCCTCAAATCGCCGTCTTTGGTCTTCCCATCTTGTTTCCTCCAAGGCTCTCCTCAGCAACCTTTCTTCTCTGCTTTCTCTTCGACGTCTCCTTCTCTGTTCTCCTCTTTCTCTTTCTTGTTCATCCTGAGGCACTTCCCCTCCTTGATTCACGTTTTCTCCCATACCAGTTTCACCTCGTGCATTATGAATAGTCCTTTCTTCATCAAGTTGGTTGTTTCGCTGTACCAAGATCGCGTTTTGCCTCATGAGTATGGTTCTTTTCTCCATTAGAGCTCTATCCCTTTCCCTTTCTAAGCGCAGCACCTCTCTGATCTGCTCTAATGTCATATTTTCTTCACCGGCAGTTTCCCCTCCGTTCTCTTGCAGAGGTTCTTCTTCCACCTCCGTTTCAGCGTTAACGGTATGGATCGATCCTTCCCGATAACGTTCGTCCTCTTCCTATTGGATCTCACCTTGCCTTCCTCCTCTGCTTGATGTTTCACCTATTTCCATCCCGCCTCCTCTTCCTGCTAGACGCAAGATTCTCCTTGATGCGATGAGATGCCGTGCTCGTTCCAGTACTCTTGCCATGGATAACCTGTTAAACTTTCTTTCTCCGATTTACCGGTTTTTGACCAGATCTGGCTTTCTTTCCTTCCGGTCAGTAGGTTTCAGATCTACCTCTCCTCTTTTTGCACTATCAGGCTTCCTTGACCATTATTCTTCAGTTCTTGCAAAGTAACAACCCACTTAATGATTTGTGTGATAACAGATTTCCCAAACAATCTCAAGTGAGACTAAAATCTCAACATGAGATCCCTGTTTCTCGGCGCCAAAATGTAACTACAGAAAATCCATAGTTACACCCACTCTCGAATTAGATAGGTACAGAGTTGAATGAGGATGAGTTTATACACAAATCTTCTTCTCTTTTATTAAAACCCTTAATATCTTAAGTTACAAGTCGCTCAAGAACACTCTATATCTAGACTACTCTCTTACAAAGATTCTCTCTCTCTCCAATAATGTCTCAACCCCCTCTCAGAAGGCCAAGTCTCCTCTTTTATAGTGCGATATTACATAATGGAATACAGCTCGACTTATCTCGGACTGACGCTTTTATCTCGCTCTAAACAACTTTTATGCTTACTTTTTGCCTTAAAGATTGGTTCATGTCGGGGACAGCTGTCCCTTTTCTTGCATAACAATCCACACTTCGGGTTATTACTTCGGGAAACCTCACTATTTCTTGGACAGCAAGTCATACCTCGCGCAATCGACTTCGCGCACCTTCCCTTTTCTCGTGCAACAATCCATGCCTCATTAAATGTCTTCTCGAGCAAGTTATGTCAACCTCGCCAGATATCTTTCCGAGTGAGGTAGCTCTACTTCGCTAGATGTCCTTCCGAGCAGGTTGGCTCTACTTCGCTAGATATCTTTCCGAGCAATGTAGCTCTACTTCGCTAGATATCTTTCCGAGCAATGTAGCTCTGCTTCGCTAGATATCTTTCCGAGTAAGTTAGTTCCCCTTTGCTGACGGGACCTCGTTAAGGCAGATCTGACAGTTGATTAGACTATTCACTTATACTCCTTCGGAAGTGGTGAATAATATCTTTCTCGAAGATTCTTCTCATTATGTCGCCCAATCTTCCTCGGACACGTGGCAGAGTGATTTTCTGTACCTACAATGTAAGTCGGGCTTATAGATTCCTTATGAGGGGTTATAACACCAAATTACTATTGGAGATCCATATTAAGCCGACTATGGACGAATAGACGTTTGGCGAGTTGCAGGCTTAAGAAGAAGAATTTCAGGTATGAACCACAGTTATTGGAATTGTGAACTAACATGAGAATATTTTCACAGGGAAAAACCATGTTGGGTATGCACTCGAATGTGTCATGATTCGTTTGGTAATTATGAACATGTCGCCGTCAAATGTAGCCTTGATCTTCTTAACTCTTCGACAAGTCGAGAGTTGAGAGGGGGCGATGTTTGTACCCTATTCAAATAGTCTACGCGCAGATGGTACGATGCTTATGATGGAAGCCTTAATCCGGTTTATTATGGAAACCGATGTGTTTAATATGGAAACCCACATGGATTATTATGGAAGCCTGGATTTGGTTTATTAGGGAAACCAATGAGTTTATTATGGAAACCCACTAGGATTATTATTGAAGCCCAAAAGTCTTGAATAATTATTAATATTATTTAAGATAAATGCAAGATCCTAAATAAAAGAGGATAATTATCTTAAATATTTATAATTATTATTCAAGATAATTATTATTTAAGATAAATAAGAATTATGATAAGCATTGGAAAGGATAACAATTTTATCATGAATCTGATTGTTATTTGGGATTTATACAGATGGGGTTGTTATTTGGATAACTATTGGAACCCTAAAGCTACATCTATTTTCTGCATATATATAGAGGCTAGATTCCAACCCAAAAGGTACAAAATACTATTCTTTTCACCAAAAAATACTTGCATACAACATCCGCTGATTTTAGCATCGGAGTATTTTTGCAGGTACCCCCACCTCTTTGATCAATCTTTTAGAGATTCATTACCAACGGCAGTGATTGGATCAAGATTCCCGCATCTCGAAGATCATTGGAGTGATTATTTTTGCACCAACAGTTATGTTCTAAACTAGGTTTGTTCATGAACTAATACATTTATATAATAAGGAATGCAATTTTTTGCAAACCGTGGCTATAATGTTCATGAATTGATTCGAGTGAATCAAAATCGATTTTCCTTCAATTGTGTTGTATGCTTCTATGAGAATATAAACAATTGAACAACTCTATAACTAGTTTCATTTGAGTCATTTGAACTAGTTGTGATTGAGATGAACAAGGTTGATATGAAAGTGTTCATATGGCTAACTTCGGTTAACTAATGTTGAGCCAAAAAGGTGTACACATTTAGGTACGGTTATCCATATCTAAATGAAGTCACTTTTCATTTATGTGTAACAAGCTAAGTTCGATCTAACGGTTGAAATATATTATCTTGAATATAATCAAGTTTTCATCTAATGATGAATATTGAATGCTTTGTTACCAAGGTAACATTGATTGCAAACCCTGATTTCAAGACTATATAAGGAAGAACTCTAGCAAATGGGAAACCTAATCCCTACACCTCCTGTGTGATACTAGTCGCGACTAGAGTCGATTCTCCTTTAACCTAGGTTTTTCTAAAACCATTATAGGTTAACGACTTAAAGACTTCATTGGGATTCTGAAGCCACACCCACCTATTTACTCTGTAGTTGCGCGTTCTGATTTTGTCATGATTGAGTACTATCTTCTCTAAGATTTGCTCGAGATTTAATCTTCGATAAGAAAGATAAAAAGTAGTCACAAATATCTTTATCTCATCGTTTGTGATTCCACAATATCTTGTTTCGCTACAATACGATTAAGATTATTGTGAGGTGATTGATATTACTAGGTTGTTCTTCGGGAATATAAATCCGGTGTTGATTTATAATTATTTACAGCTCCTTCCTGCATAGTCATTTGTGCAATTAAAGTCTCAGCATGAGTATCATATTTGTAACTCTCTTGCACTTATGTATACCACTCAGGCTGTAGTTGAGTTAAACTCTGGCAAAAAGATTTCTCCCCTATGTGAACCCTTGACAAGGCATCTGCAACTTGATTCTCAGTTCTCTTTTTGTACTTCAACACATAGTCATACCCTAGTAACTTAACAAACCATTTTTGTTGTAGTAAAGAATGAATCTTTTGTTCCATGAAGTATCCGATGCTTTGATGGTCAGTGTAGATAGTGAACTTTTTTCCCAATAAATAAGATCTCCATTTTGTTACAACCATTACAACTTCCATAAGTTTCTTCTCATAAGTGGACATGGCTAAGAATCTTCGTCCCATGCCTTTTCTGAAGAAGGCAATGACCATTTTATCTTGCATTAATACTGCTCCCGCTCCAGTTTTACATGCATCAATAGATAATTCAAAAGCCATACTGAAGTTTGGTAACACAAAAACTGGTGTAGTTGTGACTGCACTCTTCAATTTCTCAAAAATAGTTTGTGATGATTTGTCCCAATGGAAGTTGTTCTTCAATAAATTTGTCAGTAGTTTTACAATGAGTCCATAATTCCTCACAAATTCACTATAGTATCTTGTCAGACCTTGAAACCCTCTCAAGTCTTTAATAGTTGCAGGAGTAGGCCATCTTGTCAATGCAATCTATATTTGACGGATCAACACCTACTCCTTCACCAGATACGATATTCCCCAGATACACCAACTTATCTTGACCAAATGAGCACTTATTAAGTTTCGCAAAGACATTGTTCTCCTTGAGAGTCTATAAAGTTAACTGCGGATGTTTCATGTGTGACTCCATATCTGGGTTGTATACTATATGTCATTAAAAAAATACCAATATGAATTTTCTTAAATAAGGTCTGAACACATCATTCATCAAGGCTTGAAAGCTAGCCAGGGCATTAGTCAAGCTAAATGGCATAACCAAGAATTCATAATGCCCTTGATGTGTCTTGAATGCAGTATTCTGAGTATCACCATGGTACACTCTGATTTGGTGGTATCCTGCCCTCAAGTCAGGAGTGATTAAGCCAAGTCATAACCCTTATCTCGCACTCATTCTACTGGTTAAGAAAAAGGATGGAAGTTGGAGGTTTTGTGTTGACTACAGGAGACTTAATGAGATAACAATTAAAGATAAACACCCAATTCCCGTGATTGAGGAATTAATGAGATAACAATTAAAGATAAATACCCAATTCCAGTGATTGAGGAGTTAATAGGAAGTTAAAGATAATACCAATTGTAGTGATCTACACTAGAAATCAGCACAAAAACAACTCAGAATCTCTAAGGATAAAGATTAGATTGGGGAGGACATAAATATTGAGAGAGGAAAGATGATTTCTATTGATAATTCTTCATACAAAGGAAGGATACGAGATACATACTTATACCAACACTCACAAGAATAGCGTACACAACACGTGTGTTTGGCACATACCCCAATTAATGGCTAAACTGAATTATAAAAAATATTAAATAAGATAACTAACCGGGGTGCCGAAATCCATTGGGGTGCCCCTACAGGTAAAGGTAGATAAAGTCTATGACAAACTCTAATACGAAATTATCTAACTTAATTGATTATTAACACTGACTAAATAAAGTTGTTTAGCCATTATGAAAATATGTTGTAAACAGTGTCAAATCTACTAACATGTGACCCGATTTTGTCTTATACATCACGTCCCTCTAGTGTTTCCATAAGTCCTATACGATGTTTCGAAATTAGACTCGTTACCTATGCCCACCCTGTTGGCCAGCCGATGACGGGCCTTGAGCCTTCGGGCCTTGAGTTGCATCTTGGGATTTTTGAATGGCGTTGACTGTTGAGTTTGTTGACAGCTTCACCCGCACATCAACGTGCGTATCCTGAAAAAAGTACTGAGATCAGCCAAACCTCCACTGGGATTGAGCTTTTAGTGGATCTCTATGAGTCAATTGTCAATGCCTATTCGGAAATTTCCATCCCCATGAGGTTGAATTTTAACCTTCAAAGCTTAGTCCTTAAAGAATTTAATATAAGGGGCCAAGCCTGCTGCCGTCTTCATGCCTAGGCATACAAAGGTTTTGAAGATTCTTCGGTTGCCCAGCCTGCACGTTTAGAGCAGAGAAAGAGGGATAACGTGTTACTAGGGCGATACTCCCATCACCTACACCTTTGTGATCTTCGCCATCTTTCTCACAGATTAACATGTGGCCGTAAAACAAATTATTGAGCAAGTTTCTACGTAGGAGTTGGTTCGTTAGTTGACTAATCAATTCCCTTTGATTTTTCATAGTCGTTCCTACGTCCTAGTCAAAGGGTCCTAGCTCCAGGGTTGAGCTCAAATATTACCTCCAAAGGAATGAAACCCGACTAGTGTGCTAGAAAGAGTGCTAACAAGTTATTCCTTTTAAGTTTAGCAAAGTGTTGTTATATTTTATCCCAGGCTAAGATCATGAACACGTACGAGATTAAGATATGGACATCCTAATAGATAAGATGTGATTGTGTAGCACTCTAGTTGTATTACTCTTTTCATCGTTTACTTCCAAAAAAAGAAAAGAACAAATCAAGAGAATGTCACATGCATATTAACAATATACACTAAATTTTGTTTTAGTCAAGACCAATATGTTAATCAAGTTTGATGAAGTTTGTTGTATTTTTAAACTTGTAAATTGGGGTTCAGAAGTCATCATAATTTGTAAAGACTATCGATTGGCACATAATGGAGGCATATATTCTAGAAGGGAATTGACAATTCCTAAAATCAACCCCATTAACATTAAAGAAAGAAAGAAAAAAGACCGTATTTTCTTGCAAAGATTATATGAAATTTTGAATGCTTCAACAAGACATTGATTGAGACGCGTCTTTACATGTGACCAAGAAAAGGCATGCATTACAAACCAAGTAAGATTTCATACATAACAACCAAATTAGCTAATTGTGTATATTGAATTCTTTGAAGAGTTAATCACTCAATTTGCACCTCCACGCGCAATTGAATATTCTTCTTCGGATCTAGCCAAGTTGATCATTCTTAAAATGATGTTGTACATGATGATATAATCCACTAAGTCATCGAAATGGTAAACACGAAAACTAAACTCACCAAAATAAAACATAATATTGCCTCTAGTTCAACCTTTTTATCAGGACTAATTCAACCTATAACATGAACATCCAACACTTTGTCATTGTTACATGGTGCAGTAAAATGCCTACCCATTTTGTAGATGTCTATAATTTTTTTGTTTTTGATTGATAAAAATTTCGGCACCGATGAGTTTCGAACTCAAGTCAGTGGTAATAATCCAGTATCATACTGAATGTGTATTACACCTTGTTTGCTTGCAGCTGACTCGGGCCGAGTCAGTAATCAGACCGTTTGTTTTGCATTTTGAGTCAGATCTGACTCGACCCCTGACTCAGACGTAACCCCTGACTCGGACCCATTTGAGTCAGGTAACAAAATACCCCTGACTCATGGAACCAAACCACTGACTCACATAATTTTAAGTCGGATGAGTCAGATCTGACTCAAAACAAACATATCGAGTCAGATCTAAATGAGTCAGGTGATTTCACTCAGATCCAAATGACTCAGATCCAGACGACTCAGATGAGTCAGGAGTAAACAAACATGTTGTTAGAGTGACGCCAGCTAAAATAACATTTGGTAATCTAGTATCATACCCAATATGTGTTACAGTGACAGCAGCTAAAACAATATTTTTCTTTTTTGAACGCGTTAAAAATTTAGACGTAGTCGAGAAGGTACAATTGGCAGACATGTTGTCACGTCAGAGGAAAGTAAATAACAAGGCACTAGCGGAGAAACAGAAGTTAGTTCGGCATGGATGGACTATTTCATAGACATAGAAAAATATTCATTTAGACATGGTCATTCCTCACTTCCCTCTCTTCCAGCTATATATTTATAGAGTTCATTTCCTCTCTAACCAACAAAAACCCTTTTGTTCTAGCTCTCTTCTCCTAACCATTTCCCTTGGTTTCTGTCAAAACTTTGATCTTCAAAACAAACAAAAAAAAAAAATACCAATCACCATGGCAATGTCTTTCCGATTCTCAAAGATCCAATTAGTCCTCTTTCTTGCTCTGACCTTCTCATTCCAAGTTTGTCTTGGTGTGTAAATGTTTCTAATGATTATTTCATAACATAATCCACATTTGCATTTTGTTAACAATGTTTTTGTATTTTTGTTCGTCAGGTGGTGAGATTGTCTGCGAGAATTTGCCAAAAAATCAATGCGCATTCGCGATATCAAAGGATGGAAAGCGTTGCTTGATCGAAAACTACGTAGCAAAGGATGGAAAGACAGAATATCAGTGTAGAACATCTGAAGTTGTCGTGGAAGGGATTACTAACTGGATTGAAACCGATGAATGTGTTAACGCTTGTGGTGCAGATAGAAATGCCGTCGGGATTTCTTCGGATTCCCTGATGGAATCACAATTTGTGTCCAAGCTTTGCTCGCCATATTGTTATCAGAATTGCCCTAACATTGTGGATCTCTTCTTTAATCTGGCTGCAGGAGAAAGTACGTATATAAACTCTTTTTTTATTTACTTGATCCGTTCTGGCTTTGTTATTCAGATTTTGATCACACCATTTTAGATACAAATGATTTAGCGCTGATTTTTCAAGAAAATGAGATCAAACTAAACATTCCATGCACCTCAACATAATTACAGCCGGAGTCAACAATTTTTTATTTTCTTTAAAAAAATAATTGCCGATACGTTTTCGGCACTGCAGCTGAAGGCCTTGGATTGACCGAGCAATATCTTGATTTAGTACCAGAATGATGTAGATGGCATAACATTCTATTCCTCCTAAAAGTTAAAGGGATTGAGACGTGGGATTTGAAATGTCTTTACTTGTTTCACAATTGAAGTATTTATTCATCTACGTGTTTGTTGGTGAAGCTGAATATTGCATGTCTTTGACTTGATAGATCCATTGATTAATATTTCTACGATTGCATTGCAGATGTGTTTTTACCCCAATTATGCAACGATCAAAGAACAAACCCACGACGTGCAATGATTCAGTTGATGAGTTCAGGTGCAGCACCGGGTCCTGTGTCAGGAAACACAGACGAGGAAGAAAATGCAGAGGGGATTGCTCCAGCTCCGGCTCCAATGAATTAATTCGATATATGTGTTTGATGATCGAGAAGAAATTACAAGACTTTTTTTATTAGTAGATTGTTTATTTGTCATGAAAAATTAAAAAAATTCATGGGACTAATAAAACGTTGATAGGAGAAGGGGGAGTTGATTTTGGTGTACTTATTTAGAGTTTGATATCATCCCCTAATCAGATAATACAACTGATACAAAACATCGATCGATCGTATGGAAATGGAACCAAAATTATTTGACGTGTCTTTGCAAGTGTGTGTGGTTAGGGAAATGGGGCTACTTGGTATTCTTGCCTTCTTGGGTTTTCACCGTTTACATAGTGAAGAAAAAAAGAAATAGAAGAAGTTGGGCCTGATTCTGCTGTGTGTGATTTTTTGAGTTGATAAATATACATATGAACTTCTCGTGTTTGCAAAATTATCCCCTTCCGTTTGGATGACTTTTTCCACTAGCCGGTAGGGCGGCTAGTTCGATGGAAATTACTTCCACGACGTATCACCAATCCAAAGTAGAAATAATCATTTATTTTGGGCTTTGGACGCTCTAGTCTTCTCCTCCCAAGCCCAGTATTCACTAGTCTAGAAATATCCGGGTTGGATAGTTTGGACCAAAACTTGGACGAGTTAGTCCATATTAGGCCGATTCAAAAGTTTCTCAGTATTAGGATTATTCTTTCTTTCAGAGTTACATGCATGAAAAAACTTTTTATTTTTAGATCTCATATTTTGAATTAGGAAAGAGTCAGAGAGAGACGGAGATTTTTGAGGCGATTTTGTTGGATTAAGTCGTTTCCTCATTAGAGAGGTTAGTTTTTGATCAATTATCTTTTGAATTTTTTGTATAGATTTTTTTTTTTGACGAATTATATGAAATCGATTTGGTGTCTCATCTTTTGTTCGATCTTTGCAATTTTTGTTTTTGATTTTGTTATCTGTTAGGTTTTGATTTCATGCAATTCTATTGATTTTTGTTATTAGTTTTTTGTTTTTAGGATGTATGATATGAAACCGATTAGATCTTTGATATTTGATTTCTTCATCCGTGTGTTTTATTAAGATGCTGAAAGTTTTTTCATGGTTATTAATCGGTAGAGTAATTGACTTCTTTATTTTTTGATTATATAGAATGTGTACATTCTTGTACACTTTATATGTTTCGGTATATGGTGATTTTAAGGTGAATTCGAAAAATTAATTCTCTGATATATTTAAATGTGATTCTGATCTTTTGATTTTAAATCTCTATATTAGTTAATTCGATTTTAATATATTTTTATACGTGCCTCTGATCTTTTTTGTTAGTACTTAATTTATCATATAAACCTTGAACAAGATTTTGGAGTTCCACAATTACTTTTGAGAAAATCTTAGAACACCATGTCATAAGTTGTATGACACTATCAACGAAAAAATCTTCTCTAGATGACCATTTTTTTTATCATTCCCTTCTGCAATGTGCATTTCATGGGTACCAATGTTACGTAAAAGATCAACAATATCTCCTGGTTCCACTTCATTCACATTCCAAGAGAATTAATATCAAGCACCTTCTACAGAAATCACATCCTTAACATAAACATTCTTTTTTCTAGAAAGCTTGAAGAGATGAGGGAATTAAAGTTGTAGAAAATGATTTCCAGTACACACATCCTTCTAGAATTCAACGCTATAACCATTCTTCACAACCGATCTTATATTTTTATTAACTAAGTTTCTAGAATTCAGAATGCTAGCGTACAAACTAAATTTAATATTAAAAGAAGCAATATTATGAAGAAAAAAATTATTGATCGCCTCCAAATTTTTGTTGAATAATTTAACTCTAGACAACATTCTTCCGAATGTCATATCTCCAAACCCAGTTAGAGTGTAATGTTAAATTTACAATACCACATTTATTATTCGGCAAGACAGTCTTAAACCAAGCAATCCAACTTCTTTTTTATTTGTATTAGTGAAAACCAAAAGAAAACTTCTCATGATTTTTGTTAATTCCTTAGCAATTGAAACATGCATCTGAAACATATCAAGGTAGTAAATGAGAAGATTAGCTGATATAATTTTTATTTTATTTTAATCATGATTAGTCTATCTCCCTTAGATGGTAAGTCCTCTTCCAAGATGACAATTTTGTTAAAATTGGTCTCGTTTTTTACCCGACTGCACAGTTATCTATGGGTTTTTGTTGGCTTTGTTAGAGCACTGCACGGTCAAACTCGCAACCCTTGCTATCTCAAGCTTGTTTATCAAGTTTAGCTGATCAAAACTATAGTCTTAATTTCTAGTCTACTTATGGCTATGTCTCGGATTAGGATAGAATGTGTAGTTGAGCTTTAGACTTCACGTCGTTCATCAATTGAGGACGAAGATCTAATGAGGAGAGCTTGGAGGAACTTAATCAACAAAAGGTATGTGGAGACTAAAACTTATCTATCACTTAGAAGTCTATTCTATTCTATCTTTTAATGAGACTAAGTCATATAGCTATATAGACTTCTATATTATACACATTTGATATTTTGATCTGAGTTTATCTCACGTATTTATTTCTCGAAATATGTGTTGTAAGATTTTTACTTTAACTATGTTCATCATTATTCTTGATGAGTTTAGTTGGAAACAATTTATTTGCTTGAAACTAAATATTAAGTCAAAAGATGATCATGTTTCCTTGAAACATCTTACATGATTTGTGTGAGACAATCATTTTATGTCGACTTGGAAAGTTTCGTATTGATCATTCGATCACTTGGAAATTACTTGAAGTTAGTGGTTTGTGTTAGACATCCATTTTCGTCTTCTAAAAATGTTTCAATTATTGAAATGGGAGTTTAGAGCAATTAACCATGTCTGTATACAACATGGTATGCAAACTATATTGTTATGATTCAGTTGCGGGAACCTTGTTTGCATACCTAGTATGCGAATGGTTTTAACTGTAAAGGTCCGGGAACCTTGTTTGCGTACCTAGTATGCGAACGATTCTACATGAGTTAGGTCCGGGACGGCTGTTCGTGTACCTGCTTTGCGAACGGCTGGACATGCCAAGGTCCGAAGCTGTTGTTCGCGTACCTAGTTTGCGAACACAATTGTTAAGTTCTAAAATCGTCTAAGTATGATTCTCATACTCATGAACTAAAACATTTATGAATTAAGGAATGCAATATTTTCAAACCGTGACTTAATTTTCATGAATTGATTCTTGTATAAGTATTTTGTACCATTATGAATCAATCCGATTTTGTTTCAATTTGTTCATATATATTTCTATGAGATAGTGAACAATTGAACAACTCTATGTGAAACATAATTAGATTCATTTGATTATCTTTCATGATTGATTGATCATCATATTTGATCTAGATGTGTTAGATGAATGTGGTTAAGACAAAAGTGTTCATATGGATAACTTCTGTTTAATGTTATTGAGCCAACTCAATATACATGTTTAGGTACGGTTACCCATATCTAAATGAAGATATATTTCATTTGTGTGTAACAAGCTAAGACCATATAATGGTGGAGGTTAATTCATAAAAGTCGGTTCCGGTTCCTAACGGTTCTAGGTCCGGTTCCAAAATTTGTGACCCCAGAACCAGAACCGTTTAAAGTCTCGGGTACCCGCTGGGTATTAAGAAAACTATAAAGAAAATATTAAAAACTTAATTTCTCTCTCTTTTTAGCTTGAATTTAAATTATTTTTATAAAAAAATTATTACTATTTCTTTATTAATGTAAGAAATAAATGAAAATGACAAAAAAAAATAGCCAAAGCTAGCAAAATGCTTATAATTTTGCTAAAAATATGAATAAAAGGATGAATAACAGGGTACCCGACGTGTATTACCCGTTGGACCCGTTAAGATTCGGGTCCAATCGGGTAACTACCCGTCGGGTCCTAAGTTGTTAATGGGTCCAACTTTAGGACCCGGAACCGGACCCAAATCTACAGGGTCCGGTTCTGGGTAATTGGTACCCATTGACAGCCCTCAATGTATACTGCAACTCCGGGAAAATCTTCGTCAAATCATTTTAAAAATTTCCTAATAAAGTAAATAGAAACTTAAAGCAAAACCGCCAGGTTCTGGGGCTTTGTTTTGGCCTAATAATTCAATAGCATAGAAACATTCTTCTAAGGATGATATGGTTAACTCTTGATCTACTCCTCCACTTTTCAACTTTGGTTGTAGTCAAAATTGCAGTAATCTTGTCTTGCTTTAAGTCTTGTTTTTATTGGATGTCAGAAATCCGATTTTTAAGTCTTATTCATCATCTAACTGCATAAAAATATCTTATATAAAAAGATGACCAAGCATTCTGAATGAAACAAACAAAATCAGGACGAGCATATCAAAATAGTTTACAATGGAAAGGACTTGCACCATCACAGATAAGAGCGAGGGGACTATGATCATAACATAGCCTATAAAGAGCTTGCCGAATGACACTACGAAACTGAACTTTCCAATCTAGTGAAATCAAAACCATATCAATTATACAACAATTATTTAAGGTTGTTTATTAGTCCAAATATATGTAGCACTCATCATAAGGAAATTAGTCAATTCACGTTTTGAGAGAACTTGTAGTATTTTTCATTACATTTTTGGCTTCGACACAAGATGTTCTCTCATGAATGAATCTTATTACATATTCAAATCCCCTCCTATAACCTATGTCTAACTCTAATAAATCCTTACTTCATCAATTTATCTCCAAAAATCGTTTTTCACTAGATAATTGCTAGTTACATAATACCAGAAAATAACTATTCAAAACCAGAGTTAGGCATTTGAAAATAAAGGTCAATCGAATGATTTCTTACCAAACAATCTAGAATTGTAACTTTAGAATCATCCCACATGCGAAAGATTCCTCGCGATCTACCTTCATATGAAGCATCAAGCCATTTAATATTTTTATTTCCTCATGATTGTCGGGCAATTAGGTCATTGCATTCTTGAATTTTGGTTTCTCTAAGAACAAATGTATTAGGCCCCTGTTCCCTTGCTTCCCGCTTAACAATATCTCTCATATTGAGATCAGTCAACCCACAAATATTCCAACCATTTTTTTTTTAAATCCATTAAATAAATAAAAATGAAATTTATTAAAATTCATTCTCTTGGTGCCATTGCTTTCATTACTTGAGTCGCTCTTGCGTCATGTTATTTATTGAAAATGATTCAAGGAGTGGCTCTTGCACTTTTGACGATTATGATTTTTATTGGAATAAGCTTGGGATAGGATGTTTCATGGTTATTGATATTGAGAGAAAATGAATGTTGAGATTAATTCAGTTGATAACATGTTTGAAAAATGGAGGATAAAAACTCTAACCTGTTTTTTTATCTCTATTAATTCACATTAATTTAGTTGCTTTATTATACTTTATTTATAATGACAATCAAAGATCCATGTTTACCGAAGTAATCAAAATAAATCAGAAACCCCATATCTTCCCTAGAAACAGACTTGTTCTTACTACTATCCTATAATCCATATTTGTGATTACTGAGAGAACCGACCATATTACGTCTTGGTTCTTGATAAGGGTTATCAACGAATGGGTGAATGTGGATCTGGTATCGTCAGCTTCTAGTCCATCCAAATAACAGATTTAATATGTTCACACACCTTCAGTCCATCTCCCGTCGGATTTGACACCACCGGAATGGTTTCCTAATTACTTAAAACTCTGACTGGCCAAGGATGCCCGTGGATTTGCAGATATAATAAAAAACGTAAAATGGGTAATGTAATGTAATTTAATGTAATTGAGTTTTAAAACTTAGATTACTGAAATTTAAGTAATTACAAGAGCAATGTAATGTAGCAACAATAATATAACGGTCTCTGATTAATCCATAGTTGATACTTCTAGAATATCTTCGAGGACTTCCAACGAAACAAGTAAAGATTTGTTATAGTAAAAAATAAACTAGAGAGAATAAGAAAGGGAATTGCTAAATGGATGAAGTGGGGTACAAAATTCGCTATGGACAAAAGACTAAGTCATGTCAATAGGAAACAATATATATTACCCACTAATTTTCTATAATAACCTTCATATGTATAAATATAATATTAACATTATCTTTAACGCAGGGTGTCCAACAGATACGTAATGTTCTACCCACGTTCAATTCGTAAAAATAACAGGTTTTAAAAACCCACCTATTTCCAATCCTCCGAGAGACAGAACAGGTAACCACCCTCCAAAATACGAATTCGACAGAGTAAAATCCGCGGATTCAGATGCTTCGCAGGAACTACCTTACGACGACGGACGACCTTCATCCGGAAAACAAGATGGGTCCTGAAAGCAGAGGTGCGAGGGTGAGGCGAGGGCCCGTGAAGACGCTGAGATTGTTGGGTCTTTTGATCATTCATATTCCAACCGAGTTTTCAGTAAAAAGAAGGTTTTTGATGAGTGATTGTGTTTACACAGAGGTCTAGAGAGTGATAGAAGCAAAAAAAGTAGAAATATACTACCGTGGGGAACAAGCAGCGAGATAAAGAGATGAAAGGATCCAGATGACCCCGCATGGAAAGCTAGAAACCGAAGATGTGCAACAACCGAAGATTGTCTTGTTCACCCCTAGTTCTAGTTCTTGATCACCAAACCTTCGCGGTGTTAAAACCTCCTAAACCAGCTTTAAGTGGGCTGCAAAGACGTAATCCTCGGATTGAGCCCATCAAACTTGGTTCCAAAACAAAACCAGTAGTTATGCAATTGTTTTGTTTCTTCATCCATTTTGTGGAACCTAGGAAAAAATCATTTGTTTATCCATTTTGTGTTTGAATTAGGCTTGATTCCTTTATTAGATCAATGTTAATGACACTCAAAATAATAACAAAGGTTTTAATCATTGGCAGTAGGACGCAACCTATAAGATCTACCTCCTATGGGGTGAAATCCGCCAATGTGGGCGTTTCTTTTTCTTTCTTTTTTCCCTTTAGTGGTTGTCAATTCGCCTGAAACAAAAAACCACCTTCTCCTCCCTACATAAATTCACCATATTTTAACTGCCTAGATAGACCAATAATGAGGGTTTAGATGGTAAGCCCACTTAAATCCCACAGCATTGACCTACTTAGATTGTTGTTCCCCATTTTCAGCGTCTGATATGATGTTAGAGTCTTCTTAGACTTGATTAAAAAAGAAATCTTTTAGACTTTATCACTAATTAGGTTCTAAATCCATGTGATTTAAAGCTACTTTAATTAAAAAAAAAGAATTACTATACAAACAGATTAATTTTCTAAAAATGATTCTTTCTTTCTTCCATACTGGTGGGTTCCCATTGCTTTACCTTTTTTTCTTGCTTCTCAAACTTGGAAAAAGAAATTAGTTTGCCATTACACTAGAAAGCTGTTTTAAACTTTTAATGGCTTTGGATTCCATTGAGAAAACTACCATTTCTACTGAGCAAGTTATAACAGTATATGGGTAACAAAATAAAGGCCCAACCAGTAAGTGAACACTAAAAACATTATTTGAAAAGGAACAACTGGGAATAGTGATTGCAGAAAGAAAATTACTCCTAGTAGTGTCCTGTCCATTACCTAGAATCCAAAAAAAGCTAGGGCAAAAATCTGTTTTGGTGTATATATAAAGTTTCAAAAGAAAAACTGAATCTGGAAAAATTCTGTTTTGGTCTATAGAAGTCAGTTTCTTGTCCAAACAATTTGAAACCATTTTGGGTATAGTGGGTATGGTTGTCATGGTCCTCATGGACCAGTTGTTGCAGGCCATTGCTAATTCCCTTTAACATCTTTGGAGCAATTATGCTGGCCAACCAATTATAGTTGGCTATGGTTAAAAGAGAGTAATGAGTATGGTTAATGGTATTCATTCATCTGAATCTGACTCAACAAATTTGAAAACTTGTACTGATTTATATTTACAGCGAATATATATTTTGTACTAATTTTTTTTTTTAGCGAGAATTGTCAATGTGGTCGAATTATAATTTCGAGTACATACGTTCCTTCTCCAATCCAAAAGAATTGGGAGTTGTTGTAACTTTGAGAACCGAATTATGGGTTTATTTCCTCTACACCTTATAGTTATTTCTATTGAATGAAATACTAATGGTTAGATTATCATTAAGAAAAAAATTAGATATTTTTTTTTACATGTACATTTGCTAGATACCATAAATGTACCGTATGTACCACATGTGTTTTTCCCGGTAATGTCCTGACAAATCATGCCGAATGAAAAGAAGTGATTTTCATCAAAAGCAAAATTCAACTACTCGATCAGCACAATCTGAAATGGTATCGATTCCATGTTTTCTTCTTTCTGTGGGAAGAAAAAAAATTGTAATTTTGATGGTATTGCGCACCACCTTATTGCAACTCCACCTCCAAAGTTCCCTTTTGTTGCCCAAAAAAAAACGAAGTACTGTGCATATGTAAACTTGAGTTCTTGGGAAAACAATTGCCCTTCTTTTAATCCAAATCACATGTATTAGACAAAATTGTAAGATCATTATACAAACAGATGCATGAACCATATTCATTAATGGGTATCTTAATCAGATTTTGTACCTTATTATATGTTTCCTAAGTAGTAAGAAATTGATTAGTATAATTTATAAAAGTACTTAGTAGTTCTTAATTAAAGAAGTTAGCATAATATCTGACTCAATTATATAGTGTAGTTTGACTGGTGGTTATGAGGAGATCAGATTACTAGATCTCCATAATCCCACTGACTGAAACATACTAATTAGTAGTGTTGAAATTAGTTGTCGGCTCAAATGGACCCCCTCCTGAAACATACTAATTAGAAGTATTGCGGGTTAATTAAGAAATTAAAAGAGGAATTAACATATGATAGTTGAGAAGAAAAATACATCAACAACTAATAACAATTTTTTTTAATGAAGTCATAAAATATACAGGTTGATCTTTATTGAAGATCGTCTGCCTGGTTCTCAAGCAGACTTCATGAAGTTGCCATTTTTCTCTACTTCTTCTTGAGCAATCAATGTAATATATACTCATGCCGCAATTAGCGCAACTAATTGAGTATATCGTCTTAAATGTAATATTCCCATGCATGGTTGACTTACCCTATTTTGGGTACGTAAAGATGTTTATAATGGATGCATCTTCACCTTGTTAAGGTGTGGAAGATTTCACCAAATATCTCTCTTGACTTGGTATCAGACAAGATCCTTTCTACGCTTCCAAAACCTTCACAAACACAAAAAAAAAACCAGAAATATCATATCACCAAACATCAACCATCAATGGCAACAACAACACAACTCAGGCAAGTTCAGATACATAATCTTGTTACACTCAAGCTAACGGAGACAAACTGGTTGCTCTGGAAGACACAGTTCAAACCCATACTGAAAGGATATGGTTTAACTGGGTTTATTGATGGAACCAAAGAAAAGCCCGCGAGAACATTACCAAATACTGATGCGATCAATCCACGATTTCTGACCTATGAGGAACAGGATTCCTTGTTAGTTGGATGGTTAAATTCAACCCTAACTGAAGCTGTTTTAGGAACGGTGGGAGAGTTGGACACAGCAAAGGCTGTCTGGGATGCGTTAGAAGCTGAATATGCTCCCAAGACAAAGGCGCATCAGATGCACTTGAAAAAGCAGCTACATCACATGAACAAAGGTAACAAATCCATGAAAGCTTATTTTACTGAAGCTAAATCTCTATTTAGTCAGCTTGCAGCAACCGGGTATACGGTTTCCACTGATGAGATGAAGCAATGCATAAGCAATGGTCTAAATCAGTCATACGACCCTGTTGTGACCTCTCTCGGTACTGTGGAGGACATGGATATGCAGACCTTCTATGCACACTTATCCACCTTTGATATGCGCCTAGAGCAGCATCTATCTGTTATCCAGCAACCCATTGCGAATGTTGCAGTCTCCAACTCAGGAGCGTCCAGCAGGTCTGCACCAAGACAGTTCCACAACACCAATCGTGGACCTCCACGGAATAACCACAATAATCAACAAAATCGTCGAAACCAGCATCCTAAGCCCAAGTTTGAACGTCCGTGTCAGATTTGCAAGAAGGATAATCATCAAGCTGATAACTGTTGGTTTCGCTACAAACCCAAGAACAATCAGCACAATCAGCCTGCAGCATATATTGCTTTCCCGGATGGTGTGAATGGTAATCAATGGGTAACTGACACAGGAGCAACTCATCATCTTACGACGGATATGAGAAATCTGACCATACCACATGAGTATGATGGCACTGAAGTGGTGCATGTTGGTAATGGTAATGCTCTTAAGATTGCCAATGTTGGTAATGCAACATTTACATACAATTCAAGATCCTTCAGTTTAAATAATGTGTATCATGTTCCACAAATCAAAACAAACTTGCTGTCTGTCGCTCAGTTCTGTAAAGATAATGATGTTTATTTTGAATTTCACACTTCTCATTTTCTTGTGAAGGACAAGCAATCGGGAGCACCTCTGCTGCGAGGACTGAATAAGAATGGGCTATACATTTTTGAGGGCGTGGACATGCTAGACAGATCGATTGCGCATGAGGCAAACTTGTCTTCTACCTTCCCTCTATGGCACCAAAGACTAGGGCATCCAATGTTGCGCACTGTTTCACAAATTTGTCTTCGTAATTCTCTTTCTGTTTCCAATAAAACTTTTGATTACTGTCATTCTTGTCATCTTAGCAAGAGCAAGAAGCTGTCTTTCTCGTTAAGTACCACTGTTTATGATACACCATTAAGCCTGGTTGTGTCGGATATTTGGGTTTCTCCTAATTATTCAAGAACTGGTTTTAAATATTATCTTCTTATTATGGATGTCTTCTCTCATTTTACGTGGGTTTTTCCACTTGTTCTTCGTTCTGATGCGTTGCACACTTTCATCTCTTTTCATAAGCAAGTAGAGAGACTGACAGATCATAAAATCAAAGTTTTTCAATCTGATAATGCCTTGGAATACAAAAAATTCACAGCCTATTTAAATGAGTCAGGCATCCAACATAGGTTTTCTTGTCCCCATACTTCTCCTCAAAATGGCTTAGCTGAGAGACGTATTCGTCATGTCACTGAGTCGGGGTTAGCCTTGCTTTTTCATGCACATATGCCAAAATCATTCTGGGCAGATGCCTTTGTCACTGCATGTTTTCTCATCAACAGGCTACCAAAATCAGTAACGCAACCAAAAACTCCTTTAGAGTTATTATTCAATAAAAAACCCGATTACAAATTTCTACGTGTTTTTGGGTGCCTGGCATATCCATGCCTTAGACAGTACAATTCCACAAAATTGGAACCCAGGTCTCTTCCTTGTGTCTTCATTGGGTACAGCAATTCACACAAAGGCTATATGTGCTTGCACAGAGAATCCAATAGGATTTACATCTCTCGCCATGTACGGTTTGAAGAAGGCTCATTCCCATTTCAGTCCATCCAGCAGCAGAGTCCCTTGCTAAGCTCAGGTATTGTTCCCAGTAACACGAGTATTCTCACTCCTCCACCATTTAGAAGCTCTTATATACCTGCTGGTGTAGAAAATGTTGTTATACATACACCGGGGCACACAGACTCAGCTGCTGGCACCCCTCATACAGATCGACATGCCTGCTTCTTCTCCGTTGCTACAACAATCATCGGGAGAAAACTCCTACACTTCAACATAAATACTGCTTCATCATCGCAAGACCTCAAGATCAGTCTGCAACGTCAACAGACAGCCTCAGGTTCGATCTGCACCTACAGCTCCTGAATCTGATGCTCCAACTCATTCCATGCAAACACGAGCAAAGTCTGGTATATCAAAACCTCTAAAGAAGATGTGCTTAAATGCAACCAAACACCCCATGCCTGATGCAGACTTCATTGAGCCAACCTGCTACAGCACAGCTTCTAAGAATCCAAACTGGAAATCAGCAATGGACGTTCAAATCAATGCACTCATACGCAATGGCACTTACTCATTGGTGAAATATGAAAAAGGTATGAATGTTGTTGGTTCGAAATGGGTCTATAGGGTCAAGCAAAATCCTGATGGCAGTATCAACAAATTTAAAGCGCGTTTGGTAGCTAAGGGTTACACTCAGCATGCAGGCATTGATTATGGAGAGACGTTCAGCCCAGTTATCAAGCCGTGTACTATTAGATTAGTACTATCAATAGCTGTTATGAATCAGTGGCAGATCAAACAGCTGGATGTTGAGAACGCCTTTTTGAATGGCAATCTTGAGGAGGATGTATATATGCAGCAGCCTCAGGGCTACGTCGATCCAGACTACCCCAATCATGTATGCAAATTGCATAAGTCTCTCTACGGCCTTAAACAGGCGCCTCGGGCCTGGTATTCCAAACTGAGTGCACACTTGTTGCACTTAGGATTCCAGGGTTCCATTGCAGACAGTTCATTATTTATTTTACAAACAGATGACTCTATAACGTATGTTCTTGTGTACGTAGATGACATCATTATAACGGGGTCTCAATCTTCTCGAATTCAACAACTTATTCAAGATCTTGGAACTGCATTTGCCTTAAAAGACATGGGGGATCTGAGTTTTTTCTTAGGCGTTGAAGTTCTTCGATCTTCAAATGAGTTGGTACTGTCTCAACGCAAGTATGTTGCCGACCTTCTGCAACGAACAAAGCTAGATGGTGTGAAGCCTGTGTGTACTCCGCTGGCTCCTAATGCGAAAATTCAACAAAAGGGAACACAAAAGTTTGAGGATCCTTCCTTATATCGCTTTGATGTGGTAGGCGCCTTGCAATATTTGCATCTCACAAGACCTGATATATCTGTCGCTGTCAACAAGGTATGTCAGTATATGCATGATCCTTACTTAGAGCATTGGGAGTTGGTCAAAAGAATACTACGGTATCTCAAACACACTGTTGATTATGGTTTGCACATCAAGGGTACCAAAGATTTCTCTCTTCAAGCATACTCCGATGCAGATTGGGCTGGAAGTTTAGATGATCGGCGCAGTACTAGCGGCTATTGTATTTATTTTGGAGGAAATTTGATATCGTGGAGTGCGAAGAAGCAAAAGACTGTATCTAAATCGAGCACTGAGGCAGAGTATCGTGGGGTGGCCATTGCAACGTCTGAATTAATATGGATACAGTCTCTTCTCAAGGAGCTTCAAGTACAACACTCTCCGCCCATCTTGTGGTGTGATAATCTAGGCGCGACTTATCTAACTGCTAATCCAGTTTTCCATGCTCGGACAAAGCACATAGAAATAGATTATCACTTTGTCAGAGAACGAGTTGCTCGTAAACAACTGCAGGTACGGTTTATTAGCTCACGTGATCAATTGGCCGATATATTTACAAAAGGGCTTTCAAAGACCACGGTTTCAAATACTTGAAGCAAGTTGCACGTCCGTCAATCAATAAAGACAACTTGAGGGGAGGTGTTAAGGATACACCAAGATTACAAAGAATCAATGTAATATACTCATGCAAGGATACACCAGGGAGCAATCAATGTAATATATACTCATGCCGCAATTAGCGCAACTAATTTCACCAAATATCTCTCTTGACTTCTTCGTCTTCCATTGATATGACTAGTGACTACTATGACTAAGGGATTAATTACACGAGGAATAACTGACTTTTTTTTCGAACTCAGGTCACTGTGTCATTACCGAGTGATTTTATCATTGTATTACAGTGATACCGGTGAATAAATGACTGTGTTGCTATATATTAAAAATCCATAAACAAAAATTAGTCAGTACTCTAATGCATAATATGCATTAGTTATGATCCTTGTATCGAAGGCTGAGCTTTATGCCCAAGAAAATAGATTATTGTTGCAGCTGGTTTATGTGCATGTGGAAATCCATGGGGTCTAGAGCAGATCTAGGACGTTATTTTAGGGTCTTGTTAACTTGATAGCTAGCAATGGAATCATACATGGTCTAAGTATAACGTTAACTATGATCAAGAAAACAATATATAACGTTAAGTTGCAAGTCAACAAAAAAAAAATGCATGTGCTGGATGATTCAGAAAATAATAAGCTAGAATTTTTCAGAAAAAGATCAAAGAAGAACAACCAGAGAAAGGCTAGCGCTTACTTGGACTAGCTAATGATCCGACTGACGGTGAGCTGTAATTGAGCCCGTAACGCTGCCGGTGTTTATATGAACGAAGATGAATAGCGACCAGAGGAGGCTTCCAAAGAGATGGCATGATCCGAAACATATTTATGAACATACCCCTCATCAACAACAAATACATGTTCTTACTTAATCATCATCATCACAGCTTAACTTATCAGGATATATATCGATGATGAAAAAGAAGAAGATGATGGGCATGAAGGTGTAAAGGATCAATGCGATCCCTTTGGATGTTTCCTTAAGCCGCAGTAGAACCAGTATACAACAACTCTTCACAGATGGATAAGACAACATGAACAAAACATATATTTCTCTCTCACTCGCTCACTCTAGAGTCTCTAGACCACTAGATAGACATAATCTCTACCTAGCCAGGTCTCAACATTTATAGAGATGAGAAAAGAGACCAAAACGTTGGAGTTTTGAGTTGACATGGTGGTCATGGACATATCTTGTATATTGAATCAATCGGGTATATATGAGTGATGATCTGATCATGATATGTGTTTTCTTTGCCATATTAATTTATGGAGAGGTCCACTATGAGACCAAAGAGAGAGAGAGATGGAGAGGCAGAGAAAAAAACGTAAATGCCCCCACTCTCTCCCATTCTCTCTTTCAAAATCTAAAACAAACCCAGACAAACAAAAAGTTTTCAATAGTGCTGAATCATCCCCACAGCACCTTTCTCTCTTTATAAGGTTCCAACTTCTACTGAACTTTTCTTTTCCTTCACTTGATGGGTAAGGTAAATATGACGCAGACCAACTCATGTATATATAAAAACGAACTTATTCTAGTGCATTTGCTGGCACTGCCCGAGAAAAGTCTAGACGTGTTAGGCCCTGATTCGTAGATATTTTAGCTAGCAAATATTTTTTGATCACTTGTTCCTAAATGGCCTTCTTCATTGTATGCATACCTTGATGACTGAAAGCCAGCATGTTCGTGTATGTTCTTATTTGAACAAAAGAAATGGAAACATGATATGTATGTATATAAACCCTCACTTACCAATGATTTTTCATTTTTTCCTTGGGTGGTAAAAGTCAGTGTCACTGTAGTCACTGGGTGATGATATCAATAACCTAAATTCAATATTCGTCGGCACCAAATTATTTACAGATTAAAAATAACCTCGACCGAGTAAAAAAGAGAGAGTTCCTTCCCGAGCCCGCCTGTAGTTATTTACGGGTTAAGGTGTGTTGTTTGTATTACAAAACTAGGCGAATCTTTCCACTTATCTTTTTCTTCAAATTCATTCAAAAATTGAATTTCTGGGTTAAGAAGAATACTTGTCTGGGACCATTTTGTGCTATAATTATTCGCACATGTAAATACACTGTACCTAAATGGGTCCTATAGGGATTTATAGATGACCAAGTGACCAACCATCAAACCATCTTTATCATCACGTTTGTCATTATTATTATGATTTAGTATATTACATAATTTCTCTCTTAACCAATATCTTTCTGTATTTACAAGAGGTTTTGCATTCCATTGTATTCACACCTATGTAGTATTCTATTCACACCTGTGTGGCACGGATACGTTGCCTCGGAGCCGAATATATTTGTCCATATTGTGTGTTCCACTGTATAGAATAGCGGATAACAACATCCCCTTCGTCCATAGCGGGGAAGGGAGGTAGGGGGTTGATTTCCATTAGGAAAAGTTGGATCTCCTATTTTTCTTGATGGGTGTTTTTCAGATTGGTCATTGGTCATTGTCAACAACAACAACAACCACCATCATCACCACCACCTTCAACATCCATTAATGGAGTTACATGAACAACAACATGGGTAAACGGGTAATTCTCCCACTTACTTAACTCTGATTTGTGGGACAGAATGTCAATAATTTTGAAACTAACGGTGCAGTGATCATTTTGAAAAATGATTGTAACAGTATGATGGCTTTGTGAAACGGATTATGAAGCTGTGATTGTTTTTGTTAATACCCTTTTTTCATTTCCGAGTGAGGTGAAAATCTTCCTGTCTGGATGAAGATTGGATCAGCAGTTCGGCTAGTCTAGCTGGTTGGATTTTCTCATAAAAGTGACCTCAGCTGTGTCGAATCAAAGAAGAAAAATGTTCGTGCTAGACGTGTATTACACTGTATCGAATGCTTGGAACATCGCATTTCCTCATCGGGTATATATGTCCGTGTTAGACTGTACTAGACATGCGCCCAACGCTTTGACCGTGTTCATTTCCACATTTGATATATTAGTTACATTATATGCACATCATATACAATTTTAATATAAATGTGTACTAATATAACATGAGTATTTCGTATACAACATGAATGTATGTTAGATTGGTTTGCAGAATCATCGTAATCATCACACCTTCGACACCTGAGGACAATATGATGCACAATTAGTCTTGTATGAACTCGATTGTGTGCTGCTGGTAATTTGCTGGGTCCTCCAACTTAAAAAAAAAATGGGAAAGGGAAAATTTAATTTAAAATTTCTAAATCCACGAAAAGTGACAAAGAAACAAAGAAATTACATGAAACTGGATGGCCGGGCTGCTTCACATGAGTTTTGTACATATACTAGCCCTTAACCCGTGCCGTAACGGCACGGGCTATGATGTTGGTTCATTTTTAATATATCGTATAATTTGTGTCCCGAATACTTATCAACTCCCTATGATTTAATATGTGTTTGTCATAAAAATAGTTGGGATTTTCCTCTCTTTTTTTCTTTGTTTTTTCCTTTAATATTTTACCGCCGGAGATTTGCTCAAACGAAAGAAATATAATCTTAACTTCCAGACACTTTTTTATTTAGGTTCATTGCTTATAATGAGATAATGCTCTACATGAACATGGAATTTTAAATATTTTTGGAAATATGTCTTCAACAACGCTCATCTCAGTGAAATCAACTAATCAATATCGTCCATAAAAGTCTCCATATGCTCGTATTTCGCTCTAGCTGACTTATCTATCATGGTCATGTTGTCAATCCTCAAAATAGGTAGTATTTTTTTTAATGAAGCTTCGGTCGTCAAAAATACCACATATGGAGGTTCCGTCGCCGGATAAGTAGATGATGAAGATTCCGATGTAGATTTCGTCTCCGGAGAAAACCAAGATGAAGGTTTCGTCGTTGGAGAGCATCACTATTGATCTTAAATCTCAACCCAATAACCAAGAATCGCCATTAAAGCGAACATAAACCTCAAAAGAGTAGATAAAACCACCAAAATGGTGTAGATAAGTAGAAAACATAATTAAAACCAAACTAATCTACTAACTAACCTATGTAGATGATGTCGATCCACCATTTTAGTTAGCCATATTATGTTTTTGACTAACTTTAAACTTGATGTCATCTTCTACTGTGAACTTTATATGATTTTAGAATCGAAATAGTTATACCTCTTTCATTCGTGTTAAGTAATCCGTTGTATATCCCAATAATTCATTTCTTTTGTCGTTTCCGGACCATCAATAGCCATTATTGTCAAACGCAATTTGTCTAATTTTTGTTGATATTATGTATTTGCAATGTTCATTTTTCTTAAATAAATAGATTGTGGAAAAACTAAAAAAAAAAAGAACATAAGTATTACATCGGGTCTAAGTTACTATATCCAAAATACTCCGGACACAGCTTTTGGTGCCTTGTTTCCTCAAATTCCTCGTTGCATTCTAGACAGTACATGCAACACCAATCATTTGCGAAGTGAGCTATTTGCGCAAGTGTGGTCAATGTATCCCTTGCATGTGTAATAATAATAACAACACGTCAATTTTTTTCAAGGAATCCAGTTGTAAATGGTATGAATCTAATAGATTTGAATTATACCTCAATATTAGATATCACCTTCTTCTCACATAACATAGCAATTGAGGAAGGACAAATTTTTACCATTCTTTACATAGGAAAAGTTAGCCAAACTATGTTTTGCAATTATCTTACGTGAAAATTATTATTAATCCATATTTTAATCAGCTCCTATCGAAGACGATCTAATTAGTCCTATAGAAAGTTAATATTAAATTTTTGACCTTATCTCTTGACCAAATTATTAAAGTATTCTCTGTCATGTTCTGCTTTATATGATCTACCCATTTGTGTTTACTCTACCTTCTAACCCAGTGAATGAAACCTATATATATTGATCCGTAATTTGATATTGTTGATTTGTCATCAAGAGGTCGCATGATTTGAGAATGTAAAATATTAAAAAAAATATATAAACATCGGAGGCGAAATTTATATTTATGATTTAGAGTTTTTTATGATGATTTTGATGAACAAACATAATTCTCAAACAAATATTTTAGAATTCAAATACACTTTCCTGGTCAATAAGGTTTTATATCGGGAATTGAGTGAAAGTTTTTTTTATTGTAGGTAGTTGTCGCGAAAAAATCGATATTGATGGTCTTTCAGGAAAAAGAATATAATAGTACTTGAGAGAGCGGTAATGTTCTCTTACGTGGGTACACCAATTGCCTTTATATAATACGGGTGATCGAACATCCATGATCATATTGTCTTATACGTTCCAGTATCATCCTCGAAATATTTGGTTTTTGTCCTTATCAATCGTGCGAAAAACAACCAATTACATCTTTCACAATAAAATGTTGCATGTTTTGTGAAGATTATTTTTTTACTTGGTAAATAAAACTCACTAAAAAGAAAAAACTATTATTATACACTACTATTACCAACTCCCACCACAATAAAAACCATCCACCGCCACTATTTCTTCCACCAATACCGCCTCCACCATTCACAAACATTCGTCGCCGCTTATACTAACCCTACTTCCACTACCACCATTAAAATTAATATAGTTTTTAGTAAATTATTTATTAATAAAATTATGTATTTATGTTAGATTATTAAAGGGACATTTATAATAGAAATTTAATTAATCATTATGAACAATCAATGAGACACTAATTAATAAAACGTTTAAAAATGGTTAAGTTGAACAAACCCCAGCGGTAAATTTATCTTTGCCAAGGACAAATCCTGACTACTCTTTACATAAACAAATCGATAATAAATAATTTCATATGTTCTGATCTTGATTCGTGTCGTTCCTTTAGTTATTACATAACATGGAAATTGATTGCACCAATTTTTTAAAATGGACATGTGTTTTATCGAGTAGTTTATTTTAACATTAGAATGATAAACCACGTTTTATTCTTATAATATAATGTTACACATTTTGTGGCGTTACGAAATTAGCATAATATATTTTTGTTCACCAATACCCGTCACCACCATAAAATCATATGAATCCATTTTTTTTATCCACCACCACCTAGTGGCGGAGCCAGGGGTTGACTAACCTGGCTCTAACCCCTTAAATTTTTAATAGCTACATAAAAAAAATTATTTATTTTATAAAAATTATTTTGTCCATATATATTTATGGTTTAGTCTACCAAAGTTTACATGTTTCTTTTAAAAAAATAAAATAAATAGGTCTCCTCAATGTCAATTTTTGACTCCACCACTCCCACCATCACTGCCGCCCATCGCATATAGGTTGTTAAACGCAATTCTAATTTTCAATCACAAATGCCATTATGAGGTTTAGATTGAACAAAATTTTGTCAATTGATTAGTTCCATTAATTTTTTTCCGTGTATATTTTTTTTTGTATTGCAATCAATTTTATTTTAACACTAAAAAATCATGATTTATACGATATAGTGCCAAAGATAACAATGGTACCATTTGGGTGATCCAACTACGATCATGAAAATATTGTCTTGTATGATATCCTCCCTGAAATATATGGTACCTTCCTTTATCAAAAATGTTAAAAACAACCAACCACGATGTTGTAACGACAACATAAAATTAATATTGTCCATCACTACTCACCAGCATTCACCGTCACTACTTCTTCTACCACAAACCAGGGGCGGAGCCAGGATTTTGAGGAGAGAGGGAGGAAAAATTCTTGGCAAGCTTGATACATGTGAAAAATGGACTTTGTATCCCATTTACGATAAAAGAAAAAAAATATATAATTGTGCTTGGCTCCGCCCTTAACCACCACTAATCTTTCGGCCTCCACTTCTTCTACTACTCATTGTCGCATAAAATGTCTATTGATATTATTTATCAAAATTACTTATTATTAGAAATAAATATTATAATTAATCAAGAAAATATTTATAATTAAAAAATGATTAGTCATTTATTATGAGCAATTAGTGAAACACTAATTAATAAAACACTTTATAATGAATAGATTATTTATTATGTGCAATTAGTGAAACACTAATTAATAGACCAATTATGGTGTTTAAGTTGAACAAACCCACCACTGTTGATTTATCTTTTCTATCAATTCCAACCAAGGTGGAACAATGGTTAGAGGCCACTCTTATGACACAATAGGTCATGAGTTCGAACCTCCCCGTTATAATTTTTGAAATTCCATATCTTGACTTGAGTATTCATTTTTCATTCATAATATTGGAATTAACAGCACGTGTGCGACTTGTAGGGTATGGCAGGGAGAACCACAACCTTTGATTTATCTTTCCCACGGACAAATCCTGACCACCACTAACAAAGGCAAACTTAGCCTAGCTTTGTTTTGTATTCTTGATATGGGAGGTCACCTTCGATTTTTTTTAAGCGGTGGTATGCATGGAAAGGTTTCTGCTATAACTCTTACAATGACGACTTGTAATACTATGTAGGATTTCTGGTTTCTGATGAGCTCTACGCATATATACTCAAGTTAGAATGACGTCTATATTTATCTCGATAACTCATCCCGCTGCTGATTACTACTGGTAAGTGGGTTATTGTACGTCTATTAAAAATTCATACTTGTCTAGTTGTTCTTTTACTTGTTCTTTTTTTTTTTGCTTAATCACATTTTTCATTAAAATGAAAGACTAAAAGTCCAGCTCAAATTACAGGACAGAAAAAACTGCAGGGAGAAAACAAAAGCAACAAAAGAAAAAACTAAAAGCCCAGCCCAAAAGGAAACTCAACTACTACACCCTAAGAAATTACCAGCCACTCATAAGTTTAGCTTGCAGCTCTCATATGTTGAAAAATTGAATCACATTGCTGTCATAATTGTTGCTCCATCTAGCTCCATTCACCCTATACTTCCCTTCATGAACTGTCTGCCAAACCTTACTCTTGAAGCATATTAGATTAGGTTTCTTCTCATCAAACAATTTTGCATTTCTCTGGAACCACAAGTCCCTCATTGTGGCACAAGTTGCTATCATCCATAACTGATGAACAAGAGGACTTTTACCTTTGGGAGCATTACAGACATCCTCAAAGGAACTAGGTCTGCCAAAACCAAATATTGTATTTAACCAACCCCACACCTCAATACTGAAATAACAATTCCATAAAGTGTGTTGCATATTGTCCTGTTCTGCACAACAAATGAAACATGCATAAACCATATCATAACCTCTACGCCTCATTATTTCATCATCAACATAAACTCCCTGCATCAGCTTCCAAACATTACAAGAAATGCTAGGATGAATGAAAGATTGCAAAACATTCTTAGTCCAAGACAAGTTAACACCTTTATCTCTTATTTTCTCCACTGCTTCAGCTGTTGAAAACCTTCCATCTTTACCTGCTATCCACACTCTCTGATCAGTACCACCATTTATCACTGGTAAACCAGCAGGTAAAATGAATTGTTGTAGCTCAGTAGGAATCCTCCAACTCCCTGCATAAATCAATTCTTGTACTTTCATACCAATTTTTTCCTTAACAAATTCTGTGTAACCCATTGTAATTATTAATGGAACATCACCATACCAAACATCAAACCACACAGAAATTGAAACACCATCACCCACATTCCACCTTATATCTTCTTGTAAAACATTCCAAAGAATAAGGCCCATTCTTGATCAGAGTTAAGAATCTTCCATAACATCTTCATCAAAAATGATCTATTTATCACTTCTAACCTTTTAATACCAAGACCCCCTTCTTCATAAGGTTTACATACTCTCTTCCATGATATTGTTTTAAATTTCATCTTCTCTCCATCACCAGTCCACAAAAAATTCCTAATAAGTTTTTCACAAACTTTAAGGATTGAAGCAGGCCACTTGTAAACTGACATATTATAGATAGGTATACTACTTAAAGCTGTTTTAACAAGTATCAATCTATCTTGAAAAGAGAGCATATTACCTTTTCATAAAGCCAATTCCCCCTGAAGAATCTCAAAAATAGGCCACACCATTGCTGAAGTTATCCTTTCTGGAGAAAGAAACACTCCCAGATACTTATCTGGAAATTTAGCAACTTCCATATTAACAAGTTCACTAATCATTTGTTTCCTTTGTGGTGTAGTACCATCAACAAACAACTTAATTTTAAGCTTATTGATTACTTGGCCAGAACTTGTCTGATAACAATCTAGAAGCTTCATCAAATTTATAATACTCTTTTTCCCTCCATTACTGAAAATAAAAACATCATCTGCAAAAAACAGGTGAGTTGGATGAATACCCTTTTTAGTTACCATTGGTTGTAGTTTACCCTGCTCCACTAATGTTGAGATATTCCTGCTTAATACATCCTCCATTAGCACAAAAAGAATTGGAGATAATGGGTCCCCCTGCCTTAGCCCCCTCTCAACCTGAAAAAAACCACAAGGTCCTCCATTGACCATTACTGAAATTCTTGCTGATTTAAATAGAAAAATCAACCATTCACACCAATCTGAGGAAAATCCATATTTATTTAACACTTTGATTAGGAACTCCCAGCTCACTGTATCATAGGCTTGGGAAATATCAAGCTTAATGCTCACATTCCCTCCCCTTATTTTGAACTTCATTTCATTCACAATCTCAGATGCTAACATTACTTGCTCATGAATACTTCTACCATGCACATAAGCAGCATGCTGAGGAGATATCAACTTCTTTATTAACTCACCCATTCTACTAGTGATTAGCTTAGTAAAAATTTTAAAAACCACATTACTTAAACCAATTGGTCTAAAATGATTTGTAGTCTTTGCACCTTGAGTTTTAGGCAGTAAAACCAAGAAACTTGAATTCATTCTTTTGGGTATAAATTTCCTCCTCCAACAGAATTGAATAGCATCAACTAAGTCAGTTTTAATTATTTCCCAACAACTTCTGTAAAATATGCCAGAAAAACCATCTGGTCCAGGAGCACTATCTGGATCCATTTCAAACACAGTCTTCCTAATCTCTTCTTCATCAGGAATAACATCCAATTTAACCTGCTCTTCCTCATTAATTATTTTCGTTATCACTTCTAACAAAGTTTCATCAACATTCACAGGTTGATATTCAATTTTTTTCTGAAAATAGTTAACCAAAAAATCTGCAATTTGAGTTTGACCAGCAATCACACTCCCTTCATTGTCTTCTAACTCTCAAATCATGTTTGTGGCCTTTCTAATCTTCATATTAGTGTGAAAGAAACTTGTATTAGCTCCCCCTTCTTTAATCCATTTGACTCTGGATTTTTGCCTTAATAAAGTGTTGTGTTGAGCTTCTTTACTAGCATGCTCATTTTGAGCTTTAACAAGTTCTTGAAGAACCTCCTCATCAAATGGATTACTATCTGATAACTGAGTAGCCAATTTAACTCTATCCACTGCTTCTTTAATTTTAACTTGAACATTGCCAAATACCTTCCAATTTCAATCACTTAGCACCTTTTATAAAATCTTTAATTTGTGGAGAAACTTAAAAGATGGATCACCAACCACTGAATCTGCCCAGCAATCTGCAACTACATTAAGGAATTCAGAATGACTTAACCACATTTTCTGAAATCTTCTTGGAACATTGTGAGGCTTAGGAATGTTTTCACAACCACCCAATAGAGGAGCATGGTCAGAGACTATTCTCATACCTACTTTATATCCCCAATCTCCATATAATTGAATCCATTTTTGATTAAAAAGTACCCTGTCCAATGTACAGAAGATTCTCTTACTGCCTTGTTACCCATTAGACCATGTATAATTTAACCAACTTTTAGGAGCTTGAATTAACTCACATTGATTTAAACAGTCATTGAAATCTAAAATTGAATTTCTATTAGGGGATTTACCACCAATCTTCTCATCTTGAGATAATATTGCATTAAAGTCTCCAAATATTATCCATGGTTTATTTAAATCACCTATTAGTTTCATCTCAGACCATAGAAACCTTCTTTGAACCACCTTAACATGAGCATGTACACCAGAAATTAAAGCATCACCAACAGAGACTGTAATCATTTGACTTGATAATGAAATAACTTGAGGCTGAGAAATACATTTATTCCAAAATAACCATAAATTTCCTTTCCTCCCACTGCAAGAATTATGAATCACCATTTTCTCCATTCCTGGAAGATTTAACTTTTGACAAAAAGAAGTACTGCAAAAAATGTTTTGTTCAGCAATCCAAACCAATGAAGGACTGAAATGTTTAACTAAAGATCTAAGTTTCTCCTGAGCCCTTAATCTTCTAAGGCCCCTGAGATTCCAAAAACTTATCTTCATTGCTTAATTTGAGTGTTCCTGGTACCCCCTTTACCAAGATGTTTTCTAAAATTATACTTGTTATGTAAAGGAACTTTAGGATATACCTTGGATTTGTTGCCAGCACTGTCAGAAGTACTAGCATTTGAGGTGACCATTTCCTTTTCTACTACAGTAGCCCAAGAAGTAATTTGCACTGGCATATTAACAACTGTTCCATTTGTACCATCCACAAAATTTAAAACATTCACATCATCATACTGCCCTACTCCCACTACTTTGGGAGTTGCTTGAAATTTTCCTTCTGAAGTTCCACTGTTATTCCCATTCTTTAATTGACTAATTTTATCTTAGATCCCATTTATATCACTCTCACTTACTGTCTTTTGAAACTGAACTGTGATTTCTGGAACTTCCATTATTTCTTCATTTTCAAGAGGTCTGAATTAGCTTCTATGATTAACACATTCTCCAATTGATTTTGCAACTTGTACTGTTTCTTGAATAGTTTCTACTATTGAATCCTTAGCATCTAAAGGATCACAAATGTCAAAGGGCTCAGAAGTGTACTTTGTTTTTGGAGTAGTATTCTGGTTTCCTTTTGGAGTCTGAAATTGAGTAACATTGAGCACCTGTTCTTTTACTTGTTCTGATTTTATTCATCTCCATGCGGGCAGTTGGAGATAGTATACGTTCCAAACGAGACACGAAGCATATCAAATTTTTTAAAGGAAATTACTTTGACCATCAGAAATGATCAATATTAAACTTTTTGGTTTGCTTTTTCTGGGCTAGTTCCTTAACAAAAACTTAAATTTCGGATTCCAAGATTAAGTTTGAACGATATGAAACAACTCTTCCCCTTGACGAAGCAACTCTTCCCATTAAAAAATTCCCAAGTTGACTTTTAATTTTCTGGGATCTTTTATCTCCTTGTGTCAACGCCAAAATATAGTTATTAAAAATCTAACAACCATACACAAGTAGAGATAAACTGACAAATAACTTCAAACACAAGTAATAAAGAATAGATTCATACAAGGCTCGAGGCCAATCACCCTAACTTGAAGGTTAAGTGTCTCATCTACTAGTATCCTGAAGACAGACCCCTTAGTGATAAAATGCTTCAAGGATGGTTAAATTAGTCTGCTACAAATGAGTTCCTCTATAGTAATGCTTGGCAGATCTTATTACATACCCGTGTTAATAGTTAGTGCAGACTCAAGGTTACAATTAGGTTCCCTAAGCGAAGTCAGATACCTTAATGCTTATGCCAGGTATTTTAATTATATCCACATATACGATAACTTTTCATTAGTGCAAGTGAGTTATTCATGGTTGTATGTCTTAAAAATCTATCTAAGTAATATATATGGTTTATATATAAAAATTATGTGTTTATACTTTCAAAAAATTATTTAGCTTAAATGAAAGCAGAGTTAGCTTAATTTTAAAGGTAGTCTCCTTGGTCAAAAACTAGAATTAGCTAGGGAGTCTTTGTGACATTATATCTCCATCCCATTATCCGAGTACGTGTAGTAAAGTTTCATAGGTTCGCATATTCTCCTTTGAACCTTCGGGATCAGGAAGCAACTTCGGAAGTCTTGGTCAGGATTGAGAAGCCTAGAAGCATCTCTACTTAGGTAGAAGAGAAACTGGTATTTACTTTTCAATTTCTTTTAATTTTTTATAACTGTAATTTTATTAATGTTAAGTTCTCGCTTCTTTTAAATTATTTCTCTTCTGATATAAGGTCACTCAACAAAGGAGAAGAAAAGTTACCAAGTTACGTAAACAACTGTTGAAATCTGAGGATATAACTTACTCGCTTTTTTCTCTCTCATAATATTCAATTTCTATTCGAGACATCATTGTTGATTACCTACAAGTTGTTTGGATTTCTCATGCAGTTGTTGTGCAAGGATTAATGAGTTTCTAGTTAACAGATGAACCTTGTGTTTTAGGTTCTACTTCTTGTTGTGATTTCATGATTATGAATTCTTTTCACATTATTGATCCGATAATCTAAAAGGTAAATATTAGTCTTCTAGTGTCTTCTCGACGGACTGGAGAGAAAGGCATCTGTTAGGAGATTCATGTGCATTGTCTAGTAATTTGTTGTAGGCATAAGAATATTGTTGAATCGGGGTAACTTAGACCTATATATTACGTTTAAACTACAATACTAAAATAAAGTTGCGTAGAAGGTAAGAGTCTAGTGGCTTAATTTTGCAAGTATTCAAAACTGGATTAGGTCCCAAGTGTAGTGCGTTGAAAGATTATTTATTGAGTGCCTCCACATATTAAGACTGAAAATATTGGTGGAATACTTGAAACCGTCGCCTTTTCACTTTGTAATCACAATAGCTTAATTACATGTTATTTAGCTACTCCAATAAGGCATGATAACTCTGTCAATGCTGGGTTTCAAGGGTATTATTCATGCTTATAGAATTTCTAAGTCCCATTATTTTATGCGAATATGGTTTGAGTGCAGCTCCATGAATGTAATTCTTGTTCTCTTTGAATAGGACAATTGCTATGTAGATTATTGACTCATTATACAATTATCTACATTTTTCGAAATTAGCTCAGTTTAGATCTTTCACAAATCTATAAAGTGGGAAATAAATGTGCAAATATTTTGGCAAAATTTGGATTCACTGCTAGTTCTTTAGAATAGTGGGTTAGGTCCAGCTTTTTATTATTTACAATAGAGATGCGCCCTTACAAATTTTTTGTTCTCCTTCGTTTTTATCTTTATTTTCTTTTCTTCTTCTCTTCCATCTTATGGAGTCCATGCTTATGCCCCTTCCACTTTTTTTTCTCCACTTTTTTTTCTTTCTTTTTCCTTCTTTAATAAATTGTTCCCATTAAATTTGCTTAATGGTGAATATCATTTGCTCCTCTTATATATCCACAAGTAAATTCGTTATCCATAAAAATAAAAAAGATAATTAAAATTAACATGATAGTTACAATCAAAATGCTGGATCATTCTTTTCAAAACTTCATAGGCGTCGTTTAATTGAGTCTACTACTCAATCTTAACTTCAGATTTACTACCTTCAAAAAAGAATGTACTTAAACTGGATCCTATTTTCACAATGTAACATGTTATCGAATCATAATAAAATTAGGCCGGGTTTGACACGAAAAGGGAAATGAATAAGTACATTAAATTCAAAAATGTATTTTTTAATACCTCCGGCCCACATTAAATGAGCTTTTTCCTTTTTATTTTTGTATCAAAATAAGTGATACTTTTTATTTTCATATATCCTATTCTTCCATACAAATCCTTACTCGTCACTAATGATCTTAATTGTTTCTCTAAAGATATAAAGAATTTGAGAATCATTATATTAATTGCATAGGTTTTTTAAAAAGATTTTTGAAGGTATAACATTTACAAAGACCCGTAGATCTTTAGCAGTATAACATTACAAATACCCGTTTTTTTTAATTTGTGAGATATGTTAACCCGAAGTTTTAACACATGAAGGTAAATAAGGAAAAAATACAAAAAAATATTAATCCCTCTCTTGTTTTTTGAAAAATTGTACAAATACCAATATATATATATATATATATGAACAATCGGACCGCATCTCATTCAATCCAAAAAGGTGATTACATGATTGTTTGCAAAAATAATAATAATCAAAATACAAGAGAATTAAAATCCAAATGAAGATACCAATTACATGTAAATCGTGAAGAGAAAGAGAAAAATACTGCAAAGGTACTCAATTTTTGTATGAGAAGTAGAGAGAAAAGATGGTATAATTCGGAGTCAATTCCGACCATTTTGAATGTTTGTCTTCTTTAAAAAGAGATGTTCTAAAAATAAAGGAGTACTTAGCCTTTAATCTTGTATATATAAATGAAAAACCCGGATACCCTAAATGGATAAACCCCTTTTGTTGAAGGTGAACTCAAAGCGACGCCGTGTTGAATCGTCGATGTTCCCGAATATACAGTAACAAGCCAAAGAACATCCAACAAAGATTGAACAAATCACCATCAAAGTGAAGAAATAATCGCTCTTCAAGCGAAGAAAGAATCGCACAAAAATTGTTCATAAAATCACCAAAATGGTGAAAAAATGTGTCAAAATATACCAAAAAAGAAAAATTAACATCTTATTCGATAAGAAAATCTGCTGAAACTAAATAAAAGATAGTATTCCTTGCTCAGATCTGGTCCAAAATGACCAAATCTGAGCAAGATGATGGTGACGGTTGTATTAATTTTTCAATTACACATTAAATCACGACTTCTACGATAAGATCCATAATTTATGAAAATATTTTTATTATAAGAACGGAAAAACCAGTAACCGGTGTTTTTTTACAATCCATAGTTAAGTTTTTACACTTTTAGTTGGCAATTGAGCTACAAGCTGGGCACCAACCCCTTTATGAATAGCAACACCCAACCTATGAAAAATAAATCTACCTGGACCACTACCAGCATCATTAGTAACTAAACAATTCTTCAAACGCTTGAAAAAACATATGGTATCTTCACCAATCCCCTAGGGTAGTGAAATCTAAAATACCCAAACCATAACCATGTGAGGTACATTCGTCCAAGTACTTAGTACGTTTACGCGAAATTTCCCTTGAAATGGCTTGGCCTGGAATAGAGGTACGAACACCCTCGCCAGTGAAAGGAGAGATGCCTGTAACATCCATACAAACGTATTGGCCATTTTCCCAGTTAAGAACAAGAATGTCCGCCGGTCGTAAATCCTTGTTATCATCAAACATAAAACTCAGAGCAACTTCTTTGCGCGCATGGACACCAGCCTTGTAGCAAATATCGGAAATTACATCACGAACCAAATCATGTCGAAACTTAATTCCAACATCTTTAGCACAGTGAAGCGCATGATATCCAAAAATATCCATAGGTTTATTACAACACGAGCATAAACCATCTTTAGTAAAAAAATGGGATACCAAGGCGATAACAAACTACAGCTCTAAACTGTCTGGGCCCAAGGCATTGATCCAACCCACTGATTGGAACAACTAGTAGGTAATCTTGTGCGTGTTTGACACGGTTTCATTGCCACATAATAGAGTCTCTTACATATAGTGAAAATTGGCTAGGTATTTGCTTCTTAAATGCGTCAAAATAAGTGACTGCCTGGGAGTGCATAAAAGGGGGTGGGGGGCAGTGTTATTGATGCAATAAGTTAAAGGCAAACCACATACCTGAATAAAGTTCTGAAGATCTTTCTAGTAAGCAGAATCATGATCTGGAGGAAATAAGTTACCAAGAATAACCTTCCGCATTTGAGCAGTTTGACTCTGTGAAGCAAGATAACAATAGTTGCGAGTGTTAGACATATTGTATATACCAAGACCACCATCCTTAATAGGCAAGGTATCCAATCTCTGTTGCAAGGGCCCAAAACCTGCTCCATCTACCGTGATTAAAAGCCTCAAATATTGAAGAATATGGTCGTCATAAAGATCAGTGGATTTTTGTAAAGCTGTAGGGTTAGTGGTACGTATCGCAAAGTATAATCTGGACACACCAACGCAATTGCGAAGTAATAACATCTCACTTTGCGGGTATCTGAGTTTTTTTTATAGCGGACATAAGCTGAATGGTCTTGTTCACCCTACTCAAAACTATGTCACTCATGAAATCCAAATCCAAACTCACAGGTCCACCCAGAAGTTTAACACCTTTGCGGGGTCTACCAATATCATTGGGAAAAACACCTTCAATAATGCTACGAGGATCAACTGTAGGCCAAAAAACTTCAGTTTTCTTAATGTTCAGATGTAAACCCCTACATGGGCCTTCAGATTCAATTATGCTCAAAGCTCTAGCAACCTCAATCGTATCACCAATGATAGTACTATCATCAAGTACCAGGCATGTAAATCAAGTTTGCAACGAGAGGAAATGGACTTCACAAGAGGGTGAAGTGTCAGAGCAAACAAAAGAGGACCGAGAGGATCACCTTGCTAAAAAACAAGGGCGGAAGATAAAATGTGTTGATCATAGTACAGTTTAGCAGGCCTAGCATAGCAGAACTCAACCCAACGAGACATACCTGGATAATTAAGCCGTACCTCCTTAATGAGATGAGATCTACACACCATGTTGAAAGCATTTGAGAAGTCAATAAGCAACATTGACATCTTGTCTGAATGACCCTTCAACTCCAGCAAACCATTAACCGCATGAAGGATGCTTTCCCCTCCCACCGACATCCTAACACCGAACTGGTGATCGCCTAAATAAGAAGACATTTCCTTACCAACAAAAAATGCAGCTACCTTAGAGACTAAGCGACGCCAAATGGTTCCAACCACAATAGTCCTAAGTGCTCCACTTGGCTTGAGTAATGGCATAAGGGGCGCACTGGCAATGTACTCACCTAAAGCACCAGGGAATTTTCCTGCCAACCAAAAGTTGACTACACATGTAATCGAAGCCACCAAATCATCTGCAACTGCCGCCTCTGCCCTACTCAAGACATCAATTAGATATTGTGCACGCAAGCCATCACGACCACACGAAGTGCCTTTTGAGAAACTCTTGATAGCACCCAAGACCGCTCTTGAATGAACCGTTATGGGGTCACTACAAAAGCCTGTAATCGGAATGGAAGGAGGAGGGGCAGTCAGATGTTTGGATTCAAGTTCAGCCAAGGTGTTATCATCGCGAGGGGCAATACCATTCGAGGACAAAACACGAATTGCAGCTGCATAGTGTCCATAGACAATCTTCTTTCGGCGGGCACTCAAGTTGGCAACCTTCGGCTTCTTCTCACTGTCCTTTTTAGTGTGTTGGTGGCATAGCTGCTGCAATAACTTTGAAATCAATACTCTTTATCAAAATATAGAATAAAAATATTTTACAAGACTGTATAAATTAAATTATCAATTCCTTCCATTTTATACGTGCCAAAAAATCATTCTAGAACTCATTCCTTCGAACATATTTCTAGCTTCAACTCCACCCGTTCCAAATGCACCACACCGTATGAAACCTTACGAGTTCAATAAGGTAGGATAGGTAGTAAAACCTATACAAAATGAGCTCTCCCCTCTCTCCTCTTTCTTCTACCTGATTTCTCTTCCGGCCGGCCGCTTCTAGCCGTTTATTTTTGTCCCCTTCCTTTCAACGACTCCTTCAACGATCTTTTTCTGCCAGATTCTTCGCCGGAACTTCTCCAAATGTTTAAAAATCTCCGCATTTGATTTCTTATGACGACCTCAAGTCACTCAAATAATTGTAGTTGTAATTGCATCAATCACAGAGATTCACAGGAAACAAAATGGAGATCATCACATACATCACATATAACTCACAAGTCACTCAAAACACTCTATCAGGAATTGGAGTCACAGAGAATCAAATCACTGACAATACTATGGAAGATGAAATCTCTGAGAATCAAATCAAAAATTCTAAGCACTTTCAAAGGCAGGTATGCTCGAGCACTAGTTCTGCAAGGCTAATGTTGAAGAAATCTCTATGCATCTATGTTCCTAGCAAGAATTTCAAGCTTTGACTCTATATGGTATCTATAAAACCCTCTTGTTTTAAAGTTTGGATGCTATCCTACTCTGTTAGTCGGTCTTACTACCTTAAGTCCCATCTTATTTCTTGGTTCTGGATTGATCCTATAGCCAAAGAAACCAAAAATTTCTGGCAACCTTCTATTATAATATTAAAGGACAAAACCTTAGCTCACTCTATTATAATCTTAAAGGTCAAAACCTTAGATCACTCTGTTGCTAATTTTACTGCCATATCTAGCCTCCACAAGATTAAAACCAAAATATCTTTTCTAAGTTACTTACCCATCTGCTATATCCCTCAAAATCAACACCACAATCATCAAAATCAACCCCACAATCAGAACACAAATTTGATTAAGCATCAGAATACTAACATCATCACCCACACAATCCACAATTAAAATTACCAGTTCCATAAAACCAAACATAAGATAACACGACATTGTTCTAAAACCCCAAAAAAATGCAGTTATCAAAAGTTACACAAATCCAAACCCAAAGACCATAACTTGCAAATCCAAACTAAACCCACACCCTAACCTCACCCTTCTATCCAATTAGAAACCCAAATTAATTCAAAAGAGGATAAAAGGATTTGCAAATTCTTACTAAGGTGCATTGTGAGTCCTTCTCCGAGTCCCCTGACTCACGCTTTGAGTCCGACTCCGAGTCAAATAAACTCTAGGTGTAATTCTTGTTCGATTAAGTGGAGGGAATTGACCTTCAAAATGCTCAGAACTACTTCCATCATCAACCTCGGTTGGAACCGTAACATAATCGTCAGGAGCAGCAGTCGATGCACTCATCTCAGGGATAAATTTGGGTTGATCTGGTGGATTAGAAGAACTACCAGAAGTTTTAGTACCTGCAAAGATAGACCGTCCAATCCTACCTGTTACAGGGCAAAGAGCATCAAGCACAGGAAATCGCATAGGCTCATCCCTGTGCATTGGCAGACATGCCAAGTGATGAACGATCCGCCTCTATTTAGCACCAAGAGTCACAGACTGATACCCAATCCGACTAACTCCAGAGACAAGGAATCGATCAGCAACAACTGCAACACCATCATGCACTTCAAAGGGCTCGTACTTGGGGTGAAATGCATACAACACCCAATGTTCATTTGTTCTGATTTGAGGATGAGATGCAGTCTTAGGCATACCAGTTACATATCGATCAACATGAACAGGATTGACATCATCAAATTACACTCGTGCAGCCTCAGCAGCATGTTGTGCACTACTTCCAACACAACCATCAACGTGCACATCTGCAAAAGGATTACTGATATCTCATACTACAGGTGAAGACTTAGATTGATTGAAATGGTGACGAAGCCGATCCACAGGAGAACCCATCATCAACTCATGCAAAATGGCTCCTGATGGTCTATCCTCTTGCAATTCCATCTCAAATTTCACCTCAATGTTGTGCTACAAATCATCCAAGTACCATGAAAAATCAGCCTCATAATTTGGAGATTCACAACCTTGTGGAAATGGAATTCCATAAGGCAACCCTGTCACCCCATACTCTCGAGGATACCACTGCACGCTGAGCTCTTCTTCAATCTCTTGCAACTTACTTTTGCCTTTTCGATCCACATCACCATCACCACCAGACATTGCGATTGGAGGACGCAAATTTTGGTTTTTTCTGAAGATAAAAACAATGGAAGACAAACAGAACAAAGGGGTCCTTTTCTTTTCTCAGAAGAGAAAGAATTGCGTTTTAAAGGGATCCGTTTTGAGGGTTTAATGTCGACGGTTTCCAATACAAAACTATTACTGCATACCCTCCCTCTATCTATCTCTCCGTCTCTTCATTTCTTAACTTCATAGGGTTTAATTACCTACAGTCTATACACCCCGACCCTTTAAGGCTTAAGCCAACTAATACTTTGTCTCGATTTTTGACAGATGGAAGCTGGAAGGATGAAAAAGATACACTTGGAAAAATTGAAGTTACTGCACAGATAATTGTCACAACTACCACCATATGTACCACTCACTCGTGCACGACTAAGATGCAACATATCCAATTTCAGCTGCCAGATCATCAGACTAAAAAAAAATACAAATAGCTGACCCACGAACCAACTTGGAAAGGAAGAGTGGTGCGTCCGGGATAACCTCAAAAACCTACTTAGTGGACCAAGACTCGATGCTATTTGCAGAAAAATAAGGACATACTAGTAACACGATCTATGGATGAACCCCTTAAAACACCATCCTCAACCGACAACCAAAGTAAGCCAAGCTAACCTTTTTCCATTCTCAGCTATTATTACTTGGTCAAGTAAGTATTTTTTTTGCGTGAGATAGATTGGCCAAGACGTGGGGAAGCCACTCATATTTCGTGGAAAGCTAAAGTCCCACTCCCTAATATTGTTTGTTGCAGTACAAATCCAGTTTCAAATCTGTAACTCTACCCGTGACTTATTTTCAAATAAAAGCTAGTTACATCACTATCAATCTCAATGAAGACAAGACACGCAACAGATGCAGGTACCAATGGAAAGGACATGGTAAAACTCTCAAACCTTTAAATAACACGTCTATCTATATTAAGTGCAGGTACTTGAGTCAGATTCCATCAGTCATATATAACAACAACAACAGCCCTGATCAAACAAAACGCAAGGTTAAGTCCCTATCCATAAACCAATACCCTCTAAAACTGCATTGTACTGGCTTGAAATTTAACTTTTCCCCTGTTATTATAAAGAACCTCATTCAAATTAAAGCCTGGAAAGCCTCTCCACATCATCCCTATTGGTCAGACATCACAAATTTTAATTTTAGTCATATCACTGGCTGGTTGACTCTCTATCACTACTTTACCATCCTTCACTGCTTCACCCTCTTCTCTACCATGGCTTTATCCTCAAAATCCACCAACCCAACCATTGAAAATCTTGTGACTCAAATGAACAAATCCCTCAACATGCCTGAAGCTGACCTATACCCAAATGTTTTCCTCAACCCTGAAAATATCAAAACCAAGCAACCTTTAGACTAGAAATGGTATTTTATTGGAAAACTTTGCAGTAACATTTGTTCTGAAACAACTAGAGTCAGCAACTTTATCAACAAGAACTGGGAATTTAATGGCAGAGTTGAGTTGGAGATATGGAATAGAAGAATACATTTTTTCATTCTCAGACTAACCCATGAGGATGATTACTCTACTCTTAGAAATGGAGGAACTAGAGGAGTTTTTGATAAACTTATGGTGCTTGTGGACATCCCCATGGGAGGTCCATACTTAATTCATGAAGAAGACTTCACAAAAGTTATGATCTGGTTGCTCATCAAAATAATCCCAACTCACATCATTCTTGATATCAGAAACATTCTCCAGCCTGTGGGAGTGTACCAGAAGGAAAAGAAACCATATGAAAGAGACATATTTGAGAAAAACCTTTTGGTCCTTCTCACCATTGATGTCACCAAACCCCTAATGTTTGGAATTGAAGCTTATGAAACACCAACCATCTATCATTGGCTTGAATTTTCTTATGCTCTTAATGGAATCAAATTCTGCAAGGTCTGTAGAACTTTAGATCACCCATCCCCCCCATGTCCCACACCACCTACACCCTCAAACTCCCACTATTAAAACTACACAAGACTTTTAACACCTCAACCATTACTACCACCCCAAACTGATTTTCAAAGAACTGTTCAAGAAGGAAGAAATGTCATTCACAACGGATACACTGATGCTGATGCAACTCAAAATTTTGAAATAAAAATGAGAAATGCTAAACAGAAAGCGCTAGAGAAGACAATTTCAAATCTTGCTCCCTCTTCCTCCAAACACCTCACCTTTGGAGCTTCCTCTAAAGCTGATCCCAACTCTCCTCACCCTGATATCATTGCTAGCCAAATCTGAAACAAAAAGCTTGACCAGTCAAAGAAAATTCTCACCAACTACAAACACCTTCAAACTAAAATCAAGATCAAGGAAGCTGCTAGAACCAAACCAATCAACACTGTTAATACCAATACCAATACCAATACCAACACTGTTAATACCAATAACAACAAAAAAAGTGACTCAGTTGGTATCTTCCCAATCATCACTTCCCAAAATCTGCCAACTCTTTCTCAAATCAAAGAAATAATGAATGCTGAAAATGCTCAATTCAAGAAGAAAGCCTGGAAAGCTAGAAAGAAACTTCACACTTTTGTTGAAGAATCCACACCCAGTGACCCTCTCATCATCAAAACTTCTGATAAAAGGAAACAACCAAACTCTACTGCAACACCTATGGAAACCAATGAAACTGACAACAATAAAAGACTCAAGGAATTCTCTGACAATTTTGCTGAACCCCTGGGCTCAAGCAACCCCCATATGACTAATGGTGAATCTGGCTCATTAACATCAGCTACTGAGGTACCATACTAAATCTCTCTCTTTTTTATCAGGGGTAACATTATGCATCACTTCCATGCCTACTATTTCTGTTATATTATAACTTATTTTTGATCCCATAACTAGGAGGCTAATATCCAAGTATCATCTTGTATCTTATTTCTGGCAATTCTTTATCTCTATTGCTTGGAACTATCAAGGCCTAGGGAAAATACATACCAAGAAATACCTCACTGACATTCTAAATAAATTCAATCCTGACATTTTCTTCATCTCTGAAACTAAGCAGAAACATGGAAAACTTGTAAATTCCATGAAACAGCTTAACATTCAAAATTATTGGAATGTCAATCCTGGAGGGGATAGTGGTACTGCTGGTGGATTAGTATTGATATGGAAAAAAAACTTAGATACTACCATCCTGGACTCCTCCATTAACCATATCAATGCTATAATCAGGCCTACCAGTGGCCCTTCCTGGATTTTTACTGGTTACTATGGAAGTCCCAATGATACCCAATGTAAGATCAACTCTTGGAAAGCTTTGGAAAACAGAGCTACTAAACACTCTATCCCATGGGTGGTTATTAGAGATCTCAATATCATTATGCATGATAATGAAAAGTACAATACTCACCCTTTGGATAGTGTGGAAGAAAATATTTTTACCAACAAGATTATTGAATTGGATCTAATTGATTTGGGTAGCACTGGGTGTCCCTTCACCTGGTCTAATAAGAGAAGTGAACCTGCTCTCACTGAATAAAGGTTGGATAGAGGTCTAGCCACTGAATCCTGGATTTCCATCTATCCAAACACTACTGTCACTAATATGTTATCCATTGGGTCTGATCATCATCCCATTCTTCTTAACACTAATCTCCATTGGAACACTGGAAAAATACCTTTCAAATTCTTTGGTCCATGGTTGGATCACAAGGATTGTAAGGACATTATTCTTGAATGTTGGCAAAGGAATTTGTCTGGTTCTAGTACTTATTTAATATCCAGAAAACTCAAGGATATCAAACTTAAGCTCAAAACTTGGAACAAAGAGGTATATGGAAATATAAAGACAAATATTGAAGACAGCAAGCAACATTTAAATTGGTTACAAGGAAACTATTTCAAGCAAGACAGAAGCACAGTAATAAAAACTATAATGCAAATTCTAAATGATTGGCAAGACATTGAAGAAAAATTCATCAAATTGGGAGACAAGAACACCAGTTATTTCCACAGAGCTACTAAAAGCAGAATAAGAAGGAACAAGATTGCTGTTGTCCAGGATACTGAAGGAAATTGGATTGAGGATTATCAAGAAATAAAACAGTGCTTCACCAACCACTTCTCCAAAATGGCTACCACTGAATCCCCCAAGATGAACCCTGAAATCATAAACCTCATCCCCACAACTATAATTGCTGCTGACAACAACATGCTCAAGAGAATTCCTGAAGATCATGAAGTCAAGGAAATCCTCTTAAGTATGGCCAAAGATAAAGCTCCAGGTCCTGATGGTTTCCCTCCAAACTTCTTCCAAGCCAACTGGGATATTATTGGAGAAGATTTGGTTAAAATGGTCAAACACTTTTTCAAGTCTGGGCATCTGCTAAAAGAAATGAACTCAACATTCATAACCTTGATACCCAAAACTGATAATCCTTCTAACCCAAGACATTTTAGACCCATCATCCTTTGCAACACAACCTATAAAATCATATCTAAGCTTCTAGCCTAGAGAATGAAACCTTACCTAAACAAAATCATATCCCCCTCTCAATCTGCTTTTATCCCTGGGATATAAATAGCTGATAATATAGCTATTGCACATGAAATTATTCACTACATGAGAAACAGAAGAGGTATGAAAGGTAATAGAGGTAGTATGGGAATCAAGATATACATGGCCAAGGACTTTGACAGAGTGGATTGGACTTTCCTTCAGACTATTATGGAAAAAATAGGTTTCAACACTGATTGGTGCAACAATATTATGCAATGTATAACCACCACTTCCTCTGTTGTGCTGATAAATGGCTCCCCTGATAATTTCTTCAACCCCTCAAGAGGTCTTAGACAAGGGGATCCCCTATCCCCTTACCTATTTCTGTTCTGTATGGAAGCTTTGTCCAGGACTCTATCTCATGCTGAAGACTTGGGAATTATATCAGGCACCGAAATTTGCAAGGATGCTCCTTCAATAACACATCTCCTCTTTGCTGATGATTGCATGGTCTTCTGCAAATCCAACCCTACTGAAGCTCATAACCTAAAGGACATTCTCAATATATTTGGAGCTACTTCTGGCCAACTCATCAACTTCAGCAAATCTGGTGCTTTCTTCATCAAAGATACTGATCCAGCCATAATACCTAACATCTACAAGCTTCTAGAAGTTCAAGCTCTGCCTGCTACTAAAAAATATCTAGGTTCACCCTTGTTTACCCACAGAAGCAAAATACAATGCTTCAAACCAGGGGTGGACAAGATGAAGATAAATCTTTCCAGCTGGAAGAATTCTCCTTTAAATCCAGATGGAAGAGAAGTTATAATCAAATCAGTCATCTCTACAGCTAGCATCTATCAAATGAATTACTTAAGAATACATAAGCAAATTTGTCAAGACATGAACAAGCTATAAAGAGATTTATTCTGGGAAAAGAATCTGAAGAATCCAACTGGCTACTACCCAAAAGCTTGGACAGCCATATGCAAGCCAAAAGACCTTGGTGGGTTAGGATTCATGAATATGGAACTCTTCAATAGTGCCATGATAACAAAGATAGGATGGAGATTGGAACAAGACAATGACTCTCTCTAGTACCAATTGATGGATGCCAAATATCTACTGGGAAGAAATGTACTAAACATGAACATCAAGGCTAAAAATGGTGATTCCTGGATATGGAAAGGAGTTTTAGAAGGTATTCAGAATATCCAACAACACTGTGCTTGGAGAATAGGTAATGGTAACAAAATCAACATCTGGGAAGACATATGGATACCCAACTCAACTGAAAAGCTCACTAAGCCAGACAGCTGCCCAATTGATATCCAGATGGTATCCCGCCTAATGACATAGCAAAAGGATTGGAACATCCAACTCATCCAACAACTCTTTCATCCAGACATTGCTCAAACTATCACTGCTTTAACCATCCATTCCAGGGAAGAAGACAATATTCACTTGGACATTAACAACACTGGCAAATTCTCAGTTAAGGCTTTATACAAAGCTAAAATTGAGAACCTTTACAGAAATGACCAAATAACAAGGGATTGGGGTGCCATTTGGAAGTTGGAAGTTGCTCCAGTTATCAAGATCTTCCTATGGAAATGTGCTCATGAAATTCACCCAACTAATGCTAAAAATGCAAGTATTCTCCACTACATTGATCCCATATGAAAAATCTGCAGTTGTGGGGAGGAAACAATGACACATATGTTTCTAAACTTCCCTGCAGCCACAGTTGTCTGGCAGCAAATGCTAGGAGCAAATCATGGCATCTTTGATCATCAAACCCCTTTCTTGGGGTGGTTCAATGATTGGTTCTACAATGATAGCAACAATGCAAATACATGCATTTATGCTACCACTTGCTGGTAAATTTGGAAGGCTATATGTGATCTAGTATTCCAGAATATTGCCCCTAATGCTAAGACTACTACTCTCAGCATTCAACAACATCTCTGTGATCACAACAGAGTTCACAATCTGCCTCACCATGTCCTGAATTCTCAGGGGCATACCAATGATAATGAGCATCAATTAACAGTTGCAGGAATACATGTTCAGCACCATCAACACCAACATAATTATGGTTTTATAATCAACATCTGCACTATCAAGGACCTCAACACTAACCACTATTTTTCTGCTCTAACTACCACTGATTTTGCAGGAAACTTGGTTGATAACCGAGGACACACAGCTCAAAGGGGACCAAAAGGATCCACAGGAGGAGCTGATCTAGCTTCTGGATGGGCAGAAGAAAAGCAACACACAAACATTGTCATACAAGCTGAAACTTCTGATATTATGGAACACTTCAACAATCTCTACCTCCAAGCAATCAAAGGAAGATTTAACAGGAATTACCACAGGGACAAACAAATCATGAATGACGAAACTATCCTACATATCAAGCATGTAACTTTTGTATTAATAGGTCTTAAACTTTTAGATAGAAATCAAAACCTCCAAGCCTTAAACTTGGCTATTAATTGTAAGAACTTAAGTAGTGGGTCTAATGTTTGCCTAAACCAGGACACCACTAGCATTAATATCAATTCCATCTCTTAGGCTTTGCCTAAGTTTTCTTAAAAAAAAAAAAAAAATGCATCGCACCCATATAACCCCTTCAGCGTTATTTTGAACTACGACACACAGAAATTAATGACTTAAAAGAAGCGCTCGGGGCAGCCAATTAATACACCCATCAACTGTAAATATAAACCGGTGGGTAGTTAGCTAAGCGAGGATGTTGATGGCTTTATTGGTAGTTTTCTTGGTAGGCCGGATTTTATCGGCTCCGTCAAATGGTATGATATATCTTATTTCCGTATTAAATACTCCTTCTGTCTTTTTTATCTGTCCTAATTTCTACTTTGGTCTGTCTTTTTTTATCTGTTCGCTCTGTTTATAAACATACTTTTCCCTTGAATTATCATATATATCCTTCATTTTTTGTAATCATAAAATCATTTATAATAGGATAGGTTTTGCTATTCAAAAAGGGCTAGCGGCACAGCTTGTCGCTCGCTTGCCTAGTATGTAATTTTTAACTTTGTAATTTATTAACAGTTTATGTTGAATTTTTCATTTTAACTTAAATTTTTTAAAGGAAATATTTATAATATAAATTCAATCCAAAATCTTAAATAGTATCATCATATATAAGGAAAAAAATATATTTAATATCTTTCATATTAATCATCGTTTCCTTTCTAAATAAAAATATTTATGTATGGACAACTATAAAATTCATAATAAAGCTCTATCTATTCATATGAGTTCCATAATAAAACCAAAAATATTTTGGTTTTGATTTTCTTAAAGCATTTCCTAAAATAATAACATTACCCATTTTATATTTTTTAATATATTAATTTTAATTTTAGTAATAATATAACATTAAACAGGGTAGTCAAAGGTTAGTCATGACATTTCATAGAATTTCCTTAATATTTTGACAAAGTCAATTAGGACAGTTAATTAAAGACGAAGGGAGTAGTTCGCAAGTTTTGGGTTGCCTCGACCCTTTTGACCAATTTTCACAGCATTTGTAATTATTCTTTTGCTCTTTATACAATATTGTTTTATGGACCATTTTGGGTTTAGCAAAAAATGAAGTTTAGGTGGGCTAAGTTGCTATTGGGTCGAAAGCGATGTCCAATTTCCCCCTCAAAGAGTCAAAGCTCCTTTGGAAAAACAATAGGTTCTTCTATAACTGGTGCGGACTTCATATCACACGGCTCAGCCTTATAGACAGTGAGTGAGATTCACCGTCACGAAATGGACTATTCGAAAAAGAAAAAAAAGAAAAGGTTTAGGAAAGCAGGCCAAAGCTTCTGTAGGAAGGAAAAGAAATGGTCTGTACTGTGTACTACTAATTAGCTAGGGTCCTCAACAAACTGGTGAGGTTTGGTTATTGTGTTATTGCCGAGTGGGTAAAATAGAGAGAAGGATATTGTCGGAGATGATTTGAAAATTTGTTTGGGGCAAAGTTTTTGGAATATCAATTTTGTTTTTGGTCCATACAGTAGGGCGCATCTGTCGTAAAAACATTTGGTCGTTCCTTTCCTAGACATAAACATAATTCTCTACCCCTCATTTGTTACCCCCTGCATGATCAGTACACTCCTCCAACTAGCACTTCTAACTATATCAATAATGGAAAGGACTACTCCTCTCTGTCCATCTTCATGCATTTGATGTAACTCTTAGCCATGTGCTTGCCTGCCCCCAGTCATTTTCCCTCTTAATGAATTTCCCACTCAAACTTGTCTCATTGATTTACTATTGCAGTAGTAGTTGTTAGTGTAACAGTGAAGAAACACTATCTAATGAACACTATCTATCAGATCTATATTGCTTCTCTTTCTCTCTAGCTGCAAACCAACCACTATTTCCAATCTTGTTTGGACTGAAAAGTTTCAGTTCAACCCTTTCACTGTTTAGTGTCTCTTCATGCCTTGGAACTTTGTTAGGTTTCTTGATGCAAAGGCTGGTGAAATCAGTTGGCAGGGACCCATGCACAACTGACCCACACCCAAGAGTTACATTTTTTTTTCCTCTGACATGTATGTTGCCGGGGTTTTCTTATTTGAAATAGGGATAACTTGCAGAGAAATCGCTGCATTAAGAAACAGCAACCCTAGGGGTCTAGGAGGGAAAATATAATGTTGCAAGCATCACAAGATTCACAACTTACAAGATAAGACTAGTCGTATGCAACTGAGTGTTTGCAGGGAGGAGCCAAGATTTCGGGGTTTCGTGGCTAGGGTGCAAGAATTTACCTACCCATCAAGCCAGCTGCTCCGAGGGAGAAGCAAAATGGAGCTTGAAAGTAGGCATAATTCTAAAATTTTCCTCAAATTAGGCTTAGGAGCCATCTTGGCAGGAGGTTGCAAGTGCACAACTGCACACCCTTCTACTAGGCTAGCTCCGCCCCCAAGGCTGTTAATGGGGGTACCGGATTCTGAGAGGGTGTACCAAGTTTCAAATAAAACAAAATAATTTTTCATATAAAACAAAATAGCTTTTGCCTAGGGCTTGGTACACCCTCAAAATTCGGTCACCCCCATTAGCAATCTTGCGCCCCCGAGTCGGGAAGAAATGCAAACTTCTGTAGAGTTTGTTGAATTATTCTAGCTATATTAAGCAAGTTGTGCACAAGATGTCGGGAAGAAATAGATTTTGTGCATCTCTTAACTGTGTGTACTTGCATTTCCATGCTCCATAAGGGGTCTTATGGGTTATACGATCTAGCTAGCTAGAAATAGGACCCAATTTACTAACTCTATCCAGTCCCTGCCCTTTTCTGTTGGCACGAAAGTGATGTGGTTTTATGTAAGAAACTGCTCCATGTGCATGCACAAATTTTGTTTGGTTATATTCTGAACTACTTTCATGTTGTTGAGACATTCAATTACATGATCATCAGTGAGTAATGAGGACAAGCTGTTTTCTCATTTTCTCTCATCATTAATTCCATCTTTATTTGGCAAGGGAACCAAGGAAGTTCGATACCAATACCAGAACGAGTGGTCATAGACTTACCGAGTAAAATCCCAAATAAAATCACGGAGGAAAAATCCAATGGCCATTTGGAAAACCATTACATTATTGGGATTGATAATGGACTAAAGTGGGACTCATTTTTCACTCGGGATTTTGTTCGGAATAAGCCCTCCGTCATTATCGCATTAGTGTAACAGGACATGTGGTAGGGAGTGTGCTATTATTATCTCATAATGCCCCCGTGGCGCTTTACATACACAAAATTGGTTAAAAAGACCAAAATAAAAAAAATCTAGGTGAAAAAGACTTGTAAAATTTGATATTGTTCAAATGGACGAGAATGTAAAAATAGTCAGGATGTAAACAGTTTCATCATACCCATTTTCAAATATTTTTTCTTATTTTTAATTTACATCAGGATGCATCCAGTTTCATCCTCACTCTTTTTTAAGTTTAAGACAGGATGAATCCAGTTTCATTCTTGCTATTTTTTTGGTGTTCATTTCATCCATACTAATTTTACTCGTCCATCATGTTTTAAAAATATTTGGACAAATGACTCATTTTCCGCTTTACATATTACCAAGTAAATTTTGTGTTGTAGTTACCTATGATCCAAGATTGCAAGAGTAACAACCTTGCAACTTTGGAATAATGCTTGGTGTCCCAACGCCCTTTAAAAATATTCTCAACCATTTTATTAATTTCTTGGCTGGTTAGCCATGTTGTTGTCTTCTTTAAAGTCTCATCTTAAATTACTCAACCTTTAAAGACTAGCTAGATTCTACGTTCCAGTTCGTCAATCATTATTACTCTTATGCTCATACTTTCAATATAAAACTTCCTAAGGATATTTGTCTCTCTTTTTTTAAATCCCCTCCATACCTATATATTCTATATACGCAATCTATGTCTCTACCCCATAGATTTCACTTGCACCTCTGGCCTCTCTTTTTTTCCAGCATACTTTTTTTTATATTTATTTGTAAGTTGCAACTCTAGGATAGCATAGATGTGTGGAATCTGTGATTGGAAAGTTGGGAACACTCAAAAGTGAAATGAGTCGCTTGAGAAATTGTAGGCCCAAGTCCAACTTCTACTTTGGGCCAGGTTGATATAAGCAAGGAGATAAAGAAGAAAAGCAACATGCACTTATATCCTTCGTCCTCTGGCTCTGTAAACTAATACTCGGACAACTCGGTTTATATCAATACATCATGGCATGGCAAGGAAGATATCCAGGGTAATATTATGATAAGGAATAACTTGTGTTAACTGTTGCATGCTCAGCAGTAACGGCTACCACCAGGGTTGCCCTTAGTCACACGGTGGAGTGCCTTATAATACAATTACATTGTCCAATCGATGAGAGTCACGTGTCAGTCATCCATTGCTTTATCTTTAGGGTTTCAATGATTGGTATAAATTGTAAGAGAAGCTTAATCTGGGAATAACGAGAAATAAATGAAATAGTTATCATGGTTGCGATGTCTTCAACCAGATTTTGGCCTGAATCATTGATTTAGGATGTGTTTAACACCAATCTTATCATTTTTCTTCGCTAATTTGTTGTATCAGAGCCGTTTCTTTCAGTTCAAATTGTTCCAATTTTTTTTTTTTTTGATCATGACTTTGAAAGATGTTGAAGCAGATGTGGAGAAACTCAAAGGTGCACAAGATCAAATCAATTCAGAGCTTACCAATTTACACACAAAATTTGATACACTTCTGAAGATATTTGAGAGACCCCAACCACAACAACTAAATCCTGAGAGACCAAGTGGTTCTCACACTGAAACTAATGTTGATCATAATTTCATTCATAACCCACCACTATTTTTCCATCTTCAACAATACAGAGTTCCAAAGTTAGATTTTCCGAGATTTGATGGTGATAATCCAAGGGGATGGATTCAAAAAAGTGAGAGGTATTTCCAGATCAACAATATTGAAGAACACGTGAAGGGAAATATTGTCGCAATCTAACTAGAGGGTAAGTGTTAGATCACTGCTCGGTCGAACTCACAAGTGTTGCTATCTCAAGCTTGTTTGTCAAGTTTCGTTGTCAAAACTATAAGTCTTGATTTATAGTCTACTTATAGCTAAGTCTCGGATTAGGATAAAATGTATAGTTGAGCTTTGGACTTCACGGCGTTCATCGATTGAAGACGAAGAACTACTAATGAGAGCTTGTGGAATTTCATCAACAAAAGGTATGTGGAGACTTGAACTCATATATCATTCAGTAGTCTATTTTATTCTATCTTCTATTGCGACAAAGTCGTATAGCTATATAGACTTTATATTATACACATTTGATATTTCGAGGTGAGTTTAATTCGCTTATATCTTTCTCTAAATATGTGTTGGAAAGCTTTTTGCTTTAACTACGTTCATTAGTATTCTTGACGAAAGTCAAAAGATGATCATGTAAAAATCACCTGGTAACATCTTACATGATTTGTGTGAGATAGTCATTTGATGTAGACTCGGAATATTTCGTATTGACCATTCAATCACTTGAAAATTGTTTATAAGCTAATAGTTTGTGTGAGACAACTATTGTCGTCTTCTGAGAATGTTTGAATGATTGAAATGTGAGTTAAGAGCTAAAACCCATGTCTGGATACATTACGTTTTGTGTACTAAGTGTACGAACTATTTTAATGGAATTCAAGACCGGAAGTTAAGTATGCATACCCGTTCGCAAACTTATTCAACTGTTAAGTTAGGGTACTTAAATTTACATATACGTTCGCAAACTGATTTAATTCTTGAAGTCCGGGAACCAAGTTGTTGGAGCATTGCTCGGTTAAACCAATCAAGCATTGGTATGTCAAGTTTGGTTGTCATATTTTAGTGAACCAAAACTCATTTAAGAGTCGCTTGATTTTAAATGTACTAGAGTCAACTTCGTATAGGTTAGCTTGAAAGTATTAGGGTGAGACATTACAAGTATTGTGAAGACTTGAAGAAGTGAAGAAGAACGGAGCTACAACCACAACATCATCCTTCCACTTGAGGTTAGTGATATTTGACTTGAACTGTTTCATTCCCTAACGTATATTTAAAGTCGTGCATATTGAAAACATAAAACTGCGAAGCATGAACACTCTAGATAGACATAGTATTAAGGAATACAATATGAAGTTTCTTGCTTAACTATTAAACTTTATATATAAGACATCAACATAATCGTATGAGTGTTATTGTGATTATGTATGGGTATGAGGTGAGGATTTTATCCTAAGGAACAATGTTTACATGTGTTCAAAGGAAGTAAGTTCATGATATGTGTTGTGAACCGAAAAGAAAATCGCTAGGCGTTATTGGGGATGTTCTTCATTGCATATCTTATGAACGACCAATATGTGTGATTAGTATAACCGCTCATGACTTGTTTGTGTTCTTGGTAAAACTATTCATATAAGGCCTGACTTATGTATTGGTATGACTTTTATTAGTGAAACCGATCTTAAGTAATCACCTGGGGTATGATCGGTTTGTGAGTGTCTGAACTTATTACTGGGAGAAGGGAAACCGATCCTAGTAATAGGTGCATTGCATCACAAGGGGAACCGATCCTTGTATGAGGTGCAATAAGGTTTATGGAAGAAAGGGGAACCGATCATATGGACATGTGCAACACGTTTTTGGGAAGGGGGGACCGATCCTATGGACATGTGCAGTGCATACAAGTTAAATACCAAATATACACTGCACCAAACTCAAGGATTAGTAACTAGAAGTCGCAACAGCTTAGGCCCTGTTGCGAATTTTCAGTTACAAAACGTGCAACTGTTTGCCTTTGTTAAATTTGCAACAGATTGAAGACATACACGTGCGACTCGTGAGTGTGGCTACCCACACTTTCCAGCTGACTCGGTTTCATCCCATTCAGACAGTCAGCTTCAAAACTAACTCAGGTTTATCCTATCTCTATCTTATTCTATTTCGAACAGAAATCTTATTCTCTCTCTCGTTCTAGTCTCTACTCTCTTCTCCTTGTCTCCTCGCATGCCTGAAATTCAAACGATTTGGTGATTTTAGAGACCACGAATCCCAAATCAAGCTGTCCAATTTATTTTCCGACTTAGGGTTTTGAGGTTTACATATAAAGTTGTTTTAGGGTTCAGTCTATCTTCTCTAGTCTCTAAGAATTGTGCACAAAGATGAAGAAAATCCCTAAACTTCTCATTTTCTTTAAGTATGATAAAGTGTTTCGCTTGATTTCACCATTAGGTTTGATTTCCGATTCTGGGTTTGATTGAATCTGATATTGTGTGAAACCCCTTTTCTCAGTACTAGGGTTTTTGATTTGAGATATCGTGAAAAGGAATAACGCTTTTCTCATCAAAGAGTTTGGAAATGAAAATCAGGTGCTTCAAACACTCTGGTAAGAAAAATCAACACAACTGGTCTTCTAATTTTGAGTTATGATTTGGGTTTGTTGGGTTAGATTTTTTTTATGTATTTTGGTAATGATTTGTTATTGTTGGTAATTTTGAGTATTGCAGGGTTAGCAAATACAAAGACAGTTTCAGTTCAAGATGGAAAAGATTCGGGTATTGTTCTTGCAACTACTAATTTTGGTGTATATATCATAGTTTCTTGCTAGAATTCGTTTTGTATGATGTATTAAAGTTTCAATATTAATTTCAGTGTTAACAACTTAAGCATAATTGTTGTCATTAGGTGGGTTTAGTCTCTAAGTATAATTGAATGTTTCTCCAAGGAGAAATAAGGGTTTTTAGTTTTAGGTCTGATCTTTGCTTGCATCTTTTTTTATGTTCAAGGTCACTGTTAGGTTTTTATTTTTTTCCCTTGTGAGAAGTTTAGTTTCAAGTCTCTTTTGAGTTTTTTTATCCAGGAAAAGCTCTTTTACAGGTCACTATTATGTTTTGTTGCATCTCATTGTTCACAGGCATATGGGTGAGAGATGATGATGTTATGGTCAAAGTTTGAGGCGACGACCCTCAAGAGAGATGCTGGTATGCTTTAATAAATTTTAATTATTTTACAGGCATCAATAAATTAGATAATTTGAGATCTTGTGGTTAGTTTTCGATAGTTTGAAGATTCCGATGAATGCATTGTTACAAGTTTTCAGTGTATTGAACTTGAATCTAGCTCTATGGTGTTGTAAAGTGCACAAATTCCTTGTGCTTGAATTGTGTCATATGTCTAAGTCTTTAGGGGTGTATCTTCTTGGGGTTGTACTAATCTTAATCTAATGGGTGCCTCTAATCCTACAAAATGGGTGTAATAATACTAGTCAGTGAGTGGTTAGTTCTCAGCCTTTCGATTGCTGACACGTGTCGTCAATCCGTTGGCCCTTGTAACTCTCCCCTGAGTGGATTAGGGTATTAATTGTGTAAGAATGGCTGCGGCTGTTTTCAAGTTTGAGAATAATAATTAAATTAATTTGTAGTTTATCTTCTAAATCCTTCCTCTTCATGCTGATTCTTGAATCAGAATTCTCATTAACTTGATTCTGTGTGTTAATTTGCTATGGGAACACAACAGTTGGCATCAGATCCGTACTTTCCTATCGTGGGTGGTGAAAGAAATCCTACAATCAAAGAAGTAAACGAAGAATTACACATATTTGTAGAATCATTCAGTGATCAAGTAACCAAAATTAATGGAAGATTGGATGATCTGGTTAAACATGATGTTGAATTTAAATCCACAGTGTTATCCAGGGAAGATTTTTTCAAATATATGGACACTTTTTCAACTAAGAGGAATGGAGAACGTAGAGATTTATGTGTTGAAGGTTCTCACTCGAATAGTCATAATCAGGGAGGTACGATGTTCAATTTACAGCAGGGAAATCGCGACTCCAACTCAAACCCACGGATACCAAAGATAGATTTTCGTAGGTTTGATGGAGAGAACCCAAAGGGATGGATTCAAAAATGCGACCGTTATTTTTTTATCAACGGCATCAGAGACGAGAGCCAGAAGGTCATCATGGCGGCTATGCACCTCGAAGGCAAGGAAGATAAGTGGTTGACAAACTTACAATCTAACAGATCTATTACTTCTTGGTATGAACTAGCTGAGCTCGCTTGTTTTAGATTTGAAAATCCTGCTAATGAAAACATTTTAGGGATATTCAATAAATTATCTCAAACTACTACAGTAGATGATTACTTTGAGAACCTTAAAGGTCTATTATATCGCCAATATCCCATGTTAAATGAACATTACTATGTGATGAGCTTCATTGGAGGGTTGCGTGATGATATCAAACACTCAGTTAGTATGTTCCACCCCACTACATTGATGCAAGCTTTTCCCCTTGCCAGAATGCAAGAACATACTCTTGCCAACCAACAAAAAATCAACAAACCTACCAACAATTTTTTTTCTAATTCCTTCAACAATGTCAGGCAACCCACTTCACAAAATTTCCCACCCAAACCTGCTTCCCTCCCACCTTTGCTTCCATTGCCACCTACCAATACCCCAAAACCTATACCTCCTCCAATTCCTATTAGAAGGTTAACACCGGAACAAATGCAAAATCGAAAGAAGGATGGTTTATGTTTTAACTGTGATGAAATTTATCATCCAGGGCATTTCTGCAAAAAACAACAGTTATTGATAATGGTAGATACAGATGCTGAGGCTGAGAGCAGTGAACCAGAAGAATATTTAACTCAGCTGAGGACCCTCCTGCTGCTGAGTGTGACATGGAAATCTCTCTACTTGCCCTTACTAGTCATAGTGCTATGGAAACACTCAGAATTCCAGGGTCCATAAAATATCAAAACATCTCCATTTTGATTGATACAGGTAGCACACACATCTTCATAGATTGTGACCTGGCCAAATCCTTGGGGTGTATCATTCAACTTACTGCCAAATTCTTAGTCACTGTAGCTAACGGGGACAGGACAGTCAGCTCTGGAATTTGTTCAGCCATTCACTGGAAAATGCAGAATCATGATTTTACTGGAGACTTAAGGCTACTTCCATTGGGAGGTTGTGATGTGGTTCTTGGTGCTGATTGGCTTAAGAAGTTTGGAGACATTATTCTCAATCTCTCTACATTAAGTATTTCATTTAAACATCAAGGGAAACAAATCACTTTGGTGGGTACTCAATCCACTCCATCTCTCCAAATGATGGATTCTTCAGGAGTGCGGGATTTTTTTCAGAAAAATTCTCATGGCATCATAGGTCAATTATTCTCTGTTACACCTACTCCACCACAAGCCCCCCCCCCCCCAGTTATATATACTATTCTACAACAATTTCAAGATGTTTTTTCTGAACCTACTTCACTCCCACCACAAAGATCCTTGGATCACTCAATTCTACTCATTTATAACTCCACTCCAGTTAAACAAAGACCATATAAATGCCCTTATGTTCAAAAGGAAGTAGTTGAGCAGTTGGTCCAAGAAATGCTACAAAGTGGAGTAATTCATCCAAGTCATAGCCCATTTGCATCTCCAATACTTTTAGTGAAGAAAAAAGACAATAGCTGAAGATTCTGTGTGGATTACAGACAACTTAACAACATCACAATTAAACTTCTAGATGAATTGTTTGGCTCATGTGTCTTTACTAGGATTGATTTGGATCAGGATATCACCAAATTAGGGTCACACTGGAAGATATTTACAAAACAGCCTTTAGAACCCATCATGGCCATTATGAGTTCACAGTTATCCCATTTGGCCTCACTAATGCACCTGCAACATTTCAAGCCTTGATGAATGATATTTTTCAGCCTTACTTAAGAAAATTCATCTTGGTTTTCTTTGATGACATTATGGTGTATAGTCCTGACCAGGAAACTCATGCAAAGCATTTACATATTATACTTTCACTGTTGAGACAACATCAATTGTATGCCAAAATCTCAAAATGCTATTTTGCTTAGTCTGAATTGGAGTAATTGGGGCACATCATTACTGCTAATGGTGTTGTAGCTGACCCTGCTAAGATTTCTGCTATGACAAGTTGGCCTACACCTTCCACTATCAAAGAATTAATGGGATTTTTGGGTCTCACTGGATACTACAGAAAGTTTGTCAGGAATTATGGAGTGATTAGCAAACCTCTTACTGACTTACTTAAGAAGAATGCTTTCAATTGGACTCCAGCTGCTACTCAAGATTTCAACTCTCTCAAGCTAGCAATGACTACTACTCCAGTACTTGCTCTACCAGATTTTTCGAAGCCATTTGTTCTGGAAACTGATGCTTGTGCTACTGGCATTGGAGAAGTTTTGATGCAGGAGGGCAGACCAATTTCCTTCTTCAGTAAACCACTTGGACCTAGAACACTTGTACTTTCTACTTATGAGAAGGAGCTTATAGCTGTGGGATCTGCTGTAACTAAATGGAGGCATTATCTGTTAGGTCATCACTTCACTATCAAGACTGACCAAGAAAGCATCAAATATTTTTTGAAGCAGAAAATCACCACTGACATACAACAAAAATGGCTTATTAAGTTACTAGGCTATAACTATGATATCCAGTATAAAAAAGGAGTGGAGAACAAGGTAGATGATGCTCTCTCCAGAAGACATCAAAATGACAACTCATGTTGCAGCATCACTCTTTCTCAACCACTATGGAAACAGGAAGTACTTGCTAGTTATGTCCAAGATCAGAAGGCTCAAGAGCTCATCTCCAAACTGCTTTTGGCTCCAACATCTAATTCACCTTATACTTATCATGATGAAGTTTTGAGATACAAGAACAGACTTTTTATTGGCTCTAGAAACAATATAAGATAGTCCATTCTCTTAGCAATTCATGCTTCTGCATTGGGTGGACACTCTGGCATCCAGGCTACCTATCTGAGAGCTAAAACCCATTTCTTTTGGCCTGGTATGAAACCTGATATTTTTTCTCTAGTCTCTTATTGTGATGTTTTCCAGAGACACAAGGAAGAACACATATTATCAGCTGGTTTACTTCAGCCATTACCAATCCCAGACCATGCTTGGCAACACATCAGCATGGAATTTATTGAAGGGCTGCCTAAAAGTGACTGAAAAAATGTTATTTTAGTAGTGGTGGAAAGATTCACTAAGTACAGTCACTTTATCCCTCTGCAACACCCTTATACAGCTTCCTCATTAGCTAAAGCTTTTATGCATCACATCTTCAGAATACATGGATTACCTGCTTCTATTGTGTCAGACAGGGACAAGGTATTTACTAGCAACTTTTGGCAAGATTTGTTCAAGCACTTGGGTACTGATCTCAAACTTAGCACTGCTTATCATCCTCAGACAGATAGGCAGACTGAGAGAGTCAATGCTTGCCTAGAAAACTACTTAAGATGCATGACTAGTACTCAACCGAAACATTGGATGCAGTGGTTGGACTTGGAAGAATGGTGGTATAACACCAGTTTCCACACCAGCCTAAAGATGTCCCCTTTTAAAGCCTTGTATGTCTATGAAGCTCCACACTTAGATTTTACACCTTCTGTTACTACTTTAGTGGACTCAGTGGAGAAATATTTGAAACAAAGGGAAAGCATGTTACTCCTACTTAAGGATACACTAGTTAAAGCTCAGGAGAGGATGAAACATTTTGTTGATGCAAAAAGAACTGACAGAGTCTTTGAAGTTGGATATCTAGTTTATATTAAATTGCAGCCCTACAGACAGGTCTCCGTATCTCTCAGAAGCAACTTCAAGCTCTTATCAAAGTATTATGGCCCTTTCCTTATCATTCAAAGGATTGGTTCTCTAGCTTACAAGCTACAACTACCTCCTAAGGCCAGAATTCACCTAGTGTTTCATGTCTCACAACTTGTAGTTGCAGGAAATCCTACACTACACCCTTGATAAGATCTTACAATGATTAACACATATTTGATGATTAAAATAACACTTTATTATTTGATTCTCATAAATATTTACAAGTAATGGAAGAAGATCAAGAATACAACCTCTCTCCTCAAGACTTTCTCAACACTCAAAAATACATCATCCTTCTCTGAATCTACTGGGTCTCTTTATATATGGTAATTACATAGTGGATGACAGCTAAGTTGTCCTTTAATTTAGGATTTGGTTCACGATGTTGTCGCGGTAGTTGTAATGCTAATGCTCGCAGGTGTTGTAACCATCGCAAGACAATCACGCTCTTCCCGTGTTTATTCATTCGTCAGCTACTACGTCATTCTCTAAATTATTCTGTGACACTGGCGAAGCGTTGTTGAAGAAATAGCGATGATGCTCGCTAAATAATACCAGGGCGATATTCTGGTCCTATATCTTGCCTCTTCTCATGTCTTTTCTACGAAGGAGGAAAGATCATGAGAATTAAAAAAAATTATAATGCCGCAGCGGTTTATCTCTTTGCGCTCTTCTGATTTTTACGTTTCTGTATTCTTCGCCAGCTGTTTTTACGTACTTTTTCTTCCATTCAATTTTTGACACGTCCTTTTCAACCGCTGCGATCTGACCGTTCACGTCCTTTCTTTGCATTAATTGCATTCATCTTCTCAAGAACTTTATTCTTCTATAAATACTTATTTCATTATATTCTTTCCTTCTTTTTACTTTCTTCTTCCTCCTCTTTGCAACTTTTCTGCAATTTTACTGTTCTTCCGTAAATTGCGCATATGTTACTGCTGTGACTTATTTCTCGTTTTTCAATCTTTTCCTTCACTCCCATACTCAAAAATGGTTGCTCCTGGTCATAAAAATTTGGTTGCTTTTGGTGAGATGCGAGAAAAGCTTAAAAATAAGGGTTTTACTTTGTCTACAATTCCAGATCAGAACCCTAAATCCGAACTTTCTGTCAAATTATTTTATGATCATCAATGTTCTCGCGAGAAAGTTATAGTCTCGCTAGGTCAACTTGAAGTTGGTCTTCCCATTCCTCTCTACGATCCTGAATTTCCTTTGTTCTTTGAGATACTTTCTCATCCAAAATTCTCGCGAGCCATATATCAACTGGGTGGGGATTGCATCCGTCTGCTGGTAGAGTATGCTAATCGCAGTGCTGATAAAGAATCTCGCTACCCTGATACTGCGAAGAATCCTAAATTCAAGGATGTTCCAATTATTCCCGCAATGTATACCGTAGATAATTTCTTCATAAATTATGACATAATCCCCATGAAGAGGGATACCACCTGTTGGGGGTGTTCGCTTGCAAAATAAGGATGATGTCACAAAAGATAAAATGCTTATGCTGGATATCGATTGGAATACTAGTACTAATCAAGGTCTGCGTCATTCTAGCGATGATAAATGGTATATCTTCCCTTTACTTTTAGAGGGTTCATACATTTCTGGTATCCATGCTCTACCTGCGTATCTCGCAGAGTTCCAACCGTGGGTATTCATCTGGCCTGAAAGAAATAAAGTAGTATGTTCTCTTAATCCTTTGCATAAAATATTATCATTATTAATTTCTTTAGATTCTCGCTGACTATATCCTTTTTATCAGATTAAAAGGTTGAAAGCCAGCTATGATAAGTTTGGGAAACCTGCTAATTTCTTAGCTCTCAAATCTCTCACAGATGAAGTAAGAAATATTTCTTTATAACTTTTTACAATATATTGTTGCCTCTATTTCTTATCTTTATCTGTGTTCGCAGGAAATCGAAGAAAGAGAGCCTGTGAAACCTGCGAGAACTAAAGATAAATCCACAGGTGGTCGCAAGGGTAAATCTACTGCCCCTCTCAAATAAAAGTCTAATGCTACTCACAAAGAGAAATATGATGCTCCTTCCTTAAAGAAAAGAAAAACCCAATTCTCTTCTTCTTCAACTCTTCAGCCTAATACAGAAAACTCGAGTGATAATTCTGATGATGACAATAATAATGATGATTTTAATGCTGATGTCCCTTCTGCGACGGAGTCTTCTCAATCTGATTCCTCCATAACTTAACTGTCCAAGATTTTTGGTGATATTACATATGGTATCGCAAATGATTATGGATATGAAGCTCTTAAAGGGGTCTCCCAGGCTCTCGCTAAAGTCTGTAATGCTCCGATACTGGTTGATAATGATTCCCTCCAAGGAATCTCAAGATCAATATCTCCCAGTCTCTTAAATTCTCTTGGTATTCTAGTATGTTTTTATTTCTTTACTATATTTATGTATTCATATCCTCGCCAGCTTTAATTTACATTATTCTCTCGCATACTAGAAGAGCTTCCTTTGTTGTTGCCTCAGACTTGGAGAGGAGGTGTGCATCTTTCCACAAGAAGAATGTCGTTCTTCGCAAGAAGAATGTGGATTTGGAATCTGAGTCCGCTAATCTTCGCGGGCAATTGGAATCTGGGTCAACTGACCTTCAAGAATAAATCAAGTAGTTGGAAACTGATCTAACTTTCTCGCAAGAAAAGGTTGCAAGCCTCCAAGCCGCGAATGATCATCTTTATGGTAAGAAATCTTTCTGTTTCTTTTTATCCTTGTATTCATTTGCATTTTTTTCTTATTATTCTTCTTCGCAGATGTTTATGGCCTTTCTGACAAAGCTGTATTCCTTCATTATTTTCCAAACCCAATAGATGATGATACTCTTCTCAATCTCCTTAATGAATTCTTAGGTAGTTATTCAAATGAACAGATTAACTCCCTTTCTGTAGATGATCTTAGATCCAAATTTCATCTTTTAGCGATGGATCACAGATGTAGTTTGAAAGCGGCTAATGCATCCAAGCGTCAATATCTTAATTCTAAAGAAGAAATCAAGATTCTAAGATCCCAAAAAAAGTGATCTTATAGATGAAATGGATCGTATCTCTAGACAAGGAGCACAACTCCTTAGCGGATTTTCATAAAACCCTTCTTGAAGTCCAAATTAAAAGAGATAAACTTATCCGCGAGAGAGATGATCTTGTTGAAAGAGAATACCAAATCCGTTCCCGTCTTCTTATTAATGATGATGATGAATTTGCTTGAGCTGCAAATATTCTTGATAACGCCAGAGCTAACTTAGGTGTAGATGTTAGTCTTCATGTTGAACAAGCGGCCTTAATTAAGGACATGATTTATGTAAGAGAAGGTTGATAATTGTTCTTCCTTATTAATTTCTTGCTTTTATAATTTTTTCTTGTAAATTTTCCAACTTGTTATTGTATACTCACAGGAGTTGAGAAGGGGTATTCTGAAAGAATCAGGGAACTCAAAGCTGATAAGAATCAACTCGCAAATACTCTTGCTGCTCGCAATGAGAAATATTCAAGGTTGAAAGATCAATTGAAGATTACTGCTCGGAATTTTAGTAATTCCCTTATTGGTGTTCATAACAACTCCATTAAAATGGTCTGAAATGATCATAACATTCCTCATTCTACATATCCTGATCTCGCAGAAGAAATTCCAGCGAATACTCCAAACCTTGTTATCTCTGATAGCGAAGCTGGGGAATCTGACGAGGATGAAGCTGATGGTAAAGGTGAAGAAGAAGAAAAATCTGGCGAAGATGATGATGGATCTAATTATTATTGAACCCCTCTGTAATATTTGTTCATTTATCTCTTTCTCCTTGTATTGTACTGCTGCGAGTATCTCCAGCTTTTAATATTCCTTAATGTATAAATTTCTTTTGCTTCTATCTGTAAATTGAAAAGCAATTCTTTTCTGCGATATAATCAATCAACATGGTTATTAATGTTTAACTATCTGTATAAATTTATATCATATAATAACATCTATATAATTTTATCATATAATGATGAATAACAATCTTATCATCCTGTTCACTCCCATACTTGCCTCTGTTATTCATCTGTATTATGAGAAAATTGAGTAGAGTTTAGACATTAGTTGTGAATAAAGTATATTTAAATATTTTTTCCTCAATCATTGCGATAATATCGCAAGTCTCATTATCTCTGCACCAGTATCGCAGTCATTCAATCTTTATGTCTTGTGGTCTTATTATGCCTTCCTAGTTAAAGGTCTTATTTTGCCACATCTTGTATTGGCGACAAAATCGCAGGACGTTCTTACATTTGCAGGTAAAAACCCCTTGATCTTGTCTTATCTGTATTTTGTCAATTTCTATGCGACAATATGACAAGTCTAAGTTCCCTTGCGAGAACAGAGCCTCATGACATTGCTGTCTTGCGATGAAATCGCAGGACGGCTCTACACTTTCATGTAAAAACCCATTGATCTCATCTTAACTTTCTCTTATGGCTTGTTGCCTCTGTATAATATTTGTCACGCGATAATATGACAGGCCTAAATTCTCTTGCGAGCGTAAAGCCCCATGACATTGCCGTCTTTAGACACTTATAACCTTATATAGTTGGAAATCTAAAGTATCTCTCCTGGATAAGTATCTCAAAGAGATGGACCCCAGTCTCCGTGACCCAGGTTCCAGCAGCGGTATAACCTTATCCCTGAGCCATGCAAAGAGATACCCCCTTATATGACGCACTTTAGGTCTTACATTTGCCTCTTGTGAAATTGTATCCGCGAACTAGGGTGTACGCCATATAGGTTTGTCCCATTCTTATGTCTCTGCGAAATTTTATTCGCGTTTCTTGTGAATATTGCAATTCTGATGAAATTCCTTTTCTTTGATCTTCTCCTTATTTGCATTTCAACTCTTGTATAATTTTTCAATTTCATTTCTTTCATTCAAACAAAATATCCTTTTGAAATATTTTTTTCAACAAATATTTTGCGAGTTCTTCAACGAATCATTCATAAACTTCTTAAATTTCATCGTTTTACCTTTCTACTTACTACTTTCTGCTTCTGCGCTTTTGTTACGTTTTGCATATGCGATCTACTCGCTATTCATACACTCATATTGATTTCGCAGTATTCTCTCCTCTCGCCACTCTATTATATCAACCATCAGCTTATCACCTCTTTGTTTTTGCTTGATACTTCGTTTTCAGTCTCTGTTCTTTGCTTCCCTTTCCTCGCAAGATTCCATGTCAATTTCATAGCATTTCTTCCCATCAGACCAGTCTCCCTTTATTATTCCAACACCATTAGGATGAGGAAATTTAATACATTGGTGGAAAGTTGATGCCATACCTAATATCCCATGTAGCCAAGGTCTTCCAATCAGGGAATTATAAGGTGACTCAATATCCACAACACTGAATAGAATCTTAGAAGATAACCCCTTTAATGGAATTCGCATTGTAATTTCCCTTTTGGGCTTGTTGGCAGTGCCGTTGAAACCATAGATCTTATAAGTTGATGGTATCATATCCTCATCTTTTCCACCCATGGTTCTGTAAGTATGATAAAATAATATATCAACTGAACTTCCTGTATCTATTAGTACTCTATTAATGGCCCATGAGTCCTCAGTTTCATCATCATCATGTTCTTCATATTCTTCTTCTATTTGTTTTGGATTTATCTCTAACCTTACCACCAGTGGGTTGTCATGCATATCGCCAGGCTCTGGTACTTCTTGCGCAGTGAAGGAAATAGTTTGCTTTTGCGACTCCTCTAATGGCGAGACTCTCGTGATATTCATTATCTCTCTTCCATCTGCATCTCTCGCGAAGACTCTGCTTAGAACATTGTCATGGAAATCCTCAATAGTTTTGTATGAATGTACGATGGAATTACAAAAATAATTCTTCGCCTTGGCTCCAACCTCTATCACAAATGTTTTTGCTCCTTTTACAGTATTCACTCTGCGAATATCTGGCGCTGGTGGTAGCTACTGAGATTGCGGATATCCTATTAGAAAATGATTTAATTTTCCCTGATCAATCATCCTCAAAATTATTCTTTTTACATTTATGCAATCGTTTATTGAATGTCCATGGAAATGATGATAAGGACAAAATTCTTGATTTCGATTATTTTGATGTGGCTCTTTTCCCATATTCCAGGGTGATGGTATATTATCCATCAAAATAATAGCTTCCCAAATTTTTTATATACTGGCATTCAGGGGTGGAATCTTAATTTCTTCCCATATTACTCTTTGATTCTCTTGTCCTCTGAAATTATTTTTCCTCTGACCACCATAAGTATCTTGCGGCTGATCAAGTCTTTGAATTTTATTATTTCCACCGCGATTGTAATAATTCCTTTCTCTTTCATACTCCTCTCGATCTCGACTTCCCATGGCTACTAACTTCTGCTGATTTTCAATCACCACTCTCTCTTGCTGTGGTGGCTGCGAGGTGCTCGCCACATTGTTGATCATTTTAGGAAGTAAACTCTCGTTCGCTGTTATTGAGCTGGTGTTTGCGACTGGATATGATTCCATCTCATTTTGTTTTTCCTCCAAAGTAATGTATTCTTCTTGTAGTTCTCGTAGCTCAGTCATTGTGATGGTATTTTTGATTCTGAAAATTTGTATGTACAGCAGATTGGTTGCGAACATTGCATTAATGAAAGATAAAATGAGGTATATCTCATCCACTCTTCCTTCCATTTCACTGCAAATTGTCTTCCATCTTATGGTTAGGTGTTTCAGACTCTCGCCAATCCTCTGTTTTAATCCAAATACATCTTTAATACCGGGTCTTGAAGAATTATTGCTTATATATGCTCCCAGAAATGTAGCTAGCAAATGGTCGAAAGAAGTTATTGTATTTTTAGGTAAGCCTTCGAACCATTTTAACGCCTCGCCAGTTAAACTAGATGCAAAGTACTTGCATAACACAACATCATGGTTTTCCCATTGTAACATACACCTAACATAAGCCTTAACATGTTGAACAACACAAGTAGTCCCATCGAAGATACTGATTAATGCTGGTAAGTTGCATTTTGGAGGGATCCCTCTTAATTGTACTTATTAAGTGAATGGAGTCCTTGCAGCTTCTTCAATGGCTTCATCAAGTTGTCTCCTGCCTCCTTCTCTTCTGTTATGCAATATTCCCCTAATTTCTGCTAATTCTCTTAAAATTTGTTCATTCCCAGCTGAATTTTGCTCTATTGGTATTTTCAGTGCATCTTCTCTTCTTCTGCGTTCATGTATTTCTTGTCCTGCGAGATATTGTGCTTCTTCTTCAGCATCTTTATTCTGCCTTCTCCTGCGATTTTCCTCTTCACCCCCTTCTTGAATTCGCAACTGATTATGTCTTCCAATTTCTTCTCAGCGAATTTATTCATTCCTCATCGTTTCTCTTCGATGTCTTTCTATTCTCCTTTGTATTCTGTCATATTCCTCATTGATATTATTGATATGGCGATTTTGTGTGCGTTTCCTTTCTCGATTGTCATGATTATTCTGCCATATTGCTTCTTGGAATTCTTGTTCTTCTACTTCTGCCCTTAATCTTTCTCTCTCGCAAGCCAGACGTGCTTGTTCAGCATAATGCTTCTCAATTTCCTCCTCAATGATTCTTTAATTTCTTTGGATTTCTCGCCCATATAATATTATTCTACCTTCTTCTCGATTTTCTTCACCATCCTGGTTATTTCCACCCTCTTTATTTCTATTATCACGTCTACCATTCACAGTTTCACCGCGTGGAATGTAGCGATCACGAATCATCTCTTTTTCTCTATGATGCTGCTCTTCATTTGGATTTTGCATTCCCTCTCGAATATTTGCTCCATCATTTCTCATAGGGGAATTTCGCCTTGGTTCTTCTCTAAATGATCTTGAACTTGATCTAGCAGTACTTCTTGATCTCCTACTTTGTAATCTCAAATTCTCCATTCTTAACTCATGATTTTGCCTTGTCAAATTTGCATGTTCTTCTGTTTCTAACCTCTTTTCCTCTTGTATTCATTGTCTTAAATCATCTGTTGTTTCATTTTCGCATTATCCATGAATTAAGCTTTCAACCACTCCTTGATCTCTTTCTTCTCTTCTCTCATTTCTTAATTGTCGATCTTCTGCTTCTTCCATCGAATCTGATCGCCAAGTATGCACGCTAACTCTATCATAATCCACAACTCTATCTTGTATTGGTGTTTGCTGATTTGGATGTTGAACTTGATTTTCTCCTTCATTCCTTGTTCTATTTATTCTTGTTCTTATTCTTGAAGATTCTCCCATTTTATTTGTTTCTCCACCTGCAAGTCTTTTACTCCTCCTTACAGTTGTTAGTGGTTCTGATGTGTTTTTTCTTCTTCTAGGCATTAATATTAGTAATCTGTTGAATGTTGTGTAAGATCTTTCACTAATTATTCCAAATTCCTTCCAACCACAATGTCAATTTTTATCTTTTTCTTCAAATAATCATCAATTCATCCCTGTTTCGGGCGCCAAAATGTAGTTGCAGGAAATCCTACAATACACCCTTGATAAGATCTTACAGTGATTAACACATATTTGATGATTAAAACAACACTTTATTATTTGATTCTCATAAATATTTACAAGTAATGGAAGAAGATCAAGAATACAACCTCTCTCTTCAATTTTCTCTCTCCTCAAGACTTTCTCAACACTCAAAACTACACCATCCTTCTCTGAATCTACCGGGTCTCTTTATATAGGGTAATTACATAGTGGATGACAGCTAAGTTGTCCTTTAATTTTGGATTTGGTTCACGATGCTCTCGCGGTAGTTGTAATGCTAATGCTCGCAGGTGCTGTAACCATCGCAGGACAATCACGCTCTTCCCATGTTTCTTCATTCGTCAGCTACTACGTCATTCTCTAAATTATTTTGTAACACTGGCGAAGCGTTGTTCAAAAACTAGCGATGATGCTCGCTAAATAATACCAGGGAGATATTCTGGTCCTACACAACTCAAGAAGAAAATTGGTGCTTCTCACACCCCTTCCCCTACCCTGAGAGTGGTTAATCATGTAGGACAGGTCATTGTCACCCCCATTGCTGTGTTGGATTCCAGATGGATGATCAGAGGAGATCATTTTGTTCATCAACTTTTTATCCATTGGTCCAACTCAACAGAAGAAGAGGCTACTTGGGAGGACTCAGCTAACATCTCTGCTTACTTTCCAGCTTTTAATCCTTGAGGACAAGGATTGTTCTATGGGAGGGGTATTGTCATATGTCTAAGTCTTTGGGGGTGTATCTGCTTGGGGATGTACTAATCTTTATCTAATGGGTGCCTTTAATCCTATAAATGGGTGTAATAATACTAGTCAGTGAGTGGTTAGTTCTCAGCCTTTCGATTGCTGACATGTGTCGTCAATCCGTTGGCCCTTGTAACTCTCCCCTGAGTGGATTAGGGTATTAATTGTGTAAGAATGGCTGCGGCTATTTTCAAGTTTGAGAATAATAATTAAATTAGTTTGTAGTTTATCTTCTAAATCCTTCCTCTTCAGGCTGATTCTTGAATCACAATTCTCATTAACTTGATTCTGTGTGTTGAACACAACAAATTGAAATGCCGTACTGATACCTGGTGTTGAATAGAAAATTTTAAGATCTCTGGGTTGTTTTATTTTAGCTTATTTGATGTTGAACAGGTATCAGGTCCAGTCATGGCAGCCTTTTCCTGTGGAGTTAGAACCTGGAATTTTGGGAAATATTTTTGACAAATTGGAAGCATCATACAGCTTAACGGTATTCTCCTCTAACTTTGTATCATGTTTCTTTCTAATCTAAGTTATGTTTCATCATACTTTTCTAGTGAGATATAAATGATCCTAGTTTGCAGCATGTTATCTTTAATTTCTGACCTAACTTGTTGATATTTGCTAGAACCAGTCTGCAGTTTGTCATGTTTATATGGTTTGAATGTGGACGGTGATCACAAATCCATCCAATAAATGATGTTTCCAGTCAGTCAGACTCAAGTCTTGATTGAAACTAATATGTAGCTTAAGTATGTGAATAGATATTTTATGAGATGTCACTGCCTAGAGACTATGAAGTCTTCTGTAACACTCATTCTATGTCACTGAGTTTTAGTCTCTTCATATCATGTTTTATTCAGTTTACTGGTTGAATTACCTACTTGATTATAGGTTTCTTCTCTAATTTGGTAATGTGTCTCTCTCGAAAAATTGGAGATGATTGTGATGTTAATGCACAATCTAAAGAGAAATTTGAAGCAAAACAGATACATGAAATAGAGTCTGTGATGGTTGTGGGTAAAGTTTTCATGTTTTCAGTGAAAAACAATGCAAGGGAGTCTGATTTCGCTAGTGAACATAGCTAACAACTCTATGAAGATACAATTTTTAATATCTGTCATATGTAATCTTTTAGATAGAAGGAGCATAAGGAAGAAGAGTTTGTCGAAGATGAGGCGCATGTGATAACAATATGGGAAGCAATTGGATGGCTAGATGTTTTAACTCTTTGGATTTCCGTTCTTTCTGGATACCTGGTCAGTGTGATAGAGGTATCATATACGACCCTGTACCGGGCCTCTATTATCATGTGACTTATTTAGTACTGGTACGCGTATGGCGATTATAAACATACTCAATCCTCTTAAGCTGATTTAAATGTTTTTATTGCTTTAACAGCAACAACATGACCTTTTATATACTTAAAACTGTAAAATACACTCAATTAGGTAGCGCATTTCCTTAACTCACTCGAATGCATCCTAATGCTACCCTATTAAGTCTTAATTCCATTTGGTTGTAGATTGGAATCAGCAAAAAACTTACAGATGTCCTGCAGCAAAAATTTCACTGATGCAAGTATGCAACTCTTTCTATCTTAGGTTGCTTGTGGAATTGTGGACATAGTTGAAGGAGATGCTGATAATCAGTCAAATGTCCTGCAGTACATCAAATAGTTATGAAAAAAAAAGAGTAAGTATCATAGTTAAAGGACTGGAGTCTTCTATAACTTGTGTGAATGGGTGATTTGTTATTTGCTGCAGATATTGAGAGGCTTCTCTGAAAGGCGTGTGACGTCTGGCACATTGCTCTTCCTATTTCCTCCAGTAGAAATGCCTCACAACCCATGGTGACAACTTAAACTTCAACCTCGGGGAATGCCTAATGCAGCAGGAATGCAAGAACTTGTGAAATACAAAGGATCTGAGTGGTTTGTTGCTTATATACTCTTCACTTGGAGATGCTGAAGGAATACAAGCACTTGCATCTCTTTCCAAAGAACAGGTAAAAAAAATGTTCATTTCCTTCGTTTATTCATGCTGGGAAAAGTGGAAGACTATCTCCAGTTGTTAGTGGATAGGTAATTTTCAGTCATCCATAGAAAGCTTAAAGCCACTCCTACAATGGATGTTCTTTGTGTAAATTCTCTAGATATACTTGAGAATCATCTCTGATCAAAGCTTAAATATAATACATAAAAGATCAACCTGAATGGGTCTTTTCCCGAAACAACCGGATTCCTAAAACTGCTTTGATTGCGCGGTCTTATCTTCCAAACAAGGTCTCGGAGATACTAGCACTTTGGAGAAACGACCTCAACAAGGTCTGTCATTGTCTTTAGTCGTATTTTATGTTTTTATATTTGTGTTCTTTGAAGTGGTAAATTATAGGTACACAAGTTCTTAAGTACGTCTTTACCATTTGATAAAATTCATGAACTGAAAAACCTTTCTTTTTTTATCTGCTATACTATTTAGATTGACTTTCCCCTTTATATGGTGTATATGGGATTTAGAGGTCGCAAATATGAGCAATAAGTCCCACTACTTACAAGGATGGTTATGAAGCAACAATAAGATATACTTGTTTGAGCATGTAGGTAAAGAATGATATTGAACTTGTCTCAAGGTCTTGTTCCTTTAAAGTTGTATCTGTTACTGTTATTACACTTAACATTATAACTGCAGAGTTTGCATGTTCTGAAAAATTAGGAAATATTTATATACTTGTCATTACAAGGATGGTTATGAAGCAACAAGAAGCTATACTTGTTTGAGCATGTAGGTAATGAATGCTACTTGTCATTCTTTTGATACTACGCACAAAATTTGTATATTTCTAGCTACAGCTTGGAACTTAAAAAATTTATATTTCCCAAGTTGTTGTTCTTTGTCATTCTTTTACAGAGGTATACATAAGATCTATTTATTGTATGATTTCATGAATTGCCCAAGTTCAATGATGGTTAGCATTCATAATTCAATGTATGAAGTGATCATGTATTTCCAATGTCTCTTATCAACTTATGGTTATATGCTTTGGTTATTTAAAATTGACTATCTTTTTGAATTGTTTTTTAGGAATTGGAAAAAGAACATACTGCGGAAGGTGTACAAGCAGCTGAAAGCTTTGTGGTCCTTGAAGGCTACAACTGGTTGGGAGGGAATCTTAGATTGATAAAGTATGGATGATTCCTTTGTATAGTTGGGCGTTAGGAGGGAATCTCAGCTGGAAACTGGACTATGATTATCCCTCCCTGCTCACCCGTATGTTTCTCTACTGAGATTTCTTTATTCGGCTGTTACTTGTCATTATTTTAAAGAAAAACAATTTAGGAAATAACTTTTTTATTAGTTACATCCTTTCTCATTCCTTATAAACTAAAGAGTAAACCCATGTATGCCTTCTCTTTTTGAATTGGAAGATTTATTTGTTCAATAATAAATAATAAACAATCGTGTAGTGTAGAAATGCATGTTTATTTTGCCTCTGAAAGCTGAAGCATTTCAGTGAATTTTAGTACTTGCTGAAAAAGTTGCAGGAAAACTTTGCTTTAAGCTGATTTTGTTACAGGGAACACTAAATTTGACCTGGTTTTGACCAGTCAAAACCACTAATTTTTTTTATGTTGCAAAAATTTCACAACTGCAGTATGCGGTTACGACCTCCTAATTACGTAACTATTTCAAACTGTTGCGACCTCCTAATTTCGCAATTGTTGCGACATTTCACGTTGTAACAGTTCAAAACTGTTGCGATCGAAAATTCGCAACTGCTTATGAGCCGTTGCGAAAATTTGCAACATCGACTTTCGTAACAGATTGAAACTATTGCAACCCTGCTTTGAAACTGAACTCTGCCATTACAAATGGTTAAAAATGGTGTAGTGATATATGGGGAACCGATCCTAGTACCTAGTCAGCCGTATCTTTGGTAAGCTAGTGTAACTATGCACATTACTCACATGGAGGTAGAACCGAAACTTGTTTTGGTAGAACCGTAAACCCATGAGTTATGATTGAGTGTTACTTAATCAATCACATAGTTCTTGAAAGTCAGATGAACCAATTCTAAACTTGTTTGGAAGCGTGGTAAATCGGTTTCAAGTGAGCAAGTATGAAAAATGGCTTCCAATAGTAAGATGTCGACACACTTTGAACACGGTGCATTAATGCTTATTTTATATTGTTCAAAGATATTCCTTAACCGCTAAGAAGGAAGTAAATCCCAAGATCGAATTTAAATAAGTTAAGAATCTTTTTAATTAAGGGTTTTTAATATATATAGAAAATAAGAATTAGTAATGTGCATTTGCTAATTAAAGATTTTCCAAGGAGATTTCGATCATGTATTTTTGGACAGTGCATTCACATGAATTATGAAAACCGAATTTGGTGGAGTAAAGAAAAATATCTTGAGAATATTTTCGGTTTTGGAAATTGCTTGGTGTCCAAACTTCATTGTCTATAAATACTTTGAGTTTGCATTTCTAGCAAACTAATCCTGCGCGGGATAGACTTCCTCTTTTGTCTTTGTTACTGGTGAAGTCGCCTATCGGAGATGCTAGTAATCTAATTAGGTGAAATCTCTTACGGCCTCTCAATTTAAAGTCTTCTTTGGGATTGAGAAGCTCCAGCGCGACCCATTGGTGGGAAACTAGATAATGCGGTTTATGTTTAGTTTTCATATTGATTTGATTTACTAACGGTGGTTGAACTTTGATTGCACCTAGTTTGTTTATGCTTGATAATCTTCTCTTCTGATATAAGATTCACTCAAACTAGTTCTAGGTTTCGACAGGGATCTTTAGACTGTTGTTAGATCTAAAGACGATCTTGTGATAATCCATTGTTAACAGACTTCGTTCTGTGTGTGATTTTTTTTTTTTTGCTCAATCACATATTTTTTTATTAAATTGAATAACCAAAGTAATACAAGGAGCTAAAAAAAATTACAACAAAAAAGCAGGGACTAAAATGAAATTACAGAAAATTTGCCAAGAACTAGTATGACTTAATATGAACAAGCCTAGATTGCAAGTCAAAGAATTTAATTATTTGTGAATCATAGTTATGAATCCATCTTTTACCCTGCATTTCTAACTCCACCTTCATGGACTGTTTGAACAATTCTGCTTTTGAAACTGTTAACATTCACCTTCCCATTCTCAAATAAGATTGCATTTTTAAGAAACCATAGTTTTTTCATTACTGAGAAAGTTGCTGTGAGACAAACTTCCTTTATGAGAGGACTATGAAGAGATGCTGCTTGACAGATATCTGGAAAATAAGAAGGCATTGGGAAGACAAAAATTGAACATAACCAATTCCAAATTTTGGTACTGAAATCACATTCCCACAGAGTATGCTTCATGTTGTCCTGCTCTGCTACACACACAACATCTAGAAGGCATTTCATACCCTTCATTCCTCATTGTTTCATCATCAACATAAACACCTTGCCGTAGCTTCCAGATATTGCAAGAAATAGCATGATGCAGAAAAGATTTCCAAATAAAGGAAGGCCATACCAGTTTCTGCTGCTTAATTATTATTCTGTCCACTACTGATGCTGTAGTAAATTCACCATTTTTGCTTCCAGTCCATCTTACAGTGCTAACTCCACCATTTATGACAATAATAATATCATCTTTTAGAACAGACCAAGCCCATTTCAGTCCTGAATAGACTGATGAAGGTTTCCAGTTTTCAAACCATAAACCATGCTTATCTTTAAATTTTGCAGTAAAGAAAAGATCCCATTCATCTTGAGAATTCATCATCTTCCACATTATCTTCATAAGAAAAGCCTTATTAATGACTTCTAGCCTTCTAATACCTAAGCCACCTTCTTCATAGGGAGTACAAACGTTTTTCCAGGATAATGTTTTATATTTTCTTACTTCACTATTACCAGACCATAGAAAATTCCTAATTAGCTTTTCACAAACTTTAATGACTGAAGCAGGCCATCTATAAACAGTCATAGTATATAATGGAATGCTGCACAAGACTGATTTGACCAAAACAAGCCTTTCTGAAAATGATAAAATTTTGCCTTTCCATTTAGCTAATCTGTGCTGAATCATCTCCACTACAGGCCACACCATATCTGAAGTTACCCTACCAGGAGCTAAAATTACTCCTAAATATTTATCAGGGAATTTAGATAACTCCATGTTAACCAACTGACATATTTGCAATTTCCTAGCTGAGGACACTCCATCAATGAAGCACTTACTTTTGTCTTTGTTGATTAATTGACCTGAACTGGCTTGGTATTCATCAAGTAATGTAAATAAGCTATTCAGAGATTTCTTAGCACCATTGCAAAAAATAAACACATCATCTGCAAAAAAGAGATGGGTTGGATGAATACCATTCTTAATTACCATTGGAAGAATTTTACCCTGAGCCACCAATTGAGATATATTCCTGCTAAGAACATCTTCCATTAGAACAAAAAGCTATTCATTGAGAAGAAACCATAAGGCCCACCATTAACCATTACTGATACTTTTGCTGATTCAAATATAGTAAGAAGCCAATTACACCATGAAGAAGAAAAACCATATCTTTGCAAGACTTGAAAAAGAAAATTCCAACTTACTGAATCATAGGCTTGAGAAATATCAAGTTTGAAGGCTACATTACCACCTCTCCTCTTCTTTTTAATTTCATTTACCATCTCTGAGGCTAGCAGAATTTGGTCTTGAATGCTTCTACCTTTAATGTAAGCTACTTGTTGAGGTGATATTAATTTCTCCATAATATTGTTCATCCTTATAGTAATGATTTTGGTAAATATCTTGAATAAGAAATTGCTTAATACAATTGGTCTAAATTGGTTTGCTTTTTTTGCTCCTTGACATTTTGGAAGAAGAACAAGGAAGTTTGAATTAAGACCTCTAGGGATATATCTCCTCCTCCAATAATATTGAATTGCTTCTATCAAATCAGTACTTATAATTGACCAACAAGTTCTATAAAAAATACCTGAAAAACTGTCAGGGCCTGGAGAGCTTTCTGGATCCATTTAAAAAACAGTGTTCTTTATTTCTTCATGGCTTGGCAATACATCCAACATTTCTTGATCTGAATTACTTATTAATGTAGGAATGACATCTAACAGTTTTTCTGAAATATCAACCTCCTGGAATTCAAACTTCTTCCTGAAGTGATGAACTAGTGTATCATCTATAAGAGAAGGATCTGAAATAATATTACCATTATTATCTTCAAGTTCACTAATCAAGTTTGCAGCTTTCCTTATCTTCATTTTAGTATGAAAAAATTGAGTATTAGCTGCACCTTCTTGAATCCACTTTTCTCTAGCTTTCTTCTTCAGCATTAAATTGGCTTGTACTTCTCTGCTAGCATGTTCATTCTAAGCTGATACAAGATTACTCAAGGCCTCCTCATCAAAGGGATGATCATCTGAATACTGCATTGCAATATCAACTTCCTCCTCTGCTTCTTTAATTTTGACTTGGACATTTCCAAATACATTACAATTCCAATCATTCAAATCTTTTTTTAGTGTTTTTAACTTTTGCATAAATATATAAGCAGGGTCGCCAACAATATTTTGAGACCAACTCCTACTGACAACTGAAAAGAATTCTGGATGACATATCCACATTTTTTGAAAATTTCTAGGGCAGTTTTGAGGTTTAGGAATATTCTGAAAACCCCCCAATAATGGTGCATGATCTGAGACTATTCTTAATCCAACCTTATAACCCCAGTTTCCATATTTTTGAAGCCATTGCTGATTAAAAACTGATCTGTCAAGAGTGCATAAAATTCTCTTCTTACCTTGTTGACAATTTGACCATGAGAATTGTAAACCTATTTTAGGAGCTTGAAGTAGTTCACAATTGTCTAAATAAGTAGAAAAATCCAACATAGAAGCTCTGTTAGGAGATTTACCTCCTACTTTTTCATCCAGTGAAATAACTGAATTAAAATCACCCAAAACTATCCAAGGCTTATTTAAATCACTGATAGCTTCCATCTCTGACCATAAAAATCTTCTTTGTAACTTCTTAACATGTGCATGAACACCATATACCAGAACATCTCCAATACTGACAGTAATCATTTGACTAGAAACAGAAATTACTTGAGGAGTTGAAATACTTTTGTTCCAAAACAACCATATATTACCTTTATGATCTGATGTAGAATTGTGAATCACCATACTTTGCATTCCTGCAAAATTTAATTTTTCACAAAATAAAGCACTGCACTTAAATTTTGGTTTTGCAATAAATACTAAAGAAGGACTAAATTGGTTAACCAAAGACCTTAATTTATCATGAGCCCTAGGTCTCCTCAGGCCCCTGATATTCCAGTACATTAACTTCATTTGATAGGAGGAGGAGGATTTTTAGGACCTCCCTTCCCTTGGTTTTGATTATTTCTGAAATTATATTTAGAATGAACTTGATTTTGTTTGGTTACCTTCACTGTATGAGATGGACTTGTGACTTTTGATGATGATGCTATATTAGATTCTTTTTCTTTTTCAACTATCTTAGCCCAAGATGTCACTTTAACTATGTCATTGGATACTTGACCAGTCTTTCCATTCACAAACTTGATAACAGAATCTTCCAAATTATTAATCTTCTTTGGTGTTGAAACCTTTGGAGTCTCTTTAATAAGAACTTCTTGTTCTATCTCACCTTCTTCACATAGAGAAATGAATTTACCTTTAAGAACTAAGGTACTTCCAATGGATTGCAATGATGTATTTTGAATAGTATTCAATATAGAATCTTCATCAGCTCTTCCTGAGACATCACAAATATCAAATGGAATATGCTGTTGTTTAATTGGAGTTGTAAATTGCTTTTGATTATTTTCACCACTTACATTATCCACCTTAGGCTTTCCTTGTCCAATTCTACATTCAGTAGTCAAGTGACCAATGATTTTGCAATTATGACAAAATTTAGGATATACTGGAATTGATATATCTTGAAAGAAACCTCCTAATTTTGTACCAATCCAGATTTTGTTAGGAATTGAATGAGCAAAATCTATTTCAACTAGAACATTAGCATAATAACCAATTTCACAATTCGCAGTAGCAATATCAATTTTAATAGGAGTTCCGATTTGCTTACAAATTTTAAAGAGAATCTCCTCCTTCCAAAATTCCAAACCTAGACCAGGTAATCGAACCCATACCTGAGATTTAGAGGTTCTTTGAGATGATGGCCTAAAGTTGGAAACCTAATTTCTCACTTGCAATACTTGATCATTTACTTCCCAATGACCAGATTTGATTTTCATACGATCAACTTCATTATTCAGTTTAATTGTGAAGAAACCTCTTCCAAGAAGGATGAGTTTGCAATCACCTACTAACTTCCATTGTTGACGCAAAATAACAGCTGCATCTACAAACTTGATTTTATGTAAATATAATCTACCGATGAGCGAGAATTTCCATGGAGCTAATCCTTCTTCAAAAAGATTATCTGGCAATTCTATTGTTGGAATTTTTGGAACTGAGTTGTTTTGAGATAACCCTAAGTTTTTTGAATGAAAATCATCAGAACAAGTGGTTTTTGGACCAGAATCCATGAAGAACCACCTAAATTGATCATCTTAATTCATAAAAAATAAAAAATAAAAAGTTCTGTGTGTGATTGATCACAAGAGATTCAAGTAGTTGTGTGCAGGTGTTTATTGAAGATCTAAGAAGATTTGAAGACAAAGAAGATATTGAAGATTTCTGACTTGGTTTTTATAATCTTTGGTGTGCACAATACTTGTTTAGGAAAAAGAGGTTCCGACTATAATTTATTTATCCTTTTGGATATTTTGATAGATTAGTTGAGAAAGATCGGCATCAATACGTTTCCTTGTGATTAAAGATATTGATTGGCTTAATCATAACGATTGACTTTGGGTGATTGAACATAAGATAGATCTTGTAACCTAGCAAAGGAGTTTATGTTAAGATAAACAAGGGAACCTTTGCTCAACTCATATCACTTGGTTGAAGAGAGTTGATACCAAACATATTTGTTGTTCCTTTACTGTTTGGAATATGAACCAAAAGAATTAGTCCACTACACCAAATTAAGGGATTAACAACTCAAATTTGCAACAAGTCTAAAGCAGTTGCGAATCAGAAACTAAAAAACGTTGTTGCTAAATATTCACAACAGCTTACTTCTGTTGCGGATTTCGCAACTGCTCATGTCCTGTTGCGATTCGCAACAGCTTTCATATCGAGCGTACCACTCGTATGTGTGGTCGGTCACACATTGACCCATTTTTCCGCCCATATTTTCAAGTGCTCTATAAGAGCATCTCCAATAGTGGGTGCTAAAAATCCTACGTGGAGTTTTTATTTAGATCCTTATTTATGGGGTCATAGGTATGTGGTAAAAATAACAATGCTTTTCTCATGGACTATCTCCAACAGTGAGTGTCTTATTTTGAGGATTTTTTTTTCAGGATAATGATAAAATTGATTATCTTTTTCCTATTGGTTAAGAAAAAATTATTTAAAAGTAAAAATTTAAAAATATGGTTAAAAAGATGACGTGGAGGTCATTCTCAAGGTCTAAATAAGACTTTCTCCAAGACCTTCATATTTAGTTTCACACCCTTCCTAATTAATAGGACCCACTGTTGGAGATGAATTTAATATAAATGAGGGTCTAAAATCTTATGTGTCCTATAAAAAATAAAACCTTCACCCTCTATTGGAGATGCTCAAAGAAGCAAATTTTACTTCAACCTATTGACCAAAAACCAAGGACACCACAGTACCTGACCATTCTCAGCCACAACCTCTCTATGTTTAACCCTAATCGTATACTTATCGAGTCTTCTTTCCTTCACAAACTCCTCCACTTAATAAAATCATCAGCAGCCAAGAGACCATCTCTTCCCCAACTCTTGTTTTTTTTTCTCCTCTAGATCTACAGTTTCTCAACCTTTAGTCTCCTGTTGATCTCTGTCTCTTACTCTTTATGATCCTGATTCATGTTGTTTGTTTGAAGCGATCGACGAAGAACACCTAAAACCTAGAAAACAGACTCCTCGTCAAACATCATCATCAATGGTTGACGATTATCGAGACTTGGGTGATATGGGGTAATTCTCTCTTCTCTATTCTTTTTACCGATTTTCCCCAAAATCAATTAGGGTTTCCAATATTTTGCTATTTCGATTTATTGAACTGATTTGTTGAACTCTCTTCTCTATTTTTTTTATCGTTTTTCCCAAAAAAATTCAATCAGGGTTTCCAATTTTAGCAATTTGAGTTTTTTTGAACTGATTTGTTAAACTCATGAATACGGGGATGAACCAGTTGAGGATGGTTATGGTAAGTGAATTTATCAAATTTTTTGTTGGGTTCTTTATTTAAGTTTAAGTTTTTTGATTACATTGACTTGTGGTTGTAATTGTAATAATTGTGGTATTTATATGAATGAGATGAAAAGGAGGTTGAGAATAACAATCTTGCTGCTGCTAGGCATGTGGTTATAGAAGGTGAAGAGAAGTTGAACCAGTTCAAGAGATAAGAAGATGTATTAATTTATGGCTAAGTATGAATATCATCGATTCATTGTGTAACAGGTCATGGGATGTGATTAGAAGGAACTCTCCATCAAAAGATCGTATAACAACTTATTACCGGGTCACAAACATCTCACTAAAAGGGGTATAAGTCTTTTTCTTCTTATCTTTGATCTATTGATTAATTGTGCTAGTCTCATTCTATGATGCATATACAAGAATGAATGAAGATATGATGCATGCTCCTTGATGTACGTTTTATATGTTGTAAGTCTAAAATCTCTATAATATGAAGCTAATTAATCTTTATAATAAGAAGAGAGTTGGTATATAATCCCGGAACTGATATCATTGGGGATAATCTTCCTTCAAATTGTCTACGTTTTCAGGAGCAGAGTTTAGACATCAGGTTCATTTCTTTCAGTCACCAGTTAACAAGCAAGAAGGAGATCGTTTTGTTTCCGTAGCCGACGAGACCAAGTAGTGGTGTTGTGGTTGTTCACCATGGAGCATGTAGTTGCAGAATAACCTACAACTACACCCTCAGTAGAATTAGTAAAAACTCAAGAAGTTCTTGATGATGAATAACAATTTTCTTATTAATGTTCTCAATTGATTACAAAGAAGTATCTAAATGGAACAAGAATAGTTACAACTTTCTCTATTCTCTTTCCTAAGATATTTTCTAACACTCACTAAAAGAACCTCTCGAATTTTACATTTGAACTCATATTTATAGTAAAACTTATACAGTTGTATATGAGTTGCGAAGTATCGCAACTCATACTCGCAAAATTATTCCATCCTCGCAAAACTTCATATTTCTCCGTGCTACTTCTATCATCGTAACATTTTGTAACTCTTTTCTTCTTTATTTACTACGATACTCGTGAACTATTATCTTGTGATATTCAGTACCTACATCTTGCCTCTTCTCATGTCAATTCTACGAAGAAGAAATGTCATGAGAATCCCTATTCTCGTAAACTTAGTGTAGTTATTACCACCCATCAAGTTCGCAACACGTCTTTTTACTTTTCCCTTTTCTTTTTGACACGTTTCTTCATAATCGTTCTTTCCAACCATTCACGCTTACTCGTATTAATGAGCTTTTATCTTCATCAAACTCTCTCTATTTATAAATATTATCCTTTGTTTTTGCTTTTTATTCTCTTACCTTATTCATCTTCTTCACCACTTCTGCCTCTGCAATCTCTTTTATCTTTTTCCCTTTCTATTTTCCCTCTTATATTCAATGGCACCGAAGAAGAAAACTATTGAACAGATTAATGCAGAACTTGCTGATAGGGACCTTATTCTCTCTGAGATTGAAGGTTATGATAATAAATCTTCTCTCTGTGTGAAGCTCTTTACCAACTATGTTTGGGATGATCAGAAAATTTTAATCTCACGAGGTCAAATCCTCGCAGGTCTTCCTCTTCCTCTTTATGATGTTAACTTTCCTCTATTCTATGAAATTAGTTCCCACCCCAGTTTTTCTTGTGCCGTTTACCAATTTATTGGTGATTGTATTCGCCTCTTAGTTGAATTCGCAAATCGTGCCGCTTTTGGGAAATATTTGTATCCAGTTGATCTTAGGAAACCTGGATTTGAAAATATGGAAATTGTTGCTTCGAATTATACAGTTGAAGGTTTCTTCACGAATTACACACTAATTCCTGCGAGGAAAGAAGATAATCGTTGGGGTGTTCGTCTTCATCGTAAAGCTAATATCGTAGCAGATGATCTTCTCATGCACGATATTGATTATGCTTCAGGAAATAATAAGACACCTCGTCGTTCTAATGATGAAGATTGGTATAAGTACCCTTTAATATTATCGGGTTCTTATATTACTAGGATATTAGAACTTCCTGCGAACCTTCGTAACCGCTATTACCAACCTTGGGTTTTTAGAAATGTATGTACTTCCATCTCTTTATCTTTTTGTTATCCTTTAATTTCAAATGATGTAAGAAACACTCTTGTATTTTTCTAAACAATATATTGTTGCCTCTGTTTCTTATCCTTATTTGAATTTGTAGGTTCCACTTCTTCCTGAGATTGCTGCGAGTGAAAATAAGAGTTCTACTTCTTCTAAAAGGCTTACTGCCAGACAACAAACTCTTCGTTCTGCGAAGGTTACCCAAGCTTCTGGTAGTCAAGATGATGCTCTTCGCAAAGGGAAAAGAAAACTTCAAGATGTTGTTTACGAGAGGAGGAAAACGAAGAAACTCTCAACCAAATCTCGTTCCAATGTAATTTCTTCTAATGAGAATATTGAGGAAGATCTTGGTGATGAAGATGATAAATTTCCTGAGAAGGACTTTAGTTCTGATTCTGATACCCTTTCTGACAAAGGAGATGATGATAATGATGTTGATGAAGGTGGAAATGAAAATTACAGTATCCCAGAAACTTTTGCCTCAGCTATGGTTAGCATCTCTGAGGCTTTCCTCCATTCTTCTCGTGGATTAGGAAATTCTCCTACAGCGAATGCTCGCAAACTTATTGCGAAGGCTTGTAAAGTTCCTACTATAATTGATAATAACTCCCTCAAAGGAATTTCAAGATTCGTCTCTCCTGCTTCATTATATGCTTTAGGTAGCATGGTAAGTTTCTTCTCTATTCCTTGTTTATTTCCCTTATTTTGTTGATTTCTAACCCCCTTTTTTTTTTTATGTTGGAAGAGTTAGTTGTGCAAATTGCTTTCGATTGGGAAAGACGTCATTCTATTGCTGAGAAGAAAACTTTAAATCGTTGTAAGAAGTTGGAGGTTGAAAATTCAAATCTCCGTCAGAAAGTAGAGGATTTAAGTATTGATAACGCAGAATTAATATCCCGTCACGAAGATAATTCACAATATGCGAGCATCGCAACTGATAATTCTTCTCTTCTTGAGGAGAATAATCAATTAAAGCTTGAAAATTCTTCTCTTCGTAATGATAAAAAGAAACTAGAAGGTATATTTTTTGCGATGGTAATTATTTTGATTACTTTTCCTTCGTAATTTTCTAATCAATTCCTTAATTTCTCTCCTTGCTGCAGAAAATTATGCGAAGATGAATAACGATCTGGAAACTATCCTTGCTAATCGTAATAAGAAAATTTCGATTTGAGATCTCATCTTTTAATTTCCCAAAGATAACCATAGTTTATATGTCAAGCGTTTTCGAGCTAAGATGACTCGCAAGATTTGCGAAGATAATGAAATTCCTCTCAAGAAGTACCATACGCTCCTTTCAAGAAATTCTGAAGATACTCCATATCTGGAAATCTCTGAAAGTGAGGTTGAAGATGATAGTGAAGTTGAAGAAGAAGATCATTTTGATGGGAACAGATCGCCTGAAAAATAACTTCATTCTTTTTTTTTGTATATCTGTTCTGTAACTTTTCAATACAACACTTTCTTCTTGATTGTGCTTTTAATCAATCCAACAATTTATTTTTCAAAGCTTAATTTGAATTAATCTTTTTTGATGTTTATTTCCCTTATTCGCATAACTTGATCATGTGGAGAGAAATAATATATCTTAAAGACTTAACTTAGTATTCCCTTTCCCCTTATTATTTCTCTTCAAATGATCAACTATCGCTGAAAGTATTAGAATATCCTTCTGAATTTATCTTACAAATTTTCTTCTTATTGTGATTATAAAAAATCCTCCCTTCGAAGTATAAGAAATATAATCCTTTTGCCTTTTGCGGAATGTTGCGAAGTAAATAATAAATCTCCCCTTGAAGTATAGGAAGTATGAAGTATACGAAATATGAAATACCCTTAAGAAGTATAAGAAGTATTAGCAGCATTCAATTTATGAAGAATTTCCCAATAAGAATTATTACTCATTGTATGAAGAAGTATAATATGTACTTAACCTTCGCAAAATTAAATATCCGTTGAAGAAGTATAATAAACATGAGATATTCTTGAAGAATTATAAGAAGTATTCAACCTTTTGGAGAAATATTCAATATATGGAGAAGTATAAGAAGTATGTAATCCTCGTAAACTTTTACGAATATGAACTTATCTGTATTTGATTGCTATCAAAATTGCATCTTTTGTTAAGTCTTCATTAAAATTCTTCAATGATGTTGTCTTCTTTGATAGGACTTCTTGTAAAAATTCTTCAATGATATTGACAGAGCTGTCTTCTCTTCAAAATTTCTTGATGTATATTCTTGTAAAATTTCTTCAATGATATTGACGAAGTTGTCTTCTTTTCAGATCTTCATAATGTATATTCTTGTATAATTTCTTCAATGATGTTGATGCAATAAATTTCATTAATTTTTGTGGTCTTATCATGCCTTCCTAAGTAAAGGTCTTATTTTGCCACCTCTTTTGTATTAATTATTTGCGATAATATGACAAGTCTGAACATTCTTGCGAACATACAACCTCGTGACATTATCGTCTTGCGATGAAATCGCAGGACGTTCTTACACTTTCATGCAAAAACCCATTGATCTCATCTTAACTTCTTTGAATAGTATTTTATCCTCTTCAGGAATTGTTGCGACAATATGACAGGCCTAAATATTCTTGCGAACATAAAGCCCCATGACATTGCCGTCGTGCGATGAAATCGCAGGACGTCTCTACACTTTCATGTAGTGACCCATTGATCTCATCTTAACTTCTTTATTATGTTCTGCGAGTTCTTTATTCTTTTTTTTTTTTTTTTTTTTTTTTTTTTTTTTTTAGAAGGCTCGCAGAATTTCATTTGTTGCACAAATATGACAAGCCTTTATGTTTTCGCAAACAAGAAGCCTCGTGACATTTGCGTCTTATAGCACGTATCAGCTCCCTAATGGAGGGTGCTGCCCTTTATCTTCCCCCCGATTGCCCCTTCAAGGAAGCGTACATCGACCATACAAGGTTAGCTCTTCCCATCCGGTTCGCCAACAACCAGACTTTTGATCGCAACCTCTTATCCTTTTTGCCTATAGGGCTTATAGTTACGAGGTTGCACCCTATGGGGTATCTTTGGGCCAAGTGCATCATTTGCCAAGACTTGTCAAAAATGGCAGATGTGGTTCAACCTCACCCGGCACTCTTGACTCAACCGTGTACCTCGGCGCCTTGATCGTTTTCTGCACTTCTTGGGAAAGACAGTATGCCTTAGTCGCCCAACCTAAATCTTCTTACACCGCATTTTATATTGCGTAATGTCACTAGATTAGGTGAGAATCCAAGGTGTCTAACCCGGATAGGTACCCCATTATTGGGTTGTACCCCAAAATTTTTACCATGTACTAAGGGCCCTTGGTGGTGTTCCGGTTACCCTTAGCCACGTTATAGGTACCCCCTTAAATGACGTACTTTAGGACTTTGCCTCTTACGAAATATAGCTTCGCGAACTAGGGTGTACGCCACAAAGGTTTGCCTGTATAAAATTTTCTGTGGCTCTCTTTCTTTTTTGGAGGCTGATCACAGATTGCAGTCTTTTATTCGCAAATTAATGAAATTTTAATCGGAATATAAATTCTGAAATTCGTAACTTTTCCCAATTTCCTACGAGCAAACAATATTCGTAAAATTTATCACGAAATAAAAGTTTTGTTTTACCACATACCTTATTTCCACGAGCAAACATACTGATTACCTTCTTGTTTTATTATCTTCCTTCTTCTTTCTTCGCAACTCATAATCCTTTATTATCATCGTAAATTTCTTGTATGATTATCATCGTAACTTTATTCTCTTTTTCCTTAATCCTCTGCCATTAAATTTTCACTTCTTTTCACAGCCTTTGCTCTTTTTCTCCAATTTTCCTTCTCAGCAGTTTTTCCTTCGCAAACTTCTACTTCTGTATCGTAACATTTCTTTCCCTCAGCCCAATCACCCTTGATAATTCCAATACCCTTCATATGAGGAAACTTTATGCACTGATGTAGAGTGGAATCTACGCCTAAAATTCCATGAAGCCATGGTCTTCCTATCAAAGCATTATATGGTGATTCAACATCAACAATGCAGAATAGAATTTCAGTTCACATTCCACTTAATGGAATTCGCATGCTCACTTCTCCTTTGGGCTTGTTGGCAGTTCCATTAAAACCATAAATTCTGTAAGTAGAAGGTATTAAATCTGCATCTTTTCCCCCCATAGCTTTGTAATCAGAATAGAAGAGGATATTGATGAACTTCCCGTATCAATCAAAATTCTATTAAGACCAATTGATTCTTCCTCCATATCATCTTCGTTTTCTTCCATATTCATGTAGATTGCTAATCTTACTACCAATGGATTATCATGTGCTTCACAACCTTCTGGAATTTCAGTGGCTTCAAAAGAAATTTCACGTTCGCTCGCCAATCTTCAAGTCGTGAAATTTTTGCGATGTTCATTACTTCCTTTCCTTCACCATCCCTCACATATACCTTGCTTAACACATTATCATGAAAATCCTCTATGGTTTTATATGAATGAACAATGGAATTACAGAAAACATTCCTTGCTTTTGACCCCACTTCTATATGTAGGATTTCTTCTCCATTTTCTTTTGTTGTGTTCTCCCTACGAGTTATGACTGGAGCCTGTGGTAATTGTTGCGACTGTGTATGCTTAAGTAAAAATTGATTTAGTTTTCCTTGATCAATCATTCGCAAGATTATCCTCTTGATGTTATGGAAATTATTTGTAGAATGTCCATGAAAATGATGATATGAACAAAATTCATGACTTCTTGGACCCATTGGTGGTTCCTTTCCCATGTTCCATGGAGTTGGTATATTCTCTATCAGGATAATTGCTTGCCATATCTTTTCTACACTTGTATTCAAAGGTGGCAACTTTATCTCTTCCCTTACCATTCTTTGACCTCCTTGACCGTTGTTATAATTTTTTCTCTGGTTCCCTTGTCCAAAATAATTTTGCCTTTGTCCCCCATAATTTTCTTGTTGTTGATCTAGTCTTGGAATTTGGTTATTTCCTATTCGATTATAGAAATTCCTCTCTCTATGCTACTCTTCTTGATCTCTACTACCCATTGCTACCATTTTTGGCTGGCTATCATTGATTTTCTTCTCTTCTGAAATTTGCGAAGAAGTTTGTGAAGATGTTTGCGAAGTACCTGCTACTACATTGATTATTTTGGGAAGTAAATTTGCTCCTCCCTCTTGATTGCTAGTGTTTGCTACTGGATATGACTCCATACTGTTTTGCTTTTCCTCTAGTGTAATATATTCTTCTTGCAATTCTCGTAACTCTGTCATCATTATGGAATTCTTTCTTCTGAAGATTTGAACATATAATTGTTCAATTGCGAACATCGCATTTATGAAGGACAGAATCAAGTATCTCTCATCCACACGCCCTGCCATATCACTGCACATAGTCTTCCATCGTCTTACCAAATGCTTCAAACTTTCACCCACTCTTTGTTTTAAATCAAATACATCTTCAATACCAAGCCGTGAAGAGTGATTTGTGATATATGCTCCAAGGAAAGTTGCTTGCAAATGACTGAATGACGTAATAGTGTTCTTAGGGAGTCCTTCGAACCATTTTAAAGCTTCCCCTGTTAAACTTGATGCGAAGTACTTGCATAACACAGCATCATGATTTTCCCATTGTAACATGCATCTTATGTATGCTTTAATGTGTTGAATAGCACATGAAGTCCCATCAAAGATACTGGTAAGTGTGGGAAAGTTGCATTTTGGTGGAATTCCTCCCAATTGTACTTCTCTGGCAAATGGAGTCCTCGCAGCTTATTCTATTGCTTCATCTAATTGCCTTCTATCTCCTCCTCTTCTATTGTTTATCATCCCTCTCATTTCTGCTAATTCTCGAAAGATTCGTGCATTTGCCTCAGAATTCTCATTCATTGGTCTTTTTAATGCAGCTTCTCTTCTTCTACGTTCTTGCGCTTCCTCCCTTGCGATCCTTCGCATTCTATCATATTCTTCATTAATGTTTTCATTTGCATAATTTTGCAAATATCTTCTTTCCAAATTATCATAATTTTTCAGTTGCATAGCATCTTGGAATTCTTGTTCTTCCCTTTCTATTCTTCTCATCCTTCTCATGCGAATATCAGGAATTTCTTCTTCTTCATTTCTCCTTCTTCTGTGATTTATTTCTTCTTGATTTGCTTGTACTCTAATTCGAGAGTTTGGTTCATTCCTCTCCATTTCTGTTTGTTGATTTACAATTCTTCTCTTAATTCTTTCATACTCAACATTATGTTTGTTACGAGCCACTTCATATCTTCTTACTCCATTCTCGTGATTGTTTTGATGACTGCTTGTTGTCTCTCAGTTTCTTCCATAAGTTGCTGTTCTTCCTCTCGATTCTGATTGTTTTCTCTAGGATTTGGTCTTGTTCGTAAATTCTCCATATTTTGTTCGTGGTTTGGTATTAAAATGAAACGATTCTCTTGATTTCTTTCACTTTGATTCTGCGCTTGTTCTTGCATATTATTTTCATTATTGATTATCGGTGAATTTTGTCCTTCTCTTTCTGTTCTAACATTTGATCTTGCAACACTTTGATATTTCCTTCTTTGTAACATCTCATTTTCCATCCTCAATTCTTGATTTTGTCTTGTTAAATTGGCACGTTCTTCAGCTTCGATCATTCGTTCTTTTTGGATTCCTTGTCTCAATGTTTCTAACATCTCCATTTCTCTTTCAAGAATTGTTCCTCCCATCAACCTCCCATTTTCTCTGATTTGTGGTTCTCTATCTTCTTCTTCTGGTGTATTAGTTCTCCAAGTGTGTATACTCACTTGATCATGATCTCTTATTTGTTGAGCTTGATTTCTTCGATTACTCCTTCTCCTACTAGGTTCTCCTGTTATATTTTCTTCTCCTCCTGCGAGTCTTACACTTCTTCTTACTTCAGTTAATGGTTCTGATGTGTTTCTTCTTCTTGTCATTTTTTTTTTGGTACAGGAATTCCTTAAATCCCTGTTTCTAGCGCCAATTATGTAGTTGTAGAATAACCTACAACTACATCCTCAGTAAAATTAGTAAAAACTCAAGAAGTTCTTGATGATGAATAACAATTTTCTTATTAATGTTCTCAATTGATTACAAAGAAGTATCTAAATGGAACAAGAATAGTTACAACTTTCTCTATTCTCTTTCCTAAGATATTTTCTAACACTCACTAAAAGAACCTCTCGAATTTTACATTTGAACTCCTATTTATAGTAAAACTTATACAATTGTATATGAGTTGCGAAGTATCGCAACTCATACTCGCAAAATTATTCCATCCTCGCAAAACTTCATATTTCTCCGTGCTACTTCTATCATCGTAACATTTTGTAACTCTTTTCTTCTTTATTTACTACGATACTCGTGAACTATTATCTTGTGATATTCAGTACCTACAGAGCAAGACTCCTATCTAAAGCCGAGAAGAAGAAGAAGAAGGAAGATGGAGTGTATCTGTTGGCATTGAAACTGAAGAAACGGGGAGGAAGTAAACTCTGCTTCCATACAAATTCAGAGTGAAAGAGGAGATCAAATAAGGGATAACTAGTCTGCAAAGGATTAACATAAATGGGTGTTCATCTATATTTCGTATATGTAGGGAAGGAGATGCAATTATCTTTGAAACCGACAACATGCTCATGTTTCCTTCATCACCAGAAAATGCACACTTAGTGCCTGTATAAATGCCTGAAAGACATTTCTTCACAACTTAGAGTGGCTCGAGTATATGGTTTATTGAATCATACATATACCTTCCGTTTCAGGTATAAATGGGTCTCCTCTACATGCATACATATTCATGGGACCAATATACTACTAGTATAAAAGGGTTTTTCTTAGTTTCTCTTGTAGATACACATATTATGGTAATTAATCTTAGATTGCATAAAAAACTACATGTACAACTTTGATTTGAGTGAACGGAGTGTTGTTTACATGAACACTGTTCGGAAGATCTTAAACTAAAAGTTGATTATGATTCAGCGGTGCGACTTGGCTGGGCATCTCTTTGGGTAAATATTCCTTACTCTCATTTCTCAGTATCACCTATCTTACTCTCAGAGATGATAATCTTCCACCCGTAGGGAAGAACAGAAAGAGAGGAGAACAAAATTGCAGCAAAAATCAAGAAGCGTTTATGGAAATATTAAGATATTCACAAACTGCAGATTTGGTGTGATTCTTGCTGTCACCTACGTATTGTATCAATCAGGTTAGTTTCCCTATATACCCATCTCATGTAATATGAACAGAGAACTCTCTTTACTTGTATGTTATTCATTGCAATGCCATTTAGTAATTATTACTTTAGATGATCATATCTCGCATTTGTTGTACTTAATTGTTCCAAATAAGTGACCATTAAATGATAGTATTGTGTAGTTCTCTTGTTTAACGATTCCATAATTATGGTATATCACAATAAGAAATGAACAATACAGTAGACGATCACTTATTCCATTCTCTTGTTTAACTGAAATTTCAAATATTTCTCAGTTATCTCATTTCTCAGACAAGGGGAGTGATTTTTCTATAAAACTATGTTGATACTATTTGTATTGGTTGTGCAGGTTTCTTATAAATTCATTTCTCCGTGAAGAGTCTCCTAACAGTCGTGTGGTTGAGAACCTAGTTGAATGGTAAATCATGAAAGTCTACGTTGTTGCGGCAGTCAATTTGTTCAAGCAAAAGAAAGTGAAAGAGTTGCTGGAATTGATGTCACATCTGTCCATTCAATGAGAACTGCTTTGGACGTGCAGGTACTTCATGTATTTATATTTCAGCTTTATTCAATCCCTTAGATACATCCAACAATGTAAGAGTTTCTTTTCCTTTAAACATTATGTAAAATTATTAAGATAATAGATATATATTTCCAAATAACTATTCTTGTTGTGTAATGATCTTTGTATTTTGTTTTATAGATCAATTATGATTGAATATTGAATATGAATCAGGATTATAACAGGGAAATATTTTGGGGAAATCAATTTTGACTTGGTCAACGAAGACCTGACAATATTTTGTTTCTCTTGCTAAAAAATTAGAAACAGCTCATGCGTGTTGCTAAATTTGGTCAAAATCAAGTCAATGAAGACTTGACCTGAAATTAGCAACTGAATAAAAAAATTCGCAACAACTGATTTTTGTTGCTAAATTTCTATTTTCGCAACTGCTCGTGCAGTTGCGAAAAACAGTTGCTGACTGGATTTCGCAACAGGGCTAAAACTGTTGCAAAAAACTGCAACAGGGTGTTTCGCAACAACTAGCTGCTGTTGAAACACCGTTCAGCAACAAAAATAGATTGTTGCTAATCCCTTAATTTGGTGTAGTGGTCCAAGTACGTGACTTGTTTACAGGTTGGAGGTGTGGGAATACAGACGGAACTAGGTGAACTATAGGTTTAGTTGCTTGGTCTCAACTATACGAAGTTGGTTTATTTTGTATAGTGGCTTAATCATGAGAGTATTCAATTCTGGACTAGGTCCCGGGTTTTTCTGCATTTGCGGTTTCCTCGTTACCAAAATCTTGTTGTGTCATTTACTTAATATTTCCGCATTATAATTTTTTTATGATGATTAAATTAAATTGCACAAACGTTAATTCTTATTTGCTTGATACGTGAATCCTATTGAGTTTGGTTAAGACCGAACCTTTGTATCAAGTAAACACACTTTGTTGTTGTATTGTATCGATATCGTATCCATAGATGATCACACAAAGTGTGAACCAATTTGTTGTATTGTCTCGACTCAGTCCATAGACAATCACTTTCGGGGAAAGGACTTATAGGAAGGAAAAATAATAGCTTTAGGTATATTTGGGTACCCTCGCCTTTTCACAAGTTTGCGTACCCGTTCGCAAACGGTTTTAATTCAGTTCGGTCCGAAGCTAAAGTTTCTGTACCCGTTTGTAAACTTTAGTGGTTCAAGTTCTAAAATCGGTTAAGTATGATTTCATACTCATGAACAAATACATTTATATATTAAGGAATGCAATCTTTGCAAATTGTGGCTAAAATGTTCATGAACTGATTCTTGTGAAGCAATCCGATTTTGCTTCAATTGTGTTTTTTATACTTCTATGAGAATATAAACCATTGAACAACTCTATGAGTAACATAATTAAATTTATTTGAGCATCATTTGATCTAAGAGTGTTAAGATGAACATGTTTAATACAAAAGTGTTCATATAGCTAACTTCGGTTAACTGTTATTGAGCCAACTCAATATACACATTTAGGTACGGTTACCCATATCTAAATGAAGGTATATTTCATTTGTGTGTAACAAGCTAAGACCATCTAACGGTGGAAAGATATTATCTTGAATCTTAGATTAGGTTTCATCCAACGGTGAATATTGATTGATTTGTTCCAAAGTTATCAAACCCTGATTTAAAGACTATATAAGGGATAACTCTAGCAACTGGGAAACCTAATCCCCACACCTCCTGTGTGATACTAGTTGCGACTAGAGTCGATTCTCCTTTAACCTAGGTTTTTCCTAAAACTATCATAGGTTAACGACTTAAAGACTTCATTGGGATTCTACAGCCAGACTCAATTATTTTCTCTGTAGTTGCGTGTTCTGATATTACTTGTTCTTTTGTATTGAGTACTATCTTTTCTAAGATTTACTCGAGATTTATCTCCGACAGGTCTTCGTCTCATTCTTTGTAATTCCACAATAACTTGTTCTATCACCATATAGTTAAGTTATTATGAGGTGGTTGATATTGCTAGGATGTTCTTCGGGAGTATAAGACTGCATTATCAATTGGTTCATGTTCACCTTGATTTATCAAAAGACGGAACAAAAACTTCGTAGGTATTTCTGTGGGAGACAGATTTATCCATCAGAATAGACTTTTCTGTGGGAAACAGATTTGTTTATAAAGTCTTCGAATTTGGGTCGTAGCAACTCTTAGTTGTGGGTAAGATCAGCTAAGGGAATCAAGTGCGTAGAGTCCTGCTGGGATTCATAGATGTAGGGAATGCGACTGTACCTTAATCAGTGTGAGATTAATTAGGGCTCAACTACATTTCAGTCCGAAGTTAACTTGTAGTAGGCTAGAGTCTGTAGCGGCTTAATACAATCTAGTGTTCAAATTTGGACTAGGTCCCAAGTTTTTTCTGCATTTGCGGTTTCCTCGTTAACAAAACTTCTAATGTCTGTATTATTTCTTTTTTGCATTATATTTTCTATATAATTGAAATATCACAGGTTATGCATAGCTCAATCAATTGGTAAATCCAACCTTTGGTTGTTGATTGAAATTGATTGACACTTGAACATTGGTCTTTGGTACCGTTCAAGTTGTTTCTCATAATAATCAGGCTCACGGATTCTATCTGTTTGATTTTCTTATCACATTGAGAAACAGAGATATAAATCTTAGATATATTTTCCTTGATTGAGTTTGACTGTCTCCTGGAATTATATTGGAGTTAGTCCATACAGATTGACGAAATGAAATATTGGGTGTGGTTGTTGTACCCCCGCTTTTTCAATTGGTATCAGAGCAGGCAAACACGTTCATGACCTCATAAGTATGTATTTATAGAAATCTGACTCTATGGATAGAAGCGCTATCTCTGACAAACGCATCACCAGAAATAAAAGTTCTGTTTCTATGAAATCTATTAATGAGAAAGACAAGTCGATCTCGCATATAGATGAACATTTTGTTCCTACGAAATAGAAAAGATTGATATGTGTTACCCTGATTATCTTACTGACGATTCTGACTCTGATGTAGAAAGGGAAACAGCCTAAGAGAGTGCATCGATTCTAAAACTTGGTAGAATCCAGGCAGTTGAAATCAATAGGCTGAAATACAAGGTCAATACGATGATTGGTATGATAAAATATCGTGATTCCCAATTAAGGGTTCTTCGTGAGGAAAATATTGTAGTTTGTTCATCTCGAACCTTACTCGAGGCTAAAGGAAGATGCCCTGGAAATAGAACGTATGTTGAGTAATCTCTCTATTCAATGTAAAGGATTTATGGAGTCCACTATACCAATTGCTTCTGATTCAACAACGATAATGGAAAATATGATTACTTGTAATCATGTTTCTATATTGAAACTTGTTTCAGAAGCTAATATGCAAACCCCTCCTCTTGCTAAAGATGTGGTTACTTCTTCTACCAATCAAGGAACCACCAAATCTCACGGAAGGAAGAAATCTTCTAACCATGTTATTAATCCTACACACTCTAGTCACTCCGGTGATCAGAAAGTATGTCTCTTTTGTGATTCAAAAGGACATGTTCAACAGAAGAGCAAACTGAGGTTGAATGTCAATTACTTAGGTCGACTTCAACACACCTTAGATTTAATGATCAAAGGTGTAACTAACATTCATATGTCTAAACCTATTGGTTTTAGTACTCACCTTGTGAATCCTTCTAGGAAATTCAGTTCAATCTGCTCATCGAACGTTCAAAATAATTATAGCATTAATACAAATCGTTCAAGGATATTTCAGAAAGGTCCTTCTCAATCTAAGATGAAGGATGATGTTCAAGATGTGAGAAAGGTACCAGGAAGTGAAAACAACAAGGGAGATATGAAGGACAACCTTAATCTGATATTTGAAGGATACAAGGATCTTATCAACATGCTGTCAAAATGCCCCAACCAAACTTCTTCTGGTAAAGATTCAAATGTAGTCTCATACTTTAATGATAGTAAGTTTTATGATACTTTTCATATCAAAAAGGGTTTCCTCCAAAAATTAGAAGAAAAAAGAGGATTAACCATGGACAATATTCATTTGATGAGCATAAAACTCATACTTGTGTTAATTAATCACAAGGGTTGAATTCTAACTTATGAAAAATCCTGATGAGTAAGATTTAATAATAGTCAGGTATACTTATTGGTGAAATGCCTTTTGTTTAGTTGAGTTATTCTCTTATCATTCATAGCTAAACTATTGTATACAAATAACTTTTCCTAAGTATTGTAATTGTTTCAAGAATCACTTCGGTTGTCTTCTTTTTGAAAAACTTATTTTTACAATTGAGTTGTCTGCTACTCTTGTGCTCTAAATTTTCCTCTTGTGAGAATATAAAATTGATTGAGCCAAAAAATTGTGAAAGTTTACTTTCACATAGCAAAATTTTGTTGTGTCCTTTTGTCTTGTAAAGAAGTACTTTACAGGTTCTTACAAGTTTTGTTTTGGGGACCATATTGGTTTTTGTACGGGTATTCACATTGACTTGTCATGAACCAATTTTTATAAACCCTGAAATTATTCCCTACGAAACCATTTAAATACCAATCCCATCGAGTCACGTACGAGTACTCTAGGTTATTTTCTATTTGTCAAGAATGTCATCACCTTCTCACACTAGCGATTTTGGAAAAGGTTTTCTTGATAAAGATATTGGTTTCGAGTCTGAAGGGAAGAAGAAAAGAATCCTAGTAGAAGTTGACAATATTTGCTCTCAATAAACTGATAATTATTCAGATTTTGAGGACGATGAAGTGATTTCTGCTGAAGTGGTTCACGATTTTATTAGACACTTTGAGGAAGCAAAAATGCATCTCATTGATACCATGAAGGGTCTCGATATGTTAAGAACTGAGTTGAAAAAGGTTAACTCTGAACTTTTTCTCGTGAAGGCACATGTTAATGACCTTCTCAATGAGATAATTTCTCCAAAGAAGCATTAAATATTGTAAATCAGAATCCCCAAGGTCTTAAAACTCATGAGGGTTCCGGAAGTGCTCCTTGATTTCAGTTCATGATCGATATTGATGGTTTAGCAGTCGGTTGTTTTTAGCTTGTTGTTTTTAATTTTCTCTAGGAAACTTCTTATGAAAATTTATTCTTGTGTTTTAAGAAGGACAACTAGGGTTTGGAATAGCAATTACCGTGATTACACATACCTATTGCCAACGATTTTTATCTTGTAATGTGTTAGATTTATTTATTTAAATTCTAAGTTATTTGGAAGATGATTTTTGCAGTATTAATCTTTATTGGTTTCATATATTGCATATAATATTATGGGATATGTGTGTTTACGTTCATGAACTATAATTTTCCCATACATGTCAAAAGTTAAGTCTATTATTATGTCATTATGTAAATATTGATAAAAGATAGAATGAACTTTTGAATATTCCGTAGTATTGATCTTTCCCCGATCTACTTATATGTAAAAGTATTGTATGGCTACGTAAGTTTTCTTATGTTGATCATTTCCGATTAAATTAATCATTAATGTTCCTTCGTGGTTAATTTAATTGAGTTTTATGGATACAAATTCATGTATCATATTATTTGTTAATGTCCAAATACATCCTTCTTTTCTTGTAAAAGTAACGTCGCTCTTGTTGTTCTTTCGGGAATGACATTTTATGGGGGATAGTTCTTAATTGAACTTGTGCTTTATTGTCAAATCTTTATGGGGAGTGCGGATGTGGAATATTGTAGGAGTTATCTTGTATATTTATAAACTCCTTGATGAATACACTATGTGAAATCATTGAAACAAAGTTGATATGTTCTCTTTTAGTCATGAATAATCTCTTTGAGAATTTTATTATGATCCCGCTAGTTTTCGTACCTTTGCCAATTTAAATTTACAAAAGGGGGAGAATTATTTTGTAGTTCATACTACATATACATATGGTTTACGGATTATTATGTAAGGAGGAGTGGTTTTCATTGTGAGATGAAGTATTGACTAAGGGGGAGTGATACATATCACCGTAGTATTATTGTCAAAGTTGTGATACAATTAATTGAAATTTGATGTTGTGTAATAATATACCATGGCAATGTATAATAATAATTGAGAACATCTGTCTTCTTATTGTTATGGCTACGTATTTTCAACAACTATGATGCTGAGTTGAACACGTTCAGAATCACTGGAGTACTTGGAGTGACGAAGAATTCAAGGAATGTTGAAGGACCAAGGAAATCATGCATTTGGATGAGAAGCTACAAAGTTTATTTATTTTGTAATCCATATGTATTGATAGTTTTGTCGCTAAAATTGACAAATGGGGAGATTGTTAGAGCACTGCTCGTTCGAACTCGCAAGCGTTGTTATCTCAAGCTTGTTTGTCAAGTTTAGTTGTCAAAACTATAAGTCTTGATTTCTAGTCTACTTAAAGCTATGTATCGTATTAGGATAGAATATGTAGTTGAGATTTAGACTTCACGGCATTCCTCGATTGAAGACGAAGAACTACTAAGGGGATCTCGTGAAACTTTATCAACAAAAGGTATGTGGAGACTTGAACTCATCTATCACTCATAAGTCTATTCTATTCTATCTCATATTGAGAAAAAGTCGTATAGCTATATAAACTTTATATTATACACATTTGATATTTCGAGTTGAGTTTAACTCGCTTATATCTTTCTCGAAATATGTGTTTGAAATATTTTTGCTTTAACTACGTTCATCAATATTCTTGACGAAATTCAAAAGATGATCATGTGAAAATAAACTAGTAACGTCTTACATGATTTGTGAGACAGTCATTTGATGTAGACTCGGAATGTTTTGTATTGATCATTCGTTCACTTGAAAATTGATTATAAGCTAATAGTTTGTGTGAGACAGCTGTTGTCGTCTTCTAAGAATGTTTCAATGATTGAAATGAAAGTTAAGAGCTAAAACTCATGTCTGGATACATTACTTTTTGTGTACTAAGTGTACGAACTGTTTTGATGGAATTCAGGACCGGAAGTTAAGCTTGCATACCCGTTCGCAAACTTATTCAACTGTTAAGTCACGGTACTTAAGTTTGCATACCCGTTCGCAAACTGATTTAATTGTTGAAGTCCGGGAACCAAGTTTGCGTACCCATTTGCAAACGATTTCAACTGAGTTCGGTCTGGATCTAAAGTTTGCGTACCCGTTTCCAAACTATCTGCTAGTGACAAATGTCTGGAACTTAAGTTTGCGACCTGTTTGCAAACTTAAGTGGTTCAAGTTCTAAAATCGTTTAATATGATTTCATACTCATGAACAAATACATTTATATATTAAGGAATGCAATCTTTACAAACCGTGGCTAAAATGTTCATGAACTGTTTCTTTTGAATGAATCTGATTTTTCTTCAATTGTGTCTAGTATACTTCTATGAGAATATAAACAATTAAACAACTCTATGAGTAACACAATTAGATTCATTTGAGTGTCATTTAATCTAAGAGTGACTGTTATTGAGCCAACTCAATATACACGTTTAGGTACGGTTACCCATATCTAAATGAAGGTGTATTTCATTTGTGTGTAACAATCTAGGACCATCTAACGGCGGAAAGATATTAGCTTGAATCTTAAATCAGGTTTCATCCAACGGTGAATATTGATTGCTTTGTTCCAAATTTATCAAACCCTGATTTGAAGACTATATAAGGGATAACTCTAGCAACTGAGAAACCTAATCCCCACACCTCATATGAGATAATAGTTGCGACTTGAGTCAATTTTCCTTTAACCTTGGTTTTTCCTAAAATCATTATAGGTTAACGACTTAAAAACTTCATTGGGAATCTGAAGCCAGACACAACTATTTTCTCTGTAGTTGTGTGTTCTTATCTTAGTTGTTCTATCGTATTGAGTACAATCTTCTCTAAGATTTGCTAGAGATTTATCTCTCCAATAGTTAAGATAAAAAAAGTAATCACAAAGATTTTCGTCTCATTCTTTGTGATTCCACAATAACTTGTTCTACTACCATATAGTTAAGTTATTATGAGGTGATTGATATTTCTAGGGTGTTCTTTGGGAATATAAGACCTGATTATCTATTGGTTCTTGTTCACCTTGATTTATCAAAAGACAGATCAAAAACTTCATAGGTATTTCCGTGGGAAACAAATTTATCCATCAGAATAGATTTTTCTGTGGGAGATAAATTTATTTATAAAGTCTTCGACTTTGGGTCGTAGCAACTCTTAGTTGTGGGTGAGATCAGCTAAGGGAATCAAGTGCGTAGAGTCATGCTGGTATTCAGAGATGTAAGGAACGCGACTGTACTTTAATCAGTGTGAGATTGGTTAGGGCTCAACTACATTCCAGTCCGAAGCTAACTTGTAGTAGGCTAGAGTCTGTAGCAGCTTAATACAACGTAGTGTTCAAATTTGGATTAGGTCCCGCGGTTTTTCTGCATTTGCGGTTTCCTCGTCAATAACACTTCTGGTATCTGTATTATTTCTTTTCTGCATTATATTTTCTATATTATTCAAATATCATAGGTTGTGCGTAGTTCAATCAATTGGTAAATCCAATATTTGGTTGTTGATTGAAATAGGCTGACACTTGAACATTGGTCTTTGGTACCCTTCAAGTTGTTTCTCATAATAATCAGGCTCACGGATTCTATCTGTTTTATTTGCTGATCACATTGAGAAACAGAGATATAACTCTTTGATATATTTTCTTTGATTGAGTCTGACTGTCTAGTTGATTCTCTTTGAATTATATTGGAATTAGTCCATGAAGATTGCCGAAACGAAATATTGGGTGTGGTTGTTGTACCCCGCTTTTTTAGTAAGGCTGAAAAATGGTTTCTAAATTTTCAGGTCAATCGAAATCGTATTACATGTGCTCTGATTTATTTACAACTGGGATAGGGGGCGTGATGTTTGTTTAGTATCAGCAGGTTCGATCCTGACCCGTGACAACTTTGTTTATTATCGACAGTAGCCTCAATGCTACCATTTGTAGGATCTTTCTCCCACTATAATATTAGATTTTCATTTTTCAAGTTTTTCATTCATATTTATTTTATCAAACCCTAATTTTAATCCCGTAGTTGAAGTGATCAGATATTTTTGAGATGGGCCCGACACACTTCTTTAATTTGGCCATTTTTGGATTATTATTATTTTATTTTATTTACTTATCGATGGTTTTGATACGTTCTATCGGTACTTTTAATGATTTTATAGATCCAGTTCTTGATATTAGGGGTCTTCTAATCAATTATATTTTCTCTATGGTTGCGCGGTTCTTCATCAAATTTTATAAACCCTATTTTACAGGGTATTTTTATATCGATTTATATGCTCTATCAACGGTTCTGTGAATTTCGTTGTTTTTGGCAGTTTTCTTAATCGGTATGTTTTTTGGCGAAGCGCTTTCTTCTCACAACTTTTGAGCGTTTATTGGCAATATACTTCGCCAACAACTTTCATGGACAATCTCATGTAGTTTTTCAATCATTATGAGATTTAGGAAAGGTCTTATAGTATAAGATTGCTAATGATATTTTATATGGAAACTAGAACTTCACCCGTGCCATTACGGCACGGCCTCCGTAGTAAGTAAAAAAATTATGTCAATATTAATCTCTGACATTTTTTTTGTTGGCTCTATATAAAATGACAATTATTCACCATGTTTTTAATTGTTACGTTTTCTTTTTGAGAATTGCTAGGTTGACCTAAATATTTTTCTCAAAAAAATCACCGGACGAAGCATGTAGCGAGACCAACTGAAAACCTTTACTATCCCTATCATCGCTAGGTTTTTCAGGGGTTGTTTTTCGGAAAAAAATTTGATTAGCCTATACAATTGTTTCTTTTGTATTAATAACCATCTTATTTTGACATTAAGAAAATCAACCAAAACTTCCATAATAAATGTTACTTATGTCTTAACGACATAGAATAAACATTATTGCCATTAACACACTGAGCACCTGCACTACCATCACTGAAACCACTCATTACCACTACCTTTTCCACCACCAACAATATCGCCACCGGCTCCATGCACCACCACTCACAAAGACCACCCCGATCATCCGTAATGATTATTAACAAATTTATTATTTATTTAATGAAAATATATTTCATTTATAATGAGAAATTAGTAAAATATCTATTATGTGAAATTAATGATACAATAATGATGTAAACAACCATAACCATTGATACATCTTTTCCCTAAACAAATCTCAGCCACTCTTTATCTTGCCTAACTTGTCCAGATGCAAAATTTAGATTAATACGCAAAAAAAAAATTTGTATGGATGCAGAATAAAACATTATTTAGAGTTTACATGTAAATAATTTTTTAGATTTAAAAAAGGGTTTGGGCCCAGCTTGTCGCTCGACTACCAATCTACTTAGTGTAAACGTTTGTTCTTTTGTTTTCTAATAATGCCTTTTGAGACATCTTTTTATGCAAGATAATTTTTTCAATTATAACCGCGCTTTATATTTGTTTGGTATCTAACTTTCTGAATGAGCTTGGTTTCCTTATAGTCCTCAACCATTCATTTTCTTTCCTGTCCCAACCCAACAAATATCTGGCACATAATATTTATTTTAACTTAAAAAAATTAAAAAATAAAAGAAAAATTAATTTAAGAACTAACATCAAAAAAAAAAAAAAACCAAGGGTAACTAAGTAATTTATATACCTTAGGGCACCATTTCTCATCCCACCACCACTACTTCTTCCAGCACCACCCCATTAACGTCATCACTCCACCATTCCCACGTTCAACACCCACCACCATTGTTTCCACCGCTGATCCACCACCCCGCCCTCCATCACAACCAATAGTAATGTCCACTGATTCAATATAATATAAATTTATCATGTATTATATTAATGAAAGTATTATTTTAAATTTAAGGAAAAAAAAAACTAATACCAAATAAAAAATAAACCATGGTAACTTGGAAATTTATCTACCTTAGGACACAATTCTCATCCCACTACCACTACTTCTTCCAGCACCACCAATAATAACGTCATCACTCCACCATTCTCACATCCAACACCCACCGCCATTATCCCCACCGCTGATCCACCACCCCCGCCCACCATCACAACCAATATTAATGTCCATTGATTCAATATAATATAAATTTATTATATACTGTATTAACGAAAGTATTATTTTAAAAAAGAAGTAATATCAAATAAAAAAAAATAAACCAAGGATAACTAAGTAATTTATCCATCTTAGGACACCTTTCTCATCCCACTACCACTACTTCTTCCACAACAACCACCACCACCATTAACGTCATCACTCCACCATTCTCACCAACAACCACCACCATTATCCCCACTGTTGATCCACCACCCCTACCCACCATCTCAACCACCATTAATGTATACTGATTTAATATAACATAAATTTATTATGTCCTGTATTAATGAAAGCATATTTATTTGATTAATTAAACAAACATTAATTGTGGAATACTAATAGAATATTTATTATTGAAATTTAATCAAACTGGTCATTTCATAGCCGTAGATTTAGCTTTTCCTACCACTACTTCTTCCAAAATTCTTCAAGCTCTAGCAGACGAGACAAAATTACTTTTTAAAGAGGATCTTCTCCCATCTAGAGGGGATATTCTTTTATTCAGTCCACCGCCATTAGCGTCATCACTCCACCATACTCACATCCGACACCCACCGCCATTATCCCCACCGGTGATCCACCACCCCCGCCCACCATCACAACCAATATTAATGTCCACTTATTCAATATAAAATAAATTTATTATGTACTATATTAATGAAAGTATTATTTTAAATTAAAAAAAAAATCAAATAAAAAAATAAACCAAGGGTAACTAAGTAATTTATCTTCCTTAGGACATCTTTCTCATCCCACTACCACCACCACCATTAACGTCATCACTCCAGCATTCTCACCAACACCCACCACCATTATCCCCACCTTTGATCCACCACTCCCACCCACCATCACAACCACCATTAATGTCTATTGATTTAATATAAGATAAATTGATTATGTACTATGTTAATGAAAGCATATTTATTTGATTAATTAAACAAACATTTATTATGAAATAATAATAGAACATTAATTATTGGTATTTAATTAAACTCATCATTTTACAACCGTATATTTAGATTTCCCCAGGATAAATCTGGACCACTCTTCAACTTGCCTAAGTTGTCCAAACTATGCTTTATAAGGGATACTAGATCTTAACCCGTGCCATAACGGCACATGATGTTTTGTCTCTAATACGATATTGTTCACATTCCTCTTGCTTGATTTTATTCGTGAGTAATTATTTTGATATTCAAATAGTTTTTGGGAAACAAAATGGGTTACCTGATCTTTTTATTTTTTACTTAAGCATGTTATTCCAATTTATTATCTGGACGGAGTAATAATGTTGTGCCAACATGAAAATAAAATAAAAAATACAGTAAATAATTTTTTTTCCCATTTATTGTTCCATCATACCATAATTTCAAACTTCAAAGAGAATATTTCATCTTACAATACATATACCTAAACTTCCAATCCAACTCCATGATGTTTATGAATACATTTGTTCCGAAATTATTAATAACTAAGGCTCTAAGGAGTGAAGCAAAAACCCATAATATTTTCCCTACTATAGATAAACACTATTTATTTATTTATTGCAAATGTGAGAGTTATAAAAATGAAGAACCCTTGGCTATTGGAAGGATGAGATATACACATGTGAGTTGAAAAAAATAAACTTATAATAGTAAATCAAAACATGTGTAAGGTTCTTTCTCAATCATATTGATAACATAAAATTGAAGAAATTCGTGGATAAAAAGATTTCACATCAACTATGCTAAGTAGTGCATGAATGACGTTCTCACATCTAGTGTTACTCAAGTAATTTGGAGTTTTAAATAGCATAGTCATATTGATATTTGTATCTACATAAATTCAACTAACCTTCCGAAGAAAAATTATTAGTTTCAAGGTAGAGCCGACACAAACTTCTGTCGCCTTCAATGTATACAACACACATTGGGTTTAATCGGCCTTGAGATTAAACAAATACCCCAACATTAGTCAAATAATATCTACAAATACGGGATCGAAACAAAGTGCTAATGGGAAAAATGAGAGACTAACATCAGTTCTACAAAGAAAATACCCCATATGTATCAAAGTTTTTAACCAAATATGTATTCAAATTAAAAAGTCATCAACTTAACACAAAAATATAAAAGAACCCAAGTTAAATCAATACTTGCATAAACAAAACTTATAAGAGAATTTTGTAATTATTGAATACCTTTAAAATCACTATTAGAGATTTAATTGCATGCCTCGTTAAAAACTACGGTAGGAAAAAATCACCAGATTAATCTATAGAAATTTCACTGGATATGTAGCAATTCATAGAAGTTTACACTGGTGGTGATGCGTTCCATCTAAGTGTTGTTCGATTGATTATTTTTTTTAGAAGGTTTCGGTTTTCATTGGAGAAACCGAGAGTCAGCGTTTCATTATATTCATTATCATTCAGAAATCCAAGACCAACTCGCCCTCTGCTTACGGGATCTCAATACAACCTTAGATTTATCTATTGGATGGAGAAACCTTGATACTAAATATGTAGTTTTTAGTGTTATTTATTATATAATGTGACATCCAAATATTTTTTTTCTTCTTCTTAATTTTCATGTATTTTAACCGAGTTTATATTAGCATTAAGACGATCAACCACATTTCTAATTTATAGTGTTATCCTTTTGTAGCAACACATAATTAACATAGTCAATTACTACTCATCAAAACCGGCCAGTACCACAAACCACCAGATATCACTTCTTTCTCCACCACCACCATTTTCCATCCCTCGTAGAATATTGGGCACACTTATAACTTTTAATCCCACACGTCATGTATAAAGTTTAGATTTAACACACTTAGGTCGTAAATTAATTTATTCAACTATATGTTTTTTGTTAATACAGAAAATTATGCGTACGAACAGTTACCAAAGATAGCAGTGGTACCAAAAATAACCATTTTGTCTTATTTGATTTGGTATCATCCCAAAAGTATTTGTTATCCGCCTTTTTTGATCGTGTCAAAAACAACCAACTATACTTTTCACAATACAATGTTACCCATCATGTAAAAAAAAATTATTTTTGATCCAAAAAGAAAAAACCAATACCACCGCCATTAAAACCATCCAGCGCCACTATTTCTTCCACCAAAACTAATGTTACCGCCTCCACCACTTAGTAACACCTTCCATCGCTTCCACCACTTACTTCTTCCTCTACTACCACCACCACCACTAATATTTATTGAAATAATTTTTGTCAAAATTATTATTTATTGATGGAGATATGTATTAATATTAATTAAGGGATATTTATGATGTGAAATTAATAAATCATTTATCATGAGAAATTAACGAGGCATCAATTAATAAAGAACGCGCAATTGGGGGATATAGCTAGAGGACAAAATTGGTGTCCCAATAGCAATTCTGGGTGACCCCCTATGTAAATATTTTTTTAATTCCTAATATTGCCCTGACTAATCCTAATTAGTGAATAATTATAATTAGTAAAATTGTTAAGTATTTGGGGGATAAATTAGTTTGATTTTTTATTTTAATTTGTGTGAGTGAGGAGTTGAAGTAGGGGAAAAAAATTTGAGTGGAATTTTTTTTTTTTTTGAAAATGGAAGATGATTGTGATGAGAGAATTGCAGCTAAGAGGTTGAAAATTTGATTTTTTGTCTTTGAATCCACCATTGTTGTAGCTGAAAAAGCTCGGTGCCGGCATGGTATTCAACAAAAAACCCATGCCGGCATTGTTGGAAATGTGCATAAATTATTGCCACTATCCGGGGGGGTTCCCCAACGACGATTTTTATCTGGTTTTGATCTTAAGAATGTTGATTTTTTTTTTTCTGGTTTTGAACAGGTACCAGCATGGTAATCTAGTTTTCGAGCATGCCGGAACTACTTCCGGCATGGTTTTTGCTTAAATTTCTATGCCGGAACATGATGAAAAGTATCCAGAAACTTGATTTTTTTTTCACTTGACTACCGGCTGTACGCGTGTCGTAACCACAACAAATTAATTAATACTTTACTACCTAATTAAAGAGTAATATAGGGTAGTCAAGGTCGATCCCACGAGGAGCAAGAGATTATAGTTATAAAATTGTCACAAAAGGGGGGTATTGGTTGTAAAATTTATAAAGCAAAAGAAATAAACAAAGTAATTAAAAGTGTAAGTTGAAATCAATGAGATAAAATAGATCAAGGAATCCATCTTCGCTGCAAAACAATGATTAAAGTTATGTTCTTTCCCACTTGTTATTAGTCATAGATTATCACCAACCGTAGGTATAGCAGCTAGATCAGTGCTAACCCCAAAATCTCTTATTTCACCGGATACGGAAGTTCTCGCCTACCGGATTCTATTCACCAAACCACCTAGTAGTAGATCACCCAAGATGTAATTTAGTTAAACGCATTAAGATTCATGAATTTATTAGGTTGATATTAGTAGTTAAACTCTTAGATCAAGGTCCACTTGCTAACGTTGTTTTTACACACAATTGCTCCACGGAATCCCTCCGCAAGGTCTTGTGTTTTCTACTAATGTAAATAGTCAAGAAACGATTACTTATCCCCTAACTTTCACTAGCTTTAGATTAATTAACAAATCAATTTAGTTGGCCACCCAAACGACCTATCAATCAAACATAAACATTAATATTAGTAAAAACAATCGATAATCATATGAAAAACTTCAAAGTAGAATTGAAACAAAACTCAAACCATATATTAAGAACTAGGAATTCATCCTCAATCAATAAGAAAATTAGCTACTCATAATTTGTAGTTCACACAATAATAATAATAAAGGAAGAAATAAAAACTTATTGCAAAGATGATGGTTGCTCCTTCCTCCAATCCTTGTGCACTTTGACTCCTTCTCCAAAGTAGATGTGTGTAAAAAGTTGTAGAGAACTCTCTTATTTATAGGCTTCAATACTCTCCATATCTTTGTAGGAAAAGATTCCACATTACATAAGAACACCACTTTCCCAAATTGAGCCATATTCTAATTTCTAGTCCAATTCTCCAAAACTTTCAAGTTTTCATCCAATTCCCAATTCTAAGTCTTCATACACATGAGATAAGTCCACCCAAAATTCTGCATTTTTGTTCACCGAAAAACTGTGTTTTGGCCGGAAGTTGGCCGGAATTTGTCGCCGCCGGCAACCTGAAAATTCTCCTCCGGTCAAGGTATATTCCGTTGGTCAACCATTAAGATTACCGGTCAAATAGTCAAACCGTCAGTCAATCCGTTAGTTGACTAGGTCAAAGAGGGGGAGTCAGCTTCTGAGTGGTCTGAGTTAGCTGATTCGCTGATCTGGACCGGTTGTCGGACTCGTTCTGGATCGGTCTGGAACGGTTGTCGCCGGCACCGAGTTGACTCGTCGGAGGGGAGAATCGGCCGAGTTACGGCTGATTACAGGACATTTCCGGCCATAATTTCAGGCCTCAATTCTGTCTTCACCTGTTAAGAAACCTACACATTCATCTATACCCATTCATTCAGTACTTCAGCTGCTTCATTCAAAACCAATTTCTCCCTATAATCATCCCTGATTTCTTCAATAGCGCCATCAACTCAGTTCTCTGTTGAATCGACTCACAAAAGCATCTACTTCTTCATTGCCAGCCTCATATCACTACCAACACAAAATCCTCTCAAAACCCATTCTACAGCACCACCACTTACTCTATTCCCGAAACCCAATACGATCCAAACCCTAGCTTCTGAAACTCAAGCCAACAACAGAAACCCATCTCTGCTTCATTCTATATCTTCTTTCACTTCTCAAACCTTTGATGCGTGATAAACCCATTATTCTCTTCAATTGACAGAACCCAATCTTCACTTCATCTTGTTCTTAATTCTGTAACAACCAACAGTTCCATCTAACTTCGATTCAACAGCTCAATCATTGCCACTAACCCATCTTCTCGCAACCCATTTTAAGAATCATCTTCTCAGAATCACAACACCGTTTTCACCTTAATCTTCCACTGAAACCCAGTCGATCAGTTTTGACAATAATTTCTCGATCTCTTTCTTTCTGTGTCTTTATCAGTTTTAGGGATTTTGAATGATTGATAAGAGAATGTCTCGATTTAGGTTTAGGTATGAGAGTTGGGTCTGGATCCGGGTTCAGGTACGGATGGGTACGCCCCACGGGTGTGGGTATATGGGTCAGATGGATTCAGACACCCATCATTAAAACCACCCACTGACTGGGTGCTACAGCCAACCTTCCTTTGGATCAGGGCTATCCAGTGATAGTAACATCCTCTGCTGAGTGATAATGGGTACCTAAATGAGAGCCCCTTAACCATAGCTGGGCTCCAGATAGTGCTTGCCCTATGAAATGACGTTTTTGCCCAATTTTGGTGATTTCTCCTTCTTTTCTTCCGCGCGAATCCAGAGTACCTAATAACTCAAAAGCGAACATAAGATACATAATTCACACGAAAAATAGCAAAGAAAGCATAAATACTAAATATAAAATTAGGTGTTTTAGACACCTATCACCGGCATGGAAAGATTTATATCGAGCATGCCGGAACTCAGTACCGGCATTGAATTTCATCACTTTCGGCATGGTCTTCATCATTTCCGACATGTTCTTCATCACTTTCGGCGTGGTCTTCATCCTAAATAACCATGCCGGAACTCACTTCCGGCGTGGTATTCATCCTATAATTCTGTGCCGGCACGTGATGAAAAGTATCCAGAAACTTGATTTTTTTTTTCACTTGACTACCGGCATGGATATATTTATATCGAACATGCCGGTACTTAAAACCGATGTGGTATTCATCCCAGATCGAATGCCGGTACTTAAAACCGGCGTGGTATTCATCCCAGATCGATAGAATCTTGTGGTATTCATCTGTGTAACTCGACTGTTTCAGCTATGTTTGGAGATTCTAACCTAAAACCATTGCTATAAATCGATTAAAACAATCATAAATGAGTTCAAAATCACTAACCTTCTCAAAGAATCCATGAATGTGAGTGGTTGATCGTCCGAGTTCGCCGCGTCGTCCTCTTCTTCTTCTTTTTCATCTTCTTCAGCAATCACTAACCTTCTCAAAGAACAATGAAGAAGATGAAGAAAAAAAAAATCAAAACCTAATCGTTAGGCAATCAAATGAAATTGGGGGATAAACTTATTTGGTTTTTAGATTTAATTATTTTAGGGGAAAGGGCATAACAGTATTTTCATAAAGGTTTTTAATTAGGAAAGGGTATTTTGGTATTTTCATATTCAAAAGTTACCCCTTATCAGCCACCCCTGGTTGGGGGAAGTAATTCATATCCCCAAATTAGTTTGGATATCCCCCAATTGCGTGTTCTTAATAAAACACTTATACTAATTAATATTTAAGTTGAACAAGCCATAACCATAGATTTATCTTCTTTCTAGACAAATCACTTATACTAATTAATAAAGCACTTATACTAATTAATATTTAAGTTGAACAAACAACCACTGTTGATTTATCTTTTCTATCAATTCCAACCAATGTGGAACAATGGTTAGAGGCCACTTTTATGACACAAAAGGTCATGAGTTTGAACCTCCCCGTTATAATTTTTGAAATTTCATATCTTGACTTGAGTATTCATTTTTAATTCATAATATTGGAATGAACACCACGTGTGCGACTTGTAGGGTGTGGCACGAAGAACCACAACCTTTGATTTGTCTTTGCCAAGGATAAATCCTGACCACCACTCAGATAGGCAAAGTTAGCCAAACTCTGCTTTATACTCTTGATACATACTTCACATAATAGAGTCACTTAAGTGCTCATAGAAATTATATAAAGTTGAAATTTAGTGTTTGATGAAAATTATATATCTTCAAGTTTAGTTTGGAAAGATTTTCTGATTTTATTTTATTTTTTATATGATGAAACAAAACTTGTAGATCATGATTTATTTTCGGAATTCATATTGAATTGTTTCAAAGGTTATTTATACAATAGTAACACGTTCTTACTAGAGCCTGCCTTAGGTACCTTGTCTTTAGAAATTAAGGGTTGGTATTTGGACTACAATTTCTTCGTTTATACGGAACCTCTTTAGAATAAAACCATGTATTACAAGATCATATTATTAGTTATAAATCAATCCCCCTTACATATATGTCGGAGACATCATAAGTGTTATGGACTTTGGACTATGTAGATCCAAAATGTTAATGGGATTGTGGCAAGTCACTCCCCGCTAATGCATAATGAACTGCAAAAAAAAATTGGTTATGGTGATACCCATCGGCAACAATAACCATCAAATAAAGGAAAAAAGGGTTAAATATATAGACTTGATCCAAGATTCATAGATCCGTCAGTTTAAAAAAGGAATTCCAATCGTTCCCGCTCAACAGGTGCCGGAGTAGGTAGGGGTTGATGGTGGATTTTTGACAAAATCGAAAATCGTAAAACCGCCTGTGTCGTGTAGCTGAAATTTAAAATTTATATATAAGTGTTAATGGGCCTATATTTTGTGCAACAATGGTGAAGAGACTCTTACTCATATCTTTCTTCAGTGAAACTTTGTGTCCCAATGTATGGATGCATGTTAACTTTGATATGTAGTACGTCATTAATGGTACTTCTACATTCCATGATTGGCTCAATAACTGATTTGATAACCAAGACATAAATTGGTCCACAATGGATTGGTATGATTCTTGTCGCATTGTAAGTTATCATGTTTGGAAAGCAAGATGCAACGTAGTGTTCAGAAAGACAAAGCAGAATAGTGGTGAAACTGCTAGAACTAAGTCAAACACATTAACAGTTCCATGAATGTGAATAAAATTGACTACGACATTATGCAGTCTCTTTATTATAATCCCATGAATGATGAAACACATGAAATAATCAATATTGGATGTGATAGGTATAAGGTTTTCATTTCTTTAAGGATAAACATTGCTCTATCAATCAAATCATGTCACTATTTATACGTTGGATTGACTCTTTATGATTATGCAGGTACCATAGTTGAAGCAAGGGGATCGCATGCTGACTGTGGTACCAGAGAAGAACTAGAAACGAGAGGGGTAAAGATTCTTTCCAATGGGAAATACAAGTGTATACAACATTATCTTTGAAAGTGACTCTGAACCCACTTTTATTTTGTTAACAAGAATGTATGTGAAAAAGCGGGGGTCTAACAACCACATCCAATATTTCGATTAGAAATCTGAATGGAAAAACTCCAATATACTTTCTAGAGAATCAAGTAGACAATCAGACTCAATCTAGAAAAAAGTATATCAAAGAGTTTATATCTCTCTCACTTGATTTGATCTTTACTCAAGCAAATAGAAATCTGCGAGTCTTTATCAAATACAAGGAGATAATTTGGATGGTACCAAAGACCAATATCCAAGTGTCAATCAATTTAAATCAACAACCAAAAGGTCAGATATTCTAATTGAATGAACAACGCACAACCTGTATTATTTCAATTATATATAACAAAAATAATACAGAAAAGAAATAACACATACACCAGAATTTTGTTAACAAGGAAACCTTAAATGCAGAAAACACCGAGACCTAGTCCAGATTAAACATACACTGTATTAAGCCACTACAGACACTAGCCTACTCTAAACTAACTTCGGTCTGGACTGTAGTTGAACCCAAATCAATATCACACTGATCCAAGGTACAGTTATGCTCCTACATCTATGATCCCAGCACGATACTACGTACTTGATTCCCTTAGATGATCTCGCCCACAACTAAGAGTTGCTACGACCCAAAGTCGAAGACTTTAATAAAAAAAATTGTATCACATAGAAAAGTCTACGGTAATAGATGAATCCATCTCCCATGAATATACCTACGAGTTTTGTTCCGTCTTTTGATAAATCAAGGTGAACAGGAACCAATTGATAAACCAGACTTATATTCCCGAAGAACAACTCAGTATTATCAATCACATCACAATAATCTTAATCAACGCAGCGATCGGAGATAGAAATCTCAAGCCAATTATTACAATTGTACTCGTAAGATAGAAACGGAAAGATCAGATCACACAACTACAAGAAAAGTAGTGTCGGTCTGGCTTCACAATCCCAATGAAGTCTTTAAGTCGTTAACCTAGTTTAGAAGAAGAAACCAAAGGTTAAAGGACAATCGACTTTAGCTTAGCAAAACTAGTATCACACAGAATGTGTGGGGATTAGGTTTCCCAGTTGCTCTCCCTTATATAGTCTTTCAAATCACGGTTTGCAATCAATGTTAGCTTGGTAACAAAGCATTCAATATTTACCGTTATATGAAAACCTGATTAGATTCAAGCTAATATTTATTAACCGTTAGATCGAAAACATAGCTTGTTATACACACATGAAATGCACGTTTCTAGGTTTTTGTAACCGTACCCAAACTTGTACATTAGTTGGTTCAACAATAGTTAACCAAATGGTTAGCCATATGATAACTTTCATATCAACCATATTCTTCTTCACCATAACTAGTTCAAAAGACTCAAATGAACTAGTTAGAGAATTGTTCAATTGCAAGGAAATCTCATGTACTACACAAGACACAATTGAAGCAAAAAAGATTTGATTCATTCGAATTGGTTCATGAACTATATATATAGCCACGGTTTGTAATAACATTCCTTAGTTTGTAAAGATAAGTTCACAAACATCATTTTTAGACATAACCTACTCATGTTCGCGGACTTAAGTTCCCAGATGGAGTTCAAAAACTCCAGCAGAAATTCTCGGGTCGAGAACTTCCGCCAGTTCGCGGACTTAGCTCACGCACTTCTCCGGTTCTCTTGATCAACAAAGTTCGCAAACTTCGGTTCAAGGAATAATGACTTATACATATACTCCCTCTGTCCAAGTTTACTTGCCTAAATTGAGTTTTTTTTTAGCAAATTTGTACCAAAACATTTCTATATTTCACACTAAAATTTTCTAATTATCAAGAAATAAACAAAAATTAGGATGTCAAAATCTGTATATGAAACAAGTAATTTGGAAGATTGATGGTGTATGTGGAAGTAATTTGAATTTCTTTCAGGTTTTTGCAAAATACAATTTAGGCAAGTAAACTTGGACTGAGGGAGTATGTGTTTCCACAACAATGCTTATATCCTCCAATGGTTATATAGTCTAAATTCTCATTTCAATCATTGAAACATTCTCAGAGGACGTTATATAGTTGTTATTCACAAACCATTTTTCGTCAGAGCAATTTTCAAAGTGATTAAAACTTAACATGACTTTCGTCACTAGGTAAAGATGAAATTGGCTAAAGCGAAAGCTTTACCAACACATATTTCGAGAAATAGATAGGCGAGGTAAACTCAGCTCGAAATACCAAATTGTATAATCTAAGTCTATATAGAAAAACGACTTTGTCTCAAGATAGGAGATAAATAGACTTTTGAGTGATAGATAAGTTCAAGTCTCCACATACCTTTTAGTCGATGAAGATCCACCAGTTCCTTGAGTAGTCCTTCGTCTTGTATGATGATTTCCATGGAGTTCTTGAGCTTAACTAAACTTTCTATCCTAGTCCGAGACCTTAGCTATAGTAGACTAGAAATCAAGACTTATAGTTTTGATCACTAATATTGACAAACATGCTTGAGATAGCAACGCATGCGAGTTCGACTGAGCAATGCTCTAACAATATGAAAAATCCTGTGAAACAAGATACACTATTAGTGATGATATTAGGATCACCCCAACTAATTGCATAAATTTTAAAGTCCATGCCGGTTTTTATTTTCAAAAGTATATTTGATATTGTAGAGGCAGCTCATAACGCTTGGTTAGATGAAATCTTTGGGTAATCTTAAACAATTTTCAATTCCAGTTTTGGAATATTAATGTAACCACTGCTCTTTATATTCCTCTACGCAATGAGGAAGATGACAGTTTAATTAATGTAAGAGGTTTCTCTTTTCTTTCTTTTTTAATAAAAGATGTATTTTGTTAGTCACGCCACATTTTTCTTTAAGAAAAAGATCGACTAGATTAAAGGGTTATTCATTGTCCTTTTTCAAAACTGATTTGATGATTGAAGAGGTATAATCCACGACTATTGTTAAACATGGGAAACTCGAACAAAACTGAATAAATTCCATCAATTTAATCTTCAGTTACTTCAAATCAAAACAAAATTGAAACAATAGTGTAACATGAAAAAAAAAACCTTGGTATAAAACTTTTTTTTTGGTTAGTCTCTTTTTTTTTTGCTGCTACAGTAAGGAACTTGCCGGTAAATCACCTTGGTATAAAACTTTTTCGTAAATCACTCAATTCACTAAGGAACTTACCGGTAAATCACCTTCCTCAACTTCCCAACACCACCATCATCTCGATGGGTTAGAGTGGTGGGAGGTTTCAAGTTTGTTGTTTATTTTTCTTGTTTATTTCTCTTTTTCTTTGGATTCCCGGCTTGAGAATTACCTTCCTTCGTAGATAATAGGTTGTGCAGTTTTACACAATTTCTCTGTAAGTGTTGCTTTGTTTTTCTTTGTTGTGGGTTCACCGGTGGTTTTAGACCTGGTTTGTGCTGAGTTCGATAGCTAAGCTGTACGTCCATATCATGTTTGCCTTTATGTCTGAATGACGATAACAGATAAGGAGGTATTGATCTGCCCTTTCAAAGACTTTCATGGGTGCCCAGATGGGAGGATTGGAAGCAAGGGTTTCGCCTGTCTAGTGCCCCATTTGAAGAGGGTACATCTATGCAACTCAGATAGGAAGAATGCTCTTCAACAGGCCATTGGAAGTGACCAGGATGTGTTCAGTACATTGGAAGAAACCTTGAAGACATTGAAACAATGGCTATGCTTTAACTGTATGAGTATCCAGGCATGGAAAAGAGCATGTAAACATGGAGATATTGATGTTAGACCTGCAATATGTGAGGTGTCTGGGGAAGTAACAGAATTGATTGTTGGAGTACCTCGGCCTGGCTCTATTCTCGTACAGTTGGAGGACAATGGTTTTGAGCTAACCGTTGAGACACTAGATGCAGTTCTTCATGCTCATGTGAGTATTGTGAAGAGTATTCCTAAAGGGTGTAGGATGGCATTTTCCCAGGCTTTGAAAGCAACCCTCTTGAAAGTGGCAGTAGAGCCTAATTCAGTCCGGAACTGGGTTAGCTTATTGATACTACCTCTCTGTACGTTGCGCGTCTTCATACCCAAGAATCGGACGGAACGTAGATCTGGGAGTCGTAAATCTATGCAGCAGAAGAAAATTCTAAAAGCATTGACGATGTGGGGTGAAGCTGGGGGAGTCCAAAAGCTTATTAAAGAGGTTCTACAGATGCGGCGAACTGGATGTGTTAAGTTAGAGGATGATGAAGAACCTGACAGCAAACGTACAAATATTTCTGCTTGCTTGTGCAAAGTTGCAGACGGACATTTTACTGCTGCAGTTAAAGCCATCAGCTCTTCCGGGGTGGCGCAGTACAATGAAGATACCAAGAAAGCCCTGGAAGATAAACACCCATTCATGCCCCCTCCGCAGAAGCCTTCTATCCCGTTAACTGAGACGCCTTTACTAGCTGAAGAGGGAACTGTCCTAAGCTGCATTAAATCGTTTCCTAAGGGGACTTCATGTGGAAAGGATGGCCTCCGGGCACAACACTTATTGGATGCCTTTTGTGGAGAAGGATCTCCTGTGGCTGCTGACCTAGTCACGGAAATAACAAGGGTTATTAATCTGTGGTTGAGTGGTAGATGTCCACTTATTCTGGCAGAGTTTATTGCGTCAGCACCATTAACTCCACTTCTTAAGCCAGATAATAGTATTTGTCCTATCGCTGTTGGGACAATTTGGCGTCGTCTTGTATCCAAGGTGGATATGAAGGGAGTTGGCAAGGACATGGCGGCCTACTTACAGGACTTTCAGTTTGGGGTGGGGGTTTCAGGAGGAGCGGAGGCCATTTTACATGCAGTGAACAGGTATGTTAGTAAGCACCATTTAGACCCTAGTCTTACTATGCTAACTGTAGACTTCACCAACGCTTTCAACCTAGTTGACCGCACATCCATGCTTCTTGCGGTTCGTAGACTTTGTCCATCTATATCCCCATGGGTGGATTATTTATATGGTCAACCGGCAAGATTATATGTGGGAGATTATCATATCTATTCCTCAACATGGGTGCAACAAGGTGACCCGTTGTTGTTTGCTTTGGTGCTTCATCAGCTTATAACGAAGATAAATGAGCAGTGCACACTATCCTTACAGGCTTGGTATCTTGATGATGGTACTGTTATTGGTGACACTGTCGAAGTAGCGCGAGCACTTATTGTCGTTCAAACAGAGGGGCCTCGGTTGGGACTTATATTGAATATTAAAAAAACCGAAATCTTTTGGCCCTCTTGTGATGGAAGAAAGGTAAGGGATGGGATGTTTCCTGCTGAAATCTCAAGGCCAGACAATGGGGTCAAACTTTTAGGGGTGCAGATCAGCCTTAATGATGAGTTTGTGAAAAGGCTTGCTATCGGGGAGAGCAGAGAAGGCAGTGGAGTTAATGCAGATTTTGTCTAAACTACGTGATCCTCAGAGCGAGTTATTACTTCTGCGTGCATGTATGGGCATCTCTAAGTTGTTATTTGGCCTTCGAATTTGTTTCCCGGGATACACTATAGAGGCAGTAGATATCTTTGATAGAGGCTTAAGGGAGGCGATAGAGGGAATCGTTGTGTGTGGAGGCCCGTTTTTCGGGGATATTCAATGGAGACTAGTTACACTTCCTATCAGATATGGAGGCCTTGGGTTATACACGGCTAAGGAAGCATCACAATACGCCTTTCTTGCATCACGTGTGAAATCTTGGGGATTGCAAGATCACATACTCAGGGATAGTGGAGTAGAAGGTATGGACGATAATTTTTATATGGCATTGAAAACCTTACAAGAAAATCTGCCCGACCAAGACTTTAGTAGTTTTACCAACAAAGACACCGCCCCACTTAAAGCACAAAGCAACCTGGCGAGTGCTCTTTTTGGTAAAGTTGTTAAAGATATGGGTAGAGTTTATGGGTTTTCGGATAGATGAAACGATTTTTGAGTGTCTACAAGCAGCGCATGCGCAAGATTTTCTTCTCGCTATCCCGATTGACGGCCTTGGACAGAAGATGTCCCCCTTGGAGTATCGGTGCATCCTTAAATACAGGTTAATGATCCCCCTATACCCTTCTGATTCTCGTTGCCCCGCTTGTATTAAAGGCTGTCTAGACGCATATGGGGAACATGTTGTTCTTTGTAAGGTGGATCCTGGTTTCAAATATAGACATGATCATGTGAGAGATATCTTATATGATGTATTATGGAGGGCTGGTATTTCGGCAAAGAAAGAGGCGTCGGTCAACTTTTGACGGATCCTCTTGAAGCAGATCAACACTCGGGCCAGCAGATGTTCTTATTTTTGGGTGGGCCAACGGAAAACATACGTGTGTTGATCTTACTTGGGGTTTCTCCATTTGTAGGCATCGGGCAAGGCTCTTTCACGGTTGGACAAGCGACTTTGAAAGTTGCCTTGGGTAAGATAACGAAGCATGAAAAGGCTTGTATTGATAATGGACATGCTTTTATTCCCTTTGCCTTTGACACTTTTGGGTATTTAGCTCAGGAGGCGGTTGGACTCTAGCGAGAGTTCAAAGAGTCATGCACAGTAATGTCATGACTCCCGATTCTAGAGAGTTTGTGTTTAAGAGGATAGGGTTTGCCATTCAAAAAGGGCTTGCGGCGCAGCTTGTTGCTCGCTTGCCTTCTATGTAATAACTCGTGAATCTGTTTCAATGTATTTAAAGTTTAAAGAGAAGAGAATACACTACTTAAAAGTAAATTTTTTTTTTTAAACAAAAGCAATTAGTAACATATATATAAGTTTCTAATTCATTTTTCATGAACACTAAACTGGGGATACTTTTTTTAATTGGGGGATATCTGTCGGCATGGTTTTTTGATGCTGTCGGCATGGTCGATGGATTGTCGGCATTGTAAACCATGCCGTCAGCTACAGTAAAATATCCCCCTAATTATTTCATGTATTTCCCAATTTGGCCTTATTTTTCATTGCAAAACAAAAGATTTTAGTTAAAAGTAAGTTGGACCGAATTCTATTGAATCTCCTCACCGCGCGCCTTAATCTAGTGTATATTTTTATCATATGGGTGATAGGACTAATTAAAAAACTTCGTAGAAGGGAGACTTATATTTTTAATGAAAGAAAATATTTAATTTCATTTAATTTTAATCAAATACAAATAACCATAAAATAAATAATAATACTACGGTTTTTATTACATTTGAGAAAACATAATTTTTCCAATCGCACACAGATACACTACAGTTTGATTTTGTTCCGTTTTCCAAATTAATCAAAGGAATGACAAATAAATCAAACAAAAAACAGAAGAAAAAAACAGACTTATTAACACTTGGGCAGATCAGAAGGTGGTGGACGGAGCGATGTTGCTGCAGTTGGTCCATTCTCAACGACAAACGCTGTCCCTAGACCCCACGGCATGTGTACGTCCAAGTGGCAATGCATGAACCATACACCTGTACAAGATTAAGAGTTTTGTTAGAAAAGTAAGATTAATGGCGCCTTGAGTTTGCAAACTAATTACGAGGGGGTGTGTTTGTAATTTTACCTGCATTATTGGCACGGAATCTGACAACAGCCCACCCACCAGCCGGCACGCCAATGGTGTTTCTCTCCTGAGGGTCGTCCAAGTTGAATTTCTTTTCATCCACAGTGGAATTGTAATTTCCAAATCCTTGGGCTAAAACATGGAAATTGAACCCGTGTAGATGAATAGGGTGATTTTCAATTCCAATCAAAGCAGTATTTTGGAATATCATTTCCACCGTAGAATTGAACTTCAATTTCTTAACTTTAGTCGACTTTTCTGTGAAAGCTAGACCGAAACTTAAATTTGAATTAGTATAATCAAATACTAATGGTGGGTTGTTAGGAAAGTCTTCGGTGTAAATCCCAGAAACGTTATTGTAATGTGCCTCCAACATTGACAATGTCGAAGGTAATTCAAACGAGTGGTTGTTCATACTTGATGAGAAACGTAGGTTTGTTCCGAATGGACTCTGTGAACAGTTTCTGTTGGCACCACAGGGGCTAACTCCTAATCCAAAGGTTATAAACATCTTCTCGTCTATTTTTGTTGGTACAGGTACCCAGAATGGTCCTGTTTTGAGACCAGTTAGATTTGAGAAGAATTTGTGAGCAGTTGGTGTGTCATTGAAAGCTGGTAAGGTTGGCATGATTGGAGTCGAAGAGGAATTTCTAGAACGGCTGCTTTTGTATTGGATGATACCGACCGTTGCATTTGGGACAAACTGAATTCCAGCAGCACTGATGTACGGGTGTGCTGCCATGTAATAATCTCCAACAGGTTGATTGGCCTTTAAGAGAACATCGGTCGTTTGCCCTGGACCGGTAACAATTACGTCTGTGACGTAAGGGTTTGTGTAACTTGCATCGATTGCAACAACTGTCATGTTGTGATTGGCTATGCTGAAGAAGAACTGGTTATTGAGTGCAGCATTGATGATTCTAAGTAAATAGGTCTTGCCTTTTTGCACTTGGATTTTGTGTGTTTCTGCACCAACAAATATATCATTATTAGTATAACTTGCTATTTAGTCAGAAGACATAAATGATAACTAGCATATAGGTATGCTTACGGTTTGCAGAACATGGGAATTGATCACCAAGACGGCCATTGATCGTATAAGCATCAGAAATATTTGGTGCACCACCAAAGTTCAAAGACTCTTCCTCCACATCATACACATTAGCGTTCCACCATTCACCTGAACATACACAGACCAATTATGGAAGGGTATTTAGCCAGGAGTTATAAAATAATTTCTCAGAATCACAAATAGTATATACCAGTACCTAATAAGATTGGAAATTCTTTTTCTGGTTTTTTGAACGGGTATTTTCGACCGGGTCGAGGACGGATAATCAAGGCACCATAAACAGTGGCGCGGAGATAAGAGGTGTGAGCATGCCACCATAGAGTTCCTTCTTGGCCAGTGATATTGAATCTGTAGGTGAAACTGTTCCCTGGTAGTATAGGACATTGAGTTACATATTCTGGCCCGTCGGCCCATCCACTAAATAGCTGAAATATTCCGTGCCTGTTTGTAAAATGTCACAACAGTACATTAATTTTGGATATCAAAAAATATAAATGAGATAAGAAGATCCTGATTTATTATATATATTAGTTCATTCAATTAGTCATTTAAGAAGATATCGCGACATACAAATCGCCATGAAAGACCCATAATATATTAAGAAATTTCAGCAATGAAAGAAGACCATCAGTAAATCATAGAATTGTGTTCCGCGAAATCTTTGAAATGATGCATATATGATATATGCGCTATTTGAATGATGAATGAATTACCAGTGGAGGGTGAGATTGTATGGTGATTTGTTCAGCACATGAACTACGAGTGTGTCGCCTTCGTTGACGCTTATAGTTGGGCCAGGGAGACTGCGGTTCACCGCTGTTATAACTTGTTGTTGGCACATTCTTGTGACAGTAAAATTCCCTACCTGCGGCGACAAACATAATTAAGTTAGAACGTAAAACATTATTACTACTACGATTTAGTTTTAGTAAGCAATATTTACCAAAGAAATTCTTAAATTTTTATCAGATGTTGATTATAGATATATTCGACCGTACTAAGCATATTCGTTAATTAGAGTAATCAACAAGTTACTACCAACTCTCTTGTACATATTCTCTGTTCTTTTAGATATAACCTTTCATTTTCAAGAAAATAATTCTTTTCGATATAACCTTTCATTTTCAAGGAAAAAAAAATAAAAAATAAAAAATACTACTACCTAACTAATTAAGTAATAGAAAACAATGTTTGAACCGAAAAAAATTGACACTTCCAAAACTATGATTAAGTAACCTACTACAAGGCGGCAAATGAAATAACTAATTAACAAATTTTCGTGGGTAGACCTCTTTGCCCTAAATTTACTATATATACGCTTGAATATTTTCAAAAGAAGTTTAGTTGTTCTGGAAAAAAGGAAAACTTGCTGATGAAGAATTGGATGCATGGCAGAATATCACGTTTGGTTTCATATATATATGATCATGGCTGATCATGAAAAACAAATCTAATATCCGAAATGCATGATGATGTTTTTACGTGTTTTATGCACAATCATAAATTTAGAGCTAAAACTAACTCCTAAAATATTGAAACTTAAAAAGAAGGAAAGAAAATCGAGAAAACAAAATTTACGAAAGTTGAAAAAGGAAGAACAGTTATCTAAAGACTTTTGCTGAGTTCTAGTCATTTACATCAAAAGTGTGCTCAACGACTTTAGCTGAAGCCGAAGAAGAAAGTAGAGCACAAGCAGCAGTAGTACAGACGAGAAAGAACACGAGACGTTCCATGCTGATCATGGCGATGATATATATGTAAACAGCTACGTGCTGTCTATATGTAATTAGACGACGTAGAAGATGAAGATTATCAAGATCGATATACTTAGAGAGAGAGAAGCTTGCAATATGTTTCTTATGGTAGATCAAAACAAGCTAGAAAAGATGTTGTAAGAGAATGAAATGTGTTGTCTATATATAGATAATCTGAAGGGGAGACAACATACCAAAACTACACAAGTCAAGGAAAGATAATAAGAAAGAGGGAAATGATAATAAATGGTGACTGGATTGATCTTTGTGATTGCGTGACAGCATTAGTCAAAATACAATCTATCTTTTTTACTCTCATCTTTCTATAAAAAATGGATGCGTCAGAAGCTTCCTTATCAGACGAGTAACGACCAAAGTTGGCAAACAATAAGTCATAGAAATCCAATGCCTTTGAACAACCCTCTCACGGCTCTCCCAAATTTGGCTAATGCTACTTACTTTTAGACTCTTTATTGTTTCTCAACGAGCTGCTTGCTTATGGCGACTCTTCCTATAAAAAAAAATATGCGCATAATTGGTGGGAAGTTTTTGTTAACGCAAGAGTCTATTGGTGTCACTTAGGACTACTGTATTTTCTATGCTTTGTGTAATACTGTTGTATACTCTTGCTTACTTGCCTAAAGGGCTACCTTTGTATACTTTTCTGATATAAATACATATCTCAAACCCAGTTAGGGTTAAGGGAGTTTATAACCTTTCATGGTATCAGAGCCATTAGGGCTGTCTTCCATATTTTTTCCCTTAAGCTCAAAACCCTAATATCATGTCTACAGAATCGGCTACCATGTCTTCCCCTGTCTCATCCTCTTCTTCTTCCCTTAAGCTCAAAACTTCGTATGTCTCCTTCAAACTTGATGAAACCAACTACATCCAGTGGCGTCGTCAAATCCTCCCTATACTACGATCTCATGACATCTACTGACCATGTTGATCCAAATTGTTGCATCTCCCTCACCTTTTCTGACCTCTTCTTCTGCTGAAAACCCTCCTCCCAACCCTGAGTATCTTCCCTGGTATCAAGTTGATACACAACTTCTAAGCTGGCTACAAGCTACGCTTACTCAATCTGTTTTTGCGGATATTCCTGATTTCGACTCTTCCCGTGAATTATGGAAATACCTGGCTGATACTTACGTTTGCTCCAACCATGGCTCGCTCTCTTCAACTTCGTCATCAGCTACAAACACTTCAAAGAGATAATCTTTCTATCTCTGCATATCTTGCGAAGCTTACTTCTATTCGAGACTCTCTTTCAACATCATCGGCTCCGTTAACTGATGTTGAACTTGTGCTTAATACTCTACGAGGTCTAGGGCCTGATTATCAACGGTTTTTCTCGCCATTGAAACTCGTTCTTCTCTTCCTTCTTTCTCAGAGTTGAAACCCTTGCTTCTCAATCATGAGATCCGTCTCACCCAATATAATTCACCTACATCAGAATCTAATCCTTCCACTGCCTTTTATGGTTCTACCTTCTCCTCTTCCTCTTCTCCAAATTTTTCACCTTTTGGCCGTGGTGGTTCTACTTCTTACAGAGGAGGTCGTGGAGGCCGTGGTGGAAACAATGGTCGTGGTGGCTATCGAGGTGGTGGTCGTGGTGCTGGTGGACGAGGACGTGGTGGTTATTTTGCACCTTCACACTATTCGTATGGTTATCAACCTCCGCAACAGCAATCTATACTTGGTGTGCCTCCTTCACCTTTTTCAAGCAGCAAACAGCCCTGTCAAATCTGTGACTCCAAAGCACATTCTGGATTGGCCTGTCCACACAGATTTGATCATTCATATCAAGCTCGTGACCTTCCACAATCGTTTGCTGCCATGCAACTTCAGGCTACACCCTTTGATCAACATTGGTATCTGACACGGAGCTACAAATCATATGACAGCCGATCCAAATATGCTTACTACACGATTCGCCATGCATCTGGTTCCAATCATGTCATGGTTGGCAATGGTAATCTTCTTCCTATTTCTTCCACTGGAAATGTTTTACTCACTACACCACAATCCTCTATCTCTTTAAATAGAGTCTTTCATGTTCCCCTCATTGCTAAAAATTTGATATCTGTCTCTCAGTTAACTCGAGATTACAATGTTTCTGTGTGTTTTGATCGATTCGGTTTTTCTGTAAAGGATCGTCACACGGGGAACCTAATTCTCAGCGGACCCAATAGAGGTGGTCTCTACTCTATTCAACCTGTTCGCTCTCATCCAGCGTCTGCCCAGGTTGCTGCTCAAAGTCATGTTGCAGCTCTTTCTTCCTCTCAGTTATGGCATATGCGTCTTGGTCATCTCCACACTCGTAGTCTCTCTACCTTAGCGTCTCAGAAATTAGTTTCTATTCCTTCAATCATACGGCACACGTTGTGTAGTAGTTGTGCCTGTGCTAAACATCATAGGCTTCCATTTTCTTTATCAGATTCCTCAAGTCCTAATATCCTATTTAAAGTTCATAGTGATTTATGGGGGCCTTCTCCAGTAATTTCAAATTCTGGATTTCGTTATTTTCTTATTATTGTGGATGATTTTTCCAAATTTACATGGATATATTTTTTGCATAACAAAACCCAAGTATTTCATTGTGTTAAAAATTTCAAAGCTCAAACTGAGAATCGGTTTTCCACAACTTTGAAAATTTTTCAGAGTGATGGAGGTGGTGAATACATCTCTCATTCTTTGCGAGATTTCTTTGCTACTCATGGTGTGTCACATCAATTTTCTTGTCCTCACACTCCACAACAAAATGGTGTGTCTGAGCGCAAAATTCGTCATGTTGTTGAAACAGGTCTAGCTCTTCTTCATCATAGCTATATGCCTAAGTCTTATTGGCCAGAAGCCTTTGCAACTCTTTGTTTATCTTATAAATCGTATGCCTACTCCTGTTCTAGGTGGTGCTTCCCCCTTTTATAAGTTATATAATCAACATCCTGACTATGCTTTTCTGCGTGTTTTTGGTTGCTTGTGTTACCCTCATTTGGTTCCATACAACAAAAACAAATTGGAGTACAAGACAAAACCGTGTGTATTTATTGGTTATTCTAATCAACATAAGGGTTATAAGTGTTTTGATTTGGATAGTAAACGTGTTTATATCTCTAGACATGTTCTCTTTGATGAAACTTCTTTTCCGTTTTCTATTACAAATCCAGCTACTCCTCCTGCTGTCACTTCTCTTTTGCCCACCTGGTTTGTCTTGCCATTGGTTACACAGGTGGTTCCACCTACTTCTCCTGCTCCTATCCCACCAATATCCACTGTTTCTGTTTCATCTTCCACAGATGATTCATCATCTCGCACTGCATATAATTCAGACTCGGCTTCGTCACCAGACTCTTCTTCTGTGTCTTCCATAGAATCTCAGTCATCTCCCCGCAGTAACTCAGAATCTGTTGCTTCTACTTCACCTTCTTCACAGGGTGTTTCTCTTCATCCAATGACTACTCGTTTACGTGATGGAATTCGTAAACCTCTTGTAAAGATGAATTTACTGGCTGTTACGAAGCATCCTATTGCTTCTTGTTTTCTTTCACAGCTGAATGACTCTTTTGTTGAACCTAAGTCTTACAAAGAAGCTTGTAAACTTCCGGACTGGTGCGATTCTATGTGTGATGAACACAATGCTCTACTGCTTAATGATACTTGGTCTTATGTTCCTCGTAAACCTCATATGAACGTAATTGGCTGCAAATGGGTATATCGAGTTAAACGCAAGCCAGATGGTACTATTGATCGTCGCAAGTCTCGTTTAGTTGCACAGGGATATACTCAACAGTTTGGTATTGATTATGAAGAAACCTTCAGTCCGGTTATTAAACCAGTTACCATTCGTTTGGTTTTAAGTGTTGCTGTTTCTTGTTCATGGCCTATTCGACAGTTGGATGTTAAAAATGCCTTTTTGCATGGTTTTCTTGATCAGGAAGTTTATATGTCTCAACCTCCAGGTTTTGTTGACAGGCGATATCCGAATCATGTTTGTAAACTCAATAAAGCCATCTATGGGCTTAAACAAGCTCCCAGAGCTTGGTTTCAGCGGTTTACCAATTATATATCTGAGTTAGGATTTGTTGCATCTAAATCTGATGCTTCTTTATTTGTTCGAAAATCTTCAACTGGTGTACTTCTTCTTCTACTCTATGTAGATGATATTATTATCACAGGTTCGGACTTTAGATTTTTTAATCAACTGTTAGCTGCTCTACAACGTCAGTTCTCTATGACAGATTTGGGAGACTTGAATTTTTTTCTTGGGATTGAAGCACACAGATCTTCTTCTGGACTACATCTATCTCAGACACGTTATACTCTTGATATTCTCCAACGTGTTGATTTGTTAACTGCTAAACCAGTCTCTACTCCTGTTGCTTCTGGAGCCAAGATGTCCGCTCATGATGGTACCTTATTTCATGATGTTACTTTATATCGCAGTCTAGTGGGTGCTTTGCAATATTTGACGATGACCAGGCCGGATATTACCTATGCAGTTAATCAAGTTTGTCAGTTTATGCATGCTCCTACTGACGTTCATTTTTTGGCAGTCAAGAGAATACTTCGGTATCTCAAAGGCACTTTGGGTAAAGGATTATTCTTTACGCCATCTTCCAGTCTTCAGGTTTCTGCTAGTTCTTCACATTCTATTTTTGCATATAGTGATGCTGATTGGGCTGGTAACCCTGACGATCGGCGTTCAACTACTGGTACATGTGTCTTTGTTGGTCCAAACTTGATCTCTTGGTCCTCTAAGAAACAACCTCAATTTCTCGTTCAAGTACGTGTTTGAGTATCGTGCCTTAGCTATTGCTGCCGCTGAAGTGATTTGGATCTTATATCTTTTACGTGACTTGGGTGTCTATATAAAGCAACAACCTACCTTACTATGTGATAATATCAGTGCTACATACATGGCATCTAATCCTATTCTGCATTCTCGTGCCAAACACATTGATCTTGATTATCACTTTGTTCGTGAACGTGTTGCTCGTGGTTCTTTGTTAGTTCGTTATGTTCCTACTCAACGTCAACTTGCGGATCTCTTTACAAAAGGACACTTAAAGTCTCGGTTTCACTATCTTACGACCAAGCTATCACTTACGGATACCCCTCGTTCAGCTTGCGGGGGGGTGTTAACGCAAGAGTCTATTGGTGTCACTTAGGACTACTGTATTTTCTATGCTTTGTGTAATACTGTTGTATACTCTTGCTTACTTGCCTAAAGGGCTACCTTTGTATACTTTTCTGATATAAATACATATCTCAAACCCAGTTAGGGTTAAGGGAGTTTATAACCTTTCAGTTTTCACAACAAACTGTATACTAAATCTATTATTAAACTCATCTTTTAATTCATGTTGGCAAATCGAATAGGCCATGATGCAGTTGAAAATCCATGTCAACACTGACCTACTAAGCCTAACAAGTAAATCTCTTCTTGTTTCACATCAATCGATCTTGCAAAGTGCACGTCTGAAGTCCAAGGTGTTTGGTACAAGGAGTTCATTATCATATTATCTGTTGAATGGAAAAAGTAATGATATACATGCATAAGACATTCCCATGGTTCGAATAACAACACACGTGGTATAATCGTATTGGTTGTGAAGGGGTTTCAATCCTCCGACTAATTTACCTAAGCTCAATTAATCAAGTAAGCATAGAATGCACCATTCAATAGGTAGGTGAACGTTACCTTAATGATCCAACGACCATGGCTTGTACTAGTAGTGTTCACCTAATGTAAAGTGAGAAACTTATGGAATTAAAAAATATGGACGCAATGCTGGAAACAATTAACGACAAGTTGATTGTCCATGAGGGCAGGTCATTTTGGAAAATTTGCCGATTTTGGGCCTAAGTACAGGCCCACTATCATAAGAAGAATAAAGTCTTGGAGAAAGTCTAGTAAACGATATTTGTCTCTACTCTCTAATAAAGAAAGAAAAAAAAGAATTGATTTGATTTGATTTGATTGATTATTATAAAACATGATGACTACGGTTTTAGTTAAAATTTCTAAATTAACTATTGGTTGTTGTTAATTCGTTTTGCATGATTTTGTACATTTATGCAGATTACAGACATTCAATCAGATAGATGTTAAACCATTAGCTGTAAACACTCTTATTACACTGACATGTTTAAACTAATACAAAGCTGATCAGAAGAAAATATTTTTACAAGTTTCCTTAATCTAGTTCGTAATCGTGTAGCTGATAAATCCTTGAACCCTAAAAGGTATGTAAACACAGTGATTAAGTATTTGACAATATGACAACATTGCTAGGTTATTGGTGTATTTAAGTGATTACACACGTAGTTTTCTTAACCTAATCTCCATCAATTATTTAGAAATTTCTATACGACTAGTGGGTGAGAACGCTGTAGCTAGCCGCCGCGTTTACAAAAAGTTTTCAAGTGAAGAAGACATGGAAAGTCGGACGAACCACGTCAAAGTTATGTAAAACACGGTGATTAGGTAGATTACATTACGAGGTTAGCCATAGCATAAGACATGACAATAGAAACAAATGAATTTAGTTTATACTTCTTAATCTCGCGTTTTAGGGAAGAATTTTCTGAGTGAGAAGTTGATTTATCAAATGAAATCTTTGATTCTTGGTCAATAATGTTTTTTGCATTTACATAATGGCGTGCGTAGCGTAACACAATATTTAAAAGAAATTAGTTAAAAGTTAAAACAAATCCTCATTTTGAGTGTTGGAAAATATAAGGGAGTTTTCAAGTCGTTTTGTTTGGTTACAATGTCTTTCAGATGGCCCGCGGTATATAAAGATTGAGGTAAACTTTTAAAAGTCAAATGTGGAACTAATTACTACTCCTTGTTATTGCTCATCCAAACAGTTAACTATATAGAGGAAGAAAGAAAAAACCAAAGAATTTAGAAAGAAAAATAATGTAAAGATATGGCTCTCTTTACTATTTAATAATTGAAATAATCTGCCAAAATCAAAGACATGCGTGGAGAACAATATAATCTTAATCAAAAACCAAAAACGTGGTTCAAATCATTATCGTAAAGGATTTGGCAACAACTTTTTAGAAAATAATATTTAGTTCCTTCGTTTCAACTTTGGAAAATAACAAATTGAAAATGAAACAAAACAAAAGAAAAGAAACAATCTCTTCGTAATAATCATTGCGCAGTACATTTTTTTGGTCGATAAAAAATATATTAGATTGATCAAAAAAGATACGGTATAAAGATTATATCACCCTAAGTTGTTACAAGAAAAAGAAAAGAAAAAAGGCTCAAACTAAGAAGTTAACATACTACCAACTTAGTGAGGATCAAAATACAATTTGTTCCAATCTTTCATAACAGCAGTATAACTAAGAGAATCAACTGTAAAGACAATAAATAGCTTTCTTAACCGCAGAATTTGTAGTGTTTCTATTGTCAGTGAAAACTCTTGCATTCCTCTCCTTCCAGATGCAACAAAAAACTGCTACAGGGATTAAGTTCCAAATTGTAGTGCTTGCTTTACTGTATTGCAGCAAGTCCCAAGCATGTAAAATCCCAGTGGCATTTATAGGCATTGAAAATAATCAATTTAACTTACTGAAGAATTCTTCCCAGACTTCTCTAGCAAAACTGCAATGAAGAAGCAAGTGAGAGCAAGATTCAGCTTCATTACAAAATAATCAATCTACAGGCACAGTCACACCTCTCCCGATTAAGAAATATCTAGTGGACAATCTCTTGTGAGCAATAAGCCAAATAAAAAAGCCAATCTTTGGACGGCATCACTCTCATTTTCACTTCTTAAGCGATTAAGAGATTGGTTTGTGAATCTAGGCGAGGTATGTGGACATTTAAATTTCCAAATATGAGCAAAAATAGAATCCACTGGATCAGAATTATCTTACATAGTCAGTTTATCACAAAGAGACTTAACTGAAAATTTAGCATTCTTGGATAACCCCATTGCAGTTCATCATCAGAACCAAGATTAAATTTGAAAGAAATCAAATCAGCATTGAACAAAGCAAGCTCCAGTTTAATAGCTTCATTCACGCTATTAGGGAGAAGTAAATTCTATTAAATTGAGTTACCCACCTGACTACCCACTTCAGCTACTGAACAATTCTTTTGTCTTGAAACATCATAAAAATTAGGATAACAAGATTTGATTGGAGAGTGATAAAGCCAGTTGTCATCCCAAAATCTAACCCGAGTGTCATTGTTAACCTTCAACTTCACATTGTTTGTAAAGACAGAATTATATTTCAGAATGGCTCTCCAAACAAAATATACATAAGAACATTTTGGAGCCTTAGAGACCCAGTCCACTTCCCCAACACCATATTTTTCAACTACAATAGACTTCCAAAGAGGTTCATCTTCAGTTGCAAATCTCCAAGACCACTTTCAAAGCAAAGCTTAATTGAACAGCCGCTAATTTTTAATGACAAGACCACCAAATTTCTTTTTTCTGCATAAAGCATTTTGTTTTACCGGATGGATTTTCTTTCTTGTCTAACTTCCTTATAACTGAAATAGGAATCTCATACAATGACATATAATAGACATAGATACTAGCTAAGATACTATTAATCAGAATTAACTTGCCAGCTCTAGAGAGAAGAGGTTTTTTCCAACCTGGTAATTTAGCAATGAACTTCTCTATAATCTTGTCCAATTTAGCAATGCCACCACATTTATCACCAAGAGGTAATCCAAGATAAGTAGTGGGAAGAGAGACATGAATTTCAGGTGTACTTATCCTCGGATACGAGGTTTAGAGACTCCTATACTTTATTCTCCGTCCTCTTTCTCAGTTCACATAATTTTGAGAAAAACTCATCAATTTCATCTTCTTCCTTTACTCAGGTTTAGTTCTTTTGAGGCTAGGTATGAGAAAAGATTTTTTTTTTAGTTTTTTTTTTTAGTAGTATTAGATACAATTGATTTCGATTTAGGAGCTATTTTTTGTTGTTTTTCAATAACTTCTTCGCTATTAGAGAGAATTTTATATTCGCTATTAGGGTGATTTTAGATGAACTATTATAGTGTTTATTTCTAATAATTGGTTCATGTTTTTTTTTATATAAAAGTACATTGGCGAATGGACGCGTGCGAAGATCAAGTTCTTCTTCATCAGAATAATAGATCCAGGGTTTCGGGTTAGTCGTTGGACATGAAGAATTTTTGGGAGAATCACTCCTCTGTCATATGAGCATCTTTCTTCAAGAAGAAAATCTATTAGAATGGTCGAATTATAATTCCTAGTACCAGTTCTTCTACAATCTCAAAGTACAAGATTTGGGTGCTATTGTGGTAGATCGTTCTTTCTCTTCGCGATTTATTTACATTTTGTATCTTCTTTGTATTTGTTTCACGTTATAATGTACTCGTTTTTATTTAAAACCATCATATAAACGTTTCTTATGGAAGTAAATACTTATGATTTGATGATTAAAAAAAAAAAAAAAAAGCTTTGGGATATGGCGATTTATTTCCCTAGATTTGGCTTAGTTGTTAAGGTAAATCTGAACCAGAGTTTACCCTCCATAGGATGTTTTTCCATTCTAGTCACATTTTTATTAGTACAAGTCATTGAAAAGCAAAAATAGAATGATTTTAACCAATTATTTTCATAAAATTTTATGGGTCAGAGATGAAACTTTTCCTTTTAAGTTTAGGATATTTTTAACTAAAAATGTCTTAAAAGTGATGCAACATATAAAATATCGAAATTTTTTTAATCGATAAAGAACAATTTTATTGATAAAAAAATAGAGGGTATAAAAGGATTATACTACCCTATCAATAAGAAAGAAAGAAAGAAAAGGAAAAAGAATAAAGAATAACAAGGTAACAAACTACCAACTTATTGTGAAAAATAAATATCAACCCAATGTTTCATCACTTCAGCTAAGTTCACATTTTCAAAATCCTTAATAACCAAAGACCAAGAAAACAAGAAGTGAACTGCTTTGTTTATAGTAGCTCTAACAGTGCACCTTTTCTCAGAGAATGCTCTAGCATTCCTTTCCTTCCAAATGCTCCACATAATGGCTGCATGTATCAAGCTCTATATAGTAATAGAGGCATTATTGATCTGCATTAAACCCCAAGCATGTAACACAGTTCCAAAGTCAGCTGACATAGAGAAAAACCAATTCAAATGTTCCATGAAGTCATTCCAGATCTGAGTAACAAAACTGCAATATAGCAGAAGATGTGAGCTTGTTTCTATCTCATTGCAGAACAAACAGTTTGGTGGAACATCAATGTTTTTTCTTATTAATAAGTCCCCAGTAGGTAATCTGTTATAAGCAGTGATCCATAAAAAGAATACTATCTTAGGAGGGCACTTATCCAAATGAGATTGAAGACTGAACCTGACAAAAGAGTGGCATCTGCTGCGGTCAAAGCATCATAAATAGAGATGGCAGATAAGTGATTATATTTTTTGAGAGACCATTGCATCTCATCATCAGTGCTCATATTGAAGTTAAAATTGTTCAAGTCTGCATTTAAGAGATTAAGTTCAACTCTTGTTGCATCAATGAGTCTTTTTGGAAATTGCAGGTTCCAAACAACAACATTACCAACCATATTACCTACTTCAGAAACATAAGATGTCTTTGCTCTTGACACAACATAAAGATTAGAATAGCAAGATTTGATTGGGTTTTGGCATAACCAATTATCATCCCATAACCTGCAAAGAATCCCATTGTTTACATTGACTCTAATGTATTTCAGGAATGTATAATGATACTTCATTATAGCTCTCCATACTGATTTCCCATAAATGCAAGTAGGAATTTTGGTAACCCAAGAAACATACCCACAAAGCTGTGTCATCTACATCATACCTCCAGGACCACTTTGTGAGAAGAGAATGATTAACATTTTTGAGATTCTTGATACCCAGACCACCAAACTTCTTCTTTCTATCTAAAGCTAACCACTTAACCAAATGAAGCTTCTTTCTACCTTTATTATCATGCCACAAAAAATATTTCATAACCTTTTCAATATTCTTAACAACAGAGCTTGGCATCTCATAAATAGACATATAATATACTGAGAGGCTTGCTAAAACACTATTAATGAGTGTTATCTTACCAGCTCTTGGAAGAAGAGGCTTTTTCCAGCCATCCAACTTAAGAATGATTTTTTCTATTATCTTATCCCACTTAGCAACACCACCACATCTATCACCTAAAGGTAATCCAAGATAGATAGTGTGGGTAAAGATCCACTATAGCATCCCAGAATAGAAGAAAAGATTCAAGGGTTATTTGGTTTTTAGTACTTACATTTTGACCAATGTTAGTATTTGGTCTAACATTTGTCCAACTTAGTGGTTGGTACCTGGACTTTGCGTTGACTCAGTTGAGTTAAACTTTATGTTAAATAAATATGTAATTACAAAAATATCTTGTACTTTAGTAACAATGACTAAATAAGTCCTAACCTATTAGCCGAGCCACACCACTTCAAACCAAGTCATACCGATGCAAATGAAACATGCTTATATTTTTTTCAAGAACTCTTTATATGTATTATGATTATTCTTCTTTCTTTTTCTTCTTCGGTTCTTTCTTTCTGTTTCTCTGCCGATTCTCAATTCGAGAGAATTGGGATATTTATTGTGAGAGATTCTTAGAAGCTCGATAGTATGTTGATCCGAAGGTGATGGTGATATTTATGTGGTTGTCTGAGCTCGGGAGGAAAAGAAATATTGCAGCAGCAAATTAAGTTAGGGTTTTCAGGAGGTGATTGATGTTCATGAGAAATAGATAACATGATTGGGTTGCTGATGAATATAGAACTAAAGGGTTGATGATGAAGTATTGAGATGAAGTCGTCCAGAAGATGAATCAGAAGAAAGGTAAATTAGGGTTTTGTTATTGATTCATTTTTCTTTGTAAAATTGTTATATCTCGATTAGTTGGAGATGGGTTTTAGTCAAATATGAGGTTGAGATGTTCTGTGAAGTTTAATTTTGATTCAGTGGAAATTAGGGTTTCTCATGTTCTTTCCTAAATTGGAATTGAGGTTCATGTAATTGAGATACTCGGACTAAGAATTAAGGGTGTTGAATTGTTAATGTTTTGAAGCTATTTTGGTGATGAATTGAAGAACATGGTTTGGGTCTGTTTTGAGGAGGTTGAGTTGAGGTTAGATGAATGTTATTTGTAACAGGGATATGGTGTAGCTGTAATTAGTGATAATGATGTCATGGTTGAAATGATGAATATAAGTTACAGGAAGTGGGATTGTAACGGATTTCAGGAGAAGAAGTTGTAGTTGGTGCTAAGATTGGTTGAAGTATGGAAGGAAAGGAAAAGTGTTGTGAACTGTTGGTGTTGAAGTTGATTGAGATAAACTGAGTGAAGGTTGTTTGAGTCTAAGATTGTGAAATATTCGGTTTGTATTTAAGGTAATCCTTTCCCTTGTCTAAGATTGAAGTATGTTATGCTCTTGAGATGTTGTTATGCTTGATAAATTGGATCTGTATTATGATGTTCTTATTAATGAAGAGTATTGAATCGTGGTAGATATTTTGAATGATAATGATATTTATTAGGGTATTCTTATCAATGAACTGTATTGAGTGGTGGTGTTCTTAGTTTGGTGTTGGTGGTGCCCATCAGTTTATGATTTCATCTGTTTTAATCTAAATGGTGATTATGATTTATCACGTTTCTAACAAAAAATTAATCTCTGTAATGGTGGCCAGCATAGTGAGGTCTGCACTGAAAGTGGTTGTGTTAAATTTTGTAACATATTTGGGTTCTTCAGTTCGCGTTCAAGTTGAACAGTTGGGTTGAGCCGTTGAAGTTCCAATGTGAGGAAGAACATCTTCAAAAAAAATATATTAGTGTTCTAACGGCAGTGTTAACGGTGTTAACTAAATAGGTTTTATTTAATTCTTTTAAATAATTAGTAAACAGAAGTCAAAACTTAACAGGTCAACAAAGGTCAACGTCATTTCTAAGTACCAACCACTAAGTTGGACAAATGTTAGACCAAACACTAACACTGGTAAAAATGTAAGTACCAAAAACCAAATAACCCAAGATTCAAAGCTAACTCCATGAATTTGTCTCTTTGCAAATTTGATTTTAAAACCAGTGAGCATCTCAAGGGAAATAAGAAGAAGTCTTAAATATTTTACCTACTCAACATATGCATCTAAGAAAATGATAGTATCAGCTACAAATTGCAAGTGGCTAATAACCAAACCACCTGGTTTAACTTGAAATCCAGAGATTAAGCCTTGTTCTTGAGCTTTGTTGATCATGAAAGTTAAAGCTTCACCAACCAGCAGAAATAAGAATGCTGAAATAGGATCACCCTGCCTAATACCCTTTTTACTTGTGAAAAAACCAGTAGCACTGCCATTTACAAGTACTGAAAACTTAACATACTCCACACAACACCTAATCCACCTCCTCTATTTATCACCAAACCTCATGAGTATAAAACTTTCATCAAGGAAATCCTAATTAACGTGATCAAAAGATTTTTCAAAATCAATTTTATAAAGAATACCTGGTTTACCACTTTTTAGTCTTGAATCTATCAGCTCATTTGCAATTAAAACTCCATCCAAGATTTACCTCTTCTTAACAAAGTAGATTATTGCTAAGAGATAATGTGATATAGAGTTAGCTTAAATCTTTCTGCAAGAATCTTTGACATGATCTTGTAAACACCATGAATTAGACTTATGGGTCTTAAATCTTTAATTTCTTCAATGGAATCTTTTTTAGGTATCAAAGCAATGAAGGTATTCTTCAGTCTACAATCCAAGAAGCCTTTAGTTTACAACTCAGACATGATGTTAAAAAAATCTTCCTTGATGAAGTCCCAACATATTAAGTAAAATATAACAAGAAACCCATTTGGTCATGGTGCTTTGAATTGGCATAACATTTTGATTGTTGCAAGACACTCTTGTTCTTCAAAATCTCTTTGAAGTACTGCATTCATTTCCTCATGAATCTTGTTGAAACTCACACCTTCCATGGAAACATTTCTTTGACTTTGTGATTGAAATATATTTTGGAAATAAGAAACAATACCTTATTTAATCTATGCCTCATCATTAGTTAGAGTGCCATCAACTTTTATAGAGCCAATAAAACTCATCTTTCTTTTATCATTAGCTAATTTTTGGAAATACTTGGTATTGTGTGTTACTCTAGCCCTGCTTCTCATCTTCTCGGCATTAATAAAAGTCATCTTGCAATATTCTTGCTTAGAATTTGCTCTTTCTTCTCATTAGGTTTCAGTGAGTCCATTATTTGCATCTCTGCTGCATCAAGAGTCACAAAAATATCCTCCAACTCCTCAAGCCTTCTGTCAACTTCACCATACTCCATTTTACTCCACTCCTTTAACTTTATCTTCAATAATTGAAGCTTTTTTCAAAAAATATAACCAGCACTTCCGGAAACAGAAAAAGAAATCCACATATCCTTGACAAAGTTTAGAAAATTAGAATGAGAAAACCAAAAATACTCACAACGGAATAGAGGAGGACCATGCTTCAAACCCTAAAAATTAAGTGCAATTGGATTGTGATCAGAACAAGGTCGTGCAAGAGCATGTTGAAAAACTTGTGGATGAACAATTTCCCAATCAGGCGAAACATAAATTATATCTAGTCTGCTTCTAATACTCTGAACATGATTATTGGTCCAAGTATAAGTGACACCAACTAAAGGAAAATCAATCAAGTGATGTATGGATATAAATCTATTAAATTTATTCATACCAGAAGTAACTTCACCACCATAAGATCTTTCAGAATCTTATCTCATTAAAATCTCCTCTTAGAACCCAGGGGTAACTCCAAAAGAATCTAACTTTCTCAATCTCTCTCCAAAACAATTGTACTTCTTCAGTTTTGGAAGCATAAGGTGCATAAACACCGGTAAATATCCACTCAAAAGAATTAGAGATATTCTTGCATAGTAATATAATTGAATAAGGCCCTATCTGTTAGAGAACTGCTCGGTCGAACTCGCAAGCGTTGCTATCTCAATCTTGTTTGTCAAGTTTAGTTATCAAAACTATAAGTATTGATTTCTAGTCTACTTATAGCTAAGTCTCGGATTAGGAAAGAAAGTGTAGTTTAGCTTTAGACTTCACGGTGCTCGTCAATCGAAGACGAATAACTACTAAGGGGAACTTGTGGAACTTTATCAACAAAAGGTATGTGGAGACTTGAACTCATCTATCACTCAAAATTCTACCTACTCTATCTCTTATTTGCGACAAAAGTCGTATAGCTATATAGAGTTCGATTATTCACATTTGATATTTCGAGCTGAGTTTAACTCGCTTATATATTTCTCAAAATATGTGTTGGTAAGCTTTCGATTTAACCAAGTTCATCTTATATTCTTGACGAAACTCAAAAGATGATCATGTGAAAATCGCCTGGTAACATCTTACATGATTTGTGTGAGACAGTCATTTGATGTACACTCAGAATATTTTGTATTGATATGTCGATCACTTGAAAATTGCTTTGAAGCTAATAGTTTGTGTGAGACAGCTATTTTCGTCTTCTAAGAATGTTTCAATGATTGAAATGGGAGTTTAGAACAATTAACCATGATTGGATATAGCAAAGTATGCGTACTTGTATGCTAACTATTGCAAGTTATTCCAAGTCCGAGAACCATAGTATGCATACCCGTATGCGTACTGGTTGTTAAGTTGAAAGTCCGGGAACTAAGTATGCATACCCGTATGTGTACTGGCATAAGTTCAAGTCCGGAAATTCAAATGAGTTTGGAGGTATGCGTACTCGTTCGCACACTGGCGAACCCAAACTAAGTCCGGCTACTTAGGTATACGTACCCGTTTGCATACTTGAGTAGGTTATGTTCTAAAATCAGTTTGTTCATGAACTAATACATTTATATAATAAGGAATGCAATCTTTTTAAAAATGTGGCTATACTGTTCATGAATTGATTTGAGTGTATCAAAATCTATTTTGCTTCAATTGTTCCTTATATACTTCTATGAGAATATAAACAATTGAACAACTCTATAACTAGTTTCATTTGAGTCATTTGAACTACTTGTGTTAAGGTGAACAAGGTTGATATCATAGTGTTCATATGGCTAACTTCGGTTAACTATTATTGAGCCAACAATATGTGAACATTTAGGTACGGTTACCCATATCAAAATGAAGTCACTTTTCATTTGTGTGTAACAAGCTAAGTTCGATCTAACGGTTGAAAGATATTAGCTTGAGTCTAATCAGGTTTTCATCTAACGGTGAATATTAAATGCTTTGTTACCAAGGTAACATTGATTGCAAACCCTGATTTAAATACTATATAAGATAGAACTCTAGCAACTGGGAAACCTAATCCCCCACACCTATTATGTGATACTAGTTGTGACTAGAGTCGATTCTATTTTAACATAGGTTTTTCTAAAACCATTATAGGTTAACGACTTAAAGACTTCATTGGGATTGTGAAGCCAGGCCTAACTGTTTTCTCTGTAGTTATGTGTTCTGATCTTCCTGTAACTTCACTAAGATTGGATCGAGATTTAATCTCCGATAGGCAAGATAAAAAGTAGTCACAAACATCTTCGTCTCATCATTTGTGATTCCACAATACCTTGTTTTGCTAACATATGATTAAGATTATTATGAGGTGATTGATAATACTAGGCTGTTCTTCGGGAATATAACTCCAGTATATCAATTGGTTCATGTTCACTTTGATTTATCAAAAGACAGAACAAAACTCATAGGTATTTCTATGGGAGACAGATTTATCTATTGAATAGGCTTTTCTGTGTGAGACAAATTGGTCTATAAAGTCTTCGACTTTGGGTCGTACCAACTCTTAGTCACGGGTGAGATCATCTAAGGGAATCAAGTGCGTAGAGTCCTCCTGGGGTTCAGAGGTATAAGGAACGTGACTGTACCTTGATTAGTGTGAGATTGGTTAGGGCTCAACTAAATTCCAGTCCGAAGTTAACTTGGAGTAGGCTAGTGTCTGTATCATCCTAATACAGTGTGGTGTTCAAATATGGACTAGGTACCGAGGTTTTTCTGCATTTGCGGTTTCCTCGTTAACAAAATTTTGGTGTCTGTGTTATTTCTTTTCTGCATTATATTTTCTATATAATTGAAATACCACAGGTTGTGCATAGTTCAATCAATTAGATAATCCAACCTTTGGTTGTTGATATAAATTGATTGACACTTGAATATTGGTCTTTGGTACCATTCGAGTTGTTTCACATAATAATCAGGCTCGCGGATTTCTATTTGTTTGATTTACTGATTACATTGTGAAACAGAGATACAACTCTTAGATATATTTCCATTGATTGAGTCTGACTGTCTAGTTGATTCTCTTGGAATTATATTGGAGTTTGTCCATACAGATTGCCTAAACGAAATATTAGGTGAGGCTGTTAGACCCCCGCTTTTTCACTATCAAAGAATCCAAAACTTGAATATTTGAAGAATCCCATAAGCATAAAATACCTCCGGAGCTGCCTTGTGATGGTGAATCTAACCATTTAACTGATTTATTACTCCAAATTTTCCAAACTAGAAGATCATCGCACTGCTAAATTTTAGTCTCCTGCAAAAGAATGATACTTGGTTTCCAGTCTCCTATTTTATTTTTCACAACATCCTTTCTATTAAGGTCATTAAGACCACGAATATTCCAACACCTAATTTTTGAATCCATAAAAATATATCAACCAAGAATTAGAAATAATCCACAAAAACAATTAAGCATATTTTTGATTCTCCGAATCATAATTGAAGAGATGGATTTTGAAAGTTTCCATCATAGCATCATTAACTTCCTCATGTGAACCCTTTCAATGTATACCCAATTTTGGGCACAAAGAAGCCATTTGTAGTAACACAGATTCAAAATATTCTTTCAGAGTAGGATTTACCTTGTGTTTTAGAGAGTTATTTTTCTTTAGTTTTTCAAAAGAATTCAAAATCACCAATCTTCTTGAACGGTTCTGAAGTAGACGAATTTGAATCATTTGACTCAGAATTACCCATATAATCAATCATTTGTATGTATGGGATGGATATCGTCGTCTCCAAATAATCATCCACATCGTCTTCACTTTGAAAATTTGGTTTAGGAGACGTTAAAATTGGTTGTTGAGCATTTGAAATAATGATTGCCTTATCTGTTGAGTTGTTGGTAGAAGAACCTGAATCCAAAGATTGATCCATATTTGAATTGACTGTATCTGAACCAAAATACTTTTCAGAAGAGACCGGGCCCACACCAAAAGACTTCTCGGACTATCTATATTGAGTGTCAATTCTTTTATTGAATCAGCAATTATCGGATTCACGGAAACACTCTCCAGTTCCTGAACCCTAATTTTTTTATGCGTATGATCAAAATCTCCATTGATGAGCTTCAACGAAGAAATTTTAACAGAAAAAGAATAAACACCATGATTATATAAAAAAGTTGATATAGTAACATCATAACTACGGACTTTGAGACATATGGTTGAAGCATCTTCCCAATTAGATGTGGAATGGTGAACTTCAGTGAGACCACCAAACTTTTGACTGAATTCACTGTAAAAAGATGAACCCCATAAATTAAAAGGAACACCATAAATCTCAAGCCAAGAACCTTCAGAGTTGATTTCAGACAATGAGATTGAATTTGATACATTTCACCAAGGAAGTAGTTTTATTGAAATTTCGTTAAAATTTCATAGCCCTTTTTGTATCATTATTTCTCGATCCTATTGATAGGGGAAAATAATATTTTTTGTGATTTAAATAGAAAAATATCGAAATCCAACTCCATATTAAATCTTTTAGCAATTTCCTGACCAATATTATTTCATGAGACAACTTTATGCGATGTTTCAACAATTACTGCATGATTCCATATCACTGAGAAAAGATCTAATAATTGCATTATGCTTAAACACCTGTTCTTGCTATTGAGCGTGGATGAATTTTTCGGACTGATGAACACTCTTTTCAATTTGCATAGGTTTACTAAGTTTTTGAGAAACTACCTTAGAAAAAGCATGAATGAAGTAAGTCCAATTGGATGTTCCTTCCTCTGATGGAAAACATATAGATTGTTTGGTTCTATCTTTAAGAATGGTTACACGAAAAAATTCACCATACTTGTTCTAATTTCTTGTGAAAAAAATATGCTCCTCTCCTCTGTGAAAAGTCCAATGTCTAGAGCCATAAAAACTCTTTTTTGGTTCTTTCTTCATTATATTCTTCATCCGAACCACTTCTTCAGGACAAATAAGGGTTTGGAAAATCTTTTTTGTGTTCTTCGTTTTCTCATCAAATAAGATCCCATCAGATTTCTTTGTTAACACAAAGGATTTATACTTACAATCAATAGAAATCTCTGGAATATCTTGATCCCTTTTCCCCTTATTCTTCTTTCCAACAACTGTTTCCCATTCTCCTTCCTATGAGTCTTCAACCACAGCTTCATCTGTATTCTTGATAGTTATCTTGTTACCATTAACCACAGCTACCCAACTTATAACACCCTATGAATTCTTCGATGAATCCTGCCTGCACGTTTTGTTCCGATCCAAATCCAAAAACCCTTCCCTGCACATTCGAGAAGATGAACCTCTCACCATTTTTTCCGCGAGAAATCTGGATATTCTATCTCTTCACTCCTTCCTTTTTTTTTCTACATTAATGTAACCCAAAGATGTTCTGAATATTACTTTCTCGCCGAACTGTCACTAAATGCTTATTCTTACACATATACACAATTGGACGTATGGTTGTACATGGTCCGGGTAAAACGAAGAAACCAGACTGAGTCGAACCACCCATGGCTAAAACCAAACATAACTATTAATACAACAATAACCAATGATTTTAGATTATAAAAAAAAATGACATATCTCAGTTTGGTTTCAATTTAACCCCTAAAAACGAATCAAAACTGTCGGTTTAACCGATTAATACAAATTATCAGATCTTAGTATATTATTGACGTAGATGTTAGAAATTGTACCTTCATTACTTATTTATTTATTAGTTGAATTATTTGTGGAAGATTAACAGACATGAAGATGAGCAAGTGAAAAGGATAGGGTACCTAGTACATCACCAACCTTTCTATTCATAAACCTATATGGACAATCATTGTATAATTTGTATGTTCGAATACTGAGTCCATATTCAAGATTGTAGAACAAAGAATCCTTGGGATGATGGATTAATATCCAAATCTGCAAGGTCAACCTAGTATGTACTTGAACCTTCAAGATCTGAATTTAATCAAGACACAATCTTGTATGATCTATTCCAAGATCCTAATTCGACAAGAACAATTCTTGTTAGATATTTACTATCAAGATTAAAAAAATTATTTAGTGGATTAACGTATTATTTGTATATTTCAGTTATACATATAAAATAATATAATGCAAAAAATAAAATAACGCAAGACACCAAAATTTTGGTATGGAGGAAACCTATAATCTAACGATAAAACCTTAGGACTTCATACAGTTTGAACAATATGCTGTCACAAATACTAGCCTGCTATCAGACCTCGGACTGGAAAGTAGTTGAGACTGAATCAACCTTCCAATCAATTCAGCTTCAATTTTTCTCCTTACGTCTCTTGGACCTCGCAAGATCATATGTACTAGATTTCCATGGCTAACATCCTTTACATGACTTAGAGTTGCTCGAAGGTCCTATGTCAATACTAGTGCTACCTTTCCTTTAAAATATCACCTACTTGATTTCCTTCAGATATGTTTTCATCAAGGTAACAGAAATTTATTTTCTTTGATGGATCTCTAGGTTAAAAAAACATGCCAGTCAAACCTCAACTACTACGATAACTTGCTCTCTTCAAAAATTATAGATATGCATAATTGATTTTACCTCACATGATCCATCTAATCCAGTTTACATGTTAATCTCACAGAACTACAAAGTGAGGTACAAAGAACTCTTTGTAGTTTCTATTAATCATGTTGTTAAATCAATAGTATTTGAATGGTTGTATAGCAGTAGAGGGAAAACTTTATAATAGACAAGAACTACGATGATCAATATAAGGTTCTAGAGAAAAGGGATTTATCAGGTAAAAGATAGTATGACGGGACTCCAAAAATTCCTTAGTGAAAACTTCAAATTCGTAAATTAATTATGTCCCTCGAAGAAATCTAGGTCTTTATATGGAAACTCTAGAAGCAAATAGCAGACAACGTTTCAGGGTTCAATTTCATAGTTGCACATAATCTTTATTTATACCGATGAAATAAGATAACTTGCTTAAAGTTCAAGCAATTGTTTCTTATGATCAAAGAATGTTCGTAGGCTAGTTTCCATGTTTACGAATTACTTTAATTCCAAAAAAACTTAACTTCTCAATATACATTAATTTCAAAGATTGTAAATCGTGTAAGCATGTGAGAAGTTTTCCTTGTAATACAGAGAAAAATGCTCACTCGCGTACTGATCGATTAAGGACCGTGCAAAAAGATAGCTCATGAATAACCAAGTAAGGTCCATGAAGGCGTGAACCATCAAGAAAAGGTGTATTCAGTGACACCCAAAAAACATAACATTTTGCGAAACGAGAAAAGTGATTCGCCAACTCAATATATATTTTAGAGTTTCAGGAACATACCAAAAGGCATAATTCATGAAGTGAAAAAACAGTTCATGCACACAAGAGCGAATTTCAAAAGTTCCAAAAATGTCATTGAAAATGAGAGGGTACTAAGTACACCGCCAACTTTTTATCTAACAGGATTGTGAACTTGTGTATTACTTTATCAATTAAAAGGATATGAATGTAGATAAGTAAAAGAATACACATATAAGAATTCTTTTCTTAACGATAAAAACTGCAATATGCAGAAAAAATCTTGGACCTAGTCCATAATTAAAATATCACATTATACTAAGACTCTATAGACACTAGCCTAATATCAGACTTCAGACTTCTATATAATTGAGACCTAATCGATCCTTTCATCTTCAGTTATGCTCATTTGGGTCTCTTGGATCTCGCAAAACCCTTTGCAAAATTATTTCCTTAGTTGACGTCCTTTACATGCCTAAGAGTTGCTTCAACCTAAGTGAAGATATTTTTAATTGTTCTGCCTGTAACAGATAGCCTATTTCATTTTATTTAGATATGTTTCAATCAAGGTCTGGAAATTTGTTTGCAATAGAAAAAATGTAGCTAACCTCAAGGATATAAAACACATAGACTCTTATCAAAAAGAAGCCTTGATCACTACCACCCTTCAAGAAAAATCTAAACAAATCATACCAGAAGTGATTTGGATATCTATCTTGTGGAATCACAAAGTTATAAGATGAATAGTACTTTGTGATTTATATATATCTTGTTCCTCATCTATAGTTCGAAAACTACAATAATCAATAAGAACAAAATCCGGATAACAAGAACTATCGGGTAAAAGATAGTCAGACGGGGCTTCATGAATCCCTTGGTAAACTCTTTCAAAGTTGTAACTTAATACATTTTTCCAGAGTAAACCTAAGTTTTTAGAGGACGAATCTAGACGCAAATAGGACACATAAGGAATTGAAATTCAAGTGTGCAGGGGGGCCTCTATTTATATTGATGAACAAGTCTTGGTAGAATTACAAACAAAAATGTTAGGTTCGTGAACTAGTTTCCATGTGTATGAATTGCTTTGTAACCAAGCAAGCTTAACTTCTCCATATATATTGTACATGTAAGCATGTGAGAAGTTTGCTTTGAAACACAAATAACATGTTTATAACCGTAAGTATATACGCTATGCACCAAGTTTTTTTTTGCCAAGTAACAACGATTAAGTGGTTCTAGAACCGATAATATTAAATTAGAGTTTAATTATCACAAGAAAAATCATTTTGTGAACTGTCTAAAGCAGTTTGTGAACTAAAAGTCGTCTCATAACTCAGGAACCTTTTGAAATTGACAAGTTCGCAAACTATCCAAAACGGTTTGTGTACTTGAAAACAAAAGGTACCTAGGAAATATTCAAAATCAACCAGTTCGCGAAATGTATAAATTTGTTCTTGTACTATTGAAATAAATAGTATTCAGGACTATCTCAAAGTCGACTAGTTCGCGAACAGAGAAAATCAATTCGTGTGCGCGAATTAGTTGAGATTTAATCATCAAGTCTTTATTTTATAAGTTCAAGATCGTGAACTGAGTAAAAAAAAATTGTGAACATAATAACTAACTTGACTACTCCTTATTGGTTGAATTCTTCTTTGCAATGTTCATCATAATACTAAAGTCATACAATAAGTCTCGGTAGATAGAATGTCAAATAATATGAGTAAAAAATATAGTCATTCTTCACATACCTTTCTTAATTAGGTTTTCGTTGACGTCATCGCTATTCAGTCTTAAATCTTCAAGGGGATTAGTGAATTATGATACTCAACTATGATGCTTTATTCGTAGACCAAGACTGACTTTAGTAGACTATAAATCAAGACACAGTTTTGATCAACTAAAATTTAGAACAAGCTTGACATACCAAAACTTGTGAGTTTGACCGAGCGATGCTCTCACAATCATGAAATTGCATAGTTTTTGAACTAGAACAATCATTTCATGAACTCTTATGCACTTTGGAGTTCGATAACAATATATTTATGCACAATTTGTGAATAATAGCGCAATTCAATGATTTTAGGCTTTTCTTTCATAGACATTGTTTTTTGAACAATAAGAATTGTTCTTAACCTCAAAAGTGATAAATCCTATGAACATCCAATGCTTGAGTTCATGTTTTAGTATTAGTTAAGTACAATCTTGAAATGACGAGGGTACTGAGTACATCACAATCTTTTCGATATCGACCTATTGATACACCTTGTATAATCTTACCAAAACAATAATCACCAAAAAATTATTTCAACAAGGTGTTCTTGGTAATAATCAAATTTCGGATCAAACTAACTATGGGATCTTTACCAAGATGATTAACATACAAGTATATTCGCATTATTATAATTATAACAATAATTATAGTATGGAAATAAAAGTACATACACCACAAAATATTTTTATAATAATGAAAACTGATTTCCATAAAATCCTAGGTCCTCGTCTAGTTTTAAATACTCTCATAATATTTTCTAGATATAATCTATTAATTTGAGTTGCATCACCTGTGAAAATTTCTACACTCAAATCCTTTCGTCCATAACCCAGAATAAAAATGAATTAATTTGTTCTAGTAACCAACTCACTTAAGATCAAACCAAGACAATGATTATCGGAATAATCATTCTTGATAAATAATATCTATCCAACAAATTTATTCGATCTTCTACAAGTCTTAAGTTTAACAAGATAAACTGCTTGTGGATCCAGGAGAATCAAGTTCGCAAGAAGTAACATAAATATCAGAACCAAAAACAAAAGTATTTAAGTATTTAATTTTCAAAGTAACCACTTCCAAAACCATTTTTACTATTGATCAAACACACGGAACATAGTCTGTTAACTCTAATTGATCAGCATTTCCATTTTACATATCTAGGATCACTTAGATTTGTTATAGTTAATCTTTGAACAAACTTGAGAGGCCTTATATTAAAAGAGAATGACCATATAATAAACAAGTTTGATCTATCGAAGATAACTATTGTTAGAGCACTGCTTGATCGAACTCTCAAGCATTGTTATCTCAATCTTGTTTGTCAAGTTTAGGTGATCAAAACTATAAGTCTTGATTTCTAGTCTACTTATATATATTTCTCAAATTATGATAGAATGTATAGTTGAGCTTCAGACTTCACGGCGTTCATCGATTGAAGACAAAGATCTACTGTGGAGATCTTGAAGGAACTTCATCAACAAAAGGTATGTGGATACTAAAACTTATCTATCACTCAGAAGTCTATTTTATTCTATCTCCTATTGAGACTAAGTCATATATCTATCTAGAATTTTACATTATACACATTTGATACTTCGAGCTGAGTTTAACTCGCTTATATATTTATCAAAATATGTGTTGGAAGCTTTTTGATTTAGTTACGTTTATCATTATTCTTGATGAGTTTAGTTGGAAAAAATTTATTTGTTGGTAACTAAAAAGTCAAAATATGATCATGTGAAAATTTCCTTGAAACATTTTACATGATTTGTGTGAGACAATCATTTGATGTCGACTCAGAATGTTTCGTATTGATCATTCGGTCACTTGAAAATTACTTATAAGCTAATATTTTGTGGGAGACATCTATTGTCGTCTTCTAAGGATGTTTCAATAATTGAAATGAGAGTTTAGAACAATTAACTATAGTATGGATATAGCACAGTATGCAAACTGTTGTGGTATGATTCAGGTCCGGAAACCAATTTTGCATAACAGTATGCGTACAATTCTAACTGTTAAAGTCCGGGAACCAAGTTTGCATACCAGTATGCGAATGAATCTACCTGAGTTAGGTCCGGAAAGACAGTATACGTACCGGTTTGCGAACTGTCGGACAAGACCAAAGTCCATAACTTAAGTTTGCATACCCGTTTGAAAATTGAGTTGGTTGAAGTTCTAAAATCGATTAAGTATGATTTCATACTCATGAACAAATACATTAATAAATTAAGGAATGCAATCTTTGCAAACTATGGCTTAATGTTCATGAATTGATTCTTGAGTAAGTACTTTGTACAATCATGAATCAAATCCTATTTTGTTTCAATTATCTCTTGTATACTTCGATGAGAATATAAACAATTGAACAACTCGATGAGTAACACAATTAAATTCATTTGATTATCATTTTATCTAGAAGTGTTAAATGAATGTAGTAAATACAAAAGTGTTCATATGGATAACTTCGGTTAACTTTTATTGAGCCAACTCAATATACACATTTAGGTACGGTTACCCATATCTCTCCACCGTGGTTCGGTTAAAGGAGAAATGGGTAACCCGTGGGAGACAGATTTATCTATTAGAATAGACTTTTCCGTGGGAGACATATTTGTTTATAATTCTTCGACTTTGGTTCATAGAAACTCTTAGTTGTGGGTGAGATCATCTAAGGGAATCAAGTATGTAGAGTCTTGCTGGTATTAAGAGGCGTAAGGAACATGACTGTACCTTAATCGGTTTGAGACTTGGTTAGGGCTCAACTACATTCCATTCAGAAGTTAAATTGTAGTAGGATAGTGTCTGTAGCGGCTTAATACAATGTGGTGTTCAAATATGGACTAGGTCCCGAGGTTTTACTGTATTTACGGTTTCCTTGTTAACAAAACTTTCGGTGTATGTGTTATCTCTTTTCCGAATTATATTTGTTTATGTAATTAAAATATCGCAGGTTGTGCATAGTTCAATCAATTAGTAAATCCGACCTTTGGTTGTTGATTGGAATTGATTGACACTTGAACATTGGTCTTTGGTGCCATTTAAGTTATTTCTCATATCAATCAGGCTCACAGATCTCTATCTGTTCGATTGCATATTGTATTGAGAAATTGAGATATATTTCCTTGATTGAGTCTGACTGTCTAGTTGATTCTCTTGGAATTATATTGGAGTTATTCCATACAGATTTCTGAACGAAATATTGGGTGTGGTTGTTAGACCCCCGCTTTTTCAATTGGTATCAGAGCAGGCTAACACACTAAAGACCTCATAAGTCTATGTTTATAGCAATCTGACTCTATGGATAGTAAAGTATCTATAAACGCTTCACCAGGATTAGATCTATTAAATTCCGAGTGTGTTCGAGAAACCATCGATGAGGTTGAGTGTTTTGATCTAGAAAAAATCATCAAAAAACTCTGTGTAAAGAAACAACGATTGATAAGGAAAATTGATTGCCTTTATTGGGAAATTTATATTAAAAACTCGGATCTTCGAAATCGTTCTGAAAAGGTAGTTAATCTCCATAAGAAGTTGGATGAACAAATCCGGATCAATTCTGATCTTGTTGCAGAAATTGCAAAAAATAACGATTTGAAGTATGTCAAAGTATCTTCAATGGATTTGAGAAACTCCTTTAATTCTTCCCTTAAGAATTGTCATAAGTCAGAAGATAAGCGAGGTTTAGGCTTTTTGAAACCTGATGTGACTCAGAACTTCTTAGATGAGTTTAAAGATGTTGGTACATGAATGTTTTTTGGTTCTCGTGATCATTCTCAACATATATGTACACCTTTCAAGAAAAGTTTAAAGGTTGCTAGTGATCTAAAATCAACAAGAAAACCCAAATGGGATAGTAGTGTTAATATGGGAGCTTTTGATCTAAAATCAAAATCACCCTTTCAATGGTTCCTTGATAATGGATGTAGCCGACATATGACTGGAGATCATTTTTAGTTTGTGAATTCAAGTGATTTTGAAGGATGTCCAGTAACATTCGAAGATGGGAGTTGTTGCTACATAAGTACGAAGGGGACGATCAAACTACTTGGCGTTCCTAAAATCCATGATGTAGTATGCGTTAAAGGTATGACTGATAATCTCATTTTGTTAGTAAAATTTGTGACAAAGGCCATAAAGTTGTCTTCAATGCGAATTGATGTGACATTATAGACAAGATTGGAAAAATAATTTTTCAGGGAACTCGTGGTAAAAATAATTGTTATCTCTTAGATACTCAGTTTAGTAATTGTTGCAATTTGACTAAGGTGGTATCTACACATCTTTGGCATGAACGTTTTGGTCACATCAATTACCTCCTTCTAACTAAGATCATAAACAAATAACTTGTTAGAGGTGTTCCCAAAATCAATGTTAAGATTGATGGTGTCTGCGGTGCCTGTCAAAAGGGTAAACAAACATAAGCTCCACATAAATCATCTAGAGATATTCTCACTTAAGCTCCACTTGATTTAATTCATATGGATCTCATCGGTCATATTCAACAACCTATTGTTGTTGGGAAGAAGTATTCTTTAGTTATGGTAGATGATGACACCAGATTCACTTGGGTAGAATTTTTAGCTCATAAGAATGAAACCCTTAGTGAATTCAATATTATTGTTAATAGAATCCAGAACGAATAGGGTCGCAAGCTAAAGAAAATTAGAAGCGACTGTGGAATTGAATTCATGGACACTAAGGTGTTTGAATTTTTTTTGAAAAACTAGGGATTATTCAACAATACTCACCACCCATAACTCCACAAGCAAACGGAGTTGCATAAAAGAAGAATAAGAACATTCAGGAAATGGCAAGGGTAATGCTCCATAACAAAAACTTACGGTTAAATTTTTGGGGAGAAGTTGTGTTTACAACATGCTATTTGATCAACCATGTCTATTTATGGTCAAAGACCTTAAATACTCCTTATGAGTTGTGATACAGTAATAAACCCAAGTTACATTATCTCAGAGTGTTTTGAAGTAAGTGTTATATTATGAAATATCGAGAACAAAAAGAGAAAATTGATTCTAAAAGCGATGAAGGTATCTTTCTTGGCTATGCATCTGACAGTCGTGGTTTTTGAGTATTTAATCTCAGAACCAAGTTATGGTAGAATCAAAAAATGTTATCATTGATGATCTGATCAATTTTCATCATGAATACTCTCATGTTGAATTTCCTCCAACGGAGACAATTGATAAAGTCAAAGAAATCCCAGAATCCGTATAAGTTGTTCCAACAGTTGCTGATCCTGAAGTTTCTAGTGACGAGGAGAAAATCCCTAGTCAGACTATTCATGTTGAACAAGAACATGCTCCTCCACGATACTTATGGGTTCAAAGGAATCATGATACTAACAGTATTATTGGAGGAAAAGTTTATACGGCTAAGACGAGAGGACAACTTCAAAATATTTGCAATTTTGGTTATTATCTATCGCAAGTAGAACCGAAAAATATTGATGAAGCTCGTAGTGATCCCTTATGGTTGAATGCAATGCATGAAGAGTTAAATCAATTTCAAAGACAAGATGTACGGGAGCTCGTACCTTGTCCCTCCAATATCAATTTTGTTGGTACCAAATAGAAATTCAAGAACAAGTCAGACGAATTTGGCACCATTGTCAGAAACAAAGCCAGACTTGTTGCTCGGGGATATTCACAGACTGAAGGTATCGACTTTGACGAAACCTTTGCTCCTGTAGCATGCCTTGATTCCATTCGATTGTTATTATCTCATGCTTGTTTTCTCAAAATTAAGCTATTTCAAATGGACGTAAAATCTGCATTCCAAAATGGATGTTTAAAGGAAGAGGTCTATGTTGCTCAACCTAAAGGATTTGAAAGTCCAGACTTTCCAGATCATGTATTTAAGATCAAAAAGGCATTATATGTATTAAAACAAGCACCTCATGCCTGGTTCGAAAAACTAACTACTTGTCTTCTTAGGAAAGGTTTTTCGAGAGGTGAAGCTGATAAAACACTATTTACCAAGTAGAGTGGGAAAGATATGGTCATTGCTCAAGTTTATGTAAATGATATCATCTATGGATCAATATCCGAGAAACTTGCAAAATATTTTCAAGTCTCTCTTGGAAAGGAATTTGAAATGAGCAATGTTAATGAATTAAAATTCTTCTTAGGATTACAAATTCAATAACACAAGGATGAAATTTACTTATCTCAAGAAAAATATGCTAAGGATCTTGTTACACGGTTCGGTCTTGATAAGTCAACTCCAAAGCTGGCCGATATGCCCACCACTGGTAAACTGCACCGGGATGAGAAAGGAATCAATGTGCATCAAAAACTCTGTCGATATATCATTGGAAGTCTTTTATATCTTACAGGTACTAGACCTGATATTGGTTTTAGTGTTGTTGTTGTCCTATGTTTTAGGCTAATCCAGAGGAGTCTCATCTTGCAACTGCAACAAGGATCATGGGATACATTCAACACACTATTGGGTATGGTATATCTTATACTTTTGATACTAACACTGAAGCTTATTGGGAAGGAAGTGTGGAAGACATAAAGAGTACATCTGGGGGTTTCTACTATGTAGGGTTGAATCTATTGGCTTGGCATAGTAATAAACAAAACTCACAATCCCTTTCAACATGTGAAGCAAAATATATTGTTGCGAGTTCATGTTGTACTTAACTTCTATGGATGAAACAAATGCTTGCATATTATGGAATTGATACTGTAATAATGAAAATATTTTGTGATAACTCAAGCGCGATTCGCATCACTGAGAATCCTATTGAGCACTCAAGAACTAAGCACATCGACATCAGGTATCATTTTATTAGAGACCTATATGGAAATGGTATCATTAACATGGAATTTGTTCCTTTTGAATAACAATTGGATGATATTCTCACCAAACCTCTAGAATTGTTACATTTCAACACTTACGACAGTCTATTGGTGTTGTTTTGGCTCATTAAATTTCTAGCTTTTTCTTTCCCCTAGATCTATCTATATCTTTTGGGGGATAAAAGCTTTAAGTTTCAGTGAAGTGTTGTTTCAACTCTACATTTGTTTCTAGTAGTTGTAGTTTTTTTCTGTCAGGTATCAAAATGTCCTAAGAAATCATTATTTTCTCGTAAAAGTAAGGTCGCTCTTGTTGTTCTTTCGGGAATGACATTTAATGGGGGAAAAATTCTTAATTGAACTTGTGCTTGATTTCCAAATCTTTGTGGGGAGTGCGACTGTGGAATATTGTAAGAGTTATCTTGTATCTTTATAAACTCCTTGATGAATACACTAAATTTCGACTATGTGAAATCATCGAAACCAAGTTGATATATTCTCTTTTAGTTATGAATAATCTCTCTGAGAATTTCATTATTGTTATGGCTATGGATCTTCAACAACAATTATGATGAGTTGAACACATTCAGAATCACTTGATTACTTGGAGTGACAAAGAATTCAAGGAAACTTGAAGAACCAAGAAAATCAAGCATGTTGGATAAGAAGCTACAAAGTTTATTTATTTTTAATCCATATGTATTGATAGTTTTGTCAATAAAATTGACAAAGGGGGAGATTGTTAGGGCACTGCTCAGTTGAACTCGCAAGCGTTGTTATCTCAAGCTTGTTTGTCAAGTTTAGGTGATAAAAAAAGTCTTGATTTCTAGTCTACTTATAGCTATGTCTCAGATTATAAAAGAATGTGTAGTTGAGCTTTAGACTTCACGACGTTCATCGATTGATGACGAAGATCTATTGAGGAGATATTGGAGGAACTTCATCAACAAAAGGTATGTGGAGTCTAGAACTTATCTATCACTCAGAAGTCTATTTTATTCTAAAGACAGAACAAAACTTCATAGGTACTTCTGTGGGAGACATATTTATCTATCAAAATAGACTTTTCTATGGGACACATATCTGTTTATAAGTCTTTGACTTTGGGTAGTAGCAACTCTTAGTTATGGGTGAGATCAGCTAAGGGAATCAAGTGCGTAGAGTCCTGTTGAATTCAGAGGCATAAGGAATGCGACTGTACCTTAATCGGTGTGAGACTTGGTTAGGGCTCAACTACATTCCAGTTCGAAGTTAACTTGTAGTAGGCTAGTGTCTGTAGCGGTTTAATACAGTGTGGTGTTCAAATATGGACTAGATCCTGGGGTTTTTCTGCATTTACGGTTTCCTCGTTAACAAAACTTCTGGTGTCTGTGTTATCTGTTTTCTGCATTATATTTGTTTATATAACTGAAATATCACAGGTTGTGCGTAGTTTAATCAATTAGTAAATCCGACCTTTGGTTGTTGATTGGAATTGATTGATACATAAACATTGGTCTTTGGTACCATTCAAGTTATTTCTCATATTAATCAGGCTCTTAGATCTTTATTTGTACGATTGAAGATTTTATTGAGAAATGAGATATAACTCTTGGATATATTTCCTTGATTGATTATCACTGTTTAGTTGATTCTCTTGGAATTATATTAGAGTTAGTCCATACAGATTGCCGAACGAAATATTGGGTGCGGTTTTTAGACCCTTGCCTTTTCAACTATACCTTTAGTTCATAACAAGTTATTGATCAGTTAAAACTAAATAACAACCTATCTTTGCACCACCGGTAAGACCAGGGGCCTTTTAATCCCAAATAAGACTTTAAACAAAAGGTAATACAAGATGCTTACATAGTTAGATTGCTCATATCTCTTTCAAGTTAGCTATCCCACACTACAGATGTGTGTTCAAGGGATGAGTATGTAAGGATACGAGACTCCCTATTTATAGAGTTGTGACCAAGGCATGTTTGGAAACAAGATCTCTTAATTTAAAAAATCCTTAAAATTCGCAATACATCCCAATTACATTCCAACTCATAACGGATTTCTTAACAAATACCAATTACATTCCAACTCATAATGGATTTCTCTCATAGTACAACTAAGATTATATTGCAGACATATATGTACTTGACTAAATAAAACTAGATACATGCAAACCTCTGGATTGGTAAACATATAATTCAATACCATATTAATTTGATATTGAAATATGGATATTCCAGGAACTTGCCTTGATTATCAAAGGAAATTACTTGAACAATACGATATTAGACGAAAAATATGTTCAAACATTATATCGACACTTATGAAAATTTACAATCTAACTTGTGTACATCTTGATATCTGCAGAAAACCGAAGATAACAGACTAATCAAAAATGTATAAACAAATCATACCTAGTCAGGATCGGTCCTTGGATCAAAACTCCCTTTGATTTTAAATTTTTTAATGTAATAAGAGGACATATGTCTGCATAATTAAATCATGAAAACCCTGGTTTGGATCTCTTATGAGTTTTTTTTATCCTTAAAGATGTATCTAGTCACCGATGACAACAAGTTAAACTAAAATATTGTATTCATGATAAAAAAAAAAATCTTTATAATAATGAAACTAATGATGTTTACATCTCCAACACTCATAGATCATTTAGATTCTATCTAATCTTGAATTAGTCCATCAATTAATGCTCTTTCGTAGTCTTTCTGCACAAAAAAAATATCATACTCAGCATATTGGAATATGTTAAAAATATCCACTGTGAATTTATTCTTTTAATCACTATCTATACTTATTCCTCCCTAACTAACTTGAAAATTTTGAATTCCCTGTCGGTTTAGCAAAATCGAACCAAGTCAGCTCGATTTAGCATAATTTATAAAAGGGGATACCTAATCCCCGTGGAGGATAGCAATCCAGAGAACCAGCCATCAATGTTTCGTTTCATATGGGATGATATCCCCCTTTGGAGATTTGGTATCCCCTTTATAAATCATATGATTTAAAACTGAACTGAATTATATTCTTTCAAATCAATAAAACCGAGCTCATCGGTTTCATTCTGGTTAAGTCAAAAATGAGCTGAACTGTACTATATGGAGTCTCAATTGCATGTGCTAAAATAGATAACATATTTAACTTTTAAAACCAAACAATTTTATTGAATTCAACTATATGATAATCTAAAACGACATGTTTGGCGTTCTGGCGATTTACAATAGACGATTAGAAAGATATATAGTTTTTATCTTACAGAATCTTGAATTGGGGATCAATTGATTCTAATCTCCTAAATTCCTAAGAAGGAAGATTTGAGTACGCTTAAATATTTCAGACTTATTTGGCAAGTTTGACATGTGTATAAAAAATTACTAAGATACTTTCAACGTGATTGAAGGTAGTAACAACAAATCTTATATCTTATTTTAAAGGTGTTTTCATTAAGGATCGTCAAATTCTTGATGGGATCCTTTTTATAGGTGAATGTATTGACTTCGGATTGAATATGAAGTCTCCAGGCATAGAATACATGAAGAAATCCTTTAATAAAGTTTGATGATCTGCTTTGTTCAATTTTTTTGAAAAACATGGGTTTGGGAGAGAATAGATAAGGTTGATGCTAAGGTGTGTTACTTCGGCACAATTATCAGCTTAAATAAATGAAGCTCGTAGGAGAAGTTTAAACCTTCTAAAGAGTGGAGGCAGGGGATTCTTTATCTCAATTTGTTTTTGTATTACTAGCGAAAAATCTTTCTGAGCTTATCAATCGTGTAACTTCAAGGGGAATCCCGGGTTGCTTAACTTGGGAAGGATAAATGTTACTTCGATCAGTTGCAAATGGTGAAACTCATAATCGAAAACTATTGATCATAGTTTATTTCATTGTGATTTTTCTATGCAAGTATGAAACTACTTCTTAAAAGCTTTTGAATTCAAACAGTTTCTTTTGCTAATACCGTTCAGTAGAATTTTCTGGCTTGGCATTTAAACAATCTAAAGGAAGGGATATAAATATTTAGTTTGTACTTCATCGAGTGTATGATTTGGTGGACGTTACTGAACTAGAGAAACATTGTCATATTTGGAAGAAGATTTACAACTTTTGGTGAAATTCATTTTGTAACAAGAGAAATTTTTGTCATGTGTTGTTTGAAATTTTACAAAATTTGCAAATACCTTCCTAATTACATTCTTTTTAATTGAAAGTATTATGTTAAATATTCAATATTATATTAATTTTTGAACATTCTTTTTGATTGGAAGTCTTCTATTGGTCATTTAATCTTGTATTAATTTTTGAAATTTCTTTTTAAAATAATCTTTTTTTTATCGGTAAAGAACTTGATGCTGACGAGTTTCGAACTCAGGTCACGGGTATCATCACCCAATGACTTACCATTGTACTATAGTGACATCGGTAATAAATTTTGTCTTTCGAATAAAAGTAGAGTAATTACAAGTTCTCACAATTTGTAAGGAAATAAGGAAAAAAGGATACTGTTAGGTTTTTTTTTTTGAACCCCCAATTGGGGATAAGGGAATTAATTGGGGGATATGAATTACTTCCCCCAACCTATGGTGTTTGCTAAGGGGTGGCTTTTGGGGGCGAAAATACTAAAACACCCTTCCCTCAAAATAAAATCAAAAAACTTAAAATCAAAAAACAAAATCATATTCCCATATCCCCCACTTCCATCTCCACTTCTTATTAATCATTTTAGGGTTAAAACTTTGAAACCCAAATGTTCCCCATTCTCTTTCAAATTCTAAATTTTCCCCACTTCCTTTCAAATTATCTTCTCCTTCTCCGTCGGAAGTGATGAAGAACATGTCGGAAATGATAAAGAACATGCCGGAAATGATGAAGACCATGTCGGAAGTGATGAAGACCATGCCGGAAGTGATGAAGAACATGTCGGAAATGATGAAGGTCACGCCGGAAGTGATGAAGACCATGCCGGAATTGATGTAATTCAATGCCGGAACTAAATTCCGGCATGCTCGATATACATTTACTAATGCCGGTAGTCAAGTGAAAAAATAATCAATTTTATGAATACTTTTCATCATGTGCCGGCATAGAAATTTAGGATGAAGACCCCACCGGAAGTGAGTTCCGGCATAGTTATTTAGGATGAAGGCCACGCCAGAAGTGATGAAGAACATGTCGGAAATGTTGAATACCATGCCGGAAGTGATGAAATTCAATGCCGGAACTAAATGCCGGCATGTTCGATATAAATCTATCAATGCCGGTAGTATAGTGAAAAAAAATATCAATCTTCTGGATACTTTTCATCATGTTCCGGCATAGAAATTTAGGATGAATACCATGCCGGAAGTAGTTCCGGCATGCTCGAAAATCAGATAATTGTGCCGGAAGTGGACTGATTAAAACCAGAAAAAATAGGTTTTGAATACCATGCCGGATTGTGGCAAACAATTTATGAAAATTTCCAACAAATTCCGGCATGGTTTTTTGGTTGAATACCATGCCGGCACCGAGCTTTTTCAGTTGCAACAATGGTGGATTCAAAGAAAAAAAATCAAATTTTCAACCTCTTAGCAACAATTCTCTCATCACAATCATCTTCCATTTTCAAAAAAAAAATTCCACTCAAAATTTTTTTTCTCTCCTTCTACTCTCAATTAACTCACACAAATTCAAATAAAAATAAATACACACTAATTTATCCCCCAAATACTTAACATTTTACTAATTATATTTAATCACTAATCCTAATTAGTGGGGGGCTAGATTAGGAATTTAAAAAATAATTACATAGGGGGTCACCCAGAATTGCTATTGGGACACCATTTTTGTCCTGTAGCTATATCCCCCAATTAATTCCCATATCCCCCAATTGGGGGTTCTTTTTTTTCTTATTATTATATCCTTATGAATAAAAAAATAATAAAGTTTAGAAATGACATACCTCTCACAATATGACATGGATATTTGAAATTTTTATTTTGTTTGAACACATTATAAAACACTTATATAACGAAAATAAACACGATTATCGAACTATAAATAATTTTCTTATATTAAAATTTAATAACAATAATCAATCAAACGAGTAAATTTAGATATATTATTTTGTTTCTTTTAGCTTGTTTATGATGGTTTGGAACAGTCGTCTTAGTCTACATTTTAGAAATATTGTTTTGTTTATTGACTAGAAATAACCCGTGTCGTAACGGCACGACATGAGACAAAATTAATTTTGGTTAGAATGATTTTAAGAATTACCACACACTATGAGGCTTAATTCGGCCCATGAGAACTTGTACACATGAAATATTAATAATCCAAATAATTATAACTTCGGTTACACTTAAATAATAGCTTAATAATTCCTCACGATATTCTTTAGACATCAAATAATAGTTTTTGATAAAAATTCCTCGTTGATCATTCTTTGAAGGACGAAATCTCTCACTTTTGATCGATCATTAGTAAATCCAAAGCATTGACTTAGTTGGTCGCCATGAAATCGACATCTTTCCATTTTCTGGCAACACGAAACTTGAGAACTGCAGGTTTATTTTAATCGCAATTATGTAAAAAATGATTAGAAGGCGTCACTAATATTTTATTCTTTAAACAAAATAGTTTAATTGAAATAACAATATTACTCAAGTTTTCATCAATCATTAGTAAATCCAAAGTAGTGACTTCGTTGGTTGGCATGAAATCGATCTCTTGTCATTTTCTTGCAACACAAAACCTGAGCAATGCAGGTTTGTTTTCATCGCAATCTTGCATTCTCGAAAATAAAGCAAACACGTTTTGGGCAACGGTTTTTCTGGGGTTGCGGATAATCATGTTTGACATGTAGATACTCTTAAGCTAAAAATTTCACCAAAAAAAAAGTTGGAATGAGTGAATGAGTGATTGAGTGAATGTGTGTGGTTGAAGAAATACACTCTTTATTTTTACGCTGCTCATTGATAATTGTAATTAGGGACACATTCAATTTTCTGGACGTTTTTTTTTTTTTGGAATGGGTTATTACGTGCTAGTCATAAAGCAGCAGCATGAGACAGAATAGAGGACAATGTGGGAGTAAATAGAGGATCCAAAGCAATTCAAAAAAATGGAATTAAAAGAGGAAGAGATTATTTTTTTGGTCTAATAAAAAAACTTTTCTTTTTTGAGATTCTTTCATCTTTGTTTGTGTTGTGGATCACCAAAAAAAATAAAAAATTATTGATTCCATCAGAAGACATTAAACGTTTCAAAAAAAAAAAAGATTCCAGAAAAACGCATGCGCCATCAAAATTCACATTTATGAGTTTGGAGATTTATTCATCTGTAAGTTTTACTCTAGTAAGTGTGTAAATGGAATGGAAGCTTATAAGTTTCATTTTTCTTTTTCTTGGAATCAATTGATATGGTGACAGTTCATTTCACCATTTAGTTTCTATAGTCTATATTTCAATAGCTTGGAAGAGGCTAATCATGATTAATTGTTTTTTTTTTCTTTTCTTTTTTGGGTTCATCTTTTTTTTGTTTGTGCCGTAGAATTTTGATCAAATTATTCATGACATTAAAATATGATGCAAAGATAGCCGTGATCATTATCAAGAATATAAGGTTCATCTGTCGATTGGCTAAATATTTCATTCGAAAATAAATTTATTACAGATGCTAGAAAATAATTCTAAAATTCTTTGTGTTTGGATTTTACATCGTAAATATTTTTTTTCTTTTGCAGGATGATGAAAATAAGCTTATTCGATTGCTAAAATTAAATTTAGGCCCACGGCGTAAGGTTAAATCTTTTGTGAGTCATTTTTTGGATATATATACATATATTCTATTTGTACAATGAGTATAATGAAAATCATTAGTTGTATTTTTTTGATTCTTCCCTTTAGACAATGAGTACAATGATTTTTTATTTTTTTTTGTAAATAATAACTGTTTACATATTCACTACACCAAATCCTGGTTTTAGCAACGCTTAATTTCCGGAGGTGCGCAACGGATATAGACGTTGCACCCTGTGCAACGTCTATATCCGTTGCACATAATATATATATATCCCATTTACTAATATTCCAATTTATTATATTAGTGGTGCAACGTATGTGAACTCTTAGAACCGTTGCACAACCCTTGGTTTTTTTGTAATATTAGTTTATTTTTATTATTTTATTAATTTTCTGATTTTTATTTTTTCTTAATTTTTTTAAAAGTATTAAAATTCGTTTCCCTCAATTTTTCCCTCTCAATTTTTCACCCAATTCATTCTCCCTCCCAAAGTTAAAATTAACAAAACCTTCCCCCCCATTTTTTCCCTCTAATTTTATCATCTAAGAACATTAAATACACATCAAAAAAAATTTCAGACAACTTCCTATTTTTTCTTAATTATTTTGGGAAATAAAAACCCAAATATTTTCAGACAACTTTAATGCCTATCCCAGTTCTCTCTCTTTCTATTCTTCATTTCTTCGTTTAGGTGAATATTTTCAGACAAAACCTTCAGTACCCAGATCGATATAGCAGAAAAAAATTTCTCTCTTCTTCATCATCAGATCTGCTTAGATTCTAGGTTTACCCTGAAATTATAGTTTCTATTTTTCATTTATTCATTTCAGTAATCCAGATCGATATAAGAGAAATTTTTTTCTCTTTTCTTCATCATCATCAGAAGATCTGCTTAGATTCTAGGTTTACCCTGAAATTCTACTTTTCGTTCCAACAAATCAAAACCCAGGTTCTATAAATCTTACAATCGATTCATTAGTGTAAATCTTCCAAAACCCTAATTCTAGAAAACCAACTTTTTCTCTGAAATCTAAAACTAAATCATTCAATAGGATTATCACCACCAGTTTGTGGATTATCATCAGGTATAATCCTTCAACTACTGCTACTGCCTCTTAATTTTAGTTTTATCGAAAACTTTTCAAATTTTCTATTTATTTATTTTGACCTAACCCTGTGAATTGAGTTAGGGGTTTTTGATTTTATTGTTCTTTATTTTGTAATATGTACTATTGAAGAATTGGGTTTTTTTTTTAGTTAGTCGAAGTTAAATTTTTTTGGTTGTTTATCTGAAAGAGTTAGGGGTTTATGACAACTTTAGTTCTTTTTAGCAGTTGGATTGATTTCTGTTTTTTATAAGTCAGAACATGCTATAGCTATCATGTCTATGATTAATGTTATAAGTCTCAAAAGAGGACTGATTTTTATAAGCATGATTCTAAAAATCAAAGTTTGAATGAATGAATCTATAAATATTTGGGTGGAGAAGTGACTGAATCATAATGGTGCATGATACCTTGTTGATTTTCATTTTATTTCTCAAAAAATTTCAGTATTGCTCTTCTCATTAATTTTCTTGGTTTTTTGTGTGTATGTTGTGTACAGGACTTAGTATGATAGAGGTGTAGATACTTTCAGGTTGAGTATCTTATTGAAGAAATTAAGGTAAACAACAAAACTAAGAAGGCCTACTGCGTTTGTGTAGCCTAATTCTTGAAATTTTGAGTATTCTACTGAAATTTTGTAGGCTAATTTTGGGTTTTTGTATGTTTGTTTGTAGCTTGGATCAACTGCAATTGGATTAAAGACTAAAGAAGGAGTATTTTTTGTTGGCGAGAAGAGTATCACTTGGTATCATCTCACAGTATTAGTATCAATTTTGTTTAATGTGTTGTAGAGTAGAGTTTTTCCTTATGTTTGATGTCTGAGTATGCTGAATTGATTTTTTTTCTTCTAGATTTCAATTTTGTTTAATGTGTTGTAGTCTAGGATTCACCGCATAATCTAGACTTGTGATACCGATTTGTGGTTGCTATATCAAATCTGTTTGCAATTGTATTTTATAATCTTGTTTTGTTAGTGTTGTACAATGTCTGGCAAAAGTTGGATGTTTGAAGACAGGTTTAGTCATGCATTTAGAACAGGAGTAGATGCTTTTATTGTATTTGCATATAAGAATAGACTTAGAGATTCAGTGTACTGTCCTTGTCCTTGCCGTGTTTGTCGGAATTCAGTGTAATGTGCATAACAACACTTATTTGACTGCTACTATCTCTTAGTTATTGCTGCTAACCACCAAGTTTCAATTATAAAATTACAGAAGAAAGTATCAGAAGCTAAAGTGAAGCATCAAGAAGTAGGAACAAGTGGTAGCAACAACAATGTGGTTTCAGAAGTACTGGAAGATGTGTTTGGAGCAAACAGAAAAGATGGTGTTCGTGGCTACTGATCCAATATGTCGAAGAAGCAGGCTCAAGTGGCAGCGGTTGCGTATTCTGCTCTTCAAACAAAACAGTCCCAGAATGAGGAAAAAATGAACACAATTCAAACTGAAGTTTCTAGTTTGGGTTCCAGAATGGGCGGTGTTGAAGGCGCAGTTGGGTCGTTGAATGGTAAAGTCGATGTAAGTGTTCTCATCTTAATTGTCGTGAATTAGTAAATAAGTTTTATGCACATTGAATGATATGTGCTAATTCTAAATTGTTCTTGTTCACAGGCGATATTACAGTTACTAATACCTAATAATGGGTCTTCACCGTAAAGTACCACCAACACTCCTAGAACAGTCGCTCCTAGCCCAGAGAAAGGTTCCACTACTTATCATGTTGGTGGAAGTCATCATGTTGTGGAAAACGAGGAAATTATATCTCGTGTGGTTACATTTGGGCAAGTTGAGCTACTGAACAATAGAGGTAAGGTTGTTGCATTAGGGAGTATAAAGGGTGGTTCCGATGATGAATACGTACATTGTGTAAAGGTGATGCCGAATGAGAGGAAAGTATATGTATAGGAAGTGTATGACCAATCAGCTGTTATTTGGGATGCCCCTCAAGGAGACGATTATCACTTCTTAAAACAGCTACCACTACCTGCTTTCTTGAGATGGGGCGAGAATAGGCTGCAACCTGCAGTTAGTTCAAGTTTTTAAGATCGGGCGAGAATAACAATGTCTTTAGTAGTTGGTTGTAGTTTTTGCTTTTTTTGGCTGTAGGAAGATTAGACAGACTATGCATCTGTCTACTCTATCTTTAGTAGTTGGTTGCAGTTTGTTGTGCCTAATGGATTATATATATATATATATATACATATTTTGCTTCTTGTTGTTTTTGATGGTCAACCCTTTTTTAACTCCGCCAATGTGAATGCGTTGCCGGTCCCAAGCCCGGATAAAGGAAGAGGGAAAAGGTTGGTGTATATATTCCTGTTATTTTCTTTCCCTTTTCAGGTGGCAGTTCAACTCCATGCTAACCGGTCGGTGTGAAGTTGTGCTAACAGGTTTGTCACTCTCTTCTTTCAATCTGAAATTTCAATTTTTTCCCCTTAAACTTTAGTTTAGACTCAATCTAATTTTTAGAAGCTGCTTTCTATCCATGTGTAGGGTAATTCTACAAACTAAGAATAATAAATCGACCGAAGGTATTCTATCCGTCCCAGCCCACTGCAATACTGGCAGCTCAAGATGTAGCACCAAACCTTGACGTTAAGCTTTTCAACAAATAGAATTTCGATGATATCCAGGTAACCCCTCAACAAAATCATTAAACTCTTTAGATTTAATCTGTTTTAGTTGATTTTTTTTTCGTTTGATAGTTTTGAATCTGGTTATGTTTTGACAATCTTATATCCGTTTTTATTCTATAGATTTGGCATTTTATTATGATTTGTTGTTGATTGTTCTAATTTTTCAGGTTAGTGACATATCACTTGCAGATTCAGGTTAGGCCATGTTACTTTAGAATCTTTGTTGTTGTGAATTTTTGTATAGTTTTTTTTTTTTGATCGGTAAAAACTGAACTGTTTAATCTAGCTACTTAATTTGTTGATATATTAATGGTTCTTGATGGATTGTGATGATAAAAAATTGTTGTTGGTCGATTGCTATTAAAGAGCAGAAATAGAAATTTGCCGGAGAACCTGCCGGCGACGACTTTTTTTTTTTAACCTGAAAATATATTTGCAACGGATATAAACGTTGTACATTTATACGTTGCACAAACTTACCGGAAATGAGCAACGGATGTAATTGTAAACAAATAAATAAAACGTCGGCGAAACGAAAAAATGGACCCACAAAAGTGTTATGCTATAAATAAAATCCGTTGCACATATTATTTATACGTTGCACAAATAAGGAAAAGTGCAACGGTTGTGCAACGTTTCTAAGCGTTGTACAAATTAATTTGTGCAACGGATAATATGTGTTGCACATCAATGCACAACGCCGTTTTGCCAACGTTTATTTCCGTTGCACAAATTATGCGCAACGTTTATAAACGTCCCTAAATGGCCATTTTGGTGTAGTGATTGCAGGTTTTTAAAAGATGGCTAATTTGTTTTGTTTTTTTTTTAATATGGTCCAAAGATTTTTTTTTTTTTTTTTTTTTATTTCAATAGTTGAAACATGATTGTAACATTTATTTTTTAAGTTTATTTTCTTAATGGCGCATTTATTTTTTTTAGTTTATTAAGAAGGTTATTAATATCTCCATAATGTAAGAAGGTTACAAACACCACAGCCGCTAGATGTCTTTGGCTGGGATGAGACTGGGATGGTCGGATCACTTGTTTGTCTCTCAAAATGTTATCTGTCCGTCCAAAGCTCAAAAACCTATGTTGTTTTGTATTATAGATAAACATCAACTTTCGTGAAACAAAATTTTAAAACGAATTGCTTAACTTTAATGAAACAAGAGGAGAATAATTTTGGTATATGATTTATAATGACCCGTTAAAGATGATGGCAGTTGCAATATTGGTGAAGATGCTCATGATGATACAGTGGTTGTACACGGTGACAACATTGGCGGTGGCAAGGACAACAATAAAGGTGGTGAAACAAGAAGGCCGTACGGGTTAACTTCAATATTTCCGTAAAAGTTAATTTGAAAGTAAATTCTAACAGGGGTTTACTCAATAAGTATTTTTATTAATTTTCAAAGAGTTTAATGGATTTATAAAGTATTGTGTTACGGGTTGTATACTTTTGAAATTTCAAAATTTATGTTACTCATTGTAGATTGTCAAAAGGTCTTCTAAAGTTTGTGTTACTCGTTGTAAACTTGAAAATTCAAAGACTTTGTATACTTACCTATTTTCAAGACTTTGAGTGACTTTTGTGCATATATTTGCCTTGATAAAAGTCTAGCAAAATATGTAAGATTTTGGAAGACTTCCAAAAAATTTTATAAAGATGTTTTTTGCTCTCTTTTATTTAATGAATACACAATCTATAAAACTCATATTATATATGATATAAATTATATGGTATGACTAAACATTTTTTAATTTTAATTATTATGCACAAATGTACAATAATAATTAATTTAATTTATTGCTACACTTTATTGTATTTTATTAAACAAAAGAAATAAGTTATATATATAAAATAATAAGAATTTAATTTAATTTAAGTTACTATAATAAATAAGCTACAATAAATTTTGTATTTATGTGACTATGTCTATCATGCATATTTCCATATAAAATTTGTTTTTACAACTCTTCAGGACTCTACAAATGTCTGCAAGACATTAGATAACTCTGCATAACTCCGCATAACTCCGCAAAATTTTGCTCAACTCTATATAATTCTCGTAAAGTTATTAATTTTCATGACTCTTTTTAAATCTCTACAAATCTACAAATGTATTTATTGAGTAAACCCCTTTAAGAAAGATCTATGAATACTTCATTTCATTTCAACTTAGTTGGAACAAAAGAAATAAAAAGTACATGTAAAGCATGTGAAACATTTTCTACATAAGAATCATGACGGTGCAATATTCAAATTATGACTTTTTATGATAGGGCGATTTGTTTACTTAGGTTAGGCTTGGTTGTTGAGGTAGGATATAGGAATAATAGTCACCATTTACAGATTTCTTTGTTTCTTCTTCTTCTTTTTTTCTTTTTAAGACTTCATGACTAAATGATCATGATGTAATTAACAATGTATCACATGCACCTGTCACGAACCAAGGGAAACGAACATTTACTATATTTGAAGGCCTCTATAATCAACACTAGATTTTGTGCCCGTGCTACGCACCGGGCCGACCAGACAACCGCTTTGTCTCGTCCCGTCCCTATGCATGCTTAGGATTTTTGATCTGGTGTAGCCCGGCTTAGCCTCGCCCCGATACATGCTTAGAATTTTTTGATTTGGCCGTCCCAATGCATGCTTGACTCGGCTTCACCTCACCCCGTCCCAATTCTCTTCTTAGTTTAACAAACTTTGCATGATTAACAAAATCAATAAATGAAATACAGAAATACAGTGCATAAATACAAAAAATGCACTTAACCCAAGTATAACCAATGAAAGTAATCAGTTGCATAATTAAGAAAAAGATTAAATATGCATTAGAAGAATGTTTTTCGGAAGAAAAAAAAAGAACAACCTAGATGAATCAATTTAAAGTCGGCAATAGGTAGACAATTGTATTGGACACTATCGTTGCTGGAGCGTGAATAAAAACAGTAGACATATTTGTATCACCTAGAAGAATCACTTCAGAGCTTTACAAAATGTCTTCCACTGGAATCTTCTATACCCTTGATCCACACTAAAACGATATACACAGAGCAGCTGCTTCACCAAACAAGTCGTTTGCTTCTTCCCATGCATTATAAAATGATCTCGTTCGACGCACCAGATATATATGCAAATGATCTTTCTTATGTAGGAAGTGGATGTGGGGAACTATGCTATATAGTCTGTTTCAGCCCTAGGAATAAGTGTATACTAATTGCTCCCAGTAAGACTAATTTCATTACTTAGATCCACAATTAAACGGACAAAAAAAATCTTAAACTCAAAGACTACCTTGGTATGGTTAGTTTCTTGTATGTTTGCTATTGATGTTAGGTTCAACATCATTACCCATAACCTGTAGAATTGTCCACCACTGAAAGTAGTAAACTGCGATGTCACCCGATGCGAACTTCACAACTCATATACGGTGTATGGAATGATAGAAAAGAGTGTCGGGTCCCAACTGTAATCTACCCAAAAATAGAAGTATTACAATTAGATGTTGGTCAAGGTAATCAAAAGAAACTAAAGTAAAGATCATATCTGGTTCGTCTCATACAATCCCAAAGTTGGCAAGGGAAAGGACAAAATTATCAATAAAATCTGTTCTTATTTAGTAATGTAAGCACAATTCATGAATTAAGGTTGATGTTAAGAGTCTCACCATCACAACAGTTTCGGGGTAGGTTCGCGCGGTTTGATCATTAAGGTTGAAGAAGCTAGATTGAGTTTAGTTGCTTCTCAATAAAGGAAAGGTGTTATGTTTCTTAGCTGATGATACACTGTGAACGACCCCGATATTGTGGCCAGATGTAGTTTCTACTATCAAAAATCAATAAATGGTGGGTGACTAAAAGAAAACGTTCAAAAATAACAAACTATTGTAGTTCAAAAATAACAAACTATTGTAGTTTAAGAAACAAATCCACGAAAATCCCAAGCAATTGAATCTATGATTTTAAGGACTGCTAACTTTTCTTGAAGGGAAGATTGATATCCCTGCATTACCTGGAATTATCCTTCAACGATATCAGCGAGTAATATCAGTTTCCAATAATGAAACCCTACGTTTTAGGTCATGAGTTATTTTACAATTATTGATATCTTTAAGAAAGATGGAAATATACCCATTTTTCTTTTGCCAGTAACTATCCGTCCTTCTGCCTCGTTATATTGAAGCAGCTGTATGCATGTAGGAACCAAGTCCACCCTTGACATAATGACATCATATTTTCCACCAGTAAAGAGATAACAATAATAGCATTGCTCATATATATATATATATGGGTCGTTATATTGAAGCAGCTGTATGCATGTAGGAACCAAGTCCACCCTTGACATAATGACATCATATTTTCCACCAGTAAAGAGATAACAATAATAGCATTGCTCATATATATATATATATATGACCCATTGAATTCAGGTACTGGGTGAATATCCCTCAAGAAACTGAAGGAATTTAAGTCTCATCTGGTAAGCAACCAACAAAGTACCTTGAAGGCAACATGGTGGTCAATATTATTTGCCTTAAAATACAGAGCAATGCCAATTCCAATATTTGCTTCATGAAGCGCGGAGCGTCATTTGTACCAACCACAGTCACAGCAACAACTCACCCAAATGTGAGAAGATCAACCCGTCATCACCTAACACCATCCTAAGTATTGCTATAAATATTATGCAGTAAGTCCATATGGTACCACCAACATCAACAGGAGATAATACATGATTGAGAGAGTGATACCTGAATTTTTAGATTTAGTTTTCTAATTCTTCCAAACTCTTCTCCCCAATATTGGGATCTTACCACATTCCATTGCAATTGGCTTTGCAAGTGGTTTCGTTGTCTCATATAACCAATCCCAGCAGCCCAACAGATTTCAACAAATTAAGTGACACCAGGACTACTAACAGGTTTATTGATTCGAAATATAAACAATGCCGAACATGCCTACAAATAAATCAAATACAGAACCCTGGAGTTACAAACCCAAATTGTAAATTTGGATTTTTTTTTTCTCAAAAACAACAAACCAAAATTCAAAATTTAGGTTTTTCCTGTAGGGAATTGAATTGTACCTGAATAACTTTGAGTTTAGGATTTGTTTATAAACATTCACAAGTTCTCAAGAACAACCATTAATCTCAATGATCCATCCCCACATTGATTGCATCAAACTTGGTCTGTTCTAATTGCAATAATCCACCAAAAACCTATGAAACTCGAGTTCAAGGCCAACCCATCCTTTACGATCTTCTACAGACTCGAATATGCCTGCTAATCTCTTTATTCGGCTCTGTTGATAATCTGCTATCGATGGCAGCAAACCCACTTTCTTACCTGGTTTCTTCGCTCAATAACAACCCAATTGCGTAATATGATTATATAAAAAGAAAATCGAGCACATATCCAATCGTCAAAATCAATAAAAAGAAACTCGATGTTAGACAATACTCCACCAATTTCTTCTCATTCTTGGTTCCTTGTTCATAATCAAACCAAACCCTTATTTCTTAATGCTCTCCATCTAACAGCAGCAACAAACTCTTTCTCTTACAAATCTGTTTTTAAATTCCTCTTTCGTCTCTCAATTTCTCAATCTCAATCAGACACAACTTTTATTTATTTTCGTCTCTCGATTTCTCCATATATTTCAGCCGGGATTTGTATTTCTTCTCGTTTACAGTTTCAGTTGAATGAGAGAATAGGAGAAAATCTCGTAGTTTTTCACGGTAGTTTCGTCTACCTTGACGGTGTTACTTAACGTCCAGTTAAGTATTTGGTGTAAACTCGGTGTAATTTTTTAATTAGGTTTAAATCAACACATAAGTCTTGTACACCCACGTTTCGACTAACGGTTTCCAACGGTTTTAGTGTTAGGCCATTAAAATCAAGGTCTTGGACCAATAACTTTCTCTACTAAGGGGGTGTTTTTAAAAAAAATAATCTTCGACCAATAACGTTACGACACTTGTCTTCTCCAGAATTGTTGTAGTTGAAAGCTTTTATCTAATTTAATTTGAGATAGGTGTCACACTCACCGTGCAACGTGGGATCTCATATGACTTAGCCTTTTAAAGGAGGAGTGATTAGCCAGTGCCGGCTAAAGACAAGAAGAAATGTGCAATTTAAGATTATTTATCCTGGTTTTGTAGATGGTTAGTTAGGTGGGGCAGTGGACTACCTCACATATCATCTTACTAAGCCAATCCACTTTCACAATGCCAGCCAGGTATGGACTGCTTGCCGTGGCAACGTCTTTTTTTCTTTTTTTAGATGCATGCATACGAAAGATTACAATAAGTGAAATATTATGGATTTTCATTTGTAGGAAATACCATTAGGTCCTAGGAATAATATATTAGAGAGAGTCTAGTCCATTTGACCCAGTTAAATGTCTGTTTGGTCCTATTTGGTAATATAAATTATAGTTTGGTCCTAAAAATTATTGTTTGGTCCTAGGCTGATGTCATGGATGATGTAAATATCACCTTGTAGTGGCAGAAATACCCTTTTGAATAAGGAACATATATATAGTCAAAGGTAAGAGAAAAATCATCTCTCATATCTACTTTCTCTCTCCTCTAGATTTTTCTCCTTTTCTCTTCCTGCTCCAACGATTTCTAGGTTTTTTTTTTCTTTCTGATGCTGCAATCATGATGAAGACGAGAAGAATAACGAACCGATGTTGTTGTTGATTTACAGAGTTCATTCTGCTGATGACGTTCTTGATTACGATCTTGATTTTGAGGAATTATTTCTGCTTTTTGTTTGATTACGATCTTGTTTTTTGAATGTTTTGTCTCTGCTGATGACGAAGAAAAAGAAGATCTGTTGTTGTTGTTGACGATGAAGACGATGAAGTTCATCAAAAAACGACCAAAATCTGTTGATGCTGCTATTGACGATGAAGAAGATGAAGATCTGTTGTTTGTTGTTGATGTTGACGATGAAGACGACGATGAACCTGATCTTTTTGATGATGACGGCGACGATCGATTTTGAAGACGACGACGACGATCTGTTTTGAAGATGTTGTTGGTGAAGATGAACTCGTGTTTTGTTGTTGAAGACGACGAAGATGATGATGCTGCAGTTCATTCCATAAATGAACTCTGTTTTTTTTTTAGGTTTTTATATGGAGTTCATTTCTAGGAATGAACTCTGTTTTTTTAGGTCTTTATACGGAGTTCATTTCTCGAAATGAACTCTGTTTTTTTAGGTTTTTATATGGAGTTCATTTTTAGAATGAACTCTGTTTTTTTAGGTTTTTATATAGAGTTCATTTATGGAATGAACTCTGTTTTTTAGGTTTTTATATGGAGTTCATTTCTCGGAATGAACTCTGTGTTTTTGGGTTTTTATATGGAGTTCATTTCTCGGAATGAACTTTGTGTTTTTAGGTTTTTATACGGAGTTCATTTCTCGGAATGAACTCTGTTTTTTTAGGTTTTTATATGGAGTTCATTTCAGGAAAACCGAAAACCTTCTCGGTTTGCACACTAACCGCACGGAAAACGCACCGAACCGATGATCCAATGGTCGGTCACGGTTTTCATTTTAATAACCGTTAGATCTACGATTCGGTGTACGGTTATACCCATAACCGCGCACTAACCGCATAAAAAAACCAATCAATAGGGTCCGTCGATTAGTTTTTATCCTGATTAATCCTGACCGTCTAGATTAAATCCCACACCTATATATTTCGAAACCCTAACCCTTTCAGAATTTTTTTCTCTTATCCTTCTCTTCTTCGTTTCTCTTCCATCCCTGTTTCATCTCAGTCGCCTCCACCACCAGTAACCACCTTCCTGATCTTTTAAACCACCTCCATCAAGAGCACCACCACCTCTATGGCTCTATCTAGTAAGTAAATAGATCTCATGTTCTATTTCTGAATCTCGTTTCAATTGATTTGTTTGGTTTTCAATTTCTAGGGTTTTGCTTTTTTTAATTAGTCTTCTGTTATGACTTAGGGTTTCTTTTGTCGAAATGGTTTGCTTTTTGTTTTGTTTTTATCAATCAATTTCTTTTGTAAAATTTTATTTTTTTGATTACAGTCATGGGTTTTTTATTTTAGGTTTTGGTTGAGTTAAGGGGAGGAACTCAAGGAAGGAGTCTAAAAGCTATTATCATTCAGTTTGAGTTAAGGGAAGGAAGGAGTCTGATTACAGGTAACTACTAACTAGTTCAATCTTCATTTTGACTTGTTCTGTTTGATTGAGGTTTTGAACTTTGGGTTTTTTGATGTAAAATGTTTTGGAAAAGGTTTATTGATGTAAAATGATGTGATTTATGATCTGTGACCTGATATGGTTGAGTACTGATATGGTTGAATGTTGAATGATGTAAAAAAAAATTGAAAAAGGGTTTTAAATTTCTATCTAATGGGTGTTGAATGTTGATATGGTTGAACACTCTGAATGTTAGGCACTTGAATTAGTCATGTTAACTCTGAAATTGAAAGAGCAGTTTGGATTTTGCTTGTGTAATTGAGATATTAATGGTATGTGCCTGAAATTGAATGACTAGTTTGGATTTTGTAAGAACTAACTTGTTTAACTTTGGCATTTGGCAGGGTAACTAATTAATGTTTGGATCAAGTTCAGTTTTATTATCAAGCTGCAAGATGGCAAGTGCATCTCCATCTCCATCCCATACAGATGGGTCTACTGATGTGACACTATCTATAACACCTCAAGGTGATGCTACACAACAAGAAACACAAGCTACACAGCAGCCTACTACACATGACCCTGCACCTGAAGTTGAACCAAAGAAGAAGGGGAAAACAAGATCAAAAGTTTGGAATGACTTTAAAAGGCTCAATGAATAACAAGCACAGTGTAACTATTGTAATAAGAAATTGCAAGCACATAGTAGAGGAAATGGCACTTCCAACATGAAGACACATTTAGCCACATTTCCAGATAATCCTAACAAGAAGCTGAAGGGTCAAAAGAGTTTGATGTTTCCACCACCCAGACCTGGACAGTCATCACAACTGGTTATTGTAAGTTATGACAAGGATATGTGTAGAAGAAGATTGGCTGAGTTTGTTATCATAGATGAACTGACATTTAGAATTGTAGAAGGAGAAGGGTTTAGAAGATATAATGAACAGCTGAAACCAAGATTCAAGGTGCCAATCAGGATGACAATTTATAGAGATCTTTTAACCTTCTACAAAGATGAGAAAGATAAATTGAATAAATACTTCAAGGAAAGTAAACAAATATTCTCTCTCACAACTGATACATGGACTTCTCTTAACAACTTCAATTATATGTGTGTGACAGTGCACTTCATTGATATCCATTGGAAGCTTCAAAAGAGGATCATTCTGTTTTTCTTGATCAAGGGTCATACTGGAGTGGAGATTGGGAAAATGCTTGAGAAATGTTTGCTGGATTGGGGGCTAGAAGATCTTTTTGGTGTGACTTTGGACAATGTCAGTGCAAATAATGTGTAAATTGAGTACCTTCAAACAAGTGTCATCAATTGGACAGGAGAAACAGTGAGATCTCAATATATGCAGGTATAATTACTTTTCTTAGCTCTATTCATTATGACACTTGATATCATATAATCTTGTTTGATGAACTAGCTAGGAAACAATTTTTTAGGTTGATAGCATATAATCTTGCATAGCCATGAGTTCTTTATACTGTGCTTGTTACTATATTTTTATGCTTGTTGCATAGCCATGTGCTCTTTATATACTTTGCACTTAAATGACAACACTATGTAAACAATTTCAATTCTAGATTGTGTATATCTTTGTGCTTGTAACTGATTGATGAACTAGTTATACTTAAATGACAGCACTATGTAAGCATAAATATTTAGTTATGCTTTTATTGTAGGACCAAAATATCGCCATGATAACACTCTTGCGAGATTAACAACACTTCTGCGAGCATCATCGCGAGTTCTTCAACAACACTTCGCAAGTGTCACGGAATAATTAAAAAAATGACGTAATAGCTGACGAAAACAGTAAACACGGGAAGAGCGTGATTGTTCTGCGATGGTTACAACTTCTGCGAGAATTAGCATTACAACAATCGCGAGAGCATCGCGAGCCAGATCCGAAATTAAAGGATAACTTAGCTGTCATCCACTATGTAATTACCCTATATAAAGAGATCCATTAGATTCAGAAAGGGGATGAGGTATTTTTTTGAGTGTTGAGAAAATCTTGAGGAGAGAGAAAATTCAAGAGAGAGGTTGTATTCTTGATTTCTTCCATTTCTTGTAAACATTTCTGAGAATCAAATAACAAAGTATCATTTTTAATCTTCAAAATATGTTAATTAGTGTGAATTCTTATCGAGGGTGTAGTGTAGGATTTCCTGCAACTACATTTTGGCGCCCAAAACAGGGATGAATTGATAATTATTTGAAGAAAAACATAAGAATTGACATTGTGATTGGAAGGAATTTGGAACAATTAGTGAAAGATCTTACGCAATATCCAACAATTTACTAAAATTAATGGCTAGAAGAAGAAGAAACACATCAGAACCACCAACAACCGTAAGGAGAAGTAAAAGACTTGCAGGCGGAGGAACAAATGAAATAGGAGAATCTTCAAGAATAAGAACAAGAAGAAATAGAACAAGGAATGAAGGAGAAAATCATATTCAACAACCAAATCAGCAAACACCATTACAAGATAGAGTTTTGGATTATGATAGAGTTATCGTGCATACTTGGCGATCAGATTCGATGGAAGAAGCAGAAGTCGACAATTAAGAAATGAAAGAGGAGAAGAAGGAGATCAAAGAGTAGCTGAAAGATTAATTCATGGAGAAGGCAAAAATGAAACAACAGATAATTTAAGACAAAGAATACAGGAGGAAAGGAGATTAGAAGCAGAAAAACGTGCAAATCTAACAAGACAAAATCACGAGTTAAGAATGGAGGATTTGAGTTTGCAAAGTAGGAGATCGAAAAGTACTGCAAGATCAAGTTCAAGATCATTTAGAGAAGAACCAAGACAAATTTCCCCTATAAGAAATGATGGAGCAAATATCCGAGAGGAAATGCAAAATCCTAATGAAGAGCAGCATCATGGAGAAGAGGAAATGATTAGTGATCGCTACATTCCACGCGGAGAAATTGTGAATGGTAAACATGATAATATGAATCAAGAGGGTGGAAATAACCAAAATGATGAAGAAAATCGAGAAGAATGTAGAAGAATATTACATGGGCGAGAAATCCAAAGAAATCAAAGAATCATTGAGGAGGAAATTGAGAGGCATTATGCTGAACAAGCACGTCTAACTTGCAAAAGAGAAAGATTAAGAGCAGAAGTTGAAGAACAAGAGTTTCAAGAAGCGATACGACAGAATAATCATGACAATTGAGAAAGAAGACGCACACAAAATCGCCATAACCATAATATCAATGAGGAATATGATAGAATACAAAGAATAATAGAAAGACAGCGAAGAGAAGCGATGAGAGATGAAGAAATTCGCAGAGAAGAAATTGGGAGGCATAACCAGTTGCGAAATCTAAAAGGAGTTGAAGTGGAAAATCGCAGAATAAGTCAGAATGAATATGCATGTGAAGATACATAAAATCTCGCAAGACAAGAAAGACATGAACATAGAAGAAGAGAAACTGCACTGAAAAGACCAATGGAGCAAAATTCAGCTGGGAATAAACAAATTTTAAGAGAATTAGCAGAAATGAGGAGAATGTTGAATAACAGAAGAGAAGGAGGCAGAAGGAAACTTGATGAAGCTATTGAGGAAGCTGCGAGAACTCCATTCACTCAAGAAGTAAAATTAAGAGGAATCCCTCCAAAATGCAATTTACCAGCATTAACCAGTATCTTTGATGGGACTACCTGTGTTGTTCAACATGTCAAGGCTTATGTTAGGTGTATGCTACAATTGGAAAACCATGATGTTGTATTATGAAAATATTTTGCATCTAGCTTAACTGTCGAGGCGTTAAAAAGGTTCGAAGTCTTACCAAAAAATACTATAACCTCTTTCGACCATTTGCAATCTACATTTCTGGGAGCATATATAAGCAACAATTCTTCATGACCCGGTATTGAAGATGTATTTGGGTTAAAACAGAGGATTGGCGAGATTCTGAAACACCTAACCATAAGATGGAAGACAATGTGCAGTGAAATGGCAGGAAGGGTGGATGAGAGATACCTCATTTTATCTTTCATCAATGCGATGTTCGCAACCAATCTGTTGTACATACAAATTTTCAGAATCAAAAATACTATCACAATGACTGAGCTACGAGAGCTACAAGAAGAATACATTGCTTTGGAGGAGAAAAAAAATGAGATGAAATCATATCCAGTCGCAAACACAATTTCAATATCGGCAAATGGAAGTTTACTTCCTAAAATGATTAACAATATGGAGAGCACCTCGCAGACACAACAAAAGAAAGTGGTGATTGATAGCCAACAGAAATTAGTATCCATGGGGAGTCGAGACCAAGAGGAGTATGAAAGGGAAAGGAATTATTACAATCGCGGTGGAAATAATAAGATTCAAAGACTTGATCAACCTCAAGAGACTTATGGTGGAAAGAGGCAAAATAATTTTAGAGGGCAAGAAAGTCAGAAGATAATATGGGAAGAAATTAAGATGCCACCTCTAAATGCTAATATAGAAAAAATTTAGGAAGCTATCATTTTGATGGAAAACATACCTTCACCCTGGAGTATGGGAAAAGAACCACATCCAAATAATCGAAATCAAGAATTCTGTCCTTACCATCATTTTCATGGTCACTCGATAAACGATTGTAGGAATGTAAAAAGAATAATATTAAGGATGATTGATCAGGGAAAGTTAAATCATTTTCTAATAGGACACCAGCAGTCTCAGCAGTTACCACCACCACCGGATATTCGCAGAGTGAATACCGTGAAAGGAGCAGAAACATTTGTGATAAAGGTTGGAGCCAAGGCGAAGAATTTGTTTTGTAACTCCATCGTACATCCATACAAGACTATTGAGGATTTCCAAGACAACGTTCTAAGCAGAGTCTTCGCGAGAGACGCGGATGGAAAAGAGATAATGAATATCGCGAGAGTCTCGCCACTAGAGGAATGGCAAAAGCAAACTATTTCTTTCACTGCACAAGAATTACCAGAGCCTGGTGAGATACATGACAACCCCTTGGTGGTACGATTAGAGATAAATCCAAAACAAATAGAAGAAGAAGATGAAGAAAATCATAATGGTGAAACTGATGATTCCTAGGCAATCAACAGAGTTCTAATAGATACTGGAAGTTCAGTTGGTATCCTATTTTATCATACTTACAAAACCATGGGTGGAAGAAACAAAGATTTAATACCATCAACCTATAAAATCTATGGTTTCAACGGTACCGCCAACAAGCCCAAAGGGGAAATTACAATGTGAATTCCATTAAAGGGATTATCTTCTAAGATCCTATTATGCGTTGTGGATATTGAATCACCTTATAATGCCCTGAGTGGCCGACCTTGGCTACATGGGATATTAGGTGTGGCATCAAATTTCCACCAATGTATTAAATTTCCTCATCCTAATGGTGTTGGAGTTATAAAGGGAAACTGGGTTGATGGGAAGAAATGTTATGAAATTGACATGGAATCTTGTGAAGAAAGAGCAGCTAGGAATATAAATTGAAAACAAAATATCAAGCAAAAACAAAGAGGTGATAAGCTGATGGTTGATACAATAGAGCGGTGAGAGGAGGGAATACTGCGAAATCAGCATGAGTGTATGAATGGCGAGCAGCTCGCAGATGCAAAACGCAACAAAAGAACAAAAGCAGAAAGTAGTAAGTAGAAAGGTAAAATGAAGAAATTTAAGAATTTTATGAATGATTTGTTGAAGAAAATGTTTCGAAAAAATATTTCATTTGAATGGAAAAGATGGAATTGAAAAGTTGAAATGCAAATGAAAAGAAGATCAAAGAAAAGAAATTTCATCAGAATTGCATTACTCGCAAGAAACGCGAATAAAATTTCGCAGAGACATAAGAATGGGACGAACCTATATGGCGTACACCCTAGTTCGTGAATACAATTTTGCAAGAGGCAAATGTAAGACCTAATGTGCGTCATATAAGGGGGTATCTCTTTGCGTGACTCAGGGATAAGGTTATACCGCTGCTGGAATCTGAGTCATGGAGATGTTTGGGTTAAAGAAAACCTATCCGGAGGAGGTACCTTGGATTTCCAACTATATAAGGTTATACCCTGGTTGGAAGACCTAGGATCTCTTCTAAGGAGTGCAGAGTATGACCAAGGCTCCGAGGTATACGGTTGAGTCAAGAGTTCTCGGGGCGTACGAAACTACCCTGGCCATTCTTGGAAAGTCTTGGCTATGATGCACTCGGCCTGAAGAAAACCCCACTTAGGGTGCAGTCTTGCAACTATAAGCCATATAGGCATAAAGGACAAGAGACTGCGAAAACAACTGGTTGTTGGTAAATCCGGATGGGAGGAGATAGTCTTGTATGGCCGATGTTCCCTCCATGAAGGGGCTTCCAGGGGGAAGATAAGGGCGGCACCCTCCATTAGGGAGCTGATAAGTGTCTAAATACGGCAATGTCATGGGGATTTACGATCGCAAGAACATTTAGGCATGTCATATTATCGCGTGATGAATATTATACAGAGGCAACAAGCCGTAAGAAAAAGTTAAGATGAGATCAATGGGTTTTTATATGAAAGTATAAAGACGTCCTGCGATTTCATCGCAAGACGGCAATGTCATAAGGCTTTGTTCTTGCAAGGGAACTTAGACTTGTCATATTGTCGCTGAGAAATTAAAAAAATATAGATAAGGCAAGATCAATGGGTTTTTACATACAAGTGTAAGGACGTCCTGCGATTTTGTCGAAATGACAAAAAGTAGCAAAGTAAGACCTTTAACTAGGAAGGCATAATAAGACCACAAGAAATTAAAATTGAATAACTGCGATATTTATGCAGATATTATGGAATTTGCGATATTTGGCATAGATCATAAAAATATGCAACTGTTACTCGCGATGATTATCGCAACTCAATATTATTTACAACTGATATCTAAGCTCTACTCAAATTTTTTTTTATATTGCAGATGAATAATAGAGGCAAGTATGGGAATGCATAGAATGATAAAATTGTTATTCATCATCATATGATAAATTTACGTAGACATTATTATATGACACATTTGCACAGATAAGTTAAAGATTAATAATTATGTTGATTAACTATATTGCATAAAGGAATTGTTTTCTAATTCATACAGATAAAAGCAAAAAAAAATTATACATCAAGGAATCTTGCAGTAATTTCACAAAAAGAAGGAGGTGAATGTACAAGTATTACAAGGATATTAAAAAGAGGAAACAAGGCTAGTTGGACCCATCATCATCCTCGCCAGATTTTTCTTCTTTGTCTTCATCATCATAATCCCGCCAGATTCTTCACCTTCACTTTCAGAGATAATAAGATTTGGAGAATTCTTTGGAATTTCTTTAGTGAGGCAAGGATACAAGGAGTGGGGAATATTATGATCATCACAAACTCCCCTGATAAAATCATTGCGAACACCAACAAGAATATTACCAAAATTTGAAGTAGAGATCTTTAATTGTTCCTTCAATCTTGAATATTTTTTATTGCGAGCAGCAAGAGTCTTTGCGAGTTGAATCTTATCAGATTCAAGTTCTCCAATTCTGTCAGTATATCTCTTCTCAACTCCTGCGAATATATAACAAAAAATTGAAAATTCTGCAAAGATAAGAAGATTAATGACAGGAAATTAATGAGGAAGAAAAATTAGTAACCTTCTCTTTCAGAAATCATGTCCTTAATTAAGGCCGCTTGTTCAACATGAAGACTAACATCTACACCTAAGTTAGCTCTGGCGTTTTCAAGAATATTTGCAGCCCAAGCAAATTCATCGTCATCATTAATAAGAAGACGGGAACGAATTTGGTTTTCTCTTTCAACAAGATCATCTCTCTCGCAGATAAGTTTATCTCTTTTAATTTGGACTTCAAGAAGGGTTTTATGAAAATCCGCTAAGGTTTGTGCTCCTTGTCTAGAGATACGATCCTTTTCATTTATAAGATCACTTTTTTGGGCTCTTAGAATCTTGATTTCTTCTTTAGAATTAAGATATTAACGCTTGGATGCATTAGCCGCTTTCAAACTAGATCTGTGATCAATTGCTAAGAGATGGAATTTGGATCTAAGATCATCTACAGAAAGGGAGTTAATATGTTCATTTGAATAACTACCTAAGGATTTATTAAGGCGATTGAGAAGAGTGTCATCATCTATTGGGTTTGGAAAAGAACGAAGGAATACAACTTCGTCAGAAAGGCCATAAACATCTGTGAAGAAAAATAATAATAAAAAATACAAAGGAATACAAGGATAAAAAGAAAGGGAAAGATTTCTTACCATAAAGATGATCATTCGCAGCTTGGAGGCTTGCGACCTTTTCTCGCGAGAAAGAAAAGTTAGTTTCCAACTGCTTGATTTTTTCTTGAAGGTCAATTGACCCAGATTCCAATTGCACGCGAAGACTAGTAGACTCAGACTCCAAATCCATATTCTTCTTGCGAAGAACGATATTCTTCTTGTGAAAAGATGCACACATCCTCTCCAAGTCTGGGGCAACAATGAAGGAAGCTCTTCTAGTCTGCGAGATAATAATGTAAATAAGAGCTTGGCGAGGACATGAATACATAAATATAGTAAAGAAATGAAAACGTACCAGAATACCAAGTGAATTTAAGAGACTGGGAGATATCGATATTGATCTTGAGATTCCTTGGAGGGAATCATTATCAACCAGTATGGGAGCATTACAAACTTTAGCGAGAGCTTGAGATACTCCATTAAGAGCTTCATCTCTATAATCATTTGCGATACCATATGTAATATCACCAAAAATCTTGGACAGTTGAGTCATGGAAGAATCAGATTGGGAAGACTCCATTGTAGAGGGGACATCAGCATTAAAATCATCATCATTATTGTCATCATCAGAATTACCACTCGAGTTTTCTGCATTATCTTGAGGAGTTTAAGAAGAAGAGAATTGGGTTTTTCTTTTCTTTAAGGGAGGAGCACCGGATTTTCCTCTGCGAGGAGCAGCAAACTTCTCTTTGAGAGGAACAATAGATTTCTCCTTGCGAGAAGCGTCTTTGTCTTTCCCTTTAGTTTTCACAACCTTCACAGGTTCTATTTCCTCAATAACCTGCGAATACAGATAAAGGTAAGAAATGGAGGTAACAATATATTGTTAAGAATGATAAAGGAATATTTCTTATTTCATCTGTGAGAGATTTAAGGGATAAAAGGGTGCTGGGCTTCCCAAATTTCTGGTAATGAGGTTTCAGCTTATCAATCTGGAAAAAATTGGAGTAGTTAGAGAGAGTATGAAGGGATGAGGAAGATAATAATGATAATTAGGCAGTAAAAAAATATATTAAACCTCTTTATTTCTTTCAGACCGGTTGAAGACCCACGGTTGATATTCTGAGATATTTGTAGGAAATGAATGAGGACCGGAGATGTAGGGACCCTCTAAACATAATGGAAAAATGAACCATTTGTCATCATTAGAATGGCAAGGGCCTTGATTATTACCCGTATGCTAATCAATATCTGACGTAAGAACTTTATCTTCAGCGATGTTATATTTCTTTTGCAAGCGGACGCCCCAGCGAGCGTTATCCTTTTTACAAGGAACTATATCGTAATTTGCGAAGAAGTTATTCACAGTGTACTTCTCGGTAACAATTGGGACATCTTTAAATTTAGGATTCTTTGGAGCATCAGGATAACGAGATTCTTTATCAACACCATGAGTATCATACTCAAGCATTAAGCGGATACAATCCCCACTCAACTGATACACCGCCCGAGAGAACTTCGCGTGAGAGAGAATTTCATAGAATAAAGGAAGTTCAAGATCATAGAGAGGAATGGAAAGACCAGCCTCAAGTTGGCCTAGCGAGATTATGATTTTTTCACGGTTACATGGAAAATCAGAAAATAATGGAACAGAGAGTTCGGCCTTAGGGCTTTGTTCATGAATAGTAGATAAGGTGAAACCTTTATGTTTAAGTTTCTTTTGCATCTTCTCAAAGGAAAGAACATTTTTGTGACCAGATGCAGCCATTTTTAGTATGGGAATAAAGATTGAAAGAGTAAAAGATCGAAAGAGAAATTATAACAGTAGCAGATCCGGAATTTACGGAAGAACAGTAAAATTGAAGAGAGAAGGAAGAAGAAAGTAAAAAGAGGAAAAGAAAAGAATGAAAGAAGTATTTATAGAAGAAGAAAGTTTTCGAGAAGATGAATGCAATTAATGCAAAGAAAGGATGTAAACGGTCAGATCGCAGCGGTTGAAAATGACGTGTCAAAAACTGAATGGAAGAAGAATTACGTGAAAACAGCTGGCGAAGAATACAGAAACGTGTCAAAACAGAAGAGTGCAAAAAGATAAACAGCTGCGGCATCATGAAAGATTCAATTCTCATGATCTTTCCTCCTTCGCAGAAAAAACATGAGAAGAGGCAAGATGTAGGACCAAAATATCTCCATGATAACACTCTTGCGAGATTAACAACACTTCTGCGAACATCATCGCGAGTTCTTAAACAACACTTCGCAAGTGTCACAGAATAATTCAAAGAATGGCATAATAGCTGACGAAAACAGTAAGCACGTGAAGAGCGTGATTGTTCTGCGATGGTTACAACTCCTGCGATAATTAGCATTACAACAATCGCGAGAGCATCGCGAGCCAGATCCGAAATTAAAGGACAACTTAGCTGTCATCCACTATGTAATTACCCTATATAAAGAGATCCATTAGATTCAGAAAGGGGATGAGGTATTTTTTTGAGTGTTGAGAAAATCTTGAGGAGAGAGAAAAATCAAGAGAGTGGTTGTATTCTTGATTTCTTCCATTTCTTGTAAATATTTCTGAGAATCAAATAACAAAGTGTCGTTTTTAATCTTCAAAATGTGTTAATTAGTGTGAATTCTTATCAAGGGTGTAGTGTAGGATTTCCTGCAACTACATTTATTGTTTGATGAACTAGTTATGCTTTTATTCTTTGTGCTTGCACTCTGATTTTTTGATGATATTTCCTTGTTTCACTCTTACCAGGTCAGGTGTGCTGCGCATGTTCTTGCGCTTGTTGTCAAAGATGTTGTGCTATTGTATCACAAGTCAATTGGCAGGATCAGATCAGTTATCAAGTTTGTTACCAGTTCTCCCTCTAGGTTGGACAAATTCAAAGAATGTGCTGCTCTCGAGAAGATTGATTATAAGAATATGGTTTTCCTTGATGTGAAGACCAGGTGGAATGCTACGTATCTGATTCTTGAAGCTTTCATTCCTTATGAAAATGTCTTTAAGAGGTTAGAAAGATAAGATAGGAGCTTTGGAGATAAGTATATTTCAAAGAATCTGAATGTGAAGCTTTGCCTAATACTGATGATGATACTTTTGTAATTGATAATGAAGATTTTTATCTTAGTTCATCTAGTGAATCTGAATGTGAAAGAGATGTATGTAAAAAGAAGAATACTAAAAAAAAGAACAAACCTCATCATCATGCTCCATATGCTGCAGACTGGTCATATGCTAGGTGTCTTGTTAAGTGTTTGAAAATCTTCTTTGATGTTACTGTTAGGTTCCCAGCTTCAACTCAGGTTACTTCACATGAGTTTATTTGGCAGTTGGCATTGATACATGAACAGTTGGTTCGTCTTAGAGCTATAGGAAACAGAGATCCTCATATTTCTAGGATGGCAGAAATAATGTTTAGAAAGTACAATTCATATTGGGGGGATTATGAAGATATGAACTATGTTCTGTATTTTGCTAAGTTTTTTGATCCTCGAGAGAAAGAATCTGGTTTGAAATCTGATCTTGAATGTTTATATGAGCAAGATGATTTTAGGGTTACGAATGTTTTGAAAGCTGTGAAACAAGATATGGGAAGACTTTATGATGAGTACAACAACATGTATTCAAATTCCAATGCAGAAGAAGGTGACATCATTACTTACCGTTGATCATCATTAGTTCATTACTTATATTGCTTATCTGCTTTTTATCATCATCACTTACTATTGATTGTTCTCATGTCTTAGGTACTAGCTCAACATCTGCTGCAGGTGTTGATGACATGGTTGTTTGTGTGCAAGAAAAGAACATTGAGGATATGCTTGAGTCGAGGAAGAAAAGGCGAAGAATGAATGTTCACAGTACTCATCCAAAGTCAGAGCTTGAAAGTTATTTGCTTGATGACTGTGAAGCATCTACCAAGGAGTTTGATATTCTAGCATGGTGGCAGGCTAATAGTACCAAGTACAAGGTACTATAACTTATGGAAAAGGATATTTTGGCAATACCAGTGTCCTTTGTTGTTTCAGAATATGCATTTAGTGCCGGAAAGCGCATTCTTGCTCCATGGAGAAGCTCGCTATATTCCAGGACAGTTGAAGCACTTCTCTGTATGCAAAGCTGGTTGCAGAAACCTATCTGTAAGGACCCTCAAGCTCGTCAACGTTATTAGACCGGTCAAGTGTCGATTTAGCCGGTAATAACTCAATTAGTTTAACACGAACGTTAATTAATAGAAACTAATATAACAATGATCTAGATACGACATTAGTACGACTCGATAGATTTCGAAAAGTCACGCTGAATGGACTACTCGAACGTGTTATTCAGATATCGGACGAATAAGATATCGTCTTTTTGCCATTGGACCGAATGGGGCGGCCCTTATATAGATGAGTGGGTGTATAGCGAATCTCGTTGGTCTTATCTCAAATTCTTGCGTAAGAGAAATCCATTTTCTCTTCTTCTTTCTCTTTCTTCTTATTTCTTCTTGCTTTCTCTCTTTTCTCTGTTCTTCATCTACGTTTTTTATGTGAGAGGATTATGAGGCTATGAAGTCGCTAATCTTAATAGAAACTCGAGATGATGACTGATGTTGGTGGTGTTCTTATTCGTTGATCATGAGAATAAGAAGAGACAGTGATTTGTTGATAAAACAGAAAGTTAGGGTTTTTAAGATTGATTTGGGGATTAAGTGGAATTGAAGATGAAACCAAGAATTTCATGATGGGTTTTGCGTGTTGAAGATATGGATAACAAACAAGTGGATGAATTACAAGATCGAGTGAAGGTTTGAAGAACTGAAGTTAGGGTTTCATGAAAAGAACTCTGATAAGATTTAGAAAGTGATACTGATGTTATAGATCAATGATTGGAAGTGGGTTTAGTCTCAATTAGGTTATCAGATTAAAGAACAACTTGAGATTGGTAGTTAGGGTTTTGTAAGATTGTCCTGTGGAGTTTCTAAAGAAGAAATTGTTGATGATGTTGAGATTAATTGAACTCTGGAAGTCTATGGAAATATGGAGAAGATGAAATTGATGGTGGTGATTGATTTCAGGGTCAGAGATGATAATTTTAGGGTTCAACGGAGGTGATTTGGGGAAACATCAAATCAAAGGATGATGGTGTTTGGGGTAAGCCTTTAATTGTTTAACTTTGATATTTAGAGTTAAATTGCTAATATCCATTCACTTTTTATGTGTGTGTGTTGGAACTGTGATTGAAATGAGTAAATGCATAAAGGGTGTATGAGCTGGACAAGGGAATTGGAGTTAGTAATGAAACTGAGGTTGAATCAGTTTTGTGGTCTGGTGTGGGAATTGCAGTCTAATGGGGTTGGTGGTACTGTTAATGGTTGTGTGGTTGAGTTGAAGAGTATTGTGAATCTATTAATGAATTGCAGTTAATGATGAAGTTGTCTGGGATGTTAATGATGTTCATATTGAAGATGGACTGAACCTATGAAATGAATGTTGCAGGTGTAACTAATGGAATTGCAAGGGTTATGTTAGTTGGCTGTTGCAGTGAAGAACTAGTAATGATGAAGCTATGAATGGCAAGGCCATGAAGTGATATTGAGTTATAGAATTGTGGTGTTGAGAACTGGAAAGGATTGTGTTATTTGAATTGAACAGAAGTTGATGTGGGTGTGATTGACACTGGACTAGTGTTGTAGAATGGTAACTAGGTGGATTAGTATTGTAGTAGAATGTAGAAAGAGTGAAAGCTGGGAACTGCAATTGCAGGTAAACTTAACTTGTGTTGTAATTAAATTTTGAAGTTGTTTTGATTGAAATAAAATGTTTAGTGTTTGTATAAACTTCTGTTCTTTAGTAATAAACCTATTAGTCATCCCAGTCAGTTTAGTTGACTCAATTTGTTTAGCTGACTCAGTTGTCTGACTGATTTGAATCGTATTGACCCATTGAGTTACCTGTTTTGACCTGAGTAGACTCAGTTGACCGAGTTAGACAATTGACCTGACCTTAACTGTTGACCCTTGACAGAGACTTGGACTTTGACCTTGACTTATATGTTGATTATTAGTTGACCTTTGACCGTCACCTTGACCGTTAATTACTGTTAGTTGACTTTGGTGGACTTGGGCTTAGGAATAGTTATCTTATATAGTTAAATTGGACCTCTTATGGTCTGAATTGGCCTTTGGTTTATTCTACAAAGTTGTAGATATTCATAAGACTTAGCTATGGACTATATAATCAATCTAATTGGATTAGTAAACTCTTAGTTATACTAAAGATAGAGAATAAGATACCATAATGGGCTTAGAACCATTAGATAGAATTGTATAATTCTTGTGTGAGCCATCTTGGCTAGATTCTTAGAGTTTTTGTATGATTAACAGTTAGATTCTATTAACAACGATCGATTCAAAGGATGAACCAGTAGATCATGGATCTCGAGGTAGGCGAGGCTTGTCATCAAAAGAGGTGGGAATCGATAACGAGATTTCTTGTATTCATTATCGTTTTACAAATGAATCTTTGTGTTGTGAAATTCATGCATATCTTTGTGTGCTCTGTGTGGTATGAGATGTGTGCCGACACAATATCAGTATTCTATGGCTAGGGAGATACACCGCAATATTACACGGCTAGGGCGATACACCGCAATATTATTCTTCCTTTATAAATATTCAGTATTCTATGGCTAGGGTGATACACCGCAATATTATTATGGCTAGGGCGATGCACCACAATATTATTCTTCCCTTATGTGCGGCAACACACATCTCATACATGGTTGTTTACTGTTGTTTATGAATGTCTTTGAAGAAGTTTCTACGTTATATTTTATTGTCTTTTCTTGTATTACCAACTTTCGATTTAAACCTGCAATGTATTCGAATCATATTAATGTTTACTTGAAAGATAGTTGTTATTTATATAGGGCACCCCTTTTAGGGATGATATGCTCACCCATTCCCACTTTCAGTTTCAGAGACATATCAGAGTTGCGCAGCGGAAGTTTCGTGGCGTTGAGTCTTCTACTATGTTTATTATGTTGTATATTCTATTTGTAAGCCATATGACTATTGTATATGTATCATTTGAGAGGAATTCATGTATGTACATATTTCTGAGCGGGGCTAGTTTTCGGGTTAAGTTGTAGCAGATTTCTTATTTGAATGCTTAAGTGTTTGATTTAGATTCGTTAGTGCCTCTTTATTTGGCTAATCACTTGGTTTAGTCAGCTGCTAGCTTAGGGGGCGCTACAAAGTTGGTATCAGAGCTCATTATTAGATCTTATATGGGAAAAGATAGAAATAGCCAGTGCCAGTTAGTGAACTAGATTAGTTAGAACTGGGTTGGGTTTGTGAGATAAATTTTAATCACTAAAAGCTATCTATAATTAAAAGATTTATCTGATTGATTGATTTGTTTGTTGAGTGTTTGCAATTGTATTGAAGTAAAAATTGTAGGGTACACCAATACTTTAGGATTTGATAATAATTAATCTAAAAAGTATGAACAAGAACATAATCCATTAGAAAAATAGTGAGATTAATACAATTGATAAATCTTGAAAGTTACATAAAATTTATTGAATACATTGATTTATACATAGAAATCAACAATTTATAATCACATAAATGTTAATATATTCTTGGAACTTAATAAAAATTGAAAGAGTAGTGAATAATAGTTCCACCATCAATGTTAATAATAAAAATATTATCATAGTAATCATAAAGCATAATAAATGTGATAATTTTGGTAAGTAATGTTAGCATTTCTTAATTAGTCTTATATTGAACTTGAACTTAACTAAAATCTCACTAAAGATATATAATGATAGAAATAATAATTATGATTAAATAAATATGGAAAATTATTTACGCTTATCTACGATTAAGTCTTGTAAATTAAACTAATGACAAATTAGCTTTAATCTAACAAATAATCTAGGGGATCTTAAAAAAAAAAAACAAATATACATGAAATAGTAATAATAGTATTTTGATGCTTAGTATAATAATGGAATTAAAATAAAATAAATTCGTACATTAATAGAATACTTTACGTTTAGCAAAACCTAAAGATTATTAGGATGTATTATAATTTTATGCAGACAAAAATTTAAATCATATTAAATTACCAACGACATTGTTTAACAAAATATGATATTCAGATTCAATCTAAATAAATAAAAACTATTATATCAACCTTTACATGAATGCAGAATTATATTTAAAAGATTAAGGTTTAATGTATCATCCATCAAACTTAAGATAATGAAAGTAATAATACAATTGATAATAATATTCGATTAATCATATTAGCTAGTAGCAAATCTATAGTAAATAATATTAAGAAAATTTATAATTGGTATTACACTAAAGCTAAAATGACCAAATATTATAAATTGACGTAAAATTCAAATTTGAATTACTTATATTGATAAAATAAATAAACGATAATAATAATAACAATAACAATAAAATAAAAAGCCTTTATAACAATAATAAAAAATAAAATAAAATAAATTTAGATGATTAAATTGTTTAAAATGTTATAAAATTTACGATGTAAATTTTTAAGTTAAATCAGTTACAATTAAATTTAGAAATGAATTAGTCATAATAAGTTAGAACTTAATTAATCTTGATAGATTAATCTAGCACTGGAGAATAGTGAAGGTTGTGTTCTCTTTGTTCGTAGGAAGGCATTGTTGGGAATGGCCAACCTTGACAGGGCAACTGCATTCAGAGATGACTGATCATAGTAATTTAGTACAGTTCTTTAGGAAACCAATAACTATAAATTCACCTAGAAGGATTTGTAGGATTCTTCCTTGAAGTTAGAGACATATATTTTATAAAATGGAAAAATTAGTTTAAGAAATTAGACTTCCCTATTTGATAAAATTTAAAATCAGCATAGTAAACCTAGAGCTACAAATTTTAGATTTTAGTTGTAGAAAGCCATATAGGTTTGTGGTTTGTTTTATGTTGTTTGCGCTTAGACAAGAGATAAGATTATTCTTAAGGTGGGGAGTTTTGAAGATCAAAAGGGTGGTTCGATTTTCGAGGACGAAAATCATACAAGGTGGGGAGAATGTAAGGACCCTCAAGCTCGTCAACTTTATTAGACCGGTCAAGTGTCGATTTATCCGGTAATAACTCGATTAGTTTAACATGAAAGTTAATTAATAGAAACTAATCTAACAACGATCTAGATACGAAATTAGTACGACTCGATAGATTTCGAAAACTCACGCTGAATGGACTACTCGAACGTGTTATTCGGATATCGGACGAAGAAGATATCGTCTTTTTGCCATTGGACCGACTGGGGCGGCCCTTATACAGATGAGTGGGTGTATAGCAAATATCGTTGGTCTTATCTCAAATTCTTGCGTAAGAGAAAGCCATTTTCTCTTCTTCTTTCTCTTTCTTCTTATTTCTTCTTGCTTTCTCTCTTTTCTCTGTTCTTCATCTACGGTTTTTCTGTGAGAGGATTATGAGGTTGTGAAGTCGCTAATCTTAATAGAAAATCGAGATAATGACTGATGTTGGTGGTGTTCTTATTCGTTGATCGTGAGAATAAAAAGAGACGGTGATTTGTTGAGAAAACAGAAAGTTAGGGTTTTTAAGATTGATTTGGGGATTAAGTGGAATTGAAGATGAAATCAAGAATTTCATGATGGGTTTTGCGTGTTGAAGATATGGGTAAGAAACTAGTGGATGAATTACAAGATCGAGTGAAGGTTTGAAGAACTGAAGTTAGGGTTTCATGAAAAGAACTCTGATAAGATTTAGAAAGTGATACTTATTTTATAGATCAATGATTGGAAGTGGGTTTAGTCTCAATTAGGTTATTATCAGATTAAAGAACAACTTGAGATTGGTAGTTATGGTTTTGTAAGATTGTCCTGTGGAGTTTCTAAAGAAGAAATTATTGATGATGTTGAGATTAATTGAACTCTGGAAGTCTAGGGAAATATGGAGAAGATGAAATTGATGGTGGTGATTGATTTCAAGGTGAGAGATGATAATTTTAGGGTTCAACGGAGGTGATTTGGGGAAACATCAAATCAAAGGATGATGGTGTTTGGGGTAAGCCTTTAATTGTTTAACTTTGATATTTAGAGTTTAATTGCTAATATCCATTCAGTTTTTATGTGTGTGTGTTGGAACTGTGATTGAACTGAGTAAATGCATAAAGGGTGTATGAGCTGGACAAGGGAATTGGAGTTATTAATGAAACTGAGGTTGAATCAGTTTGGTGGTATGGTGTGGGCATTGCAGTCTAATGGGGTTGGTGGTACTGTTAATGGTTGTGTGGTTGAGTTGAAGAGTATTGTGAATCTAGTAATGAATTGCAGTTAATGATGAAGTTGTCTGGGATGTTAATGATGTTCATATTGAAGATAGAATGAACCTATGAATTTAATGTTGCAGGTGTAACTAATGGAATTGCAAGGGTTATGTTAGTTGGTTGTTGCAGTGAAGAACTAGTAATGATGAAGCTATGAATGGCATTGCCATGAAGTGATATTGAGTTATAGAATTGTGGTGTTCAGAACTGGAAAGGATTGTGTTGTTTGAATTGAACAGAAGTTGATGTGGGTGTAAGTATGGATTTGGGTGTGATTGACACTGGACTAGTGTTGTAGAATGGTAACTAGGTGGATTAGTATTGTAGTAGAATGTAGAAAGAGTGAAAGCTGGGAACTGCAATTGCAGGTAAACTTAGCTTGTGTTGTAATTAAATTTTGAAGTTGTTTTGATTGAAATACAATGTTTAGTGTTTGTATAAACTTCTGTTCTTTAGTATTAAACCTATTAGTCATCCCAGTCAGTTTAGCTGACTCAATTTGTTTAGCTGACTCAGTTGTCTGACTGAGTTGAATCATATTGACCCATTGAGTTACCTGTTTTGACCTGAGTAGACTCAGTTGACCGAGTTAGAAAATTGACCAGACCTTAATTGTTGACCCTTGACCGAGACTTGGACTTTTACCTTGACTTAGATGTTGATTGTTAGTTGACCTTTGACCGTCACATTGACCGTTAATTACTGTTAGTTGACTTTGGTGGACTTGGGCTTAGGAATAGTTATCTGATATAGTTAAATTGGACCTCTTATGGTCTGAATTTGCCTTTGGTTTATTCTACAAAGTTGTAGATATTCATAAGACTTAGCTATGGACTATATAATCAATCTAATTGGATTAGTAAACTCTTAGTTATACTAAAGATAGAGAATAAGATACCATAATGGGCTTAGAACCATTAGATAGAATTGTATAATTCTTGTGTGATCCATCTTGGTTAGATTCTTAGAGTTTTTGTATGATTAACAGTTAGATTCTATTGACAACGATCAATTCAAAGGATGAACCAGTAGATCGTGGATCTCGAGATAGGCGAGGCTTGTCATCAAAAGAGGTGGGAATCGATAACGAACTTTCTTGTATTCATTATCGTTTTACAAATGAATCTTTGTGTTGTGAAATTCATGCACATCTTTGTGTGCTCTGTGTTGTATGAGATGTGTGCCGACACAATATCAGTATTTTATGGCTAGGGCGATACACCGCAATATTACACGACTAGGGCGATACACCGCAATATTATTCTTCCTTTATATATATTCAGTATTCTATGGCTAGGGCGATACACCGCAATATTATTATGGCTAGGGCGATGCACCACAATATTATTCTTCCCTTATGTGCGGCAACACACATCTCATACATGGTTGTTTACTGTTGTTTATGAATGTCTTTGAAGAAGTTTCTACGTTATATTTTATTGTCTTTTCTTGTATTACCAACTTTCGATTTAAACCTGCATTGTATTCGAATCATATTAATGTTTACTTGAAAGCTAGTTGTTATTTCTACTGGGCACCCCTTTTAGGGATGATGTGCTCACCCATTCCCACTTTCAGTTTCAGAGACAGATCAGAGTTGCGCAGCGGAAGTTTCGTGGCGTTGAGTCTTCTACTATGTTTATTATGTTGTATATTCTATTTGTAAACCATATGACTATTGTATATGTATCATTTGAGAGGAATTCATGTCATTAGTATAAAACAGGGTTTGGACAAGTTGGCCTTTGTTAGTGATGGTCAGGATTTGTCCAGACAAACATAAATCAAGGGCTGTGGTTCCTCAGACCACCCCCTACAACTCACACGTGTGGCATTAATTCCAATATTGTGAATGAAAAATGAATACTCAAGTCAAGCTATGGAATTTCAAAAATTATAACGGGGAGATTCGAACTCATGACCTATTGTGTCATAAGTGGCCTCTAACCAGTGTTCCACCTTGGTTGGAATTGATAGAAAAGATAAATCAACAGTGGTGGTTTGTTCAACTTAAATACCATAATTGCTTTATTAATTAGTGTTTCACTAATTGCACATAGTAAATAATATATTCATTATAAAGTGTTTTATTAATTAGTGTTTCATTAATTCCTCATAATAAATGACAAATCATTTTTTAATCATAAATGTTTTCCTAATTAATTATAATATTTATTTCTATTAATAATTAATTTTGATAAATAATATCAATAGACATTTTCTGCGACAATGAGTAGTAGAAGAGGTGGAGGCCGAAAGATTATGGTGGTTAAGGGCGGAGCCAAGCACAATTATATTATTTTTTTTCTTTTATCGTAAAATTGGATACAAAGTCCATTTTTCACATGTATCCAACTTACCAAGAATTTTTTCTCCCTCTCTCCTCAAAATCGTGGCTCCGCCCCGGGTTTGTGGTGGAAGAAGTAGTGACGGTGAATGCTGGTGAGCAGTGATGGACAATATTAATTTTATGTTTTCGTTACAACATCGATAACATCGTAGTGTGGAAAATGTGGTTGGTTATTTTTAACACTTTTGATAAATGAAGGTACCATATATTTCTGGGATGATGTCATACAAGACAATATTTTCATGATCGTAGTTGGATCACTCAAATGGTACCCCTATTATCTTTGGTACTATATCGTATAAATCATGATTTTTTAATGTTAAAATAAAATCGATTGCAATGCAAAAAAGAATATATACACGGGGAAAAAAAATGAAACTAACCAATTGAAGAAATTTTGCTCAATCTAAACCTCATACATGGCATTTGTGATTAAAAATTAGAATTGCGTCCAAAAACCTACATGGGATGGGCAGCAGTGGTGGAGTCAAAAATTGACATTGAGGAGGCCTATTTTTTTTTAAAAAAGAAACATGTAAACTTTGGTGGACTAAACCATAAATATATATGGACAAAGTACTATTTATTAAATAAACTAAGAAAATTATGTAGTTATTAAAAAATTAAGGGGTTAGAGCCAGGTTAGTCAACCCTTGGCTTCGCTACTAGGTGGCGGTGGATAAAAAATGTGGATTCATATGGTTTTATGGTGGTGGCGGGTATTGGTGAACAAAAACATATTATGCTAATTTCTTAACGCCACAAAATGTGTAACATTATATTATCAATAGTATAAAGAATAGTTTAGCTAACTTTACCTATATGAGTGGTGGTCAGGATTTATCCTTGGCAAAGATAAATCAAAGGATGTGGTCCTCCGTGCCACACCCTACAAGTCGCACACGTGGTGTTCATTCCAATATTATGAATAAAAAATGAATACTCAAGTCAAGATATGGATGTTTGTACCCAAAATCACTTTTGGGAACGAAACACAAAGAATGGATAGTTTGGTTAGTATTTTGGATTCGGGGTTGATTTGAAGAACAAAAGAGAAACAGAGGTCTAACGTGGTTCGGCATGGTTGCCTACATCCACGGATGAATCCCCTTGGGGAGAAATATTTTATTCATGTTTTATGTTACATTCTCTCTTTTCTCTCACCTTGGCTACCCCCCAAATGATTTCTGCTCTCCCAATTTATACCGTTTTACATCTAATTTTCAATATCAACTTAAATGGCATTAAACTGACCATTTATTCCTCCCTCATAAAGTCTGCATGAAACTGCCTCCTTTATGCCTCTATCATAAATCTGTATGTAACTGCCTCCTTTATGCCTCTATCATAAATCTGTATGTAACTGCCTCCTTTATGGCCCTTGATAAATTCGCATGAAACTGTTTTGTTGTTATGGCTGGCGGGCTGGATTGAATGGCAGGCTGGCATACTGTGTCGTCTGGCAGGCATGGATGCAGACTGGCTTGACTGGCAGTGTGGTAGGATGCTGGTTGGCAGACTGGTTTGGCTGCATGGGTAGAAGCTGGCTGTCAGCATAATTGGTTAGCTGACTGGATGGGCTGGCTGGCAGTGCGGAAGATTTTTTGGCTGGGAATTGGTTAGCAGCGTTGTTGGCTATAAGACCGAAAATTGGCTAGGGGTGTGACTGACTTCGATAGTTGACTGATGGTTGACTTTGACCATTGACTGGCCGTTGACCGACTTTGACGATTGACTGATTCTGACCATTGACTGGTATGAGTGGACTGGTGGGCTTCCTTGGTTGACTGGTTAGCGGGCTTGGATGAGGACCCAAAAGATGATTCAAGCATTAATTTGGCCCATTAAGTGGTATTTTTACTTATGGTACAAACATCGCCCCCTCTTAACCTCCAACTTGTTGGGGGTTAAGAAAATTCCGTTTTCCTAAGTCAATGATAAAACTTGCCCCCAATTGTGGATTATTGATGTCGAGGTGATTGGCGAGCTTCCCTTGTTGTTTGCGGAAATCATAATCAAGACGCCCCCAAGTGAGGCTATTGCGGCTGGGGAATCGACAGGAAATAGTTGAGCATGAACCACTGTTGTATGCAAAATCAAGACTGATGATCCGGGCTATTCTCAGAAGCGTGACGCTTGAGTGGGGTGGTGTTGCGAGTGAGCGATAACAGTATTGAGTGAAGCTGGTCTGCAGCAGCCGTGATCAGCTGGACTGCAGAATCAACGAGCATCAGCTGCGATCAGCTGGAATGCTGCAGAAACGAACAAAATTCCACCGCAGCAGCTGCGTTCAGCTGGACTGCTGGAACTGCGAGCAAGGCTGGACTGCATCAGCTGCGATCAGCTGGAATACAGCAGCATCGAACAAGGTTCCTCTGCAGCAGCTGCGTTCAGCTGGACTGCAGGAACTGCGAGCATAGCTGGACTGCATCAGCTGCGTTCAGCTGGAATGCAGCAGCATTGAACAAGGTTCCTCTACTGCAGCTGCGTTCAGCTGGACTGCAGGAACTGCGAGCATAGCTGGACTGCAACAACTGCGTTCAACTGGAATGCAGTAGCATCGAACAAGATTCCTCTACAGCAGCTGTGTTCAGCTGGAATGCAGGAAATGCGAGCATAGCTGGACTACATCAGCTGCGTTCAGCTGGAATGCAGCAGCGACGAACAAAGTTATTCTACAGCAGCTTCATTCGGCTGGACTGCAGGAAATAAGAGCATAGCTAGAATGTATCAGTTGTGATTAGCTGGACTGCAACGACAACGATTAGCTGGACTGCAGCAACAACAATTAGATGGACTGCAACAACAGTTAGATGGACTGCAGCAGCTGCTGAGGGACTGGACTTAAAAAGTTCGATAAACATAGGTGTAAAAGTTATCAATAAAACTAGACAACATCAGTTGCGTCCAATTGTGTGTCACCAGACTGCATCATTTACGTCCAACTGAGTACAGAATTCGCAGGCAACTGGACTGCATCGGTTGCGTCCAACTGAGTGCAGCAGTTTCCTTTGAACTGGAGTACAATAATTCAATCAATATAACTATGGCAGTTTAACATTACTGAAAAAATATTATGTGTAAAAATATTATGGTGTATGCTCGCCCCCTCTTAATCCTGCAATTCATTGGAGGATTAAGAAGTTCGGGTTACCTGGAGTTTGGATTTTTGGAAGCCGAACTCCGCATTGCACTTAAGCGCTATGTAACTTTCCCCCAATCGTATAGAGTTTTTACGTAGCCTGCCATTTCATACCATGAGGTGTCACATATCTCGCCCCCAAGTGATAGTCAGTCACGTTGAAGTGGTATGCAACTCGCCCCCGGTAGATAGTAATTGTCATGCTTCTCAATGCTCGCACAAGGGTGCACTGCCTTGCTGCATTTTTCTCGTGCATGGAATTTTGAATATGTCTACTATCTAGAATTCGCGCGGGGGGCCAATCCCACTATTCTAGATTTGCGCAGAATCGAAATGTGTGCATCCCCTCGTTGAGAAAATGCTTGCCACATTAAAGGTGTCTTATTGGACAAAAGTATGTATGCATATGTGAAAACACTGAACAAAAGTATGCATGAATATATGAAAAGATGCAAAAATATGTAAATCGTATACTTACCATATGCTTACCATATCGAAAATGTTATCGCGACTTTGTTTATGAAATGATTAGGATTCCCATCAACTATGTTGATGTTTTCCAACGATGATGACTAGTATAGTTTCCTTACGTCTCGTCTCGACTTTATAAATTGATTTGTCTATGGGACTGAAATGCATCAGTTAAGTCCAAACTGGAATCAAGACAGTTGCCACGGAACTGTATTTTAGCAGCTTCGATTAGCTGTACTGTAACAGTCATGCATAAAACTGGACTGAATTAGTGGTGAGAAAAACTGTATTGAAACAATGTTGGGTAAATTTTGACTACATCAGTTCGATCAACTGGACTGTAGGAATAAAAAGGGATTGTGGCAGTTCGATCAACATGCCAGCAGCTGTTGCTATGAAACTGGATTACATCAGTTCGATCAACTGGCTGTAATATTTATGTATAAACGTACTGCAGCAGTTCGATCAACTGGACTGCAGTATTTTCGGTGGTGATTGAATGTAACCGTTTCTGGTGCTGTCATTTTAAATTTCTAAAAATTTAATTTTCTACGAAAATTGAAATTTCACCTTCCTGAAGTTGGGAATTGTCATACGATCTCAACGGGCCGTAAATCACTCTATTTGGATGTATGAAGGAGAATTTATCGAAGAATTGGTCGGTTAGCGCCTTGCTTCAAGCATGTTGTTGGACCCGAAAAATATTATTCTCTAATTGTAAAATTTCACCCTCATGTCGTAGGATATTTAAATGGGATCGTAACGAGCCAAAAATCACCCAATTCAGACGCGGGACGAAGAAGATATCAATGAAAGAAGCTTTTTTTTTACCAAGCCCAAGTGGGGCGTATTGATCCGTCAGGCTAACGGCGTGGGGCTGAAAAATACGAGGCTACGTTATTAAGTTACACCGAGATACACCGAATCAGGGCTACAGAATTAAGATGTGAACCAATACACCAAATCGTCCCCTTGAATAATCGCCACCGATTAATCGTCGACCTCGGTTACTCTTCAATTAATCGCCGACTGATCGGCGATTGTCGCTCGGCTTCGCCGCCGGGTCTGGCCGCCGGCCTTTGTCGTCGGTTCTCGCCGCCGGGTCCGGCTGCCAGCTGGTTGTGGTGATGTTAATCAACGGTCAATATACGCGTTTCATCGAAGTTTTGATGAGACCATAAACACTGAAGATTTCCAGAAAATTTAGTTTTAATGTAGCTCGAAACATCGAAGTTTGATGTTCCACACAGAATCAACGGTTCGAGTATCCAGGCCCTAGTTAGTAATTCGGCGAATTATTCGCGAATAATTCGTGAACGAATCCGAATCGTCCGAATTCGAATCATACGGCCGAATACTTCAAACACAGTCCCTGGTACGCGAACAATATGGGGATCCCGAATCATGCGCGAATAATTCGTGTCGTCCGAAAGTTCGGCGTACTGATTCGCCTTGGTTTAGTGAAGCCCAACTTCGATTCCTTCCCTTATCAAACTGGGCCAGACGTAATTTGAGCCCAACTGTCAATTTCCATCCATTTAAAATGTGGTTTTCACAAAAATTTGAGATGGGAATCGAACTTAGGATGCCAAGATCCTTAGAACCATCTCAGAACCACTGGACCAACAGCTAGTTGGTGATATAATTAAATGATATTTAGTATATATTGCATTTTTAGCACAAACTACACATCCCAACCTATAAAATTCTAAAATTTTATTATTTAATAATGCCGAATTTTGAATACCGAACTCACATTCCTATAATGAATTATACACGTACGTATCCGTACCGAACTACTCTCCGAACAACGAACCGTTGACCGGATTTTTGACCGAATCCGACCTATCCGGATCCGAATAATTCTCGTACGTATGCCGTCCCGAACTACTCCCCGTACCCCGAATTGCTAACTAGGATCCAGGCATCGAAGATTGATGTACAGTATCTGCACCGAACTATTTCTTAGAGCAGAATTTTGATGTGTCACGGAGCATCGATGCTTGATGAACCTCGAGGAATCCACGGTTGTCATGAGATGGTCATCGAACTTTGATGTTACTAAGAGCATCGAAGGACCCTGACGTGGGTGATGGACACCATTGACGTGGGTGATACAAATTAAGGTGGGTGAAGAAAAACAAGAAGTGGGTGAACGGATCTGGAGTTGAGTTGCCGCCGGCTTGGGCCGCCGGTAGGAGCCGCCGCCTCAACCGCTACCGCCGTTGTCGCCGCTGCTGTTGCCGGAGGCGCCGCCGGGTGAGGCCGGCCGCCGGTTTTTTTTTTTTTTTTTTTCGCGACACTTTTCCTCGAACCATGATCTTTCCACGAACCTTTGGTGACAGTGCTTTTAGAAAATGTTATCTTTTCTATGGAGCTTCTTGCAATGGCTTTCTGAAATGTGATCTTTTCAATCGCAGTTGTTGCATTTTCTTCCTTGTAACGGATGTTGTAAAGGTTTAACAAACTGTTGAATTTTCTTCTAGAACCGTTGCTATTCCTTATGAGCTTTCCCCCATGGTTTTGCTACACCTTTGTGGAATTTTCTGACACGCTTCTCCGAAGGTTTTCTCTTGGGTATTCAAGCGCCCTTGTGGTCATGAAAGTATTGATTTTGACGTGCAGCAAACTCGAACAGGTGGGTAATATGTTATTTGAGAAGAAAAGTTTTCTGAAATTTGGACTTGAACATGTTGCGGACCGACCACCCTGACAACAATCTAGGTGATCTTTCCAGTGAACCAACTGTGGTGGCTCTCGATTGCGATGCTGGACTGCAGCAGTTGCGATCAACTGGACTACGGTAACGGTAATTGACTAATCTGCAGCAGCTGCGATCAGCTGGACTGCGATGATTGAAATAAACTGGTCCAATCCATGTTGCAGATCGAACGTCCAAAAATAATTTTCACCGAGGGCCGAATGTTCTGAGGGTGGTTCCATCGGTCTTTGTAGCGATGTAGTTTCAGTAGTTTCTGCTGGTAATTGTTTTTTGCAGATCTCGATCTACAAATCTGGATTGCAGTAGTTGAAAATAAAAATTGTACCCAGCCATGTTGCGGATCGAACATCTAGCAATAATTTTTGATGATGTTTCACTACATCTTTTTCCATGGACCGAGCATCCCATCAAAACTAACATCAGAGTTTGTAGTGATGCGATTTTCAGCGGTATCCGTAGATAATGGCTCCAGAAAATCTGAAACAACGAATCATTATTGCAGCAGTTATGATCAACTGGACTGCAGTATGTGTGATTATACAGTCAGCAGCAGCTGCGATCAGCTGGACTGCGATTATTACGATCAAACTGGACTGCAGCAGTTGCGATCAAATGGACTGCAGCAGTGATTTTTCAATATGCTTAGACTGCTTTTTCACGGACACGATTTTGAAGCGTTTTCTGCAACTTTTCTCAATGGGAAAATACGGTTTGTTTTCTCGTATCTCCCCTTAGTCGGCGCCAATGTTTGTACCCAAAATCACTTTTGGGCACGAAACACAAAGAATGGATAGTTTGGTTAGTATTTTGGATTCGGGGTTGATTTGAAGAACAAAAGAGAAACAGAGGTCTAACGTGGTTCGGCATGGTTGCCTACATCCACGGATGAATCCCCTTGGGGAGAAATATTTTATTCATGTTTTGTGTTACATTCTCTCTTTTCTCTCACCTTGGCTACCCCCCAAATGATTTCTGCTCTCCTTATTTATACCGTTTTACATCTAATTTTCAATATCACCTTAAATGGCATTAAACTGCCCATTTATGCCTCCCTCATAAAGTCTGCATGAAACTTCCTCCTTTATGCCTCTATCATAAATCATATGTCTGCCTCCTTTATGCCTCTATCATAAATCTGTATGTAACTGCCTCCTTTATGGCCCTTGATAAATTCGCATGAAACTATTTTGATGTTATGGCTGGCGGGCTGGATTGAATGGCAGACTGGCAGACTGGGTCGTCTGGCAGGCATGGATGCAGACTAGCTTGACTGGCAGTGTGGTAGGATGCTGGTTGGCAGACTGGTTTGGCTGCATGGGTAGAAGCTGGCTGTCAGCATAATTGGTAAGCTGACTGGATGGGCTGGATGGCAGTGCGGAAGAGTTTTTGGATGGGAATTGGTTAGCAGCGTTGCTGGCTATAAGACCAAAAATTGGCTAGGGGTGTGACTGACTTCGATAGTTGACCGATGGTTGACTTTGACCATTGACTGGCTGTTGACCGACTTTGACCATTGACTGGTCTGAGTGGACTGGTGGGCTTCCTTGGTTGAATGGTTAGCGGGCTTGGATGAGGACCCAAAAGATGATTCAAGCATTAATTTGGCCCATTAAGTGGTATTTTTACTTATGGTACAAACAATGGAATTTCAAAAATTATAACGGGGAGGTTCGAACTCATGATCTATTGTGTCATAAGAGTGGCCTCTAACCATTGTTCCACCTTGGTTGGAATTGTTGGAAAAGATAAATCAACAGTGGTTGTTTGTTCAACTTAAATATTAATTAGTACAAGTGTTTTATTAATTAGTATAAGTGATTTGTCTAAAGAGAAGATAAATCTATGGTCATGGTTTATTCAACTTAAATATTAATTAGTATAAGTGTTTTATTAATTAATGTCTCATTAATTTCTCATGATAAATGATTTATTAATTTTACATCATAAATATCCCTTAATTAATATTAATACATATCTCCATTAATAAATAATAATTTTGACAAAAATTATTTCAATAGATATTAGTGGTGGTGGTGGTAGTAGAGGAAGAAGTAAGTGGTGGAAGCGGTGGAAGGTGTTACTAAGTGGTGGAGGCGGTACCATTAGTTTTGGTGGAAGAAATAGTGGCGCTGGATGGTTTTAATGGCGATGGTATTGGTTTTTTGTTTTTGAATCAAAAATAATATTTTTGTTTACATGACGGGTAACATTGTATTGTGAAAAGTATAGTTGGTTGTTTTTGACACGATCAAAAAAGGCGGATAACAAATACTTTTGAGATGATACCAAATCATATAAGACAAAATGGTTGTTTTTGGTACCACTGCTATCTTTGGTAACCGTTCGTACGCGTGATTTTCAGTATTTACAAAAAACATATAGTTGAATAAATTAATTGACGACCTAAGTTTGTTAAATCTAAACTTTATACATGACGTGTGGGATTAAAAGTTATAAGTGTGCCCAATATTCTACGATGGATCGAAAATGGTGGTGGTGGAGAAAGAAGTGATATCTGGTGGTTTGTGGTACTGGCCGGTATTGATGAGTAGTAATTGAATATGTTAATTATGTGCTGCTACAAAAGGATAACACTATAAATGTGGTTGATCGTCTTAATGCTAATATAAACTCGGTTAAAATACATGAAAATTAAGAAGAAGAAAAAAAAACATTTAGATGTCACGTTATATAATAAATAACACTAAAAACTACATATTTAGTATCAAGGTTTCTCCGTCTAATAGATAAATATAAGGTTGTATTGAGATCCCGTAACCAGAGGGCGAGTTGGTCTTGGATTTCTGAATGATAATGAATATAATGAAATGCTCCCTCTCGGTTTCTCCAATGAAAACCGAAACCTTCTAAAAAAAAAATCAATCGAACAACACTTAGATGGAACGCATCACCACCAGTGTAAACTTCTCTGAATTGCTACATATCCAGTGAAATTTCTCTGATTAATATGGTGATTTTCGTCTACCGTAGTTTTTAACGAGGCATGCAATTAAATCTCTAATAGTGATTTTAAAGGTATTTAATAATTACAAAATTCTCTTATAAGTTTTGTTTATGCAAGTATTGATTTAACTTGGGTTCTTTTATATTTTTGTGTTAAGTTGATGACTTTTTAATTTGAATACATGTTTGGTTAACAAACTTTGATACATATAGGGTATTTTATTTGTAAAACTGATGTTAGTCTCTCATTTTTCCCGTTAGCACTTTTTTTCGATCCCGTATTTGTAGACATTTTTTGACTAATTTTGGGGTATTTGTTTAATCTCAAGGCCGTGTGTTGTATACATTGAAGGCGATAGAAGTTTGTGTCGGCTCTACCTTGAAACTAATAATTTTTCTTCGGAAGGTTAGTTGAATTTATGTAGATAAAAATATCAATATGACTATGCTCTTTAAAACTCTAAATTACTTGAGTACCACTAGATGTGAGAACGTCATTCATGCACTACTTAGCATAGTTGGTGTGAAATCTTTTTATCCACGAATTTCTTCAATTTTATGTTATCAATATGATTGAGAAAGAATCTTCCACATGTTTTGATTTACTATTATAAGTTTATTTTTTCAACTCACATGTGTATATCTCATCCTTCCAATAGCCAGGGGTTCTTCATTTTTATAACTCTCACATTTGCAAAAAATAAATAAATAGTGTTTATCTATAGTAGGGAAAATATTATGGGTTTTTGCTTCACTCCTTAGAGCCTTAGTTATCAATAATTTCGGAACAAATGTATTCATAAACATCATGGAGTTGGATTGGCAGTTTAGGTATATGTACTGTTAGATGAAATATTCTTTTTGAAGTTTGAAATTATAATATGATGGAACAATAAATGGGGACAAATTTTATTTACTGTATTTTTTATTATTTTTTTCATGTTGGCACAACATTATTACTCCGTCCAGATAATAAATTGGAATAACATGCTTAAGTAAAAAAATAAAAAGATCAGGTAACCCATTTTGTTTCCCAAAACCTATTTGAATATCAAAATAATTACTCACGAATAAAATGAAGCAAGAGGAATGTGAACAATATTGTATTAGAGACAAAACATCCCGTGCCGTTACGGCACGGGTTAAGATCTAGTATGTACATATTTCTGAGCGGGGCTAGTTTTCGGGTTAAGTTGTAGCAGATTTCTTATTTGAATGCTTAAGTTTTTGATTTAGATTCGTTAGTGCCTCTTTATTTGGTTAATCACCTGGTTTAGTCAGCTTCTAGCTTAGGGGGCGCTACACTATCTCTCTTGATTTCTTATGTGACTATTTACTTGATGACAATTCCAACATTGAAGATGGTAATGGAATCTCTTCTCTTCTTTTTTGACTTGAACTTTGGTAATTTAATTTATATTCTGTATATTGAACAACATATAAGTAGGTTGGTGCCTTAGTTAGTTATGTTTATGAGTTCGGGAGCTTTGCTGTGTTTAGTTCAATGTTCAATGTGCATATTCTTTGTCCTTTGTCTTATTTTTGTTGTATATTTAGTAGAAATTGTTAAGAAAACCATCTTGTCATAGTCTTAGGGTTCCTTCTTCCTTGGATTTTGAGATATGATCTTTTGATACAACTTTTGTATGATAACTTCAGCCAAGTGCTTGTATTAGTTTTAGGTTTTTGTTACTGTATAGGATATAAAGTGCATTGTTGTTTTATTGGCCAACAGAAGAACCTTAGTAAGAGTATTACACTGATCTTATGAACTGCATATATTTCTCATTAGACTTCATTCTCTGATCTTATTTGTTTTTTTTCTTCTTTGCAGACATTTTGGGGAAGGATGAAGATTAAGGGGATGATTGGCTTGAGAGATGGATGGACTGCAGTCTTTTACTGGTCTGCTAAAATGAAGATCAAATGGATGACTGCAGTCTTTTTCTTTTATTGGCAACTCTTGATGCTACTTGCTTTTTAACTTTGGTTTAATCAGACTTTGGTTAATCTTTAGACTTAAGACTATGTTTGTGAACTTCAACTTTGTTTTTAAAGTTTAATTACACCAAGTATGGAATGTAGACTATGTAGTATCAGTTTATTAAGAAATTCAGAATGTACAGGTGCAGGCAGTATAGGTAAAAAACCGAACCGCACGGAACCGTAACTGAATAGTATCGGTGTGGTTAAAAACCGAACCGAATACTAAACAGTTCGGCTACGGTTTAAATTGTGATAACCGCACCGAACACGGTTAGGTGAACGGTTTTACCTATAACCGCACCTAACCGAACCTTGTGCAGCCCTAACGGTGGTGGTTGTACACGGTGACAACATTGGCGGTGGCAAGGACAACAATAAAGGTGGTGAAACAAGAAGGCCATATGGGTTAACTTCAATATTTCCGTAAAAGTTAATTTGAAAGCAAATTCTAAGAAAGATCTAAGATACTTCATTTCATTTCAACTTAGTTGGAACAAAAGAAATAAAAAGTACATGTAAAGCATGTGAAACATTTTCTACATAAGAATCATGACGGTGCAATATTCAAATTATGACTTTTTATGATAGGGCGATTTGTTTACTTAGGTTAGGCTTGGTTGTTGAGGTAGGATATAGGAATAATAGTCACCATTTACGGATTTCTTTGTTTTTCTTCTTCGTTTTTTCTTTTTAAGACTTCATGACTAAATGAACATGATGTAATTAACAATGTATCACATGCACCTGTCACGAACCAAGGGAAACGAACATTTACTATATTTGAAGGCCTCTATAATCAACATTAGCCAATGCCGGCTAAAGATTACGATAAGTGAAATATTATGGATTTTCATTTGAAGGAAATACCATTAGGTCCTAGGAATAATATATTAGAGAGAGCCTAGTCTATTTGACCCAGTTAAATGTCTGTTTGGTCCTATTTGGTAATATAAATTATAGTTTGGTCCTAAAAATTATTGTTTGGTCCTAGGCTGATATCATGGATGATGTAAATATCACCTTGTAGTGGAAGAAATACCCTTTTGGATAAGGAACATATATATAGTCAAAAGGTAAGAGAGAAAAATCATTTCTCAGATCTACTTTCTCTCTCCTCTAGATTTTTCTTCTTTTCTCTTCCTGCTCCAATGATTTCTAGGTTTTTTTTTTTCTTTCTTCTGCTGCAATTATGATGAAGACGAGAAGAATAACGAACCAATGTTGTTGTTGATTTACAGAGTTCATTCTGCTGATGATGTTCTTGATTACGATCTTGATTTTGAGGAATTATTTTTGCTTTTTGTTTGATTACGATCTTGTTTTTGAATGTTTTGTCTCTGCTGCTGATGAAGAAGAAGAAGAAGAAGAAGAAGATCTGTTGTTGCTGTTGACGATGAAGACGATGAAGTTCATCAAAAAAATGACCAAAATCTGCTGCTGCTGCTGTCGATGATGAAGAAGATGAAGATCTATTGTTTGTTGTTGATGTTGACGATGAAGACGACGATGAACCTGATCTATTTGATGATGACGACGACGATCTGTTTTGAAGACGACGTCGACGATCTGTTTTGAAGATATTGTTGGTGAAGATGAACTCGTGTTTTGTTTTTGAAGACGACGAAGATGATGATGCTGCACTTCATTCCATAAATAAACTCTGTTTTTTTTTAGATCTTTATATGGAGTTCATTTCTAGGAATGAACTCTGTTTTTTTAGGTTTTTATATGGAGTTCATTTCTCGAAATGAACTCTGTTTTTTTTAGGTTTTTATATGGAGTTCATTTTCGGAATGAACTCTGTTTTTTTAGGTTTTTATATGGAGTTCATTTCTGGAATAAACTCTGTTTTTTTAGGTTTTTATATGGAGTTCATTTCTCGGAATGAACTTTGTGTTTTTAGGTTTTTATATGGAGTTCATTTCTCGGAATGAACTATGTTTTTTTAGGTTTTTATATGGAGTTCATTTCTAGGAATGAACTCTATTTTTATATGGAGTTTATTTTCTGGAATGAACTCTCTTTTTTTAGGTGATTTTTGAAAAAATAAGTAGAAATTAACAGGAGTTCATTTTGAAGAATGAACTGCTACAAAAAAAACGAAATGGTATTTTTGTCCATTTAAATATTTTTAAATAATTATGGATCAAACAGTAAAGGTGTTTTGATCAAAGGACTAAACAAATATGAACCCACCTAAAAAAGGACCAAATAATATTTTTCTCTTTTCATTTCGTGTAACGTATTGGCCTTTTCTCCTTCTTTTAAATATATCATGGTATAGAGTTAAAAAGATTCTATAGTTGAACCCCACGATTTACTATTTATATTTGAGGAAATATAAATTATCTTTTTAAAGATTTAAGATGATTATAGATGATCGTAGTCTGTATGATTAAAAAAAACAATATAAAGTCTTAGGAAATTCTAAGAGTTTTTTAAAAGTAATAAAAATAATAATGGCTTAGAATTTTTGAGCTTTTAAAAAAGATGAGTTTCTGTGCAATACATAGACTCTACATATGATGTTTATTTTATTTTATTTCGAAAATTTTAACGGAAAAGCCAAACGAACCAAATACAAAAACTACGGTTCCTTTACATATGAAGAGTAGTCTCCCGATTATGGAGAATCATAGAAAATACTTTTGTCACGACACCATAAAACCAAATTTTGCTTAGCAAGCATAATAATCTCTTCATTAGATTTTGGTATTCATAGGAAAACTCGCTTATATTTGTCTTTCCGGATATCCAAATAACCACATAGTGAATAATATTTCATATTTTTTCGTTCATGTTTGTTAGAGCATTGCTCGGTGGAACTCACATGCGTTGCTATCTCAAGCATTTTTTCAATGTTAGTGATCAAAACTATAAGTCTTGATTTCTAGTCTATTTATAGATGTCTCGGACTAGGACATAGATAGTGTAGTTGAGCTTAGATTTCTCGGCGTTCATCATTTGAAGACGAAAAACTACTAAGGGGAGCTTGTGAAACTTCTTCGAAAAAAGATATGTGGATACTTGAACTCATCTATCACTTGGAAAGTCTATTTCGACTCTATCTCCTTGTTTATGGTTGAAATTTTTTTCGGCTGGTTTTGGTAAATTTGGGTGTGTGTGGATGAGAAACGAATCTAAACCCTAAAGAAATGCACTACACGGGAGTACTTTAGATTCGAGAGATCAATCTGTACAATTCTGGCCTAAACCAAGAAATGGTCGTTCCAGACTTGCTTCGGTCACAAAGTGAAGGAGATGGATTTGATCTTAGGGAGAGAAACGAAGAAGGTGTTGAGATTGTGAAGATGTTGGTTGTTTATGACTTGTATCAGAATGTTGAACTGGCTTGCATAATGTAAGCTATCAGTTATGGGTGTTTTCTGGATACGTTGTTAACAACAACTTGGTTCTTCTCTCCTTTTTTGGAAATAGGTTGGAGAACCTATTTATACAAGTCATTTTGAGCGCAACCTTCATCTCGTAGGAAGTGGAGGAAGTTGAGTGATGGAGTAGTGGGGTCGTGTAGGTGATTGTCACACGATCACGCCTTTGCCCACTTCCCTCATTACCATTAACCGTCCACCTTTCCTGATAAGTTCTCGTAATGGGCGCGTTGCACGCCGCACGTTGTAAACCGCCAGACTAATACCCCAGTAAGTATCCCCCAATTTGTGACATGCTTGATGTCTCGAATGAGTGGGTCAAGTCGTGGGACCTGCCGCATGAAATAGTATACGGTGTTATTAGGTTAAGTAACTAAGACATTTATAGAATTGATATTCATGAAATATCGTGCATGCTCGATGCATGTAATGCATCGCTTTTAAGCAAGCAGCTCAAAACAATCGATATGCATGAAGCATCGTTGTTTTAAAGCTTGATTGAGTAAGTCCCGGATTAAGCGTCTTAAAATAGCAGCATGTCCAACCATCTTCGAGTAATTTTTTGGAGGCCGCATGGGTGGGCCATCATCTGGTCGATCACTCCTTGTGACAGAGTGGCGGACGGTGATCATTGAGGCACTTTATTGATCGCCTAGTTTTTAATCCAAGCCGTCCGACCAAGCTGGAAAAGTTGGACGGACGAGATGATTTACGGCGAAAGACCAATGTTCAAGTGTCAATCAATTTATATCAACAACCAAAGGTTGGATTATCTAATTGATTGAACTACGCACAACCTGTGATATTCCAATTATATAAACAAATATAATGCGTAAAAGAAATAACACAGACACCAAAAATACTGTTAACGAGGAAACAACAAATGCAGAAAAACCAGGGGACCTAGTCCAGATTTGAACACCACATTGTATTAATCCGCCACAGACACTAGCCTACTCCAAGTTAACTTCGGATTGGAATGTAGTTGAGCCCAATATCACACTGTTCAAGGTACAGTCGCATTCCTTACGCCTCTATAATCATGTCGGATTATGCGCACTTGATTCCCATAGCTGCTCTCACCCACAACTAGGAGTTGCTACGACCCAAAGTCAAAGACTTGATAAACCAATTTGTCTCACACATAAAAGTCTATTGTATATATAAATCTGTCTCCCAAAGATAAACCTATGAGTTTTGTTTCGTCTTTTGATGAATCAAGGTGAACATGAACCAATTGATATACCAGACTTATATTCCCGAAGAACAGCCTAGAAATACAGTCACCTCATAATAATATTAATCGTATGGTATCGAAACAAGATATTGTGGAATCACAAATGATGAGACGAAGATATTTGTGAGTTTTTTTTATATTGCCTATCGGAAATTAAATCTCGGGCAAATCTTAGAGAAGATAGTACTCAATAACAATAGAAAACATCAAGATCAGAACATCCAACTACAGAGAAAATAGTTGGGTCTGGCTTCACAATCCCAATGAAATCTTCAAGTCGTTAACCTACAAGGTTTCGTGAAAAGCCTAAGGTTAAAAGAGAATCGACACTAGTGGAAACTAGTATCACACATTATGTGTGGGGATTAGGTTTCCCATTTGCTAGAGTTCTCCGTTATATAGTTTTCAAATCAAGGTTTGATAGCTTTAAAACAAAGCAATCAATATTCACCGTTAGATGAAACCTGATCTAAGAGCAAAGCTAAGTTTTCTTGAAACTAAAGAAATATCTCTCCACCGTTAGATGGTCTTAGCTTGTTACACACAAATGAAATGTACCTTCATTTAGATATGGGTAACCGTACATAAACGTGTACACCTTGTTGGCTCAACAATAGTTAACCGAAGTTAGCCATATGAATACTTTGTTATCAACCATATTCATCTTATCAACAACTAGTTCAAATGACTCAAATGAAACTAGTTATAGAGTTGTTCAATTGTTTATATTTTCATAGAAGTATACAAGACACAATTGAAGCAAAATCGATTTTGATTCACTCGAATCAAGTCATGAACATTATAGCCACGATTTTCAAAAGATTGCATTCCTTATTATATAAATATATTAGTTCATGAACAAAACCGATTCTAGAACTTAACCCACTCAAGTATGCAAACGGGTACGCATACTTAAGTAGTCGGACTTGGACTGTGTCCGACAAAATGCGAACGGGTACGCATACTATCACACATCCAAAATAATAGTTGAATTAGTACGCGCATGGGTATGCATACAAAAGTTCCCAAACTTCAACTGAGCTCCCAGTACGCGTAGGGTACAAATACCAAGGCTCCCGGACTTTACCTGACTTCCCAGTATGCATACGGGTATGCATACTATACCGGTCTTGGATCAACATATATGCAAGTACGCATACTATGTCTATAATCCAATTATGGTTAAGTGTTCTAAACTCTATTTCAATCATTGAAACATTCTTAGAGGATGACAATAGTTGTTTCACTAACTATTAGCATCAAAGCGATTTTCAAGTTATTGAAATAATCAATACGAAACATTCTGAGTCTACATCAAATGACTGTATCACACAAATCATGTAAGATGTTACTTGGAGATTTTCACATGATCATCTTTGACTTGAGTCAAGAATATAAGATAAACTTGGTTGAAGCAAAAGCTTACCGACACATAATTCGAGAAATATGTAAGCGAGTTAAACTCAGCTCGAAATATCAAATGTATATAATAGAATACTGTAATACGACTTTTGTCTCAAGAAGGAGATAGAGTAGAAATAGGATTTCTGAGTGATAGATGAGTTTTAGTCTCCACATACCTTTTGTCGATGAAGTTCCACAAGCTCTCCTTAGTAGTTCTTCGTCTTCAATTGATGAACGTCGTGAAGTCTAAAGCTCAACTACATAATTTATCCTAGTCCGAGACATTACTATAAGTAGACTAGAAATCAAGACTTATAGTTTTGATCTCTAAACTTGACAAACAATTTTGAGATAGCAACTCTTTCCAGTTCGACCGAGCAGTGCTCTAACAATCTTCCCATTTGTCAATTTTATTGACAAAACTATCAATACATATGGATTACAAAATAAATAAGCTTTGTAGCTTCTCATACAAATGCTTGATCTCCTTGGTTCTTCAACATTACTCGAAATCTTCGTCACTTCCAAGTACTCCATGATTCTAAACGTGTTCAACTCAGCATCATAGTTGTTGAAGATCCGTAGCTATAACAATGAGAAAACAGTTGCTCTCAATCATTGTCATACAGTGTCATAGTATTATTCCATGGCATCAAAGTTCAATTGTATCACAACTTTGATAACAATACTATGGTGATATTATCACTCCCCCTTAGTCAATACTTCATATCACATGAAAACCACTTCCCATTACATAATGATCCGTAAACCATATATATTTGTAGTGTGAATTACACATTAATTCTCCCCCGTTTTATCAATAAAAATTTGCAAAGGTATTAAAACTAGTGGGATCCTAATGAAATTTTCATAGAGATACTTCATGACCAAAATAGAACATATCGACTTGTTTCGATGATTTCACATAGTCGAAACTAGTGTATTCATCAAGGAGTTTATAAAGATACAAGAAAACTCCTACAATATTCCACAACCATACTCCCCACAAATATTTGGAAATTAAGCACAAGTTCAAAAAGAACTCTCCCCCATAAAATGTCATTCTCGAAAGAACAACAAGAACGACCTTACTTTCACAAGAAAAGAATGATTTCTTTGGACATTAAAAAATGATCATGAAACATGAATTTGTATCCAAAATACTCAATTAAATTAACACAAGAGAACCCATGATTAATTTAATCGGAAATGCTCAACATAAGAGAACTTACGGAGCCACACAGTACATACACAAAGATGTGGATCAGGGAAAGACCAATACTGCGGAATATTCAAAGATTCATTGTATTTTTCATCAATATTTGCATAGAGACATGTAATAGACTTAATATTTGTAAACAAAAGTTCATCCTATCTTCCACCAATATTTGCATAATGAAATAATAGGTTTAACTTTTATCGTCAAAAGTTCATTCTATCTTTTATCAATAAAGACGTATGACAGACTTAACTTTTGAGCAAGTATGGGACAATCATAGTTCACGGACGCAAACACACATATCCCATAACAAGTTGCTTTACATAAAACCATAAAGATTAATATGCAAAATCATCTTCTAAATAAACTTTAGAATTTAAATAAATAAATATAAAAACATTGCAAGATGAGTTGGAAATAGCTATGTGTACTCACAATAGTTGTTATTCCAAACCCTAGTTATCCTTCTTAAAACGTAAGAATGAATTCTCATAAGAAGTTTCCTAGATAAAATAATAAAGACGAGCAATTAATCATCATCTTCATCACCGGAGACCATAAAAGTGGCTTGAATCTTATTCATATCATCCTTGATCTCGGGAAACTTGGTAGCAATCACACAAAGTTGTTCTTGCATACGTTTTTCCTTCAAATTAATCTTACCCACGCCCTTGAGAATTTGATATAGAAGACTCAGGGTGGTAAGATCACGAGAACCATCAAGGATATCACATATTTGTCTCTTGCAAGCATTCTCCTTCATACGTTTGAACGTATAAGGATGAACAAGATTGGGAGTTCCAATCTAGTTTCCAATACGATCAATGGAATATGTATGACAAATTTTCCCAATTAAACATAGATATCCTAACTTCTTGTTGGAAAAAGTCATCGAAAGCATTTGAAGAATAATAAATCCACAAATGTCGAGACTTGGAGTTCCCAAATCAAGGAAATAGACCAATTCCACAAACTCACGACTCCGCCGAGAATTCTCAATTGTGGAGGGACAAAGATTAGATATGCCAAGTTTTCCAAAAGATATCAAGGCAAGGCTAAGAATATTAGTAGGAAATTTTCCTTCAATCAACACTCTTACCACAAAGATCATTAGAAATGGTTTCATAGGATGGTCTTTCTCCACTTGGTCTCGGAAGGAGAAAATTCCCCAAAGAGATTTTAGTGATCTTTGAAATCAACTTTCTTTTAACAAGAATCATTTCTATGTTTATCATGGTTTTGAATTCCATGTCCTCGGGATCAACATCATGGATGTTAGCATAGAAGATTCTTGTAAGAGTGTCAAAACCTTCACCAAGACCATTAAAGATGTTTCCAAGATCAAATTTTTCAAAACACACCAAATCTTCTTTATGACCATTAACCATATCCGATTTCTTTTCTAGAATGAAACCACCAGAAGAAATCCTTTTAAAGATTTTACTACTAGGATCATTGACAAATCTAATTCTAATAGAATCTTGATTTTGAGGTAAAGTCATGCTAAAACATGATGAATCCAAGTTTTTTGAAACCTTCTTTGAACCCTTAAAATTTCCCAAGAGACCTAGAAATTGAGAGTGCAAGAAGAAGGAAGAACTTACTTGATTTGCTCCTTGAATAAAAATAAAATCCTTAGTCACTTTTGAGTCTCCAAAAATGGACTTTAATGGAGAAGATACATGAACCCTAGAAAAGTTCACGTACGCAGACAAGAGAAGGAGGAAGAAGGGTACGCATACCAAGATTTTTATAAACCCACAAATGGGCTTAGACCCGTTCATAAACCGGGACCCACAAAAGGAAAATAGGATTTTTTAAGGAGATCAACAACCAAGGTTCGCACACTAACAGGATCTGCACCGTGCAGTAAAGGGATAGCAGAAGAACTACACCACTTTAAATAACCTTGGGTAGACAGAGAGAAAAAAAACTTGTCAAAGAATTTTTCTCAAAGAAAGAGATTATAAATAAATCAACCCAAACATACAAAAATAATCAAACCGTTACTTGCCCCATCTCAAGTTATATACAAATGGGGTAGAGCCAAGCTTTTTAAGATATGCAGAGAAATTCTCATGCAACTTTCCCGGTTGATATTTGTGGAATGTACCAGAAGTATAATCACAGTAATGATGATACTCAGGGTTAATAAAAAAATTTTGAAATCTTATTATTATGACCAAGGAATGACTTTTTCTGACAACTAGAACCTACGCCAAACTCACTAGAAATGTTTTTATCAATTTCACATGAGTTGGTAGTAAGCATTGTTCATACATCATGAATACATGATTTGACAGGTACAAATTTTTTATTAGAACGATTCTTTTCCTCAATCGAATGAAGTTTTTCTAAGAATTTAAAAATGTTTTCAAACACTCTAGATAAATCTTTGTCAATTGAGCCATCACGATAGTATTCCTAAAACAGATCAAGAGATAATCAAGTGAGATTCCATATCTTTGAGCGTTGACCACGTTTTCTTGAAAGATTTTTCTTAGAAGAACTTTTAATTTTTCCTTTAGACTGTTCCTCATCATCTAATTTTTCCAAGGTCTTAGGTGGAACGAGATTATCATGAGAGACCATAGGTCTATCGGATAATAAGCTCTGAATAGTCTTTAAGGAACTTTGGCGTGTGTTACAGATGCCTAGAGCGAGTTTCCTAAAGAAATTTCCGATAGAAATAGAATATAGGGATCATTCAAACACAAACTTATTAGGTTTAAAGTGTTTGCCTGCTCTGATACCAATTGAAAAAGCGTGGACCTAACAACCACACCCGATATTCACTTAGTAATCTGTATGGACAACTCCAATATAATTCCAAGAGAATCAACTAGACAGTCAGACTCAATCAATGAAAATATATTTAAGAGTTGTATCTCTGTTTCACAATGTAATTAGCAAATCAAATAGATAAAAATTCATGAGCCTGATTATTATGTGAAACAACTTGAACGATACCAAAGACCAATGTTCAAGTGTCAATCAATTTATATCAACAACCAAAGAATGAATTATTTATTTGATTGAACTACGCACAACCAGTGATATTCTAATTATATAAACAAATATAATGCAGAAAAAAAATAACACAGACACCGAAAATTTTGTTAACGAGGAAATCGTAAATGCAAAAAAAAATCGGGACCTAGTCCAGATTTGAACACCACTCTGTATTAAGCCGCTATAGACACTAGCCTACAACAAGTTAACTTTGGACTGGAATGTAGTTGAGCCCTAACCAATCTAACACTGATCAAGGTACAGTTGCGTTCCTTACGCCTCTATGACCACGCTGGATTTTGTGCACTTGATTCCCTTAGATAATCTCACCCACAACTAAGAGTTACTACGACCCAAAGTCAAAGACTTGATAAACCAATCTGCCTCACATATAAAAGTCTATTGTATAGATAAATATGTCTCCCACAGATAAACCTATGAGTTTTGTTTTGTCTTTTGATAAATCAAGGTGAACATGAACCAATTGATATACCGGACTTATATTCCCGAAGAACATCTTAGAAATATTAATCACCTCACAATAATCTTAATCGTATGGTAGCGAAACAAGATATTGTGGAATCACAAACGATGAGACGAAGATTTTTGTGACTATTTTTTTATCTTGCCTATCGGAGATTAAATCTCGAGCAAGTCTTAGAGAAGATAGTACTCAATCATGATAGAAAACATCAAGATCAGAACACGCATGAACAGAGAAAATAGTTGGGGTTGGCTTCACAATCCCAATAAATTCTTCAAGTCGTTAACCTATATGGTTTCGTGAAAAACCTAAGGTTAAAGGAGAATCGACTCTAGTCGCAACTAGTATCGCACATGAGGTATGGGTATTATTTCCCAGTTGCTAGAGTTATCCTTTATATAGTTTTCAAGTCAGGGTTTGATAGCTTTGAAATAAAGCAATCAATATTCACCTAGATGAAACCTGATCTTAGAGCCAAGCTAAGTTTGTTTGAAACCAAAGAAATATCTCTCCACCGTTAGATGGTCTTAGCTTGTTACACACAAATGAAATGTACCTTCATTTAGATATGGGTAACCGTACCTAAACGTGTACACCTTGTTGGCTGAACAATAGTCAACCGAAGTTAGCCATATGAATACTTTTTTATCAACCATATTCATCTTATTAACAACTAGTTCAAATGACTCAAATGAAACTAGTTATAGAGTTGTTCAATTGTTTAAATTCTCATAGAAGTATACAAAACACAATTGAAGCAAAATCGATTTTGATTCACTCGAATCAAGTCATGAACATTATAGCCACAGTTTACAAAAGATTGTATTCCTTATTATATAAAATGTACTAGGTATCACCGGGGCCTTACAGCCCCGGCTCAACCTCCTCTTTTAGTCTTAAGTGTACATACTTTATTTATTTGTGCTTTGTTATCGCCTCGGTGTCCCTCTTTTTTTTGAGAATGGCTTATGCACTATGTAGTTGTAGGATTTCCCACACTACACCCTTGTCAAGATTTTGTTAAAATCAACTCATAATTGAAGATGAAAAGTGACACTTTATTATTTTGGTTTCAGAAATGTTTACAGAAATGAAAGAATTCAAGATTACAACTATTCTCTTGAAATTTCTCTCTCCTCAAAACTTTCTTAACTCTCAAAAATACATCATCCTTTTCTGGACACATTGGGTCTATATTTATAGGGTAGTTACATAGTGGATGACAGCTAAGTTTTCCTCTTATTTCGGGTTGATTCTGCGATTGTACCGCGATAGTTACAATGTTAAATCTCGCAAGTTTTATAACCGTCGTAGAACTAACATGCTTCTCTCAAATTTTCTTCAGTCGTCAGGTATTACGTCATTCCTTTGAAGGATTTTGTGACACTCGTGAAGTGTAGTTGAAGATCTTGCGGTGATGCTCGCTGGGAAGCGTTATTAATCTCGCAGAGAATAGATGTAGCGATATTCTGGTCCTACATCTTGCCTCTTCTCATGTCTTTTCTGCGAAGAAGAGAAGATCATGAGAATTTTTAAAATGCCGCAACTACTTATCTCATCATTAATATCTGTTCTGACACGTTTCTGTACCCTTCGCCAGCTGTTTTCACATATTCTCTCTTCTAATAAATTTACGACACGTCCTCTATAACCGCTGCGATCTGACCGTTCCTTTCTTTTCTTTGCATTTATTGTGTTCATCTTCTCGAGAAACCTCTTCTTCTATAAATACTTCTTTCATTCTTTTCTTTTCCTCTTTTTTACTTTCTTCTTCTTTCTCTGCGTAACTTCTCTGCAAGTTTACTGTTCTTCCGTAAATTGCGCATTTGTTATCGTTGTGATTCCTTCTTATTTTTCAACCTTTTTCTTCATTCCCATACTTGAAAGATGGTTATCGCTGGTGCTAAAAATTTGATTGCTTTTAGTGAGATGCAAGAAAAACTCAAGTTCAAAGGTTTTACTCTGTCTTCAATTCCAAATCAGAATTTTAGATCCGAACTTTCTCTGAAATTATTCACTGATCATCAATGCTCTCGCGAAAAAGTTATAGTGTCGCTAGGTCAACTTGAGGCTGGTCTTCCTATTCCTCTCTATGACCCAGAACTCCCATTATTCTATCAAATAATATCTTACGAGAGGTTCTCACGAGCAATATATCAATTAGGTGGAGATTGTATCAGATTTCTGCTTGAATATGCCTCTCGCGGAGCTGGCAAAGGATTTCGCTACCTTGAAGATGCAAAGAATCCTCAATTTAAAGATGTCCCCATTGTCTCTGCAGATTATATTGTGGAAAACTTCTTTGTAAATTATAAAATAGTCCCTATGAAGAGGGATAAAACTTGCTGGGGTGTTCGTTTGAAAAAAGAAAAGGTCGCTGACGATAAAGCTCTTATGCTGGATATTGATTGGCATACATCTACCAACCAAGGCCCTCGCCATTCTAGCGATAACAAGTGATTCATTTTTCCATTATGTCTTGAGGGTCCTTATATTTCCGGTTCTCGCGAATTACCCGCGAATCTTTCAGAATACCAACATTGGGTCTTTAATTGGCCTGAAAGAACTAAAGAGGTATATTTTCTTCGATTTTTGGTATAATCATTACTCACTATTTTCCCCATATTTTCATATTTTCGCTAATTACTTCACTCTTTTCCAGATTAATAGAATGAAGCTCAGCTACCAGGCTTTGAGGAAACCCAACACTTTCTTAGATCTTAAATCTTTCACGGATGAAGTAAGAAATATCTCTTCATAAATTTTAACAATATATTGTTGCCCTTATTTCTTATCTTCATCTGTGCTCGCAGGAAATTGAAGAACTAGCGCCAATAAAACCCGTGAGAACTAAGGAGAAACCTTCAAAGGATAAATATATTGTTCCCCCTAAAGGAAAATCTTCTGCCCCTCGCGGTGAAGAATCTGGCGATCAGGATAAATCTGTTGTTCCTCCCAAAGGGAAGCCTTCTGCTCCTCGTGGTGAAGAATTTGGCGATCCTCCTTTGAAGAAAAGGAAAACCCGACCTTCTTCTTCTTCAACTCTTCAACCCACTCAAAAAAAATCCAAGTGTTGATTTTGACAAGGATAATAATAACGAGGATTTCAATGATAACAGCTTCCCTTCTATAAAGAATTCTTCTTCATCTGATTCTTGGCTCATCTATCCAAATTTTTTGGCAAGAATATGTTTGGTATCCCAAATGAGTATGGGGATGAAGCTGTTAATGAAATATCCGAATCTCTTGCCAATGTCTGCGATGCTCGCATACTAGCTGACAGCGATACCCTTCGCGGGGTTTCAAGATCGCTAACTCCAAGTATTTTGAATTCACTCGGCAGCTTGGTAAGTTTTTACTTGTTCATCCTTTTTGTGTATCTACTGATATCTTTGTCAAATATTGATTTATATAGTTCTATCGCAGGTTGGAAGAGCCGCTTTTGATGTTGCTTCTGATTTAGACAATAGGCGTATTATTTATGAAAAGAAAGCTGCTAATCTTCGTCAAGATAAAGAAAAACTAGAAGCTGAAGTTATTGAACTTCGCAGAAAAAATAAGCAGTTAGAGACTGAAGCTTCAGTTGACAAGCAAAAAATATCTAATCTTGATAAAGCCAATCAACAACTTTATGGTATGATTTATTTCTTTTCTCTTTTAATTCTTCCCACCCTATCGCATCTTATTCAAGCAACCATTTTTGCAGATATTTATGGTCTTACTGACGAGGCTACACTCTTCCAATCTTTTCCTGACCCTGCAGATGATGATACCCTTCTCGCTAACCTTAATAATTCTTTAAGTAATTTCTCAGATGATAAGATTGAATCCCTCTCCATAGATGAACTTAAATCCAAATTTAATCTCTTAAAAATTGAACACAGATTCAATTTAGGTTTGACCAACAAGTATAAGCGCTTTTATCTTGATTCGAAGAAAGAAATAGATAGATTAAGAAAAAGCAATAGTGATCTTATTGACGAGAAAGATATTTCCGTTAAAAAATGGCTCCAAGACCCTAGCAAACTTCCATAAAACTCTCCTTAATGTTCAAATGGAAAGAGATAAGCTTATCCGCGAGAATGAAGATCTTCTTGCGAGGGAAACTCAAGTTCGATCTCGTCTCCTTATTAATAGCGATGATGAGTTTTCTTGGGCTGCGAAGATCCTTGATAATGCCAGAACTAACTTAGGCGTAGATGTTAGTCATCATGCTGATCAAGCTGCTTTAATTAAAGATATGATTTCTGAAAGAGAAGGTTATCACTCTTATGATTTCCCTTAATTATTTCCTAATTGAATCATCCTTATATGTACTAATTTTGTTGTCATTTGCTCGCAGCATCCGAAAAGAATTATCGTAAAAGATTTGATGAGTTAGGAGAAGAGAAAAACCAACTTGCCAGAAGTCTATCTTCTCGCAATGAAAAGTATTCTAGATTGAAGGAAAAATTGAAAATCTCATCTTCAAATTTTAGCAATGCTCTTCTCCGTGTTTGTAATGACGCTGTTAAACTAGTCTGTAATGATCATGGTATCCCTCATTCTATATACCCTGATATTGCAAAGGCAATTCCGACTGATTCCCCAAATTTAGTTATCTCTGATAGCGAAGCTGAGGAGTCTAGCGAAGATAAAGAATTATCTGGCGAGGAAGAGAAGTCTGGAAATGAAGAAGAATCTGAAAAAGAAAAGAGCTCTGATGAGGGTGGTGATGGGTATACTTAGTCTTGTTTCTCCTTCTTTTTCTTTGTTGTAAATTTTGTGGATTTATTTTTTGCTTCTCGTAACATTGCTGCGAGATTCTTCAAATTGATGTGTAAACTTCTTTTGCTTTTATCTGTATGAATTTAGAAAACAATTCTTTTTCTGCAACATAATCAATCAATTATTATCCTTTAATTATTTATATAAATGTATCATCTATGCAATTTTATCATATGATGGATGAATAATAATTTCATCATTCTATGCATTCCCATACTTGCCTCTATTATTCATCTGCAATATGAAAAAAATTGAGTAGAGATTAGATATTAGTTGTGAATCAAATTAAATTTGCCTCATTATTGGCGATCATTATCGCAATAATCTTATGGTCTTATTATGACTTCCTAATTAAAGGTCTTATTTTGCCACATTTTTTCTTTTTGCGACAAAATTGCAGGACGTCTTTACATTTGCATGTATTGAACCATTGATCTTGTCTTATCAATATTTTTTCAACATCTCTGCGACAATATGATAAGTATAAATTCTATGGCAAGAATTAATCCTTATGACATTGCCGTCTTGCGATGAAATCGCAGGACATCTTTACACTTGTTAAATGTAAAAACCCATTGATCTCATCTTAACTTTTTCTCTTTTGGCTATTTGCCTTTGTATAACTTTCGACACGCGACAATATGACAGGCCTAAATGTTCTTGCGATCATAAAGCCCCATGACATTGCCATCTTTAGACACTTATCAGCTCCCTAATGGAAGGTGCCGCCCTTATCTTCCCCCTGGTTTCCCTTTCAAGGAGGGCACATCAGCCATACAAGACTAGCTCCTCCCATCCAGATTTGCCAACAACCAGCTGTTTTCGCAACCTCTTGTCCTTTATGCCTATATGGCTTATAGTTACAAGACTGCACCCTAAGTGGGGTTTTCTTCAGGCCAAGTGCATCATAGCCAAGACTTACCAAGAATGGCCAGGGTAGTTTCGTACGCCCCGGGCACCCTTGGCTCAACCGTGTACCTCGGCGCCTTGGTCATACTCTGCACTTCTTAGAAGATATTCTTAGTCGTCCAACCAGGGTATAACCTTATATAGTTGGAAATCCAAGATCTCTCTCCCGGATAGGTTTTCTTTAACCCCAACATCTGCATAACTCAGGTTCCAGCAGCGGTATAACCTTTTCACTGAGTCATGTCAAGAGATACCCCCTTATATGAAGCACTATTAGGTATTACATTTGCCTCTTGCGAAATTGTATCCGCGAACTAAGGTGCACGCCATAAAGGTCCGTCCCATTCTATTAATCTCTGCGAAATTTATTCGCGTTTCTCACGAGCATTGTAACTCTGATAAAATTTCATTTCTTTGATTTTCTTGTAAAATTTTGCAATTCTTTCAAACAGAGTACTTTATTCAATTACACTTTCTTCAAACAAATTCTGCATAAGTTTCTTTAGATTTTTTTTTTTTTAATTATTTTACCTTTCTACTTACTAGCTTTTGGTTCTGCTTTTCTGTTACGTTTTGCTGTTTTTTCCTTATCTGCGAGCCGCTCGTCATCATCTTCCTCTCGCTGCTCTATTGAATCAATCATCAATCTTTCACATCTCTATCGCTGCTTGATGTTGTACTTCCAATTGATATTCTTCTCAGCTCTTTCCTCGCAAGATTTTATATCAATCTCATAACATTTCTTGCTTTCTCCCCAATCTCCCTTAATAACTCCGATACCATTAGGATGAGGAAACTTAACACACTGATGGAAAGTAGATGCTACACCTAATATCCCATGTAGCTAAGGTCGACCAATCAGGGCATTGTACGGTGATTCAATATCTACAACAAAGAACAAGATCTTGGAAGTTACCCCTTTCAATGGAATCCGCATTTCAATTTCCCCTTTGGGTTTATTGGCAGTACCATTAAAACCATAGATTTTATATGTTGATGGAATTAGATCTTCGTCTTTCCCACCCATGGTATTATAGGTATGATAAAATAGTATATCAACTGAGCTTCCTGTGTCTATCAGAACTTTATTGATAGCCCAAGAGTCTTAATTTTCATCATAATTTCCTCCATATTCTTCTTCTATTTGCTGTGGATTTATTTCTAACCTTACTACCAATGGATTATCATGCTGCTCACCATGTTCTGGTACTTCTTGTGCAGTGAAAGATATAATTTGTTTCTGCCATTCTTCTAATGGCGAGGCTCTCGCGATATTCATTATCTCTCTTCCATCTGTGTCACTCGCGAAGACTCTGCTTAGAACATTATCATGGAAATCCTCTATTGTTCTGTGTGAATGTACAATGGAATTACAAAACAAATTCTTTGTTTTAGCCCCAACTTCTATTACGAATGATTCTGCTCCTTTTACAATTTACCCCTGCGAATTTAAGTGCTCTGGAGGCAATCGCTGAGATTGTGGTTGTCCTACTAAAAAGTGGTTTAGCTTTCCTTGGTAAATCATCCTTAAAATTATTCTCTTTACATTTCTGCAATCATTTACTGTGTGACCATGAAAGTGATGGTAAGGACAAAATTCTTGACTACGATTATTAGGATGTGTTTCTTTTCCCATATTCCATGGAGAGGGTATATTTTCCATCAAAATGATAGCTTCCAGGATTTTTTATATACTAGCATTTAGAGGAGGCATCTTAATCTCTTCCCATATTATCCTCTGATTTCCTTGGCTTCTGAAATTGTTTTGCCTTTGTCCACCATAAGTTTCTTGTGGCTGATCAAGCCTTTGAATCTTATTATTCCCTCCGCGGTTGTAATAATTCTTCTCCCTTTCATATTCTTCTTGATCTCGACTGCCCATAGCTACCAACTTCTGCTGGTTATCGGTCTCCACTTTTTCTTGTTGTGCTTGCGAGCTGCTCGCCACATTGTTAATCATTTTAGGAAGTAAACTCCCATTTGCTGCTACTGAATTGGTGTTCGCGATGGGATAGGATTCCATTTCATTTTGTTTTTCCTCCAAAGAAATGTATTCTTCTTGTAGTTCTCGCAGTTCAGTCATAGCGATTGTATTCTTGACTCTGAAAATTTGTATGTACAATAGATTATTCGCGAACATTGCATTAATAAAGGACAAGATAAGATATCTCTCATCAACTCTCCCTGCCATCTCACTGCACATTGTCTTCCATCTTATGGTTAAATGTTTCAGACTCTCGCCAACCCTCTGTTTTAACCCAAACACATCTTCAATACCTGGTCGTGATGAATTGTTGCTTATATATGCTCCCATAAATGTAGCTTGTAAATGATCAAAAGAAGTTATAGTATTTTTTGGCAATCCCTCAAACCATTTTAGCGCCTCGACAGTTAAGCTTGATGCAAAATATTTACACAATACAGCATCATGATTCTCCCATTGCAGCATACACCTAACATAAGCCTTAACATGTTGTACAACACAAGTAGTTCCATCAAAAATGCTGGTTAATGCTGGTAAGTTGCACTTAGGAGGTATTCCTCTTAACTGTACTTATTGAGTAAATGGAGTTCTCGCAGCTTCTTCAATATCTTCATCAATTTGCCTTCTACCTCCTTCTTTTCTGTTGTTTATTATTCCCCTCATCTCTGCTAACTCTCTTAAAATTTGCTCATCCGCAGCTGAATTTGGTTCCATTGGTCTTTTCAATGCTTCTTCCCTTCTTCTACGTTCATGTACTTCTTGTCCTGCGATATTTTGTATATCTTCATCTACATCCATATTTCTTCTTCTGCGATATTCTGTTTCAGCTTCTTCTTGCCATCGCAACTGATTGTACTGTCTATTTTATTCTCTGCGAATTTCTTCATTTCTCTTCACTGTCTTTCTATTCTCCTTTGTATTCTATCATATTCTTCCTGAATATTATTATTATGGCGATTTTGCGTCCGTCTCCTTTCTCGATTTTCATGGTTATTTTGTCGTAATGCCTCTTGAAATTCTTGTTCTTCTACTTATGCCCTCAATATTTCTCTCTCGCGAGCTAGTCGTGCTTGTTCAGCATAATGTCTCTCAATTTCTTCTTCAATTATTCTTCGATTTCTCTGGATCTCTCGCCCATGTAATATCCTCCTACCTTCTTCTGGATTATCTTCATCATTTTGGTTGTCTCTTCCTTCTTGATTTCTGTTGTTAAGTCTATTATCCAAATTTTCACCACGCGGATCATGGCGATTTTTTACTACCTCTTCTTCTCTATGACGTTGGTCTTCATTTAGATTTTTCATTTTTTCTTGGATATTTCCTCTAGCATTTCTTACTGGGGAATTTGGCCTTAATTCTTCCCTTACTGATCTTGAATTCGATCTAACAGTACCTCTTGATCTTCTATTTTGTAATCTCAAATTCTCCATTCTTAACTCGTGATTTTGTCTTGTTAAATTTGCACGCTCTTCCGCCTCTAATCTTCTTTCCTCTTGTATTCTTTGTCTTGGATCATTTGTTGTTTCATTTTCATCTCTTCCATGAATTAATCCTTCAACCATTCCTTGATTTCTTTCTTCTCTTCTTCCGTCTCTTAATTGTTGATCTTCTACATCTTCCATCGAGTCCGATCTCCAAGTATGCACACTCACTCTATCATAATCCACATTTCTATTTTGGATCGGTGTTTGTTGATTAGGTTGTGGGATTTGATCTTCTCCTTCAATCCTTGTTCTATTTATTCTTGTTCTTATCCTTGAAGAATCTCCTAATTCATTTGTTTCTTCTCCTGCAAGTCTTTTACTCCTCCTCACAGTTGTTGGTGGTTTTGATGTATTTCTTCTTCTTCTAGACATTTCTTCAACTCTAATGATTTCTTCAAATTTTCAAATTTGTAATTAGAGATTTCTTAACTTGATTCTCCCTGTTTCGGGCGCCAAAATGTAGTTGCAGGATTTCCCACACTACACCCTTATCAAGATTTTGTTAAAATCAACTCATAATTGAAGATGAAAAGTGACACTTTATTATTTTGGTTTCAGAAATGTTTACAGAAATGAAAGAATTCAAGATTACAACTATTCTCTTGAAATTTCTCTCTCCTCAAGACTTTCTTAACTCTCAAAAATACATCATCCTTTTCTGGACACATTGGGTCTATATTTATAGGGTAGTTACATAGTGGATGACATCTAAGTTTTCCTCTTATTTCGGATTGATTCTGCGATTGTACCGCGATAGTTACAATGTTAAATCTCGCAAGTTTTATAACCGACGCAGAAATAACATGCTTCTCTAAAATTTTCTTCAGTCGTCAGGTATTACGTCATTCCTTTGAAGGCTTTTGTGACACTCATGAAGTTTAGTTGAAGATCTTGCGGTGATGCTCGCTGGGAAGTGTTGTTAATCTCGCAGAGAATAGATGTAGCGATATTCTGGTCCTACATACTAGTTGCAACAAATCCATGGATATATTTAGCGACCATGCGCTTCATTGTGCCAAAGATGTTGGAAGTAAGTTTCGACATGATCTTGTCCGTGATATTGTTGTTGATATTTGTTACAAAGCTAGTGTACCTGCTCGCAAGGAAGTTTCTCTTGGTATTATTTCGGATGAGGATAAAGACTTGAGGCCTGCCGATATTCTTGTTCTCAACTTGGAAAACGGTCAAGATGTTTGTATGGATGTCACTGGTGTCTCACCCTTCACTGGTGATGGTATACGTTCCTTTGTTCCAGGGAAAGCCATTTCTAAGGAGGTTTCAAGGAAGCGTGCTAAATATTTAGACAAGTGCACTTCACTTGGCTATGGTGTGGGGGTCCTGACTTTCTCTACTTTGGGGGAACTCGGTGAAGATACTTTATGTTTCTTTAAGCGTCTTAAGAACTGCCTTATCAATAATGATGCTAGTAGTGGTTTTGGTAGTTTTATTTTTCATAGAGTAGGCGTTGCTATACAAAGAGGGGTTGGTGCCCAACTTGTTGCTAGGTTGCCAACCACTAGCTTTGTTTGATTCGAAAGAATTTAAGTAACAAAATTAAGTTTCCAGATATATTAAAACAGACCACAACTTAATTAATTTATCCAAATACTTTAAAAAGTCTACAACTTAGTCAATTATACATAAAAAAGATTGGTTTAGTATTTCAAACAAAAATAATTATACTTAAGAGAGCAAATAACCAAAAGACTTGATATTAAAAAAATAATAAAATAACAAATAACCAAAAAAAAAAAAACTGTATACAAATTTGTAGTGACTCGTTAACAAAATTTCAAATAAATTTCTTTAACTATTATAAAATAGTAAATTTATAATCCCAAATGAAAAAAGATCCAGATAGATACATATTTATCCTTATTATAGGCTGCATTGGTCCATATATAACGTTCAACCAAAATAAGAAAGCGGTAATATATATTTATTAAAAACTGACATGAAAACAACCATAAAGTTTAACGTAAAACGTAACATGACATTACTTTTTAATCCTATTTAATTTCTACTAGCCATTTAACGCCACACCAAATTTATATGTCTTTGAATTACACTCGACTTCCCATATTCTTTCTTCAGTTTTATACACTATAAGACCTTCTTTGGATATTTTATTCTTCCTCCACTCTGAAATTATATCCATATTTATATTTTTGTTGTAGATATTTACGTCCTCGTCCTCGTCCTCGTCTTTTTTTTTTTTTTTTTTTTAATTTCATCTTTGTGATATTTCCCAAATTCTTCTATTTCCTCTTCAGATCCATTATTCGGAATAATTAATTTGGGGATATGAATAGTGTGGTTACTGTTCATACCGGCATAATAAAAAAATGTTGAAACACTATGCCAGTATGAACAGTAAAATTACTATTTCATATCCCCCAATTACATGTTCATTATTTGGGAAAAGACTCGTATTATGATGCTCTATATATATATATATATGTTATGTTACCTGTTTTCCTAAGAATGAAATCACTTCTCTGTTTATTTATTTTAGTATTTTCTTCTTCAAAACAATATTTTTGAAAACATAAATTGTTTATTTTTTTAATGCTGCAAAGATGTCTTGGTTGTTCATTTGTATCCGGCTCCTCATTAGACTCTGAATCTTCTCTGAAAGTTTTTCCTAGTAAATATTCTCCAAGTATTTTACTATCACACGACAATAGATGAGTTGTAGAATTATTTTATGCATCGTTGATTTTATTGTGTCATGGTAGTATGTCTAATTCAAAGTCATATTTTTTATTGGAAAATGATAGATATGATATTAGTATATCACCCTCTCCACTTTGTAGTTTGTACTCTACTGTGAACATCTCATTTATAAAAAAAAAAGGTGCATGACTTGTGTTCAGCAGTCAATCTTGGTAATTTGAAGCTGATCAGTATGACTCCTCTATTGTAGTTGTGGGATCTACATGTAGCTGAGAAAATAGTAATGGATGAAGAGGAGTCTAATCCTGAGAAGTATAAAGGTAAAAAATTTGAAGAGATGTTTGAGGCCACAGATGTTGATGCAACAGTTGAATATTCCAAAGCTTATCATAAGAAGACTTTATTACCAAAGATGATCCTGGTGAATGGCATTTTCCTTCTTACCATTACCTGATTTTCTTAAAGAATTATGATTAACCTTGGGGATAGAGTTCTAGTTTAACCCTACTACTCTTTGGGGTCTTGCGAAGGTTTCCACCCCTATGTTGACCTTAATAGGTAACCTATGGGAGGGGGAACCCTTGGTGTAACCACCCTTATATATATAAGCCTTCAAGGTTTATTACCAATAACCTTAGTAGTCAATGAAAATACCTGATTGTATTTTATTTTGGCACAAAACCATCCACAAAGAGCTTGACTTGGATGTTTCTCGTGCCGAGCATGAGGCGAGTCACTCATAAAAGTTAACTTCTTATGGGATTCCTGTTTTTTATCATTATTTTCTAAGTATCATGCATATGCATTACATTGTAGTTCTATGCATATAATGTAAAACTCATGTGCTTTTGATCCCAGCTCAACAACAAATTGAGGGCAGAAGCAAAAGAAAGTGGTGAAGAATTCAAAGTAAGCAAGTTGAGATAGAATATTGAAATGGATGAGTATGACTTGATACATTGGCGCCGATCATTTGAAGAAAGGGAATCTCTCCTTACAGATATCAGCTGGTACCCCATCTTTCTTTTCCAATTTTTACAAGCATCGATCTACATTTTTCTATTAAAGATGAATGCCTCTGATTGCTCCATTCAATTGATTACCATAGTTACATCTACATTATTTTAATCTACACCCAATCGATAAGGCACTAAATCCAGTGTAGTGATTCAGTTATCTCAACCACAAAACAATAGAAAAGTTAATTCTTTATGTAGTTTTCATAGATAATAAACTCCCTTAGATAATCGAGATCAAAACCCATGAAGTTATGTGCATCATTTAGGACTTGAAGATTAGAATTTCAACCGTGGAATTTTCACTTTATCTTCCATTTACTTATTTGATCGCAGATTATGTTAGTAGGTACATAGTCTATTGTCTAAACTTTGTTATAGCTCGTGTTTTTGTCTTCTCTTTTTGTTATACATATATATGATCATATTATAATGATATTTAATCCAATCCTTTTTAGATTCATAAAACTTATCGGATAATGTTACGAAAACGTCCTCTCATTTTAGTATTTGGTAAACTATTTAAATTGTGCGATACAAAGATTCTTAATATAATAAGTCAATATTAAATTTCGATACCTTAGTCAGTGTCGAAAAATAAAGAATACTCTTAGTTTAACATCTAAAACTGGAAATCCATGCAAGTCTAGTTTTTTTCATTCGCTAAGTTCAGTCGAGTTGGATGGATATGAATTGTAGAAAACTTCTTGGTATTTAACATAAAATAAGTTGTAATTTTTTTTAAAAAAGGATCAATACACTTATACTAACATCTAATTCTTAAATAAAATAATTATAAAAGCAGTCAATTAAAAATTAAATATCCTAATTAAGTGAATCACATAATTTTCTATGTGAAGTCAATACATGGCGGCTAATTCAAAAAAATTAGGGTCGATGTAGTATACATTTTTTATTGATTTTATTTTATTTAATGGAAAGTTTAATACATTTCCTATTTTAACAACCTCCTATTCTTATGGTTGAATTCCTTGTATCTCAACGAAAATCAATTGCCTTCCTTGTTTGCAATTGCTCCATGTCTTAAAAGATCGACACGTCTCATATATCAGTTTTCACAAGAATCTTTAGCTTCCCTTATCTTCATATTATAAAAATGATACTCTTTGTTACTTCTCCATCAGCAATCACATTAGATTTCTTCTCATGTTAAACATCGCAGTTTTCCTTACTTTGTATTGTCTTTGATTTTGGTTCATCTACATTAGTCAGGTCATTATGAATATAATCAACATCATCTAAAAACAAATAATTGATTAAATGTCATTTGATTCCAATCTTTCTTTGACTTTTGATATTGTTTAAATTTTTTGCAATTCGTATTCATGTTTTTGTATATTATTTATATGTTTGGCTGTCCATATTCGATATTTTAACAGTTGTTCTTCATATTTTCACACGTTGTTTTTCCTAAGACAATAAGATTTGCGAAATCAAATTTCTAGCCTAATATGTAAATGCAGAAGCAAACCCTGCTTTGAGGTTTTTCTTTCGTCAATATTACCTCATCAAAGTACCTTTTCTAGAATATCACCGTATTTACTTAGAATTATAAATATGGTAATTAAAACATAACTTAATCGTGGATAACTACTTAGAGATAAACTTAAACACTTAAGTTTTGTTTGGCATTTGCCGACTACTTGGAAATAATACCCTAACTAATCTTATAACATTTGGGTTAGCCTTATATACAGGGGCCGAACTACAACCAGACTTCACCTAGACGAAGTCACCCCAAAAAGTGTAAAACCAATTTTTTTTATTACTAATCTATGTTAGGCCAGATAACCTGTGGTAATTATTGGCTTAAGTCAGGGTAAAATTTTGGTCAAGCCAGAGGTAAGAGGCATTTCCAGTTCCTCCACTACTTGTTTATATGGTTAAAACTTTTTCGATTGATTAGGTTTATGGTGTTTGTTCAAAATTGAATCCTAAATTGATTATTGTCACAAAAATAAATTACCTTCGTGTCACACATTTTCAAGATAAATTAAGTATAAAAAAACACCTTTGGATGTTGATTATGGTTTGTATATCTTTATGGTAGACTTTAATTGAGTTATGAATGAAAGCTTTTTTTTTTTTTTTTGTGTTGAGAAGATGAGAGATCCTAAAAAGATGAAATTTTGATTGTTTATCCCTCTCGTTATCCAAATCCCCCGCACTTTTCACTTTACTTTACTGCCATTTACAATTACTTCTGGTATTTCAACTTGTGGTGTATGTTAATGTCCATTTAATTTCCTTTAGAATGGGAAGTCTTCTGATTGGATGAATTTTCGATAAACTTGAGTAGACCACACATACTTTCTAAGGTGCATATATATATATATGTAACATCTACTATATCCATGTTGTTGAATCCCTGTAAGCTGTCTGAATTCTTATTTATGATGACAACTTAAAGAATCTTAGTTTTAAATGATATTAAATGCTCTAATGACTTGATAGTTATTACATTGTTTCTAATTTCTTACTTAAAACCCTAAGATTTGTACTAAGTGACTTTTGATATAGGATTATAATCATTATAACCTTCAAACTACTATATACACCATAGATATGCACTCAAAACTACTTAAAAACCTTAGATTTACTAAATTTCTATACCTCCATAAGATAATTAAATTTCTATACCTCCATAGGATAATTAAAACTATAAATAAAAATTTGTTACGACCACAAAACAGTAACTAAGATATTTCCACGCAAACATTGAGGTCATAATATTTCCCGAATCTATAATAAATTCATTTTACTTTACTTTTTTTTTTTTTTGCAATTAATTTTGGTATTTAATCTTGTGGTGTATGTTAATGTCCGTTTGTGTCATATCCCAAGTAAGGGCTGCCATCCTCAGGGTGCCCCTAATCTTTCCTTTAGGTGCTTTTAGCACTTAGTCTTGTTCTTTTTACTTTTACCGTTAGTAATGGTTGTTACCTGGTGTGTGTGTGTTGGGCGCGTGTGCCAATGTTCTTATCACCTAAAACTTGTTGTAGTTGGTCATTATTGAAAATTATTGAATCTGAGTTTCTTCTTCTCTTAGTTTGTGTTCTTGAGACCGATTTGTAGTGTAGATCACTACAATTGGCATCAGAGCAATCGATCTGAAGACCTGATACCATGGTGAATCAAAAGGACTTTGAGGATCTTAATAAAAAGGTTACTGCACTCATTAAAAGTCAAGGAGAATCATAAGATCGAATAGAAGCTGCGATCAAGAGATTGGAAGATGCTCAAGTGAAGAGCTCTGCAGATATATCTCAGTTGATTAAAACCATGAGTGGTATGGGAGCCATCATCACACATGAGGTAGATAAAGCTATAAAGAAGGTTGGATCGGAAACAGATTCTGGATCGAATTCTAACCACAGATCCCATATAGGAGGTAGTCACTCTCCTTTCTCAAATCATTTTTCACCGCATCATAAACCTAAGGTTGATTTCCCTCGATTTGGAGGAGTTAACCCAAGATCGTGGATTCGAAAATGTAAAAAGTACTTCCAACTTCACTCCATGGATGAAGACCAGAAGGTACTTATGGATTCTTTGTACTTAGAAGATAAATCAGATGTGTGGTTCCAAGATTATCAGGAAAGGAAAGAAGTAATAACTTGGGAAGAGTTCATTTCAGACATCAGTGCCCGATTTCAGGAGTTGGGTCATGATAACATTGTAGGAGAGTTCAATAAATTGAGCCAAACTGGAACAGTGCTTGAGTATCAAGAGATATTTGAAGAATTAAAAGCTTTGATGATTGCTAAAAACAAATACCTCACTGAAGATTATTTTACTTCTAGTTGGATCAGTGGATTGAAGGAAGAGCTTAGGATAGCTATGAAGATGTTTAGCCCCACTGGATTGAGGCAAGCCATCCATTTAGCAAGAATGCAAGAAGCTCTCTTAGAAACCACAGCAAGGAAGGTCAAGGAAAATTTTAGATTACCTCCTATACATATTCCTAACAGCAATAGGGCTACTATAACTTCTCCAAGGTCAAGTACCCCCTCACCCAAACAAGGAAATACAACTAGTTCCAAATTACCAACCATTAAAAGGCTTAGGTATGCAGAAATGAGGGCTAGAAGGGAAAAGAGGTTATTTTATAACCGTGATGAGGTCTTTAGCAAGGGGAATAAATGTGTGAAGCAACAAATATTTATGTTAGCAACTGATGATGAAGATGCTACACAATCTGGAGAGGAATCACCTGTGAACACACCACTAATTCAGGAGCTAGCTGAGGAAGAAGTAGAAATATCACTTCATGCTCTCTCAGGTAATACTTCTACTAATACCATCAAGATTAAGGGTAAGTCCAGAAACAGGAAGTCACTCATTATACTTATAGATAGTGGAAGTACTCATAGCTTTCTGGACCCTGAAATAGCCAGAGTAAGTGGTTGTTGTCTTGAACCAACTAATGCATTTCAAGTAGTTGTAGCTGATGGAAACAAATTGGTGAGTACAGCTAAGTGCTCTAGTTTTCCTTGGAGCATGCAAGGCCATGAATTTGAGTTTGATTTGAGGTTGTTGCCCCTTGGTGGTTGTGATATGGTCTTAGGAGTTGATTGGATGAAGACTATTAGCCTGTGCAATTTTATTTTTATAAGTTATCCATTACTTTTATCATGAAGGGTGACTGTATTGAATTAATTGGGATGACAGACTCTACTCCAAGTATTTCTATCATGACAGGCGAAGAATGTGACAAGCTCTTAAAGAATGAAAAGAAGAAACAAGTATTCATGGCTCATTTATACTCACTCTCAGCCATTGAATCTGACACCACTATTCCTGAGAACCTCAAACCTATCCTCAATTCATATGAAACAGTGTTCAAAGAACCTAACACACTACCCACACACAGAAATCATGATCACCACATCCCTCTTAAACCACTCTCAACCCCTCCCAATCAAAGGCCCTATAGAATTCCCTACATACAAAAAGATGTGGTGGAAAAACTAGTACAAGAAATGTTAACAGCTGGAATCATTAAACACAGTCACAACCCTTTTTCATCCCCAATCTTGCTAGTAAAGAAGAATGATGGGACTTGGAGATTTTGTGTGGACTATAGGAAGGTGAATAAGATAACTATCAAGGACAAGTACCCCATTCCAGTTATTGAAGAACTACTAGATGAGCTCAAGGGATCTAAGGTGTTTTCTAAGGTGGATCTAAGAGCTGGGTATCATCAAATTAGAGTAGAAGTATCTGATACACACAAGACTGCTTTCAAAACTCACCAAGGGCATTATGAGTTTCTAGTTATGCCATTTGGATTAACTAATGCTCCAGCAAGCTTTCTAGCATTGATGAATGAAGTGTTCCAACCTTTTTTGAGGAAGTTCATACTGGTCTTTTTTGATGACATTTTGATCTACAGACCTGATTTGGAAACTCACCAACAGCATCTCAGTACCACACTATCTCTTCTCAAGGAACATTCTCTCTATGCTAAGTTAAGCAAGTGTTATTTTGGGCAGACACAGATTGAGTATCTGGGACACATAATTAGTGGTGAAGGAGTAGCTGCATATCCAGAGAAGATCTCTTATATGAAGAACTGGCCTACACCAAATACTATCAAGGAGCTGAGGTTTTTTTTTAGGTATTACAGGGTACTACAAGAAGTTTGTGAAGGGATATGGGTTCATTTGCAAACCCCTCATTGAGTTACTAAAAAAGAATAACTTCACTTGGAATGAGACAGCCCAGCTAGCATTTGAACAACTTAAGAAAGCTATGATAACCACTCCTGTGCTTATTCGTCCAGATTTCTCAAAACCATTTGAGTTATGCACTGATGCTTGTGACACTGGGGTAGGAGCTGTCCTGATGTAGAATAAAAGACCAATTGCATTTTTTAGCAAAGGAATGGGCACCAGGTTTCTAGCCTTGCCTACATATGAGAAAGAAATGATGGCAGTGGTCATGGAAGTGGCCAAATGGAGGACTTCTTTGATGGGAAACAAATTTGTCATATATACTGACCATCAAAGTATTAAATATCTATTAGAGCAGAAGATTCACACTTATCTACAGCAAAAATAGATATCAAAACTCTTGGGGTACACATATGAGTTGAAATATAAAAAGGGTACTGACAACAAGGTAGCAGATGCCCTATCCAGAGTGGTCATGACTAAAGATTCTAATTGTAGTGCCATTTCCCAAAGTCAACCTTCTTGGTTAGAAGAAATACAACTCATCTATACAGATGATCAATTGGCAAGTGGTATTATTTCTAAATTACTCATTCAAAATGGTGCAGTAGAAAATTATAGCTACCAACAAGGAGTGTTGAGATACAAAAACAGAATCTATGTGGGGGTAAATGGAGACCTTAGAGAGAAGGTTCTAGAAGCCATTCATACTTCTGCTATTGGGGGGAATTCAGGGACTCAAGCCAGTTATCAGAGGGCTAAATTATACTTTCATTGGAAAGGTATGAAACAACAAATAATACAATATGTCAAGGAATGTGACATTTTCCAACAACACAAGAGCTTCAACACTCTACCAGCAGGGCTCCTACAACCACTTCCAATACCAGATTCGGCATGGTAACATATTAGCATGGACTTCATCACAGGGATGCCCAAGTCTGAAGGAAGAACATTGATCTTGGTAGTGGTGGACAGTTTTACCAAATACAGCCATTTCTTGGCCCTCAGTCACCCTTAAACTGCCTCATCTGTAGCTAAGGTATTCATTGATTTCATCTTTAAACTGCATGGATTGCCTAAAACAATAGTCTCTGACAGAGATAGTGTGTTTATGAGTAATTTCTGGCAAGCCTTATTTGCTAAACTAGGAACCACCCTGCATATGAGCACTGCCTACCACCCTCAGACAGATGGACAGACAGAGAGAGTAAATGTATGCCTAGAAACATACCTTAGATGTATGACCAGTTATAGGCCTTCAAAATGGGTTACATGGCTATCCTTGTCAGAGTGGTGGTACAATACTTCTTATCACACAAGTTTAAAGCTGACACCCTTTCAAGCATTGTATGGGTTTGCACCTCCTTAATTTGGTATTCTATCATCCCAAGCTGGAGTCCATGATGTAGTAGAAAATTATTTACAACAAAGACAATTGATGATTCAAGTACTAAAAGATACCTTGGAGATGGCACAACACAGGGTAAAGCAACATGATGACAAGAAAAGATCTGAGAGACATTTTGAAGGTGGAGACTGGGTATATCTGAGGCTAAAACTATATCTCCAATCCTCATTTAAACTGAGGAGGAATTTAAAGCTTGCAGTCAAGTTTTATGGTCCTTACAAGGTGCTGGCCAAGGTAGGAGCAGTGGCATACAAATTGGAGCTACCTTCCATTTCCAAGATACATTCCACCTTTTATGTCTCCCAACTCAAACCTAAAGTAGGAAGGGAAGTAGTGATCCAGACCAAGTTTCCAACCACTGACACAGCATGTAACATCAAGGTAGGACCACTGAAGATTCTGGAAACTAGGGAGATCAAGAAAAACCAACAAGTAATCTCACAGGTCTTGATACAATGGAAGGATATGACTGAAAGTGAATCTACTTGGGAGGACAGGCAGTTTATATCTGAGCAATTTGAAAACTTCATCCTTGAGGACAAGGATAATTAGAAGGGATGGGAATTTGTCATATCCCAAGTAAGGGCTGCCATCCTCAGGGTGCCCCTAATATTTCCTTTAGGTGCTTTTAGCACTTAGTCTAGTTCTTTTTACTTTTACTGTTAGTAACAGTTGTTACCAGGTGTGTGTGTGTGTTGGGAGCGTGTTCCAATGTGCTTATCTCCTGAAACTTGTTGTAGTTGGTCATTATTGAAAATTATTGAATCTGAGTTTCTTCTTCTCTTAGTTTGTGTTCTTGAGACCGATTTGTAGTGTAGATCACTACAGTTTGATTGTCTTTAGAATGGGAGGTCCTCTGATTGGATGAATTTTTGATAAACTTGATTAGACCACATATAATTTCTAAGGTGCATATATATATATACATTTTACATCTACTATATCCATGTTGTTGAGTCCCCGTACACTGCCAGAATTCTTATTATTTATGCTGAAAAATCAAACAATCTTAGTTTTAAATGATCTACAATGTTCAAATGACTTGATAGTTATGACACTGTTTCAAATTTCTTGCTTAAAACCCTTAGATTTGTATTAAGTGACTTTTGGATTGGATTATAATCATTATAACCTTCAAAATACTATATGCACTGTAGATATGCACTTAATACTACTTAAAACCCTTAGATTTACTAAATTCCTATAGCTCAATAGGATAATCAAAACTATAAATGAAAATTTGTTACGAACAAAACAGTAACTAAGATTGTTCCACGCAAACATTGAGGTAATAATATTTCCCGAATGTATAGTAAATGTTGTGAAATAGAGGAGACACAAAGTAAAGGGGAAGAAGAAGGGAGAAATTCTTATTAATGTGCATGGAATACAAAGTTTAAGCCTCTATTTATATAGATAGAAGACTTGGTTCCCAAGATGTGTAAACCCTAATCTTAGACACAAAGGGAATCTTAGTAAATAAACTTGGTTTATAACACTCCCCATGATGACCACTGTGGCTAAGTGATTACAAAAATACCATGAAAACTCGGAAGATAAAAACCTAAAATTGCATAAGAACGTAAAGACTTGAAACAGTGTTGGACACACAAATGTTGCCTCGTTAAAACCTTGACAAGGAAAACCCAGTGGGACAAAACCTTGACAAAGGAAAAAGAGTACAACGTGATAAGTCTAGTAAATGCACCTTTGATGATAGCGCTCCCCCTGATGAGTACTTTAGTTAAGTCTTTGCTTGCAAATCTTTGAGTCGTAACTTCCCAATTTGATGAACATATTTCTTCAATGCAGAAGAATCTTGCTCTTCCGTGTAGAAAATTGCTACTTGATTACGTCTTCTTTTGTGTAAGTCTTCTAAAAGTAATTTTTTCGAGTCTCCATCCTTCTTTAAATACATTGACAATTTATGTCTTGGGTTGCTAGATTCTCGGAGATGATTTGCAGAAATAGTTGATGTAGTTTCTTCATCGAAATGCCAAGATATATATACATTAGTGTAAATGAACAAAACTATATTTATTAACACACTGTGTAGGGTTCATAAGGACATCCAAATTTCTAGGAGATGGTTATGTTTATTTGGTTTAATCAAATATGGGCATCCACTAAACAACCAAAATATATACAACTCCCCCTTGAATGACCATCATGTTGAATTAAATTGCCTCACTAAAACTTTGCCAATAAAACCCAATGGGAAAAAATTTGGACGAAGTAAAAAGAGCACAAATATCAACATTAAAAAAAATTTAAACGTCAAAGATGTTGCCTCGTTAAAACCTTATCAGGAAAACCACATGGGACAAAACCTGAAGCCAAGGGAAAAGAGTACAACTTTTGACATATATATCGATGCTAACTCAACTACACGAGTTTTTCAAGAAATAAGCATCAAAATAATAACTCTAGTCTATCTTAATGAAGAGTTTAAGCTAGCATAATTCCAACTGCAGATTTAAGAAAGAGAAAGAAAAAAAATAGAATTTATGCTGCTAACGCGTGGATTTCTGTGTTTTTAAGGACTCCTTAAGAGACCTATAAAGCTGATATCATCAACTAATTAATTTGGATTTTTGGTCTTGTACCAAATTTCTAAAAACACATAAAGGATTGTTAAACCTTATGTAAGAAAATAAGGTGGCTGCCTGAATAAAATTTGAATCTTCAAAAGATTACAAATTCAATATGTTCTTCGACCATAATTCTTGTGTCAATGCAATATGAGTCCTTCAAAGACTACCAAGCCAAGTGCATTGTATAAAGAGAACAATTAATGAATCAATCCTAGGGTCTAAGCAAAAATGAAACCCTTAAATCGTTTTTACAACGAAAAATTTCTCGTATAACGCATTATGACTATACTAGCCTGTATTTAATAGGCTTGGAATTTTTTTTAAGTGTTAAGTTTTGGATCCAAAAATTGCGTTAATTGAGAAACTAATCCAACTTAATTTGGATTGTATGCCATCCAATCACATATGTCGATATTCCTCTGCAGAGGGGTTAACAACCACCATCATTTATTATTTCAGTAGCTACTGTAAATGAATATTCGACAATATTTAGATTTTCACGATCCCACAAAATTTTTCAGTGTATGCATATCTTGAAAAATATTCAATTACTGGTACCAGCGCCCGCAAGCATTATAATCTCCCCATCTTCCAGTGAGGAGATATAAACTATGAGAATGTGGATCTTTTTTTTGGACTCTATTGGAGCAATTTGTAGCCTCTTATAAAATGTTATGTTTATTATAGATGTGACTGGATTTGCCTTCCAAGAGGCATAAGCTTATTAAAAGCATAATAAAATATTTTCGCGCCTTATTTTAGATGGCAGCCTTTTTCGATTTGATCATGACGGGAGAAAAATATAACTTTTGAAGTTAATGGACACAAAATTTCTAAAGTTGTATAATCTCCCCCTAATTATGGCGGAAATATTTTCATCTCATATACGAAAACAAGTTTCATAAAGTATTATCCGATTAATTCGAGACATATACTCATTATGAAATATGTCTTTCGACATAAAAAAAAAAGTAGTCTTAATAGACATACATATTTACAACCATGGATTACTTTTGGAACACAAACAAAAATAAAATAAAATAAAATGATGTGTCAAAATCAAAAGCATTGAAGATATGCAAACAAATCTTTGATAACTTCGTGACCTCAAGGGCCAACGAGATGAAATTATGGACACTTTCTTCGTCAAAAACAAAATTAAAATATGATCAATATAGTCACTACAAAGACTAATAATATTGGCTAACAAGCCGGGTGCGCACCCATTGATCTTTTATGTCCTACCGTATCTCAAACTCAAGTTGAACGGTACCATTTTGGGAGATTAGTATTAGGAAGGAAAAATACATATTGCTTAATATCCCTCAGGAATGTAGCAATCTCCCGTTTCGTCGGTGTTTGCAATTATGAATACCATAATAACGATATTTTGTCCCTTTAGGATCGATAGGAAGGAACCAAACCTAGTTGGTTTTTACGGTTCCTTTTAAGAAAAAATAAACAAATAAAGAAATTATGATCGCTATTTTTTGTAGAGAAATATCCACTTAGTGGTTGATTAACGATAGTTTCTTATAGGAAATAATAGAAACCGATCAATGTTCCTTGCAAGGAATGGAACCATACTGGCCTAAAAATAATTTAGATTGCCAATTTATTTACATCTCATCTCCTAGTATTGAAAGAGGAGATAAAATCATTAATAATTGGTTTATACGATATACCAAAATCGTTTAAATGACAATGGGGAAAAAAAATTGTTTTAGTCATCGCATATGGAAAATCCATTTTATGGTTACGGATAGTTTTTTGTAAACGAATAGAAACAATAAATAAAAATCACATGATCTTCCTCCAATGGAAGAAAATACCAAACTCAACTGGCCATAGGTTTTTCAACCATTCACATGATTAATAACCGTAAAGGTATTTCAATTGCGACACAAGTTTATCGAATTCTTATATATATAATTTCTAAGGTGCATCAATAAGTATATATATATACATACATATATATCCTCTGATTGGATGATTTTTCGATAAACTTGATTAGACCACACATAATTTATAAGGTGCATCAATAAGTATATATATACATACATATATATGTTACATCTACTATATCCATGTTGTTGAATCCCTGTAACACTGCCTGAATTCTTATTTATGATGACAACTTAGTTTTAAATGATCTACAATGTTTCATTGACTTGATATTATTACATTTTTTTCAAATTTCTTACTTAAAACCCTTAGATTTGTATTAAGTGACTTTTGAAATAGGATGATAATCATTATAACCTTGAAACTACGATATGCACCATACATATGCACTTCTAACTACTTCAAACCCTTAGATTTACTAAATTTCTATAGCTCCGTAGGATAACTAAATTTCTATAAATGAAAATTTCTTACGACCACAAAGAAGTAACTAAGACTGTTCCACGCAAACATCGAGGTCATAATATTTCTCGAATGTACATTATATTGCTACTTATATGAAAATTCAAAATTTTGATAAAATATTAGTCTAAGATAAATTTTTATGGTTTAACTACAAATATTAATAGTTATCCAACCATAATAATACACTAGTCTAAGACAATATTTATGTCTTTCGTTTTTTCGTTGTTGCAATCCTTTCTTGTTTAATGATTGATATTCAAAAATTTGATTAGGTTAACGGTTATAAAATTTAACTTGTTCAGAAACAAAAACATGCGGCTCTGGGTACTCCTATTGTTTAAGATTATTTTATTGTCCTTGTCGTTCTACTCTTTATTTACGCCATTAAGCTTTTCAATTCAGGTCACTTCACCTTCCATTGACACCAAATGGTTGATATCTTCATTAATGAGTTGTGTTCTCTTAGTTTTGAATTGATAAAGTCCAAGCTTAAAATGAATGAACTTTAAGCTTGATAGAGCGAAGGAACTTTGATAGATTATTGTCAGAGTTTGTTAACTAAAAGAATCTTGAACTACTGTTAATTGTCGATGTTCATATTTGTGTATCATATCTTTTTTTTTTCTCTATATCTATTGATAGAATTATTCTTGAGATATTTTTCTTCAAATCTATGGTTTTGAATCTTCTTTGAGTGATTATAAAAAATCAATGATTTTAATCAAGTGTATCCAAGAAAGCAGTCATGACAGTATTAAGCAATATATGTTGAAAGAGTTACAAATATAAAAATCAATACGTTATCTCTATATTTTAAAGTTCAACTGCAAACAATTGAAGCCGGGGGTTGATTCCAACATAACCATGTTTTAGCAGAGAACGGATACATCAAAATAGATAGTTGAAACTATAAAATTAAAACATAAGAATTTAGAATTTCTTTCAAATTTCATAAAAATGGCTTAAAAATTACATTATACATTTATAAAAAAATAATAAATTAAATGTTTTTCAAATATTACAATACATTTATATAAATCTCAGTTGATGTTCAAACGTCTATAAAAAAATTATTGAAAAAGTTTTCTCACACTCAAGAGAGGATAATACTCATCTAAGCATCAAAAATTAAAACATGAAATTATAAGATCATTTCATAGTTAATCGAGGATTGGCTCATTTGCATTTGAATCCCATTCATTTGTTTCAAGTTGCCAACTTATATCACTGTACTAATTTTTAGGATGATACGATAACATTCAAGAATCCGAGTTATAAACTATTTGGTCCACTCAGTTATAATAAAATATCATCTAGAGCTAGATCTTAAAGGCCAGTCTTTATAGTAAAATATCATCTAAAGCTAGATCTTAAAGGCCATTCTCTTGGCAGTATAACCTTCACTTCGTCAATTTGTTGACTTTATAGCATCTTGCATTTGTGTAAATATAATTATTGGGGAATTTTTTTTCTAGCCCATTTCTCTTTTTTCACATATATGAAACCCAACATTAAAATTCTATATATGAAGAACCCATATTTATTAATAAGTAGAAGTTGATTACAAAAATAATATTTTACTAAAAAATCTAAATTTGTTATGTTTGAATTGGAATGAAATAACACGGATGTAACAAACTAATCCCAAAAAAACCTTCATAATTAATTCCGTTGACTCCCCCATAATTCACTCCTAAGGTATCTCCCTACATGACGTTTGGTTGTTTCACTCCTAAAAAATCTTGCCAAAATAATCAATTTTATCCCATTAATTTGTTGTCCCATAATCATTTCTTTTAGTGCAACAAACCAAATGAACCCAATTATCACGTGTGGAGATTTAGGAAAAATCCAGTTTTCACAAGGCGTTGTTTGGTGAAAACCGCAACCGACCAACAAACCCAATTATCACCATGGATATTTTGGAAAATTCCAGTTTTCACAAGGCGTTGTTTGGTGAAACTTCCCATTTTCACACTAATTATATTTGGTGAAAATTTTAGTTTTCAGTGAAAACTTTAGGTTTTATTCCTAATAATATGGTGTGGTCAGTGACAATTACAATTTTTAATGAAAATTCTAAGTATTACCTATCAATAATCGCAATTATCCTTATCCTTCACCAGTAATTAATATCAAGCGAGATTGTCGAAAACTTAGTTTTCCTACTCTTTTGCACTGGGACGGCTTCGTTTCTCCGTTGGCCAAATATGAATCTTCCGCTTCAGGTGATGGGGACTCCATAGTACTCTCGTCAATATCGTCTAGAAAGGCATTTTTTTATGGCGTGATGATCATAATGAATCAACATCCACTTAGTTTTTGCACTTATGTCGTCCATTAGAATTTGAGTTTGGAGAATTTTCTGATCTAGGAGATTTCTCTGGTAATATGTCGTGGTGGTTTAAGATAATGGTTTGATTCTATCCATCGTGAGAGAAGAGAGACCAGGATTTTGAAAGATATTAGACGTGGAATTAAGATATGTATAGTTATTGACCTGCCTAAAATATTGGTAAATAATCGTTAACAAACTAATTGAAATATATTGGTAATTAAGTTAACGAATTAATGGACCGTGAATTTTGGTGAATATCTTTTTCCCGAATTTGTTAGTAAAAATAAGTGGTTAAAGGGTGTTTTAGTCGCAACGAACATTTGAGATGATAAAGTCGATCAAAAACTATTACTTTTAACCGCGTATCTTACATTCTGGGCTACATATATATATATATATCATCTTAATGATGGGTTTATAGAAGATAGAGGAGTCAAATTTGGGTTCCTCAGTGATTTCCACTATAATTTTTACTTCGACATTTTTCTTAAAAGTAAGAACATTACTATTTAATCCGGGATTACTTAAAAAGATAATCTAATATAATCGGGGATTTGGAGAACTCCAAATAAAAAGAGCGTACACATCATATAATATGTATATATAGATAAAAATAAATTGGTTTGTTTCCTGCATCTAGAAATAACTTTCGAATTCCCATGTAATGATGAGAAGCACTTCGAGCATTTTCACATCCAAGATAGGTAAATGTGAAAAAGTGGGGGTCTAACAACCACACTCAATATTTCGATTAGAAATTTGTATGGACAAACTCCGAGTTACTTTACTACAGAATCAACTAGATAGTCAAACTCAATCTAGATAAAAATATCTCAAGGAGTTATAGTCTCAATCTCTCAATTTGATCTATACTCAAGCAAATAGAATCTGCGAGTCTTTATCAAAGAAAGATAACTTGGATGGTACCAAAGACCAATATCCAAGTGTCAGTCAATTTAAATCAACAACCAAAGAGGTCGAATATTCTAATTGATTGAACAACGCACAACCTGTATTATTTCAATTATATAACGAAATATAATGCGGAAAATAAATGACACAGACACCATAATATTGTTAACGAGGAAACCGCAAATGTGGAAAAACCCCGTGACCTAGTCCAGATTAAACATACACTGTATTAAGACACTACAGATACCAAGCCTACTCCAAGCTAACTTCGGTATGGACTGTAGTTGAACCCCAACCAATCTCACACTGATCCAAGGTACAGTTATGCTCCTACGCCTTTGATCCCAGCAGGATACTGCATACTTGATTCCCTTAGCTGATCTCACCCACAACCAAGAGTTGCTACGACCCAAAGTCGAAGACTTTAATCAACAAATCTATATCACACATAAAAGTCTGCAGGGATATATAAATTCGTCTCCCACGAATAAATCTATGAGTTTTGTTCCACCTTTTGATAAATCAAGGTGAACAAGAACCAATTCACAATCCGGTCTTATATTCCCGAAGAACAACCTAGAAATATCAATCACCTCACAATATCTTAACTATATAGTAGTAGAACAAGTTATTGTGGAATCACAAAGAATAAGACGAAAATCTTTGTGATTACTTTTTTATATCTTACCTATTGGAGATAAATCTCGAGCAAATTTTAGAGAAGATAGTTCTCAATATAATAGAACAAGTAAGATCAGAACACGCAACTACAGAGAAAATAGTTGGGTCTGGCTTCAGAATCCCAATGAAGTTTTTAAGTCGTTAACCTATAATGGTTTTAGGAAAAACCTTGGTTAAAGGAGAATCGACTCTAGTCGCAACTAGTATCACACAGTAGGTGTGGGAATTAGGTTTTCCAATTGCTAGAGTTCTTCCTTATATAGTCTTCAAATCAGGGTTTGATTGCTTTGAAACAAAGCAATCAATATTCACCGTTAGATAAAATCCCGATTTAAGATTCAAACTAAGTTTGCTTAAAACCAAAGAAATATCTCTCCACCGTTAAATGGACTTAGCTTGTTGCACACAAACGAAATATACCTTCATTTAGATATGGATAACCGTACTTAAACGTGTATATTGAGTTGACTCAATAACAGTTAATCGAAGTTAGCCATATGAACACTTTTTTGTTAACCATGTTCATCTTAAAACTTCTAGATCAAATGATAATCAAATGAATCTAATTGTGTTACTCATAGAATTGTTCAATTGTTTATATTCTCATAGAAGTATACAAGACACAATTGAAGAAAAATTAGATTGATTCAAAAGAATCAGTTCATGAACACTTTAGCCACGGTTTGCAAAGATTGTATTCCTTAATATATAAATGTATTTGTTCATGAGTATGAAATCATACTTAATCAATTTTAGAACTTAATCACATAAGTTTGCAAATGGGTACACAAACTTAAGTTCCGGATTTTGATCTTTTATGGCAGTTCGCAAACGGCTACGCATACTCTCGTTCTGGACCGAACTCCGGTGAAACAATTTGCAAACGGGTACACAAACTTGGTTCCCAAATTTTAACAAATAAAACCGTTCACATACGGGTATACATACCTGGTTCCAGGACCTGAATTATTCTTACAACAGTTTGCATAAGGGTATGCATACTGTGTTATATCCAGACAATGATTAATTTTTCTAAACTCCCGTTTCAATCATTGAAACATTCTTAGAAGACGACAATAGCAGTCTCACACAAATTATTATCTTATAAGCAATTTTCAAGTGATCGAATGATCAATACGAAATACTCCGAGTCTACATCAAATGATTGTGTCACACAAATCATGTAAGATGTTACAAGGCGATATTCACATGATCATGTTTTGACTTTCGTCAAGAATAACGATGAACGTAGTTAAAGTAAAAAGATTTCCAACATATATTTCGAGAAATATATAAGCGAGTTAAACTCAGCTCGAAATATCAAATGTGTATAATGTAAAGTTTATATAGCTATACGACTTAGTCTCAATAGGAGTTAAAATAAAATATACTTCTGAGTGATCGATGAGTTCAAGTATCCACATACCTTTTGTTGATGAAGTTCCTCCAAGCTCCCCTTAGTAGATCTTCGTCTTCAATCGATGAATGCCGTGAAGTCTAAAGCTCAACTACACATTCGATCCTAATCTGAGACATAGCTATAAGTAGACTATTAATCAAGACTTATAGTTTTGACAACTAAACTTGACAAACAAGATTGAGATAGCAATGCTTGCGAGTTCGACCTTGCGGTTCTATTACAATCTCCCCCTTTGTCAATTTTAGTGTAAAAACTATTAATACATATGGATTAAAAAATAAATAAATAAACTTTGTAGCTTCTCATCCAAATGCTTGATTTCCTTGGTTCTTCCACATTCCTTGAATTCTTCGTCACTCCAAGTACTCCAGTGATTCTGAACATGTTCAACTCATCATCATAATTGTTGAAGATCCGTATCCATAACAATAAGAAAACGATTGTTCTCAATTATTGTTATACAATGTCATAGTATTATTACACAACATCAAAGATCAATTGTATCACAACTTTGAAAATAATACTATGGTGATATTATCACTCCCCTTTAGTCAATACTTCATATCACAATGAAAACTAGTCCTACTTACATAATGATCCATAAACCATATGTATGTAGTGTGAACTACAAAATAATTCTCCCTCTTTTTCTCAATATAAATTGGCAAAGGTACAAAAACTAGCGGGATCATAATGAAATTCTCAAAGAGATTATTCATGACTACATGAGAACATATCAACTTTGTTTCAATGATTTAACATAGTCAAAACTTAGTGTATTCATCAATGAGTTTATAAAGATATAAGATAACTCCTACAGTATTACATAGCCGCACTCCCCACAAAGATTTGGCATTTAAGCACAAGTTCGATTAAAAACTCTCCCCAATAAAATGTCATTCCAGAAAGAACAACAAGAGCGACCTTACTTTTACAAGAATAGAAGAATTTCTTTGGACATTAACAAATCACATGAAACATGAATTTGTATCCAGAAAACTCAATTAAATTAACCACAAAGGAACCTTAATGATTAATGTTAGAGCATTGCTCGGTCGAACACGCATGCGTTTCTATCTCAAGCATGTTTGTCAATATTAGTGATCAAAACTATATGTCTTGATTTCTAGTTTACTTATGACTAAGTTTTGGTCTAGGATAGTTAAGTATAGTTGAGCTCCAGAATCCAAGACGATTATCTTACGAAGACGAAGAACTACTCGAGGAACCAGTGGAACTTCATCCGACCTAAAGGTATGTGGAGACTCGAAATTATCTGTCACTCAAAATTTTATTTACTCTATCTCCTACTATTGAGACAAAAGTCGTATAAGTATGATAGTTTTCATACATAGGCATTTGCTATTTCGAGCCGAGTTTACGCGCCTATATTTTTCTCGAAATATGTGTTGGTAAGCTTTCGCTTTAATTAATTTTATCTTTACCTATTGGCCGGTTGTCAGCCGAGCAAAATTAATTACACTTTCTCACTACTCAAAATATATAATATAGCAAGGGAAAGAAAGGATCGTTCCCAAGAGAGGTCTAGGTTATCAAGATGTTTCCGGTTTCCTATAAAGAATAATGGGGGGTTTTCTGATTTTATAAAGTAAACTAAAATAAAATAAAATAAAGAAAAGTAAACAAATCAAATCAAGTAGAAAAGATATTGGTTAAGGAATCATCTTCATTCACAAACATGCCTTTGTCATAATAATTAGAATTGATATTTAATCTCTCATTATCAAAGGCCCTTGGATACCTTGATCTCAAGAATATCCCGTTAATTTCCTCTTGTTATCAACAAACACATTAAAAGATGCGAGTATGAGTTCTATCTAAGAGAACAACCTAACGTGTTAAAGCACTAATCAAGTTTAATTCCCTAGATACATTAAGTTCTATGAAATCAAGCCAATCAAAGCAATCGAACGTGGAAAGCGCACTAATTCAATTTAACAAAGGTCATGGTTCACATATGGTTATTATGATATATCATTACAAGCAATAACCATATTTGTGCTACTTGTATTCAAGATGCATCACTTTTATGTATGAAACACCCTAAACTAGCATTAAATGTGAATACGAGTTCAATCAATTGGCCACTCAACTAAACAAATATTCAAATCATACATGGAGATATATATAGTGAATCAAGATCGATAATTATGAGACAAAACTAATATATTGAATCAAAGAAGCATGCTTTTTGAAATCAAATTAATCCATCACCAATAATAAGATTAACTACTCATGTTAATGGGGTTCATTCAAAGAAGAAATAAATCTATCATGTTCTACCCTAGAACAAAAAGTAGAAGTAAAAGATTAGACCCCACCAAGAGAACCCAAAGAGAGGTTATATATCTTCTCCTGTTGTGTAAATAGGTTTCCAAAATCTAAACCAAGGCCTGACCACATTCCAGCCCATTAGCAGCCGTAGCCCGTTCAATACAGGTCCAAGCCTCCTTTGTCAACTCGGTCTAACTTACTGAGTCAACTCGGACATTGCTGATTCCAGCACTTTACTGCCCAACTCCACTCACATCAACACTTCTTACTCCCCTGCAATTCATGCTAGTTATCTTTACGTTTCCCCTATAAAAATCGTCTTCTATTCTATATATGTCTAGCACCAAAATCTGCTCAAGCTTGCTCTCTTGACCAACTCTCGGCTCAAACACCGGCTTCATTGCCAGCCCATAACACCAGCAGCAATTTCTTCTTGATGTAATTATACCATCTTATGCTCTAACACAGAACCCATAGCAACAGCTCAATCCATTCCAGTACCACTAATGCCTTCAGTTGCACTTTTAGCTATGCTTCTCCCTGCTACACTCAAACTCTAGCTCAATTTCTCCTCAAGACAGCATCAGCACTACCGATATTTACCAATGAGTTCAGCAGCAACTCAAATCTCATTTGTTCCCACCAGACCATGGAAGCAACACCACCAGTGCCTCAGATTCAAGATGTTGCCACCCTTGTAGACCATCCACTACAACTCACTATAGTTCCATGTCTAGCACCACCAATTTCAGATTTTTCTCATAACATACGACATATCTAACATTACCTCATTATCAACTGATGCCTGAACTCAACCCAGCTCCTCTTCTTATGTACATCAGTTCTAATCTGTCATGCAACAACAACATCACCTAACCACCTGTAATATCTCAGCCTGCGTTGAACTCACTATAACTCAGCTCCACCAACACAAACAACCAGCTCCTCAGCTCATTCATCCATTATCAGTTTCTTTACTACCTCCATATCAAATCATTCTCTTGTTCCAATCACAAAACCTGCTCAACTGATATCTCCCCAGCCAATTCCATCATCATCAGTTCACTTTAGCTGCAACTTAACCATTATTCCCAACTTATCGGCACCACCAAATGACCACGGCTAGCTCAGTCTTGTCTCTCCATTTCAGTTGCAAAGAAACACCATTTTCCATATCTATCCTACAAACAATGCAATCAATTCCATCTCCAAATCAAAATCTGAGTCATACCCATTTGCTAATTTATTCTTCTTTTTCTCTTCTCCGATTCAAATCATTTTCTCATTCATTTCAAACACCAGTAACATCACTGTGACACAACCATAACCACCAACACCATCTCATGGCCAACAAAGCCACCTGCAAACTACCAACACCTTACATCTACACCTGAAATCACCATTTCCATGCCCTGTCACACTTCACAACTGTATCATTCCTGTAACCTAAACATACATCTAACCATGGAATTCCAATGAACTGAGCAAACCCATCTCAGATTAATTAAACTCAATCCATATCACCTAATCCTTCATTGATGCTTGAATCCAACTACAACAACTCAACGACAAGCCATTCTTCTAACCACTGTACCAGCAACCTCCATCACTTTCTACCCTTACTCATCTGAACCCTGGAATTCCAATTCTGGTTTTCCAGATTCACCAACAACAGACTCAAATCTCCACCATACTTGAATTCAAAGCTAACCCATCTTCTATTTCTCCTCAGTTTCTCAAGTCACCAGCCACCAACCCATTGATTCAACCTAATTAGTTCATCACTAGATACAACAGATTCTACCAAATTTCCTCCATGTCTCGAATCGAAGCTCTTGCAATCAAATCTTTAATTACAGAGTCTCAACTTCTTGATCTCATCATCATATCTCCTTTTCTCTTCTTGAACAGCAGTCACTTAGTTTCTTGAACAAACCCAGGCTCTTGAATCTTCTCAGACCTTCAATAACAGAAACGATAACAACATATTCTTCTTCTCTCAATCTCAGTTCAGAAACAACTTCATCTTCTAGATCTCTCCATGAATTCTGTTGATCCGATTCACATCTCATTATGTTTGCAGTTAACAGCCACACACTCTCTTTTCTAAATTCCATACATCCATCCAATGATTAAGAGAATTAAGAGAATGAAAATCTCTTGGTTTTAGGGCTTGGTAATGATGAGAAGTGCTACAAGCACCCAGTGAATTGGTAAGACAGCCATTTTAGCCTCATCTGGACACCTCTTCTCCATAGATAGACTCTGCATATCCTTCGCATGTGAAATGACTTTTTCGCTCATTTCGCTCCAAATGACTGATTTCTTATTCTTTTAAGCTAATGACTCGAAAGTACCTAAACACTCAAAAGCAAGCATAAGATACGTATTTTACAAGAAAACTCGCCAAGAAAGCATAAACAATAGATAAATATCAAGGTGTTTACAACACCTATCACCCATGGTGAAAGTCGTGATGACGTTTCAATCTTGAAAATAGCTTTGATGACAATAATCATGAATAACGATTATTATAAAATTTTAGAAGAATGTTTCAATGATTGAAATGTAGAGTTGAGATTACGTAACCAACTATGGATAAAAGCATATATAGTGTGTTCGCACATTAGTGTATAAATCCATGTGTCGAAAACCAAGTGCTGCATATGTGTGCATACGACATTGGTGAAGGAGACAGGTTGGGTACGCATACCAGTAGAAGTTTTCGAACCGAAAATTTCTGCTGAGTTGGTAAGTTTGCAAACTGTTAAACCAGTCACCTTAGGTACGCATACCCTTATGTGTACCCACATAAGTTTTCGAACCGAAAATTTCTACTGAGTTTGTAAACTCAAATCTGGTAGCTATGGTACACGTACCTATACGCGTACCCAAGATGGTTATATCTCTGAAATCTGAAATTCATGAACTTAAACAATAAATCAATAAGGAATGCAATCTTTGCAAACCGTGGCTATATTATTCATGAATTGATTCAAGTGAATCAAACCGGTTTTGTTTCAATTATGTCTATGCATAAAGATCTAAGCAATTGAATAACTCTTCAACTAGTTCTTATGAGTCATTTGAACTAGTTATGAGAAAGATGAATACAGTTAATATGAAAGTGCTCATATGGCTAACCATTGGTTAACTATTTGTGAACCGACTAAGTGTACATGTTTAGGTACGGTTACTCAAACCTAAATGAATACATTTCTTTTGTGTGTGAAAATCTAAGTTTTGATCTAACGGTTGAAAGATATTAGCTTTGATAAATCAGGTTTTTCATCTAACAGTGAATATTGAATGCTTTGTTACCAAGGTAACTTAGATTGCAAACCCTGATTTGAAAACTATATAAATGAGACATTTAGCCACTGTAAAAATTGTGTCATACTAGTTGGTTTTGCTAGAGTCTACTCTCCTTTAACCGTAAGTTTCTTCTCGAGACCCTATCGATTAACAACTTAAAGACTTTATTGGGATTGTGAAGCCAGAAGAAACTACTTCTCTTGTAGCTGAGCGATCTGATCTTGCCATTTTCTATCGTACGAGTTCAATTGAATAATTGGATTGAGATTACATCTCAGATAGGGCAAGATAAAAACAAATCCCAAACATATTCGTCTCATCGTTTGTGATTCCACAATATCTAGTTCCGCCACCACACGATTTATATTATTGTAAGGTGATTGATAATTCTAGGTTGTTCTTCGGGAATATAAGTTCGGGTTATCAATTAGTTCATGTTCACATTGATTACTATCAAAAGTCGGAACAAAAACCCGTGAAATTTCTGTGGGAGATAGATTTATTCAATCCTACAGACTTTTCTGTGTGATACAGATTTGTTTATTAAAGTCTTCGACTTTGGGTCATAGCAACTCTTGGTTGTGGGTGAGATCAGCTAAGGGAATCAAGTGCGTAGTATCCTGCTGGGATCAGAGATGTAAAGAGCACAACTGTACCTTGAATCAGTGTGATATTGATTAGGGTTCAACTACAGTCTAGGCCGAAGTTATTTTGTAGTAGGATAGTGTATGTAGCGGCTTAGTACAATATAGTGTTCAATTTGGACTAGGTCCCGGGTTTTTTTTTTCATTTTCGGTTTTCTCGTAAACAAAATTTCCGGTATTTATGTTATTTCTATTCCGCATTATATTTTGTTATATAATTGAAATATCACAGGTTGGGCGTTGTATCGATTAATTGTGAAATCCAACCTTTAGTTGTTGATTGGAAATTGATTGATCCTTGGATATTGGTCTTTGGTACCATCCAAGTTTATATCTCTTGTATTTGATAAAGACTCACAGATTTATATTTGTTTTATTATAGATCAAATCGAGCGATAAAGATATTAACTCCTTGATGTACTTTTTATTAAGACTGGGTCTGACTGTGTAGATGGGGAAAAACGATTTGCTGGTTTTTACGGAATTGAGGAGACGACCGTATGGAGGAGACTCATTGAACCGAGCAAAATGTTCAACCTCACACAGATGCACTGCAAGAAGGGAGTGCTTTGAATTCGAGAGATCAATCTGTAGTACTCCGGCCTAAACCAAGACAATGGCCGTTCCAGAGTAAATTCGGTCTCAAGAGAGGATGGGTCGATCTGTAGGAAGGAAGCTGAGAAATGTGTGGAATCAATGGTAATCAAAGATTGTAGGTGTGTTGTGAATTCTGAATTCTGAATATGATAAGTTCTGAATGATTGAAATTGCTCAGTTGAGAGTAATTGCTCAATTGATGAGTTATTGATCTCGTGTTGTCTGTGACACGTGAGATCATTGTTGTTCTCTTTTCAATCATGATTCAGAGACTTATTAATATTGCTAGAATTGTAGACACCATGATCCCATGAAGTGTGACAGTTGATGGAATCAAGGAGTGGGGAAATGGAAATCGTGTTTGAAATCAGTTGCTTATCATGCGGAGACTTGGTCGATTTTCCACCCACTACTTTGTTAATCCCTTCAACTGATTGCACGACTTTATCACATTCCAACGTGTGTATGAACACACATGTCGTGGACAGCTAGACCAAAAACCTAGTTGATATCCCCCCAAGTGACATGATTGACGTCTCGTGGGTAATTAGTCAGTTGCTGACTTCATGACTTAATGGGACGATGAGTCCATGTATTTGCTGAGTTGAACATGGTTTGCAAAAATGTTCTGAAACTCATGAATTAAACATATCTGCTGAGACAGAGGTGAAATTCTGACATTGAGGCGATCAAGTATTTCTCATTCGATGAATTGTTGAATATTGAACCAATATTCCTTGGTTTGAGAAAATATTGCTCATATGATGAATTATTGGTAGTGTGACCAAAATAAAACATTATTTAAAACATTGGTAGTTGAACCAAGCATAATTAATAAGAATACTGATCATGAGATCAACGTAAAATTATTAGTGTTTGAATATGGAATTATGATCATTGGACTCAGAAACCTTAATTTGATCAATTGATGACCAATTCATGGTTAATTAAAAATAAACCATGAAATAAAGGAGGGACCAACTACATTGAACCGTGGGTCAACCATGTAGCTCCCATATGCTCGTGTGAGAAAATGCCAATGCCTCTTGAAGAGTTGGTGATGAAAGAATGATCAAATGCTGGTTTAATCATTTATTCGAAAAATGCTCGTCTGAGCCTTAGGTGATAAAACATAATTAATTATGAAGAGGTGAGGGACCGAACAAGGGGTCATGAAATCATCCCTAGGTGGTCACGGGATCGACTGACGATCATTCCATGAAAATCCAAAATTATTTGGAAGAGTTTTGGACCTAATACGTGCAATTGCGCAAATTAGGTCAAATAGTGAAAATACATGGGACCGTCTCATTGCGAGCCAAGGAGCCAACCATGGTCGGTTAAGGTAACATGCTCACGTCCCCAGGGTTTCTGTGTCTCAGTCCTGAGAATTTTGATATTTTCTGGCGTGTATTTGAGCAACCATTTGAGAAAATATGACAAAATCAGGGTTTTGCTGAAACTCGGGAAACTTCATGAGATGAAGAAAAATAATTATAAAATGAAGGAATAATGAAGCGTGGGACCGCTGAGGCAAAGGCATGGCCGGCTGGCCAGTGACCACGGACACGTGGCGCTTTTTCCTAATTTGATATTATTTTTCATGATTTTATGAAAATATCATGAAATCAAGGAATTCGTTGAAATTAAAAAGTTTCCTTGAAGTGAAGGAGTTTCCATGGGTTCAAGTAAGCAAATAATATTAAAATAATAAAAATAAGGGTGTGTGGGACTAGATAGGGCATGGACGGTCGGCTTGGTCCCGGTCCCACGAGTTTCCTTAATTTTATGTATTTTATGTGTATTTTTCCATGATTTGAAGGAATTTTCATAATTTGAGAGAAATACCATGAAACCAAGGAATTCCATGGGACCAAGGAAAGCTTAAAAGAATAATAATAATAAAATAAAGGGCGTGTTGGACCGTCTAGGGCGTGTGGGACCGGCTAGGGCATGGCCTGCCGGCTTGGTCCCGGTCCCACGGGTTTCCCTAATTTTATATTATATTTTTCATGGATTTGTGAAAATACCATGAGATCAAGGAGTTTTTATGAGATTAGAGAAATAATAATAAAATAATAAGGAACTATGAGGTGTGGGGTCGGTCGGGATCAAGACATGGCCGGTTGGCCAATAATCACGGCCCCACAATATTTTTCCCAATTTTATATTATTTCCTTGGTGCAAAGGAAACACCACGAAACTGAGGAGTTTCCTCAAAACGAAGGATATTTGTTCAAATGAAAGGATTTTCATAAGATCAAGGAAAATAATAAAAAATATGATAAAACATTAAACTGGCGTGGGATTGGCCAGGGCACGACTGGCCAGCCTGTGAGCCCGATCCCCCAGCTCCTTGGTCAATATTTAATTATTTATTATTTTCCTTCCTATTTTGCATAGGTTCATCATTTCGTCGTATTTTGAAATACTCATTCGTGCGGTGATTGTTAGTGCATCATCGTTGAACACACTTGCACCATTTAAATCAGGGCTTACTCGGGGGTAGCTCAGACGCCCGTGTGTTGAATATTTATTACTAACCCATGGAATTCTACTGGGAAGAACCATAGATTGAAGTAACGAAATATTGTGAAAATATTTGAATATTTTTATAAATTCAGTGGATGAATCCAAAAATTTAAGAATAATTAACTGAGGGCTCTATACTAGCAGAGCAAGCTATCTAGGAGCATCAATTATTCTGACATGAGCCTACTGGAGCTTCATAACCTTTATATAGTCAGGGAAAGCTATTGTTTGTATCATGAAGATGTTATCGCTCTATACTAGCAGAACAAGCTGTCTAGGAGCCGTTAATCTCGTGATTCTATATATAAATAATTACTGAAGTGTCCAGTATTCATGAGATATGTCGTTGTCCTGCCGAAAGACTACATACTCTGAAAGATAGTATTCTCAGTTAGATATTTGATGAGAGACACGTGCCTCAATACAGATATGTCGTTGTCCAGCCGAGAGACTACATATTTGCATGTACTCTGAGAGACAGTATTCTCAGTCAGAGGTTCAATGAGAGACATGTGTCTCAATACAGATATTTCGTTGTCCATCCGAGAGACTACATATCTGCATGTACTCTGAGAGACATTATTCTCAGTCAGAGGTCCAATGAGAGACCCGTGTCTCAATAATAGCGTCTGATTGTTGGATCATAAGTTCGTATAATTACGGAGTTATGATTTTATCCTTTGTCGAAAATTGACCCTCTACATTAGGTCCCCTGCTTAGTGAGGAAAGTCGTGTTCCTCAGTCAGCATTGAATGGTGATTTTCCGGTCATAAACAATATAAGTAATTGAACTTAGTCGTAAGTTAAGACATTACAGATTTTGATAGTACGAGCAAACCATGACTTGAATGAGGATCCCTGTGGCATGTTGGAGTATCGTCTAATGAGCATAGATTGGTGTTGAACTTCTGATGTTGATGACGGGACCTTGGTCATTTAGGATTCGCAGGCCGGGCCCAAAAAATAAATCCTTATTTTAGGAATAGACGCTCGTTTGTTCGTAAGTTTAAGGAACAAACAAAATAGACCTGAGTCTAATGATATAAAATTGTCTATGAGCTTTCACGAAAACAAATTTTTTATCTTTGTGAGATTTCACAAAATGGAATAAACTCTCGTTCCAAAGGTGATGCTCGTACGAGAGAAATTTTTTTTTGAAAAGACGTGCGTCTGTTAATAAATTTTTTGTCTATGAGCTTTCATGAATTTTTTTATTTTCGATATGTGAGCGTTCACAAAATTTTGAGAATATACTCTCGCTTCAAATATAGATGCTCGTGCGAGGGAGCAAAATATGTAGATATATTTTTAAATTTACGTGAGTTTCACGTTAAATATATGTATTTTGTAAAATCAATATTTTGATTTTGAACAACTGTTGAAAGTAGACAATTATACATGGTGAAATAATATTTGTATGTGAGTTTTCACAATTGTAAGATGGACGTCTGTCCAATTTTTGAAAAACCAGTGGATGTTAAAATTCACGTGGGTTGTTCACGGTTTGATGAAAATCAAGTCATGATTTTGAATAACAAATTTTTCTCGTCTTTGCAGATTTGAAGGGACGAGTAAGTTTTTCGAAATTTTGACGTTATAATCACTATAGCTAGTGAAATTATAAATAGGCAAGAGTTGGATTGTTACCTTTTCAGCGCGTGCTTGTTATTGATATATCCATGACTCCCTATATTTCGCCTCAGATAGTGATGACTTCTGGTTACAACCACCCTTCTAGATCTTCCGGAGAACGCTCCAGAAATATCAAGTCAAACATGAAGACTTTTGCAGATGTTCATCCTGGGATGAATCAACCTTTCAGAGACGCTGGAAAGCTGGTACTTTGTATGTCTCTCGATCATCTGTGAGTCATCCCTTGTCAGCAGAAGCACCTCCGACTTCAGCAAATGATACTATCGGCTGACGATGAAGGAAGGATTTACTTTGATGGTTTTGATCCTGATTCAGATGTGGATGAACGAAGAATTTTTTCATAATTCGTCATCTGAAAATTCAGAAATTAGGTCTTCATTGAAGTTGTTGTAGAATCTTCGTCCGATGTCTGATTTTCGCGGTCTACCCATGTATCCTCATGCCCAGGAAATTTCCAAAAATTTTAAAGAAGCTTTTTGGGTTCTGAGCATGTTTAGGATCCGAAATCGACGAAACAATAAACTTCCAGGAGACCTTCAGAATATTTTCAGCTGGCATGAGGTCCAATTTTTTGGACACAACTCTTTGCTCGTTTCTCCAATTGCTGTAAATTTTGGATATGCTGTAGAGGACATCTATACGAAGAGAATAGTGTATGACCCATCCTCAAATTCTTCACCAATTGCTCCCATCTCGTCGGTTTGTACAGGACAGTGTAAAATCATCTCCGACAAGTTTGTTGTAAAACACACATGTTGTGTCTTTAGACCATTCGCTTGTGTATTGCACGGTTGGTGAAGAATTTTAACGTCACTGATTCATTTGAGATCAGGACCCCTTGATTGATATATGAGCATGGTGCTTGTAGTGCCATCTTGCTTCAGTCAGTCGTAGAAACATCACTTCTGAAACCCTGGTCACGGGACCATAGCTGAGGCTGCTCTCGAGATGGGATGATGTAATGACCATGTCCCGGTGGTAGCATTACTTTTATGATGAATAATTAGCACATGAGAGTCTGGTGCCACGAGTCTTGGACTGTGAAACTGATCATCATGATCAGTGGACCGTCAGTCCCCAGTATTTTGTTAAATCTCTCCTTTTCATTTTCTCTTCTTATGGCAACACTTAGATAGAGGACCCGGTGGAAAATTGATGTAAAGACTCAGGTGGTAGAAGTTGGAGGTACCTTGATGAAAGACTTAGTGAAAAGACCTGGTGGACATCGATCGACTGTACAGGTTATGAATCCCGTCCACGAATTTCTGCTTGCATGTAGTATGCTCTGGAAGCTGTAGGAACCTCACACGATGTCGAAATTCGATGCTTGACCCCAAATTTTGAAGCTAAGAGACTAAGTTATTACATGATAGAAGAATCACTCAATTTGTAGTTATAGAAGTCCGCCAACGAAGCGTGCACATTTGCAATTTTTAATCCCGTACAAATTTTTCAGGTTTCATAGACCTGACGGTAAAGGCCATATCTTTCAGCTCGTATGTTCGATTAATACGCTCTTTTGGTATGTTGTAGAAGAGACATAGATGAACATCTTTTGTTGAGGAAGCATTGTACCATTCCTCACCCATTGGTACGTTTTTGCAAACCCATGACCTGAAGTGTGTTGTATCTCATTTGTAGAGGTGATGAGAACATCTTGTAGAAGACTTTGGATTATGTCCCCCAGTCATGCCAGCTTTGGGAAGACTTTCATGTGAGCATGTTATCAGGTATACACATCTTGATATGAATCATTGGTTCTTAGAGAAATTGTAACACTTCAGAGAATGATTAGTTGATGAAGCCCTGAGGATGTTTCTCCTGAGACCGTCGTTAGTGCCGAGACTATGAATGATCATGCTCTAGAGATACTTGTCAATGTTGAGATCATGAATGGTTTCCCCCTAGAGATTATTGTTTATGCTGATACCACGGTCAAAGTTGCTCCAAAGACCGAAAAGGATAGAACCATGATTATAGATATAATCTTTGCTCCTTTTTCCAATGAGCCTTTTACATTCACAAACTCGTAAGATGAAGGTGTACTGAGAGTTCAACCTGAATGCTCCTAAAATCTTAACTTTACCTCGAATTGGATTTGTCAGTGAGTCGTCATTGTTGAGGTAGATAGCATCAGCAATTTTTGTACTGGATGTGATTGGTGAAGAGAGAAGGTTTCTCAATCATGCAGACGCTTATGATGTAGAGAAATCCCGTTGATGAAGTTTAACGGAATCGCCTTAGGTTACCCAGTGTACATTTAAGGAGTTAGTGTCATCCATGTATGAATGATGTTGCATCTACTTCATATGTATTATCATGGGAAAATGAAAACTTATCTATGTAGTTTAGTAACACTTTGATCGTGTTGGTGTTGAATTAATGTGTCATCGTCTAGATATTTGTGCTGAAGCTGTACTCTTTGATTGGGAGTACAATTTGATGTCTTCTCAGATGCTTGAGCGTTGAAGCATATACTCCTTAAGCATCAAATGCCTTAGGGGTTTGATTATCTCGGCCCTGGAGTTTGTTCTGTTGATTCAGCATCCCTTTATTTGTGGTAGTGGGATTCGACACTTGTGCGAACATCATAGCCTTCTGATTTTGTGGAACACATGGACTAGCAGGAGAAACTCCCAAAGTATTTTTTTGCCATGTTTGGACATCATCTCAGTAATAAAATTTTCAGTGCTTGATTCGGAGAAACGTCAGATTCAACCACTTGGTAAAATACTAACGCGGTGAAGCTACCATTCATAACATCTTGTAGAGTTGCTAGCATAATTAAGTCCCCATGCTAGGATAGCATGTGAAGAAATAAATGACATATACATGGAATGAGACTTGCCTGAATGCGGAACCTCTTGATGAATGTCTATGCATCTTTTTGCAGGTTCTTGCTTCAACCTCGTCAAAGTTTGAAATTCCTCAAAGTACTCTGATGATGGAATGTCCGTCAAACCTTCTGGATCAGAACTTTCTTAGTTGGAGAGATATGTAACCAAAGGCGCTTTGTAAGTATCCATCTTTTCAGCGTGGATCCACGCTCGTCTGAAGGACATGTCATATCCTAGATCTTCCTGATTATGCGAAACTTGGTTTCTATCCAGGTTGGACTTATGTTCACTTTGAGAGTGATGTAGCCATGAGTATTTCCGAGTGCTCCTTCAAGGTCTCTGATTTATATGGGAGCATGAGTAGCTTCTTTTCGAGTGATGCATGTGGCTCTGAGAGTTTTCAGTGGAATGATGCTGGTGGCGGTGCCAGCATCGATCAACGTTCTTCCAAATTCGTTTCTTCTGTGATTGACTGTGGTAGGCAGTCCCCAGTTGTACATATATTGGTCTGTGGCTGGAGTCTCAAGAAGTATTCCCGGAACAGATTTCTTGATACGATGTGGTTCAGTGATGTGAACATGTCTCTCCTTTGTGCCTTCGGTAGATAGAGCAATTCTACAGATTTGATCGAGCAACGATTGAACTGCTTCTTTGAATTCAGAGAGCGCAAGGTTCTGACTGGAGAGGATTCTTGTGTACTCCTATGATTCTCCATTTTTTCTTTTGTTGGCTCTCTCCTAATGAACGACAATTTGATCGCGCCATCTTGAACCTAAACTTCCAGTAAGTCGATCACTCCTTCATGAGATGAGAGAAGTTTAAGTCTGTCCGATCATTTCCCGTTCGATGCCGGGTCGAGGTTTGTGCAAGATTAGTTATCCTTTCATGATGCTTTTGTAGGATAAAATGTTGGATGTCGCATGTTTGAGCAGAAGCTTTCCTTTTGCCTTCTTGAGCAACAACATTCATGGAAGGTTGGACATTATACTGTTTGTTGATCAGGCGTAGGCTTCTCCGAGGTTCCTCGACCTTGTAGACTTTGCTCAGTAAAGAAGGTGTAGTAGTTGTTGATCGTTTGCCTGCTTCATGAAGTTCTGAGAAAGTGTGGAATCAGAGGTTTTACAGCGAGGCTCTGTAGATCGAGATCATTCTATTGATGCACAAGTCTACAAGTTGCTGCTATGTGATGTTTGGGTCATGACAGTCCAAGGTTTGAACCGTGAACCATTTCACATAATCATAAGGATGTTCGCTGCTCCTTTGAAATATCTTCCTAGATCAGAGAGAGTGATTTGCTCTTACACGAAGAAGTATTTTATGTAGAAAGCATTAATCACCTCTCTCCAATCGGTGATACTTCCCGGTGCGATGTTGTTGTACCAGGTGTATGCTCTGCCTGTCAGAGACTTTGAAAATTCATTCAGGAGGATGATATGTTGTGCTCATGTTCGCCCAATAATTCCAGAAACCGAGAAATATGTTTTTGAGTATTGCATGTTCCATCATAAAGAATGAATGTTCGAGCGGTATAACCTTTGGAAGAGGAATCCTATGTATGGAAGCAGGATATGAAGGTTGGTGAAGATGGACAGATGATGCCTTGTCTTTTCCTCGATCCACAAAAAGTGCTACAGGTCTTCACGAGTGATGAAACTTGCGGGTTCCATTGTTGGAGAGTTATCTGTAGCTTTGCGAAATTCTTCATCATGTACAACATGGATTCTAGAGATTTCAGGATCAGCAGTTGAAGATGTTTTTTTAGATTTTCCTTTCTCGCGTTGAGGCTAAGTTCGTTCAGACTCAAGCTTGTCTGTGAGAGTTTTGAGATAAGCACACAAATCTTTCTATGCTGCAGCTATGTCAGTCTGAACCTTCATGAGATCAACTATGGTAGGTTGATTTCCTATGGTTTCTTCAGGAGATCAACCGAAGAGTGGATTATTGATAGTTCCAGTGCCGTTACTTGTAGGGGTGATCACTGGAGCATAAGTGCTTGGAGGAGTGGTGTTAGCAGTACCACTATAGCTTGCGATATTAGGATCGGGGTTTGAACCCGGATTGGCAGACCTAAGACCGACCATCTTTGTGAGAATTGAGATTATAACCGAGACAATGATCTCCCACTGTGGTCTCCAACCTGTAGATGGGGCAAACGATTTGCTAATTTTTACGGAATTGAGGAGACGACCGTACGAAGGAGACTCCTTGAACCGAGCGAAATGTTCAACCTCACACAAATGCACTGCAAGAAGGGAGTGCTTTGAATTCGAGAGATCAATCTGTAGTACTCCGGCCTAAACCAAGACAATGGCTGTTCCAGAGTAAATTCAGTAACAAGAGAGGATGGGTCGATCTGTAGGATAGAGGCCGAGAAATGTATGGATTCAATGGTAATCAAAGATTGTAGGTGTGTTGTGAATTCTGAATATGATTAGTTCTGAATGATTGAATTGCTCAGTTGAGAGTAATTGCTCAATTGATGAGTTGTTGATCTTGTGTTGTCTGTGAGACGCGAGATCGTTGTTGTTCTATTTTCAATCATGATCCAGAGACTTATTTATATTGCTGAAATTGTAGACACCATGATCCCATGAAGTGTGACAGTTGATGGAATCAAGGAGTGGGGAAATGGAAATCGTGTTTGAAACCAGTTGCTCATCGTGCGGAGACTTGGTTGATTTTTCACCCACTACTTTGTTAATCCCTTTAACTGATTGCACGACTTGCTCACATTCCAACGTGTATATGAATACACGTGCCGTGGACCGCCAGACAAAAACCCTAGTTTATATCCCCACAAGTGACACGATTGACGTCTCGTAGTTAATTAATCAGTTGCTGACTTCATGACTTAATGGGACGATGAGTCCATGTATTTGCTGAGTTGAACATGGTTTGCAATAATATTCTGAAAATCATGAATTAAACTGTCTGCTAAGACAGAGGTGAAATTCTGACATTGAGGCGAGCAAGTATTGCTCATTCGATGAATTGTTGAATATTGAACCAATATTCCTTGGTTTGAGCAAATATTGCTCATCTGAGCAAGTGTTGCTCATCTGATGAATTATTGGTAGTGTGACCAAAATAAAACATTAATTGAAACGCTGGTAGTTGAATCGAGCATAATTAATAAGAATTCTGATCATGAGATCGTCGTAAAATTATTAGTGTTTGAATCTAGATTTATGATCCTTGGACTCAGAAACCCTAATTTGATCAATTGATGACCAATTCATGGTTAATTGAAAATTAAGCATGGAATGAAGGAGGGACCGAATAAATTGAACCGTGGGTCAACCATGTAGCTACCGTATGCTCGTGTGAGCAAATGCCAAGGCCTCTTGAAGAGTTGGTGATTTGTTGATGAAAGAATGATCAAATGCTGGTTTAATCATTTATTCGAAAAATGCTCGTCTGAGCCTTAGGTGATAAACCTAATTAATTATGAAGAGGTGAGGGACGGACCAAGGGGTCATAAAACCATCCCTAGGTGGTCACGGGATCGACTGACGATCATTCCATGAAAATCCAAAATTATTTGGAAGAGTTTTGGACCTAATACGTGCAATTGCGAAAATTAGGTCAAATCGTGAAAATACATGGGACCGGCTCATTGCGAGCCAATAAGCCAACCTTGGTCAGTCAAGGTAACATGCTCACGTCCCCAGGGTTTCCGTGTCTCAGTCCAAGGAATTTTGATATTTTTTGGCGTGTATTTGAGCAACCATTTGAGAAAATATGACAAAATCAGGGTTTTGCTGAAATTGAGGAAACTTCATGAGATGAAGGAAAATAATTATAAAATGAAGGAATAATGAAGCGTGGGACCGCTGATGCCAAGGCATGGTCGGCCGTCCAGTGACCACGGTCCGGTGGCGCTTTTTCCTAATTTAATATTATTTTTCATGATTTTATGAAAATATCATGGAATCAAGGAATTTGTTGAAATTAAAAAGTTTCCTCGAAGTGAAGGATTTTCCATGGGATCAAGGAAGAAAGTAATATTAAAATAATAAAAATAAGGGCATGTGGGACCAGCTAGGGCATGGCGGGCCGGCTTGGGCCCGATCCCACGAGTTTCCTTAATTTTATGTATTTTCTGTGTATTTTTTCATGATTTGAAGAAATTTTCATTATTTGAGAGAAATACCAAGAAATCAAGGAATTCCATGGGACCAAGGAAAACTTAAAATAATAATAAAAAAATAAAGGGTGTGTGGGACCGGCTATGGTATGGCCGGCCGGCTTGGGCCCGGTCCCACGGATTTCCCTAATTTTATATTATATTTTTCATGGATTTGTGAAAATACCATGAGATCAAGGAGTTTTCATGAGATTAGAGAAATAATAATGAAATAATGAGGAACCATGAGGTGTGGGGCTGGACGGGATCAAGGCATGGCTGGTTGGCCAATAATCACGACCCCACATTATTTTTACCAATTTTATATTATTTCCTTGGTGGAAAGGAAATACCACGAAACTGAGGAGTTTCCTCAAAACGAAGGATATTTGTTCAAATGAAAGGATTTTCATAAGATCAAGGAAAATAATAAAAAATATGATAAAACATAAAACAGGCGTGGGATTGGCTAGGGAACGGCCGGCCATCCGGTGAGCCCAATCCCCTTGCGCCTTGGTCAATATTTAATTATTTATTATTTCCTTCCTATTTTGCATAGATTCATCATTTCGTCGTATTTTGAAATACTCGTTCGTGCGGTGATTGTTAGTGGATCATCGTCGAACACACTTGCACCATTTAAATCGGGGGCTTACTCGGAGGTAGCTTAGACGTAGCTCGGACGCCCGTGTGTTAAATATTTATTACCAACCCATGGAATTTTTCTGGGAAGAACCATAGATTGAAGTAACAAAATATTGTGAAAATATTTGAATATTTTCAGAAATTCAGTGGATGAATCCAAAAATTTAAGAATAATTAACTGAGGGCTCTATACTAGCAGAGCAAACTGTCTAGGAGTATCAATTATTCTGACATGAGCCTGCTAGAGCTTCATATCATTTATATAGTCAGGAAAAACTGTTGTTTGTATCCTGAAGATGTTATCGCTCTATACTAGCAGAGCAAGCTGTCTAGGAGCCGTCAATCTCGTGATTCTATATAGAAATAATTATTGAAGTGTCCAGTATTCATGAGATATGACGTTGTCCATCTGAGAGACTACATATCTGCATGTACTCTGACTGACAGTATTCTCAGTCAGAGATTCGATGAGAGACCCGTGTCTCAATACATATATGTCGTTGTCCATCCGAGAGACTACATATCTGCATGTACTCTGAGAGACAGTATTCTCAGTCAGAGGTTCAATAAGAGACCCGTGTCTCAATACATATATGTCGTTGTCCAGCCGAGAAACTACATATCTGCATGTACTCTAAGAGACAGTATTCTCAGTCAGAGGTCCAATGAGAGACCTGTGTCTCAATACTCGCGTCTGATTGCTGGATCAAAAGTTCGTATAATTACGGAGTTACGATTTTAGCCTTTGTCGAAAATCCACTATCTACAACTGTCTAGTTGATTCTCTTAAAAGTATATTAGAGTTAGTCCATACAGATTGCTAATCGAAATATTGGGTGAGGTTGTTAGACCCCCGCTTTTTCAATTAATTTAATCAGAAATGCTCAACATAAGAAAACTTACGGAGCCATGCAGTACTTTCACATAGAAGTGGATCAAGGAAAGATCAATACTGCGGAATATTCAAAAGTTCATTTTATCTTTTATCAATTTTTGCATAAGGACATATAATAGACTTAACTTTTGACATATATGGGACAATCATAGTTCACGGACGTTAACACACATATCCCATAATATTATTTGCAATATATAATTCCAATAAATATTAATACTGCAAAATCATCTTCCAAATAACTTAGAATTTAAATAAATAAATCTAAAACATTGCAAGATGAAATCGTTGGTAATAGCTATGTGTAATCACAATATTTTATATTCCAAACCCAGGTTAAAACATAAAAATAAATTCTCGTAAGAAGTTTACTAGGCATTAAGATTCTTGAAAAATTCTTTATCGTCCCCGAACTCCTTGTCGTCAACAGACATTGGAACGTAAGGTTCATGAAGAAAGGAGTCAATTCTAACAAACCTTCTAGACTGATGCCGAACCAGGGCCTTCTAAATTTCAAGAGTTCTTAGAACAATAGCCTTTATTTGTTGAATCTCCTTCCTCGTTTCCTTCAACTCTTCAAGAACACCAGAAAACTTCTGAAGATTAGAGGGGATAGCCCTTGGTTTCTTCATATTCTTTCTTTTTCTCGTCAAAGTTGTAGAGGAAGGAGATTTATCTGTTTCCTTCATGATTGATGGATTAACAATCATATTAACATCTTTTCCATCAAAAGATATGATGCTTGAAGTCTCCATTTAAATATGGAATTGTGAGAGAAATACAAAATTCAGGATCTACAAACAATCTTTTGATAAAAATAGTTTTTAGGGAAGGAAAAAGAGTGTAGGGTTACGAAACCTATATACAGAGTATGATTCACGTACGACCAACTCTTAACCCTAAAGAAGGTAGAATTGTCAATTTTCACCCTCTTTCAATGAAAAAAAAGGGAAACCTTTTCAATACCAATTTATGATATGAAAAAATCAACAGAATTCCAGGAAACAAAAAAAATAAAACAAAATTTTTCTTTTCCTAAAGCCTGATTTGTGCTTAATTCTTGTCTTTTTGACCAGGTACATGAGACAAGATGCACCTTCGACACAATTAAACTGCGTTGGGGTGAACAATAATTTATCCACCATATAATTCTTGTATGGAATTCTTAATACCCTTTTTTCATGGATTGTTTAGACCTTGTTCTTTTCTATAGAGGTCTAACTTTTTCTTTAGAAATTAACTTCTTCAGAGACGAGTTGAGTTTACATATCTCAGATGAATTCGACTTCTAAACAAGTTTGGGATTGTTTACTAATCGATTTTCTCTCCGTTGAAGTTTATTGACATATCTTATTTTATGTTTGTACTTTAAACACTTAGATAGTTCATGACCCTTAAGAGTACAATAAGAACATGTTAATGTGAAGGACGGTTCAGACACCATAGATGAGCATGCTGCTAAACAAATTGAGGTACCTAAAACATGTGAGATATAATTTTTAGTAGATAGGGAAAAATCCATTTTATCCTCCAAAGTGGTTGAAGAAGTTTCTTCGGGAAGAATATGTGATCAGATATTTCATCAAGAGTTGCAGCAAGACCTTTGTTCCCAGTGTAATTTCTACGATTTGGACACTCATTTGCAAAATGACCAAAACCTTTACACTTGAAGCACTGTGGCATATCCTCATCATTACTACCGACAACGTCCCTATTTTTAGGAGGGGCATGGCCATGATGTTTGACTGATAACCTGGGTTTATCTCCGATGAACCGTTTCCTTCTCTTCGAAAGAAAATCTCTAAACTTTCTTGTGATCAATAAGACTGAGTTGTAAAGATCTTCATCTGATGAATCAGTCTCAATAGGATCAACTACGGAGTTGCCAACACTTTTACTTTTGTCAAGTAATTTAGTATTCTTTTGTGCTTTGAAAGCAATATCCTTCACAGATTTGGATGTATGCTCGTGATCAAAGGTTGGATTTACCAATTAATTGAACTACGCACAACCTATGATATTTAAATTATATAATCAAATATAATACGGAAAAGAAATAACACAGACACCATAAGTTTTGTTAACAAGGAAACCGCAAATGCAGAAAAAACTCGGGACCTAGTCCAGATTTGAACACCACATTGTATTAAGAGGCTACTGACTCTAGCCTACAACAAGTTAACTTCAGACTGGAATGTGGTTGAGCCCTAACCAATCTTACACCGATTAAGGTACAGTTACGTTCCTTACGTCTCTGAATCCCAGCAGGACTCTACGTACTTGATTCCCTTAGCTGATCTCACCCACAACTAAGAGTTTCTACGACCCAAAGTCGAAGACTTTATAAACAAATCTGTCTCCCATAGGAAATTTTATTTGGTAGATAAATATGTCTCCCACAGAAACACCTACGAAGTTTTTGTTCCGTCTTTTGATAAATCAAGGTGAACAAGAACCAATTGATAATCCGGTCTTATATTTCCGAAGAACATCCTAAAAATATCAATCACCTCACAATAACTTAACTATATGGTAGTAGAACAAGTTATTGTGGAATCACAAAGAATAAGACGAAGAGCTTTGTGATTACTTTTTATATCTTACCTATTGGAGATAAATCTTAATAAAATATTAGAGAATATAATACTGAATACGATAGAATAAGTAAGATCAGAACACACAACTACAGAGAAAATAGTTGGGCCTGGCTTCAGAATCCCAATGAAGTCTTTAAGTCAATAACCTATAATGGTTTTAGGGAAAATCTAGGTTAAAGGAGAATCGACTTTGGTCGCAACTATTATCAAACAAGAGGTGTGGGGATTAGGTTTTCCAGATGCTAGAGTTCTCCCGTATATAGTCTTCAAATTAGGCTTTGATAGCTTTGAAACAAAGCAATCAATATTCACCATTGGATAAAATCCTGATTTAAGATTCATGCTAAGCTTGCTTAAAACCAAAGCAATATCTCTCCACCATTAGATAGTCTTAGCTTGTTACACACAAATGAAATATACCTTCATTTAGATTTGGGTAACCGTACCTAAACGTGTATATTGAGTTGGCTCAATAACAGTTAACCGAAGTTAGCCATATTATTAGAGCATTGCACGGTTGAACCCACCAAGCGTTGGTATGTCAAGTTTGGTTGTCATATTTTAGTGAACCAAAACTCATTTAAGAGTCGCTTGATTTAAATGTACTAGAGTCAACTTCGTATAGGTTAGCTTAAAAGTATTAGGGTGAGACATTAAAAGTATTGCGAAGACTTGAAGAAGTGAAGAAGAACGGATCTACAACCACAACATCATCCTTCCACTTGAGGTTAGTGATAATTGACTTGAACTGTTTCATTCCCTAACGTATCTTTCAAGTCGTGCATATTGAAAACATAAAACTGTGAAGCATGAACACTCTAGATAGACATAGTATTAAGGAATACAATATTAAGTTTCTTGCTTAACCATTAAACTTTGTATATAAGACATCGACATAATTTTATGAATGTTATTGTGATTATGTATGGGTATGAGGCGAGGATTTCATCCTAGGGAATAATGTTTACATGTGTTCTAAGGAAGTAAGTTCATGATATGTGTTGTGAACCGAAAAGGAAATAGCCAGGCGTTATTGGGGCTGTTCTTCATTGCAAATCTTATGAATGCCCAATATGTGTGATTAGTATAACCGTTCATGACTTGTTTGTGTTCTTGGTAAAACTATTCACATGAGGCCTGACTTATGTATTGGTATGATTTTTATTAGTGAAACTGATCTTAGTAATCACCTGGGATATGATCGGGTTTGTGAGTGTCTGACAAATATTGGGAAAGGGGAACCAATCCTAGTAAGAGGTGCAGTACATCACAAGGGGAACCGATCCTTGTATGAGGTGCAACAAGGTTTATAGAAGAAAGGGGAATCAATCCTATGAACATGTGCAACACGTTTTTGGGCAAGGGGAACCGATCCTATGGACATGTGCAGTGCATACAAGTTAGATACCAAATATATGTGGGGAACCGATCCTAGTACCTAGTCAGCCGAATTTTGGTAAGCTAGTGTAACTATGCACAATACTTACATGGACGTAGAACCGAAACTTGTTTTGGTAGAACCGTTAAACCCATGGTTTGTAATTGAGTGTTACTTGATCAATCACATAGTTCTTGAAAGTCAGATGAACCAATTCTAAACTTGTTTGGAAGTGTCGTAAATCGCTTTCAAGTGAGTAAGTATAAAAAAGGACTTGCAAGAGTAAGATGTCGACACACTTTGAATACGGTGCATTAATGCTTATTCTTTTTGTTCAAAGATATTCCTTAAAGGCTAAGAAGGAAGTAAATCCCAAGATCGAATTTAAATAAGTTAAGAATCTTTTAATTAAGGGTTTTTAATTATATATGTAAAATAAGAATTAGTACTGTGCATTTGCTAATTAAAGATATTATAAGGAGATTCCGATCATAATTTGGGACAGTGCATTCACAGGAATTATGGAAACCTAATTTGGTGTAGTAATGGAAAATATCTTGAGAATACTTTCAGTTTTGGAAATTCCTTGGTGTCCAAACTTCCTTATCTATAAATACTTTGAGTTTGCATTTCTAGCAAACTAATCCTTCGTAACAATAGACTTCCGCTTTTGTTTTTGTTACTGGTGAAGTCGCCTATTGCGATTTAAAGTCTTATTTGGGATTGAGAAGCTCTAGTGCGACCCGTTGGTGGAAATCTAGATATTGTGGTTTATCTTTAGTTTTCATATTGATTTGATTGATTAACGGTGGTTGAACTTTGATTGCACCAAGTTTGTTTATGCTTGAGAATCTTATCTTCTGACATATGATTCACTCAAACTAGTTCAAAGTTTCGACAGGGATCTTTAGATTGTTGTTAGATCTAAAGACGATCTTACGATAATCCATTGTTAACAGACTCCGTTCTGTGTGTGATTGATCACAAGAGATTCAAGTAGTTGTGTGCAGGTGTTTATTGAAGATCTAAGAAGATTTGAAGACAAAGAAGAGATAAAAGATTTTTGACTTGGTTTTATAATCTTTGGTGTGCACAATACTTGTTTTGGTAAAAGAGGATCCAACTATAATTGATTTATCCTTTGGGAATTTTGATAGAATAGTTTAGAAGATCGGTATCAACACAATTCTTTGGATTAAGAGTGTTGTTTGCTTAATCTTACCGATTGCCCTTTGGGGGATTGAACATAAGATAGATCTTGGAACCTGGCAAAGGATTTTATGTTAAGATAAACAAGGGAACCTTTGCGCAACTCATATCACTTGGTTGAAGAGAGTTGATACCGAACATATTTGTTGTTCATTTACTGTTTGGAATATGAACCAAAGGAATTGGTCGAAGTACGTGATTTGTTTACAGGTTGTAGGCGTGGGAATACAGACGGAACTAGGTGAGCTATAGGTTTATTTGCTTGGTGTCAACTATACCAAGTTGGTTTATTTGTATAACGGCTTAATCCTGAGAGTATTCAATTCTGGACAAGGTTCCGGGGTTTTTCTGCATTTGCGGTTTCCTCGTTAACAAAATCTTGCTGTGTCATTTACTTTATATTTCCGCATTATAATTATTTTTATTATAGTTAAAGTAAATTGCACAAACATTAATTCCTATTTACTTGATACGTGAATCCTATTGAGTTTGGTTAAGTCCGAACCTTTGTATCAAGTAAACATACTTCGTTGTTGTATTGTCTCGATCTCGTATCCATATAAGATCACACGAAGTGTGAACCGATTAGTTGTATTGTCTCGACTAAGTCCATAGACAATCACTTTCGGATAAATGACTTATAGGAAGAAAAAGTAATAGCTTGAGGTATATTTGGGTACCCTCGCCTTTTCAATTGGTATCAGAGTAGGCAAACACGAAAAGATCTAACAATCTGTGTTTGGTGCGATCCATCCTATAAGATATGAGTCAAAATAAGAAAAGCAAAGCTAAACTTATGAAGAACTCAGTTAACATAAGGAAAGATAATCAGAACATCATCTTAGAGAAGGCCAGTAAAAACCGGTCTCAAAAGTCTTTTCAAAAGACAAAGAAAAAGTTTATGACTAAAGACTCAATTGCATATCAGGTTGCTGATCAGAAAAGGTTGAGTTTAAAACTCAAGAAACCTGATATGGATTCAAGTCCAATTTGTAGTAAAAAATCATCTGAAAAGAGATTCGATTCTCTCATATGTCCAAGCTTTGAATCTGGTAAGATGATGAGGAGATTTTTCAAACAAATCGAAAACTTTTCAAAAAAGGGAAAATCCATTGATAGTCTAGATGATGTCATAGAACTTATAGTTCAATTGAATGTAAGGATTTGTGAAGAAAGGATATATACAATTTGTCTTCAAAACAATCTGATTGATTGCGAAAAATAAAAATTTAACTTGTGTAACAAATTTCATCTACAGGCTACAGAGTGCGAAACTCTTTATCATTCGCTGGAGCACTCACTAATGAGAAATAGGATCCTTACTGAAGATCTTCTTTCAAGAACATGCCAAAAGGTATATCTAGACAAATGTTTAGAAAATTATTTCCAACAAGGAATGAATACCTTGGGGGAACATATAGAATGTCTAGAACAAGAGACATTAACAATTTTTCAAATGGCTAATCTTGATTACATGGGTTCTAGTTCAGAGAACATTCCATCCTGGGCTCAGGATATGATTAAAGAGATTGCTTATAGAAACAATCCTAGTCAATAGGGAGGGTTCAATACCCAAGAACATGAGAAAGTTTCTTCAAATAGGGGACTTGATGAGGTAAATCCTCATCCTAATGCTTAAACGCATTAGAATGTGCATCCTTACTTTGCCCAACCATCGGATGTAAGGAATCACATGTAGCCTGGGAAATATGAATCCTAATAACATCTCTTATTCAACATAGAGACATTACATGATCTACCTTAAGTACGTTTGAAAATATTATGAGTCGAAAGGTTGTGTTACAACAACTCGTGTTAAAAGGATTTGTGATCTGAAGTATCTATTGATACTAATTTCGAAGATAATCTCTTTGGGAAAGTTGTGTATAACACATTAGATGCGAAAATCTTTTAAATCTGATCATAATTATTTATTTAAGGATGATATCTGTGTTTGGTATGTGTTAAAGGTATTTCAAGTATATGTACCCAGCGTGTCTGAAAAAGTATACTAAAGGATGTATTCTCAAACCAGATCTAAAGCGAATCTTTTGAAAGCCTTGAGTGGAATGACTTCTAAGGAAATAGTTCATCTTGATAATACCGTCAAGAAATATGGTTATGAAGATACATAAAATGAAAAGGAAGATGTTACTAATCTTCTTGTCCAAAATAGTTTGGATGCCAAAATTGATATTATAAATCTTCGTCGGGTTCTCCTCAGTACCATATAAACTCATCATAGACAGACAACACTTCTAAGAACTGTTATCTGTAACTAAAGGAAGCTGATCAAACTTGGAATCGGTAACAAGGAGTACTCTTGTAATATTAATCGAAAGGTTAATGCTCTTGCCTGTGAACATAATCAGGGTACTGTGTGTAGAATCTGAGATATCAGTCGAGATGTTGTTGATGAAGATCCTGAAAATTTTTAGGAAATTGAAGATGATCTTTGAAAAATAAGACGAAAAATAGACATCAATTTTTGATCTCTTTCATTGATTATATAAGTCTATTGAATAAAAACTATCTTATTTTGATGAATAAAATTATTCGATTTATAATTTTTCTTGTGATAGTTTTTGATTTACATAGCCGGTGCTTCATTGCTTTATTTGCTATGTATGTTTATGGGATGTTTGATTTCGGTTTTATTACCTTGATATTCGATTTCATAATATGTTGTGAACCCTTATGGTTTGGGTGACTTTTTGATTTAGCAGGATTAAGTTCTAGCCAATGTTGGTAGGCTTTATCAAAGGATCATGACGGGTTCCTGTAGAAACAATATGTGAAAAAGTCATAATATGTTGAATCGGTTTTGGTTTAGCATAAAAGCATATGTGTTTCGAAGGTTTTCAACTTTTGCTTGCAATTGTTAAAACCGATTTTCAACCTTTCTCTGGTAAAGGTTGGTTGTTGTTATTCTTTTATTTTTGGCATGAGAATGACAACACAGTGGTATTTCGATATCAATTCTCCGTAAGAAGAAAATGATGCAATCATATTTGGAGAAGTTGGATGCGAAATTGAGGTAACAATCTTATTAGTTAATTGTTTTTCTGTTTTAAGAAAAGACTATTTTTATTTGATATATATATTGCTTTTGCTTAAACGAAATTGTTGGTACAATTGATGTGTTTATTCCATTATGTATGTGTGACTCAATTGGTCCCGGTTAAGTAAAACTATTGTTATCTTGCTTTGTTGTGTGATATCAATCGTTTAGGCTTACGAAAGTTTGGTGCAATTGTGGTGCTTTAATGTTTATATTAATTCAATTGCTTCCAGTTAAGTAAAACAATTGTTATTTTTCTTTATTGTATGGTATCAATTGTTTAGGCTTACAAAATTTCGGTGCAATAGTGAAACTTTGATATATTTGTTGTTTCAATTGCTTCCGGTTGAGGTGAATAATTATGCAAGTTTATTTATTGGATTGTATGAATTATTTATGGCTTAACGAATGAATATGTTGTCGGGATGAGTTGTTTAGTCCAATTCGATTCCGGATAAGATAAACTAAGTTAATTCTGATCTTAGTTAGACTTATCAAAGTTGAGGTTTCGGTTATTCAAGTCTAGATGAAAGCCTAAACAAGGAAATGCTAGTTAACTAACCTAGTATTTGGCTTGTTTAAAATCTAAAGGTCTAAGTTATATGGATAATTAGAACCTGATGAGAAAAATGGAGTTTATCTTTGTTTTGGTCTTATCGAATGAAGCGGTTGTATTTATACAATCGGTTTAGCAAGGGAACTAAGTTGCTTAGTTTATTTTTGGTTTGCTAAACTAGTTGGGAAAATTGCTTCAAGAAATTATTTCCATGATGATAACATATCAAAACGTAATTACTTATAGTTTCGGTTTTGATATTGGTTATCAAAAATGGTATGTGGAACCCTCGTGCTTGACTCAATAGGTTTCAAGTCTATTTTGAGATTTTTAAGATCCTTTTCGTGTTGTCCTTTATTTTTTCGTTTCTTTGTCATTTTGTGACAAAAGGGGGAGAAATATATGGAGTAAACAGGTGATGCTGGTATCAATTTTATGTTGATTGGTGTCACTAGGGAAGAGGACAATGGTTCTTGAACGTTTATCTAACGAATGAGGAAAAGCACAAACTAAGGGGGAGTAACATATCATATGATTGGGATAACAAAGACGTGCAGATTGAAAATCTACCTATCTCACCTTTAGAGGGAGTATAAGCTTTGTTATTATAGTGCAGCTGTTGTATTTTTGAGGATTGAAAGTATGCAGGTTATGTGCAGTGGAATTCGGGAATCAAGCGTATGTGTAATGAATTTTTGTAATTTGTTTATCCATAATATTGTAAGAGTTTTGTCACTAAAATTGACAAAGGGGGAGATTGTTAGAGCATTGCTCGGTTGAACCCACCAAGCGTTGGTATGTCAAGTTTGGTTGTCATATTTTAGTGAACCAAAACTCATTTAAGAGTCGCTTGATTTAAATGTACTAGAGTCAACTTCGTATAGGTTAGCTTAAAAGTATTCACTAGTGGATAATAGGTTTTTTACTACTTCCTGGGCTTTTCAAAAACAACTGTTATTGGGCTGTAGTATTTATCCCTGCTGTCTAAAACAGTTGTTTTATAAAAAAATATTAAACTAGTTCCAATAACAGTTGTTTTATAAAGGGATATTTATAAAACAACTGTTATTGGGATAATAGGTTTTTACTACTTATAATAGGTTTTTTACTACTTCCTGGGCTTTTCAAAAACAACTGTTATTGGGCTGTAGTATTTATCCCTGCTGTCTAAAACAGTTGTTTTATAAAAAAATATTAAACTAGTTCCAATAACAGTTGTTTTATAAAGGGATATTTCTGTAAAAAAACAAAGCTTCACTATGGATTTTAGAAACGACTGTGAGACCAAGATATTTCCATAGGCCCAGTTTTCAAGGCAAAAACGTGGTCTTCTTACCTCGAACCCAGTTGTGTCTTTTCATTATCCTTTTTTTCTGAAAACTAAACCATAACCGAAAAAAAAAAAAAAAACCGAAACCCATCGTTCTCCTTCAAATCGTTTCTCCCAGAACCCATGATTCAATCTCGAGCTTTCAACAATTTCTTCAATCCGTAACCAATTTTATCGATCTGTAAACATTTTCCTTTTTCAATCTCAATTGTGTACCATTTTTTTTCTCCTTAAAGTGGTAATTATAATCTGAAAAACCCCAAAATCGAATATTGAATCTTGTTTTCCTTCCATTACTAATGATAATCTCAAAAACTCGTGATTGCAGTTGGTTTTTTGAGTCTTCTTTTAGTGTTTGAAAACTCGGATCTATAGTTTTGAGTTTTGGGTATTTGAATCTTCGAGTGGTGAAGATCGAGCATGTAGATACTCTTAAGGTAGTAATTGATATGTAGTTTTGAGTTTCATTGTTTTTTTTTTAATTTCATTTATGAACTTGGAAAACATTTGTAGCTTTCTTTTTTCCATACAACTGAACTTGGAAAACATCCTGTCGCTGTCGTGGCTTTGTTGAAAGAACTGGGTGCAAGCAAAAAATTGAGTACAATAATTGAAGGAGAATCGTTGATGAATAATGGGTATCTGAAATTAGGGATTCTGAATCTGAAATTTGTTAGGGATTTTGATTTTTACATGCTTCTGAATGATGTTGTTATACCTATTTTATTTTGGGATTGTTATTTGAATCTGGAATTTGTTGGAAATATTGATTTTTTCATGTCTGTTAATGCAGCTTTGAATGTTGGATGATTTCTGGATAATGGGTTTTCTGTGAAATTGGTTGTAGGGAGGATTGAAGCATAGAAGAGGCTAGAAACATCACAGCATACTCATCTCCTACACCACCAGGACAGTGCACACAAGCTGCTCGAGTAAAGGCCTGAATGAACTGTTCTATCTTTTTCCTGTCTGTGTTAATGTTTCTGATTGAATCCATTTAATTGCATTCACATGGTAGGATTAGCTATATAATTCCCCTATTAGATTAATTTTCTGATGTGCACATGGTTGCTACAGACTACAGGTTATCTGTTTTTAACAGTCCAGATTCTTAGGATTTGAAGAAAATTGGGCAATCTGCATACAGGGAATACATATGACTTGAATATTGTATAAAAAAGGTCCATTCCAATTATATCAATATAAAATCACTTGTGTCTGATGATCCATATGAAAATGAAGTGTTTAGGAATCAATCTTTGGATATTGATGTATTATACCATTCTGGTGAAACACATCAGGTGAGATACAGGCGCCTATTGATGTCTGTTGCTTAATTATTTTGATGGGATGCTCTCTCTTACTTATTAACTATCTGATTTTCGTGGCATGTATGTAAACTATTACCAGGGTATCCATACTTACACTCCTCGTTTGTTATCCATCGATCTTCAAGGTAAAGATAAAATATGGCTTTGTTCTTGCTTTCTTTTCTAGTTGAGTGTGGTTTTAGTCTTTCAACCAACTGCATTATGAGTTTATATGTCCCCAAATTATATTCATATTTCAGGATCCCTTGGTTCTATGAGTTCTCATGGTTCTTTGTATAATGATGTTTCTCCATCTGGTCCTTCTTGTGTTCAGACATGGTATGTTTTTCTGAAAGTACTAGTTATTAACCTAATTTAAATAGGTAATTAATTGGTTTTAGAGGTTTAGTTTGTGTCTAATGCAGGAAAGGTAATGTTACTCGAGAAGTATGTGAGCCACATAAGAAGAATCTGTTCTTTCAAAGCTTGTATGAGGGAGAACAGAAGGTTGATCCCATGAAGAAAGTTGAGGATACAGACCTAGTTGACAGTCTACAGGAGGATGTTCAATTTTGGATAGACTATTCAAAAATTCATTATCATCCAAAAAGCTTGTATGAAATAAATGGTTTATCTATGGATGCCGACCAGTTTAACAATTATGGAATTGGGAGGGATGTCTTTTCTGAAGGTTCACGTGGAGAAGAAATGAGTGAGAGGCTACGGTTCTTTGCAGAAGAGTGTGACCATATTCAGGTACTGTAATCTTATCGTAAAACATGAGTTGTAGGATTTTTGCCATTATTGGCACTTATATCTCATTATGTGATGCTATCGCTTTTATCGTCCTTGAGTATACTTAGACCATGAATTGACATGTTAGTCGCTGGTCTTCTAGCATTGATTTTTTTATATTGATGATTCCGGGCATCCAATTTGTCGTTGACGACTCGGGAGGCTTTTCAAGTGTGGCTGCAGATTTTTTGGAAAATATTGCTGACGATTACACAAACATTCCGGTTCTACTTTATTCTTCACGAGATCCTCGCCATTACATAACGCCTATGAACAGGGAGGAATCCATATCAAGGTCTCTTCATGATGCAGTCACATTTTCAAGACTTTCATCCTTCTGTAAATTGATTGCTCCGATTGGATTACCCTCATTGAGTAGAAGTAAGCATTTTCTCATTTTTGAGTTCCTGTATAACAGTTTGGTTTTCTCTTTGTTGTCTGAAACTTCATTTGTCCCTTTTGAGCATATATTAGAGTTTTCGGGCATGTTTTCCTATTTTCTATGCAACTACATGTTTATATATGCTAAAGCGACCTATTTGCATCTTTGATGTTTTCTTTGCTCTTATGTTTTACTTTTCTTGACTTAAAGGTAAGGCGTGTAGCTTTCTCCACATCAACGATGCAAAACCTTTCTACTCCAGTGCAGTGTATGCTGCGGCGCTACACTCCATAAGTCTCCCATTTTGGATGGCGCCAGTTGGGCTTAGTAACTAGTAAGTCCATGGTACTTGCGAATTATGTAAAATTTACCATACATAATCATCATAGTTGCCATGAAAAGTAACAACTGCTTGTAAAAGCTGACTTTCTGGAGTGCGTAATGTATTTATATGTTTTTGTATGCATTAATTTTATATGATGAATGCTCATTTCCGATCAGGGGGTGTGCATTGGTTTGAGTGAGGTGATGGCTAGTGCTGGCAAGAACCAGTTGTTGAGTTTCATGGATTAGCTCATTCCTACAATTAGGACAGCTCTGTGTGATAGGTGCGTCGTGTCAATCTTTTATCATTTATTTTTTAGTTCCTCTTTGCAGACTTTTTTTTTTCTTTGCAGAGAAATAGGTTTAATTGCATGTTATCTTTGTGTCGCTGCAAGCGGAATTTTTTTGGTCTTGTTTCTGAAGAGCAATAGACTCTATTTATTATCATTTTTGATGTTGTTCCCTTATTTCAACAGCACCGTGGAGGTTCGCGAGTCAATTTGTCTTAGCATTAAAGATCTGTTGTACAAGGTGCCAATTACTTGTCTATTTAGATCACGTGTTTTTGATCTTTTCGGGAGATATAAGAATCATGCAATCTACCAAGGTCTCGTGATGCAGAATGCTGGAATGCAAGCAATTTATGAAATCGTGCCAACACTTCTTCATGCACTGGAAGATGATGAAACCTCTGATACTGCCCTTGATGGACTCAAACAGATATTAAGGTTGGGTATTCTTGGCTGTTTTTGCTTCCTGTGCGTAAATAAGGCAGCAAAGCAAGAAAAATTGGGCTTGGCTTACTACACCATATCGGTATAATGCTTGGGTGTTTATAGTCGATCACTTTGTTTAGTGTTGTGGTGTATTGAGTTAGCAACATTGTTAAGTGCTGGGTTCTGGGGTGTTAAGGGCCAATCGCCAAAATTATCAATTTGTCTCATACCCAAGCTATTTAGTGGCTGCAATATTTAGAGTGCCACACCATTTCCATTGGAAGACTTTGAGGTAGCCTTTTCTGTGTCTGCTTTAGATTTCCCATGACATTATTATTTGCTAATGTCCCCAACTTCTTTTCCTAATAATTATTATTTCATTGTCCTTTTCAGCGTCAGGACAGCGGATGGGTGGCTCATCATCCTCGATAAAATAATGAGTCAGTCCTATTGTCTATTTGCTCCTCTGCATGAAAGGTAAAATCCTAATTTTATTATTGGTGTTATGCACAGTCGTCAGAGATACCGTGTATTGTAATTTTCAGTCACCCTATTATTAAATGTTTTTAAGAATGTTTTCAAGTAATGTCCATGAATTAGATGGACCCATTTCGGTGTTTTTGCATGTATTGTTCGACACTAATACTTTTATGAACAAATCTAGGTGATTGGCCGCACTACTTAAGGACCCGTGCGATTCAAAGTTTTTAAACGAAATGTTTTGGTTTTGTTGCTCTCTGTAAATTTAATCTTCGAACTATGGGAATGTGGCTGGCAGAAACAAAATTTAGTATTGTTTTTAGTTCCATATTTAAAAGAAGAATTAGTCAAGTACATTTCTTGCCTTCTCAGTGTTACTGCTTTGGTTTCAATCCAAACCGTTTTGGAATTTTCTTAAAGTAGCCTAAAATCTGAAACACTTGAATTGGTAATGAAGTGTTGGTCGATATTTGGGATTGGGGATCCTGACAAGTTCAGTTTCTTCAATCTTTGAATATTGCTACACTAACAAACATGTTGTATATATATAGCACCTAATCTTCAATGTTTTTTTTTGTCTGTAGGTTCTGTAGTGGGTTGTAATTCACTTGAAATGGTTCAATATTTACTCTCAAATGATCACCTAGACTGTATATGATTAATTGGAATCTGAGTTCCAACTCTTAAAGACATGGTTACTGGAAAAAGAAGTGCTTCTAGTTTCTTACATGTGTTTCCAGTTTTATGAAGATATGATGTTAATTTAGGGATTTAAATTCATTTATGTGTTTATGATGTGCAGGAAAATAAGAAACGTCAGGGAAAGAACAAATGGCTGCAGCTTATATCTTAACTGGTAAAAGGGATTGTACTAATTCCTTTTATTTATTTTGATGAAATCGAATATCTTGTCACTCCATCTCTGATTTGAGCTAGTTTGTCGGCATGGATGGGGAAGTCTTCCCTTCAACTTAGTGTTAAAGCTTGTAATAGAAATATAGGTTATGGTTTTCCAACAATGTTGAAGTTTTTGAGACTTGGAACTTGCTGTATTTTAGATAGACAAAATTGTAAACCGAATACACTTTTTAATACAAATTGAGTTTTAGTCATTAACAAATTAAATTTCTTAAATTTATTTTTTAAGTCACTATAATTTTATTGTGATTCAGCTTTCAGTTTCAGGTTCAGCTGAAGCAATATCATTTTTTTTAATTAAATATAATCAATAAAAACTACTGTCTCTATAAAGATGTACTGCTAGAGAAAGTCGTTTTCTTAAAGATATCAACTTCTGTGAGACACAGTCGTTTTGGAAAAAACTACTCCCAGATTCCAACTGAGAAAAACAGTCGTTTTAGATGATAATACCTCTTGTCTTGACAGTGGTTTAACTTCCATTTTCCACTAGTGATTAGGGTGAGACATTACAAGTATTGCGAAGACTTGAAGAAGTGAAGAAGAACAGAGCTATAACCACAACACCATCCTTCCACTTGAGGTTAGTGATATTTGATTTGAACTGTTTCATTCCTTAACGTATATTTCAAGTCGTGCAAATTGAAAACATAAAACTGCGAAGCACCAACACTCAAGATAGACATAGTATTAAGGAATACAATATGAAGTTTCTTGCATAACCATTAAACTTTGTATATAAGACATCGACATAATCGTATGAATGCTATTGTGATTATATATGGGTATGAGGTGAGGATTTCATCCTAGGGAACAATGTTTACATGTGTTCTAAGGAAATAAGTTCATGATATGTGTAGTACCAGAATATCGCCACAACACTATTCATGCGATATTAACAACATTTATGCGAGCGTCATTGAAAATTCTTTAACGACACTTCACTAGCGTTACAGAACAACTAAAAGAAACTGACGATGGAAGAAGTAAAAGAAGAATAAGACTGATCCTGCGATGGTCATCATACTTGCGATAGAGAAATATTGTAACGATCGCGATAAGATCGCAGAGTAAATCCGAAATAGGAGGAAAACTTAGCTGTCATCCATTATGTAAATCCCTATATAAAGGGCATGATAGATCCAGAAAAGGGGGATGCATTTTTTAGAGTTGAAAGAGTCTTGAAGAGATAGAAACTCCAGAAAGAAAAGTTGTATTTATGAGTCTTGATATTTCTTGTAAGTCTTCCTGAAAGTGAATTAATAAAATTGTTGTTGTTCATTCTCGATTATGACTTAATTTTCATAGAATCTTGACAAGGGTGTAGTGTGGGAAATCCTGCAACTACATTTTGGCGCCCAGAAACAGGGAGAATCAATCTAAGAAATCTCAAATTGTAACTTGAAGATTTGAATAAATTGTTAGAATTGAAGAAATGGCTAGAAGGAGAAGAAATACCTCAGAACCACCAACGACAGTGAGAAGAAGTAAAAGACTTGCAGGAGAGGGAACAGGTGAATTGGAAGAATCTTTAAGGATCAGATCAGGAAGAAATAGAATGAGAAATGAAGAAGAAAATTCAATTCAACAACCGAATCAACAAATACAAATACAAATACAAGATGGCGATGTGGATCATGATAGAGTAAGTGTACATACTTGGAGATCGGATTCAACGGAAGAAGCGGAAAATCGACAATTAAGAAATGAAGAAGAAGGAGAAACAAGTCAAGAAATGGCAGGAAGATTAATTCATGAAGGACGTGAAAATGATATAGTAGATGATTTGAGACAAAGAATACAGGAAGAAAGGAGATTAGAGGAAGAAGAGCGTGCGAATTTAACAAGGAAAAATCATGAGCTAAGAATGGAGAATTTGAGGTTACAAAGAAGGAGATCAAGAAGTATTGTTAGGTCAAATTCAAGATCATTCAGAGAAGAACCAAGGCAAAGTTCCCCTATAAGAAATGTTGGAGAAAATACTCGAAGAGAAATGCCAAATAGGGAAGAAGAGGTGATTGGTGATCGCTATAATCTGTATGACAACCGAGATCGAGAGGGAAGAAACAACCAAAATGAAGAAGAAAATCCAGAGGAAGGAAGGAGAATATTGCATGGGCGATAAAATCAAAGGAATCAAAGAATAATTGAGGAAAAAATTGAGAGACATTATGCTGAACAAGCACGCCTGGCTTGCAAGAGAGAAAGATTAAGAGCAGAAGTAGAAGAACAAGAATTTCGAGAGGCTGTACGACAAAATAATCATGAAAATCGAGAAAGGAGACGTACACAAAATCGCTACAATGGTAATATTCAGGAGGAGTATGATAGAATACAGAGGGGAATAGAGAGACAACGAAGAGAAGCAAGGAGAAATGAAGAAATTCGCAGAGAAGCAGATAGGCAATTACGATACCAAGAGGAAGATGAAAGAGAAAATCGCAGAGAAAGACGAGATGATGATGAAGAAGACACAAAAAATCTTGCAAGACAATAAAGGCAAGAACGCAGGAGAAGGGAAGCAGCATTAAAGAGGCCAATGGAACAAAATTCAGCTGAGAATGAGCAAATATTGAGAGAATTAGCTGAAATGCGAGGAATGATAAATAATAGAAGAGAAGGAGGTAGAAGGCAACTTGATGAAGCTATTGAAGAAGCTGCGAGAACTCCATTTACTCAAGAAGTACAGTTAAGAGGGATACCTCCAAAATGCAATTTACCAGTGTTAACCAGCATTTTTGATGGAACTACATGTGTTGTTCAACACGTCAAAGCTTATGTTAGATGTATGCTATAGTGGGAGAATCATGACGCTGTGCAAGTATTTTGCATCTAGCTTAACTGGCGAGGCATTGAAATGGTTTTAGGGATTACCAAAAAATACCATAACTTATTTTGATCATTTACAAGCTACATTTTTAGGAGCGTATATTAGCAACAATTCATCGCGTCCAGGTATTGAAGATGTGTTTGGGTTAAAACAGAGAGTTGGCGAGAGCTTGAAGCACTTGACCATAAGGTGGAAATCAATGTGCAGTGAGATAGCTGGAAGAGTGGATGAAAGATACCTAATCTTATCCTTCATCAACGCAATGTTTGCGACTAATTTGCTGTACATTCAAATTTTCAGAATCAAAAATACAATTACCATGACAGAATTGCGAGAACTGCAGGAAGAGTATATTGCTTTGGAGGAGAAAAAAAATGAGATGGAATCATATCCAATCGCGAACACCAGCTCGCTAGCGGCAAGTGGAAGTTTGCTCCCTAAAATGATAAATAATGTGGCGAGCACATCGCATCCATAACAAGAGAAAGTGGTGATTGATAACCAACAAAAATTGGTAGCGATGGGCAGTCGAGATCAAGAAGAATATGAGAGGGAGAATAATTATTACAATCGCGGTGGAAATAATAAGATTCAAAGACTCGATCAACCGCAAGAAACTTATGGTGGACAAAGGCAGAATAATTTTAGAGGACAAGGTAATCAGAGGATAGTATGGGAAGAAATCAAGATGCCACCCCTCAATACCAACATAGAAAAAATTTGGGAAGCTATCATTTTGATGGAAAACATACCATCTCCATGGAACATGGGAAAATAACCCCATCCAAATAGCCAAAGTCAAGAATTCTGTCCTTACCATTATTTTCATGGCCATTCAATAAATGATTGTAGGAATGTAAAGAGGATAATTTTGAGAATGATTGATCAAGGGAAGTTAAATCACTCTCTAGTAGGGCATCTACAATCTCAGCGATTACCACCACCACCGGAAACTCGCAGAGTGAATGATGTAAAAGGAGCAGAAACATTTGTGATAGAAGTAGGGGTTAAAGCAAAAAACAATTGTTCTGCAATTCCATTGTACACTCATATAGAACTGTGGAGGATTTCCATGATAATGTATTAAGAAGAGTCTTCACAAGAGACATGAATGGAAAAGAGATAATGAACATAGCGAGAGCCTCGCCATTAGAAGAATGGCAGAAACAAACTCTATCTTTCACTGCGCAAGATGTACCTGAGATTGGCGAGCAGCATGATAACCCATTGGTCATGAGATTGGAGATTAATCCAAAAAAAATGCAAGAAGAAGATGAAGAAAATGATAGTAAAATTGAAGATTCATGGGCAATCAACAGAGTCTTAATAGATACAGGGAGTTCAGTTGATATCTTATTCTATCATACCTTTAAAACCATGGGTGGAAAGGATGAAGATCTGATACCATCAACATACAAAATCTATGGATTTAACGGCATAACTAACAAACCAAAAGGGGAAATTGAAATTCAAATACCGTTAAAAGGAATATCTTCAAAAATCTTATTATGTGTGGTAGATATCGAATCACCCTACAATGCTTTGATAGGAAGACCTTGGTTACACGGGATATTGGATGTAGCATCTACTTATCACCAGTGTATTAAGTTTCCTCATCCAAAAGGCGTTGGAGTTATTAAAGGATATTGGGGAGAAAGAAAGAAATGTTATGAAATCGATATGAAGTCCTGCGAAGAAAGAGCTAAAAAGAATAGCAATTGGAAGTGTAAAATCAAGCAACGACAGAGATGTGAAAAGTTAATGATTGATGCAATAGAACGAAAAGAGGATGTGAAAATTGATAGCGAGCATCTCGCAGAAAAATAAACAACAGCAAAGCGTAGCAAAAAGGCAGAATCAGAAAATAGTAAGTAGAGAGGTAAAATGATGAACTTTAGAGAACTTTATAAATAACTTGTTTGAAAAATATGTAATTGAACAAAATATTCTGCTTGAAAGAATCGCAAAAACTTTACCAAAATGATCAAAGTTATGAAATTCTATCAGAGTTACAATACTCGCGAGAAGCGCGAATAAAATTTCGCAGAGACATAAGAATGGGACGAACCTTTATGGCGTGCACCCTAGTTCGCGAATACAATTTCGTAAGAGGCAAATGTAAGACCTAATAGCGCGTCATAAAGGGGGTATCTCTCGACATGACTCAGCGATAAGGTTATACCGCTGCTGGAACCTGAGTCATGCAGATGTTGGGGTTAAAGAAAACCTATCCGGGAGAGAGATCTTGGATTTCCAACTATATATGGTTATACCCTGGTTGGACGACTGAGAATCTCTTCCAAGAAGTGCAAAGTATGACCAAGGCGCCGAGGTACACGGTTGATCCAAGGGTGCCCGGAGCGTACGAAACTCTCTTTCCATCCTTGGTAAGTCTTGGCTACGATGCACTTGGCCTGAAGAAAACCCCACTTAGGGTGCAGTCTTGTAACTATAAGCCATATAGGCATAAAGGACACAAGGCTGCGAAAACAGCTGATTGTTGGTAAATCTGGATGGGAGGAGCTAGTATTATATGACCGATGTTCCCTCCTTGAATGGGAAACCAGGGGGAAGATAATGGCGGCACCCTCCATTAGGGAGCTGATAAGTGTCTTAAGACGACAATGTCATGGGGATTTATGATCGCAAGAACATCTAGGCCTGTCATATTGTCGCGTGACGTAAATGATGCAGAGGCAATAAGCCATGAGAAGAATGTTAAGATGAGATCAATGGGTTTTTACATGAAAGTGTAAAGACGTCCTGCGATTTCATCACAAGACGATAATGTCATGAGGCTTTGATCTTGCGAGAGAACTTAGACTTGTCATATTATCGCAATATAATCAAAGAAGAAAGTTAAGGCAAGATCAATGGGTCAATACATGCAAATGTAAAGACGTCCTGCGATTTTGTCGCAGAAACAAGAAGCGTGGCAAAATAAGACCTTTAATTAGGAAGGCATAATAAGACCACAAGATTACTGCGATAATACTCGCAGATGCTATGAGAATTGCGATTCCACGCAAAAATTCTTAACGGTAAGATCGCCAATATTAAGGCAAATTTTGATTTTTATTTAATCTTTAATCAATTTTTATATTGCAGATGAATAATAGAGGCAAGTATGGGAATGCATGAGAACGATGAAATTATTATTCATCTATCATATAAAAATTGCATATATACAAGCAAGCAGATAATTAAAAGAATAAAAGTTATATTGATTGATTAACTTGCAGAAAAAGAGCTGTTTTCTGATTCTTATAGGTTGAAGCAAAAGAAGCAAAAGAAATTTTCAAGTTTAGAGAAACTAACGACAATGTTATAGAAAAAAGAAAAAGAAAAAGAAGAACTAGTTAGATCCATCGCCATCTTCTTTTTCAGACTCTTCTTCATCGCAAGATTTTTCCCTTTCATCATTGTTATCACTATCTTCTTCTCCACCAGACTTTTTACCTTCATCATCATTATTATCATTTTCTTCATCGTCAGAATCCTCAGCTTCACTATCAGAGATGTCAAGACTTGGAATCACTGCGGGTACTTCTTTCGCAAGATCAGGATATATATAAGAAGAAATTCCATGGTCATTGCAGACCAATTTAACAGAATCATTGCGGACGACAATAAGAGATATATTGAAGTTCGCGGTAATGATGCCAAACTGCTTCTTCAGTTGTGAATATTTGTCATTGCGAGCAGCAAGAGTATCCGCGAGCTGATCCTTCTCTTTTTCAAGCTCCTTGATTCTTTCAAGATAACCTTTTTCAGCTTCTACAAGAATATAACAACAAGTTAGAAATTTTATAAAAGAAAATAATGAAAACAAGAAACTAGCGAGAAGAAGAATAGCTAATAACCTTCTCTGTTAGAAATCATATCTCTAATTAGAGCCGCATGTTCAACTTGAAGGCTAACATTTACACCTAAATCATTTCTGGCATTGTCAAGAACCTTTGCAGCCCAAGCAAACTCATCATCGCTATTAATAAGGAGACGAGATCGAATTTGAGTCTCCCTCGCAAGAATATCTTCATTCTCGTGGATAAGTTTATCTCTGACCATTTGAAACTCAAGGAGAGTTTTATGGAAATTTGCTAAGGTTTTAGATCCCTTTTTTATGGCAAGATCCTTCTTGTCAATAAGATCGCTATTCTTCTGCCTTAATTTTTATATTTCTTTATTCGAATCAAGATAAAAGCACCTATATTTGTCAGTCAAGCCTAATTGAATCTGTGTTCAAGTTTTAAGAGAGTAAACTTGGATCTAAGCTCATCTATGGAGAGGGAGTTAATTTTATCATCTGAGAAAGTACTTAAGGAATTATTAAGACTAGCGAGAAGAGTATGATCATTTACAGGTTCAGGGAAAGTTTGAAAGATTATAGCCTCGTCAGTGAGACCATAAACATTTGCAAGTTAAAAGTAGTTGCTTGAATAAGCCACGATAAAACAAAAAGAATTAAGAGAGAAGGGAAATCAGTCATACCATAAAGTTGTTGGTTAGCTTTATCAAGATTAGCGATTTTTTGCTTATCAACAGAAGCTTCTGTCTCCATCTATTTATTCTTCTTGCGAAGTTCAACAATTTCAGACTCTAGTTTTTCTTTATCTTGGCGAGCTTTAGCAGCTTTCTCTTCAGCGTAGAAGCATCTTTTGTCTAAATCAGAAGCAAGAGCAAAAGAAGCTCTTCCAACCTGCGAAGAAGAAAAACAAGTTAAAATCTAGCGATGAAGAAGAATACACAAACTAAGGAAGTGAAAACATACCAAGGCACCAAGAGAATTCAAGAGACTGGGAGTCAGCGATCTTGAGATTCCTTGGAGAGAATCATTATCTACTAAGATTGGGGCATCGCAAACTTTAGCGAGAGCTTGGGATGTCTTTTCAATAACTTCATCCTCGCCATTAGAGGTCATGCTATGGGAAATATCGCTGAAGATTATGGATAGATGAGTCATTGAGGAATCAGAAGAAGAAGAATTTCTTATTGAAGGAAAACCGTCAGCATTAAGATCCTCGTCAATATCCTTATCAAGACCAACACTTGGATTTTCTGGGATTATTTGAGGAGTTGAAAAAGAAGAAGGTTGAGTTTTTCTTATCTTAAGTGGAGGATCGTTAGATTCTTCATTGCGAGGGGCAGAAGATCTTCCCCTAGAAGAAGTAGTAGACTTCTCCTTTATAGGTTTCCCAGTTGGTTCCTTTGGAGATTTTTCCTTGATTTCTGCAGGAGGCAATGGTTCTAATTCTTCGATTTCCTGCGAGCACAGATGAAGATAAGAAATAGGGGCAATAATATATTGTTAAAATTTATGAAGAAATATTCCTTACTTCATCTGTGAGAGACATCAAAGCCAGGCGAATGCTGGGTTTCCTAAGAGTTTTATAACTGAGTTTCATCCTATCAATCTGAGAAAAACCAAAATAATTAGCGAGAATATAAAGAAGACATTGGCGAGAATATAAAGAAGATGATAAACGTTAATAATATGAAAAGTTGAGAGAATATACTTCTTTAGTTCTCTCAGGCCAGTTGAAGACCCAGGGTTGATATTCAGCGAGACTCGCGGGAAGTTCGCGAGAACCAGATATATAAGGACCTTCAAGGCTTAATGGAAAGATAAACCACTTGTCATCGCTGGAATGGCGAGGACCGTGGTTGGTTTTCGTATGAAAGTCAATATCTAACATAAGAGCATTATCAACAGCGAGTTTCTTCAGACGAACACCCCAACAGGTGTTATCCCTCTTCATAGGGAGTATCATGTAATTTTTGAAAAAGTTTTCTATAGTATAATCTGCAGAGTTAATTGGAATGTGTTTGTAATGGGGATTTTGAGCATCTTCAGAATAGCGCGATCCTTTACCAGCACCACGAGAAGCATATTCAAGTAATAATCTGATGCAATCTCCGCCTAATTGGTATATTGCTCGCGAGAATCTCTCGTCAGAAATTATTTTATAAAACAGCGGAAGCTCAGGATCATAAAGAGGGATGGGAAGACCAGATTCAAGTTGCCCTAGCGATACTACGATTTTTTCGCGAGAACATTGATTATCAGTGAACAATTTAAGGGAAAGCTCAGATTTAGAATCTTGATCTGGAATTAAGGACAAATTAAAACCCTTAGTTCTAAGTCTCTCGCGCATTTTATTGAAGGCCTTCAAATTTTTAGCACCAGCAACAACCATTTTTGAGTATGGGAATGAAGGAAAGAGTTGAAAATAAGAAATAAATCACAGCGATTATAGAAGCGCAATTTGCGGAAGAACAGTAAAAATTGCAGAGATAATTGCAGAGAGAATACGGAGAGAAGGAAGAAGAAAGTAAAAGAGAAAAGAAGAGGAATGAGAAGAGTATTTATAGAGGAAGAAACTTCTTGAAGAATATGAAAGCAATTAATGTAAAGGGAAGACGTGGATGGTAAGATCGCAACGGTTAGAAAAGACGTGTCAAAATTTTATTGGAAGAAAGAAACTCGTGAAAACAGCTGGCGAAGGACATGGAGACGTGTCAGAATGGGAAAGCAGAAAAGATAAGCGATTATGGCATTCTTAATTCTCATGATCTTCTCTTATTCGCAGAAAAGACATGAGAAGAGGCAAGATGTAGTACCAGAATATCGCCACAACACTATTCCTGCTATATTAACAACATTTCTACGAGCGTCATTGACAATTCTTTAACGACACTTCACGAGCGTTACAGAACAACTAAAATAAACTGACGATGGAAGAAGTAAAAGAAGAATAAGACTGATCCTGCGATGGTCATCATACTTGCGATAGAGAAATATTGTAACGATCGCGATAATATCGCAGAGTGAATCCGAAATAGGAGGAAAACTTAGCTGTCATCCATTATGTAAATCCCTATATAAAGGGCATGATAGATCCAGAAAAGGGGGATGGATTTTTTAGAGTTGAAAGAGTCTTGAAGAGAGAGAAACTCCAGAAATAAAAGTTGTATTTCTGAGTCTTGATATTTCTTGTAAGTCTTCCTGAAAGTGAATTAATAAAATTGTTGTTGTTCATTCTCGATTATGACTTAATTTTCATAGAATCTTGACAAGGGTGTAGTGTGGGAAATCCTGCAACTACAATATGTGTTGTGAACCGAAAAGGAAATCGCCAGGAGTTATTGGGGCTGTTCTTCATTGCAAATCTTATGAACGACCAATATGTGTGATTAGAATAACCGCTCATGACTTGTTTGTGTTCTTGGTAAAACTATTCACATGAGGCCTGACTTATGTATTGGTATGACTTTTATTAGTGAAACAGATCTTAAGTAATCACCTGGGATATGATCGGGTTTGTGAGTGTCTGACAAATATTGGGAAAGGGGAATCGATCCTAGTAAGAGGTGCAATACATCACAACGGGAACCGATCCTTGTATGAGGTGCAACAAGGTTTATAGAAAAAAGGGGAATCGATCCTATGAACATGTGCAACATGTTTTTGGGAAAGGGGAACCGATCCTATGGACATGTGAAGTGCATAATAGTTAGATACCAAATATATGTGGGGAACCGATCCTAGTACCTAGTCATCAGAATTTTCGTAAGCTAGTATAACTATTCACAATACTCACATGGAGGTAGAACCGAAACTTGTTTTGGTAGAACCGTTAAACCCATGGTTTATGATTGAGTGTTACTTGATCAATTACATAGTTCTTGAAAGTCATATTAACCAAATCTAAACTTGTTTAGAAGTGTGGTAAATCGGTTTAAAGTGAGTAAGTATGAAAAAGGATTTGCAAGAGTAAGATGTCGACACACTTTGAACACGGTGCATTAATGCTTATTCTTTTTGTTCAAAGATATTCCTTAAAGGATAAGAAGGAAGTAAATCCCAAGATCGAATTTAAATAAGTTAAGAATCTTTTTAATTAAGAGTTTTTAATTATATATGGAAAATAAGAATTAGTAATGTGCATTTGCTAATTAAAGATTTTCCAAGGAGATTTCGATCATAATTTTGGACAGTGCATTCACAGGAATTATGGAAACCGAATTTGGTGTAGTAATGAAAAATATCTTGAGAATATTTTCGGTTTTGGAAATTGCTTGGTGTCCAAACTTCCTTGTCTATAAATAATTTGAGTTTGCATTTCTAGCAAACTAATCCTTCGTAACAACAGACTTCCTCTTTTGTCTTTGTTAATGGTGAAGCCGCCTATCGGAGAGGAGAGTAATCTAATTAGGTGAAATCTCTTACGGCCGCTCAATTTAAAGTCTTCTTTGGGATTTAGAAGCTCTAGCGCGACCCGTTGGTGGGAAACTAGATATTGTGGTTTATCTTTATTTTTCATATTGATTTGATTGACTAACGTTGGTTGAACTTTGATTGCACCTAGTTTGTTTATGCTTGAGAGTCTTCTCTTCTGATATAAGATTCACTCAAAGTTCAAAGTTTCGACAAGGATATTTAGACTGTTGTTAAATCTAAAGACGATCTTGTGATAATCCATTATTAACAGACTATGTTCTGTGTGTGATTGATGACAAGAGATTCAAGTAGTTGTGTGCAGGTGTTTATTGAAGATCTAAGAAGATTTGAAGATAAATAAGAGATAGAAGATTTTTGACTTGGTTTTATAATCTTTGGTGTGCACAATACTTGTTTTGGTAAAAGAGGATCCAACTATAATTGATTTATCCTTTGGGAATTTTGATATAACAGTTGAGAAGATCGGCATCAACACAATTCTTTGGATTAAGAGTGTTGTTGGCTTAATCTTACCGATTTCCCTTTGGGTGATTTAACATAAGATAGTCCTTGGAACGTGGCAAATAAGTTTATGTTAAGATAAACAAGGGAACCTTTGCGCAACTCATATCACTTGGTTGAAGAGAGTTGATACCAAACATATTTGTTGTTCCTTTACTGTCTGGAATACGAACCAAAGGAATTGGTCCAACTACGTGACTTGTTTACAAGTTGGAGGCGTGGGAATACATACGGAACTAGGTGAATTATAGGGTTAGTTTCTTGGTCTCAAATATACAAAGTTGGTTTATTTTGTATAGCGGCTTAATCCTGAGAGTATTCAATTATGGACAAGGTTCCGAGGTTTTTATGCATTTGCGGTTTCCTTGTTAACAAAATTTTGCTGTGTCATTTACTTTATATTTCCGCATTATAATTGTTTTTATTATAATTTAAGTAAATTGCACAAACTTTAATTCCTATTTACTTGATAAGTGAATCCTATTGAGTTTGGTTAAGTTCGAACCTTTGTATCAAGTAAACATACTTCGTTGTTGTATTGTCTCGATCTCGTATCCATAGAAAATCACACGAAGTGTGAACCAATTATTTGTATTGTCTCGACTCAGTCCATGGACAATCACTTTCGGAGAAATGATTTATATGAAGGAAAAGTAATAGCTTGAGGTATATTTGGGTACCCTCGCCTTTTCACATATGAACACTTTTGTGTTAACCATGTTCATCTTAACACTTCTAGATCAAATGAATCTAATTGTGTTACTCATAGAGTTATTTAATTATTTATATTCTCATTAAAGTACACAAGACACGATTGAAGAAAAATAGGATTGATTCAAAAGAATCAGTTAATGAACACTTTAGCCACGGTTTGCAAAGATTTCATTCCTTAATATATAAATGTATTTGTTCATGAGTATGAAATCATACTTAACCGATTTTAGAACTTAATCACATAAGTTTGCAAACGGGTATGCATATTGTCGTTCCGGAACGAACTCAAGTGAAACAATTTGCAAACGAGTACGCAAACTTGGTTCCTAGACTTTAACAGTTAAAACCGTTCAAATACGGGTATGCATACTGTGTTATATCCAAACAATGATTAATTGTTATAAACTCCCATTTCAATCATTGAAATATTCTTAGAAGACGACAATAGCTGTCCCACACGAACTATTAGCTTATAAGCAATTTTCAAGTGATCGAATGATCAATACGAAACACTCCGAGTCTACATCAAATGATTGTCTCACACAAATCATGTAAGATGTTACAAGGCGATTTTCACATGATCATATTTTGACTTTCGTCAAGAATAACGATGAACGTAGTTAAAGAAAAAATCTTTCCAACACATATTTCGAGAAAGATATAAGCGAGTTAAACTCAGCTCGAAATATCAAATGTGTATAATGTAAAGTTTATATAACAATACGACTTAGTATCAATAGGAGATAAAACATAATAGACTTCTGAGTGATATATGAGTTCAAGTCTCCACATACTTTTTGTTGATGAAGGTCCTCCAAGCCCACCTTAGTAGATCTTCATTGTTGATGTTGGATTTTCATTTAAGGGTAAAATTGTAAAACCTAAAAATTATGCGCTAACATCTTGTAAAAGATAAGGGCATTATTAAGTGATGGATACTCCTTCACTTTATTAATTCACCTAGAATGGAGCATGTGGCAAAAATCCCATTCTGTGAATTAAATACACGAAATTCATCCAGGTTGGAGCATGTAGCAACAATCCCATATACCCTGTGAATTTCTAGCATTATTAATTAATGCGCAACCAGCCTTGTATTTCCTGTACTCATTATCAGTGCGGCATGACGACCGAGTGTTGTTCTTAGCAGAGCAACACGAATCTCCAAGCATTATAATGAAACATGTACGAAATACCCGTACAGACTGCAACTCTCGGTGTGTTATACTAGACCGATTGAGCCACTCTCGGTGTGTTATACTAGCCCGATTGAGCGTCCGGACTGACCGTATCAGTCTGGATATGATCACGACCTTCCAACTCCACCAGCATGATTGGATGGCCCAGATCAATTCCATAACCCCCAAGCAGGTATGGAATATCCGCTTCTGAACCAATGCAGGCTCGCATGGTCGGTCTCCCCAAAAGATTGGCCTAGCTTTCCAAAACGTCCAAACCATAGCAGTATGCACGCAAAACCCTAAATTAGGGTTTGCGGCACATTACATGTGTCGCAAAATGGTCTCAACCATCCATCTTCGCAGGTATAAATGGAGGGTGCAGATGTAGATTCAAAGGGCATGGAGTATGTCAACACAATCACCGTGGGCCCACCAACATACCTGAAAAATCGTTCAGGACCAACCACGGTTGGTCATTCCAAATCGTGCGTCTGAATGGAGCATGACACACGGCCTTGAAACCCAAAATTAGGGTTTTGAATCACGAGCGTCCATTTTCTATGGCATGAATGGAGGGTTCGAGATTAGATCAAAGCAGGTCCGGTCATACCAACATGACGACCGTGGACCCGTCTATCCCCTCACCTGATTTTCCAAGACCGAAATCTCATTTTCTCCTCGGTTTGCGCGCCTCCAACATGCATGGTCGCTCCTTCCAAATTGCAAACTAATCTCAGCCGCTCTATTTCGCCGGACGAATTGAGTGGCTTAGATCATGTTTTCATGGGATGGTAAGGCATAACGTGAACACCAGCCTACCACCTACACATTGGAGCAATCGTCCAAGACAGACCAAGCCTGGCCGTCTTGGAACGCCCACTCGAAGTTGGTACGACGTGCGGCTTTTGCGACACCAATTTTCTGTCGCAAATTGATCTCAACCACACAACTTCGCAGGACGAACTGAGTGGCCTAGATCACACTTTCGTGAGATAATAAGGTATGGGCGCCTACACCGTCATGTTGTCCACACACATGCACGACTGGCCTAGCCAAAGTTGTGTCCCAAGCTTGGATCGATCAAGCTGAAAAGTGATGCTTGCGCACCTTTTCATAAACCCTAATTCCATCAACAGTCGCAGATGAGTGTCTCAAAGATCATCTCGTCCGTCCAACTTCACCGGCTTGGATATACATCCCTGGTCATGAGTTAATTGGTCAGTATGGCGTCATGGTGATCACCACCCGTCACTCTACCACACCATGTGATCGGTCAAGGGAGGGTTTGCATGCGCAACTTCCAAACCATCACATGAAGTAGGCTGGGCATGAAGTTACTTTGAGACTCTCAAACAGCGATGCTTCATACATGCTGAATATACTCGATGCAGTACCTGCATAGTATACACACGATACTTCACAAGTATCAATTTTCTAAATAACGTAGCATTACATGCTATTTTTTGTGGGTCCCACGATCCACACACTCGAGACATCAATCATGTCACAAACTGGGGGGATACATACTGGGGTATTGGTCTGGAGGTTTACAGCATGTAGCGCCCAACGCGCCATCACAAGAACGTATCAGGAAGTCATGGATGGGTAGTGATGATGGGAGAAGTGGGCAAGCCTGGTCGTGTAACACCAATACACTACTCCATCACTCCAATTTCTCCACTTCCCACGAGATACGAAGGTTAGGCTAAAAGACTTGAATAAATAGGTTCTCCGCCGTATTTTTCAAACAAGACAAGACAGAACAAAGAGAGCATAACACAGAAACCAAGTGTTAACACCCAGAGCCTGCTTGCGTTAATTACAAGCCTGCTCACCTTTATGTTACAAGTCATACATAGCCAACACCTTCACAATCTCAACACCTTCTTCGCTTCCCTCCCTAAGATTAACCCCATATCCTTCACTTTGTGACCGAAACAAGTCTGGAACGGCCATTGTTTTTTGTTTAGGCCGGACTTGCACAGATTGACCTCTCAAATCTACAAGAACTCACAGCGCAGTGCATTTGTTTAAGGTTTAGATTCATTCCTCATCCACACACCCAAAATTACCAAAATTAGCAGGAATAGTTTTCACCCACAAACAATTGGCGACCACATTGGGAGGTTGATCTCTCGGTTGTAAAGTCAATTTCTTCGAAATCCGATTCGATTTTGTCAATTTCAAAAGTGTAGATCTTAGAACCAATTCAATCAATAACTCATTTCAAGATGGTGGAACTCAGGTCCGGATCAGCAATCAATTATGATGGAACTAGTGTGGATAACACTCCTGGCGTCGATGTACCTGTCAGTGGAGCTACCGTGGTCAATACATCTCGTGGAGCCGTCACCTCTACCGTCAATACCAGCGTAGCAGGAAATATTCTAGTAAGTGTAACGTATCCCATCACCAGAGCCAGAGCAGCCGCGAATACCGCATCTCCTCAAGTGTAACGCCTCCGGTGGTCACCAGAACATCAATCTTCTCTACTTCATCAGGACGAGAAGCCGGAGGGACGATATGAGGACCATATCTCATTACCATTGCAGACTTGATGGAGAAGCAGGAAGTTCTTGCTAAGACTCAAACGGATATGGCCGCAACTCAGAAATAGGTACTCACTTTTCTTAAGACATTAACTGATCGATTGCCACAAGAGCCGCGACAACCCCTGGAGCCAACAAGGAAAGCATTCAACGCACCGTAGAAGGTACTTCAGCGGCGCGGACCTACATGGACCTGATCAAAGAAGCGACATCAGATATGAGCGGTCATGTCATGGAGACTCCTACACTGGGACTGATCCTCACAACGATCCTCCTCGAGTCAATAGTTTCACTATGAACCAGAGGCCGGTGGATCGGGAAGTGGTTTTTCTAGTGAAAAGTTTATGCGAACTTTCACACCTCTCGAAGAATCAGCGTGCGGAGACGTTTTGCTGCAATCAACCAAAGGAAGGTCACAACCGTGCCCTACATGTCACCGCACGCATCAAGGATTCAGACTTCAAGACGGCCCTTATCGACACATGAGCGTCTTCGAATGTAATTACTCTCAAGACTCTCAGGACATCCAAGGTTCTCCCAAGCAAGGTCGTATGGAAGCCTACCACAATGACAGAGGGAAACCAAACCAGCACATATGGGAGAAGCTCCACAGAAAGAATCAGACAAGTTTGTTGCATCCCACTCCCCATGTGGGCGTCAATTCAGGAAGAAGACCGTCTTGCATCATTGAGGGATAAAACCCACGATGCATCTTTGCCGACGAAGCATTCTTTTCCATCCCGTGAATCCAAGACCCGCGTTCACACGATGAGGGAACGAACTTTTGTGGCGATTCATGACCAGAAAGGGAAATGGTATACCGACGCTGCCATTATCAATTAGCAGGGGAGACTATTACCCAGTCTCTCCACCTAGTGGAATGTTACAACAGCAACGAACCACAAGAGCAAGTGCTAGATGCTCCACAACAGTTGCAAGATGGCACCAACTCCACAACTAATGAGATTGAAATCGTTGCGGGATATCCTAGGCCTATATCCATCAGCTCAACTTTGTGTACGAATAAACGCACGAAGCTCGTGGGACTTCTCAAAGAGTACCAGGACATATTCGCTTGGAGATATGAAGAAATACTGGATTTAGATGAAAATTGGTCACCCATTATCTACATGTCATACCTGGATCCAAGTCGGTTAAATAGTTGCAGTTCATACACGGGGAAAATGGATAGATCAGGTGCTGCATAGACTTCAGAGACTTGAACAGGTGTTGCTCCAAAAACGATCCTCCTCTACCTAACATCGACATGTTAGTAGATGTAACCAGCGGACATGGCATGTTCTCCTTCATGGATGGATGTAGCGGATACAACCAGATAAGGATGTACGAGCATGACGCAGGTAAGATATCTTTTCGAACTCCTCTCGAATTTTTTTATTATACCATACTACCATTTGGTTTAAAGGATGCCGGTGCAACATATCAATGCTCTATGACAACAATCTTCCACTGGAGCCGATACCTCTTGGGAATAGCCTCAAGAAGATAACGATGTCCATGCGTCATATCGAGCAAGATCTAGGCGAGTCACTCTATCAGACAGTGGTCGAACAAGATCTGGGCGAGTCACTTTATCAGACAGTGGTACATGTCTATCATGTTATGTTAGAGAATCTGCGCTTTTGGTCGCTCTCTGGAGCTATTGAACGCTCATCTACAAAGACATATTCCCTAGAAAGAACCAGGCCTACCGGTAATGAAGATCCTCATAATGTTCGTAGGGGCATATATCTCACCAACAGGCGATACAACCTTCAACCTTCTATAAGCAGTTCCCTGAAGCAGCAAGAGGAAAACTACCGAGATACAACATCCTGCGCTTCCGCCAACTCCAACTCCAACTCCAGTACCACATGTACGACTCCCGCAATGATGAAACAACGTCCAAGATATTCCATACCTGGCTCGACAATAACCACTCCAACAAACCATGTAAACCACGCTTGGGGACTGAGGCTCTGCATGAAGTTCCTTCACCGACAGTCAAGGACTTCTTCAACACGAGAGAGATGGTCAGTCAAGAAGCATGTAATTCGCAAGGGTAAATCGAACTGAAGAGGAATCCACTTCAACGCTCCCTCCAATAGAAGCTGCTTCAATGGTTTATTCAAGAGATGCCTCAACGCTCTTTCCGGGACCCACGTTCATTTCAGAATCCTGCTTCAACACTCTCTCCAGGATCCACCTCAACGTTCACACCAGAAGCCACTTTAACATCCTCTCGAGCCGTTTCAACACTCAAGCTACATCAATAATATGCGCTCTGTTCAGGTTATCTTTGATGTACTCATTTCTCAACATACGTCTCATCCATCCTTCATGAGGGCCCAGCGGAGCATGAAAAAACCTTGAAGTCGATGGGAGAAGGGTTATCTTGTAGAACGGATATTTTCATATAGTTGAAAGGGCGCGGTGAACAACTCATCATCAATGTTTGAAATATCTTTGAAGTTGTCAACACCTCCTGACTTTGCACTAGCATTATCCCCAGAAGACATCTCAACAAGAGTTCTTTTCTTTATTCTACAATAAAAGACATGAGTCAGTAGTTGTGTAAAAGCGCGTGAGATGTGTAGTCACACATGACAGAACACACATTCACGTTAGAGTACACAAGTCCGGTATTGCTCAAGTTTCAAGTCCGGTGCTGATCAATTTTCAATTCCGGATCAATTTTCAATTCCGGATCAATTTTCAAGTCCGGATCAATTTTCAATTCCGGATCAATTTTCAATTCCGGATCAATTCTCAAGTCCGGATCAATTTTCAAGTTCGGATCAATTTTCAATTCCGGATTAATTTTCAATTTCGAATCAATTTTCAAGTCTGGTATTGCTCAAGTTTCTTCAAGTCCGGTATTGATTAAGCCACCAGTCCGGATCAAGTCACAATTCCGATATTGCTCAAGTTTCAAGTCTGGTATTGATCAAAGTCATAAGGCTGGTATTCGAATAAAACAGGTGCACGCAGCAGTACCGGTTTTCTGTCGAAACACAGGGTCGACGTTCAGTCAGGCACGTGGTGGGTCTCACTTGATCCCAACCCCAGATTGGTCAAAGCAGACACAGCCGTTCCCAATCAAAGCTCTCTCTCCAGAAGAAGGCGTTTCAGCTCCAACACTTCAACGCTTTCTGCAGGACCCACATTTACATTTGAGCACACAAGGTTTATTTTTTAAATAAACATGCTCACATCGGGTCCCACGTTCGAGCGAAACAAATATCAAGGCCGGTGTTTGGTCAAAGAATCAAGCCCACGTTCGATCAAGCAGGCGTAGTAGCCCCACGAACGAAACAGGCGCAACAGTCCATCGAAGCAGGCAAGACCGACATCATGCTAGGACACTCGCCTAGACGCCTCTTGAACCTGACATGCTCCAAGGACAGGATGACCCGTCTCTCCTGGTAACATCTAACTTTATCTCATAAGCTTTGTCTTTAACTGTCACCATCTCATGCCTACCCCACAATAGTGTAACCATTACGTGCTAGGCAGAGGACTTAATGTTGATGGTGGATTTTCATTCAAGGGTAAAATCGTAAAACCTAAAAATTATGCGCTAACATCTTGTAAAAGATAAGGCCATTATTAAGTGATGGATACTCCTTCACTTTATTAATTCACCTAGAATGGAGCATGTGGCAACAATCCCATTTTGTGAATTAAATACACGAAATTCATCCAGGTTGGAGCATGTAACAACAATCCCATATACCCTGTGAATTTCCAGCATTATTAATTAATGCGCAACCATCCTTGTATTTCTTGTACTCGTTACCAGTGCGGCATGACGACTGAGTGTTGTTCTCAGCAGAGCAACACGAATCTCCAAGCATTATAATGAAACATGTACGAAATACCCGTACAGGCTGCAACTCTCGGTGTGTTATACTAGCCCGATTGAGCTACTCTCGGTGTGTTACACTAGCCCGATTGAGTGTCCGGACTGACCGTATCAGTCTGGATATGATCACGACCTTCCAACTCCACCATCATGATTTGATGGCCCAGATCAATTCCATAACCCCCAAGCAGGTATGGAATGTCCGCTGCCGAACCAATGCGGGCCCCGCATGGTCGGTCTCCCCAAAAGATTGGCCTAGCTTTCCAAAACGTCCAAACCATAACAGTATGGACGTAAAACCCTAAATTAGGGTTTGCGGCGCATTAAATGTGTCGCAAAACAGTCTCAACCATCCATCTTCGCAGGTATAGATGGAGGGTGAAGATGTAGATTCAAAGGGCACGGAGTATGTCAACACAATCACCGTGGGCCCACCTACATACCTGACTAATCGATCAGGACCAACCATGGTTGGTCATTCCAAATCGTGCGCCTGAATGGAGCATGACGCACGGCCTTGAAACCCAAAATTAGGGTTTTGAATCACGAGCGTTCATTTTCTCCGGCACGAATGGAGGGTCCGAGATTAGATCAATGCAGGTACGGTCATACCAACATCAAATTTTTGTTTGAGCTACGCAACGAGTACAAACAACAACATCAAATTTTTGTTTTTCACGAAAATATTGGAGGTGATCTTCATTTTAGGCAAAATTTCGAAAACTGACTACATAACCATTATGCAGCCACCAAAAACGATGCATAACACATTATTCAGATGCATAACGAGTTATGCAACCATTTTCTCGATTGCATAACAAATTATGCATCTATAACAAGTTATGTGACCATTGTTTTGGTTGATTTTAATGCGTACATAAAAAATCAATGCATGATGCAGTATGTATCCATATTTACGGATGCATATAAGGTTATGTATCTATTTTCTCGATGCATAATGCATTATGCTGTCATATTTTTGGATGCATAACAGGTTATGCATCCATTTTCACATTTGTATAACATGTTATGTAGCTATTATTGTAGGTGCATGACAAGTTATGCAACCTTATTTTTTGTTGGTTTCAATACTAAGAAAAAAATAGTTGTGTAACGTGTTATGCAACCATTTTCTGGATTGCATAACAAGTTATGAAAATAGAAAAGAGCCGTAAAACGTGTTATGCAATCAATTTCGAGAATGCATAACAAGTGATGCAACAAATTTGGTTGATGCATAACCTGTTATGCATCACTATTCACACCTCAATTTTCTTTTAAATACACGTCACACGCACAATGAACGATACATTTGCCTATATACTCAAGATCAGTCCTAAGTGGAAACATAATATCCTAGAATGGTCAAGAGAGAAAGTCTAATCCACACACAGTTACATGCCTGGAGTTGGATAAAAACTTCCTTACAAGTACTAGTACCAGTTCAGTGTAAGTAAAGCATGTAGTTACTCATCATCTTCTCGTAGTGGAGACCGTACAAGTAGTGTATTCACGACTACCATCAAATATACCAACCCTTAATATATTATTATCAACAGAATTAAAAACTTAACCAACCCAATATCAAGTACTTATACAATACAATTTCAATATCAAGGACGCACTGTAAGATGTGATACCATGTACAATATTAATGCTCAAGTCATCAGCATCATCATCTAAAATGTAGTGGATTTGAGACAAATTGAATCCATTAAAAAACTGGAATGGACAAGACCCAATTTTCTATATTGTAAAATTCCTGAAAGAAGAAGCAAATTCACTACCAGTTCTAATAAAATGAGATTTCCTTGACTGGAGCTGAGAGATGACAGGTTTAATGGCGTCATCGGGTATTCTAAATCATGATAGTAATCATGAAGAGGCAAAGCATTTAGTAGGCAAATTAAATAGACGTACGCACCACATTATACGGATTAACAGACAAACTACAAAACAATCTAAGATTAAGAAAAGACATTACTACAACAAAACTTGGTTCTCTTCATAAACGATTAACACAATCCATGATTTAAAGAATTTGACCTTAACTACACAAAAACTTGGTTCTTCATAAGAAGAAGTTTCCGATAGAATCATTATTTTCTTAATTCCAGTGTCTTTCTCACTCAGCACCAAGTAAAGAAGAAGGAAAAAAGAAAAAAAAAAGAAACTCGTGAGAAATAAATATTGCAATTACATCCCAACGCCTGTGAAACTACGCAGCAGAGTTTCTGCAAAATAGGCAGATAATCACTTATATACCAACCAAAAAATTCATAACAACGAATCATCAAAAATAGAACCCTACAAACTCTATGTTCTTAACATCAATATCGACCCAATCAAACCTAGAGTAACGGATTAAATCCATAAAGACTCGGAACCTAATGATTACGATAATAAGTTGGAAGAAGAAAAACAGTAGAGGAAGTGAAAGAAAGATTCAGACCTGTTCAATTCAAAATCTTGAAACCCTAAGAATCCCTAATATTGGTTTCCGACGTCTCTGAAGAAGAAGAAGTATGAATCGCAGCATTCAAATCAACTGTAAATAATATGAATTAGATTCGGAGAACTTTGGTTTGATCGACTGTAAATAATCACGGTACCTAATTCTAAAAATTCAGGGTTTAGGAATAATTTTGACCGTAGAAATGGGTGCGTGGCTGAACTTTTTTTTCGGTGGGTTTCACGGTGTCCAAAATCTGGAAAATGGGTGTGGTTGTAGTTTTCACCTTTCCAGCTAGGGGTGTGCAAAAAAACCGGAACCGCGGTTTTCACCCGCAACCGTCCGAAAAATTGCGGGTGAAAACCAATCCGCAAGAGGCTACGGACCGGACACGGTTGAGTTTTCAAATCCGCAAGGTTTAGCGGTTTGGTTGCGGTTGGATTCTTAGAACCGCGGTTTTAACCGCGCCGTAGGCTAGTAAAGGCCTTAACTTCCCTATCTAGTTCTGTGGGCTTGTGTAACCACAATTTTGGGTTTTATATATAAACCATGATTCTAATTCTAAAGCATGTTAGCACAATGTAAATACCTGAAAGCCTGAAGCCAACAAAAAATTCTAGTCACATGACATGGCCCAAACATTAAGAGATCAGAACATAAAACATAAATTAAATCATTTCAAGACCCATATAATTTTCATTATCAAACAACTAAGAATAACATGCCAAGTTGTCAATGAATTAACACTGCATTCTTTGTCTATCTTTCTTAAAGTTTTTTTTTTTTTTACTTTTTTTTTTTTCCTAAGTAAATCCGCGGTTGATCCGCAACCGGACCGTATCATCCGCTGATCCGCGGATGAAAAAACCGCGGGTAATTGGACCGGACACGGTTTGATTTTCCAAAACCGCAACTTTTACGGTTTGGTTGCGGGTGACCCCTAATCCGCAACCGTCCAACCGTTGCACACCCCTATTTCCAGCTCTCCTTCCATATTCAGTCCAATAACAGTGCATTTGCCAAGAGCCCAAAATGGACTGTACAAGAATTGCCCAAAGGCCCACTCAAAACACTGACACCAACTTCCGAAATCAGACCCAGCAACACTTTCCATTTCTCTGAACAAGACCACTCACTTCTATTCTTCTCGAGCTCAGGTCACTGCACCAATTCGTTTTCTGATCCTTTCTCGTTCAAATCACTACCAAGTTCGATCACAACAAACCCTTAAACAACCAATTAAGCTAGCACCCTTTTCAGCCTTCGATTCTGGGTCGCCGAATCACCATTCAAGACTTTATTTCTCAACTTCGAACTCCTCTTCTAATTGAGCCACAACACCACTCTTTAATCTCTGTCTATCGGCCACAACACGGCTCAAATAATACCACAAAAATCAACTCCATCGTCTGTCAACTTCAAACAGCACCAAGGACCCACACTTTAATTCGTTTCTATTCTGTCCATCTGCTACAATAACTCATCATTTTCTTATCATCGACTGCACAGATTCCGTCTTTGCTACTGCAATATGAATGAACCACAGATACCAAATGCCACCATCTTCTGAAGCGTCTTTCCATGCAAACATTATCAACGATTCCCCCATTGAACTGTATCAACCTCCACCAGCTGATTTTCCATCCAAAGGCAATCATTTCCTTAACTTATTTGCTGCATCTATCTTAAGTCGAACCAATAGCCCCATGAGTTCACAATGACCAGAACCACTTCCATTATTTCCTGCTGCGTTTATTTGTTGCTTAGAACCCCAGCTTATGCCCATCTCTACCAACAAACCAGCCAGACACACACACACCATCTTCTTGTCTGCGACAATCAAACTCCATTCCGTTCATGCACAACAAACCCTTGGCAGATGAACACCACTGCTTCTTGTCTTGAAATGATTTCTCGGTCCAAAATGATCGCCAACAGATGTAACTGTTAGAAAAAACGTTTTTAAAAAATTTAATTAAAAATGCATGAACCATGTTTTGATCCCAAGACCTTATGCTCCCTAGATGTTTTTTCATGTGAATGAATAAAACATTAGTCCCATATAGACTAAAACATTTAGAGTTTTAGACTTAAATAGCATTGGTTTAGCCTTAAGGGTATGGCCCTTTGGGTCTTTAGACCTTTGTGTATGGGGAAAGCCCTAAACTATGGCAAGGTTGCCTAAACCTTATTGCATTTCTTATTGCCTTTCCCGTTCGCGCGGTGCTTCGCACAAAAGCACGCACGCTCGCTCGGCTCGGCTCGGCGTGGGCGTGGGTCTATCCGACCCATCCTTTCTTTTTACTGAAATTTACCACACGCTTCTCCCACACATGTAAAGAATTTTATTCTTTGCCTTCTCGTTTTGGATATCCGATGCCTCGAGAAGCATCTTCTTTCACGCGTGTCACACGGTTTTCTTGACACTGTACACACTTTGTTTTCCTCGAGAAGAATCTCACAAATTTTGAATGCGTGTGCACTTTGTTCTTTTAACGCGATTTTTACCTTACTTTTGCAACGTTCGAGATGCGTGAATCACGGATGATCGTCGTGCTTTGGATTCTCTTCCAACGTTCGAACATTTTCTTGCTATAAATACGAGTTGTAAACTTCATTTGTAAACCATACCTTTCAGAACTCTTCTCTTCTGAAATTCTTATTCTTTACTTATGCTTTCGAAACAATTTCTTTTAAGTTTACGAAACAAAAAATCGAGTTCTTATCTTAAACAAGTTGTAGTTTCTGAAACATAATTTTGTATAACTACTTCTTTGTTTACGAAATTAGTTTCTGAAACTTTGTTTAATGAAATTAGTTTACGAAACATAAATTAGTTTTTATATTTATCTAAACTGGTTGTAGTTTCGATTTGTGCTTTTGTTTTTTCATTTTTTCTTTGCCAAGTTCTAAGGGTTCTCTCTGTATGCTACACATAGAGGAGAACTAACGATAGTTGTATCCCGGAGGTAATTTGTAAATTGCTATAGCATCTCGAGCTTGGCCGCTTCCTATGAGAATATGATTTGTTTCTCTAGAGACATTCATTAAGTCCGGGATTTTAGCCCACGCCAAAATGGGCACAACCGCAAGAGCTTGGCATTTTGTTTTCATCGGTTGAGGCATCAAGTGTGGATGTTATTTCTGAATTGCATTCATTGTTGGCGGTTCAAGACATTGCGTTCACCGTATCAACAAGCAGCGATTAGGGTAACCTCTCACTAAGTTAAGGTTCAATCTTTGGGACACCTTAGCCTATATTGTTGCCTTATGTTTTCTCGTGTTTTATCGACATGTTTTATTATTCATGTGGGGGATTGTTAGAAAAAACTTTTTTAAAAAATTTAATTAAAAATGCATGAACCATGTTTTGCTCCCAAGACCTTATGCTCCCTAGATGTTTTTTCATGTGAATGAATAAAACATTAGTCCCATATAGACTAAAACATTTAGAGTTTTAGACTTAAATAGCATTGGTTTAGCCTTAAGGGTATGGCCCTTTGGGTCTTTAGACCTTTGTGTATGGGGAAAGCCCTAAACTATGGCAAGGTTGCCTAAACCTTATTGCATTTCTTATTGCCTTTCCCGCTCGGCTCGGCGTGGGCGTGGGCGTGGGCGTGGGAGTGGGAGTGGGTGTGGGTGTATCCGACCCATCCTTTCTTTTTACTGAAATTTACCACACGCTTCTCCCACACATGTAAAGAATTTTATTCTTTGCCTTCTCGGTTTTGGATATCCGACAGCCTCGAGAAGCATCTTCTTTCACGCGTGTCACACGGTTTTCTTGACACATGTACACACTGTTTTCCTCGAGAAGAATCTCGCAAATTTTGAATGCGTGTGCACTGTTCTTTTAACGCGATTTTTACCTTACTTTTGCAACGTTCGAGATGCGTGAATCACGGACGATCTGTCGTGCTTTGATTCTCTTCCAACGTTCGAACATTTTCTTGCTATAAATATGAGTTGTAAACTTCATTTGTAAACCATACCTTTCAGAACTCTTCTCTCCGAAATTCTTATTCTTTACTTATGCTTTCGAAACAATTTCTTTTTAAGTTTACGAAACAAAAAATCGAGTTCTTATCTTAAACAAGTGGTAGTTTACGAAACATAATTTTGTATAACTACTTCTTTGTTTACAGAAATTAGTTTAGAAACTTTGTTTAACAGAAATTAGTTTTGAAACATAAATTAGTTTTTATATTTATCTGAAACTGGTTGTAGTTTCGATTTGTGCTTTTGTTTTTTCATTTTTTGCTGCCAAGTTCTAAGGGTTCTCTCTGTGTATGCTACACATAGAGGAGAACTAACAGTAGTTGTATCCTGGAGGTAATTTGTAAATTGCTATAGCATCTCAGAGCTTGGCCGCTTCCTATGAGAATATGAGCTGTTTCTCTAGAGACATTCATTAAGTCCGGGATTTTAGCCCACGGCCAAAATGGGCACAACCGCAAGAGCTTGGCAGCTGTTTTCATCGGTTGAGGCATCAAGTGTGGATGTTATTTCTGAATTGCATTCATTGTTGGCGGTTCAAGACATTGCGTTCACCGTATCAACAAGCAGTTCAGGTAACCTCTCACTAAGTTAAGGTTCAATCTTTGGGACACCTTAGCCTATATTGTTGCCTTATGTTTTCTCGTGTTTTATCGACATGTTTTATTATTCATGTGGGGGATTGTTAGAAAAAACTTTTTTTAAAAATTTAATTAAAAATGCATGAACCATGTTTTGATCCCAAGACCTTATGCTCCCTAGATGTTTTTTCATGTGAATGAATAAAACATTAGTCCCATATAGACTAAAACATTTAGAGTTTTAGACTTAAATAGCATTGGTTTAGCCTTAAGGGTATGGCCCTTTGGGTATTTAGACCTTTGTGTATGGGGAAAGCCCTAAACTATGGCAAGGTTGCCTAAACCTTATTGCATTTCTTATTGCCTTTCCGTTCGCGCGCGGTGCTTCGCACAAACGCACGCACGCTCGCTCGGCTCGGCTCGGCGTGGGCGTGGGCATGGGCGTGGGCGTGGGAGTGGGAGTGGGTGTGGGTGTATCCGACCCATCCTTTCTTTTTACTGAAATTTACCACACGCTTCTCCCACACATGTAAAGAATTTTATTCTTTGCCTTCTCGGTTTTGGATATCCGACAGCCTCGAGAAGCATCTTCTTTCACGCGTGTCACACGGTTTTCTTGACACCTGTACACACTGTTTTCCTCGAGAAGAATCTCGCAAATTTTGAATGCGTGTGCACTTTGTTCTTTTTAACGCGATTTTTACCTTACTTTTGCAACGTTCGAGATGCGTGAATCACGGACAGTCTGTCGTGCTTTGGATTCTCTTCCAACGTTCGAACATTTTCTTGCTATAAATATGAGTTGTAAACTTCATTTGTAAACCATACCTTTCAGAACTCTTCTCTTCTGAAATTCTTATTCTTTACTTATGCTTTCAGAAACAATTTCTTTTTAAGTTTACAGAAACAAAAAATCGAGTTCTTATCTTAAACAAGTGGTAGTTTACAGAAACATAATTTTGTATAACTACTTCTTTGTTTACAGAAATTAGTTTACAGAAACTTTGTTTAACAGAAATTAGTTTACAGAAACATAAATTAGTTTTTATATTTATCTGAAACTGGTTGTAGTTTCGATTTGTGCTTTTGTTTTTTCATTTTTGCTGCCAAGTTCTAAGGGTTCTCTCTGTGTATGCTACACATAGAGGAGAACTAACAGTAGTTGTATCCTGGAGGTAATTTGTAAATTGCTATAGCATCTCAGAGCTTGGCCGCTTCCTATGAGAATATGAGCTGTTTCTCTAGAGACATTCATTAAGTCCGGGATTTTAGCCCACGGCCAAAATGGGCACAACCGCAAGAGCTTGGCAGCTGTTTTCATCGGTTGAGGCATCAAGTGTGGATGTTATTTCTGAATTGCATTCATTGTTGGCGGTTCAAGACATTGCGTTCACCGTATCAACAAGCAGTTCAGGTAACCTCTCACTAAGTTAAGGTTCAATCTTTGGGACACCTTAGCCTATATTGTTGCCTTATGTTTTCTCGTGTTTTATCGACATGTTTTATTATTCATGTGGGGGATTGTTAGAAAAAACTTTTTTAAAAATTTAATTAAAAATGCATGAACCATGTTTTGATCCCAAGACCTTATGCTCCCTAGATGTTTTTTCATGTGAATGAATAAAACATTAGTCCCATATAGACTAAAACATTTAGAGTTTTAGACTTAAATAGCATTGGTTTAGCCTTAAGGGTATGGCCCTTTGGGTATTTAGACCTTTGTGTATGGGGAAAGCCCTAAACTATGGCAAGGTTGCCTAAACCTTATTGCATTTCTTATTGCCTTTCCCGTTCGCGCGGTGCTTCGCACAAAAGCACGCACGCTCGCTCGGCTCGGCTCGGCGTGGGCGTGGGCATGGGCGTGGGCGTGGGAGTGGGAGTGGGTGTGGGTGTATCCGACCCATCCTTTCTTTTTACTGAAATTTACCACACGCTTCTCCCACACATGTAAAGAATTTTATTCTTTGCCTTCTCGGTTTTGGATATCCGATGACCTCGAGAAGCATCTTCTTTCACGCGTGTCACACGGTTTTCTTGACACCTGTACACTGTTTTCCTCGAGAAGAATCTCGCAAATTTTGAATGCGTGTGCACTGTTCTTTTAACGCGATTTTTACCTTACTTTTGCAACGTTCGAGATGCGTGAATCACGGACAGTCTGTCGTGCTTTGGATTCTCTTCCAACGTTCGAACATTTTCTTGCTATAAATACGAGTTGTAAACTTCATTTGTAAACCATACCTTTCAGAACTCTTCTCTTCTGAAATTCTTATTCTTTACTTATACTTTCAGAAACAATTTCTTTTTAAGTTTACAGAAACAAAAAATCGAGTTCTTATCTTAAACAAGTGGTAGTTTACAGAAACATAATTTTGTATAACTACTTCTTTGTTTACAGAAATTAGTTACAGAAACTTTGTTTAACAGAAATTAGTTTACAGAAACATAAATTAGTTTTTATATTTATCTGAAACTGGTTGTAGTTTCGATTTGTGTTTTTGTTTTTTCATTTTTTTGCCAAGTTCTAAGGGTTCTCTCTCCTGTATGCTACACATAGAGGAGAACTAATGATGAGTTGTATCCTGGAGGTAATTTGTAAATTGCTATAGCATCTCAGAGCTTGGCCGCTTCCTATGAGAATATGAGCTGATTCTCTAGAGACATTCATTAAGTCCGGGATTTTAGCCCACGGCCAAAATGGGCACAACCGCAAGAGCTTGGCATTATTTGTTTTCATCGGTTGAGGCATCAAGTGTGGATGTTATTTCTGAATTGCATTCATTGTTGGCGGTTCAAGACATTGCGTTCACCGTATCAACAAGCAGTTCAGGTAACCTCTCACTAAGTTAAGGTTCAATCTTTGGGACACCTTAGCCTATATTGTTGCCTTATGTTTTCTCGTGTTTTATCGACATGTTTTATTATTCATGTGGGGGATTGTTAGAAAAAACGTTTTTAAAAAATTTAATTAAAAATGCATGGACCATGTTTTGATCCCAAGACCTTATGCTCCCTAGATGTTTTTTCATGTGAATGAATAAAACATTAGTCCCATATAGACTAAAACATTTAGAGTTTTAGACTTAAATAGCATTGGTTTAGCCTTAAGGGTATGGCCCTTTGGGTCTTTAGACCTTTGTGTATGGGGAAAGCCCTAAACTATGGAAAGGTTGCCTAAACCTTATTGCATTTCTTATTGCCTTTCCCGTTCGCGCGGTGCTTCGCACAAAAGCACGCACGCTCGCTCGCTCGGCTCGGCGTGGGCGTGGGAGTGGGAGTGGGAGTGGGAGTGGGAGTGGGAGTGGGAGTGGGTGTGGGTGTGGGTGTATCCGACCCATCCTTTCTTTTTACTGAAATTTACCACACGCTTCTCCCACACATGTAAAGAATTTTATTCTTTGCCTTCTCGGTTTTGGATAACCGACAGCCTCGAGAAGCATCTTCTTTCACGCGTGTCACACGGTTTTCTTGACACCTGTACACACTGTTTTCCTCGAGAAGAATCTCGAAAATTTTGAATGCGTGTGCACTGTTCTTTTAACGCGATTTTTACCTTACTTTTGCAACGTTCGAGATGCGTGAATCACGGACAGTCTGTCGTGCTTTGGATTCTCTTCCAACGTTCGAACATTTTCTTGCTATAAATACGAGTTGTAAACTTCATTTGTAAACCATACCTTTCAGAACTCTTCTCTTCTGAAATTCTTATTCTTTACTTATGCTTTCAGAAACAATTTCTTTTTAAGTTTACATAAACAAAAAATCGAGTTCTTATCTTAAACAAGTTGTAGTTTACAGAAACATAATTTTGTATAACTACTTCTTTGTTTACAGAAATTAGTTTACAGAAACTTTGTTTAACAGAAATTAGTTTACAGAAACATAAATTAGTTTTTATATTTATCTGAAACTGGTTGTAGTTTCGATTTGTGCTTTTGTTTTTTCATTTTTGCTGCCAAGTTCTAAGGGTTCTCTCTGTGTATGCTACACATAGAGGAGAACTAACAGTAGTTGTATCCTGGAGGTAATTTGTAAATTGCTATAGCATCTCAGAGCTTGGCCGCTTCCTATGAGAATATGAGCTGATTCTCTAGAGACATTCATTAAGTCCGGGATTTTAGCCCACGGCCAATATGGGCACAACCGCAAGAGCTTGGCAGCTGTTTTCATCGGTTGAGGCATCAAGTGTGGATGTTATTTCTGAATTGCATTCATTGTTGGCGGTTCAAGACATTGCGTTCACCGTATCAACAAGCGATTCGGGTAACCTCTCACTAAGTTAAGGTTCAATCTTTGGGACACCTTAGACTATATTGTTGCCTTATGTTTTCTCGTGTTTTATCGACATGTTTTATTATTCATGTGGGGGATTGTTAGAAAAAACGTTTTTAAAAAATTTAATTAAAAATGCATGAACCATGTTTTGATCCCAAGACCTTATGCTCCCTAGATGTTTTTTCATGTGAATGAATAAAACATTAGTCCCATATAGACTAAAACATTTAGAGTTTTAGACTTAAATAGCATTGGTTTAGCCTTAAGGGTATGGCCCTTTGGGTCTTTAGACCTTTGTGTATGGGGAAAGCCCTAAACTATGCCAAGGTTGCCTAAACCTTATTGCATTTCTTATTGCCTTTCCCGTTCGCGCGGTGCTTCGCACAGAAGCACGCACGCACGCTCGGCTCGGCGTGGGCGTGGGCGTGGGAGTGGGCGTGGGCGTGGGAGTGGGAGTGGGAGTGGGAGTGGGTGTGGGTGTGGGTGTATCCGACCCATCCTTTCTTTTTACTGAAATTTACCACACGCTTCTCCCACACATGTAAAGAATTTTATTCTTTGCCTTCTCGGTTTTGGATATCCGACAGCCTCGAGAAGCATCTTCTTTCACGCGTGTCACACGGTTTTCTTGACACCTGTACACACTGTTTTCCTCGAGAAGAATCTCGCAAATTTTGAATGCGTGTGCACTGTTCTTTTAACGCGATTTTTACCTTACTTTTGCAACGTTCGAGATGCGTGAATCACGGACAGTCTGTCGTGCTTTGGATTCTCTTCCAACGTTCGAACATTTTCTTGCTATAAATACGAGTTGTAAACTTCATTTGTAAACCATACCTTTCAGAACTCTTCTCTTCTGAAATTCTTATTCTTTACTTATGCTTTCAGAAACAATTTCTTTTTAAGTTTACATAAACAAAAAATCGAGTTCTTATCTTAAACAAGTTGTAGTTTACAGAAACATAATTTTGTATAACTACTTCTTTGTTTACAGAAATTAGTTTACAGAAACTTTGTTTAACATAAATTAGTTTACAGAAACATAAATTAGTTTTTATATTTATCTGAAACTGGTTGTAGTTTCGATTTGTGCTTTTGTTTTTTCATTTTTGCTGCCAAGTTCTAAGGGTTCTCTCTGTGTATGCTACACATAGAGGAGAACTAACAGTAGTTGTATCCTGGAGGTAATTTGTTAATTGCTATAGCATCTCAGAGGAGTAGCAGGCAATATTACCTTTAGCTCAGCGTATCTCATACGTGCCTCTACTAAGTTTATTGAGTTATTTGTTACTACTATCAGTGTAATTTAAGTATTATTTCCCATTTGCATTCTATTATTGTAATTAATTCCATCAATCTAAAGGTAATATCATGCCTTATTGTAATATTGTAATACTGTAATATTCGTTGTTGTAAGAACATGGGAAAGAATACTGTAGAAAAACCACCAAAGTTCAGTGGTAAGGACTTTAAGAGATGGCAGTCTAAAATGCTATTCTTCCTAAACGACCAAAGGTTAGATGGATATGCTTTAGAAAAACCCTCGATAAAACTTCATCACCGTGGTAATGAAGATAAATTGGACAGGTGGAATAGGAAGAATTATTTGTGCAAGAATCATATTCTTAACTGTCTTGATGACTCCTTGTATGACTTCTATAATGCAAAAGAAGATTTTAATGCTTTTGATTTATGGGAAGCTCTAGAAGAAAAATATCATGCTGAAGCTGCTGGAAGTAAGAAGTTCTTGATGGCTAAATTCTTAGAATACAACATGACTGACGAAAAGCCTGTGGTAGAACAGTTCGTCGAACTTCAACTCCTCATCAGTGAGATTCTTGCTGAAGGCATGACTTTTGATGAAGCTCTACAAGTATCGGCTGTGATTTAAAAGCTTCCACCCTCATGGAGCGAATACAAGAGGAGGCTGCGACACAAGACTCGTGAAATCACCATGGTGGAGCTTGGCAAAAAGATCCAGGTTGAGGAGCTTATGTGCAGCAAGGACAAGAGCATGATGCTGAGCAAAAACATGTCCAACAAAGCTCATGTTTTGGACGATAAAGCTGCTTCAAAGAAAACTCTTGGAGAATCCAGCAAAATGGGTAATAGACGTAACAGACGTCGAAAACCCAGAGGTAACAATTTTAAGCCTAGAGGTGGTGTCACTAAGCACACCATCAAAGGCGACTGTTTTAATTGTGGTAAACCTGGACATATGGCTAAAGACTGTAAGGCCCCTAAAAGGATCAAATATGATCCAAAACAGAAAAATAAGGCAAACATAGTAGAGGACTCTGGATATTTCACTGGCATGGTGTCGAAGTCGACCTTGTCTCTAGTATGACTAATGTGAGAGACTGGTGGCTTGATTCTGGAGCCACCAAGCATGTCTGTAAATTCAGAAATGCTTTCTCCTCCTATGCCATAGTAGGAGATGATGAGAAACTGTTCATGGGAAACTCTTCCACCGCGAAAGTGGTGGGGAAAGGCAAGGTCGAACTGAAGCTAACTTCAGGAAAAACTCTCGCATTGAATGACGTATTTTACGTCCCAGACATATGCAAAAACCTTATCTCAGAAACCATCTTACTAGGAAAAGGTTTTAAGATTGTTGCTGAATCTAATACTGTTGTTATTTCTAAGCATGGTGAATTCGTAGGAAAAGGTTATGTTACCGATAACATGATTAAGCTTAGTGTATCTGATTTGAAATTGAATGTTAATGCATCTTCTTCTGTTTATGTTTGTGACTCCTCACATGTTTGGCATGATAGACTTGGGCATGTTAATTTCAAATCGCTAGAAAGACTTGCTAATTTAGGTTGCATACCAAAAATAAAATTTGATAAAAAACAAAGATGTGAAATCTGTGTTGAATCTAAATATGCAAGAAAACCATTTAATAAAAGTGTTGAACGTAGAACAATTCCTTTGGAATTAATACACTAGGATTTAGGAGACTTGAAATCAACACCAACAAGAGGTGGTAGAAAATGGTATATCACTTTCATAGATGATTACTCACGATACTGTCAGGTTCATCTTCTTAGAAGTAAAGATGAAGCCTTAGAGGCTTTCAAGTTTTATAAACTTGAAGTAGAAAACCAAAAAGGAGTTAAGATTAAAACTCTTAGGTCTGACCGTGGCGGTGAGTATGTGATACCCATAGGAGAGTTTTGTAAAAATAATGGAATCATTCATGAAACCACTGCACCATATTCACCTGAATCGAGTGGTGTAGCCGAAAGAAAAAATAGAACACTCATAGATATGGTAAATGCTATGTTAACAAGTTCAGGGTTATCTTCGAACTTGTGGGGGGAAGCTATCCTCTCGGCATGCTATATTTTGAACCGAGTTCCATTTAAAAAATCAGATAAAACTCCCTACGAATTGTGGAATGGTAAACAACCTTCATATGCATACTTTAAAGTGTGGGGGTGTTTGGCCAAGGTGGCCATTCCTCATCCCAAGAAAACTAAAATAGGTCCTAAAACAATTGACTGTGTTTTCATAGGATATCCTGAGCATACAAATGCTCACAGGTTTATGGTCATCAGTTCTGACCACAATAACATTGGTCTGAACACCATAATGGAATCAAGAGATGCTGTGTTTTATGAACACATATTTCCTTTAAGGTCTGGACCTTGTAAAAGGGTCCATGATGATCTCCCGGATGTTCCATCGACTAGTCAAACTCCAACTTTGGAGTATGAGACTGAACCAAGAAGAAGTAAGAGGGTTAGAACTGAAACAAGTTTTGGCCCTGATTTTTTGACTCTTACGGTAGAGTCTGAACCCCAAACCTATAAGGAAGCTATGACTTCTCCAGAAGCTCCTTTCTGGGAAGAAGCTTCATTAAATGAATGGGAGTCCATTCAGCAAAATGAAACTTGGGAGCTTGTAGACTTGCCTCCTGGAAGTAAATCCATAGGTTGCAAATGGGTGTTCAAAAGGAAACTTAGAACAGATGGAACTATAGATAAATATAAAGCTAGGTTGGTAGCTAAAGGCTATAGACAACAGGAAGGAGTAGATTTCTTTGATACCTATTCACCAGTCTCTAGAATCACCTCGATTAGAATGTTGATTGCTATTGCTTCAATTTATGATTTGCATATACATCAGATGGATGTTAAAACTGCTTTTCTATATGGTGAATTGAATGAAGAAATTTATATGGATCAACATGAAGGCTTTATAGTAAAAGGTTATGAAAACAAAGTATGCAAGTTAAACAAATCTCTTTACGGTTTAAAACAAGCACCTAAACAATGGCATGAAAAATTTGATCATGTTATGATAACTAATGGTTTCAAGGTTAATGAATCTGATAAATGTGTTTACATTAAATTTGTGTATGATTCTCATGTTATTGTTTGCCTATATGTTGATGATATGCTCATATTAGGCAGCAACCTTGATATTATTAATACCATTAAAAGCATGCTTAGAGATAATTTTGACATGAAAGACTTAGGCCCTACTGATGTAATCTTAGGGATGAAAATCAGAAAAACGTCTGATGGATATAGTCTTAGTCAATCTCATTATGCTGAAACCGTATTAAAGAGATTTAATTATGAAAATGCTAAATCTGCGTCTACTCCATTTGATCCCACTTGTAAATTGAAAAAGAACAAGGGTGAGGGTATTGATCAACTTGAGTATTCTCGCATTATTGGTAGTCTTATGTATCTTATGAACTGTACAAGACCTGATATTGCTTACTCAGTGAGTAGATTAAGCAGGTATACTTGCAACCCAGGGCAGGATCACTGGAATGCTCTCTTCAGAGTTTTACGTTACCTGAGAGGGACCTCAAACTATTGCTTAAGTTTTGGGAAGTATCCTGCTGTACTGGAAGGGTATTGTGATGCCAACTGGATATAAGACTCAGAAGAGTGCAAATCTACTAGTGGGTACATCTTCTTGCTTGGAGGTGCGTCTGTCTCATGGAAGTCTACCAAACAGACATGTATAGCTAAATCCACTATGGAGTCTGAGTTTATAGACTTGGAAAAAGCTGGAGAGGAAGCTGAATGGATGCGATGTTTCCTGGGAGGAATTCCACTCTGGCCCAAGCCTGTGTCTTCAATTGCCATCCACTGTGACAGTGAAGATGCTCTTGGTTGCGCAAAGAACAATGTATACAACGGGAAGTCTATACATATACGAAGAAGACATAAGACGGTGAAACAACTACTCTCTCTGGTATTATCTCGATAGACTTTGTAAAATCCAAAGATAATCTTGCAGATCCTTTGACAAAAGGCTTAACCAGAGAGAAAGTTAAATTTACATCGAGGGGGATGGGACTTAAGCTCATTGAATAAATCACCATGAAGGATACTCAACCTTGTGATTGGATTTCCAAGATCAAGGTTCAATGAGACAACTAATTTATGGTGATATTGAGAAAGCACTATCTTTGTCCCTCCCTATGGTGTAATCGTGCGATAGTGCTGCCTGCAGAAATTAAGGATGATCTTTTGCGATCTTAATGGGTACCATGGCTTTGATTAAAGCGGGGTGTGGCAGGACACTCTTTATGGACTCACCTTTGTGGATGTTGGAAGTGTGGCCGCTTCCTATGAGAATATGAGCTGATTCTCTAGAGACATTCATTAAGTCCGGGATTTTAGCCCACGGCCAAAATGGGCACAACCGCAAGAGCTTGGTAGCTGTTTTCATCGGTTGAGGCATCAAGTGTGGATGTTATTTCTGAATTGCATTCATTGTTGGCGGTTCAAGACATTGCGTTCACCGTATCAACAAGCAGTTCAGGTAACCTCTCACTAAGTTAAGGTTCAATCTTTGGGACACCTTAGCCTATATTGTTGCCTTATGTTTTCTCGTGTTTTATCGACATGTTTTATTATTCATGTGGGGGATTGTTAGAAAAAAACGTTTTTAAAAAAAATTTAATTAAAAATGCATGAACCATGTTTTGATCCCAAGACCTTATGCTCCCTAGATGTTTTTTCATGTGAATGAATAAAACATTAGTCCCATATAGACTAAAACATTTAGAGTTTTAGACTTAAATAGCATTGGTTTAGCCTTAAGGGTATGGCCCTTTGGGTCTTTAGACCTTTGTGTATGGGGAAAGCCCTAAACTATGGCAAGGTTGCCTAAACCTTATTGCATTTCTTATTGCCTTTCCCGTTCGCGCGGTGCTTCGCACAAAAGCACGCACGCTCGCTCGGCTCGGCGTGGGCGTGGGCGTGGGCGTGGGCGTGGGCGTGGGCGTGGGCGTGGGCGTGGGCGTGGGAGTGGGAGTGGGTGTGGGTGTGGGTGTATCCGACCCATCCTTTCTTTTTTCTGAAATTTACCACACGCTTCTCCCACACATTTAAAGAATTTTATTCTTTGCCTTCTCGGTTTTGGATATCCGACAGCCTCGAGAAGCATCTTCTTTCACGCGTGTCACACGGTTTTCTTGACACCTGTACACACTGTTTTCCTCGAGAAGAATCTCGCAAATTTTGAATGCGTGTGCACTGTTCTTTTAACGCGATTTTTACCTTACTTTTGCAACGTTCGAGATGCGTGAATCACGGACAGTCTGTCGTGCTTTGGATTCTCTTCCAACGTTCGAACATTTTCTTGCTATAAATACGAGTTGTAAACTTCATTTGTAAACCATACCTTTCAGAACTCTTCTCTTCTGAAATTCTTATTCTTTTCTTATGCTTTCAGAAACAATTTTTTTTAAGTTTACAGAAACAAAAAATCGAGTTCTTATCTTAAACAAGTTGTAGTTTACAGAAACATAATTTTGTATAACTACTTCTTTGTTTACAGAAATTAGTTTACATAAACTTTGTTTAACAGAAATTAGTTTACATTAACATCATAGTTTACAGAAACATAAATTAGTTTTTATATTTATCAGAAACTGGTTGTAGTTTCGATTTGTGTTTTGTTTTATCATTTTTGCTGCCAAGTTCTAAGGGTTCTCTCTGTGTATGCTACACATAGAGGAGAACTAACAGTAGTTGTATCCTGGAGGTAATTTGTTAATTGCTATAGTATATCAGAGGAGTAGCAGGCAATATTACCTTTAGCTCAGCGTATCTCATACGTGCCTCTACTAAGTTTATTGAGTTATTTGTTACTACTATCAGTGTAATCTAAGTATTATTTCCCATTTGCATTCTATTATTGTAATTAATTCCAACAGTAACAATGGAGGCTGCTTCAAACCATTTCCCCCTGTTGGAATTAGTAATCCAAACACAGTTTAATGTAAGTGTTTGTGTTAATTGATTTGGTCGTGTGATATGACCTAGTATCAAGGGAGTTAAACGTGTTTGTTAGAAATGGGGGATTAAGTCCTATTAATTAGGAATTCATTGGTGAGTTTAGACGTGGGATAATTGTGCCTACAAAATAGGAGTAAATGTTAGTGGTTAAGAGTCCAACATTTATGTAATGCCTATTTAAGGTTGTTTTTGATTAATGAAAAGTGTATCAGAGTTAGTAAACAATGTAGTCATATATATTTTTTCTTCTCCAAATAATATGTTCTTTGCAAATTCTACATTTGGCATCAAGAGCCAGGTGATCCTCGGGAGATGGTGAAAAAAATTCACTTGTTTTTGTCGGTTAAGAAAAAAAAATTGAGTAATTTAAAAATAAAAAAAAAGTTTTGATTTGTTCCGTGAGTAAGTGATGTTTAGAAAAATGGTTTAAGATTTATTTTTAAAAAAATGGTTTTACTTAATAAAGTAGAAAAATAAATTTTATGTATTTGGAAAACAAGGGTTTCCATTAAAAAATGGTTTTGGGTTAGAAAACATGGGTTTCTAGCTGTGATGATGAAAAGTTGGGAAACAATGTTAGAAAAAACAATGTTTTGTTTTAATCAAAAAAAATGCATGGACCATGTTTTGATCCCAAGACCTATTGCTCCCTAGATGTTTTTTCATGTGAATGAATAAAACATTAGTCCCATATAGACTAAAACACTAAGAGTTTTAGACTTAAATAGCATTGGTTTAGCCTTAAGGGTATGGCCCTTTGGGTCTTTAGACCTTTGTGTATGGGGAAAGCCCTAGACTATGGCAAGGTTGCCTAAACCTTATTGCATTTCTTATTGCCTTTCCCGTTCGCGCGGTGCTTCGCACAGAAGCACGCACGCTCGGCTCGGCTCGGCGTGGGCGTGGGCGTGGGCGTGGGTGTGTCCGTGGGAGTGGGAGTGGGTGTGGGTGTGTCCGACCCATCCTTTATTTTTACTGAAATTTACCACACGCTTCTCCCACACATGTAAAGAATTTTATTCTTTGCCTTCTCAGTTTTGGATAACCGACAGCCTCGAGAAGCATCTTCTTTCACGCGTGTCACACGGTTTTCTTGACACCTGTACACACTCTTTTCCTCGAGAAGAATCTCGAAAATTTTGAATGCGTGTGCACTGTTCTTTTAACGCGATTTTTTACCTTACTTTTGCAACGTTCGAGATGCGTGAATCACGGACAGTCTGTCGTGCTTTGGATTCTCTTCCAACGTTCGAACATTTTCTTGCTATAAATATGAGTTGTAAACTTCATTTGTAAACCATACCTTTCAGAACTCTTCTCTTCTGAAATTCTTATTCTTTACTTATGCTTTCAGAAACAATTTCTTTTTAAGTTTACAGAAACAAAAAATCGAGTTTTCTTATCTTAAACAAGTTGTAGTTTACAGAAACATAATTTTGTATAACTACTACTTTGTTTACAGAAATTAGTTTACAGAAACTTTGTTTTACAGAAATTAGTTTACAGAAACATAAATTAGTTTTTATATTTATCTGAAACTGGTTGTAGTTTCGATTTGTGCTTTTGTTTTTTCATTTTTGCTGCCAAGTTCTAAGGGTTCTCTCTGTGTATGCTACACATAGAGGAGAACTAACAGTAGTTGTATCCTGGAGGTAATTTGTAAATTGCTATAGCATCTCAGAGGAGTAGCAGGCAATATTACCTTTAGCTCAGCGTATCTCATACGTGCCTCTACTAAGTTTATTGAGTTATTTGTTACTACTTTCAGTGTAATCTAAGTATTATTTCCCATTTGCATTCGATTATTGTAATTAATTCCAACAATCTAAAGGTAATATCGTGCCTTATTGTAATATTGTAATACTGTAATATTCTTTGTTGTAAAAACATGGGAAAGAATATTGTAGAAAAACCACCAAAGTTCAGTGGTAAGGACTTTAAGAGATGGCAGTCTAAAATGCTATTCTTCCTAAACGACCAAAGGTTAGATGGATATGCTTTATAAAAACCCTCGAGAAAACTTCATCGCCGCGGTAATGAAGATAAATTGGACAGATGGAATAGGAAGAATTATTTGTGCAAGAATCGTATTCTTAACTGTCTTGATGACTCCTTGTATGACTTCTATAATGCAAAAGAAGATTTTAATGCTTTTGATTTATGGGAAGCTCTAGAAGAAAAATATCATGCTGAAGCTGCTGGAAGTAAGAAGTTCTTGATGGCTAAGTTCTTAGAATACAAAATGACTGACGAAAAGCCTGTGGTAGAACAGTTCGTCGAACTTCAACTCCTCATCAGCGAGATTCTTGCTGAAGGCTTGACTTTTGATGAAGCTCTACAAGTATCGGCTGTGATTGAAAAGATTCCACCCTCATGGAGCGAATACAAGAGGAGGCTGCGACACAAGACTCATGAAATCACCATGGTGGAGCTTGGCAAAAAGATCCAGGTTGAGGAGATGATGTGCAGCAAGGACAAGAGCATGATGCTGAGCAAAAACATGTCCAACAAAGCTCATGTTTTGGACGATAAAGCTGCTTCAAAGAAAACTCCTGGAGAATCCAGCAAAATGGGTAATAGACGTAACAGACGTCGAAAACCCAGAGGTAACAATTTTAAGCCTAGAGGTGGTGTCACTAAGCACACCATCAAAGGCGACTGTTTTAATTGTGGTAAACCTGGACATATGGCTAAAGACTGTAAGGCCCCTAAAAGGATCAAATATGATCCAAAACAGAAAAATAAGGCAAACATAGTAGAGGACTCTGGATATTTCACTGGCATGGTGTCTGAAGTCGACCTTGTCTCTAGTATGACTAATGTGAGAGACTGGTGGCTTGATTCTGGAGCCACCAAGCATGTCTGTAAATTGAGAAATGCTTTCTCCTCCTATGCCATAGTAGGAGATGATGAGAAATTGTTCATGGGAAATTCTTCCACCGCGAAAGTGGTGGGGAAAGGCAAGGTCGAACTGAAGCTAACTTCAGGAAAAACTCTCGCATTGAATGACATATTCTACGTCCCAGACATATGCAAAAATCTAATCTCAGAAACCATCCTGCTAGGAAAAGGTTTTAAAATTGTTGATGAGTCCAATACTGTTGTGATTTCTAAGCATGGTGAATTCGTAGGAAAAGGTTATGTTACCGATAACATGATTAAGCTTAGTGTATCTGATTTGAAATTGAATGTTAATGCATCTTCTTCTGTTTATGTTTGTGACTCCTCACATGTTTGGCATGATAGACTTGGGCATGTTAATTTCAAATCACTAGAAAGACTTGCTAATTTAGGTTGCATACCAAAAATAAACTTTGATAAAAAACAAAGATGTGAAATCTGGGTTGAATCTAAATATGCAAGAAAACCATTTAATAAAAGTGTTGAACGTAGAACAATTCCTTTGGAATTAATACACTAGGATTTAGGAGACTTGAAATCAACACCAACAAGAGGTGGTAGAAAATGGTATATCACTTTCATAGATGATTATTCACGATACTGTCAGGTTCATCTTCTTAGAAGTAAAGATGAGGCCTTAGAGGCTTTCAAGTTTTATAAACTTGAAGTAGAAAACCAAAAAGGAGTTAAGATTAAAACCCTTAGGTCTGACCGTGGCGGTGAGTATGTGATACCCATAGGAGAGTTTTGTAAAAATAATGGAATCATTCATGAAACCACTGCACCATATTCACCTGAATCGAATGGTGTAGCCGAAATAAAAAATAGAACACTCATAGATATGGTAAATGCTATGTTAACAAGTTCAGGGTTATCTTCGAACTTGTGGGGGGAAGCTATCCTCTCGGCATGCTATATTTTGAACCGAGTTCCATTTAAAAAATCAGATAAAACTCCCTACGAATTGTGGAATGGTAAACAACCTTCATATGCATACTTTAAAGTGTGGGGGTGTTTGGCCAAGGTGGCCATTCCTCATCCCAAGAAAACTAAAATAGGTCCTAAAACAATTATTTGTGTTTTCATAGGATATCCTGAGCATACAAATGCTCACAGGTTTATGGTCATCAGTTCTGACCACAATAACATTGGTCTGAACACCATAATGGAATCAAGAGATGCTGTGTTTTATGAACACATATTTCCTTTAAGGTCTGGACCTCGTAAAAAGGTCCATGATGATCTCCCGGATGTTCCATCGACTAGTCAAACTCCAACTTTGGAGTATGAGACTGAACCAAGAAGAAGTAAGAGGGTTAGAACTGAAACAAGTTTTGGCCCTGATTTTTTTGACTCTTACGGTAGAGTCTGAACCCCAAACCTATAAGGAAGCTATGACTTCTCCAGAAGCTCCTTTCTGGGAAGAAGCTTCATTAAATGAATGGGAGTCCATTCAGCAAAATGAAACTTGGGAGCTTGTAGACTTGCCTCCTGGAAGTAAATCCATAGGTTGCAAATGGGTGTTCAAAAGGAAACTTAGAACAGATGGAACTATAGATAAATATAAAGCTAGGTTGGTAGCTAAAGGCTATAGACAACAGGAAGGAGTAGATTTCTTTGATACCTATTCACCAGTCTCTAGAATCACCTCGATTAGAATGTTGATTGATATTGCTTCAATTTATGATTTGCATATACATCAGATGGATGTTAAAACTGCTTTTCTATATGGTGAATTGAATGAAGAAATTTATATGGATCAACCTGAAGGCTTTATAGTAAAAGGTTATGAAAACAAAGTATGCAAGTTAAACAAATCTCTTTAAGGTTTAAAACAAGCACCTAAACAGTGGCATGAAAAATTTAATCATGTTATGATAACTAATGGTTTCAAGGTTAATGAATCTGATAAATGTGTTTACATTAAATCTGTGTATGATTCTCATGTTATTGTTTGCCTATATGTTGATGATATGCTCATATTAGGCAGCAACCTTGATATTATTAATACCATTAAAAGCATGCTTAGAGATAATTTTGACATGAAAGACTTAGGCCCTACTGATGTAATCTTAGGGATGAAAATCAGAAAGACGTCGATGGATATAGTCTTAGTCAATCTCATTATCTTTGAAACCGTATTAAAGAGATTTAATTATGAAAATGCTAAACCTGCGTCTACTCCATTTGATCCCACTTGTAAATTTAAAAAGAACAAGGGTGAGGGTATTGATCAACTTGAGTATTCTCGCATTATTGGTAGTCTTATGTATCTTATGAACTGTACAAGACCTGATATTGCTTACTCAGTGAGTAGATTAAGCAGGTATACTTGCAACCCAGGGCAGGATCACTGGAATGCTCTCTTCAGAGTTTTACGTTACCTGAGAGGGACCTCAAACTATTGCTTAAGTTTTGGGAAGTATCCTGCTATACTGGAAGGGTATTGTGATGCCAACTGGATATCAGACTCAGAAGAGTGCAAATCTACTAGTGGGTACATCTTCTTGCTTGGAGGTGCGTCTGTCTCATGGAAGTCTACCAAACAGACATGTATAGCTAAATCCACTATGGAGTCTGAGTTTATAGCCTTGGAAAAAGCTGGAGAGGAAGCTGAATGGATGCGATGTTTCCTGGGAGGAATTCCACTCTGGCCCAAGCCTGTGTCTTCAATTTCCATCCACTGTGACAGTGAAGCTGCTCTTGGTTGCGCAAAGAACAATGTATACAACGGGAAGTATATACATATACGAAGAAGACATAAGACGGTGAAACAACTACTCTCTACTGGTATTATCTCGATAGACTTTGTAAAATCCAAAGATAATCTTGCAGATCCTTTGACAAAAGGCTTAACCAGAGAGAAAGTTAAATTTACATCGAGGGGGATGGGACTTAAGCTCATTGAATAAATCACCATGAAGGATACTCAACCTTGTGATTGGATTTCCAAGATCAAGGTTCAATGAGACAACTAATTTATGGTGATATTGAGAAAGCACTATCTTTGTCCCTCCCTATGGTGTAATCGTGCGATAGTGTTGCCTGCAGAAATTAAGGATGATCTTTTGCGATCTTAATGGGTACCATGGCTTTGATTAAAGCGGGGTGTGGCAGGACACTCTTTATGGACCCACCTTTGTGGATGTTGGAAGTGTGGCCGCTTCCTATGAGAATATGAGCTGATTCTCTAGAGACATTCATTAAGTCCGGGATTTTAGCCCACGGCCAAAATGGGCACAACCGCAAGAGCTTGGCAGCTGTTTTTTTTTTTTCGGTTGAGGCATCAAGTGTGGCTGTTATTTCTGAATTGCATTCTTTGTTGGCGGTTCAAGACATTGCGTTCACCGTATCAACAAGCAGTTCAGGTAACCTCTCACTAAGTTAAGGTTCAATCTTTGGGACACCTTAGCCTATTTTGTTGCCTTATGTTTTATCGTGCTTTATCGACATGTTTTATTATTCATGTGGGGGATTGTTAGAAAAAACAATGTTTTGTTTTAATCAAAAAAAATGCATGGACCATGTTTTGATCCGAAGACCTATTGCTCCCTAGATGTTTTTTCATGTGAATGAATAAAACATTAGTCCCATATAGACTAAAACACTAAGAGTTTTAGACTTAAATAGCATTGGTTTAGCCTTAAGGGTATGGCCCTTTGGGTCTTTAGACCTTTGTGTATGGGGAAATCCCTAGACTATGGCAAGGTTGCCTAAACCTTATTGCATTTCTTATTGCCTTTCCCGTTCGCGCGGTGCTTCGCACAGAAGCACGCACGCTCGCTCGGCTCGGCTCGGCTCGGCGTGGGCGAGGGCGTGGGAATGGGTGTGGGTGTGGGTGTGGGTGTGGGTGTGGGTGTGGGTGTATCCGACCCATCCTTTATTTTTACTGAAATTTACCACACGCTTCTCCCACACATGTAAAGAATTTTATTCTTTGCCTTCTCGGTTTTGGATAACCGACAGCCTCGAGAAGCATTATCTTTCACGCGTGTCACACGGTTTTCTTGACACCTGTACACACTGTTTTCCTCGAGAAGAATCTCGAAAATTTTGAATGCGTGTGCACTGTTCTTTTAACGCGATTTTTTACCTTACTTTTGCAACGTTCGAGATGCGTGAATCACGGACAGTCTGTCGTGCTTTGGATTCTCTTCCAACGTTCGAACATTTTCTTGCTATAAATACGAGTTGTAAACTTCATTTGTAAACCATACCTTTCAGAACTCTTCTCTTCTGAAATTCTTATTCTTTACTTATGCTTTCAGAAACAATTTATTTTTAAGTTTACAGAAACAAAAAATCGAGTTCTTATCTTAAACAAGTTGTAGTTTACAGAAACATAATTTTGTATAACTACTTCTTTGTTTACAGAAATTAGTTACAGAAACTTTGTTTAACAGAAATTAGTTTACAGAAACATAAATTAGTTTTTATATTTATCTGAAACTGGTTGTAGTTTCGATTTGTGCTTTTGTTTTTTCATTTTTGCTGCCAAGTTCTAAGGGTTCTCTCTGTGTATGCTACACATAGAGGAGAACTAACAGTAGTTGTATCCTGGAGGTAATTTGTAAATTGCTATAGCATCTCAGAGGAGTAGCGGGCAATATTACCTTTAGCTCAGCGTATCTCATACGTGCCTCTACTAAGTTTATTGAGTTATTTGTTACTACTTTCAGTGTAATCTAAGTATTATTTCCCATTTGCATTCGATTATTGTAATTAATTCCAACAAACAACAGTTTGTTTCTGACAAAAATGATGATGATTGTGATGAAGATGCAAATATGATTTGCATAATATGTTAGGATAGTTGAGATGATGCAGGATGTTGATCAACTAGTAATGATGATGATGAAGATCGTGACGATGATGATTTTATGATGATGGTATATGATGATGATGGTGATCGTGATCGTGGAAAACAATTACAAATGTTGTTGATATATATGATGATGATGTTTTGCATATGTATGAAGTTAATGGATAATGCAATGGTGAAGACATCATAATTCCGTGTTTGAATTAAGGGAAGGTGTTGGAATTAGTAACCCAAACACTTTTTAATGTTTAAGTGTTTGTGTTAATTGATTTGGTCATGTGAAATGACCTAGTATCAAGGGAGTTAAACGTGTTTGTTAGAAATGGGGGATTAAGTCCTATTAATTAGGAATTCATTGGTGAGTTTAGACGTGAGATAATTGTGCCTACAAAATAGGAGTAAATGTTAGTGGTTAAGAGTCCAACATTTATGTAATGCCTATTTAAGGTTGTTTTTGATTAATGAAAAGTGTATCAGAGTTAGTAAACAATGTAGTCATATATTTCTTTATTCTCCAAATAATATGTTCTTTGCAAATTCTACACCCCCGACTGAGAATAAACCCAATCATCCACAGCAACTCTTGCAATTCCAAGCATCTCGTATCACAAGCATTTCTAACAGATTTCCACCTGAAACCTTGCTCTGAAGATGAATATCACTTGCTGCTATTTAGTCTTTACATTCCACTAACAATTAGTGGTAATAGTGAGGCCATGTTAGTTTGCCCAGTAGTGGGCCTTCACGCACACAAAGAAAAGCAATCCTTTATTATCTTCTCTTGCCGAGTGGTGAATAAAATTTAACTGCCTCTTTTGGTGTCATGAGTAACTTGGATGGTTGCTAATATATGGAGATACCAGGCCAGCCCATTTCATTGCTGCTGATATATGGAAATACCAGGCCAACATATTTGATCATTGGTTGCTGATACATGGAGATACCAGGCCAACCCGGCTGCTGATATATAGAAATACCAGGCCAGCCCATTTCATTGCTGCTGATATATGGAGATACCAGGCCAGCTTAATAAGTGCTGCTGATATATAGAAATACCAGGCCAACATATTTGATCATTGGTTGCTGATATATGGAAGTACCAGGCCAACCACATTTTGCTATTTTCCTCGCAAACATCATTAAGTCTCACATTTTGTTGTTTATTCGTTGGATGATCGAATTCACTTGTACTTTCTACAAAAGCACTAAAATAGTATTAGTAACTAAAACATTGTATCCTAGCTAATATAAATATGGGTATAAAATATAGCAATTACATGCTTATCAACACCCCCACAATTATATTTTGCTAGTCCTCGAGCAAAACAGAGATATTACGCAATATATTTTTTATTTTATTTTTAACAAAAATCCTAACAAAAGCGCCACTCCCCCACACTTAAACATTGCATTGTCCTCAATGTAATTGAGTCATCAAACGTAGAAATTAAGGTGGGAAATTCTAAAAAAAACAAAATGCAAAAACTAAAGCACTAAAAATAAAAGATAGAGTGCAGGGAACAAATCTGATGGGTTGACTCCCATGAAGCGAAAGTTATATGTTTCCATATTTGCCAGTAGTACGTTCTCAAACAACATGGAGTTGGTACCCCAAGGTAAGTTGCGAATCATATATATAAAGCCTGAAGATTTGGGGATCAACCCAACTAATATGATTAGTCATAAACATGAACCTGCAGTAAGAATGATTAGTATCCAGAGAGCTAGAACTGAATTCAATCTTATTCCGAACAAAATTCGAACCTTGGATATGAAGTAAATCAAATTCATGGATAACAAAGAAAGATTGTTTAGAGAATTCAACAGTTGTTGTACACCCTAAATCTGGTTCTAAGTCTGCCGAAATAACTTTCAGGGCTGATATTGGTTCAAGTTGAACAAAATAGGGCACATGAACATATGTTGGCTCAAATGGAACAATAATATCATGACTCATAGACCCACTATCATTTACAACGGTTTCATTATTAATATTATCAAGATGAGTCAAGGTCGGAGCTTTATCGACTGATGGAACTAGTCGAGACTCGGGCAGAATTAGAGGTTCTAGTTTGGGATTCCATTTATTAGTGTCTAGCAGCGGTATGGAGTCTAACAAAGCATTGTCTTCACAAATAACACTATCATCGTCGAAATCATACCCAAAATGAGCTAAGCAAACGTCTCTCTTACAAAAGCCTCGCGAGTACATACTTTCTTTCGCCCGCAATTCAGACTAAAGTACCTAAAAAAAATCAAACAAACTGGGTAAAAAGAACTAAAAGAAATCTAAAAGAAAGAGAAAATAAATAAATTATATACAAAATAAAATAAAAATAAGCTATATACAAAAATTGATATCAGTCAGAGTGTATTATGCAACCACTCCCCGGAAACGGCGCCAAAAACTTGGTAGGTTCGGAAAATCCACAATAAATATACTGCAAGTGCACAGTGTCTAACTAGTAGACAATGGCAAGTACAGGTCGTTCCCACGAGGAGTGTGAAATACCCTACTAACTAATACCAAAAACAAAGTAATCAACAAGATGATATTTAACGATTTTTCAGATATTCAGAACAAAGGGAAATAATAAATAAACTTAAGGATAAACAAAATGGGAATGAGTTATTAGGGTTTTCGGTTTCCACCAATTAACTATGCAAACTCTACTAGTCTTTAAAAATATATTCCATGCTTTTTCAAATACAGTTTCTCCGCTATAATTTCCTTCGCTTCTTATGTAGTGATCCTAAAACATTATCTATCTATCCTTGCATACCACGTCTAGGGATTTAACCGAAGCACGAAATATCAATTCAAAAGCATAAATAATCAAGAAAATCACATGAACGATAAAACACCAAGCTATATGAAGAATAACTACTAATCAATCAACTCATTATTAAGCATATAAATGTAGAGTTTTCATAATAAAATTGGGTTCTACCTAAACCCTAACATGGTTCTAGCTAGCCATGGCTTTCTCAAAAACCATAAAAAGATCTCAAATAAGGGATTGGTGCCCAGCTTGTTGCTCCGCTACCAACCAACTCTCTTGTAAATGAGGATGATGATTAATTTTATAGTAAAACTATTTGATGAAACCAATTTTGGTTCCATCATAAAAAAAAAAAAAAGTAAAATAAAATAAAATAAAGAACGGGCCCCTAGCTCAGCTGGTCATCCCCGTTCCCCAAACTTTAATGCGTTCCAGGAGGTCCCAGGTTCGAGTCCCCAATGACGTAATATTGCAGGAATTAACATGGAAGGTAGTGTTAGTTTTCCCCCCTTGTGACACAATCTCAGCCCCCCTCCCGCCGTTTCGGCTCCCTTAGCTAGGTTACCCATGAGGCTCGCTGGTAGGTTAGCACAGCAACCTGTTCAATTAATGTAATAGTATGTTGTTGGAGCTTAGCTTGTTAGGCTTCCAACTAGTTAATGTAATACTCTTTATCCAATAAAGTAAAATAAAATAAAATTAATAAAATTAAAACAAAACTTAAAACCCTATTTCTTATTCACGGCTCTGCTGCCGCCCCCCTTTGAGTTTCTGTTTTCTTTCTTTTTATCCGTGCTGCTGGAGAAGCCAGACCTCGCCCAACTCCACCAAAATGGGCCCAATTCAATCTTCGATACCCATTTCCAGCTCTCCTTCCATATTCAGTCCAATAACAGTGCATTTGCCAAGAGCCCAAAATGGACTGTACAAGAATTGCCCAAAGGCCCACTAAAAACGCTGACACCAACTTCCGAAATCAGACCCAGCAACACTTTCCATTTCTCAGACCACTCACTTCTATTCTTCTCGAGCTCAGGTCACTGCACCAATTTGTTTTCTGATCCTTTCTCGTTCAAATCACTACCAAGTTCGATCACAACAAACCCTTAAACAACCAACTAAGCTAGCACCCTTTTCAGCCTTCGATTCTGGGTCGCCGAATCACCATTCAAGCCTTTATTTCTCAACTTCGACTCCTCTTCTAATTGAGCCACAACACCACTCTTTAATCTCTGTCTATCGGCCACAACACAGCTCAAATAATACCACAAAAATCAACTCCATCGTCTGTCAACTTCAAACAGCACCAAGGACCCACACTTTAATTCGTTTCCATTCTGTCCATCTGCTACAATAACCCATCCTTTTCTTATCATCGACTGCACAGATTCCGTCTTTACTACTGCAATATGAATGAACCACAGATACCATATGCCACCATCTTCTGAAGCGTCTTTCCATGCAAACATTATCAACAATTCCCCATTGAACTGTATCAACCTCCACCAGCTGATTTTCCGTCCAAAGGCAATCATTTCCTTAACTTCTTTGCTCCATCTATCTCAAGTCGAACCAACAGCCCCATGAGTTCACAATGACCAGAACCACTTCCATCATTTCCTGCTGCGTGTATTTGTCGCTTAGAACCTCAGCTTATGCCCATCTCTACCAGCAAACCAGCCAGACACACATACACCATCTTCTTGTCTGCGACAATCAAACTCCATTCCGTTCATGCACAGCAAACCCTTGGCAGATGAACACCACTGCTTCTTGTCTTGAAATGATTTCTCGGTCCAAAATGATCGCCAACAGATGTAACAACGGAGGCTGCTCTTAAAGATCGAACAAGAGAGAGGAGAACATAAACGCGGAAGCGTAAAAGACTACATTGATATTAATGTTGGTGGAATACAATCTATTTGATATTGTTGATTGATTCTTACTTGCTTGCTTGCTTGAATTACAATTGATGTAGAACTTGCCTATTTATACTAGTTAGCTAAGCCTCCAAGTAACCAACTCCAAATTGAGTTCTACTTCCTTAGCCTATAAACTAGACCAACATTTTTATCACATGTTTTACATTATGGTATTTGACCAACCTCTATTGATCATTCTAGATACTTTGAACTCTACCTAACTCTAGACTTCTTTAAACCTTGTTCACATTAGTTCATATTAGACATTACAAATTAGGTAATTTCAACACTCCCCCGTAATTTGTAATGGCTCTGTTTTTGATCTTCACCCAATCTCTGCATTTCGTTCTTAGCTTCTTGACATGCTCGTGTAGCTTTCTTCTTCAAATTTTTCTTGTAGTGTCTCCATCGCCTTGTCTTGGGTTTTCTTCTCTTGTTGCTAGCCTAGTAGTTTTGCTACCATCTCTTTTTTTTCAGTGGATGATGTCCACCATCTCCTGCCATATTTTGAAGCTTGATCGTCGCGATTCAGAGGCTCCCTATGACAAGTTTTTTACGTTGGGTTTTTTAGATAAGGAACTTAACCAATAGTGGTTCAAAGGTTCCACCGTAGTTTAGGGACGTTTCGGTCCTCTTCATAGTTTAAGGACATTACGGTCCCTTTCATAGTTTAGGGACATTTCAGACCTCTTCGTAGTTTAGGGACATTTCGGTCCTCTTCGGAAGTTTAAGGACATTACGGTCCCCTTCGTAGTTTAAGGACATTACGGTCCTCTTTGTAATTTAGGGACATTTCGGTCCTATCTTCGTAGTTTCAGGACATTGCGGTCCTCTTCGTAGTTTAGGGACATTTCGGTCCTATCTTTGTAGTTTTAGAACATACGGGTTCCATCGTAGTTTAGGGACATTGCGGTCCACTTCGTATCAGTAAAATACTTCTTGTACTCTTTAGACAACTCATAGGATTTTCACCCACTTTTGTTGTTCTCTATCTCTCATCACCTCTTGGTGATTTTTTTTTTCTTTCTTCACAACATTTTTGTTGTTTCTTTTTCTATTCATCTTTTGTTACGGTCATGCTTTTGTTGCAAAAACCATCACACTTCTTTGATTTTTAAGATTCTCTCACAATCTTTCATTTCTTCAAGCTTCTGCCACAAGCTCTGACTATTCTTCTTCTTGTTATATTGCTGTTACAATTTTGTCACGATATCCAGATTTGTCACATTTATGAATTCGTAACAGATTTGCAACGATGTGACAATTATTGTCACACTTATGTTTCCTTGATCATCCTTGCATTTAAACAAACATCTTGTCTGCATCTTCTCTATTTCCTTTGAGGCTTTCAGCCCATCTAAATCACCTTCAACTTTTTCTTTGTTTCGAATTTTTCTTCAGGTTCCACGGCATTTGCTAGCCCAACATTTTTTGTTTGTTTTTTTTAACAGCCCATGTGCTGTCTCGGTGGGAAGTTGGTCACCTCCTTTTTTTTTCTCTTGTCTGCCGGTGAGATGGACGTTTAGTGTGTCGGTCACACCATGAAAAGAGAGTTGAATGGCACTTTCTCACTGGCACTCTCTTTTTTTTTGTTTCTTTCTGCTGCATGCGCGACTATCGATCTCCAACTCCATCGACCACCGTGTATCATCATGGAAACATTCTATTTCTCTCGACACAACATCATGTTCTTCTTCCTTTAACGGTTAACTCAGCACTTGTTCGAATCTCCATCGATGGAAGAATTCATTACAGCAGCTCCACCTCAATCCACTCTTATTGCTCAACCCATTTCATTCCTTCATCTGTTGACAGAAGCATCATCATTGCTGGGAGCAGCAGCAGCAGCAGTCTCCGTCTCGTCGTCCTTCATGTATGCAGTTTCATCACATCCCGTGTTCTCTCCACTTTTTCTTTCCGCCTTTGCTTTCCGTTTTTTATTTTCTCTGTGCGGCGTGTTAGGTGTGTCAGTATCACACGTTTTCTCTACATCTCGAGCTTCGGTCAATAATGGCAGTTGCCACTCATTTTCCCTTCGTTCACTCTTCATCACTTCTCCTCGAACAGCAGCCAAGTGCTCACGTCGAACTCTCCATGAAACCACTGCCACCTTCCATTGCCAAAGCTCTACCATGCTATCTCTGAACTTGGTTCATCTCGAGCTTCACTTCTCTGCTCGTTCATCACTGTCCCGGCATTAATGACATGCATGCAATACCGTTACCATCACCGGATAACAGCATCATTCCATCTCTGGCAATCTCCACGTTCATCTTCTCATCCGTCCATGTATGCAACGTCTCGCTCGAGCTCCGGTATTGTCTTCAACTCCGTCGTTCACCCTTCATCTCTGAGCTCGACTCACTTCCATTTCTATGCTGTTAATGGATGCAACCCGAGAAGCAACACCATTGCTTGCCAAGCTCAACCATGGGCTTCATTATCGGCTGCCGATAGTGGCAGCAACTCCATTCCGTCGGACAACCACCATTGTTCTTCTCGCTGTCCATAGTCATCTCTTCATGACAACACCTTCCTGAGAAGCACCTTTTCCATCGTGGGCATCTCCATCTCTCAAATCTTTGTCGTCTGCTTCTCTGCTACATTCCTTTCAAACTATTTTCAAACCTTTTTTTTTTCTTCTTCCTGGTTTTGCATCGTAACTCTTCCAAAACAGATCCAACTCGAGCGAGAGTTCCTTCCATATCTTGACTGCAACTATCTTCCTTAGGTCATACCCATGTTTTTTTTGGGTGGTGAAATCCAACACACATAGCCGCAGCAACACTCGCACTTTTTTTTTTCCGCGTCTCTAGATTCTGCAGACCCATATGAATAAAAACTTGATATGTAACGATTCTTACGGCAGTAGAACTTACACCTCCTTCACAATCATCATCAGAACTGTGCACAAATTATTTTAAATCTTGTGTACTCAACACCACAACGAGAACTTAAAGACTAACAACCATGAATTTTTTTCTGAGTTTCTCTAACTCTCTTCCTCTCCTCTCTCTTCCTATAACCTTGCTCTGATACCATCTTAAAGATCGAACAAGAGAGAGGAGAACATAAACGCGGAAGCGTAAAAGACTACATTGATATTAATGTTGGTGGAATACAATCTATTTGATATTGTTGATTGATTCTTACTTGCTTGCTTGCTTGAATTACAATTGATGTAGAACTTGCCTATTTATACTAGTTAGCTAAGCCTCCAAGTAACCAAATCCAAATTGAGTTCTACTTCCTTAGCCTACAAACTAGACCAACATTTTTATCACATGTTTTACATTATGGTATTTGACCAACCTCTATTGATCATTCTAGATACTTTGAACTCTACCTAACTCTAAACTTCTTTAAACCTTGTTCACATTAGTTCATATTAGACATTACAAATTAGGTAATTTCAACAGCTGCTTCAAACCATTTCCCCTGACTGAGAATAAACCCAATCATCCACCGCAACTCTTGCAATTCCAAGCATCTCGTATCACCAGCATTTCTAACAGATTGCCACCCGAAACCTTGCTCTGAAGATGAATACCACTTGCTGCTCTTTAGTCTTTACATTCCATTAACAATTAGTGGTAATAGTGAGGCCACGTTAGTTTTCCCAGTAATGGGCCTTCACATGCTTGACACAAAGAAAAACAATCCTTTATTATCTTCTCTTGCCGAGTGGTGAATAAAATTTAACTGCCTCTTTTGGTGTCATGAGTAACTTGGATGGTTGCTAATATATGGAGATACCAGGCCAACCCGGCTGCTGATATATAGAAATACCAGGCCAGCCCATTTCATTGTTGCTGATATATGGAAATACCAGGCCAACATATTTGATCATTGGTTGCTGATACATGGAGATACCAGGCCAACCCGGCTGTTGATATATATAAATACCAGGCCAGCCTATTTCATTGCTGCTGATATATGAAGATACCAGGCCAGCTTAATAAGTGATGCTGATATATAGAAATACCAGGCCAACATATTTGATCATTGGTTGCTGATAAATGGAAGTACCAGGCCAACCACATTTTGCTATTTTCCTCGCAAACATCATTAAGTGTCACATTTTGTTGTTTATTCGTTGGATGATCGAATTCACTTGTACTTTCTACAAAAGCACTAAAATAGTATTAGTAACTAAAACATTGTATCCTAGCTAATATAAATATGGGTATAAAATGTAGCAATTACATGCTTATCATTAATTACAAGCCTGCTCACCTTTATGTTACAAGTCATACATATCCAACACCTTCACAATCTCAACACCTTCTTCGCTTCCCTCCCTAAGATCAACCCCATCACCGTCACTTTGTGGCCGAAACAAGTCTGGAACGGTCATTCTTTTTGGTTTAGGCCGGACTTGCACAAATTGACCTCTCGAATCTACAAGCACTCACCGCGCAGTGCATTTGTTTAAGGTTTAGATTCATTCCTCATCCACACACCCCAAATTACCAAAATCAGCAGGAATAGTTTTCACCCACAAACATTCATCTTCAATCGATGAACGCCGTGAAGTCTAAAAGCTCAACTACACATTCTATCCTAATCCGAGACATAGCTAAATGTAGTGCTCTAACACCATTATAAACATAGGTCCTATCATACATATGGTTTAACACCGGACACCTGGCAGTCTTGAGAAAAATACATGGGTCCAAATAATTAAGAGCATATCAAAGACTGGTCTTAAGAAAATACTAGATAATGGTTAAAAATGATGAAGTAAAAAATAATATAAAATAATTTAGGAGTGTGACCGACGCTAATATCGGCCATCACCGGTCGGCCGATCCCTAGATTCTCATTTATGTTATTTTATAATTGAAATATTATTTTATTTAAGTATTTTCTATATATAGGTCTTTCTATTAACCCTCTTTGGTTTTTCTATCAAAATCTCTCTCATAGATATTAGTACCTAAATATTAAATATCTCCGGAGAGACCAAGATAAATGAAAAAATAACTTGGGATGGTCCCACTATCACCATGGACGGTCCCTCTACCATGACCGGTACCTCACCTCCTCCACCATGATTAGTCCCTCTGCCACTCTTTTGGTTGGTCCCTTTGCCATAATTAGGTTTTATTACCTAATATTTTAATAAGTCTTGATACCATTTTAATTAGGTCTCGCTACCTAATTTTAAATAGTTCTCTCAACATTATTTTAATTAGCTATTTCTACCTAATAGTCTTTTTACCAACACTTTAATCGGTCATGCTACCAGGACTCTATATCTTAGTCTTTCTACTCTGACGTAAGTTTATCGAGACTAAATATTCTACGTTTATGCTGGCATTAGAATTTTATTCTGATAGATACGTATACGAATTTCTGTTAATGCTTGATATATCGAACCTTGTAAATTATATATATAAAAATATATGTATATGTTTTTGCTAGGTCTAGCAAGGTTATTAGGCCTACATCTTCCAATCCAGTAAGATTATCCAAATATTGTTGTTGTCTCAGTTGACACGTAATATGTCAATACTACAAATACAAAATTATGTTAGACTATGTGTGTCTATGGTATATTAAGAACTTTATGCTTCACTCACTAAAATAACGAATCCCTACGAAGAATGCCAGACTCACCATTGAGAGGTACGCTAGACTCACCAATATGCTAAAACTAACATCAGCTAGTTACTGATTGACCGAATAAATACACATCTCTATTTTAAAAAAAACTTAATTTTACTCGAGACATCAATTATGTCACATGGGGGGATATTTCTGTTAGAGCATAACTCGATTTAACCCACCAAGCGTTGGTATATCAAGTTTGGTTGTCATATTTTAGTGAATCAAAACTCAATTAAAGAGTCGCTTGATTATATACTAGAGAAAACTTCGTATAGGTTAGGCTATAAATATTTAGATTATGAGACATACAAGTATTACTCGAAGACTTGAAGAATATGAAGAAGTAACAAGCTACATCGGTGACACCATCCTTCCTCTTAAGGTTAGTAATATTTTGACTTGAACTGTTTCATTCCCAACGTATCTTTCAAGTCGTGCTATATTGAAAACATAACTGCGAAGCTGTGAATAATGATTATACTCTAGTATACATAGTATTAAGGAATTAGAATATTAAGTATAATGCTTATCTTTTGAACTTCATATATAAGACTTCGACATAATCCTATGAATGATATTGTGATTATGTGTATGGGTAAAGGTGAATATTTCATCCTAGGAAACAATGTTTACATTTGTTTAAAGGAAGTACATTCATGAACTTGTTTTATGAATCGAAAGGGAAATCGCTAGCTTATTGGTATTGTTATTCATTGCATATATTTGAATTACCAATATGTGTGAGTTAGTAGAACCGATCATAACTTTTTATGTATGTTGGTAAAACTAGTCACAATGCCTGACTTATGTATTGTTATGACTCTTATTAGTGTAACCGATCCTAAGTAATCACCTAAGATGGTATGATCGATATTTGTAATTGGTGTAACCGATTCTGGTAATTGGTATGACCAAATCGATCCTTGTAATTGGCGCAACATGTCCTGGTAATTGGTGTAACCGATCACAAGTAATACCATGAGAATATGGTAACCGGTCCTGGTAATTGATGTAACCAACCCTGGTAACTGATGTAACCGGTCCCAGTAACCATATTAAGGTAAAAAATCGATCCTTGTGTTTGGTAGAACCGTAAACCCATGATTTTTGTATTGATATTTGATTTATCACATAGTTGTTCTTGGAATACAGATGAACCAATTCTAAACTTGTTTGGAAGTGTGGTATAATCGGTTCCAAGATTGTAAATATGAAAAGGGATTTACAAAGAAAAATATGTCGACATACATTGAAAATGTTCAGTAACTCTTATCTTTTATTGCTCAAAGATATTCCTGATGAACATTCCCCAGTTTATGACATGTTTGATGTCTCGAGTATTTTCGTGGAAAATATGCAGCAGGTTGCTGAATGGGTCTTGTTTGAAAGACCTAGTTAATCTGACCAATCACGAGCTAGCTAGGTGGCGGGTGGTCATGTGTGAGTAGCTTCCAGGAGCTATCCATGTACATTAAAGATGTGATGATTGGTCCTTATAGGAGAATGGTGGCTTCTAGCCATTTTGACATCATATTTGTTGGACCAAATTAAATCTAAATCATTTAAGTTGGCTAGCCAAGTTGGATGGCTGAGATGATTCGCAGAAGTTTGTGCTAATTCATGAACTTTCGTAATCAGAAAATTCATATTGAGACCCTCACTAAAATCGCTGTAGAATTCTCATACGAACTAGGATTTTGACGGTCCGGACCTCCATTTTGATCAGAAAAGATTTTTCTATCTTTCCACGTGAGAATATTTAGGTTTTGAGCTCGTTCAGGAGGTGAAAACAGCCCGATAGTAAAACTCGGGAAAAATTCAGGAGGAATTCTGTCAGTTTTCATCCATGACCTAGCTCTCCTTTTAAGTTGTATCATTTAGCTCGTTACTCCGGTTGATGTGATTTTTTAGTAAGTTATGCTAGACATCCATACAAAACTTTTGGCATGTAGCTCATACTAAACCAAATGATCCCAGTTGTTTGTCTAATATTTGGGTGATCGCTTGAGGACCCTATAAGCGAGCTATCACTTGGTCGATCACTCCCTGGTTTAGAGGCCGCGCGACAAACCCTCTTTTGGGCGAGCGATTCGAGGCATCGAGTGCTAGTTCGAACATGTATATTGACCATGTGCAAATATGGGTTTTCGGTGAGCATGCTGACATCTCCTGGCTATCTAAAAATATATTTAAGCCACTCGATTCGACTGGCGAAGATGGATGGTCGTGATCGATTTGCAGAAGTAATATATTGCTACAAACACCAATTAGGGTTTCAGAGCAGCGCGTTCACCCTACTTTGGGCGAACGGATTCATACGTTCTTGGCTCGTTGTGAGCAAGTCGATCGAATAAGGGAGAAGTTGGGCCGACGATGAATACGTTGGCATCTCTTTGATCGCTAGAGATGCGATCTAAGATGTTCGACTAGGCTGGATAAGTTGTACGGATGTGATGATTTTGCGACACTAATATATTTCCGCAACCCAAAACTTAGGGGTTTGAAATAGCGTGTTTGCTCGAGTTTAGGAAAATGATTGAGCGCCTTATAAGCTTGCCGTGGGAAGGTCGATTAACTAAGGGGAAGTTGGGCCGCCAATGAACATGCCGCCACTTCCGTAAATCTTGGCTGAAGAAGTTGGACAGCCGTGATGTTTTTGAGATCGTTTTTGCTAGTCTAACTCGTTTGAGCTCTTCTTCACAGCGCGATCACCCATGTTTGGGTTAGCGCTTGACGACACTGGAGTGTGTTAAATGGTGTCCGACCGGTTGGAGCATTAGTGGGCCCGTCGATGGTCGATACGGTGATTGCCTAGTTCTTCCAGGAATGGTATATGATTGTTGAATCGTGCAGCCAAATTGTGTGGCCGTGATCATTTCTGAATATTAATACTCTAGATTTTTCTTAAGGAATTTAAGCGTGTTTGATCGAGCTATCTCTTAATTAAAAGTGCGTCGATATAAAAATCTCTTTGTCAGAGAATGATGCAGCATGTGTGAGTATTTTCATGCAGATCTCAATACTGACACTTCGTGAGATTCACGCTACTCTGCTGAGAGTGAACATTTAATCGTCATGTCATGCCAGTATTGAGAGTTCGACTGGGAACATAGCATAAGAAAATACTAAGCAAGTTGTGCATTATTAAATAATGCTGGTAGATAATAGAATTCACAGAATATTTGGGATTGTTGCTACACGCACTATTCTGAGTGAATTTCATATAAATGTAGTGAATTTCTCAATACATATGTAAGTGGATAGGTTTGAGCACTCATCACTTTTAAATGGATCAACTTCTTTACAAAGCGATGGCGCATTGAATATACTGAATTTCTCAATACATATGTAAGTGGAGAGGTTTGAGCACTCATCACTTTTAAATGGATCAACCTATTTACAAAGCGATAGCACATTAAATACAGGGTTTTATAATTTTAGCCATGAACTAAAAACCATCATCAACATTAAGTCCCTTGCTTAGTACGTAATAGTGACATTTTTGTGAGGTAAGCACTAGATGGTGAAAAATAAAGATAAAACTTATGAGACAAAGTTAGATGTTACCAACAGAGATGGGTCTACCTGTCCTTGGAACATTTCACGTTCAAGAGGCATTCAGGTAAGCGTTCCCCTATCATGATGTCGGTTGGCCCCAGGTAGATTAGGCATATGTTTGGTTTGGGATCTCAAACTATTCATGACGATATCATAATCCTCGACTCTAATGTGGATGAGCCCTATCATAAGGAATATCCTTAAAAGGATGTTGAAGCAATTTCTGAAAAAGATGTTGAAGAAGCTCCCAAAGAGAACGTTGATGTAGTTTCCAAAAAGCATGTTGAAGCGGCTCGAGAGGATGTTGAAGTAGCTCCTGGAGATGACTCTAGTGAAGGCGCCCTTGGCCCTGGCGTTGACGACACGTCTTTTATATTTAGTAGTCTTTGTTTTACGCGGCGAGAGCTAGGGCGTGATCAAATAATAATCCCTTATTCATGATGCTTTTGTTACTGGTTACTGTGTTGCAGTCTCAATGTTGAAGCAGGCTTCTTTTTAGGATATCTTCAAGGACTTCATTCCAAGCGACATGTTTTGAACCGTCTTCTAAATCTTGTATGGTTATATGGAATGGGATGCGATGAGCAGTCCCCAGTTACATTTCAGATTCGATGGCGTGGCCAGATACGTGAAAATATCTCTACGGCGTACTTTGGAGTCTTTGATGCAGTGTATGGCTTTATATTGAGAAATTCTTGCGGCTCGTAAAGCTTTGACAGTGATGATGCTATATCAGAAATAACCGGGTTGAGGGACATGAAGGCATTCCGTGCTGGCAGTCCCCAGGTGTAATTATCCTGAGCATACTCTCTCTTGAAAGACGTAATTCCATTGCATTTGTTGATAAGGTAGTTGACGAATTGATGAAGGAGGCAATATTTTGGATTCTTCACTTGTTGATCAGAGTCGTGTTTGATAGATCTGTATTTTTTCCAAACTTTTTGGCAGCTCACACACCCCTTCCATAGGAAATTGGAAATATAGAAACATCGATTCTGATTTTGCTGACGATGTAGAAGACATGATGCAGTTGGCCTGTGTGGCTTGTTGAGGTGTTGAAGCGGCTTCAGGAGAGAGCTTTGAAGCGGATTCGGGAGAGAGCGTTGAAGCGGCTTCAGGAGAGAGCGTTGAAGTGGCTTCTGAAGGGAACGTGCATTGAAGCTGATTCTGGAGGGAATGTACATTGAAGCAGCTTCAGGAGAGAGAGCGTTGAAGCGGATTCAGGAGAGAGTGTGTGTTGAAGCTTATGGAAAGAGATCATTGAAGCGTCTTTAAGAGAGAGCGTGCGTTGATGCGGCTTATGGAGAGAGATCATTGAAGCGGCTTATGTAAAGAGAGCGTTGAAGCGGCTTATGGAGAGAGAGAGCGTTGAAGAGGCTTTAGGAGAAAGCGTGCGTTGAAGCGGCTTCTGGAGAGAACTCCAGTGAGGGCGCCCTTAACCCTTGATTTCGAAAAATGATTTCTTCTCATTCTTCTGAGGCGATTCGATATGGAAGATGGGAAGACGACACATAAATAGTGCTGGCCGACAAGTCATGTTTTCTACTCGTGGGAAAGAATATTGTTTATATTGTAACATCTCAACGCATGCAACACTCTCTCCGGTGATTCAAAATAGGGGAGATAACAATAATGGTTAAGGATTCGACCAACCTTCAGTTTGATTTTCCCTTGCAAATTACGTGCTTCTTGATTGACCGTATCTCTTGTGTTGAAGAATTTGACTGACGACGAAGGAATTTCATGCTAAACCTCAGTCCCCAAGCGTAATTTACATGGTTCTATATTGTATGGTGGGTTTACCATAATAAAGATATATCCATGTCTTCTACGTGACTCTATTACTTCTTCATGGGAAAATAAAATATGCGGAAGTTAGGATTACCTCCGTATGTAGTGGTTGTTGCTATGGTGAAGCTCTGGCTGATATCAATCAACGAGAAATAACGGTTCTTGGTAGCAGCTGTGATCATAAGAGACTGGCATGGAGAGGCATGGTAACTACTTGCACGAACTTGAAAGTCTTCATATAATGGTAGAGATCATCTCGTTAATAGAGGGAGAAGGAACCGATAGCTTCCTTGATGTTTCTTCATGAAATTGAGAAGAGGGAGGCAGTCCCCTACCCACGAGTATCTATTGAGATTTCAACTTGATAGATGTTGTCACGCTGGGTCTCTAAATAAATAATTTGGGAGAGAGTTGGAGTTGAACCCAATGTTAATGAGGAACACACCAGTTGCTGATGATGAGGCTGTATTTGCGTCTACGTTGTGTTCCATAGACTCCAGGAATATCGCTAATTTTTGACAATAAGTCTGCTCTCTTAAGTATTTCCTTATCTTTGGACATCCTCTTAAGTCTCATGTGCGACCTCCTTCAGTAATGCAACTACTCTTTCTACATGAGACGAAATTCTGAAAGCGTCTCTCAATGATGGTGTTGCCGACAAGCCAGATATGGTATTTCTTGGGCATTGTTTTATAATTGTGACAGTCGTGCATATGGTACTGGAATTGGAGTTGGCATTTTTGGGCACGCAGAATGTTATATCTCGGTTGTTTTCCTCTTGCTGCTTCGATAAAATTGCTTACCGAAGGCTGAAGGTTATATTTCCTATTGGTGGGATGTATGCTTCTATAAATATCATGAAGCTCTTTATTTCTGGAAGGCTTGGTTTTTTATAGCAGGGTAGGTGTCGTTGTAGCCAAGCGCTTAACATCTTCACGAAGTTCAGAGGATGTCTGAAATTGCAGATTCTTCAACATAGCACGATAGATATGTACCATCCTATTAGTGCATAATTCCATCAATCGTTGTTCAATCATTTTGAACTTGACATAATCATTTGGATGCTCATTATTTCGTTGGAACATTCTTCCTAAATTTGAAAAGGTGATTTGCTCGGATATGAAGATATACTTCTTGTAGAAAGCGGTTACCATCTCACACCAGTTGGATATGTTGTTTGGTGCAATGTTTTTGTACCAGGTGTACGCTCTCCCAATAAGTGACTTTGAGAACTCTTTCAGGCGGAGGACATGATTGTATTCGTGCTCTCCTAATGACTCCAGAAAACAAGAGATATGTTCATGAGCATTACCAGTTCCGTCATAAATGGAAAATTGAATAGAAGAGTATCCTCTCGGAAGATAAACTCTTAACATATCATGAGGATACGGAGGATGATACTGGTGTAGGTCTATCGGATTTTCCTTGCCTCGATGTTGGAGAAGTCATTCTAGATCCTCACGCATGACGAAATTGGACGGCTGATTCCTTTACCTTGAACGCTCAGGAGCAGCATGAATTTCTTCATCTATGAATGCACCCCCTGTTGAAGTGCTTGCACCAAAAGTGTTGATATTACTCCTCATTGGTTCTATGTGTTGGTTATTGTGGTAGTCGCTCCATCAACGTCTTGAGGAAAGTGAGTACCTCTTTCTGAGTTGTAGCCATGTCTGTCTGAGCCTTAGCGAGAACTTCTTATCCTTCGATTAAATAAACAATGGTGATAGGGGGTTGGCGCTCCTCCAATCTCTCGTCCTGATGGGTGAGTGGCGGTATCTCTATTAACGACCGTGGACGTTATGCTCGAAGAAATATTGGCGGCGGCAGCGGCTCTGGATCTGGTGATTGGAGGTGTCACGCCTAAGGGAGTGTCTCGCTGTTGTCCGGGTTGACATAATAGGCGAACCCTTTATGATGATTTGTAGAGGGGTTAAGCCTCATTTGTTGTTGTAGATGTACGATTTCTCGGAATTATACCATGTTCTGGATCTACACGTTTTGTTGATAAAGTGGTAGCGGATATTTCTGACTTTAAATTGGTAGAAGTGGTGGAATAGAGATAGACCTTTTTTTGTGATATATGCATGTGGCTCCCTATGACTCCAATGGTGTTGAATTTTTTGTCGACTATCTTCATACTGAAACAACGGCTACACGAATCTTCACTTCGTCTTTTTGGGTGTGGACCCTTTGAGGCATTTCTGGCTTTCTCCATACAACACTTGTGGTGTTGCATAAAAGGTGGTTGCTCCATCCGGATTTCGAGATAAGACGTTGCGTCCTTCTAAGTAGTACTCGCGTCTTGTGTCTCCACGCAGCTTTCTGGTCCTTTCATCTAGGAGATTTACTGGTGCTCAGCTATCCAAGGAATTTCCAGTAGCATTGCTTGAAAAATCATTTTGTAAAGCTTCTTAGCGAATGGAACACTGGAATTGAAATTAGTTGAACCTAAATTGAATTGAATCTAAGATCTACCCTTTTGAAATTAAGAAAATTAGAATAAATCTTGAGAAACTGATTTTGCAACCGAGAGATCAATCTCCCACTATGGACGCCAGTTGTTTGAGGGTAAAAACTGATTATGCTGTTTTTAGTAAATTGGGTGTGTTGATGAGAAACGAATTCAAACCCTAAAAAAATGCACTACACGGGAGTACTTTTAGATTCGAGAGATCAATATGTAAAACTCTGGCCTAAACCAAGAAATGGACGTTCCAAATTCAAATCGGTCACAAAGTGAAGGAGAAGGGGTAGATCTTAGGGAGGGAAGTGATAAGCACGAAAGTGCGACGCATTTTCACCCATAAATACATTAACTGGGACTTATTTTTATCACTAATAAACTCGTTTGTAGGTATTTTCGGCAAATAAACATTTTTGGAAAATTCGGCTCGAAAAGTTATTGAAGGCATCCCGGAGGACATATGCTAAACGAACCTCTAACTTTGGTTAAGGGGAAACTTTTTTACTATCTAGCACCCATGGCTATGTGCATCCCAAATTTTTTATTAGAACCTATTGCTATTTGCACCTCATATTTGCTGCGTACACCCTTTTTCTTCATCGTTTGAAGCTTAAGTTTTGGTGGGAAAAGAAGACGACTCCACCTGCGTGTTTACTTCATTTATTCTGGCGAGATGTTTTCGAGATTCTCTAACATATTTGGTGTGGGAATAAGGTCATGACAACACATGGTTAGTAACTGATCACTTCACGTAAGAAAATGAAGGAAGTCTGTTGATTATCGTTAAACAGGGAAGGAATATATTCTCGATTTTTATCTGAAATATTTTTGGAAGGATTGTGTGTGGTTAGTGTGTGTATGCACGACTCTAGATTCTTATTGGAACATAAACTCATCGTGTTGGAGTGTCTAGCTTGGAAAAAACCGCGTGAGAAGAGGAGGAAAACATAATTATTCTTGTGACTAGTAGAAGAGTAAAGAGAGGATATTGTTCATTGAATTCGGGATATTTGAGTCTCTGTTGAGTATATAAGAGGTGCTTGGGTGTCAGAGAGTGGCATCGAGTGATTGGGGAGAAAAAAAAAGGGAGTTGCGGAGCAGATTTTTCTGTTGCTGCAGAGAAGAGGAAGAAGAACAACAGACTACACTTGTAGTCTGTCGTTTTAGAATTGTCACTGTTTCATCGAGAAACGACAGTTTTTCTACGACAGATAATAACACTTGTTTTATGTAACTTTGCTTTTGCAATAGTTTTGAGCATTTGAGTTGTAACGGTGAGTTTGTAACAGATGTTATCTGTTGCAAATTCCCGGTATATGTTATTTTCTCTTCGTTTCTTCATTTGTAAACACCATTTGAGCTATACAAAATATTTTGAGAGTATCTACAACATGAGGTGCTAAACCCCTTCACTGGGTCGACAGATGAATCCAAAGTTCATATATGGATGAATTTATTTTATTCATTTTATGACTTTTGCATTTATTTATATTGATTTATGATTTGAATTAATTGGTTATTATTTTATTTGATGGGTCATGCTTGCTTAAATGTTTGATGTCCCATGCTTATGATTTATAACTAATATTTTGAGAATCTACCTTGGAAAAAATAAGAGTCCATATTTTTATTGAGCGATAATTGTTGAGAATAAATAATTGAACCTATTGATATGAATTCAGTGAAATCCTAGTCCCAGTAACTCTCGCTTTTGTTTATTATTTTCATTAAATCTTTAAATATAATCTTCACAAGTCTTAGAGTTCGAATCTTATTACTACAACAACAAATTAAAAAATCATATTATTTTTGGCGCCGCCGACGCGGACTTGTTTTTAGATTAATTTTTAAGTTTATTTTTATTTATTTTGTACATATTTTCATTTCATTTTAGATTTCATTTTTCCTTTTTATGTGTTTCTTTCTGTATTTGTTTTCAGGGACTTTTTGAGGATGATGACTTCTTCTGAGGAGACGTCACCTAAGATGACGCTGGCGGAATATAAGCGTAGAAATTCAAATTATCAAGCAACTTCATCTGAGATGACGCTTGCTAAATATAAGCATAGGCAATGGTATGGAGTTTCTGCTCCACATGAGGTAAGTGAAGAATCCCCTCTAATGATATATGAGAAGTATTACAAATACACACCACCTAGTTTGGAACAAAGATTGAGAATTATGGAATGCCAAAAATTATTTGAGGATGATGATGATGATCAGTCTTGTAGTGACTCTCTATTCCAGACAGAATTTGTAGATGACCCTGTAGATGATTGTGTAGATGATTTGCCTAATTCCATAGATGAATCTATCTCACAATATAATTCACCCAACTTAGAGGTTGTATCGAGACCCCTAGACTTCTGAAAGTTACCTAATTTAGTGTTAGAATTACGTGCTTCTAAAATTTTGTTGGATCACTTTGCATCTAAATACCCAGAGGATTTGCCTATTTCTAATACCGTGCATGAGCCAGTTGAAAATTTCTCGGTCCCAATAGTATCCCCATATTTTGTTTTATACTCACTTCCATGTGAAGTAAAAACTAGGTTTGGGGGTAATCCTCTATTTCTAACAGTTTCAGTGTCCCCATATTTTCATAACATAATTGTGAAGCTGTCGTTTGTAAATACTGTATTTTGGGTTGATCCCCAAATTTTCAGGCTATTAATTTTTGGGGATCCGTTTATGTACATTCCAGCAGGTATACTTATTTTATTTTTTATGTTTTCGTGTACTTTTTCCATATTATGAATTTCCCATCTTGATTTTTACGTTGGATGACTCAATTACATTGAGGACAATGTAATGTTTAAGAAGAATTAATTGGGGGATATGGAAACTAATTGGGGGATATAGCTACAGGACAAAAACGGTGTCCCAATAGCAATTCTGGGTGACCCCCTATGTAATTTTTTTTTTAATTCCTAATCTAGCCCTCACTAATCATGTTTAGTAGTTAATAATAATTAGTATATGCTTAAGTATTTGGGGGATAGTTTAGTGTGTGTGTTTGATTTTAATTTGTGTGAGTGAGGAGTAGAAGGAGAGGAAAAAAAAATAAGTGGAATTTTTTTTTTGAAAATGGAAGATGATTGTGATGAGAGAATTCTTCGCTAAGAGGTTGAAAATTTGATTTGTTTCCTTTGAATTCACCATTGTTGCAGCTGAAAAAGCTCGGTGTCGGCATGGTATTCAACCAAAAAACCATGCCGGCATTTGTCGGAAATTTTCAAAAATTGTTTGCCACTATCGAGGGGGGGGTTCGGGGGGGGGGGGCATAGCCCCCCCGAGGGGCGGAGCTCTCTCGTTACGATTATTTTCTAGTTTTGATCTTCATAATGTTGATTTTTTTCTGGGTTTGAACAGGTACCGGCATGGTAATCTAGTTTTCGAGCATGGTGCACTGTTCCTAAGCATAGTATTTTGCTTACATTTCTATGTAGGAACAAGATGAAAAGTACCTAGAATGTTGATTTTTTCTTCACTTGACTACCGGCATTGACAAGAAATTATCGAGCATGCCGGTATCATGTTCCGGCATAGTATTTTGCTTAAATTTCTATCTAGGAACGGGATGAAAAGTATCCAGAATGTTCATTTTTTTTCACTTGAATACCGACATTGATAGGAAATTCTCGAGAATGCCGGTATCATGTTCGGCATATGGTCTTCATCAATTCCGGCATGGTCTTCATCACTTCCGTTTTGAATTTTTTCTGGTTTTAGTCACTCCACTTCAGGCATGGTCAGTTGATATGAAGACCATGCATAGGTATTGTTTTCCGACATAGAAAATAAAGCAACATGCTATCCGAGGAAAGCAATACCAGGAATGGTCTTCATATCAACTGACCATGCCGGCAGTGAAGTGATTAAAACCAGAAAAAAATTCAAAAAAGGAAGTGATGAAAACCATGCCAGGAATTGATGAAGACCATATGCGGAACATGATACCATGCATGCTCGAGAATCAATTCTGGCATGGTCATCATCACTTTCAAAGATGATCTTCATCACTTCCGAATAAAATAAAAATTCGTTTCCAAAGTGAAGAGAAGAGAATTTGATGTAGAGTGGGGAGAGTTTAGAATTTTAAAGGGAATGGGGAATATTTAGGTTTCAAAGCTCTACCCCTAAATAAGATTAATAAGAAGTGGAGATGGAAATGGGGGATATGATTTTGTTTTTTGATTTTAAGTTTTTGATTTTAATTTTGTGGGAAGGGTATTTTAGTATTTTCATAACCAAAAATAACCCTTAACACATACCATGGGTTGGGGGAAGTAATTCATATCCCCCAATTAATTCCCATATCCCCCAATTAATTGTTCATGTTTAAGTGTGGGGGAGTGGTTATTAACTTTTTATTTTTATTTTTCAGGAATTTTCTTGCATATTGTGACCAGCTGTGTAGCGGGTCTAAATATATATTTATTATGACCAGTTGTGCAGCGGGTCTAAAAATAATAATAATAATAGGCTAGGATTATTATTCAAAAAGGCATTGGGGCGCAACTTGTTGCGCGACTCCCAGCCAAGTCTCTGTAAATATACCTTTTGGTTTTCTTAATAAATGCCTCAGCTGTCACCCGCAAGAACAACAAATACTTGAGTGTTTGTACTTCACTTGATTATGGTTTTGGGGTGCTGGCCTTTTCCACCTTTGGCGAAATTGGTTTGGATTTTGTAACTTTCTTGAAGCGAATAAGGAATTGCATGGCTCGGCATGATGCTAATTTCAAAATGGGAAATTCTCTTTTTCATAGGTTAGGGATCGTTATTCAAAAAGGTGTTGGCGCCCAGCTTATTGCTAGGTTGCCCACCATCTCTTGTAATGTCGATTTTGATATTGAGTTATAATAAAAGCCTTCATGGCCCCTTTTCATAATAATAATAATAATAATCAGACAATGGGACCTCGGCAATTTCAAGCAATACTTCTGTATCATCTAGGTATACCCCTATTCTCCGAAGGAAGTACTTGTACGTGTTGTAACCGTGCAATGCATCGGTTCGGAGATCATGCCATTCATTGCGCAAGTGAAGTGGGGTTAAAGTTTCGTCACGACATGGTTAGAGACCTCTTTGTAGAAATGTGTTATAAAGCAGGAGTAGCCGCAAGGAAGGAAGCTTCTATAGGACCTACATCGGCCAGCAGCACACCTCTTAAGCCAGCTGACCTCATGATCTATAATTGGGAGAATTGACGTGATGTATGTTTCGATGTCACTGGTGTTTCCCCTTTTTCTAAAGGGGGTAACCGAGCCTTCACACCTGGCCATGTTATCTTAGCAGCAATCACCCGCAAACGCACCAAATATTTTGACTTGTGCTCATCCCAGGGTTACAGATTCAGCGTTCTGGCATTTACGACACTAGGGGAATTAAGCGATGATATTACAGTCCTCCTGACAAGATTGAAAAACTGCATGGCAAACCACGACGTCAACAATACCTTAGGAAGTTTTCTCTTCCATAGGTTAAGTATCATTATTCAAAAAGGCATAGGGGCGCAACTTGTTGCGCGTCTCCTTGCCAAATCCCTGTAAATTTCTGTATATTTTCATTTCTTAATAAATGCCTCAGAGGCCCCTTTCATAATAATAATAATAATAATAAGGTGTAGGGGCTATTTCACGTAAGCGGGCAAAATATTTGGATAAGGTGTCGGCTCATGGGTATGGTTTTGACGTCCTTGCTTTTTCCACTTTAGGCGAACTTAGTGAAGACATGGTGTTTCTTTTGAAGAGGTTAAGAAATTGTATAGCTAATTACGATCTCAATTACAAAATAGGTAATTCTCTTTTTTATAGATTAGGTATTTCAATTCAAAAAGGTGTAGGGTCTCAACTTGTTGTTAGGTTGCCCTCTATCGACTTTGTACCTTGTATTTGATTCTTTTGTTAATAAAAGCCTTTGCGGCGCCTTTTTAAAAAAAATACAAAATAATAATAATAATGCAGTAGTATGTCGTTGGAGCTTAGCTTGTTAGGCTTCCAACTAGTTTCATGTAATAATATTTATCTAATAATAAATAATAATAATAAAGACAATTATAACAATCCGTCAAGACCTGCTGATATCCTTGTCCCTAGCTGGGAAAATGGTTTAGATGTATGTTTTGACGTCACTGTGGTATCTCCTTTCAGCGGTGGTGGAGTTCGCTCGTTCATACCTGGCCAAGACATCTCCAACGCTATTTTGCGCAAACACAACAAGTATCTTGATAAATGCAAGACGTTTGGATATGGTTTCGGAGTCTTAGCTTCTTCCACTTTAGGAGAACTAAGTGAAGACAGTATTTGTTTCTTGAAACGACTTAAAAATTGTCTAGCAAACAATGATGTTTTTTCTGGTTGTGGAAGTTTTCTTTTTCATAGGATAAGCATTGTTATCCAAAAAGGGGTTAGTTCCCAGCTTGTCGCCCGGCTACCAACCACCTCTATGTAAACTTTGCTTCAAAAAAAAATTTATTATTATAAATAAATAATATTAATAATAAAAAAAATATAATTATTATAGAGAAATGGAAAACCAATTCGAGGGATTTATCACACAAGTATTCAATTAGTTCGAACTTGTTTAGTATTGAATTGGAATCAAGAGAAAAAAGGTTCGTCTATAGAGGAGGTTCAGGTTTCTTTTGTTGAAGTAAGGGTAAACAATCTGATTCGATATTTCATAAGAATGGACTTAGTGAAGTCCCCTATTTTTTATACCAGAAAAAGAAATGATCGGGGGGGGGGGTGTGCAGGATTAATATGGATCTCGGATAATGGATCAGATCGCACTAACCTCAATCCGTTTTCGTTTTATTCCAAGGCAAGGACTCAACAAACATTTACCCAGCATCAAGGAACTATTCGTGCGTTGGTAAATCGAAATAAGGAATCCCAACCTTTGCTCATTTTGTCATCATCTAATTGTTCTCAAATGGCTCCATTCAACAGTGTTATATATAATGACGGTGTGACAAAAGAATCAACGAAAAGGGATCTCCTAATTTCCATTCTAAATTCATTGGGCCCTTTAGGGATTGTGCCTAAATTTGTAAATTTTTCTTCTTATCATTTAATAACTCATAATCAGATCTTGGTAAAAAAAATATTTGCTACTTGACAATTTAAAACAGACTTTCACTTTTCAAGGACTTAAATATTATTTAATGGACGAAACTGGGAGAATTTATAATCCCAATCTAGGAAGTCACATCATTTTGAATCCATTAAATTTGAATTGGTTTTTTCTCCAACACGATTATTGCGAAGAGAGAGCGAAAATAATTAACCTTGGACAATTTATTTGTGAAAATGTATGTATATCCAAATATGGACCACGTGCGAGTGTACCTTTTGGAGTTGAAGTGGCTTTGGGGTTTCTTTCTCATAATGGCAGTGATGCTAGGCCGGCTGACATCTTAGTCTACAATTGGGAGGAAGGGCGTGATACGTGTTTTGATGTGACTGGGTTTCACTTTTTGTTGGGGGTGGTGTGCAAGCTTTTGCACCGGGCCTCGCCTTGGATAAAGCGGTTGAGCGCAAGAAGACTAAGTACCTTGATGTATGTAACTCCAATGGTTATAATTTTAGTACTTTATCTTTTACTACTTTAGGTGAACTTGGTACCGAAACTATTGAATTTTTGAAACGTTTGAAGCATTACATAGCTAGGCATGATGTAAATATAAATGTTCGTAATTTTCTTTTTGTTAGAATTGGTTTAGCTATTCAAAAAGGTGTTGGAGCCCAACTTGTTGCTAGGCTCCCATCTAGTTTCTTGTAAAAAAAAATATATTACTTATATTTATAGAGAAAAATAATATTAATAAAAATAATAAAAATAAAAATATTAAACAAATAAAAATAATAGAAATAATATGGTTTTACTCCTCAAGAGGTTGAGAAACTGCCTTATTGGTTATGATGCTAATACCAAAATAGGTAGCTCTCTTTTTTATAGACTAGTATCATTATTCAGAAAGGGTATCATTATTCAGAAAGAGGTGGGGGCAGCTAATTGCTAGGATGCCAACCAACTCTTATAAGTTGTAACCTCGATTTTTCATAATGAAATACTAATTTTTTATAATAAAAAAAAATTATTATTATCTTTTCTCTGTGAGTTGAAATCGATTTAGGGATTTCTATTTTTCATTTCTTCTCTTCTTTTCTTCATCATCTGTTCCACGAGAGTTGAAATTGTTTTAGGGCTTTTCGATTTTTCGTTTCTTCTCTTCTTTGCTTCATCATCTTTTCTCTGTGAGTTGAAATCGATTTAGGGATTTCGATTTTTCGTTTCTTCTTTTCTTCACCATCTTTTCCCCGAGAGTTGAAATTGTTTTAGGGATTTAGATAATACGACATCCCTATTCTTTCAGAGGTTTACTACCGACTTAGGGTGTCGAGTACGCGGTTTCTTCAATTAACTTTTGGATTGGGGTATTCGTGTCTGTGAATTTCTTCTCGAATTATTAATTCCGGGTTTGTGCTTTTCATGCAGTTGAGATAGTTGGATTTTGAGGCAGTGGGGTTTTCGTCAATTGAAGAATTGGGGGGACTTATTCTCCATCTTCTGTTGTGCAAGGGGGGTTAGTCCATTCTACCTGCGCAACAACAAGCAATAATTGTTCTTCTGTAAGTGGTTTCTTTGTTCTGTATAGGTGTTTGGTGCTGCAGATTTTTGTAGAGGCTTTGAAATTCGAATTAGTGTTTTGAGGTTTGGTTTCCTGTGTGAGTATTTGTTGTTACAGCATTAAGGGTGTTTTAATTCTAATCTTAAGGGTTTCTTCAGTGGTACAAGGTAATTCAGTGCTTTGTGGTGTTTTGAATTAGCTTCTTCTTTGAGCAGTTTTGGAGGTTTTGTGGTTTTGTTTGATTGTTGGGTGAATTCGAAGCTGATTTAGGAGGTGTTTTGGGTGTCAGGCAGAAGTTTATTGAGTAACCCTTTATCTTCAGTGGTGCAAGTTTAATTAGTGTTTTGGTATATGGTAATTTGAGTTTTCATTTGTGTTGAAAACTTACATTCCCATACACTAAACTCTAATTATTATTTTTAGTTACGAGTATTCAATCTCTTGTTTTGTCAAACCCTGTGTCATGCCGAGAACCAGATCATCCACTTCTTCTGTTGCAGAAGATGTTCATCTTACCTCATCTTCTCAGTCCGCATCTTTTCAAGGGCCATTAACTTCATTCGCATTACCTCAAGGTGATAAGATTCCTTGCCCGTTCAAGAACTATGATGGTTGTCTAGGTGGTGTTGCTGGCAGAGGTTATGCCAAGAGTGCTATTTATCGACATTTACATGATATGCACTTTCCTACTGAAAAAGATAAAGATATTTGCAGAGCCAGAGTACGGAACAACATCGATTGTTATCTTGCATGGGAGAAAAGTCTGTATGTCATGCGAAGTTGGCTATGTATTCAATGTATGCATGTCCGTGCATGGAAGAAATCCTGTTGTAATCATCTTCTGGTGATATAATTATGGGACCATACAACGAAGGCATGGCTGATTTTTTAATCCATGGGGTTTTAAAACCTCAGGCGGCGTCTGATGCTGTTGTTAGCTCAGAAATCCAAGCATCGCAGGCTACATAAGACAGTGGTCTCACAGTTGAATTGCTTAATAATATTTTTCAGAGACGTATTACGGCAATTGTAATTATACCTCCATCGTGTAGATTACATTTCTCTCGTACTTTAAAAGCAGCTCTAGATAAGGTGCTGGAAAATCCTAGTAATCTGGATGCTTGGTTACAGTTGCTATTACTTCCTTCTTGTACACTGACTCTCTACATACCTAAGTCCTCTACTGAAGAACGATCTGGTAATAGAAAGAAGCTTCAGATTGCCACAATTAACCAGTCTTTGGCTCAGTGGAGAGAACCCAATGGATGTCTTGTTTTGGCTCAGAAGTTACTTGTTTCTCCTAGCAAAAATAACAAACATAGACAGTCCAGCAAGAAAAACCCTAATGTTGATGCTTGCTTGAAGAAAATGAGTTGTGGTCATTATACAGCATCCATTCGCATACTTTCTTCTGATGGGATAGCGCCTTCAACACCAGACACGTTGTATGATTTTAAATAGAAACATCCTCATGCTCCATTGCCTTCCATTCCAGCTGAAGATATCAATGTACCTGCCTTGAGTGTGGATACTAAAGCTGTTTTGGCTGCGATAAAGAGCTTTCCTAAGGGAACTTCCTGTAGTAGAGATGGCCTTAGAGCCCAGCATTTACTAGATGCCCTTAGTGGTGCTGCAGCTGCTGTGAGTGAAGAACTTCTATAATCAATTGTCGGAGTGATTAACCTTTGGCTTGCAGGTAAATGTCCTCATGTACTAGGAGAATACATTGCAAGTTCCCCTTTGACTCCTCTTCTTAAACCAGATGGTGGTCTAAGGCCAATAGCTGTTGGTACCATATGGAGAAGACTCTGCTCAAAACTTGCTGCCACATCTGTGTGTAAAGATATGGCCTTGAACTTGGGCACTCACCATTTTGGTGTAGGTGTCCCCTGTGGAGGAGAAGGTATATTGCATGCAGCAAATAGGTTGCTGGAACTTAAAGGTGGATGCAACACTAACACTTTGTTGCTCGTTGATTTTCGCAATGCCTTCAATCTTGTTGACAGGTCTACGCTGATTAGAGAAGTGAGATTACACTGTCCCAGCATATCCAGGTGGGTGGAATTTTGCTATGCACAACCTGCTAGATTGTTTTATAATGATTCTATCCTTTCATCTGCTCAGGGTGTTCAACAAGGTGACCCCTTGGGTCCCTTATTATTTGCTCTAACTTTGCATCCGCTTGTCAACAAAATTGCTACTCAATGCACCCTTGATCTCCATGCCTGGTACTTGGATGATGGCACCATTGCTGGAGATACTATGGAAGTGGCTAAGGCACTGCGAATTATACAGGCCGATGGTCCCAGAAGAGTTTTGCTTCTGAATATCAAGAAAACTGAAATCTTCTGGCCTTCACCTGACCCTAGATGCAGTGACGAATGTGTCTTTCCTGTAGAGATCGACAAGCATGTGGGTGGTGTCAAATTATTAGGCGGACCTGTCAGTTTGGATGTTCAGTTTTGCAGTGACATGGTTCTTGGTAGAGTGAACAAAACAATTCATCTAATGCAGAAGGTGCAACAACTTCATGACCCACAGTGTGAACTTCTTTTGCTACGAAACTGTACAGGGGTTTCGAAACTTTATTTCACTCTTCATACTACTAGCCCTATTGCTTTGCAGGCAGCTATCAGTCTCTATGATAAACACCTTCTACAATATCTGCGACAGCTCATAGTTGGTGATGGTGTAGGGTTTGGCCTGGTTCAATAGCGTTTGGTCACCCTACCAATTAAAGATGGTGGTTTCGGCATACATACTTTGGCAGATATCTCCAGGTATTGTTACTTAGCGTCTTTTTTTCAAACTAAAGTCTTGCAAGATACCATTTTATGCAGTTCATCATCAACTCTGAGGCCTAGGTATGGGCACGCCCTTCACACATTCACTGAGGCTTGTGGACTATCTACTTCCAATTTCAGTATCAATGACACTGCCCCTCATTACATGAAATCTCTGGCAGTTTTATACTTTGGTGCTGTTAAGGTAAATCTTCCTACTAGCTTCAAGTTGAATGAACGTGAATCACTTATCTGGCAATGTAATAGGAAAGAACATGCGATGGATTTTCTCAAAGTTGTTCCTATTAGTGGGCTGAATCAAAAGGTAGGGTCGCGGCAATTTAGAGCTATTCTTATGTACAGGCTTGGCATACCATTCTTTGAGAATGACAGCAAATGCTCCATCTGCGCCAGGCCAATGGATATTTATGTTGATCATGCCCTTCATTGTGCAAGTGAAGTGGGTGTGAAGTTCAGACATGACATGGTTCGTGATGGCATATCAGATATGTTCTACAAGGCGGGTGTTGCAGCAAGAAAAGAAGTCTCGCTAGGATTTCTATCCAATGACGCAAAGAGCCTTAAACCAGCTGACATTCTCGTATACAATTGGACAGATGGTAAAGATGTATGTTTTGACATCACCAGTGTTTCGCCATTCACAACTGCCAGAACACGTAGTTTCACTCCTTGCCAGGCTATTAACGCTGCTGTAAGTCGCAAGTGCACTAAGTATATGGCCAAATGTGAGGCACAAGGTTATGGTTTTCATGTATTATCTTTTTCAACCTTGGTAGAATTGAGGGAGGATATGGTTTTACTCCTCAAGAGGTTGAGAAACTGCCTTATTGGTTATGATGCTAATACCAAAATAGGTAGCTCTCTTTTTTATAGGCTAGGTATCATTATTCAGAAAGGGGTGGGGGCCCGGCTGGTTGCTAGGTTGCCAACCAACTCTTGTAACCTCGATTTTTCTTAATGAAATACTAATTTTTTATGATAAAAAATAATAATAATAACAGAACGGCTCAGGAGGTCCCAGGTTCGAGTCCCCAATGGCATAATATTGCAGGAATTAACATGGAATGTATTGTTAGTTTGCCCCCCTTGTGACACAATCTCAGCCCCCCTCCCGCCGTTTCGGCTCCCTTGGCTAGGTTACCCATGAGGCTCGCTGGTAGGTTAGCACGACAACCTGTTCAATTAATGTAATAGTATGTCGTTGGAGCTTAGCTTGTTAGGCTTCCAACTAGTTTCATGTAATAATATTTACAAAATAATTAAAATAATAATTTTGCCCCCCTTGTGACACAATCTCGCCCCCCTCCCCCCCCTCCTTGCTTGGCTTCCCATGAGGCTCATTTGGTATGCTAGCACATCAACCTGTTCAATTAATGTAGTAGTATGTCGTTGGAGCCTAGCTTGTTAGGCTTCCAACTAGTTTCATGTAATACTACTACCTTCCATGTTAACAAGCTAGGCTTCCAACTAACAAGCTAGGCTCCAACGACATACTACTCATGGGTAACCTTACCAAGGCCTCATGGGTAACCTTGCCAAGGGGGCGAGATTAGATTGTGTCATAAGGGGGCAAACTAACACTACCTTCCATGTTAATTCCTGCAATATTACGTCATTGGGGACTTGAACCTGGGACCTCCTGGAATCTTTTAATTATTATAATTATGTTTTTTAGTATTTCGGATTTTTAACCATTGAAATTAAGACCCGCAGATTGTGAGGTTTAAATTTAGTATTTCGGAATGCACTCATTTTCGGTAGTTTTGTACCCAAAATATTAGTTTCAAATCCGATATTGTTAGATTTTTATTCAAAAATAAAACTTCCAAAAAAAATGAGATAGTGTGAGAATAAAAATGCAAAATCACTGCCTTAGAAGTAAAACTCTTAGAACTTCGTGTGTGTTTACAAAAATAACAATGTCACGATCTTTTAGATAATGAAAGAAAGCTTTGTATACCGTACCAGTTTGTTGTTGTTTACTCTCTGTCTACTTCAAAAAGAATGTTCAACAAGAGTTCCAACTACAACTTCCAAGTTCCAACCCTAATCGGAATTTTATTTTTCTCAATCAAGTAATTTTTGATCTTAAAGGGGACCCCTCCCCTTAGGTAAAGAATAAGAAAATTTACTGTTTCACGGTAAGTACTTTTAAGTTCCAAATATACCCTTGAATAGGTTCGGATGAAACCAGAGAGCTAGTCCCAATGAATAAGGTTATTTTGGTCATTTAAACAGAAGACCCCACTTAAATCCGTTTAAAAACTTGAAATCAGAGGGACGTCAAAGTCATTTCTTTCAATTCGGCTTAGGTGTCGTCAAAAACAATTAGCAGTTAACTGGTAGTTTCGGTTGGCAGAAGAAGGAAGAAAAAAAAGACTCTGCAGGAAAGAAAAGAGATGAACCAAAATGAAGAAATCGCCGCTGTCAATGGCGGTGTTACTGGTGGCGATAAAGAAAATCTAATCTCAGACGATGGCGGTGCTGCTGGTGTTGTGGGTGTTGGGAGTGGACTTGTTAATTTAGGAGGAGGAATTAGAGATGATAAAGTTAAAGGACCATGGTCACCTGATGAAGACGCGATTCTGAGTAGACTAGTTAGTAAATTTGGGGCAAGAAATTGGAGCTTAATTGCAAGAGGAATCCCTGGAAGGTCTGGTAAATCTTGTCGTCTTCGTTGGTGTAATCAACTTGATCCTATTCTTAAACGCAAACCTTTCACTGGTAATCTAAAAACTCCATTGCTAGACGAAATAAAGATCTCATTTTTATTCGAAAACTTGATGTTATTTCTTGTGATTTGGGGTTTATCGGATTTTCTGTTTAGGGTTTTGGATTGAGGGTTTTGGTTAATTTGTTCATTGAAATGGTAGGGCTTTAGTTCTTCTTGTTGTTGCCTATTTGTTGTCTGCAGAAGAAATGATCAGTTCCTGATAAGTACTTAGGGTTTTGTAAACATTTATTGGCATTGGTGGATTGCTTGAATTTCCTGTCTCTGTTTGTTGTCGATGTTCATAATTTGTTTGTTCTGTTGTTTGAAATGTGGATGTGAACGTTCAATCAGCTTCAGCTGTGTTTATAAAATTTGGTGTTTTTTCCTTTCTTGATGGGAAACTGAGAACGATGTTTGTAGTGGTTGTTTTGTTTCGTTGCTAGTACGGAGAAATGAACAAACATGGTCTCTTGCGACTATGTTCACTGTGTACAAGGCATAAACTGTTCAAAATCCTGTTATAATTGTGTGCATCCATATTTAATTCTCTGTAGTTTGTGCATCTTTACTCTATCGAATGAGGACAGTTACCCATTTAAGTTCAAGTTTTATTTTATGTGTATGGTTGTAATATGATATTAATCCGTGTACCTGCATATGCACCATTATTTCTATGTAAGCATATATGTTGTTAGTGTTGTTTGGCTTTTCTCAATGCATCTCTATTTTAGCGTTAAGGTAGATGTTGAACCTAACTTGATAAACCGATATACTTTGTAGAGTTATGTCTTCATCTTGTTTCACAAACAGCTGTTAGTGACTTGGAAAAAATGTCGTGTCACTCTTGTCGGTGATTTTAACCTATATCATGTCACATATTCGAACAATATCAATAACATACTTCTGAGATGATTAGAGCTGAAATTACAGATCACTTTGTCACAGATATTCAAAATGCTGTTTTTCTTGTAAGGCCATTGATCACTTTCTCCTTTCGTTAATTGTGATATTTGAGAAGTTAGTGAATTTTTTGACTAACTAGCGATATTGCTATTCAAAGATCCAGCCAAGGTATTTGTACATCATGACTTATGATGAGTTTTATTAGATTATTGTACCCGATGATTAGTGTGCAAATACATGAGAGAAAGCAAAAGAACATAAGGATGTATATATCCGAATATGAAATGAATAGATTGCAATGGATGTCTAGTTCAAATTCTTGTGGCCACATTCTTATGTTGCTTAATGGAAAATTTTTGGATTGAAGCACCATATAGTGTAAATTGTCTATTGAGCTACATGAATTCGGGTCATGAAACCTGAATAGGATTCGGATGATTAAACACTTATGGTATAAGGAACTTGGATATTAAGTTCTAACTTTAAACTAACTTATTGGTGGTGAAGTTTGATGGGGATAGGTATGTGTTAGTTATTAGATAAACTCAATAGGTTTATTCATGATCTTCAATATAACATAGGTGTTTTGAAGACTAGGCGCATTGATCTTGAGGAGTGATAATGCATGATAAATTTTTATGGATGAATACATGTTTATTTTGGATTTGTTTGTCTGTAATTGCTATTTTCTTGTATATTTGGTTAGTTCCTTACTTATTCTTCTCTCTTTTATAGAGTAAAACTGACGAAACAAAATTATGCTGCAGAGGAAGAGGATATGCTTATAATTAAGGCCCACGCAGTCCATGGAAATAGATGGGCGGCAATTGCAAGGATTTTACAAGGGAGAACAGACAACGCTATAAAAAACCACTGGAATTCAAGTCTTAGGCGAAGGTGCATCGAGTCAGGTCAGTATAGGGGCACACTGACTTCGGGAACGATGGAAGATGCCAGCCAGGACAAGACCAAAGCATCCTCTGAAGAAACTCTATCCTGCGGGGACGTCAACTCTTCTAAGTCCTTGGAAGGAAAGGATATAGTCGTCAACTCCATTGAAAACGCACCCAATCAGTTTCCAGAAAGGACTCATGCTGTAGTGGATCAGATGAAACCAAAAGAAGCGCCTACCCTCTTCCGACCAGTGGGACGTGTTAGTGCGTTCTCTGCTTATAATCCTTTACATAGCTCCACAACTGACTCCATGTGCTCAAGGATAGTCCCACGACCTGGGCCATTGATCCAAGGTCCAAAACCGGATGTTGGGATCTGCCAATTGCTAGAACGTGTTCGTGGTGATCCGTTGGTGCCTTGCCATTGTGGATATAGCTGTTGCAATGGCGGTGCTCGAGTGGAAAGTCAAAACTCTCTGTTGGGGCCCGAGTTTGTTGAGTTTGTTGAACCACCATCCTTCTCAGCTCATGACCTTGCGTTATTAGCCACGGATATAAGTAATATGGCATGGATCAAGAGTGGTGTGGGACAGATATTGGATAATACGTCTGCCTCACGAGGAATTCCAATCCAAGCGGGAACCCTCGTAGAGAATATGAGGAATGATCATCTACGATTTGAAGAGGGAAGAAACAAATTGACGGGCATAATGAGTGAAGCGTTATCTACCCAAATGTCTATGCAACAATTTGCATTACCAGCAAAAAGTTGAGAATGATGCACAAGATTTCAACTGCCTGTTGTTCCTGCTGCAGTTTTTAAACCCAGTTATACATGCCTGGGAATATAAGAGAGACTCTTAAATAACTGTACTTTTGCACCGCAATCGTTCAGGTAACGTCTTCATTTTATATTCTTGCTGTAGTTAAAACCAAGCTGCTTCAAATTAAGAAGGGGGGGAAAAAATACAGAGAAGCACTTTCTATTTTGAAAGTCGAAATAGGTCAAGTAGTAAAGCTATTAGAAAATGTTTGTGAATATTTACATCATTTTTTATTTTATTTTGAAAATGAAACTTATATTAAATAGTGATTGTTTCTGGCTCAACATGGGGTTGCTCTAGGAAGAGATACGCCCATGTTGGCTTCTGCAATCAGATGTCCAGTTAAATGAACAGAATCAGTAGATGTTTCTCATGAGATGGTAATCTCATTAGATTTTTCTACTGAAATAAATAAACAAAAGACGGGAAATTACAGATTCATTGCTGATCGTAACAAAACGTTTTTCCTTTCTTTGCCATCGTCTCCTGTTCTTTGAATGAAACTAATACCCAAAAAAATATTGCATTCCTTTAGGATCTTAGATTAGATGTGTTCCCAGAAAAATGTGAATGCATTTCCGTTTGGTTTGACTTCGATATCATCTCCTTGCATATATCTTATGATTTTCTGACACTTCCCTTGAATGTAGAAGTTTTAGGCTACACCGCTACAGCTTCTGCTTCATCTGTATTTGCAGCTTTGCTTGGTCCTGCTGTGGCATAGCTGCAAGTACCTGCATCATTCCTCACCAAGAAACCAAAGCCACAGTTAGACTCTCTATTCAAGATGCATCAAAATTTAGCATCACGCAATTTAATGGTGGTTTGGGTATTTACTTCTGATCCAGCTTTCATCTTGTTTTCTAAGAATCTGATATACTACATTGCCTTTTGAAGACATAGGGAATAGTAAGGTAGAAAACTGGGGGTGTGGGACAGACACACGGCCTCAGCTTCTGGCATGGCCAAGGATATCTCCTTAATCTGCCTTTGGTTACCCGAACCGGCTCACTCTCTTTCGGCTATTGCAGTCTTAATAGTTTCAATATGTGTGGTTGTGTTACGCGAAACTTCAACTCTTAGTTACCAAGTATGTGCGTTGTCTTTTGGTGTTGGTGGTTTGATAAAAATTCATAGTTTACTAAGATTACGATAACCAGGACCTTGTACATAAAATTGGATCACTTAAAAAAGTTAAAAGAACGCCCCGTTCAAAAAAAACAAAAAGCAAAAGCAGAAAACAGGGAACATAACAAAAAGAAATCACATCTCAAAAGAGGCCGGGGCCTATAGTTTTTACAGGCGGCACGAAACAGAGACAGATTCAGAAAAGGAAGACTCATGAGATGGCAATCAAGGATTTTTAGCTAAAGATGCACGCCTCCTACAGTCACGGGTCCAACTACTACCAGTTGGTAATAAGTAAAGAATATGGTCACTGCAGCAAAGTGTAAATTGTGGGGGACCCCGTCTGTGTACGTCCTGATCCAAGTAATAATGTAACAGCAAATGCCATGAAACTACTCAGCAAATTCCCATGAACTGCACAGGCAATCCATCCTCCATTATAGAAACTGGCGAAAGCTCCCCGCATTCGTACAATGCATTGAAACCCATTCGCCTTAATTGGCCCTTAAAAACGGTAGTTGTGGAATTACTAGGAGTAACATTGAGTTTTTCTTGTTGAAGTCTGATTCTGTACCAAGTAATAATATCTTGTCCCCTGGAGTTTCAAAAGAAATGAGCACACAGTGCAATAACTGGTGCATGCGTGATTTCATCATTTTTGCCAAATCCTAAAGTTATTTTTGCAGTGACTTTTTCAGCTCATGCTGATACATGTTAGTGTCATACTATGCACAGTGCAACCTATGTTCTTTTTTTTAAGAACATAGGTTGAAATTCATATAGATCCTAGTCCCATGCACATAAATAATGGAGCTTCTCTCGTATTCTCATCCAATGATGCTATAACAAATACTAAAACCATAGAAATACATAGATGACATAGTCCCTAGCTTAGTACAGTATTAGTTTTAGTATCAAGAAAGTGGTAGTTGTTGAAAACATTGAACTTCTTTGTTTTTTCTTCATTTCGTTGTTGTGTGCTATAAATTGTGATAACCTCAAATGCCTTGGATTAAATTCACTTTTAAAAAAGGAAACACTATATATAAGTCTACGCTTATATCAAAGAAAAAAATGTACAAATTTGTCACTAATCATAGCAAATGAAAAACACTGCTAATCCTTGAAAAATATAATAAAACAAACGTGAAAGAAGGTGGTAGTTTGAAGCGAGCATTCGTGAAAGGAAAGTTTGTTGCAACTTATTTTTATTTCTATCCATAGGTTTGTTAACATTAATTGTATTGATGAGATATGTCGCATATAGAAACCAATTATAGTGACATGTGTTAAAAATTACTATCTGTTTTATATAATTACTAAATCTTAACCCGTGACGTAACGACACGGGATGTTTTGTCTCTAATACGATATTGTTCACATTTCTCTTGTTTTATTTTATTCGTGATTAATTATTTTGATATTCAAATAGGTTTTGGGAAACAAAATGGGTTACCTGATCTTTTTATTTTTTACTTAAGCATGTTATTCCAATTTATTATCTGGACGGAGTAATAATGTTGTGCCAATATGAAAATAAAATAAAAAATACAGTAAATAAAAAATTTCCCCATTTATTGTTCCATCATACCATAATTTCAAACTTCAAAAAGAATATTTCATCTAACAGTATATATACCTAAACTGCCAATCCAACTCCATGATGTTTATGAGTACATTTGTTCCGAAATTATTGGTAACTAAGGCTCTAAGGAGTGAAGCAAAAACCTATAATATTTTCCCTACTATAGATAAACACTATTTATTTATTTTTTGTAAATGTGACAGTTATAAAAATGAAGAACCCTTGGATATTGGAAGGCTGAGATATACACATGTGAGTTGAAAAAATAAACTTACAATAGTAAATCAAAACATGTGTAAGATTCTTTCTCAATCATATTGATAACATAAAATTGAAGAAATTCGTGGATAAAAAGATTTCACACCAACTATGCTAAGTAGTGCATGAATGGCGTTCTCACATCTAGTGTTACTCAAGTAATTTGGAGTTTTAAAGAGCATAGTCATATTGATATTTGTATCTACATAAATTCAACTAACCTTCCGAAGAAAATTATTAGTTTCAAGGTAGAGCCGACACAAACTTCTGTCGCCTTCAATGTATACAACACACATTGGGTTTAATCGGCCTTGAGATTAAACAAATACCCCAACATTAGTCAAATAATGTCTACAGATATGGGATCGAAACAAAGTACTAACGGGAAAAATGAGATACTAACATCAGTTCTACAAAGAAAATACCCTATATGTATCAAAGTTTGTTAACCAAACATGTATTCAAATTAAAAAGTCATCAACTTAACACAAAAATATAAAAGAACCCAAGTTAAATCAATACTTGCATAAACAAAACTTGTAAGAGAATTTTGTTATTATTAAATACCTTTAAAATCACTATTAGAGATTTAATTGCATGCCTCGTTAAAAACTACGGTAGGATGAAATCTTCAGATTAATCTGTAGAAATTTCACTGGATATGTAGCAATTCAGAGAAGTTTACACTGGTGGTGATGCGTTCCATTTAAGTGTTGTTCGATTGATTTTTTTTTAGAAGGTTTCGGTTTTCATTGGAGAAACCGAGAGGGAGCGTTTCATTATATTCATTATCATTCAGAAATCTAAGACCAACTCGCCCTCTGCTTACGGGATCTCAATACACCTTAGATTTATCTATTGGACGGAAAAACCTTGATACTAAATATGTAGTTTTTAGTGTTATTTATTATATAACGTGACATCCAAATATTTTTTTCTTCTTCTTAATTTTCATGTATTTTAACCAAGTTTATATTAGCATTAGGACGATCATCCACATTTCTAATTTATAGTGTTATCCTTTTGTAGCAGCACATAATTAACATAGTCAATTACTACTCATCAAAACCGGCCAGTACCACAAACCACCAGATATCACTTCTTTCTCCACCACCACCATTTTCCATCCCTCGTAGAATATTGGGCACACTTATAACTTTTAATACCACACGTCATGTATAAAGTTTAGATTTAACAAACTTAGTTCATCAATTAATTTATTCAACTATATGTTTTTTGTTAATACTAAAAATCATGCGTACGAACGGTTACCAAAGATAGCAGTGGTACCAAAAATAACCATTTTGTCTTATATGATTTGGTATCATCCCAAAAGTATTTGTTATCCGCCTTTTTTGATCGTGTCAAAAACATCCAACTATACTTTTCACAATACAATATTATCCATCATGTAAAAAAAATTATTATTTTTGATTCAAAAAGAAAAAACCAACACCACCGCCATTAAAACCATCCAACGCCACTATTTCTTCCACCAAAACTAATGTTACCGCCTCCACCACTTAGTAACACCTTCCACCGCTTCCACCACTTACTTCTTCCTCTACTACCACCACCACCACTAATATCTATTGAAATATTTTTTGTCAAAATTATTATTTATTGATGGAGATATGTATTAATATTAATTAAGGGATATTTATGATGTAAAATTAATAAATCATTTATCATGAGAAATTAATGAGACATCAATTAATAAAACACTTATACTAATTAATATTTAAGTTGAACAAACCATAACCATAGATTTATCTTCTCTCTAGACAAATCACTTATACTAATTAATATTTAAGTTGAACAAACAACCATTGTTGATTTATATTTTCTATCAATTCCAACCAAGGTGGAACAATGGTTAGAGGCCACTCTTATGACACAATAGGTCATGAGTTCGAACCTCCCCGTTATAATTTTTGAAATTTCATATCTTGACTTGAGTATTCATTTTTAATTCATAATATTGGAATGAACACCATGTGTGCGACTTGTAGGGTGTGGCTTGGACAACCACAGCCATGGATTTATCTTTGCCAAGAACAAATCCTGACCACCACTCAGATAGGCAAAGTTAGTCAAACTGTGCTTTATAAGGGAGATTATTGTTTCATATTTATTTTTCCCAATAAATCTCATAAAATCTCATTCGAGCAAAAATAAAGATTACATGGACTTCAAGAATATCAAGATGATAGACATACAATTAAAAAATACTAAAAAAGAGTAATCCGTGAAGAAAAGTAACGAACTACCAACGAAAGTACCAAGCAATCCGAAGATTGAAAATAAAACCATTTTGATAGGGTTTTTTCTTCTTAAAAAAGAAATCTACTCATAAAAATATGAGAGTAATATGTCAAAAGTCTTGAATCTTGATCACCACACTTGAACTTTCACCCAAAATTTCCATTAAAATCACAAAGAAACGCCATGAGGGCGCACATGGAATCTCCATAAAGGAGAAGACATAAACAAAAAGAGCAAAACACCCACAAGAACACCACAAAAATCTCCTTAAAACAATACAAATCCAACCTAACTACTAACTATCAAAGAAATCGAGAACAAAGGAAACAATCCTGCTTAGGTTTAGCACAAAATCGACTAGATCTGAGCAATAAGCTTTAGTGCGGGTGAGGATTTTTTTAGTTTTCGAGAAGGAGCTAGAGAGGAAAGAGAAACTTTGAGAGAAGTGTGCTAATAGACTCCTGTTGTTTCAGATTTTAGAATGTTAGATTTTTCAGTTTAATTTCTGATGTCGCTCTAGTACATTGGTAAAGGCATTTGGTGATAGGCTTACACCATGGACGAGAATATTTCTCGTGAATGCTTTCGCTTATATACGGAACCGTTTGTGGATAGTAATGCCACCTCTTTTAATGCTAATGCATGAGATATTTTCTAAAGATGTTATCTCTAAATATGTAGCAAGTTTGGAAAAAAGGACAACTATTTCGTATCAAGGTAGGCCAGACTTCTTGAATAATATTGAAGGGATTGTCATTAGCTATTTTAGATTTAAGTAGTTGTATTAAGGGTTGTATGCCCATCTATTTTTCTTCTTAGATATCAAGATCTTTTTCTCATGCTTTTACTTTTGTAACCTCTTTAGCTTTCGATAAAAAAATTTATGACTTAGCTAAAAATTGGATAACATTAAGATGAATAATAAAGTGTCTGAAGATGAATCTAGATACCTGATGGTACCTATTACTAATGATGAGATCATCTACGCGTTCTCTGTCATTGATTCAGACAAGGATCACATGCAGGATGAGTTCTCATCTCATTTCTTCAAGTCTTGTTGGAGTATTATTGGTGATGACTCTGTGAAAGTAGTCAACAAGTGCTAAAATGCTGGGAGAGGTAAATGCTACTCTCATTTTCCTTGTTCCAAAATTTTCTAACGGCTCATGTTTAAATGATTTCAAGCCTATAACTTGTTGCAACACGATGTACAAGTGCATGACTAAGATCCTTATTGTCATGTTTAAGCATATTGTTAAGAAGCTAGTAAGCTCGTGACAGTCAACTTTTATATCTGGTAGGTCTATCCAAGATAACATCATGTTGCCCCATGACTTGCTTAAGAACTATCACTGGGTAAATGGCTCAGTAAGATGCGCTCTTATATAGATCTTAGGAAACAGTATTAGGTGGGACGCTATCCTAATCGTGTTGAAAAAGTTCAACATCCTAGACAAGTTTATACAGTGAATTAGTATGTGCATCACTATTCCAAAATTCTCGATCATGGTGAATGGAAGTGCTTATGGGTATATTGAAGGTAAAAGAAGTATGAGGCAAGGTTTTCCCTCTTTCCCCCTATCTTTTTTTCCTTCTTATGAATATTTTTAAAAACATTTTTCTCGAGCAAGTAAATACAAGGATTTTTGCTTCACCCCAAGTGCAACAACCCGATGATTACTCATCTTTGCTTCGCAGATAATCTTCTTGTTTCATGAAAATGGATATTTCTTCAGTATGGGTCCTTGCAAATTTCCTAACAACTTTATCTAACAGAACTGGGCTTGTAGTGAATAATAGAAAAAATAATATTTTCTCTTGTTTGTGAACGAAACTACATCTCATAGTATTAAACTTGTGCTTGGGTTTGAAGTGGACAGCTTGTCAGCATGTTATCTTGGTATACCTCTTCTTTCGAGTAGGCTGTCATATAATGATCGCGTTCCTCTTATTGATCATATTATTACCAGAGTCGATTCTTGGAAAGTTCGGATTCTGACCTCTACAGGAAAGGTTCTTCTTATCATGGCGGTTCTTAGTAGTATGTTGGTGTTCTGGACGTCTTGTTTTGTGTTGCTAAAGAGAACATCAATGTGCTTAATTTCATATTCAGAAAATTTCTTTGGGCATCAATTGATCTAACCTACGAGCAACTGTCAGTTAGATGGTCTAAGGTTTGTCACCCATACAAGGAGATGGTCTAGGTATAAGCTATTCTCTTGGGGTCTTGATGTGGATAATGTTTGTTGCCTATGCAATATTATGTTGGAGGATGACTTTCATCTCTTCTTGCGGTCTTGAGAGTTTTGCTTAATCTCATGGGTTGTGATTTACTGCTAACTCTGAATGGGAAGATCAAATACATTGGTGTATGGATAACATCAAGGGTGACTTTTCTATGGGCACTATTCACAAGATTTTTTTTAATGCTTTCATTTACTATATGTGGGGTAAAAGAAATAAGAGGAATTTTACTCATAAAAGCTTACCGGTTGATCAAACCTTGTACAAAATCATGAAGGATGTAAGGCTTAAGTTGGCTGCTTGTACTTTGATTACGGGTGACTGCAATGGGAGAAGAAATATGGCTTCCATATGGAGGTGGAATGATCAATTTACTTCACTAACCCAGATTGATATCACTTGGCAGAAACCCGAGCCAAAGAAAGTGGTTTTGCATATAAATGGTTCTTTGAAGACTGAAGACACTTGGTTTGGGGTAATTTTAAAAGATAAAACTGGAAAGCCTATTGGTGCAGTCATTGGTAGCTCATCTCCTTCCTCGATCATTAAGCATGAAATACAAGGTATTAAAGCTAGGATAAAGCTAGTTGTGGCAAATGCCTCCCTGGAATATCTCTACGTACTAACTATATGACAGTCGTTAACTACCTCAAGGATGCAGGTTGCAAACCCCCTTGAACTTGTCATCATGTGTGAGAATCGATTAGGAGATTAAAAACTCAATTTATTACTTGCAATTCCATTCATACTTATAGAAACGCGAGACGCGTTGCTGACCATCTCGCAAGCAACAGACCTGTAGGTGAATTTTTTGAGGTATGTCCGAGCTCTTCTAGCGAAAATATAAAGAAGATCGTAAAGGAAGATGCTATGGGCAAGGTGTATTATCATTATTTGGGTCTAGACAGGTCTGTGACCTCTTTTCTTTGATTGTGTTAGTTTTTTCTTTGCTTATTTTCTAGTATTTTCGTTGTTGCTGGTTTGGGTCTCCTTAACCACTCGCTATCCTTTTCAGAGAAAGAAAAGAAGGAAAAAAAAAAGAAACGACATTTGGTAATGATGTGATAATATCAGAAATGCTGTGAAACTAGAAAATAGAGAAGGAGACACAAAGTTAAAGGGAAGAAGAGAGAGAGTTTTCTTATTAATATGTATGTGTTTACAAAGGTTTGGGACTCTATTTATAGAGTTTACATACTTGGTTCCCAAGTAATGGGGTCCCACTAAAGTGGGCATCTACCTAATAAACTTCCGTTTATAACACTCCCGCTAGATGACCATTATATCTAAGCAAGTGCCTCGTTAAAACCTTTGCCAGGAAAATCCAAAAGGGACAAAACCTGATCTAAGGGAAAAGAGTACAATTGTGAGAAAGCTTAGAACAGATCTGGACATGAATGTGTTGCCTTATTAAAACCTTGACAAGGAAAACCCAGTGGAAAAATCCTTGATGAAGAAAAAAGAGTACAACATGATGGTCCAGTAAAATACCTTCTAGTTTGATACTCCCCCTGATAAGTACTCTAGTTAATCCTTGGCTTGCAAATCTTCGAGTTGAGATTTCCCAATTTCGATAAACGAATATCTTGAATGCTGGAGATAGCAATGCTTTCGTGAGAAATTTGCCAGCTGATGAAGTCTTCTTTTGTGTTAGTCTTCTAATGGTAGTGTTCTCGAGTCTTCACGCTTCTTTAAATACATCGAGGACTTGCTTCTTGGATTGCTAGCTTCTCGGAGATGATTTGCAAAAGTAGTTGATGTAGTTTCTTCAACAAAGTGACAATACGCGGTTATAGTTCCAAAGGTAAGCAAAGTTTGTGATCATACCTTACATGGATCAGAATGATATCCAAATTCATCGGAGATGGTTATGTTGATTTGGCCTACCAAAATGACCAAGTTAATGGTGGGAATCCACCAAGTAACCAAAATCCATACAGCTTCCCCTTGGATGACCACCATGTTGAATTAATTGTCTCACTAAAACCTTTCCAATAAAAACCCAATGGGAAAAAATTGGATGAACGAAAAAGAACACAAATATCAACATTTTGAAATAAAATAAATGTCATATTGCCTCGTTAAAACCTTGCCAGGAAAAACTGTATGGGACAAAACCTGGAACGAAGGAAAAAGAGTATAACTTTTGAAGATTTATGGATGCTAACTCAACTATATGAGTATTACATAAAACGAGCATCAAAATCATAACTCTAGTCTATCTCAAAGACGAGTTTAAGCTAGCATAATTCTAACTGCAGATTTAAGAAAGGAAGAAAGAAAGAAAGAAAATAGAATATATGCTGCTAAAGCGTGGGTTTTGGTGTTTTTAAGGACTCTTCAAGAGAACAATAAAGTTGATAGCATCAACTAATTAATCCGGATTCTTGATTTTGTATCGAATTTCTAAAATACACTTAGAGGATTGTTCAACCTGACATAATCAAATCAGGTGGCTGCCTAAATATGTTCCCAACCACGTTTCTTGTGTAAATGTAATGCGAGTCCTTCAAGGACTACCACGCCAAGCGCATTGTATAAAGAAAACAATTAATAAATCAATCCTAGGGTCTGAGAAGAAATTGAAACCCTTAAAATCGTATTTACAACGAAAAATTTCGCGTATAACGCATTATGACTACACTAGCCTGTAGTTAATAGGCTTGGCATTTTTAAAGTGTTAAGTTTTGGATACAAAAATTGCGTTAATTGAGAAACTAATACAACTTAATTTGGATTGTACGTCAGCCAATCACATATGTCGACATTCCTTTGCAAAGGGGTTCGAAACCACTATCATTTATTTGAGTAGCTACTATAAACAAATATTCGACAATATTTAGCTTATCACGATCCCACGAAATTCTCAAGTGTATGCATATCTTGAAAAAATATTCACAGAATTACTGGCACCAGCGCCCACGGGCATTATAATCTCCTTATATTCAAATGAGAGATAATAACTTTGAGAATGTGAATCACTTTTTTGGTACACTCAATTGGAGCACTACCAGTAGCTTCTTATGAAACGCTACTTATTTTGCTATATGTGACTGGGTCCTCTTATAAAGGCAAAAGATTATATAAAAGCAAATGAGACATTTTACGCCTAATCAATAGTAGCCTTTTTCAATTTGACCATGATAGGAAAGAAACTGATATAACATTGAAGTTAATTAACACCAACTTTTGCTGGTAGTGTATAATCTCCCCCTAATTATGGCGGATATATTTTCATCTCATAAAATCGAAAAACAAGTTTCGTAAAGTATTATCCGATTAATTCGAAGACATATACTCATAATGAAACATGTCTTTCGACATAAAGAAAATGTAGTCTTAGTAGACCTAAATATTCACCATCAACCATGGATTATTTTTGGAATAATAAAAAAAAATATTTAACAAAAGGCATTAAAAATATGCAAACAAATCTCCAAAATAAAACTAAAATCATGATCTATAGGGCCGACGAGATAATCATTTACTTCAGATGAAATCATTTACTTCAGAATAATATTGGCTAACAAGTCGGGTGTGCACCCTTTGATCTTTAATGTCCAATTCCAACTACAAGTGGAACTATTTCAAATTTTAGAGAATAATATAATGAAGAAAACCAAAAATTGTTAGATTGATGTTTGTCGTAATAACCAATCTCATCCTTCTAGGATCCATGGAGAAATCTAATTTCAATTGGTTTAAATGATTCTTTTGAGAAAAATAAAGAAGTCATTAAGGTATTCTTTGTAGAGAAAAATCTACATTTTGGTTGATAAAGATTTCTTTGAAGGAATAGAAATCAATAACAAAAATTGGCTAAAATACTTAGAATGCCAAAAAAAAATTGCATCTCATTATAGAGAATCTATAGAAAAAAATAATACATATTGGTAAAACGATACACCAAAATCGTATCGACGACTGGAAAAGGAAGAAGATGTCGTTTGCTATGGAAATCAATGGTTTATTAGTAGAAAAATAAAACCATAATCGGTAATGGTTTGTTTAAACGATTGTCGCCAAATTTCTTAGAATGCCAAGTTTAACATCTCCTTCCTCAGAATTGATGGAGAAAACCAATACCTTTTGGTATATACGATACACCAAAATTGCATCGACAAAAAGAAAAAAAATCGACTTAGTCATCGCATAGGGAAAATCCACTTTGTGGTTGATAGATGGTTTCTTTAAAAAAAAAAAAATATAAACCAATCATAAAAATCACATGATCTTCATCAAATAGACGAAGATACCAAACTTAATTGGACTGAGGTTTTTCAACCATGCATGTGAATTATTACCGTGAAGGTAATCAAATTGCGATAATACCAAAAAAATTGGTGATTATAGTTTCATTAGGGAAATAGAAACCGTAAACCATCTTTCGATGATTTTTTTTTCTTTCTCTATTAAAAGAATAAGAGAAGAATGGAAGATCAAACTCATATTAAAATTGATCACCCAAAAAATACTTTATGTCTAACGATTAAAAAAAAGAAACAAAATACATCACATAAAAATAAAAGACAAAAGGTCCATTAGGATTTACTATACTTGTTTGTGCTTCCACCATCCATCTTTCCACTAGGATTGTGTCTTTTGATTACATGTAGCCATAAAGTGATTGTTATCATCATCACTTCTTTAGTTCGTGAGATTGTACTTTACCGGGCATACCTAGACCAAAAGCCAATCGAAACTTGGTTAGAATCCCATTAATAAATTATTGAAAGAAAAAAAAATCAATTTAAAAGGATTAGATAGGGATCGTAATATTCCCTTGCTCGTATTGGTAGAACAACGTTGCTGATAACGTGTTGTGAAACTAGAAAATAGAAAAGGAGACACAAAATTAAAGGGGAGAATAGAGAGAGTTTTCTTATTAATATGTATGTGTTTACAAAGGTTTGTAACTCTATTTATAAAGTTTACATACTTGGTGCTCAAGTAATGGGGTCCCACTAAAATGGTCATCTACCTAATAAATTTCCGTTTATAGCAAGAAACTTCAATTTACTAGTTAAAAGGAAATTAATTGCATTACTGCTAATTGAATTAAGTTTTGTAAGATGAAGATACTAAAAAGTAGACTAATATAATTTTCCTTAGCTATGATTTGTTCCAAAGACAAAGATGCATTGTCCACCACCATAAAGAGCCCACTAATATTATGTTTTTGATACAGCTTATTTAACTCCTAATTGAAGTACAACCTTGATTAATTGTTCATTATAAATTAATTTAGCTTTGATTAGTACTAAAGTAATAATATTAGGTTGAGGAAGCAACAAGAAGAACAGCCTATACCCCGATTATATGATGTGTTTATAAAGTGTGCTTATTCTTACAAAAAAATTCAACATGACAACCTCCTTTCTTAACCCGCCCCTAACATCACTATTTTGTTTGCTTTCCTACTTAAATTTAATGAACCAAAATTCAAATTGCAAGTATACATTATGTGCATTTATATAAGAAAACAGTCGACTACTCGAGTCCCTAACAAGGTAGACCCAATGGTCAAGGTTAGGAGACTTTACACTTGGTATTGATAGCAAACCAATAAAAAAATGACCCGCACAATTCACGACACGTTACAATAAATATAAGAGGTTCGTTTGGATAGATAGGATCGTATAGTCAACTAGTCTTCTTTCGACAAGCTATTTGTTGATGTTTAGTATAGGAGTTGGCAGTCGGCCCCAAAAAGTAGGTCTACCAAGAGGATGGTAAACCATTTGTCGAGTGTTTCAATAGTAACAGACTGCAAAATTTTAGCGGAAACGATAAATAAGATTTGCAAGGATTCTCCTTGGAGTGTAGAAAATACCATACAGGCTACGTTCTCTATTCTGGAAAAACTCTCACAAGCTCAGGTGAAGTATATAAATTGGAAATATAACTTTGCGGCGGATTAGCAAAAGAAGTGCATCTAAAGCATCTTCGGCACATATCGGCCCAGATTTAGCAAAAAGTTCTGAAATCTAGTATTGATTATAATGTTTTTGACAAAAGTGATCTAATAAATCTTTTGTACTATATTACTTGATTAATATAATTTAACCTTCTCATCAATAAAAATAAAATAAAAATAAAAATTGTAATTTGTACTAGCGTATTATCAAACATCTATCTGTTTCTGCAAAAGAGATACTATCGTTTTTTCACTATAGCCTATTTTTAAACTATGGTGAAAAACCGATAGTATCTCTTTTGCAAAAACGGAGTAAGCAATAATGAAAAGGTGATCTCTTTTAGAGAAATGAAGGAATATTTAATAGTATGCTGGTGCAAACTAAAAATGCTTCACTATTTCTTTTTTTTTTTGCAGAAAAAAGATGTAGGCAATTAAGACATTTTTATCAATTTTGAGGAGTATTATCGAGATTTGCGAATGGATCAAAGTGCCTCAATAACGATGAAGCACAAAGTGTAGGATGAATGGATATCTAGCTGTGGATGCATTTTTCCATGTAAAAAATCCTCGAAACGGTTTATCATTACTAAATCTAGAACTCAAATAGATATGTCACACCATAATCCACATTTGTGTGACGTTGTTTTGGGTCTGCCTCTAGTAGGTAGGGTGTAGTAAAGGAGTCCTAAATAACTGGATAGTTGTAGTATCAAATCCATTGCATAAAACAAGATGTGCAACAATCAATTATATGATCTAATCGAATCTAAATCTAAAATATTTGGCAATATACTCCTCAAAAGTTATAGAGATACCTAATTAACTATCATCATAAGAGTATCAAACTAGTTATTAGTCCAAGCTGCATTCTTTTGAAAAACTTCAAAACAAGATAAGTGTTATATTTAATCGTGTTTATCAAATCCAGATTTGATCAGTAATTTCTCAATGGCCATATGGCAGAGATAAGTACATTATAAATACAAGAATTACAGACAAATCAAATATTTATTATATATATGTGTGTATAAAAGTATAAAAGTATCTTAAAGAAGATAGGTGAACTTAAGCTTCACGAATACCAAGTGTAGTCTTTCAAAGTCGTACTTTAGTGCTTGAAGAATCTTGTAATATGTTGTAAAAAGATACACAACGTATAGGGATTTATTTTTATGTGTTGCTGATGTCTCTAATATATATTAATCAATCAAGGTTGGGCTGCTTAAATTGTAAGCAATGAATTTCTTGCAAACCCAAGCTATTTTTGCTAGAGCAATGTTTGGTTCAACCCACAAGTTTTGTTATCCCAAGCTTGTTTTCAATGTTAGGTGCTCAAAACCATATCTTGATTTATAGTCTACTAAATCAAGTTTCAGATAGGTTAGATTGTAGTTTAGTATCATAGATTTCCCTTGAAGACTGAAGATCGACGAAAACGTTTGGAGAAATTTTGTATCAGGTATGTGAAGACTTGACCATTCTATTTTACTAATTATATCATCATTATATCTATTGAGACTATGTCGTATGACTTATAATAGATTAACAAAGAAGATCTTTCTAGTCAAGTTTGTCTTGTGAAAAATCTCGAAATATGATTTAGTGATTGGATGTTCAAAAGTCCTTAACAATATTATTTTTATGAATTAATTTGTGGATCAATTGAAAAATGTCCATGCAAATGATTATATCACTTGGGAATGTTTTAAACATCAAAATAGAGAAATATGAACTTACTGAAATTCTACTCAGCGTAGGTTGGTGAACTCAGTTTTCAAATCATAGATATATGATTCAGAAATACAGAAAGGTTGGTGAACCAGTTCGCAAACCACAAGTTCAGTTGGGAACAGTTCACGAACCCGATTTGCGAAACGTGGTGAACTGGATTTTATTAGTTGGATTAATTGGCTAGCAGTTGGCGAACCCGGTTCATGAACCGAGGTCAACTGAGTTCGGTAGTATAGTAGAGTTGTCGAACCTGATTGGCAAACCTTAGCACCCTGACTCGTGAACAAGCCTTGCGGTTGGCAAACCGTTGTGCCAACTGTCCCGACAATGTTTAACAGATGCTCAAAGACTTATTATTTTAATATGTTTGGCATTGATAGAACTCTTTATTAAAATTATATGATTGATCATGATTAATTTCTTAGGTATTTAAATGAACATCAAGTAGCTTTTAGTTATTGGCTAACATGCCAAACCGAACAGTCATTGTACGGTTCAATAACCAAACCTATGTGTATAGTCTTCTATTGTAGTTTGAAGACCTATTTTGTGTGCTTGCTTCTCAAGTTATTTTAGATTGAATTTTAAGCTAACCTTGGTCTTTGAAAACTATAAGTATAACATCTCTGTTAACTGGAAAAATCAATCCCTGAAACTTTGCATCCTAGTTGATTCTAGAGTCGCCTTTATTGACCTTTTAGGTCTACGACTAAAAAGACTTTTCTTGGGGATTCGTGAATCCATGTATAACTATCTTTACCTTGAGAGACGGCCATGGTGAACACAGATGAGTTTAAATGTGGACATGTGACCTTTGGAGATAGTAGTTATTGCTATATTAGTAAAAATGGGACGATCAAACTTCCCGGAGTTCCTGAAATCCATGATGTTATTTACGTCCGAGGTATGTCTGCTAATATAATTTCTGTTTGTCAAATCTCTGACAAAGACCATAAAGTTATCTTCAATGCTAAAGGATGTGATATTGAATATAAATCTAGAAAAGTAAATTTGCATGGCATACATGGCAAAAATAATTGTTATCTTCTTGATATTCAGTTTAATCTTTGTTGCAACTTGACTAAGGTGGAATCAACCCAACTTTGACATGAGCGTTTTGGTCATATCAATTATCTCCTCCTTGGTAAGATCATTAACAAAGAACTTATCAGAGGTGTACCCAAAAAAAGTGCCAAAGTGGATGGTGTTTGTGGTGCTTGTCAGAAAGGTAAACAAGCTAGAGTTCCACATAAGTCATGTCAAGACATTTCCACCAAACCTCCACTTAATTTAATTCATACGGATTTATTTGGTCCTATACAACAACCTACTATTGAAGGGAATAAATATACCTTGGTAATGGTAGGTGACTACACCAGATTCACTTGGGTGGCGTTCCTTGCTCATAAGAATGATACTCTAAGTGAATTTAAGATTATTGTGAATAGAATCCAGAATGAACAAGGTGGAAAGCTAAAGAAAATTAGGAGTGATCATGGAATAGAATCTAAAGATACAAAGGTATTTGAATTATGTGACACACTGGGTATTATTCAACAATATTCTGTACCTAGAAATCCATAAGTTAATGGAATTGCAGAAAGGAATAACAGTAATATCCAAGAAATGGCTCGAGCGATGCTCCATAAGAAGAACTTACCTCTTAAATTCTGGGGAGAAGCTGTCTATACAACATGTTATTTAATCATTTATCTATGGACATGAACCCTAAATACTCCGTATGTATGAGTTATGGTATGGTTAGAAACCTAACTTGAGTTATCTCCGGGTGTTTGGCAGTAAGTGCTACATTCTTAAGGATCGAGAACATAAAGGGAACTTCAATTCTAAAAGTGACGAAGAATTTTTCCTAGGTCACACATTTGATAGTCATGGTTTTCGAGTATACAATCTCAGAACCAATGTCATGATGGAATCGGAAAATGTTAGTATTGATGACTTAAGTAATTTTTATCATGATAACTCTCCTTCTGAGTTGCCTTCTATGGAGACAACTGAGAATGTCAAAGATGCACCTACAACAGAAGAAGTTATTCCAACTGTTTCTGATCATGATTGCTCTAATGATGAGGAAAGAATCCCCGAAAAAGGGTGTCCCTGTCGAACGTACACCTTATCGTAATTTGTTGGTTCGTAGGGATCATGATATCAATAATATCATTGGTGGTACAGACTTAACTGCGAAGACATGAAGTCAGCTTCAAAACCTATACAACTTTGCATGCTACTTGTCTCAAGCTGAGCTTAAAAATATTGATGAAGCTCTGAATGATCCCGCCTAGGTGAGTCTTATGCTTTACGAGCTTAATCAATTCAAGCGACAAGAAGTTTGGGATATTGTTCATTGTCTAGCTTAAGAACAAGTTAGATGAGTTTGGAACGGTGGTTCGAAATAAAGCAAGACTTGTCGTTCAAGGCTACTCACAAATTGAAGGAAACGATTTTGACGAAACCTTTGCTCTTGTTGCACGTCTTGAGTCCATATGTTTGCTATTAGCTCATGCTTGTTTTATCAAGATTAAGCTATATCAAATGGACATAAAATCCGCATTCTTAAATGGGTGCCTTTAGGAAGAAGTCTATGTTGCTCTACCTAAAGGATTTGAATGGCTAGAAAATCCCAATTACGTCTTTAAGCTCAATAAGGCATTATACAGATTAAAACAAGCTCCGCGAGAATGGTATGAAAAGCTCCACGAGCATGGTATGAAAATGTTTTGCAAGAGGAGGTGTTGATATAACAGTTTTTATCAAATGGAGTATTCAAGCACAAAACTAAGGTTTTATAAATGATATGTACTGCATCAACAAATCACTTTTTCCCTGAGTACATACCGATATGTACTGTAGGATAATAAACAATAAGAAATTGGTGCTAAAAAATAGTAAAATAAGAAGTGAAATAAACAAATTTTTTCAGTAACTCTTGCGAGTACTACCTGTTCTTAGTTTAGTGAGTAACAGAGATTTTGTAGGTCAATCTTCATGTAGTTCTTGTGTACTTTCTTCTTGTAATCAACAAATTATAAAATCAAATTCAAAACGATTCTTTGTCAAAAAAACTATATAATTTGGGGTTTTTGATGATTACTTCATTGTAAATTGGGATTTTGACGATTTCTTTCGTTGTGGATCTAGGTTTTGATAATCTTTCCTTGTAGAATTAAGTTTTGATAATTTCTTATAATCTAGGCTTTTGAGAATAGTAAAGAGTGGGGGAGAAGATGGCTTTTATTTCACACATATGGAATATGGGAATTTAGGTAATATCTATATTTATGGACCTACGGTAAAATGATATTTGTTTCCCGATTATATGATAACTAACTGATGGGGTCTTGGACCAACCAACAAATTTCCTTTTGTGTTTAGTTATGGAAGAGGAAAATTTAGACGTTAACTATGAAGTAGATATTCCCTATTCACATAATCACATCTAAAACATTTGAATCCTACACACCCCTCAAAATTTCCCCACAACAATCTACAGACCCAGTAGTATAGTTCACTGGAAAACATATTGTATTTCCGGAGACTGTTTACTGATTTTATTCGATTGTTTAGCTACAAAGGATAAAAGAACGATCTTGTAATCAAATCTGAGAGGAAGAAACAAACTAATGCATTTTTGTATATTTTTTTGCATATTTCGTAAAAATAGAGTTTCCAACTGACGAAGGATATAATCTGAAAAACTACTTTTTTCAATAGTACATTTGAATACGTGATGTCGGATATGTATTGTCAAACACATGTATTGTAGGACAATAAACAACAAGAAATTGGTACTAAGAAAATTGGAAACTTAGAAGTGAAATAAAAAAAATAAAAAATTCAATACCATTTTTTGGTACTACTTTGTTCTTCGCGTGTAACAGAGGTTTGATAGGCCGATTTTCATGTAATTTTTCTGTACTTTCTTCTTGTAATCAACGAATACTAAAATCATATTCAAAAAAGAATCTTCATCGAACCAACTATAAAATTAGGGGATTTTGATAACTACTTAATCGTAGATAGTGATTTTGACGATTTTTTCATTTTAGTTCTAGGTTTTAATGATCTTTTCCTTGTAGATTTTTTTTTTTTTTTTGATGATTTCCTGGTTTTTGAGGATTGTAAAGAGAGAGAAAAGATGGCTTTTATTTCACATGGGTAAAATATGGACACTTAAATAATTTTTTATATTTTTAGACCTCTAGTTAATTGATACTCCATTCGTTTTTGGAAAATAGGTATTATCACTTTTTATTTTAGTCTAAAAGTACTGGCTTGATTGGGGTATACCCAGATTAATTAGGGTATACCAAATGAGACAAAATATGGTCATTTTGAAGTAAAAGTGGCCACCCCTTATCCAAATATTTTCAAAATGGCAAAAATGCCCTTTTATAATTAACACTAAAAATCTGATTAGGCTAATTAATTGAGTTTAGATTAAAATTTTGAAAATGAAAATTCAGTAGGTTAAACCTTTAATCCGTCTTATGAGTTCGATTTCGATCAAAAAAATGGGTTTTCGAAAATGTTATAAGTCGACAAGGTCGACGTATGAAGAAGGTGCCGGCTATATTTAGCCGGCATGGAATACGTTTGAATAAAATGCCGACCACTTTCAGCCGGCATGGTCCTTGGATGAAGAAAACGCCGACCATGTTTTGTCCAAAAGGGTATTTGATGAATAATAAGCCGACTACCTTTGGCTAGCAATCTAACGGTCGGCATGTAAATATTCACTAACATGCCAGCTATAATATAGTCGGCATCTACATAATTTATTACACTTCCGGCTTTCCTATAGCCGGCATGTTAAGGATTTATAACCATGTTGACCTGTACTTATACCAAACATAAAACAGAATATGGGAAGATGTAATTCACTTCATTCATGCAATTTTGGTTACTACACTGGTTGAAACATAAAAACAAATGCACTTAGCATGTGCATTAAGCCTTTGAACCCCTAGGCGACCCTAGTGGACGAGTTATAGTCTCGTAAGGGTTTACATAGAGGTTTACCCACAAAACCTATATAAAAACTTCTAAAGCCATCAATCTTCCTCCTCCGAAGACGATACGGCATCCAAGTACTCCGGGATTCTTTGTGCCAAGAAGTGATAGCTTGCATCGAAAGCGAATGCTTCCCCCTTTCCTCCATGTAGCGCTCTTTCATGACTTCATGATACAAAAACAAACTTACATTTGTTAGTGGTGTTTCATTGTAAGATAAAACAACATTTGTTAGTGGTGTTTCATTGTAAGATAAAACAACATGGGTTACGTGAAAAATAACCACAAAATTACTTACAAATTGTGCAATGGACAAGGTGAAGGTACGAGTGTTAAAAATCCGAGGTTGGAGCGCTAAAAAAGCAAGTATCGCATTTTCTATTACTAGGTGCCTAGCGTGGACTTGTTGAACACTTCTTGCATTAGGATTCCCAAAATCGCCGCTAAATTATTGTGTACCCTAGCCCAAAAGGTTGTGGAATCCTCCCTTTCGGAGGATTGCCGTCTAAGTCGATTTTCCGCGTACCATGCTTTGGTGATTGCCAAATCTTCATTTGAATCAAATGATGCCATTGTTGTTTTTAGAGAGCTATTGGGTGAGTTAGATGGAGTGTATGATGATATGAGCTTTGTAGAGTGTATGGAACTATTTGTATGTTGTTTTGTAGAGAGAAGTAGTGTATTTATAGGATGGTGGACAAATTTGGCCGTTATAGTGCCCAAGTACAAGTCAATCAATGAAATTGTACTTGCCAAAAATTTGAATTCTGAATTCGCCGGCGAGGTTTTTTTCCTGAGTACGCCGACTAACTCAGGCCGTCATGGTTAGAATTTTGTTACCATGCCGACCTTAAGATGATTTTAAGCATCAGGAGAACATTTTCTTCTGTGTATCAGCCGACAATGTATATAGACATTTGTCTGCCGACTATGATTAGGTCGGCAAGGTAAAAATATGTTTACCATGCCGACCTTATGACTTTTAGGCATACAGGAGTTCAAGCAATTTTCTTTTAAACTGTCAGAACGGTGTTTGTTCACTAGCGTACCGGCTATAATGTGGTCGGCAAGGAACATAATTTATAACCATGCTGGCCTTATGATGATTTTAGGCATCAGGAGAAGGAATTTTCTGCAACACATGGCCGACATGTTCATAACATAATACATTGTCGGATGTATCATAGCCAGCTTGGTATTGATATGATTACCTTGTCGACCCTGGTATGCAAGCATTTTCTGCTGTCAGGGCCGGCGTTCTGAAACCTCAAAACCTTGCCGGCCCTAGTATGGTCAGCATGGTAAATTAAAAAAAAAATGCCGGGATAAGTATTGAAACTTTAAGTAGCTAAACAAACCATTCATTCAACAACTAGAAATCCAACACTTGTTGTCCAAAATAAGAAAACATGTCCCATAATCCTTAAAAAACATTTGTCCAACCATTAACCTTAATATTTGTCCAACACAACATAAATAAATGAACTAGAAATACATTCATTCATGACCATGACCATGACCGCGACCACGACCACGACCCCGTTTAGGAACACCACCACTACTACTACCTTCACCACCACGACCACTACGAGCCCTTTTTTGTCAGCATTCATCTTGGCTTGTGCTTCCTCCTGGTTTTTCTTCCCTCTTTACTTCAGCCTCAGCTTGCTTGAACATTTCATGGGCATCCTCATTGTCAACATTGTTAAAAAATTCAACATGTTTCCTTGCTCTTCAATCGACAAAGGCTCTCCTCTTTCTCTCGCGCAACACAACACCTTCGCAAAGGTCTTCAAATGATCCTTCTATTTCCAATTAAACAAAAAACAATTAATAGAATGATTCGATAATGTGATCTTAAAATAATAAGAACAACTCTAAAATACTTACAAAGAACTTAAGACTTGTTGTTGGGTCTTTCGATGCCATCTTCCTCTTCCGAGAAATTCTTCAGTAGTCATCTCCCTAATCACAGTAGGACGAGCCCAACCCAAGTACCACGACATGAATCTCTCACTAGATTCATGACCGGTAGTCACCTCGTCCAAAAGACTCACATCGATGTTACGGTCACGTCTATCGTCCCAATGTTCTTGAGTTGGCGCTGGATCGTAAGAGACGTTAATAGTTTTTTTGGACGTGGTGCAGTCATCCCGGTTCACAGTAAAGAACGGCTTATCTTCATTTAAATGAGGTTCTTCTTGCACGTAACCCAATTATCGCATTACCCGATGTGGATCGTACATTGAATATCCTTGGGTGCACAACAACAATGGTCCAGAGTATAATACAACTTCATCTCTCCTTTGGATTAAACATTGATTTCTAGCATCCCGATACGAATCAAATATCACCTCCTCCGCAGTCAATTTGTCGATGGCCGTTCGGATTTTGATAAGCTTTTGTGGCATTTCCTTTTCCTGAGTACCCTTAAAATTGTACCTTTGAGCTCTTGGCTCATCAACAATAACATTCACATCCACTTTGACGTAGGAGTTGGCTTTCACCAAAGAAGGGAAGTTCTCATATATCCAAACCTATGCACCAAAAAAGTTTAGTAAGAATCTTATCTTACGAGAATTTGGCAAATATAAATGATTTAGATAATACAATTACCTGGAAGAGACATATGTTTCTGTTAACTTGAGAAGTGAGTGCCATTGAAGCCTTTGTCAACTCATTGTTCAGGAAGGAGACCACCGCAGTACCCCAAGAATACTCACGCATCTTATCTAAGGGATCCAATAGTTGCAAATAAATGGCGTCGACCAAGCTTCCGGAACTGTCGGGGAAGATACATCTGCCTAGGACGTATAGCAAATAACCTGACGTGGTAGCATTGATTCGCACCGGGTTCACCCTTTCTTCCTCATCAAAGATTTTATTGGTGTCACTATTGATGGTGGATTTTAGTTCAGGGCTAAAGTTGTAAAACCAATATTTTGTACAAGCCGTCCTACAGAGGATAAGGCCATTTGATAAGTGATGAATACTTCTTCGCATTAATAATTCACCTAGAATAACAATCCCCCGAATATTATGTGAATTTTAGCATTATTGATTAATGCATAAAACGCCTTGTATTTCCTGTGTTGTTCCTAGCAGAACTCTCATTCTTGGTGTGGCATGATGACTGATTGTTACTCACAGCAGAGTAGCATGAATATCCAAGTACCGACAGTGAGGCATGCATGAAATGCCCGTACAGGCTGTAACTCTCGGAGTTTTATACTAGCCCGATTGAGCATACATCTCTCGGAGTGTTATACTAGACCGATTGAGCATCCAGACTGTCCATAACAGTATAGGAATGATCACGATCATCCAACTTCACCAGCATGATTGGATGGCCCAGATCGAATCCATGACCCCAAACAGGTATTGGAAATTTCACTGCCGACCCAACGCGGGTCCCGCATGGTCGGCCTCCCCAAAATGGGTGGCGTAGCTTGCCAAACCGTCCAACCCAAGCCGAATGGACAAGAAACCCTAAATTAGGGTTTGCGGCATATTACATGTGTCGCAAAACGATCTCAACCATCCATCTTCACATGCATAGATGGAGGGTGTAGATATAGATTCAAAGGGCCCAGAGCATGTCAACACAATCACCATGGGCCCGTCTACACACATGACCAGTCGGTAAAGACCAACTATGGTTGGTTGTCCCAATTTGTGCGCCCAAAACAAGGCATGACGCACAGCCAAACCCTAATTAGGGTTTGTATTGATCACAAGCATCCGTTTTCTCCTGATCGAATGAAGGGTTTAGGAGACAATTGAATAGGTCCATTGAACATCAACATGATCACCGTGGACCCATCTATCTCCTCACCTGACCGACCAAGGCATACCATGCCTGGTTTTTCCAAATCGCACGCCCAAACTAGCGTGGTCACACTTCCCAGATCATAAACTGATCTCGACCACTCAACTTCGCCGGAAGAATTGAGTGGCTTAGAACACGTTTCCATGGGATAGTCAGGTATAGGCGTGAATATCAGCCTACCACCTACATGCCGGACCAAACGGCCGAGACAGACCAAGCTTGGTCGTCTCGAAACGTTCGCTTTGAAGGTGGCTGCCGCGCCCCTTTAGGAATCCTTTGCGACATAGGATTTCTATCGCAAATCGATCTCAGCCACTCGACTTCACCGATAAATTTGAGTGGCCTAGATCAAACCTTCTTGGTACAGTGAAGCATGGACATGGACATCAGCATGTCGTCTACATGCATGCCTGGTCGGTCCTCCATGAAATGTCTCACAGGCTTAGATTCGACCAAGCTGAAAGAGTACACTCGCGCACCTCACAAACCCTAATTTGATGGTCGCAGATGTGGGTCGCAAGTCATCTTGTCCGTCAACTTCGCCAGCCTGGACAGACGGCTTAGGATAGGAATTAGGCGACCAATGAGGTATCACCGTGATCACTGTCTGCCACTCCGACACACCATGTGGTCGACCAAGGGAGGATTTGCTAGCGCATCTTCCAAACCCTCACGTGAAGTAGGCTGGACATGATGCTCAACAACGATGCTTCATATGTGCTTAATATATTCGATGCAGTACCTGCATAGAATATACACGATACTTTACAAGTATCGACTTCCTAAATAACTTAGTTATTTAATCTAGCATTACATGCTACCTTATGTGGGTCCCATGATCCACACACTTGAGACATCAATCATGTCACAAACTGGGGTATTGGTCTGGCGGTTTACAGCGTGCAATGCGCCATCACAAGAACTTGTCAGGAAGACATGGACGGTTAGTGATAATGGAGAAGTGGGAAAGACTAATCGTGTGACACTAACTCACAACTCCACTAGTCCATCACTCCACTTCTTCCACTTCCTCCACTTCCTACGAGAGACGTGAATGAGGCTCAAATGACTTGCATAAGTAGGTTCTCCTCCCTATTTCCAAGAAAGAGAAGACATACAGAAACCAAGTGTTGATACAACGTATTCAAACACTCAGAGATGATTGCTTACATTGTTGCAAGCCAGTTCGGTATTCTGATAAAAGTCATAAACAAGCATACACCTTCACAATCTCAACACCTTCTTCTCTTCCCTCCCTAAGATCAACCCCATCTCCTTCACTTTGTGACCGAAACAAGTCTGGAACGACCATTTCTTTGTTTAGGCCAGAATTGTATAGATTGATCTCTCGAATCAAAAGCACTCCAGTGCAATGCATTTGTTTAAGGTTTAGATTCAATTCTCATCCACACACCCAAAATTACCAAAACCAGCAGAAGTAGTTTTTACCCATAAACTATCTATACAATTACCAAAACCAGTAGAAGTACTGCAAGGGAGTACTTTAGATTCGAGATATAAATCTGTACAAATCCAGCCTAAACCAAGAAATGGTCGTTCCGGACTTGCTTCGGTCACAAAGTGGAGGAGAATGGGTTGGTTTTGGGGAGGAAAGCAAGGAAAGTGAAGAGACCAGAATAGATGATTCTAGAAGGGTAGTTGTGTTACTACGACTTGTATCAAAAAAGTAGGAAGGCTAACAAGTGGTAAGCTAGCAAGTATTTTCTGAGTGTTGTATATTCCCGAATGAACTTTTCATTATGTGGAAATAGGTAAGACCTATTTATACAAGTCGAAGTGAAATGTACCGTGGTCTCATTAAGGAATGGAAAAATAGGTAAGTAAATGGGAGGAGGTGGTAACCGTATGCATGGAATTGATGTTCCATAAAACTTTTAACGCATGGAATTGATGTCCCATAAAACCGTTAACGCATGGAATTGATGTTCCAGAGCGTTTCACCATTAACTCCCTGTATTTACTAGCCGTCTCACCCTTATGACCCTTCCTTATGATGGGCGTAGTGTATGCCACATGCTGTAAACTGCCAAACCAATACCCAAAAAAGGATCCCCCAGTTTGTGATATGTGTTGATGTCTCGAATGTTTTTGTGAAAAACATATAACATATTGTTGTTGCCTGGAAAGTCGAGCTTGGAAGACTTGGTAGCTTGGTGACCTTCAACGGTCGAGATTTTGCATTTTAAGAGGAAAGGTATCCGTTGATCGTCGCACGCCTTCGTTCGTTGGTGGTTGCATTTGGAAGGCCAGTATGGTGGCGCAGATGGGTTGGCATGGCCAAACTTAGGTTTTTGGGCCAAAGGTTACCATGTGTTGTCTGTTAACCTTGTATGGCTAGGATTTTCTCCTGAGATTGAAGGGCAACCGTTGATTGTTGTATGCCTTCACTTGGGTAGCCATGTAGGGAAGGCCAGCATGGTGGCGCGGCTAGATTGGAATGCTTTTGGCATGGAATGATGACGCGACTAGGTTGGCATGCCATGGTGACGCGGCCAAACTTAGGTTTTCATGCCAAAGGTTACCATGTGTTGTCTAGTAACCTTGGTTGGCTAGGATTTTCTCCTGAGATTGAAGGGAAACCGTTGATTGTTGCATGCCTTCATTTGGGTAGCCGTGTAGGGAAATCCAGCATGGTGGCACGGCTAGATTGGCTAGATGCGGTTTGGCTTGGCATGTGGGTCCAAGGGTTTGCCAGGGGAGCATGGCGTGACTAGCTTGGCTAGGTGCGGTTTGGCTTGGCATGTGGGGCCAATGGTTTGCCATGGGCGCATGGCGCGGCTAGCTTGGCTAGGTGCGGTTTGGCTTGGGATGGGGGTCAAGGGTTTTCCATGGGCGCATGACGCGGCTAGTTTGGCTAGGTGTGATTTGGCTTGGCATGTGGGGCCAAGGGTTTGCCATGGACGCATGGCGCGGCTAGCTTGGCTAGGTCGGTTTGGCTTGGCATGTGGGGCCAAGAGTTTGGCGTGACAAGCTAGGGTTTTGGGCTAAAGGTCGTTTGGTAACCTTGAACGGCTAGGAAGCTCCTAGGATTGAAGGGCGACCGTTGATTGTCGCACGCCTTCATTTTTGGCAGCCGGATAAGGAAGGCCAGCATGGTGGCGCAACTAGGTTGGCATGGGGCCGTGGTAAGGTGCGTTTGGAATGGCACGGTAGGTGTGGATGGCATGGTTTTCTATTGGCACAAAGGTGCGGCTAGCATGGTTGGCATGCCTTGGCGCGGTAGGTGTGGCTGGCATGGTTTTCCATTCGCACATGGGTGCAGCTAGCATGGTTGGCATGCTTTGGCGCGGTAGGTGTGGCTGTCATGGTTTGCCATTGGCACAGAGGTGCGGCTAGCATGGTTGGCATGCCTTGGCGCGGTAGGTGAGGATGGCATGGTTTTCCATTGGCACAGGGGTGTGGATAGCATGGTTGGCATGCCTTGGCGCGGTAGGTGTGAATGGAATGGTTTTCCATTGGCACATGGGTGCGGCTAGCATGGTTGGCATGCCTTGGCGCGGTAGGTGTGAATGGCATGGTTTTCCATTGGAACAGGGGTGCGGCTAGCAAGGTTGGCATGCCTTGGCGCGGTAGGTGTGGCTGGCATGATTTGCCATTGGCACAGGGGTGCGGCTAGCATGGTTGGCATGCCTTGGCGCAGTAGGTGTGGATGACATGGTTTGCCATTGACACAGGGGTGCGGCTAGCATAGTTGGCATGACTTGGCGCGGTAGGTGTGGCTGGCATGGTTTTCCATTTGCACAGGGGTGCGGCTAGCATGGTTGGCATGCCTTGGCGCGGTAGGTGTGAATGGCATGGTTTTCCATTGGCACAGGGGTGCGTCTAGCAAGGTTGGCATGCCTTGGCGCGGTAGGTGTGGCTGGCATGATTTTCTATTGGCACAGGGGTGCGGCTATCATGGTTGGCATGCCTTGGCGCGGTAGGTGTGGATGGCATGGTTTACCATTGACACAGGGGTGCGGCTAGCATAGTTGGCATGACTTGGCGCGGTAGGTGTGGCTTGCATGGTTTGCCATTTGCAAAGGGGTGAGGCTAGCATGGTTGGCATGCCTTGGCGCGGTAGGTGTGGCTGGCATGGCTTGCCATTGACACAAGGGTACGGCTAGCATGGTTGGCATGCCTTGGCGCGGTAGGTGTGGCTGGCATGGTTTGCCATTGGCACAGGGGTGCGGCTAGCATGGTTGGCATGCCTTGGCGCGGTAGGTGTGGATGGCATGGTTTAACATTGGCACAGGGGTGCGGCTAGCATGGTTGGCATGCTTTGGCGTAGTAGGTGTGGCTGGCATGGTTTTCCATTGGCACAGAGGTGCGGCTAGCATGCTTTAGCGCGGTAGGTGTGGCTGACATGGTTTTCCATTGGCACAGAGGTGTGGCTAGCATGATTGGCATGCCTTGGCGCGGTAGGTGTTGCTGGCATGGTTTGCCATTGGCGCACGTGGGAATTATGGTGTGGTTTGTCGTAACCCTAATTAGTATTAAAATAAAAAGATACCCCGGTAATTTTTTCACAGACACATTAAAGGTTTTAATAAATGCGCCTAGTAAAAGATTATTACTTAAATGATGCGACGTCACTGTCTGACTAGGTTTTAGGGTTTTACGATTTTAACCCTAGGCGAAAAACCACCATCAACATTAAGTCCCCTGCTTAGCTCGGAACAGGTGCCTTGTTGCGAGGTAAGCATATGATGGTGACAAATAAGGGCGAGATCGAGACGTAAATCATTCCAAATATGGTCAGGAAAATTCGACTAACCTTTTTAAGAGGTGAAGAGAGTTTTTGCTTCCTGTGATGGCAGCCCTTCATGAGTTGTACTTGGGATGCAGATCGTGGAGTGGTGAGACGAAATTTGCCGGCTTGGTCTGGCCGTACATCACCGAGGCACAGCGGGCGCGGTCTTGGAAGGCAAAGCATAGCGGATTGGAGAGGCAAAGCATAACGGTCGGCTTGGCATGCATGGCCAAGGGGTGGCGCGGTCTTGGAAAGGAAATCGCTCGTGAATGACTTGGCATGATACGGCCGCGGCAATGGAGCGGGTGGCTTGGCCTGGTGCGGCAAGGCGTGCACGGGCGGCTAGGCGTGGTGGGGTCGCGGCAATAAAGCGGATGTCTTGGCCTGGCGCGACCATGGCAGGGCGCGGCTCGGTGATGTGAGGCGTGCACGGACGGCTAGGCGTGGTGGGGCCAAGGCATGGCGTGAGCGGTCTTGGGCATGGAAATTGGTCTTTGCGGGACTGGTTTCCTCTTTTCCTCTCTTGGCTCATAATAGGAAATCCTTTCCTTGTTCAAACTCCCACGTACCATGTATATAAAGAGGGCCGGATTCCCTTTTGTCTCACGCCTATTTATTTATCCCAGCCGTGTGGTAGCAGTAAAGCAGAGTGGACGAGCAAATCCCAGGTATGCCTTGCAACACTTCTTCTTTAACTTGTTTTCTCTTTTCTTTTATGTTGGTGTAAACCCTAGTTGTAGGCGTATCTTATCATGACCTTGTAGAAAATATTGGTGTGAATCATAGCCGTATGTGTGTTTTCCATGAGATCTTAGTAGTACTTAGGCATGAATACCATAGTAATATTGATCGTCTCAATTCACTGTGTAAAGTAAGCACGCGATAGTAATTTCCATCCCTTCCCCGCGAAAACCTAGTTTTTTAGGGTTTACTCCTTGTTTTGGTGTGGCCGTGTGCATAGTTCCCATGGTGGGGCGCACCTCCTCGGTTGGACAAGAATTTTATGTTGTAGGATACGGCCTTGAAACAAACTGGCTTGCGTTTTGGGTGAAAATAATTTCCGTGCACTTTCCGTAATAATTTCTCTTCGTATTGTTCCATTGTAGTTGTTTGGAAGGTGAAAGTAGCGTGAGAGAATCTTCATTATGATGTCACTTAAGGAAAGTTCTGCCGTACAGAAAGACGTTTGCAATTCCAAACCAAACGTAGATGATGAATTCTTCACAACATCGGCCACGGTTAGGAGAAACCATCCCAACCATGTGTCGATTCTTCTGACCGGCTCGGAAAGTAAGGGAGAAGTCCGGTCGGTTCGGCCAGGAGGCGTAGTGAGGTTTTTCCTTCAGAGAAAATAATATCATGCCTCTCTTATTGACTTTAAAATATTTGTGAGTCCGTTGCGTCCCTTCGAGAAATGGATGTGGTTCATGATGAGTCAGGATCATGTAAAAACCAATTTGACCGAGGCGCAGATCAGTTGTGTTGTCGCGGCTTCCGCAGTGCTCCAGATTAGGAAAGATATTCCAGGCTTGGTTGCTTTTGTTTCCAGATGGTATACAGACACCCACACGGCCGTATGCAGATGGGGTGAAATGACCATCTCCTTGGAAAGCGTGACTGTATTTTTGAACCTTCCCATAGTTGGAAACCTTGATGTTAAGTTGTCTGCAGATGAAGGAGAAATGCATGCCTCCCTAGTTGTGAAATCGAAAGGATTCGTTCGGAAATAAAATGAGACGAAGTGCTTCTATGACTGGTGGGTGTCTCAGTAGTTTCCTGACGTGTTATAGTCAAACCAGAAGAATAGTATACTTCATGTTGCAGCGTTCTTGGCTCTTTGGCTATCCAAAGATATTTTTGATGACGGCTCGGGCAAGAAAGATATAAGACACGAACTTATCAAGTTTGCCATAAAATTGGCAAAAGGTGTCGTTCTCCCCATTGGAGGTCTGTTTCTTGGTTCTCTATAGGCACACTTGGATCAGCTGGTTTCGGACATGCGCGCCTCAAATGTCTACATAAAAGTGGATTCGTATATTCATGCTGCCTTTCTCCAGGCGTGGTTGTGGGAGCATTTCAAGAAGTATGCCCCAAAACCGTTGGCTGTACTTCCCGAGTCTTGGGGTGGCTCTAGGATATTGCGGTGGTCAAATAGGCGTTTCAAGACTGGTTCGAACCTGGTCGGACTTCTTGACAACTCGTATGCAGTTAATTTTCGTCCATGGGCTCCGGTGCATGGGTCTATAACTTAGGTCACTACCTTTGCTCCTGCTCCAAACATGTCTTTGTCTTCTGATGAAGAGGGTCTGAGCGTTGGAGAAGTGGTGTTAATGCGTAGTTACACGCCTGGTCACGTGCCGTCTTTCTTTAGAGGGTCTTGCAAAGCAATATCTTAAAATATCTATAAAGCGGCTCGGCATATAGGTTTTGATCAAGGGGTCCCACTCGTTCATCAGCCGGTTGTTCCAGAAATCCCGTTATCAATTGTTCTTGATGCTAGCGCTCTTGTGTCGGGTAAAAGTATGCCTTTCCTGCTTGCGTGATGAAACAAGATGAGTTTCTTGCTATCCATGGATACGTGAATGGTGTGGTAGAAAATAGTCGCGGTAAGCCTTCTCTTGTGGTTTTAGCGGAACATCCACGGCTGAGGGGTCCCAAGCGAAAATCCGTTAGACTGAATAAAGATAGTCCCCAAGTGAAGGAGCGAAGATCTAAAAGCCATGCCGGTGGTCTTCAGTCGGGTCTGGCGGCTCTCCCGACTTTTAGTTCTTCCAATATGCGAATACGTATAATTTTCTTCCTGACTTATTAGTCGAGTTATGTATGTCTTTGTCTCATTTATGACTGTCTGTCCTTGTGCCTTACCTCAGGGTCTTAGCAGTTTGAACGCCTTTAATAAACTTACACACAGTCAGAAAAAACACCTCTTGAGACGGAAAGCAGCGATGCTGATTCTACCCATGACGAAGGGGAATCCGAGAGGGATGAAAGCTCAGAGTCCAGAGATGGCGAAAGTAGTTCTTCGATTAGCAGTGCCGAATCTTCCTCTAGTCGGTCTGAAAGTGAATCAGTAAGTCTTCTCCATGCCCCTCATTTTTTTTTATTTTTTTTGAAGAGTGTCTAAGCCGTGATATCACAGAGCGACACCGGTTCTGAAGCTGAAATCGAGAAGGAAACTGGTAAAGACGCGGTTTTATCTCCAGCCGTGTCATCCAGTCCTTGTAGCTTTGAAACAGAGGCCGATCAAGATGAAAGGTTGTTGTGACTCAGACGATAGAGATTGCTCATGTGAACCCCGACGCAATTGTTGTTAGGGATCCTCTGTCGGTTACTGATGTAGTCGCAGGCGCTACCTTTGTTCCTCCATATCCGGTTCCTTATCCAGATCACGTGCTGATTTGGGGATTTAGCGTGCCAGCTAGACATGCGGCGTTATACACCAAGATATGGGAAAGCCACGGTCATATCGCCGCGACCAAGAAAATTACTAGTCGATACGCGCTGGTCAAGCGTGTGGAGGAAGTTTTGTCTTCGATTGACGACATGCGCAACGTGACTGGTCACACAGTTTCTGAGGATGTAGTTTCAAGATGGAGGTTTCATCGTGATATGTGTATGGAGTTCGAGTTCAATTCTCCTTGGTTCGTTGATGGCTTCTCTGAGGTTGAAAATTTGTTGGGGGAAAGCAGTCGAAGGTCCTTCCGCAGACATGGTGAAGAAACAAGAAGTGAAGTTCAAAAAATTGTGCAGGCAACTAAATTTGAAAAGGGTGACCAGTCACGTTGGAAAACTTTCCTTGAATACATTTCCGTCTTTTGAACTCCTTATTTTTTAGGTTTTTTTTTTTTTGAAAGGCAAATAGAAACGTCTGGTTTATGGTTTTGATTTTGATTTTCTGGATTTTGGGGTTGACAGATAAATGTTACCTTGATGGTTTAGGATTATTTTTGGAACAAATTGTTAGGAAATGAATTGTTTAGGAACGAATGTGGCCTTAGTTATGGTTGAAAGTGTTGTAGGCATCCCAGGAAAACCATGGAACCGTGCGTTTGATAGATGATATGGGTGAAATATAACATGGATATTGGTTTTATCATTCCCGTGAAATCTTGAAAAAGCAAACCACGTATCTTGTCTAGGTAGGACTTACTTGATTTTTTAGGTCTCCTGATGGAAAGGAAACCTTTCGGGTGATAGACCGAGTTTTATGGGGAAGCACCGCCGTGATTGTGGAAAGTCCCCAGTCGTTACTGAGTTAACTGATAACCGAGTCGTCGATTCTCGGGTGGATTGATTGCTTGGAAGTCCCCATTCATCCCTTGTTGTGTCATGACTGATGATCGAGTCTTCTGGTAACTAAGTCGTTGACCCCTGAACGGATCGCCTGCTTCTACCATCTTGATATCTAGGTCGAAATATGTAATCGATGGTTGAAAGTTGACACTGTAACCGAAAGATCAACCTCCCACTGTGGTAGTCAATTGTTTGTAGGTGAAAATGGTTTCTGCTAATTTCGGTAGTTTCGGATGTGTGGGTGAGAAACAATTTAAACCCTAAACAACGTACTTCAAGGGAGTACTTTAGATTCGAGAGATCAATCTGTACAAATCCAGCCTAAACCAAGAAATGGTCGTTCCGGACTTTCTTCGGTCACAAAGTGGAGGAGAATGGGTTGGTTTTGGGGAGGGAAGCAAGGAAAGCAAAGAGACCAGAATAGCTGATTCTGGAAGGGTGGTTGTGTTACTATGAGTTGTATCAGAAAAGTGGGAAGGCTAACAAGTGGTAAGCTAGCAAGTATTTTCTGAGTGTTATATATTCCCGAATGAACTTGTCGTTCTGTGGAAATAGGTAAGACCTATTTATACAAGTCGAAGTGAAATGTACCCTGGTCTCATTAAGGAATGGAAAAATAGGTAAGTAAATGGGAGGAGGTTGTAACCGTATGCATGGAATTGATGTTCCATAAAACCGTTAACGCATGGAATTGATGTTCCATAAAACCGTTAACGCATGAAATTGATGTCCCATAAAATCGTTAACGCATGGAATTGATGTTCCAGAGAGTTTCACCATTAACTCCCTGTATTTACTAACCATCTCACCCTTATAACCCTTCCTTATGATGGGCGTAGTGTACGCCGCACGCTGTAAACCGCCAAATCAATACCCAAAAAGGATCCCCCAGTTTGTGATATGTGTTGATGTCTCGAATGTTTTTGTGAAAAATATGTAGCATATTGTTGTTGCCTGGAAAATCGAGCTTGGAAGACTTGGTAGCTTGGTGACCTTCAACGGTCGAAATTTTGCATCTTAAGAGGAAAGCTAGTTGTTGATCGTCGCACGCCTTCGTTTGTTGGTGGCTGCATTGAGAAGGCCAGCATGGTGGCGCGGCTAGGTTGGCATGCATTGGCATGGCATGGTGGCGTGGCTAAACTTAGGTTTTCCGGCCAAAGATTACTATGTGTTGTCTGGTAACCTTGGATGGCTAGCATGGTTTGCTATTAGCACAGGGGTGCGGCTAGCATGGTTGGCATGCCTTGGCGCGGTAGATGTGGATGGCATGGTAGGTGTGGCTGGCATGGTTTGCCATTGGCACAGGGGTGCGGCTAGCATGGTTGGCATGCCTTGGCGCGGTAGGTGTGGCTGGAATGGTTTGCCATTGGCACAGAGGTGCGGCTAGCATGGTTGGCATGCTTTGGCGCGGTAGGTGTGGCTGGCATGGTTTGCCATTGGCACAGAGGTGCGGCTAGCATGGTTGGCATGCATTGGCACGGTAGGTGTGGTTGGCATGGTTTGCCATTGGCACACGTGGGAATTAGGGTTTGGTTTGTCGTAACCCTAATTAGTATTAAAATAAAAAGATCCCCCGGTAATTTTTTCACAGACACATTAAAGGTTTTAATAAATGCGCCTAGTAAAAGATTATTACTTAAATACTGCGACGTCACTGTATGATTAGGTTTTAGGGTTTTACGATTTTAACCCTAGGCTAAAAACCACCATCAACATCAGGTTCGACATATATAACTAATCCGGCGAATAAATGGTCGGAAGGCTAGATATATAAATACATGCCGGCTAAACATAAGCCTGCAGGGTGTGATTCACATAACATGCCGACGTATAACAAATATGAACACAATACTTTACTGGATTTTTCAGAAAACCAGTCGGAAAGTTCCTTTACCCATACATTGCCGGCTAACAAACAACCGGCATGGTTTTATCCAAATAACATTCCGGTTTTAAAATTCAAGGCATCATGAGACAAAAAAAACTTGAAATACAGCCGGCAAGGTCAAAATTTATAACCAACCCGGCTAAAAAACAAAACTGACGCCGACTGGCTCTTAGGTTGAATAACGTGTCGGCCCTGCAAGTAACAGTTACAGCTATTAACCAGCCGGCAAGATCTTCAACCTAACAGTATGCCATTCAAACCCTAACTATGAAAAGCCGGCACGTTCGATAACATAATACCTTGCCGGCCAGTTAACTGCAAATTCAAACATTCGATTTTTCTGACCTAATTTGACATGCAAACATGAAATTGAAGTACTTGAGTGAGTTTAAGTAGGCCATTACTTTCTTAATCGCACAATTTCTTCGTTTTGAGCGGGTTCAATTTCTTCTTCAACAACCGTTTTTTTCTTCACTTTATGTTGAACTAGTTTTGCAATTCCAGGGTTGTATTGATTGGGTTTTCGATTGGCTCTTTCATACGAGTTCCCTTACGCCATGGTGGATCCATTGATGAAGATTAATCGGAGTTTTCGAATCGACGATGTCAATGAATTAATCGACGAGTTTTGATGGTGGTGGGGGTGATGGAGCCAGTATGTTTGTGGAGGAAAAGAAGAAGAAGAGAAGAAGAAAATAAAATGAAAAGATTAAAACTGATTTAGGGTAATAGGTTTTTAAAGGGTGAGGGTAGTTTTGTAACTTACCCATTAGGACTCCCCCTAAAACCCATAAAAAGAGTCCCTTCAAAATTGGGTATACCGCAATCAAGCCAGGTAAAAGTAGGCCAAATTGAAAAAATGATAGTAAATTTTTTTCCAAAACTGAGGGAGTATTCATTGCTGGACTATAGGATAACTAACAGTAACTGATGGATTTTCGGACCAACCAGCAAATTCTTCATATTTAGTTATTGAGAAGGACAATTTAGACATTTAATATGAGGCAGGTATTATTCAAATTACAGCATTTTGAAACACCCCCAATAATACGGTTCATCGGAGTGTTTTTCCGCATACTATTTACTGATTTTATTTGTCCAGCTTTTGAAAATTGAGGAATTTTGGAAGTGCTTTGGATAAAAAGCGATTTATTTATTTTTTTGCCAAACACTAATTTCAAAAATTATTGACATATATAAGTTTTGAAAGTTCTTTTGTAAAAAAAAAAAAAACATAACCAACTAGGGTTTCAAAAATTAGGCTAACCCCTATGGGCTAGATTGGCCAAAAAGTGTTGCAAATCAAAAAAATAAGTGTTGGAAAAAAACTTAATAGTGATAGTGGAGAGTTCTCTCTCCTAGCATTTGCTCGCAGTCGCACTATCGACGAGATTGAAACGCTGAATGGTTCGGTGCTCAAAAAGTGACCAAAACGCTGAATGGTTCGGCGCTCACAAAAATCACAAACATCTAATGGCTGAGATTTAAACGCCGAACGGTTCGACGCTCAAAAAGTAACCAAAAATGTCGAACGGTTCGGCGCTCACAGATGACGTGGATTGCTAATCTAGCTGCTAAATTGGCCATCCTATAGGAATTATGAGGTTGCTTTATCTGACGTGGATGACCCATCTAACATCTAAATATCTAGCCCATAGGACTAAGCCTAAGTGAGAATCTAATCCAAAAAAACTAAAATATCAGCCCACACTCCACGCATATACGGAGTAAAGAGGGGTGTCACCCTCATACACGTCTCCCTTTTGTTTTTTTCTCTGAAAAAATCTACAATTCACATGATTATCGGTTTCCATTTGCCATCAAACTTCCATTAACAGTAAAATCTTTGATTATCAATTAAAAAAAAAGTCTGATTAGCAAGAGTCAGTAATTGACTTTTTCACCTGTGATTAGCTGAGCCCAAATCAGCCATTTTTAATCAACTTAATCCTTAATAATAAAACTGTAATTAAAATACTAGTTAGAAGGAGAAAACTTAATAAAAGACAAGTATTTTCCTTTCCTTTACATTCTACAGTATGTATATAAGTATTTTACTAACTACTCCAGTCTTGGTAATCCAGACTGTTTTTTCTCTCTCCAGAAAATGAGAAGTCTGATATTTTCCAAATAGGTATATAATTGGGAGGGATTCATTCAAGACGCTCCTTTCACTTGCTTTTTATTGGATTTATTTATCCATGGGTTTCTTCTACTTCTTTTTATCAAGAATCAAATTAGAGATGAATCTGTAAACTTCTTCCTCCTTCCTTAAATCCTGCAACAATCAACAATTTCTCTTTCTCTCTGTACAAGTTGTTGCAGAGTACTGACTGACAACACATGAGTCTTTTTTTTTTTTTTTTTAGCTATAAACTACCACTTCTCTTTGAACTCTCAACCCCCGCTTTGTATTTTTTATAGGTTGTTTCTTCAGTTCAAAGCTTCAACCTTTTAAGGGAGGGTTTTTTTTTTTTTTTTATGATTTTGGGGGAAATGACAACGGTGATGGAGAAACAAGAACAAACCCATGTTGATATACCACAACAACAGCAGCAGCAACTATCAAATAGAGGTCGTTCTTCTTCTTCTGCTGCTTATGAAGAAAGTGATGGAGGTGCAAGTGATGGAAGTTTAAGTTTTTCAGATGCAGAAGATCATAGATCATGGCATTCTCCATATAGTGGAGGCGGTAGTGTTGGTGGTGGTGGGAATTCTTATGTAGATTGTGATAGATTATCTAATGTATCTGATCTTGAAATTGGTAGAGTAATTTCTGAACAACCAAACAGAAACTCATCCGTATCATCAGATCGTGGTTCGGTAGTAGATTTAGAATCTGGTGGGGGTAGTGCTCCAGAAATCAATAAGGCGGTGCAGCAGCATTTACCAAAAGTAGTAGTAGTAGTTGATAACAGTAGTAAAGATTGTAGAATATGTCATCTTAGCTTAGATAGTACTAATCAAGAGTCTGGCATTCCTATTGAACTTGGTTGTTCTTGTAAAGAAGATTTAGCTGCTGCTCATAAACACTGTGCTGAAGCTTGGTTCAAAATCAAAGGCAACAAGTAAGAATCCAACCCTTTTTCTCTCATTAATCCATGAGTTTTATGTTTTTGTTGTTTAAATTCGGGTACCGGGGGGGTTTCAATAACAGTGCAGTAGTATAAAGAGAAAGGGAATCACTTGCTTTAACAGAGAAAAGTAAAAGTTAAAGCAAATAAAGGGGCATCAAATCAAAAGCAGTATTTAGGAGAAAATCCATGTTTTACCTCTTGTGTCTCTGTTCCTGAGTTCTATTTTAGTAACACAAGTTTCTCTGCGCAGAGATTCTTTCATACTTTATTTAGTGGAGTTTGACCCTTGTTAATTCTATGTCTTGTCGAGGAAAAGTATTTTGTTGCAAGTAGATGGTTTTGATTAGTAGTTTGGTCTAAATTTCACGTTTTCTGTGTGTTGCACTTTTGATTCGTTGTTTTATGTTTGGTTTGATACCAATTCAAGATTCCCAGAGGCATTGGATTGTCAATGCTGTATCATTATCAGTGAATATGGAATCGTTTGTTTTACATGTGCGTTGTAAAGTAGGAATCAAGTGAAAATAATGTCTCATGGATTAGTGGAAGTATCTTGAATTGTAGGTTTTGAAAGCTGAATTGTAGAATAATTTTCTACATGATCTGTTAATATTCTTAGGTGGTTTATTTATTGTCTTTATTTTAGTAAGCTCAGCACAAAATGATGTTCAGCCTGTAATGAGTGTTTTAAGATTGAGTAAAATTGCCACTGTTAAGCTTTGGGGTACACTTACGGTCAAGTTTTTCTCAATGCAGATTGATCAGTCATTTTTAGTTCCTTTTCACATATAGAATAGGATAGTGAAGAATGTGTTTGTATAGTTGTGAACAACCCTTGGACTCCACATTGGGAATCCTCGGATGACCTGTAAAATTTCTATGTTACCTTCATGAGCTAGTTTTTAGTTGTTAGTTTCCATTTTTATGCTGAGCAAGAGGTCGGAAATCATGATGACATTCAGTAGTCTATTCAGGCAGTCATCAATGAAGATACTTGTCTATTGTACTACTTAAGTTTATCTGATAACGAAAGAGGAAATTGTTCTAAGAAAGAGTTGAATTGTTCTAAGAAAGAGTTCATCAATGAACACAGGAAGAACCAATAACCCTTTATTCTTTGCAGTGCATAAACGCTGAATTGCTCTACAGTTGCATAACCATATAGAAAGAGTTTTGGAATAGCATCTGTGTGGATGTTTAGCCAGTTGACGTTCATGACATAACGCTCTTCTTATAAAACTTCTGTTTATTTGATTCCTTTGGACAACCTTTTTTCCGATATCATACTTCGGTTCATTAGAAGAAGATTAAAATGGAAAGCTTGCTTACCATGCATTTTATGATCACGCGAAAGAATGGCAATCCTGTTTACTAATGAATTTATTATACTACTCTGATGATTGTTACAGGACCTGTGAAATTTGTGGGTCAGTTGCACGGAATGTAGTTGGTGTTAATGAGACCGAGTTCATGGATCAGTGGAACGAGACAAGTAACACCACTGCTGCAACTCCTGCACCAGCTACAGAGACCAGAAGCTTTTGGCATGGTCACCGCTTCTTGAATTTCCTACTTGCTTGTATGGTATTTGCCTTTGTCATATCTTGGCTCTTCCACTTCAATGTACCATCATAGAATTTTACACGAAGTTACGAAAAAGGTCACATGGATCGTATATGTGATTGGGGATTACAAACAACACGGGAGTTCCTGCTAAAGTCTGCTTGTGTGTACTTTATATTCATGGGTATCTCACCCCATTTCTGGATCCGTCGCTAGCTAGAGTTGGTCATATTTATACCTGTATGTTTTTCAGCTTATCAGAAGTTAGGAGCAGTCGGTCTTTATTCTATATATTATATTGTAAAATGTTGTCTCTGTTATCGGAACAAGTATTTCGTTACAGGTAATGTTATGGTCGCTCCAACTCATCTGTATAAAGCATTAAAATGTGTTCTCATAAGAAGTCCTTCCACGTGAATACTTGGAAAGTATGACTAAAAGAATCTTCTGTTAACATTTCGGAACATACAGTATTCTGTTACTGTTTTTTTGTTTTGTTGCAAGCCTGCAAGCTTGAAAAGAATCTTATGTTAACATTTCGGAACATACAGTATTTTGTTACTTTCTGTTTTGCTGCAAGCCTGCAAGACAAGACTTAGACTGTGGCCTTGGAAGAATCGGGAATCAAAGCTTAATTATCAACTTTCTCACTCCATTGGTGGAAAATTTGGAGGCGTTACATCCAGCCTTGTTTTGGCCTCTTTTAACTAACATTGATTGGCTTCTGGCAGAATATTATGTGTTGTGGAAGTTGATAATCTTTGATCATCCTGATGAATGATTTATTTATAAAACCAGCAAGACCACTTAATAATTGGGTTCCAACAATTATATTTCCATACTGCAAATACATGAAGGTTTTCACAACCAGAAAATCAAAATCATGGGTTTGACATTCAAAATTTCTCAGTACATGCTAAAAAAATGCACTGCTTTCGAAAGAGCTTATAGCTTCTAGGGAAACTAAGGATAGAGGAATTGCGCTTCACATGTAAAAGATCACAAACATGCAACAAAGCCACTGCCTCAGCTACGCGTAAAACCAGATATGAAAGAACTACGCAAAATGGGGTTTCACATTTCACTTGCTAGAAGGATATTAAGTTTTAGCGTGTATTCAAAAACACTAATCATACATAATAACAGGTCAACATATTTTTGGTAATCATTCTTCAGTTTCCATGGCTTCAACAGGGGGATTCTCCAATTTATACTCTTTCACAGCTCCGTCCATAGTGCTCCTAATGTGTTGGCACATAGCCCTCAGATTCTGAAGTGCATCTTTCAGCACAACACCTGCATGAGCACCTAGAATACCCCATAAAACAGTAAATACAAGACAGCACCAAGTGGACCTCTTACACAAGGACAACTAATAAAAACATGCCTAATTGTAGAGGTTTCATGCCCTTTGTGGCATCGAAATACAGAATATCACAAATAACACATGGGGACACTTCTTATTACTAGAACGTTCAACTACATCAGAAGGTGCGTGGTTGACAATTAACAAAAGCTGGTAAAGTGCCAGATTGCCAAGTAAACTTATCGAATAAACCAATGACTTTGCAAATAGAGAATTCAAGGTATACCTGTTGTCTGAACTCTTATGTTAACTTGCGCATCTGAAGGATGAGGAATGCTGTACCCACAGAATACTACTCTTGGACTGCAAAAACAATATTGCAATGCTCTTAGAGACACATCTATATTCACGTTGCTATATAAGTAAATACAATTTTTTTTTCTAAAGAATCAAAACCGTCTGCAAATCCTAAAACTGACTCAATTGCTGCAAACAAGTCGAATGTATTTTGCCAGTAAAACTTCACAGAGTGCTCATACAGAGAGAATTAGTATACTTTCGTATCTTATTGATAGGACTACAGCTTCTCAATATCCTTGCACACATAATTGAGATATGCCGGAACAAATAAAAAAAAATATATTCCACAACATATTATTGGGTCCTTAAAGACACAATTAGAGCAGATATACACAATAACATAATTTTATAACGGAGTACTTACTCTTGATTCAGTGTGAATCTAAGAGCATTAGCGAGAGTATGATCCTCATCTGTTAGACAGAAAGTAGACGATTTAATATCCCTAGTTCCGTGTTCCATTTCAGATAATTACTGCAACAAAATCAAAACCAGATGAGAATTTATCTGACCGAAGTAAAGTGGCATTTTAGATCAGGAATAAATCGTACAATCAATAAGGAGTGCATTAGAGGGCAATGCAGTTTCAGGTTAGGTACCGAAGAGTGTCATATCTGGGCCTGGATTTAGAATCACTTAAACCAAAAAATAAAACCCTAATTCTTAAACCCTGAACCAAACTAAAAATCCAGAGCAACTCTAAGAATCAATCAACAAACAAGAAAACTGAAGAATTCTCAAAGAAACAAAAAAAACATACCTGAGAGATAAAATTTACAGCTTTTTCTTCTTCTTAATTTGTCTGGACTGTAAGTTTGAGGCTGCCTGAGTATTCGCTTTAAACCCTAAAATAAGTGTTGGTATTACTCTATCAAGAATTTGCCTTTTATCTTGAACCGTTGGATATTAACACAAAGCTGGGCTCAGTGAGCAAACCCGGGACGTTTGATTTCCTTCAGCAAGTAAGTGGGCCCCGCTTTGGTACAGCATTCCAAACTTCAGTAGTCACACCAAAATATTGAGGGCCAAGTCTCTATTAGGGTTTTTGCTGATTTTCTCTGCAAAAAAAGAAAACCTCTTGAGCACATTTGTTTACTTCGATCCCAAGAATACTACTATTTCATCTTGGTAATTTTGTTATCTTAATCTTTGAGTAATTTCTGAAACAAAGATTTGTATTCCCAAGGTTTTTGTTAAAATCAATCTAATTTCGAGATCTTTTTAAGTTTCTCGCTTCTGTAGAATTTATTTATTTTCTGTTTGTGATTTCAGTTTTCAATGGCTGCCAACAGTGCTCAAGCTGCGGCTCAAGCTGCTTTCGAGAAAGACCAGGTATAGTAACAGACTTGAATTTCCCTAAGATGCCATTTTGATAGTTTACCCTTGAATCTGGCTGAAGAATCGTCTGCCTAAGCGATTAGGGTTATGCCGTTATGAATTTCGATAAACCTGTTAAGTTCAATTTTATTACTTGGTGTTGTTGTTGTTGTTGTTTTAGTTTACTAGTTACTGCTTGTCTTAGGGTGAGTTCCTTACATGGCTGTGTTAATTGTATAGATGTTTGGAATGGCTGCAAATGAAATGGAATATAGGGTTGATTTGTTTAACAGGTATGGGTCTCAACTGTAAATGCTACTGAAATTGTTACTTTTGCATTTTGGGTTGTGAGTAATCTACTTTTCGATATGGTTCAATATTTTGTGTGAATTCTTTGTTTCATGGTTCATCGCTAATAGTTTATGCAAACTTGTGGAGGAATGTTACCTATGCTTTGTAAGGTTCAAGATGATGTGAAACATACTGACTTTTATTTTACAAATGTTTCAACCAGGCTTACTCAGACTTGCTTTAACAAATGTATTGAGAAGAGGTACAAATTATTCTTTCTTCTGATGTCTTCTTAAGTGTTGCCATGAATGGCTTGTTTTGGGTTTATCAGAAATCAGTTCATTCTTTTATTTTGCTTGGGACAACTAAGTCTGGTATTCATAAAATTTCCTGTTCTTTATCAGATACAAGGAGGCTGAGCTAAATATGGGTGAGAACAGTTGCATCGACCGTTGTGTTTCAAAGTATTGGCAGGTAATTTGGTTGATTCCTTTTTGTTCTTTTATTGTCCGATGCCTAAAACTTTGATAGTGTCTGATAGAATGTTGAGAAGTCGGTTTATGTTTCTTATTTCCATATTTTCTTGCCTGTTAAGTGGATGTTAATATTCAATGTGACGCAAGCACTGAATTATGAAGTTGAAAATGCACCAATTTTCGTTTGCATCTATGGCCCTGGTTTTTATGCTGTGAAATTCGCCATTGCAAATAGTTGCAGCGAAAATTAAATTCACAGCCGCCGTGTAGGAGTTAGGGCCTGCATATTTATCCCGTCTTGTGCAGTGGGGCTCACAAAACTATTTTGAATATCCTGCGACTTTTTTCGCTGTTCTTAAATCACAGTAAAAATTTCCAAAATCAGTGATCTTTCTAAATTTTAATCTGCTCTCTCCCCTTTAGTTGCTTTAGTAGTAACAGTTGTTGAATCGGTGATGAAGAATCAATACTCATGCTTTTATGGTTAGGGATTTTATTGAAATCAACTTGTGAGTTTGAACTTTGAAGATGTTAAAGTTGAGACTGAAATTGGTATATACTAGGAATCATGGTACATCCTCCTTTGGGAACCTTAATAAACCAATTGCCACTTGAAAATTTACTGATTGAGAAAGAACAATCTTATATTTTGAGCTCCGAGTGTCTTCAAAAATATATGTTGACTAAGCTGCGCCCATATGTTGTTTGTGGCTATCATTTTTTTAATATATTTTGGCGAAACCGTAGAGGTTTTGCCTTCTGCAATGGGGTAATACTGCATTAGAAAAATAAGTTTTTTTTTTTTTTTTTTTTTTTTTTGTGGGTGTGTGTGAAACTAATCAACATTTTTGGTTTGCAGGTGACAAATTTAGTTGGCCAGCTCCTTGGTTCCAATCGACCTCCAATGTAAGCGGAAAGCTAATGGTATCATTTTGAAGGTTAAATATTTTGGTTTCTCAATTCAGTGATCCGCTGCGTAGACAGCAAAAATTCTCTGTTTTCATATAAATTTAAATCAGCCCTAGTGGTCAACTGAATTTTTAGTAGCAAACTTGAGATGACAAGTGTATGACTGATTTAGTTGATAAAAAAAAGCTATTTGCTGTTATTGCGAGTGATCTTACCTACTACTAAGTCAAAATAGATGTAGAATAGTACTTGAGAATTGTTGATGTTTAAATCTTTTACAGCTTGTGCATTTTCTTTGTTACAAATCATATGTTGTGGATTAGTCAGAATCCTCTTTGCATTGAATCTAAAACCAACATCTGAAAGCAGACTGGTGAAGTCTTCTTGGTTAGACCTAGCTAAGCCGATTATAAATCATGTTCTTCAAAAATAAAGAACATGTACGATACTCGGTTGGACTTAGCTGACGACTCTTTCTTGATTGTTGTTTTTATATTGAAAATATTGGACATTGAATTTTGTGAGGATTTTTGTTATAGGGACTCTTTCTTGATTGTTGTTTTTATATTGAAAATATTGGACATTGAATTTTGGGAGGATTTTTGTTATAGGGAAAGCTGATTTGTTTATGGGGAAAGGTAAAATTGTTTGACTTCGGTATATGTCCTTTGACTTTGAGTCATTAATGGGGAGGAGTGAAAAATTGTCTTTCCCCTAAAAACCAAAATTTACCATTTTGTCCCCAACTTAATGCTATCTTATGTTGTGTATAGCCATGATTAACCAATCATCCTTTCCTCAATCGTTAACACTAAACTCAATCCCTCTAGTTTGAGCCTATATACATCATCACATAAGAGGAAAGTACATTTTTATTGTCAAAATGCCAAATTACATTTAAAAAAAAAAAAAAAAAACATCTCAATCGGTCGGGCTTAATGAAATTAATTCAATCAACATCATAAAGCGTATGACGACTCAATTAGGAGACTTCATTTCCTATTAGCATATGGATGCCCTTTACCTAAGTTACAAACTTTAAGTAGATGACTCAAGACCAAAGAACGAGCAACTCAAATGCAGAAACTCATTTGAAGATTTTAAAAGATGCTAGAGAATTTAAGATTATTTGCATCAAGGGCCTTATCTAAATTGCCTTTAAGTTGAAACAGAAGAGGAAGAAATTAGATAAATCCTTAATTTAAGAAGATGAAAACAATCTTCTTTCCCTGTCGATGAATTTTTTAGACGAGGTTCTGAATTTTAAGTTGGCTATTTTCAAGAAGGGCGTCGACTTGATGTCGAAATGTTCTCAAACAAAAATCTTTGATGAAGGAAGGGTAACTGGTTAATGATGATGGAGAAGATTACATTGAGGTGCTACAAGCCTACAATGAGATGTTGGTCAAAGGATAATTTGGTCTTATAATTGGTCAAAGGGTAATTTGGTCTTATAATTTTTTTATAAAACTAAATTTTATCACATAGTTCCCCTTATAGATAGCTCTAAATTAAGCTTCCCCTTAAAATTCTTCCCCCCTAAACAAATCAGCTTTCCCTATAACAAAAATCTTTTGAACTATTTATAATCGGTTTGTCAAAAATTACGAACACATTACAATCGGCTAGGTCCTCCACCTAGATGATTGTTCTTGTTCTTCAAAAATGTAGAACATATCAAAATTTTGACTAGGTCCGCTTAGCCAATTTAGGGTATTAAAAGAGTTAATTTATTTATTTTCCTTTTTACCTTATCGGCTAGGTTAAATGCCAACCTAGTCGATTCTGAAGGCCATTATGTCCATTAAGTGAAAGGTAGTTATTGGGAGGTTAACAATGGTTCTGAGATTAATATTTGGAAACACAAATGGATTTCAGGTGAAGAGAATTTGATTGTCCCAATCAATGAGGAGATAAAACTTAACTTTAGCAAAGTGGGTGACCTTTTTAATGAAAATGGCGATGGGTGGGATATAAACAAACTGAGGTTATGCTTTAATGATGCTCTTATTCAGAAAATAGTTGAGATTAAGATTGATAAAAAAATTCCTGATAGAATCAGGTGGAGCTACACCCCCAATAGAGATTTCTCGGTTGGATCTCTATACAAAAATTTGGAAGAAAATAATGATATTATTTGTCCTAACAACTATATTGGTTTTGTGAACTGGAATATGTTGTGGAAAATGAATGTATTACCTAGAATTAAAATGTTCATTTGGAAATGTCTTCATGACATTCTCCCGGTGGGAGGTAGAATCTGTAGAATTCTACCTAATGTGGATAAAATGTGTTTGTTATGTAATTCTGAAGTTGAATGTCTTGATCACCTGCTAATGCATTGTGAGTTTGTGAGAAATGTATGGAAATGTTTGCCTTACAACTCGAGTAGAGTTCATACTTGAATGTCGAAACTTTAGAACTTGGTTCAAAAGTTGGCATCAAAACAATAAAATCTTAAACTGTGATAATGTTAACTGGGAAAACATTTGTGCAACAACTATCTGGTTTGTGTGGAAAGCTAGGTGTAAGACTGCTTTTGAGAAAACTAAACCTTGTTACAAGTTTACGGCAACTCAGATTGTGAATCATCTTATGGCACAGACAACCAGCAACAACAGGGGCAAAAAGGAAAAATTAAAAAAACAGGAAGAACATGAAACCTATAGAGTATACTGTACTGAGGCACATACTAATCAGAGTTCTGAGGTGTTTCTGCTAATGTATGTTAATGATTTCACAGGCAATTTCAAAGGTGCCAGATGTGGTGTTGCAGGGCAAGGAGTGATTGAAGACAAAAGTAAGACCATCTTAACTGTGATGAATTGGTTGACTGAGATGAAATGTAATAAAGTCACAGTTACTTGGCAAGCTTTGGGGTACCATGGAGACTCATTTTTTGGGGAAGAACACAAGCAATTTGAAGAGATGTGCAACAAAGATGGATTTCAAATGGCTTATAACAAATTTGAAATCTTTAAGTTAGTGTTCTGTTATAGAAGGAAAGATAATATTATGATGTATAATATGTTTAGGTTAAGAGTTCTTTTTGGTAGGGACTGGATTTGGTCAGAAACAGATGGGAGAAATATGAAGAACTGGTGTGAAGTACTGAACAGACTGGATAAGAATGTGCAGACTAGGACAAGTTCTCCTTTAGGTTTCTCTACACAGGGGGAGAAAGAAATACTGATGGAGACAGTGCAATGGGGGATATGGAGGTTGAGGGCATTACCAGGATTAGAGATCAAGGAAAGAAACTCAATGTTAACAATGACAGTGGGAAGAAAATTCGAGATCAAATCACGTGGGAAAGAAGAGGAACTCATTCCAGAAATGTCGCAAAGGATGGTGCGAAAAGAGTTTTTTTTCAGGAATTCAATTTATGAAGAAGGAAATACAAGCCAAGTGTCTGGTCATTTGAATTATCTGATTACCAACAATGTTAAAATTAGGTATGATCCTCAAGTTAATAGCCAATTTGGGCATGTAACCGATTACACGTACTCCGTCATAAATAAAATGTAGTTCTCTCGTTTGCCAAAAAAAAAAAAAAAGTGAACCTCTAATGCTAAAATAAGATTCCGGGAATCCCTTGTAACAGTCATGGTATTACAATTAGTTTTTCTTTTGGTTTTTCCACCAAGGGTACATCATACAATGATACAGATTTATTTGTTTATTTTGCGCATGAATATATATATATACCCAAAGAAACTAAATTGAACAAACAACAAGATCCGTTGGTCGCCTAGGCAGATACTGCCTCGATATGAGAATCATCCAATAGAACTTGCTCACTGGAAATTCAAAATTTTGGCATTCTGGAGGACCAACTCTGATTAAGAAGACCCTGCTGAGAAGGTACAGCCCAAAAGTGATCACAATGAGATAAAATCTTCATCGCCTTCTTCACAGGTGCTTGATTTTGCCATTTCGTTAAACTATGTTCCCATTTAGTGAAAGTTATGATTCAATCTACATTCTCCTTCCACCCAGAAATTAGATTCTTGGTCTTTAAATCTTTGGCCCATTCAACTCCTCAGGGAAGAGTTGAAGCTTCTGCCTTTTCTGGACATTATGCTTTGAAGATCCCAGACTTAGCTCCATGACTTGAACCTAAACTTAACATTGGACCAAAACCAGAATTTAAGATAGAGGAATACAAGCAACATCAAAATTAAGTTTCAATTGATGTTCCAAATGAGCAATCCAAGGAGGAGTAGTTTTTGAGTCCCCTCTTTGTAAAGAATGAAAACTGTTATCAGAATTGGTAACAGGACACAAGTATGATAGAGACTTGAGATGGTTGGTCATGGAGTTTGTACATTGGATGAGGCATACTTACATGGTGCCTAGAACTAAAGCTCCAGAAGTGGTGTGTCTTCAAATTCCAACCAAGGGTAATGTGTATTAGTGCTCTTCAATATCCCTAATATTTGTTTTAAAAGGAGAAGAACCCAAGAGTTCCCTTTCCTCCATCGCATTATCGAGATAACCCAAACAGATTAGAAATCAATTGGAGATGTTGCTGCCTACTTTAGATACAGCGCCAAGTTAAGGTGATGCAAAAATCTTGGTAACTTTGACAATTTTGGGGACACGGGGTTCGATACATTTCAAGGTTATCCCCCACTAGATTCTGGAATCGCGTACCACATTCTTGATCATGAGGTATATTATATGGTGGTAGAAAATAGTGTAAATTACGGAGCTGATTATGGATAAAAAGTAACAAATTGTCATTGTGTCACTGGGTTTTGGGTTATTACAACTTGCAATACACATTTCAGGTTTTTGTGTAGGGCATAAATTTTGAGTCAGTGTGGCATATTTCGGTATGAACTATGAAATGAAATAAATATCACAATATGGATAATGATTCAACGGAGAGAGAGAGAGGTAAGGAAAGTGAAGGGAGTGGGTCTGCCCCAGCACGAACTTCTCACAGAGAACATACAGTAGTAGCCCATAAGTACTAACCTCTGAGCAACTTCTTAAATTAAATTGTGATCAGAGCCCCAACAAGATGGAGTTACAACAGGAACACTAAAAGTCAACCCCAGCATAAACTTCTCAAAAGAATGTTCAGGCGCAACAAAAAACACCTCTGAACAGTGAAGGATAAGAAAAAGGAAGCAAATACATACAAGAAAGAAAACAAAAAGACCAAACGGGCAAAAAGAAAAACCTATACAGTTTCAGCTTCTGCTGTTCTTTTTGGCCTCCAAGGTTGTTCCATCTTTAAGCGTCTCTTGGGCGTCCGTATCCATTCCAAGGCTGAAAAGGGCAGCTGCTTGAAGGTAGAATGCGGTGGACCAGTCAGGCGAAATCACCTGGGCTTGCATTGCATCCCCAAGGGCTTCTTGTGGCATGTCATTCATCAAATAAGACAAGCAGCGCCTTGCAAATACCGTTGGTGATACCATCGTCCCACCATCAATGAACTGTAACATAGACAGTGGACAAGCATTGGATTCATCAGTAAGTAGCCGTACTAGACAAGATCAAACATATATGCGGTATAACATTTTGTAAGAGCTCGCCACATCTGGCAGGTAATTCCATTACAAACAGTATCATAAACATACAGCTATAACTATCATTGTAACTATACAATAAGCTCGTCATTTCTTCTGGCAAAGAACTTACCACTGTATAACATTCAATTGCGGTTGAGAACTCTTTAGCTCGAAAAGCTGTGTCCCCATGTTTCTTAGAGTTCAAGGTCTCCTGCATTTGGTTTGTCCACATTTGGAAAGAAAGCTGCAAGAGTTCCAGAATAAGATGCAAAACTTGGATTTGGAATGAAAAGCACCAGAAGCAGGGTATAGGACACTAAAAAAAATCTACAAGAATAATAGTGCCATTTCGAGAAACGAGTAGTGAAGCAATCTAATTTCTTTTTGTCTCTGATTTAATGACACGGTGATGTAGTCTAGTTTATCAAAATAGAAAAATGTTAATAACAACAGCAAATAGATATTGAAAGGAAAAGCCCCTAACCTCGTTTGCAATTCCCTCATCATCCTTATATCCGACCTTCTCTAGTATTTCATGAATGGCAGTGAGATCCATTCGAGTGCAAGCTTCACCAAAAGGTGTTAATGTTGATGACTCTGCTGCTGATGCAGTTCCTTGTGAGATACCCATTAACTCATATGATGGAACCTTCAAAAAACAGAAGGAACAAAAAGAATTAAAAAAGTGAATGCTAATATGATAAAGACAAAACTAATACTAAAGAAGTAATATTAAGGGGGAAATTCAGCTTTCTCTGGGACAAGAAGGACAAGCTATCATCTTCACATCCAAAAATGGACGAAGTAACCTCCTAAGCATATTCAATAGTGCTTCTTGCACGCAAAACTTAAATCTCTTGCATTAGAATGCTTACCTCTGTATCTTTTTGAAGAGCAATGAGAGCAGTCACAAGTGATTTTGGGTTTGGCCTCTCACGAGCTTCATATTGCAAACAACGTGAAGCTAATCGCACAAGTTCAGTTCCATCATCATTTGAAAAATGACCCTCCAAGCAAGAATCCATCAACATCAGGAAATTTTTGCCACGTATCAAATCAAGTGCCTGCACAAAAGAGAATAGGGAGGCTTCAGATTAGGAATCAGATATATAAGACAAATAAGCAATGAGGGAAAAGTTCGCATTCAGCACTCTAAAGGTCAATAGTTCTTTTTGTTAACTGTTCAGAACTAAAAGGATACTGGATACCATGGTTACATTAGTTGGATAGATATATGGTCCTCCCATGCGAAGTTCTAAAACCAGTTTTAGATTATCAGACCTTCCGGATGACACCAGTTTGAAGCTAAAGTGAGGAAAAAGGGCATGGTCGATTGTGCTACAGTGGAGCTCTATTTCCTTCTTTGAACAAAAGGGTCAACTGATGCCTAATCAATTCTTGTGTCAAACCTTGTAAAATCTAAGAAAACATGTTTGCTTAAAAGTTTTAGTTTCTAATCTTGTGGCTACAACAGCTGAATAAATGACTTATTTAAGCGCCTGACAAAATTATAAAAGATAAGAACTCACATGGCTCGGGGGAATATGTTTGCCACTAAGAAGATCAAGCAACAGGGTGCCAAAGCTGTAAACTACACTTTCTGCTGTTACTCTTCCTGTTAAGAGCAAACAACGGAAATATAGTTAGGCTGTGTGATATAGAATAACCCGAAAACAGATATCTATGCCCAGGAATGGCATTTATTTTAGAAATAAGTGTCCCTGGTCAGCGGCTAATAACTGTAAGAATGGTTTCTGACTACTTTAACACAGAATTTACATGGTCAGCAAGAAATAAGGCTGCCCCTTTTGGTAAAGGTGTACTCATAACGATAACCATCTTGACCCTTTTCACAATACACACAAAACACACCTACAACCAGTAAATAAAGCTAACCAACAATCATGAAGCATTTCCTTTCTACTATATGAAAAATTACATTAACTACTTACCAGTCCTCATGTATTCTGGAGGGGTAAAAGCCAAGTTTGTACTGTAACTCTTCCCATCTCTACTATTTTTCATGAGACCGAAGCATGATAGCCTAGGGTTACCATCCTGTCAATACACACTCATTTCAAAACTAAGCAACCAAAAAAAGCAGCAGGAAAGGGGAAATGTTAAAAGGGGGAGAAGAAAACCCACTTTACCTGATCAAATAGAACTCTATAAGCATTTAAGTCATGATACAACGCTCTCCCTTTACCACTGCAATAGTCCAAGGCTTCAGCCAAATACAATGCTACTCTCAATCTCATTGCCCATTTCATGGGTTGAGCCTCCCCTTTATAAAAAAAAATAGCACATGCAATTAGAACTACATCCATATAAATATGGCAATAAATAATAAACTCATTGCTTCTTCATTAAATATAGTAGTCTGGAAGTAAAGAAACTCCATACAAATCTAATCCCAAATAGTTCAATCAAACTCTCCATAAATAAAAATGAAGTGTGGGGGCTGCTTACAATGGAATAGATGTTTAGCAAGTGTTTCATTAGGCATAAACTCAGCAACCAACAATCTCTCATCACCTTCACAACAACATCCGATTAGATTCGCTAATCGTTCATTCCGAAGATGACCCACTGTTTTAGCTTCTTCCTATTGCGCACACACACACAAAATAATCCATCAAAAGAGAATGAAAATTATTAAGAACACCAAATTATTAATGATAACATACATGGAAACTGAAATAGAATAAAAACATACGAGGAATTGACGAGAATCAGGCCAAGCAGCTTTATGAAAACGCTTAACAGCGATGAATCTATCATTAGCAAGTTTCCCTTTGTAAACAACATTAGGTGCTTTCTCACCGTGTTCAGAAACAATGTTATCAACAGAGAAACCACTTGTAGCTACCCTAAGTTGTTCAAAAGTATATTCACAGAACCCAGGTATTGTGTCTTGATTACTTTTGCTTCCATTCTCTACACACAAAACCAAAAAACAAAACCCAAATCAATCACAACCCCAGATTCTCAAAAATCCTAAAAAAAAATACAATAATACCTACCAAGATCAGATGATTCAAGGTCTGTGGGTTTAAATTGAGATTCCCACCAACAACCTGATAATTTGGAGCACCGAGCTCCCATTGCTAGAGATCTATATGAGGAGGTATAGAGAGACAGAAAGAAGTATGAGATCAAGAAGAAGAAGTGTGTTTGTGTAAGTATGTGTGTATGTATGTGAATGTCTGTCTGTGTTGTATATGTATGTAAATAATAAGAAGAAGAGAAGAGTAGATATTTGGATCCAATGTAATGCAGACAGACAAACAACAACAGCCTGCTCCAAAGAAAGAAAGGGTTTTCCCTTTCTCTCTATCTATCTCTCTCACATTCACATTTACACACAGACAGACACACACAGACTCTCTCTCTTTCTCTCTCTAGAATTCTCCTCTCTGTCTGTCTGTTGCAAAAATAATAATAATATTATTATTATTAAAATAATAATGTTATTATAGGGAGGTAAAAAAAATGAAGAAGAGGAGAGCTTAAACTAAAACTATATTCCGAGATTTCGGGTAAACTATCGCTTCTGCCCATCTTCTTCTTCTTCGCCATCATCATCATTTCTCAATTTCTCTGATTTTGCAGTCTGCTTCTTCTTTTTTTCATCAGACAGAATCATATAATAATAATCATGGACAGAATGATATCGATATACTCTTCAAAAAAAAAAGATATCGATATATCTCTCTCGTCAAATTTTTGGTCTCTTCTCGTACTGATTCTGTTCAATAACTTCCGAATAACTTGTTAGCTACATTTATGATTATTAGTTGTTAATTTTTCTGCTCGATGATTATTAGTTGTTAATGTATTGGATTCAAATTTTGTTGGTTTAGAAGTTGTTTCCGTGCATATTCCATAACAAATTTCCAGAATAAGCATACAGCGCATGAGCAAGGTATGGTCTTCAAGTTAATCATCCTTTTTAGAAAATGATTAGTAATAGATAGGAATTTGTATCTTGCTTTCTCGATGGCGACGAGCTAGCATTCGGAAGCTGGGATCATCACACAAAATCCCTGGCTACATTTAATAAACTAGCGCCACTACCATGGTCACCTGCATAACAGACAGAAATACTTGCCAGTTGCCAAGTTTGTTTTTTGGTTTTTGAAAATTGATAGGAGAAAAGATTACAGTGGATAATCCATGATGTTGGTTACCCTTATCTATTCAAACTGATTTGAGATATTGGTATATTGGTGTCTACCAACATGAGATTATCCCTAGATTGTAAACCAGAGATATCAACCGAAAAAGAAAAGTTTAAATCCGATAACAAGACAGAGTTTAAAAAGAGAGGCATCAACAACTAATGTTGTTTGTGAATTTCCTGTGTCCGCGCTTCCTTAGCCAAAATGTATGCCGCTTCATTTCCTTGTCTATTTGAAAACTTAAAGCCCAAAAATTTATCACGGGTCTTCGAAATTTTCACTGCTTCTAAGACTATGGCTTTGTTCCTACAAAAGATATTATTTTGCTTGTCTTGTGTATAATATATTATCTTTTGGCAATCACCTTCGACCCAAAAAATTTACTTGAACATTTTACGTGTTCCTCTGCTAGAATTTGACCTGAACTTTACTATACAAAGTTTTGATGAAAAGGTTACATGCTTTTTCTTTTTTACATCATTTCATTGGCGTTTAATTAACAAACAAGATGGATAACATGTAAAAGTTAAAAGTAGCGACTAAACTAATGTCAAGGCCACATTAGGATATGTTTATTGGCTAATCAAAGATGCAAGGGTTAAGCAGTAGTTAATATTAGTAAATGCAAAAAGAAAAAAAAGAAAAAGTTAAAAAGGTCCGACTCTGTCATATCCCAAAATACGTGCTCTAAAGTTCTGCCCTAAGCTTTACACTTTTACCCACTCGATGATTACTTACACTACAGTCTATAATACAATTGCCATTTATTTTACCAAGACGTGTAAAATATACTACCCTAAGCATGTGCATGTGAATGCTCACGTAAGCTTATGTTTCCCTGTCACTTTTCTTCCTTTTCCTGATGATCGTTTATAGGTTAGTGGTGCTGAATTGCTGATGCCCATTGCTTCCAATTTAGAGAAGACTTTCATGGAAATTGTCATAAAGTAGAGACTAGAGAGTAAGTACCTATGAACTGCAAACTCAAAAGTTGAGCTGAATTTTGAAAGATTTGGTTTTGGAAAAAATGCATTGGTAGATTAGATGTTGCACTGATCGAAGGATCCGTTTAACACGGTGTAATGGGAAGGAACAGTGGGGTGAAGGAAGGTAAAAGAGGGTTGAAATAAAAAAACTACTCTCTCCATCCCATTATTAATCGACCTACTTTAAAATTGATTTAATTAATAAACTAGTTCAATTAATAGTGAGACGTAGTTGTTCGGCTCGTCCAATCTACACCATATACAAATTACATGTGATTCCGACTACCTTCAAGGAAGTGAATTAAGTGCAGACATTTAACCTCATTTAATAAACATATTGACACAATCCGCGGAGGTATGTGAATGTGAACTGATTACATAGTTGTTCTAGTTTTGGATTTGCAAGTAGTTCATGAATTCCCGGATACTATCACCAAACCAAGAGTATTTAATGGCACCAGTAACACAGAAAAACAATATATTTGCTGCATATATTAATCAAATCTTGATGCAGAAAAATAAAATCTAATTGTTAACATAAGCAATTGATCTTTAATATTGGTAAAAGAAAGAAAGAAAAAAAACTAGTTTTGATTCCTGAATTTTCATTTACGAATATATTTTCTTTCTCGCTTCAGCAATTGCTACCATCGATAACTTTAGGGTTGGTTTTGAGTCTCTTCAAATGTTAGTTTTATGACTATTCTATTGTTTAGCCCATTGGAAAGCAGTTTTAGCTTCTTTAGTTTCTGATTCTTCTCTATTCGTGCAATATGCATATGTTCCCCTTTCTTCGATTGTAGTGCTTGTATAGTCATTAGAGTTTAATATAGATAAATCTATATTGATTTTAAGGACCGTAAATATCGTATTTTTGTCATAGGATTCCCAGATATTCATCATACATTGGGTTATAGTATAAGGTTTGTAATCAGGTTTGCTAACATGCGTCAAACTGTTTATGCATTTCACAATGGTCTTTGTGGTTTTAAGTTATTTTGTCTTTTCTTTCGCGGACCATATTACATTTTGCATTTTGTACATGCCAAGTAAATATGTTGCAGAAGTCAGACTATCTCATTGCATATCCATTTATATCTTGGTTATAAAACCAAGCGTTTAACTGCATAAAGTACAAGTGGTATCGGCTTTGGAGCCATAATTGCAGTTCTCATTAGGAAGCGTGGTGTGTGCTAGATTTCATATGAAATTTTTAACTAAATGTATTTTCTTCATATACTCCAATCTTTGTGTTTTGTAATTGGTGAAACTGGTACAAACATTCAAAAGGAAAGTTATATGTCGAGTTTAAGGTTTAGCTATGTACATCTTTTTATTTTAGCCTATAGCTTGTATTTGTATCCTCTTGATATTATCAATTGTAGGTTGATCAAAACAAATTTCAAGTTTGGTTTGATTATGGGCTTCCCATCAGAGTAAAGATGGATAATCTTACTTGATTTTTCATTCGTAGTAGTATTGGCCTCCTTAAAGGTGGTGGAGTATCTGGTATCCAGAAATCCTCTCAGATATATATGTTATCTCATTCCTTATTTCCCTAGATTTTTATTTGTTGGACTCATGCTAGTATTTTTTTTTCCAAATTCAACTATCTTTTTGTCTGGGTTTGGTGTTAGTATGAATAATATCATAATTCGGGTAATGTTTTGCTTTCAAAATTGAGGCACATAAGGAAGTTGGATTAAGCTTTCATAAATCATTGATGTGTTGAAGTTATTTATATTTTAAATTCCTAGTCTTCCCTCATTCAAAGGTTTACAAAAAGAGTTGCAAGACTTAGAAAGTTGCAAATTTCCACATGCAATTTAAGGAAAGTCATTTAATGTTAGAGCGTTGCTCGGTCGAACCCGACAACCGTTGATATGTCAAGGTTGGTTGTCATATTTTAGTATCAAATATGACAACCAACTACAAAGACTTGACTTGTTTCCATTTATATTATGTTATTAATTTCAAGTCGTTTAGATTGAAAACATAACATGCTAAGTTAAATACATGAAACTCTAGTATTAGAGACTTGATCATTTTATTATGATTAAAGTGTCAAGGAAGATTATACCGATAGTTATGAATGCTTTGTGTTGGTATATTGGTTTACGAAGTATAATGCTTATATTTTGTACTTCATTATTGCGACATTGACATAATCTTTGTAATTTGTAATTAGATTGTGTTGTGAACTTAGGTTTGATTTCATATCTAGAAAACTATGTTTAACTACATGAGTTTAAGGAAGTAGACTTACAAACTTGTTTCGTAGTTGTAAGAAATCAATAGTGTTAGAGCATTGCTCGGTTGAACCCACCAAGCGTTGGTATGTCAAGTTTGGTTGTCATATTTTAGTGAAGAATAACTCATTTAAAAGTCACTTGATTTAAATTTACTAGAGTCAACTTCGTATAGGTTAGCTTGAAAGTATTAGGGTGAGACATTACAAGTATTGCGGAGACTTGAAGAAGTGAAGAAGTGCGGAGCTACAACGACAACATCATCCTTCCACTTGAGGTTAGTGATATTTGACTTGAACTCTTTCATTCCCTAACGTATCTTTCAAGTCGTGCATATTGAAAACATAAAACTGCGAAGCATGAACACTCTAGATAGACATAGTATTAAGGAATACAATATGAAGTTTCTTGCTTAACCATTAAACTTTGTATATAAGACATCGACGTAATCGTATGAATGCTATTGTGATTATGTATGGGTATGAGGTGAGGATTTCATCCTAGGGAACAATGTTTACATGTGTTCTAAGGAAGTAAGTTCATGATATGTGTTGTGAACCGAAAAGGAAATCGTTAGGCGTTATTGGGACTATTATTCATTGCATATCTTATGAACGACCAATATGTGTGATTAGTATAACCGCTCATGACTTGTTTGTGTTCTTGGTAAAACTATTCACATGAGGCCTGACTTATGTATTGGTATGACTTTTATTAGAGAAACCGATCTTAAGTAATCACCTGGGGTATGATTGGGTTGTGAGTGTCTGGACTTATTACTGGGAAGAGGGGAATCGATCCTAGTAAGAGGTGCAGTGCATCACAAGGGGAACCGATCCTTCTAAGAGGTGCAGCAAGGTTTATGGAAGAAAGGGGAACCGATCCTATGAATATGTGCAACACGTTTTTGGGAAGGGGGAACTGATCCTATGGAAATGTGCAGTGCATACAAGTTAGATACCAAATATATGTGGGGAACCGATCCTAGTACCTAGTCAGCCGTATCTTTGGTAATCTAGTGTAACTATGCACAGTACTCACATGGAGGTAGAACCGAAACTTGTTTTGGTAAAACCGTAAACCCATGAATTGTGATTGAGTGGAACTTGATCAATCACATAGTTCTTGAAAGTCAGATGAACCAATTCTAAACTTGTTTGGAAGTGTAGTAAATCGGTTTCAAATGAGCAAGCATGGAAAAGACTTGCAATAGTAAGATGTCTTCATACTTTGAACACGGTGCATTAATGCTTATTTTATATTGTTCAAAGATATTCCTTAACAGCTTAGAAGGAAGTAAATCTCAAGATCGAATTTAAATAAGTTAAGAATATTTTTAATTAAGGGTTTTCAACTATATATGAAAAATAAGAATTATTAATGTGCATTTGCTAATTAAAGATTTTCCAAGGGGATTTCGATCATATTTTTGGACAGTGCATTCACAGGAATTATGAAAACCGAATTTAGGTTAATATGGAAAAATATCTTGAGTATATTTTCGGTTTTGGAAATTCCTTGGTGTCCAAACTTCCTTGTCTATAAATACTTTCTAACATTAGACTTACTCTTTTGTCTTTGTTACTGGTATAGCCGCCTATCGGATAGGAGAGTAATCTAATTAGGTGAAATCTCTTACCGTCGCTCAATTTAAAGTCTTCTTTGGGATTGAAAAGCTCTAGCGCGACCCGTTGGTGGGAAACTAGATATTGCAGTTTATATTTAGTTTTCATATTGATTTGATTGACTAACGGTGGTTGAACTTTGATTGCACCTAGTTTGTTTATGCTTGAAAATCTTCTCTTCTGATATAAGATTCACTCAAACTAGTTCAAGGTTTCGACAGGGATCTTTAGACTGTTGATAGATCTAAAGACGATCTTGTGATAATCCATTGTTATCAGACTCCGTTCTGTGCGTGATTGATCACAAGAAGATTCAAGTAGTTGTGTGCAGGTGTTTATTGAAGATCTAAGAAGATTTGAAGACAAATAAGATATTGAAGATTCTTACTTGGTTTTTACAATCTTTGGTGTGCACAATACTTGTTTGGGAAAAAGAGGATCCAATTAATAATCGGTTTATCCTTGTGGTAGATTGGATTGATTAATTGAGGAAGATCGGCATCAATACGATTCCTTGTGATAAAAGGTATTGATTAGCTTAATCTTAACAATTTCCTTTGGGTGATTGAAAATAAGATAGATCTTGGAACCTGGCAAAGGAGTTTATGTTAAGATGAACAAGGGAACCTTTGCACAACTCATATCACTTGGTTGAAGAGAGTTGATACCAAAAATATTTGTTGTTCCTTTACTGTTTGGAATACGAACCAAAGGAATTGGTCTAAGTACGTGACTTGTTTACAGGTTGGAGGCGTGGGAATATAGATGGAACTAGGTGAACTATAGGTTTAGCTGCTTGGTCTCAACTATACAAAGTTGTCTTATTTTGTATAGCGGCTTAATCCTGAGAGTATTCAATTATGGACTAGGTCCCGGGGTTTTTACTTTAACAAAATCTTGTTGTGTCATTTACTTTATATTTCCGCATTATAATTGTTTTATTATAATTAAAGTAAATTGCACAAACTTTGATTCATATTTTCTTGATACGTGAATCCTATTGAGTTTGGTTAAGTCCGACTTTGTATCAAGTAAACACACTTTGTTGTTGTATTGTCTCGATCTCGTATCCATAGACGATCACACAAAGTGTGAACCGATTTGTTGTATTGTCACGACTCAGTCCATAGACAATCACTTTCGGGGAAAAGACATATAGGAAGGAAAAGTAATAGCTTGAGGTTATTTGGGGTACCCTCGCCTTTTCAAATAGGATTGATGGTCTGGTTTTCATTGAAGATCTAAGGTTGGACCGATCCTAACCTATATGGGGAATCAAGGTAAAACCGATCCTTACTTATATTGGGATTCAAGGTAGAAACGATCCCTACCTATATTGGGGGAAACTATTGTTAGAGCACTGCCCAGTCGAACTCGCAAGTGTTGCTATCTCAAGCTTGTTTGTCAAGTTTAGTTGTCAAAACTATAAGTCTTGATTTCTAGTCTACTTACAGCGAAGTCTTGGATTAGGATAGAATGTGTAGTTGAGCTTTAGACTTCACGATGTTTATCGATTGAAGACGAAGAACTACTAAGGGGAGCTTGTGGAACTTCATCAACAAAAGGTATGTGGAGACTTGAACTCATCTATCACTCAAAAGTCTATTTATACTCTATCTCATATTTGAGACAAAAGTCGTATAGCTTTATAGACTTCGATTATACACATTTGATATTTTGAGTTGAGTTTAACTCGCTTACATATTTCTCGAAATATGTGTTAGTACGTAAGCTTTCTCTTTAACCAAGGTCATCTTATATTCTTGACGAAAGTCAAAAGATGATCATGTGAAAATTGCCCGGTAACATATTATATGATTTGTGTGAGACAATCATTTGGTGTAGACTCGGAATGTTTCGTATTGATCATTTGATCACTTAAAAATTGCTTTGAAGCTAATAGATTGTGTGAGACAGCTATTGTCGTCTTCTTAGAATGTTTTGATGATTAGAATGGGAGTTTAGAAAAATTAACCATGATTGGATATAGAATAGTATGCGTACTTGTATGCTAACTTTTGCAGGTTATTCCAAGTCCGGGAACCATAGTATGCATACACGTATGTGTACTGGTTTATTAGTTGAAGTCCTGGAACTTAGTATGCATACCCATATGCGTACCGACGTAAGTTCAAGTCTGGGAATTCAACTGAGTTTGGTGGTGTACGACAGTATGCGTACCCGCTCGCATACTGGCGAACCCCAACCAAATTCCACTACTTAGGTATGCGTACCCGTTTGCATACTTGAGTGGGTTATGTTCTAAAATCGGTTTGTTCATGAACTAATACATTTATAAAATAATAAATGCAATCTTTTGCAAACCGTGGCTATAATGTTCATGAATTGATTCGAGTAAATCAAAATCGATTTTGCTTCAATTGTGTCTTGCATACTTCTATGAGAATATAAACAATTGAACAACTCTATAACTAGCTAGTTTCATTTGAGTCATTTGAACTATTTGTGTTAAGATGAACAAGGTTGATATGAAACTGTTCATATGGATAACTTCGGTTAACTATTGTTGAGCCAACACGGTTACCCATATCTAAATGAAGTCACTTTTTATTTGTGTGTAACAAGCTAAGTTCGATCTAACAATTGAAAGATATTAGCTTGAGTCTAATAAGGTTTTCATCTAACGGTGAATATTGAATTCTTTGTTACCAAGGTAACATTGATTGCAAGCACTGATTTGAAGACTATATAAGGAAAAACTATAGCAACTGGGAAATCTAATCCCCACACCTCTTGTGTGATACTAGTTGCGACTAGAGTCGATTCTCCTTTAACCTAGGTTTTTCCTAAAACCATTATAGGTTGACGACTTAAAGACTTCATTGGAATTGTAAAGCCAGACCCAACTATTTTCTCTGTAGTTGCATGTTCTGATCTTGCTTTATTATATCGTATTGAGTACTATCTTCTCTAAGATTTTCTCGAGATTTAATCTCCGATATGCAAGATAAAAAGTAGTCACAAACATCTTCGTCTCATCATTTGTGATTCCACAATATCTTGTTTGGATACCATACAATTAAGATTATTGTGAGGTGGTTGATATTACTAGGTTGTTCTTCGGGAATATAAGTCCGGTGTATCAATTGGTTCATGTTCACCTTGATTTATCAAAATACGGAACAAAACTCATAGGTATTTCTGTGGGAGACAGATTTATATATTCAATAGACTTTTCTGTGTGAGATAAATTTGTTTATCAAGTCTTCGACTTTGGGTCGTAACAACTCTTAGCTGTGGGTGAGATCAACTAAGGAAATCAAGTGCATAGAGTCTTATTAGGATTCAAAAGCGTAAGGAAATCGACTGTACCTTGATCAGTGTGAGATTGGTTGGGGCTCAACTACATTCCAGTCCGAAGTTAATAAATATTTATAGTGAATGGAAAAGCATAAATAAATCTTTATAGTTCGCGGTCCGTGACCCCTAAAGGTGATTTTCGTGAAGTTGTTCTTACACAACATAATCATATTGTGCGCTATCATTATAGGGATACCCGTGGTGAATTAATTTCTTAATTGAGCCGTCTTTCCTGAATTATCTTTGTGTAAAGCTTGTCCAAGCTCTTGTTGTAATCTTTTGATTCTTGCATGTGTCCTAGCTCTCGTTGCGTTTAACACTGGTGTTACTGCTTCTGCCTCCGCTTTGGTGTCGCGTAAGAGGCGTCTAGTTTTTAAGGTAGATTTTTTTCCCTTGTGTAGTTTCTCTAATTTAAAGATATTTCATCCTATAGCCCAAAAACTTGGTCACCGAGAGTTTTATATGAAATAAAGAACCCTTTTTTTTTTTAAGAAAGGAATCTTCATTTATAATTCAATTGAGAACTACATCAAGTTTCTCTAATGAGAGATTTGATCCAAATTGGGAAAGTTAACAACCAACTTTGATCCAACCTGCTAGTTCTAGCTCTCTTTGCTAAACTATTAGGCACTTCATTAGCTTCCATGTGCACAAAAGTGCATTTCCATAACTAAAAACATATTGAAAGAACCAATAAAGAGAGGACTAGTTGAAAGATTTTTATTTTTTGTCTAACATGTTTTTTGAATTTGATCACATTGTGCCAAGATTAGTACTTTGATTTACAGATCTAAGAATATTCTAGGAAAAACACACAAGGATACTCATATGTTAAAATCTTTTCAAGAGACTTACAACATATTAGTGTTTTTATTTTGGACATTTGTTTTTCTAATATATTTGAAAAAACGGGGGTATAACAACCACAACCACTAATTTGTTCGGCAATTTGTATGGACTAAACTTTAATACAATTACAAGAGCACCAACTTAAAAGTGAAACTCAATCAAGAAATGTATCAATGAGCTTTATCTCTATTTCTCAATACGATCAGCAAATCGAACAGATAGAAATTTGTGAGCCTGATTGATATGAGAAATAACTTGGACGGTACCAAAGACCATTTCCCAAGTGTCAATCAAGTTATATCCAACAAACAAGGTTGGATTTATCAATTGTGATTGATCTACGCACAACCTGTGATATTTCAATTATATAAACAAATATAATGCAGAAAAGAAATAACACGGACACCAGAAATTTTGTTAACGACACTAGCCTACTACAAGTTAACTTCAGATTGGAATGTAGTTTAGCCCTAACCAAGTCTCACACCGATTAAGGTACAATCGTGTTCCTTACGCCTCTAGAACCACGCCGGATTCTGCGTACTTGATTCCCTTAGATAATCTGACCCACAATAAGAGTTGCTACGACCCAAAGTCGAAGACTTATAAACAAATCTGTCTCCCACATATATGTCCATCCTCTATTATTTTTGTTCTATCTTTTGATACAAAGATCAAGGTGAATAGGAACCAACTAATAATTAGGTCTTATACTCCTGAATAGTAGCCTAAAAATAGTAGTCACCTCATAATAACCTAACTGATTAACAAAAGTATTTATTACGAAATCACAGGAGTCTGAGATGAATAATTGTTGTGATTACTTTTATATCTTACCTATCGCAGATAAACCTCGAGTAAATATTAGAGAAGATAAAAATCAATGCGATAGAACAAGTAAGATCAGAATACGCAACTACATATAAAATGGTTGGATCTGGCTTCACGAATCCCAAATGAAGTCTTCAAGTCGTTAACTTAATAATGGTTTTGTGAAACCTAGGTTAAAGGAGAATCGACTCTAGTTTGCAACTAGGACACAAGAAAGTGTCGGGATTATGTTTTCCAGTTGCTAGAGTTCTCCCTTATATAGCCTTTCAAATCAGGGCTTCTTACAATCAAAGCTAAGATAGCTTAGTAACAAAGTATTCAATATTCACCGTTAGATGAACTTATGATTTAAGATTCAAGCTAAGTCTACTTAGAAATTAAGCAATCAATCTCCACCGTTAGAAGGTCTTAGATTGTTACACACAAATGAAATAGACTTATATTTTGATATGAGTAACCGTACATAAATGTGTATATTGGGTTAGCTCAATAATTGTTAACCGAAGTTAACCATATGAACACTTTTGTCTTAGCCGTATTCATCTAACACTTTTAGATCAAAATTGATGATCAATCAATCATGATAGATAATCAAATGAATCTAATTGTGTTTCAAATAAAGTTGTTCAATTGTTCACTATCTCATAGAAATATTTATGAACAAATTGAAACGAAATCGGATTGATTCGAAATTGTACATAGTACTTATACAAGAATCAATTCATGAACATTAAGCCACGGTTTTCAAAGTTAATTTGCATTCCTTAAATCATAAATGTTTTAGTTCATGAGTATGAGAATCATACATAACCTTGATTTTCATTTTAAGCTACTTTCATCAAAAATAGAAGTATTCATGAACAAGTTTTGCTCGCTTCTGAATTAGTAAATGAACTTTCTGTTAAGAGAAGAGGTGGAAATTTGGGTCTAAAGCTAGATATATCACAAGCATATGACACCTTGAGTTGGGAATTTCTATACAGATCTCTAGCTAAATTTGGTTTTTCTTCAAATTTTTGTAACTAGATAATGGTTCTGCTTAAAACTTCTAAAAACTTTATAATGTTAAATGGTGGGCCTGTTGGTTATTTTGGTGTTGGAAGGGGTCTTAAACAGAGAGATCCCCTCTCCCCTATATTATTCACAATTGCTGAAGATATTCTGAGCAGGAACATTCATAAATTGGTTCAAGACAAGAAAATCCAACCAATGGTTATCAGGAATGGCATTCATCCCACACACTTATTATTTGCTGATGACATATTTCTCTTCTGCAATGGTGGTATGAGAAGTATAATTCATCTTAAAAGCTTATTAATGGAATACCAAAATGCTTCAGGTCAAACTATCAATACTTCAAAAAGTAAATGTTTTGTTGATGGGACTTAGTGTAAGAAGAAGACAAATTGCAGATTTTTTTCAATATGGATATATCTCAGTTCCCTGACAAATACCTTGGTGTTATGCTGGTTAAAGGTAAGATTAAATCCTCTCATATCTGGTATCTTGTAGATTATATGAAACAGAGACTAACCTCTTAGAGTGGCAAATTATTGAGTTTTTAAGCTAGACTTACTCTTATTAAGTCTGTGCTTTCCAGTATACCATATCCAGGTTTTTGCAACGCTATAAATTTTGTATTGCAACGGATATAAACGTTGTAGATTTTTTTTCCGTTGCAAATAACATAGATGCGGTGCACCAGATCCTGATTATCAGAGAAAATAACCAAAATGAAAAGAAAAAAGGACCCGCTTGCCATTGCTAAGATAACCTAGGGCATAAATGTATATTACAATCCAATTATTACCCCTTTCTTTCTAATTTCCAAAACATTATCTTCGTTTCTCCTCATTTTTTTCCTCTCTTCTGAACCTAACCTAAGTCGTCTCTTTCAGAAAAAATTTAAGTCGTTTCTCTTCTAAATCAAAATCAAAATCTTCGAAACTGTTCCAAAAAACCAGGTTTCCAAGAAAACAATCTATATCTCGTGAACCCTAATCTTAGAAATCAAAACCCTAACATCATAAATAGAAACTCATATCTCTTCCAAAACGTTCTTGTTCTCTTCTGTGTTTTTCTCCTCCTCTAAACCTGAATCGAGATTTTTGTAATCAAAATTAAGTTTTCGGAAATCAAAATCCATCATTCCTAAACCCCAATCTCATTAATTAAAATTCATAGAAATCGTTTAGACCTGAAATTTTTGGGTTTTCTCATGGAAAGAAAAATCTAACTTGAGTTTTGATTTGTGGGTTTTCCTGAGAACAAACAACCACTAACGATATTTTTTCTCGTCCCTTATTCATTTGAGTTCAAGTGATGTTGGTGGTGGTATGTGGATTTTTGATGAAGGGAGTGGAGATTTTATGGGAACTTTTGTGTGTGGTAGTTTTGGTATAGAATAGGAAGCTAAGGTTTCAAATCAGTCTAGAAGTGGTAATGAAGTTCATTACGGATCTAAGTTTTGGTGAGAAAAAAACCCTTTTCTAGATGCAAGTCTAGTTGCTCTTTGAGATATATTTTCAAAAACTTGTTATCCAATTTTTTGATTCAAAGGTTTACATAGTCTAGACTACTGATTTTATGTGGATGTATTGCAGATGGAAACATGTGGCTCTACGACACTGTCCTACAACAATGTACATAATACTTAAGCAACCATATTCAATGTGCTGAAGCAACCATATCAGGTAATTAGATTTTTCTTTTGAATCAATTGTAATGGTTACTTTATTTATGGTTGTATGTAACATTAGAATCTGATCATCGTTAATAACTATTATAGATTCCAGGGGTTACTTAGTTGATGAAGACGGATTTGATTTGAGTATGGTCCTATGGAGTATGAATTGGGTGATTCTCGTAAGAGAGTTTGTTTGAATCCTATCATTTTTGTGTCTTGTGTTTGCACTTTGAACTGCATAAATTTCAACTGTTTCAAGTGATTTCGTGAAGATTAAATATGCTTTCTAGTCTTCCAAGTTAGGTTTTCCATCAGACATGAAGTCCTGAATTTAAATTTTAACTAGCCCATCTCCTGTTTGCTAAAATGACCCAACGAGCTCTGTATTCTGAAATTCAATTTGAAAATACGCATGAACCCAGAAATTGAACCAAAACCCTCATTCCTTCAAAATGAATAAATTTTATGGTTTTCTCTTGAAGGTGTTTTTCTCTGAAAATTTTGTAGGCTGAAAACTTCGTTTTTCCTTAATGCACTTGATGTCTCTTTGATTTTTAGTATGGAGTTCTTTTTATAATGGAAATGGAACTTGTAGCTTCTTTATGCTTTAACTTGATTTTTGTCGCTTGAAGACTTGGATATTTAAACAAACTTATGTGTATGAAAGGAATGGGTACCTGTTTAGTCCTTTTGTCCTACCTAAATTGAGTATTGTGTTTGCATTTTTATATTGGCGTCAACCCCTGGTCAATTGGAACTAACTTGTTTTGGTTGGTTTTCGAAACTTGTGAGCATGTGCTGTTTTATACCTTAAATCCAGTGCACTACCATTTTGGGTTTCCTTGATAATGCTCCTTAATTTGTTTAACTTAGAAATTTGATTTGGATCATTGCATATTCACGGTATGAGCTTTTGTTTTTCTCATGAATCACCTACTCGTTGTTAAGCGTAGAAATCCAGTGCACTAGCATTTCTCTCATGCTATCTAACCTTAGACCTACTACATACTTCCATATCCATGTATGTGCCATTACTTTAGTTTTTTCATTCTTCCTATACTTTAATAACTAAATGAATATATATATATTTCAATTGTCCTAGCAATTGGTTATATCATTTCTTAAAACTGTCTAGCCTATTTTCGCTTGAGTTCATTTTTCAATTGGAAAGTTTTGAGTGTTCTAATTGATTTCCCTTTAGCTTACTAACTCAGTGGTGAATGTTGTCGTGCCTCTCACTTTCATATACATTAGAAAAATGTATTTGTACTACCATATGTGTGTGTTTGCGACATTTTGATTTTTGGAGTACTTTCATTTCTCGTCTCCTGTTTGTTGTTAGTCTTGAACATTATATTATTACTTCATTTTCAAAACTAAATGTACTTTTTTATACTTCGAGTGGCGCACCGGGGACTTAGCCTTGCTAATGGGCTGAAAACCAACCCATTAGGAGGAAATTCCCCCGTCCGTTACAGTGATCCTGCGAGGGCTTATACAGACTATTTGCTAAAATGGCAGTAGGTCTCGGCATTGGTGCACCGTGGGTCATGTGTAATCAAGATTAAGCCCCTGATCCAATAGTAAGTTCCAATTGCACATATTTTGTCAACAATTCTAATTTCTTGTCTAGAGAAGTCCCTATATCATGTAGACACTAGACAAGGATCAGCTGCACTTCTTGGTTTCATACTTACCTTTTTATATATTTATACCCACCAACTAACAAAACAAGAACAGACAGAAATATACATTTAATGGTGTGTATGGGTCTAATCTATGATTTATCAGTCACTTAGTTGTTAACAAGAACTTGCGCTAAAACTTGAACTAGTATTGAATCTGGCATTTCAACTTGCTAACTATAATACAAAATATTTTGAAAATGTGGCCTTCTGGGATATGCATTACCTGATTGTAAAACTACTGTTTTTAACACTCCAAGGGTGAGAAAATACTCACTTTTGGCTTCCTATTTCGAAGAAAGTTGGTGCTCTTTGAACTTAACAGAATGTCATGAACAGGTTGGCTCTCAAAGCGCTCACATGAAGATGACTTAGTAGGTGATGGGTTCGCTTGGCTCTCGTTCAATGAGGAGCCTGCTTCCTATGATGACAGTACAATTACAGTATCGGGTCTTTGGAGCAAATAAATACCACAAGATACGTGACAGATTATCTGTGGTACTCGACAGAGTGAGTAAAAACTATCAATTTTTTTTATGCGACACTCATCACAGAATACCATAAATAGTCTTTACTGCGAAAACTATTTTTATGAAGAATTCTTAATAAATGGGAAGTATCCTGAGATCACTACAATATCAGCTGGCCATGCTTTGCATATTTTCATCAATGGTCAGCTCTCAGGTAAACAAGCTTTTGAAACTTTCTGAGGAGATAGACAATGAAAGCTTTAACACTTGATTTATTTATTATTCATATTTCTTTTCTTGTTTTATGTAAATGGTAGGAACTGCATATGGGAGTTTAGAGGACCCAAGGCTAACATTTAAGGAAAATATGAAGTTAAGAGCTGGACTTAACAAGATTTCCATCTTAAGCATTGCTGTTGGTCTTCCGGTTAGTTACCCCTATTCATTCTCTTTTGTCAAATGTCTTCCATATTCAGGGAAGCACAGTTTCTTGAGAAGTCTATTTGCTAAGGTTTTCACTATTTGTGATTGTGTATTAGAATATCGGGCCACATTTTGAGACATGGAAAGCGGGGGTTCTAGATCCAGTCATGTTGAGTGATCTCAATGAGAGAAGAAGAGATTTGTCGTGGCAAAATTGGTCGTACAAGGTTCATCTTCTGATCATCTCTTTTTCAAAGTCCCATTAACATTATCCATGAGAAAGAATTAGTCATTGTCTTTTACGTGTTTCTAGATTGGGTTCGAAGGCGAAGCTTTGGGTCTTCACCCTGAGTCGGATTTCCACTGTTGAATGGGTAGAAGCATCTTTAGCAGCTCAGAAACAACATTTAACATGGCACAAGGTTAGGAATCTACAAAAATCGTTGTAATCTGTTTCATTTTCTTGAAATTTTAAGGTGGCATGTTGTGGTATGTTTCAAAGCCTTGTAAGTTTTTAACTACTGTATCTTATTCTCCTAACATATTAATGTAGTGCGAGATTGCTGGACTGACAATTCATGAGATGCAATTTCCATTATCTACTGTATCTTGTTCTCGGATGAGACTTACGTGATTCAGGTTCCTTAATATCAACATAAAAATCTAACTTCTACAGTTTTCTTTGGCTAAAATTCGAAGCACGAGACAACTAATAATAGGTATATTTTGGTGATACAATACTTAGGATGCTGGGACAAACAAGTGTTTGTTATCCATCTAAGTTGCGGGAAGCTGTTACAAAGTTCCTGGATTTTGTGATAGGAGGTTTTCTTTCCTCTACTTTTGTATGTGTAAGTTCCATTGTGTGTTCATATTAGATCCTGCTGGATTTACAATACTATTTGAAGCTTGCTTCCCAGTTCTCAAGCAGGATCGGAGCGTATACGAGTCAACGAGTATAATCTTCCAGAGGAAGAGGTAGAATGTAGTATTATAGCCAAATTCAAATTTTTGGTGACAGTTCAATTGGAGAGATTTCCTGACTTGCAAAATCTCCTGTTACTCACATTTTCATCTCACGTGGTTGCAGCGATATTTTGGTCTGGCTTAAAAATTCCAACTTCAAAGCATTGAATGCAAATCTTTTGGTCTGCACTTTTTGGAAGTAACTGCAAGCATTTGTTTCGGCGGTCCAGCTGAATAACATGGTCAGTTGCTGCGTCATATTTGATCAATGATGTTCTCTTACAGAGTGCACGTGAGTATCATCTTGGCTGGTGTTAGTTGTTGCATTGTGTAGAGTCACTCATTCACGATATTTATCTCTACTTGCAGGCTCAAGATGACAGTGGAGAGTTGTTATCTACTCTTCACGAGTTGTTTCTCTTCTTTGCAACATCTCGACTGTCACACATTTTGCGGAGACAGTTTATTCACTTATGGCGAAATCCAACATCTCTACAGTCAGCTTTTTGTCAAATTTACTAAAGAAAGTTCTCATTTTTTATCATGTCTGACGATTGATAGAGTTACTTTTTTCTTCTTTGCATTGATTCGACGACATCAGTTGTTGAAGTTTTAGTTCTTATGACTTTCTACCTATGTTCATATTATTTTTTTTCCTAAAAAGGTAATATCTTTCATGTTCTACTTATGTTCATATGATTTTTGTGTTCTCTTGATTTATCGCACTAGAATACTTATATGTTTGTCACTCAAACACAAACATCTATACCATTTATGAGTTTATAGTAATGATGTGGTTCTTCTGTTCAATTGTTTTTAAACTTAGTATGTTTATCGTTCCAAGTATCTTTTACTCATATCAGTTTGAGCATTTTATATATGTATTATCCTCTTTTGAGGTGCTGCTGCGATAGAAGTTTGGGCTGGCTTCCTCCATCAGGATCAACTGCGCAAAAGATTCAGAAAATTGGTTTGTTAAATCAGTTATAACTCAGCTCGCCAACTCCGAGATTATCTTCAAGTCATATGTGGTATTAGTTCATCTCATTTACTTTTACGAGTTCAAGAAAGTATATAAATGTACGTCAATCGTTGATCTTTTGCAGAGAGTATAAGTTGTATGTAAACCATGTTGGAAAAGAGAATATTGTAAGAATTTGTTGTTAGATTCAATGGAGCAGGTTCCCAGTTTTGCAATACTGAAATTTTGAAATAAAAATTGTATTTTTTTTATTTCTCGGTAAAAGTTTTGCAACGTATATAGAGGTTGCTTTATTTATTTTTCCGTTGCACAAATTAGAATATACTTTGCATAAATAGGAAAAATAAAACGTTGCACCAACTATTGTGCAACGTTTATAAGGGTTGCTCAATATAATTTGTGCAAAGGATAGCATGAGTTGCACACAAATGCGCAACGCCGTTTTGCCAACGCTTATTACCGTTGCACAAATTCTGCGCAACGTTTATAAACGTCACAAAAAGGCTGTTTTGGTGCAGATACCTATCTACAATATGTCCATTTATAAATGGCCCAAAAAAGTAGTCCATGCTTGTGAAAGAATTATTAGGAACTACTTATGGTCAGGAAATGCTGAGGATAAAAAGTGCATTACTCTTAAATTGGATAAAGTTTGTACTTCTACAGAAGAAGGAGGTCTTGGTATAAGGAAATTAGAAGATTTGAACGAAGCTCTGCTAATGAAATTTTTAAGGAAAGTGCTTCATTCTATTGATGAGTGGGCTAAGTTCTTTCTTGCTAAATATACTGATAAAAATGGGAACTGAATATCATTTTACAAGAGATCATATGTTTGGCCAGGTATAAGATGGGTTATTCAGGAATTCAATGAGCTTACAAGATGGGATGTTGGGGATGAAAATACAATTTCTCTATGGCATGATAGATGAATTTATGAAGAACCTATAAGTATCTTATATCCTGATCATAATATTATAAATCAAAATTCCCATCAATTGGTTAGCAGTTTAATTATGAATGGGCAATGGTGTATTCCTTAAGATTTTCTCCAGTTCATTCACATTGAACAACTCCCAGTCATAAGAGAGGGTGCAGATATGCTTGTGTGGAGTAATAATATTTATGGTAAGTTTACTGTATCTGATGCAATTACAAATATTAGCTCTCATATGCCTAAACTTCACTGGTATAAAAATATCTGGAATTCTGTAGTTTTACCTTCTACTGCAGCAAAAATTTGAAAAATTACTAGAGAAGTATGTGCTACTGATGAGAAACTTACTAAAAAAAGGCTTTAACATGGTTTCAAGATGCTATATTTGCAATAATGATATTGATTCTCTGAACCATATTCTTTGGAACTGCAATTTTAGTAAACTTTTATGGTCATGGCTTGGAGATATCTTTCACTACCTTAATCCAGTTTCTTTTGAAGATGTTCTCAGATTGAGCAAACACTGTAGTCCTATGATAAAAGAATTATGGGCCATTTGTTCCTTTACTTTAATGGTAGAAATTTGGCTTATGAGAAATAGTATTTACTATGATGAAGATAAACCTAATGCCACAAAGGTTAAAAACAAGATTATGAAGATTGTTAATGATTGCAAAGGAAGAATGAAGGGTGTTATATGGGGTACTGATTATGAAATTCATATACTACCGCTTCTTCAAATCCATTACAGTAAAGTTGAGAGATTGAGAATACTGGAGCTGTTCTTCTGTTTGCCTGCAAATTATGAAATACTTCTATGTTGTGATGGTGCATCTAGAGGTAACCCTGGTCTTGCAGGTTATGGTTTTATTGTGAGAAATTCCTCAGGAGGTTTTGTTTTTGCTGAAACTGGTGGACTAGGAATAGTTACAAACTTCATTGCAGAATTCATTGAAGTCATTACAACTATGGAATGGGCAATGGAAAATCAGTTCTTTAAAGTAATTCTGCAATCTGATTCTAAAGCTTGCATTACCTCATTGAATACTCAGCAAATACCATGGTTTCTAGCAGCAAGATGGAAAAGAGTTGTGGCTGGTCTACATTCGATCTACTACAGACATGTTTATAGAGAAATCAATTTCTCTGCAGATCATTTTTCAAAGAAGAGTGTTCACATTTTAAAGGGTCAGAAAGTGAAGTATAGAAACATGCCTCAATGTCTTACTCAGATGGATAATCATCTACAGCCTTATTATAGATTTGCTTAAGTTTTTGCCTTTGTATATTTTCTTTTTTCTCCTTTAGAATGGGCCTGCTGGTCTTGTACTTTTGTCTTATGAGTTTTTAATAAATTTTTTGTTTTTTGTTTAAAAAAATAAAATAATCAGACATAATCGATTTTAGAACTTAACCACTGTGTTCGAAAACTGGGTACGCGAACATCAGCTCCAGAACTTGGCCTAGTCAAGTCGTTCGCAAACCCGGTTCGCAAACAACTGTTCCAGACCCAACTCAGGTAAACCCGTTCGCATACTAAGTATGCAAACAAGAGTTATGGACCTTCTCGGGCAAATCCGTTCGCATACTAGGTACGCAAACAAGAGTTCTGGACGTGAATTATCACAATACAGTTCGCATACTAGATATGCATACCGTATTGTATCCAGACATGGGTAATCGTTTTAAACTCTCATTTCAATCATTGAAACATCCTTAGAAGACGACAATGGTAATCTCACACATACTATTAGCTTTAAGTAATTTTCAAGTGATCGAATGATCAATATAAAACTTCTCAAGATAACATCAAATGACTGTCTCACACAAATCATATAAGATGTTCAAGGTAATTTTTCACATGATCATCTTTTGACTTAATATTTATTTTCCAACAAATGAATTGTTTCCAACTAAACTCTTCAAGAATGCGATGAACATAGCTAAAGCAAAAATCTTCCAACACATATTTCGAGAAATAGATAAGCGAGATAAACTCGACTCGAAATATCAAATGTGCATAATGTTATAGCTATACAACTTAGTCTCATTAGAAGATATAATAGAATAGACTTTTGAGTGATAGATAAGTTTTAGTCTCCACATACCTTTTGTTGATGAAGTTCCTCCAAGCTCCTCGGTAGATCTTCTTCTTCAATTGGTGAACACCGTGAAGTCTAAAGCTCAACTACACATTCTATACTAATCCAATATATAGCTATAAGTAGACTAGAAATCAAGTACTCCCTCCGTTTTCATTTTCGTCTTTTTCAAAATTGTGTCCACCTTCTGTTTATAGTCATATATTTCTAATGAACTCTCTAATATACCCTTAAATTTTTTATATTCATAAATTCATTTTTAAAGGGACCCGATCTAAAATATTAAAGAAATTGGTATGATTAAGGAAACAAATATATCTTTCATTCATTTTAAGAGAAGATATATTCAAATACAAAAATTAAATTCCTTATAAAGTTTATACTCCATAAATTCGATTCCTTTAAATTTTCCTTTTATATTTCGTATTTATAATCCTCCTAATAATTTTAAGCAGTTTTTATTGTTAACATTTTTATTAAAATAAAATAGGTAAGTAATGAATGGTAGTCAAGTAAAATACTGCGAGCTCCTTAATATTTTGACAAAGTCAAAGCGGACAACCTTTTTGAAACGGAGGGAGTATATAGTTTTGATCAACTAAACTTAACAAACAAGCTTGAGATAGCAACGCTTGCGAGTTCGACCGAGCAGTGCTCTAACAATCTCCCCCTTTGTCAATTTTAGTGACAAAACCATCAATACATATGGATTATACAAAAATAAACTTTGTAGCTTCTCATCCATCATGCTTGATTTCCTTGGCTCTTCAACTTTCCTTGAATTCTTCCCTACTCCAAGTATTCCAACGATTCTTAACGTGTTCAACTCAGCATCATTGTTGTTGAATATCCCTAGCCATAACAATAAGAAAACAGATGTTCTCAATCATTGTTATATAGTGTAATAGTATTATAATACATAATCAAATTCCAATTGCATCACAACTTTGAAATAATACTACGGTGATATGTATCACTCCCCCTTAGTAAATACTTTCATCTTACAATGAAAACCGTCCCCCCTTACGTAATGATCCGTAAACCATATGTATGTAGTGTGAACTACCAAATATTTCTCCCCCTTTTTTTCAATATAAATTTCCAAAGGTAAGAAAAATACGGGATCATAATGAAATTCTCAAAGAGATAATTCATGACTAAAATAAAACATATCGACTTTGTTTCTCGATGATTTCACATAGTCGAAACTTAGTGTATTCATCAAGGAGTTTATAAAGATACAAGATAACTCCCCACAAAGATATGGAAATTAAGCATAAGTTCATTTAAGAACTCTCCCGCAATTGATGTCATTCCCAATTAAGCAACATGAGCGACCTTACTTTTACAAGAAAAAAAGGATTTCTTTGGACGTTAACAAATCACGTGGATTTGTATCCAGTAAACTCGAATAAATTAACCACAAGAAGATCTTATTGATTAATTTAATCGAAAACACTCAACGCAAGAAAACTTAGGAGTCATATAGTACTTTCACATAAAAGTGGATTAGGGAAAGATCAATAATGCAGAATTTTTTCAAAAGTTCATTCTATCTTTTATCAGTATTTGCATAAAGACATAATAGACTTAACTTTTGAGCATTTACGAGATACTAGCACAATTCACGAACGTAAGGGAAAACATCTCATGAGCAATTGCAATATATAAAATCAAAAAGATTAAATACTGCAAAAAATCATCTTCCAAATAACTTAGAATTTAAATAAATAAATCTAAAAACATTGCAAGATGACAATCGTTGGAAATAGCTATGTGTAATCACAATAATTGCTATACCAAACCCTATTTATCCTTCTTAAACATAAGAATAAATTCTCATAAGAAGTTTCCTAGACATAAAAGTTCAGACTTCTTTGATAACTTCATAGCTCTCCATGACTCCATTATAAAAGGTACTGTTGATGTCTTTGATTCTTTTAACCATAGAAATTCCATGTTCATGAGTTATAACATTCACCTTCCGATCAACAGTGCGAGAAAGTTTCCTGGCCTTGATGCAATCAGATATGAGCTTCTTCTGGTTCCATATCAAGACTTTTTGTTTTTCAAGGATTTTGGTCTGACCATCAATTAAATGATTTATTCGCAGTTAAATATTTGCAAATTCGACCTTTGAATCATTCTAATAATGAATCAAATCCTTAAAAAATTCAGTAATCCAAGAGTTGTACTATTTTCTTGCAATCATCTTTTTCAAAACAAGTTATTGAACCGAGATGCATCCTTTGATATCTTCTTCCATATCAAGATCCACAACTTCCTGAGATCATGAAAAGTTCTCCATATTTTTTTATAGGGATGGAACATAATATAATATATATATTCGTGAACAAGAGAACGAAAGGAATCCCTTGTTATAGAAACCCTATAAAAACTCTTAAGAAGAAGAGTAAACAGACGTTCGCGAACCGGTTACGGGAAGTTAATGGGTCAGCTAAGATCTAAAATAAGGAAATACACTATTTATTTTCAGTCATCTCATAGATTTTCATAGCTCGATAATTATAAGTTTTACTTTAAATTAGAGCACATGAAAAATCAACAATACACATTAGTTACTAGGAGTCAAGATATGACTCAACATTCACATATGAAGAAAACAACTTAAAAACACACGATCAGATAATAACATACAACTGACTTGAGTCTCCCACAAATATGATCCTCGCAACTCTCAAGTTAGTTTCAAGGTTGAATTTACCTAGAGATTAGGTAACAAAATGAGATGTAATCCCATTATGTATATTGAGGGAAGAGTTTTAAATATCTCCTGAGTGTTTGAATCATGTATTCCTCACCTTCCTTCGATTGAATCTTTCAAAAGATTTAGAGAACGACCTTTTTGAATCTCCATCAAAAGGATTTTTCCGAGGATTAAGTCTAGGACCTCTTGAGATCCGTTCCAGAGAATAAAGATCACGAGAATCCCATCTCCTAGACTGAAACCTGCCAGACTTATTTTCATAAACACTGGGAGCGTGTACATAAGATGTGTAGGAAGTCACACCATTATGAAAAACACGATTCCTGTAAAGATTTCTATAGGAGTGACCTTGGAAACCTTTTTTATGAGATTTATGGTTCTCTATAGGAATATCATCCATTGTAGATGTCATCAGAGACTATTTACTCTGTCGACTGTAAAAAGAAGCGAATTTTGAAGATCAAAAATCTGTTTCCTTTTAGAAAAATAATGTAGATCATTATGATTCCTTTTCCCACAGAAAAAACAGGATCGTGGATAAGAAACCTTTGATGAATCTCGTTTTTGACTCATAGCCTTTTCAGATATCCGAAAGTTACGAAAACGTTTCTTAGTGGATAATTCCTTAGGAGTAATTTTCTCCATGCTAGGTAATACCACATGAGTATTATAAATAGGCACTGAAGAAGAAATACTCACTAAAACCGAGTTTTCTCTTTTCAATGAGTTATATTGTTCCTTGGCTAGTAAAAGAGATGCAATCAGTTTCTCTTTTTCAACACATTGGTTGTTTAATTCTGATGAATGGGACTTGATTAAACGTTCTTCTCTAGTTGAGTCTTCTTTAACAGTATCTTCAAGCATAATAATATTTTCGCGTTGTAGAGTAGTTTCTTGAATGATGTTTTCGATATTGTTAGAAAAAGACTCAACGATACCATAGAGTTCCCATTTTCTATTAAGAGACTTATCGAGTTCATCAATGAGTTGAGCATATTTTTCTTCAAGAGATTTGATTTTAGAAGATTAAACATCAATAATCTCAGCAGCCTTTTTTAAGGTTCCGGTGAATTTCATCTCAGATTCTGACATAATGTAAGTTGTCACTTTTGAGGAAATGTTATCAGAATCTGGTAGCATAAGTTTTCTACCTCGAGATTCAGAAGAATCTGCTAAGGAGTTATACTTTGAGGTAAGCCCAGGACATTTAGCTTAATCAAAAACTTTGGAAGACATTTGTATGTGCGTTAGAATGAGGTAAACTTCTATCCACAGAAACTAGATTGCTACAAACGCAGACTTATGAGGTCTTAGAGTGTTTGCCTGCTCTGATACCAATTGAAAAAATGGGGGTATAACAACCACACCCAATAATTCGTTCGGAAATCTGTATGGACTAATCTTTAATATAATTTCGAGATCAACAACTTAAAAGTGAGACTCAATCAAGAAATATATCAAATAGCTTTATCTCTCTTTCTCAATACAATCAGCAAATCGAATAGATAGAAATCTGTGAGCCTGATTGATATGAGAAATAACTTGGAAGGTACCAAGGACTAATGCCCAAGTATCAATCAAGTTATATCCAACAAACAAGGTCGGGTTTATCAACTTTGATTGATCTACGCACAACCTGTGATATTTTAATTATATAAACAAATATAATGCGAAAACGAAATAACACAGACATCATAAATTTTGTTAATGAGGAAACTGCAACTGCATATCTCGGGACCTAGTCCAGCTTTGAACACCACACCGTATTAAGCCGCTAGAGACACTAGTTAACTTCGGACTGGAAGTGGTTGAGACCTAACCAAGTCTCACACCGATTAAGGTACAGTCGCGTTCCTTATGCCTCTAGAACCACGCCAAATTTTGCGCACTTGATTCCCTTAGCTGATCTCACCCACAACTAAGAGTTTCTAATACCCAAAGTCGAAGACTTATAAAAAACAATTGTCTCCCACAGATATGTTTATCCTTTATTCTTTTTGTTCGGTCTTTTGATACAAAGATCAAGGTGAACATGAACCAACTAATAATCTGGTCTTATATACCTGAAGAGAAGCCTAGAAATATTAGTAAACTCATAATAACCTAACTGATTAACATAAGAAGTTATTGCGGAATCGCAAGAGTCTGAGACGAAGAAATGTTATGATTACTTTCTATATCTTACCTATCAGAGATAAATCTCGAGTAAATCTTAGAGAAGATAAAACTTAATACGATAGAACAAGTAAGATCAGAATAAGAAACTACATAAAAAATAGTTGGATCTAGCTTCACGAATCCCAAATGAAGTCTTCAAGTTGTTAACCTAATAATGGTTTTGGAAAACCTAGGTTAAAGGAGAATCGACTCTAGATTTCAACTAGAACACAGGAAAGTGTTGGGATTAGGTTTTCCAGTTGCTAGAGTTCTCCCTTATATAGCCTTTCAAATCACGGTTTCTTACAATCAAAGCTAAGATAGCTTAGTAACAAAGCATTCAATATTCACAGTTAGATGAACTCCTAATTTAAGATTCAAGCTAAGTCTAATTAGAAATTAAGAAATCAATCTCCATCGTTAGATGGTCTTAGCTTGTTACACACAAATGAAATATACTTATATTTAGATATGAGTAACCGTACCTAAATATGTATATTGGGTTGGATCAATAATAGTTAACTGAAGTTATCCATATGAACACTTTTGTCTTAGTCATATTCATCAAACACTTCTAGATCAATCATGATGATCAATCAATCATGATAGATAATCAAATGAATCTAATTGAGTTTCAAATAGAGTTGTTCAATTGTTCACTATCTCATACAAATATTGATGAACAAATTGAAACGAAATTGGATTAATTCATAATCGTAGAAAGTACTTATACAAGAATCAATTCATGAACATTAAGCCACATTTTTCAAAGTTAATTTGCATTCCTTCAATCATAAATGTTTTAGTTCATGAGTATGAGAATCATACATAACGGATTTTAAAACTTAACCACTGTGTTTGCAAACTGGGTATGCGAACAGCAGCTCCAGACCTTGGCCTAGTCAAGCCATTCGCAAACCCGGTTCGCGGACAACTGTTCCCCAACTCAGGTAAACCTGTTCGCATACTAGATACACAAACAAGAGTTCCGGACCTTCTCAGGTAAGTTCGTTCGCATACTAGGTACGCAAACAAGAGTTCCGCACCTGAATTATCACAATACAGTTTGCATACTGTGTTGTATCCAGACATGGGTAATCGTTCTAAACTCTCATTTCAATCATTGAAACATCCTTAGAAGATGAAAATGGTAATCTTACAGATACATTAGCTTCAAGTAATTTTCAAGTGATCAAATGATAAATACAAAACTTCCCAAGCTAACATCAAATGACTGTCTCACACAAATCATATAAGATGTTCAAGGTAATTTTCGAATGATCATCTTTTGACTTAATATTTAGTTTCCAACAAATAAATTGTTTCCAACTAAACTCGTCAAGAATACGATGAACATAGCTAAAGTAAAAAGCTTTCAACACATATTTCGAGAAATAGATAAGCGAGATAAACTCGGCTCGAAATATCAAATGTGTATAATTTAAAAGTCTATATAGCTATATGACTTAGTATCATTATAAGATAGAATATAATATACTTCTCAGCGGTAGATAAGTTTTAGTCTCCACATACCTTTTGTAGATGAAGTTCCTCCAAGATCCTCAGTAGATCTTCTTCTTCAATTGGTAAACGTCGTGAAATATAAAGCTCAACTACACATTCTATCCTAATCCGAGACGTAGCTATAAGTAGACTAGAAACCAAGTATATGTTTTGATCAACTAAACTTGACAAACAAGCTTGAGATAGCAACGCTTGCGAGTTTGACCGAGCAGTTCTCTAACAATATTCATAAAAACCACAAGTGAGATATATCAGTAAATTCCGACCATATAACATCAAAATAGATAATTTATTTGGATTATCTTGTTCTCAAGAAAGCCTTTTGAGAGACAGATATTACTAATTGTATGACTGAGATTGGACAAATTTTCAGAAAAACACAACGTTTCAATGTCAGCCTCAAAGACCTTATGAACTTCTGAAGAGAAATTCATGAAATAATCATGAAGATACATACTCCTTTCAAAAACTCGTTTTTTCTAATGCAAGTTTAGCTTGACAATTTATGTGAAGAGAGCATCCATATCATCTTGAACCTTTTGACTCTCATTAGGAACATTGAGTGTTACTTCAAAGAACTCATTTTGTTTCTGTTCATAGATGATAACTTCATTGGATAGAGTTTTTATTTATTTCTCTAATTCCGCAAACTCATTAATCTTTCGTTGGATCATAACAAAAGGTTTTTTTGTGAGTTAGAGATACAATCGATAGTCATCAAAAGTCCAAATTTCTTTGTGTAGATGGTGGATTTTCGACAAAGGGTAGAGTTGTAAAACTGTACTCCAGATTCGGCAATCGAATGAATATCGAGGCTCGTGTCTCTCGGTTAAAGCATGAAAGTTCATGCCACAAATATCTGACTGAGAAGACTGACTCTCAGAGTACATGAAGATGTGTAGTCTCTTAGCTGAGGCCACGACACATCTCATGAATACTGAGAAATTTCAGTAATTACTCCGGATCCGGCAATCGGATGAGTATCGAGACTCATGTCTCTATGCATGAAATCTCATGCTACCTCTGATAGAGAAAGTCTCTCAGAGAAGATGCAGATGTGCAATCTCCCAGCTAAGACCACGGCACATCTCATAACCCTTTGATGGATAAAGTTTCTCAAAGAAGATGCAGATGTGCAGTCTCCCAGCTGAGACCACGGCACATCTCATAACCCTCTGATGGAGAAAGTCTCTCAGAGAAGATGTAGGTGTGCAGTCTCCCAGCTGAGACCACGGCACATCTCATAACCCTTTGATGAAGAAAGTCTCTCAAAGAAGATGCAGATATTCAGTAACCCAGCTGAGACCACGGCATATCTCATATTGTATAGAATCGAAAGGTTGGGCGACAACGTCTTCGGGATGCGACCGGTTCTCCCCGACTATGCAAAAAGTAATATGACACTCCAGCAAGTTCATATTGCTCAAACCCTCAGATGATTATTTCTCTTATACAGGAAGACCTTCTAGAGTCATCAATTAATTATCTGAGATCGTCTGAATATCCAGCAATATTCTACGAACCATCGTCTGAATATCCAGCAATATTCTACGAACCATTGTCTGAATATCCAGCAATATTCTACGATTCTTTGTTATATTTCGTCGCTTCAATTCATGGTTCTTCCCAGCAGAATTCCACGGGTTAGTGATAAATATCCGACGAAACAGGCATCTGAGCATCGAATAAGCCCTGATGAAAATGGTGCAAGTGTAATTAGCAAATAATGCACAGACCAGAATGAACGAACGAGAAACCTATGCAAAATAGGAAGGAAAATAATAGTAAAATATTAGCAAAAGCACCAGGGGACTGGGTTCACCAGCCGGCCATTTATGCCATGACCAGTCCTGTGCCCAATTTTATTTTTTATCATATTTTTGCTATTTTCCTGATTTCATGAAAATCCTCTCGTTCGAGCAATTTTCTTTATTTCGAAGAAATTATCTAAACCACATGGTTTTATCAAAATAATAAAATTAGGGAAAGGTAACATGGGACCGCCGGTCGGCCGGTCATGCCCTGGACGTGGCTGGTCCCACACCTTATGTCCTCATTATTTTATTTCTCTTAAATTATGAAAATTCCATGATTTCTTATTAATTTTCTCTAAAATCATGAAACTAACTAATTTCATGTGTCACATGATTTTATCAAAAATAATAAAATTAGGAAAAGGTGACATGGACTGCCGGACATGCCCTGGTCGTGGCCGGTCCACACCTCACTTCCCCATTATTTTATTTCTCCTCAAATTATGAAAGTTCTTTGGTTTCATGAATTTTCTAAAATTACCTAATTTCATGTATTTTTATCACATGATTTTACCAAACATGATAAAATTATAAAAAAATACCATGGGACTGATCCCTTGAAATCTTCCTGAATTTTACTCTCGGGCTGTTTTCACCTCCCGAACGAGCTTAAAACCTAAATATTCCCGCGATGGGAGATAGGAAATTCTTTTTCGTACACAATGGAGTGGCGGACCGTCAAAATCCGAGTCCGTATGAGAATTTTACATCAATTCTACTAAAAGGCGTCAATTAGGGTTTCAACCTAGCCGGTCCCGCGTGCCTCTTGTTTTGTTATTATTTGGTATTTTGTTACATGATTTCATGAAAACTCCCTGATTTCAGCAAAATATTGGTTTTCAATAAATCCCTTTGATTTCATGTAAAATTCCCTTAAAATCATAAAAATACATAAAATCACATGAAACTGGGAAAAGCACGCGGGACCGCGTGTCAGCCGGCCGGCCATGCCCTAGCCGTGGCCAGTCCCGCACCTTGTAATTCCTTGTTTTATTTATTTTCCCTCATCTCATGTGTTGTTCCCGGTTTCAGCAAAACCATGGATTTTGCATATTTTCTCCAAATGTTGCTCAAACGTGCACCAGAAAATATCAAAATTCTCAGGACTGAAACACGAACATTGTGGTGACACGGGCACATCCCCTTGACCGACCAAGGGTGACCCTGAGGTTTGCAAACAGCTGATCCCGCATGTTTTACTGACTTTAACCTAATTTGCTAAACTGCTCATATTAGGTTCAAACTCTTTCCAAACTATTGGAAGTTTGCTCAAACGACCATCCACTAGGTCCCGCACGCACCAGGAGCCAGTCTCATGGCCTCTTGGTCGGTCCTTCACATTTTCATAATACCAGGTTTTATTATTTGTCGCTCACACGAGCATTATTTCAGTAAGTGATTAAACCAGCATTTAATCATTATATCACCAACTGGTCCTCAAGAGACTTTGGTATTTTTCTGCTCATTCGAGCATCTGGGCATTACATGGTGAACCCGTCATCCCATGTAGCCGGTCTCATGTATCCGGTCCTGTGTTGATTTGCAATAAATCATCATTTCGGTGAAATTAGGGTTTTGAATCCAGAGCTCTGCAGAAACGTGATTCTGAGCAGATTCAAACACTTTAATAATTTTGTGTTGATCCCATGATCAACATTCTTATTTATTTTGCTCGACTCAGCAGTCAGTAAATTAAATTATTATTTTATTCGGTCCTGCTACCAATAAATTCATCAAAGGAGCAATGCTTGCCCAAACTGGCAATATTTTCTCGAACCGGCAATATTCACTCAGGCTAGCAATATTTGCTCAATCAAAGAATATTGGTTCAACTATAAATATTCAACAGTTCAGCAACACAGTTTGCTCGTTTTAGGTTATGGTACCTCGTCTCAGCAGACATACATTTAATTCATGAGTTTTGGAACATTTGCCACAACGTGTTCAACTCAACACTACATGGACTCATCGTCCCGCAAAGTCAGCAACTGACTCCACTATCACGAGATTTCAATTGTGTCACAATGGGGGGATATTAACTAGGGTTTTGGTCTGGCGGTCTACGACACGTGTGTTCACCCAAGATGAGAATGTGAGCAAGTCGTGTAATCAGTTGGAGGAATCATCAGAAGTAGTGGATGGAAAATTAACCAAGTCTCCGCACGATGAGTAATTGGTTTAACATGATTTCCCACTTTCCCACTCTCTGATTCCATCAACTTTCACACTTCATGGGATCATGGTGTTTTCAATTCCGGCACTATAAAATGTCTCTGAATCCTGATTGAAACAACAACATCGAAGAACATCGAAAAACCTTGAACAAGATTCGAATAATTCGAAGATTCAAGCAACTTTCTCCTAAACGAGCAATTTCTCATCAAAGTTCATACAGACGATCTCGTCTACACGAACTCACAGAAATCACTCTCAATCAAACAAATTTCAATCATTCAGATCATTTTCATGCTGAATTCACAACACACCTACTATCTCAGATCACCATTGATCTCACGCATTTCTCAGCTTCCCTCCTACAGATCAACCCATCCTCTCTTGTGACCGAATTTACTCTGGAACGGCCATTGTCTTGGTTTAGGCCGGAGTACTACAGATTGATCTCTCGAATTCAAAGCACTCCCTTCTTGCAGTGCATCCGTGTGAGGTTCAACATTTCGCTCAGTTCAAGGAGTCCCACACGGTCGGCTCTTCAATTTCGTAAAAACCAGCAAATCGTTTTTCCCCATCTACATATTGGCGACCACAGTGGGAGATTAATCTCTCGGTTGTAGTCTCACGATTTCACAAGGATGGTCGGTCTTAGGAATAACCCAACCGCTCCAGATCCCAATCAGAATCACTCAAACGGTAATCTCCCTCACACTCCTTCGAACAATTCTGATCACAATGAATTATCATATCTTGAAACTCCATTTCTCCCCATTGAATCAATCAGCGGAGAAACCCTAAGCTTGGCTGAATTGGCACGGAGACAAGGAGACTTGTCAAGGAACATGGACCGGCTGAAGAGGGCAATCGATAACCTGTTCACTTTTTTGGAACACGTGATGAGGATTTTAGGAGCAGAGATGGCGGAACCTTCAAGTCTCCCGACTAATGATCCTCCTCATACCAACAGCTTCACTATGTATGAGAAACCGGTGGAACAGGAGATTACACATCTGATTGAAAATTTATGTGAACTTCTACACTTCTCCAAGAATCAACGCACATACACATTTGCTGCTCTCAGCAGATATCATCTGACGTGCAGATAATTTCACCAACCCCAGCGATTGAAGAAATATCTTTGGTGTCTGAACATGCCATAGACAATATCACCTTTGGATAAGAAGATCGCATGGCAGATGAAGGACACAACCGGGTGCTATATGTAACTAGTTTCATCAAAGGCACCGAATTCAGGAGGGCTCTCGTCGACACCGGTGCTTCCACGAACATTGTTACTATGAAGACTCTTAGGATGGCCAGATTCCCGCAAGGTAAAATCATTTGCCATCCCATTTAATGACAGGATTTGAAGGAAGCCAAAGTCATACATATGGACATGCGTACTTAGATTTGAAGTTGGGCCCAATCCAGTCGAAAGTGAAGTTTCACGTGATCGATCAAGAACCTGACTATCACATGATACTTGGACGACCATGGCTCCATGACAACAAGGTGGTTCCCTCAACTTACCACCAATGCATGAAGGCCTTGCTCAACAATAAAATTGTCAGCATAACTGCTTCAGCATCTCCTTACGCTCTCGCCTATGATGCTGAGTTCATTGAATCCCATAAGAGTATCCCTGAACCTCCTAAGAAGATATACACTACTCCACTTCCAAGCTGGAAGACGATCGAAGTATCTGCTGCAGACGCATCATTATCTCCTTCAGAAGCAGGACCGGTTAAAACACCTACTACACCAGTCAAACGCCGAAAGGATAAAATCACGATCCTGAGATCCAATTTTATGGCCACTCATGATGCAGAAGGAAGGGTCATTTACCGGCGACGCAAGGATTAGCAATTAACAGGGGAGATTGATCAAGAGTCTCCCCACACTGATGAATTATGTTAGAATGAACGTGAGGAGGAAGTTCAGGAATCTCCACATCATTTGCAAGATGGAACGGATTCTACTACTGACGAACTTGAAACAGTTAAGAGGAAGACCCAAGACCAATCTTGATCAGTTCTGCACTATCACCCGAAGAACATGCAGGTCTGGTGGAATTACTGAAGGAGTATCGAGACATATTCTCCTGGACATATGAGGAAATGCCTGGTTTATATGACAAGCTAGTCACTCACCGTCTGCACATCATCCCAGGCTCCAAAACTGTCAAGCAACCACCTAGACAGTTCATGCATAAAGTTGAAGAGCAAATCAAGATCGATGTTCAAAAACTGCTGGTATCCGGATTCATCAAACCTATTCAACACCCAACATGGCTGGCTAATGTTGTTCCAGTTAAAAATAAAAATTGCCAAATCAAATGCTGTGTAGATTTCAGAAACTTGAATAAATGCTGCCCGAAGGATAATTTTCCTTTACCCAACATTGATATGCTCGTTGACGCGACCAGCGGCCACGGTATGTTCTCGTTCATGGATGGATACATAGGGTACAACCAGATCAAGATGTTTGAACACGACGCTGCCAAGACCGCATTCCGTACTCCCATTGGGAATTTTCATTACACTGTGATGCCCTTTGGACTGAAGAACGCAGGTGCCACCTACCGACGGGCCATGACAGCCATATTCCATGATATGATGCATAAGCAAGTAGAAGATTATGTCGATGATATCGTGGTGAAATCGAAAGCTCGAGCATCCCACTTAGAAGTTCTGAGACAAGTTTTCGAAAGATGCAGAGAATACAAGCTAAAGATGAACCCTTTAAAATGCGCTTTTGGGGTTTCTTCCGGAAAGTTCTTGGGATTCCTGGTCACTGCCGAAGGAATCAAAGTCGATCCAGACAAAGAAAAGTCAATATCCACCATGCCTTCTCCGCGTACTGTAAAGCAACTGCAGAGCTTCATGGGTAAGGTGAATTATATCAGACGCTTCATACCAGGATTGGCTCAACTTATCGCTTCGTTCACTCCTCTGCTGAAGAAAGGAGCAAGTTTTACCTGGACAAACGTTCAACATGAAGCGTTTCAAAAGATACAACAGATACTTTTGTCACCTGAAGTCATGAGGTCTCCAGTGCAAGGACGACCGTTGATACTGCACATAGCCTCCAGTGACGTCGTTATAGGAGCACTGCTAGCTCAAGAAGACGAAGAAGGCGTTGAACATCCAATTTATTATTACAGCCGAACTATGAAAGATGCTCAACTCATATACCCGAAAGCTAAAAGAACATGCCTGGCGTTAGCTCATGCGATACATAGATTCAGACATTATTTTCTATCCAACAGGGTTGTGCTTGTATCCAAAGATGATCCCATAAAATTTCTACTCTCAAAGCCCGCCCTGATGGGAAGACCTTCCAAATGGATGTTGCAGATGTCAGAATTCAACATAGTATGTGTCTCCCCCAAAGCAATCAAGGGTCAAGCAGTGGAAGATTTGCTGGATGCCTTTCCAAGAAAAGATTCCACAACACTGCAAGATGATGTACCAGGAGAATTTCCCGAAATCTCAGTTGTCGAAGAAGAAACATGGTTGTTGTATTTTGACGGATCCGCCACTCCTAGCAACGACACTGGAGAAGCAAGCATAGTCTTGGTCTCGCCATCAGGGGAAGTATTCTCACATTTATTCAAGATAGATTTCCACAGTACAAATAATTCAGCAGAATATGAGGCTTTCTTGCTAGGGTTATCCTTAGCCAAACAGGCAGGAGCAATGCGTTTGGAGATCAGAGGAGATTCTAAGCTGCTGGTCAATCAAATGAATGGGATATATTCTCTCAAGGAGATAACACTTGCTCCGTTCAGGGATGAAGCACAACGACTCCTGACTCACTTTGCCGATGCGACCATCATCCATACCGGCCGGACCAACAACAAACATGCTGATTGTTTAGCAACTCTTGCCTCCAAGTTACAATTCGAAGGGTCATAGAAAGCCATCATAGTGCAGAGACGAGTTGTATCATCCACGTGGCTTAATCAAACTGAAGCTACTCCAACAAGTGATTGGAGATCGCCTATTATTCGGGAGCTAAGCAGCTTCATTACATAAGGAACAGTCAGCCTCAAAGAATTGAAGAACTTCTTCCTACTCCATGGAGCGTTGTATCATCGTAACCCCGATGCTTCACTGTCACGATGCCTTGGATATGAAGAAGCCAGAGAAAAACTCGAAAGCTTACATTAATAAGTATGTGGGCAGACTCTAGTAATCACACTTTATAGAAGACTTCAAAGGCTTGGATATTACTGGCCATCCATGGAAACTCAATCAAGAGCTCTACAAGGAGCTTGTTCTGAATGTCAGACGCGCCTCACCATTTGGAAGTCCTGACACTCCATCATACCGGGGACTGGAGACAACCTTACATCGAATACCTTCGAGACAACAAGTTCCCGCCGAAAAAGAAAGATACAATCAAGCTTATACAAAGGGCTAAGAGATTTGTCTTCCTTGATGGAATCTTATACCGCAAGAGTTTCGGTGGAGATTTGTTGAGATGTCTAGCCAGAGATGAAGTTCTGATGGTTCTAAAGGAAACGCATGAAGCAGAACATCAAGGGAAGAAGAAGTTGTTTCTCTAGATTCATGAGAAATATTATTGGCCGACTATGGAGGACGATGCTGCCGCTTATGTTCAGAAGTGTCACCGGTGCCAGGTTCACGGTAATCTTATTCATACCCCATGTCTTCTGCTACAGTCTGTGAATAGTCCATGGCCTTTATATAGCTGGGGACTTGATATCATTGGAAAGATAAATCCAGCATCCTCAAAGCAGTATGAATACATCATCACAGCTACTGAGTACTTCACCAAGTGGGTTGAAGTAATCCCACTTAGAAGTACTACGGGAGTAACTGTTGCAGCCTTCATCAAGGAACACATTATATGTAGATTCGGAGTTCCTAAACATATCATCACAGATAATGGGACTCCTTTCGCCAATAAGGATGTTGAGAAATTACTCAAGTAATATGGTATCAAACAAATCTTCTCTACACCATATTATCCCCACGGGAATGGACAAGCGGAGAGCACCAACAAAACATTGATCCAAATTGTCAGTCGAACGATTCATGATAATCCAAGGTCGTGGCATGAGCAACTACCCATAGACTTGTAGGCTTACAGAACTTCACCAAGGAGTTCAATTGGAACGTCACCCTATTCGCTCGTCTATGGGTCCGATGCTATACTCCCGGCCGAGATAAAAGTTCCTTCAACAAGAATTGCAGCAGCCAGCGGAATACAATGGAATGAAGCTGAAGTATCCAAGTCAAGAGTTGTTGAACTAGACATGCTCGAATCAAGGAGGACCAAGGTAGAAAGATATGTAGAGGCGTACAAACAGAGGATATCCAGAGCCTATAACAAAATGGTAAAACCTCGAACTTTCCAAGTAGGAGATTTGGTATTAAAGATAGCGAAGCACATTCAACAAGATATGTCCGCTCCCAAATTCTCTCCTAAATGGGAAGGGACGTATGTTATCAACAAGGCAGTGTCTAGCGGATACTACAAAATTTTAGCAATCAATGGAGGAAAAGAAGGGAACATTATCAACGGTAAATGGCTCAAAGCCTACTATGCTTGATCAACAGCAGATAATTAATCTTTCATTCAAATATATCTCAAATGTAATTTATTTTCTTCAAAGAGCATTTAAAGGGCTCGTTTGTTCACCTAACACTCATCAATTGAGCAAATTTCTAGACTATTCCGCCTCATCAGAAACCTACTTCTTAATTATCCTGAATACTCAGAGCAAACCATCTAGCAATGGATAATCCCTATAAGAAACTCTGTCAAGTTTCTTATGAAAAATCCTAGTCTTTGCCCTCAAATCCTCAACAACTTTATCAACCCTTGCCGATTCCAAGGCTAGAATCTTCTCATCCTCCAATAAAGTGGTAGTCATGAAAATTGCATCAGCAGCCTCTGCCGCCTTATGAATCTTGATTATCTCAAGCCGACGATGGAGCCAGCCTACGTTGAATCGCAGTATCTCACAGTTGGAAATCATTTCATCCCACCTGTGCAGTTACTGATTCTTGACATCCCGCAAGTGCATTTGGTTCATCTCTTCAATGATCGGCAGCAACCCTGCAACTGTGGTTAGGAGAGTTGGCGGGAAACCTTTTCACACTTCCATAGTAGCAATATGTCCGTACTTCTTCCAGATCTTAGTATACAAAGGCGCATGATACTTGGGAATGACGAATCCACCAACCGCTTCATTATCTGGGAAAGTATTGATCAAAGGAGCTTCAAATAAAAGTCCAGCCATCAGTTATTCACGAGCCTGAACACTAGCTTCCATCTCCACAGATTCTGAAAAGCCTTCACATGCCTGATTGCTACTATCTTCAACCTCAACCACGGTCACGGACTTTCCACTCCTTCTCCTCCTAGCATCAACAATGACGCGAACATCTGCCTGCGATGGGATGGGAAATATTTAGTTTCGCCAAATCAGACGTAATGAAACTTCAAGAAGTTATAGAATTACTTACAGATGATCCAGCCTTAGCATGAGACGACCTGTACCGGGCGGGGGTTCTGACAGTCCGCTTATGTCTTGGGTTGTGATAAGAAGAATTTTTCTGGTCATTCTGCATCAAAATCGATTCCATGTAGTCAATAACCTCGATCAAGCAAAGTCAGAAAAGACGAATAACTTACCGAGATGGGTGTTGCTACTCCATGCTCCGACTGAAGTCCATTCTGAGAAGAGGTATTATCACTAGACATGGCGTAAGAGGTATGGCGATTGAAATTTCTTCTGATAACTTAAATAAGAAAGAAGTAATTGCGCAAGTGATAAACCCTAAATCTTGAAAATATATACAAGATACGTCAGACACTTATCTCCGAATCAGTTGCGAGTTTTGCTGAAACCCTAGATCTTGAATGACATCAAACTGAAGATGCGGAGTGAAAATGGTACACTGGGGACTGACTGGAGTCATTCATGATCAGCAAGGCGCACGAACTCACGTGCTATACGGTTATAGTTTGGTATTTCCATGAAATGAAGAATTACAAGAGTTAAGGGAGATTACAATGGGTTCGGTATGGAAGTTGTTTGATTCAACCAAAAAGAATTGACATTAATAAAATCTTTCAGAAGGAAAATCTAACTACTTCAATAAGATTGTTTGAATGAAGACATCTGCTACGAAATTAAAATTATTCAAATATTAAAAGAGAGAAGAGGATCAAAAGTAAAGCTACTCGTCAGATTCATCATCACTGTCCTTCTCGGAGTCTTCATCAGAATCCTCATCTTCAGAGTCACTTTATCGAAGCGTTCTTTGACGGCTGGACGACCATAAAAATCATCATCATCCGAATCAGAATCTTCTTCGGACTCAGGACCAATTTGCTTCATGGATCTCTGGTACCTTTTTTTCACATCGATCAGGCCAAATCTTGTGCTGTGGTACCTCCCATATGTCTTATTCAGAATCATCAGTATCAGAGTCAGCAGGCCGCCCATCCAAGAATTGACGTTTCTCTTCAACTCTTTGCAATTTGCGCAGGACTCTATCCTTGTCACGACGACGGGCTTCTTTCGCATTCTCTTCAACTTTCCTTTTCCTGAGTTCATCAAGGGAGACCCTTCGTTCATTCAAAGGGATGCTAGGTTTTGCTCCTTCATTGCAAGTTGCCTTGGCTCTCGATTTAGCTATAGAAGCTTTGGAGGCTTCATCGGAAGAACTGCTGGAAGTCGACATTTTTCTAAAAACCAGGAACATGGAATTATCAACATGATCAGTTCATCGTTAAAATGGTAATTCTTAACTTTTACCTCTTTTAATTTCACTAAAAAACAGTGATTGCGCCCGTGAGAATTACCACACGAAATTAGTTCGTTTCTTGAAACCCGCAGTAACGAACGAAACTTTATTAGTTCATAAAAATGATTTTCTCATAAAATCATAGACATAATTTTCATAATATGAACATACACACAACTGAACTTTGAAGTTTATAACAAAACATTGTTTCATCATAAATAAATTGTCTAATTTCGGAGGTTACTCAAGACTCGCGTCTTGATTTTACCAAAAAACAATAATTAGTGTAACTTATTCACGTAAATTTTCAAGAATTTATTTAATAAGAAAAAATCCATATGGATTACACATGTTATCATATCCCACATTATATGTCATGGTTGCACATATGTAAAAAAAAAATCTATTTTCCTTCGTCTTAGCATTTTCTCTTAAAAACGAAGGTTTATGCTAGTTTCGTGAAAACTCACACCTCTTGTGATAAAATACTAATTCTCATGAAAGCTCATACATAAAGTTTTATCACTGGACATAAGTTAATGTGCATAAAAAAAAAAAAAAAATTTCCTCGAACGAACTCTATTTTCTAAAGAGAGGTTTACTTCGGTTTTGTGAAAGCTCATAAACAAAGTTTTACCGCTAGACAAAAGTCTATTTTCAAAGAAAAATCTCTCATAAATCAGGGATTTATTATTAGTTTCAAAACTAATGATTGAACGAACATACGTTTAATAAATAAGGGTTTTTCTACAAAACTCACGTAACATATACCCATGTATAAATTTTAACATGATAAAATCATGAGCAACTCATGAAATCAGCAAGTATTTGAAAAAATAAAAAATAAATTTTTTTACCTGGACGTGGTCGGCCGGACGATCGAACGGACAGCGCCGGCGGTGGAATTCCGGCGAACTTCACCTGCTTTCTCCTGCTGAAGCTTGGACGTGAGGTGAGGAAGAGGAAGATGGTGGTGGACGTGTGGAAGAAAATTAAAAAAAAAAAAGAGATTAATTCCTTTTATACCTAATTTTATTTCCAAAACCTAATTCCTTAAGGATTTCCTTTTTTGGGCCCGACCCGTAATTCCTAAGCCAACCGTGGTTCCACCATCGAATCAGCGGTTCTATGTGAATTTATGTTCACTGGATGACGCTCTATTATGTCACTAGGGTTTCCTATCAAACCGTGGTTTGCTCATTTAGTCGAAATCCGGTAACATCACATCTTATAACTAAGTTCAATTTACACTAGGAAAATCACCATTCAATGCTGACTGAGGAACATGACTGTTCCTCACTAAGCAGGGGACTTAATGTAGATGGTGGATTTTTGAAAAAGGGTAGAGTTGTAAAACTGTACTCCAGATTCAGCAATCAAATGAATATAGAGGCTCGTGTCTCTCGGTTAAAGCATGAAAGCTCATGCCACAAATCTCTGACTGAGAAGGCTGTCTCTCAGAGTACATGAAGATTTGTAGTCTCTTAGCTGAGGCCACGACACATCTCATGAATACTAAGCAATTTCAGTAATTACTCCGGATCCAGCAATCGGATGAGTATCGAGACTCATATCTCTATGCATGAAAGCTCATGCTACCTCTGATAGAGAAAGTATCTCAGAGAAGATGCAGTCTCCCAGCTGAGACCACGACACATCTCATAACCCTTTGATGGAGAAAGTCTCTCAAAGAAGATGCAGATGTGTAGTCTCCCAGCTGAGACCACGACACATCTCATAACCCTCTGATGGAGAAAGTCTCTCAGAAAAGATGTAGGTGTGCAGTCTCCAAGCTGAGACCACGACACATCTCATAACCCTTTGATGGAGAAAGTCTCTCAAAGAAGATGCAGATATGCAGTCTCCCAGCTGAGACCACGACATATCTCATATTGTATAGAATCGAAAGGTTGGGCGACAACGTCTTCGGGATGCGACCGGTTCTCCCCGACTATGCAAAAAGGAATATGACACTCCAGCAAGTTCATATTTCTCAAACCCTCAGATGATTATTGCTCTTATACAGGAAGCCCTTCTAGAGTCATCAATTAATTATCTGAGATCGTCTGAATATCCAGCAATATTCTACGAACCGTCGTCTTAATATCCAGCAATATTCTACGAACCATCGTCTGAATATCCAGCAATATTCTACGATTCTTTGTTATATTTCGTCGCTTCAATTCGCGGTTCTTCCAAGCAGAATGCCACGGGTTAGTGATAAATATCCGACGAAACAGGCATCTGAGCATCGAATAAGCCCTGATGAAAATGGTGCAAGTGTAATTAGAAAATAATGCACAGACCAGCATGAACGAACAAGAAACCTATGCAAAATAGGAAGGAAAATAATAGTAAAATATTAGCAAAATCTCTAGGGGACTGGGTTCACCAGCCGGCCAGTCATGCCGTGACCAGTCCCGTGCCCAATTTTATATTTTATCATATTTTTGCTATTTTCCTGATTTCGTGAAAATCCTCTCGTTCGAGCAATTTTCTTTATTTCGAAGAAATTATCTAAACCACATGGTTTTATCAAAATAATAAAACTAGGAAAAGGTAACATGGGACCGCCGGCCGGCCGGTCCCACACCTCATGTCCTCATTATTTTATTTCTCTTAAATTATGAAAATTATTTCTTATGAATTTTCTCTAAAATCATGAAACTAACTAATTTCATGTGTCACATGATTTTATCAAAAATAATAAAATTAGGAAAAGGTGACATGGACCGCCGGCCGGCCGGACATGCCCTGGTCGTGGCCGGTCCACACCTCACTTCCCCATTATTTTAATTCTTCTCAAATTATGAAAGTTCTTTGGTTTCATGAATTTTATAAAATTACCTAATTTCATGTATTTTTATCACATGATTTTACCAAACATGATAAAATTAGAAAAAAATACCATGGGATTGATCCCTTGAAATCTTCCTGAATTTTACTCTCGGGATGTTTTCACCTCCCGAACGAGCTTAAAACCTAAATATTCCCGCGAAGGGAGATAGGAAATTATTTTTCGTACACAATGGAGTGGCGGACTGTCAAAATACGAGTCCTTATGAGAATTTTACATCAATTCTACTAAAGGGCGTCAATTAAGGTTTCAACCTAGCCGGTCCCGCGTGCCTCTTGTTTTGTTATTATTTGGTATTTTGTTACATGATTTCATGAAAACTCCATGATTTCAGCAAAATATTGGTTATCAATAAATCCCTTTGATTTCATGTAAAATTCCCTTAAAATCATAAAAATACATAAAATCACATGAAACTGGGAAAAGCACGCGGATCAGCGTGTCAACGGCCGGCCATGCCCTAGCCGTGGCCGGTCCCGCACCTTGTAATTCCTTGTTTTATATATTTTCCCTCATCTCATGTGTTGTTCCCAGTTTCAGCAAAACCATGGATTTTGCATATTTTCTCCAAATGTTGCTCAAACGTGCACCAGAAAATATCAAAATTCTCAGGACTGAAACACGAACATTGTGGTGACACAGGCACATCCCTTTGACCGACCAAGGGTGACCCTGAGGCTTGCAAACAGCTGATCCCGCATGTTTTACTGACTTTAACCTAATTTTCTCAACTGCTCATATTAGGTTCAAACTCTTTCCAAACTATTGGAAGTTTGCTCAAACGACCATCCACTAGGTCCCGCATGCACCAGGAGCCGGTCTCATGGCCTCTTGGTCGGTCCTTCAAATTTTCATAATACCAGGTTTTATTATTTGTCGCTCACACGAGCATTATTTCAGTAAGTGATTAAACCAGCATTTAATCATTATATCACTAACTGGTCCTCAAGAGACTTTGGCATTTTTCTGCTCATTCGAGCATCTGGGCATTACATGGTGAACCCGTCATCCCATGTAGCCGGTCCCATGTAGCCGGTCTCATGTAGCCGGTCCTGTGTTGATTTGCAATAAATCATCATTTCGGTGAAATTAGGTTTTAAATCCAGAGCTCTGCAGAAACGTGATTCTGAGCAAATTCAAACACTTTAATAATTTTATGTTGATCCCATGATCAACATTCTTATTTATTTTGCTCGACTCATTGATCGATAAATTAAATTATTATTTTATTCGGTCCTGCTACCAATAAATTCATCAAAGGAGCAATGCTTTCCCAAACTGGCAATATTTGCTCGAACCGGCAATATTCACCCAGGCTAGAAATATTTGCTCGAATCAAAGAATATTGGTTCAACTATCAATATTCGACAGTTCAGCAACACAGTTTGCTCGTTTTAGGTTATGGTACCTCGTCTCAGCAGACATACATTTAATTCATGAGTTTTGGAACATTTGCCACAACGTGTTCAACTCAGCACTACATGGACTCATCGTCCCGCAAAGTCAGCAACTGACTCCACTATCACGATATTTCAATCGTGTCACAATGGGGGGATATTAGCTAGGGTTTTGGTATGGCGGTCTATGGCACGTGTGTTCACCCACGATGAGAATGTGAGCAAGTCGTGTAATCATTTGGAGGAATCATCAGAAGTAGTGTATGGAAAATCAACCAAGTCTCTGCCCGATGAGTAATTGGTTTAACATGATTTCCCACTTTCCCACTCTCTGATTCCATCAACTGTCACACTTCATGGGATCATGGTGTTTTCAATTCTGGCACTATAAAATGTCTCTGAATCCTGATTAAAACAACATCGAAGAACATCGAAAAACCTTGAACAAGATTCGAATAATTTGAAGATTCAAGCAACTTTCGCCTAAACGAGCAATTTCTCATCAAAGTTCATATAGACGATCTCGTCTACACAAACTCACAGAAATCACTCTCAATCAGACAAATTTCAATCATTCAGAGCATTTTCACGCTGAATTCACAACACACCTACTATCTCAGATCACCATTGATCTCACGCATTTCTCAGCTTCCCTCCTACAGATCAACCCATCCTCTCTTGTGGCCGAATTTACTCTGGAACGGCCATTGTCTTGGTTTAGGCCGGAGTACTACAGATTGATCTCTCGAATTCAAAGCACTCCCTTCTTGCAGTGCATCTGTGTGAGGTTCAACATTTCGCTCGGTTCAAGGAGTCCCACACGGTCGGCTCTTCAATTCTGTAAAAACCAGCAAATCGTTTTTCCCCATCTACACTTTGGAAAGGAGAGATTCAACAATTTATTTATCTACTATATCTATTATATCCAAGTATCATTTAATCTTGGTGATGCGTTATGTCTTATAGGTTTGGTTGCACCAAACATGGATTGTTAGACCTTATTGTGTTTGCCTTCTCTAATACCAATTTAAATGACGAGGTTACCCAATACACCACAATCTTTTCGATAACAACCTATAAAAACACACGTTATGTAATTCTACCAAAACAATAATGGCCAAAGATTTACTTCAACATGATAAAACTTGGTATATAGTCTAAATTCGTGACAGAACTAACTATGAGATGATCATACTAAGTTGATTAATGTACAAGTGTAATTAATTAATTATAACCATAACAATAATTATAATGCGGAAAGTAAAGTGATGTCACAACATACACGATTTTTTTTAACAAGGAAAACTGCATGGTAGTAAACCCCGGGACCTATTCCAGTTTTATATACTCTTAGAATTAAGCCGCTATATAAATTGACTACTGCAACTTCGTATAGTTGAGACCAAACGCCTACAACTAATCTCATCTTTGCCTATGAATCCCAAGACAAAGTCCACTATATAGAGTCACGTTACCTAATGTGAAAACTTTTACTCTCAACTTCTTTGGATCGTAACCCAAAACAGAAAAATACCAAATTTGTTTCAGTAACCAACTCACTTATCAATCTCCCAAATCAATCTTTAGATCAGAGATAAAATAAAGTAAAGGATCTTTCGTTTAATTAATATAAACTCATTTGGTCCAAAATCAAACCAAGACAAAGATTATCGAAATAATCAATATTTGTGAACAAGCTCTATCCAAACAACTCTACTAGGAGAAACAACTAGGCATTTTGTTTGATCTCTACAAAATGTTTCAAATCTATCAGAATAAACTGCTTGTTTGTATCCCAAAAAATCAAGTGTGCAAGAAGAATCACAAAGATCCATAAAAATAAAAGTGTTCAAGTCTTCTATCTTCAATCTTCAAAGTAACTGCTGCACAAATAACTTGGTTACTAGTTCCACCTATTGATCAACAATTCTATCTATATATCTTGAATCACTAGATCTGTAATAGTCAGTCCTCAAACAAATATGAGTGGCCTTATATCATAAGAGACGGGCCATATAATAAACAAGTTTGATCTATTTAGGATAACTACTCAGTTAGTTCTTAATCAAAACAAATAATCGAAAAAAAAACAAAATAACAATACAATTTGGTTTCCCTCCAAAGGTGATACTAAAAGCTTCTTAATCCGAGAGAAGACATTAAACGAAGGCAACGCAAGATACTTCATCTAACTAAATTACTCATATCTCTAAACATGTTAGCTTCCCACACAATCACTTAAGTTGTGTGTCAAGGGATGAGTTAATAATAATACAAGACTCTACTATTACCCAAGATTGAGTGGAAAACCAGGTATTACCAGACTACGAGGTCATGGAGAAAATACTGGGCCACAGTGGTGGATTTTGCACCATGTATATATATATGTAGGAAATATCATATAGTCCTATGAATAATATATTATAGAGAGTCTAGTCCTGTTGACCTGGTCCATTTTATTTGATAATATAAATTATCATTTGGTCCTAAAAATTATCATTTGGTCCTAGGGTTTTGTCCACCCATACGGAATAGTCCATTTCTGTTACAAAAATACCCATGCACGTGCAAAAATTATTGTTTGGTCCTCTCACCAACTTATATAAATAGGAAACATCAAGAAAACCAGTTTCAAATTTTTCTCTCTCTCCTCTCTGATCTATCGATTTCTTGCAGAAATCTTCCTCGATTTCGTTTTTGATACCAAGATCGATTCGATTTACAGTAGATTAACTTGGTTATGAAGATTGATTTGATTACAGAGTTATTTTGATTACGGAGTTTGATTTTGGAGTTGATTCGAGGATTTTTAAAGATTGATTCAAGGCTTTCTTGAAGATTTGATTCGGTGATTTTCTGAAAATTGATCGAGGCTTTAACTTGGTTATGAATGATTAATTTGATTATAGAGTTAATTTGATTACGGATTTTGATTTTGGAGTTTATTCGAGGCTTTTTAGAGATTTGATTCGAGGATTTTTGGAGATTTGATTCGAGGCTTTCTGAAGATTGATTGAGGCTTTTTGAAGATTGATTCGGTTGGATTTGATTTTTTGGAATTACAGATTTGGATATCGGTGTCTTTTTAAAGATTGATTTGAATTCTTCTTGTTGGTGGTGAGTTTTCACGCTAATCTTTTCCTTGATTTGAAGTAATTCTATAGATCATCTAAGTTTTTCTTTTGATTAGTTTCTTTTTTGAATTTTAAGATCAATGAAATGAAGTTGTTTTGTTAAGGCTTCATTACAAGAATGAACTCTTCCTTTATCATGGAAGAAGTATTGTTGGTGTTTTGTTTATGTGATGATAATAAATAGCCATTCTGTTAAGGATTCATTCTTGGAATGAACTCTTTATTTTGTTAAGGAGAAGCTATTAGTGATGTTCTGTTACGACTTCATTACGAGAATGAACTTTTCTTTTTGTCATGGAAGTACTCTTGTTGCTGTTAGGATGTTAATGAATTTAAGTCATTCTCTTTATTTTGTTAAGTAAGAAGTATTGTTGCTGCTTTTGTTTATCTGTTAGGATGTTAATGGATGAAGTCATTCTGTTAAGGCTTTATTCTTGGAATGAACTCTTTATTTTGTTAAGGAGAAGCTATTAGTGTTGTTCTGTTACGACTTCATTCCGAGAATGAACACTTTATTTTGTTAAGGATGAAGTAGTGTTGATGCTTTTTCTTTATCTGTTAGAATGTTATTAATGAATCTATTTTGTTTCAGCTTTATTCCAATAATGAACTATTTCTATGTTTGTGTGTTCATTTTTCAGGTTTCAGTATGGCTCTCTCCAGTTGTAATGCCGTTGTTTACTACAAAGGGGATGGTATTTCGTTGAAAGTTTCTTTAGGTACTATGATTCGTGACCTTAAACTCTGTGTTTGTGATATTGGAGAAACTTGACTCCTCGAAGCATAAGATTTTTTAGTGGCAAAGGTTGTGATAAAGCACTCATCAATTGTGATTATTCTCTTCAAGGTCTAATTGATATTACTTGTTCGAAGGAATTGTCAAGTTTTGATATGTTTGTTGAGGAGGCTTGTATTGGTGGTGCTTCTATCTCTTCTTCTGGTATTTCAACACAGTCGCTCAGTGAAGATGAATCATGTACAAGGTTCACTGAGACTTCAAAGATTAAATACCTGACGGAAGGTCATGAGCAATTGAAACCTCTTTTATCTGAAGGTTGTGAGGATATTTTTAAAGCTGTTGGTCAAGTTTTTCATGGTGGTGTTGATGAGGTTCGCTTAGTTGTCATCAAATACTGCAGCAAGTCTGGTTATATAGTTGCAAAGGTTAAGAATGATAGAGTAAGGTTCAAAGGCAAGTGTGGTAGGGATGAAAAATGTCCTTGGTATCTGTACTGCATTCCAATCGATACCGCTAAAAGTGTCTTTGCTATCAAGGAATTCAATGGGGATCATAAATGTGGTGGTTCTTATAAGCTGAAGGATCCCCCCCCCTGTGAAGAGGAAATCGATTAAACATCTATTCAAGGATCAAATACAGTCAAATCCGTCGATTAATCCTAACGATATGGTTTCTCAGGTGAAGAGTTGTTACGGTATTGACATAAAATACCATCATGCCTATCAAGGGAAGGAAGCATCTAAGGTAGAGATATACGGCGATGATGTAATTTTTTTTACAGATCTTGTTTGGTATGTTGAAGTAATAAAGGCTACCAATCCTGGCAGCTATATTAAGTTTGAGTATGATAAAGAGACTAAAAGTTTTCAGAGGCTTTTCATATGTTTTGCTGCCTGTATGGAAGGATACCGGTTCATACGCCCTATGCTTTAATGTGATTCAACATTTCTCAGTGGGAGATTTAAGGGAACATTGATGGCTGCCACTGGTGTGAATGGAAACCAAGGTAAATTTTCTTGGGTATATTAATTAAATACCCTTAGTTTTTGAACCCTTCAAAAATACCCCCATCACATTATAAATATATCCCTCCTCTTATATATAAAACTCATTGTCTTAAAAATAAACTATATTACACAACTTTTTTTTTCAAAAAGCAATAATTTTCTTTCTCAATCACTCCACCACCGCCTCCTACTCTACCGACGTCAATTCACCATCACCACCACTCTACAACCATCACCACCACCACCACCAATTCAAAACCATCACCAACATTCCACCATCACAACTCCACCACAGTTCATCGGCACCACCGCCACCGCAATTGCGACCACCATCTCCTCCAAATCCACCACCGTTGCCGCCAAGTTGATAACAAAATTGAAAATTTAGAAATAAGTTAGGTCCAGATTTTTGTATCACAACCGAAGTTGATTCGGATTTTCGTATCAACAACTGAAGTTGACACTAAATTTTGGTGTCAACAACTGAAGTTGATATCATATCTGGCGTCAACAACCCAAGTTTTTACAAAAATTGAAAACTCGGAAATCAGTTAGGTCAAGATTATGTTTCAACAACCCAAGTTGACACCAAAATATGGTATCAACAACAAAATTTGATCCAAATCTGGTATCAACAACAAAAGTTGATCCCAAATCTGGTGGCACCACCACCTCCATCACCGGCATCACCACCACTACCACTTCCAGCATGTGAGATAATAAATGAAATGATTTTCATCTAATTTTTTATTAATATTGAAAGGGTATTTATATGATTCAAAATTAAATGGATTATATTTTAGAAGATGAAGGGTATAATTATTGATAGATAAGGGTATTTGTGAAATCCATGAAAAGTAGGGGTATTTATACAATTTCCATAATTTTATTTTTTCTATAGCAATATGAATGAATGAAGCTTCTCTGTTAAGTTTTTTTATTTGTTCATTAGCGGGAATGAACTCCTGCTGCTTGTTTATGTTTTACTTTGTTATTTTGTTAAGAAGAGGCTTTTCATGTTATAGAATGGACTTCACTGTTGGAATGAAGTCTAGAAAAGTTATAGATTTTTAATTATATAGTTCATGTTATAGAATGGACTTCATTGTTGGAATGAAGTCTAGAAAAGTTATAGATTTTTGATTATACAGTTCATGTTATAGAATGGACTTCATTGTTGGAATGAAGTCTATAAAAGTTATAGATATTTTTGATTATACAGTTCATGTTATAGAATGGACTTCATTGTTGGAATGAAGTCTATAAAAGTTATTGATATTTTTGATTATACAGTTCATGCTTCAGATGGACTTCATTTTAAGAATAAAACCTTCATTTTTTTGTTTGTATGCACTAATTTCTTAATGAACCGACACTTTTACTTCTTTTTTGTGTTCTTTTTTATTTGTAGGATTTTTTCCTTTTGCGTATGCTTTAGTTCCTGGAGAAGACATTGAAGGGTGGGAGTGGTTTATGGGAAACTTGCAGCATTGTGTCGACTCTCGTCCAATCACCTTTATCACTGATTGTCATGTAGGGTTGAAGCAAAGTATTCCCAAGTATTTTCCCAACTATTTTCATAGTTAATGTTTCTATCATTTGAAGAATAACCTCCCCATAAAGAAATCACATGAGAAGTATAAACAAGTTCAGGATTTGTTCCACAAAGCTGCATACTGCTACAACTTTGCCAAATATAAGGCTGCTTTGAATGAGATGTGCATCATAGGATGTGGTTGGGTTTCCAAGTACATTAGAAATATTAATCCTAAGCATTGGGCAAGTGCTTTCTTCTTAGGATGTAAGTACGGGACACACTCATCAAGTATTGCAGAGTCTTTCAATAACTGTATTCATCATGAAAGGGATATGCCTCCAGCTGCTCTTGTTGATGAGATCAGGATAAAGATTATGAGGATGAGCGCAGAAAGGCGTGAGCTCGGTAAAAATTATAGTGATAGTTTGACTCCCATCTATAAAGCTTTACTCAAGTCACACGTCGATATAGGGCGTCCATGGAGTGTTACGGAGTCAGGTAATGGTATATATGAGGTTTACTCTCCTAGCTCTCATGTTGTTGATCTGATGCAGATGACGTGCACTTACCAGAGATGGAAAGTGTTTGGTTTCCCCTGTGCTCACGCCACTGCTGCTATTACTATGAGTGGTATTGAGATGTTGAGGTTTATCCAGCCTTACTTTGGTTCGAATAATTTTCGCCACGTATGCTCCTGCAATTCGGCCCATTCCCAACTATGACAGGCCAGAAGCGTATGAACCTGAAGAGAGAGTCTTACCTGGTATTCCAAGGCCATCTCTAGGAAGACCACCAAAGAAGTGCATTCGTAGTGCTTATGAGAAGAAGAGGAGGCCTATGAAGTGCTCAAACTGCAAGAAGATTGGGAACCGAAATAAAGCTACATGTCATGTATTAATGCTGTAGTAGTATGCATGAACCTTTATTTGCTTCTCTTACCTGTTTGATTATGCACTTTTTTTTTTACTTTTTGACATGCACTTCATTGTCTGGAATGAACTTAATTTTTTTTGTAATGAACTCCCTTTTTTTTTCTTAGAATTGCTTTTTTTAAATGTTATTTCTATTAGTTATGTATGTACTGATATTTTGTAGCAAGTTATGGTATTTTTTCCTACCAACTCTATGGGATATGTATCATTTCATTTACTGAAATGAACTTCATTTTCAGGAATGAACATATATTTTTTTTCCTAGAACTGTTATTGAAATGATAATGTTTAATCAATGGGATATGTACTGATATTTTTACTGGAGTACTGGTATCCATTAGACAGTAAGACAAGGCATAATACCTCATTATCTGGAATGAAACGCCTCTCTATCATTTAATTTACTGAAATGAACTTCATTTTCAGGAATAAGCACAAGTTTTCTTAGAACCCATAGAGTTAAATTTTCTAAATGAAATGATATACATAAGACAAAAGACAAAATACTTAAGTACTGGAGTGAACATGTATCCATTAGACAGTAAGACAAGTCATAATCTCTTATTTTCAGGAATGAACACAAGTTTTCCTGACTTGAATTCCATAGAGTTCATTTTCAGGACTGAAGACAAGGCATAAGACAGAACATTGAAATTATCCAAAATATTATAGACGAAAATATAAAACATATTAGAGTATCAATTATATTAGAAGCATTCAGGTGATATTAGACATAAGAGATTTGTGTTTGCAGTAAGAAGTAATATACTATCCAAAATACCACAGTTAACAGAGTTTTGTCTATTTAATATTTTTAGTTTGTTTCAATTAACATATTCCTAAGGTATTCTGAGTTGGTATATTCACTCCCAGCTCTCTTCATCTCTTGATGCAGTAAGAAGTTTGTAGGCCATCTCAACTATTCTTGCTTTCATCCTCTCTACCATGTCATATTTCTTCATCACACTCTGCGACTTGTTTATGGTTGGCTTGACACTTCTCTTGATCCAATAGAAGGTGTGTAGAAGATAATCTGGGAATGCTCCTTGATCTGGCACTCCTGGCATATTTTCAAAGGTAACTTTGGTGCATATTCTCCTACCATGAGCTTGTAGCCACAAGTTGATATGTTTCATGCAGTAACCAGTCATTCCTTCTACGTCAACCTTGCATTGCTTACCAAGATCACACATTTTGATGGAGTTTCAATGCTCCCATGTTTAGTTGCCGACGTCAAAAATCAGCAGATGCCAGTGTTCGCCTAGAGAACTTTTTGATTTCGCATTATCACCTTGTGGGTCAGTATTCATAGGAATCAGCAGCTTTTTAATTTTGTCATCCATGGTTGCTATAAACTGATCAATTTCTTCCGTTCTCTTCAGTTCATTGTGCTCCGAAAAATATGTCTGAAAAATAAAAAAAGTAATGAACTAGATAAGCAATTCATTATATGCATGTTGGATTATACGGTTCATTATACAGTTCATTCATGAGTTCATTATATATTATACAGTTCATTTTCAGACAAAATATGATTTCATTCCATATAATGAAGGTGTATACCATGTTTCTTCTTTGATCTATTTATGAGATCATTCCATATAATGAAGGTGTATATCTGTTTTTATTTTTGACGAATAATACCATGTTTCAGTTCATTCTATGCATGCTAGGTCATCATACTTTTATCAATGAATAGGAAGAAACACACTTACGAATGCTATTGAATTCATAATCTTGAAGTTGATATACTTTCTTTGAGTCTCACTGTCTTCGCTATCATTCAACATTTTATCATTGTTTGCAGCTTTATACTTCCTGAATATATAGTAGTCCAACAAGATGGTGTCCAAGTAATCATTGAAAAGCAGAGAAACGATTTCACTCCCTTGAACTGAAATTGGAATTTTCTTGTGATTTTCTACTTTTCAAGCTACTTGACTGCAAAAATACGAAGTTAAATGAACTGTCAATAGTTTATACTAAAAACCGCCATAGTAATCAAGAATTATTGAAGAGAAACGTATAAAGATTTAGTAAGAGAAGCATACGTAGTCATAGCTTTACGGAAGAATTCACCAAAAACCGCCAGTGAAGCATTGTCAAATCTGTTGTAAAGAGGAGATTTTCTTAGTTCTGGTAGATTTGGCTTGATTTCTTGTCTTTTTCTCACAAGAGCCTGTGGTGCTGCTACTTGAATCCGTTCTTGGTGTTTCTCCCGTGTTGTTGCTCACTGAACATTTGCAGGCTCGGATCCTCTATTCCTCTTACTAACAGGATTATGTACATTTTTCTTCTTCTCTTCTTCATCTCTATCAGCTTCAGATGATTTATTTGACACTACCTTCTTTTCTTTGTTCAACTTCAGTCTGAATTTTGTTTTCTTTAAACTGTAATCTGGTCCTGATACGAATTCACCCCCTAATGGTTTCACTAGTTTGTTTGATCTAGTAGACATTCTACTACTTTCTTCAGGTATTACTTTCACTGGTGTGCGCTGAGTCTCCTCCATCGATGAACCAATTCCTATTTCATTCAGTTTTGTAACTATTTGTGAAGCTGTTTCCACATCTGCGGCAGTTGTCCTTGCTTTGTTTGACCTAGTAGCCACTCCAAGTGCTTCTTGCGACACATGAGTTGGCAGGTACTGTGTCATTCCAATTAGGAAACTAGGAAGACTACAGTTGATCTCATTCAGTGTAGCTTTGATAATGATGTCAGCTTCTTTATCATTCAAATCTTCATTCTTCTTATTCTTGTCATCAATTAGCTGCAGACTCGCATGCTCTTATCTCACAGATATATCATCTGTGTTACTTGCTGTTAAAAATAATTGAAGAAGCATACATAAATCAATTGTTGCCAGAGTTCAACTTGTGAGATTATGATTCAAGAGTTCATCCATGAGGATGAACTCCATCTTCTTCTTGAAAAGTTAGAGTTCATCTCTCAGAATGAACTCAAACTTGTATATTTGTAGGAAGAGTTCATCCATGAGGATGGACTCCATCCTCTGCTTCAAAAGTCAGAGTTCATCCCTTAGAATGAACTCAAACTTGTACATTTGTAGGCAGAGTTCATCCATTAGAATGAACTCCGGCCTCTGCTTGAAAAGTCATAGTTCATCTGTCAGAATGAATTCAAACCGGTAAAATTAAAATATTTGCAGAAGGAAGAATTTTTTTTAGAATTCTTACCCAGCTCTACTTCAGTCATCTCATCAATACTCAAAGGAACTGTGTTGTTGTTTATTTGAATTGAGGAGAGTTCTATTTCAGTCATATCATCAAGGATTTTTTGCCGAATATCACGTGCGTTGTCTTCAACAAAAGGATTCACAACGAATAAGACGGGAAATTGATTATGAGGACCGGATCCATCAAAAGCTTCCACGGCTTCATCAACTTGAATTCATTCATCCTCAGCAACATCGTGCATTCCAACATCATCATATTCTTTCCATCAGTTGTTGGATCTTGCATATCACTATCAACATTCACATTGCCTACATCAGTTCTAACTCTTTCATCAACAACATCTTTTACTGACTGCTTTTCATTAGCAACACTGTTCATTCACATTTCCAACACCAGGTTCATTGGTTTCATGCCTTAATGCACTCTTATGCTCATCAGCTAAAAGTGTAATACGCATGTACTCTGATGTTATTTCTGCCAAGTATTTTGCCACATTCCCGCCTGAAGCTAGAAGTGCATCAATTTCATATTGCTTTGAAGCCAAGTATATTTCGAGGCATTTCATCTTCCTTTCAAAAAGCATCTGTGGTATTATGGCTTCTACAAGTGATTTGGCAAGGTCTTCCTGCCTTAAAAAAAGATTCAACATCTCCTCGGAATGCTTCTGTGTCAACCGTTGTATCTCTTGAACATGTTTACCTCACATTTCCTCTATTTCTTGAGCATATGTAGCTTTCAAAGTTTCAATCTGGGAGTTCATTTGATTGAATTCTTCTTCAAGTAACTCAACTTGTGTCTTGGTTATTTGCTTTTGAAGTAGCTTGTTTTCAGCATCAGTATACTCTTCCATGAATTTTGGTGATATTTGCAGACAGATCAGATATTATCAACAATTTTTTGAGTTCGTTTCACACAATGAACATACAATTGCATACTCAATAAACAGTCAAGTGAAATTGACATTTAACAGTCAGAGTTCATTTTGAGGAATGAACTCCTAGTTATTTTGAGTTCATTTCACAAAAAGAACAAACAATTGCGTACTCAATAAAAATTCAAGAAGATTCGACATTAACAGTCAGAGTTCATTTTGAGGAATGAACTCCCAGTTTTTTTAGTTAACAAATAAACTAGACTTCATAGTTTTTATAGTTAACAAATGAACTCCCATTTGAACTCCCATTTTTTATAGTTAAGAAATTGAATACAATATAATAGTTAACAAATGAACTATACTTTTACCTCTCCAAAATCATCAACATTCATCTCTAAGTGTTTTCAGATGATATTGATATTCCACCTTGAAAATCTTGGACGGTAGTCTACTTGTTTCTGCACCTTCCACTTGGGTTTTAACTTGTTTGAATGCTCAGCAAACCAAGGCTGTAAAAAGAAGTATTATACTAGTTAGTTATCAGCAACAATTGATTTAAACATCAAACATCAAAATGAAGAAACATAATTATGTACAGTTTTTGTCTCACCAACAAGTAAATGTAACACCCTTCAGAAGAACCTCTTCTCAAGCTTTCCATCAAATTGTTGTGTATGAGATGCGACAGAGATACTCTATCTATTGACTCTATGCAGGCTAGGTACTTGGTGTGGATGGAACCTCCATCACTAGTAGTAAGAAAAATAGTAGACAAGAGGAAGAGTTCAAACATGGTTACAAGATCTTCAATAGATCCTCTATTCCTAATCAACTCAATGATTTTATCTTTTAATTATGTGTTCCTTATATCAGAAGATTTCTTTTTTGGTGGAACAAAATTATAGGTTGTATAGAACCTTCCAGTCGTGTAGTCTGCCATGTTTCTAGAGTCCAAGAAAGATTCTTATATTCCACCTCCAGGGATACATGGTATTTCAAACATTAATGAAAACTCTTCAGGTGAGGATCTTAGCACATATGTTTTCCCCTGTACTTTGAAAAGGAACGAATGATTATTTGTATCAGGAATGTACTTGTGTGCATTGCAGACAACTTGGATAGCAGGTGTTGACTTATTCCATTCACTAGCAACAATTTTTTCTTCCAGAAATACTTTTGCTACACTCCCTAATGGACTCTTATACAAATCCTTTTTCTGTTCTTCATTCAAAGCCTCATTTTCTAGAAGAGATTTAATCTTCTCAGCAAGAGAAATAGCTCCAGCAAAGCTACACTTTATCTTCTTATCTATAATTAGAAAAAAATAAAAAAATAAAACGTTACTCTTCAGAAATATTAGCTGATAATAGAAGATAAAGTGTAGCTTGAGAATGACGAATACTTCATTATATAGAATGAACTAATAAGTAGATCTTGGTTTCATTCCACAACTTCATCATATAGATTTACTAACTTCATTCTACCAAAAGAAGTCCAACAAACATCAAAGAAGCAACATGGGTCACTATAGAAATGAACTTTTTACAATTTTGCTAAACTTCATTCTAGAAATAAAGTCCAGCAAACAACAAAGTTGAAACATGGTATACACCTTCATTCTAAACATCATGGTATTATTCATCAAACTCGGTACAATTTTTCTTGACTTCATTCTAGAAATGAACTCCAACTTCATTGTATAGATCTACTACCCTACTTTATTCATAAAACATGGTATACACCTTCATTCTCATGGACGAACTAATAAATCATGGTATTATTCATCAAAAAGCAAACAGATATACACCTTCATTATATAGAATGAACTCATAAATAGATCCAACTTCATTCCACAACTTCATCATATAGATTTACTGACTTCATTCTACCAAATGAAGTCCAGCAAACATCAAAAGAAGCAACATGGTTCACTGTAGAAATGAACTCTTTAGATAATGAACTCATAAAACATGGTATACACCTTCATTCTAAAGAGTGTACTCGTAAAACATGGTATTATTCATCCAAAAACAAACAGATATACACCTTCATTATATAGAATGAACTCATAAATATATCTAACTTCATTCCACAACTTCATCATATAGATTTACTAACTTCATTCTACCAAATGAAGTCCAGCAAACATCAAAAGAAGCAACATGGTTCACTGTAGAAATGAACTCTTTACAATATTTCTAATTGTAACTCGGTACAATTTTTCTAGTTGTAACTCAGTACAATTTTTCTTGACTTCATTCAAGAAATGAGCTCCAACTTCATTCTACAACTTCATCATTTAGATCTACTAACTTCATTATACAAAATGAAGTCCGACAAGGTATACCCTACTTATAACTGAAATACAACTTCATGTAGACAACAGAAATCAAGAGTAAATAAACAAGAAACAGATCAAAATTCAACTTCAGATGATCAAAAATTAACTTCGAATTAGTGTTTTTTTGTACCTTTCGCTGATTTCTTTACTCTTGATTTCTTTGTCACTGATTCGTCTTCTTCTTGATTATGTCCTTCAAAAACAACTAATTGGCTGTTTCTTTCTTCGATTTCTTCACATTCTTCTTCTGAAGATGAATCTACTACTAATTTCTTCTTCGATTTCCCCATATATGGTTTTGATTTCTAGGGTTTGCGATTTTTTTGGTTTTGTTTTCTGATTTTGAAGAATGTTTTGATTTCTATGTGCACTTTTGAAATGATTTTGAGTTATTTTCGACTGATTTCTTGTGGTTTTTGAGTTCTCTGGGTTTTTCTCTGAGAAGAAGATGGAGAAGAAGACGAAGACGTTTGGTTTTTCAGAGAGAAATGAAACTGTAAAATGAAAAATAGAAGGGAGAGACGGTTGACGTGTTTTTAGGAGATCGTGGGCAGTAACAGTTTGGTAAGGTGTATTAATGTCTTTTTTTTTTTTTTGAAGCATGGATTTTATTAGAGAAAATTAGATTACAACTTGTCGTGGGTATGTGGTACCCACCGAGTCTTGAAATAAAATGTGACTTATAAAAGATGGTATTGCGTGATCCCAAATTTTGGTTGAATAGTTTCCCACCTGGCTTCCATCTGCTGCATTGTTTGTTAATCCGTCTGCCGCCTGATTTCCTTCCCTGTAGTTATGTTGTATTGCGACTTGCGGTATTTTCCTAAGTCTACTTTTTATTTCTTCAATCATTCATGCTATGTGCCAAGGTGGTATAGTGTTTGATGTGATGAAACGCAGGAGGTTCTCTGAGTCTGTTTCAAATAGAATTCTAGGCCATTGTCTCTCTATTGCTGTTCTTGAGGCCAAGAGTAATGCCCAAGTTTCTGCCGTTAGGGCAGTGGTGATTCCCAGCGGTTGATCCATTGCTATTAACGGTCTTGCATCCGAGTCTCTGCAAACGAATCCTGCTCCTGCAAATCCTGGGTGGCCTATGGCTGCTCCATCTGTGTTAATCTTTATCCAGTTGATGTTCGGAGTGTACCAACCTACCGATATTGTTGTTGTCCTTCTATTTGTTGTTGGGTGGTTGAATGTTGGTGTATCTCCTGGTATGATTGGTGGCGATGTGTGCAGTTCTATGAAATACTCTAGTTGTAATTTTTGTGCCCAAGCTACGATTTCTTCCGAAGTTGTTTGTTTTTGTTGATAAACTAGATCATTTCTTGATATCCATAGGGTCCATAATAGAAAACAGAATGTGGAGGTTATAGTTGTTGATGTTGGTTGTTGAAGGAGTTGGGATATTGTTGTTTGTGGGGTTAAGGTGAAGGTCGGGTTGTGGTTGGGGTCGGTGTTTGGAATATTTGTAAGTTGATTGAGTAAGTTGTTCCATGATGTAGTTGATGTTGGGCAGTGAATTAAGAGGTGGCTTGCTAATTCCTTGTCCGTATTGCATCTTGGACATCTGTCGGAGTTGGTCATATGGATTCGATGTAATAGAGAGAAGGTTGGTAATCCTTCATTGATGGCTTTCCACAAGAAAAGCCGGATTTTTGGTGGACATGGTAAGGTCCACAGGAATTTGGTAGGTAGTAGAGGTGTATGGGTTGGTTGACCGTGGGTTAGACATTTGTATCCTGAGGATGTAGTGTATTTTCCAGTTTTTGAGTGTGGCCAGATGATTTTATCTTGGGTATTATTTTGAGGAAGGTGGATGTTGATGATTTTTTGAATTATCGGATTGGGAAATGTGCTCAGTTTCTCGTGATTCCATGAGTGGGAGATTGGGTCAATGATATCTGCCACCGTTTGGAATGGGTAGCATTGTGTCGGGTCTAGATTGGGTGTGTGTGGAATCCAATTAGCTTCTATCGGAGTTGTTAATCCATTTCCAACACGGTGGAAAATTAAGTTTTGCATGGTAGGAATAATTGCTGCGAGTTGTCTCCATTGAGGGCTGGAGGTAGAGGGTAGGGAGACGTTTCCTTGAAACATTGGTTGTTCTTTGAGATATTTTGCGCTGAATAGACTTCCACATATAGAGTCAGGTTGTTCATGTAAATTCCAGATTCTCTTCATTAGAAGAGCTTTATTGTGTTCGCTGCTTTTCCTTATTCCTAATCCTCCTTCGCTTAATGGTTTTGTTGCTTTATCCCATCCTATAGGGTGTAGTTTTTTGACTGTTGAGTCATGTCCCCAGAAAAAGTTCCTGGTGATACGATCTATTTGTTTGTGTATATTTTTGGGTAGGTTTTGTGTTTGCATTATGTGGTTGGAGGTTGGTGTTAGGGAGGTTTTGATGAGCACTAGTCTTCCGGCCGGAGTTAGGCATTTTGTCATCCATCCTTTTGCTTTCCTGGCTAATCTTTGTAGGAGGGGAGCGAAAGTTCGATTTGATACTCTTCCTTGTTTAAACTGAATGCCTAGATATATTGGAGGTTTTGAAGTGGTCGGCATATTGAAGAATTGTTGCAGCTCATTTATTTTGATTGGGTCTAAATTTGGGTGATGGATGATTACCGATTTGGTAGTATTAATTACTTGTCCCGCAGAGGTGCTATAGGCGTGGAGAAGGGTTTTAAGGTTTTGGTTACTTTGATCTGAAGCTTTATAGGTAATCAGAAGGTCATCTGCATACATTAGATGAATTATTGGCGGTGCTTTTTGTGATATGTTAAGTCCTGGAACTAATTTTTGGTTTTGAAGGTTTCCCAGGTTTGTTGATAGGATTTCAGCACATATGATAAAAATATATGAAGATAGTGGGTCTCCTTGTCTTATACCTTTGCTTGGGGTGATGTATCCATGAGGAGTACCATTTATTTTGATTGAATAAGTAACTGTTGTGACGCATAACATGATGTATTCTATAAAAGCTGATGGGAATCCAAGTTTTGTAAAAGATGTTTTGATGAATCCCCAGTCTGTTTGGTATTTTTTTTAAATTATTGACCAAATGGAAAATGTAAATTCTAAAAGGACTAAATAGACATGGGTCCAACTGTAAAAGGGCCAAATAATATTTTTCCCTATATATATATATATATCCGCGGCCCACAAGACAATTTTAGGTTTGGTGCAAATTATTTATGTCATATCATGCCATGAGATGTTGTTGTTGTGTTTTTTTTTTTCTAACCTTTTGGGGTCATGTGACAAGTTTACGGATCACAAAGTTGACATTCGATAATGAAGTGGATGTCGTGGATTTTATTTATTTTTTGATAATAATGTTAATTGCACATGTTTTAGGTTATTGAGCGGATTTTGGGCCACTCGGTAATTTTAGAGATCTCATAATAAATATTAGGGCATGTGATGAATTTAGTATCTGGTTTAGATGCTAGGCGATTTTCGCCTATTTTGAGTCGTATGACTGTATCTCAATATTTAGATCAACAATGAATTATAAGATTGATTTCCAGTCACGAGTCAAAGAAAACTTACAGTCACAATGTCAATTACATGGATTTTGGTACAACGAAAATATGGTCTATAGGTTATAACTTCTCAAGGTGTTGGCAAATTTTGAATTATGTGCCAATCTAGTATTATAGGAACATATGTTGGGCTGTGGTGTATGTTTTGCTCATGAGATAAATTTTGCGTTACAACAACAGTCTTTTGAGTTGAAAAAATAGGTCAACAGACAAAAATTTGGGTCACTTGCCTACTTATACAACGCTTGTAGGAACAATTAGATGACAAATCTTATTATAGGTACAACTACACAGTTGCAGCTTGGGTATCAGCAGTTGCCGATCCAATCCCTCAATGTAGTGAACCTTGCCATAAACCTTGCACCTCCCCACAATTCAGGTTTGCGCAAGAGGTTGTCATGTGGAGACCTTCCTACAGAAGTACTCGGATGCCTAACTGTACTTGGAACTCAAACTCGGATGCCTAACTGTACTTGGAACTCAAACTCGGATGCCTAACTATGCCTACTTGGAACTCAAATCCCCGTGACATAAATCACCCACTATCTGCCTAATTTCAGACCAACTTCTGTCCGTTGCTTAACAAATTAAACTAAAGAATAGAAAGCTGTAAAATCGATTTGATACTACATAAATTTCAAATAATCCAATATCACCCCAAACACGAACAAAAAAACTTTTAACTAAATTCTGAATAATCATCTTCTTTGATTGAAGCTGGCAGTTGAAACACCTGAGATATATCAAGCTATCTCTACAAATAATAGATTGGTGAATCTCTAGTAACCTTCTTTGATCAACTTCAATCAATCCTCTTGTGAATTTTAATTTTTCTCTCATCGGCACCTACAGTTGTATCTTCTATGTACCATTCATTTCCTTATCTGAATGGACCGTGTTTAAATCTTCTAGAATTTTCCCATTCAATTGTGTTCTTGGTCTCTGAAAATAGAACAAACAAAAATCTCGTAAGTTTCACTAACAGCGATAAAACAAGTGTAGCATACTAGGATATAACAGCTTCCTTTCATACCCTATCTGTTGAATCAGAATTCCCGTTTAACAATTTGAGGTGCTCTTCTTTCGTTCTACTCTCTTTATCTTTGGTGCTTAGTGGCAGCAACTGTGACGATGGTCCATTTGTTCTGTCCGGAAGTTCTGTGTGCAGAGGCGGAGAAGATAACTATCATATTCCATGATATGCGCAAAAAAGGGACTCAAATAACTGAAATACACAGAAGCAGGTCTACATAATAATCACATTATATGCTAACCTGGCAACTTCTTATCTATAAAGAATACAACCAAGTTTACTGTGTACCTGCATGTGGGAATCAAAAGACATCAGTTAAAACATAAAAGAGTCCAGTCATTAGGAACTCTGACAGAGATGAAAAATCATAGTATACCATGCAACAACGACATCAACACTGTAATGCTTGCGAGAAGCGACAATGAGGAAGCTCTGAACAACAGCAATCGACCAAGCAAGCTGCTTGATAATCCTACATGTTCCAACCCCAACAACAATTAATAGAGAAAACACACATGCCACACTCGAATTTACAAGGCTTTGTAATTAGATGCTGAACAAGTTAACAGATCAGTTTGTGGACATAGCAACAGCAGGGTAGTGTGTGTGGTGCTCTTTTAAAATGTGACCAGCCTAAGACCCCATGCCCTCTTGATAAAACCTAAAATGAGCACAATATATAAGATTGCAAATATTAGCAGTTTCATACAATAATAGATGAAATATTTAGTACCTTTTTGTGCCATACTTCTGATAAGTAAGTACGAAGACAAGGGTAAAGATCATGTGAGATGAAAATATCAAATCACCACATCCATATATCACACCCTTCGGAACTGCTCATTAACAAAACAAGCAGTGTTAATGATTAATGTCATTTTTTCTGAATCTCAGGCAATCAAATGTTAAAATACTAACTCACAATTAATTAGAAGCACTTCGGCTACATTTTTTGGACGAGGCAGAGTTGCAAGTGGTGAACCCTGAAACAAAGAAGTAAAAAGGCACCCAATTTTAAGAATCAGTAGCTCATACTTGACGCCAAAATAGACAAAAATAAAAAAAAATACAGGAAGGTGGTATAAAGCAGGCTGCAGATTCACCAGCACCTACCTCACGGCAATGATAGTTGGGACCAGGAAGCTGCGTAGAATAAAATGTCACGATCCGGAGAGCTTGAGAACCCTGAGAGAAGCCAACCAAGCATTAAATATTTGGCTGGTGTTGGAGATAGAGAAGCAAAGCTAACTGAACAAATGGGTTCAGCATCTTCCTAAAATGGAACGCAAGCTTTTTTCTAGAATAACCAGTGGTTCAGTGAAAACTCAAAGGAGCATTCATGATAATAAGAAGCTCAAAGGAGTATTCATGATAATAAGAAGCAAAATCTGGCAAAGATACATTATATAATCTTCACTTACAACTAAAAATGCCAACACTCTGCGCCATATTAGAACTGTGTAGATTTTTTTGCTCTGAAATATAAAAGGGTGAAAAGTCCACTGCAACAAAGTAAACATTCAATTAGTAACATGTGTTGGAACTCAAAAGTCTAAATTATGGTAATTACAAATTCATAATAAAGCAATATCGTAAGAAGAAAAAAAGAGTATCTCTAAGTTATGCTGAGGCGAATAAGAAAATGAAATAGCATCTCCATAATGCCAAGGCAAGTAATTTGACCAACTAAGGCTGTCTTAAAGAGAATACCGCATCCTACTTAGAATTATATGAATCATGATTATGGACCGAACATCATTTCCCTCTCAAGAAAAGCTGCTGTATATCAAGGACTTACTGAGTTTTTGAGGCAAACACATTAATCAACCATTTAAAGACTACATTAAGTAGTGATTGGCTGAAGAATCTCACCAATACGAAGGAGAAAAAAACAAAGGAGAATACGGTCTCACTGATATAAGCTTTGTCACGCCCGAGCTCCTAAAACAACAATATAAATGTAAGGATGAAAATCCTTCTTCCGTTTGTAAATGCATTGAAAGAGAAGAGGGCGGGGATACACACCGGAAGAAACATGAATCCCAAATCCTGAAGCGTTGGTCCTGGTCGATGTAAATAATGAACTCCTCGTGCTGCCAAACCATGAATGTACTGAAGAAGAAAAAACACATGAATAACACAACCCCCCGGCCAGAAAAATCAACAAAACTTAGTAAACAACTTCAATGTTTCAGAGTTTAACAAGTTTCATATTGGATGACAGTGACACCATAACTCAAAAAAAGAAAAAAAACTTCATCTCAATGCACAAAAAATCAGAAAATGCTTCATCCTAAAGGAGAAAACGTGCAAATGAACAGATCTCTTTAAATTTAAAGTTGACTGAAAAAGCAACTTTTTCCTAGTTTTTTCCTGGGTTTTCTTCAAAGGCAATTTGACAATGAAGAATGAACTACGAATGAAAAATCAACCAAACCCCGTATAAGAAAAACTATCTTCTCCTTAACCTATATATTTCAAATCGTTTCCATATCCCAACTTAGAAATTTGAGATGCCCCATAACCAAACAATCCATAACCTGGAGATCTCTGTAATCATAAAAATAAGATAATAAAGAAACCCTAAGTTCATTGAAGGGGGTTGGTTACCTGACAAATTAATCCTGCAAGTAAAAGCTTCCATTTTTCTGCAAGTAGATGAATTTCTATAAAAGTCTCTGTACAAATCCTTCGCCATAACTTGGAAGACTCGCGAGCAATGTAAAACGTCATAATTTATTGATGTTTCTGTAGAAAAATTCCATACTAATTCATGATACCCATCAAGTGTTTGATAATATTCCCCACCCAGGCGAATCGATTTTCCCCTCAAATTTCAAATCTTTACTTTGACCACTCCTCTAAACCGATTATTATCCCTAACCTCGGATATGTCGTTTGCCTTTCAATGGATGTAGATTCGTATTAGGAAATCCCTTTTCTCTTCTCCTCTCTAAATGATTTCTTGTTTCTCTTCTTCTTCTTATTTTTCTTCTGGTTCTGGATTCTCTCTCTAGGACGCGGGTTGAACACGGATCGACGACGACAGTTGAGAGAGAGAAGAAAACAAGAAGGGAATTAAAAATCAAACAAAAGGAAAAGAAGAGGAAACGAAGAAGTGTGGGGGGTGTGGGCAGCCAGGCATAAATACTAACTGCTTGTTTTCTTTTTACTTAATTTTTCCCCTTTCTCAGATATTTAGGTTATTCAAATTTTAATTATTAAAACAAATATTCCGTTTGATGTCTGGCCAGCGAGGCTAATAAATGTCAGCCACCAAGTAACAAAGTGCTTCAAAAAAACAAAAAAACGAAACCAAGTAACAAAGTGCATCATGTAGGACGCCTGTCTCAGAGGCCGAGGTCAATCTTACAAGGTTCAAGAGGTTCCAAGTTCCAACTCTTCGGTTAGGGCAGTTACTATGGGATAAATAAACTTACAGTTTGTTTATTTTGATCCCACTATGGGATGAACAAACCAAGAAAATGGATGTTCAAATGAACAGATCTATTCATTTGAACATTGAGACACTCCAGTAGGCGCGCGTCTGGTGAAATGGCGCGCGCCATGTCAAATAACTTGGGCGACATCATAGGTGACGCCCAAAATTTCCAACAGAGCGCGAGTTTTCAGAGAAAACGCCAGAGTTATTCGGCCAAACTCCAACGTCAGCATACTTGTCGCCAACGGCTATGTTTGAACGGCTGCAAACATTTCTCATCCAACGGCTACATTTTGTTTAATTATATAAATACTCTTACTTTCAACTCTAAATTCACACATTCTTCTTCATTCTCAATTCTTGATTGAACATGTCTCGACCCCGATCAATTTGGAAAATTCCGTTTATCAAAGAAGAAGATGAATCTATTTGCAGAAACTATTTTTTTTTATTTACTCAGCTTGCTTCAGCAAACTATCCATGGGTGAATTTCTGGGAGGTTATTCACGATGGGTTCTGTAGTGACACTCGTAATCCTAGTCTTCGTTCTATATCAGACATAGAGCATCGTTTTGGTACAATTAAGAAAGAAGTAAATGAGTTTGTAGCTTTAACCATACACGGAAATCGATATCGAATGAGAGGTGAAACTAATGCTGAGATGGTGACAAGATCGTTGTCTGAATGGCGAAGATGGAAAAATGTGGCTTTCTCTTTCGACAAATGTTTTGAAATCCTTAAGGTGTTGAAAAGTTTCAAACCCTTCCTTGGTTAAGCTACCTAGTGAAGCTAACTTAATGTGTAGTTGTGTGTAATTGAGTTCATCCAATGTAAAACAGTTACTTTTAAACATATGTATTTTATTTATTTAATTGTACTTTTAAAACTACAAATGTAGCAGAATTAAAAATTACAAAAACTACAAATGTAAAACGCTATTTCTATCTTGCTCATCTCTAACGCCGCTCATCTCTATCTCTAGCTACCCCGAAGTTATTTTCAGCCGCTAAAAATTCCAAAAGAGTCCTGAGGATAGACATGCCGTCAAGATAGTTTGTAAATTTTTAAATGGTGATAGACCTGATAGACCTGGTTGAATAAAAGAAGGCGATTGGTAAACACTCTGTGTACTCGGTCCAACACCCTGTGTACTCGGTCCTCCAAGCATATAAGAGATTTGTGGTTGTGGTGGTCCTGGTGTATAGCATTCACTTTGGTCGTATGTCACATTTAGGTTGTATGCCATATTTGGGTTGTAGGGCGAGAATGAAGATGAAATGCGCCTAGGTTCAATCCGATATGCCTGAGGCTGAGATACAGGCACAATCTGTGGTTAAGAATGAGGGATGTGTTGTGTCTCTCGCACCATTATTTCTTCACTTTCGAGCAATGCTGATCTGTTGTTTTCTGGGCTTTCGTGCCATGATAATGTGTTGGAATCGGAAGAATGTGACTGCCGCATATAATCATTTGCAGTTGGCGGTGGAGTTGGAGACATTCTATACATTGTGTTTGTATGCCAATTCCGGACTGTTTCCAAGTGTGTCGCCTGTAATTGTCTTGTAAGCCAGTGCAGATCGTTGAGTTGTTTTCGCATTTGATCCTCACTTGCAGTGACATTGTTGTAAGAATAATCACGTTCCATACCTTAGAAAACAATGGGGATCGTGGTTAGCTCACCTTCTGAAGTAATACTTTGTATCTCCCAACTAATTTGAGGCATATTTGACGAGGAAGATGAATAACTTGCACATGTCCTGGGATAAGACACGAAGCTTGGCTCTTCTGGAGGTGGTTGGCTAGGAATGATATTTGGATTATGGGAAAAATTTGATAACCCTGGAAAATTAACCCCATAAACGTGCATACTATGTGTCCCAATCACAGGCTTCGCAATTGAGTTGTACCAGTTTTGGTACTCCACATCATTGAAAACCTCCCTTGTATTTAGTTCATAACTCTCCCAATTGATTACTCTCGACCTAAAGAAATCCGATGCAGAGGTTTCCATCTATGGTGGCGGGTTAATTGTCCTTACAAGTATACCTCGTAGTTGGTACTGCAGTCTTTCTCCCAGATACCAAACCCCTCTTCTTGATTCTGGACTGTAAAAAACAACTCTACGAGAAGAATAATCAAGAATACGTACTCCAATCGCTTCATTATACTGAGGATGACGAAGGTATGGGAGAACAACTACGTTGTTGTGGTTCCGAGTCATCTGTTGTACTCTCTGTAGAAAACTGCAACCATATACGTCCGACCCAATGTTCTTCTGCATGTTTCTCCTCGTATACATGTCAAGCATTGGAAATCTATATGTGCCATCTTTTAGGATTGGTTTACCAAGACGGAAGTTGATATACCACCAATACTGCAAATTACTCCATAATTTTAGTAAATAATAATTCACATTTGTTCATAAATTTAAAAATAATAATTTTGATATTTACCTCTATGATGCTCCAAAAACCACAATATTGTTTATCGCCCATGGACGCTTTATCCAGCGCAAAGTACAGTTCTCCTGAAATTGCAGACCCCCAGTCATAATCTGGAGCTTTATCCAGATCTTCTAATACTTCAAACCAACCGACATGAGCAACAGAAATTGAGTTTGGAAAGAAGACCTGACCCAATACCCATAAGATAAACAATCTTTCGAGTTCATCATAGTCGTCTACATCTCCAGGGTTTTTGGGTGTCATTAGGAAACTCTTCAAGGCCGAACATCTAACCCATTTTCCTTTCAGACTTTTATCAATAGAGATTTCTGATTCCATAAACTAGGAACAACGCGACTCCCATTTACTATTTAAGATCCATTCGTTATCGTCGAATGGTGGCAGGTTTCCACTTCCACTTGGGATCCCACAAATGAAATAAAAATCAAGGGGAGTAATTCCTATGACAAGTATAATATCAACTATGATTAATTCTTTAGATTATTTAAAATTTTAAAAATTTTAAGTTAAGTTAACTTAAAGAAACTTACCAATTTCGAAATTCAGAAAATGAAATGTGTGTGTCGTCTTCCACCACCTTTCTACCACTGTTTTTGGAATTTTTTTGTTATGTAATCTAAGCTCTATTCTATAAAGCGCACGCCAAGGATATCTGTCAACCCTTGTTCAGACGGCTTCCGGTAAATTTAGATAAACAACATTTAGTTCTGAAAATCCACCTCTCATGGTATAATATTTCTCAGATTGTTATTTATGCCCCGACACATGACCAGGAACTAACAATGGAGCAACAACTGTGATTGGATTACCAAACTCTTCTTCTCGATTTTGAGAAAAATCTACATTTGTGTGAGGTAACGGTAACGATTCACCTTTTCGATCCCTTTTATTCTTTAAACTGTTTATCGCTCTTCTCGCAAAATCCATATCGTAATCGAAATATTTGAATTTAGAAGAGTTTATAGGTAATATTTGAATCAAAATATTTGAATTTAGAAGAAGGAAATGGAAGTGGTGTGAAATGGTGTGAATGCAAATAAAATGAGGAGATGGAATTTATAGGCTTAGGTTGCCGACCGTTGGAGATATGGGCGTTAGGGACCCGACCGTTAGAGACTTCGTTCCTAACGCCCGCGATAACTTTCCTAACTTGAGCGTCAGCCTCCCTGTCTCCCAAGTCATCCACCCTGACGCCCAAGTCCGTGGTTCTTTCGCTCGTCTATTCACCGAGCGCCCGGCCTTTTCCCATAGTGGAAAACCAAGTTTGGCCATCCACCTGGCTGAAAAAATTTGGTTTTTGGCCATTGCCATAGGAACTGCTCTTACATGACTGAAATTCTAATTCTAAGGAGGTGGATCGTGTTTAATCTATTAGTAGAATGGATTTTTCAGTCACATGACTAAATTTATAATGCTAAGGAGGTGGATCGTGTTTATAGCCCGTTCGGTCGGTAGAATTGGAAACCTAAGAACTCAATTATGGGGTAATCCAATTCTTGGATTCCAAGGAATGCAATTAAAATCCTAAAATTTCATGTTCGGTTGAGGTAATTGAATTATCTTTGTTTTTACCCCCGAATCCAATTTCGTTGCACTATTGGACCAATTCAATTGAATTCTACTATTTTAGAGGGAATTGGATTCATAAGAATCAAAATTCTTAATTAAAAAAAGTTCATTCACACCGTTCGGTTCAAGGAATTGGGTGCATTCCCTAGGATTTGGATTCCGGGGAATCCAATTCCTTGGAACGAACATGTTGTTAACACGTAGGAATGCCTATATTTCAATAATTAATTCATTAATCCAATTCCATTGCACTATATATAACTAGCCCACTGATCATGTTTCAAAAAAATATTTTTTTTTGACTGTTGATGTGCTTCAAAGAGTCATGATTGGAAAACATTATGAATTTGTTATGATCAAGATAAGGACACTAATGTTTTAAAGCATGGTCGTCCTTCTAATTGAAATAAGCTATTGGTCGTCCTTCTTTACTCAAAACAGCTCAAATCCCCACATTTGATATGTCACAGTGTAATTTAAATAGCTTGATCAAATTAGGTAGCACTAATAACGTTGCAGTAATCAGCTTTGTCTTGACAGCTTCAAAGGCTTCATCGGCTTCGTTAGGCCATGAAATATGGGACAAAACACCGGTAAAAAGAAGCAAAACCATGGAAACTTTTTACCTTGCGCAAAGTAGTAGGTCTAGTCAAATTTCTCACAGCTTCAACCTTGGACTCATTTACTTTAATCCCGTCATTGGTCACCACATAACTGAGAAACAAAACACGATCCTTTATGAAGGAAAACTTTTTAATGGCCGCAAATAGTTTCTCCCAGCGTGGCACAAAAATAACTTCCCGTAGATGATGGACGTGCAAGTCCATATTAGCACTGTAAACAAGAATATCATCATAGTAAACAACCATAAAAGTATCGATAAAAGGTCTCAATACTTAATTCGTGGTACGCATGAATGAATCTAGCGCATTAGTTAAACCGAATGGCATAACTAGCAACTTATATAGCAGTCTTTCCACTCATCGCCTTCGCGAATCCTTATTGATGGTATCCACTTTTCAAGTATAACTTGCTGAATACCTACTCTTCACTTAACTGATCTAACAAGTCATCCTAATTTAGATTATGAAAACGGTATCTGATTGTGATTTTGTTGATAACACGACTATCGATACACATCCTCCACTATTATCTTTCTTCGGATCAACAAATACGGTAGTGCACACGGACTAAGGCATTATCGGATCAATCTCTTTAGTAATAACTCTTCAACTTGGCGACATAGTTCTTCCTACTCTTTAAGACTCATTCGATAATGCTTTGTTTGGCAGGCTTGATCCAGGAACTAAATCAATGCGATGTTGAATATTCTGAAGCGGTGGTAACTCATCAGGATATTCATTAGGAAAGACATCCATAAATTCTTCAATTAAACATTGAGCTGCAATGATAATACTACTTTCAATGTGTTCTTCATTACCAATCAATACATACAATTCACTTGCATCTTTTATCCCATCTTCAAACTACTTGGACGAAAAGAGACTGGTAGCTTCTCCGGTAGATGGTTTAGGAACAATATCTTTACATGGTACAAGTACTATACGGACATCATTCCATTAAAAATTGTGTATTATTATAACCATCGTGACTAGTTTTTTTTATCAAACTCCCATGGACGTCCTAAAAACAAGTGGCAAGCATCCATACTAGTAACATCACACCAAATATTATTTTTATATTTGTTCCTAATTGAAAAGAAAACACCCCGTGTTTTTAGCATGACGCATGCTCAAAGATGCGCCATGGCATGAGACGAAGCTTCATCTCAAGTTTCGTCGCGTGTTAAGAAGAACATCGACCCAAAGCCAAATCATAGCGCATTAGGGTAAGGTATATTGGCCAAAGGAAAATGGTGTATTAGGCCAGTTGGGTATATGTCTTTGAGAGAAGTTAGTGCTAACATAGCACACTACCATGTCATTAGCCTAGGGCAACTATCGCATCATTGTATTGCATCAGGCCATAGCAGTCTGGCTTATGAAATGTTCAACCATCATGGTCCGACATTGGAATTGGATTCAGGGTCAGAACTGAATGTACAACCATCATGGCTGGTTATTCAGAGAAACATGGCAACGACCATGAATAGTGAAGAAAGCACCTCGAAAATGGACTTGGTCCCCAACTTCAAGTTGTAAAAATGTTTTTAAAACATATATATAGAGGGGTAATTTGTTGAAGGTGCATATATGGACTATGCACCAAGTAAGCTTCATATCTTAGCCGAAAGAGCATAAATAATACTTAGGCCTCATTTATAGCTGTGTAGCCTTTACTATGGGGCATATGATGTGAATGCATCATTATGCCATGCCGCGGATTAAGTTATGCGCAATTTTTGTGTATTTGGATGGAATGACCTATACATACTAGGTCATTATTATTATTGCTTGTCCACGACCATACAAACTGAAAAGGCGATGGTACCCAAATATACCTCAAGCTAAAACTTTTCCACCTATAAGTCCTTTCGCCGAAAGTGATTGTCTATGGACTGAGTCGAGATAATACAACTAATTGGTTCATACTTTGTGTGATCGTCTATGGATACGAGATCGAGACAATACAACAACGAAATATGTTTACTTGATAAGAGGTTCGGTCTTAACGAAACACAATGGGATTTCTATCAAGTAAATAAGAATTAATATTTGTGTAATTTACTTTAAAATATAATAACAACAATTATAGTTGCGGAAAATAAAAGTAAACGACACAGAAAGATTTTGTTAACGAGAAAACTGCAAATACAAAAAAACCTCGGGACCTTGTCTAGAATTGAATACTCTCAGGATTAAGCCGCTATAAAACCTAACTTCGTATAGTTGAGACCAAGCAACTAAACCTATAGTTCACCTAGTTCCATATGTATTCCCACGCCTCCGACCTGTAATAAGTCACGTACTTGGAATAATTCCTTTGGTTCGTATTCCAAACAGTAAAGGAACAACAAATATGTTTGGTAACAACTCTTTTCAACCAAGTGATGTGAGTTCGACAAAGGCTCTTCTGTTTATCTCAATAAACTCCTTTGTCAGGTTCTTAGATCTATATTATTAGTATCAACTACCAAAGGTAATTGATAATAATAATATAGATCTAAGAAAAAAAAGAAAAAAAAACTACCAAAGGTAATTGTTAAGATTTTGCAATCAACATTGTTAATCACAAAGAATTGTATTGATGTCGATCTACACAACTAATCAATATAATCTACCACAAGGATAAACCAATTATAGTTGGATCCTCTTTTACCGAAATAAGTATTGTGCACACCAAAGATTATAAACCCAAATCAGAAATCTTCAAAAGTCTTATTTGTCTTCAAATCTTCTTAGATCTTCAATAAACACCTGCACACAACAAATTGAATCTCTTGTGATCAATCACGCACAGAACGAAGTCTGTTAACAATGGATTATCACAAGACGTCTTTAGATCTACAAACAGTCTAAAGATCCATGTCGAAACTTCGATCTAGTTTGAGTGGATCTTATATTAGAAGAGAAGATTCTCAAGCATAAACAAACTAGGTGCAATCAAAGTTCAACCACCGTTAGTCAATTAAATCAATCGAAAACAAAAGATAAACCACAATTATCTAATTTCCCACCAACGGTACTAATAGAGCAACTCAATCCCAAAGAAGTCTTTAAATTGAGCGGCCATAAGAGATTTCGCCTAATTAGGTTACTCTCCTCTCCGAATAGGCAGCTTCACCAATAGCAACACAATTGAGGTAGTTTGTTGTTACGAAGGATTAGTTTTCTCAAAATGCAAACTTCAAATATCTATAGACAAGGAAGTTTGGACACCAAGGAATTTCCAAAACCGAAAATATTTTCAAGATATACAATATATTCCAAATTCGGTTTGCATAATTCCTGGAAATGCTCTGTCCAAATATTGACCGAAAATCTCTTAGAAAATCTCCAACTAGCAAATGCACATTACTAATTTTCATTTTCCATATATAAAATTAAAAACCTTAAATAAAATATTCTTAACTTATTTATTTCGATCCAAGATTTTCTTCCTTTAGCTATTAAGGAATAACTTTGAACAATTAAAGATAAGCATTATTGCACATGTTCAAAGTATGTCGACATCTTTACTTAGTAAGTCCTCTTTCATACTTACCATCTTGAAACCAATTTGCCACACTTCCAAACAAGTTTAGAATTGGTTCATCTGACTTTCAAGAACTATGTGATTGATCAAGAACACTCAATCACCAATCATGGGTTTCACGGTTCTACCTCTATGTGAGTATTGTTGTTGATGGTGGTTTTTAGTTTAGGGCTAAATTTGTAAAATCTTGCATTTAATGTGCCGTCACTCTGCAAAGAAACGGAGCCATGTAAAAGTGACGAGTGTCCAAACTCTTCGCTGGTGCATTTATTGAGCAACTCAATATATTCGCATGAAATTTATCCAGAAACGGTGCATGTAGCAACAATCCCAGATATTTAGTAAATTTTGGCACCTTGCCTGTATTATTTAGTTAATATAAGTTTCTTTGAATGATTTCTATGCTATGTTCCCCAGCTGGACCCTTAATGTTGATATGGCATGACAATTTGTGTTCACTCGCAGCAGAGTAACACAAATTTCCAAGTATCAAGGATAAAGTCCTTGCATAAAGTATTCAATCGGGAAGCATACTTCTCTCTGGCAATGAACATAAAGAACTATGTGTCAACACATAAAATTCAATCAATTTTGTGATAATTCACAAGATTCAAATATTACCCTGATTAATTTGCAAAAATTAGGGTTTTGCGCCTTGCGCAATATATTAGATCCCGTTGGTCAAAATTAAGCTCAGGCGAACTAAGAAATTAATCCGCCATGGATTAGTAGGTGCAAAATCCTACCCAAAATCATAAAACAAGGAATAAAAGGAGACACATAATAGGAGCAACAACAAAGGGAGGTATGGACATGCCTTAGGCCAGTCGGAACCATTTGCAATTGGCCACGCCCCATGTTTCCCAACCGGCCTTATTTTCCCATCGACCAATCAGGTCGCCTTAAACCCGCCACACGTTGGCTGGGCCCATACTTACCGGCCCTATTTCCTATCGACCAATCAGGTCGCTTTAAATCCGCCACATGCACACTAGAAGTGTGGCCACGCCCATGCTTGGTCGACCCCTCTTATATTGACAAATCAGGTTGCTCTAAACTTGCCACAGTGTTAAAAAAGGGTAACTACGCCAGATGGTCACAAAGACAAATGGCTTTCTAAAAACCGCATCAACATGCTAAACGTGCCATGTTGTGCCAATAAGTTAAGCGTCATGCCAACAGGCCACTCCGCCACGCCAAACGTGCCACTTTGTGGCAGCAAGCCAAAACATGGACAATGTGTCGTAAATAGCGTGCCTACGTGCTAAACTACCTCATGTTCGTGGCTAACGCCATGATGTGCTTAAATTAGGGTTTTCTAGTCAGAAGCACGACCATGCTTTAGGCGCATTGACCAAAACCCTAATTTCCAGTTGTGGCTCAAATCATGCCACTTTGGGCTCCACAACATGCCACGAGTCGTGCAGGACCCAGGAAACCCTAGGAATGGGACCATATCATAGCCACTCATAGCAATCCTTGGTCATGTGGCAGTTTCCACATTATGGCCTTACTATAGTTCCTTTGGCATAACTATGGCGCCATTTTCACAAAAAGCGTCATCATGCCGCGGCTGCATGCCACACGCACTAATTAGGGTTTTGGCATGCCAAACCCTAATTTAGGCGAAATTTCTACGCCAACCAAGCCTAATCATGCTACCTAAAGCATTGGGATTGATGTGGCAACTATAACTAATGTTTCCAAGCCATATTTGGGTCTAACACCAATGTGCCAAAATATAGCGGCAATGGCTACGCCAGGCGCTACTTGCACCACCGTTCCATCGGCATGCGCTAACTATGATAACCATGCCATTGTGCCACCGACGTGCACTGAATATGCCACTATGCCATTGGCATATACGAATGACGTTGATGTGCTATTATTGGGTGCCAACAGAATGTGGCCATAATCAATGTCCACCCTTCCTTATAAGTTACAATCTCAGCTGTCCAAATTCTCCACAGAATTGACAGGCATGTGGCAAGTCTTAGGCGACCAGCCAAGATAAGCCTAATAACGCCACATGCTATTCTCTTGCGGTAAGTCTCTTGACTTTGACTTGCCACACATAGCAACCTGCCACACGTTTTCCACGAAAACACTCGAGATATCAAACATGTCACAAACTGGGGGATACTCATCAGGGTAGTGGTCTGGCGGTTTACAGCGTGCGGTGTGCAACACGTCAATTATAAGAAAGTGTCAGAAAGCAGGGCAGTTAGTGGAGGCAAGAAGTAGTGGGTGTAAACTAACCCGTCTCCTCCATAGTGGGAACGTGGGTTCTGGCATTTACACATGACCCCACTTCTCCATCACTCAATCGCTCCTACTTTCTACGAGATCAGGGTGCATTCAATATGACTTGTATAAATAGGTTTTACCTATTTCCACCAGACAAGAGTTTTTGGTTAACAACAACATAGTATCCAGAAAACACCAAAGAACTGATAGATTATTCCGCAAGCCAGTTCCCAAAATTCTGATACAAGTCATAAAATAGTCACACCTTCAGAATTAACCATTCTGATCTCAACTCCTTCTTCGCTTCCCTCCCTAAGACCAACCCTTCTCCTTCACTTTGTGACTGATTCAATACTGGAACGACCATTTCTTAGTTTAGGCCAGGATTGTACAGATTGATCTCTCGAATCTAAAGTACTCCCGAGCAGTGCATTTGTTTTAGGTTTAGATTCGTTTCTCATCCTCACATCCAAATTTACCAAAACCAGCAGAAACAATTTTTACCCATAAACAACTGTGCATAGTCACACTAGTTACCAAACTTAGGTTGACTAGGTACTAGGATCGGTTCCCCACATATATATGGTATCTAACTTGTATGTGTTACACATTTCCATATGATCGGTTCCCCTTGCCTAAAAACGTGTTGCATATGTCCATAGGATCGGTTCCCCTTTCTGCTATAAACTTGCTGCACCTTATACAAGGATTGATTCCCCTTTGTGATAGGTTGTACCTCTTACTAGGATCGGTTCCCCTTTACCCAGAGTAGGTCTTACCAATCATACAAAATGGATCATACCATCTCAGGTGATTGCTTAAGATCGGTTTCACTAATAAAAGTCATACCAATACAAAGGTCAGACCTTTGTGAATAGTTTTACCAAGAACACAAACAAGTCATGAGCATTTATACTAATCACAGATATTGGTTGTTCGAAAGATATACAATGAATAACAATACAATAATGCATGTCGATTTCCTTTTCGATTCACAAAACAAGTTCATGAGTTTACTTCCTTAAAACACATGTAAAACATTATTTCCTAGGATGAAATCCTCACCTCATACCCATACATAATCACAATATCATTCAAACGATTATGTCAATATCTTATATACAAAGTTTAATGGTTAGGCAATAAACCTCGTATTATATTCCTTAATACTATGTCTATCTAGAGTCTTCATGCTTCGCAGTTTTGTTTTCAATATGCACGACTTGAAAGATATGTTAGGGAATGAAACAGTTCAAGTCAAATATCACTAACCTCGAGTGGAAGGATGATGTTGTCGTTGTAGATCCTTACTTCTTCACTTCTTCAAGTCTTCGCAATACTTGCAATATCTCATATCCTAATACTTTCAAGCTAACCTATACGAAGTTGACTCTACTACATAATCAAGCGACTCTTAAATGAGTTTTGATTCACTAAAATTTGACAACCAAACTTGACATACCAACGCTCGGTGGGTTTAACCGAGCTATGCTCTAACACAAACGAGTTGGCTTAAGTTTCTTATCCCTTCGAGGATGAACTACAGTCTGTGCTTGATCCCTTTAGAGTAAGGAAGGGTACGTTGGAAACCACAATGAGTTACAACATTGCCAGTCCAACACTTTTTCGCATATATCATCTAATTGCGAGATGATTACGTTATATTGGCCTCTCATATCATCTGGCTTGGTATTCTGATGCATGAGATGATTGTGACAAAACTTGATGAGGCAAGTTGCATTCCATTTCTTGGATGCTCATACTTCATATCAAGGTGTTCTACGTAGGCATGCACCAATGGTCCATTGAGCATGGCCAGGAAAGTAAGTTACTTCGGTATGCAAGTAGCGGAGCTTGCATAAGCCTAAGGAAAGTACAACATGAGCCTAATTGATGCACCCTTGGCACGAGTAAGATAATTGCATGCTTTCAGCAATGTCTAAGCTAAGTAAAAAGTTGGATATAGGCTTATAATGGCTGATACGTAGGTTCAATGTATGTTTTATGCCTAGAAAGGACTCGAAAGCTAGTGATGCATTAAATAGTATATCGACACTAGCCTCAATGGATTTAAAAGCCTTCGTAGAACAAAGGTAAGTTGGAATGATGTGGAAGCTAAGTTAGATGCATCATGCTTGTCGAACATGCTTGCAAGGGAAAATTAACGTGCATTTGACTACTTTTAAGGCCCGGTCAGTAGCATTAGAGTGGCGCATCAGGGAAGTTATAGCCTAATTGCCTAGGCGCGCTAGGCGTAATATTCTGGTCTGTCACACATTTCTTAAGACAGCAAAGCTTGTAAGTATGTGGATGTGCCTTGGTTTCCATATTGAACCTTTTCATAACCTCTTAATCAACCAGATTTTCATAACCGGCAGGATTAATAACTAGAAAACAAACCATTCCTTATATCGTACAAGTTGAATGGGATATAATAGGTACACAACCGTACGTCGCCATCTTATTTACGCGGATTAATGCAACTTATTCTCACCAAAAGATTTACTCCTTGATCTCTAGGAAAAACTTCATCAGTAGGTTCATAATTTTCAGGAGCATCATGAAAAATACCATCACTATCACTTTATTCTTCAATGAGCAACACCTTGTTCACCAGTTCTCTTTTGTGATAGTCACCGCCTTTGTGTCCATATTCTCCACACTTATGACATCGCCCTCCAAAAGTATTAATTGTGGTTTTATTTAGTACATACATAGAATCAGTTATACTAGTTGTACAGAGTATTGAAGTACTACGGTTACTTATTAGAGATGTTACCACATTGGTACCCCAATTTGAGATTCTACGCTCCGCTTAATTATTTATTTTCCTTGATCTATGATGTGCATCCGAAATAAAAATATAATCAAACATGTTGAGTGTGTCCTGATATTGTTGAGGGAGATCACATACATAACGAGCGATTGTTTGCGCATTCGTCTCTTATAGGTCATTAAAAGTAAGTAATGGGTAAAACTCCTTGGTGTACTCATCGATAGATAGTGCTCCTTTACGTAGGTTTTGCATCTACTGGCATATCATGCCAATATAGTTATATGGCAAAAGTTCAGCTCTCATGTGTTTCTTCATCTTCTCCCATAAGACTAACTTCTTTTTTCCTTATGACTGCATTGCATCTTGTGTTGTTGCCACCACGAATTAGCTCTCCCGTGAAACATATTTGCTAGTAATGAAACTCATTTGTCATTCAGTACATCTTTAAACTCCAAGACTTTCTCAACTGTATTTAACCAAGAAAGAAACTCTTCTAGTTTTAAACCACCATGAAATTCTAGAATCTCTACTTTTGTTCTTGTCTTCCAGCGATCAGAATCTTCTCGTCGGCTTATTCTGTTACCAAAAGGGTTGTCATTACTCTCATTTGATTCGTCTTGTTCTCCTCCTTACATACCTTCAGTATCTACCATTAATTTTCCTCTTAACACATTAAAATCTTCTGGAGCACCTCCTCGACCGACTTGTAGTCTTGGTGGCATCCTATCAACCCTAGAATCGACTTTGCTTTGGTAATGAAACTAGTGCATCGAAAAGAAAAAAAAGGGATGGAGACCTTGAATTATTCATAGAAATAACGATAATAAATAGAGATAATTATTTAAGCCTCAGTTTCCCGCTATTTATAAAAATCAGAATTAAACTTGAACAAGTTCAATAAAAATAAATTTTATTAATCAATCAACTTTCTAACAATAATAACTGTAGGACTCTTAAATAGACTTGGGAAAAAACCTGAACTTATGCGACAAGAAAAGATGAAAACAACCCAAAACCTACTCAAATTCAAAATTTGATATTATTGGCAAATCTGAGATTTTCCTAAATAATGAAAGGACTTATGAGAAGAAACTAACTTGCCACAAACAGCGACTCAAACAGATTCCTAACGAAGAAGTTATTAGCAAACCTAAACTTTCCTAGAATAACTTTTCAAACCCTAAACGATGAAATTTGGCTAAATTCTAAAAACCATGCGATGAAGTCACATGTCTTGATCGTTGGGCCGTTTCCCATCAATATAGACCCTTATCGAATTAAATTACGACACTCGGGTTTTTAGCCTCCAAATAGGCTACAGCTTGGTCATCTACATCATAAGGTATAAAGGAAGAAAAATATTATACTTTTTAACTCACATTTTTATTTTTATTTCAGGGTTCTGAATAGCAAGATATAGAGTAAAAGTGAGCGAGGATTATTAACTAAAGAGAAAATCTAAGTTACTTATTAAAAAAAAAGCGAATATATATAATAAGAATTTGCACTCATTTTTTCCGAATTAAAATTTCAAGTAAAATAAAGTATTAGAAAAAATACAAAACTTGGTTTGTATTAAAAGAATGCAATAAGGAAAGGATGTGACCCAGGTTAACTATGGGTGCACAAAGTCGCATTTACTTACATGGAAGTGGTCCTGGTGGACATTTTTGTCGAGATAAGACAATTGCTCTAGTTGAAGAAAGATTTATTCGGCCTTCCTTGAAGCGTGATGTGAAAAAGTATGTTCAAATGTGCATGGTTTGTCAGCGTTCTAAAGGTACGATCCAAAACACTGGTCTTTATACTCATTTACCAGTTTCTGAAGCTCCTTGCGTAGATGTTAGTATGAACTTCATATTAGGATTACCTCGTACAGGTAGAGGCCATGATTCTGTTATGGTTATAATGGATAGATAATAAAAAATGACTCATTTTGTTGCTCGTAAGAAGACAACATATGGTTATAATAGAGCTTATTTGTTTTTCAAAGAAGTGGTACGTCTGCATGGTGATCCTAAATCTATAACCATGATTATGTTATGGTTATAATGGATATATATTAATAAATGGCTCATTTTGTTGCTCGTAAGAAGACAACAGATGCTTATAATAGAGCTTATTTGTTTCTCAAAGAAGTAGTACGTCTGCATGGTGATCCTAAATCTATAACTTCTGACAGAGATACTAAAATTTTAAGTTATTTCTGAAAAATCTCTTTGGATGAGACTAGGAACTAAGTTACATTATAGTACCAATGTGCATCCACAAAGCGATGGACAAACTGAAGTTGTTAATCGTTCTCTTGGAAATTTATTAGAGCTAGGATTGCTAACAATAAGGAAAAACAGTGGGATACTCTACATCCTCATACGGAGTTTGCATTCAATACTTCAGTCAATTGATCCATAGGTAAAAACACCTTTTGAGATTGTTTATTCAAAGGTGCCAAATCATGTTCTTGATTTAGTGGTTCTGCCCAGGATTTCCATATATAATATTCAAGCTGATAAGATGATAGACAAAACTTATCAAGTTCATTAAGAAGTGAAGACTAAACTAGAAGATTCTAATGTCATATACAAAGAAATGGCAGATAAACACAAGCGTCTTAAAAAAATTCAGGAAGGAGATTTGATGATGATACACCTTAGAAATGAACGTTTTCCTATAGGTACATACAATAAGACTAAGATAAATAAATATGGTTCTTTCAAGATTTTGAAGAAGATTTGTGATAACGCTTGTATGGTTGATCTTCCTCCAAATTGGGATATCTATAACATTTTTAATGTACAAGAGATTTTTAATTTTCATGGAGAGATTTGAACAAACTCGTGGACGAGTTCTTTCAAGGATGAGGGACTGATGTAGAACATCTATTATCTTTCCTTTCCTTTCTTCTTCTTTTTCTTTATTTTTAGATTGACTTGTTTTAAAAGTCAAGTTATTTCTATTTTTTAGACTTCTTTTATTTTTCTTCTTTTAGAGTTTAGCTATTTTAGACTCTTGTTCATGCCTACATAAACAAGATTATTTCGTTTTTTAGAGGATACATTATTGTTATCAAGAATATTTATACAATCTGTGCTTACGGAGCCATCTTATTTCTTTTCTTTCAATCTTATTCTAAACTAACTTATTCTTTTCGCACCCTTTTCTTCATTCGCATCCCCTGTTGAAAATGCGGGGGTCTAACAACCACACCCAACAATTTGTTTGGAAATTTGAGAGGACTTACTCCAATATATTTTCTAGAGAATTAACTAGACAGTCAGACTCAATCTAGAGAAAAGTATATACAAGAGTTTATATCTCTAACTCTTAATTCAATCTGAAATTAGCAAATAGAAATTTGCGAGCCCGATTGAATATAAGAGAAGTAACTTGAACGGTACCAAAGACCAATGTTCAAGGATCAATCAATTTCAATCAACAATCATAGGTTGGATTTCTTAAATGATTGATACAACGCACAACCTGTGATATTTCAATTATATAACAAAATATAATGCGGAAAAGAAATAACACAGACACCAAAATTTTGTTAACGAGGAAAACCGCAAATGCAGAAAAACCCCGAGACCTAGTCCATCTTTGAACACCACACTGTATTAAGCCGCTACAGACACTAGCCTACTACCAATGAACTTCGGACTGGACTGTAGTTGAACCCTAATAATTCTCACACTGATTCAAGGTACAATTGCGTTCCTTACATCTCTGATCCCAGCAGGAAACTGCGCACTTGGTTCCCTTAGCCGATCTCACCCACAACCAATAGTTGTTACGACCCAAATTCGAAGACTTAATATAAAAAAATGTCTCACGTAGAAAAGTCTATTGGAATAGATAAATTTGTCTCCCACAAAAATAATTATGAGTTTTGTTCCGTCTTTTGATAAACCAAGGTGAACAGGAACCAATTGATAAACCGGTCTTATATTCCCGAAGAACAACCTAGTATTATCAATCACCTCACAATAATCTTAATCGATTAACGAAACAACATATTGTGGAATCACAAACGATGAGACGAAGGTGTTTGTGGTTACTATTTTATCTTTCCTATCGGAAATATAAATCCCAAGCCAATCTTACAATTGGACACACACACGATATAAAAAGCAAGATCAGATCACGCTACTAAAGAGCAAATAGTTGGGTCTGGCTTCACAATCCCAAAGAAGTCTTTAAGTCGTTAACCTACAGGGTCTCGTGAGAAACCTAAGGTTAAAGGAGAATTGACTCTAGATTATGCAACTAGTAACACACATAAGTGTATGGATTAGGTTTCCCAGTTTCCATAGTTCTCCTTTATATAGTTTTCAAATTAGGGTTTGCAATATAAGTTACCTTGGTAACAAAGCATTCAATATTCACCGTTAGATGAAAAACCTGATTCAACCAAGATAATATCTTTCAACAGTTAGATCGAACTTAGCTTGTTACACACAAATGAAATGTACCCTCATTTAGGTTTATGTAACCGTACCTAAATGTATACACCATGTTGGATCAACAATAGTTAACCGAGGTTATCCATATGAACACTCTCATATCAACCTTGTTCATCTTAACCATAACTTGTTCAAATTACTCAAATGAAACTAGTTAAAGAGTTGTTCAATTGCTATATTCTCATAGAAGTATATAAGAACACAATTGAATCAAAATCAGTTTGATTCACTCGAATCAATTCATGAACATTATATCCACGGTTTGTAATGCATTCCTTATTATATAAATGTTTAAGTTCATGTACACAACCGATTTTAGAACTTTAACCTTCAAGTATGCAAACGGGTACGCGTACTTAAAATACCCGGACCAAGATTGGGTTTCGCCAGTATGCAAACGGGTACGTGTACTTCCAATCCCAACAGAAATATTCGGACACGAGCCTTATGCCAGTATGCGAACGGGTGCGCATACTTAGGTTCCCTCATTTCTTAAGCCAACAGGAACGCGTACGCATACTATGGTTCCCGGACATGGATTACATATGTGCAAGAGTACACATCATGTCATATCCAATAATGGTTAAGTGTTCTAAACTCTTATTCAATCGTTGAAACTTTCTTAGAGGATGGCCGTTTTCACATACTATTAGCAGCAAAGTAATTTTCAAGTTATTGAAATAATCATAACGAAACATTCCAAGTCTACACCAAATGATTGTTATCACATAAACCATGTAAGATGTTACTAGGAAATTTTCACATGATCATCTTTTGACTTGCGTCAAGAATATAAGATGAACTTGGTCGAAGCGAAAGCTTGGCAACGCATATTCCGAGAAATATGTAAGCGAGTTAAACTCAGCTCGAAATCTCAAATGTGTATAATAGAAAACTATGTTGAAACACGACTTATGTCTCAATATAGGAGATATAGTAGAAATAGACTTTCTAAGTGATATATGAGTTTCAGTCTCCACATACATTTTGTTGATGAAGTTCCAAAAGCTCTCCTTAGTAGTTCTTCGTATTCAAATGATGAACGCCGTGAAGTCTAAGGCTCAACTAGACAATTTATATCCTAGTCCGAGACATATATAAGTAGACTAAAAATCAAGACTCAAAGTTTTGATCACTAACATTGAAAAACATGCTTAAGATAGCAACGCATGCGAGTTCGACCGAGCAGTGCTCTAACACCTGCGACCTCCGAGTTGTATTCTTCTTAACCAAGTTCTACATTAAACTTAGTGGGGACTATAAAAAGAAGTGGATTTTATGTAAAAATCGTATAACTTATTAGAAAACTGATAATCATTATCTGTTTTGACTTAAAATTGATGTAAGTGGTCAGAAAGTAGAAAACTGACATACATTATCTATTTTTTTTCTTCTAAAACCGGACAATCATTGCTCGTCGACAATACAAAAAGAGAACCAGCGCTGAAGCTAGGTTTTTCCTAAACTGACGTGAAAAGTTATTTGGGAACAACTTAGGAAGAACAGTAAGTCTCAGTCTTAACAAAACCAAAAATCGGCTCATAGACAGTCTCCCAAATACAAATAAGGGTCCAAAGATAAAAGCTAGCTTCCAACTAGTTTCTTACCGGAAGATAATCCTTCAGAACTGTAATTTTCAATTTTAAATAGTGAAATATATTAATATTAATGCCAAACAAAAAAAGATAAAAAAAAAATCCTTTGAAAAATATTGATACGGATTACGAGAGATCAAATAATGAAGAAACATTCACATTATCAGTCAACATTTCATACAACAACAACAAAAAAAATTATCGATCATGGACAAGCAAAACCATCAATGAAAATCTATAATGGAGTAATTGTCATCCCAAAAAAAAACTTGGTCTAGTACTCTAGTAACAACTTCCTACACCTCAATCCAGCACCCTTTTTAGCCAATACATCAATAGAGAAGTTCACTTTTCCGTAAACATGACCAAATCTTAAATATTCTCATCCACCTAGCCTGTAAACCGGAAACGTTCGCTTATAAAACAAAAATTTATCACAAAGAAAATAAAGGAACGTCGGGGTCATTGTAGTACAGTGGTAAAGTCATTGGATGATAAGACCAGTGACCGTTCTGTTTGTACCATAAGTAAAAATGCCACTTAATGGGCCGAAATGATACTTGAATCATCCTTTGGTCCTCATCCGAGCCCGCTAACAAGTCAACCAAGGCAGCCCACCAGTTTGCATAGACCGGTAAATGGTCAAAGTCGGTCAACTGTCAAAGTCAACATCCGGTCAAGGTCAATGTTCAAAGTCAACGACCAATCAATGGTCAAAGTCAACCGTCGGTCAACTATCAAAGTCAGTCACACCCCTAGCTAATTTGCAGCCTTGTAGCCAGCAACGCTGCTGACCATGCTGCCAGCCGACCTCCATCCAGTCTGCTATTCAACCATGCTGCCAGCCAACCTCCATCCAGTCTGCTAGTCCAGCTTGCCAGCATGCAAAATTTATCTTGAAGGATAAATGTGATGTTTCATACATAAATCACCATGAAGCCATGCAGCACTAAATGTACCAGTTTCATGCAGCATTAATCCCAACAGTTACATACAGAATTGATGATGAAGACATGAATGAGCAGTTTTCATGCAGAAATTAATATGAGACATGAATGAGCAGTTTTCATGCAGAAATAAAGAGGAGGCATAAAGGAGGCAGTTTCATGCGAATTTTATGACGGAAGCATAAATGGGCAGTTTAATGCCATTTAAGTGGATATTGAAAATTAGAGGTAAAACTGTATAAATAGGGAGAGCAGAAATCATTTTAAAGGGGGAGCCAATATGAGAGAAAACAGAATGTAAAACAATTATCAATGAAAAATTACTCCCCAAGTGGATTCACCCGTGGACGTAGGCAACCATGCCGAACCACGTTAAACTTGTGTCTGATTATTTGCCTTTCAATTCATCTCCAAACCCTAAAAACACACCAAACAACCCATTCATCGTGTTTCGTGCCCAAAAATGATTTTGGGTACAAACATTGGCGCCGACTAAGGGAACTACGAGAAAAGGAATCGTGTCCTCCCATTGATAAAGTTGTACAAAACGCTTCAAAATCGTTTCCGTGAAAAAATTGTTTGAACGTCGTGAAAAATCACTGTTGCAGTCCAGCTGATCGTAGCTGCTGCAACCCAGCTTGATCGCAATGGTCGCAGTTGGTGCTGGCCATATAATCGCACTAACTGCAGTCCAGTTGATAGCAACTGCTGCAATCCAGATTTGCTGTTTCGGATTTGATGAAGCTATTACTTACGGATACCGCAGAAAATCGCATCACTACAACGCCTGATGATAGTGTTGCTGGGATGCCCAGTTCGCAGCAAAATATGTAGTGAAACATCATCAAAATTGTTGCTGGATGTTCGATCCGCAACATGGCTGGGTCAAGTTTTAATTTCAACCGATGCAGTCCAGCTGATTACAGCTGCTTCATACCAGTTAATCGCAGTCATTACAGTCCAGTTGATCGCAACTGCTGCCATCCAGATCTGCAATCCAGATCGCAACTGCTGCAATCCAGATCTGTGGATCGAGATCTGCAAAAACAATTACCTTCAGAAACTACTAAAACTGCATCGCTACAAAGACCGGTGAAACCTCCCTCAGAACATTTGGTCCTCGGTGAAAGATGGCGAAGAAAACATCATCTAAATTGTTGCTGGATGTTCGATCTGCAACATGGCTTGTTCCAATTTTGTCTTCAATCACTGCAGTCCATCTGGTCGCAGCTGCTATAGACCAGTTAGTTACAGATACTGCAGTTCAGTTAATCACGATTACTGCAGCTCAACATCGCAGTCGGAAGCCACCAAAGCTGACTTATTGCGAAAATCACCAAAATTGTTGTCAGGATGTTCGGTCCGCGGCATGTTCAAGTCCAAGTTCAAATAACGCGGTTATGACCTGTTCGAGTTTGTAGTATGTCAAAATCACTACTATCATGATCGCAAGGTTACCAAGTCACCTACATCTCTAGGTGCTTGAATACCCAAGAGAACAACCTCCAGAAAGGCGTGTCAGAAAAGTACGCAAAGGTGCAAAAAAACCATGGTGAAAGGTCCATAAAGAAACAACAACAGTTCAGGAAGAAAAGGTAACAGTTTTTCAATCTGTTACAACAGCCGTTGTGAATAAGAAAAACCAACAGTTTCTCCAACTGTTACAACAGCTGTTGCGAGGAAGAAAAGGCAACAGCTGCGATGGAAAAGACCACATTTCAGAGAAAGCGTCGCGGAAGGTTTCAAACCTAAAAAAAAAAAAAATCAGAGAAAAGCCGGCGGCCTCCTCACCCACTTCAGAGGTTTAGTTCACCTACCTCTGTTTTCGCTCACCCACGTCAAAGGTGTCCCTCACCCACGTCAGAGTTCTTCGATGCTTCATGTGTCATCAAAGTTCGATGTCCAACGCTTGACAACCGTGGATTTTTTGTGGTACATCAAAGTTCAATGCCCTTAGATATATTAAAATTCCACTCTCAGCAACAGTTCGATGCAACTTGGTACGTCAATCTTTGATGCCTGAAACACAGACGGTTGATGCTCTCGGGTACATCTATTTTCGATGCTCTGTAAAACATCAAATTCAAGTTCAAAAAAAAAAAAAAAAAAAATCAGGAAAGCCGGCGGCCAAGTCGAGCGGCAATCGCCGATTATTTTGCGAGTAATTGAAGACTAATCGGAGAGGAGTTTGCGATTAATTGAAGATGGAGATTCAGTGTGGCGCGACGCAGCTTAATTTCATGGTCCTTGGATGATTCTGCCCCATTTCTCTTGCCTTGCAGATATGTACACCCCACTTGGGCTTGGTCTAAAAATTTGTTTCGTTGATATCTTCCTCGTCTCACGTCCGAATTGGATGATTCTTGGCTCGTTGCGATCGCATGTCAATATCCTACGGCATGAAGATAAAATTTTACAATTGGAGAATAATATTTTTTCGGGTGAAATCATGACATCAACATATTTGGAGCAAGGCGCTAATCAACCAATTTTTCGATAACTTCATCTTCGTGCATCCAAACTGAGTGATTTTCGGCCCGTTGAGATCGTATGTCAATTCCCAACATCGTGAAGGCAGAATTTCAATTTTCGGAGAAAATTAATTTTTTTAAATGACGGCACCAGAAACGGTCACATTCAATCACCACCGAAAATACTGCAGTCCAGTTGATCGAACTGCTACAGTCCTTTTCCACATAACTATTATAGTCAGTTGATCGAACTACTGCAACCCAGTTTCACAGCAACATATGATGGCTGGTTGATCGAATTGCCTCAGTCCTTTTGAAATCTTACAGTCCAGTTGGTCGAACTGCTGCTTCAATCCAATTTTATGTATAACTGTTACAGTACACCCAATCGCAGCTGCTGAAATACAGTTCCATGGAAACTCTCTTAAATCCAGTTTGGACTTAACTGGTGCATCCCTGTCCCGCAGACAAATTAATTTACAAATTCGAGACGAGATGCTAAGGCAACTATACTAGTCATCGTCGCTGGAAAACACCAACATATCCACTGGGCATCCTAATCACTTCATAAACAAAGTCGCAATAACATTTTCAATATGGTAAGTATACAATTTACATATTTTTGCATCTTTTCATATATTCATGCATACTTTTGTTCAGTGAAACACTTATAATGTGGCGAGCATTCTCTCACAAGGAGATGCACATATTTCAATTATGCGCGCATCTGGAATAGTAGGATTGTCCCCCCCGCGCGAATTCCAGATAGCAGACATTTTCAAAATTCCATGCACGAGCAAAATGCAGCAAGGTAGTGCACCCTTGTGCGAGCATTGAGCAGCATGACAATCACTATCTACTGGGGGCGAGTTGCATATCACTTCAACGTGACTGACTATCGCTTGGGGGCGAGATATGTGACACCTCATGGTCTGAAATGACTCCTTTGGGGCAGGATGCGTAAACACTCTGTACGATTGGGGGCAAGTTACATAGCGCCTAAATGCAATACGGAGTGCAGCGTCCGTAAATCAAAACTTCAGGTAACCCGAACTTCTTAATCCTCCAACGAGTTGCAGGATTAAGAGGGGGCGAGCATACACCATAATATTTTTACACAATTATTACAATCAGTAATGTTAAACTGCCATAGTGTATTGATTGAATTATTGTACCCAAGTTCAAAAGCAACTGCTGCACTCGGTTGGACACGACCGATCGATTCAGCTTGATCTCATGACTCAGACTCGCTTGACGAATCGATGTAGTGGCAATCAGTTGACGAATCGATGTTGTCTAGTTTTATTTATAACTTTTACACCTATGTTTTTCGAACTATTTAAGTCCAGTCCCTCAAGAAGAAAATTCCAATATCCGCTATTCTGGCGCTCATAGTGTAGCTTTATTAAATTCGCTGTTGATCCGCTTGATCACACCTGATGCGATCAAGCTATGCTCTCATATCCCTGCAGATCCAGCTGACCACAGCTGCTGCATTTTGTTCGTCTCGTTGTTGCATTCCAGCCGATCACAAACGGTGATCTGATCAGCCATGCTCATAGTTCCTGCGGTCAATCAACGCAAGCCTTGCTGCAGTGGAACTTTGTTCGTTCTCGCTGCATTCCAGGCAGGTCGTAGCTGATGCAGTCCAGCCTTGCTCGCAGATTCTGCAGATCCAGCTGAACGCAGCTGCTGCGGTGGAACTTTGTTAGATTCTTCTGCATTCAACGGTAGCACTGATGCGATCCGGTCGATTGACCAATTTCTTCTTCATGAACTTTGTTCATCCGTCAGCAATTTGCATTCTAGCTAATTGCAGCTGATCAGTCCAGCCTTCATGATTCTTGCTTGATCGCTGAACGCAGCTGCTTTGCGGTGGAACTTTGTTCGTTCTTCTTTGCATTCCATTCATCTTGTTGATCTGATCGGCCTTGCTCGCAATTCCTGCCCGTCCAATTGGCGAAGCAACTGCAGTGGAACTTTGTTCGTTGTTGATGCATTCCAGCTGATCCCAGCTGATGCATTCTAGATATGCTCGTTGTTCCCGCAGTACAGATGATTACAGCTATTGCAGGCAACTTCACTCAATGTTATTATCGCTCATTTCCAACATCACTCCGTTCCGATCATATCGTTTGATCTAGTTCATCATTCCGATTTTAAGATACAACAACGGTTCATGCCCAATTTCTTCCCGCCAATCTCCCAATCACAATAACCTCACTTGGGGGCGTCTTGATTGTGATTTCCGCAAACAACAAAGGAAGTTCGCCAATCACCTCAACATCAATAATCCACACCTGGGGGCGAGTTTTATTGTTGCCTAGGAAAACGAAATTTTCTTAACCCCCAACAAGTTGGAGGTTAAGAGGGGGCGATGTTTGTATCATAAGTAAAAATGCCACTTAATGGGATGAATTGATACTTGAATCATCCTTTGGTCCTCATCCGAGCCCGCTAACCAGTCAACCAAGGCAGCCCACCAGTTTGCACAGACCGGTCAATGGTCAAAGTCGGTCAACTGTCAAAATCAACATCCGGTCAAGGTCAATGTTCAAAGTCAACTGCCAATCAATGGTCAAACTCAACCGTTGGTCAACTATCGAAGTCAGTCACACCCCTAGCCAATTTTCAGTCTTGTAGCCAGCAACGCTGCTGACCATGCTGCCAGCCGACCTCCATCCAATCTGCTATTCAACCATGCTGCCAGCCAACCTCCATCCAGTCTGCCAGTCCAGCTTGGCAGCATGCAGAATTTATCTTGAAGGATAAATGTGATGTTTCATACATAAATCACCATTAAGCCATGCAACACTAAATGTACCAGTTTCATGCAGCATTAATCCCAACAGTTACATACAGAATTGATGATAAAGACATGAATGAGCAGTTTTCATGCAGAAATTAATAGGAGACATGAATGAGCAGTTTTCATGCAGAAATAAAGAGGAGGCATAAAGGAGGCAGTTTCATGCGAATTTTATGACGGAAGCATAAATGGGTAGTTTAATGCCATTTAAGTGGATATTGAAAATTAGAGGTAAAACTGTATAAATAGGGAGAGCAGAAATCATTTTAAAGGGGGAGCCAATAGGAGAGAAAACAGAATGTAAAACAATTATTAATGAAAAATTACTCCCCAAGGGGATTCACCCATGGACGTAGGCAACCATGCCGAACCACGTTAAACTTGTGTCTGATTATATGTCTTTCAATTCATCTCCAAACCCTAAAAACACACCAAACAACCCATTCATCGTGTTTCGTGCCCAAAAATGATTTTGGGTACAAACACGTTCGAAACTCGCCAACATTAAATTCTTTACTGGAATTGAATGTGGTGTCATGTTTCGGGATAATTAATTGAAGAGATCCATACTCTCTCGTGTTTGGTATTTCAGATTGCCAAGAACAGAACACGAGAGTTCGGTGAAAACGAAGGAAACAAAAATATGTACAGCTCCTCCAACAAATGCAAGTGCACAGACCACGAGAGTTTGGTGAAAACGAAGGAAACAAAAATATGTGCAGCTCCTCCAACAAATGCAAGTGCGGTAGTACCAACTTGTGGAGAATTTTGAATTATTAACTTGTGCACAAAAAATGATGAGGCAAAACCTGGAAAGCCTCAAACTACACGCTGTGTACATTGTACTTTGACCCACTTTCCTAATAAGTACTCCCTTCGTAACTATTAATGGGCGGAAATTTTATTTTTATTTGTTCAACCGGATAGACGGAGTCATATTTTCAAGATGAATTTTTTCTAAAATATTCTCGTTTATTGTGTATAGGAAATTGTGTTAACAATAGGACAAAAAGTAAAATATGAAAAGGTTGGAAAAATTAGGAATTCCAATAAATTTTCTTAATCTAAGGGTCTGTTTGGGAGCTTGGAAACGGGATAACATATCCTAGATTAGTTTATCTTAATTTAATTTATGATAACCTTGTTCATGGTTAATTTTAATGTTGTTTGTCTAATATTCTATCATATTCTGGGCTAGGTTAACTTGTGTTTGTTTGACTTTAGAAATAGGTTAATATGGATAATTATTTTTAAGACAACTACTTATTTTAAAGGAAAATAACTGTCTAACCCAAGTGAGGATACACGTATTCCAGGTATTCAGAAGAATACCATAACCTCACTTTTTTATCTTCCTAAAATCAAGGAAGATTTAGTAATCCTTATCCAAGATTGGAATTGCAGTGAGACAAACACATTTTAACCGTTTTTTACTGGATAACCCAACCTAGGATGAGATATCCAGGGTCCCAAACACGACCTAAGAGAATTTTCTTACTCCGCCCATATATGTGGTATGGAGGGAGTAATAACATATCCGGCTCATTTATTTGATTTCAGTTCGATGAGATCCAAACTGATATCATTAAATTATTTTTATTATAATCTAAATCTATGCCTACATCATCACTGACTGTGAAGTTTATTCTTTGCTTTGAGTTTTGACGGATGCGATTGTGTTTCTGCTGCTTGAAAAGTCGAGAACAAACGTCAAAGTCTGCCCAAGACTTTCAGCATTCTACAGGCACAAGGCGGCTTCCAGATGTCACGGATGTCCGTTCAAATTTCTGGTCGAAATGGCAGTCCAAAGACTCCGAACATGAAACATGTTTTCCAAATGTAAGATGTAGAAATTTACGTTTAGTCCCAAAATTATTGGGTTTGGGACGCTTTAGTCCACTCATCTCAGGCCTAGTACTCTCTGATCCAAAAATTCCCCGCCTCAAATAGTTCAGTCCAAATATGGACGAGTCGGTCCTTTATTCCACCGATCCGATTATTTTTGGTACCCGAAATGTCCTTGAATCATAATAATATGTTACAGTAGTTTTGGAAGAGAAAAATCAGATTAGAGAAATGAAAGGGAGACGCAGAGAGGCGATTTCAAGCTGGAGATTCAGAAACATTCGATTCATCTCGATTTGATTTGAAATAAGCCCGAAAAACCTAAAAATTATCATCAACAACGCTTATTTTTGGAGATCTACTTGAAACCAGTGATGAAAATTTGATGAGCATAATCACGAACAATTGAATCTAAAGATTTTCGTCACCCAAAATGATTATGAAGATAAGTTTCATCTTCTCTTATCACTTATATATATCTTGAACATTCGATTTGGAGTTATTAGGTTTACCGTTTTCAGAACAGAATTTCATTTAATTTTTTTTAGGGTTTTTATATGACTAAACTAAATATTTCTTATGATTAACATTTCTGATTTGAAATTATAATTTTTTTTATTGTTATTATTATTTTTTAGATTAGATCTGAGAGGTACGATTTTAGATGAGATTCATAAAGAGAGAGACAATTTATTCGATGAAGAAGAAATTTGTGAAGATAATCTGGTAGAATTCTTATGTGCGTTGCTTTTATTGTCCCGGTTGTACGAGGTGTACTTTTTACTACACCAGTTGTACGCAGTGTACTTTTTAGTACACCTGTTTTCGAAACAGCTAAACTTTTTTTAACAGTCTTAGTTGTAGCCTTTTTTGCTTCAGGTTTGTTATTGAAACCGTAATGGGTTAATTAAGTTTTCACCAGAGTGGCATTTTGTTATTGAATTCTTAATGTGTATGTAATTGTACATATGCTGATTCCTAATATATATACATAGTTGTACACCTTTTGATCGTTAATATGTACATAGTTGTACACTTTTTGATCGTTAATATGTACATAGTTGTACACCTTTTGATCCGAGGTAGCTCTCCTGGTCTTAACTTATGGACTTTTTATCAACTTACTGTTTTTATAAATTTTTGATTGGTGATGACATGTTAACACGCACTATATACGATGGATCTGGCAAGGTCATAGGCACGGCTTGCAAGGAAGATCTGGTAATGGTGTTTCATTTTGTTTATTAATTCGTTGTTTGCTTTCATACTGGTTTAGTTGATGCCTTTATTTTGTTTTCTTGCGACCAAACTTTTTTTAATACATTTCCAGAGACCAAATCTATGTTGTTTTTCGTTTTTATCTTCCAATGTTCTTTGTTTCCATTGATTGGAGTTACTGATGATTACTTAACCAATTTGAGTTCTAAATACTTACTTTCATTTTCTGTTTTTGTTTTTTTGGTGTATAGTATTTTTAAGGATTGTCCTCATCCAGATGAGAAACAAAGGATGCAATTAAGTAGAGATTTTGGTCCCGAACCTTGCCATATTAATTCTGGTTTCAGAACAGAAGGACCCATATGAAGGTAAACCATGCTCACTCAGTTTGATACAAATTTTCTTCTTTCACTTTTTAGCTAAGAATTACTGAATCTTAAGTTCTCATTATAAGGCATAACATGAATGAGCATATAATAATGTACATAATTGTACGTAAGAATTAATCGTTGTATTTTCTTGTACACTAGTTAGATGGGCGCATATAAAAGTGCACTTCTTCTTTTTGTGCTTGTTATACAAGGTGTATATGCTTGTACACCTTGCTCTTAGAGCTTCGATGGAGGAAGAGAGGGCAAGACAGGACGCTACTGCAAGGGCTGCAGAAGAAAAAGGAGGTAGACATGCGTCAAGTTCACATGATACAACTATGACAGAAAACGCTAGCATTATGTATGATGGGCTAATACAGGCTATTTGATGGTAGGTCTCATGCTTTTGATATTTGTATCATTTGATTTTCTTACTGTGAATGTGAATTACATGATATTCAAAAATGAGGATATTATATCCTTGAGGTCCACATCTAACCATTTATTCCTTGTGAAATCTGTGAAGATATTTTTTTTGAAAGGTTAAAGACTGGTAGAATCTTTATGTGCATTTTTTTTATTATACCCGCTATACAAGGTGCACTTGTTTGTACACCAGTTATGCGCAGTGTGCTTTTTAGTGCACTAGTTTTATTAGACTTACTTGTAAGTCGTGCACTTCATTTTTGCATTGATTATGAACCTGAAATCTAATAAACTAGTACTTTCATTTAGACTTTTCTATACACAACAAACATAGAATTCTTCCAATGTCGGGTATCATCACACCACGTCTTAGTTAGGTAGTAAAATTTAGTGACTAATAAGCATCAAAGGGATTAGTGGTGTGTACATAGAGTGCACTTATATTTTATGTATACAAACCAAATATTAGGGAAAGCACTAATGTGTACAGGTTTGGAATTTTTGTAGGTGTGTACATAGTTGTACACCATTATACTCTCTCATTATTTTATGGATTTTTTTGGTATGTATGCTAAAAATTTTTGGTTTTTATAGGTGTGTACATAGTTGTACACCATGTACAATCTCAGCAATATATATTAGTTGTTTGTGGGTATGGATTTTTTTTTTTTAATATTTTATAGGTGTGCACATAGTTGTACACCACTGTGCTATCTCAACACTATGCATGTTTTGTGAGTATAGATGATGGATTATTGTAAGCATGTATATTGTTGTACACCATTATGCTCTCTCATGATTTTATGGCTTTTTTTTTTCTGGGTATGTATGTTGGATTTGTTGATTTTTTGTAGGTGTGTACACCATTGTACAATCTTAATATTATATATGACCAGTTTTGTGTGTATGGATGTTAGATTAGTTGGATTTTTTTTATGTGCATACATAGCTACACATCATTGTAATATATGGTCTGTTTTGTGGGTATGTTAGATTTTGGTAGGTTTGTACATAATTGTGCTCTCTCGAAAATAAAAAATAAAAAAACTAATTCTTGATGAAACCCTAAGTTATTGTTTTTCGATATCATGAGGTGATTTTAATAGCATGCTTGCTATGTTTGTAGGTACTTTTCGAGGAAGCTTAAGAAAGTAGAGAAGAACAATGGACATGTTCTGTAGATGGACGCTTTTCTGGATATGAATAGCATACTTACTATGTGTTACATTTTCATAGCATGTTCCTTAGTGATGCTTAGGTGGAAAAATGTATGTGGTGTACAAACTGGTACACCTTGTCTTGTCTTTGGATTTTTTGGATTTTTGTAGTGTTTGTGTTTGTACACCAATGTAAACTAAGATTTTTTTTTTAAATGAAAATTATATAGTCATACGGGTACTCTTTTTGTAGCTCTCGGAAAGAGCTTTCCGAATGTATAAAGTTTGTGAATTTTGGATGAATGGTTCGAAAGATAAATCATTTTAAAATTATTTTTATATTATTTAAAATTGATGACATCATCATAAGTCACCATGGACAAGACTGAAAATATTTGGACTAAATTGTAAATATTAAGGGTTATTAATGTATTTTCCATATTTCAAATTAATAAAGGACTAATTTTAACCTAGTTGAATGGGTGTGGACTAACTAGTATATTTGGATGGGATTTTGGACTAAACCGTATTTTTCCCATGTAAGATCCAAATGATTAGTCTTGTTCCGGAAAATTTATAGCCATCGGCGGACGTATAGCATTTTTTAAGGTATTTTTATTCATGTATTTTTTAAAGGTATTTTTATTCAGAACCGGTAGTAAAACACCAAGGTGTCAAATACTCCAAAAACTCCGTTCAAATGTTGGGATCCATTAAAACTCCATACTAAACAAAAAATGGATACAAAAATCCCAAAATTTTAAAAATTGATGCAAAAAACCCAAACAAAATTGTTTTCATCAAATTCTATGATGAAACCAAATTTGGTTTCAACTTATTTTTGATTATTTTTTTATAATGAAACCAAAGATTTTAATGATGAAACAGTAAGTTTGTGATGAAACCAAATTTTTGGTGGTGCTATTTCTGGTTAGTGGTTGTGTTGGTTGGTGGTGGTGCTTTTTATGGTGATGGTAGTGCTAGTATTTGTTGGTGGATGTGGTGTTGGTTGCTAGTAGTGGTAGTTTGTGGTGGCAATGATGGTTATGAAGCTGATGGTGATGAGTGGTTCCGGTTGGTGGAGATGGTAGTGCTGGTATATATTGATGGTGGATATGGTGGTGGTGGTTGGTGATGGTAGTGGTGGCGGCGATGATGGTGTTGCTGATGGTAGGATGGTGGCGGTGATGCTGTTTTTCATGGTACCATTGATTAGTAATGGTGTTACTGGTTGACGGTGATTGGTGGTGGATAGTGACACCTTTGGAGTTTTGTGTTGGGGGGGGGTGTTGTGTTACTTTTGTTTTGATGAGTTTTTTATGAATACATAGTGACACCTTTGAGATTATAACTCACAACCCGTTTTTATTCTGTACCAGCGACGTGCATGTGCATTGTGTGCTTTTTGTACTCCCTTTGCCTACGTTATATTTGCGCAGAAATCAAAGCTTTTAAATTAAGAAAATTATATGGGTTTTATAAAGAAGCCTATTATAAAGGTTCCAAAGACTTGGTTTTGAGGATGGATTCGAATGTCCTAAAATGTGGATGAGGGAGACCTAATCTACGATAAAAATACAAAATCACCCTTTGACTACTAGCATAATTATCTAACCTAAACCTAATTAAAATCAAAAACCGCATTTATAAAAAAAAAAAGAAAAAAAAAGACGTATTTATAGAAAACCAAAACCCAAAAAAGAAAACTAAAACCTATAAGAAAAAAGAAACTTTATTTATCAAAAACTAAAACCTAAAAAAACCAATCAATTATCTTCCTCTTTTTTTCTTCTCCTCCTCTCTTCTTCGCCTCTTCTTCCATCTCTTCTTCTTCAACGACGATTATCTTAACCAATAATGGTTTCAATTGAGCAAAAATTGAAAAATCCACCTTTTTGTTTTTGTTTTTGTTTTTGACTGCATGATTAGGTTAGATTTGATGAATCTAAGGATTTAGAACTTAATATGGTTGGATTTCCCAACCATAAACCAACCATATGGTTTGGAATATATGAAATTCCCAACCGTATTTTCAATTTTTAAGTTTGTTTTTTTTCAAAATTTTCCCTAGATGTGCCTACGGTTGGGAAAACATAAACTCCTAACCATAGTAAACCCAATTGTATTTAAATTTTTCATTTTAAAATTTTCCCACCGTAAGTTACCCTGAATTTGTCTATTGTTGGGAAAATATGAACTCCCAATCGTATATTGTATTTACGATTAGGTTTCCCAACCGTAAGTCCAGTTTTCAGAAGAAGAAAAAACTTTTTAATCTCCGATCTATGTTTTTTATCTTCCGCTTTGCAGCATATTGTTGAAGGATACATGGGTATCGATATCACTGGATATATTTAGATCCTTTTTGAGTCTAATAATTAGACATTCATAATCATCTTTATCTAGGTCAAAACTTGATTGTTTACCTTAGACTTTTCTTTAGATGACTCCTTTTTAGTTTTTACTTTAGACTTGGGCATCTACTTGTAGGAGGATTTATGATGAAAATATTCATTCATATCATGCAACATTGCACTTTTCCAAGTCGGAACATCAGATCTTATATTTCCGTTGATAAAGGTATTACACCCTTTTTTATTGTTCCTTTTAGGGATAACCCTTGTAGGATGGAAATGTGAATTGTACGAATAGTTCATTTGTCTCATAACGGGACAACGGTGATATGAGTTTTTAGAAGTAAGTTTACCCAATTCTTTCGAAATAAAGGATAAAGCATCATGCATCTTTCGAATCTTACAGCTCCTTTGCATATGACCTTTATCTCCACAGTAGTAACAATGCTTATTAAAAAGAGTGTAAATTTTAGTATTACCTTTGTGAGATTTTCTGGCCTTTTGTTTATTCTCCAGAATAAAAACCAGAGATTTTTTTTTTCTCATTTTCCTATTTTCTCCGCAAAGAAGAGAAAGTCGCCCAACAACATCTGAAGTAGATAGCCTTTTTGTAGAAACAACACCTAATAGTGAAGACAATACATAGACAACTTCTTCTACATCTTGATCAATTTCTGAGTCACCATCTTCGGAAATTTCATCATGTTGTTTTTCAAGGCAAATTTTCCAGTCATCAGAATCTTCATTATACTGATCAGCTTGTTCAGTAGATTCACAGAAGCTTTATTATGTATTGATTCTTCATCTTGTTTTTCGTTAATTGAATCATTTAAAGGTTCAACTGTGACCATTTTGATTCAAATCTTATGGGTTGGATTGCACCAAACACAGATTTTTATATTTTTCCGTGTTTGCCTGTTCTAATACCAATTGAAAATACGAAGGTACCCAAATACACCACAATCTTTTTGTTTCAAATTATAAGTCCTCTACCGAATGTGATTGTATATGAACAAAGTCGAGACAATACGACAATTCGGTTCACACTTCGTGTGATTATCTATGGATACAAGATCGAGACAATATGATAACAAGATAATTTGTGTGATTGACTATGGATGCAAGATCGAGATCAGACAACAACAAAGTGTGTTACTTGATAATAGGTTTGGTAATAACCAAACTCTATAGGATCATTATCAAGTATTACGGAGTTAACGTACAAGTATATTTTACTTTATTATAATAAACAATTATAATGCGAAAATCAAAGTAAAAGATACAACAAGATTTTGTTAACGAGGAAAACGCAAATGCAGAAAAACCCAGGGACCTAGTCTAGTTTTGAATACTTTCAGAATTAAGCCGCTATACAAAATCTAATACCAACTTCGTATAGTTGTGACCAAGCATACTACCCCTAGCTACTTATTTCCCTTAGTATCCCTGCGCCTTCGACTTCTAGAGTCAGGCACGTGAATAACAAGTCCTTTGGATCATATTTAAAATAGCAAAGGAAGAATCTAGTTGGTAACCATTCTAATCTATCTTGCTAAAGATATAGATGAGTCATTAACAAAGGTTCTTTCGTTTAATCTAATAAACTCCTTTGTCTGGCTAGATCGATCTAACTTTAACTACCGAAATAGTCAAGAATATATTCGCACTCAATCAATATAGATCTCAAAGACAAATATAGAGAATGCCGATCTCACCCAACTAATTAATCAAATCTATCAAAGATAAATTGATTCTAGTTGGATCCCAACCGATCAAGGTTTGTGCACTAAATCCACAAGATACGAAAACTAATAAGAATTCTTATTCGTCTTCAAATCTTTTTTTTATCTTCAAATCCAGCACAACACCACTTGAATCTCTTGCAATCAATCACGCACAGAACAAAGTCTGTTGACAATGGATTATCACAAGATGTTTTTAGATCTAACAACAGTTCTAAAGATCCCGTTGATACTTTGATCTAGTCTGAGTGAATCTTATATCAGAAGATAAGATTCTCAAGCAGTAACAAATTAGGTTCAATCAAAGTTTCAAGAACCGTTAGTCAATTAAATCAAATCGAAAACTAATAACACTGCAATTATCTAGTTTCCCACCAACGGTACTCGTAGAGCTTCTTGATCCCACAAAAATATTTAAACGAGCGGTCGTAATAGATTTTACCTAATTAAGATACCTTCCTCTCCAATTAGACGGCTCCACCAGAAACAACAAGAATGAAGTTTGACGGGCTCTTAGCATAGTTTGCTAGAAATGCAAACTTAGGTATTTATAGACCAAGGATGTTTGGACACCAAGGAATTTCCAAAACCGAAAATATTCTCAAGATATGCAATGAATGTCTAAATTCGGTTTTCATAATTGCAATAAATGTTGGTCCAATATTTTCTGAAATCTCTCAATAGAAAATCTCTGATTAGTAAATGCACATTAATAATTTTCATTCTCTAGAGCTATGCATTAATTGATGGTAATTAAAGCATATAAAACAAAACCTTAATTAAAAATAGGATCACCTTTAGTACAAAGGAATATCTTTGAATAATAAATGATAGGAGTTATTGCTCGTGTTCAAAGTATGTTGACATCTTTTCACTGCAAATCCTTATTTCATATTTACAAGGGTTTGCTTTCTTGGAGTTAAGGCTCAAAAACCCTTTCTGTTTTTTTTATTATAGATATCCTAGGGACCACAAAAAAATATTATTGTATGGTATGAAGGTTTACCCTAAATAAAGCAACAAAAAAATAATCATACGTGTACTTGGGAATATACACACATATGCATAGTAAACACAAAAATGTATTTAGGTAAATACAAAAACTATTTAAATGAGGATTTTTTTTTACATGTATGTTTATATGAAATTTGTTATAACACAATCCACATACAACTCAACTATCACGCCGAAAATTGACAAATGAAATCATATGAGTGAAAATTATTAGTATTAAGTTTTGTGCGAAAATCAAAGAACACATTTTGAAGCAAAATGATCTTTAAAGTGGTTACAAAAATCTCTCTGTCTTAACTTTGATGTGCGACAAAACCTATATATTTATATTACAATGTTAATTATTCTTATATGGAGGTAGATTCCTCAAGATGAGGCCTAAAAATATTTAAGAATAATATGAAGTTTATTCTTAAATATAACTGGTCCAAGTTGGGACCAAATTTTTTTATTCATGTATGAAGTATTCTTACGGTGAGGTTTTATTATACAAGATATTAGTGTGGAAATACCTATCTGTAAACATTTTTGTTGATTAGAAGTAAATATTCAAGTTAACGAGGTTCTTTTTAGACACCACCAAGAAGAGACTCACATAAGGGATTTATGAATCGCTAAACTGAATTTTAGTTACAAAATAAAAAAAAAGTGGATAATATTGTTTGCGTTTCCCATTTGGAAAGCCATCATAACTATGCTACTGGAATTTAAAATCTTATTTGCACACAAACGCCACTTCAAATATGGATTTCACCACTTCGGATGATATAAGGCAAACTTTTGTGTAATCTCATGTGAATCTTGATGGTAGCTATGAGAACTCATGCTAATTTTGTTTCCATATCTTTTGGATTTTTTTTTGTAGCTAGTTAGGTGAAAAGGTTAATTTTCAAAACTCAAGCATTATTTTTCTTCGAACTTTGCTCAATCTAATGCTAGGTTTTTAGATTGTTCGTGGAATGTTAAACTTTGATTAATCCAGGTAAGTATTCGGGTATTCCTAGTTTGTAGACAAGGACCAACATCCAAAATTTTAAGTTGCGTTTGATAGAGTCACTCAAAAGTTCTCTGGTTGAAAAAAGAGAGCCTTAAATTTTTATGGTAGAAATACTTTAATTAGGTTTGTGTTGACCCTATCACTAGCTATTTACCTTATGTCTACGTACTCTTAACTTACATGTAGGTTTCACTGAGGCTATTGATAAGATGCGTAGTGATTTCTTAAGGGAGGATATAAATGGCCTTCAACAACTTCATTATATTGCATGGAGAATTCTTTGTAAACCGACTTACTTATGTGGTTTAAGAATTCACAATTTGCTGTCTAATAACTTGGCTTTTCTTGCAAAAATGGCTTAGAAAATTTATTTTCGTATGGATTCTTCTTTTGGTAAGTTACTTACTGCTAATTATTTTAGGTCTTCTTCCTTTTGGTGTTGTGATACTAAGCCTAAAAATTCTTAGCTTTGGTCCAAAATCCTTCTGATGATATTATCACTCTTCTGGCAAAAACTTTGGCATTCCCATTTTTCTCAAAAACTTAAGTTTTTTTTTTTTTTTTTTGGCATTCACTCATCTGGTAAAAAACTTTGGCATTCCCATTAAGCATCTCCCTCCCATAGGGTCTGACCATGCCCTTATAGTCATAAATACTGACCCAAATATCAATAAAGGTTTCAAACCTTTCAAGTTTTTTGGATTATATCTAGAAGAACAAAGATGTAAAGACATTATTCAAGAGGCTTGGATTTTTGACATTCCAAGATCTTATGCTTTCAAATTAACTCAAAAACTTGTTGAGGTTAGAAGAGAGATATGCCTTTGGAACATAAACAACTTTGGTAACATTCAAGCTAGCATAAAAACCTTAAATACCACTCTAAAAGATCACCTAGATAATGACTCTGCTAAACTCAATGATCCTAAATTTCTTAAAATTAAGTCTAAGTTGGTCAAACTCTATAACTATGAAGAAGAAATGATGAAAATAAAAGGTACGGAAAAAATTCATAGCCCTATGAGACAAGAACAATAGTTATTTCCACCTGAATGCTTTCATTAGAAAAGAAGAAATAACATTATTGGCATCTTTAATGGTAATTCTGAATGGATTGAGGGAAGAGAGTTAATAAGCTCTTGCCTTTCCTCCCATTTCACTAATCTTATAACTAATTCCAATGGTATTGTCAATAAGGACATTGTCAACCTCATTCCAACTACTATTACTGATGCTGACAATATCAAACTCATGCTTCCCACAACCATTGAGGAGGTCAGAACTGCTCTATTTGGTATGCCACCAAATGCTAGTCCTAGCCCAAATGGTTTTCCTGCATATTTTTTTCAAAAAAAAAAATGGATCTTATTAATACAGACATTATGAATATTGTTACCTCCTTTTTTTTTCTTCAGTGACCATATGCTAAAACAAATTAACAAAACATTCATCTCTCTGCCCTTCTTGCCCTGGGGACTATAGACTCATTAGCCTTTGTAACATTGTCTACAAGATTATATCTAAAGTCATCGCTAACAGAATGAAGGGTTTCCTCCTAGCCTTAATCTCTCTCCCTATTAATCTGCTTTCGTTAATCAGAGATAAATATCTGACAATATCCTAGTAGCCCATGAAATCATCCACTCTATGAGGAAAAAGAAAGGAAAGATTGGCTTCATGGGGATTAATATTTACATGGCCAAAGCTTTCGATAGAGTGGAATGGAATTTTCTAATGGCTATCTTAAGAAAAATGGGGTTCTGCAAAGACTGGTGCAATCTTGTCCTACAATTCATTAGCACTAGCACCTCTGCTATCATGGTTAATGGTCGCCCTTGTTCTTACTTCAAACTAACTAGGGGTCTAAGACATGGAGATCACATATCTTCCTATCTTTTCATATTGTGTATGGAATCTTTCTCTAGGACCTTATCTAATGCTAAGCATCTAGGAAAAATCTCTGGTTTTTAAATATCCAAAAAGAGTCCTTCAATCAGTCATCTCCTTTTCGCAGATGACTGTCTGATATTGTCAATATCCACCATCAGATATAGCAAGAACCTTCTTGAACTGTTGACTGACTATGGCAAAACTTCTAGACAAATGATTAATTTTCACAAATCTGGCATCTTTTTCTCTCCAACAGTCTCTGACACCCTCAACAAAGACATTGTTAACATCCTCCATGTTAAAAAAATCTTTATGAGTGACAAATACCTAGGCGCCCCTCTTTTCACTAATAAATCGAAAATAATATCCTTAGAAACAGTGTTTGATCATATGGAAAACAGGCTCAAGGGATAGGGAGGGAAAAATATGTCCTCAGACGAAAAAAATGTGATGACAAAAACTGTGTTAGAAACCAAATCTGTCTACATTATGTCCTCTTTCATTTTACCTAAAGAAATAACCAAACGAGCTACTGGTATAATGAGGGACTATTGGTGGGGTAAATATAGAAAGAAGAAAGGTTTCAATATAAAATCTTGGGACAATCTAACTAAAGATAAGGAAAATGGAGGTAATGGTATGAAAAAAATGAGATAGTGAATTTTGGATTTAATAGCCAAGAATGGGTGGAGACTGAAAAAGTGGGGGTCTAACAACCACACCTAATATTTTGATTAGCAATCTGTATGGACAACTCCGAGTTACTTTCTAGAGAATCAACTAGACTCGATCAATAGAAAATATCTCAAGGAGTTATTATTTCAATCTCTCAATTTGACTTACTCAAGAAAATACAATCTGGTAGTCTTAATCAAAGAGAGATAACTTGGATGGTACCAAAGACCAATATCCAAGTGTCAATCAATTTAAATCAACAACCAATAAGGTCGGATATTCTAATTGATTGAACAACGTACAACATATATTATTTCAATTATATAACAAAATATAATGTGGAAAAGAAATAACACAGACACCATAATTTTGTTAACGAGGAAACCGCTAATGCAGAAAAACCCCGGGACCTAGTCCAGATTAAACATACACTGTATTAAGCCACTACAGACACTATCCTACTCCAAATTAACTTCGGTCAGTACTGTAGTTGAACCCCAACCAATCTCACACTGATCCAAGGTATATTTATGCCCTACGCCTCTGATCCCAGCAGGATACTATGCACTTGATTCCCTTAGTTGCGACCTAAAGTCGAAGACTTTAATAAATAAATCTGTCTCATACAGAAAAGTCTACAAAATAGATAAATTCATCTCCCACGAATAAACCTATGAGTTTTGTTCCGTATTCTGATAAATCAAGGTGAACATGAACCAATCAATAAAACCAGACTTATATTCCCGAAGAACAGCTCAGTTTTATCAATCACTTCTTAATCGACGCGGCGAAAAAAGATATTATGGGATCACAAACGATGAGATGAAGATGTTGTTCATATGACTAGTCCAAATGACTCAAATGAACTAGTTAGAGAGTTGTTCAATTGCTTAAATATTTATGTACTACACAAGACACAATCGAAGCAAAAACGATATGATTCACTCGAATCAATTCATGAACTATAAAGCCACGGTTTTCAATAGTATTCATTAGTTTATTATAATGAGTTCACAAACATCGTTTTTAGACATAACCTACTCAAGTTCGCGGACGGAGTTCACAAACTCCAGCAGAAATTCTCGGGTTCGAGAACTACGCCAGTTCGCGGACTGAGCTTGTATGCTGAGTTCGCGGACTGAGCTCACGCACTACTCCGGTTTCACTTGATCAACAAAGTTCGTAAACTTCGGTTCAAGTAATAAGGACTTATACATATATGTGTTACCACAACAATGCTTATATCCTCCAATGGTTATATTGTCTAAACTCTCATTTTAATCATTGAAACATTCATAGAGGACGTTATATAGTTTTTATTCACAAACTATTTCTCGTCAGAGCGATTTCCAAAATGATTGAAACATAACATGACTTTCGTCACTAGGTAAAGATGAACTTGGCTAAAGCGAAAGCTTTACCAACACATATTTCGAGAAATAGATAAGCGAGATATACTGAGCTCAAAATATCATATGTGTATAATCTTAGTCTATATAGTAATACGACTTTTGTCTCAAGATAGGAGATAGAGTATATATACTTTTGAGTGATAGATAATTTCAAGTCTCCACATACCTTTTAGTCGATGAAGATCCAATGGTTTCTTGAGTAGTCCTTCTTCTTGTATGATGATCGCCATGAAGTTCTTGAGCTCAACTACACTTTCTATCCTACTATGAGACCTTAGATATAGTAGACTGGAAATCAAGACTTAATAGTTTTGATCACTAACATTGACAAACATGCTTGAGATAGAAACGCATGCGAGTTCGACCGAGCAATGCTCTAACAATCTCCCCCTTTGTCAATTTTAGTGGCAAAACTATTAATACATATGGAATACTAAAAAATTATATAAATAAACTTTGTAGCTCCTATTCCACATGTATAATCTTCAACATTACTCGAAATATTCGTCACTTCCAAGTAGTCCAATGATCCCAAAGGTTGTAAGTTTAGCATCATCGTTGTTGAAAATCCGTAGCTATAACAATGAGAAAAGCATTGGTTCTCAATCATTGTTATACAATGTCATAGTATTATTACACAACGTCAAAGTCCAATTGCATCACAACTTTAACTTAAATACTATGGTGATACTTCACCCCCCCCCCCCTTAGTCAATACTCCATCTCACATGGAAAAAACTCCCCCTTATATAATGATCCGAAAACCAAATATATTTGTACTGTGAACTACATATTAATTCTCCCCCTTTTTGTCAATAAAATTGGAAAAGGTACAAGAACGGGATCCTAATGAAATTTCCGTAAGAGACATTTCATGACCAAAGGTAAATGTATATCATCTTATTTAGATGCAATCATAAAGCCGAAGCTAAATGCATTCATCAAGGAGTTTATAAAGATACAAGATAACCCCTCTAATATTCCACAGCCGCACTCCCCACAAAGATTTGGCAATTAAGCACAAGTTCAAAAGAACTCTCCCCCATAATATGTCATTCCCAAGGGAACAACAAGAGTGACCTTAATTTCAAAAGAAAAGAAGGATTTCTTTAGACTTAACAAATTACATACAAGTATGAATTTGGAATCCAATAAGAAATATTCAATCATATTAACCAAAGTGAACCAAGATTAATATGACTAAATATGCTCAACACAAGAGAACTTATGGAGACTTAAATCAATTAGATTAATCACAAGAAAACTCGGAAATAATCTAATTGTCATACACAACCAAACTAATTACAAAAGTAATCAATTTAATTGGTCACACTCGACATAAGAAAAATCTATGGAGCAATGACTAAGTTAATCATGAATAACCAACTCAGTCGAAGGAATGCTCAAACATTAGAAAATTTATGGAGTGCTAACTAATTAATCACACGAGATTATTAATTTAGTTCAATCATGTTCAACATAAAGTACCTTTCGGAACAATAACTAAGCTAATCACAAAGCAATCAACTTTTGTTGTTTTAATGCTCAATATAAGACACTTCATGGAACAACACAGTATTTACACAAAAATTGTGGATCGGAGAATCGACCTTATACCATGGAATAAGCAAGGATTCATTCTATGTTTCCATCACCATTTGCACAATGACACTCAATAGACATAATCCTTGAATCACAAAAGATTTTAACCTATCTTACATCAATAATTGACAATATAGGCTTAACTTTTGTGTTTTGCCAAAATTCTATTCATTCTTTTATCAATATTTGCATATCAATTCACGAACGACTTTAATTTTGACAAAATATGTTTGTACTTCTCATGGAACTATCATATGTAGTAATTTTAATTGAAAGACAACCATATAAGTTATTATAACATAATCATAGAAGTTCATCATAAGAAGTTTAACCAATAATGAAATAATTAAGCTTGATTGCGATTATATTTTCAGAAATCTTACACACATCTTTAGTTAATTCAGGATGAATTCCCAACACGTAGCTTAGTTGTTCATAAAGACACTCAATTCTTTCATTAAGAAGATTGTCTTCAGAGGAGGCTGGCTTCTTCATATTGTTTATGTCAGCTTGAGATAGAGGAGAAGCATAACCAGTGAAGGTGCCAATTGATTTAATCCTAAATTGACTACAAATCCTGATGATAAGACATCGAAACCCAAGATTCTTTTTCTGTGAAACCATATGAATCATCTGACGAATAATTAATCCACATAAATCAATTTCTTCGCCCGAGATAAGATAACAGACCATTTCTGCTAGGGTTCTACTCTAGAGATTCTTATCAAGAGTACTTAGAATCAGGTTTGCAACTGCTAACTTGATGAAGACCTTCAGATAAAAACGGATGTTGTCAACAAGTAACTTGCCTCCTGACCATGATTCGCTTCTGTTTAGGAGAAATTTGGATAATTGAATCCGAGTTGGTTGAGATTCTCAGGTTGAGGAATTGCAAATGAGCGATCCAGTGATAAGTTCAGCATATATGCAATCACTTGACGATTAACTTCAAATGTTATTCCTCCAACCATTGTCTTGAAGCAGCAATTGGTTTTGTTAGCAGCAAGCAGATTAGCATAAAACTGGCAGGTCATTTCAGGATATAAAGATCCAAGACCATCATGAATATAATCCCACACATGCTGGTTCATAAAGTGATGAAATTCAGGTTCGTTAACAGTTCGATCATAAACCCTTTCTACAACAAACTTCCATTTAAGGAACTTGACATATTTATCCCTAGCAAGAATACTAGTGAAACTAATTTGAAGAGCAGGGTCATAAAAGGGTTGTAAAACTTCTAAACCAATTTCATCATCTTCAAACTCATCATCACTTCCTAGATTCTGATTTGAAAGAGAACTTGAACCTTCACCACGACATAAATTTTTCCTAAGATCCATTTTTGGTCAATAAAAGTAATAGAGAGAAGGAAGAACTTACTTGGATCACGAACTGATTAATGGCAAACCAAACTCAAGCTTCAAATAACCGAAAGAGTCTTGACCCAATGTTCACAAGCTTATTTTGGAACTAAGAGAACAAAACAACATTTATTTGGTTGAACATCAAGATGAGAACTGATCGACTTCTTCTTGCATCTGCGAATTTGGAAGCAGAGAAGAGGGGTGAAGGAACCAAATGGATTAATTTTCTCTTTAGAAGTATAGAGTGAACCGTTTGACACGTTTGACAACATGATTTGTATGTGAGACGGTTCTGGTTCAACGTATGTGAACAACTCGTGTGCATGACAAGGACTTGTTTGTTACAAATAAGGAGCAAAAGCTCAACATCCATTGAGTGATTTTTGTGGGTACCAAAATATCAATTTTGCATAGAGTGACACCAAGAGAGAGCTTATTTCCAACTAATCTTAAGTCTTGTAGTGTTGAGAAACACCCAAGGAAGTGTTTTTATAAGTTTATCAAAGAACTTCAAAAGAACCCAAAAAGATTTGTGTTTCTGATTTCTAGTTTTCCAACTTATAAAAAATAGTTTTTGCAGATAGTTTTTTGTACTGCGAAGGGAAACTCTTTTGATAAAAAGAGACGTCCTAGATTCTTCATAAAAGAAGACAATACTAATATCTTGATAGAAAGTATCATAAATTGAGCAACGAATCAATTCATTCTTTGAGGTGATACACTCAGATGACTGAGATTTAAACTCCTCTTGTAATTCGTTTAGTTTATCACAACTAATTGGATTACACAGAGGAGAAGCATTGCTCTCATTGATTAGAAAATCAATATCAAGATCAACATGAATATTATTCATCATAACTTGATTTAGCCTGTCAAGAGATTCTTTCTCTTTCTGGAGGTATATCTCAACATCAAAACATAAGCTCCCACGCATCCTTTCTAGCCCTGAAAACACTTCAAGGGATTTTGAACATGGTGGAGGTTTAGATAGAATTTCTTCTACATATTTTATTAAATCAGTCATGGAAGAAAATTCTGAAATCCCTGGATCTGGTGGTGCATTCATTGAGATAGCACTACTGTCCATAGACTCAGATCACTACAAACACAGATTTGTAAGGTCTTGAATGTGTTTGCCTGCTCTGATACCAATTCAAAAAGCGGGGGTCTAACAACCACACCTAATATTTCGATTAGCAATCTGTATGGACAACTCCGAGTTACTTTCTAGAGAATCAACTAGACTCAATCAATAGAAAATATCTCAAGGAGTTATTATCTCAATCTCTCAATTTGATTTACTCAAGCAAATACAATCTACGAGTCTTAAACAAAGAGAGATAACTTGGATGGTACCAAAGACCAATATCCAAGTGTAAATCAATTTAAATCAACAACCAATAAGATCGGATATTCTAATTGATTGAACAACGCACAACCTGTATTATTTTAATTATATAACAAAATATAATGCGGAAAAGAAATAACACAGACACCAGAATTTTGTTAACGAGGAAACCGCAAATGCAGAAAAACCCTGGGACCTAGTCCAGATTAAACATACACTGTATTAAGCAGCTATATACACTAGCCTACTCCAAATTAACTTCAGTATGGACTGTAGTTGAACACCAACCAATCTCACACTGGTCCAAGGTACAGTTATACTCCTACGCCTCTGATCCTAACATGATACTGCGCAATTGATTCCTTTAGTTGATCTCACCCACCACCAAGAGTTTCTACGACCCAAAGTCGAAGACTTTAATAAACAAATCTGTCTCACACAAAAAAGTTTACAAGATAGATAAATTCGTCTCCCACGAATAAACCTATGAGTTTTGTTCCTTCTTTTGATAAATCAAGGTGAACATGAACCAATCAATAAAACCAGACTTATATTCCCGAAGACCAGCTCAGTTTTATCAATCACCTCACAATAGTCTTAATCGACGCAGCGAAAAAAAATATTGTGGAATCACAAACGATGAGACGAAGATGTTTATGATTACTTTTATATCTTGCCTATCGGAGATAGAAATCTCAAGTCAATTATTACAATTGTACTCGTATGATATAAACAGCAAGATCAGATCACACAACTACAAGAAAAGTAGTATCGGTCTAGCTTCACAATCCCAATAAAGTCTTTAAGTTGTTAACCTGGTTTTAGAAGAATAAAACCAAAAGTTAAAGGAGAGTCGACTCTAGTTTAGCATAACTAGTATCACACAAAATGTGCGGGGATTAGGTTTCCCAGTTGCTAGAGTTCTCCCTTATATAGTCTTCAAATCAGGGTTTGCAATCAATGTTAGCTTAGTAACAAAGCATTCAATATTCACCGTTAGATGAAAACATGATTAGATTCAAGATAATATTTATCAACCGTTAGATTGAAAACTTAGCTTGTCATACACACATGTACTAGACAATTTTAGGTTCGTGTAACCGTACCCAAACCTGTACATTAGTTGGTTCAACACTAATTAACCAAATGGTTAGCCAAATGATAACTTTCATATCAACCATATTTTTCTTCACCATAACTAGTCCAAATGACTCAAATGAACTAGTTAGAGAGTTTTTCAATTGCTTAGATCTTTATGTACTACACAAGACACAATCGAAGCAAAAATAATGTGATTCACTCGAATCGATTCATGAACTATATATAAAGCAACGGTTTGCAATAGCATTCCTTAGTTTATTATAATAAGTCCACAAATATCATTTTTAGACATAACCTACTCAAGTTCGCGGACTTAAGTTCCCAGACATAGTTCACAAACTCCAGCAGAAATTCTCGGGTTCGAGAATTACGCCAGTTCACGGACTGAACTTGTATGCTGAGTTCGCGGACTGAGCTCACGCACTACTCCGGTTTCACTTGATCAACAAAGTTCACAAACTTCGGTTCAAGTAATAAGGACTTATACATATATGTGTTACCACAACAATGCTTATATCCTCCAATGGTTATATAGTCTAAACTCTCATTTCAATCATTGAAACATTCTCAGAGGGCGTTATATAGTTGTTATTCACAAAATATTTTTCGTCAGAGCGATTTCCAAAATGATTGAAACGTAACATGACTTTCGTCACTAGGTAAAGATGAACTTGGCTAAAGCGAAAGCTTTACCAACACATATTTAGAGAAATAGATAAGCAAGATATACTCATCTTGAAATATCACATGTGTATATTCTTAGTCTATATAGTAATTCGACTTTTGTCTCAAGATATGAGATAGATTAAATAGACTTTTGAGTGATAGATAAGTTCAAGTCTCCGCATACCTTTTGATTGATGAAGATTCACTGGTCTAAATATACATTTTTCTACCCATGGATATGCGCGTATACCATACACCAAGTCTCGTTTTTAATAGATTTTATTTTTGAGAGTTTTTCTTTAAGAAACAATTTTCAAGATTAATTTCTCTAAAGTGTTTTATATATGAGAGAATTCCTTTTCCGATTTTAATTATTTTTGAAGAAAACTAAAACCTAACTTGATTTGCAAGTATTTTATTCTTTAAATACAACTCGAAATTCTGTTTTCATGGTACACCGAAATTCTTCTTTGGCTCTAGGGTTTCTCCATACATTTTTACTTCATCCATGTTGCTATGTTCGAAGAGAGGGTAACTTGTGTTGTGATAAATCAAGTTATATTTGGCCGTCTTATCCCTGGACACATCTTCGCTGTGAGGGATTTAGCATTACTTAACTCAAGTATACCCGCGAACTAATGTGTTAAGGACAACTTGTTGAATCTGTGATTCTGCCTTCGTCAAGTTATTTCGGTAGAGTTGTTTCAGATTAGTTCTTTCCATATTATTTTGATACGTCTAACGTGTTGTTCATTGTTGCAAGATCTTAGCTATAATAGACTAGAAATCAATACTTCATAGTTTTGATCACTAACATTGACAAACATGCTTGAGATAGCAACGCATGCGAGTTCGACCGAGCAATGCTTTAACAGAGAATTTTTCACCAACTAAACTCCCTCTATGTTAAGTCTATGAAATCCATATATTATCCCAATTCAAATCCTTTCCACTCCACCTATGATGTGGGAGCCTCTTGGGCTTGGAAAGGTGTCTATAAAGGGATAAAACTAATCCAAAAGCACTGAATTTGGGAAGTTGGGGATGGTAGATCCATCAACATCTAGAAAGATCTTTGGATTCCAGTCCAAGTGGTATCTCTTGAACCGCTTCATAGATCTAGGAATAATGTCCCAAATTTGGTTTGTGACCTTATTGAAAATAACTAGTGGAACATCCCCCTCTTCTTAGACCACCTTCCTGAAACTGTTTTGCTTGTTGTGCTTACTATCAATATCCTGCCTGCGAAAGTTGAAACTCTCAGATGGATGCATAATCCTCAACGGATCTTTACCGTTAAGTCTATGTATAACATTTCAATCAATAAAAAAAGCCAACATATCGACAGAACTACTGTGAATTTATGGAAAATTAACACCATCCCTAGGATTCATATTTTTTCCTGGAAATTAAAATCTAACCCGCTTTCCCCTAAATGCTTACTTATCCTCTTTTATGAATCATATTGACCCTCTCTGCAAGTTTTGTAAGAATCATCCTGAAACCAGTAAACATCTATTTATGGAATGTGACTACACTAAAGAAGATTGGACAAGATGCAATATTAATCTGGAAAGAGCAACCATTAACAACAATACAACAACTGAATAGTGTAAAAATTGATTCAAGGTCAATGACTGCCCTTCACATTGGGGTAGCTTGGAAGAAGTTTGTGTTACAATAAGTTGGTTTATCTAAAAAACAAGGTGTGAAGCAAATTTTCATGGCTAACATCCTAATCCTGTGTAGATGGGTAATATGATCATCGAGCACCTGAATCACTATGCTTCGAACAATCAGGGAACTAATATCCAAAGACATGTACAGAGGCCAATACAAGCAATTGAAAATGATTATATGACTTTTTACTTTTTTACTGCTTATTGTTAGAGCATTTCTCGGTCGAACTATCAAGTGTTGCTATCTCAAGCTTGTTGTCAAGTTTAGTTTCCAAAACTATAAGTCTTGATTTTTAATCTACTTATAGCTAAGTCTCGGACTAGGATAGAAAGTGTAGTTGAGCTCTAGACACCATGAAGTTCATCATGCAAAGACGGAGAACCACTCAAGGAACTGGTGAATCTTCATCGACGAGAAGGTATGTGGAGACTTGAACTTATCAATCACTCAAAAGTATATCTACTCTATCTCTTATCTTGAGACAAAAGTCGTATTTCTATATAGACTTCAATGATACACAATTGCTATGTCGAGCCGAGTTTATCTCGCTTATCTATTTCTCGAAATATGTGTTGGAAAGCTTTCGCTTTGCCCAAGTTCATCTTTACAAGTGAAGAAAGTCATGTTGATTATTTTAATATCTTGAAAATTTCTTTGAAGAAGAATAGTGTGTGAATAACCTCTATTTAACATCCTCTAAGAATGCTTCAATGATTGAAATAAAGAGTTTAGAACATGTAAACATCTTTGGATATAAGCATATAATGTGTTCGCGCATTAGTGTATAAGTCGAAAACCGGGAACCAAATGTATGCATACTTGTGTGTGTACTAAATGGTTGATGGAGACTGGGTAAGTATGCATACCTGTACGCATACTAGCGGAAGTTCACGTTCGTGAATTTCTACTGAGTTTGGAAATCAAAACCAACTCAATCCGGTTACCTAAGTATGCTTATCCGTATTCATACTAGAGGAAAGTTCACATCCTTGAATTTCTGCTAAATTCGGAAACCAAAACAAAATCAAGTTCGGTTACTTAAGTACGCATACCCGCACGCATACTTAAGTGTGTTACTTTCTAAAATTGGTTTCTTCATGAACTAAAACATTTATATATTAAGGAATGAAATTTTCAAACCGTGACTATAATTTTCATGAATCGATTCGAGTGAATCAAAACCGATTTTGCTTCGACTATGTCTTGTATACTTCTATAAGATCTAAGCAATTGAACAACTCTCGAACTAGTTTATTTGAGTCATTTGGACTAGTTATGATGAAGATGAATAAGGTTGATATGAAAGTGCTCATATGGCTAACCATTAGTTAACTACTATGGAACCAACTAAGTGTACACGTTTAGGTACGGTGACTCAAACCTAAATGGCGTATATTTCATTTGTGTATAACAAGCTAAGTTAGATCAAATGGTTGAAAGATATTAGCTTGAATCTAATCAGGTTTTCATCTAACGGTGAATATTGAATGCTTTGTTACCAAGGTAACTTAGATTACAAACACTGATTTGGAGACTATATAAAGGTGAACTCTAGCAACTGGGAAACCTAATCCCCATAACTCATGTGTGATACTAGTTGTATAAGCTAGAGTCGATTCTCCTTTAACCTTAGGTTTCTACCGAGACCCTGTAGGTTAACGACTTAAAAATTTTATTGGGATTGTGAAGCCAGACCCAACTATTTTCTCTGTAGTTGCGTGATTTGATCTTGCTGTTTTTATCGTGATTGAGTGCAATCATAAGATTGGCTTGACATTAATTTTTCCGATAGGCAAGATGGAAAAGTAGTCACAAACATCTTTGTCTCATCGTTTGTGATTCCGTAATATCTTATTTCGCTAGTCGATTAAGATTATTGTGAGGTGATTGATAATTCTAGGTTGATCTTCGGGAATATAAGCCTAGGTTATCGATTGGTTCCTATTCACCTTGGTTTATCAAAAGATTGAACAAAACTCGTTGGTATTTTTTGTGGGAGGCAGATTTATCTATTCTTGTAGACTTTTTTGTGTGATACAGATTTGTTTATTAAAGTCTTTGACTTTGGGTCGTAGGAACTCTTAGTTTTGGGTGAGATCAGCTAAGGGAATCAAGTGCATAGTATCCTACTGGGATCATAGACGTAAGGAGCACAACTGTACCTTGAATCAGTGTGAGATTGATTGGGTTTCAACTACAGTCATGTCCGAAGTTAGTTTGTAGTAGGCTAGTATCTATAGCGGCTTAATACAGTGTGGTGTTCAATCTGGACTAGGTCCAGGGGTTTTTATGCATTTACGGTTTCCTAGGTAACAAAACTTCTGGTGTCTGTGTTATTTCTTTTCTGCATTATATTTTGTTATATAATTGAAATATCACAGGCTGTGCGTTTGCATTGATCAATTGGTAAATCCAATATTTGGTTGTTGATTGAAATTGATTGATCCTTGAACATTGGTCTTTGGTACCGTTCAAGTTTATTTCTATTATATTCAATCAGACTCGCAGATTTCTATTTGTTTGAGTTGGGATTGAATTGAGAAATTGAGATGTAACTCTTTGATATACTTTTTACTAAGATTGAGTCTGACTATCTAGTTGATTCTCTTAAAAGTATATTGAAGTTAGTTCATACAGATTGCTAAGCGAAATATTGGGTGAGGTTGTTAGACCCCCGCTTTTTTCACTTATGATACCATCACTGAACTCACAGGAATTGGAATATGCATCCAAACTTCAACAGGTACCACCATTGGAAGATGAATTTTGTCCATCAGAGCTCAATCCAGAGACGAAGGGGACAACATAGCAGCTTTGAAAAGACTGAAGTGGGAAGGACTTTTGAAGTGCAGAAAAAATATCACAGGTAGTAACAGAAGACTCACTAGGACAATGCAAGGAAAAAAAAGACCAACTTGTTGGCACGCAAACAACATGGTTTACAAAATTTTTCGCTTGATAAATAGTTTTAGTAGTTTATTTTGTGAGTATTTCAAGTCCAAAAACTTTAAAGATATATGTAATCTGGCAAAAATGGGCTACTCTTAGCTCAGGCCAAACTATTGGCTAGACTGTCACCTGCTGAACGATCTTCTGTAATCGTTTCTCCTTTCTTAATTCAAAAACTTAAGTTGTTTCTTTGGATCTTATTTCATTAAATTCTCCTGGTAAGAGATCATCTACCGAACATTGGCTCATCAATAAGCTCAGACTGTCCCTTTTGTCATTGAAGAGATAAAACTTTTGAAAGGAGAGGGTACCAAGTACACCACTAACTTTTTCGTTCGGCAACATGTATGGAAAAAATCTAAAACAGTTGCAAGTAGATTTAAATTAAAAATCCTTGTAGAATATGTATATAAAGTTTTTATCTTTCTCATATCCATAATCATTATGTCTAGACAACAAATACCGTGTAGCTGATTGTGTAGAAAATTTCTTGGACGGTTTCGCAAATCAATATCCAAGATCAATCTAGTCGTATCCAAATCAAGAGGATCCGGATTCTACCAAGTACAAAACTTGTTATCTATCTTTCAAGATATGAATTCTACAAGAACGAGTCTCTTTATTAATCACAATTAAAAAGGACTTAAACTACTTAGATTGAATACATACTACTTTTGTTATTCCTATAATAATGACAAAAATATATAATTCGAAAAAGGAAATACAAAAGACACCAGAAGTTTTTTGAACGAGTAAATTTGTATGTGCATAAAAACCTCGGGACCTCATCCAGATTTTAACACCGAACTGTATTAAGCCACTACAGACACTAGCCTATTATCGGACTTAGGACTGGAATGTGGTTGAGACCGAATTAACACTCCCAGCAATTCAGATGTAGTCTTCTCCTTAAGCCTCGCACGGATTTACACAATTGGTTTCCTTAGGTGACGTCTTTTACAGCCTAAGAGTTGCTTTAACCTAAGTGAAGACTTTTGATACCAATTTGTCTCTAACAGACAAGCCTATTTAATTTCCTTTTAGGTCGTTTATATCAAGACTTAAAAATCTGTTTGTAATAAATAAAGCTAGAAAACCTCATGAATGAGGAACACTTACACTCAGTTAGCTGAGAAGCCTGGATTACTAACCACCTATCAAAAACAATCTTGAACCGATCAAAGATGAAGAGTTTTTGATACCTATCTTAAGGAATTATAAAGTCTGAGACGAATAGAACTTTTTTATTTCTATCTATCTCGATCATGATTGGAGATTGACGAAAACCTTAACAATCAATGTGAACAAGATCAGGATATACGAACGATCATGTAAAAAATGGTTGGACCTGTCTTCACGAATCCCTAAGTGAAGTCTTTAAGTCGTAAACCTAATTATGTTTCATAAAGGAAACCTAGGTTAATTTGGGACTACTAGCGAGCAACTAGGACACATAAGTGTCAGGGATTGAAATTCCCAGTTGTTTGAGTCTATCTATTTATATATTTTCTAGGCTCAAGGTATATTTGACTTCAAGCCAAGATAACGTAAGATTCAAGCAAACACTTTCTCTAGTTAGATGATATTCTTATTAGGAATTAGTGTAAGCATGTAAGAAGTTCGCCTTGAAATTTCATAGAAGAATATACACTATGGTACTGGGTTCTGGAAACATGTAAAATGATAGTTCATGGAAATATGCCATATGAACTTACAAGCATAATTATGTCCATTAACACTCAAGACTTAAACCATGGTTCACAAACACAAAGTGCCTTATTGAACAAAGTTGTCTTAAAAGTGTTTATGAGAGTTATACCAATGCAAAATATATTAGTGAAAATAGTTTATGAGCATCTTCTTAGTTCGTACAAGGTAAGTTTGTTTAGGGATATGCATACCTACATACCAGTCCGTGAACTCAGGCTGCTGGGGTACGCGTACTGGGTGTGCATAACTTTAGCCATTCACGAGCTCGGGTCCTTGGGGTACACATACTGAGTATGCGTACCTCCCCCCATTCACGAACTCATAACCTTGGGGTACGCATATTGGATATGCGTACGTACCCCTATTACATAACTCAGATGTCTGGGGTACACATATTGGGTATGCGTACCTACCCTGTATCCAAAATTTTAATAGTTCTATAAACTTTCTTTTAACAATTTAAAACATTCCCAATCTTCTAGATAATAAATATCATCGCTTTAGCAATTTCCAAACGATAAACTTAAAATAAAAATAGATCATGAACAATGAATTGTTCTTAACTAATATTGCCAAGGATCTAGAATATCCATTGCTTTATCATATTTAGAGAGATTTATCATGACAAGATTGATTTGGAATTTCTTCTTTGCAATATTAAATTTACTAAAAAATCATACAACATAATCTCATAAATATAAAACGGTAAATGTCATGAGTAGATAGGATGGTTTAGTCTCCATAGACCTCTTTTTCGATGAAATTCTTCAAATATCTTCGTTTGATATCCAGTCTTCAATTATCGAGGGTTGCTCAGTGATGTATAATACTCAACTACCAGAATCTAATCCTAGTCCGAGATTTGAGTTTAGTAGAATAGAAATCAAGATATGGTTTTGTGCAACTAACATTAACAACAAGCTCGAGAAACCCAAAGTTGTGAGTTCGACTGAGATGTTTTCTAACAACTTTGGATAAAAATACTTAAGTTATTTTTTTGGCTCTTGTTTCAAAAAATATCCTTGTCAGACATTGGCTTATTAATAAACCCAGACTGTCTACTTTGTCATTTAAGAGATGAAACTTTGGAGCATATTTTTGTTAACTATCCTGTTTCAACGCACGTTTGGATGAAGATTCAGAATTCTTGGAATATTAATTTTTCTCATATGACTATTTCCTTACCGGGCTTATCGAAGTCTTATTCTTTTGCTTATGTTTGCGAAGATTTTCCATGGTCTACTTTCTATCCCTATATTCTTTGGAATATATGGATAGCCAGAAACAACTTAGTTTTTAAGAACAGTTATTTTGATGTTTATCGTATTGTTCATTTAGCTTATACTCTGGCTCGTAAGGATTGGCTTCTAGTTAAAAAAAAAACAAAAATAAGGAATATTGACCGAAAGAATGTTGTTTACTTAAACTGGAAATGTCCTTCTCCTCTTTTTCCATAAGTTAGAACTTTGATAGAGCTTAAGCTTTTTTCTTTTCTTTTTTCTTTTTTGAGGAGATGATGTTGTGATAAGCGATTCTTCTGGGTTTTTTGTAGCTTTCTTTGCTCATTATCTTTTCTCCAACTTTTTTACAAATTATGGAGTTGTGGGGTTATTTGTGAGGCGTTGTCTTTACTTTGAAGCAACCTATTTCTCATCTTATTTTCGATGGTAATACTTATTCTGATTTTCTTTTTTCTTTTTTTGTCGAAAATGTTATTCAACTCCCTTTTCGACCTCCCTCCAATCTAAACCAGACACCTGGGTTTAAATTCACATTCAAGTTCAGGTGGGGTTCTCTACTCCACATATGTGGAGTATTGATTGGAGGGAGGTGAATAGGGAGGTGGAAAAGAGGGAGGTGAATAGCACTACTGTTCTTCTTTTTTATTTTATTGTAACTTTGTTCTCCACCTTGGCATTTGAGAGGTATTTGGTTTAACATACACCCCCTGGTTTAGTCCTTCCGGTGTGTAATGTTTATTAATAGTCCTCGTGAAGATCTAAGCAAGGAATTTGTTTTCTTTCATTAGTATTAGTTTTAGTGTAGGATTTTAATTTTAGTTTGATTTTGATGTCGTTTGACATTTTTCTCCACCTTTGGAGCAATTATATCTTCGCTTTTGTGCGATTTTGTTTTCATCTTTATGATGATTCTATCTCCATTTCCAAGGTGACTGTTTCTAGGAATTTTGGTTGGTTAGTGGATTGTTATTTTGGATTATTCAAGTACATCAATGAGTCAACTCGGCGGCACTGCGATTTCACCTTCCATCCAAGAAACTTAGGGCATCCGGGTTCGTCTCAAACAATGGTTAGAGCAAATTACTTCTCAATTTCAGAAACATATCTTTGTGAAGAAGACAACTATCTTAAATTGCTGGATTTTATTCCTCGTTATACCATCCTCCCCTCTCCCTGCAAAATTTGGATTCAATTGCAGTTCATCGCTATTTCTCTTCGCGATTTATCCATGATTTGTATTTGGATTTTATTATTTTTGTTTTATGATTTTCTTGATTATTTTGTAAATATTTATGTAACCTCTATTTTTCCATGAAATAAAATGTTACACGATATCAAAAAAACAAAAACAAATAGAGCATCATACTCTTCTGTTTTCGAGGAGTGGATTAATCAACCACCTCCTTGTATTTTGGAATCTTTGTATAATGATCTTCTAGGATGGATTTGCCCCGCTACGAGAGAGCCAATTAATTTTTTTCTGGAAAAATTGTTTGTTACCAGAAAAAAATAAAAAATAAAATCAAAGTGCAATTCTATTATTCCTTGTTGTTTAATCTCTCATTTCTCATTAATACTAGATTTTTTTTTTTTTTTTTTTTTGAAGCAGTTAGTATAATTGGATATAAATGAGCTACAAGGGATGTCTAGGTTCTAATGTTTTTGATGAAAATGACTTTGTAAATTTATTGTACTAATTACAACTAAAACCCATATCCATTTTCTGAATCCTAGATTTTAGGATGAATTAGTTATTATAATATATATTTATTTCTCGTGCTACAGTAACAAAAAAAAATTTACTGTAGCAATTTAGGGCGTTTTCGAATTTAGGATTCGGAAAATTCATTGGAAAATTCATTTCGTTTTCAAATCACCGACTGTAAACTACCAGCAGCAAACTCCCATTTCCACCACCATCATCTCGATGGGTTACAGTGGTTTGGGGGGTTTCGTTTTATTTTAGTTTTTATGTTTTCCATGTTGGTACTCTCATGGTGTGTTGATGGGTTAGTTTGTTCATACTCATTTTGGTTGATTGATTTTGTGCTTTTGAATTGTCATACACCTAGAAAACTGCTTGTAATCGGGTGCTACTCTGTGTGTTTCGAACCAAAGAGTGGATAATTTATTTAAGCACTCAAACTGTTTGTCATTATGCTTCAATGACAGTTGCAAGTAAAGGAATCATCAGATGTCCGTTTAGAGATTTTCATGGTTGTCCAGATGGGGGACTGGGAGTAAAGGTTTTTCATGTTTGATTCCCCACCTGAAGAGACAACACCTCTGCAATAAAGAAAAGAAGACTGCACTCCAACAGGCCATAAGAACTGATGTTGATGTCTTCATGAGTTTAGAGGAAACTACGAGAACTTTAAGACAATGGTTGTGCTTGAATGTATGAGTATTCAGGCTTGGAGCAGAGCGTGCAAGCATGAAGGGAACACTGATATTAAGCACGAGATATGTGCGAGTTCTGGTGAAGTAGCTGAAATAATTTTTGGAGTGCCTAAGCCTCGTCTACAGGAGGATTTAGTGCAGCTTGACAGCGACTTTGAATTGAATGAAGCAATTGTGGATGCAGTCTTTAGAGCCCCGGTATGTACGGTTAAGAGCATTCCAAGAGGTTGCAGGTTAGCTTTTTCTCATGCCCCTGAAAGCGGCACTACGAGAAAGTCGCGGCTGAACCTAAAGCTGTTAAACATTGGGTCAGGCTTTTCTTTGCTCCCTCGATGCACTTTGAGAGTGTTCCGACCTAAGGGTAGAGCTGAATGCGAGTGTCTGGTAATCGCAAGGCGACACAACAGACACAAATTCTTAGAGGCGGCACTTTGGGGTGAACCTAGTGGGACTATAAATCTTGTTCGTGAGATTTTAAAGCTGCCGGCAACAGTTAGTGTTAGAGATGATTACACGAGAGAAAGACAACAAAGATGATGACACGGGGAAAGACAACGGGCTCGGTACCAATATCTCTACTTGTTTGCGCAAGGTGGCGGATGGGCACTTCACAGCGGCTGTTAAAGCCATCAGTTCGTCGGGGTGGCGTCATACAACGAGAACACAAGGAAAGCACTTGAGGATAAGCATCCGACGATGCCGCCTCAAGGAAACCAACACAGACGTTGCGGGAGACACCGCTAGTGGCCGAAGAAGGTACCATTCTTAGTTGTATTAAATCTTTCCCTAAGGGAACTTCGTGTGGAAGGGATGGCCTTCGGGCACAACATTTGTTGGATGCTTTGTGGGGAAGGCTCAACGTGGCTGCTGATATGGTCACGGCCATAACTAGGGTTGTTAATCTTTGGCTTGGCGGGAGATGCCCTCTTAACCTAGCGGAGTTCATCGCATCGGCTCCCCTAACACCCCTCCTTAAACCGGATAAGAGCATTCGTCCCATTGCTGTTGGGACAATTTGGCGTCGACTGGTGTCCAAAGCGGCGATGAAAGGGGTTGGTAAGGACATGGCAGCGTATCTACAGGATTTCCGGTTTGGTGTAGGTGTTTCAGGTGGTGCTTGAGGCAATCCTACATCTTCGTGAATAGGTTTGTCAGTAAACATCATGTAGACGCTAGCCTCTCTATGCTAATGGTTGACTTTACCAATGCTTTTAACCTAGTTGACCGAACGGCTATGCTTTCTGAGGTACGTAAGCTTTTTCCATCTATATCGCCTTGGGTAGAATACTTGTATGGTCAACCTGCACGGCTCTATGTGGGGGACTCCTTTATCTACTCATCCACAGGAGTACAACAAGGTGACCCTTTAGGGCCTTTGTTATTTGCTCTGGTACTTCATCAGCTTATAGCTAAGATAAATGAGCACTGCATATTATCCCTACATGCCTGGTATCTTGATGATGGCACTGTTATTGGAGACACCGAAGAAGTGGCAAAAGCACTCACTATTATCAAAACAGAAGGGCCTGCGCTGGGGCTTATACTGAATATTAAGAAAACTGAAATATTTTGGCCCTCTTGTGATGGACGAAGGATAAGTGATGGGATGTTTCCTGTCGAAATCTCAAGACCAGATAAGGGAGTCAAACTATTAGGTGGTGCAGTTAGCCTCGACGATGGTTTTGTGAAGGGCCTTGCCATTAAGAGGGCTGAAAAAGCAGTGGATTTGATGCAGATTTTATCCAAGCTCCATGATCCTCAAAGTGAATTGCTACTTTTACGAACGTGTATGGGTATCTCCAAGCTTCTTTTTGGCCTTCGTATTTGTCACCCAGACTATATTATGGAGGCGGTAGATATATTTGATAGAGGCTTGCGAGAAGTGGTGGAAGGCATCGTGGTGTGCGGGGGACCGTTCTTTGGAGAGCTTCAGTGGAGACTATCTACTCTACCTATCAGATATGGAGGTCTTGGACTTTATCTTTGCTAGGGAGGCATCTGAGTATGTTTTTGTGGCTTCACGTGTCCAATCTTGGGGATTACAGGATCACATATTGAGGAGTAGTGGTGTGGACGGTATGGATGATAATTTTAATAAGGCTTTGGAAACGTTACAAGTGACTCTTCCTGATTTTGATCTTAACAACTTCACCAATAAAGACAACGCCCCCCCTAAAGCACAAAGCATCCTGGCGAGTGCTCTTTTTGGTAAAGTGGTTAAGGACATTGATAGAGTTTACATGCTAACGGAGAGACAGAAAGCGGTTTTTGGTTGTTTGCAAGCAGCACATGCCCAAGATTTTCTTCTGGCTATTCCGATTGAGGGGCTAGGGCAGAAGATGTCTCCTTTGGAGTACCGGTCTATCCTCAAATACAGGTTAATGATCCCGCTTTATCCCCTCGACTCTCGCTGCCCTGCTTGCATCACAGGTTGCTTGGATTCATATGGTGAACATGCGGTTCATTGTAAAGTAGACCCTGGTTATAAATATAGACATGATCATGTGAGGGATATTTTGTATGATGTCTTGTGGAGGTCTGGCATTTCGGCAAAGAAAGAAGCACTGTGCATTTCTGACAGACCCACTTGAAGGGAGATCGACACTAAGACCAGCTGATGTTCTTATTTTTGGATGGGCTAATGGGAAACACACATGTGTTGACCTCATAGGGGGTATCTCCTTTGGTAGGAATTGGACATGGCACCTTTACGGTCGGGCGAGCGGCGCTAAGGGCTGCCTCGGGTAAGATATCGAAGCATGAGAAAGCATGTGTTGACAATGGGCATGCTTTCGTCCCCTTTGCTTTTGATACTTTTGGCTATTTGGCTCCAGAATCAGTTGGACTACTCAAGAGGGTCCAGAAAGTCATGCGCAGCAATGTAATGACCCCTGGCTCACGAGATTTTATTTTTAATAGGATAGGTTTTGCTATTCAAAAAGGGATAGCGGCACAGCTTGTCGCTCGCTTGCCTAGTATGTAATTTTTATCTTTTAAAGAAATCAACAATTTGGAGGTTCTTCTAGCAATAAAATTTTAATATATGTTTAACGGGATTGTACTAATGTTTGCTAGTTAAATCTATATTCTCTTTCAATCAAAAAAAAAAAAAAAAAAAACAAGGGATGTCTAGGTTGTCTTCTCGTAGAAATTCGAAAGTGGTGCACATGCTCGTTGTCTCTAGAAAAGAATATGATACTTCAAAAGTATATATGACCTTTTCGTTATTTTTATAATACTACTATGTGGAAAGGTCCATGTTGATTTAGAGGCGACATTATCCAACGAGACTTGAGAAGAAAAGTTGAGGCCATAATTGCTTCTTTGACCAAGATATTGTGCCGTTGTGAAATCATGAAGTGCTAATCACTTTTACGAATGGAATACAAAGTTCCACAACCCATAAACAACGGCCAAAAAACTCAATAACGTACTCACTCCCGAATAAAAGTAGTACTGGTGTTGCTTACCCTCTCTCCTATTGGCTGGTGACCGTAACTTCGTGCTCTCGTTGGCTCTTTGAAAAACCATTCGTATTCGTCGGATGAAATTTCGTTAAATATGGTGCGTTTATCCGACAATGTGTGGTGTAGATTGGGTGGATGGTTGGGACACACGCGGCGGACGATCCTCATTTCATTATTTAGAAAAAATGCTATATTAATTTCGTGCATATATTGTGAAAATCCAGAAAATAAAGAAAACTACTATATTAATTTCAGACATTTATGATTAAAATAAAATAAAATCAATTCAACATATTTATGGAATTTTTCTTTCCTCTCATGGTGCTCCAACGGCAAGTTCTGGCGATCCAATGCTAAAAATTTTCTTCGCAATCACCATGGGTTCGATGATTTTTCTTGAGTTTTTTGCTCCCCTTTGGTTTGATTTTCCACGTTTCCCCTTTGTTTTTCGCTTCTCGTTGTTTTGTTCCTTGGGTTTTCTTTCTGTTTTTCTAGGGTTCGTGCTTTTCCATTTAGGGTTTTTCTTCCTTCAGCAGTCGACATGCCCATTGCCACTAGGGCTTCTTCCTGTACCGCATCATTAGCTTTTCCCTCTTCTCAGCATACTCCATCCATAGATGCAGCTGTACCAGACGACAACTTTTTCCATTGCCCCTTCAAGCAAGTTCATGGTTTCCAAGATGGAGTTAATGGCAGGGGCTATGCAAAGGGGTATTTTCTGAAGCATGTTTATGACATGCATCTCTCCTCTGATGCTAACAAGACCATTTGCAGGGATTTGATTGCTTCTAACTTGCACATTTAATCTGCTTGGGAAAAAGCTCTACGGTGTTTGCGTATGTGGTTATGTTGCAGATGTATGCATCTACATGGTTGGAAGAAAGATTGCAAGGGGAGAGACGGCGTTGTGCATGGAGATGCTGTTGCTGGACCTCTTATTGATGTTGAGGTTGTTTTTCTTCTTCACGGTTTGGATAAACCAGGTGAGTGTTTTCCGTCTGCTGCTGATGTTTGCCTGGATTCTACCAGCTCTGCGTGTGTTGCTATCACTTTGGATTGTGTTGATGCTGACACAAATGATGAAGATGATGCTCTAGGACCCTCCATGTCCACAGACTTACTAAACATGGTGCTCCAAAGGCAGTTCACGACTGTCACTAGCATTCCACATAAGTGCATGCTAGCTTTTGCGAGGACGCTGAAGGTATTCCTCGACAGGGTGATTACTAATTCCGGTAGTTTGGAAGCTTGGTTGCGGCTGATATTTCTCCCGATCTGCACTTTAAACTTATTCAAGCCGAGAAGCTCAGCTGAGAAGAAGTCTGGTAACAGAAAACTATTACAGGTTGTTGCCATCAACCGGGCGCTTGCTGTTTGGAAAGAGCCTAACGGCTGTTCAGTTTTGTTGAAAAAATTACTACAACAGCCGCTACACTTTGGGTCGAGGGAGGCAGATGAGAAGAAACAAGATGCAACTACCTTGCTAGCTTGTCAGAAAAAGATAAGATGCGGACAATTCGCAGCTGCCATTCGTGTGATGCCTTCGTCTGGAGTGGCTCCACGCAACGAGAATACTTATCTGGAATTTCTAGACAAGCATCCTACTGCCCTTTCCCCTCTGCCATTCGTGTGATGACACCATTGTCGACCTAATTACAGTGGATTCTCGGGCTGTCTTAAGGGCTATCAAGAGCTTCCCTAAAGGTACTTCATGCGGTCGTGATGGTTTGCGTGCTCAGCATTAAGTCGATGCAATAAGTGGGGCAGCAGCTTCTATTGCAGACGATTTGCTCGTTTCGATCACTGGAGTTTTCAACCTTTGGTTGGCTGGCAGATGCCCTGTGGTTTTGGGTGAGTTTATCGCCAGTGCACCTTTAACCCCGTTACTTAAACCTGGAGGTGGTATTAGGCCCATTGTAGTTGGTACAGTGTGGCGTAGATTGGTCTCGAAAGTGGTTGCAGTCTCGGCTGGGAAGGATTTGTCAACTTATTTGGGTGATTACCAATTTGGGGTTGATATTCCTGCCGGTGGGGAAAGTATTTTACATGCTGTAAATCGCTTATTGGAGTTGAATGGTCACTCAGACAAAATGTCAATGTTGTTCATTGACTTTTCTAATGCTTTCAACATGGTGAGTAGATCGCAGCTCATCAAGGAGGTCCGCCTTCATTGTCCAGGTATTTCTCGTTGGGTGGAATTTTGTTACTTGAGGCCTGCCAAACTCTATTATGACCATTATATTTTATCCTCTGCACTTGGTGTTCAGCAAGGGGACCCCCTTGGTCCCTTGCTTTTTGCTTTGACACTTCACCCACTGGTGAAGACTATTGCTTCTCGGTGCAAACTTGACTTGCACGCTTGGTACCTCGATGATGGTATAATTATTGGTGACACATTAGAGGTAGCTAAGGCTCTGAGCATAATCGAAACTGAAGGACCATGCAGGGGTTTACATCTTAATGTTAAAAAAACTGAAGTCTTTTGGCCTTCTACTGATCCCAGAAGCACAGATGATGGTGTTTTCCCTGCTGATATTGGTAGACCTTCTAATGGTGTTAAACCATTGGGTGGACCAGTGAGTTTAGATTTGAACTTTATCAGTGATATGATGTTGAGCAGGGTGGATAAGACTGTTCAATTGATGTCTGCAATAAAAAAACTCAAAGACCCTCAAAGTGAGAAGCTATTGATTCGCAATTGCACTGGAGTTTCTAGATTATATTTTGAAATACGCACTACCAATCTTGCAGCCCTGCAATCAGCCACTGCCCTTTTTGATGATCACTTACTTAAGTACTTAAGACTCCTTATCACTGGAGATGGCGGGGGTTTGGTCCTCTACAACAGCGATTAGCTACCTTGCCTATCAAAGATGGTGGACTTGGCATTTACACCATGGCTGACACCAGTTCCTATTGTTACCTTGCTTCTCAGAATCAGACTATTTCGGTGCAAAAGGTGATTCTTGGTAATTTATTCTTAGCTGACAAAGGCTCTGCTTATCAGTTTTCTCTTCAAAATTTTGTTCAGGTATGTGGCTTGCCTTCTACATACTGTGTCGATGATACTGCCCCCTTTCCATGAACTCCCTGGCAGTCACTTATTTTGATGCAGTTAAGAAGCAAATCCCAGACCAATTTTCCATGTCTGCAAGAGATTCCATCCTATGGAAGTGCAACCGGGTCAAGCATGCACAAGATTATTTATTGGTTGTATCCATCAGTGGACTTAACCAGTGCCTTGGGCCCAGAAATTTTAGAGTTGTGCTTTGCTATCGTCTCAGTATTCCTTTGTTTGTTGAGAATAACTTATGCTCAAGCTGTAAAAAATCCATGGACATTTTCGGGGATCATGCGCTTCATTGTGCTAAGGATATATGTCCCAAGTTTCTACATGATTTTGTTCGTGATGTGATCACTGACATTTGTTACAAAGATGGTGTTCTTGTGCGTAAGGAAGTTTCTTTGGGTTTTTTGACGGATGATGACAAGGAGTTGAAACCTGCTGATATTCTTGTGCTCAACTGGGAAAATGGAAAGGATGTTTGTATGGATGTCACAGGTGTCTCGCCCTTCACAGGTGATGGAATTCGCTCTTTCGTCCCTGGAAAAGCCATAGAAAATGCGGTCTCACGTAAACACTCTAAGTACTTGGACAAGTGTGTTTCACATGGCAACAATTTAGGTGTCCTAGCTTTCACTACTCTAGGACAATTAGGTGAGGATACTTTGTGTTTTTTCAAGCGTCTAAAAAATTGTTTAGTTTGTAATGACGCTAATAGTGGTATTGGTAGTTTTATTTTTCATAGATTAGGCATTGCTATCCAAAAAGGCGTTGGAGCCCGGCTTGTTGCTAGCCTACCGACCAAAAGCTTTGTATAATTTTTCTGTAAATTTTTTTTGTTATCGATAGTATTGTAAATTTATGGAATAAAATAATAAGATTTATATTTTTTTGAATCTTTTATAATTTCATGTATTTATTATAAAAAATTCAGAAAATAAAAACAACTACTATATTAATTTCGTACATTTATGACTTAAAAATAATAATCAATTCAACATATTTAAGACCAGCTGATATCCTCGAATGGTAAGGATGTTTGCATGGATGTTACAGGGGTTTCTTCGTTCGCAGGGGATGGCATTCGCTCTTTTGTTCCGGGCAAAGCCATTTCCATTGTTGTTGCTCGAAAACGCACTAAATATTTAGATAAGTGTGTTTCACTTGGATATAGTCTTGGTGTTTTAGCTTTCTCTACCTTTGGAGAACTAGGTGAGGATACTTTTGATAAGAGCCTAAAATACATCTTTTGAATGTCTATTCACTACGGGAAAAACATTGATCAACTACTCCCAAAAAGAGTTGTCGTATGTCTACGACGACGTTTATCGATAGGTTGCATAAGGGGGGGGGGGGGGTTGTAGAAAGTCCTCAAATCTTTACAACTCTTCAGGTAGAGCCGTAAACATAGTTGTCATTTAGTTTTGTACAATGCTTGCTTCAGTTGTGTTTGTCTTTCCAAATTTACTCTTAATGCCTAACACAACTCTTACATGGGTGGTAAAAATAACTCTTAGACTATACTTGTAGGGATTGTAAAAAACTCTTTGACAACTATGATTAGAGTTGTATATGTATTCTTTGACAACTATGATTACAGTTGTATGTCACTTCCATGACAACTTCTGTTTGAGTTGTAAGTCACTTCTTTGACAACTTTTCATAGGAGTTGTGGTTATTTTTCATTTGTGAAAAAAAAATTGAAATTGGTCACAACATTCTAAATATACGATTCATTCAAATGTAAACCATTAATGTTACATCATTCAAATTATTTAGTTACTTACACCAAAAACGTAGAGAGACAAGAGATCAATATCATAAACTTAACAAAATAAGAATCCTGGACTTCACTATATGCACTCAAAGACTTTTGTATACACCTGAACATTGCACTTCGCTTCTCTCTCAGCCATTCCAGTTAAGTCTTCTACAGCTGCACCTATTGAACCAACAACAACATAACCAATTCCATCTAAGCTGCAACAAACACCTTCTCAGCCTTGCAATCTCCCATGACTTCACTATAACCAACATGGCACCAGTTCCAACTGCAACATCAGTGAAAAGAAATTTGGTCTCCTAAACACATGTTCAGTTAATTTACAATGAAATGGCAGAATCCACCAACCTGGAAAACGCAGCTCTATTAGTAAGTTAACATATTAAAAGTGCAAATGACATTTGTTATTAAATTACTCGATTGAGTATCAATTACTAATTCATTAAACAACCCATCTCTAAAATTAAGTTAAACATGTAAGAAACATCTCTAAAAACTCTATGCATTATAACTAAATTTGCCACTCATGAATAATCCATAAACTAATATTGTATAACTAAATTTTCAAAACACAGCGAGGCAAGAAAAGACAAGTACAGTGAGCATTGGTGAGATCCGTGAGACCAACTTCAAGACCATATCAGGGCAACTCATGGGAATAAGTTGTCATCATTACCAAATCACTGGTCTAATATTCCCCATAAGAAATTATGGCTTAGATCCCTGCAGGCAATCAAATACAAAGTTAAAGACCATGTTTTGGTATTCCTGGATTGACCAAATTAAATAGCAATTTGAAGTCAAGAATATCATGATTATTGCAGATTGTTATATGGGCAGCCTAAGTGCAAAAGTACAAAACGCTAGAAGTCTTAAAAACCATACCAAAATCTAGCATGACTGAAACATACGTAAAAGCATAATCCAAAATCAAGAATGAACAGAATTACCTGCCTATACCACACACCCATGTTGGCAATACTCCAGGCCAATAGATGATTCTGAAGTAAGCATTTCCACAAACACCATAGGTGCCGTATAGTCAAGCTCCTAGAGGAACAATGCGTTTCCTGTAAAGAAAAAATGCATTTTCGATGAGAAAATGGTTAATATGAGTGTTAGATTATACAATCTAGGAAGTTAAATTGGCAAAATTTGAAATAACTAAAATAATAAAATGCAAAAAAGTCCTGTATCGGTTGCAAATTGCAAATCAAAACAAAATGATTCAAAGTGTGGGGTTTTTTCACTTATAGTTGGTAGATCAAGCAATGATCGAGTATAATTTTGAAGCGAAGCCTTTTCCATCAACAGTAGTGGATGCTGCTTGCCTAAAATTCAAATCTTAAAAGAACATAGAAAAATTAAAATTAACGAATACTGGAACAATGTATCAAATTTACATGACCCCGACCATGTTTGTTCTGACTGTCGTTCTTCCGCTTAAAACATCAATACTACGAAACAACCAAAATATGAATCAGAAACATTTATTAATCAAGATTTAAACATGATTTTAACTTTGTTTGAGAATTTACCATTTTTTGTCGTATGATTGATTTCCAGCCTTTTCTTCTTCCTCTAAACCGTAACTTTGGAGATCTCTCTAAGCTTATGTTCTAAGGTTCTATATGAAAGCGAGAGAGAGAAGGAGTGTGGAGAGGAATTGCAATTTTGAATATTAATTCTTGAATCTGAGATTGGTAGTCGGAATCGAATAGATTTCAGAATCAATTAATCTGGTGATGAACAATGAAGAACAAAAAGGGGATCTGAGATGAATAAGATGATTTTGGTGTTGTTTATAGGTTTTTGGCTGTAAAATTGATGTGGACTTCTAGGGTTTTTGATTGTTTCATAGCAAGGGTTCATATCAAAATAAAGTTTGTTTGGAATTTCTCCTCCATTGACCATGGAAAACAACCACCAGAACCCATCTCGGTTCCTTCTTTTCTGTAATCGATTTCACCTGTAGTGCCGTCAAAATTTTCATCTTCAATTTCTTGTTCAGACCCTAACTTTAATTCATCATCGATCTTGATTTCTAGCAGCAGCAACACCAAATCCAAAAATTGAACCCATGATTAAGAAACTTTGATGAGAGATGCAGGAGATAATAAATTTTCTGTTGTTTATTCGTTCTTCAGGGATGGAGAGGTATGGTTCAAGTTATGGCTATGTTAAATGTTGAAAGGGGTATGAGATTGAATCAGTGAAAGAAGAAATCGGTAGCAGATTATGAATTGAAGTTAGGTTTTATTTGATTTAGGGTTTCATTACTAAACACCCATCTTAGATTTTCTCGAAGAGCAGGGGAGAAGAAGATAGAGCAAAACGGAAGAAAGAGAAAATAGATAAGAATTAGAGTTCGAGTGGTGGAGGGTGATACAACCAAGAATGGACGGACCAGATTTTGTTTTTTTTGACTCATACGGATTAAGAAAAGATCTTGACCGTTGAGATCGTATTTGAGATGCACATACGGATTGGGAAATAGGTGTGTTTCTCTTTGTGTTAATACGAACTCATGTTTTCGGTTTAATTATCAATCTTCGACATGAAAGAAAATCCAAAAAAAATATTAATAAATTCAAGACATTGTTATCAACATTCTGATGTAAAAAAATCCAGAAAATGTATATGAATGAATCGGGAAAATGAAAATAAATTCGATAATTGGTGTGTTTCTTCGTGCTTTCTATTTGTGTTTTTGTGCTTCCGGTTTGAATTTAGACTAGTCGCATAGGTCATGAAGTAATTCAGGATGGTTCTGACTTTAAACTTAGCTGGATACATCATCAAAATCGATAAATATGAAGCTCATTGTTGATTCAAACTTCAAATGTGGTATAACAACATACAAACTATGAGCCAGGAAGCTCCGGGAGGGTTCTGACTTCAAACTTAGCATGATACATCATCGAAATCGATAAATATGAAGCTCAATGTTGATTTGAACTTCAAATGTGGTATACTGACATACAAATTATGAACTTAGAAGCTTTGGGAGCGTTCTGACTTTAAACTTAGCATGATACATCATCGAAATCGATAAATATGAAGCTCATTGTTGATTCGAACTTCAAATGTGGTATAACGACATACAAATTATGAGCCAAGAAGCTCCGGGAGGGTTCTGACTTCAAACTTAGGATGTTACATCATCGAAATCGATAAATATGAAGCTCAGTGTTGATTCGAACTTCAAATGTGGTATAACGACATACAAATTATGAACTTAGAAGCTTCGGGAGCGTTCTGACTTCAAACTTAGCATGATACATCATCGAAATCGATAAATATGAAGCTCAGTGTTGATTCGAACTTCAAACGGAATATATCAGAATTAAACATCACAGGTTCAGAGATTACTAGAATTAGACCTGAGTTTGTCTTTCGGATGAACTGGAGACGGAATATCTCAGAATTAAACATCACAGGTTAAGAGATTACTAGAGTTAGACCTTAGATTACTAGAGATCGAAACCTGGATGGGAGTGGACTACTATAAGTCGGAAACTTGGTAAGAATGATGAATCCATCCATTGACAGGTAAGATTCCTTTGGAATATTCCCCGAAACCTTAAACAAACCCTATTCTTGCATATTGTATGAATACATTGGCTCCGAAATCGAAACCTCGCTGGGAGTGGACTACTATAAGTCAGAAACTTGGTAAGAATGATGAATCCAACCATTTATATGTAAGATTCCTTTGGAATATTCCCCGAAACCTTAAACAAACCCTCCCGGAGCATATTGTATGCATACACTGGCTCCGAGATCGAAACCTCGCTGGGAGTGGACTATTATAAGTCGGAAACTTGGTAAGAATGATGAATCCATCCATTTACAGGTAAGATTCCTTTGGAATATTCCCCGAAACCTTAAACAAACCCTATTCTGGCATATTGTATGCGTACACTGGCTCCGAGATCGAAACCTCGCTGGGAGTGGACTACTATAAGTCGGAAACTTGGTAAGAATGATGAATCCATCCATTTACAGGTAACATTCCTTTGGAATATTCACCGAAACCTTAAACAAACCCTATTCTGGCATATTGTATGCATACACTGGCTCCGAGATCGAAACCTCGCTGGGAGTGGACTACTATAAGTCGGAAACTTGGTAAGAATGATGAATCCAACCATTTATAGGTAATATTCCTTTGGAATATTCCCCGAAACCTTAAACAAACCCTATTCTGGCATATTATATGCATACACTGGCTCCGAGATCGAAACCTCACTGGGAGTGGACTACTATAAGTCGGAAACTTGGTAAGAATGATGAATCCATCCATTTACAGGTAAGATTCCTTTGGAATATTCCCCGAAACCTTAAACAAATCCTATTCTGGCATATTGTATGCATGCACTAGCTCCGAGATCGAAACCTCGCTGGGAGTGGACTACTATAAGTCAGAAACATGGTAAGAATGATGAATCCAACCATTTATAGGTAAGATTCCTTTGGAATATTCCCCGAAACCTTAAACAAACCCTATTCTGGCATATTGTATGCATACACTGGCTCCGAAATCGAATCCTCGCTGGGAGTGGACTACTATAAGTCGGAAACTTGGTAAGAATGATGAATCCAACCATTTATTGGTAAGATTCCTTTGGAATATTCTCTGAAACCTTAAACAAACCATTTAAGGTAAGATTCCATCGGAATATTCTCTGAAACCTTAAAAAACCCTCTTTTAGATATTTTTACCCAATCTCAAAAGGCCTAAATTTTTAGAATTTAGTGAGGGGTGTTAGAGAAAATAGTTTTTAGCAGAAGTGAAAAAAATTTAGCGGAAGTGAGATTTTTTTTTGCAAAAGTGGATAAAAACTAGCATAAGTGAGAAAAATTTAGCAAAAGTGTTTAACCCCCTACGACGACTCTTAAAGGGGGTTGTAGAAGGTTTATTTATCGGAAGTGAGACAAATTTAACAGAACCGGAGATCAAAATAATTTTTAACAGAAGTGAGAAAATTTAGCAGAAGTGAGATTTTTTTTGCAGAAGTGAATAAAATCTGGCAGAAGTGAGAAAAAATTAGCAGAAGTGTTTATACCTCTACGACGACTCTTAAGGGGGTTGTAGAAGGTTTATTTATCTTTTTCTTCTTATCTTTTCAATCTTCCATCATAACCATACATTTACATCATAACCGTCCATTTATTTTTTGTTCCTTAACATTTTTTTTCTTATCACTTTTTTTATAAAAGTAGATGTAAAATATAATCAAACATGTAAATGTGGAAGGATGGTTGGAATCCCGGACTTGGAAGGAAGAGGCTCAGGTTCGACTCACCTTAGCCTCATTTTTTTTTTCAAATAAATTTTTATTTTTACAACTCTTATAGAGGTTGTGATTATAAATGACAAAAAAAAACACAAAAGTACCAACATTGTGAATCCGAAAGGATGGTTGATGACTTGTACTAACGCGTAGTAGGCTTGTGTTTGAATCTCTCCAACAGCTTTTGTCGAACCAATATTTTTTTTTTAATCTTCAACAACTCTTATGAATGTTGTTATATAGTAATTCACTATCTTTATGTTATGAGTTGTTAAAGTCTAAAGGTGGTCAGTACTCTTTGCACACAAATGTTGTGGTTTTGATTCTCGTCACTACTCTTTGGTCATGTTTGTCCTAAGAGTTGGACATTTTTTAACTTTGACAACTATTATTTGGTAAAGGTAGTAAAACAGGCCACCTTTCACAACTTAAAAAATATGAGTTGTAAAGTTACAGTTGTAGATAACTGTTTTTCCCGTAGTGATTTCTTTTGCTTTTCTTTGTTATTTCTCTTGTATTTTTGTATATTACGCATTGTTTTGCATTTTGTAGGTATTTTGGAGTCATTCAAGTAAAAGAAGAAGAAACAGGTGCAAAAGGCGCAAAGATGTCACTCCATGACAAAGTGCTGTTGGGAGCCCAGCAAGGTTAAGGGGTAACCAGCTGAAATCCAAAGAATTGCTGGAGCACCATACTCTGATTACTCAGGGACACCTCCCTTCTTTTTTGAACTAGCAGCTGGGTCGACTACTTCACCAGGCCTTCACAGTTTCAAGACTAGCTTTGCTGGGAGTTCAATGCCGGCTGACCTATAGGTCTCAGTCATCGTGAACAAAAGACTGTAAGGCAATAAAGATAGACAGAGAGTTGGCTTGAGGCAAGTATCGGGACAGAAATACACGGACATTGAGTTTGTGTTGTACTTAATGTCAAGAAACCAGGGAACAACAATTGTTGCCATTGATATTTAGTGATGAACGAAGAAGAATTAAGGCTATTGAGAGTATGTGAATGATTGTAATACATGGGTTTGTCTCATTTGCAGGGAAGGAGATGATTTGTGATCTTCAAAATATATCCAGAGCTTTGTCTATCATTAGTCTGCTAGATGCACTCCAACTGCTCGGGAAAATGGCTTATTGAATGGCCAGTTCTGCAGCAAATCTTATTGTTCCCAGAACCACGCCTTTGCCTCCGGTTATCCAAGTTTTAGCGAGTCTGCACAAAGGGTTAAGGCCTGGAATCAAAGGCAAGAAGCACAACACAGGTTGGGTACAAATTGTGACGGGTTTGGGTAATGTTTTGAGCTGAGAATTGAGCAAGAAGTATGTCCGATAAGAGCAACAGTTCTGCCTTGGTCGTGTGATGTTGTAGCCATGGTTCATTGGCAGAGTGCAGGGGTTAGTGGCCATGGTTATGAATTGATTTAGAAGCTCAAATGGACATGGATTGGTGTGAGCCGTTATATATAGTTTTAGGTTATAGTTTCTGGTCAATAAGACAGGAAAGAAGTGAGTTTACTTCAGTAGTTCGAGCCATGGGTTTGCTGGCTTTGTTCCAAGGGTCAGAAGATGGAGTACGAAGTTAAGAACTTGGGTCATGAGCTGAAGCAGATACGGATCTATTCTTTGCCGAGAAGATAGCCAAGTGTGCAAGATTTTTCCATCAGTTTAGAGTATTGAATGGCTGAGATTTAGAAGCTGCAGTGTTTGGGAATGACTAGAATTGCTGGGGTGTTAATCCTATACGATTTTGCAGGAGAAAGTAGAGATATAAAAAGGGTAAAACCTAAAGCTACAGAAATCATCATCTCATACCCCCCTGGCGACTGCCTTCACCATCACCAACAGAGAGGAGCCCTCTGCTCCTCTCCAAACCCTCACACCCATCATCATATGCATGCATCTGCATATCCATTCCATCTCATATACCATCTGCATCACCACCTCCTCTGCATAACTATCATCTCATATACCACCAACATCATACACCCACCTGCATACATTGTTCCACTAGTTCTGCATCCCCATCACTCCACCTGCATACATACAACACCATCAGCACCAGGTCATGTCACAGTTCACCTCGCCTTATGACGCTACCACCAGTTCACCTCCATCCACACCATCACCAACATACAGGCAGCAGGGAGCACAGGAAATACAGCCCTAAGGCAGCAGCAGTTCGCATATGCCACCACCATTCCATTATCACCAGGCTACACCGTCGCCAACACCATCAGTCCATAGTCAACTTCATCTGCAGATGTTTCGGTTTTGTATTCCTGTTTTTATTTGTTCCTTTGTTTGTCATGAACTCCAGTAGTTAAGCATCTTGATTAGGGACGATTTCGACGTCTGAACATGAATTCGAAGTGATATTTAAAGTGCCTGTTTTCTCGCAATTATTTCGTTGTTGCTTATTCTTTACCGTGCCATAAATGTTTGTAAGTTATTTATGAATCGTTTAAGTTGCAAATTAAATTGGTTTATGGATGATTCGATTGCTAATTCGATAACTCTTCGACCCGTAATTGTCTAGATGTTCCGAATAAAAGTAGTAATATGTGGTTATTGACGATGGGATTTTGTTAAATATCCATATGTATTGAATGACACTAGTAGATGAATCGAGCTTATGTGTTTGTCACTAGGAATATCCTATCTCACGGAGCTTAATGCATTTGTTTGAGTCACACCTAGTAAGCGTACCTCTAGGAAACTTGGCAAGTAGAATCCGGTAGTCGAGCGCTTCCGTGTCCGGTGAATTAGGAGATATTGCGGGATATTTGAGCGTACTAAATATTATAGGGTTATTAGTAATGGGTACTTGGCAGAAACTAGCTATATCATTAAGATTCATGTTTTGTGACTTAGAAGAAGTCCTTGATCATTCACATCCTCATTTGCACTTTTCTCATCCAGAAATTGAATCGACAACTTGGACTCGACTCTCCCTGTGGATACGAACTCGACTTGCCTCACTACTTCTTTATAGATTTGTGTAGCATAAGAGAATTATTATTGACAGGTTGACACCCTCGTCAGCTTTATGTTTTTTTAAGCGTCTGAAGAACTGCTTAGTTAATAATGATGTTAGTAGTGGTGTTGGTAGCTTTATTTTTCATAGATTAGGTATCGCTATTCCAAAAGGTGTTGGTTCCCAGCTTTTCGCTAGGTTGCCAACCAAAAGTATGTAATTTTCACTGTTTTCCATTAAATACTTTACAATTCTAAAATAAAATAAAATATAATTAACATATTTATGGAATAAAATAATAAGATTTATATTTTTTTAATCTTTTATAAGGAAAAAAATCTGAAAATGCCAAAAAAAACTACTATATTAATTTCGGAAATTTATGATTAAAAAAATCAATTCAACATATTTATGAATTAAAATAATGAGATTTATATTTTTTGAATATTTTATAATTTCATGTATTTATTATAAAAAGTCCAGAAAATAAAAAAAACACTACTATATTAATTTCGTACATTTATGACTGAAATAAAAAAAAACAAATCAACATATTTATGGAATAAAATAATAAGATTTATATTTTTGAATCTTTTATAAAGAAAAAAAAGAACAATTAATTGGGGGATATTTTACTGTGGCTGTCGACATGGTTTTTCAATGCCAGCAATCCATTGACCATGTCGACACTTATATTTTTTTTTGAAGCATTGTCGACACTTATCCCCCAATTAACCCTTCGAGAAAAAAAAAAAAAAAACTAAAAATGACTATATTAATTTTTAGTGTTAATAATAAATATCTAGAAAATCGAACCATGTTTATGCATTAAAAACTGAAAACATCTAAAAACTATTATGTTAATTGATACTAGGATATGACCCGTGCCGTAACGGCACGGGATTAGATTTGTTCTCAGTAGCATCAATTTTTCTTAACGTATTCGGGCATGTCTCATGTTAGATCTTATACAGTCTTGATGTCATTGTAGAGAAACATTTGATTACCTCATAAAAGTAGGAATTTTACTATCGTTGGGTTTACTGTGGTTGCAGGAATGATTTGGCAGTGAAACTAATACGGTATTCTAAGGTTATGTATTATATGGGTAATTATGCAATGATGTCGTAATTATATGAGCCGACTCTTGGCGCATCCTTTCTACGTATCTCCCAATTTGTAGATTAAAATAACATCCTTACTTTTGTATAATTGTGACTTGTAATTATCTTTGTATCAAAAAAGAATAAATTCCCTTTTTCTTTTTTGGAACCGGGACACATTCTGATGGGTGTTAGTATCAGGAATGGTCCGCGCTAGATCATTGTCTGATGAACTATCCTCATCTGCACTTCACTTTTAAACAGTTTGTTACCCCTGTTATTTTTATTCTATTTCCATACGATGCACAACCTTTGTAATTTAAATTTGGCATGAAAAAATCACTTTATATAAATTATGTAAGCTATTTTACCAATCTAACAACATTGAATAAAAGAAAATCCTGATCCATGCGAGAGTTCAATCAAGAATATCCCCCAAATTCGACTGATGATCCTATGAAATTGCGATATTATGAGGCGTTCCTTCCTTCCAACAAATCAATATTTTATGAAGTGTCTACTTTTGTAAAAGAACTGCAAAAAATTGGTTCCATGTTTGTTTGTAGCTGCTGCAACACCGTCTGCTATTATCCTATTATGCAGGATGTTGAGGTCTTGCTTTCCATCGTTATATCTGACAGACTGGCAGACTCACTATTTTTATTACCGGGTCAGTTGCATGTTTTCCATGTAACATAGATGTGGAATTTCCCTTTGCTGCGATATGAAAACAGAGATCAACTGTTTTGTAATTAGTACAGTTCCAGTCCACACTGTCAATTTAGAATAAACAAAATGAAGAAAGTCAAGATATCTATACATACATAATCTATGGGTAGAGTTACATGCTTATCCCACCTAAATATGACTTTAAATAACTTTTTTTTTGATCAATGACTTAAAATAAATTGTACGTGTAGATGAGTGCACTTCTGTCTAAATGATTATGTCATTTTTTTCCCAGTTTACCTTTTAAGTCGTAACTGAATGACGTTCATAACCAAACTTGAACTATAGTTAACACAAAATTCAACATTCATAACCATATTTAAACTATGTCTTTGCTGTCGACACTTCATTCACTCTATAATGTCAATAATTGGTAAAAGTACTGGTACCCTGTTTTGCAGTCCGCCTTAAGCTCTATTCACTCTATTTTCTCAGTCATGGCCTGCCAGGGGCCTGGAGAATAGTTAGGAACTTTAACAGGTTAAAACTTTTGAACAAAACATATATAAATATATAATTCTGATACAATAAACAGCAAGTCCAATACCTTCTCAGCTTCTTCTTGATGCGTTACCAAGGGATATAAATACCATTCTAGCAACATAAACCAATAGATAGAGAGAAAATGCATAATGTAATCAGAAATCAATTTGAATAAAACTTTACGGGGGTTTACTCAATAAATATTTTTTGTGATTTCCATAGACTTTAATAGATTTCCAAAGTATTGTGTTACTGGTTGTATACTTTAGAAAACTCCTTGTAAGTATATGTTACTCGTTATATACTTGTAAAATCTCTTTCAAAGTTTGTGTTACTCGTTATAAATGAGAAAATTTAAATGACTTTCCATACTTCCCAAATTTTAAGACTTTGAATGACATTTATGTGTATATTTGCCTTGGAGAAAGTCTTGCAAAATGTGAAAGATTTTAGAAGAGTTCTACAAAAATTAGAAACTTAATTTATTAGTATCTTTTATATATTTATTTTGATATTATTTTATTTTATTTCAAGTTGATGCAAGCGCTTGTACATATACTCTAGATCTATTTCTCTTTTTATTAGATGGAATGAAAACTTTCATTCATGACTAAAGTGTCCCAAATTATGGTTAATTTAATTTGCAATTAGCGTTTTTCAAGAATTGTTTTGAGTAGATAAATTTTATAGAAGTTTATAAATCTCGAGATTTGTAGATTCATCATGTTAGGTTGTTATACAATTCTCTAGAAATTTTGTTTTCACAACTTTTTAGAACTCTACAAATCTCTATAAGAGTTAGGCCAACTCTATAAAACACTGCAAGTATTTTTCCAACTCCGTAGAACTTTACATAAGTTGTCATTTTTCATGACTCTTTTTAAATTTATACAAATCTACAAAAGTATTTATTGAGTAAACCCCCGTTAGTGTTCCTGATATAAAAAAAAATATAGAAAAATCCAGGCATGAATGCCCGATCATATTTGAATTTATAATCCCTCAAAGAGTAATAAACAAATTTAGCTATGGTAAAACATCGATCTAGATGCACTTAAAAACCGTGCCAATGATTGGTGTTAAGAAATTATTTCCTCGAGATCAACATGCCAACGATCGAAGGAAAAAATTAAGCAGGAGTTCATATTGCTCACCTGCATAGTTTGGCAAAAATACAGTTCCACATTATATTGTGAAAATCAAAAGAGTAGCTTGAAGTGCGACTGCTGCAATGACCAAATGCAAGGATTTGGCCATTGAAAGGATGATAATGTGCAGTGCAATGACAATTAAATATGTTTTAGGTTACTTTATTTTACAACATAAAAAAACTGGGAACGGGCAGACTTGCAACTATGGCCATCAATGTTTAACAAAGTGTAACTAATGTCGATCTGCTGCACCACTTCGCGATAAAATTTTACAAATTAAAAACTAAAAATAATGTTTGATACCCAATAATGTCGTGTAAAAAGCAAGTCATTGTAAGTACTGAACAAAGAAAGTCATCATAAGTACTGAAGTAGAAATTCTATCTGCCTGAACATTGCAAACTACTTTTTAGGGGAAAACGGGAATCCAAAATTTTATATTCTTGAAAACAGAAAGAGACCAATTTGCAAAGGAAAAAAACACGTTTGCCATAATACACATAAGCATAATAAAGAATTGGTGAATTTTTATTACATAATGTTGAATGGGGTACACTTAAGGTTCAAATATCATCAGAGAACCCAATACAAAGGAAATCAAGTCCAAACACAAACTTTAATGTGTAAAAATGGCCCCCTCTAGAAATAAGATTCCAAAACTGCCACCCTTACTTAAAATATACAAATAACACCCTTTTGGGATTTTATAGACATTTATACCCTTATTTAGAAAAGGTCCAGACCCTATTGATGGAGTCAGCTACCACCTCAGCAATTACATCTTGCAGAGTCAGCTACCACCTCAGCAGAGATATTTATCCCGTTCTCTTGTTATTTCCGTCAAAAAAAAAAAATCAGTTCGTGATCTTCGCCTCTCTTATTTCCTTCGGTCTTCTTTTCTTTCTCAACTTTTTAGTTTCTCCATCAACTTCCTCCCCTCTCATTCTTCCTGTTCTTAGACTTCTCAGGTATTTCGTCTCCATCAACAGAACTTTTCAGAACATCTCAATCTCCACCTGATATTTCGTCAGTTTTTCAATTTAGTGTGGTTTGTAGAAAAAAAAAGAAGAGCAGATCAATGGATTGGAAAATTTGATATTTTCTAGATTCTGAAACAGGTATTTTCTTCAAATTCACTTACGATTTAGGTAACTGAGCACAAAAAATGGTATGATTTTGGTTTTAAAATCTCATTTTTTCTGTTCATCGTCGTTAAAGTATTTGGAACTGAGAGAAATGAAAAGCTTTGCGATTTATTCTATGGAAATATGTAGTTTGCTTCGGTTTTGATTTTAATTTCTTAGGTTTTTGAGAATAGATTTTTGTTTTTTTTTTCCTGTTAAATTAGGGTTCATACTTTCATCACTGTAGCTTGTTGTGAATGAGAAATTTTTATTTGTTTGTTTTAAAATTGGGTGTATTATGTTGGGTTTCTCTCTAATTCTTGTTTGGGTCTTGTTCTGTAACTTCTCATTCGGGTCTGATGTTGCTTATTATAAATGATGTATTGTTTTTTTTGTTGCATATTGAACTTTTAATCATTATGGTTAATGGTTCTAACAGTTTGGATTTCTTTAAAACTGATCTCAATTGTTCAAAATTTTTGGTCTTCTTATCAGTATTTAGTTTACTTAAGTTCATGTAATTTAAAGAGGAAACTTGGAATAATTTCATGGGTGGGTTGAACCTGGTGAATGATAATAGAGCAATTTTTATTTTTGAAGTAGCTGTTCTTTGGAAATTATTAGTTGGAGAGAATTAGATTTTTATAGGCTTATTTCATCTGATTAAAAAGTTTAAACAATTTAGTTATGCGTGTTTTGTCCTAGACATTATGATTTATTGGCATGGAATTAAGAAAGCCCATTTAGTTACTATGTGCTTTGTAGTGTGGTCAAGATCCCTCTTATATTGACTTAAAGCAAAAAATGGTATATCAATTCTCCCTAAATGGAAATGCATATTTTCTGTATCATAGATTTTTTAGATGATCGAATGATTTGTATTTGAAATTAACCATTAGAAATGTGGTGAATTTGCCGGGGTGTGGCATTTGTATATATGAAGAAATTATGCGAATGCGGAAGCTGCCTTTCATTTACGAGGGTGGGCCTAAGAACAATGATGCCCTTGTTTGTGTTATGTCTTTTTCAGGAATTGGTTATCGGATACTAAACATTTAAAGTACTTTTGGATCCTGTGCTCAGAGATAGTTGGAGTTGTTTCTTGAATCCTAGTTCAGAGCATTGGCGTGGTCCACCTAAGTTTAAGTGCAGGTAAATTTTTTGTCATTCATTGCATAATTAGTACTCTTCCTTGTTTTCCTCTACTTTGTCATGGCCACCAAAAGGTTCATTGTTTTAGATTCAACATTAGCTCTAAATCATGAATTTGTGGATGGTTGTAACATGTTCTATGAATAACAATTTAACCACTGCTAACTGCAATTTTCATTGGTGTTGTAATTGCTTTTCCTGCAATGATGTGAACATATATTATGAAGTGTTTGAAAGAAGCATAGATACTTATGCTAGCGAGTAGCCATCTTGATAAACAGAGCATCTCACCACTACCCTCCTCTCACAAGACGGCCTACTCTTGTCAGTTCCTACCATCAGCCTCGTCATATTTCCCTTACAAGTAAATCTGGCACATCCTTTAGTATCAACCAGTCACTACTTTCATCCTTAAATGCTCTATCCTTATATGCGACTTACGTTCTCCCACTACTTTCAAGCTTGTAGCATTTTTTCATGATAATATTAATGGTAATTATTGTCGTTTCGGAGCAAGAATGTCGTAGAACCAGAATTATTGTGTTTTTCTTTTCAAAAGAGTAGTATTTTTGAGTCACAACTAGCTATAATGGAGTACACAAAACAGTCTGAAAGTGAGTTGATTTGGCTTATTATTGGCAAGACAAGAGAACACCAATGGTTAATATAACTCGTCATCCTTAGTTTTTGTTGTGGCTGTGTAGTACCTACTCATACATGGATATTTAGTGTGTTAAAATGTTATCTTTCCAGGGAAGGGAAATTATGGTGGGCTAATGTATATTCATGGTGTTTCTGTTTTGAATTGTGAATAGTGGTTGTTGTGTTAGTTTCTGGTATTACCAGAGATTATCATTTTATTATTCTGGTGCGACAACATTCTTAATAACAAACTTGTTGTTATGTTCGTTTCTAGGATCTCCATAGATTATCATTTTATGGTTTTGTTATTCTTATGTTACAACATGCTTATCTTTTCTGTATTGTGATAAGATGTGTAAATGATGCTTTAGTTATGCTTATTGTAATGACAAACTTTTATGTTTAATCTTTACAAATGAATGGGTATGTGGGGGTTAAATTTTAGAATTTGCAATAGACTCTGGGAATTGAGGGTTCATATCATGATTTAGATTGAAGAATTAGAGCACTATAGTGATTGATTTGATTATGCTGCTTATGACATTGGCTTTTGGTGGAAGGATTAAACGTTTTCATAGTTTTTTTTTTTCTTCTGATGTATGGCCATCAACTATGATTCTTTTACAACTTAAATCACTGGTGTGTACCTATTTTAAAATTTGATGCATAAGTGGTTCCTACTGTTGTAATTTAAGATTGCATTTATTTGGCTTGTTGAGTGTGAAGGATCTATTCTTCCACTTTTGTATTCCAATGATGCGCACAGTAAATTGGTAGCGTTTAATTCAGTAATTTTTTTTCTACTAACTCCATCTCACATGTATAATGCATTTCATCAACTTTTGGTCTTGTTTTTTTGTTAGCCTGTTTTGGTCAATAGACCTTTAAGGTTTGTAGGAGAAGAATCTCGCAACAACAACACTCTTACAAAGATTTCTGCCACACACGGCAAGTGTCGCAGATTGATTACCAAAACGACGCAACAAAGGATAAAATATGAAGAAAGACGTGAAGATTTTATAGAGAAAGCTCGCAAGAAATGTAGCAAGAGAAATCCTGCGAGATATTATAGAAACCTGCGAGAAATGACAATGATGTTGCTGTGATATTACCGCAAGAGTTCAGATCCGAAATTAGGGGAAATGTGAGCTGTCAATGATTTTTGTCATCCACAATGTAAATACCTATATAAAGAAGAGAGAAGAAGAGAGAGAAGGGGAGAGATAAGGGCGATACCCTCCATTAGGGAGCTCATTTTCAGCGGAGAATGTATCAAAAAAGACGGCAATGTCATGGGACTTTATATTCGCAAGAATATTTAGGCCCGTCATATTGTCGCGTGATAGAGACAGCAATGTCATGGGACTTTATATTCGCAAGAATATTTAGGCCCGTCATATTGCCGCATACCAGGCCGAAAAGCCTAAAACTAAATGATAAGATGAGATCAATGGGTTTTTGCGATAAGATCAAAAGATGAGATAAATGAAATCAATAATAAGAGGATATAAATCGCAAAGACGGCAATGTCATAAGTCTTAAAAAGCAAAGAGAGATTAATCTCACAAAATGGCTTAGATTTATCATATTCTCGCAGAGATCAAAATAAATGATAAGAAAAGATCAATGGATTATTACATATAAAAGTAAGAATGTCCTGCGATCTTGTCGCATAAAAGTGGCATAATAAGACCTTTAACTAGGAAGGCAAAATAAGACCACAAGAGAGGTTATACCTACAAGCGTATAACAGATTGCTAACGACTTTATATTAGTCTTATTTCATTTATCATATTGCAGATCAATAACAAGAGGCAAGTATGGGAATGCATAGAATGGAAATTACTATTCATAATTCGCAGCACTATTTGTGACACTATTCGCATGCCTATTCATAATTCGCAACACTATTCATATCACTATTTGTGACACTATTCACAATACTATTTGATCACTATTCATAATTCGCAGAAATGTTCAGAAATTCACAGAAATATTTGGAAATTGGCAGGGTTATTCATAATCACGCAGACTAATTCATAAGCTCGAAGATATATCCAGAATTTCGCAGGAATTGTGATAATTTTGCAGAATGTGATTATTTTCTTAAAGTGATTATCACTTGAGGCAGAGGCAAGATAAGAACAAAGAAGCAATTTAATCATTCAACATTTTCTCAAGGATTCTCCTTCATAGATAAAGAACAGAGGCAATTAGGGATTACCAAGAAAATATTTTATGTTCTTTATCTTCTCGGCAAGAATCATTTCCAAAATGGGCAAGAATTCTCACCAAAAATAAAGAAATAATTTCGCATGAATAGAGGCAATATTTTTCATTCAAGAGCGGATACTTCTTATATTTTGAGGATTGAGTACTTCTTATACTTCTTCAAGGATACTTCGCATACTTCATTCTTCATACTTCGTGTACTTCAAAAGATGATACTTCTAATTATCTCTCAAAGCTTCAGAACTTCGCAAAAGAATAGAGGCAAGTATATACTTTTTCAGTTTGGTATTCTTTCGCTAGTTCCTTCGTCAAAAAAAATCAGAGACTACTACAACAACGAATTTTTTCTTAAAGATTGTTCTTCAAGCAATATTCAAGAAAAAAGAGGCAAAATGTAGGAGCAGAATCTCGCAACAACAACGCTCTTACAAAGATTTCTGCCACACACGGCAAGTGTCGCAGATTGATTACCAAAATAACGCAACAAAGGATAAAATATGAAGAAAGACGTGAAGATTTTATAGAGAAAGCTCGCAAGAAATGTAGCAAGAGAAATCCTGCGAGATATTATAGAAACCTGCGAGAAATGACAATGATGTTGCTGAGATATTACCGCAAGAGTTCAGATCCAAAATTAGGGGAAATGTGAGCTGTCAATGAGCTGTCATCCACAATGTAAATACCTATATAAAGAAGAGAGCAGGAGAGAGAAAGGGGAGAGATAATTTTAGGAGGAGAGAGAAAGTTATTTTGCAGAGAGGGTTTTTAGAGAGAGAAAATATAATTTCTTTATCATCTTCTTCCCCAAAACTAGATCTAGAATTCTTCTAAGAACTCCATTAATGGAGATTGTAAATGTAAATTAATATAGTTACAAATTATTATAGTGAAGATCCGTGGATGTAGATCACGTTGATCGAACCACGTAAAAATCTTGGTGTTTATTTATAATTTGTGTATTTTTATAACCATTTTTATATGTAGATCTAGGAATTGTTATCAAGATTTGATAAGGGGTGTGTTGTAGGAAATCCTGCAACTACAAGGTTATTTATGCTGGTGCTGGTATGTGTGTGTTCCACATAGTTTTAGGTAGATAGGAACTTAGTTTAATTTAATCACTATAATTTTGTATCGGGAGTGTACTTCGACTAACTAAAGAATCTGAATTACCACTACGTTATTACTAATCTCGACTATATTATGTTTGTAGGTTCCAAGTTATGGGTGCAGGAGCGAAGAAGAAGAAGAAGTGTGTTCAAAAAGTGAAATCTGCTGATCATGTGGATAAAGGAGTGTCGGCTGCCACTGTGGAGGACAAAAGAGTGGTATCTTAGGATGGTGTTGAAAGGTAGATATGTGACAGTTAGCCTATTAAGGCTTACCATTCATTTTACGTGTTATGTCAGGTCATTATATATTTCTGGAAGTGTTTTATATTGGTAGAATTGTTTATTAACCTTCTTCTGGCATATGCTCATTATCATATCTAGTTAAATACTGGACACATCAAGATTAGTTGTTGTTATGAGTTCTGATCAATAGTTCACTTCATATATAAACTTGATAGCAACCGACTTTCTTAAGACTGGAACATGCAAATTAGATGCCTCTATGCAAATCCTCTTTTTTTCATGTTTCTGCATTATTCTTTCTATGTGTATTTGGTATAAGCTGCTTGTAAGCGGAAACTAGACCGGCTGTTTGTTGGCCGTAGTTATTAGATTAATTGGAATCTGCAACTATTTATCTTTTTAATGTGTGTGCTTGCCCGTCTCAAATACTTAATTCTAAGAACTTGTATGTTGTTATTGGTGTAACTATTTATTTTTGTATTGTAGGATGTATATTTTATTATTAACCAAAGTATCCAGTAAAGGTCATGGACCCTGATAATAAAATATTAATAAAAATTATCTTATTTTAATATTTATATTCTATTAGAAGACATGGTTAGTAATAATGAGGGTCTGGTTAGGAGTCTGAAAATGTCCTGTTCAGAGTCCAGACCCTCTTTAGGGGACCCTAAATACTTAAATACCATTAAAAAAGTGATTTCTAAATTTTCAATTCATATAATAATAGTTTTTAAAAAAATGATAGGGTCCGGTTAAGAGTCTTGACCCTTTCATCAGGACCCTTGCACTGAAATCCACAGAAAAACACTTATTTTAAGTTTTGAAAGTTTGAAATAATATTAAACAATTAAGGGTCCTCTACTTTCAGGGGCATAAATGTCATATAGTGGCATTTTTGGTAGGTTTGGGATTAGGGTGGCACTTTTGGAAACCCATTTCCAAGAGTGGCATTTTTAAGAATTCCCCACAATGTTGTTAGGAAAAGAAAGCCTAAGATTGATGCAGGAAAGAAAAATCAAAAAATTTATAAGAAAAATTAAGGTTTTCTTTAATCAACATAAACAGGTCGGTGAAAATTCTTACTTGGTGCTCATCTCACGGCTAAAAACGAACACCGGAAGAGGTTTTGCAATGAGAAGGCTCTAAAATTGGACAACCAAAATGCCATTAAATTCTGAATAACTTCTTACAGTAAATGGGACTCCATGTCTTCAAAATATTGACTGAATCACCCACAACAGAAGTTAACCCCACACCCTGCAATAAAACAAAGTTTAAATGAAACAATTGATATGGATTATAAAGCGTGAACAGTAAAACTTGTTGGACGACAAAGATTTTTGTTTTTTATCTGTTTAGATGAGGCCCTCAGTATTACACCTATGTGAAGATTAAACGTAAGCTCAACTACATATTTCACAATTACAGTATCACCTCCAAAAAAATCATTTTAAAAGAGCATATATCCAAGGGAGTTAAAGATAAAACTCGACTTGATAGACTCTTCGCATTTGGCTGCTACATTGTTCATGATGGAGAAGTTCAGACAATCAAAAGGAACATTTGAAGTTTTGAAGTAATACTTAAGTTTCACTGAATTTATACAATGCGAACCACTCTAAGTCATGCAACTTCTTGGAGCAAGACTTACCAAATTGATGACATTTTGCAGCAGCATTCTAATCACTTTAGGTTGCAACTTGATGACATTTTGCAGCAGCATTCTAATCACTTTAGGTTGCAACTACCGACCACGAATTCTCAAAGCCTTGATTAGGGCCCTGATAACTTAATGCAACTCTCTACCATGCACAAGGTACATATATTATCTACCTCTCAAACTGATGGATAAGCACATTAAGTATGTCAGGGACCTTGCAAAGGCACTGACATTCATGCAAAGTTAATGTTGTTGTCGTTGGGTATGCATGTAGCTATTTCAATGATATAGCTCATTGTTTATGAACCAATTTATAAACTGATCGTACGCGAAAATGTTTATCATGAAACATAATCTAGAAATTATGACAACAACACTATCTAGATTTAGCTTGCTTTGAAATTTTCCCGTATTAATACCCCATCATCTAATCAAACATAACATGACAATACCAACCTCTCAAACTCGCTTGCGGTCAAGAGATAAAGGTCCTAAATGAATCTAGGTTTGGTAATGTAAATTCTTAACTAAATCATGCGACCATTCACATAGTTGTTAGCCACCTACAATCCCATGCCTAGTTATCCTATAAAATTAAATATTCTACAAATAATTACTCACAAAAAAAAAGAAAGACAATGTCCATTGTAAAACCTACCGTTTTGATTTTGAAGTTTAATATCTAACCTCTCATACTTTTTTTTTTAATTTGGATGGAACTCCAATCTAAACCAATAGCTAAAACATATTTTGTCATATAAACAATATTTAAATTATGATGCATTGCATTACATATATCTTAAAAACATCAAAAATCCACATGCTCTACCGATTAAGCTAAGACGGGGAGTAGAATTAATTATACACATAATTGACATAAGGCATTAAGGGTGCAGTTCAAAAGAGATAACCATGTTCACCCATCATTGATGTAAGTTGCTGCAGGAACCTACATTTGTTGCAATGAGAACAAAGTATGTTGGTCCCATTATCCAACTCAAAATAACATACGATCAGAATTTCAAATTTTCACAAACAAAACAACTCACCCTTTGCCAATCTCATAGCTGGTTGATAGCCTTATACATGGTACCTTGGATTTTCTTGCAAGACCAATATCGGGTTTGAGATTCCATCAGAAGTCACTGCATCAGCGATAGCAAAAGGCATCCGGTGAAAAGCTTCAAAAACCAAAATTATATTAGTTCTGGAAAAATCCGAATTGGAACATGTAAAAATGGAAAAGGAAAAAAAACACAATCAACCAAAATAAGAAAATCAAATAATTTATCGATGATTTTAGCAAATAGTTTACGGAAAATTGGTCATTTGTCAAAAAAAAATTAAAACACGGTTCAAATGGACGAGTAAAAAAATTTATGGGTGAAATGGACAAAAAAAAAATAGCAAGAATTAAATTGGATTCATCATGGCTTAAAACTTAAAAAATAGCAAGGATGAAACTGGATGCATCTTGTGTAAAATAAAAATAAGAAAAAATATTTGAAAATGGGCAGGATGAAACTGGTTACATCCTTCCTATTTTTAAATTTTTGTCCATTTAAACAGTATCTAAATCTAACTGTACTTTTCACCCAGAAAATTTTAATTTTAGTCTTTTTAACCAATTTTGTGAATAGTTTATATACACAAATCCAAACTGGAACATGTAAAAAGTAAAAAAGAAAAAAAACACAATCAACCAAAATAAGAAAATAAAATAATTTACGTCGATCATTTTAGAAAATAGTTTATATACACTGATTGATCTGTATCACTCTCCTATTTAGACGGAGTTGGAGTTCTTTAAGCTATATACTATCACAATGTTTTTTTATGATTTCTACCCTTATGAACAACATAAAGAAAGAAACTGAAACGATTGGAAAAAATAGCACTAATTTTCTACAAAGTTTTAAAATGAATGAATGAATGAATGAATGTCGTTCTTTCATGGCCTCTGTTAGAAGGGATTAGGGTTGGGATTAGGCGTTTGAACAAAAGAGACTGGGATAATGGAGTGTTGCAATGGCTATGAGAAAGGTTTAGCGTTGACAAAGACGTTTCATTCAGAACAAAAGACACAGTTTAACATGGAAGAATAACTCACGACTCAGGAGTCCCGAGCCGATCTTCAGTTCCCTGGACACCCGTGCCAGAAGAAGAAACAGTTGCGGCTTTAATTTTCATGGGTGCGTTTTTTTTCCAGCCTTGAGGGATGGAGTAATGCTGGATGTAAATCAATCTGGACCGTCCTTTAGAGCAAGTCTTATGGTGGAATCCATCCATCTTCCACGCCATGTCAGCACTTGAAACTGTAGATGGAAGCGCAAGTTTAATGGTGGAACACAGAAAACGCAAATAAGAATAGCGTAAAACGCTAATAATAGTAGCGCTTACAAACGCTATTAAGAATAGCGCTTGACCCAAGTCAATGGTCAAAACACTATTCTTATTAGCGCCAAACGCCAATCTTATTAGCGCTTTTTAATTCTTTTATACAGCACACCCTCGACCTTCTTCCCCAGTTCATCTTCCTCTACACTCGAGTGAAAAAATAAATGGATTCTGATGTTTTACTCTTTGAAAATATGTCTGAACGTGACATGTTTTCTTGGACAAGTGTCATTAATGGATTTGGAAAATGTGAGCGTTTTAACGAGGCAATGTGGTTTTTTAAGAAGATGATGGCGCATGAAGATGTGGCTTTTGAAGTTTTCAATGGAATATCAGATAAAAAGGTGTGCACTTGGAATGCACTAATATCTTCCTTGGCGAAACGCTAATGTTAATGGTGCTTAACGCCAATGTTAATAGCGCTTGACTTACGCTATTTTGATTAGCGTTCAGCGCCATTTATATCGGCGTTTCTTGTCCTCTACCGCGCCATTTTTATTGGCGTTCAGCGCTATTGTTATTGGCGTTTTTGATGGATTCCACGCACCATTCCACCGAACCGTGGAACCTTGCTTGGATTTTGTGTGGAAAACACCAACTTGGAAGCCACTAGCCTTGACATTCCATGAATTTTCCACACTTGGAATAGGATGGATTCCACCATAAGACTTGCTCTTATGTGTCCAAACTATATATAATAAAAAGCTGGAAAGGCATATTAGTTGCTCCATCTAGGCCGTCCTTTATGTGTACGAATTATAGATAACCGTCGATGTAGGAAAACACCATTGTCTCTTATAATATAGACTAGGATATGACCCGTGCCGTAACGGCACGGGCTTTGGTTCTTCGGAATGTTTGCTTCTCTTGTTTGATTAGTTATATTATTGTAGATTATACTCCTTAGGAGTTCAATGTGGAATAAGACATATTTATTGTGACGATTTCGCAATACTATGAATTTGTATCATGTCTATTAATTTATATCATTAGTTGATAGTGTGATGGACCTGATGGTCGATGTATCAGCAATGAAACCTTTTTCCATCATTGCTTTTGTGTTTCTGAAGTTGTAGAATGTGATAGTCCTATTGATATACCGTCAAATTATCACTTACCGTTTTTCTACCCATTGCAATCATGGGATGATGTTTGTGAATGTAGTTGAATTATTTCGATTTACTGTAATTTTTTTAGTATTCCTACTTATAATTAAAGTGAATCTCCAACAATATCATTATTAATTCGGTCAGAGTGCCAATTGGTATACGTTAACCCAGAAAACTCAACTACATCTGTGTCTCCCAGTAAAGAAATCCCATAGTTGCTCATGTTTTCCCATCATACGATTTTAGGCTCCCTTTGTCATTGCTTGAATAGTTCTATCAGTTTTTCCATTTGGGTTTATCAGTGTAATCTGCGAAGAATATTAGTATTGTATGCTAGATTCTATTGGTACTGAACGACTGTTAAACCAAAAATGTGTTCCAATTATGGTAGCCTTTTTAAATTCCCATTTCGTCGGCGATCAACTTAAGAGGGAGGTATTTCAGGGTATTTTTTGGTCATTTTTATGTTCTTGGTGTATGGAATTTTCAATAAACTTTCTTTAATCATAAATCTTATAAGTGATGCATGAAAATATGATTGATACCTTCATATTCCAAGCAAAGATTGTGAAGTAACACATGAGAGGGTGCTCTGTGATCATTCGATTTTAAAATCCCACACGATTGATTTGCCAATCAAATCCTCATACAACTATCATTTAAATATACACCAAGGATGTGCCAATAAAATCCTCATACGGGTATCAGTAGGTATAAGCTGGTCAATCAATGGTTCTTCATGTTATAATGCAGTTGTTTCATCGAATATAATTCAAAACTAACCACATCCTCTTGGAGTTTCAGGATATAGGGTGGGAAAGTATGGATCTTAAAAACGACTTACCCAGATTTCGTGTCAGTAAAACTTTTTCTTATTGTCAGAGTCCTACACAATTATGCTCTACAAATCTAATGCGAAGGATTCTAACGATCCACACCATAAACAGTATACCAAAAACCAAAATGGTTGTTTCTCGGAAATGTAGTTTTGTCTGACATCCCCAACCCCCCAAAAAAAAATCTTTAAGATATGCATGTACCGTATAATATTATGCTCAAAATTAAATGAACCTTATTTGAGACATGGTAGTAAGTAATTATAAAATTCTTAAAGGACAATGGCTTCGGGTAAATCAGAAATATCCATGTTTGTACCCAAAATTACTTCTAGGCAATAAACAAAATGAATTGATGTGTAGTTAGGGTATGGAAACGAATTGAAGAACAATAAAATAAACACAGATTTAACGTGGTTCGGCAAGATTGTTCCTACATCCACGGATGAGTCCTTTTGAGGAGCGGTATTTTATTAATAAAAATTCCAATAATTTTCTCTGGGTATCAAAACCTAGCATCCCTTCTTAGGGTTTAGACCCATGCTATTATATAGTCGTAAGCTGGAATATGCTAGAACTTTCTTCTAGGGTTTTAGGAATAGGCAGGTGGAAATGGGATGTTGGGCATGGGACAACAAACTGGACCGATATATACTGGATGCTAGGCTTGAGCTGACAAATATTTTCCGCTAATAGTGAAGGGGTTAGCCCAGATTAGTACCCTAATATTATAGTACAAACAATCCACTTTAAGTCCACACTTAAGATCCTAAATCAAATGACAAATCAACAAAAGTAACCAATCCCGACTAAGAATGATTATTTATAATATCTAGTTAAATTGTGCCCGTAAAATTCAACAAAAATCTATCTTCAACGATACATGAATAAATACACGATACATGGGAGAGTTTATCATATTTACAATATATATATTCAATGATATATGTGTTTGGGATCTAAAAGTAAATTAGAGACCCAGTCTAAATGGCAATGGTATGAGACCATGAAACACCTTGACCTAAGAGTAACAGGAGAGCTAAAATTGCCATAATTTTATATTTTTGTAGCAAAAAATGGACATGAAATTAAATTTTTAATATTTATTAAATCGACTTTTATAAAGTGTCAGCTAGTTATATATAGTTTGGTTAGTTGGTATCTTCAATGAACGGAAAAGGATCAAATATTAGATGATATATTTACAAAGTAAAATATGGGTGAAGGTTCAAGTATTAGTCGATATAGATGTACTAAGCTCTCTTGAACCATTTATAGAAATTGATAATTTGTCCACGACAATCAAAGATGGGTTCCTATGCACTAAGCTCTCTTAAACCATTTAAAAAAATTGATATTTTTTTCACGAAAATCAAAGATGTGCATATGAATCACATCCCCTGGAAACAAATATACTTGTACCTTTATGGTATACCGAAACTCCTTCATCCAAGCCAATGATAAAATGCACGGAATGACAATTTATGGAGTCTCGACGTAAAATTACAGTGACACATCCCACAAAAAGATATTGTTCCTCATTGTATTGCTCCCAAACCCCCTTCTTCGTTGCCTAAAAACAATCTCCTGAAATCAGAAAATGAAAGATTAAAGGTGAGTCAACCATTTTTTTTATGTCAACTGCATATATATAACCACTTTTTGTTATCTCAAATTTAACATGGGGTTAGTCAAATGTGATTTCAAATGATTTCTGGGGAGTTTCCAAATCTTCTGTTAGTCCATAGAGATTTTCAGAGAGTCTCGGAATGTCTCTTGTTATTGGTTAGAGACTTTTTTTAAGTCATTTAAATTCTCTGAAACTCCATGTTATTGGATTAGGATTTCATAAGAGTCACTCCAACACTCTTGTTATTCGAATGAGAATTGAAAGTCATTGAGTTGTGTTTTTCAGAGATTTGGAGAGACTTTTTTTGGAAAATAGGCATGGTTGAAATCTCTCCCCAAGAGGTGATATTTTGGGAGACTTGGAAATATGGGGAATACTTGTTTTTGAGAGCATGACCAAATTTTTTTTATCATTTTTTATTTGAGTTGATGACCAAAGAATGGGCCATTTACAACGAGAATATGCTGACCAGTGTACTTTTATTAAAATGTGGGATGAATGGAATAAAGAGAATAAAAACGTAGGCATATGACAATATTGGGATTTATTTTGACAACGACACATATTTTACTAGGTATTCATGGTACTTTTATTAACATTATAACGTGCATAATAAAAAAAAGATGGTATTTGAAAAGAGCCTTTGTGATTTGTAGAGGAAAAAAAAGTGAGATTTATTTTAACAATTAACGCATATTTTACTACATATTCGTGGTACTTTGATTAACATTATAATAACGTGCAGAATAAGAAAAACCTGTAGATGTATTGAATTTTTATTTAGATACTATACTTTTTTATTTCTCTACAAATCACAAAGACTCTTTTTAAATCTCATTTTTTTGTCTCTACAAGTCACAAAGACTCACTACAACACTCTCAGAGAATCACTACAAATCTCTATAATTTCAGAGAATCTCTAGGAGTCACTCAAATAAAAAATATATGAAAGTATATAGAAATCTTATTTGACTACCTCCCTGTAAGAAAAACAAATACTCTTTTTGTAAACAGATAATCTTTTTGAAGAGATGTAATTTCAAGGTTCATATAATATAAAGAAAAAAATATATATAATCAGGAATCCCCAATCCCTTTGATACCAACATGTATATGACTTAGTCCAAGTAAGAGGTTGAAAATCTCTAGCAGAAGTAGCAATATAGTTGAAAAAATATTTAAAAAATTCTAAGGGAAATAACAATGGAACGGACGCTTTCTTCGTTAATTATTTTCACTCCATGAAAATCTTCTTGATTTTGGCCGAAGAAGTCAAAGTTAAGTTGGACAACATAAAAAGAAGATTAAATGATATGGGTATTAGGAAACCTAATATAAGAGTAAAAATGAATAGAGAACAATCACATTTTTGAATCTCTTTTAACTGCAGACGAAGAAACAAAATCCAGAGCACAAAATACAATATAAAAATGTATATTTTGATTATGAAAGAGATTAAGTTAAAATACATTTAATTTAGAATAAAAAAAACCGTTACACATTAAATGGGAAAAGTAACTCCCAAATAAATGACATTGGGAGGGTGGAGAGGAAATTAAAAAACTTATTAAATATGTGGCACAATCTAGATCAAATCTTAAATCTGTGGCTCAATCTCAACCCTTCTTTATATGCTAAAAATGTAGATTGAAAAACTTAAATCTAGATCGTCCTTTATGTGTCCCAAATGTAGATAACCGTCCATATGGAAAAACACCATTGTCCCTTATAATATAAATTTTAAATTAATATTTAGATCTTTGGTTGGACGGCCTAAAATTATTACGTATAATTACACAGAGTTTACATGATTATTTTAAAATCATATCCATTAATATATTTTTTTTTAAATTACTATATTAATTTTGAGTATTTATGATAAATATCCAAAAAAGTGAAAAAATTACTATGTTAATTTCGAATATTTATGATAAAAATCCAGAAAATCGGATAACAATGTTTACGGGGTAAAAAAATAAAATTTATATATTTTTGATTGTTTTTAAGGTAAAAAATCCTGGCATATTTAGGGGCGACCCCAACGCAATTAGGGGCGACACTAAAAGACAAAAAAGGTCACCCAAACGTAAAACTAAGCTACCCCTTATCCGCGATTTTTCGAAATGGCAACTATGCCCTTACATAATCGGTATCCAAAACCACAATCTGCAGGTTACAAACAATCAGTAGTTTAAAATGAATCATTAGCTACCGATTAATGTATGGATATTTCGGCAAATGTTCCCTTTTATAATCGGTAGTTAATTGGACCTGTAAAACTACCGATTATAGGTTGCCCCAAAATGAGTTTTTTCTAAAATCCATTTTTTCCAAAATTTTGAAATCTTCCATAATCGGTAGGATATTTGGCTACCGATTATAAGTATCCCCACATCGAACCTTTGCCAAATTTCCACAGGTTTTAGGGTGCAGAGCCACCCCTAACCATTTGGTTCGTGTTTGAGACGTAGCCATAATCGGAAGTTTAACTGGTTACTTTACCTTCCGATTATAGGTTGCCCCAAAATCCATTTTTTCCAAAATTTTGAAATCTTCCATAATCGGTAGGATATTTGGCTACCGATTATAAGTAGCCCCACATCGAACCTTTGCCAAATTTCCACAGGTTTTAGGGTGTAGAGCCACCCCTAACCATTTGGTTCGTGTTTGAGACGTAGCCATAATCGGAAGTTTAACTGGTTACATTACCTTCCGATTATAGGTTGCCCCAAAATTAGTTTTTTCTAAAATCCATTTTTTCCAAAATTTTGAAATCTTCCATAATCGGTAGGATATTTGGCTACCGATTATAAGTAGCCCCACATCGAACCTTTGCCAAATTTCCACAGGTTTTAGGGTGCAGAGCCACCCCTAACCATTTGGTTCGTGTTTTAGACGTAGCCATAATCGGAAGTTTAACAGGTTACATTACCTTCCGATTATAGGTTGCCCCAAAATGAGTTTTCTTCTAAAATCCATTTTTTCCAAAATTTTGAAATCTTCCATAATTTGTAGGATATTTGGCTACCGATTATAAGTAGCCCCACATCGAACCTTTGCCAAATTTCCACAGGTTTTAGGGTGCAGAGCCACCCCTAACCATTTGGTTCGTGTTTGAGACGTAGCCATAATCGGAAGTTTAACTAGTTACATTACCTTCCGATCATAGGTTGCCCCAAAATGAGTTTTTTCTAAGATCCATTTTTTCCAAAATTTTGAAATCTTCCATAATCGGTAGTTTCACGATGCTTATTTCCTACCGATTGTACAATCGGCAGTTTCATGATGTTTATTGCCTCCCGATTATGGTAGTGCCCCAAATTCGAATTTTTCAAAAACCAATAGGAATTTTAGATTTCTTTGTTTCACAATCGGTAGTTTCATGATGTTTATTGCCTCCTGATTATGGTAGTAGTCCCAAATTCGAATTTTTCAAAAACCAATAGGAATTTTAGATTTCATTGTTTTCACAATCGGTAGTTTGATGATGTTTATTTCCTACCGATTATGGTAGTATCCCCAAAATTTATTTATTTCAAAACAAATCTAAGAAGAGAAGAACATAGTCAGAATCGGTAGGTAATTTATTTTTCTAAACTACCGATTATGAAGGGACATATAAGTATTTTCAACCTATTTTGTCTTTTTATATCGCCCCTAATTGCGTTGGGGTCGCCCCTAAATATGCCAGGTAAAAAATCTATGAATAATTATTAGTTTGCTCCTAAGAATAATATATTAGGATGAGTCTAGTCCATTTGACATAGTCAAATGTCTGTTTGGTCCTACCTGGTAATATAAATTATTGTTTGGTCCTAAAAATTATTGTTTGGTCCTACACTGATGTCATGGATGATGTAAATGTCATCATGTAGTGGCACAAATACCCTTTTGGGACCATATATATAGAAAGAAACCCAAGAAAATATCTTATTTTCAGATTTACTTTCTCTTTCCTCCTATTTTCAGATCTAGTTTCTCTCATCCCCATTTTTTCTTTTTTCTATTGCTGCTCATGAAGACGATGAAGAACGACGAATTTTTTAGGTTTTTCTGCTACTGTGTATGATGAAGAAGAAGAAACACATTACTGATGCTGTTGTTGGCGAAGAAGAAGAAAAAGGTGAAGAAGAAAAAGACGAAGGAGAAGAAAAAGATTTTTCTGCTACTGTTGAAGAAAAAGATGAAGAAGAAAAAGACGAAGAAGAAGAAGAAGAAAAAGACGAAGAAAAAGAAAAATAAATTTTGTGCTGCTGTTGTTGTTGACAAAGATGAAGAAAAAAAAGATGAAAAAGAAAAAGAAAAAGACGAAGAAGAAGAAACATATTTTTCTGCTGCCGTGTATGACGAAGAAGAAGAAAAAGATTTTTTTCTGCTGCTGTTGCTTAAGATGAACTTCATTTCTGGAATGAAGTCTGTTTTTGTAGGTTTTTATATGGACTTCATTTTCTGGAATGAAGTCTGTTTTTCTTTAGGTTTTTATATGGACTTCATTTCTGGAATGAAGTCGGTTTTTTTTGGTTTTTATATGGACTTCATTTTCTGGAATGAAGTCTGTTTTTTTAGGTTTTTATATGGACTTCATTTCTGGAATGAACTGCTACAAGAAAATAAGTAAAAATTAACACAAAAGGGTATTTTTGTCTGTTTTATATTTTTAAATAATTATGGACCAAAAAGTAAAGGCGTCTGACCAAAGGACCAAACAGACATGGGCCCACCTAAAAAAGGACCAAACAATATTTTTCCCTTTGGAAAAGCTAATATGTGATTACGAGGTACAAATCCAATAAATATAGAGTAAAAAAATTAACAATATTAAAAAAATATTTTTCTTAAATTAATCCAGAGATTATTTTTCTACATCACTCATTCTATATTTATCAGCAAAGAAAAATAATCCGTGAACATAATAACTCTAATATAACTAACTAAAAATAACAATATTCTAAATATATTTTCCTAAAATTGATCAAGAAAAAAAAAATCACGGAATATTAAATTACCAATATACCTAACCAAAAATAACAAATTATATATCTATATATATATACATAGTTTCTTAATTAATCCAGAGGCAAATTAATTAATCCAGAGGCAAAGATAAAACAAAATGGAGAAGAAAAATTTATTTTGATTTTTCTTGGTAAATATAAGACATTAATGCCAAAAACTAAAAAATTCTCTCTCTCCCTATATAAAAACGCTTGAGTGCAAATCCAAGCCCCATCCTTTTTTTGATATTTTTGGATGTTGCTTCTCTGCTATTTTTGTCTTTTGTTTGTGAATGCTTACGATTCAATATCATCGTTCTGCAGATATAATGAAAACTTTAGTTGATTGGCATTGCTCATTTCCTATGAAGACTTCTCGGGTAATTTTCATTTTCTTGGTTGGATTTTTCATTCAAGTCAGCAATTGGTAGGTTTTACTCTATGGCTGTTAATCGCTTTGAACTCTTCATTAATGATTTGGAATAATGAGGACAAATTGTTGTGATGATTTTTTTTTTGTCAATATTTATATCGATGAAATTACTGTATAATTACAGTATAGTAACCTATGACGCTATTTCGAGTTTATTTTAGTTGAATAGGATTGCAAATATATTTGTATGTTGATTATATGTTGTTTTTTTTGTTGCAGGTGATGGGTTCATTTGACGATCCTTATTCTGGGTTACTTTTATTAATATGATGCACACTGAAGTCCCTAAGAAGACATGTAGGGCTTCTTATTTATTTATTTTTTAATTTTTAATTTTTAATTACAGTATTAGTGGATTGTAATTGTAAAATAGGGTGGTCTTTCGTTCTTTTCATGTTACCTGCACTTTTGTATATGAGCAGGCACAACATTTACAATAATAAATTTGGTACTTTTTTTTCCTATTCTCATTGGGCTGACCTTTGAATTTAACATCATGTATTAGTCCAAGTTTATTCCAAAACTTTTATATATCAATATTTTTTAAAGTAAATTCATAATCCTAGAATAAATAAATAAAATAACTTTTAAGTTTTAGCCTTAGAATTTCAACCCATGTTTGTTTGATATCAGTATCATCAGTTGGTTGTAGTATTCTTTGATTTTTTTTCTTTTTATATCTATCATGTTGATCCCTTTTAGCTAGCTAGATTGTCTTTTATGCAACCTTTTGCAGTCATACATACATTCTGATGAACTTATTACTGCAAAGTACGAGAAATGAGAGCTGAAACGTGGTGCAGTAAAACACTTCTTTAAAATCATTTGTAAACTCGCATAATATAAAAGTGACTAATTTGTTTGAGCAAGAAATACACATACCTCGGCTGGATTACATGGCTTAGCCGCTTAGGTTAAGCAAGTTAAGAAAAATAATATGCAATTTGAATCTACATGACCTTCGAAACCAATATGAGTGCCCTTTGGTTAGATGAACTCTCTTTTGGAATAATCTAAACATTCAATCTTCCATCAGGCAACCTAAATTGGACATGAACTTACGTGTAAACAAATATAACTTTAGTAAGCAACCTTATTTGCACACCTACATGCAACATGTAAACAAATATCTTCGAGTATATGTATCTTTGAGATCAGTTAAAATTGGCACGTTCTCTGTTCCTACTTATAGTTTTTCGTTTATACAAGTTACAACCATTATCTTTAATGTGTATCAACTTGGAAATCAGCTATATTGCGAAATTTGTGTTGGCCATATTTCTTCTTCTGGTTAACATTAATAATACATGTGATTTTTTTCTTATCAATCATCCTTTTACCGAAGCAGAAAATTCATATTATTGTCCAACCAGTTTTCTCTTTTTCTGTAATACATTGTCACATTGAGTATAGGTTAAGAATGATATCATCATTATCCTAATCATTTTCTCTTTTTTTTTTCTTAAATTTATAATTGTGTGTGATATATTCTTCCATTTAATTTTAAAGTGTGCTACTTTGGCATCCATTAGGAGTATGCAATCAAATAAATGGTAGTTATCGGCTTTTACGCACTCTTTTTTTCCTATGTAAGGATGTTTTTCCTTTTTTCAGGCTTCTAAATACATTATGTAAAAAAATGGTGGATATGGGATATTGGATGTTTCCATTGATATATGGAATGAATGAACTTGCAATTACCGAGTTGCTAGGGCTTAGTTTGGACAAGGTATGTTTTAGCTCACTAACAAATGTACTAAAAGAAGTTGTAACCTAAATATGTCAACTCAAGTTTTGAATTTCTTTTGTTTGTTGTTTGTTCTCGGTGTTGCATAGAAACTGAAAATAGCTCTTTTGAAATCACATTCATTCTACACGGGACCTTATTGGTACTAGCTTAGAGTAGAGTCTTTTTGACCAGATGACTTTATGTGGTTTAAAGATATCTAATAATTGTTGTTGTATTTGGCTTTTAGGTTTCAGATACGGGTCTAATGAGCCGGAGGGAGTTGATAACACCTCCACCAATCCTTGTTGACATTTAATTGGAAAACCTCGCATGGAGATTGTAGATGGAGAAAAGATTACGAGTAAGTCGAGTGCAAATAAGGGAATTTTCCAGTCAAAACTTCAAAGCATTAAGACGAACTTATATATTTTATTTCTTTAAAGAATGGTTCAAAACATTTCCCCGCTGCAAATATTATTATAGATTTGGGAAGTTCTATACACGAACCCTCATTTTGACCTACTTTATAATTGTTCACTACATCTTTATTTAATTGTTTCTCATTAGTAACCTTTATCTTTGTTTGGGCACAAATGTTTTAGTGAGATCTATTTGTTCGATTAATACATAATATATTTGCACTAAATTTTTGGTTTCAATGTTTTAAAATAAATAGTTCCATTTTTGGCCTTCATTAATTCCTGAACATTTGAGTTCATTAATAAAGGAACACTTTTCTCTTTTCCTTACATTTTCTTAACCGGTCGTAGAACATATGCTTCAATTTTTAATCACAACTAATCATGTTAATAGATAATCTTTGCAGTCATTTTTTCTTTTTAAAAGAAGATGGCTTACTACACAACCTGTGAGATACCAAATTAATTTTATAAGGGGTATTTATAGCTGCGGACCACGTTTAAAGTTGCGCTTATGTTTATTCCCACTTGCGGTCCACAAAACCATGGCTTATGATTGGTCTAAAAGCTATTTATATTTAGTATCCATTATTTATTTTTTATAAAATGGGATTTATCTCTGGTTCCAAGTTCAAAGGAAGCGCTTACCCTCCTTTTGGGTGGTTAATGAAACTCTTAGTCCTTATTGGTTGAGATTTTATTTCGTATGCTTACACCAAGTTTGCAAAGTTTTTTAAAATCTCGGACCGTTGAATTTTTTAGTTCGTCACTTAGATCATCCAAGTTCATTCTATATAATTTAAAACTATTAATTTGAGTCAATAAAATTCCATAATTAAAAAAAAATCTATTTTAGCCAACAAAAATATAATAAAACTGGTGAAAAAAAATCCTTATATTGGATTATCAAAGTTTATCAAATTTTGCTACCCAATAAAAGTAATCTAAAATACAAAACAAAGCTAGGCTAAGTTTGCCTGTCTTAGTGGTGGTCAAGATTTGTCCGTGGGAAAGATAAATCAAAGGCTGTAATTCTCCCTGCCACACCCAACAAGTCGCACATGTGGTGTTAATTCCAATATTAGTAATAAAAAATGAATACTCAAGTCAAGATATGGAATTTCAAAAATTATAGCGGGGAGGTTCGAACTCATGACCTATTGTGTCATAAGAGTGACCTCTAACCATTGTTCCACCTTGGTTGGAATTGATAGAGAAGATAAATCAACAATGGTGGTTTGTTCAACTTAAATACCATGATTTCTCTATTAATTAGCGTTTTACTAATTGCACATAATAAATAATCTATTCATTATAAAGTGTTTTATTAATTAGTGTTTCACTAATTTCCCATAATAAATGACTAATCATTTTTTAATTATAAATGTTTTCTTAATTAATTATAATAAATATTTATTTCTATTAATAAGTAATTTTGATAAATAATATCAATAGACACTTTCTGCGACAATGAGTAATAGAAGAGGTGGAGGCCGAAATATTACTGCTGATTAAGGGCGGAGCCAAGCACAATTATATTTATTTTTGTTCTTTTATCGTAAAATGGGATACGAAGTCCATTTATCACATGTATCCAGCTTGCCAATAATTTTTTTCTCCCTCTCTCCTAAAAATCCAGGCTCCGCCTCTGGTTTGTAGTGGAAGAAATAGTGACGGTGAGTTCTGGTGAGTAGTGATGGACAATATATTAATTTTATGTTGTCGTTACAACATCGATAACATCGTAGTGTGGAAGATGTGGTTGGTTGTTTTTAACACTTTTGATAAAGGAAGGTACAATATATTTCAGGGATGATATCATACAAGCCAATATTTTCATGATCGTAGTTGGATCACCCAAACGGTACCCCTGTTATATCGTATAAATCATGATTTTTTAATGTTAAAATAAAATTGATTGCAATACAAAAAAAATATATACACGGAAAAAATTTAATGAAACTAATCAATTGACGAAATTTTGTTCAATCTAAACCTCATAATGGCATTTGTGATTGAAAATTAGAATTGTGTCCAACAACCTACATGGGATGGGTGGCAGTGATGGAGTCAAAAAATGACATTGAGGAGGCCTATTTTTTTTTATTTTTTTTTTATTTTTTTTTTAAAAGAAACATGTAAACTTTGGTAGACTAAACCATAAATATATATGGACAAAGTACTATCTATAAAATAAGCTAAAAAAATTTATGTAGTTATTAAAAATTTAAGGGGTTAGAGCCAGGTTAGTCAACCCTTGGCTTCGCCACTAGGTGGTGGTGGATAGAAAAAGTGGATTCACGTGGTTTTATGGTGGGGGCGGGTATTGGTGAACAAAAACATATTATGCTAATTTCGTAACGCCACAAAATGTGTAACATCATTAGTATAAAACATGGTTTGGACAAGTTGGCCTTTGTTAGTGGTGGTCAGGATTTGTCCACACAAAGATAAATCAAGGGTCGTGGTTCCTCTGACCACCCCTACATCTCGCACGTGTGGCAAACCAAACCAAACCAAACCCTTCATTCGCATGTGTACGCCGAATCGTTCTCTCCCCCTTAGATAAATTCTTCGTCTTCCTGCCTTTAATCATTAAACATGGAACACGCATGTTCAATATTTGAGATTGATGTCCAGATTTGTTTTCTCAGTAGATAAATCCACGCCATGGTGAATCCTACAGCATTAAACTCATCGTGGGTAAGAGAAATTTCAGTTTTGCTTCTCAAGGAATATGCGTCTCTCATAAGCCTCATCATGTCTAAGAGAAGACGAAGGGAAAAGTTGAACCATCAAACTCTGAAAAGTTCCAATATGATTAGTCATGTTAATCAAAGGTAATTCATTTTCGTCTCCCTCTTTTTAGAAAATTTTTAGTTGATGCTAACAAGTTAGGGATTTGTACATTTGTGCTGTGGATTTGAACTTAATTTTAGATTTTTATTTTTATTTTTATTTTTTTTGATATCCACATGGATACGTAATTTTCACCCAATTATTGACAGTGAAATGCCCAAATTCAACGATGGCAACCGAAGAATGAACAAATGATTTTATTTCCCATTATTTCCTTTTCTTCCTCTCACGTTTTCAATGGTTGTCTTCATCGTTTTCCGATGAGATGGATGAATCAGTGGTCGCCGAGAAATAACATGTTGCGAGGAAAGAATTTTACATATGGAATGTGGAAAAAAGCACAGTTACCCAGCGGAAGAGAAGGCGGCTGAAACTAAAATAGAACGAAGAAGGATTCATTGGATGTCCATGTGAATCGCTGAATTTGTTGAAGTTGGACCTCCTATTAAGTTGACATCGAAGTTGGTTGTACAATTGTGATTCTCAGGAATATGGCACCAAGAAAGGGTATTTTCAACTGAGCAAGACTGGGAGTGGAGATGGGTCTACCACATCCCAATGCAGTAAGAGCTACTGTATCGATGGGAGACATTCAGGGCAAGTTAGTATTCATTCTGAGTATATAGCTCACTCCATCTTCGGGACAAAATCCCGTTAGAATGCCAAGGAGGAAATTTCCGATAATGTTGGCGTGGGAACCAATTTAAAAAAAACCCGTGATCAGTCATGGATAGCTATACGTGGCATTATCTAGATGCATAACAACAAGGAGATCAAGGTTGTTGATGCTAGAAAACGCTAAAATAATGTGTATGGTGAATGTGGTATATCCACGAAGTTATACATATGATACTGTTGTTTTACATCCATGACATGATGAAGAGTTGGTCGAAAAAATATCCCAATTTCATATGCATGCCAAAGATATAACCAGCGACCAAAAAATAACACTTTGGGCTAAACATTGAACTTCCAAAGCGCTATCTATTTATTTTTCAGAATTTACACATAAAAAATGATTATTGAATGATATTTAAAGATTCGGAGCACCCCACAACCACCCCCAGTTCATTCAGTGGATACAACATTATAAAACATATAGTAAATGAGTTTACTTACAAATATATGATAAAATTTAAGTTCTAAACTACGATATGAATTTCCAATACACCAAGAAACATTAAATCTCCACAGTTGGAAAAGCTTTTAAATACACAAACTGGTGTTAACGGGATGTACGGTGTCCCAGATTATGCAACTTAAACAAATCGTTTCGTGACAGAATGTGGTTGATTCGCTAATCCTCTTACTATCACGTTCATTGTCACAACTCGAAATAATAACAATGGCAATATCAATTTGTTTTCCCATTTTATAATAAATTGAATTTTATTATGAAAATAAATAAATATAATAATATTAATTATTATTTTTTAGATAATAAATATGATAATATTAATTTATTATGAAAATTATACAATACATATTTTTATGAATAAATAATCTTTTACTAAAAATTACATTAATAAATATTAATATTAATGGTGGTAGTGGAAGAAATAGTGGGTGGTCGAAAAGGTGGCGGGCGTTTGTGAATGGTGGAAGCGGTAATATTAATGATGGTGGAAGAAATAGTAGTGATGGTTGGTTTTTATGGCAGGTGGGTGTTGGTGAATGTAGTGGACAATAATAGTTTTGTATCTTTACAAAACGAGCAATATTATATTGGGAAAGATGTAGTTGGTTGTTTTTAGCGCGGTTGGTAAGGAAAATATCCAAACATTTCGAGGACGATACCAGATCATAAAAAAAAATGATGATGACCGTAGGATCACCCAAATGGGATCCCTTCTATCCATGGTACCCGATCGAATAAATCATGGTTTTTAGTGTTATATCAAAGTGAATATAACAAAAAACTAATGGAATAAATTAATTGACAACTTAAGTTTGTTCAATCTAAACTTTACACATGGCGTTTGTGATAAAATTTAAAAGCACGCCCATGAGCGGTGGAGGTGGGGGGAAAGAAATGGTATTAGGTGATTTTGTGGTGGTAGGTTGTGTTGGTGAGTAGTAATATATTTTGTTATTTACATGTCGCCACAAATCGATTAACATTATAAAGCAGAGAAGATGTACGTGGTTGATTGCCTAAATGATAAAATAAAATCGGGTAAAATACATGACAATTAAAAAAACACTAGAATGCCACATTATATAATAACCGCAAACGAGTGATACGAGTCAAAATCAGTACACAATAAAATAACTTATTGTTGAGTCCTACAATTAAGGCACGGATATCCAAGCTCCTATCGAAGGCGATTCCCACTTCTTCTCACAAACATTGGAGTGGGGATCGCCTTCGATAAATATGTAAACTTTGGTGTACTAAACCATAAATATATATGAACAAAGTACTATTTATAAAATAAACAAAAAAAAATCATGTAGTTATTAAAAATTTAAGGGGTTAGAGCCAGGTTAGTCAACCCTTGGCTCTGCCACTAGGTGGTGGTGGATAAATTTTTTTGATTCATATGGTTTTATCGTGCTGGCGGGTATTGATGAAAAAAAACATATTATAATAATTGTCACATTGGAAAGTTTGTATCATCCGTTTGATGCAAAAAAATATTATTCTCTGCTTATTTGGAGGATCGACAACATGACCATGATAAATGAGTCAGCTGAAACGAAATAGGAGCATGGGGAGACCTTTATGGATAATATTGATTAGTTGATTTCACTGAGATGAGCGCTGCTGACGACATATTTCCAAAAAATATTTAAACTTCCATGTTCATGTAGAGCATTATCTCATTATAAGCAATGAACCTAAATAAAAAAATTGTCTGGAAGTTAAGATTATATTTCTTTCGTTTGAGCAAATCTCCGACGGTAAAATATTAAAGGAAAAAAACAAGAAAAAATGAGGGGAAAATTCCAACTATTTTTATGAAAAACCCATATTAAATCATAAGGAGTTGATAAGTATCGGGACACAAATTATACGATATATTAAAAATGAACCAACATCATGGCCCGTGCCGTTACGGCACGGGTTAAGGGCTAGTCATACTAATAAAGAAAGATATATTGGAGTTTTTATATGCGTCGTGACGGTAACTGGCACACCAAATAAAAAATTCTCATCGGACCGGTACGTAGTACTGGTTGTATTTCCTTGATTACATGAAGAAAGATATACCAATGCGTTTCCTTGATTACATCTTCTTTGACAGGAAGCACTTTATATGTTTTGCACTATTTAGAGTTAATTATATATTTTATGTCAATTTGTGTTTTTTTTAGTGTCTCTAATGTCATATATCAATACGACTATATAGTGGGTGTCGTCTTTTATTTAGTGACAAGAAGTTGGAGCCTGGAAGAGTAGTTGAGTTGGCCTATGGATTTTTAAAGCAAGTATATGATTTCTGAAGAAAGATATATATCAGTGCATCTCCTTGACAAGAAGCGCTTCATATGTTTTGTACGACTTAGAGTTTGCAAACTATTTAATATTAACATTTTTTTTAAGTATCTCTAATATTAAATATTGATACAACTATATAGTCATGTACTTTTTCATTTAACTATAAGGAGTTGGAGTTTGAAGGAGCAGTTCATTTGGCTGCTTGATTCTTCACGCAAGTATATGATTTCTGAAGAAATATATATTAACACTTTTCATTGATTTTATATTCTCCGAAGGGAAGCAGTTCATATGCTTTTCACTATGTAGAGTTGGAAATCTATTTTTTTTAATTAATATTATCCAAATATTTCTTCTCTTAATAGTGTCTCTAATACGTTGATACAACCATATATTGAGTGTGATTTTTCGGTTAATTATAGAGAGTTGGAGCCTCGAAGAACAATTGATTTGGTCGCTTATTGGTTCTTAACACGAGTATATGATTTATGAAGAAACATATATCGGTGCATTTTCTTGATTACATCATCTTCGACAGTATGCACTTTATATGCTTTGCACTATTTATAGTTTGCAGTACATTTAACATTGATATCTTTTTTTTTAGTATCTCAAATATATGATTTCTGAAAAAAAGATATATTGATTACATGTTCTTCGAAGGGAAGCATTTCATATGCTTTTCACTATGTATAACTGGCCATCTTTTTTTTTATTTATAAATATGTTTTTTATAGTATCTATGATATCATATGTTAATACAACCATATATAGTGAGCGTGATTTTTCGTTTCATTATAAAGAGTTGGATCCTGGATGAGCAATTGATTTGGTCTCTTATTGGTTCTTAACACAAGTATATGATTTATGAAGAACGATATATCAGTGCATTTTCTTGATTACAGCATTCGACGGGAAGCACTTCATATTCTTTGCACTGTTTAGAGTTTGCAATATATTTAATATTGATATTAAATTTTTAAGATATCTAATATATGATTTCTGAATAGAAACATGTCAGTACATTTTTTTGATTACATCATCTTCAATGGGAATCACTTCATATGGTTTGCACTATTTTGCAACATATTTTATTTTATTATTTTTTTAGTATCTCTTATACCCACTATTGATATAACTATATAGTGAGTGTAATTTTTTTGTTTATTTTACTGAGGCGAGTTGGAGTCTGAAAGAGCAGTTGAGTTGGCTGCTTGATTCTTAACAGAATTATGTAATATGGTACGTAAGGAAGATGGTCGAGTGTACAGAGGGTGAAGTACAAACATGATTTAGCCGAATTGGAAGTCCTTATTAGGATTTTAAGGTAGAATATTATTACGACTTTGTTTCTTTACTTTAAAGTTGCAAAAGTTGATTAGCCAAGAAATATGTATTCTAAAATCTAGTAAGAATAATGGTTGGTGTAGTGCTACTTTGAGTAGCAAACTTCAAATCTGTCCTTACGAATAATTTTTAGAGTACTGATATTGGCAATGCCATGAAGTTTACTGATTCCAAAGGTTGGTGTAATTTATCAATTGTATTTTCTTTAAGAGGATTTTTTAATCTCAAAAAGTTTAAACAATTTGTAATTGGTGATTTTAGTTCCAACATTTAATCTACTAAATGATAATTGGTGTACTGCATTTGTTAATTGGTACCCTTTCTTAAACAGGTGCGCGGCGAAAACCCACCTCACCAAATGGGATCAATTCTCATCATACCCGGTATGTAGCACGGGTAAAATACTAAAAAGATCCAATTACACTTTAATATTTATAGTTAAACTATTTTACTTTTGAGATTACTTAGATTGATTTATTTTAGTTTATTTGAAGAATTGGTTACTGCTTTATTCGATTGCTTAAAATTAGTTTTCAAATCATGTGAGATTATTTGAATAGGATAATATTACACATTTGATCTAATTTACAATTACATAGTTTTAATTGTTAATTGTCAATTCATCATAGTTACAAAAACACGTGGTAATGGACTCCTTGATCAAAGAGTCAAAGAGTGGACATGATTGGCCGAAAATGGTCATCTCGCGGTCATTATCGTCCTGATTTAGTTTGACTTGGATGGATGGGAATGATAGGGGGCCACACTTATTAAACTCGATATTGTTACGGGTCGGGGTGTACAGGGAACAATATTTAGGCTTAATTCGTTTCTTTTTCATCCTAAATTGAGGTTTGCTTACAAAGCGAGAGAGGTTTCTTTTTTGTTTCCTTGGCTAAGTTACCTGCAGTCTCACACTGAGAAGAAAATTAAAACATGTGTATTTATCCTTCTCTTTTGAAGATAAGAGATGTACAAATCATAGATGAAAACAAAGATGGAGACTAGGTTAGTAAACACAAATTCTTGGGTTTTCTCTCTTAATCTTTCGCTTATCTCATGTTCTTATTTTTGATGTTTCAATGTTTGTTTTCTTCCTATCAAGACCTAATTAATCAAACTCATTGTAGATGGGGAAAAACGATTTGATGTTTTTTACATAATTGAAGAGTTAACCGTGTGGACACTCCTTGAACTGAGCGACAATGTTGAACCTCACACAGATGCACTACAAGAAGGGAGTGCTTTAAGTTCGAGAGATAAATCTGTAAGACTCCGGCCTAAACCAAGAACAATGGCCGTTCCAGAGTCAATTCGGTCATAAGAGATGATGGGTTGATATGTAGGAGGGAAGCTGAGAAATGCGTGAGATCAATGGTGATCTGAGATTGTAGATGTGTTTTGATTTTAGCGTGAGAATGCTCTGAATGATTGAGTTTTTCCTGATTGAGAGTGATTTCTGTGAGTTCGTGTAGACGAAAAATTTTCTGTATGAACTTTGAAGAGAAATTGCTCGTTTAGGCAAATGTTCGAATTGTTCGAATCTTGTTCAATGTTGTCGTTTCAATCAGGATTCAGAGACATTTTATAATGCCAGAATTGAAAACACCATGATCCCATGAAGTGTGACAGTTGCTGGAATCAGAGAGTGGGAAAATGGGAAATCGTGTTAAACCAATTACTCATCGTGCGGAGACTTGGTTAATTTTCCACCCACTACTTTGCTGATTCTTCCAACTGATTGCACGACTTGCTCACATTCTCATCGTGGGTGAACATACGTGTCGTAGATCGCCAGACCAAAACCCTAATTAATATCCCCCATTGTGACACGATTGAAATCTCGTGATTGTGGAGTCAGTTGCCGACTTTGTTGGACGATGAGTCCATGTAGTGCTGAGTTGAACAAGTTGTTGCAAATGTTCCGAAACTTATGAATTAAATGTATGTCTGCTGAGACGAGGTACCATTATGACCTAAAACGAGCAAACTGTGTTGCTGAATTGTCGAATATTGATAGTTGAACCAATATTCTTTGATCCGAGCAAATATTGCTAGTCTGAGCGAATATTGCTAATTTGAGTGAATATTGCCGGTTCAAGCAAATATTTCCAGTTCGAGCAAATATTGCTCGTTTGATGAATTTATCGGTAGCAGGACCGAATAAAATATTAATTTAATTTACTGACTGCTAGGTCGAGCAAAATAAATAAAAATGTTAATCATGGAATCAACATAAAATTATCAGAGTGTTTGAATCTGCTCAGAATCACGTTTCTGCAGAACTCTGGATTCAAAACCCTAATTTTACCGAAATGGTGATTTATTGCAAATCAATACAGAGTAACACAGGGACATGCAATATGGGATGACGGGTTCACCATATATCGCCTAAATGCTCGAATGAGCAAAAATACCAAAGTCTCTTGAGGACCAGTTGGTGAAATAATGGTTAAATGATGATTTAATCATTAAAATAATGCTCGTGTGAGCGACAGATAATAAAACCGGGTATTATGAAAATATAAAGGACCGACCAATAGGTCATAAGACCGGATCTTGGTGCGTGTGGTACCAGTGGATGGTCGTTTGAGCAAACTTCCAATTGTTTGGAAAGAGTTTGAACCTAATATGAGCAGTTGAGAAAATTAGGTTAAAATCATTAAAACATGCGGGACCAGCTGTTTGTAAGACTCAGGGTCACCCTCGGTCGGTCAAGGGATGTGCTTGTGTCACCATAACGTCCATGTTTCAGTCCTGAGAATTTTGATATTTTCTGGTGCACGTTTGAGCAACATTTGGAGAAAATATGCAAAATCCATGGTTTTGCTGAAAACTGGAAAAATACATGAGATGAGGGAAATAAATAAAACAAGGAATTACAAGGTGTGGGACCGGCCACATCTAGGGCATAGCCGGCCGGATGACACACGGTCCCACATGCTTTTCCCACTTTTATGTGACTTTATGTATTTTTCTCTGATTTAAGGGAAATTCCATGAAACCGGAGAGTTTAGCAAAATTAGGGAACTTCCATAAGATGAGAGACATAAATTAATAAATATAAAATAGGGAATGGGAGTGTGGGACCGGAAATGGCCACGGCATGGCCGGTCGGCCAATGAGAACGGGTCCCAAGCTACTCTTCCCAATTTTACTAAATTTTGATGATTTTAAATAATTTTCATAAAATCAAGGAAATTTGTTGAAACCAAGATATTTTGTTGAAATCATGAAACAAAACACCAAATAATAATAAAAAAATGGGCGTGTGGGACCGGCTAGGGCATGGCCGGCCGGCTAGAGCCCAATCCCACAAGTTTTTTCTAATTTTTTAATATTTTCTATGATTTTAGAGAAAATACATGAAATTAGGTAATTTTAGGGAAAATTCATGAAATCAAAGAATTTTCATAATTTGAGAGAAATAATTAAATAATGGGAAACGTGAGGTGTGGGACCGGCCAAGGCATGACCGGCTGGCCAGTGGTCCCATGACACCTTTTCCTAATTTTATTGTTTTTGATAAAATCATGTGACTTAGAGAAAATACATGAAATTAGTTAATTTCATGATTTTAGAGAAAATTCATATCAAGGAATTTTCATAATTTGAGAGAAATAATAAAATAATGGGGAACGTGAGGTGTGGGACCGTCCACGGCCAAGGCATGGCCGGCCGGCCGGCGGTCCCATGACACCTTTTCCTAATTTTATTATTTTTGATGAAATCATGTGATTCAGATAATTTCTCCGAAATAAAGAAAATTTGCTCGAACGAGAGGATTTTCATGAGATAGGAAAATAGTAAAAATATGATAAAATATAAAATTGGGCGCGGGACTGGTCACGGCATGACTGGCCTGCTAGTGAGCTCAGTCCCCTGGCGCTTTTGCTAATATTTTTTTATTATTATTTTTCCTTCCTATTTTGCATAGGTTCCTCGTTCGTTCATATTTTTTGAAATGCTCGTTCGTGCATTCAAAATGCTGGTATGTGCATTATTTGCTAATTACACTTACACCATTTTTGTCAGGGCTTATTCGATGCTCAGATGCCTGTTTCTTCGAATATTTATCACTAACCTGTGGTATTTTGCTGGGAAGAACCACGAATTGAAGTGACGAAATATAACGAAGAATCGTAGAATATTGTTGGATATTCAGACGACAGCTCGTAGAATATTGTTGGATATTCAGACGATTTAAGATAATTAATTGATGGCTCTATACTAGAATGGCTTCCTGTCTAGGAGCATTAATCATATGAAGGTTGAGCAATATGAACTTGCTAGAGTATCATATTTCTCTTGCATAGTCGGGGAAAACCTAGTTGCATCCCGAAGACGTTGTCACTCTATACTAGCAGGCATGCTGTCTAGGAGCCGTCAAATCTTTCGATTCTATACAGTATAAGATGTGTCGTGGTCTCAGCTGGGAGACTGCATATCTGCATCTTCTCTTAGAGACTTTCTCCACAGGAAGTGGCATGAGCTTTCATGCATAGAGACATGAGTCTCAATACTCGTCCGGTTGCCGGATCCGGAGTAATTACTGAAATTGCTCAGTATTCATGAGATGTGCAGTGGTGTCAGCTGAGAGACTACACATCTACATGTACTCTGAGAGACAACCTTCTCAGTCAGAGATTTGTGGCATGAGCTTTCATGCTTTAACAAGAGACATGAGCCTCAATACTCATCCTGTTGCCGAATCTGGAGTATAGTTTTACAATTCTACCCTCTGTTGAAAATCCACCATCTAAATTAAGTCCCATGCTTACTGAGGAACAGTCATGTTCCTCAGTCAGCATTGATCGGTGATTTTCCAGGTATACATAAAAATAAGTAATTGAACTTAGTTATAAGATAAGATTTTACCGGATTTCAACTGAATGAGCAAACCATGGTCTGAGCGGAAACCCCAGTGGCATAATAGAGCGTCATCCAGTGAATATAAATGGGTATAGAATCGTTGATTCGACGGTGGAACCCTGATTGGTTTAGGATTTATGGGCCGGGCCCAAAAAGGAAATCCTTAAGGAATTAGGTTTTGGAAATAAAATTAGGTATAAAAGGAATTAATCCTTTTTTTTTAATTTCTCCCACACGTCCGACCACCATCATCACCTCCTTCCTTACATCGTAGCATCAGCATAGATCATGAGGATTTTCGCCGGAGCATCACCAGTTGTCGATCAGAGATAGCATCGTCCGATCAACTTCCGGCCGACGCCGACCAAGGTGCGTAAGTTTTTTTTTTTTTTTTTTCAGAGTTGCTGATTTTATGAGTTGCTCATGCTTTCGTCATGTTGAAATCTTATACATGTGTATATGTTAACGTGAGTTTTGTAGAAAAACCCTTACTTTATTAAATGTATGTTCGTTCAACTGTTAGTTTTGAAAACTAATAATAATCCTTGATTTAGGAAGATTTTTCTTTGAAAATAGACCTGTGTCCAGTGATAAAATTTTGTTTATGAGCTTTCATAGGAAACAAAATCTTATGTTAAGAGGTTGAGCTTTCACAAAACCGAAATAATCCTCGTTTTAGAAAATAATGCTCATACGAGGGAAAATAGGTTTTCTTCATATACATAAACTTATGTTCAGTGATAAAAATTCATGTATGAACTTTCATGAGAATTAATATTTTATCACAAGAGGTGTGAGCTTTCACAAAACTAGCATAAACCTTCGTTTTAAAGAAAATGTTAATACGAAGGAAAATAGAGATTTTTTTTTAATATATGCAACCGTGACATATAATGTGGGATGTGATGACATATTTTATTCACATGGATTTGATCTCATTAGATAAAGTTTTTGAAAATTTACGTGAACAAATAGCACTAATTATTGTTTTGCAATATCAAGACGTGGGTTTTGAGTAACCTTGGAAACTGGACAACTTATTTATGATGAAATAATGTCTTGTTGTAAACTTCAAAGTTCAGTTGTGTGAACGTTCACATTATGAAAATTATGTCTATGATTTTATGAGAAAATCATTTTCTATGAACTAATGAAGTTTCGTTCGTTACTGCAGGTTTCAAGAAACGAACTAATTTTGTATGCTAACTCTTGCGGCACAATCACTACTGTTAGTGAAATTGAAAAAGGTGAGAGTTAAGAATTACCGTTTTTTAGATGCTGGAATTCCCATTTGCATGAATCCATCATCTCGCTAATTTTGCATTCAGACGACTAAAAATAATTATTGTTGTTGATTTCACAGCTGCTTTGCAAGGATGTCTGATTCCCCAGCCAATGATGCTTCCAGAGATGAAATGTGTGTAGATAATGACCTCTCTAGAGAAGAAACATATAAGGATAAGACTTTTGTTGGTGAAGAAGAAGAAACGCCTGGAGTCAGGAATGTTCCAAACATAGATGATGTATTCTTCGAGGTTCCGGAAACTAAAAATCGTCTCAAGTCCCCAGTGTATCGTTTGTTGATTAATCCCCGAACAGTTACTCAAAAGAAACTGGTGACTCCTCAAGCTGCTATCCGGTTTTGTCTTGAACGAGGTCTCTTACAAGCTTCAATGATTGAATTCAAGCTCTCTCGACGACCCTTAGAGAAGTTTTCTGGATGGTCAAGGCACATGCTGGGATTTCCTTGTGTTAGAGATATGTTGGATAGAGCACAAGTTACCAGGGCCATTCAGACAGCTGGAAACTTATATATATTTCATGACGCACGAGGTATTGTAGCTCTTCTTGCTCGCTGGTGCATCCCAACTCACACGTTCATATGAAGTTGGGGAGAGTTTACCATCACCTTGGAGGATGTAGTTGCTTTATTGTATCTTCCAATTACAGGTAACTTTCCTGAAGAACTTTGTACGGCAGAAGAGAAAGCAGTTTCCAAAACCTTAACAGCTGAGATGGAGAGGATCAACAAGGTCTTTGGTAAAGGTTGTTATGCTCATTGGCTCACACACTGGTGGCCACGAGACGTCCCTCTTGATGAACCCGATGGTAAGTTGTCCATTGCCGCTTTCTTGTGCTTATGGCTGTCCAGGGACTTATTTGAAGATGTTGGGACTTTGTTGAAGCCGTTTGTAATCTCTTTTGCTATTAAGATGGCTCAAGGTGAACAACTCCCGTTAGGTAGCTTATTCCTGGGCTCTTTGTATTCTAACCTGGATTCTTTGGTTATAGACTCCAGCATTTCGAACGGCTTCATGAAGATTGAGTGCTACGCCAATACGATGTTTCTCCAAGCTCTGATGTGGGAACGTTTCGAGAATTATGCTCCTATTCCCCATAGTATCTTGCAAGGTCTAAACTTTGCTGATGCTCGACATATTTTCCATGAGAAGGAAAACACTAGGATCATGCGCTGGTCTACAAAGCAAATCCAGTCAAAGACGCGCTTCATTGATGTGCAAGATGAAGAGTCTGAGTTAAACTTCTATCCTTGGGTGGTGGTTCCTCCTTACATTTCTCAATTGATGACTTTCAATATTGGAGAAAGTAAGTATTTAAAATCCGGTGCTGATTTGAGCGATGGTGAAAGATCTTTCATGCTGAGTTGCACTCCCGGTCATCTATTATCAGCTACATGTGGAGATTTTTCGGTGGAGGAGTATAACATTGATAGAACCGCCCGTCAGATGGGTATGGACCAATATGTCCCAACTTTTCGAAGGAGAAAACCATCGGTGGAACGACTTAAGACCTGTTTAGATCATACACATGCTGAAGGAAGCTCTTATTGGTTCCCTTGTGCTGATCGAACCACATATGTGACTCCGGGCTACATAGAATTATGGGACCAGCAGCTTGAGCGTCTAAATGATTATGTGACGGCCGCCCAACCTTTAGTGAAAGAACCTCATTCTTCTGAGATGAGTACTTTTCATCCAAGATTGAGAAATATTTCTGGTGGTGAGAAGCGAAAGACATCTCCAGGAAGTTTACCGGTATGTATTCTTTTGTGTATTCTTCATATAACTTGTATAATTTCCTTTAATCATCACATCAATATCCTCTTATAGGATGGTCGTGTTGTGAGATCTCGAATTGAAGCGAATTTCTCAGAAGAAGAGGCAATTATTCACGGTGGAGAAGGCAGGAGTAAGAATTGCAAGTTGGTGCCTAATACCATAAAGTCCCCAGTTTCCTTTCTGGTGAGTTGTTGATACTTTTCCGCTGTGACTTCTTCTACCCGCTTTACCAGAACCAATATTTGTTATTTGGTTGTAGAATTTTGCTCTGTCCGTTATTGATGGTTTTAATTTCTCTCATGGTCAAACAACCCAGGGACACAATACTGACGAGGAAGTTGATGTAAGTATCCCCTTCAAATTAAACCAGTATAACATGCCACTGGATGATTTGATGGTGACCATTGTTGATGTATTCAGGAGGAATTTATCGTGGATGAGGAGGATGTTTATGCACCGCCTTCCTCATTTAGTGATAAGGGTGTGGAAATCCCCCGAAATTCTGAACTGAATGAAAATATGGAGAGTTCTCAAATTTACGAACAGAATGGAGATAACGGAGTTGTCGATGATGATTCCAACACTGCAGAGCCTCTAAGTGGTTTGGAGACTCCCCTAGTAAGTATTTATCCTATATATTCTCTATAGAAGTATAAGATTGCTGATTTGTGCATGAATGAATGAAAACCCATGCGACCATGCACATAATTTCGGCGAAATACGTCGTCAGAAAATTTCAGGCTTCAGTTTTTTAATGAAAATATCGTAAATCCTTCGTCTGGAATCAGAATTTCAGTGTCTGCATATGCACTTTCAAGCCCAGGAAATTTCCAAGCTTTAACACAGAAGCTTTTTAAGTTCTGAGCACATTCAGGGCCTGAAAAATGTAAAATAGTAAACTTCCAGGAGATTTTCAGAACTTTTCCAGATTGCGCATTGCTTAATGTTTTGGCCACATCTCCTTGCCCTTTTATCCAATCATCATGAAATTTTGACATGTTGTAACTTCTATACGAAGAGAATGGTATATAACTCAACCCTTGATTCTTCACAAATTGCTCCCAGTTCATCACGTTGTACAGGGCAGTGTAAAATCTTCTCATGCGAGCTTGTTGTAAAACGTGATTTCATGACTTTTACGTTATTTGCTGACATAAATCATGTATAACAAAAGACTTTGATGATGTTGAACCACTTGTATGCTATAGTTAATGGATTCTTTTGGTTTCATGCTTGGATGATCCTAATCTCATGTAATCTTCGTATTATGAGCAAAATACCGAAGTTGAGAATGAAGGGACCCAAAATGATGAAACGAGCGACCATGATATTATTGACAAGGAGGAAACTATCTCCACACCTCAAGGACATGAAAACATTATTGATGAAGTCATGGAGACCCAGATCATCGCTACTTCAGTGATAGAAGAATCCAGGACACCAGCGGAGAATACTGAAGAAACTGTTGCCCTGATTGTAGAAGTTGCTCCAGTAATTGAAAACCGTATAATTGTACATGAATATCCAAGTGCAGGAGTTGCTTTTGATCCTCTATTCAATGCCTCACTCCTGTATCATGAGTTAGTTGGTGGATTCAACGTTTCCATTGGATATGTGGGTTTGTATAAGAAAATATTGGAGAAATTTGGCCATATAATTGTCCACAGGAATCCCGGGCGTGCGTATGCTTTAAAAATGCAGGTAAGTGTACTTTTGCATGTTGTAAGTGATATATGAACTAGAGCCAGAAATGCCGTAACTCCAGATGTACTTTTTGATTGGGAGTTCAATTTGGAGAATTCTGAGAGACTTGGCTTCAATGTGAAGTGGCTTCGTAAGAAAATGAATGCTATTAAGGATTCACGTGAAAATAACATACCCTTTCCCAATGATGTTGTGATAGAGAAGGAAGACAAGATTACCAGACTGACTGAAGAGCTGAACAAGGAGAAGGCGGCTTTGAAGGATGCAGAGCGCAAAAATGTTTCTTTACTGATTTTCTTTGACTCATTTTCCATAATCCCTTGAACACGAACTCTGTGAGAGATGAGAGATTTTATTTTGGTTTTGATCTTTGATAGGTGTTGAGTCTATGACTGAGGATTTTCTTTTGATTTTGGATTTGATAGAGATTTTATTTTAAGTAAAGTGAACTGAATTTTTGATAAATGGCTGAATTCAAATACTGATTGCAAGTATTGCAAACGTTTTGGAGGAATTGAAATACAATGAAAGAAAATCCTAAATGCCAAATCCAGACATCATGAGTACTCAAACGCCCAGTACCCTAAATGTCTGATGATTTCAGATAAATGCCTTGAGACAATTTTCGTGAATTACTGGCAAGGTTATTCCATCTGTGTTGATCAATTTATAGTATCCTCCATCTATGGACTTAGCGACCATAAATGGTCCTTCCCAATTGGATCTTCTTGCATAATGGAGATCTCGTTTAGTTGCCTTTAGAACTAAATCTCCTTCCTCGAATCTGTTCGGCTTTGCAGTTCGTGCCTTGAATATTTTGCGCTGATTCCACGGTTGTGGCACATACGGACACTCGTGCAGAGGAGAGTATCCAGCATACTGCCTGTCGTGCTTAGCCAAATCTTTAGTAATAAACCTTTTGATGGAATGATCAACATGGAAATGCTTCGAACCCAACCATTGAGTATAATATTGTCGAGGTGCTCGTAACTCTGAATAATTGCTAAATTATCAATGGGAGGAGTCCCTGGATCAGAGTAGCATATTTGAACATTGGTAATATTGGAGCATGAGGAGGAATAAGACTTTCCTAAGCTTGAAACCTTTTGACAAAGGTGTGTGGACTTTCTCCAGATTCTTGTGTAAGTCCTACCAAGGTTTTAGCTTCCTCTAGACACTCAAATAGTGGAGCATCTTCTGCTTCTTCTTCTTCTGACTCAGAGTCTTTATCGACGGTAGAGTGTGCTGAAGGCATCATAGTTATCCTCCCAGCATGGATCCAAGTCCTTCAAAGGATCATGTCATATCCAGAGTCTTCCCGGATTATGTAAAACTTGGTATCAGTGCATACCAAACTTTCTGTAACTTTGAGAGTGATGAAGCCATATGCATCTCTGGAAATACCTTCATGGCCTCTAATTGTTATGGGAGCATGTGTGGATTCTTGTCGAGTAATGCCAGTATCCCTGAGAGTTTTCAAAGGGATGATGTTGACATCAGTACCAACATCAACAATTGCCCTTTTGAATTCATTTCTTTTAATGTGCACTGTGGTGAGCAGTCCCCAGTCATACATTTCTTTGTCGGTGGTTGAAGGTTCAGGAGGTACGTCTGGAATCAGCAGGCATTTCCCATAAACTATGTGGTTCAAAGCCGTGAACATATCTCCCCTTTTCTCTTTCGACAGATAGAGTAATTCGCAGACATGCTCTATCAATGAATAAACTGCTTCTTTGACTGGTGCTTCAGAAATGGAGAAAGTCCTAACAGGAAGAGGATCTCTGTGCACTCCTTCGGCTCCAAGATTAAGTTCTCCTGACTCAACCTTTTCTCTGAATATATATTTCAGAACTTTGCAACTGCTTGTTGGATGGTTCACGAACCGGTGGAATCGGCAATAACGGGGATTTTCCATGTCTTCCTCAGTTGGGTTTCTCCTGACATATGGCAATTTGATTGCACCATCTTGGATCCAGGCATCTAATAGTTCGAGCACTTCTCCAATGGGGAGAGGAAAATCAGGTGCGTCATCAAGAGATTCTGTGCTTTGGCCAGGAGTCTGTGTCTCTGGTTTGTCTTTCTTTTGCGTCTTTGGAGGAGCTGCGGAATGCTTGTTCTGGGATTCATCCTTGCGCTTGCTCCCTTCTGCAACAGCATTTGTAGAGGGATACAAGTTGTACTGCTTTTTAATCAGACGTCTGCTTCCTCGAGTGTCGTGTGCTTCCTCAGTTTTTGTAGATTTTGCTCTTTCCAACAGAGCAGGTGCAGTGGTTTCTGATCTATTCGCAGCTTCATGAAGCTCTGAGAAAGTCTAGAATCGAAGATTCTCCAGTAGAGCTTTGTAAACCGGGAGCATGCCGTTGATGCACAAATCGACCAGCTGCTGTTCCGTGACATTTGGGTCATGACAATCCAGGGCTTGGACTCGGAATGTTTTCACATAGTCGTTGGGATTTTCGCTGACCCTCTGAAACATCCTTCCAAGGTCAGAGAGAGTGATTTGCTCTGACACGAAGAAGTATTTCCAGTAGAAGGCGTTGATCATTTCTCTCCAGTTGTTGATAGTCCCCGATGCGATGTTGTTGTACCAGGTGTATGCTCTTCCTTTCAAGGATTTTGAGAATTCCTTGAGCCGAACAACATGATTATGTTCATGCTCCCCCCAGGCTTCGAGAAAACGAGAGACGTGTTCTCGAGCATTGCCAGTTCCATCATACAAAGTAAAAGTTGAAGAAATGTAACCTTTAGGAAGAGGAATCCTCTGCGTAGCGGCTGGATAAGGAGGTTGGTGACGGTGGACGTGTGATGTGTTGCCCTTTCCACGGTAAAATACATGAGATGAGGGAAATAAATAAAATAAGGAATTACAAGTTGTGGGACCGGCCACGGTTAGGGCATGGCCGGCCGGCTGACACACGGTCCCACATGTTTTTCCCAATTTTATGTGATTTTATGTATTTTCTCTGATTTAACGGAAATTCCATGAAACCGGAGAGTTTAGCAAAATTAGGGAACTTCCATAAGATAAGAGACATAAATTAATAAATATAAAATAGGGAATGGGAATGTGGGAATGGCAATGGCCACGGCATGGCCGGTCGGCCAATGAGCACGTGTCCCAAGCTACTCTTCCCAATTTTACCAAATTTGAGGATTTTAGATAATTTTCATTAAATCAAGGAGATTTGTTGAAAACGAAGATATTTTGTTGAAATCAGGGAGTTTTCATGAAATCATGAAAGAAAACACCAAATAATAATAAAACAATGTGCGTGTGGGACCATCTAGGGTATGGCCGGCCGGCTAGAGCCCGGTCCCACAAGTTTTTTCTAATTTTTTAATATTTTCTATGATTTTAGAGAAAATACATGAAATTAGGTAATTTTAGGGAAAATTCATGAAATCAAGGAATATTCATAATTTGAGAGAAATAATAAAATAATGGGGAACGTGAGGTGTGGGACCGGCCACGGCCAAGGCATGACCGGCCGACCGGCGGTCCCATGACACCTTTTCCTAATTTTATTATTTTTGATAAAATCATGTGACTTATATAAAATACGTGAAATTAGGTAATTTTCATGATTTTAGATAAAATTCATAAAATCAAGGAGTTTTCATAATTTGAGAGAAATAATAAAATAATGGGGAACGTGAGGTGTGGGACCGGCCACGGCCAAGGCATGATCGGCCTGCCGGCGGTCCCATGACACCTTTTCCTAATTTTATTATTTTTGATGAAATCATGTGATTCATATAATTTCTTTGAAATAAAGAAAATTTGCTCGAACGAGAGGATTTTCATGAGATAGGAAAATAGTAAAAATATGATAAAATATAAAATTGGGCGCGGGACTGGTCATGGCATGACTGTCCTGCTAGTGAGCTCAGTCCCCTGGCGCTTTTGCTACTATTTTATTATTATTATTTTTCCTTCCTATTTTGCATAGGTTCCTCGTTCGTTCATATTTTTTGAAATGCTCGTTCGTGCATTCAAAATGCTGGTCTGTGCATTATTTGCTAAGCACCATTTTTGTCAGGGCTTATTTGATGCTCAGATGCCTGTTTTGTCGAATATTTATCACTAACCCGTGGTATTCTGCTGGGAAGAAACACGAATTGAAGTGACGAAATATAACGAAGAATTGTAGAATATTGCTGGATATTCAGGCGATCAAATGATTCGCAGAATATTGCTGGATATTCAGACGATTTAAGATAATTAATTGATGGCTCTATACTAGAAGGGCTTCTTGTCTAGGAGCATTAATCATCTGAGGGTTGAGCAATATGAACTTGTTGGAGTATCATATTCCTATTGCATAGTCAGGGAAAACCTGGTTGCATCCCGAAGACGTTTTCACTCTATACTAGCTGGCATGATGTCTAGGAGCCATCCAATCTTTCGATTCTATACAGTATGAGATGTGCCGTGATCTCAGCTGGGAGACTGCACATATGCATCTTCTCTGAGATACTTTCTCCATCAGAGATGGCATGAGCTTTCATGCATAGAGACATGAGTCTCAATACTCGTCCGTTTGCCGGATCTGGAGTAATTACTGAAATTGCTCAGTATTCATGAGATATGCCGTGGTTTCAGCTGAGAGACTACACATCTATATGTACTCTGAGAGACAACCTTCTCAGTCAGAGATTTGTGGCATGAGCTTTCATGCTTTAACAAGAGACATGAGCCTCAATACTCATCCGGTTGCCAAATCTGGAGTATAGTTTTACAATTCTACCCTCTATCAGAAATCCACCATCTACACTCATCTTTCTGAAAAGAAATCCTAGATTATTTCTTTTTCTTTGGCCGTTACAATTCAATATTCGAAGCTTCCTTCCATGCTCATTTCAAAAGGCAAGTTACGAACAAAAATATGGATTTTTCTCCTCCTCTCATTGTTCTTTTATCTCAGCCTTGGTCTCAATCTTCATATTTGTGATGAAGCTAAGGCAGTATGCATCACATAATTGTGATCTACAATCCTATTTTCACTATAAGATTAGATTTTAATGGTGTATTTAACCAAAGGTAATTAATTTTAAATTTATTGATTTGATACAGGTAATGGCTCAGATCTTTTCAATATAACAACTATGAATTCTGTTGTAATAGCTTATTCTAACGGAAGTAATTCTAAAATTGGGTGCCTCTTCAGTATCATTGGTAACTAAAAATCTCTTCCTTCAATATATTTTTGTAATGTATTTGGTTATTTAACATATTTCTTTACTTTGATGGTACTCGACAATTCGATTATAACTTCCTTCACAGGTTGCTTCATAGAGCCTTTCCTTTTAAGGTTTGATATATTTCGATGTTTGATTTTGGTTTCCTAGTGTAAAAAGTATAACAAGGAGTGTCAGATTATAACAAGACCTTTTTAATTAGTGTTGCATTCTAGGACGTTACTTAATTTATGTATTTTGGTTAAAGAATGAGCATCAGACTTTCTACCAACATGTAAACTACATGACCTACAACTATGCACCATGGATAAGTAGTCCAGATTAGCTAGATAAAATTTATTCTGAAGATTGAGGGGCTTTCTCTAATATTTTCTGCCTATGTGAGTGCCAGCCCAGCATGGATCTTTTGAACCAACTATAAGACTTGAACATGAATAGGGATTACTCAAAATTAAGAATTATGGTTCTAACATGCAAATTGAATATTAGACAAAAAAACATTTATCAGAAGATTTATAAAGGAATAAGAAATGGCGATTTGGGGTTTTATATTTAGGCTCTAATTCATTTGGATGTTGTCAGATTTAAAATACAATGTAGGATCAGAATATCGCCACAACAATACTCCTGCGAGATTTATAGCGACAGTTCTGCGAGTTCTTCAACAACACTTTTCAAGTGTCACAAGATAATTTAAAGAATGACGTAATGGATGACGAATGAAGAAACACGAGAAAAGCATGATTGTCCTGCGATGGTTACAACGCTTGCGAGAATGGACATTATAACTACTGCGATAATATCGCGGGTCAGATCCGAAGTTAAAGGACAACTTAGCTGTCATCCACTATGTAACTACCCTATATAAAGAGACCCAGTAGATTCAGAAAGGGGAGGATGTATTTTTGAGTGTTGAGAAAGTCTTGAAGAGAGAGAAAATTCAAGAGAGCGGTTGTATTCTTGATTTCTTCCATTTCTTGTAAACATTTCTGAGGATCAAATAATAAAGTGTTGTTTTTAATGTTCAAATATGTGTTAATTAATGTAAATTCTTATCAAGGGTGTAGTGCAGGATTTCCTGCAACAACATTTTGGCGCCCGAAACAAGGAATGAATTAACAAAAATCATAGAAAAAGCAAGGTCGAAGATGAGAGTTATTCAAGATTAAGAAGATAATTGAACAAATCAGTGAAATAGTTGAAGGAAAAATGATTAGATCCAAAGAGAATTGTAGGAATTTGGAGTGTGGTATGGTAACAAGAACAATGATCGACAAATTCCATGAAAACATTAAGGCGAAGATACATAAACGAGATTTTGAAGGAAAGAAAATTATGACGGTAGAGAAAATATCATCATTGAAGGATTGGGAAAAGCAGAAAATCACATTTACAACAACAGAAATACCAAAAGAAAATTTAAATCACACATCTCCTTTGGTAATCACGGTATCCACTGTACCAATCAAAACAGGAAAATCAATAAAATCTGCAGAAGAATGGGCCGTGAATAGAACTTTTGTGGACGCAGGAAGTTCTGTGGATATAATATTTTATCATGCATTCAAGAAAATGGAATACAAGGATGAAGAAATGTCTTGTTCAACATATCATATTCATGGATTTGGAAAATCTTTAACAAAACCTAAAGGCGAAATAGTGGTACGAATTCCGCTAGGAAAGATTGAAACACAAGTAACATTATGTGTGGTAGACGTGGAATCTCCGTATAACATGATATTGGGAAGACCATGGATATATGCAATCAAGGATGTAGCGTCAACATTGCATCAATGCATCAAATTTCCTATGCCCGATGGAATTGGAGAAATTAGAGGAGATGCTGATCTTGCGAAGCTGTGTTATCAAACTAAAGTGAGAAATTATGAAGAGCGTCCAAAGATGCGAAAAGCTCGCATAAAAATGGCAAAAGAGACAAAGAAAGAAGAAGAATTTAAAGTTTACATGATAAGAGCAAAAGAAGGAAAAGGAATACCCAGCGAAATCTCGCAAGAAGGAGATGAACTCGCGAGAGTTGTGAAAACCTCAACACCGATGGGAGAGGCTAAAGCCAGCTACACCGCAGCAGAGCCAACAAAAGAAGTAAATATTAGAAGTAAAGAAGAACCTAAGATATTAAAAATCGGAACAAAGATGGATGCAGATGAAGAAGAGCAAACCGTAAACCTCTTGCGAAAGTATAAAGACATCTTCGCATGGAATATGGATGAGATGCCTGGAATAGACCCATCAGTTGCATGTCATAAGCTAGAAATCAACAAGGAGGTAAGACCATTTAAGCAAAGAATAAGGAAAATCGTAACAACATATCATTCCCAAATAGAAGAAGAATTACAAAAGATGCTTGATGCGGGAATTATAAGGCAGGCAAAGTACCCAGAATGGATTGCAAACATGGTGGTGGTCCCAAAAAAAAAAGGGATAAGAATTTGTATAGATTTCACTAACTTAAACAAAGCTTGTCCTAAAGATAGCTTTCCATTACCAGATATTCCTCAAATGGTCGAATCAGCGGCGGGAAATGATAGAATATCTTCATTAGATGGGTATAAAGGATATAATCAGATTCCTCTCGCTGAAGAAGACAAAGAGCACACCGCATTCTTTGCCCCAAGAGGATTATACTGTTATACAAAGATGCCCTTTGGTTTACGAAATGCTGGTGCAACATATCAAAGAATGGTGGAAAAAGTGTTTGCAAAATGGATCCATAAAACAGTAGAGGTATATGTAGATGACATGTTAGTCAAAAGAAAAGAAGCTAAAAACCATGTGCAAGACTAAAAGGAGATTTTCGATCAAATGCGATATTTTAACATCAAGGTGAATCCCGAAAAATGTATTTTTGGAGTAGCTTCAGGAAAAAATTTGGGGTACATTGTGTCAAAGGAAGGAATACAAGTTGATCCAGATAAAGTACAAGCAATTCGCGACATGCCAACACCAGCAACACTAAAAGATGTGCAGAAGTTGAACGGGCTCTTAGCCTCGCTAGGAAGATTTATCTCGCGATATTCAGATAAGTGCAAGCATTTCTTCAACATACTCAGGAAGGGTACAAAGTTCAAGTGGACAGACGAATGTGAGAAGGCTTTTCAAGGAATTAAAGAATATTTGATAAACATATCTATCTTACAGAAACCAGAGCCCGGAGAAGAATTATTGATCTACCTTGCGACAACTTCACACGCGTTAAGTGCAGTATTACTGCGAGTGGACGCAGGAATAGAAAAACCAATTTATTACATCAGCAAAACATTTAATATTGCAGAGAAAAATTACTCAAAGATTGAGAAGTTAATTCTGGCATTGGTTTATGCAACCTTTAAACTTCGCATCTATTTTCAAGCACATAAAATAAAAGTATTAAAAAAGGTACCAATTGAGTCAATAATAAAGAATTCAAAAAGATCAGGCAGGGTTGAGAGATGGAATGCACAAGTAGTGCACTTTGAAATCAAATACGAAATCCTATCCTCGCCAAAATCACAAGCTGTAGCAGAATTTCCTCTAGAAGATGATGAAGCTGTAGAAGAAATGATGGAATAGAAGAAGAACATGGAGACCCAAAAGATCTATTAAAAGAACCTAACATGTGGGAAATATTGGTGGATGGATCATCAAATGGGGAAGGTAATGGAATTGGAGTTGTCTTTATTTCGCCAGAAGGAGAAAAAATGGCTTTTTCATTTCGTCTGGAATTCACGTCCACTAACAATGAGACGAAGTATGAAGCGGTGGTGCATGCGTTAAATTCACAATAGAAATGAAGTTGGAAAATGCTAGAATTACTAGTGACTCGCAATTGGTTATTCGCCAGATAAAAGGAGAATACACAATAAATGAACCATCTTTGAAGAAATACAAGAAACTTGTTGAAGAATTGTCTGCGAGAATTCCAAAAATAAAATGGAGACATATATTAAGAAAAGATAACAGACTCGCAGATGCTTTTGCTTTTATATCTAGCATGATGATAAATCTAGTCGCGAGATGCATAAAAATTCAGACACTTGTATCACCCTCAATCAATAAGGAAGAAGAAGATAAAGCAGATGTGATGCTGATAGAAGGTGGTGAAGAAGAACCAAAAGGAAATATTGCAGATTGGAGAACAGAACTTCATGCATATTTGTCAAGAGGAGAGACACCAAGAAATAGATTAGAAACACATAAATTAAAAATCCGAGCAACAAATTATGAATTAAGAGATGGAGTATTATATTGCAAATCTTTTAATGGACCATCGCTAAGATGCTTGACAATGGAAGAAGAACAAAAGGTTTTAAAGATGTTGCATAATGGAGATGCTGGTAATCACAGCAGGGGAAGATCTTTGGCATACAGAACAAAAATGCAAGGTTCTTATTGGCCATCTATGCATGAGGATGCAAAGCAACTTTCAAGATGATGCGAAGATTGTCAGTGATATGGAAAGAAAATACATGCACCAGGGGAACCATTATAATCCTCAACCAGTGTGTGGCCTTTTGAAAAATGGGGGTTGGATATCGTGGGACCATTTGTACCAGGTTCTGGACAAAGAAGATATTTAATTGTCGCTACATATTATTTCACAAAATGAGGAGAAGTAAAAGCAGTGCAACACATTCGCGACAAAGACGTTTTTAAATTCATATTTGAAAATATAATTTGCATATTTGGGATTCCTGCACAGTTGGTATATGATAATGGAAAACAGTTTGAAGGACAGAATATCGAATTGTTACTTAATGCATTTAAAATCAAATGTGGAAAATCGACACCACTATATCCACAGGCCAATGGACAGGCAGAGGCAACAAATAAGACAATTGCAGATATACTGAAGAAGAAATTAGAAGGACACTATAGGGCATGGTGCGAACAAGTACATAATGCAATATGGGATTACAATACAACTAGACGGGAAGCTACCAGAATGTCACCTTTTTGTTTGACATATGAGGTTGAAGCTGTGTTACCAACAGAGGTTGCTATTCCTACAACAAAAAGAGATGCTTGGGAGAAGAATCTTAGTGCTGGAATGATTCTAAATAAACTGGATGAATCGGAAGATAAGAGAGAAAAAGCTTTACAACATATGGAAAATTATCAGCGAAGATTAGCTCGCGAGTACAACAAACGTGTCAAAAAACGTGAATTCCAACCAGGTGATCTAGTGCTGTGATAAACACCAGGTTATCAACGAGAAAATGGTGGTAAAATGGCGAGAAAATGGGATGGACCATACATCATTAAAGAGATAGTTGGATCTGGGGCATACAAATTAATGGATCCTGAAGGTAGGGATGTTGGTCAAAGACTTGATAGACCATGGAATGGATTATTTCTGAAAAGATATTATCAATGACAAATTCTGCGAGATTAGAGATACTGTTATATTATATGATGAAACATATAATAAATTTTTCTATCTCTATTACAACTTCGAGATTCTTCTAATGACAGAGCAAGTAAGAAATGCGAAAATATCACAAGAAACGCGAATAAAAATTTCGATTAATAGAAGAAAACCCCACTTAGGGTGCAGTCTTGTAACTATAAGCCATATATGCATAAAGGACAAGAGGCTGCGAAAAAAACTAGTTGTTGTTAAGACCAGATGGGAGGATCTAGTCTTGTATGGCCGATGTGCCCTCCTTGAATGGGAAACCAGGGGGAAGATAAGGGCGGCACCCTCCATTAGGGAGCTAATAAGTGTCTAAAGACGGCAATGTCATGGGGCTTTATGATTGCAAGAACATTTAGGCATGTCATATTATCATGTGACAAATATTATACAGAGTCAACAAGCCAAGAGAAAAAGTTAAGATGAGATCAATGGGTTTTTACATGAAAGTGCAAAAACGTCTTGCGATTTCATCGCAAGACGGTAATTTCATAAGGCTTTGTTCTCGCAAGGGAGCTTAGACTTGTCATATTGTCGCAGAGAAATTTAAAAAATACGGATAAGGCAAGATCAATGGGTTTTTACATGCAAATGCAAAGACATCCTGCGATTTTGTCGCAGACAAAAAAAATTGGCAAAATAAGACCTTTAACTAGGAAAGCAAAATAAGACCAACATAATAATCCCAAACATTAACTATTTTCTTTTAAGAATGCAGGAAAGATTTGTTCATCGTAGGAGAGATGATGAGAAACAAGTATCCTTCAGGATTTCTCAAAAGTATTATTCAGAATCACACAGCAGGATTATTCATAATATCGCAGTATTATCCATAATTTCGCAAGCACTATTCGCAACACAGTTCGCAAGGAGAAAATACGGGAAACACTTGTTAATTATAAGAAAGATAATGAAGGGAAAGTATGGGAGTTGATAAATAAAATATCATTATCTTCCTTGAGAATATTCAAAATAACAGAAATAAAGTTGAATTCCAAAGTTACATAAAGACACATTGCTCGCAAGAAAAGGGAAGAAAAAAAAACAAAAACAAGACTCAAGCTTCAATATTGGTCTCGCTAGCTTCATTCTCCATGTAAATATTCTTTGCGTCATGATCAGCTTGAGTTTCTTCTTCATATAACCTTTCACCAGTAATTTCTTCACCACCATTAGCTACTTCTCTAGAAGGACTTTTTTCTTCTTCTGTTGGGTTTTCTTGAGAGACATCATCTTCACCACTTGCATAGTTTAGATCATCATCAATGGGAAGAGGAATTTCATCATCATCTACTTCTAGAGGATCAACGGATACAGGAGGGAGAGACTGGGATATCATAATGTAATTCACAAGAACTTCAGCACTAAGATGAACCTTGCGAAGGAAACCTCCATCACGATTTCTAATTTCCATATTTCTAAAGTATTCAAGGTAGTCATATCTCCTCTCTGCTCGATCACGAGACTTAACAAGATGGGAAGCGAGCGCTCCGTTTTCTTTGCGAACTTTAGCCAGTTTTTCAGTCAGATCAGAAATGGTAGAATGAAGGCTTTTTTCAAATTCTGCGAGAAACATAAATTGACAAGAAAATATTCAAATGAAAATCTCGCAAGAAATTTAGCAGAGAAATTAAATAGAAAAATTAACAGTTAAGGCAGTCAAAATGACTACCTTCTTTTTGAGAAGTTAAATTTTGAATTAGTGTTAAGAAACAATTCTCCCATTGGTTCATGGCATCATCAAAATTATCTCCAACTATACCCTTCAGTCGAGATTTTATAATTTTTTCTTTGGAGAGAAGATAAGCATTTTCTTTTGCTAATAAGGAGTAAGATTCTTCTAATTGAGAATATTGATCTTGGATTTTAATGGCCTTTAAACTTAGAGTTAACATGCCCTTGATAAGCTTATCCTTCTCAGCCACAGAAGATTCAGTTACTTCCTTGAGTTCGTCTTTTAATGAGTGAAGAGATTGTTCTTGGTCGTTACACACTTTCTGAAGAATATTTATTTTCTGCGTGGAGATCACCATTTTGTTTAAAAATCTACGTTTCTCCTGAGACAAAGTTTTATTTTCATCTGATAAAGATTCCATCGCCAAGTTAGCTTGGGTTAACAAATATGAGAGGCGAGTAACTTCGCTACTTAATAGATTTTGCTTTTGAGATAATTGATGGTTCTCATTGGTAAGATTATATATTTGATCGATCGAGTATGTGTAAATATTATCTAATCTATTATATTGATCCATCCAAGAATCTCTCTCAACACGAGCTTCTTCAGCAACAGACTCAAATTGAAATATCTTCATTAATCGTTTCTGATTTAAAGCTAAATAGGCAAGCCAAATATTTAAAAGGAAATTGAGTACATAAAAGATGAAAATTTACTAGAACAGAAAAATTAGAGGCAGAGGCAGAAGAACTATACCTTTTAACTCCTAGTTTTTATCGCGAAGATTTTCGCAATCTAGTAAAGAGTTGCGAAGCTTGTGATCAAGAATATCACATTCTGAAGTTTTGGCTTGGAGACTTCTCTTTAGAGTTTCAACTTCATTTTCTAAAAACGCTCGCGAAGCAGTTCGATCAGAACCAAAATATTTGATTAAAGTCTCGCAGACATCATATTTGAAAGGTTCAGTAGAAGATTTCCTGGCATCATCTAAGATTTCAGACAAAACTTTAAAAGCAGCATCAACCCCTACTGGTGCTTCTTTAGATAAGGGAATAGGTGTAGAGGGTGAAGTGGTAATGATGGCGAGTTAGAGATTTGAGTCATTTGTGATGGTTGCATCACCAGAAGGTGGAGTGTCTGGAAAAGTAAGGGTTGGAGGTAAAATAGGAGAGGAAAAAACTTTGTTCATAACAGTTTTGGGAATCAAATTTATTGGAGGATTAATGGCATTGGGTGTATTGATAATGACATTCTCGCAAATAAAGGATGGGGGTTCCATCTGCGAAGTAGTAGAAACAGATTTTGAAGATGAAAATTTGGGAATAGTAATATAAATCTCAAGAGTCTTGGCTTAGCGATATTGCTTGTGAGGTCTAACAACATTTTCATCACCCTGCGAGTAATAATATAGATAAGAAACAGAGGCAACAATATTGTTATTAAGAAAACAAATGTTTCTTCCTACCTTATGACTCACAGACTTCCTTTTCTTTTCAGCGAGTTTTTGTTGTAAATCTTCTCGAAGATTAGGGTTTTGGTCGACAAACTGGGTAGTTCCACTGAAAAGAAAACATGGTGTGGGAGTTATAAAGAATCAAGCAAAAAAGATCAAATAGGGTGAGTAAATATGATTTAGACAAGCAAAATCGAGTATAACAACGTCAGAAGAACACATACCTGGGAGATTCCATTGAAGCAGCAGCAGCTGAATTTGCAGAAGAAGAAAGTTGCAGGTAGAAAAAAGTTTTTGCAGAGAATGAAGAGATGAAGAAGACGAAGAAGTAAAAGAAGAAAAAATATTTCTTTGATAGGTTCTCTCTTTTATAGACAGAAGGGTGGTAACCGGGTAATAAAAGATTAACCGGTAAAAAGAGAAATATTCTACACGTGTAGGAGGTTATACTTAACTCACGGAGCCTTATCGGAGAAAGAAGATGAAAAGACGAATAGTAAAGAAAAATAAATTCTCATGATCTTTCCTCCTTCGCAGAAAAGATATGAGAAGAGACAAGATGTAGGATCAGAATATCGCCACAACAATACTCTTGCGAGATTTACAGCGACAGTTCTGCGAGTTCTTCAACAACACTTTGCGAGTGTCACAAGATAATTTAATGAATGACGTAATGGCTAACGAATGAAGAAACACTAGAAAAGCATGATTATCCTGCGATGGTTACAACGCTTGCGAGAATGGACATTATAACTACTGCGATAATATCGCGGGTCAGATCCGAAGTTAAAGGACAACTTAGCTGTCATCCACTATGTAACTACCCTATATAAAGAGACCCAGTAGATTCAGAAAGGGGAGGATGTATTTTTGAGTGTTGAGAAAGTCTTGAAGAGAGATAAAATTCAAGAGAGCGGTTGTATTCTTGATTTCTTCCATTTCTTGTAAACATTTCTGAGGATCAAATAATAAAGTGTTGTTTTTAATCTTCAAATATGTGTTAATTATTGTAAATTCTTATCAAGGGTGTAGTGTAGGATTTCTTGCAACTACATACAACACTAACATAATGATATTCTCCTTTAAGTTAGTGATGATTTAAATGGATTCATATTAGTAATTATGAGGTGGGGAATCCATATATATCTCAATCAAGAAGAGTTTTGATCATATAACAACCCCGACTTTGCTTCATTTTGATTCGGTAACTTATAATGCCTCGGCAAACTGAAAATTGATTCTATTTCTTTTTCTCCATGTACAGGTAGTGTCACACCTTTATTTTTGTTATTACATAGGCGTGGAGAATATAATCCAACATGGAATGAGTTTTAGATGTGACTGAACAAAACCCTCATTAAAAATAAAACCCTCAAATTCTTAAATCAGCTCTAAGCACTTCCTCACGTTCTCGGATTTGGAGACCATATGTATGAATTGTCAAAATTGGTCCCTCTCAAACAAAAATGGATGTCTGTATCATGAAGTGGGATATTTTATGCAACAAACTTTGTCAATTCCTATCTTTTTTCAGAGGTATTTTTCGCATTTATGTCATCCTTAGTTTGTTTTGGTGAGTCTATATCGTTTTTGGAATCAAGATTTTAATTTTGGGAGATGTTGGACCAGATAATGTACCTGCAGTGAATCTGGGTGTTCTCAAAGTCACAACAGATGCTCAACTCCAAGTACAACAACATATTACTGCTTTGGTGATGTCCAAGCTAACATCCCAAAGATGCGCAGAAAATTATTAAACTAAGAAGGGTAGGGGAATAACATGAATGCTTCAGTTGTGGTTTATGAGGATTAGAGAAGTCAATGGTTCGTCAACACCAATTCGCAGAACAAATCCCTGTTTTTAAGGATACACTTTTGGTTGGGTTCACAATACCCAGGACCAGACAAGAATCATATTAGGGACTCACTACTGCAAGTCGCAGGAACGATTCATAGTTTTAATTTCACTAGAGATACAATGGGAATTTTTAGGGTCCAAAAGTATCACAACAAAAGTTTACACCAGTAATTTACTTTAAACGATAAATCTCACCTGGAACCCACAACCGTTTTATATATTTGTTCATTACGTTATAGCTATTAGATATGCTTATACCAGCGCTACAATTGTAAGCGGTTTAACACTTGATTCATGAGGTGGTATTTCGCAGGTTAATTTCTCGAGTATTTGCAATTTTATGGATAAACTTTGTTGACAAAGGTGATGGCACGTATTTTGTATATAATTAAATATAGTTGTATTGTGTATCATCCTTCTGTAATTTAGTAGTGTGTGTGAAATATTCTTTGAGCCCGTATTACATGACGAATTTGTTCATTTGCAAACAGGTTATGGCACAATATCTAAAATAAGAATAGAGGTGTTGTTGTCAACAAGTTCAGGTATAAGAAGGAAAAAACTCTTTCAGTAGGGAATTCTCTCAGCACCGAGATCACAATTGTTCTCGCTCTAGGAGAAACCTGACATCTAAGCTTTTATTGGCAAAATCCTTATTCAGGTACAGAAGTTATTATTTGGCATGGTGAATCATTATTTACAGTCATATCTGCATAACTCCAGGCTCCGTTGTTTTGGTAATTTGCTTACCTATTTTCATGCATTTACTTGATTGTTTTCTATTACAAATGCTTTTTATGCAATTACGTTATCCGATTAGTGATTTGAATTGGTTGTAGCTCTTCACTAATTCATTTGCTCTCTTTTAGGCATGAACTATTTCCTTATTGACGAGTCTCACTTGCTTCTTCTAGAATGGATGCGATTGTTGGCTCTTCTTTTGAGTCATTGACACATCAAATTGGGCACTAGCAAATGCCTACCCTTCAAATGTTTGATATATTTCGTTGCATGCTTCCGGTTTCATAGTGCAAAAAGAGATTTTTGGTTAAAAAATGAGTATCAGCCTTTGTTTACCAACATGTATACTATATGACCTAAACTAGTCCTTAACCCGTGCCGTAACGTCACGGGCCTTGATGTTGGTTCATTTTTAATATCGTATAAAATGTGTCCCGAATATTTATCAACTCCTTCTGGTCCGATGTATGTTAAATCTGGCTTGGTTATAGATATTGTAGGGATATTCCCTGTTTTGTTTTATCTGTTCTATCGAGTAAAAAACTAATGTTGTTAACACACTCCATTAAATCAGAAATGCTTCCCAAAATTATACGCGTTGTCTCCATATAAAATTCAGAAAAATACATACTACAAATAATTTTAAAGGGAGTATGTACGCGTTTAATATCTTAAATTACGAAAATGAGTTCACCTCCGTGATTCTTTATTTCCTCCCCCCCCCCCATTTTTGGTTTTAAAAATCTGTACATAATATGTACTTTCTCGGGCCTTTTTTTAACTTATTGGAATATATGCTATTGAAATTTTATTTCTGGAAGTATATCTCTTGATTTGTAAGACCATATATATACTCTTATGTTGCGAAGTCTCTTTGACAGATAAGTCACCTCCAGAAACATCAGCCTCTTTGGCAATCGTTTGTCGTAACCAATACATGGCCTTTTTATGGTCGAGGAGTATGCGGCTTAATCGCAATATATATTTTTTTGGAGAGAAAGAAATATCAAAATCGACTAATATGTAATTAGGGAGGCAAGATCGAAGTTCCCTTATTGTCATGCATCTTTCAATGATTGAGTACATCGTTTTTTATACTGAGCTGATTTGTAAGACCATATACTTACCTTGCAAATTCTTTCATACAATCCGGTCATCTCTTACACCTGACAATAGTGCCCATTGTCTCCTCTAGAATCGTCAACCTCTTTGGCATATGGCATAAAAATCTTCTGTCTTTTCAATGTGGAGTAGTCTGGTGACTAATTGGTGCGGTCTTGCTTCTTTTAATTTATACTACTTGCGGTATTTCTGTACACTCAGAAAGAACAAATTATAAATAACATGATCTGCCAGCAGTCATGATGGTCATCGTAATGGCATTGTTTGATTTTTTTTATTCTTTACCGTATATCAATCCGGAGAATTGCTATCAATAAGAAAAGTAGAGAATGGAAACGTTATAACTTAATCAAGAAAACCGAACAATTGTAAAGTAAAACATAAAATTCAGGGTGCATTATCGAAACCGTAACATTTGCTGGCGTCTTTGATTTTTGTTTTTTTGCCAAATGTGCAATCCTACTGATTTAGTTTTGCCAAAAGTGAAATCATCTGCTTAGGAAGTTGAAATACGTTAGCTTGGTGATGCCAGTGTCAGAAAATTTCCTTCAAAACCACTATAACAAAATTAAAATTCCAACTTTGGGATTTAAATCAAGATTGGGAACATAAATTAAATTATCATATCAGCACGGTTACACATGGGATAAATCATATCCACCAATGTTGATGTAGATCATGACCAAAGGGACTAATACTGAAATACAAAAAAAAAAGAAAAAAAAGGAAATCACATGTCAACAAAATGCAATAAAGTAAACACACCAGAATAAAAATAAAGAAAGGGAAACACACTAAAATAAATAAAAAAATGCAGAGATACAAAGAAACATGGTATACTATTTCTAGGTACTTTTTATTTGGTGCAAGGATTCATAACGCTTAATCTTCGGAAACGGTAGATGACGAGAAATCTTCGGGCATCTTCTAAAGGCTGGGTTTCTTGAGAGGTGGATCATTATCAACCACAGTCTCATCTTCAGCGCGGATGATTCCGGTATCCTGGGCAGATATGGTTGGAGTTAGTGATGTGGGGAGCGAATGCAACTTTGCTACAGTGAAGCTTGAGGTATCAAGATTTCTAGGATAGAGGATTTTGGGTACCTAAACAAAACGATTGAGTACCAACGGTGACTCATCCATCTCCCTAAAACCTAACGCACATGTGAAAAAAATGGGTGTGGTCTTGGTAACCATAACCATTGATTTATCTTTCCATAGGACAAATCTGGACCACCACTAACACATGCAAAGTTGGCCAAATTATGGTTTTTAGTATTTAAATAAAATATATAAAAGAGAATATAACAGCAACAAAAATAGAAAAAATTAATTGAAGACTTAAGTTTGTTCGATCTAAGATTTATTTATGACATTTGTGATTAAAAGTTAAAAGCACGCCTGGCTGAGGGGGGTGACAACAGTGATATCAGGTGATTTTGTTGTGGTGACGTGTGACAACCTGGATTTTCGGACTTCTAGCAGACACAAATTCGACCTTGTTGGTCGGGTTCCATCCAGCTAGCAAGTCCAAATTTTCGGACCACCACTCGTGTAAGACCATATTTTTCGTTTTAAAAGATTTCAATAAATAAAATCAATAATTCAAGCTCAATTAAATTTACTAAATGAAATGAAATCTTAGTTTTAAGATTCCAAAACTTTAATATAATAATTACAAAATCATAAGTATCAAATTAAAACAAAATAAAGCTTCGATTAAATTTAAAACGGATACCCAAATCCCAGTGATATATTATAATTTCTTGTCAGGTAGTCTTTCTTCGTTCTCTGTGAAAATGGGTGAGCAACCACAGCCTAGTAAGAAGTTTCCAAAAATAATAGAGTGTATCGAAAAACAAACAAATGCAATAGTTACAATAATTAAAACCGTGCACGAAAATTCACAACATTACTTACGCCATTCTCAATCACAGATACTTAACATTTTCTTACTCAAAATCTCCAATCTTAAATTCTAGATCCTTAATCTAAAATTATTTATTAATGGAGATACAAATTTATTAATTTAATTAAGGAAAAAAAATAAATGAAAAAATTAATAGATCACTTATTATGAGCAATTAGTGAAAAAACATTATTATGAGGAATTAATAAATCATTTATTATCAACATTATATTAACCATTTATTATATTAGATTTTTCTTAATGGGTCATTAAATGATAATTTTATTGGAGAAATTACAGCCATAGATTTATGTATTGGGAGAGTAAATCTCAACCACCACTTATATAGGCTAACTTAACCAAACTGTGTTTTATATTCTTGATTATGTACCATGGATGAGTAGTCTTGATTAGCTAGATAAAATTCATTCTGAGCTGATCTGAAATCTTTCTTTAATTTTCCTGCCCAGGAGAGCGCCTCAACATGACTCTTTTGAATAAACAATAAGACTTCAATATTCGGTATCAGGGTTCTAACATGCAAATTGAATTTAGAATGAACAACATTAATCTGGAGATTTAGAAAGGAATAAGAAAAACAAAACGGTGATTTGGTGGTTTAGAAGGTAACCATAAAATTTCACGACTAACTGTTTAATTGTGATATATTATGGCACCAATTCATATGGATGTTCCCAGATTTAGATGCGACACTTATATAATGATATTGTTTTTTTAAGTTAGTGATGCTTTAGCTGGATACGTATTAGTAACTGTGAGGTGGAAGATCCATATATATGTTAATAAAGAAGAAAATTGAATATAAACAACCTGTTAGCTGCATTTGTTCGTTTTAGTTCGGTAACTTAACATTGAATCTGTATATTGAAAATTGTTGGTAACTTATCAATGTTTGGTAACTTAGCGCACCTTTATTTTATTATTAACTAGGTGTCGAGAAGATAATCCAACATGGCCACCCTCAAAATCTTAAATCCCCTGTTAGCACTCCCCCGCCTTCTCAAATTTGGAGGTTGGAGGCTTGCAACCATTTTAAATCTCATATACCAATGGTCAAAATTGGTGCCTCTCAAACGAAAATAGACATTAGCATCATCAAGTGTAATATTTCATGCAACAATCTTTGTCATTTCTTATCTTTTTTCGAGGTACTTTTCACGTTTAATTATGTCATCTTTTTTTTTTTTTGGTGAGTCTCTTTCTTTTTCTAATTGACGATTTTAATTTTGGGAGAAAACATTCCACAAAGGATGTTTGTTTGAAGGTTCATTTTCAAATGGACGTCTGAGATAACATGATTGTGTCGTACATAAGTTAAGCATTCGCTGAGAAATCACTCTTAACCAGATACAAACATTGGTTTAGCAAAGTAAAGAAAACTAGAAATCCTATAGGTGAATTTCATCACCCACTTCACTTCTTCACGGAGGCGCATTTGATTTGTTTCCGAACATAGACATTAGTAGTTTTACTTTATAAGAGCATCTTCAATGTATACAATACATTTGATTTTCTATGTTCTCATTTTTAGGTTGTCTTTTTTAGTGGGTTCCTGGAATATATCGGTGTCCAACTACAATTATGCTCTATTATAGTTCTCTCCCTCAACTACTTCTCTATCTTAAATGTTTTGGAAACTATATTATATTTTGCAATCCATAGGGCAAATGATTGAGCACAGATTTGGTACTAATTATCATAGTCTACGGAGAGGACGACTTCCGATACAAGTGAAAAATATTCTTCACATTTTTATACAACAAATATCAAAGAAACCTACTATAGGGGCTCCAAACATTTGGTTTTGAGGGCTCCTATAGATTCAAATATCCTAAAATATAGATGAGAGGGACCTATTCTACAATAAAAATACAAAGTACCCTTTGACAACTAACATAATTACCTAAACCTAAAACTAAAATTACATCTAATTAAAACACAAAACTAAAATTATATCTAATTAAAATCAAAAAATAAAATTATATCTAATTAAAACACAAAAGTAAAACCAAAAAAAAAATAAACAGTCTGTCTTTCTCTCTTCTTCTCCTCCATTACCCCTTTTTCTATTTCTTCTTCTTCAACAACGATTATCTTAGCCAACAATGGTTTCAATCGAGCAAAAATTGAAACTCACCCTTTTTTTTTCCTTTTCTTTGATTGCATGATTAGGTTAGATTTGATGAAACTAGAATTTAGAAATTAGGTTTAAAACTTAATACAATTGGATTTCCCAACCATATTTGTTGTTTATCTTCAAAAACAAAATTTCAAAAAATTTCCTAGATGTGCTTACGGTTGGGAAAACATGAACTCCCAACCGTATTTCAAATTTTCAATTTTTTTTTATTTACAATTTTCCAAGTGTAAGTTACTGGATTTGTCTACTGTAGGAAAAATATGAACTAACAACCGTGTATATTGTATCTACGGCGAGGTTTCCCAACCGTTAGTTCAATTTTTCAGGAAAAAAATCAAAACTTTTTGGTCTTTTTTATGTTTAAATTCTGATATCAAAACGACTTTTTTATTTAGTTAATCAACATTTACACTGATTAATTAATGGTATTCCAGGCATTAGTAAAAGTAGTAGGATAATCTGTTTTGTTGATTTCTATTTGATGACCCACATTTGTCATCTTATCAGCCCTCAAAACCAAATGCTCGGAACCCCTATAATAGGTTTCATATCAAAGGTACACCGTACCATCAATAATCAAAATTAGTAATAGGAAGATATTAAAATCACGATTTAGTAATTGTTGATTTTAATGAAATGGATTTGACTGCTATTTTTTTGGGATAAATAAAAACTTCAACAAATTACAGTTGTTTTTAAGTCAGGTGAAAAAACATAATATTTAACTAATTTTTCACCATCTACAAGGTTAGTATTGAAAACTAATCTTATTAAACCTAATTATGGGTTTTACATGTATAAGTATTCCATGGTGGGTTTATGATACAAGAAAAAAAATTTGGGCTACATAAATTTTTCCCCAATTCTTTGTATGGATTCAATATTGATCAAATTATCTTTTTGTTTTCAATTTTTCATGCACATTAAAAATTCTACCTATATAAAAGAAATTAAATATTTTTCTTATGCATGATTGCACCCACCATTTTTTTGTTAGGCTCAACCTATCATACACTCTTAAGTTCTAGAGCTGAGGATATAGTAATATTTGGTCGTAATTCAGTCATGTCATTAGCAATCTGAGCCAATAGCGGTGAGTCTGGCTTCCTCCACATCAAGATGATATTTTTACTAAGTTAAATTTTATGATCTTATATATCATCAATGCATGGATATTAAGAATCTCAATACATCAGTGTTTGTTTCATGTGAAGAGATCTTTATAATGCTTTTAAGTCTCACCATACTCTAGGAATGTAATAAGGCACCATTGGGTCAAAATATTGGGCATATAATTTATTAAGGGGTCTCGAAGGCCCATTTCCAAGCAATTGATCGCTACTCACTAAATCAGATGGGTGAATTTTGATTCCAAGCTAAATCCGAGTTTGGGCGATTAAATAGGTCTTCAAGACCGATTTTAGACTGACTTTTTAGCCGATTTCTTTGACGATTTCAATCCAAGTTTTTCTTTAAGTTACTTTAACGTTCAATGGTTGAACTTATATATATATATATTGGTACATTTGAATCAGTACATGATAATGTTTAAATTTTGATTTAATTAGGTATGAGTCACGTCAATAGCAATATATATGATCATTGGGATCTAAGCCACTAAAATTTCATCTGAATACTATGCCGAGTTTAGGCGAGTTTTAATCCGTAAATCATTGCTCCAAGATCCCCAAACGAGTAGGACATTGTAGCGAGTTAAACTACTTTTACGTTACCCAATGAATAAGCCACAATTTATGAACATGTAAAATTAGTAATATGGAGAGCCGGTCATTGTGACTCTGTAGTCCCCAAATTTGAGCCCGTGTATATTTATGTCGTGGTATTAGCAGTCAAAAATAGATATGGTGCTACTTTTTGTTCTAGGCACTTACTTCTTTTCGAATTCATTGACTCATACCTCCAGATTGATCAATACTCTAGAGGCATTGGTAGTTGTCAATACAAGTGCACCTGTTGCAAGGTATAATGGTCTGTTAGGTAACAAACAAACAAAAAAAAAAATTGTCGGCACATGTCTTGGTTAATTAGAAGCAGACCACTAACTTCGAAACTTGCTTACATACGTTCCAGTAATGATAACAATTATTGGAGTATTGATGAAATTAAATCAAGTGATTGATTTTTTTTTTCTGGAAATGAGTACCTAAATGCATACTGATTCGATTATATTGATATTATTAGGTATTTACTAATGTTATAAAATTATGAGTACCCTAGAATGAGAAATAAATAAATTATGTAAACTGATACTAATATGGGAGGTTGAGCCAGGGCCATAAGGTCCTGGTGATACCTAGTTGGATAGTAATTTTATATTAGCCTATTTGAACTCTTATTGGGACCGGGGAAGACCCGCATCAGTGGATATGCTAACAATATAAAAAAAAACTCCAGCAGTTCCGGTGCGTAGCACAGGTTTCAAACTAGTGCAAAGAATAGTAAAACACTAAAACGGTACAGTAAAATGTCAGTTCGAAATGAGTTCATTATGCTGCAACAATGCTTGGTGTACTGAGAGTGAATCCCGCAGCCACCACCGTGTGAGAGAAAGAAAATGGTGGACCCCACCTTAAACCCCACCCCCTGCGAATCTCCCCCATGGATCCCTCTCTCTCAGCTATTGGATCATCCTGCGGGATTTCTCACGGTTTTTTTGGGCGTCAACGTAGCACTACTGCATTAAGCTGAGTGTAGTGGAGTAAAAGATGGGAATGAAAGCGACATCTGGGCGTCGTTAAAGACTTTAAACAAACTCGTTCATTTTCTCTCCGCTCGAAAGCAGGGAAGGTTAGCGGGGATTTCAAAATGGGCGAGGTTCGAGACATCGCCAGAAAAGGAGAAAAACGAGGATTTAATCCTCACTTACTCTTTAATTATAATAAAAAAGATAATAAAGTATATTAATATCATATTTTGGACCCACCTTGAGAGTTTTAAATAAATAAAACACTCTTGGGCGAGGATTGCTTCCTCTCCCAAATCTAAACTTCATCCCCCACCGCTACACTCATGCCTCTCTTCAGCATAACATGGCGTCACTGTGCAACCCCCTACCTTCCCTCCTCCACTACACTCAGCCTTATATGTGGCACAAGGGTATTCGCGGTACCTGGATGTTCAGGTACAACATCCAAAAATACTATAGATCCAAGTTTTTTTTTTAAAGCACAATCCAAGGTTTAAATGAGTAACACGCAGGTAAGGGTGCCAATGAGTAACCGATTTCTTGAAACCGGACCGAAACCCTCTAATTTAGTTTGGGTTTCGATTTCCAATATTGGAGCCGGCGTGAAATTTAATACTTGACGGGTAGAACCATTAACTTCTTTTTTTTCTTTTGGACGTCTGCCTGGGAAGAGAAATAAAGAAACAAAACAAGGAATGAAACAACAAGCTCAGGCCAAGCTAACAACATAAATTTAGATAGCCTGAAAAAGGACCGAAGATTGGAGTTGAGAAGATGTCCACAAGTTTAGACATTGTGCACCTTCGCGTAGGCTGCGATATCATGAGCCAACGTGTTGACTCTTCTCGGAACAAATTGGAACTCAACAGAGTTCATAAGAGTGGTCTTCACACCAATTTCATCAATGAGATGACAGAATTCTCCAAGGTATGGAGTTACTCTTTTTTTGCAGGATGTAACTGCCCTTTGGCAGTCTCCTTTTATGACGATATTATGAACTTCCATACGAGCAAGGTCAAACGCAAGAAGGAAACCGTGGGTTTCAACCACAAGAGGGTAGGTAGTGTCAATAATCTTAGAAACAACACCAGTAATATTTATCTATAATTTTTGGGTTATTAACATATCTTTTAATATGCGGATGCATAAGACATAGTCGTTGTGGACACCTTGTTGTTGAAGGAAAATTCATAGATAGTTGTGCATGTCTAAAGATTTTTGGCATTACAAATTCATAATTAGATACATATATTATTTAACTTCCTAGTTTGGGGTCTTAGTGTGTTTATTTTGGGTCTATGGATTTTGAATCCCATCTAGACTATGGGGATAATGTGTGTCTAAACTAGGTAAAAGTACTAAGTTACCCTCACTATTAAAATTCAATTCTAAGCCCTATCCTTCTAGATTTTAAACATATTCAAACCCTTTCAAAACTAAATCTCATTGAAATCATTTCTCTCACAAACTAAAATTTAAACCTAACTTCATCGATCAATTATAACTACATCGATTTTTTATAAATTTTTTGTATCTGATCTTATACCCTACTTGAAAATGAGTATGATTTATATTCGAACTGAGAATGAGTATGATTTCCTCAAATAGAGTATGCCTCATACTCGATCTTAGAATGAGTAGGAAATCATACTCATTCTTAACTCGGGCATATACAGAGTAGTATGAATTTTAAGTTTGTTTGATGTATTTCAACACATAATCGGTTGATGTTCATGTTCATGTTCATATAGACTGTTTCTATGAAAAAGCAAAAAAAAAAAAAACTTTTCTATAAGACTAATGAAAAATCGATTGTAATAATCGGATTTTATGTATACATACGTTAACCGATTCTAGGTGTGCTTCGTGAACACCACCCCAGATCGGTCCACGAGGAAAATTTCAAATCTATTAGAATCTGTTTTTCAGGTACTATCTCTTTTGTGAATGCTTGGAGAAGGAAAACCAAGTCATATTGGTATACCTCTTCGATTGGGTACTTTGATAAGAGATTTCATTCGAGCAGTAAATACTCCACTTTCTCCTAGTTTTTCACCTAGTGAATTCTCAGACTCTGACAAAGATGAAGACAACACAATGGGAGGTCGACCACCAACTCCAAGAATACTCAAGGAGCTCACTTCTACAAACCTTGACCGGCAGCCTCTATGCATTCAGTTGAATGGAACAATTGAATTGAAGCCGAAATTGATTCACTTGCTTCCCAAATTATGAGTTTTAGCGGGGGAGGATCCTAATCGTTACTTGCAACAATTCCATCATATTGTGACTAGTTTAAAGCAAGAAACTGCAGATGCTGATATGGCTATGATGACAGCGTTTCCTTTCTCCCTTATAATGCTGCATGAGAATGGTTCTTTTACTTACCCCCTGGGAGTGTAACCACATGGAATGGGATTTAGAAGTTGTTCCTTAAAAAGTATTTTCCAGCATCAAAAGTAGCGGTGAATTCGAAAGGATATTTGTGGTATTAGGAAAATATAGGGAGAGACTCTCTATGAAAATTGGGAACGCTATAAGAATATTTTAGCTAGCTGTCTACACCACCAAATCAGCGATCAACTTGTCAGTCAATATTTTTATGAGGGTTTGCTTCCTAATTAGAGACATTTGATTGATACCGCAAGTGGTGGTACACTTACCAACAATACCATTGCTAAAGCTACAAGTTTGTTGGAGAACATGGCAGCAAACACGCAACAATTCTACACTAGAGGTGAACCAATGGTAAAGAAGGTGAATGAAGTTGGTAATTCATCATACATAGAATATAGGATGCATAACATGGAGAGGATGATGCAACAAATAGCAGCGGCTGTAATACCATCACACATCGAAGAAGTTGAGCAAACAAGTGTTATGTACCAAAATCATCAAAGGCCAAGATATGACTCATATTCCAGCATATATAATCCGGGTTGGCGAGATCATCCCAATTTCAGCTACGCCAACAAGAAAGTTGCAGTTTATAATCCTCCTTTGAATCAACAAGAAGCTCAATGCATGAGTATAGATGACAAGTTGAATCTCATTCTCAACACAATGGCTCAATATAAGCAAAAGACGAAGATGGCTATGAAGGACATGCAAACACAAATGGGTCAACTAGCTACTACCATGAGAAACTTTGAAGCACAAGCAGTTGGAAAAATTCCTTCGCAACCATTGAATCATATGGAGAATGTCAATGTTATTGAATTATGAAGTGGAAAGCAAGTAGAGAAACCGGCTGCTACACCAGAGTCCCATGAACATGCTTTAAAGAAAGAAGATGGTGAAAAAGTCCCTTAAAAGACTGATTCGGTAACAAATTCTAACTTTAAACCTCTTGTTTCTACTTACGTTACTCCTCCACCTTTTCCTAGCATGTTTGCAAATTCAAAGAAGGAGATGTTGGACAAAGAGATTTGGGAAATCTTTAAGAAGATCGAAGTGAACATTCCATTAATTGAGGCGATAAGGAAGGTTCCTTGTTATGCAAAGTTCTTGAAGGAATTGTGCACTAATAAGAACAAATTGACCGGTAATGAGGTAATGAGTGTGGGGGAGAGTGATTCGTCATATCTTCGAAAGCAACTCCCACCTAAATTAAAATACCCCGGTAGTATTACTATACCTTGCAAAATTGGTAAAACAAGGTTTACAAAAGCTTTGTTATATTTAGGAGAATCTATTAGTGTTATGCCTGCTTCAATTTATGAATCTTTAAATCTTGGTCCTCTCAAAAGTACCGGCGTAGTTATTCAACTTGCCGATAAATCTAATGTCTACCCGAAAGGGGTTGTTGAAAATGTATTAGTGCAGGTCAATGAGATTATATTTCATGTAGACTTCTATGTTCTTGATATGAGTGATGAAAACTCATCCTCGTCTACACCTTTTCTGTTGGGTAGACCGTTTATGAGAACCGCTTGAAAAAAAAAAGTTTTTGAAGGCACCTTGACAGTGGAATTTGACAGAGAGGTCGTACGCTTCAACATATTTGAGGTGATGAGATATCCGAATGATGTGCACTCATGTTTTGCTGTTGAGGAGTATGACACGGGCTAAGAATGTAAGCGAGATGAAAGTCGGGATAACGAATTTATATCATGCGCTAAGGGGGAGGCAACCAATCGTTTTTGTATCTTTATCTTTATTTTTAAGCATTTTATATTTATTTTACATATCAAAACTCCAACTTTTAGAAAATTTTGAACAATTTAGAATAAACACTAGCCTTTCTAAGTAGATGGCATTTTTTCTTGATGGTGAGGTATATATTGGCTGAGTTGGGATTAGATTCCAACTAAATAGCTTGTTTAGTGTTTATCCTCTATCGTTCAGAAGTAGCTATGAGTTGGAGTATCAGTTTTCTTTTTTTGCATATCATTTTAGGAAATTCCCTCATTGAATTTTACTTTGAATGACTAAATTTACATTGAGGACAATGTAAATTTTAAGTGTGGGGGGGTATTTATGTAATTTGTAGATTTCGATGCCTTTAGTTAATTTTTTTTTTTTTGCTTTATAAACTTCAGAATCTAGAAACTTGTGCCTTCAGGATGAAACTAAATAATATAAGTGGACTGAAACATCTTGGTTATAGGAGTTGAGGAAACCATTAGCTAAAAGGACGGAGCTCAGGTGTTAGAAATAACATGGTAGTTGTCACCATATCTCAGAATCGTCACCATATCACCTTCTATTTTTATTTTTGCAAACTTTTTATTCCTCTAAGTGATTTGGTGGGGCACTAACATCGAATTGTTATCACTGTTAGGATGAAATAGAGTGATTGAGTACTATAAAAAAAAAAACCCAGACCAATTAGACCAATCGGAGTATATATTTAAGGGAAAAAAATAAAAGCTATTTCGAGAGTTGTTTCGCGTAAACACACTAAATACTTGGACGAATTTGTTTCACATGGTTACAGTTTGGGTGTTTTAGCTTTATCTACTTTAGGAGAGTTTGGTGAAGATACTTTATGTTTTTTTAAGCGTCTGAAAATTTGTTTAGTTTGTAATGATGCTAGTAGTGGTTTGGGCAGTTTTATTTTTTACATGCAAGGTATTGCTATTCAAAATGGTGTTGGAGCCCAGCTTGTTGCTAGGTTACCAACCAAAGGCTTGTACGAATCATAAAATTTTATAAATAAGTGATAATTATAATACATAAATAATAATAAAAGAAAAAAAAAGATTGACACTTTGATAGGAATATGTGTGTGTTCTCCCTGTCTTCGTCGCCTAAACAAGCGTGGAACGCAGGATCCATGGGAATTACCATGTAATTTTTCGACAAGAAGCCTGCGCTTGGATCCGAAATATCCAATCATGTTGTTAATTCAAAAAAAAAAAATATAAGTGAAAATTTTTTTTTTTAAAATTATTATGATTGTTCAATAAAATCGACCGCTGGTTCTCTTGTATATTCCAGCTGAGTTGATCCAGAATTAGGATTATCGACCACTGGTTCCCATGTATATGCTAGATGTGTTTATACTAGAATTCAGACTAGTATCTCAATCCAATAGGATATTTAGGTTCGTCTTGGCAGTGACCTTCAGACAGATATGGGAAACACCGTTCACTTTAGTCAATATTTGCAAACATATATCTCTATATTCATCTTTTTAATCTATTCATGTGTGATTATGGTTAGTTAGATTCCGAGTATTGTGGTTTGTTCTACTTTCTTAGTAGAGCTTTGTTTACTTATATATGAATTGGATTCACATCAGGGTACTTCCTTCTGTAATCATTTTGGATGCATTCATAGATTTTTTTACAGGTAGTTGGAATTTGGAGCAAAAGGTTTTGTAGGTACACCTCTTGCAAACCTTCAGGAGACTAAAAACTTATCCATTAGGGACACCTAGGGTTTCAAAGGCTTGTCACATTCTCTTAAGTAACCGTAACCTCGATGAAAAGGAGTTGTTGTATTTTAGTTTTGTTTGCTTGAGGACTAACAAAGATTAAGTGTGGAGGAATTTGATAGGTGTCTAAAACATCCAATTACGATAACAATTTCTTACGGTTTTCTTATTAGTTTTCTTGTTATTTTGTATATTACGCATCCTTTCTATGTTTTTAGGTACAATGGCTTAAGTTCGCAAAAAGAAAGAAAAAATGACAAAATGGATTGCATCAATGCACGTGGTTAAGGAGCGTGTCAATAAATTGGAGACTAAGGACATCCACCACAATACCAAGCTCGACAACCCCCTCAGCCACCTAAGGCCTTCAATATTTCTCATGTTGGACATGATCCGGATAACTCAGTTGTTGAAGGTACATTCTTAGTTTATAATTCTTGGGCTAAGATATTGTTTGATACTGGTGCTACTCATTCGTTTATTGCTTCTTCGTTTGTCTTTTCCTTGGGTTTGGAAACTGAATTACTTGATGGGATTCTAGGCGTAGCTAGTGCTATAGGAGGTAGTGCACGTGTTAATCGCGTAGCACAAAAGTGTGTAGTACGTATATCTAGGCATGAGTTTTTGATTGACCATTTTGTGATGAATATGTCTAGTTATGACATAATCCTGGGTATGGATTGGTTATCTTCTCATCATGTTGTTTTTGATTGCTTTTAAAAACCTGTGACTCTGCACTCGGGTGAAGGTTCAGTTGTCCACTTTACCGGAACTCATATTTTTGCAGCTCCCCTTATCTTGTCGGAAAGACATTTTCGATAGACTCATTCTAGAGGTTTTCTTTATCACTTAGAGATGATAGAAGACGAGCAACAAGATTCCGTCTCTACTATGGGTATTCCAGTGGTAGAAGAGTTTGAAGATGTTTTCCTTGAGGAACTACCAGGTTTTCCCCCTAGAAGATAAATGAACTTCACCATTGAAGTTCAACCGGGTACTTCGCCAATTTCGATGACTCCTTATCGAATGGCACCAATAGAGTTAAAAGAACTAGACAAACAACTACTCGAGTTGGAAGCTAAGGGTTATATTCGAGGTAGTATGTCACCTTGGGGTGCACCAGTCCTTTTTGTGAAGAAGAAGGATAATTCACTAAGATTATGCATCGATTATAAAAAACTCAATGAAGTTACAATGAAAAATAAGTATCCCTTACCTAGGATTGAGGATTTGTTTGATCAGTTGAAGGATTCCCAATTTTTCTCGAGATTGATATGCGATCAGCTTATCATCAACTACGAATCAAGGATGAGGATATTCCGAAAACCGCTTTTCGAACTTGATTTGGACATTTCGAGTTTGTAGTGATGCCATTTGGACTCACAAATGCTCCGGCAGTAATCATGGATCTTATGCATCGAATTTTCCGACCGTATTTAGATAAATTCGTAGTGGTATTTGTAGGTGACTTTCTTATTTATTCACGGTCACGAGGAGCACCTGTGATTAGTGTTGCATTTGTTGAGATCTCATCAGTTATATGCTAAGTTGAGTAAATGTGACTTCTGGCTTTCTAAAGTCCGGTTTTTGGGACACGTAGTTTGTAGAGAAGGAATCAAGGTGGACCCATCTAAGTTTGAAGCAGTTACCAAATAGGAAATGCCAAAGAATGTGTTTGAAGTTCGTAGCTTTCTTGGCTTAGTGGGTTACTATAGACGATTCATTCAAGATTTATCAAGGCTTGCTTCACCATTGACGAGGTTGACTCGAAAGGATTCCACGTTCGAGTGGAATGATGATTGTGAGAAGTCTTTCTCTATTCTGAAGGAGAAATTAACTACTGCACCAGTTTGGACAACACCAGTAAGTGGAATTGGTTATGTGATCTTTTCTGATGCATCGTTGAAGGGTTTAGGATGTGTTCTTATGTAAGAAGGAAAAGTGGTAGCTTATGCCTCAAAATAATTAAAGACTCATAAGTTGAATTACATAACTCATGACCTCGAATTGGCAGCTATTGTGTTCGCTCTGAAGTTGTTGAGACATTATCTGTATGGCGAGAAGATAAACATATTTTGTGACCATAAGAGCTTGTAGTATATTTTTACCCAACGAGATTTGAATCTAAGACAGAGGCGTTGGGTGAAATTTCTTAAGGATTACATGATACTTTCCATTACCATCCATGGAAGGCAAATGTTATATCAGACGCTCTCAGCCGAAAATTGAGTTCCGGTGTAGCAAGTATGACTCTTCATGCTTGGGATTTTTGCAGACTTATGGAGGAATGCGACTTGAGCCCTCACGAGATGATTTACAGTACTGTAGTTGTTCCAGAGTTACAACAACAGATTGTAGAAGCTCAACAGACTGATAAAGAGATGATTTCGATTCTTGCTCAAATAGAGAAAGGTCAAACACCAGATGGTTGGACTCAAACTGATGGTGTACTTCGTTTTATGGGGAAACTTTTTGTGCCACCGAAATTGAGGATGCAAGTACTAGAACATGCTCATAATTCTAAGTTTACCGTTCATCCGGGAGGATCAAATATGTACCATGACATGAAAATACAGTATTGGCGGAAAGGGATGAAGAAAGATGTTGCCTTGTATGTGTCGAGATGTCTCACTTGCCAGCAAGTGAAGATTGATCATCGGAAACCAGGAGGGTTACTTCAACCATTGCCCATCTCAGAATAGAAATGGGAACACATTACTATGGATTTTGTCATGGGATTACCCAAAACTACACATGGAAAGGATACTATATGGGTTATCGTTGATAGGATTACCAAGTCAGTGCATTTCTTAGCAATCAAGAAGACTGATACGTTAGCCACGTTAATTCATATGTATATCCATGAAATAATAAGGTTGCACGGTACACTAGTGTCAATTGTATCTGACAGAGATCCTCGTTTTACTTCTCAGTTCTGGAAAAGTTTACAGAAGGCGTTAGGTACACGCATCTCTCTTAGTACTGCCTTTCATCCCCATACTGACGGGCAGTCTGAACGGGTAATTCAAATTGTGGAGGATATGCTACGATCTTGTGCCTTGGATTTCAAAGGAAGTTGGAATGAGCATTTGCCATTAGTAGAGTTTGCTTATAACAATAGCTATCATACTAGTATTGGTATCACACCTTTTGAAGCATTGTATGAACGACCTTGTAGATCTTCAGTGTGTTGGACCGAGATCGGCGAACGTAGCATTTTTGAACCTGATTTGGTACGAGAGATGACTGAGAAGGTCCAGTTAATCCGGCAGAGGTTAATGATAGCTCAGAGTCGTCAAAAGAGCTATGCATACAAGAGACGTCGACCTTTAGAGTTTACTGAGGGTGACTTGGTGTTACTCAAATTGAGCCCGAAGAGAGGTGTTAAGCGTTTTGGCAAGAAAGGAAAGTTATCACCACGTTACATTGGACCTTTCCAGATTATTCGGCGTGTTGGTGCAGCAGCTTATCAGTTGGAGTTACCTCAGCGAATTGGGCATGTTCATGACACTTTCCACGTGTCAATGTTACGGAAGTACGAGAGAGATCCTTCATATGTTATTGACCCTTCACATATTATTGCTTGGGAATATTTGGAGATTCAAGAGCATGCTACGTACGTGGAGAGACCGGTTTGAATTTTGGACTTTAAGGAACATGTGCTTCGCACAAAGACCATCCCTATGGTTAAGGTGAAGTGGCAGCGTCGCCAAGTCGAGGAAGCAACGTGGGAATTAGAGTCCGAGATGCGGAGAAAATACCCTGAGATTTTCCAAGGTAACTTCTAAATTTCGTGACAAAATTTATTTTAAGGGTGGTAGAATGTAATACCCTGTATTTTTAGCTACTGTTTCGGGTCGGGTTATACCCGGATTGGTTAACCTTGTGCTTAGATTGTTGTTCCTTAGCCTTAGCCTAGGTGGGTGGATTGAACAAGAAAGGCTACAAGTTAGGGTGGAAATAGAGCCACCCAAATTCATTTTAGTAATTAAGTAAAATAAATAGAAAATAATGAATATTAGTTATGATTATTAACATTAATGTTATTAAGGTTTTATAACTAAAAGTTTAGGAAAGACGTTTTAGAGAGGAGAAAACTAAAATCTAGGGAGAAGAAGGAGATAAAGCTAGGGTTTATTTTAGAGAGTAAAACCATGTAAAATCAGTGGAGAATCAAGAGGAGTTTTTTTTAAGCAATTGAGGTAGAATGCTAGATCCCCTTTCTCTTTATGTTTTTGTTATAATTGATTTTGAATTTGTATAATTAGGTCTCAGTAATTTATTGATTTAAAATAATGAAGCTAATTGGTGATCGGCCTTTTAATATTGATATATAACATGCCTAGGTATCTCTAGTTAAATTTTGAGAATACTTCACCACAGATTCACCGTTAAATATTTGTTTGAACTTGGATGTTTATTTCTGAAATTTCTGTACATTTTCGCTTTGTCTGTTCTTGACTGTGTTTAGGTAATCTTGATGATATCAAAACGATATTAGGTCTTGATAAAAGTTGTGTATTTATGTATTATCTTTAATTGTGCGTTGAGTTTGCTAAATTTCGAATTATTATGAATTTACTGTGAATAGTTTGGTAAAATGATGCAATCTGCTCAAAGTTTAGAATGATCGTAAAAAATCCATAACTTTCATTTGAACCGTTGGGTTTTCATAAATGTTGGATATGACATAGATCCGTATGTTAGAAATTATCCCCTGAAATTTGAAGACGATCATATTGAGGAATCATTATGAAACATGTAATATAAAAATCTACAGCTCAACAGAATTTTAGATTTTGTTCTTTCACTGTTTTATAAAATATAAAACAAATACCTTTACAACTCCAAAAATTATGAAACTCGGTAGAAGTAACAATCAAGATGTCTCCCACTTCTTATTAAAAGGATTTAACAAAAATCCTCATGAGTTAATAAATAAAAATAAAAAGGCCATGAGTGGAGGATCCATGAGTTACTTCTTAAACCATGAGTTAAGCCATGAGTTACTTCCTAAATCTTTTACTTAGTAAGTGCATTTCCCACCCTCACATGTCCACCAACAAGTAATGATCATAAGTTTAGTAATTTTGTTTCCCACCTATCTTTATTTATTTTAAGCTTGCCTTATGTCTGCCACCACGTTTAGCCAAAAGAATATTAAGTTATCATTATTATCTTTTTGTTAAATATGTTAACTTAACCTAAATTTGAACAAAAGTTTACTAATTTAACTTAACCTTCCACTAGATAATAGTATACTAATTTAACTTAACCTTAACAAAAGTTTGTTCCACCAATATATTCTTAAGTTAAAAAAAGAAAATAAGTAATTAAGTTTGTTTTATGTTTGCCACCTTTCGTTCTCTGATTCCTGACTGCATTTTACTTTGTTGCGTGTCGAGAAATTATCGGACTGTTTACTTTAGGTTTGCTTTAGCTTGGTTCTACTTTAGGAAGATTATGATTGAGGTGAAAACATAATTTCATTAATATCTCGGTCAAGGAAAGACTCGTCCAGCTCACATACAAACACTTGGAAAGATTAAGGTCGACTAGAATATTATATAAGACCTGTATTGTTAGCATTAGGGTTATTTTTCTTTGTTTACCTAGAGAGAGGAGAAACATAAAAACATAGGAAGAGAAATTTCGTTCAAGGGAGGAACTTGGGATTCTTGGCATCCGTGTTTTGCATCCGTTTTTCCTTAGGATTAATTCTAGCATTTGAGGTAGGCGCAACACAATCAAAAATCTTCTTTTTATTTAAGTTTCTTTGAATTAAATTTATGTTTGCAAGTTTTCATTAATATATGGATGATAATCGATGTTGTGAGCATGGTTATGAATGTTGGGCTGTGGTCCATAGATTGTGATTCTTAAAAATTATTTATGACAGGATACGAGATATCCTTGGAACGGTTTTGTTTCCTAAACCCACGTGGGGCTCCCTGGGGCGAGCAGATTAATTGAACTTATTGTTGTTATGGATGTGGTGTTTCCATGTGTTTACGGTGTTATTAATCATGCTAGTTGTTTTAGAAAGAAATTGAAAAATGTTTGAATAAAATGTTTTGTTGCTTCTTTTCCTACTGGGTGTCACAACTCACGTCGTTTCATGACAAAAATTCCAGATTTTATGACACCACAAGGAGCTAATGGCGGAAAAGCATAGAGATCGGTTTTGGTGTTTTAATTAGTAGTTTGCATATTATGATTGAAAATTTGTAATAAAATATCATCAAACTCTCTTTTAGATGATTTATTGATTATTAATACCTTGGAGATTATTGGGTTAATGTATAACTAATGGAACAATGTGTTATTAAGAAAAATTTATTTGATTAGATAAACAAAAATTTCTGAGTCATGTCAGTTTGACTGTTAATGATAATTATTTTACAAGATATTTATGACTGAATATTTTATGGTATGCATAAAACTCACGGTTTATGAAGTTTTTAAAATATTAGAATTTTCTGAGTCCCGGAAGTATTTTTAAAACAATTATTTATTACTATAAGAAATTCAGATATTTTCTGACAGATTCAACTATGTTGAAGTTTTCCTGTTTTAAAACTACTCTATGGCATGTTTTAGTCTTTGGTGTGTTGTACACTTGAAGATCTTTCTTTTTTACTTTTAAAAATGGTAAACTGAACCTAATTTGGAGTTGTGAGTGATTTTATACGATTTTTATAAAATGGACCCGTTGGGTCCATTGCTGTTTGCTTTGGTGCTTCATCAGCTTATAACGGAGATAAATGTGCAGTGCACATTATCCTTACAGGCTTGGTATCTTGATGATGGTACTATTATTGGTGACACTGTCGAAGTAGCGCGAGCACTTACTGTCGTTCAAACAGAGGGGCCTCGGTTGGGACTTATATTGAATATTAAAAAAACCGAAATCTTTTGGCCCTCTTGTGATGGAAGAAAGGTAAGGGATGGGATGTTTCCTACTGAAATCTCAAGGCCAGACAATAGGGTAAAACTTCTAGGGGGTGCAGTCATCCTTAATGACAAGTTTGTGAAAAGGCTTGCTATCAGGAGAGCAGAGAAGGCAGTGGAGTTAATGCAGATTTTGTCCAAACTACGTGATCCTCAGAGTGAGTTATTAATTCTGCGTGCATGTATGGGCATTTCTAAGTTGCTCTTTGGCCTTCGAATTTGTTTCCCGGGATACACTACAGAGGCAGTAGATATCTTTCATAGAGGCTTGAGGGAGGCGATAGAGGGAATCGTTGTGTGTGGATGCCCGTTTTTCGGGGAGCTGCAATGGAGACTAGTTACAATTCCTATCATATATGGAGGCCTTGGGTTATACACGGCTAAGGAAGCATCACAATACGTTTTTCTTGCATCACGTGTGCAATCTTGGGGATTGCAAGATCACATACTCAGGGATAGTGGAGTGGAAGGTATGGACGATAATTTTTATATGGCATTGAAAACCTTACAAGAAACTCTGCCCGACCAAGACTTTAGTAGTTTTACCAATAAAGACACCGCCCCACTTAAAGTACAAAGCAACCTGGCGAGTGCTCTTTTTGGTAAAGTTGTTAAAGATATGGATAGGGTTTATGGGTTTTCGGATAGACAGAAAGCAGTTTTTGGTTGTCTACAAGCAGCTCATGCGCATGATTTTCTTCTTGCTATCCCGATTAAGGGCCTTGGACAGAAGATGTCCCCCTTGGAGTACCGGTCCATCCTTAAATACAGGTTAATGATTCCCATATACCCTTCTAATTCTCGTTGCCCTGTTTGTATTACAGGCTGCCTAGACGCATATGGGGAACATGATGTTCATTGTAAGGTAGATCTTGGTTTTAAATATAGACATGATCATGTGAGAGATATCTTCTATGATGTATTATGTAGGGCTGGTATTTCGGCAAAGAAAGAGGCACCGGTCAACTTTTTGACGGATCCTCTTGAAGGGAGATCAACACTCAGACCAACAGATGTTCTTATTTTTGGGTGGGCCAATGGAAAACATATGTGTGTTGATCTTACTGGGGTTTCTCCATTAGTAGGCATCGGGCAAGGCTCTTTCACAGTTGGACAAGCAGCTTTGAAAGCTGCCTCGGGTAAGATAACGAAGCATGAAAAGGCATGTATTGATAATGGACATGCTTTTATTCCCTTTGCCTTTGACACTTTTGGGTAATTAGCGCCAGAGGCGGTTGGACTCCTAGCTAGAGTTCAAAGAGTCATGCACAGTAATGTCATGACTCCCGATTCTAGAGAGTTTGTGTTTAAGAGGATAGGGTTTGCTATTCAAAAAGGGCTTGCGGCGCAGCTTGTTGCTCACTTGCCTTCTATGTAATAACTCGTTTTAATCATGTATAATTGATTAGAGGTTAAAAAAAAAAGACTTAAATATATTATTAATATTAGAGTTTGACATCTAAAATGGACTATCTCTATTTTTCTTTTCTGCAGTTCTGGTCAACTACTTGTTTGACTGTGGTCAAAAGGTCCTTAAGATTATCTAAAAATTATATACTATTTATGAGTGGAACTATACTCAGTTAGAATTCAGAATGTATAATCATAATAATTTTTGGATTTGAAATGGGTTCAGTAAAATTCTTGGAGTTAATTGATGTCTATTTTTGTTTTATGATTCTTCCTTAAACATGCGATTCTTTTGGATTAAATCTGGAATGTTTAACGGTGAAATTAATTTTTATGGTAAATTATTGTTCTTTAGTGTTCATGTGGATTAAAAATCACGACAAGTGAACGGTTAGATGTTCCTAAAATAAGTTTTATGTATCCGCTGCGACAGAATTTCTGAATTGAACATAACTAAAGATGAGACAAAGAATTAGTTGTTTGAACTTGGACCAAGTGTGGAAGTATAGGCTTGTTATTAAAAGTAGCATTTAGGGTTTTGGCTTTGGCTTTTGGTCAAAATCTAGGCCCGGAATTTGGGGTGTCACAAATTTTCTATGCCAACATTCATGATGTTGATCTCAATAAGATGGAATTCAAATCCATGATAAATAGAAAAAGGTTTCTTGTTGATAGAGAGTTAATTTCGAAGATTACCAACATACCGTTGGGAAACGTTCATCTCCCTAGACCAAGTGATGAACGTCCTTCTTGTGATGATATCTCTATGGGGATTTGTGAAAAGAAGGTATCTTGGAATCAAGGAAAGTTTCCTACTAATGATCTTAATATTGCATTAATGGTATTTGGAAAACTTGGTATTCCCAATATTTGTCCCTCCACAATTGAGAATTCTTGGTGGAGCCATGAGTTTGCTGAATTAGTCTATTTCCTTGAATGGGGTGTTCAAAGTCTTGATATTTGTGGATTTATTATACATCAAATGGTTTCAATGACTTCTCATGTCAAGATGTTGGGTTGTCCTTGTTTGATTAGTCAGATCTGCCATGAGTGTGGTGTTGACTCAATTGGAAACTCTCTTGGGGTACCCAAACCGGTTCGTCCATGTACCTTCAGGCGCATAAGGGAGAATGTATGCAAAAGACAAAGGGATGCCTTGCTTAATGATTGTGACCCTACTACCTTGAGTCTACTTCAAAAAATTCATAAGGGTGTGTGCAAGGTCAATTCAAGAGTGAAGTGCGTTCAAGAACATTTGTCATTGGTAACAACTAAGTATCCCGATCTCAAGGAAGAGTTAAACACAATTCGAGCATCATGGAGTATCTCCGATGAAGATGATGAGTAATGTGTTTTATCTAGTGAATCTTCTATTTTCTCTCTCTTGTTTAGAAGAATAACTAGTGTTTTGGAATAGCCGTTATTGTGATTACACATAGCTATATCCAATGATTTTCATCTTATTATTTTTAGATTTTTGGTTTAAAAATTCTAAGTTTGTTTGGAAGATGATGATTGCAGTATTAATCTTTATGGTTTTATATATTGCAATATTTTGATGGGATATGTTGTTTACGTCCGTGAACTTGATTGTCCCATATTTTGTCAAAAGTAAAGTCGTTCGTGAATTGATATGCAAATATTGATAAAAGGATGAATAGACTTTTGACAAACACAAAAGTTAAGCCTATATTGTTAATTATTGATGGAAGATAGGTTAAAATCTTTTGTGATTCAAGAATTATGTCTTTTGTATGTCATTGTGCAAATGGTGATAGAAACATAGAATGAATCCTTGTGTTATCCACGATATAGATCCTTATTGATCCATTTTTTTATGTATTACCGTGAAGGCTCCATTGTGTATCTTATGTTGAGCACGATACGACTAAGTCGATTCCTTATTGGCATGGTTGGTTGTTCCATGAGATGTTATATGTTGAGCATTAAGAACTAAATTAATCAACTTGTGTGGTTATTTAGTTTGTATTCCATAAGTTTTCTTATGTTGAGTACATGTACGGTTAAGGTTGTTATATCTTATGATAATCTTAGTCGGGGTTCCATAATCTCTTATGTTGAGCCCAAATGAACAAAATCAATCATCTAGTATGGTTATTTAGTTAGCACTCTGTAAGTTCTTCTCATGTTGAGCATAATTGACTAGGATGGTTATTTTTATAATTAACTTAGTCATTGTTCCATAGATATTCTTATGTAGAGTGTGGCCAATTAAATTGATTACTCTTGTAATTAGTTTGGTTGAGAATGACAGTTAGATTATTTGCAAGTTTTTCTTGTGATGAATCTAATTGATTTTTTAAGTCTCCATAAGTTTACTTGTGTTGAGCATATTTAGTCAAATTAATCTTGGTTCGCTTTGGTTAATTTGATTGAATATTTCTTGTTGGATTCCAAATTCATACTTGTATGCAATTTGTTGAGTCTAAAGAAATCCTTCTTTTCTTTTGAAATTAAGGTCGCTCTTGTTGTTCCTTAGGGAATGACATATTATGGGGGAGAATTCTTTTGAACTTGTGATTAATTGCCAAATCTTTGTGGGGAGTGCGGCTGTGGAATATTATAGGGGTTATCTTGCGTCTTTATAAACTCCTTGATGAATGCATTTTGCTTCGGATTTATGATTGCATCTAAACAAGATGATATACATTTATCTTTGGTCATGAAATGTCTCTTACGGAAATTTCATTAGGATCCCGTTCTTGTACCTTTGCCAATTTTATTGACAAAAGGGAGGAGAATTAATATGTAGTTCACACTACAAATACATATGGTTTTAGGATCATTATGTAAGGGGGAGTGGTTTCCATGTGAGATGGAGTATTGACTAAGGGGGAGTGAAGTATCACCGTAGTATTGTTGTCGAAGTTGTGATGCAATTCTGTGTAATAATACTATGACACTGTATAACAATGATCGAAAACCGATGATTTTTCTCATTGTAATAGCTACGGATTTTCAACAACGATGATGCTAAACTTACAACCTTTGGGATCATTGGACTACTTGGAAGTGACGAAGATTTCGAGTATTGTTGAAGATTAGACATGTGGAATAGGAGATACAAAGTTTATTTATACATTTTTTGTATTCCATATGTATTAATAGTTTTGCCACTAAAATTGACAAAGGGGGAGATTGTTAGAGCATTGCTCGGTCGAACTCGCATGCCTTGCTATATCAAGCATGTTTGCCAATGTTAGTGATCAAAACTATAAAGTTTTGATTTCTAGTCTACTATAGCTAAGGTCTCAGACTATGATAGAAAGTGTAGTTGAGCTCAAGAACTCCATGGCAATCATTATACAAGACGAAGGACTACTCAAGGAACCAGTGGATCTTCATCGACTAAAAGGTACGTGGAGACTTGAACTTATCTATCACTCAAAAATTCTATCTACTTTATCTCCTATCTTGAGACAAAATTCGTTTTACTATATGAACTAAAGATATACACATGTGACATTTCGAGCTGAGTATATCTCTCTTATCTATTTCTCAAAATTTGTGTTGGTAAAGCTTTCGCTTTATCCAAGTTCATATTTGCCTAGTGACGAAAGTCATGTTATGTTTCAATCACTTTGGAAATTGCTCTGACGAAAACTAGTTTGTGAATAACAACTATATGACGTCCTATGAGAATGTTTCAATGATTGAAATGAGAGTTTAGATAATATAACCACTGGGGGATATAAACATTGTTGTGGTAACACATATATGTATAAGTACTTAGCACTTGAACCGAAGTTTGCGAACTTTGTTGATCAAGTGAAAACCGGAACTTGAGCAGTCAACCCAGTCCGCGAACGTGCGTAGTTCTCGAACCCGAGAATTTCTGCTGGAGTTGTGGCTCGGTTTCAGTCCGCGAACTGACGGAAGTTCTCGAATCCGAGAATTTCTGCTGGAGTCTGTGAACCCCAACCTGTTACTTAAGTCTGCGAACCCAGTCTGCGAACTTGAGTGGTTATGTCTAAAAACGATGTTCGTGAACTTATTTGAATTATCTAAGGAATGCTATTGCAAATTGTGGCTTTATAGTTCATGAGTCGATTCGAGTGAATCACATCGTTTTTGCTTCAATTATATCTTGTGTAGTACATAAGATCTCATAGCAATTGAACAACTCTCTAACTAGTTCATTTGAGTCATTTGGACTAGTTATGGTGAAGAAGAATATGGTTGATATGAAAGTTATCATTTGGCTAACCATTTGGTTGACTAATATTGAACCAACTATTGTACACGTTTGGGTACGGTTACACAAACCCAAAATCTTCAAGTACATGTGTGTATGGCAAGCTAAGTTTCAATCTAACGGTTGAGAGATATTAGCTTGTATCTAATCAGGTTTTCATCTAACGGTGAATATTGAATGCTTTGTTACTAAGCTAACATTGATTACAAACCCTGATTTGAAAGACTATATAAGGGAGAACTCTAGCAACTGGGAATCATAATCCCCACACATTATGTGTTATACTAGTTTGCTAAGATAGAGTCGATTCTCCTTTAACCTTTGGTATTCTTCTTCTAAAACCAGGTTAACGACTTAAGAACTTCATTGGGATTATGAAGGCAGACCGATACTACTTTTCTTGTAGTTGTATGATCTAATCTTGATGTTTTTATCATACGAGTACAATTGTAATAATTGGCTTGAGATTTCTATCTCCGACAGGCAAGATATAAAAGTAATCACAAACATCTTCGTCTCATCGTTTGTGATTCCACAATATCTTTTTTTTTGCTGCGTCGATTAAGACTATTGTGAGGTGATTGATAAAACTGAGATGTTCTTCGGGAATATAAGTCTGGTTTTATTGATTGGTTCATGTTCACCTTGATTTATCAAAATACGGAACAAAAACTCATAGGTTTATTCGTGAGAGACTAATTTATCTATCTTGTAGACTTTTCTGTGTGAGGCAAATTTGTTTGCTAAAATCTTCGACTTTGGGCCGTAGCAAATTTTGGTTGTGGGTGAGATCAACTAAGGGAATGAAGTGCGCAGTATCCTGCTGGGATCAGAGGCATAGGAGCATAAATGTACCTTGGATCAGTGTGAGATTGATTGGGGTTCAACTACAGTCCAGACCGAAGTTAATTTGGAGTAGGCTAGTGTCTGTAGCGGCTTAATACAGTGTATTTTTAATCTGGACTAGGTCCCGGGGTTTTTCTGCATTTGAGGGTTTCCTCGTTAACAAAATTCTGGTGTCTGTGTTATTTATTTTCCGCATTATATTTTGTTATATAATTGAAATAATACAGGTTGTGCGTTGTTCAATCAATTAGAATATCTGACCTTATTGGTTGTTGATTTAAATTGATTGACACTTGGATAATGGTCTTTGGTACCATCCAAGTTATCTCTCTTTGGTTAGACTCGCGAATCACATTTGCTTGATTAAATCAAATTGAGAGATTGAGATATTTTCTATTGATTGAGTCTAGTTGATTCTCTAGAAAACAACTCGGAGTTGTCCATACACATTGCTAATTGAGATATTGGGTGAGGTTGTTAGACCCCCGCTTTTTCAGGCTTGTATCTTAACATCAACAAAACAGAAGTTTTCTGGCCATCTGTTGATGCTAAAAGCTATGAAGAAGGTATGTTTTCTCACAACATTGGTATACCTATTGGGGGTGTTAAACTCCTTGGAGGTCATGTAAGTCTTGATTTACAGTTTTCTAGTGATATGGTGCTTACTAGGGTCAACAAGACTATCTAACTAATGGCATCCATCAAGAATCTTAAAGACCGCCAATGTGAACTTCTATTGCTACGCAACTGTACTGGTGTATATAAGTTATATTTCACAAAGCGTACTACTAGAACTTCTGCTCTTCAACAAGGTATTGATCTATTTGATAGTCAGCTTTTGCAATTTTTAAGACACCTTGTGGCTGGAGATGGGATGGTTTTGGCCCTCTGCAGTAGTGCATATCTACTTTACCCATTAAGGATGGTGGCTTTGGGATTTATAAATGTCCGACACCAGCAAATATTGCTATCTCACTTCCCAGAGTCAGGCTAAGTCAGTGTAGCAAATTATACCAAAAAACCTATACCCAGCGTGTTGTGAGAATGGTCATGCTTACCACCAAGGTCTACAGGCTTTCATTCAGGTTTTTGGATTTTCTTCTTCATACAGTATTGAAAAAAATCCCCCCCCCCCCTCCATGCATACCGAAGCAAATCCAAAACCAATTGATCATGTCTTGGAGAGATTCTACTATGTGGGAATCCAACATGCTCATCAAGCATGCACAAAACTACTTGATAGACACATTTTTGTGTCTGATACAATCTCAATTTTCTATTTACTTAGTACATATTTTTGTACTTATTTTGCTATTTTGTGTATTTGTAGGTGTTTTTGGAGAAATAAACTCTTGTTGGAAAAATTGGCTCGAAAAGTGATGTTTGCACCCACCAGGAAAATTACTAAACGCACCCCAGAAAAGTGTTAAGGGTACCCAATAATTGGATAGGATCAACCCAGTTACTATATACACCCACATTTTGGATAGGGGTGTTCCTTCTTTTTCTTTTTGAAAATGATTTTTGACGGGAATATTTTGGACATTTTGGAGGATATTTGAAAGAGTAAAGACACAAATTTGTTGGTTACCATAATAACAAATAGTTTACTTGTTTTGGAAGAAGAAAATATTTTATTTTCATATCTTGTCTCATTAAGAAAAACAGAAGAATATATTACGGGAATTAAATGAGAATATCAGAAAGGAAAGAATATTTCGCGGGATTTTCTGTATTATTTTTGGAAGATGCGTGTTGCTTGCAAGTGTTTTACTCTATGTAGAACATGTATTCAATGTGTTGTAAACGCTTGAGAATCAAAACAATAAAATAAAAAGGAAATTATTCCCGATAATTAAAGAAGATATTTCTTGGATTAATTGTCGAAGATTTTGGGTGAAGTTGGGTATATAAATAGTTGTTGGAGTCACATAAGGGGCCATGGAGTGATTGAGAGTGACAATAACCAACATTAAAAGTAGTTTAGAAATTTATTTATTTTTCTTTTTAGTTTTCATTCTTCGTAATAATGGAGAGCTAGATCCCATTGCTGAGGCGATTGAGGAAGTTATTTTTCCAACAATCACGTGGTAATATTTATTTGATTAATTTATGCAATTTTTTTTTATGATTATTGCATTGAATCAAAATTGAAATAATGATTTTTATTAACTAGTTTTGTTTTCTCTTGATGGTGCATGATTAGCTTAGCACTCTTGATGTTCCATGCCTGCGATTAACATCTAATATTTTGAAAATCTAATATTGACAATACTTTATAATCAATTGAATATATGAATTACAAGAATATATTGTTATTAATAGAATCACATAAAAATTGGTCAATGGTGGAATCTTTTGCCTCAGCGCTCTTTATAACTTGATATCATCTTTTTCAATTTAGTTTACTATTTTAATATTATAAACTTATCTAAAATCAAATCTTAATAAGTCTAGAACAAATCTTATTCATCACTTTTACAAACACAACACTACCTATTGGTTGTACCTGTTAGAGCACTGCTCGGTCGAACTCGCAAGCGTTGCTATCTCAAGCTTGTTTGTCAAGTTTAGTTTTCAAAACTATAAGTCTTAATTTCTAGTCTACTTATAGCTATGTCTCAGATTAGGATAGAATGTGTAGTTGAGCTTTATACTTCATGACGATGATCTACTAAGGAGAGCTTGGAGGAACTTCATCAACAAAGGGCATGCAGAGACTAAAACTTATCTATCACTCAGAAGTCGATTATATTCTATCTCCTAATGAGACTAAGTCATATATATATATAGACTTTCATATTATACACATTTGATATTTCGAGTTGAGTTTATCTCGCTTATCTATTTCTCGAAATACGAGTTAAAATATTTTTTCTTTAGCTACGTTCATAATTATTCTTGACGAGTTTAGTTGGAAATAATTTATTTGTTAGAAACTAAATAATGAGTCAAAAGATGATCATGGGAAATTTTCCTTGAAACATCTAACATGATTTGTGTGAGACAGACATTTGATGTCGACTCGGAAAGTTTCATATTGATCATTCGATCACTTGAAGATTACTTATAAGGTAATAGTTTGTGTGAGACAGCTATTGTCGTCTTCTAAGGATATTTCAATGATTGAAATGGGAGTTTAGAACAATTAATCTTTGTCTGGATACATTACAGTATGCATACCAGTATGCAAACTGTTTTGATATGATTCGGGACCGAAAACTTGTTTGCATACTAGTATGCGAACGGTTTCAACTGTTAAAGTCTGGGAACCAAGTATGCATACCAGTACGTGTACGACTTCACCTGTGTTAGGTCTGGTCAGACAATATGCATATCGATTTGCGAACTGTCGGACAAGAACAAAGTATGGAACCGTTTGCAAACTGTGTTGGTTAAAGTTCTAATATCGGTTAAGTATGATTTCATACTCATGAACAAAAACATTTATAAATGAAGGAATGCAATCTTTGTAAACCATGGATAAATGTTCATGAATTAATTCTTGAATAAGTACTTTGTACAATCATGAATCAAATTCGATTTTGTGTCAATTGTGTTCTTATATACTTCTATGAGATATAAACGATTACAACTCTATGAGTGACACAATTAGATTCATTTTATTATATTTCATGTTTGATTGACCATCATATTTGATCTAGAAGTGTTAGATAAATGTGGTTAATAAAAAAATGTTCATATGGGTTAACTATTGTTGAGCCAACTTGAAAAAGTGGGGCTACAACAACCTCACCCAATATTTTGCTTAGCAATTTGTATGGACTAACTCCAATATACTTTTAAGATAATCAACTAGACGGTCAGACTCAATCTTAATAAAAAGTATATCAAAGAGTTACATCTCACTTTCACGATTCAATCCTTACTCAAACAAATAGAAATCTGCGATCCTAATTGAGTTCAGGAGAAACAACTTGAACGGTACCAAAGATCAATGTTCAAGGATCAATTAATTTCTATGAACAACCAAAAGTTGGATTTACCAACTGATCGATACAACGCATGATAAGCACGTAAGTGCTTCATTTTGTACCCATGTTTATATTAGTTAGTACTCGATATTTTGGCTAACAGTATTATTTTAGTGCTTTTGTAGAAAGTACAAGTGAATTCGATGATCCGAAGAATAAAAGGCTAAACCATAAACTAAATGGTGTTTGCCACACACGGCGTTGAGAAGCAGCTTAATTAATTATGCCTTTCCCAATTAACAATCGATGTGTCTACACCTGGTGCTTTTTCATCTCATGGACATGAATTTTTGAGTACCATTAAATTTTAGTACTGCCTTGGACACCACATTTTGCTAGTGGATTGTAATGTTGCCCTGAAGACGTGTTCAGAGTGATAACATCGGTTCGGTATTGGCTAAATGAAAATGAATCATGCAGTGAGACGTGTCTGTCTCTCATGACCACAACGTGGTTATGTTAAGTGGTGTTCATCTACATAACAGGGTTCATAGCGTTTTGAGAGAAATATTGGTCACTAAATACTAGTGGAACACGGCAGCAGTGCCAGCAACCGCAATATATGGAGTTCGATGGGGTTTCTGTCCAAGTGAAGGGTATGTCGCATACAAGGGAGAAAGGAAATGATATTGTAGCCGAGATTCAGCTGGTCCGAAATGGAGTCTTGTCCTGTCGGCAATGTGTTGAGATCAAGTTGTGGCTGAAATTCCATCAATAATACAAGGTAGGAAAGTGTGTCTTAGCCTGCCAGAAAATAAAGAAAGGTGTTGTGGTTTTCGGATGTAAACCGAAGTACAGGGAAAAGAGGTGAAGTGGCTGGAGCTTGCAAGAATGGTTGTTGGGTCCGTAGAATGAGAGGCTGATGGAGGTGCTCAAAGAGTTATCGGGTGTGCTATTGTGAACTTTAATATAAGGCGATGAAGGAAGCGGAGTTCGGGTTTTGGAGAGCATGGACGTAACTGAAAATAAAAGAAAGATGGAAGCAGTTGCTCATGGCCTTTGATTATTCTTAATGGCTGTTGGTCGAGCTAGTTGCAATTGGTGGCTGAGACTAGGAAGTTCACAAGGCAGCGAGTTGGTGTCGTGGCTGAAGTAGAGAAAATTCTGTCGTCAGGATACTAGTCGGTCAGTGGAGTTTGTGGCTAAATGGACAGCATTTACCGGAGCTTCGAAATGGGTTTAGTTCTGTATTTTGTTCATGTTGTTTACTGCAGCAAGGCTAGATTTTGTTGGTGGAGCTGTTTAAAATCAATGGAGGGATTTCTTGAGAGAGTAAAAGAATGCAGTGCAGCAGTGGTGAACTGAGTTCGATAGTTGCAGTTGGTTGAGCTGTGTTGATTGGTCGAGCTGATTGGTGGAAAAAGTGATACTACAGACGGACAAATATCGGTGGTGATGAGAAGTTCAGAGTTCAGGAAATTTGGTTGCGAGCAAAAATTGGTGATTATATGCCGATGGTTGCAATGGGTTTAGGAAGGTCAGGGAACATCAGCTGGAGCTGTGACCAGATTTGGCAATGAAGTCTAATTTTGGGTTTGGGTGTTGTGATCGGAATTGGGCCCTTGGGCAATTTCTTGTTTCATCTCAGTTAGGTTTTTCCAGTAACTACTTATAGATCAGACGACAGAATTTTAGGAAACAGACAGAGGAGGGGAGGCCGTTTTGGAGTTCGAACAAGAAGAGGTTGCGGCTGCTGAGCCAAAACCAGAGAAGGGAAAGGGGCGACGACGTCCGTGAGCCATAGAGAAGAAAGACGGTTTGAAGTTCCATTACCCCGTTTCCGTTTCGATTTACTATTGATTTTCTTTCATTTGTTTATGGCTTTTCAGAAAGCCATGTTTGGCTAGGTTTTTGTGACTAGGGTTTTATAGATTGAAACCACTTGGAGTATTAGGCTATTTTGGTTTTTTTTTTGGTAAGTCCAAAATTTGATTAATAGATATCAAAATTTACAGGGGATATTACAAGCAAAGAGATGAAAAGATCTCCAAAAAAGAAGAGTTACTTGAAACGAAAATAAGACACATAAGGATATTCAATAGCTGTTAGGAAAGTTGGTCTACCAACATGGCTTACAATCTGACCATTTGTTAATAAGCAACCTGTTTTTGCCATTTTGTCCGCTGCAAAATTCGCCTCTCTATACGTGTGTTCAAAATATATTGAATCATAGAGACCTCGGATAATCTCCCAACGAAGTTTGATCGACCAAGGAACATTCGCAGTAGAGAAATCATTGACTGCACTAATCGAATCTGAACGAACAATGATGTGTCTCATACCCCATTGAACTGCCCATTCAAGACCCACGATAATACCGAAAATTTCTGCCATATAATTATTTGTGATACCAAGACCAATACTCATTGCTCCCACCACTAAGTAATCAGCGCTCCTAGCAACAACACCGGCACCCGCACTGCCTGGGTTACCCCTTGCCGCGCCATCACAACAAAGAAGTAAAACGTCTGTTGGAGGAGGAATCCAAAAGCATTCAAGAGGCTGAATATTCCTTACTAACCTGTGCTTGACTCTGAAGAAGTTTAGAATGTTCAAATCGTACACCGAGTTATGCATATAACTTTTAATTCTAATAGAATGCTCATTAACCAGATGAAAAACCCGTTTTTTAATGAACTCCACGTTTGCTGAATTGTTGTCGTAAGCACTTTTGTTGCGAGTAAACCAAAGTTCCGCTCTCACCACTAAAATTGATGTTAACCACAGGTCTTTTATCATGCGACTCTTCCCTTTTGAGGCTTTATAACAAGTAATCAGATCCAAATTAGGAGTAAGATTGAAGATAGAAGAAAGCCAGTCCCAAACCTGCCTAGAAAAATGACACTGCCACAAAACATGCGCCAACGTCTCCTCCTCTGCCTTACACAAGTAGCATCTATTAACCAAAATGACTTTGAATCTACTTTGAACCTTATCCAACGTCGCACACGCTCCCCTTTCGATCTTCCAATTTTGTGCTTCCAAGTTCGGATGCACCGTTTTACGCCAAAGAACATCATACTTATCTTCATTACTGAACTTCTTGCGAATAATGTCCTTTGCAGAACGTACCGAGAACTGGCCCTTTAAGTCTGGCATCCAAACTCGCTGGTCTTCACCTCCCCGAAGCTTAGGTAACTCTTCAATGTGTACCCTCGCTCGCTGTAAGTTTTCTCGATGAGAATTTGGAATGTCCCATTCATTATCAGTAATCAGAGAACTGACCTTTACAGATTTGTCGAGCCTATCATCGCCTAACATTTCAGCAATACTAGTACAACCATACCAAATGTCAAAGAAAAGAGAGGTAGAGCGACCATCTCCTAGCAGCACTTTTGTATTTTGCTCCACAACTTTATAGTTTTGCTTAATTCCAGGCAGAATAGAAGACTTCACACCATACATCTTGATCTTACCATCTCTTGTAGTAAATTTTACGTAAAGAAAGCGAGCCAACTTCTTTTTTGAAGAACGAATATTCCACCACAACCTCATTATAAGAGCTCTGTTTGTAACTCCCATTTTAGTAATGCCTAAACCTCCTTCATTCACCGGACAGCAGACTTTGTCTAAACCCACCACAAACTTTCGACTGACATCGCAGTCTCCTGACCAGAGAAAGTTACGAATAACTCTCTCACATTGATCAATAAACTTACGCGGCCATTTGTAAACCGCCATGTTGTGAACTGAGTAGCTAGCAATCACAGCATTAATCAGCACCACTCTATCTTGAAAAGAGAGAAGCCTTCCTTTCCACACCGAAAGCTGATTTTTAATCTTCTCAATCACATTACAGATATGACGGTATCTAACTGCCCCAAGCATGATTTGAACACCCAAATAACGATCCGGAAAAGTAGAAACAGTCATTCCCAACAAATTCTGGATAGTTGTACATCTTCTCAGAGAGCTACCACCAAAGTATACCTTGCTCTTATCGCGACAAACTGTTTGGCCAGAGGCATCTTGGTATCTTCCCAATAAATTTAGCAGATTACGCAGACTCTTCATATTTCCCTTGCAAAAGATCATTATGTCATCAGCAAAGAATAGATGAGTAGGGGAAATACCTTTTTTCGACAACATAGGAGTCATCTGCTTGTTATGAAAGAGATTGGTGAGATTTCTGCTCAGGACATCTTGAATCAAGACAAAAATAAGGGGAGATAACGGATCCCCCTGTCTCAAACCACGGTTGATTTTGAAGAAACCCTCCGGGCTGCCATTCAGAAGGATAGAAATACGCGCTGAATTAAGGATAGTAAGAATCCAAGAACACCAGGAATCCAAAAAACCGTACCTTCTAAAAACTTCTGCGACGAAAGACCAACTAACAGTGTCAAAAGACTGAGTAATATCCAGCTTAAGACCCACATTGCCATCTTTCCGCTTAGTTTTCAAATCATTTACCATCTCCGAAGCCACGGTAATGTTTTCATGGATGTTCCTACCTTTCATGAAAGCAACTTGCTCCTCAGAAACCAGATTATCAAGAACTGTCCCTAGCCTAGACGCAAAAATCTTAGTAAAATATTTAAAGAAAAAATTACTAAGACCTATAGGACGAAAGTTCCTAAGAGTGTTCGCACCTCTCACCTTGGCCAAAAGAATAAGAAGGCTAGAATTAACACCTTGAGGAATAGTCTTATGGTGCCAGCAGTAAGTTATAGAAAGAAAGAGATCATTGTGAATGATGTCCCAACAGTGTCTATAAAAGCTTCCATAAAAACCATCCGGACCCGGAGCGCTATCAGCTCCCAAGTCATACACCGCCTTCTTAATTTCGTCTAACATAGGAATTGCATCCATCACTCTGCTCTCCGCGGTAGAGATAGACTTGTGCTCGAAAAGAAAAATATCCTCATCAATGACTTGGGTATTGCCATTGAATTTAGATTCAAAATAATTGACTGTATAATGTCTAATCGAGTCCACTTCAGTAATAGCATTCCCATTATCGTCCCTAAGCTCTGAAATAACATTACTGCTCCTACGAGTACGAATATTTGCATGAAAAAAAGCTGTATTACTTGCCCCATCCACCATCCAGTTATTTCTTGATTTTTGTTTTAGCATAATAGCATTTTGCATACGCACCTCATCTAGGCACACTGAAGCTTGCTTCATAGCATTAAGGAGAACAACATCCTCTGGGTGCTCATCTGACAGCTGAAGCGCGACTTCCATTTTCTGCTTGGCTTGTTTTAAACGGGCATGAACATTACCAAAATTTGAAAAATTCCATGCCTTAATAGCTACTTTGAGACGCTTCAACTTGTAAGGAAACGTATAATCCGGAGAACCCTCCACAGGCTGACACCAACTGTCCGTAACCAAACGCAAGAAATCTGGGTGAGTGAACCACATTTTTTGAAAACGAAAAGGAGCACGTTTTGGCCTTGTACTAGCACAAGGGTATCCAACAAGAGTAGAATGGTCGTAAACTTCCCTGGGAAGAGCTTTACACCGCCAATTCTCAAACTTAGTTAACCACGCTTCATTAATGATGGCACGATCGAGCTTTGAAAGGATTCTATGCACACCATATTGTCCATTAGCCCACGTGAAGCTAGAACCTAAAGAATCCGCCTCAAAAAGATTATTCGTATCCATCCAATCACTGAACTCTGTAATGGAAGAAGTAGTCGGCTCTCGGCCCCCTTTTTTCTCCTCATTTCTCAAGATACAATTAAAATCCCCCATAGCTAACCACAGAGTATTGTCATTCAAAGAAGAAAGCTGCTGCCAAAGTCTTCTTCTAGGAACTTGAAAACAACTAGCATGAACAAAAGAAATTAGAACTCCATCTGTTTCAATCGTATTTGCCTGCCTACTAGAGTTTAGAACTACCGGAGTAGCAACATCATTGGACCAGAAAACCCAAATATTACCCTTAGTATACCCTACTGAGTTATGAATAACTTCTTTTTTGTAACCCTCCACATGAAGGTTTCGAAGGAAATGTAAAGTACAGTGAACCTTAGGTTCAGCCAAACAGAAAATTTCAGGTTTAAATTCCATAATTAATTCTTTTAACTTACATTGGGCATTTTGACGCGCAATGCCATTCACGTTCCAGAAAAGGACACGCATTAAAAACCCTGTTTGGTTTGCTTATTTATCTTCGCTGGAACCCCCGTATTAATACGAGTAGAACTGCGTTTTATAACTCTGTTTCCAAAATTTGAGTCTTCAACTTCCAACCCTGACTTAGCCTGAGAAGCCTGATGTTCCCCTTTGTTCTGTAGAGACATCATCCTGTTTGACGCCTCCGGATTGATAACACCTCGATCTCCTAGAGCAATTGAAGTACCATCAGTTGTATTAAGAATATTGAATTTATTTTTTGCCAGAAGCTGCTCACCAGCCACATAAGCATCACAATTAGGAGTTGAAGAATTAGTTGTATCCAGATTAGGAATCTGAGTACCAACCAATCTAGACTTAGTTTGCAGAGAGCTCTCACCCACTAAGCTCTTTTCAACTAAAATTGTACTCGAGACTGACAACTGCTTAGTTCTTGCCAATTCAGCGGCTGCAGCTTCCATACCAGCTTTCAAATCTCTAAAAGTAATCTCCAATTGATTGAATTTCTCCAGATTGACAGCTTGCTCTAAGATAGCAGTTTCATCCACCACCTTACTCACTTCAGGAACCACAGGGATTTGTGGCGCTGTCTTCCCTTTCCTCTGCGCAACCTGCCATCCCTGGCCATCCGCTGTAGTATCTTCCGAAGTACCCTGAGCATCAGTACTATGCCTAGTACTAGAATTACTCTGTCGGTTAACCAGATTATTCCTCTTCCTGCACTCACCATCATTATGCCCAATGATTTTGCAATGCGAGCAGAATTTTGGTCTTTTGTATATATCAATTTTTTGCCAAAAATCAAGTCCACCTACTGTTACATGTATCACATCAGTATCCATTTCTGCAAAATTGATATCAATCAAAACCGAAGCATAGTAACCATACTCATGAGCCAGGGTTTTCTTATCAACTACAATGGGGGTACCCAATGTTCTTGCCATAGACAACAAGGTTTTCTCAAACCAAAACTCCATAGGTAAACCAGGAAATTTGACCCATACAGTATGATGTGATGTTTTTTGCTTCTGTGGATCGAAACTCGGGTACCATTCTAATAGATTTAGCTTCTGTTGTTTAACTATCCATGGATCAGCATCAAAGGTCTTATTTTTTTTCTTCCTGAGACCTTAATTTTATAATGAAGAAACCTCTTACCATTGGGATAAACTGAATCTGACCTAGTTGCCATTGTACTTCCAGCTCCTTTTTTGCATCATTAAAATTCACATTCTTGAAATCCAGCCTCCCTATGAGGCTAAATCTCCACACATCACAACCCTCTTCATAGTAATCTTGTGGCAAAACTACAGCCGGTTTTCCATCTTTTAGTGTTGGAGTTGGTAGATACATATAATAGGTGGTGTCGATAGAACGAACGATAATTAAATATTCATGAATTATGTTTCATTTCTGTAATAATTGAATAGAAATAGTGGCAAATACTATAAACCCTGGTTACCGACTTTTCCTTTGAATTCATTTTATTAGTTTACTTAATTTTGTTATTTCATTTCAATTCTAAAAATACAAAAATATTGTTTCGTGTTAGTTTTATTAGAGATATTGATTAATGATTATAGTATTTCCACCGCTCCCTGTGGGAACGACCCGTACTTGCCTCTATCTACTAGTTAGACCCCGTGCGATTGCGGTTATTTATATATATGCATCTCCGGATCCTATCAATTCCATGCGCCGTTGCAGGGGAGTGGCTGTGGAATATTGTAATTGGTATTTTTGATTTTGTATATATAGTTTTTATTTTTATTTTTGATTTTGTACATAGTTATTATTATTAATAATAGTTATTATTATTAATAATAGTTATTATTATTATTATTATTATTATTATTGTACATAGTTGTAGATGCATTTTACTACAACTACATCCAAAGGATAGAAACGCACTACTCATCTCAAATGAAGGTAAACACTCCACAATGAACACAAGATATACGTGGTTCGGCATGATTACCTACGTCCACGGGGGTGAAAGGATGAATCTTATTACTTCGAAGTGTTACAAAGGTGTTGCTCTTGGTGGGATTTCCTTACAAGATGAACTTACTACTCACCTACTTCTTCTTAGTGTTCACTCGAGTTTCTTTCCCTCTCTCTCTTAAATTACAACATGCCTTCCTTGAATACAAGTCCCTCTATTTATAGGAGAAGTTGCATACAGCGAAATTAAGGTGTTGGTCATGTTACATCTATTCAGCAGTTCTGTGATCGGGCCGATTCACGTCGTCTCATGTGGCCGATGCATCCTGACTCCTCGCCTATCCTTCATTAGGGACGATCTCTTCAGGTGCTTTATTAACACGATGTCGCCTATCTTGACTGTCGCCCTTATGGTTATCCGATGTGACCCGTACTTTCTTATCCGTTTGACCATAGCTCCTCGTTTGACCCGCCACGCTTTATCTTGTCAGCTTTATCAGAAGTCTGGGTCGAGTCTTGTCCGACATCATTACGCACGATCCACGTGGCTCCTTAAGTCTCGCGCCCGTTAATATTCGCTTTATACTTCACGTCTCTTCGTATTTGGGTACACCGGGCCTAGGATGTTGCCACCTGTATCTGTGGATAATTTACACCTACAATAGTTATTATTATTATTAAACCTACAAAATGATTTTGTATTATTATTATTATAGATAAATATTATTACATGAAACTAGTTGGAAGCCTAACAAGCTAAACTCCAAGAACATACTACTACATTAATTGAACAGGTTGTTGTGCTAACCTACCAGTGAGCCTCATGGGTAACCTAGCCAAGGGAGCCGAAACGGCGGGAGTGGGGGCTGAGATTGTGTCACAAGGGGGGCAAACTAACACTACCGTCCATGTTAATTCATGCAATATTACGCCATTAGGGACTCAAACCTAGGACCTCCTGGAGCGCATTAAACTTTAGGGAACGGGGATGACCAGCTGAGCTAGGGGCCGTTCTTTTGTATTATTATTATTTTCTTTTGTATATAGCTTATTTTTGCTTTTATTATTATATTTTCTTTTAGTTGTTTTTACGTAGCTTATTTGATTTTTCATAGGTACCTTAGTCTGAAGAGCGGAGATTGGAGTCAATAACTGGCCTAAAGTAAGTACTTTGCATAATGGTTTCCATCGAGTTGACTTCTTTTATAGTTTTTTGGAATCTTACCAAAATAGCTGAGACAGAGGAGTTATCTGATATTTCACATGAGGAGTATGCATATGCACCTTCTCATTATCAAGAATCTGTTGAGTGTGTAAATAATAATTGGAATTATTTTCATAGGTATGATCATTCCGGACTTTGTGAAGGTTATGATCATTACCAATCTTACCCTGAATATGAGCCACAATGTGTTGTTTTTAATTATTATTCACACATTTGTCTGTCACAGTATGAGAGAGATGATCAATTTTACTGTGACCCATCTGCATCACAACTATCTTTGCTAGAACGCCTCAATATTGACATTGCTGAACAGACCAAAGCTAATGAGTTATTTTTTTTCCGAGCTTAGTAAATCCCATGCTCATATTGCTGTGAACTTATTTGAACAAAATGCTTTATCTATTGCTTAACTAACGCAGTCGATAAAAGAGTCTGGTCTTACCGAGGAGACAAGTTCTATTTTTTCTAATACTCTTGATATTTATGATGAAACTGCTTTCCCTAATGAATCAATGTGTATGGAAAATGATGATGAACTTGATAGTAGTGATCGTAAGAATAGAGACATTGTCATACCTAGTGAAGGTGGTGTATTTAGTCCAACTCCTAATCGTGTTAATGATCACTCGCCTATTCAAAAGGATGAGTTTAGGATTGAGGACACCATTCTTTTAGACGGTGTGACATATCAGTGTTATAACAATGATGCTTATGAAGAATGTGTTAATTCCGAAGAGACCGTAGTTAAGTCTAACGATTTAGAGACATTACACTCTATCTATAAGGTTTTTTTAATCATCTTTATTGTGATATTCCTATTGATTCCCAGGTTGATGATGTTTATGATGATGATTTAGTACAGGTTTGCAAACCTAGTGGAGAAGTTAATACACCTAGAATTGTTAGCACAACTTTTCGGAAGATTCCTAATTTTGGATTAGAACTGCGTGCTTCTCCAATATTACTAGATTATTTTGCATCTCGTGACTTCTCTTTACCTGTGCATGACTCCCAAATCGTTTCAGTTCCCATCCCCAATGAACCACTTGAGTCGGTAATTCTTTTTACTGACGATATATCCTTTGCAAAAACTAGGTTTGAGGGTGGTTCTTTCCTTTTGATAGTCTCTATATCTTTATGTTGCTACAACGAGAGTGTGATATTATCATTAATTGTATATATTGTGCTATGGGTCGATCCCCAAATATTTAGGTTGTTGATATATGGTGAATCTTATTTGTATATTCCAGTAGGTATGTCTATTTTCTTATTTTATTTTTATTTGTTTATTTTCGGATATTATGAATTTCCCATCTTAATTTTTACGTTGGATGACTCAATTACATTAAGGTAATGTAATCTTTAAGTTTGGGGGAGTTATTAACTTTTTCTTTTTCTTTTTCTTTTTCAGGATTTTTCTTGCATATTGTGACCAGCTGTGTAGCGGGTCTAAAAATTAATAAAAAAAATATTATGACCAGCTGTGTAGCGGGTCTATAAAAATAAAAATAAAAATTTATGATTTTTAGGGTTATGACCAGCTGTGTAGCGGGTCTAAAAGAAGAAGAAAAAATATGTGTGTCGCGGGTCTTCTGTTTGGCATTTGTCATGACCAATTGTATAGCGGGTCTAACTCTCTCTTATTATATGACAAGTTGTGTAGCGGGTCTTCTTCTGTTTTGCTCGAGGACTAGCAAAATATAAGTGTGGGGGTGCTGATAAGCACGTAAGTGCTTCATTTTATACCCATGTTTATATTAGTTAGTACTCAATATTTTGGCTAACAATATTATTTTAGTGCTTTTGTAGAAAGTACAAGTGAATTCGATGATCCTAAGAATAAAAGGCTAAACCAGAAACTAAAAGGTGTTTGCCACACACGGCGTTGAGAAGCAGCTTAATTAATTATGCCTTGCCTAATTAACAATCGATGTGTCTACACCTGGTGCTTTTTCATCTCATGTACATGAAGTGGTTTTGAGTACCATTAAATTTTAGTACTACTGCCTTGGACACCACATTTTTCTAGTGGATTGTAATGTTGCCCTGAAGACGTGGTCAGAGTGATAACATCGGTTTGGTATTGGCTAAATGAAAAGGAATCATGCAGTGAGACGTGTCTGTCTCTCATGACCACAACATGGTTATGTTAAGTGGTGTTTGATCGGTTGTCAGCCGAGCAAAAATAATTTCACTTTCTCACTCTACTAAATATGAATAAAGTATGTGATATGAAAGAGTTCGTATCCACAGAGAGGCGATTGTTGTTATGCAATTTTCAGATTCTTAAGTAACCAAAATAACCCAAGAGTGTGTTTTGTTTTTTATCAAAGTAATAAAATAGAATAAAGCAAAACAATTAGTTTGAATAATCAATAAAGAGAAGATATTGGTCACGAGATAGTATCATTCACAAACATGTATTTTCATCAATGATTAGAATTGGTAATTTAATCTCGCAATTATCAAAAGTCCTAGGATATCTTGATCGCAAGAGTATCCCGTTTATTTCCTGATTTTATCACAAACAACATTAAAAGATGCTATTGTGAAATCTACTTAAAAAGCAACCTAAAGTGTAAAAGCACAATTAAGTTTAACTCCCTAAGAGCAATAAGTTCTATGAAATAAGACTAATCAATGCAAACAAACGTGTAAAAGCACTAATTTTTTTTAACAAAGGTTATGATTCATATGCGATTAAAAATATGCATCACTACAAGTAATAACCACAAGATGCTACTAAAAATAAGGGATAAACAACTTTTACTTATTGAAAACCCTAATATAGCTATAGAGATGAAAACCAATCCAATTGATTCCGGACTCAACCAAACTAGCATTCAAATCATATGATAATATAAATAATGAATCATAAACGATAGAATTAAGACAAAACTAATTTATAGAATCAAATAACATGCTTGAAGAAATCAACTTTTATCCCATAACCAATAATTGTATTTAGTTACTCATATTAATGGATTTCATCATCAAAATATTCAAAGAAAGAAGATGAAACATAAAAGAAAGCAAACCCAAGAAGTAGTTCTATGCAAAAGCTCCAAGAATAGAATAAAACGTGATCTCCAAGTTGTAGAAGTCTTTTCCTTTTTTGTAGCTTTTTCTCCTTCCAAAACTAGGTCTAATTCTTCAAAGTCCAATAACAAAATATCCACCAAGCCCATATGTGTGAGAAACCCAAGTAAAAATCTTGCCAAAAACGAGTCGACGGAAAACTGGGTTTTCCGCCGGAAATTGGTCGGATTCCGGCACCGTAACGGAGCTCAGGTGACCGAAAAAGTCCGCTCGGTCACCGGTCAAACATAACAGCTCGGGAAGTCAACTGAGTTAACTCGGTCAAACTCAAACCGATTTAATGAACACACTCAGTGACAGATGAGTCATATCTACAGTCAGCTAACTGACTAGTCTAAATAGCTAAGGCCTAAGGCCATTGCAGTTTTGCACATGCCGAATGCTATATTACAAAAAGATGGCACTTCTCCAATGCAACTACAGTCATGATGGCAAATCAGTATCACAAGCTGCAGCTTCATTCCCTGTTCCCTATAACCTTGATTTATACACATTACAACTTCTTCATTGCATCTTATCAGCATCATCAAGCCACATCAGTACCACAACAAACAGTTGCAAAAGCCGTATCTTCAAAACTTGAAATCTCTGCCCAGAGTTCCACACAGATTCCTCCCCCATAGCAGCAACAACTCCACTACCATATCTCAATCCTAGCATACATCCAGGTATTTCAGAACCACCAGTTCCATCTTTAGATGCTTCTTCAACTCAGACCATCATTGCCGTCACTATTACCAGCACAACCATTGTGCTTCACTGACCCAAACTAACACCAGTTATAGCACTTCATCAAGCCTTCCACACTAACACGCAAATACACCAGCTGTAGCACAAACTCGAACCGTTCTTACATTCGAGTCCCATTCACCACTGCAACTCCACATTGCCTTAAACCATGGCATCACCAATAGTCATATCATCATCTGCTTCTCTTATTGAAAACAACAGCAACACCACTTGCCTTCAGCTGCACATCATTTCCATAACTCCTTGTCATTGTACCTGCAATGGTTGTAAGTGTAAATTCCACCTTCAATTCAGCAGCTCCACCTGCAATATTACCAGCTCAAGTTCACCTGCAACACAGCAGTATCTTACACACTTGCAACACTGAGATCCACCTCCATTCTAGCCATCTTAGTAGCAGCAACAATGACAGTTTAGCACCTCCAACTATAATGGCAATAGTAGCTTACTTCAATTACCACCTGGACATCAATAATATCCATTTTTTGACAGCCACGGCTCCAAGACCACCAAATGCAACACCATTAGCTCCTATTCCTTCAACTCAGAGCAACAAACCATCACTTCATGTTATTATGAGCAATACTAACTCCATCAATTTCTTCACCAACTATTCATCTCAAACCAATTCTAGTCCTCACCCATCCTTCCATTTCTAAGATATGATCAGAAACCTCTTATAATTCATTACAGAACTTCACTTCCATCTCCTTTACATCAATAACAACAGAAACCCCAGTTTCCGTTTCTTCTAAGTCAACATCATCAAAATCTAATTCCACCTTACTCCTAAATTCAACCCCTAAAATCGATCAAACCCATCTTCCAGAGAAACAAGACTACTCCTTGTAATACCAACCTCAGCAAGCACACCACTGCAACAACATCAAAACCAGTACCTCCATTTTCTTGTCTTTGCACAATCACAGATTCACAAACAACTTGCAACACAGACTCGAAACCCTAATTAGATTTATTAACCCATTAATTCGTATTCACAGCCTCCGTGTTATTGATCCATCAAAACCCTCAGTTGCAACACCTTATACTCTTGCTCAATATCGATCTGATAAACAACCCATCTTCCCAATTCAAGATATTAACAGTAACCTCAACTCAATGGATTACAGCGACAGGTCTTGCTAATTTCTCCTCCATTTCTTGGACATCACCTCTGCTCTAATTTCTCTCAATTTCTATGGCTGCGCCTCTTTCTGTGTCTCTTGAGTTCAGGCGAAAAAATGATTGAGAAATAATCTTCTCGATTTAGTGTTGTAATAATTGGATTAAACCAACCCCTTAGTCTCAGATAAGGGTCATCCTTATTGGCCACCCCTTAACCATAGCTGGCCTTTTTTTAATATTCCTCCACATATAGTTGCCCCTATAGCGCTTGCCTGTGGAACGACGATTCTGCCCTCCTTGCTCCAAATGAATGCTCTTTTCTTCTCTTGTATTCTTCCACCAATGACAGCCATCTTTTACTTCCCAAATCCACTTTTCTTCTTCAATTCCTTTTCATCACTAAAGATGTCGTGATTTTCAGACAAAATTTGCATCACTAAAGCCGACATACTTTTCAGACAGAGATGAAGAAATAAAAGCAAATAATGAGAAATAGTCCTCCTCCACACTTTTGCCCTGAAATGAGACTTTTGCGCTGCTTTTTCTTCTTTTGTTCCAAACGAATCCAAAGTACCTAAATACTCAAAAACAAAACATAAGATACACAATTTACAAGAAACCTAAGCAAAGAAAGCATAAACAATAGATAATATCAAGGTGTTTTAGACACTTATCAGTGTTCATCTACATAACAGGGTTTATAGCATTTTGTGAGAAATATTGGTCACTGAACACTAGTGGAACATGGCAGCAGTGCTAGCAACCGCAAGATATGGAGTTCGATGGGGTTTCTATCCAAGTAAAGGGTATGTCGCATACAAGGGAGAAAAGAAATGATGTTGTAGCCGAGATTCAGCTGGTCCGAAATGGAGTCTTGTCCTGTCGGCGATGTGTTGAGCTCAAGTTGTGGCTAAAATTCCATCAATAATACAAGGAAGGAAAGTGTGTCTTAGCCTGCCAGAAAATAGAGAAAGGTGATGTGGTTTTCGGATGTAAACCGTAGTACATGGAAAAGAGGTGAAGTGGCTGGAACTTGAAAGAATGGTTGTCGGGTCCGTAAAATGAGAGGTTGATGGAGGTTCTCAAAGAGTTATTAGGTGTGTTATTGCGAACTGTAATACAAGGCGATGAAGGTAGCGGAGCTCGGGTTTTGGAGAGCATGGATGTAACTGAAAATGAAAGAAATATGGCAGCGATTGCTGATGGCCTTTTATTGTTCTTAATGGTTGTTGGTCGAGCTAGTTGCAATTGGTGGCTGAGACTAGGAAGTTCACAAGGCAGCGAGTTGGTGTCATGGCTGAAGTAGAGAAAATTATGTAGTCAGTATACTAGTCGGTCAATGGAGTTGGTGTCTAAATGGATAGCAATTACTGGAGCTTCTAAATGGGTTTAGTTATGTATTTTGTTCATGCTGTTTACTGCAGCAAGGCTAGATTTTGTTGGTGGAGCTGTTTAAAATCAATGGAGGGATTTCTTGAGAGAGTAAAAGCATGCAGTGCAGTAGTGGTGAACTGAGTTCGATGGTTGCACTTGGTTGAGATGATTGGTGGAAAAAATAATACTACAGATGGATAGATATCGGTGGTGATGAGAAGTTCAAAGTTCAGGGAATTTTGTAGCGAGCAAAAACTGGTGATTATATGCCGACGGTTGCAATCGGTTTAGGAAGGTCAGGGAACATCAGTTGGAGTTGTGACCAGATTTGGCAATGAAGTCTAATTTTGGGTTTGGGTGTTGTGATCAGACTTGGGCCCATGGGAAATTTCTTGTTCCATCTCAGTTAGGTTTTTCCAGTACCTACTTATAGATCAGACGACAGAATTTAAGGAAACAGACAAAGGAGGGGAGGCCGTTTTGGAGTTCGAACAAGAGGAGGTTGCGGCTGCTGAGCCAAAACCAGAGAAGGGAAAGAGGCAACGACGGCCATGAGACATAGAGAAGAAAGACGGTTTGAAGTTCCATTACCCCGTTTCCGTTTCGATTTACTATTGGTTTTCTTTCATTTGTTTATGGCTTTTGAGAAAGCCATGTTTGGCTAGGTTTTTGTGAATAGGGTTTTATAGATTGAAACCACTTGGAGTATTAGGCTATTTTGGAATTGAATAAAATTGAGCAAAGACTATTATGATTTAATTTTATTAATTCCTGTTATTATTTATAGATTTATTTAAATATGAGTTATTGCTTCACCGGTTTAGTATAACCTTTGTGCATAATTGTTAGGGTCACAAATATATTTGTCTCATTGTCTGATATTTCATGCTTTGGTAAATCCTTTGATGGGGTATGTTTAGAATATCCATATATTATTTGTGAACCTGTATTTAGTTTCATATAAATTTCTCGCTAACGCAATTTGATGGTGCATGCTTGGGTTTAGTCTTTTGATGTGCCATGCTTAGGGTGTCCCAGTGATATTTGGGATTCTAATACATATAATAGGTGGTGTCGATAGAACGAAGGATAATTAAATATTCATGAATTATGTTTCATTTCTGTAATAATTGAATAGAAATAGTGGCGAATACTATAAACCCTGGTTACCGACTTTTCCTTTGAATTCATTTTATTAGTTTACTTAATTTTGTTATTTCATTTCAATTCTAAAAATCCAAAAATATTGTTTCGTGTTAGTTTTATTAGAGATATTTATTATAGTATTTCCACCGTTCCCTGTGGGAACGACCCGTACTTGCCTCTGTTTACTAGTTAGACATCGTACGATTGTGGGTATTTATATATATGCATCTCCGGATCTTATCAATTCTTGGCGCCGTTGCAGGGGAGTGGCTGTGGAATATTGTAATTGGTATTTTTGATTTTGTATATATAGTTTTTATTTTTATTTTTGATTTTGTACATAATAATTATTATTATTATGAAAAGGGGCCTCGAAGGCTTTTATTCAAATACGATATCAAAGTCAACATTACATGGAATGAAGGGCAACCTAGCAACAAGCTGGGCCCCTACACCTTTTTGAATGACGATCCCTAGCCTATGAAAAAGGGAATTTCCCATTTTGAAATTGGCATCATGGAGAGCCATGCAATTCCTCAATCGCTTCAGAAAAATTACAAAATCTATACCAAGTTCTCCAAAAGTGGAAAAGGCCAACACGCCAAAACCATAGCCAAGGGAGGTGCAGACATTTAGATATTTATTGTTCTTGCGGGTAATAGCAGCAGAGATGGCATGACCGGGAGTATTAGTTCTAGCACTAGTGAAAGGAGAGACACTAGTAACGTCAAGGCAAACATCCCTGCCATCGTCCCAGTTGTAGGCCATGATATCCGCGGGGCGGAACTCCTTGCCATTGATGATGCCTAAAGAAACTTCCTTTCTAGCAACCACACCAGCCCTATAACACATATCTTCTATAATATCCTTCAATAGATCATGCCTGAATTTAAGCCCAACCTCACTTGCGCAATGAATGACATGATCACCAAAAATATCCATGCATTTTCCACAACAAAAACACTTGCTGCCTTCCTCAAAGAGGGGTATAGCAAGGCGGTATTGCAACACGGAACTGAACTGCCTAGATCCAACAACTTGATTAAGTCCGGGAATCGGAATTGCTTTTAGGAAATCCATAGCATGTTCCACTCTATTGCATTTCCAAACCGCAACTTCACGAGGAGAAAGAACAAGATGAGAGGGTACATGATCGCGGATCGCACCAAAGTATGTTGCAGCCAATGACTTCATGAATTGGGGGGTGGCACTAATGATGTTGAGATCCGTGGAGGAGAACCCACAAACTTGTTCGAAACTTCGTAAAGCATTATGGAACCCAGGGCAGAGAACCATGTCAGATGGGGTCTTTAAAATGGATTGTTGCAATTCTCTAGTCTGTGCTTGCGAGGCCAGAAAGCAATAGTGCATTGCATCTGACATAGTTAGCACACCAAGACCCCCCTCTTTGATAGGGAGTGAAGTAAGACGTTGTTGGTTTAGGCCTAAGCCAGCACCATCTTCCACGAACAATCGGCGAAGATAATTCATAAGGTACTCGTCGAAATGAGCAGCTGCAGATGTCAGGGACGTGGGGCATGTTGTACGTAATGCAAAGTACAAACGAGACAACCTGGTGCAGCTACGTAAGAGGAGTAATTCACATTGGGGGTCATGTAATTCCTGAATTTTCTCCATTAGCCGGATGGTCTTGTCGACTATGTGCACAACGATATTGCAGCAAAATTCTGGGTCCAAACTGACCGAGCCACCAAGTAGTTTGACGCCATCTGTAGCCTTTCCAATGTGTGCAGGAAAGACACCAATAGAGTCCCTTCTCGGATCGTATGACGGCCAGTACAACTCCGTCTTCGATATGTTGGGGTGCAAACCATAACTTGGTCCTTCCTCTTGAAGAATTTTCAGCGCTTTCGAAACTTCCATTGTGTCACCTGCCAAGGTCCCGTCGACGAGATACCACGCATGAAAGTCAAGAGAACATCATGACGCAATCTTTTCGACTAAAGGGTGCAAGACTAAGGCAAATAGTAGGGGACCAATGGGGTCACCCCCTTGTGTGCTGACGAGAGTATATGGTCTCTGTAATATAGCCTGGAAGGATTGGCATAGCAAAATTAAACCCTGTAAGCAATGCTTGGACAACGAGCAAGTACCTCTCTTATGATAGTGGAACGATCGGCTAGATTAAAAGCGTTTGTGAAATCGATCAAAAACATGGTTTTAGTGGCGTCAGAACCCCACAGCTCAAGTAACCTGTTGGCAGAGTGTAATATCCCTTCGCCCCCACTCGGAACGCCAACCCCAAACTGAAAGTTTCCAAGATATGAGTTCAAGCTTTTGTAAACAGAATTGGCAGCTAGTTTGGAGCACAACCTCCGCCATATGGTACCCACGGCGATTGGTCTCAAACCACCTCCAGGTTTGAGCATAGGGGTTAAAGGTGCGCTGGCGACAAATTCTCCAAGTGTTGGGGGACACTTTCCTGCAAGACAAAGGTTAACAACTCCGGAAATCTACTGTAGCAAGTCGTCCGCAACAGCAGCACTAGCACCGCTCATGGCATCGAGTAGATGTTGAGCTCTAAGGCCGTCTCTCCCACAAGACGTGCCTTTGGGGAAAATTTTGAGTGCTGCGAAGACATCTTTCTAATTCACAGAGAGCGCAGGAGCAGAGACAGCATCAGTCGGAATGAAGGGGGACTGAGCCGCAGGATGCTTCGTCTGGAGTTCATAGAGTGTGTCTGGAGTTGGAGGAGCAATACCGCTAGAAGAAAGAATGTGGATAGCCGCTGTGTAGTGACCATAGCTCAACTTTTTCCTGCAAGCCGTCAGATGTTTCATTTTTTTCTTCTTCCCAGGCCCTCGACGTTTGGTAGGTTGGTCAGTCAAGTCGAGCAGCTGTTGGATTAAGCGGACACAACCAAGAGGTTCCTGCCATACCAACAAAGCCTTGATGATAGCGGCAGTCTGCAGCTTCCTTTTGTTGACGGAACGCTCCTCACTAGAGCTTTGAGGTTCATACAGGTTCAATGTGCAAATTGGCAGGAGTAGCAAGAGAACCAGGCCGTAAGGTTCGATGGATTTGCAATAACAAAATCCAGTGCAGATTTCAAAGCACGTGAGAAATGCAGCCTATAATTCGGTGGAATGCTAACATTTGTATTAATTTGTCTTTGCAGTACCTGGTTGAGCAGTTCCACAGTGAAACCTGCATTACATGCACTATATGAAGCATTGGGAGCTGAAACCACCTCTGTAGCTGGAGGCGCATCATCAGCAAGCACAACATCAGCATTAAGTGCAGTTATGGGTTTAACAACTCCATGGATCAGAAAATCTACCCCAACCCCATTGAACGGACTTGGAACAACGTCAGGCTCATGGATTTTGGCTTTGCACGCCATCTTCCAAGTGTTAGTCGTCATGCACTTGGTACAAAGCCAGCTTTGCAGAATTTGCAGAACATTCTCCCATGCGGCGTAGCAGTGTGCATCAGTCTGGATTCTATCCCTGCAGATTCGTTTAGCGCGCTCAGTAGGATAATGTTGATCTTTAAGGTGTCGAATCCAGCCACTTTTGGAGTAACCAAGACCTCCATTACCTCCCTGGCAGCCATCAAACTTTGCAAAGGGACAAGGGATTTTGTCGGATTGCGTTGATGAAGAAACCACTGAGTTTTGGGAATCCAGATCCTTATCTTGGGTACACCTTTCTGAAGCAGCAGCAGATCGCAAACGAGGTATAGGCATCTGCCTAATTCCAACTGGAACTAGGGTTTCAAGCAAAACCCTAAAAAGGCAAATGCAGCAATGTGCATCAATATGCAGCAAACAATAAACAGAGGAGAAGGAGGAGAATGATGCGTCGAATCACGAACACTGGGCGGATGGATCTCTGGCTTTCAATCACCAGAAAATCACCATGCCAGTCGCCGGAGCTCTGCTCTCTCTCCTAGGTTTTTTTTTTATTATTTTTATTGTACAATAATTATTTATTTTATTATAAAAAAAAAGTAAAATGAATTATTTTCATTTATAATTATTATTATAATATTTTTTTTTAATAAATAAAATACAATACAATATAATAATGTTTTACACATCGGAGGTTGGAAGCCTAGCAACAAGCTGGGCGCCAACACCTTTTTGAATAGCAATTCCTATTCTATGAAAAAGAGCACCGCCTATCTTATAATTTGCGTCATGACTTATAAGGCAGTTTCTTAATCTATTCAAAAAGGCAATTGTGTCTTCCCCTAATTCCCCTAAGGTTGAGAAAGCGAGTACACCAAATCCGTAACCATGAGCAGTGCATATATCAAGGTATTTGTTTCGTTTACGCGTGATAGCCATGGAGATTGCATGTCCGGGAATAAAATATTATTATATTGTATAATATTATTATTATTATACAATAATAGTTATTTTTATTGTATAATAGTTTATTATTATTATTATTATAAATTTTACTAAATATTATTACATGAAACTAGTTGGAAGCCTAACAAGCTAAGCTCCAACGACATACTACTACATTAATTGAACAGGTTGTTGTGCTAGCCTACCAGCGAGCCTCATGGGTAACCTTGCCAAGGGGAGCCGAAGCGGGAGGGGGGCGAGACTGTGTCACAAGGGGGCAAACTAACACTATCTTCCATGTTAATTCCTGCAATATTACGCCATTGGGGACTTGAACCTGGGACCTCCTGGAACGCATTAAACTTCGGGGAACGGGGATGACCAGCTGAGCTAGGGCCCGTTCTTGTTATTATTATTATTTTTTTTTTTATTTTCTTTTATTATTATTATTTTCTTTTGTATATAGCTTATTTTTGCTTTTATTATTATATTTTCCTTTAGTTCTTTTTACGTAGCTTATTTGATTTTTCATAGGTACCTTAGTTTGAAGAGCGGCGATTGGAGTCAACAACTGGCCTAAAGTAAGTACTATGCATAATGGTTTCCAGCGAGTTGACTTCTTTTATAGCTTTTTGGAATCTTACCAAAATAGCTGAGACAGAGGAGTTATCTGATATTTCACATGAGGAGTATGCATATGCACCTTCTCATTATCAAGAATCTGTTGAGTGTGTAAATAATAATTGGAATTATTTTCATAGGTATGATCATTCCGGACTTTGTGAAGGTTATGATCATTACCAATCTTACCCTGAATATGAGCCACAATGTGTTGTTTTTAATTATTATTCACACATTTGTCTATCACAGTATGAGAGAGATGATCAATTTTACTGTGACCCATCTGCATCACAACTATCTTTGCTAGAACGCCTCAATATTGACATTGCTGAACAGACCAAAGCTAATGAGTTATTTTTTTTCCGAGCTTAGTAAATCCCATGCTCATATTGCTGAACTTGCTGAACAAAATGCTTTATCGATTGCTTAACTAACGCAGTCGATAAAAGAGTCTGGTCTTACCGAGGAGACAAGTTCTATTTTTTCTAATACTCTTGATATTTATGATGAAACTGCTTTCCCTAATGAATCAATGTGTATGGAAAATGATGATGAACTTGATAGTAGTGATCGTAAGAATAGAGACATTGTCATACCTAGTGAAGGTGGTGTATTTAGTCCAACTCCTAATCGTGTTAATGATCACTCGCCTATTCAAAAGGATGAGTTTAGGATTGAGGACACCATTCTTTTAGACGGTGTGACATATCAGTGTTATAACAATGATGCTTATGAAGAATGTGTTAATTCCGAAGAGACCGTAGTTAAGTCTAACGACTTAGAGACATTACACTCTATCTATAAGGTTTTTTTTAATCATCTTTATTGTGATATTCCTATTGATTCCCAGGTTTATGATGTTTATGATGATGATTTAGTACAGGTTTTCAAACCTAGTAGAGAAGTTAATACACCTAGAATTGTTAGCATAACTTTTCGAAAGATTTTTAATTTTGGATTAGAACTGCGTGCTTCTCCAATATTACTAGATTATTTTTCATCTCGTGACTTCTCTTTACCTGTGCATGACTCCCAAATCGTTTCAGTTCCCATCCCCAGTGAACCACTTGAGTCGGTAATTCTTTTTACTGACGATATATCCTTTGCAAAAACTAGGTTTGAGGGTGGTTCTTTCCTTTTGATAGTCTCTATATATTTATGTTGCTACAGCGAGAGTGTGAGATTATCATTAATTGTATATATTGTGCTATGGGTCGATCCCAAAATATTTAGGTTGTTGATATATGGTGAGTCTTATTTGTATATTCCAGTAGGTATGTCTATTTTCTTATTTTATTTTTATTTGATTATTTTCGGATATTATGAATTTCCTATCTTAATGTTTACGTTGGATGACTCAATTACATTGAGGACAATGTAATCTTTAAGTTTGGGGGAGTTATTAACTTTTTATTTTTCAGGATTTTTCTTGCATATTGTGACCAGCTGTGTAGCGGGTCTAAAAAATAAAAAATAAAAAATAAAAATATTATGACCAGCTGTGTAGCGGGTCTAAAAAAATAAAAATAAAAATTTATGATTTTTAGGGTTATGACCAGATGTGTAGCGGGTCTAAAAGAAGAAAAAAAATGTGTGTCGCGGGTCTTCTGTATGGCATTTGTCATGACCAGCTGTGTAGCGGGTCTAACTCTCTCTTATTATATGACCAGTTGTGTAGCGGGTCTTCTTCTGTTTTGCTCGAGGACTAGCAAAATATAAGTGTGGGGGTGCTGATAAGCACGTACGTGCTTCATTTTATACCCATGTTTATATTAGTTAGTACTCAATATTTTGGCTAACAATATTATTTTAGTGCTTTTGTAGAAAGTACAAGTGAATTCGATGATCCGAATAATAAAAGGCTAAACCTGAAACTAAATGGTGTTTGCCACACACGGCGTTGAGAAGCAGCTTAATTAATTATGCCTTGCCTAATTAACAATCGATGTGTCTACACCTGGTGCTTTTTCATCTCATGGACATGAAGTGGTTTTGAGTACCATTAAATTTTAGTACTGCCTTGGACACCACATTTTGCTAGTGGATTGTAATGTTGCCCTGAAGACGTGGTCATAGTGATAACATCGGTTCGGTATTGGCTAAATGAAAAGGAATCATGCAGTGAGACGTGTTTGTCTCTCATGACCACAACGCGTTGTGGTCATTTTAAGTGGTGTTCATCTACATAACAGGGTTCATAGAGTTTTGTGAGAAATATTGGTCACTGAACACTAGTGGAACACGGCAGCAGTGCCAGCAACCGCATGATATGAAGTTCAATGGGTTTTCTATCCAAGTGAAGGGTATGTCGCATACAAGGGATAAAGGAAATGATGTTGTAGCCGAGATTCAGCTGGTCCGAAATGGAGTCTTGTCCTGTCGGTGATGTGTTGAGCTCAAGGTGTGGCTGAAATTCTACAAGGCAGGAAAGTGTGTCTTAGCCTGCTAGAAAATAGAGAAAGGTGCTGTGGTTTTTTGATGTAAACCGAAGTACATGGAAAATAGGTGAAGTGGCTGGAGCTTGCAAGAATGGTTGTCGGGTCCGTAAAATGAGAGGCTGATGGAGGTGCTCAAAGAGTTATTAGGTGTGCTATTGCGAACTGTAATACAAGGCGATGAAGGCAGCGTAGCTCGGGTTTTGGAGAGCATGGACGTAACTGAAAATGAAAGAAATATGGTAGCAGTTGCTCATGTCCTTTGATTGTTCTTAATAGCTATTGGTCGAGCTAGTTGCAATTGGTGGCTGAGACTAGGAAGTTCACAAGGAAGCGAGTTGGTGTCGTGGCTGAAGTAGAGAAAATTATGTAGTCAGGATACTAGTCGGTCAATGGAGTTGGTGGCTAAATGGACAACAATTACTGGAGCTTCGAAATGGGTTTAGTTATGTATTTTGTTCATGCTGTTTACTGCATCAAGGCTAGATTTTGTTGGTGGAGCTGTTTAAAATCAATGGAGGGATTTCTTGAGAGAGTAAAAGAATGCAGTGCAACAGTGGTGAACTGAGTTCGATGGTTGCACTTGGTTGAGCTGATTGGTGGAAAAAGTGATACTGCAGATGGACAGATATCGGTGGTGATGAGAAGTTCAGAGTTCAGGGAATTTGGTAGCGAGCAAAAACTGGTGATTATATGCCGATGGTTGCAATCGGTTTAGGAAGGTCATGGAATATCAGCTGGAGCTGTGACCAAATTTGGCAATGAAGTCTAATTTTGGCTTTGGGTGTTGTGATCGGACTTGGGCCCATGGGAAATTTCTTGTTCCATCTCAGTTAGGTTTTTCCAGTACCTACTTATAGATCAGACGGCAGAATTTAAGGAAATAGACAAAGGAGGTGAGGCCGTTTTGGAGTTCGAACAAGAGGAGGTTGCGGCTGCTGATCCAAAACCAGAGAAGGGAAAGAGGCGACGACGATCGTGAGCCATAGAGAAGAAAGACGGTTTGAAGTTCCATTACCCCGTTTCCGTTTCGATTTACTATTGGTTTTCTTTCATTTGTTTATGGCTTTTGAGAAAGCCATGTTTGGCTAGGTTTTTGTGACTAGGGTTTTATAGATTGAAACCACTTGGAGTATTAGGCTATTTTGGAATTGAATAAAATTGAGCAAAGACTATTATGATTTAATTTTATTAATTCCTGTTATTATTTATAGATTTATTTAAATATGAGTTGTTGCTTCACCGGTTTAGTATAACCTTTGTGTATAATTGTTAGGGTCACAAATATATTTGTCTCATTGTCTGATATTTCATGCTTTGGTAAATCCTTTGATGGGGTATGTTTAGAATAGCCATATATTATTTGTGAACCTGTATTTAGTTTCATATAACTTTCTCGCTAACGCAATTTGATGGTGCATGCTTGGGTTTAGTCTTTTGATGTGCCATGCTTAGGGTGTCCCAGTGATATTTGGGATTCCAATACATATAATAGGTGGTGTCGATAGAACGAAGGATAATTAAATATTCATGAATTATGTTTCATTTCTATAATAATTGAATAGAAATAGTGGCGAATACTATAAACCCTGGTTACCGACTTTTCCTTTGAATTCATTTTATTAGTTTACTTAATTTTGTTATTTCATTTCAATTCTAAAAATCCAAAAATATTGTTTCATGTTAGTTTTATTAGAGATATTGATTATAGTATTTCCACCGCTCCCTGTGGGAACGACCCGTACTTTCCTCTGTCTACTAGTTAGACACCGTGCGATTGCGGTTATTTATATATAGGCATCTCCGGATCCTATCATCTCACAACCTGTGATATTTCAATTATGTAACAAAATATAACACGGAAAAGAAATAACACAGACACCATAAGTTTTGTTAACGAGGAAACCACAAATGCAGAAAAATCCCGGGACCTAGTCCAGATTAAACACCACACTGTATCAAGCCGCTACAGACACTAGCCTACGACAAACTAACTTCGGTCAGGAATGTAGTTGAACCCCAATCAATTTCACACCGATACAAGGTACAGTACCAGGATTGGGTTTGTTTTCAGTTCACAAACTCCAGCAGAAATTCATGGGATTTGAACTTCCGGCGGTACGCGTACGGGTACGCGGACTTAGCTTCGAACATCCTAAACCGGTAAAGTACGCATACTTTGGTTCAAGGATTTTGGACTTACACAAGTATGAGTTCACATACAATGTTAATATCCATTCAAGGTTATATATATTCTAAACTCTCATTTCAATCATTGAAACATTCGTAGAGGATGTTATATAGCGGTTACTCACACATTATTTTTCATCAAAGCGATTTTAAAGAGATTGAAACAATCAACATGACTTTCGTCACGAGTAAAGATGAACTTGGCCAAAGCGAAATCTTACCAACCCATATATCGAGAAATAGATAAGCGAGATAAACTCGGCTCAAAATAGCAAATGTGTATAATCAAAGTCTATATAGCAATATATCTTTTGTCTCAAGACTGGAGATAGATTAGATAGACTTTTGAGTGATAGATAAGTTCAAGTTTCCACATACATATTTGTCAATGAAGATCCACCAGTTCCTTGAGTAGTTTTTCGTATTTGCATGATGAACACCGTGGAGTCTAGAGCTCAACTACACTTACTATCCTAGTCCAAGACTTAGTTATAAGTAGATTAGAAATCAAGACTTATAGTTTTGGCAACTAAACTTGACAAACAAGCTTGAGATAGCAACGCTTGCAAGTTCGGCCGAGCTGTGATTTGACAATCTCTCCCTTTGTCAATTTTAGTGACAAAACTATCAATACATATGGAATACAAAATAAATAAACTTTGCAGCTTCTCAGCAACATGAATGATCTCCTTGGTTCTTCAACATTACTCGAAATCTTTGTCACTTCCAAGTACTCCAATGATTCCAAAGATATTCAAAATCAGCATCACCGTTGTTGAAGATCCGTAGCCATAACAATGAGAAATAAAAACTCTCAGTCATTGTTACACATCGTCATAATATTATTACGCATCATCAAAGTTCAACTGTATCACAACTTCGACAACAATACTATGGTGATATGTATTACCCCCCTTAGTCAATACTCCATCTCACATGGAAACCACTCCCCCTTACATAATGATCCGAAAACCATATGTATTTGTAGTGTGAACTACACATTAATTCTCCCTCTTTTTGTCAATGAAATTTGAAAAGGTACGAAAACTAGTGGGATCCTAATGAAATTTCCATAGAGACACTTCGTGACCAAAAGAAAGTACATATCAACTTTTTAGATGCAATCATATATCCGAAACTAAATGCATTCATCAAGGAGTTTATAAAGATACAAGATAACCCCTATAATATTCCACAGCCGCACTCCCCATAAAGATTTGGCAATTAAGCACAAGTTCAATTAAGAACTCTCCTCCATAAAATGTCATTCCCGAGAGAACAACAAGAGCGACCTTACTTTCACGAGAAAAGAAGGATTTCTTTGGACATTAAAAAATCACTTAAGAATATGAATTTGTATCCAAAAATTTAATTAAATTAACCACAAGAGAACCCATGATTAATTTAATCGGAAATGCTCACATAAGATAACTTAAGGAGCCACACAGTATTTAACATAAGAATATGGATCAGGGAAGATCAATACTGCGGAATAAACAGATATCCATTCTATTCTTCATCACTATTTGCGCAATGACATATAATAGACTTAATTTTTGTAAACAAAAGCTCATCCTATCTTCCATCAATATTTGCATAATGATATAATAGGCTTATATTTTGTTTGTCAAAAGTTCATTCAATCTTTTATCAATATTTGCATATCGACATATGAAAGACTTAACTTTTGACTACTTTTATCTCTACTTCTTATGAAACTAACACACATAGCAATTTAATTGAAAGATGAAAATCATTCAAGGCTCAACATAAAAGTTATTACAACCATTAAAGCAAAGGTTTAAAAGTAGATCAACATAAGAAGTTTAACAGATAAAACAAGTAACATAATTACTAGAGTGAGAGTTAATCTCTTCTCCCATAATAATCTCTAGCAATTTCATAAAATTTCTCTATTAAATCTGGATGTTCTGCTTCAACATACTCCATCTGCTCTTTTATGCAATCAACTTCATCTTGAAGACGAGCAAGTTCAAAGTTTGTAGATGCAGAGGTACTTGTTGGGGTACTGGTTGAAGATTGCTTCATATTTTTGATGCTATCCTTACTCAAAACCTTTGGACCACCAATCTCAGTTCTAAAATGAGTAATATTAAAGTGACTGCAAATCCTTGAGATGAGGCAAGGAAATCCTGGAGTTTTCTTTGAAGTTTGTTTCACACTTATCATCTGATTAATAATAAGTCCACATAAATTAATGTCTCTCTCTTCAAAAATATAGCAGACAAATTCAGCAAGGGACATGGTCCAGAGATTGTTGTCAATGGTGCTTGGCATCATATTGGCCACAATAAGTTTTGCAGCAACTTTGAGGAATAATCCAACACCTCTAACAAATATCTTTCCATCTCTCCGAGAGACATTTCTATTAAAGAGATGATTTGACATCACTTGTGGAGTTAATCTTTCATTCTCAGGAGGAGGGAATCGAGAGTTACCAACATGAGTTAAATCCCGCAAGTAAGCAATAATATGACAATCCACAGTGAAAGTAACACCACCTACCATAGTCTTGAACATGCAATTGGTTGGGTCTGGATCATGAATATTAGCATAAAATAGTGCAGTCATCTCAATATGGGCAGTTCCTAATGGCTTGTGAATAATACCCCAGGAGTGTTTTTTGAAAAAAATCAGATAAACCTTGTACCTCAATTTCTGACTCATTATAATATCTTTCAAAAATTGGTTGTTTATTTTTATACTCCAAATAGCGTGCACGAGCGCAGGGTTAACAAACCTAGCACAGTTACTGAGATCGAAAAAAGATTTATCCCCCGCATGACCACTTGAACTCCCAGCATGACTAGCTCTCTTATGTGCCAAATTTGACAAGGAACTCTCAAGAAAGTGTTGAGAAACTTACTTGGTTTGCGGACTGTTGATTTTTTTCCTTTACTGTTCACTAACTGATGCTAATGGTAGAACACTTGTTCAGCAAAGAAACGAGCAATAAACGCCAACCCATAGAGTAATTTTTTGTTGTGAAGATAATGAATCCAAGAACACTTAAAAATATTGAGAATTGAGGTTAAAGGAGTTAACAGTTCACGAATAGTTTGGGTTTCTTTTTTTTTCGTTCTCAAACTGTTGAAGAAGAAGAAGAGGCAAGGAGAACGAAGTTGGTTTTCCTCTTTTAAAGTGTTTAGCGGTGGTAATCGAACCAAATAAACATGTTCTGGGACAAGATTCCAACATGAACAGGGTATAGGTTCGGAGTTTGAGACTCTCACATGTGCTGACAAGGATTTGTTTGTTTTAAACAACAAATTAGGTCATCATATTTGGAGCAAGGCTCAACAAATACAATTAATAGATACCTATGAAGAATCAGACATGTAGTAAAAAGATCTTGTATACCATGACACCAAGAAAGAGTTTCCTTCCAACAACTCTTACATCTTACAGTATTTAGAGAAACCCAAGGAGTTGTTTTATAAGTTTTTTAAAGAACTTAAAGACACAAGATAACGGGTGTCCCTAATTTCTTCATTTCAGACTTATAATACACAGTCTCGGCAGATAATATTTTAGTACTGCACAGAGAAACTCTTTTAGTAAAAAGAGACATTCTGACTTTCTCACAGAAGAGGGAATAATATTATCTTGATAAAGTATAGCAGGGTTTGACTGATGAACATGGTCAAATTCAGAGAAATAACTGACAGATGAAAGAGGTTTGGGTATTTCTTGTATTATATCCAATTTGTCTGAGACACATGAGAGAAAGGAAACACCCTTGTTAATAAACAGATCAATATCAACCTCAACATGAATATTATTCATAAAAACTTGATTTAGCCTATCAAGCAATTCTTGCTCTTTCTGGAGATATAACTCAACATCAAGAGACAAGCTCTCAAGCATTTTCTCAAGCCCTGATAACACTTTTAGGGATTTTGAACCCGAAGGAGGTTTAGATAGAATTTTTTCTATGGATTTAATTAAATCAGTCATGGAAGAGAATTCTGAAGTCCCTGGATCTGGTGGTGCATTTATGGAGATAAATTTTTTGTCCATAGTCAGATCGTTACAAACACAGACTTATGAGATTCTAAAACGCGTTTGCCCGCTCTAATACCAATTAAAAAAGCGGGGGTCTAACAACCTCACCCAATATTTCGCTTAGCAATTTGTATGGACTAACTCCAATATACTTTTAAGAGAATTAACTAGACAGTCAGACTCAATCTTAATAAAAATTATATCAAAGAGTTATATATCACTTTCTCGATTCAATCCTTACTCAAACAAATAGAAATATGCGAGCTTGATTGAATACAGGAGAAACAACTTGAACGACACCAAAGACCAATGTTCAAGGATCAATCAATTTCAATCAACAACCAAAAGTTGGATTTACCAATTGATTGATACAACGCACAACCTGTGATATTTCAATTATATAACAAAATATAATTCGAAAAAGAAATAACACAGACACCTGAAGTTTTTAAAAAAGCGGGGGTCTAACAACCACAGCCAATATTTCTATTAGCAATCTGTATGGACAACTCCGAGTTACTTTCTAGAGAATCAACTAGACTCAATCAATAGAAAATATCTCTAGGAGTTATTATCTCAATCTCTCAATTTGATTTACTCAAGCAAATACAATATGCGAGTCTTAATCAAAGAGAGATAACTTGGATGGTACCAAAGACCAATATCCAAGTGTCAATCAATTTAAATCAACAACCAATAAGGTTGGATATTCTAATTGATTGAACAACGCACAACCTATATTATTTAAATTATATAACGAAATATAATGCGGAAAAGAAATAACACATACACCAAAATTTTGTTAACAAGGAAACCGCAAATGCAGAAAACCTCGGGACCTAGTCCAAATTAAACATACACTGTATTAAGCCGCTACAGACACTAGCGTACTCCAAAGGTCTGGACTGTAGTTGAACCCTAACCAATCTCACACTGATCCAAGGTATAATTATACTCCTACGCCTCTGATACCAGTAGGATACTGCGTACTTGATTTCCTTAGTTGATCTCACCCACAACCAAGATTTGCTACGACCCAAAGTCGAAGAATTTAATAAACAAATCTGTCTCACACAGAAAAGTCTACAAGATAGATAAATTCGTCTCCCATGAATAAACCTATAATTTTTGTTCTGTATTTTGATAGATCAAGGTGAACGGGAACCAATCAATAAAACCAGACTTATATTCCCGAAGAACAACTTAGTTTTATCAATCACCTCACAATAGTCTTAATCGACGCAGCGAAAAAAGATATTGTGGAATCACAAACGATGAGACGAAGATGTTTGTGATTACTTTTATATCTTGCCTATCTGAGATAGAAATCTCAAGCCAATTATTACAATTGTACTCGTACGATAGAAACAGAAAGATCAGATCACACAACTACAAGAAAAGTAGTATCGGTCTGGCTTCACAATCCCAATGAAGTCTTTAGGTCGTTAACCTGGGTTTAGAAGAAGAAAACCAAAGGTTAAAGGAGAATAGACTCTTGATTAGCACAACTAGTATCACACAGAATGTGTGGGAATTAGGTTTCCCAGTTGCTAGAGTTTTCCCTTATATAGTCTTCAAATCAGGGTTTGCAATCAATGTTAGCTTAGTAACAAAGCATTCAAAATTCAACATTAGATGAAAACCTGATCAGATTCAAGCTAATATTTATCAACCGTTAGATCGAAAACTTAGCTTGTCTTATACACATGTACTGGAAAATTTTAGGTTCATGTAACCGTACCCAAACTTGTACATTAGTTGGTTCAACACTAGTTAACCAAATGGTTAGCCAAATGATAACTTTCATATCAACCATATTCTTCTTCACCATAACTAGTCTAAATGACTCAAATGAACTAGTTAGAGAGTTGTTCAATTGCTATGAGATCTCATGTATACACAAGACAGAATTGAATCAAAAACGATCTGATTCACTCGAATCGATTCATGAAACATAAAGCCACGGTTTGCAATAGCATTCCTTAGTTTATTATGATAAGTTCACAAACATCAGTTTTAGACATAACCTACTCAAGTTCGCGGACTTAAGTTCCCGGACGGAGTTCACAAACTCCAGAAGAAATTATCGGGTTCGAGAACTACGCCAGTTCACGGACTGAGCTCACGCACTACTACGGTTTCACTTGATCAACAAAGTTCGCAAACTTCGGTTCAAGTGACAAGGACTTATACATATATGTGTTGCCACAATAATGCTTATATCCTCCAATGGTTATATTGTCTGAACTTTCATTTCAATCATTGAAACATTCTCATAGGAAGTTATATAGTTGTTATTCACAAACTATTACTCGTTAGAGCGATTTCCAAAATGATTGAAACATGACATGACTTTCGTCACTATGTAAAGATGAACTTGGCTAAAGCGAATGCTTTACCAACACATATTTCGAGAAATAGATAAGAAAGATATACTCAGCTTGAAATATCATATGTTTATAATCTTAGTAATACGACTTTTGTCTCAAGATAGGAGATAGAGTAGATAGACTTTTGAGTGATAGATAAGTTCAAGTCTCCACATACCTTTTAGTCGATGAAGATCCACTGGTTCCTTGAGTAGTCCTTCGTCTTGTATGATGATCTCCATGGAGTTCTTGATCTCAACTACACTTTCTATCCTAGTCCGAGACCTTAGCTATAGTAGACTAGAAATTAAGACTTTATAGTTTTGATCACTAACATTGACAAATATGCTTGAGATAGCAACGCATGTGAGTTCGACCGAGCAATGCTCTAACAATCTCCCCTTTTGTCAATTTTAGTGGAAAAACTATTAATACATATGGAATACAAAAAATATATAAATAATCTTTGTAGATCCTATTCCACATGTCTAATCTTCAACATTACTCGAAATCTTCGTCACTTCCAAGTAGTCCAATGATCCCAAAGGTTGTAAGTTTAGCATCATCGTTGTTGAAAATCCGTAGCTATAACAATGACAAAAGCAGTGGTTTTCAATCATTGTTATACAGTGTCATAGTATTATTACACAGCGTCAAAGTCCAATTGTATCACAACTTTAACAACCATACTATGGTGATACTTCACTCCCCCTTAGTCAATCCTCAATCTCACATGGAAACCACTCCCCTTACATAATGATCCGAAAATCATATGTATTTGTAACATGAACTACATATTAATTCTCCCCCTTTTTGTCAATAAAATTGGCAAAGGTACAAAAACGGAATCCTAATGAAATTTCCGTAAGAGACATTTTATGACCAAAGGTAAATGTATATCATCTTGTTTAGATGCAATCATCAAGCCTAAGCTAAATGAATTCATCAAGGAGTTTATAAAGATACAAGATAACCCCTTTAATATTCCACAACCGCACTCCACACAAAGATTTGGCAATTAAGCACAAGTTCAAAAGAAATATATGTCATTCCCAAGGGAACAACAAGAGCGACCTTAATTTCAAAAAGAAAAGAAGGATTTCTTTAGACTCAACAAATTACATACAAGTATGAATTTGGAATCCAACAAGAAATATTCAATCATATTAACCAAAGCGAACCAAGATTAATATGACTAAATATGCTCAACACAAGTGAACTTATGGAGACTTAAATCAATTAGTCTAATCACAAGAAAAATTCGTAAATAATCTAATTGTCATACTCAACCAAACTAATTACAAGAGTAATCAATTTAATTGGTCACACTCGACATAAGAAAAATCTATGGAGAAATGACTAAGTTAATCATGAATAACCAACCCAGTCAAAGAATTGCTCAAACATAAGAGATCTTATGGAGTGCTAACTAAATAATCACACAAGATGACTAATTTAGTTCAATATACTCTACGTAAAGTACCTTACGGAACACAACTAAGCTAATCACAAAAATAATCAACTTGGTTGTCTAGTGCTCAACATAAGACACAATACGGAGTCTCACAGTAATACAAAAAATGGATCAGGGAAGATCAATTACTGCGGAATACACAAGGATTCATTCTATGTTTCCATCACCATTTGCACAATGACACACAATAGACATAATCCTTGAATCACAAAAGATTTTAACCTATCTTACATCAATAATTGACAATATAGGCTTAACTTCTGTGTTTTGCCAAAAGTCTATTCATTCTTTTATCAATATTTGCATATCAATTCACGAACGACTTTACTTTTGACAAAATATGGGACAATCAAGTTCACGGTCGTAAACACACATATCCCATAATAATATTGCAATATATAAAACCATAAAGATTAATACTGCAATCATCATCTTCCAAACAAGTTTAGAATTTAACACAATAAATCTAAAAACAAGAAGATGAAAACTTTGGACATAGCTATGTGTAATCACAATAATGGATATTCCAAAACACTAGTTATTCTTCTAAACAAAATAGAAAAATAAAAGATTTACTAGGCAATACAATCAGAGTTCATTGAGAACTTCATATCTTTCAATGAATCCATCAAAGAAGGTATCACTAATTTCCTTTGTAGGAGCGGAATATCACAACAAATGATAACTTACGAAATTGTGGAGAAAAAATACATCTTGCGAGCAAAGAACATTTTGCGAGCAAAGGAAATCACGAGGAAAGCAAAAGAAGTTCGCAAAGTGAAGTTGCGAAGGTTCGCAGGGTAATTCTCAAGTCCGAAGTTGAGAGACAGTTTAATTGTCAACATTTTGTAAAATCAAATAAATAGCCATTTAGGCATGAGAAGAAGGAGAGATAATTTTTAGAGAGAGGAATAATTTTAGGAGGAGAGAGAAAATGTTAGGAGAGATTTTATTTTCTTTATCATCTTCTTCCCCAAAATTCTAGAGCTCCAAATATTCATTAATGGAGTCTCAATTGTAAAATCATGTAATTACATACAATCACTAGTGAAGCACCGTGGATGTAGATCACATTGATCGAACCACGTAAAAATCTCTGTGTCTCTTTTTATAATTTTAGTACTTTAATTCTTAGTTTCATATCAAATTAGTTAGATTTAGGAATCATTTTAATGGATTCTTATGAGGGTGTAGTTGTGAGATAATCCGCAACTACATAATTGGCGCTAGAAACAGGGAGCCCTTAGTACTCTTAAACAAAAAACTACAATCTGTGATCAGCCTCCAAAAAAGAAAGAGAGCCGCAGAAAATTTTACACAGGCAAACCTTTGTGGCGTACACCCTAGTTCGCGAAGCAACATTTCGTAAGAGGCAAAGTCCTAAAGTGCGTCATTTAAGGGGGTACCTATAAACATGGCTAAGAGTAACCGGAACACCACCAAGGGCCCTTAGTACATGGCACACTTTACGGGGTATAACCCAATAACGGGGTACCTATCCGGGTTAGACACCTTGGATTCTCACCTAATCTTGCGACATTACGCAATATTATGCGGTGTAACATGATTTAGGTTGGGCAACTAAGGCATACTGTCTTTCCCAAGAAGTGCAGAAAACGATCAAGGCGCCGAGGTACACGGTTGAGTCAAGAGTGCCAGGTGGGCTTGAAGCACATCTGCCATTTTTGACAAGTCTTGGCAAATGATGCACTTGGCCCAAAGATACCCCATAGGGTGCAACCTCGTAACTATAAGCCCTATAGTCAAAAAGGATAAGAGGTTGCGATCAAAAGCTGGTTGTTTGCAGAACCTGATGGGAAGAGCTAACCTTGTATGGTCGATGTACGCTTCCTTGAAGGGGCAACCAAGGGGAAGATAAAGGGCAGCACCCTCCATTAGGGAGCTGATACGTGCTATAAGACGCAAATGTCACGAGGTTTTTTGTTCGCAAGAACATAAAGGCTTGTCATATTTGTGCAACAACTGAACTTCTGCGAGCCTTCTGTAAAAAAAAAAAAAAAAAAAAAAAAGAACTCGCAGAACATAATAAAGAAGTTAAGATGAGATCAATGGGTCACTACATGAAAGTGTAGAGACGTCCTGCGATTTCATCGCAAGACGACAATGTCATGGGGCTTTATGTTCGCAAGAATATTTAGGCCTGTCATATTGTCGCAACACTTCCTGAAGAGGCTAAAATACTATGCAAAAAAGTTAAGGCAAGATCAATGGGTTTTTGCATGAAAGTGTAAGAACGTCCTGCGATTTTGTCGCTACAAAAGATGGCAAAATAAGACCTTTAACTAGGAAGGCAAAATAAGACCACAACAGAGTACGCAAATAAATTTGCGAAAATGATTATATGTAAGCAAACAAGCTTACGAACATATATACTAAAATGGAATTGAAATTATGCATCTTTAATATTTTAAGTTATATTATATCATGCGAGACTAATAGTGCAGGAATGGACGCAACTCAAAGTTACATCAATTTTACTGCGGAAAAATGAGCTAAGTAATAGAAACTTGAAATATACATTGCAATAGATAAGTATTCGCATTATACAAGCATCATACTCGCATCATACTCGCATCATATTCGCATCATAAAAGCATTGCATAAGCATTTCATGGCATAAGCATCGCATACACATTTCATAACATAATCATTACATAAATATTATATTCGCACAAGTATTTTACAAAATTTTACAGGAAAATACCGCGAAACTTCGCAGAAACATTCATAATTCTCAGGATTATTCATAATTCGCAACACTATATTCGCAACACTATTCACAACACTACATTCGCAACACTATATTCACTATTAACATTATTCGGCGATTAAGTTCAAAAATTCGCGAGAAAAACTCAGAAATTCGCAGAAATATTCAGAAGTTAGTAGGGTTATCACTTGAGGCAGAGGCAAGATAAGAATAGAGACGCAATTTAATCATTCAACATTTTCTCAAGAATTCTCCTTCATAGATAAAGAACAGAGGCAACTATGGATACCCAAGAAAGTATTTTATGTTCTTTATCTTCTCAGCAAGAATCCTCACCAAAAATGGAGTAATAATTTCACATGAACAGAGGAAATATTTATCACTCTCATCAAGGATATTTCATACTTCTTATAAATTTCAAGGATTAAATGCTTCTTATACTTCTTAAGGATACTTCATATTTCTTATATATTTCGAGGATTGAGTACTTCTTATACCTCTTCAAGGATATTTTATATTTTATATTTATTATACTTCATACTTCTTCAAGATACTTCGCACACTTCATACTTCGCAAGATGATACTTCTAATTACTTCTTAAAGCTTCAGAACTTCGCAAAAGAATAGAGGCAAGTATATACTTTTTGAGTTTGATATTCTTTCGTGCGTTCCTTCATCAACAAAGATCAAAGACTACTACAACGGATTTTTTCTTAAAGATCGCTCTTCAAGCAATATTCAAGAAAAAAGAGGCAAGATGTAGGAACGGAATATCACAACAAATGATAACTTACGAAATTGTGGAGAAAAAATACATCTTGCGAGCAAAGAACATTTTGCGAGCAAAGGAAATCACGAGGAAAGCAAAAGAAGTTCGCAAAGTGAAGTTTCGAAGGTTCGCATGGTAATTCTCAAGTCCGAAGTTGAGAGACAGTTTAATTGTCAACATTTTGTAAAATCATATAAATAGCCATTTAGGCATGAGAAGAAGGAGAGATAATTTTTAGAGAGAGGAATAATTTTAGGAGGAGAGAGAAAATGTTAGGAGAGATTTTATTTTCTTTATCATCTTCTTCCCCAAAATTCTAGAGCTCCAAATATTCATTAATGAAGTCTCAATTGTAAAATCATGTAATTACATACAATCACTAGTGAAGCACCGTGGATGTAGATCACATTGATCGAACCACGTAAAAATCTCTGTGTCTCTTTTTATAATTTTAGTACTTTAATTCTTAGTTTCATATCAAATTAGTTAGATTTAGGAATCATTTTAATGGATTCTTATGAGGGTGTAGTTGTGAGATAATCCGCAACTACATCCTTTACTCTCTTGACTGTAGACACACCATGTTCATGAGTTAGAACACTAACTTTTCGATCAACAACCCGAGAAAGTTGTCTAGATTTATCATAGTCCATGATGAGCTTTTTTTGATTCCACATCAGAAGATTCTGATTAACAATAATTTTGGTCTGACCATCTAGAAGTTGATTTATTTGCAATTGAAGATTTGCAAACTCTACCTTTGAATCGTTCTGAAAACGAGTTAAATCCTTGACAGAATCATCAATCCAGGAGTTGTGATCCTTTATTTCAAGCATCTTCTTTAGAACCAGCTCCTGAATTGTCTTACGCTCCTGATTGTCTTCCTCCATATCAAGATGCACAATCTCTTGAGATCTTGATGAGCTTTCCATAAAATTATAGGGTGAAGACAAAACACAATATATAGTATATATATGCGTTTGTGAACGAGAGTAGAAAACTCTGGTTTTGAAAAAACCTAAGAACTCACGGGAGGAGCACGTGGACGTTTGCGGACTGCTAACACAAAATTTCAAACTGAAATAATATACAACATACTTGAGTATTTCCCAATTATTTTCCTTGCACCTCTCAAGTTAAAAACAAGAAAACAAATACCTGGAATCAGGTGGTCGGGTGGAAACTAGTCCCACTATGATCATTGATAAATATGTTGTATATATCTTCTGACAGTTTGATCTTTGTGTTCTTTGCCTTTCTTCGGTTGACTTTCATCCCTGAAGAAAAAGACATGGCGTGGTTAACATAACCGTCAGAAGACTTTTTATGAGGACTAAATCTAGGACCTCTTGCAATTGGTTCAAGAGGATCAGAATAGATAAGAATTCATTTTCTAGACTTAGATTTACCATAAACATTCTTATAAGTATAGGGAATGATTTCTTTAGCAGAACAAGAACTTATGCCAGAATGTACTTGAGCCCTATAATGATTTCTAGAGTAGAGAACATTTTTATAAGGTTTCTGGTTTTCTGTGGGCATGCGAATCACTGCAGTAGTCATCTGACTGTTTGTTCCATTGACAGTGAAGAGAAGCAAATTATGAATCTTAGAAATTATTTCATTCTAGCAAAACAATGGATAGCATAGTGATTCTTTTTCCCACAAAAAGTACAGGTTCGTGGAGGAGAAGCAATAATTGGCACCTGTCCTAATTTCATAGCCATATGAGAGGATTGTAAGTTATGTAAACTTTTCTTGACATAATCTTCTACTGGAGAACACTTCTTCGTATGCGGTAATTCATGAGAATTAGTTATAGAAGAATTTCTCCTTAAGACAGAGTTTTCCTTTTCTAAGGATTTACACTGTTCATGAGCTAGAGTAAGAGATGCACTTAGTTTCTCTTTTTCAACACGAAGTCTGTTGAGATCTGATGAATGAGTCTCAAGCAAACATTTTTCTCTAATTGAGTCCTCCTTAACAATATCCTAAAGAGTACTAATGTTTTCACATTGAAGAGTAGTTTCTTGGAGAAGTTTATCAATATTCTTAGAGAAGGACTTAATGATGATATAGAGATCACGTTCTCGATGATGAGACTTTTCAAATTCATCAATGAGCTGATCATGATCATTGAAGTCAACAATCTCAGCTGTCTTTTTTGAAATTTTAGTGAGCTCATTTTCTGCTTTTGCCAGAGTGTCACATACCTCATGAGAGGAAGAAATGTCATTATCAAATTGAATATTTTTTCTACCTCTGGGTTCGGAAGAATCAACTAAGGAATCATCCTTTGAGGTGTTTCCAAGACACTTGACATAATCAAAAGCTTTAAAAGACATTTTGGTAGGCGCAACAGAGATCTTGTCCTCAGACTCAGATTGCCACAAACACAGACTTGTGAGGTCTTGAACGTGTTTGCCTGCTCTGATACCAATTGAAAAAGCGGGGTCTAACAACCACACCCAATATTTCTATTAGCAATCTATATGGACAACTCCGAGTTACTTTCTAAAGAATCAACTAGACTCAATCAATAAAAAATATCTCAAGGAGTTATTATCTCAATCTCTCAATTTGATTTACTCAAGCAAATACAATATGCGAGTCTTAATCAAAGAGAGATAACTTGGATGGTACCAAATACCAATTTCCAAGTGTCAATCAATTTAAATCAACAACCAATAAGGTTGGATATTCTAATTGATTGAACAACGCACAACCTGTATTATTTCAATTATATAATGAAATATAACGCGGAAAAGAAATAACACAGACACCAGAATTTTGTTAACGAGGAAACCGCAAATGCAGAAAAACCTCGAGACCTAGTCCAGATTAAACATACAATGTATTAAGCCGCTACAGACACTAGCGTACTCCAAATTAACTTCGATATGGACTGTAGTTGAACCCCAACCAATCTCACACTGATCCAAGGTACAATTATGCTCCTACGCCTCTGATACCAGCAGGATACTACAGACTTGATTCCCTTAGTTGATCTCACCCACAGCCAAGAATTGCTACGACCCAAAGTCAAAGAATTTAATAAACAAATCTGTCTCACACAGAAAAGTCTACAAGATAGATAAATTCGTCTCCCACGAATAAACCTATGAGTTATAGGGGGCAGAGTGCAGGACGACGATATCTATAAATGCAGAGAAAGAATTTATTGATGATGCAGGGATTTACAGGGGGCAGAGTGCAGGAGACGATATCTATAAATGCTGAGAAAGCTGAAGCTTTGGCAGCTTTGGAACGCATCAAGTGGGCTAAATCAAAGAATATAAGCACGTTAGTTATAGAAGGTGATTGTATGAATGTAATAAATGCCATCAATGACAAAGTAGGTGTTGTAAGATGGATTACAAAAAAAATTATTATTGATTGTCAAGAACTTCTTAAGCCTTTCAGTCATTGGATATGTCAGTATGTACGTAGGGAGACTAATGAGGTAGCTGGTTTGTTAGCCAAAAAGGCTAGAAACAGCCAAGCCAGTTTAGTGTGGTCTCATAATCTGCCGAGTTGGGTAGAGTCTCTAATTAGTGAGACACTTGGTGTAATCTCTTAAAAGTTCATTAATGAAATTATCTTTATTTTTAAAAATAACAACAATAAAAAGAACGGGTACTAGCTCAGCTGGTCATCCTGTTCCCCAAAATTTCATGCGTTCCAGGGAGGGCTGCACAAAACCAAACCAAAACCATGAACCGAAACCGGAGAATTTAAACCGAACCGAGCCGAAACCATAATCCAGCAAAATAGTCATGGTTGTCAGTTTCATAAAATCGAAACAATTGGTTTCAGTTCCCGTTGTTAGCCAAAACCGAACCGATATAACTGAAACCGAAGTAAACTAATCCTAGCCATTGATTTCCCGTATAAAGTATTGTGATGTTTAATGGAGTATTTAGCTTCATTCATTCGAAGAGATCCTCTTTCATTCTCAGGCCCTTTCTAATATTTTCATCTACTTCTCCTTGTAAGTCTTAACCACCACCAATCTGATTATATATCCCTTCAACTGATTCATCGGAAGTATCTAATATGACAATATGAGGAAGGTGGTTCTCGAAAGTGGGAATCTGATATGATACGAAGAAGGTAATTCAAGTATAAGTATAACCACTCAAACCCAAGAAAGTAGAAAGCAAGAGTTCAAGATTTGATCAATATATTCTCTAAAAAGGTATGGACAAGGTTTCATTTTTTTACTACCTTATTTAATATGGGTTGTCCATTGGTTTTTGGAAATTTGGTTTAATCAGGGGTTTTTGTTAGGTTTAATCAAGTTAACTCAGAATTGAACCAACTGATATACGTTTTGGGGGTTATTTCCAATTCCGTTCTTATTGTATGTTTGATTTGAATTTGTTAACTAATAATTGAATTTTTTGAATAATATTGAATTTCTTGAGAGTTAAGAAATTGAGTTTGTTGTTAAATGAGAATGGAGAATTATTCTGATCTTGCATGTTTAGTTTGATTTTTTTTAGTTTTTAATTTTAGTATGGATTGGAGCTTAATTTGATTTTGCTTCTGTTGTTTCAATAGCTATCTTGTTCTGTTCATTCTTTTTTTTTCATCCTTGCCTGGTAGCTGGGATATGGATGCCCATAAAACCTTGACTAAATAATCAACTAGGTGTGAATGATTACCAATCTAGCTGCTGCCAATTAGAAGTCTTGAATGTTTGTGGATTAGCTGATCGTGTTAGTTGGTTGAAGTGTAATACGGCTCTAGAAAAAGGGATACTAGAATATGCTAATTGGTTAAGAACGGTGTTTTGGTTATTGGCTAGATGGTTATAGGTTTGGCATGAAACAAGTTGGAAGTAGTTAGGAACTAACCGAAGATGAAAACAAAACTCTTAAGCTTTAGAAGGATATTTTTTTTAGCAATGGAAGATCGTTGGGTCCTGCATCCAATTGTATCTCTTGCAATAAAACTATTGGTTCGTCTGTAACTATTTAAGTTTGCTTAACTTGTGTTTTAGCTGTTGAATGCAATTTTGACCGAACCAACTAACCCCCTCTGCTACTGTATTTTATTGATGGGTACCGCAAAAAAATTGTTAGTAGACATGAAAAATTATTTAAGGGTATGTGTACCTGAATCGTTATCAAACTTTGGCACATTAATGTGGTACTAAAGTGGTTTTTAGTTTAAGTCTGAAATTATGCTTGAAAAACATTGGTGTTTAACTTAGAATTTGCCCTGTACTAAGTTTTGTAACATGATGTATGTACATGAGTTTTACTGCAACATCAAATGTGTATATCTATTGTTCCAAGAATAAGGTGTGAATGACTATTGTTTAATGTTTAGTGTTTTCCTAACATAGTTTTCGCTAATCTTGATGTTCTTAGTTGCATTATGTACCATTGCACTGATTTTGATTAAGCAGTTCATATCATATTTAACTCGAGTTTGCATATCTGCAGGTACCATTACAACCTCATATGGAATACCCACCTTCTACACTTGCAAAGTCAAAATGTAGTTTAACAAACGATTTTCTGTTGATCCTCTCAGGAATGAGACCTCTAGGTTGATTGTACATCTAAAGATATCTAGTCACTTAAGAAGGAACAACCAGTTGTGATCGTGAATTTTTGATGTTTGAATTTCCTTTTTGATTAAGTAGAATCTAGGCTCTTTAAAATTTGATGTTTCCCTTAATTAATATGTACAGGAAGTTGGAGCATTTGATGCATTTGAAGCTTTAGTGACAGGTTCGGAAAAATTTACCTGTCGATTTTGTGAGACTGACAGGTTATAAAAATTTACCTGTCGATTTTGTGAGACTGACAAGATACAAAAAAAAAAAAAAAATTTGTGACATAGCTGGTTAACCAAATCCGAGTCAAAACCGAATACCTTAATGGTTTCATCGGTTTCGGTTTATTTTTGGCCAATAACCATATCGAATCGAACCATAGATAATCTCGTTCACAAACACAGTTCGCAAATAAGAGTTTCGGATTTGAACTAGCACTTCACAGTTCGCATACTGGGTACGCATAATGTGTTGTATCCATACAGTGGTAGTAGTTCTAAAACTCTCGTTAATCGATTTGAAACATCCTTAGAAGACAACACTTATAATCTTACACATACCAATAGCTTCAAGTAATTTTCAAAGGATTATTTTATCAATACGAAACATCCCGAGTTAACATCAAATGGTTATCTCACACAGATCATGTAAGATGATCAAGGTAATTTTCATATGATCAACTTGACTCAATATTTAGTTTCCGACAAATGAATTGTTTACAACTAAAGTTGTCAAGTAGAAGATGAAGCATTCTATCTTTAAACTCGTTGTTTGTACCCAAAATTACTTTTAAGCACTAAACACGATTGATTGGTGATGATGATATGAAATTAGGGTTAGAAAACGATAGAAAATAAATATGAAGACAAGAATTTAACGTGGTTCGGCGAGTGATGCCTGCATGCACGGAGGATTCCCATAGGGGTGTGCTACTATATTGATACGAGGTTTACAATAATTATGGTTATCTAACCTAGGATTCCATCCCCTTTTGGGGTTTGGGATACATGTATTTATATATAGCTATGTAACATTAATTTGATGTAAACTTGATATGCAAGAAACTTGGGCAACAAGACGTGTAGAAATTTCTGGAATCTTCTATCATGGGCTACTTGATTAGCTGGCTACCCGTCTATTTTATAGACGGTACAAACACTTGTATTTCAAGAATTATGTAAACGAGATAGAATCGACCCGAAATTTCAAATGTGTATAACACAAAGTCTATATAGCTATACGAATTAGTCTCATTAGAAGATAGAGTCGAATAGACTTTTGAGTGATAGATGAGTTTTAGTCTTTACATACCTTTTTTCGTTGAAGGTCCTCCAAGCTCTTCAGTAGATCTTCTTCTTCAATTGGTGAACGATGTGAAGTCTAAAGCTCAACTACACACTTTTATCCTAATCCGAGACAAAAGCTATAAGTAGACTAGAAATCAAGATATAGTTTTGATCAACTAAACTTGACAAACAATCTTGAGATAGCAACGCTTGATATTTGGACCAGCAGTGCTCTAACAATCTCCCCCTTTGTCAATTTTAGTGACAAAACTATCAATACATATGGATTACAAAATAAATAAACTTTGTAGCTTCTGATCCATCATGCTTGATTTCCTTAAATCTTCAACTTCCTTGAATTCTTTGTTACTTCAAGTTCCTCATCGATTCTGAATGTGTTCAACTCAGCATCATCGTTGTTGAAAATCCGTAGCAATAACAATAAGAAAAACAATATTCTAAATCATTGTTATCCAGTGTCATAGTATTATTATGTTAATCAAAGTACAATTGCATCACAACTTTGAAATAATACTACGGTGATATTTATCACTCCCACTTAGTCAATACTTCTATCTTTTGCACAATAGGTAGAACCTATAGAATGGAATCTATTCCCCCTTACAGAATGATCTGTAAACCATATGTATGTAGTGTGAACTACTAAATAATTCTCCTCATTTTTGTCAATATAAATTGGCAAAGGTACGAAAACTATGGGATCGTTATGAATTCTCAAAAGATAATTCATGACTAAACAAGGAGATGATATACATCTTTAAATAATTCACATAGTCGAAACTTAGTGTATTCATCAAGGAGTTTATTAAGATACAAGTTAACCCCTTCAAATTCCACAACCACTCTCCTCACAAATGTATACCAATTAAGCACAAGTTCATTTAAGAATTCTCCCCCAGTTGACGTCATTCCCAACCTAAAAGCACGAGCGACCTTACTTTTACGAGAAAAGAAGGATTTCATTTGACATTCACAAATCACATGGATTTTTATCCAGTAAACCTCGAGTAAACAAGAAGGTCTTTTTGATTAATTTAACCGGAATCACACAACATAAGAAAACTTACGGAGTAGATACACTACTTTCAAATAAAGTGGTTCAGGGAAAGATCAATACTGCGGAATTTCTCAAAAAGTTCATTATATATTTTTATCAACATATGCATAAAGACATAATATACTTAACTTTTGAGCATTTTTTACTAAACGTTTTATGAATTTAACACATTTAGCAATTTAATTGAAAGATAAAATCATTCAAGGCTAAAATACCATTAAAGTTATTACAACCATTAAAAAGATAACAGTTTAATGAGTTTAACATAAGAAGTTCAACAAAAGACATAAAACATGAAAATGTAACAAAGAAACTAATTATGCTTGATTGCGATTGTATTTCTCAGCAATCTTAAAAACAAGTTCAGGTTGAACAACCAAGAAATAGTTCAGTTATTCATGCAAGTACTCAATTCTTTCTTGAATAAGAGCAACTTCTGGATTAGCAGGTTTCTTCATTTTGTTGATGTATTCTAAGAGAGATGAGTAACATGACCAACACAGGTTCCAATGGCAGGAATCTTAAAGTGACTGCAGATTCTGCTGATGAGACATGGAAACCCTAGATTTTTCTTCCGTGGGACCATATGGATTATTTGTCGGATACTTAGGTCACACAAATTAATTTCTTCTCCAGAGACAAGATAACAAATCACCTCGGCAAGGGTTCTACTCCAAATATTCTTATTGAGCGTGCTGACAATCAAGTTTGCAACAACCAATTTGCTAAACACTTTTAGATGAAAGCTTATGTTATCGACGGACAACTTGCTGTCAGACCAAAATTCACTCATATTTAGCAACATTTCAGACAACTGTCTCTGATATGGTCTGAGGTGATCAAGTTGAGGAATATAAAAAGTGTGATTAAGAGACAAGTTCAACAAATATGCAGTCACACTTCGATTTACCTGAAATATTACTCCACCAATAATTGTTTATAAAACAACAGTTAGTCTTGTTGGATTGATGTGAATCAATAATGTTGTAGTAAAAAGGTTCGTGAGACTTGTGAAAGCAATGGATTTTAGATTTAATAAAACTTAAAAGTAAAGACAACTTAGATCAAAATTGATTTCAAGATAAGAGAGAATAACCAAGACACGGATTCCATTATTACACATGAATAAATTATGGTAAATCATCTAAAACTCTAGTTATCGTTTAAGCCCTTATTTCTTAATTCACAAATAATCAGGCAAATTCTCAAAAATTAATTGTATCCCTTAAGCATAGATTATCTTAATACAAAGCATAACCTATCTAATTGAATCACAACTAATGAAGAAAAAATATGCAAACAATTAGAAAACTCTGCAAAAGCAGTGATTTAGTGAATAATCTAAGATACAAAACAAAGCTAGGCTAAGTTTGCATGTGTTAGTGGTGGTCAGGATTTGTCCGTGGGAAAGATAAATCAAGGGTTGTGGTTCTCCCTGGCACCCCCTACAACTCGCACGCGTGGTGTTAATTCTAATATTATGAATGAAAAATGTATACTCAAGTCAAGATATGAAATTTCAAAAATTATAACGGGGAGGTTCGAACTCATGATCTATTGTGTCATAAGACTGGATTCTAACCAGTGATCCACCTTGGTTGGAATTGATAGAAAAGATAAATCAATAGTGGTGGTTTGTTCAACTTAATTACCATAATTTCTTTATTAATTAGTGTTTCACTAATTGCACATAATAAATAATCTATTCATTATAAAGTGTTTTATTAATTAGTGTTTCACTAATTGCTCATAATAAATGACTAATCATTTTTTAATTATAAATGTTTTCTTAATTAATTATAATATTTATATTAAAAGGATAATAAATACAAAACCAATGGGTTTCCTCCAAAAAATAAAAAAATAAATTATAATATTTATTTCTATTAATAAATAATGTTGATAAATAATATTAATAGACATTTTCTGCGACAATGAGTAGTAGAAGAGCTGGAGGTCAAAAGATTAGTGGTGGTTAAGTGCGGAGCGAAGCATAATTATATTTATTTTTGTTTTTTTATCGTAAAATGGGATACAAAGTCCATTTTTAACATGTATCCAACTTGCCAAGAATTTTTCCTCCCTCTCTCCTCAAAATCCTGGCTCCTCCCCTAGTTTGTGGTGGAAGAAGTAGTGACGGTGAATGCTGGTGAGTAGTGATGGACAATATTAATTTTATGTTGTCGTTACAACATCGTAGTGTGGAAGATGTGGTTGGTTGTTCTTAACACTTTTGATAAAGGAAAGTACCATATATTTCAGGATGATATCATACAAGACAATATTTTCATAATCGTGGTTGGATCACCCAAATGGTACCCCTGTTATCTTTGGTACTATATCGTATAAATCATGATTTTTTAATGTTAAAATAAAATTGATTGCAATACAAAAAAGAATATATACACGGTAAAAAAAATGAAACAAATCAATTGATGAAGTTTTGTTCAATCTAAACCTGATAATGGCATTTGTGATTGAAAATTAGAATTGCGTCCAACAACCTACATGGGATGGGCGGCAATGATGGTGGCAGTGGTGGAGTCAAAAATTGACATTGAGGAGGCCTTCTTTTTTTTTTAAAAGAAACATGCAAATTTTGGTGGACTGAACCATAAATATATGTGGACAAAGTACTATATATATAAAATAAACTAAAAAGTTTATGTAGTTATTAAAAATTTAAGGGGTTAGAGCCAGGTTAGTCAACCCTTGGCTCCGCCACTAGGTGGTGGTGGATAAAAAAAGTGGATTCATATGGTTTTATGGTGGTGGTGGGTATTGGTGAACAAAAACATATTATGCTAATTTCGTAACGTTACAAAATGTGTAACATTATATTATAAAGTATAAAACGTGGTTGATCATTCTAATGTTAAAATAAACTCGATAAAACACATGTCCATTTTAAAAAATTGGTGCAATCAATTGCCATGTTATGTAATAACTAAACGAACGACACGAATCAAGATCAGAACATATGAAATTATTTATTATCGATTTTTTTATGTAAAAAGTGGTCAGGATTTTACCTTGGAAAAGATAAATTTACCGCTAGGGTTTGTTTAACTTAACCATTTTTAAACGTTTTATTAATTACTGTCTCATTGATTGTTCATAATGATTAATTAAATTTCTATTATAAATGTCCCTTTAATAATCTAACATAAATACATAATTTTATTAATAAATAATTTTACTAAAAACTACTCCCTCCGTTCCGATTTACTTGACGTGATAGAGTTTTTCATGGAGATTAAGAAATATCAGAGAGAGTAAAATCTTCCCAATTCTACCCATATTAATTCTTCTTAAAAATTTAAATGACATAGTTTTTAATTTCTAGATTCTAGGAAAAGTTATCAATCCCATAGTGATTTACTTGGGATGTACTAAATTTTGTCCATCAATTTGGAACACAATAAAAAAGTAGAGTAGAATTAAATATTAAAGTACTGATTACAATAATAATTAATGATATTGTGTGATTCCAAAGCAAGGGCAAATCAGTGAGAATATGAGAAAAATAATAAAACTATCATCTAATTTGGAACACAAAAAAACCCCTAAAACATCAAGTAAAATGGAACGGAGGGAGTATATTAATTCTAATGGTGGTAGTGGAAGCAGGGTTAGTATAAGCAGTGGTGGGTGTTTGTTAATGGTGGAGGCGGTAACATTACTATTGGTGGAAGAAATAGTTTATGGTGGTGGGTGTTGGTAATATTGGTGAATAATAATAGTTTTTGCTTTTTAGTGAGTTTTATTGACCAAGTTAAAAAATAATCTTCACAAACATGCAACATTGTATTGCGAAAGATGTAATTGGTTGTTTTTATCACGATTGATAAGGTCAAAAACCAAATATTTCGAGGATGATACCGGAACGTCTAAGACAATATGATCATGACTGTTCGATCACCCATATTATATAAAGGCAATTGGTGTACCCGCATAAGAGAACATTATCGCTCTCTCAAGTACTATTACATTCTTTTTCCCGAAAGACCATCAATGTCGAGTTGTTTCGCGACAACTACCTACAAAGACAGCAACTTTCACTCAATTCCCGATATAAAACCTTATTGACCGGGAAAATGTATTTGCATTCTAAAATATTTGTTTAAAAATTATGTTTGTTCATCAAAATCATCATAAAAAACTCTAAATCATAAATCTAAATTTCGCCTCCGATATTTATAGAATATTTTTTATATTTTACATTCTCAAATCATGCGACCTTTTGATGACAAATCAACAATATCAAATTAAAGATCAATATGTATAGGTTTCATTCACTGGGTTAGAAGGTAGAGTAGACACAGATGGGTAGATCACACAAAGCAGAACATGACTGAGAATACTTCAATAATTTGGTCAAGAGATAAGGTCAAAAATTTAAGATTAACTTTCTATAGGACTAATTAGATCGGCTTCGATAGGATCTGACTAAAATATGGATTAATAATAATTTTCATGTAAGACAATTGCAAAACATAGTTTGGCTAACTCTGCCTATGTAAAGAGTGGTCAAGATTTTTCCTTCCTCAATTTCTATGTTATGTAAAAAAAGGTGATATCTAAGATTGAGGTATAATTCAAATCTATTAGATTCATACCATTTACAACTGGATTCCTTGAAAAAAAATTGACTTGTTGTTATTATTATTACAGGCAAGGGATACATTGACCACACTTGCGCAAATAGCTCACTTCGCAAATGATTGGTGTTGCATGTACTATCTAGAATGCAATGAGGGATTTGAGGAAACAAGGCACCAGAAGCAGTGTCCGGAGTATTTTGGATATAGTAACTTAGACCCAATGTAATACTTATGTTTTTTTTTTTTTTTAGATTTTCCACAATCTATTTATTTAATAAAAATTAACATTGCAAATATATTACATCAACAAAAATTAGACAAATTGCGTTTGACAATAATGGCTACTGATGGTCCGGAAACGACAAAAGAAAGGAATTATTGTAGAAGAATTGTTGGGATATACAACAAATTACTTGATACGAATGAAAGAGGTATAACTATTTCGATTGTGAAATCACATAAAGTTCACAGTAGAAGATGACATCAAGTTTAAAGTTAGTAACAAACATGATATGGCTATCTAAAATAGTGGATCCACATCATCTACATAGGTTAGTTAGTAGATTTGTTTGGTTTTTATTATGTTTTCTACTTATCTACACCATTTTGGTGGTTTTATTTACTCTTTTGAGGTTTATCTTCGTTTTAATAGCGATTCTTGATTATTGGGTTGAGGTTTAAGATCAATAGTGATGCTCTCCATGCTCTCCAACGACGAAACCTTCATCTTGGTTGTCTCCGGCGACGAAATCTACATCGGAATCTTCATTATCAACTATTCGGCGATGGAACCTCCATAGGTGGTCTTTTTGATGACGCAAGCTTCATCAAAAAAATACTATTCTCTGCCTATTTAGAGGAACGACAACATGACCATGATAGATGAGTCAGCTGGAGCGAAATAAGAGCATGTGGAGACTTTTATGGACGATATTGATTAGGTGATTTCACTGAGATGAGTGCTGCTGACGACATATTTCCAAAAAATATTTAAACTTCCATGTTGTAGATAATTATCTCATTATAAGCAATGAACCTAAATAAAAAAGTGTCTGGAAGTCAAGATTATATTTCTTTCGTTTGAGCAAATCTCCGACGGTAAAATATTAAAGGGAAAAAAAAGAAAAAAAAAAGAGAGGAAAATCCCAATTATTTTTATGACAAACACATATTAAATCATAAGGAGTTGATAAGTATTCGGGACACAAATTATACGATATATTAAAAATGAACCAACATCATGGCCCGTGCCGTTACGGCACGGGTTAAGGACTAGTAAATTATAAACTAGAAAAAATAAATAATTACCAATTATTCATGCGTAAAAAGATTCCTCATTGCCTTGGTTGTGAGAGAATTAGCCGCTCATCATGTTGGAAACACGCTCAAAAATCATTATTATTAGTCAAATGGTTTACAAATGATGAAAAGGGAGAAGATGATGAAAATCGGGTCAGTTACAGGAAACGATAATGATAAACTGTTGATGTTACTGTCACTTTGAGACCCACGGTTTGGTGTCATTGTCACTATTGAAAAGAACGACTGTCTTGGATAGTCTGTTCTTCACGTTCTTCAGAAATGCAGCAGCAGAAAAGAATATTCATGCAACTCGATTTCTCGACTTTGTGGTGCTCTGTAACTATCCCAATCTCTCCGTCAACCTTCTCTGAGTCCCCAGTACCCTATATATACTCAACAGGGCCATAATATCTCGCCATAAACTCTCTTTATTCGGCAGTGATGGGTAATATTCTCGGAATATTGTTTTTCATATTTTCTTCCCTGATTTCTTTCTACACGTATCTGCAACTGTCCAACCTTCCTTAATTATCTTTTTCACACTCCTTCCTGCTTTTCGAGTCATCAAACATGTGTAGAACACGCTCTAGTTCAAGCCGATAGAAACTCACACTCCTTCTGGTCACATACTCGCATGTGCATCTTTGATTTCTTCTCTTGGAAATTCCATCCAAACTAGAGCGAAACTATCACCTATACCACGCCTGTCTAGTCCATAGGAAGATACCCAATGAATATCATCCATTGAATCTCCTTCTATCCCGTCCAAAATGCCAACCCTAATTCTGCCGTAGCATGTTAGCTTTTCCCGCCATTTTTTGATTTAAATTTGAGAAGAAGCTGTCCTCCCCTTAACTAGTTGTGGGGTGCGAATAGCAATGGATTTCCCCTTAGCAACTGGGTTACCCCTTATCCAAAGTGGGAGTCCGAATAGCAAATGTCCTCCGGGGGTGTTCCGAGCAACTTTTCGAGCCGAATTTTCCAACAATCTTTATTTCCAAAAAAAATACCTACAAACACACAAAACACCATAATAAGGACAAAAACGAGTACTACCAATACGAAACATTGAGGACAAATTAGACACATAAATGCGTCTATCAAATACCCCCAAACTTATTATTTTCTAGTCCCGAGCAAATATAATAAAATAACTACACTTAGCATGTGCAACAATTTTTTAAACCTCTAGGTGGACCTAGTGGCGGAGTGTCGTCTCCGGAGGGTTTACCAGAGGTGTACCCACAAAACCAGTACTTCTAATTGGTCACAAGTATCCAAAGAGCTATGAGGACATATAAATTCTCAACCTATCTCCAAGTGACTAGAATGCCAGAGAAATTAAAGGTGTCAGCCCTAAAGATGACTGAAGAAAAGGGGAGACACATCCGCAACACTACTAGATAAAGAGATATCCGCTACACAACTAGATAAACATTGTAAGATGCGTCCGCTGATTTACAGCAAGATAAGATTAGGAGAGAGATAAAAATGAGAGGGACATCTGCTACACAACTGGACTAATTACGTGTGATGAGTTGAACCAGTGCTGGAAAGATCTTGTGTCAGATTGAAAGCGTACTAACAAAGCAACCAAATGTATCTTTCTTCGACTCTCTCATAGTGCTCAGTAGAAACAACGTCTTCTTCGGTCTTCAACTGTTGATGATAAACTCTCGAACCTCATTGAACCTTGACAATTAACTCTTCTCTTCGATTTCTTGCTTGACTTAAAAATTTCTACTTCCCTAAGGCCTTATTGAACAAAATTTAAAAATTTAAACTTTATATATATTTTTTTTTTAATTTTTTTTTTAGTAATAACAAAAAAACTTTACATGGCCAGAAGGAACTTAACACTTGGATCTTCGCAACTTGTAATGTCTTAGTATCATGAACTTCAACAACTTATATCATTTGCTCTTATAACTTCTTGTAACTAAGTCTTCAACTTTGATTTTTGAATTATTATTTTCTATTGTTGCTTCTAAACCTTAAATGTCTTCAACTTTCTTCATAGATTTTGATGTCGCTCCGTTTGTTGATGATGATAAGTTTTTACTGAGAGAGAGTTGTAATCCAGTAACTAAGACTACATTGTGAGGTTGCTTTGTCTTTATGGCATTTCCTGACCTACTTTCCTTTCCATCATGGATGGTTAGGTCCATCACGGTTACCCTCTGAAAGGAACAAGTTCTCTCCTGAATTTCAAGGATCTCAATGTATTTTTCTCTAATGTCTCAATAGGTTGTTATCCCTAGCATTATAATTTCTATCTTTTCGGTGAGAAAAAGTATTTAAACTTAGCTAACCGAAAGTTCTTCCCCGCCCCCAAACTTAAATCTAACATTTTCCTCAATGTTTCTAATGAAAGAGCAATACCAAAAGTAAAATAACACGAGGATAAGTTGGAGAGATAGTACCTGGGTGAAGAGAGAGAAAATCAAAACTAATGTACAACATACAACTGCCTCGATGGTCAATCAAGGGTAAACAGGGTCCTCCGAGGGACCTCCTCAACATCACCTGTAGGAAATGGCTCTAAAAAGGGTTTCAATCTCTCGACCGTTAACCTTCGAAGAACTACTACCATCGGTGTCTCGATATCAACAGACTCCATGAGGAAAAAAAGTGAGAACAATAAAAGGACCCGTCCACCGAGAACGTAACTTCCCAGGGGAAAAGATGCAAGCGGGTATCATACTGGAAGAACTTTTTGACCTAGAGAAAATGACTTCCGTAAAATATTTCTATCATGCACAAGTTTTATTTTGTTCTTATACTCCTTCGCACTATCGTAAGCATCTATACGAATCTCATCCAACTCATTGAGCTGGAGTTTCCTGTGGGCTCCTGCCTTGTCAAGTGAAAAATTTAGCTGCTTAACAGCCCAATAAGCTCTATGTTCTAACTCAACAGGTAAATGGCATGCCTTTCCATACACAAGCCGATAAGGCGACATTCCAATGGGGGTCTTAAACGCAGTACGGTAAGCCCATAAGGCATCAGTGAGTCTAGACGACCAGTATTTCCGATTAGGATTAACTGTTTTCTCTAATATACCCTATTGGAAACCTCTACCTGACCACTAGTCTGTGGATGATACGGGGTATCTACCTTATGTGTAATACCATATTTCTTCATCAAAATCTTAAAAGGTCCATTACAAAAGTGCGACCCTCCATCACTAATTATAGCTCGCGGTGTACCAAAACGTGTAAGTATATTATTTTTCAAGAACTCAATCACAACCCTATGGTCATTGGTTTTACACGCAACCGCCTCAATCCACTTAAAAACATAGTCTACGGCGACAAGGATGTATAGGTTACCAAAATAATTAAGAAATGGACCCATAAAGTCAATACCTCACACATCAAAGACCTCAACAATTAAAATCGGGTTCAAGGGCATCATATTCCTACGGGAAATGGTTCCTAATTTCTGGCAACATTCACAAGTAACACAGTAACTATGGGAGTCTTTAAACAACGAAGGCCAATAGAATCCACACTGCAATATCTTAGCAGTAGTCTTCTTAGCACTAAAGTGACCCCCACAAGCATGATCATGACAAAAGGAAATACAACTGGACTGGTCACTCTCAGGTATACATCTCCTAATAATCTGGTCTGGAAAATACTTAAATAAATAAGGATCATCCCAAAATAAGTGCTTAACTTCGGCTAAAAACCTAGAACGATCTTGTTTACCCCAATGTTGGGGCATTCGACCAGTAACAAGATAGTTCACTATATTCGCATACCAAGGTGATTGGGAAAAAGAGAACAATTGTTCATCAGGAAAGTTGTCCCTTATATGAAGGGAATCATCAGGGGAACTAACAATTATCCTAGACAAGTGGTCTGCTACTACATTTTATGCACCCTTTTTGTCTCTAATGTTTGGACGAAATTCTTGTAATAAAAGGATCCACCTAATCAATCTAGGTTTGGTATCCTTCTTAGACAAAAGGTATTTCAAAGCAGTATGATCAGTATAGATAACGATCTTAGAACCTAAGAGGTAGGATCTAAACTTGTCTAAGGAAAACACAATGGCCAACAGTTCCTTCTCGGTAGTGGTATAGTTCATTTGGGCCTCATTCAGAGTTTTGCTAGCATAGTAAATCACATGAAGTAATTTGTTTTCTCGCTGACCTAGCACAACACCAATAGCATAATCTGAAGCATCGCACATGATCTCAAAGGGTAGGTTCTAGTTGGGTGTCTGGACTATGGGGGCGGTAGTGAATAAAGACTTAAGCTTGTCAAAAGCCTCTAAACAAGCATCATCAAAGACAAAACTTAGCATCTTTTGCAAGCAAATTGCAAAGAGGTATAGAAATTAAGCTAAAATCCTTAATGAATTGACGATAAAAACCTGCATGCCCTAAGAACGACCTAATATATTTTACGGTTTTTGGGACCGGTAAAGTTTTAATAAGGTCAACTTTGGATCTATCTACCTCTATACCCTTCGAAGATACGATATGCCCTAGAACTATTCCTGAACGACCCATGAAATGACATTTTTCCCAATTCAGCACTAAATTCTTTTCCTTACACCTAGTCAAAACTAATGACAAATGATGCAAGCACTCATCAAAAGACGAACCAAACACTGAAAAATCATCCATAAAGACCTCTAAGAACCGTTCGACCATGTTAGAAAATATGCTCAACATACAACGCTGAAAGGTCGCAAGGGCATTACATAGCCCGAAAGGCATGCGTCTATACGCAAAGGTACCAAAGGTACAGGTAAAAGTGGTTTTCTCTTGGTCTTCTGGGGCAATAGGAACCTGATTATAGCCGCAAAATCCATCTAAAAAGCAAAAATGACTACGGCCAGCAAATCTTTCTAGCATTTGGTCGATGAAGGGAAGGGGAAAGTGGTCCTTCCGGGTGACCTTGTTCAATTTTCTATAGTCAATACAGACACGCCAACTCGTGGTCATTCTGGTTGGGATTAACTCATTGTAGTCATTCTGGAATATAGTAATACCGGATTTATTGGGAACAACCTGAACGGGGCTAACCCACTTACTGTCTGAAATAGGGTAGATAATGCATGCATCTAACAGCTTAAGAACCCCGGTTCGAACTACTTCTTTCATATTAGGGTTCAGTCAACATTGCATCTCCCTAGAAGGTTTGGTATCTTCCTCTAAATAGATCTGATGCATACAAACAGTAGGACTTATACCCTTAATGTTTTCTATGGTCCACCATAAAGCTTCCTTGTTATTCTGAAGGACGGTTACTAGCCTATTTTCCTGATCACTATCCAAGTCGGCTATAATCACAGGTAAAGTTTCAGATGGGTCTAAAAACACATACTTCAAGGTATCTGGTAATGGTTTAAGGTCCAATTTAGGAGGCTTTTCCAATGAAGGAACTGGGGTATACTCAGAAACGGGTAGAGGTTCGAACTTTGGTTTCCATCCATTACTAGCGTCTATCAAAGGGGTTGAATCTAACAAAGCATTCACCTCATTAATCACATCATCATCATCAAAATCAATCCCAAAGTGAGCTAGGCATTTTTCTAATGGATCTTCAATCAAAGTGTTTGGTAATGACTCCTCGACTAATGTTCCTATCATGTTCACCTCTTCTATGCTCGAGTCATCTAGTTCAGCAGGTAGCTTACTAATATGAAATACGTTCAGATCAATAGTCATATTACTAAAATACAAATTCATAATACCAGTTCGACAATTAATGATCGCATTGGAAGTAACTAAAAATGGGAGACCTAAAATTACGACCTAAAATTACTGGTATCTGGTTCTCTGGGTTAGGGACAGGTTGGGTATCCAGGATAACAAAATCCACTGGATAAATAAACTTGTCGACTCTATAAGAACATCCTCGATCACACCACGGGGAATTTTAACGGACCTATCAGCTAACTGAAGAGTCATCTGGGTAGGTTTCATCTCACCAAGTCCTATCTTAAGGTACACATGGTATGGAAATAAGTTTACACTGGCTCCTAAGTCAAGCAACGCTTTCTCAACACGGTATTTACCTATTGTGCAAGCAATGGTAGGGGACCCTAGGTCTTTTTACTTAGGAGTAGTGGTATTCTGAATAATAGAACTCACATGACTAGCTAGTAAGGCTTTCTTTTGAACACTAAGCTTACAATTTCGTGTACACAAGTCCTTGAGAAACTTGGCATAAGAGGGAATATGCTTAATCGCATCCAACAATGGTAGGTTGATAGTTACCTGCTTAAAAACCTCCAAAATATCTTTAAAGTTGGACTCGCTCTTAGTTGGAACTAGAAGCTGGGGAAACGGGGATCTGAGAATATATCCGGGCTCAACATGACCCTCATTGGTCTCTTTAGAGACTCTATCAGTCTTCTTAGTTTCTGGTTCAGAAGGGTGAACTACAGCATGTTCACTTTCAGGTATGGTGACCTTATTGTGAACTTTCTTTCCACTCCTAAGGGTTGTAACAGAATTCACATGATTTTACGGTTTCTCTCCTTTAGGGTTAGGATCAGTGTGACTAGGGAACCTTACTTCTTCTCTCTCACTAATAAACTTAGCTACCTGGCCAACTTTAAGTTCTAATTTAGCAAGAGTCTGGGAATTATTCTTCAAATTCTTCCTGGTTTCTTGTTGAAAGCTAAGGTGGTTAGCTGATAACATATCATGGTTCTTTGCTAACAAAGCAAGAGTTTCTTCTAAGGTAGAGATCTTTTTCTCATAAGTGTTCTGAAACTGGGTTTGACCGGAAGGGTTATTTGCATAACCAAAACCTGGGGGAGGCTGAGAATTTCTAGAGTAACCTTGATTCTGGCCCTTAGACCAAGAAAAATTAGGATGGTTTCTCCAACCAGGGTTGTAGGTCTCTAAGTATGAGTCAAACTTCTGACGGTTCTCAAACCTAGCATTGTTATAGACAGCATGGGACTGTTCTTCACTAACTTGACCTTCCCAAAACGAGTTATCGGGCTCTATTCCACAACTAGAGACATGAGAGGTTCTATTAGGTTCAACAAGGGACCAATTTTTAGACTGACCCATTTCCAAAGCTTCTAACCTTTTAGACAAAGAAGTAAACTTAGCATATGACTTGAAGCTTGTATCTACCACATTGGTGCTACTTCTATTGACCAAGAGTCTTTTAGGGGGCGCAACACAAGGCTCCCACTGTTGGGATTTTTCAGCGATAGTTCCTAAGAAGGTAAAAGCATCATCAGCAGTTTTATTAGTGAACTCACCAGCGCACATAGACTCGACCATGGATTTAGTTGAATAGTCTAAACCATTATAAATAATCTCCACAAGTTTCATCTTATCAAATCCATGGTGCGGACACTGGGATAGGTGATCATTGAATCTCTCTAAAAACCTATAAAGAGACTCTCCCTCTTGTTGCACACTAGCACTAATTTTCTGCCTAACAACTGCAGTTTTATGCTTAGGGTAGAATTTTATATAGAAAGCTGCAATCAATTCCTGCCATGTTTCAATGGATTCAGATGGTAGGTTGTTCAGCCATGTCTTGGCTTTATCTCTCAAGGAAAAGGGAAACATCTTAAGTTTCAAGACTTCATCAGTAAGGTCTTTTATTCTAACTGTCCCACAAATTTCCTCAATGTCCCTAATATGAAAATAAGGGTTCTCATCTTATTTTCGTAAGAATATAGGGATCATCTGAAGAATACTAGGTTTTATCTCGAAATTAGCCGTATTGGCTGGAAATTTAATGCACGAAGCTCGGTTGGCCCTAGTTGGGAACATGTAATCTTTCAAAGTAGTCATCGCTGGCACAACTGACATACTATGGGTATTTTCCTCACAAAGAGACAGATTCTCAAAACTGAAGTTTCCAAAAATGGGGCTCTCAAAAGAAGAGTCTTCGAGCTCCCCGCCTTCACAAGAAGAACTACTAGGTTTGTCACTAATCAAACGACCTAGAGTGTTTCTTTTCCAAGCCCGTTCTTTAATGACCTCGGGCATACACTAGAAAAACAAAAAAGAAAAAAGAAAAATCCTATAAGGAAGGGAGGTTCTAAGCAAACACAAAGCAGGCTGACTCCACCAAATCAAACCTTAAATTTTCTAGCAAACAAAAAGAATGATGGCTCCACTTAGATTGTTTCTAGACCAGCTTCTATTATTTCAAAAAGGAATTCGCTACAATCTGAGCAAACCTCTCTGGAATCAATCTGTGTTTAAGTAAGTTGAATAGAGGCGAGGGAAGCTGCTGGATCTTTGATACCCAAGGCCTCACCGCATTACAGGGCGGCGCAGTCAAGCATTCAACTCATAGAAACAATCATGAACTTCGAAGAATGCTCAAAATAGTAACCAATATTTTTTGAACGAGTTTTCTATTAAGCTCGTTACCCTATCGGTCTCGTTCTATTCCAAATTTTAAGGTTTAGGTTCGCGTTAAGTTTCGTTTTCCTAAGGCGGGCAAGAAGGGAACGGTGATGAAATCCGAACTCTTATCTTGTATGGCCATTCCTTGCCCTTTACTAGGAATTTAAAACTTCCGTTTTCAGTTCCTCGACATATATGCAAATGAAGGAATACAGTAACTCGCTGACAGGGGATTCACGAGTGTTTCGACAAACTTACCTCCCGTTCCAGACGGGGGATGAACCGTTGTAGTCTACTCGGGCCACGACTCTTATGTCATGTACGAACCCGAGGGGCCGAGGTGATATCGTAATCACTGTCCTTCTCTGAAAACAGTTTAATATTTAAACTACCCTTCCGTAGGGTTTAAAAATAAAAGAATGTCCAAATGTCCAAGTCCAAAGTCCAAAAAAATAAATAAATTAAAGTTCTAAAACAAATAAAATTACAAGAATAGAGAAATCCTAATACAATCTAAAAGAATAAACTCTCTTTCTTTTTCTTTTTCTTTTTTTAAAAAAAAAAATCTTCTTCTTTCGCTTCGCCTATTACTTTGTCTTTAACTCCAAATCTTTAAGTATTCACCAAAAGCTTTGGCAAATTTTTCTTTCGCTCCAAATTCCAAAATCTGTAGTAAAAAGACAAAAACAAAAACGTAAAGAAGAACAAAAAAACAAAAACAAAAAAAAACCTAAAAAAAAGAATAAAAATCTAAAAACTCTAGCCTAAAGACAAGCTCCGTGTCGACGGCGCCAAAAATTGATGTGAATCAATAATGTTGTAGTAAAAAGGTTCGTGAGACTTGTGAAAGCAATGGATTTTAGATTTAATAAAACTTAAAATTTAAGACAACTTAGATCAAAATTGATTTCAAGATAAGAGAGAATAACCAAGACACTGATTCCACTATTACACATGAATAAATTATGGTAAATCATCCAAAACTCTAGTTATCTTTTAAGCCCTTATTTCTTAATTCACAAATAATCAGGCAAATTCTCAAAAATTAATTGTATCCCTTAAGCATAGATTATCTTAATACAAAGCATAACCTATCTAATTGAATCACAACTAATGAAGAAAAAATATGCAAACAATTAGAAAACTATGCAAAAGCAGTGATTTAGTGAATAATAAATTATAAACTAGAGAAATAAATAATTACCAATTATTCATGCGTAAAAAGCTTCCTCATTGCCTTGGTTGTGAGAGAATTAGCCGCTCATCATGTTGGAAACACGCTCAAAAATCATTATTATTGCTCAAAGGGTTTACAAATGATGAAAAGGGAGAAAATGATGAAAATCGGGTGATTGCAACGCTTATAATTGTTGCAAACCCCATTACAGGAAACGATAATGATAAACTATTGCTATTACTGTCACTTTGAGACCCACGGTTTGGTGTCATTGTCACTGTTGAAAAGAACGACTGTCTTGGATAGTCTGTTCTTCACATTCTTCAGAAACGCAGCAGCAGAAAAGAATATTCCTGCAACTCGATTTCTCGACTTTGTGGTGCCCTGTAACTCTCCCAATCTATCCGTCAACCTTATCTGAGTCCCCAGTACCCTATATATACTCAACAGGGCCATAATATCTCGCCATAAACTCTCTTTATTCGGCAGTGATGGGTAATATTCTCGGAATATTTTTTTTCATATTTTCTTCCCTGATTTCTTTCTACACGTATCTGCAGCTGTCCAACCTTCCTTAATTATCTTTTTCACACTCCTTCCTGCTTCTCGAGTCATCAAACATGTGTAGAACACGCTCTAGTTCAAGCCGATAGAAACTCACACTCCTTCCGGTCACGTACTCGCCTGTGCATCTCTGATTTCTTCTCTCGGAACTTCCAGCCAAACTGGACCGAAACTATCACCTATACCACGACTGTTTAGTCCGTAAGAAGATACCCATGAATCTCTTTCTATCCCGTCCAAAATTCCAACCCTAATTCTGCCGTAACATGATAGCTTTTCCCGCCATTTTCTGATTTAAATTTGAGAAGAAGCTGTCCTCCCCTTAACCAGTTGTGGGGTGCGAATAGCAATGGGTTGCCCCTTAGCAACTGGTTTACCCCTTATCCAAAGTGGGAGTCCGAATAGCAAATGTCCTACGGGGTGTTCCGAGCAACTTTTCGAGCCGAATTTTCCAACAATCTTTATTTCCAAAAAAATACCTACAAACACACAAAACACCATAATAAGGACAAAAACGAGTACTACCAATACGAAACATTGAGGACAAATTAGACACATAAATGCGTCTATCATGGATGCATGCAAGTTAGCATAAAATTGACAAGTTATCTCAGGATGTGACAAACCAAGACCATCATGAACATGACCCCTTTCATATTGATTCATGAACTGGTGAAACTATGGTTCTTGAACAGTTCAGTCATAAACCCTTTCCATAATAAAATTACATTTAAGAAGTTTGACATATTTGTTCCTAGCAAGCACGTTAAAAAAACTAATTCGAAGGGTCGCATCATAATAGGATTGGTGAATGTCTATACCAACATAATCATCATCACTATCAACAGTTCTTATACTTAAACTTACACCACTATTATACCTTCTCCTAGACATGCTAATAGAGAGAAAGACAAATAAATAACAAAAACTTTTCGGAAACTTACTTGAGTAGCCGAACTGTTGTTAATGGTGAAGTTCCAAAACGGTGACCAAAATGAAAATCGTTCTTGACCCGTAGTACAAAAACATCTCATGATTTCAAAGGTACAAATAAAACTCAAATTGGTTAAGAAATGAGAGAGAAGGAGATGATGGTAGTCGGACCTTAGGTTTTTCTCTTTGGTTCTCGAACAGTTGAGAATAAGAAATGGAAAAAACAAGAAGAGTTCTTTCTATTTTTACGTGTGAAAATGGAACGGTACATTAACCTGCTATACATGTTCCAGAACTAGATTCTCACACGTTTTGAGTACTGGTTCAACGTACTTGAACCGCACATGTAAAGATAAGGCCTTAATTGTTTTGGCTATTTTTATTCTGCTAAAAAATTTTAGCCCAATAAAATAATCCAAAGGATATTTAGAGCACAAAAAAATACTGACCAGCCCAATATGAGATTCTGTCAATATATGCTTATGAAGGATAAAAAGGGATAATTTTTATGGAGCAAAGATCAACACAAAAATATTTAGAACAAAATTTGCACTGCATGACTCCAAGAAAGAACTTATTTCCAACTACTTTTGCACTCAACTAAATTGAGAAACAACCAAGAGTCTGTTTTTACAAATTTTAAGAGAACACACACAGATTTTTGTCCATGATGTCTTGTTTTACAACTTATTAAAAACAGTGTCTGCAGATAATGCTTAGCACTGCGCTATGCAATTCTCTTTTCACGAGAAAAATCAATACAGTTATGTTGACAAGGTGTATCAGGGTTTGACTAATAAATTGAGTCATGTTTTATGAGGGAGTATTTTAGATGAGGCTTGCACTCCTGTTGTAATACATCCAATTCACAACTCTCTGTGTTACAAGAAAAAGGAGCATTGTACTCACTTATCAAAAAAACAATGTTAACCTCAACATGGATAATATTCACCATGACTTGATTTAGTCTATCAAGAGAATCTTATTCTTTCTGGAGGAAAATCTCAACATCAAGAGAAAGATTCTCAAGTTTTTTTTTTTCAATCCCTAAAAACACTTCAAGGGATTTTAAACCTGGAGGAGGCCGAGAAAGAATATCTTCTGCAAATTTAATCAAATTGGTCATGGAAGAAAATTCTGAATCTCCTGGATCTGGTGGTACGTTTATTGAGATAACACTACTACTGTCCATTATAGTCAGATTGCTACAAACACAGACTTATGAGGTCTTAGCGTGCCTGCTCTGATACCAATTGAAAACGCGGGGGGTACAACAACCACACCCAACTATTTCGTTCGACAGTTTGTATGGGCTAAACTCCAATATAATTCAGAGAACATCAAGTTAATGAGTCTCAATCAAGAAAGATATAAAATAGCTTTATATTTTTCTCAACACAGTCAGTAAATTAAATAGATAGAAATCTGTTAACCTGATTGATATGAGAATAACTCGAATGGTACCAAAGACCAATGTCCGAGTGTCAATCAAGTCATATCCAACAAACAAGGTTGGATTTATCAATTGTGATTGAACAACGCACAACCTGTGATTTTTAAATTATATAAAGAAAATATAATGCGGAAAAGAAATAACACATACACCAGAAATTTTGTTAAAGAGGAAACCGCAAATGCAGAAAAACCCCAGGACCTAATCCATACTTGAAAACCACATTGTATTAAGCCGCTACAGACTCTAGACTATTACACATTAACTTCGGACTAGAATGTATAGTTGAGCCCTAACCAAGTCTCACACCAATTAAGGTACGGTCGCATTCCTTATGCCTCTTAAATCTCTCTAGACTTTGCGCACTTGATTCCCCTAGCTGACATCCTTTTTACAACCTAGAAGTTGCTACGACCCAAAGTCAAAGACTTATAAACAAATCTGTCTCCCAAAGATAAGTCTATTATATTTGTTATTTCCATCTTAAAATAAAGATTAAGGTGAACAGGAAACTCAGCTAATAATTCGGTCTTATACTCCCAAAAATCAGCCTAGAATTATTAGTCACCTCACAATAACCTAACTGATTAACGGAAGAAGTTATTGCGGAATCATAAGAGTCTGAGACGAAGAAACTGTTGTGATAACTTTTTATATCTTACCTATCAGAGATAAATCTTGAGAAAACCTTAGAGAAGATTAAACTTAATACGATAGGAAAAACAAAATCAGATACGCAACTACAGAGAAAATAGTTGGACCTAGATTCATGAACCCCAAGCGAAGTCTTTAAGTTGTTAAACCTAGTAATGGTTTTCAGAAGAACTGGAAACCTAAGTTAATGGAGAATCGACTCTAGTTTACAATTAGGACACACAAGTCGGGATTAGAGTTCCTCCTTATATAGTCTTTCAAATCAGGGTTGCTTACAATCAAAGCTAATATAGCTTAGTAACAAAGCAATTCATATCCACCGTTAGATGAACTCTTGAGTTAATATTCAAGCTAAGTTTGCTTAGAAAATAAGCAAACAATCTCCATTGTTAGATGATTTAACTTGATACACACAAATAAAATATACCTATATTTAGATATAGATGAACCATACCTAAACGTGTATAATAAGTTGACTCAATAACAGTTAACCGAAGTTAGCCATATGAACACTTTTAGCTTAGATATATTCATCTAACACTTATAGATCAAATCTGATAATCAATCAATCATGATAGATAATCAAATGAATCTAAATGTGTATTAAGAGAGTTGTTCAAATGTTCACTATCTCATAGAAATATCCATGAAGCATTTGAAACAAATTCGGTTTGGCTTGTAAGTGTACAAAGTACTTATACAAGAACCAATCTATATATAATATAAAACAGAAGGGGTTTTTGAGCCTGGACGGTCGGATAACATTTTTAGAGAAAAACGTTGCATCCAACCATTCAATCTCATCCCAGACAAAAACATTCGACGGATGTAAGATTTGTAACCTCTATTGATAACCCTCATAATTAGTTCCTCACCAATTACAAAAATTAATGTGGAAACAAAAAAATCCTTACCAACTAAATGCTACAACTATGTAAAGTTCATATTTTTACACATATTTTCTATTAAAAAACAATTTTTAATAAAATTGACTTATATCTTTTTTAAAATTGAATTAGCCCACCTTCATCAACCTACAAAGAACACATAATATTAGAACACTTGTGGTTACAACATATAAAACCCTTATTTATGCTTTGAAATAAATTAAATGTCCTTCAACTTATTTTATTTTTCTAAACAATCGAAAATATATATATATATACATTTGTGATCTATCCAAATTTAATGAATCACCAAAAAATTTAACTTTAATCATAGGCCTAATTTTAATTTTACTGAAAAGATATGCTATATTATACTCCCTCCGTTCCTAAATAATAGGCTGGTTTCTATAAATATATGTTTCAAAAAAATAGGTTGGTTTCCTAATTGGGAAAGTCAAATGTTACTTTAGTTTTCTGGGACCACTTTTCTCTTAACTTCTTTTGATCACAAGTGTCATGTGGACTATTCAACTTTACTTCTTTTACTGACAAGTGTCATGGGGACCATTTCACTTCACTTCTTTCATTGAAAAGTGTCATGAGGACCACTTTCAGTGATTAGTTCTCTTAATTTCCTCTAAAAACAAAACCAGCCTATTAATTAAGAATGAAGGGAGTAGCTTATAATTGACATAGCTAGGACATGTAAACTCGCAAGCTTGCATGGTTTTCATCCTTGCAAATGATATAATAATGTAGCTTGGAATCACATACCTTTTCAAAGCTACATTAACACTGAAACCTCAATCTTTTCATAAACCTCATTGAGTTTTTTGGTGGTTTCCTTTATCCTCTGCATATACTAATTTTTTTTTTATCTTCTTTATTCTGATTGTATTTTCATCTATAACAACACGGTTGGGTATCATCATCTAAACTTTCAACAACTGACCCATCACTACCACCAAAGTCCTTCTTTATTATCATGATTCACCTCTAGATTCTCAACTCCTGATTCGGTGTTACATATGTCGAATATGAAAACATGCAGAGTGGTGCTATATTTTCATCAGGAATTTATTGAAAATATCAATGGAGATTTAGCATAAAGTTTTGTATACAACACAAAACAGTATCAAATACCACCAATCCTTGGGGATCGACCAAAAAATTATTATTTTAAGGCAAAATAAAATCACTAACCTAGTATTTTTATCAAAAATTATTATTTTGATTAATTACAAGTGTAAACCGAATTTATAATTATTTTGATGACAAATATCCAAGATTTTCATAGTTACAAGTTCACATGGGTCAAAATAAGTCTTATTATAGTTCATGAACATAATGCCACAGTTTGCATACCAAGTTCGCATACCTTAATACATTAATAATCCAGGGACTTTAGTTCGCAAACGAACCTGAGTTCATGAGTATATACAATGGTTAGTATACAGATTCTGTGAACAAGTTGTCAAATTTACCGAATTTAGAACCTAACCACTGAGTTTGCGAACTACCATTTTGGACCTTGCACAATCTTGTCGTTCGTAAACCACAATTCCGGACCTATCACAGATAAACTCATTCGCAAACAAGAGTTTCAGACCTAAACTAGCACTTCACAGTTCGTATACTGTGCTGTATCCAGACACTGGTATAGTTCTAAAGCTCTCGTTAATCTATTTGAAACACCCTTAGAAGACAACACTGGTAATCTTACACATACTAATAGCTTCGAGTAATTTTCAAATGATTATTTGATCAATACGAATCATCTCGAGTTAACATCAAATGATTGTCTCACATAGATCATGTAAGATGTTCAAGGTAATTTTCACATGATCAACTTGACTCAATATTTAGTTTCCAACAAATGAATTGTTTACAACTAAAGTTTCCAAGTAGAAGACAAAGCATTATAGCTTTAAACTCGTATTTCGATAATTATATAAATGAGATAGACTCGACTCGAAATTTCAAATGTATATAACACAAAGTCTATATAGCTATACGACTTAGACTCATTAGAAGATATAATTGAATAGACTTCTGAGTGATAGATAAGTTTTAGTCTCCACATACCTTTTATCGTTGAAGTTTCTCCAAGATCTTCAGTAGATCTTCTTCTTCAATAAGTGAACCCCGTGAAGTCTAAAGCTTAAATACACACTTGTATCCTAATACGAGACATATCTATAAGTAGACTATAAATCAAGATATAGTTTTGATCAACTAAACTTGACAAACAATCTTGAGATAGAAACACTTGCGAGTTCAACCGAGAAGTGCTCAAACATTCCCTAGTTTTAGTCATCGTTTTATAGAAGAATCGACGATGAATTGAAGTTGAAGAAGGAGGGAATTTTTTTTCCTATCTACAATCGGGAGTGAAGAAGAAGAGGAGAAGAAGAGTTGAAATAAAATTAGATTAAGTTTTAATTTGTTTTATTAGTGGAAGGGCATATAGGTAATTCAATTTTATAGGGTACCCCATATCAACTGTCCTTAAATGGTTATATAAAAGTTGACCCTAATTTATTTGGAGTCTCCCCTAAAAATGCAAGGCTATAAAACCGTCTCACGTAATTTCAATCTTTTTCATACATTTTCTTTAAACTTTCGAAAACCTTACTACCCTTCTGTTTATCTATTCCCTACCTTCATCATGGCTAGCTTTTCAGCCTATATCTCTCAAAAAAACATTCAAACCCAAATATTCCCCAAATTAATGGAATGGTCAAATCATTATCTGAAAAATGTTGCATCTCAACCTAAGACACAACTAAGAGTGTATTCTTGAATGCTCATGATTGAAATGGTAAAATGAAACTTGAAGACTCTTTATATCGATAGTGTTTGTGGGTGAAAAATATTCCTGCCAATTTTGGTAATTTGGGGTGTGTGGATGAGGAATGAATCTAAACCTTAAACAATGCACTGCGCGGTGAGTGCTTGTAGATTCTAGAGGTCAATCTGTGCAAGTCCGGCCTAAACCAAAAAGAATGGCCGTTCCAGACTTGTTTCGATCACAAAGTGAAGGAGATGGGGTTGATCTTAGGGAGGGAAGCGAAGAAGGTGTTGAGATTGTGAAGGTGTTGGTTATGTATGACTTGCAAAAGAAAGGTGAGCAGGTTTATAATTAACACAAGCAGGCTCTGAATGTTAACACTTGGTTTCTGTGTTATGATCTCTCTGTTCTGTCTTATCTTGTTTGAAAAATAGGGCGAAGAGCCTATTTATACAAGTCTTTTAGCCTAATATTTGTATCTCGTGGGAAGTGGAGTGATGGAGTAGTGGAGTAGTGTATTGGTGTTACACGACTAGGCTTGCCCACTTCTCCCATCATCACTAACTGTCCATGACTTCCTACATGTTCTTGTGATGGCACGTTGGGCGATGCACGCTGTAAACCGCCAGACCAATACCCCAGTATGTGACATGATTGATGTCTCGAGTGTGTGTGGATCGTGGGACCCACAGAAAGTAACATGTAATGCTACGTTATTTAGGAAATTGATACTTGTGAAGTATCGTGTGTATACTATGCAGGTATTGCATCGAGTATACTCATCATGTATGAAGCATCGCTGTTTGAGAGTCTCAAAGAAATTTCATGTTCAGCCTACTTCATGTGATGGTTTGGAAGTTGCGCATGCAAACCCTCCTTTGACCGATCACATGGTGTGGTAGAGTGACGGGTGGTGATCACCATGCATCCACACTGACCAATTAACTCCTGACCAGGGCTATATAGCCAAGCCGGTGAAGTTGGACGGACGAGATGATCTTTGAGATACTCATCTGCGACCGTTGATGAAATTAGGGTTTATGAAAAGGTGCGCAAGCATCACTTTTCAGCTTGGTCGAATCCAAGCTTGGGACGCAACTTTGGCTAGGCCGGTCGTGCATGTGTGTAGACAACATGACGGTGTATGCGCCCATACCTCATTGTCACACAAAAGTATGATATGGGCCACTCAATTCGTCATGCGAAGTTGTGTGGTTGAGATCAATTTGCGACAGAAAATTGATGCCGCAAAAGCCGCACGCCGTACCAACTTCGGGCGGGCGTTCCAAGATGACCAGGCTTGTTCGGTCTTGGACGATTTCTCCAACGTGTAGATGGTAGGCTGGTGTTCACGCCTATGCCTTACCATCCCATGAAAACATGATCTAAGCCACTCAATTCATCCGGCGAAATCGAGCGGCTGAGATTAGTTTGCAATTTGGAAGGAGCGACCACGCATGTTGGAGGCGCGCGAACCGATAAGAAAAAGAGAGTTCGGTCTTGGCCGATCAGGTGAGGGGATATACGGGTCCACGGTGGTCATGTTGGTATGACCGAACCTGCTTTGATCTAATCTCGGACCCTCCATTCGTGCCGGAGAAAATGGATGCTCTGATTCAAAACCCTAATTTTGGGTTTCAAGGCCGTGTGTCATGCTCCATTCAGGCGCACGATTTGGAATGACCAACCATGGTTGGTCCTGACCGATTGGTTAGGTATATAGGTGGGCCCACGGTGATTGTGTTGACATACTCCGTGCCCTTTGAATCTACATCTGCACCCTTCATCTATACCTGCGAAGATGGATGGATGAGACTGTTTTGCGACACATGTAATGTGCCGCAAACCATAATTTAGGGTTTTCGTCCATACTGCTTTGGTTTGGACGTTTTGGAAAGTTAGGCCAAGGGGAGGCCGTCTATGCGGGACCCGCATTGGTTCGGCAGCGGATATTCCATACCTGCTTGGGGGTTATGGAATCGATCTGGGCCATCCAATCATGCTGGTGGAGTTGGATGGTCGTGATCATATCCAGACTGATACAGTCAGTCCGGATGCTCAATTGGGCTAGTATAACACACCGAGAGTGGATCAATTGGGCTAGTATAACACACTGAGAGTTGCAGCCTGTACGAGTATTTCGTACATGTTTCATTATAATGCTTGGAGATTCGTGTTGCTCTGCTGAGAGCAACACTCAGTTGTCATGCCGCACTGATAATGTGTATAGGAAATACAAGGCTGGTTGCGCATTAATTAATAATGCTGGAAATTCACAGGGTATATGGGATTGTTGTTACATGCTCCAACCTGGATGAATTTCGTGTATTTTATTCACAGAATGGGATTGTTGCCACATGCTCCATTCTAGGTGAACTAGTAAAGTGAAGGAGTATCCATCACTCATTAATGGCCTTATCTTTCACAAGATGTTGGCGCATAATTTTTTAGGTTTCACAATTTTACCCTTAAATGAAAATCCACCATGAACATTATGTCCCCTGCCTAGCACATAATGGTTACACTATTGTGGGGTAGGCATGAGATGATGACAAATTTCTACAATGAAATGACCAAGCTAAAGTGAATGTATATTTACCGGATAGGTCCACCTCGTCAGGCGTTTCCCTGGGAGTTTTGGTTAGGGTTGTGAATGAAGAAGGACTTTATCTGGTTATTCGTTTTGATTCCTTTTGTACAGGGCAGAGCTCGGTCCCTTCCTTGGGTCAGGTGTACTTCCTTTCATCATACGACAGCTTTCCTCAGATGTATGCGATAAGAATCGTTGATTGCTATCCCGAAATAGTAGCCTTCATAGGTGGTAAGTAAAGACTTCTTTTCTCCTGGGATTCTGTCGACTTGGGAGATTATAAAGAATTATCTCACGTAGTTTTCCCTTCCATACCTCAGGTACTGCTCCGCACTTATCTGATCTTCTGATTGACTGATTGATTTTTTTTATATATATAACTTCTTCTTATTTGCCGTTTAACATGGAGGCGGTGGACGACCATCATATCACCTCTCCATAAAGAAGCTTCGAAGTTGATAAGCCCGAAACTCATGCGCACGAAGAATTAATGGCTAAGATCGACCTTCCACTTTGCGAAGTTGGTCGTGCTATACAAGGGATGTCTATTTTGCACCTGCGTAGTGCCAGGGAACGTATTTATTCCCTTTCAGCTGCGATTGACATGGAGGAGTGGTTGAGGTGCGATGAAGCGTTGCAGGCACCAGTAAGCGCAAGGGCAGAGAGATTTGCAGCGCGGTTGAAGAGGCGGAGGGTTGCGCATAAACGACCTCCAAATGAAGATAAGTGTGATTACCCAATTCAGGACGGTGTGATATTTCTCGATTATGACACAGACGAACCTGAATGTTTAAAAGCAACCGGCACGACTCCTGATGTTGTTGTGGCCTTTGACGCTCCTGCTGATAATGCTGGGATGAAGTGCGTTGATACGGAAACATATGATGCGGAAGCTGAGGCAGATCCGAAGGGATGAGCATCACCTGTGGAAACGTCTGTTGCATAAGATGAGGTAGATCCGAAAGGAGAAGCATCAACATGTGATGGTATTGAAGCAGAACTTGATGGTGCTGCAGGCGCGGTCGACCCCCTCGACGACTAAAACCTTTTTTTTTCAAGTATATTCCGTAATTTGTGAACATCTTCCTTGTATTCAGTGGCCGTTGAGTTCAAGGTTTTCTTCTATCATTCGATTAATTGAATAAAGGTTTTACTTTATAATCCTCTGTCAAGATCGCGACTGAACTTTCTCAGGTGCAAGGGTGCGCCTTTACACGTAATTCTTTGTGATAAAAGAAATAATGCCATAATGGAATACCATTGACATGTGTTCCTGACGCAAGATCTTCCTGGATTTGCTGGGGTGAGTGGTTCAAAGCCCCTTCCCTTTCCGCGCACATCTTTTCCCTCGACTCTTTTTCAGGATGTTTTTGGTTAGGGTTTCTTTCCTGCTCTAGTAGATTGGTTTAGGATAGATTTTGTATCTTTAGGGATAAAGAGGTTCTCATATGGAAATAATACTTCAATTAATTTTGAAAATTGAAAATTGAAACCCTAACTATGAATGCAAGTATTGCAATCATTTTCTAGAGGAATTACAAATATAATGTGAAATTGTAAGGGAAAACACGTTGGAGGAAGTAGCAGAGCATCTTAAAGCGTGTAGGATGCTGGAAAGTGGTAGCACAGCGTTTTAAGTACGGTAGGGTTTGAGCCATCGCGAGTGAATTGTTGCGCCTTCTAGCTTGTCAGCATTGATGAGTTTGCAGTGGCCGCCTAAGATGACATCTGCTACCAGGTATGGTTCATCCTCCTTTTCGGTGGGTGAATTAGGTGAGGTATCCATTTTCACTGTAATGCTTCCAACCTTGAACGCGGTTGCCTTTGTTACCAGGTCTCCAATTCCGAATGGGTTTGGGCGTGTAGACATCAGGGTCTTGGTTTTGTCGTCTTTGATCGAGACAGCTTCTAGACTCCTGATAAATTGTTTAAAGGGGCCGGCCTCCCATTCGAATCTCTTAGCCAATGTTGGTTTCTTGGCTAGAGCCAGTCCCCATGATTTACCAGAATGAAGGGCGGTTGGTTTTAAAAAGGTTTGCGTGATGAGACTTACTTGAGATCGAAACCTTTCAACGTACGCTGACAGGCTCTCCCCGGGAAGTTGCGTCATATTGTCAAGTTGTTGGTGCGGCACCAAACAGTCGTCATGTCCAGAAGGCGTGTTGGAGATTCTTTCTGGTATCGAAGCCGGTAGAGGATAAACTCCTAGCGTTGCCCTGTTGTCATGTATCCAAGGGCGTCCTAGGATCATGTCATAGTTGGGATGATCTTTGACTATGTAAAAAATTTCTTGTGTCGAGGCATAACCCAATTTGACTTCAAGATCAATATATCCATATACATCTCTGAATTCTCTTTCTGGATCCTTAATCACAATTGGGTGACGAGTAGCTTCCTGCTTCGGGATCTTTGCCGATCTCAAGGTCTTGACAGTAATGATGTTAAATTCGGAGGCCGTGTCAATCAATGCGAACTCAACGTTTCTCAAATGAGTGACGGTTAGGAGTCCCCAGTATACTTTGCTCGCATCTTTCAGGAAAGACTGGGGGTCCCTGGACGGCTTCTGGATACAAACGCCTACCTGATACAATGCGGTTGAGAGCTGTAAATATGTCTTGACGCTGTCCCTTGGAGAAATACAAGATATCACACAAGCACTTTATCATAGATTGTACAGTCTTGCGAACAGAATCCCCAGAAATCATATAGTTCCTGATAGGAAGAGGATCACTATGAACACCTTCATTTCCAAGTTGAAGTTCTCTTGTCTCTATCTTTTCCCTGAAGATTTGTTTCATCATGTTACAATCTTTGGTTGGATGGTGAACGAATCTATGGTAGCAGCAGTATTTAGGGTCCGCCATGTCTTTCTCAGTGGGAGGACGTCTGATAGGAGGCATCTTGATGGAGTCGTCTTGGATCCATGCTTCTAAGAGTTCTATCACTTCATTCATGGGGAAAGGAAAACCTGTATCTTCGGCGTCTTGTGCAGGAGTTTTGTCTGCTCCTTTTCGAGATGAAGTCTTATGTGCCGGGGATGCCCGCTTAGTTTGTTATTCCGTCGCTGAAGCTTTCCTTTTTTCTCTTCCTCCTACTACACTCACCGAAGGACCAGTGTTGTATTGCTTGTTCGTAAGACGCCTGCTTCCCCGACTTTCACATGAATCTTCACTTCAAAAAACTCTGGTTCTTTCTAGCAATGTTGGTGCGGTTGTTGCTGAACGTTTGGCAGCTTCATGGAGTGAAGAGAACGTTTGAAAGCCCAGATTCTCTAATAGAGCACGGTATATGGGTATCATCTCATTGATGCACAATTCCACCAATTGTCGTTCGGTGACGTTCGGGTCATGACAATCCAGTGCTTGGGTTCTGAACCTCTTAACGAAGTCGTTGGGATGCTCGTTGTTCCTCTGAAGAATTCTTCCCAGATTTGAAAAGTTAATCTGTTCGGACAAGAAAGAAATACTTTTTGTAGAAAGCACTGACCATCTCGTTCCAATTGGATATGCTGTTAGGTGCGATGTTGTTGTACCAGGTGTATGCCCTTCCCGTAAGTGACTTTTAAAATTCTTTTAGGCGGAGAACATGATTGTATTCATGCTCCCCCAAATATTCTAAAAATCGAGAGACGTGTTCACGAGCATTACCAGTACCATCGTAGAGGGAGAATTGGGGAGAGGTGTAACCTCTGGGAAGAGGAATTCGTTGCACATATTGAGGGTACGACGGCTGATGCTGGTGTACATCCGTTCGGTCTCCTTTGCCACGATTTTGAAGAAGTCGTTACAGGTCCTCACGTGTGATGAAGTTGGATGGTTGGTTCCTTCCTCTTGGGCGTTCAGGGGAAATTCGAGTTTCCTCCTCCGTGTGGGCCAGGATGGAAACATCTCCCCAGGGTTGTCGTGAACCTTGCGGCAATCGTTCAGTCAATCTTTTGAGGAAAGTGAGTACCTCTTTCTGAGTTGCGGCCATATCCGTTTGGGTCTTAGCCAGAACTTCATGTTTCTCCATTAAGTATGCAATGGTAATGGGTGGTGGTCCTCCTCTTGTCCCTCCGGCTCCTCGTCCTGATGAAGGGGTGAAAGTTGTTGCTCTGGTGACCACCGGAGGCGTTACGTTTGAGGAGATGCTGGGATTAGCGACTGCTCTAGCTCTGGTGATGGGAGGTGTTACACTTACTGGAATATTTCATGCTACGCTAGTGCTGACGGTAGAGGTGACGGCTCTACAATATGTATTGATCACGGTAGCTCCACTGACAGGTACATCGACGCCGGGAGTGTTATCCACGCTAGTTACATCGGAATTGATTGCTGATCCAGACCTGAGTTCCACCATCTTGAAATGAGTTGTTGATTGAATTGGTTCTAAGATCTACCCTTTTGAAATTGATAAAATCAAATCGTATTTCGAAGAAATTGACTTTACAACCGAGAGATCAACCTCCCATTGTGGTCGCCAATTGTTTGTGGGTGAAAACTATTCCTGCCGATTTTGGTAATTTGGGGTGTGTGGATGAGGAATGAATCTAAACCTTAAACAATGCACTGCGCAGTGAGTGCTTGTAGATTCGAGAGGTCAAATTGTGCAAGTCCGGCTCCATACTTGTTTCGGTCACAAAGTGAAGGAGATGGGGTTGATCTTAGGGAGGGAAACAAAGAAGGTGTTGAGATTGTGAAGGTGTTGGCTATGTATGACTTGCAACAGAAAGGTGATCAGGCTTATAATTAACGCAAGCAGGCTCTGAATGTTAACACTTGGTTTATGTGTTATGTTCTCTCTGTTCTGTCTTGTCTTGTTTGAAAAATAGGGCAGATAGCCTATTTATACAAGTCTTTTAGCCTAACCTTCGTATCTCGTGGGAAGTTGAGAAAGTGGAGTGATGGAGTAGTGTGTTGGTGTTACATGACCAGGCTTTCCCACTTCTCCCATCATCACTCACCGTCCATGACTTCCTGACACATTCTTGTGATGGCGCATTGGGCATTGTACGCTGTAAACCGCCAGACCAATACCCCAGTATGTGACATGATTGATGTTTTGAGTGTGTGTGGATCGTGGGACCCACATAAAGTAACATGTAATGCTACGTTATTTAGGAAATTGATACTTGTGAAGTATCGTGTGTATACTATGCAGGTACTGCATCGAGTATATTCAGCATGTAAGAAGCATCACTGTTTGAGAGTCTCAAAGAAACTTTATGTCCAGCCTACTTCATGTGATAGTTTGGAAGTTGCGCATGCAAACCCTCCTTTTCTCCGATCACATGGTGTGGTATAGTGACGGGTGGTGATCACCATGACGCCACACTGACCAATTAACTCGTGACTAGGGCTGTATAGCCAAGCCGGTGAAGTTGGACAGATGAGATGATCTTTGAGACACTCATCTGCGATCGCTGATGAAATTAGGGTTTATGAAAAGGTGCGCAAGCAACACTTTTCAGCTTGGTCGAATCCAAGCTTGGGACGCAACTTTGGATAGGCCGGTCATGCATGTGTGTAGACGACATGATGGTGTAGGCGCACATACCTCATTTTCTCACGAAAGTGTGATCTGTGCCACTCAATTCGTCCTGCGAAGTTGTGTGGTTGAGATCAATTTGTGACAGAAAATTGGTGGCGCAAAAGCCGCAGACCGTACCAACTTCGGGAGGGAGTTCCAAGACGACCAGGCTTGGTCGGTCTTGGCCGATTGCTCCAACGTGTAGGTGGTAGGCTGGTGTTCACGCCTATGCCTTACTATCCCATGAAAACATGATCTAAGCCACTTAATTCGTCCGGCGAAATCGAGCGGCTGAGATTAGTTTGCAATTTGGAAGGAGCGACGATGCATGTTGGAGGCGCGCGAACCGAGGAGAAAAAGAGAGTTAGGTCTTGGACGATTAGGTGAGGGGATAGACGGGTCCACGGTGGTCATGTTGGTATGACCGGACCTGATTTGATCTAATCTCGGACCCTCCATTCGTGCCGGAGAAAATGGACGCTCGTGATTCAAAACCCTAATTTTGGGTTTCAAGGCTTGCGTCATGCTCCATTCAGGCGCACGATTTGGAATGACCAACCATGGTTGGTCCTGACCGATTGGTCAGGTATGTAGGTGGGCCCACGGTAATTGTGTTGACATACTCCGTGCCCTTTGAATCTACATCTGCACCCTCTATTTACACCTGCGAAGATGGATGGTAGAGACTATTTTGCGACACATGTAATGTGCCGCAAACCCTAATTTAGGGTTTTCGTCCATACTGCTTTGGTTTGGACGTTTTGGAAAGCTAGGCCAAGGGGAGGCCGACTATGCGGGGCCCGTATTGGTTCGGCATCGTATATTTCGTACCTGCTTGGGGGTTATGGAATCGATCTGGGCCATCCAATCATGCTGGTGGAGTTGGATGGTCGTGATCATATCCAGACTGATACGGTCAGTCCGGATGCTCAATCGGGCTAGTATAACGCACCAAGAGTGGCTCAATCGGGCTAGTATAACACACCGAGAGTTATATCCTGTACGGGTATTTCGTACATGTTTCCTTATAATGCTTGGAGATTCATGTTGCTCTGCTGAGAGCAACACTCAGTCGTCATGCCGCACTGATAATGAGTACAAGAAATACAAGGCTGGTTGCGCATTAATTAATAATGCTGGAAATTCACAGGGTATATGGGATTGTTGCTACATGCTCCAACCTGGATGAATTTCGTGTATTTTATTCACAGAATGGGATTGTTGCCACATGCTCCATTCTTGGTGAACTAGTAAAGTGAAGGAGTATCCATCACTCATTAATGGCCTTATCTTTCACAAGATGTTGGCGCATAATTTTTTAGGTTTCATAATTTTACCCTTAAATGAAAATCCACCATCAACAGATAGTAAAAGTCTGTAAGGAAGCTGATGATCTTAGAAATGATAAAAATATTCCTATTAAATATGAACTATGCTGCATCAATGAACTGGAAACCAAGTGGCACTATTGACATTTGGTACTCTCAAATCAGAAATGTTTTCACCCTCAAGTTCTCTCAAAAGGATGATCTTGAAAATGCACTGGTCTCATAGATTAACTTTGTTAAAGGTCATCTATTTGCTCTTAGAAGATGGGATCCCTCAATGGAATTAGAAAATTTTGGTTTTAATTTCCATGAGTTCATCATTTCTTTTGTTTTAGAGAAAGGAATACACGACAAAGGATATCCTGAATTGATTGCTGCTCAAGATGGTGAGGAAATTTAAATGTATGATCATGAATATAAAGTAAAGGTGCTGGTAGATTTAAGAGAGCAGTTGACAAGAAAAGTTCAATTGAATTCAGATGGTGGATATCCATACAAAATCAGGATTTTTTATGTAAATCTTCCCTTTGTTACATCCGATCCAACATTTAACGGATTTGTATCCAATGAATGTGTGAATTTACAGATTGGATGCAAATGATTCACTGGATTTTATTTTTACAAATACTACAATTTATAACCACAATAATAACACAATAAATTATCGTTACAAAGAAAAAAAATGCAGTTATTACCGGTATTCTCTCTGCCTCTCAATTTCAAGGCCTAACAATTCGATGAAAGTATATGATGAAGAAATAAGATGAAATATGTTACAAAAATTGCATCCGAAAATTCGGTCCCAAATTCTCACCCCATAGTTAGTAGCCCAAATATCGATGCTAGAGGTGATAACAAAAATTAAACTTGCAGCATTGAAAAATTGGTCCAAATAAGAAATTGAGCCGGTTATTGTCTGCTTGCTCTAAGGGTAAAAAAGGAAATAGTAAAAATCTGAATAAGAGTGATTTAGGATCTCGAATCGAGAGTATTTATGAAATCAAATTGGGGAAATTTATAAAGAATTTCAGGGGTTCACTATCTCTGCTGACACAAAATTAGGGTTTGAGGTCATTATTGTACCTTCTCATGATGAAAAGGCTGACTCTGATGTAGCAAATCTCCCTGCAAATACTTAGTTAATTTCTTATTTATGCATCAATTCTCTAATTCTTTTTCTTTGTCCTACCTTAATCTTTATATTTTATCTTTTTTAGTAGTTTATTTTTATTTCTGCTCGTGTTCCAATCATCGTGAAATATTTTCTCATGGAACCTCTAAGGGAGTGGGGAAACCCTTACACAAAATCATCTTATATGTGATTCTTGAAAAGGAGAGGGTACCAAGCACACCTCCAACTTTTTCGTTCGACAACCTGTATGGACAAAAACCTAATATAATCATAAGTAGGTCAACTACAAATACCCTTGGAGAAGATTGCATATAGAGGTTTTCTCTTTCTCTTTCACAATCAATATGTATAGACCAAAGGTATGTGTAAATGATTGTGGAGAAGAATTCTTAGTCGATCTCAAAAATCAACGACCTATATCATAAGATCTGAATTCTAATAAGCACGAAACTTGTAATATGTCTTTCAAGATATTAATTCAACAAGAACAAGTTTTGATTTGATCTTAATCAATAAGGAATTAAACTATCTAAATTGATTACATACTTGTGATATTTCATCTATAATACAAAACAGGATGGGTTTTTGAGCCTTGGACGGTCGGATAACATTTTGAGAGACAAACAATTGATCCGACCATTCCAGTCTCATCCCAGCAAAAGACATCTAGCGGTTGTGGTGTTTGTAACCTCCTTCCATTATGGAGATATTAATAACCCATAATTAGGTCTTCATCAATTCAAGAAATGAATGGGCCATTAATAAAAAAGAAAAACTGAAAAAATAAATGTTACAACCATGTTTAGCCATAGAAAAGTGAAAAAAAAAATTATTCTTTTTAAATATACTAAAAATAATTTTCATTGTACTCATTGAATAATTTTCATCAACCTGCAAAAAGAAAAAAAAAACATTAGAGTTATAGTGTAGAACATTCATTTTCTAGCTCCATAAAAAATAACTCACCAATAATTTACTCTTACGTCGTAGGCCTGATTTTAATTTTAGCAATCGAATAAGCCTATTTTCATCAACCTGCAGAAAAAAAAAAAATAGAGTTACAATGTAGGAAAATCATTTTCTAGCCTCCATAACAAGTTTATTTTCGAATGAGACACTTAACCAATCGAAAGATGAACCCTGTTTTCATCCATATCAAATTTAGCGTTCCTAGGAACATTTGAGCATTCTTGATCAAGATCATGACTATATTTTCATCATTGCCATGAATAGTTTAATCAAAATCTGCACTACAAACAAAAAAAGGATAAACTCAAACCAAAAGAAGAGCAAAAAAATCAAAAATCCTGATCAACGAATTGAAAAATGGTGTGTACACATATACATGTATCGAAACTAAATAGTGAAACGAACTGACACAAAAGTTGATGCCATTTACATTCTGTGTCAATTGATTCCAAGAAAACGAAGAATGAAACTTATGAGCTTCCGTGCCATTTACGGTACATATTTTATCCACTAGGAATATATATTTCATGGATGGAATCAAGTTATTTCTTTTCTTTTTTTCTTTTTTTTGGTGATGCAAAACACAAACAATGAGAAAAGAAGCTCAGAAAGGAAATGTTACAAAAAGCTCCATCACAATTGAGGCTAAAATTTAGCCCATGCATCAGGTAATTTAAGTATACAACTCACCTTTCACCTTCTCTATTCTAATCAGACCATAAAAAAATCTCCTTATATATATATAATATATGACCGGAATTAGGGTTGACTTTAATTTGTTCACTTACTTTCCTCCTCTATTTACCCTTTCTTACCCATAAATAAGATAAAACCGTCCATGCTATAAGGTCTATATGGACGAAACGGCTGCTCCTTTATGACCCATTAAGAGAAAACAAACGTCAACAAAATTGAATGTGTCACTAATTACAAGTTAACAATGAACATGTATAAATAGAGGAATGTATTTCTCCAACTCATTAACAACTTTTTTTTATGGTGAAATTTTTAGCTTAAGAGTATAAACATGTCAAAATGATTACCCCCACAAAAACTGTTTCCCAAATCGTGTTTGCTTCCTTTTCGAGAATGCATGATTGTAATGAAAACAAAGCTGCAGTACTCAGGTTTCGTGTTGCAAGGAAATAGGAAGAGGTCGATTTCATGGCAACTAACGAAGTTACTACTTTGGATTTACTAAACGTGAGTATATTGTAAAACTATTTTTAGTTTTAAATTAAAATATTAGTCATGCATTATAATCAATCTTTACATCTTACACGGGGAGACACCATGCATGACATTGTCCCCAAGTAATTGATATGGAAGTTCAGGCTATTGCTCCATGAGGGAGGGCTTTATTCACTCTCTAAGTTCAACACCATAACAGAGAAATCCATATTTCGTCCATCAAAGAATGGTCACCGATTATTCTTCAAATGGGATACCGAGGTTGACTTATTGGTGGGGGATACCGGAGGCATCCCCATGCATGCATTTTCCTTTATTGAATTTGATGACTTGGAATCCATAATAAACAACATCTATCTTATGGGTACTCATTTTTTTTTACTTTCAGCCATACTCTTACCTAACTTATTGTTGTTTGTTGTATTTGTTCTTTCTGTTGTCATTTTAAACGTATTGTAATTATCATTTAAATTAGTTGGAAGTGTAATTGAATTTTAAATTATTTGGATGAAAAATATCTCAAGTATTCATATCGAAAAGTTCTCATGAGTCAAATTGTATCTTATGATAGTGTGTAGTAATTATTACAATTATTATGATACAAAATTATATCTTCTCTTGCCGTGCCGTTACGGAACGGGTTATTTCTAGTATTATATAAAGACAAATAATATAATGTGGAAGAGGAAATAACACAAAACACCAGAAATTTTGATAACAAGGAAAACTGTAGTTGTAGAAAAATCCCGAGTTCTCGTCCTGGCTCAAAAGCATTAAAAGGAAACACCACTAATGTTTCACCTTTCACCACTGGTCTGAAATTGTATGTGATCTGGTGAGTCTAGTATTTGTATGCTATCTGGTTGAAAATTTTAAGTCTGATGAAAAACTCTTGGGTCAGTCCTATAACTCGTCCGATTTTTTTTTTTAATAGATAAAGTAGGTATTAACCTGAAGTTACAGGACGAGACACAAAACACAAAGTATATACAAAAAGACCGACTGCAAGTGACTTTCACACATAACCAAATGGCGAATCTTTGGTAACAGAATCACGTATACCCGAATCCAGTAACAGTAGTAATGCCCGATTAAACACGGGATAGAAGAACAATAGTAACAGTAACACCCGCTTACATACGAAAAAGTTTGGATCGATGGGACATGATCCACAACCCTAGAACAAGTTTTTAATTTTACATGAAAACCATGACCTTCCAAATAAGGTTTATCAGAAGCTTCACCGACAGGTATATGTAGAACTCGCCTGAAAAATCGTCGGAGTTTCTGTTCCCGCCGGAAAAATTCATCACCATAATTGGGGCTAGTAATCAGAGAGAGACCCGAACATAAGATACCTCTTACCAAGATAAACACAAGATCCATGAGTGAAAACACCAAAGCAGGCCTAATAACCCTAAAAGAAAAAACAGCTGAAACAAAACATGATATAATCAAGCTTAGATCAAAGATAAACCCAATAAGAAGCATCATAGGATATCTATAGCTAAAAAACAAAGTCGATCTAAGAGAAAACGCCGGATTTGATGTTGAAGATGCGATCTGTTTGTAGATTGGAGCTGGAGATGTTAGTACGCTTTGGTTTCTTTTCTTCATCAAATCCCAACCCATAGTTGCGGTAACAACCCAAAACCCATATAAACTAACCAGAAAATGTTCAACTGCAACAAATAAACCATAAAATACATAAATAAACACACCACATAAAGAACTGTAGATATAAACTAGGAAAAGAAGAGGTTGTTGATCGTTGTAGTTACATGGCTGCTCAGATCTGCCCCAAAGGAGCCGATCTGAGCAGGAAACGGCCAGCAAGAAAGAGTTTCTCGTCTAGAGAAGAAAGTTGAGAGAAAGAGAAAAGAGAAAGTTGTGGTTGAAGACTCACCCGATTTCAAATCGATTTATTATCAGTAAAGTTGGAGGCTAGCCCCTATTTTCGAGAAGAAAAAAAATTATCACCAAGGGTGTAACTCCTAGGTTTATACTGGTATATTAAAAGGAAAAAATAAAATAATAACTTGCTGTTGTGTGAGCACAAATAAAATTGCACACCATTAGCTGTTAAGAAAGTATCTTAAAGGGAAGAAAAAATATCAATGAGCAGGTGAAGAAAGTGTTGGAAAAAATTACCGGGCTGCAATGGAGATGAAACACAAACAGACTGTGGTTGTACTCAAAAGCTTTCAAGGCTCTGGTGATTTCTTTTAGACAAATATTTCTACCCTTCCAACGAGTTGGCAATTGCAACAGGTATGTGAAATCACGCCTTCGGATACAATGAAAGCCCTACAACCGAAATTGGATTCAAGGTTTGCACCCTTGACCCAATCAAGAACACATGAAAAGAAGGTTCTGATGATGCTTTAGAAGAAGAAAGAAAACAGAGAAAGGGTTTTCCAAGAGATGATTTCGAAATGGGTTTGGGAGATGCTACTTATAGGAGTTTTTGCATCTGTTGGGAAAAGACATGTCTTTTCACCAACAGTTTCTCTTCACAAAGAGATCGTCTCTTCATCAAATGACCATCATCATTGAATTTAGAATTTTCTGGAAACGTTTTCCAACTGTCCAAACAATTGCATATCCAAAAAATTCTTAGCGCCCCCCAGGACCCCCTTCGTAGCGCGGTTGAAAATATTCCAACGGAAAGTAGACATAAGATGCATCGGATATCGTCAATACACAAGCAGTTGCATGCAAGATAGCTTGAGTGTGCTTCTTGAAAATTCATGGATGAAAACGTGGTTTAATAGATAAATAAAAGGAGAATCTTTGCTTTCGTTTGCATGATATCATTGTCTCCTTGCTTTTTCTTCCTTTTCTTTATTTCCTTTGTTTAAAGTAAAAGCAGCGGCAGCAAAAGAATTGGTCTCAATCGATAGTATCTCAGACCTTGCCGTTTCAAAAGAAAAAAAAATCACGGATCTCAGATGGTGCTATCAGACCCCGCAGAAAAGTAAACACGTGCAACCATGTCATCAGAGAGTTGTTGCTGACATGACAACAAAATTTTGCAGGTTCCACATACTGCAGCATAGATCCATGCCCATCCCCAAATGTACAGGAATCACAGTTTACTTGATTTTGGTTGCCATAATATTTCCATCCACAGTCGAAAACAGAAACGAAAAGCAGTAGTCCCGCGTTCCCAGCCAGAACTGTAACTGCAGCAGCGACAATCAAGACCCGCAAACACTAGACAATTGAGAAACACACGATGTCCTACTATCTCGTGCATATGCGTGTAGACGTTTAGCTATCGTTTTCGCTCTTTGCAAAGGAAAGAACAATGGTAAATGTTAGACTAGACAAATTAGGTGAGGGTATGGAGGTTGCTGTCTCTAGTTTTTATCCGAGAAGAGAACAATAAAAGCAACCGAAAAAGCAACAGACACACGATGCAGACTGCAGAGATTGGAATGGGAAAAAGAGTTACTCTGCATTATTTATTTGAAACGATCGTGGCGTCATGGGTATGTATGCAATAATAAATGGTCCTCGCTGCTACACTACCTCTTACTTATTACGTACTGTACTATACTGATAATTTTTCTTGTAGGGGCTCGAAATTCAACATAGGTCCTGCACTCCGGTTCGCACCGCAAATCTTCATTTTTCTTGTAGGGCAGTGGAATCCTTTAAGCAAGAATCTCGTTGAGAACTTTTTGACCAGGGCCAGCCCTGAAGCAAGGCTAGCTAAAAGCCTTCCCTCGTGCCAACTCGGTCGCATGGCAGTAAATTACTGCTTTGTGCAAGTGTTTTGGGTGAAAAAAAACAAAAAAAATCAGTAATACATAAAACACATCCATAGTATATGTTTTAGTACCATTCTTCAAAACTATTTCTATTCTACCTTTTCTCATAACTGGAATTGTAGAATTATTTCCACACATATGATTACTGCACCCTGTATCCAAATACCACTTATGTTGAGATTGTTCTTCAGGTGTATGGCAAGCCAACAACATATTTTCAGCTTTCTTTTCTTCTTGTTCTTCTTCTTCTTGAGTTTCTGCTACATTTGCTTTAAAGTTTGCCTTGTAGTTGTTAATAGTTGTCTTTCTTGGCTTTGAACAATCAACAACTAAGTGTCCAAAATCTCCACAATTGTAACACTGAAGTTTTGCTTTATGAACCTGCTTTCTTCCTTGATAACCTCCATTGTTAGGTATTCTACCATTATTATACCTTCCTTGAGAACTTCCAGTATAAGATCTTCCTTGATTGTTAGTCCATCTGACTTAACTTTGAAGTGATTCTTCAACTTGTTTTGCAACATCTGTTTTCTCTAATAATCTTTGTTCATAAGCTTGTAATGAACCCAACAACTCATCAAGAGTCATAGTTGCAATTGTGTTGCATTCCTCTATGGCAATAACTTTTAACTTCTCAGGCAATTTTATTAAGATTTTCTCTACAATTGCACAGTCTTCTATGGTATCACCATTAGCCTTCATCTCATTGACAAGATTCAATGTCTTTGAGAAAAACTCTGCTATTGTTTCAGTAGTTTCCATCTGCAGCAATTCATACTTTCTCTTCAAGGTTTGTAATCTAACCTTCTTGACCTTGTCAGATCCTTAGTAATAATTTATCAAACCATCCCATGATCTTTTAGCTTCTTTAATGTAGATAACTCTATCCATGAGAGATTCATGAATACCCTGATGAAGAATATATGTAGCTTTTGAATTATTCTTTCTGTCTTCAGTTAAGATTTCTTGCTGAGCTGCTTCAACTACTGCTCATTCTGCTGATTCTACATAACCATCTTTCACGATATCCCACGCCTCTTGGTATATGAAAATATTCTCTATATGAAACCTCCAGTGTTCAAAGTTTTTTCCTTCAAACACCGGCACCTTGATTGAACTTAAACTTGTCGCAATCTTCAAACTCTCATACCCACAACCCTAGAATTTGATACCAGTGCTCTGATACCCGATGTAGAAAATCTGATATCAAGGACTTAATGAAAAGACAAAACAAGAAACTCGAAATACTTCTATTAATTGATGTGTTTTAAACTCAAGGCTCAACAACCTATTTATATATTTACAAACTTGACTCTCAAGTAATAAACACTTTCCTAACATAATCAAACTCTAACAAAGGCTCTTCTAGAAAATTCTCACGTAAACAACTTTTAAAACAAGTAAAACTTGTAGCCCAAGTTTACTTCATAAACACTGTTCCACCGTGTCAACAATACTTGTTGATCCATTCACATCGTGTCAACTATACCAGTTGATCTAACGGCACTGTGTCAACTTTCATAGTTGATCCATACTGCTTTCTTCATACTGTATTAACAAAACTAGTTGATCCCTTCTATCTTCTTCATAGTATCTTAGTTTATTCTTCAACATATAGCTTCTTATAAAACAAATATATAACGAATAATTAAGAGTTCAGAAGATTATCAATTAATATTTCCGATTATCAAGGTAATCCACTCGATTATAAGGTCTACGTTTATAAAGAAATGATCTATAAAATTTACAAGTATCAAGAAAACAACTTGTTAAAATCCCAGACAATCAAGTCAAACAGATAATCATACTAATACTAAAATCTTCAATCAACCTAATATTCAACACAACTTAATTCCTCTATTGATTTTTTTCCCAGAACGAAGTCTGTTAACATTAGAAAATTAATATATCTATCAACAAATTCTTCATCACCTGAATATGTCATGACCCCATTTTTAAATTTCTTGAGTGGCTTTATTGCAAAAGAGAAGGACCATAACCAAAAAATTATCTAGAAGATAACTATGCGCTGGTGCAACAGATACAATCTGAATATGCATATTTTCCACACCTTCACGAGGTTAGGATTAATGGTTAGCTTGTAGAAAGTAAAGAAGACAGTCACTTGTGTGGTTCCGTCATCAATGACCTATGTCCATGGAGGTTTTGAGTTATTTCCGTTAATAAGGGTTTGAAGTTATAGAGATGGAGTTTCACATGGTTTCTCTCTCATTTGGAGAGAGAATAGGTTATAGAAGAAAAAATAATATCCACAACTTGTCCTCGCAAGTGGATCTTTATGCTACCTACAAAGCAGTTATCTTAAGGTAGTTTATTATAAATTTACACTTCTGCCCTTAGCTTCCACGTCTTGACTCGTGTTGATAGTGTCATTCATACTTTTACTTTCTCTCCAAGTAATCTTTATGATCTGGACTTGATCGTTGCATTCTATTTGGATATAAGTTCCAGGTCTTAGATTGGAGGTCGAACTCATAGGTGGAGGTACAACACATAGGTGGAGGTGGAGCTAATAGGTGGAGGTGGAGTTCATAGGTGGAGGTCCAGCTCATAGGTGGAGTCCAATCTTATAGATGGAGGTCCATCTCACATGTGGAGTTAGAGCTCACAGCTCGAGTTCATAGGTAGAGCTCACATATCAATCTCACAGATAGAACTCTCCGGTTGTTAGTTGTTGTAGATGCATATTTTTGTCATCTACATATTATCCCTCAGATTTATATAATACAGTATTAGCCGTTGTTTCTATGAAAATTCATATTTTATGCAAATTCATGATGTTAGGGCCAATGGTTAGATTGCAAAAAGTAAAGAAGATCATCATTTACGTGGTTCGGTCATAAATAACCTATATCCAATGAGGTTTTTAGTTATTTCCATTAGGCTTCTAATAATTCATTTTTAATTAAGTCACATTTGAAAAATCATAAACTGTATTCGTTCTCTTATTCAAAATTTTGTTTACAACTACCTTTTTTCTTTTTCTTTAGGCTATTTCTTCATTTAAAAAAGAAGCAACCATTACGATCTCAAAATAAAAATAAAAAACGTTAAAAAACGTTCTTGTTACACTAAGTCTACAGTGTAAAAGAATTAAAATAATGATGAGGGCAAAAAAAAATTAGTCCATTTCGTGGCAAAAATATGTCAGGACCAGCCCTGCCGACTGCTGATAAAATTTTGGACTAACGAGAATGGGGCTTAGGAAGGTGGAACTAGAAGGTCCGAATTTCATGCAAAATGGGATTAAATGGTCATTTCTAGCTTTAATAGGGCGCCCGGTGAACATTGGCAAGATATGGCATTTGCCCAAATCTGCCTATCTCGCCGGTGCTTGAAATTGAAGCCACAATTAGCTATCTCAAGCCTAGTTAGCAATTCGCCGTCTTATTCGCGAATAATTCGCGAACTTTTCAGTATCGGTCGGGAACGAATTATTCGGCCGTCCAATTGAAAGCCCGAACCAAGTACGTGTATTTTATCAGGTTTTCGAATTATACGCTCATTTTCCGTTCCGCATCAGAATACGCGGTTTCAATTCGCTGAAGTAGAACTTCGAATTTCTACTGGGCCCATTTTCGGAACGTCATATTAACCCAACTTTAAAGCCCAAGAGGTCCTTCCCTTCTTTAATTAGATGGTTTCCCAAAAAGTTGGTTATTAGGAGATTCGAACCATTGACTGCAAGCTTATTAGATTTAACACCAAACCACTATCCCGAACGTTTGTTGCTGACAATGAGGAAAATGTTCTACATATATTAGAAATATCTCATAAAAGCATGTGTTTCTCCCTCAAGCTTCTATTAGTAGATGTTTAATTATTGTTTAGTATGCGCCGAATTTTGAGTTCCGAATTCAAATCTCACATACGAATTATACACGTACGTATGCCGTTCCGGACATCTGCCAGTATCACGAACCTTTGACCGGATTGTTGACCGAATTTGATTTTTACGAAACCGAATAATACGCGTACGTTTACCGTTCCGTACGTTTACTGAATCCCGAATTGCTAACTAGGATCTCAAGTAACCTTAGTTGTTTAGATGCTTCAGAAAGATAAAATAAAAACGGAAAATGGGTCATTTGTCCAAAAAAAATTAAAACACGGTTCAAATGGACGAGTAAAAAATTTTATGGGTGAAATGGACAAAAAAAATAGCAAGGATGAAACTGGATTCATCCAGGCTTAAACTTAAAAAATAGCAAGGATGAAACTGAATGCATCATGTGTAAAATAAAAATAAGAAAAAATATTTGAAAATTGGCAGGATGAAACTGGTTACATCTTGCCTATTTTTAAATTTTTGTCCATTTAAACAGTATCTAAATCTAACTGTCCTTTTCACCCAGAAAATTTTGATTTTGGTCTTTTTAACCAATTTTGTGAAATAAAAAAAAAACTAGACATTAGTAACTTTCTTTCTAAGCGTGACATTTTAGCAACTGTTGATGTTTCACTGATAACCCAAAAGTCTTAAACCAACAACTATTTTTTAAAGCTGTCGAGTCTATTCAACTTAAAGAAAGCTCTCAAAAGCATTAGCAATTGCCATGAGATTAAGAAAAAAGGAAATTGATCATGAAGTATGCGCATCTGATTAAGCAATCTATATATGATTCAGTGCATGCCATATCCTTTATACTCTGGATTGAAAAAGATTATCTCACTTTTAAGTAAATTAAACTAGAAGAATTATACCACCCATACGTTGCCAATAATGTCAAAAATCCATAGACATGTAGTCCATTTGTCTCTTAAGATTAAGAGTAAACGAAGAGATTATATCTTATTTTCTAGTTATTAGACGGTAGATATATTAATTAGTAGTACTAGTTTCTTAATAATTAATTCGATAACGTTATGATTATATTCTGTTGGTGGAGATCACAACCTTAAGCTTAGTTAACTACTCATTGATTCCCACAATCATTTCAAGGAGATTCGGGATATTTGGGGTGCAAAATGTCAAATCCAACCAGCTGAACCACTCTTCAAACTGCTGACATAGACTTGATTTTTAATATCTAAAGCCAAATTTAGAGAATTTTTATTTTTTTTTAGCTGATACAAATTTAGAGAATCACTTAACTAAACAACAGCTAAACAGTGACTTAAGAGCACCCTAGTAATGGCTTAAGAGCACAACAGTAACACCTTCACGTGAGTCTTTTAAAATACAGTTTCGAGCTCTAATGATATAAGACAAATCCTTCCCCAGTACAAAAATGGTTATGAGAATTTGATCAAATTATTGAACTTAGAATTAGGATTAATACAGACTAGATTTCGTGCGAACGTGCAAGACATGATTGAACAGATTATAAATTAGATCGACATTTCGTCAAATGTGAGTGAATAGGTGTCGTCAATCTAGCTTTGTTGGTGTTAGAAATTAGAATATTAAGGAAAATGGATAAAGCTAGACTAGAGAAATCGTTGGAACACACAAATAAACAACCCTCGTGTTGCGGCACAACGGTCGAATGGGGATGCAATTAAATGAATCTCCGCGCCATCCGGTCCCATACCAAAACAAGCAAACAACCTTGTTAAAAAAGATAGCCGACATTTTCCTTATCGTATACTATAAATATATATTGTTCTTAAGATTTATTAAAAGTAAAACAAGTAGAAGACTTTCTAATTATTGTTAAGTCATCTTTTTGTCCTTTCTTGTTTATTGTTATGTGTGGATCACTAATATCCGTAGCAAAAACTCTCGACATACCGCCCCCTCTAGCAACACTAAAACAACTGCTCACAAATTTCTCATTGGTGGGACCCAAAAATGACCCATGTTAATTCCAAATGGGCGAGCCCCATATTTATTGTGAAGAGGTTGTTTTAGTGTTTTTGGAGGGGGCGGTATGTATACTGTAGAACCATTGTATTCGTAGTGTCCATTTTTGGTGTTGATTTGATCGTTCCGTGTAAAATGTCGTTCTACCACCCTAGTTGGTCTTACCTTCTGGTTCTTGCTTCTCCTTGGACAAAAAGTTTTTCTTTGGTGCTAAGAGCAAGGCTATGAAATGAGTGTTCACCGCTTTCGAATCCAGTGAAGGAAGTGAGCTCCTGGCTGCGAGAAAGGAAAACTAGAGACTAAGAAGCCGATGTATACCGGACTGCACATAAAGTTTTTTTCCAAACGGCCGAATATGTGCCTCTTAAATATATTTTCTTCATTTTTAATAATAAATACATGTGGGACATCGTCAAAAAGTTTAAACCAAATAAAAATACTGAAAGATATTCTGGGAGATTGGACATTAGCTGCTCAAGGTGTTTTTTCACCAAGCGGCTAAAGATCAGACTCTTAATCTCGACTTTTGGACACCCTTTCACTTAAATGAGTGTGTAAAAGAGTTTCATGAATGAGAGTGTTCTCATCCCATAGTAGCACATAATTTGGTCTATTTTGATCAAATCCATTCAAAATGAACGTTAGTTCTCAACCCATAACTCTTGCTCTAAGAGAGAGTACAGTTGGCGGGATAGATAGTTTTAGAGTCTATCCCTCTCTAAATGAAAGAAAGTCTAACTAAAGAAATGCAACGCAAAACTCAACGTGGGATAAAGTTTCATACAACAAACTTTTACCGTTTTTTCTTTCATTTGAGTTTCACATGGTAAATTATTTGCCGTTTTTTTATTATTTTTTATTTCACATGGCTAATAATGTGTTGTGTAGTGTAGACTTTCACTCACTCAATCAACTAAATGAGCGGTTGATTGAGTTTGGGGTAAAAGGGGGTTCCCCCAACCCAAAGCTGATCAAGTGTTTCACTTTAAAAGTGACACTCAACTTCCATAGTCGTTGCTCTAATAAATTTGAATAAGTCATACAGATCTATCATATATCTTTATTGATAATTTTTTATTTTCTCAGGATACCATTAGTGGATTAATATTGTTGAAAATTTTACTTCTATTAAATAGAAAAAATATATAAAAATAAATAAATAGTGTTCAAGATGCAAAAGAAGCCAGAGTCTCTAACATTTAAGATCTAAAAAGAAAAACCAAAGCTAAAGGTACAAAAAAAAATTAAAAAAAAATCAAGGTGGATGTCCATAGATATATTTTCCCAACTAAGCACCTATGAATTGAAGAGATTAACAATTTTGGATGAAAGTCTCTGACCATGAGAAAAGACAAGATTTAGTATTCCAAACCAGCTGATGAGGTGGATGAGATTGATCATTAAAATATTTTCTCCTACGTTCTTTCGTATATGCATTAACGTAATATGCATACTTAACCTCAAGATGATCGCAGTAACATCTTAAAAACCAATATTTTCCCAACTCTCGGCCAGCTGAATGTAGTAGCAGGTTTAGTCTAAAGCTAAATAGAAAGATGCGTATAAAACATCCAAAACCTCAGAAGTAAATATGTAAGAAGTATACACATCAAGTATCTATGCTACAAAGACCACTCAAACATATGTAGAAATTCTTGACCAAGAACCCAATAGTTGGCGCATAATTCCAAGGAATACTACCTTGATTGGAGAGGAACTATGAAGGGTCATTACCTAATACGATTAGAAAGGTATAAAAACATGATTTACTTCAACCCCAAGTAGAGGTATTTTAAATGCCAGATTCCCGCTTAGATGAGCATTAAAAAATATAGTCTTGTATGGATCATATCTGCTTGTTTCAGTCAGTCTTCACCTAGATAGAAAAATAAGCGACGAGTTGTTAGTTTTGTTGGGAAATAACAATCAAAATTGAAAAATATCAAACAATTAATTAATATAAGAAGGCACTTATCTGTTTTTGTGTTGTCTCCGACTCCATCGTTGATGTCTTGAACATCTCTGTAAACACCATAGAAAGAAGAAAATAGTGGTATATTGAGGCGCATGTTCAACATATTGTCCTTAAGACAAGAATGCCCGTCTACACTCTGAAAAGATGATGCTATATCCCTACGGGTACATCTGCCTCCAAGATACAACAATCTTAACAAGTTTGAATAGCACATTCAAACTTGTCCTTCTAGAACTTGGCAGCGGAAAACTCAGGAAACGTTAGCACTTAAACCATCGTATCAAACATAGAAGACGAAGAAGAATTTTTCTACCCTAACGGCAAGAGAAGAGAGGTTCATCTGCTATATAACCCTAACCCAAATCCAAAAAATATAAGGTAAAACTTATCCCGTAAAAAACTAAGAGATAAATTGGGAAGGTATTTTTATTTTTGGAAAAACCGTTTTATTATCAATTTTTATTCACATAAAAAACCTTATTTTCCAACAAGTTTCACACCAAGCATTGTACTAGAAAGAAAAACCAACGCATTTACAAATGTTAATATCATAGTTCTTATAGCTCATTGTGTTGGCTTATAAGTTGCTATTCAACAACTAGAATTCTGAGCCATGTTAATTGGTTGAGCCAAGAGAGTTGTCTGAATAAGACTAAATTTCTTAGTTACCCATAATATATCTTGTTTCTCTTGTGAAACACCATAACCATCTGTAGAGAAGGGAAATAATCATAATCTTTAAGTTTTCTATACTTAAACCTCCCTGGTCCAAAGGTTTTAGAATCTAAGACCAACCAACCCAATGCATAATGTTTGAAGTGTATGACTTGTTTTAAAGAAGATTCCTCACTTTATTTTGGACTGCCAGGAGAATGTTTTTTGGCGCTTGAAGAAGACATAAATAATATATCGGCATGCATAAGAGGATAACCTTCACCAAAGGTAGTCTTTATCCTTCAGATAATAGTTGTTGTTTCCAAGTTGTTAACCTTTTATCAAAATGTTCAACAACAACAGGATCTCATATGTGAATTGACTTGAATTTAACTTCTAATAGCAGTCCGAGATATGTGATTGAAAGACTATTAGTTTTGCAACCAAGATTTGTGTAGCCCATAAGTTCACATCAACAACTATTTCAACAGCCAAAATTCGTCTTTTGTGGTTATTAATTTAAGATCTAATAACACCTCAAAACTGTGAAAAGATTACAGCATTGTCAGTTTTTGAGTCTCACATTAACCAATTCATTTGCAGTTAAAATCCTACTATGAATTTGCTTTTCCTTTAGAAAAATAAACCAATTGAGAGAAATAACCTTCCCAACCACTCCTATTAAACTATTGGCCATAGCTTGTGCCATAATTTTGTACACACTAGACAAAAGATTAATGGGTCTATAACCCCTTATAGTTTTAGTTTAATCCCTCTTTAGAATGAGAGAAACGCGTGTAATTTTGATGAGCTTTGAAAAGGAGTGAACAATATATAGTTTCTGCAAAACGTTAAACACATCAGTTTTAAGAAAATTTCAACATCTTTTGAAGAATATATACGATGGGATAGACATCAATACCAGCATGCAGCAAAAATTTGAAAATTTGCATTGTTAGAAACTTAAACATGCATATCATATTTTTCACATCACAATAAAACCTAAGAACAATGTTTATTAGGAAAAAGATTGTTCTATAAGTATATATAATAAATTATTTAGAGCAAGGGCCACAAGGAATAGAACACTTTTTCAAAGTGAATTAATGATGCAAACTTGACCACGTTAGGTTTGCCTCAAGACTTTAATCTGCATAATCTCATTTTCCTTCAAGCTCAGATAATAATTTGTTAATATTTCAGTGCTCCTTTCTTTGGTTTCTGACACTGTTTTGTTTAATACAATCCTTGTATATTTGGATTTTTTAGTCTGTTTAGGTAAATTACTCCTTCTGGTTACTTGAACTGTGAACTCGCTTTAGATTTCTTTAGCTATCTTGGTTTTGCTCTCATGTACTATCTGCAAACTAATGCATTAAATCTCCTAGTGTATTCCCAAGTCTGTTGGTTTTGGCTCCTTAATTGCCTCCTAGCTTGTTCTAATGATCTATGCTTTAACAACACAATAAATTTTTAGAATTCATTTCAACTGCTTTCTCTCCTCTTTGCCTGCTCCTGAATGATAATCTTTTGATTTCCTTGTCATTATATTTAATCCAATTTTATAAAAAATTTGGCAATTCCTCCTTATTTCATATTTTAGCATAGACCCATTTGTTTTGTTCTACCTCCTCTCTTGTGCAGGCCTCTTTCATTAAGCCCATCTACAATCATACATTAATTCAAGCCTCATTCTCCTTCCACCATACTTCAAGAAATCCCTCTTAATCCATCACACAACACCTAGCACAACAAATATCTCTTAAATTCAGTCACAAAATCTCACAACTCCCAATTAAATTCATTCACAAAACCTCATAATGACCATCTTAGCTCTGAATTATCGCGGTATAAATATTCCTCCTGCTATTCAACATTTAAAAGGATTGGTTTCTCAATACAAACCTAGTATAGTATTCCTTTCTGAAACTCTAGCTAAGGAGAAACACATGAAAATCTTATTTTCAACTCTTCAATTCAATAACTACTTCATCGTGCCAAAAATTGGAAATCGAGGTGGACTTTGCTTAATGTGGGAAGACAAACTAAATATCCGAATTCTACTACATTCGCAGAATTACATCCATGCAAAAGTGACACCACCACCCCAGAGCAACCATGGTATTGTACGGGTATATATGGCCCACCGCATCCAGATACTAGAAAAAATCTATGGCAAGAATTTCCGACAATATTCAGCAGTTTCAACTCTTCCATACCTTGGCTTTTAATAGGAGACTTCAATGACGTATTAGATCAATCGGAAAAAAAGGGAGGAAGACAAGTAACATATGCCCAATCTCAACCACTACTAAATCTAATGGATCAGATGGGACTTATGGATATAGGATTCCGAGGAGACCCCTACACATGGAAAAACAACCAAATGGGGGGAGACAACATTCTATAAAGACTAGATAGAGCTCTAGTAAACCAACATTGGAGGACGGAAAATCCACATGCAGCAGTTACTCATCTCCCAAGAATCGCTTCTGATCACACACCAATATTATTACAAGAGAAAGTAATTGACTGGCAAGGATAAAAAATTTACAAATTCGAACACTTATGGCTCTCTCATCCCCAAATCAAACAAATAGTTGAATCGGCTTGGGAACAACAACAAGATAATGAACCGACCCTCGACCTACAACTCAAACTCATTACAACCAGAAAATCTCTCATGAAATGGAACAAAGTAACCTTTGGTCACTTGCCAACTATGATAAAAAAATCAACAACCAAGATAAAGCATGCTCAACATCAATGTGCCACCCAACAGGGGCCCAACCTGGAATACACCAAGAAAAACAGCTAAGAATAGCACATGAAGAATTGTTATAATGTCATGCGACATACTGGCAACAAAGATCGAGAATTCAATGGCTACAATCAGGAGATCACAACACTACCTTTTTTCACACAAAAGCTACAATTCACAGAGCATGTAACAACATACGACAACTGCAAGACTCACAAAAAAATTGGATTGACAAAAAAGAAGACGTTGTGCAGCTCATTCTAGATCACTTCTCTCAACAATATACAACACAACCTACAGTAATAAATGAAGATATCTTTACAAATATCAGACGAAGATTAACTCCCATACAATCAGAACTACTTACAAAGGAAGTAACTACAACAGAAATCAAGCAAGCTCTATTCTCCATAAATTCTGAAAGTGCCCCTGGTCCAGACGGATATACAAGTAAGTTCTTCAAAGTTTTCTGGGAAACAACTCACACCTAACTAATAGCAATAGTTAGAAGTTTTTTCAATAACTTAAATATGCATCCTCTCATGAATCACACAAACATAACTCTAATACCTATAATCGACCATCCTTCAAAACCTTCACAGTTCAGACCCATAGGACTATGTAACGTCACATATAAAATCATATCAAAAATCTTAGTCAACCTAATTAGACCCATTTTACCCTTTATAATAAGCCTTTTTCAAAGTGCTTTTGTACCCCAAAGATCAATACATGACAATATAGCAATAGCAGGAGAACTCTTCCACCATATCAAAACATCAAATCTAACTAAAGATCCAAAAATAGCTCTCAAACTAGACATCCAAAAAGCATATGATAACCTAGATTGGGAATTCATCAAAATCTCCTTCACAAAACTGGGATTTCAACAAGCTTTTATAAACTACATTATGCTATGTGTCACAACAATTACATACTCAATAAAAATAAATGGTACCCCCCATGGATACATAAGCCCAAATAGAGGTATAAGACAAGGAGACCCACTTTCATCCTATATTTTCATCATATGTGCTGAAATATTATCTACAAACCTAGGAAACCTTCAAAATAAAAAATTAGTTCAAGGCCTTAACATTTCAATTAAGGCACCACCAATTCTTCATTTAATGTATGCGGACGATTTACTGATCACTTACAAAGCTTCAAATCGGAGTAATCAACACCTAAAAAACCTCCTCCACTCCTATAGCACGTCCGCCGGTCAATTAATAAACACCAGAAAATCAGTTATCATCCATCACCCAAACCTAGACCCGATCAAGATAAATCATCTTCAACATTTCTTCAACATGTCAACCACATCAAAACCTCCGATCTATCTAGGAGTCCAATTCAAACAAGGAAGGGCTTCCAATCAAACCTTCGCGCCCCTCTTGTAAAGATTAGCACGAAAAGCTAAATGATGGATGACAAAATGCCTAACACCGGCCGGAAGACTAACGCTAATCAAAACATCATTAATACCCACAACAAATCACATCATGCAAACACAAAACCTACCTAACAATATTCACAAACAAATAGATCGTATCACAAGAGATTTTTTCTGGGGACACGACTCAACTACCAAAAAACTACACCCTATAGGATACAACAGAGTGACAAAACCAATTTCCGAAGGAGGACTGGGAATAAGGAAAAGCAGTGATCATAATAAAGCTTTACTTATGAAGAGAATCTGGAATCTTCATGAACAACCTAACTCTATCCGTGGAAGTATCTTCAGTGCAAAATATCTTAACCAACAACAAATACTAGAAGGCATTGATCATATACCCTCATCTGCCAGTCCTCAATGGAGACAACTAGCGGCAATTGTCCCAACCATGCAAAATCTAATTTTCCATCGGATTGGAAATGGATTATCAACTCCAATAGAAGCCAACGGGATCCCACACTCGCCAAACCTGGACCCAGTAACATACACACACATGGGATCAAGAAAAATTAAATACCCTTCCCAACCCTATAATCCAAAAAATCATAAACATCCACCTACCCCAAAATAAGCCCCAAGATAAAATTATCTGGCCACACTCAAAATCAGGAAGCTACACTACTTCGACGGGATACAAATGTCTAACCCAAGGTCAACCAACACACATTCCATTACATCCTACCAAGTTTATATGGACCTTGCCATGTCCACCAAAAATTCGGCTTTTCTTGTGGAAAGCCATCAATGAAGGATTACCAACCTTCTCTCTCCTACACCACATCCATTTGACCAACACAGACATATGCCCCAGATGCAACACAGATCTAGAGATAGCAAATCACATTCTAATTCACTTCCCAACAACAACTACTTCATGGACCACCTTATTTAATCAATCTATAAATTCATCAAACTCCAATCCATTCCAAGCTTTCACCATAACACAACACATAACCATTTCCCAAATCCTTCAACAACATGCTTCGACGTCGGTAATCTCCTCTTGCTGTTTTCTTTTCTGGACCTTATGGCTAGCTAGGAATGAACTAATATACCAACAAAAGCAAACAACTCCGGAAGAAATCCTAGCCTGGGCACAAAAACTGCAACAAGAATACTACCGAGCCATTCATTCCACACCACCTGTGGTTCCGGGAGATACACCAAAATTTAATCACCCAATAAGAGATAGGGGGCTATCCACAATTTCAGTAAGTTGGACAATGCCAAACATCAACTGGATCAAAATTAACACGGATGGAGCAGCCAGAGGTCATCCAGGATTTGCAGGAGCAGGATTCATCTGCAGGGATTCAAACGCCCGCACCCTTTTAGCTCTGGCTCAACCGCTGGGAATTACGACGGCTTTAACTTCGGAAACCTGGGCGATGCTCTTAGCTACAAGAACAACAACAGAAAGGCTATGGCCAAAAGTTATATTTGAAACAGACTCAGAAAACCTTTTACGTTTCATCACCTCTTCTACTCCGCCACCCTGGCACATAGCAGAAATGATTGAAGAGATAAAAATGAGATTCCAACGGATCCCGCAGGCGGCCATCCAACACAATTATAGAGAAGGAAACCAAGCGGCCGACGGACTGGCCAATCACGCGACAGATGGAAGTTAGACAGGAAACTCATCAACTAAAATATGGGACCAGGCAATCACATCTTTCATTTCTCAAATCTTATTCTCAGACTCAGTGGGTACCTCATATCCACGACAAATTTTAAACTAATTTCACTTAATAAATTATGCTTCAAAAAAAAAAAAAGACGCACTCGTTCTCCCAAATTGTCCGGTACAATCTCAAATGAAATGATGTCCGAAAATCTTTCATTAAGCGACTAATTTTTTAATACTACTAATTGGGATACCTGTTTACTGAGCATGACACCAAATTTCATATAAAGCTAACATAAAAGTCTTATCTAACGTAAGATTTGATACCCTTCATAATAAACTGGTATCATGTTAGCAGCCGCGAACTTTTTGGTGTTTGAAGGAAGGAAAAAAAAGAATTAAGGAACAGATACACAAAAAAAATCTTTTCTCACCGGGGAGCCACAAATCTAATTTCTTTTAATTTTAAAATTGATGACAGGAGAGTAAACATTTGCTGCGTAGTGCTTGTTTATGGTGTCTCCTTCCTACTTACCATTCACAATGGTGTTTCTTCTTCCTTTGACTATTAAACCTAACTAAATATTTTAGTGTAACAATACTTCAATGGAACTATTGAAGTAAAGTAGCACAGAGTACTGGTAAGAGTCTCTGAGAGAAAAAAAAGGAAGAGTAGAGAAAAGAGGCGTGCAGACACGATGTCGAAGAATGCACGTTAGAAGCAGGGTCCCATGGTCGGTTGTTGTTGGTAAAGTGTATGTTACATGGACCCCGTCATCCATTCATCCATCCCTTCATCTCATATACTTCATCGGGATTTGAGAAAGCAAAGACACAAAATTGAAACTTCACTGATTTAAAGAAGAAAAAAGAAGTCGAAGAGAAAACTAGAGAAGAGAATTGCTTTTTCGTTTTTTCATATTTTCAAGCTATATTTGTTTTTGAGATTTATCTTAACTGATTTGTTCTAATGATGAAGAAACTTTGTCCAAACTATGATAGAGAGGATGGGCTTGAAACAGTTCTTGAAGTTCCAATACCAGAAGAGATGCTTACAACAACAAATGCAAACAAGAACAATCACCACCACCACAACAACAACATCAACAATATAACGTCATGGCAGAATATGAAGTCATGGATGAGGTCTCATATTGATCATAAGTCATCGGATCAAAATGTAACTTCTCTTTTTGGTGGTAGAAATGCTGAGCTTCAAATCTTACTTGGTGTTGTTGGTGCTCCTTTAATCCCTCTTCCGCTTCGTTGCGATCAATCTATCAACCCCAACATTAGAGATAGTCCCAATATCGTAAGTACTTCTTCTGTTTCGAATGAAACTTAAGCTCCATGGGTTTCTCTGTAATCAATCTAATGCTGTTCTTATGCTGTTAATTTTCTTATCAGGAAACCTCAATGGCGAAATACATTGTGCAACAATATATAGCAGCAACAGGAGGAGATGATGCACTGAATGCAATAGATAGTATGTACGCAATGGGCAAAGTAAGAATGATGGCATCAGAATTTAGCTCCGGTGATAAGGGTAATAAAAACGGCAATAAAAATGGCAATAAGGGTAATGGCCGAAACCACCACGGAATTGGTGAAGTTGGAGGATTTGTGTTATGGCAGAAAAGACCAGAGTTATGGTGCTTAGAACTCGTCCTGTCTGGTTGTAAAATTAGTGCAGGCAGCGATGGTAAAGTTGCCTGGAGACAAACTCCATGGCACCATTCTCATGCTTCTCGGGGTCCTCCTCGTCCCCTTCGTCGATCTTTACAGGTAATTTAGCCATTCCTAGCTCTTTGGAAGTCTCTAATTACTGTGTAAAATTTCATTTAGGTGCTTAATTAGATTTAAGTGTAATAATCTGAGACACATAACATGGGATTTCACCATCCAGCATCTCTGATTCCGAGGCTTAACAGTTTCTTCCATTTGGTAGCTGGCCTGGTCTTAGAAATCTAACTCTCTTTGAAAGTTCAGCATACAAAAAGCATAAAGAAGATGTGTTTTTCTATATTCATAGAATCATAGTAGCGCCTGTTCATGAATCCAATGCAGCTAACTTCAGTTTGAAGTTTTGATACCGATATTTATTTGTAGGTCCATTTCTCGAATTTTATTTATGACCGTTAGATTTTCTTTCCTTTTTGCCCTTTTATGTATCGAAGCTATCTCAATTCAATAGTCATAAAGAGATACTAGCTAATTTAGTCGGGTCCCAAAACCGGATTTTGATTGATATCCGTCTATTTCGGGGCCCATGTATCTTTAATTTGTCAATGTCATCAGCCTCAATCATTTGTTAGTTGATGATTACGATAATAAATACTCTCATCAAACAGTCGTGCGAACCACGTCTAATCATTCAGACAAAATCAATTTAAAGACTAGTTTATATTTGGTAATAACTGTTTCTAAAACAAACATTCTAGTAGGACATTGCCGCTAAACAAATAAATGATATTTTTGCAGGGACTTGATCCGAAGTTGACTGCGAATCTATTCTCGAACTCAATTTGTATAGGCGAAAAGGCGATAAACGAAGAAGATTGTTTTGTACTAAAACTTGAAGCAAAGCCAAACACTCTTAAAGCAAGAAGTAGCAGCAATGTAGAGATCATTAGACATACAGTATGGGGTTACTTCAGCCAAAGAACGGGTCTACTTGTTTCCCTAGAAGACTCGCATCTCCTTAGAATCAGAGCTACTGGTACTGAAAGCGTCTATTGGGAAACTACAATGGAGTCGTTAATACAAGATTATCGACACGTAGACGGGATCAACATTGCTCATGCTGGTCGGACGACTGTTTCGTTATTTAGGTTTGGAGAAAACAATGAAAGCCATTCGAAAACTAAGATGGAAGAAACTTGGACTATTGAAGAAATTGATTTTAACATTGTGGGTTTGTCAATGGATTGTTTCTTGCCGCCTGCTGATCTGAGGAAAGAAATTCAAGATGGGCGTGACATCATTTCGAAAAATGTACGTGGTGTACCATTTAAAACTCGAAGTACTCCTAATCTTGCCAAGGTTGGTTTGTCGAAAGTAGTTGCTGTGAATGTCGATGATTCGTCAGATTCATCCAATTCCACTTCCATCGACGATGATGAAGAGTTTTTGTAATTATTAAGAATTAAAAACCTTCAAAAAAAAAAAAAAAAACACAGACATTTTGTATTTGTATATATACGTAATGTTAACATTTTCAGTTAGAATTGTGAAGAGTCTTGAATTTGATTATTGTATAAAACTAGTCCTAATAGGTTTCCGTTTACCTATAGTTTAGGTTTTTGTTGGGTTGAGATGAGGCATACATGAGGGATATGTGTTTATCTAAAATACAAAATTTAAATCTTCGTTCACATATTGAACTTTTGTAATACTCGTTTTCGTTTTTACCCCACGTTGTAATTAATTCACCAAATTAATAATAGCCTTACGTATTTAAATACTCCCTATGTCCCATTAGTTCAAGTTTGCACAATTATTAAAGTAAAAAATGGAAGAAAGTATTTTTTATAATTATACCCATATGATAATAATTTGTAAAATTTGGAATTGATTTATCTCTCAAACTATACTATGGATTTTTGTAAACTTTGTATCATTGCATTTTAAAACACATACGTAACGAATATAAACGTGGATATCAAACTATAAATATTTCTTATACTACCGATAATCAATCAAAAGGATAATTTTAGAAATAGGTCCACTAATAGTGAGACAAAATTTTATACTAATTAGGTCATTGTTTTAAAATAGAGAAAGAGAGAAGAAGACACAAAGTAAAAGTGAAGAAGAGAGAGATTTCTATTAAATGTGTATGTAATACAATGTATTTAAGCCTCTATTTATATAGATAGAAGACTTGGTGTCCAAAAGATGTAAACCCTAAACTTAGACACGAAGGGCATCTTAGTATATAACAATCCCCCTGATGACCACTGTGGCTAAGTCATTACAAATATACCAGGAAAAAGAGTACAACACGGTAAGTCCAGTGAATGCACCTTAATTTGATGATGGCGCTCCCCCTGATGAGTACTTCAGTTAAATCTTGGCTTGAAAGTATTTGAGTCGCAACTTCCCAGTTTGATGAATGTATTTCTTGAATGCAGAAGATTCTTGTTCTTTCATGAAGAAAATTGATACTTGATTAAGTCTTCTTTTATGTGAGTATCTGACAGTAATTTTCTCGACTCTTCACGCTTCTTTAAGTACATAGAGGACTTGCTTCTTGGATTGATAGCTTCTCGGAAATGATTTGCAAAAGTAGTTGATGTAGTTTCTTCAACAAAGTGTCAATATGCAATTATAGTACCAAAAGTGAGTAAAGTTTGTGATTATACCTTATATGGATCAAAATGATATCCAATTCATTGGAGATGGTTACGTTGATGTGGTCTAACAAAATGACCTAGTTAATGGTGGGAATCCACCAAATAACCAAAACTGATACAACTCCCCTTGGATGACCACCATGTTGAATTAAATTGTCTCACTAAAACCTTTCTAGTAAAAACCCAATGGGAAAAAAATATATCTGGACGAAGAAAAAGAGCACAATATCAACATTTTGAATAAAAATTCATCGTCTGCGAAATGTTGTCTCGTTAAAACCTTGTCAGGAAAACCACATGGGACAAAACCTGAAAGGAAGGGAAAAGAGTACAACTTTGGACGATTTATGGATGCTAACCCAACTATATGAGTATTACAACAAAAAAAAAAAAACAAGCATCAAAATCATAAATCTAGTCTATATCAAAAGACGAGTTTAAGCTATCATAATTTTAACTGCAGATTTAAGGAAGATTTTTTTTTAGAAATTATGCTGCTAAAAGCGTGGATTTTCGTGTTTTTAAGGACTCCTCAAGAGACCTATAAATGTCGATATCATCAACTAATAATCCGGATTTTTGGTTCGTACCAAAATTTTTAAAAACACATAAAGAATTGATAAACCTGATATAATCGAGTCAGGTGGCTGCCTAAATATATATAATTTGAATCCTACAAGGATTACAAATTTGAATCTGTTCCCAACCACATCTCTTGTGTGAATGCAAGACCAGTCCTTCAAAGACTACCACGGAACAAAATATTATTGAATCAATCCTAGGATCTGAAAAAATAAAATGAAATAAATAAGACCCTGAAATCGTTTTTACAACGAATATATTTCCCATACATCACATTATGACTACACCGACCTGTAAGTAATAGGTTTGGCAATTTTAAGGTGTTAAGTATTGGATCCAAAATTGGCGTTAATTGAGAAAATAATCCAACTTAATTGGATTGTATGCCAACCAATCATGTATGTCGATATTCATTTGCAGAGGGGTTCACAACCACCATTTTTATTATTTCAGTAGCTACACTAAATATATATTCTACAACATTTAATTAACTACGGTCCCACACAATTCTCAAACATAATTCATAGAATTACTGGTACCAGTGCCCGCAGGAATTATAATCTCACGATCTTCCAGTGAGGAGATATGAACTGAGAATGTGGATCTTTTTGATAGACTCTATTGGAGCACTATCTATAGCCTATATAAAAATGCTACATGATTACTAGATGTGATTGGATTTTCCTTTTCAAAAGGCATAATTAAGCTTATGGAAAATCTAATTAAGATATTTTCACGCCTATTTAATGGTAGACTTTTTCGATTTAATCATGATGGGAGACAAATTATATAACATTTTAAGTTAATTAATGTCAACTTCTAATAACATAGAGTCTCCCCCTGATTCTGGCGGAAATTGTCATCTCATGTACAAAAATAAATTTCATAGAATATTATCCGATTAAATCAAGGACATATACTCATAATATATATATATATTCTGTATTTTAAGAATAATACCAGTTGGACTGCAGATAATGACTCCAAAATCCATTAAAAAGATGTCCTTAAAAATTGTAGTCTACTTGACATACAAATTTAACATCAACCATGGATTTTAGTGGTTACAACCAAAAGCATATAAAATATGCAAATAAATCTCCAAATAATTCCATGACCTCTAAGTCCAACGAGATAGTGATTTAGAATGAGATTATGGACACTTTCTTTTGCAAAAGAAACTAAATTCAAGATCAATTTAGTCACAAGGACTAATAATATAGGCTAACAAGCCGTGTGCGCACCCACTGACCTTTAGTGTCCTACCATATTCCAATTAGAAGTGGAACAGTCCAAAAAATCCGGAAATTATTAACAAGAAAAAGTTAAAATTGCTCGATATCCCTCAAGAATGAAGTAATTTTTTATTCACTGGTATTTGCAAATATTACGAATAATGATTTCAACCCTTTTGGGATTGATTGAGAGAAAGTTTCTTTTTAAGAAGATAAAGAAATCGTAAATCGTTATTTTTCTTAGAAAAACACCATGTTATGGTTGATAAATAGTTTCTTTAAAGGGATAGAAACCAACGGTTTATTATTTGATAAAACCATATTTGATGGTACAAGTTGGTTTTCGAAACCACACCATATTGGCTTATGGAAACGATGGAGAAAATTAACACCAACTCGATTGGTTTGTATGATTTATCGAAATTGTTTCGACAAATTAAAAGATGTAGTTTTAATCATCGCATATGGAAGAAAAATATCCATTTTGTGGGAATTCTTATTATTGACATACGGTTTCGGGCAAATAAATATAAACCATATGATAAATCACATGATCTTTGTCCAATGTATGTGATTAATTACCGTAAATAGGCCGGAGGTTCATGAACCATGCATGTGATTAATTACCATAATGACGATGAATATCCGCGATGACACCAATTTTAATTTGATGATTATAGTTTCATTAGAGGAATAGAAACTTTAAACTATTTTTCAATAGTTTTTTTTTCTTTCTTTAGGAGTAGAGAAGAAAGGAAATCAAACTCAAAAAATTGATCACCGATAAATAGATAACAAAGCATATAAAGTAATATATATATATATAAAATCGCAGCTTGATGACTATTACAAAAGAATGGACATGAAAGATACAAAACAAAAGTACCAATACTGTAAAAGATGGGATACAACACCAAGTATTGTTGTCTCTCAGCCCATGTTTCTCTTCCACTTGTTTAATCACGCTTTAAGCATCTTGAAAGTGGATTCTTTGATATCGTAAAATATCACCATCGGATTTATACCAAACCAAGGTGTGTATATGCAAAGAAGCAAAAAAGAGAAGAGGTTAATTAGCCTAGCGTTTTTAGGGGCCAATAAAAAGGATTTAGGGACCAATAATAAAACAAAATAGGGTCACCCAAACCTAAAATGAGTTATCCCTTATCTTGCATATTTCTTAATGGAAAACTTGCCCTTACATAATCGGTAGGTAATATATTATTTTTATCCTCCGAATGCATTCGGTAGACAAAATAAGAAGTATGCATCCGAATGCAGCGGGTGAAGTATTTGAATGATTTTTTTTTCATATTTTTCTTCTAGGATTTTTCTATTTTTTCCCATATTCGAGAGATATTCATGATTTTTATCTCCCGAATGTAGTCGCGTTCTTCATTTCTCAAGAACATCGACAATATTCGAGAGATAGAATTATAGGTTAACTTCCGAATATTGTTGGTCATATCTTCCTGTGAACAAAGCCTTATATGCCAAGGCTCATGGTGGTTATCATTTGGGAGCCAAAAAATATTCAGAGGTAAAATGAATTACTTGTCTTCCGATTATGACTAGTACAAAACTCGAAAATTTGAGTTTTTTTTTCCAAAATCTGATTTTTGGGCCAATCTATATTCGGAAGTCTGGTTAACTACTTAAACTTTCGATTATTTCAAGTCCTCCGATTGAAAGTTTATCTCCCGAATTCTACTCAAATGTTCTTGAGAAATGAAGAACATTCGGGAGATAAAAATCATGAATATCTCCTAAATCTGAGAAAAAACAGAAAAACTCGAAAATTTGAGTTTTTTTTCCAAAATCTGATTTTTGGGCCACTCTATATTCAGAGGTTCGAGTAACAATATAAACCTTCGAATATAGTAGCGCCAAGGCTCTATATGCCGAGGCTCATGGTGGTTTCAAAGCCCTATATGCCAAGGATCATGGTGGTTCTCATTTGGGAGCCAAAAAATATTCGGAGGTCAAATGAATTACTTGTCTTCCGATTATGACTAGTACAAAACTCAAAAATTTGAGTTTTTTTTCCAAAATCTGACTTTTGGGCCACTCTATATTCAGAAGTCTGATTAACTACTTAAACTTCCGATTATTTCAAGTCCTCCGATTGTAAGTTTATCTCCCGAATGCTACTCAAATGTTCTTGAGAAATGAAGAATATTCGGGAGATAAAAATCATGAATATCTCCCGAATCTGGGAAAAAACAGAAAAATCCTAGAAGAAAAAAAAATGAAAAAAAATTCATTCAAATACTGCACCCACTACATTCGGACACATACTTCTTATTTTGTCTACCGAATGCATTCAGGGGATAAAAATAATATATTACCTACCGATTATGTAAGGGCAATTTTGCTATTAAGAAATATGCGAGATAAGGGGTACTCACTTTAGGTTTGGGTGACCTAAAAACGCAAGGTTAATTAGTACATGGCTTTAAAACCCGTGAAATCATAAGTAATTAAATTAATATGATATGTGAAAACTAAAGTTATGTTAAACCGTGTAAGAAAAATAAAGAATAAAATAAATAGTGTAAAATATTATATCACCGATTTCACTTTTTTTTTTCTTTTTTTTTAAGCTCAGCGTAGGATGTGCTGATTAAGTGTTGTAAAATAGAGAAAGAAAGAAGAAGACACAAAGTAAAAGTGAAGAAGAGAGAGAGATTTCTATTGAATGTGTATGTAATACAATGTATTTAAGCCTCTATTTATATAGATAGAAGACTTGGTGTCCATGATATGTAAACCCTAAACTTAGACACGAAGGGCATCTTAGTAGATAAACTTGGTTTATAACAGTCATCTAATAGTGGGATGGAGGGAGTATCTTTTTTAAGGTAGTTAAATCTTCTTAATCACCAGCACTTCGAAGAGTTTTTCGCAAAAAAAAAAAGGATGACTTGAATCGAAATTACCTAAAAACTAAATGAAAACCAAGTGTACAACAACAGAAAGAAAAAAGACTAGATAAAAAATAAAAAGTTAAAAAGATTCATCTTAATTTGAAAAATCCAAAGACATATGAGAAATAGCAACTACAAATTAAAGCACCGTTGATGTTTTTAAATATAGAAAAAGAAATGAGCTAAAAACCCTGGCACATTTAGGGGCGACACTAAAAGACAAAAAAGGTCACCCAAACGTAAAATTGAGCTACCCCTTATCCTTGATTTTTCAAAATGGCAACTATGCCGTTATATAAACGGTATCCAAAACCACAATCGGTAGGTTACAAACAATCGGTAGTTTAAGATGAATCATTAGCTACCGATTAATGTATGGATATTTCGGCTAATGTTCCCTTTTATAATCGGAAGGTTAACTGGTTACATTACCTTCCGATTATAGGTTGCTCCAAAATGAGTTTTTTTCTAAAATCCATTTTCTCCAAAATTTTGAAATCTTCCATAATCGGTAGGATATTTGGCTACCGATTATAAGTAACCCACATCGGATCTTTGCCAAATTTCCACTTGGATCAGGGTGCAGAGCCACCCCTAACCATTTGGTTCGTGTTTGAGACGTAGCCATAATCGGAAGTTTAACTGGTTACATTACCTTCCGATTATAATAATCAGAAGGTTAACTGGTTACATTACCTTCCGATTATAGGTTTCCCCAAAAATGAGTTTTTTCCTAAAATCCATTTCCTCCAAAATTTTGAAATCTTCCATAATCGGTAGGATATTTGGCTACCGATTATAAGTATCCCCGCATCGGACCTTTGCCAAATTTCTACTTGGATCTGGGTGCAGAGCCACCCCTAACCATTTGGTTCGTGTTTGAGACTTAGCCATAATCGGTAGTTTAACTGGTTACATTACTTTCCGATTATAGGTTGTCCCAAAATGAGTTTTTTTCTCCAAAATTTTGGAATCTTCCATAATCGGTAGGATATTTGGCTACCGATTAAGTAACCCCACATCGGACCTTTGCCAAATTTCTACTTGGCTCTGGGTGCAGAGCCACCCCTAACCATTTGGTTCGTGTTTGAGACGTAGCCATAATCGGAAGGTTAACTGGTTACATTACCTTCCGATTATAATAATCGGGAGGTTAACTGGTTACATTACCTTCCGATTATAGGTTGCCCCAAAAATTAATTTTTTCCTAAAATCCATTTTCTCCAAAATTTTGAAATCTTCCATAATCGGTAGGATGTTTGGATACCGATTATAAGTAGCCCCACATCGGACCTTTGCCAAATTTCTACTTGGATCTGGGTGCAGAGCCACCCCTAACCATTTGGTTCGTGTTTGAGACGTATCCATAATCGGTAGTTTAACTGGTTACATTACTTTCCGATTATAGGTTGTCCCAAAATGAGTTTTTTTCTAAAATCCATTTTCTCCAAAATTTTGGAATCTTCCATAATCGGTAGGATGTTTGGCTACCGATTATAAGTAACCCCACATCGGACCTTTGCCAAATTTCTACTTGGCTCTGGGTGCAGAGCCACCCCTAACCATTTGGTTCGTGTTTGAGACGTAGCCATAATCGGAAGGTTAACTGGTTACATTACCTTACGATTATAATAATCAGAAGGTTAACTGGTTACATTACCTTCCGATTATAATAATCGGGAGGTTAACTGGTTACATTACCTTCCGATTATAGGTTGCCCCAAAAATGAGTTTTTTCTAAAATCCATTTTCTCCAAAATTTTGAAATCTTCCATAATCGGTAGGATGTTTGGCTACCGATTATAAGTAGCCCCACATCGGACCTTTGCCAAATTTCTACTTGGCTCTGGGTGCAAATCCACCCCTAACCATTTGGTTCGTGTTTGAGACGTAGGCATAATCGGAAGGTTAACTGGTTACATTACCTTCCGATTATAATAATCGGGAGGTTAACTGGTTACATTACCTTCCGATTATAGGTTGCCCCAAAAATGAGTTTTTTCCTAAAATCCATTTTCTCCAAAATTTTGAAATCTTTCATAATCGGTAGGCTGTTTGGCTACCGATTATAAGTATCCCCACATCGGACCTTTGCCAAATTTATACATGGATCTGGGTGCAGAGCCACCCCTAACCATTTGGTTCGTGTTTGAGACGTAGCCATAATCGGAAGGTTAACTGGTTACATTACCTTCCGATTATAGGTTGCCCCAAAAATGAGTTTTTTCCTAAAATCCATTTTCTCCAAAATTTTGAAATCTTCCATAATCGGTAGGATGTTTGGCTACCGATTATAAGTAGCCCTACATCGGACCTTTGCCAAATTTCTACTTGGCACTGGGTGCAGAGCCACCCCTAACCATTTGGTTCGTGTTTGAGAGGTAGCCATAATCGGAAGGTTAACTGGTTACATTACCTTCTGATTATAATAATCGAAAGGTAAACTGGTTACATTACCTTCCGATTATAATAATCGGGAGGTAAACTGGTTACATTACCTTCCGATTATAATAATCGGGAGGTTAATTGGTTACATTACCTTCCGATTATAATAATCGGAAGGTTGACTGGTTACATTACCTTCCGATTATAGGTTGCTCCAGAATGAGATTTTTTCTAAAATCCTTTTTAATCGGTAGGTAAAGGTGTTACAAAGCTTCCGATTAGGTTTTAATAATCGGGCACAAAATACCTTCCGATTATGAAGGGGCATATAAGTATTTTCAACCTATTTTATCTTTTTGTGTCGCCCCTAATTATGTCGGGGTCTCCCCTAAAAGTGCTAGGCTAAAAACGCAGGGATTTATATAAAAAAATATTCAAATTGTTCTCGAGATGAAAATACACGCAAGAAAAGGACGATAAACTGTATATATATGTATTTGTACACAAAATTACTTTTAGGCACAAAATACGATCAATTGGTGATGTGAAATTAAGGTTAGAAAACATAAATTAAAGATAAATATAGGAGGCAAGAATTTAATGTGCTTATGCGAGTTTTGCCTACATCCATGGAGGAATCCCAAAGGGAGAAAAATTGTATTAATATGAGGATACAATAATCGTAGTATGGTTAATGTCATATGTTTGCGTACATGGGTTGCTTTTATCAGTTTTGGGGATGTATAGGCATTGATTTAGAGGAGTTATTAGTTTGAATTTTGTTAATTGTATTACTTAAAGATTAAGTTAATTAGAAAATCTGTAATGCTGACAAACCCACATGCAGGGAGACGATGTGTAGTATCTTTCAGTTAGGGTTTCAATAGTATTTAATGTCTCTTCGTGTGTGGTTGCAGTTATTGCAGTCAGCTTATGTTCCTTCACTATCATCTGTACTTCTATCAATAATCATAACATTTGGTATCACCCAGAAGATCTTAGGTACCATTTGAAATGACTGGAGGTCCAACCATTAAAGATGTTGACAACACAACCTAGAAAATTTCACTCCTGGTGACTCAGCTCACACAGATTCAGTTGAAAGTTGATACTAAAGCTCAACAGATCTTAATGAAACATCTCGCACAAATTTCAGAAGATACGATAATAAAACTACAAACTCAACACAAAACCCCAAATCCACTTCTTCAAACTCCACCTTTATTCTCTGGTGTTTGAGGGTGAAAACGGTTTCTGCTGATTTTGGTAATTTCGAGCGTGTGGGTGAGAAACAAATTTAAACCCTAAATAATGTACTGCAAGGGAGTACTTTAGATTCGAGAGATCAATCTGTACAAATCCATCCTAAACCAAGAAATGGTCGTTCCAGACTTGCTTCGGTCACAAAGTGAAGGAGAAGGGTTGATTTTGGAGAGGGAAGCGAAGAGAGTGTTGGACCAGAATAGTTGATTCTGGAAGATTAGTAGTTTTAATACTTGTATCAGAAAGCGGGAAGCTAACAGATAGGAAAACTAGCAAATTGTTTTCTGAGTGTTGTATGCTCATGATGAGAACTTGTTCTCTGGTGGAAATAGGTGAGACCTATTTATACAAGTCGAAGTGAAACGTACTTTGGTCTCGTAAGAAATAGAAACAAATGAGTAAATGGAAGAAGGTGGTAACCGGTAACGTCTGGAATTGATGTTCCATAATGAAGGAAAGCATTTCGCCATTACTCCCTGTATTTACTAACCGCCTCATCCTTATAACATTGTCTTTGTAACAGGCGTAGTGTATGCCACACGCTGTAAATCGCCAAACCAATACCTTAATGAGCATCCCCCAGTTTGTGACATGTGTTGATGTCTCGAGTGTTTTCGTGGAAAACATGTAGCATGTTGCTGCTATTTGGAAAGTTGATCTTGGGAGACTTGTCGGCTCGGTGGTGACCCTCGACGGTCGAGATTTTACATCTTGAGAGGAAAGGTAGCCGTTGATTATTGCAACCCTTCGCTTGGTAGCCAGCGGTATGAAAGCATGGATGGCATGGCTTTAACGTGGTTAGGGGTGGCCAAGCTAGGATTTTGGCATTGGGCCAAAGGTGGCCATGCGTTAGATGGTGACCTAGGAAGGCTAAGATCTGCATCTTAGATGGAAGGGTGGCCGTTGATTGTTGCAACCCTTCTTTTGGTAGGCAACGACATGAAAGCATGGCCGGCATGGCTTTAACGTGATTAGGTGTGGCTAAGCTAGAATTTTGGCGTTGGGCCAAAGGTGGCCATGCATTAGATGGCAACCTTGGACGGATGAGATCTGCATATCAGATGGAAGGGTGGTCGTTGATTGTTGCAACCCTTCGTTTGTCAGCTAGCGACATGGTTTAGGGCCGGCATGGCTTGGCATAGTTTAGGCGTGGCTAAAATTAAAACCTTGATTTTTCGCCTTGGGCCGGAAGTTGCCATGCGTTAGGTGGCAAACTTGAACGGTTGAGATATGCATCTCAGATGGAAGGGCAGCCGTTTATTATTGCAACCCTTTGTTTGGTAGCCATCGACAGGAAAGCATGGACGACATGACTTTAACGTGGTTAGGCGTGGCCAAGCTAGGATTTTGGAATTTGTGTTCATACGTTAGCTGGTGACCTTGGACGGCTAAGATCTGCATCTTAGACAGAAGGGTGGTCGTTGATCGTTGCAACCCTTCATTTGGTAGCGGCATGAAAGCATGGACGGCATGGCTTTAACGTGGAGTGGAGCCACTGGAAGTGTGCGGCTTAGAAGGGAAGCGCTTGCGGCTTGGAGGGGAAGCGCTTTCGGGTTTGTCTAAATTAGGGTTTGGTATTATGAAACCCTAATTAGTGCCCTTTACTAGAATCGATGTAGAATTATTATACGGATTCGTATTTTAATGGTCCGCCCCTCTATTCTATTCGGAAAAGAATTTCCTATCTCTTCGCGAGGAAATATTTAGGTTTTGAGCTCATTAGGGAGGTGAAAACAGCCCGAAAGTAAATCTTAGGAAGAATTCAAGAGGGAGGTTGGTAGCTAGCGGCATGGTGGCATGGCTTTGGCGTAGCCAAATTAGGGTTTGGTACAAACCGTGTAGTTTTAGCATTTGGCTAGAAGTTTCCACGCGTACGACTGAGATATGCATTTGAAGGGGAAGGGTATCCGTCGATTGTCGCAACCCTTTATTTGGCAGCCAGCGGTATGGTGGCATGGTCGTCATGCTCGTGCATGTTTTAGGCACGGCCAAAATTAGGGTTTGGTAAAAACCATGTAGTTTTAGCATTGGGCCAGAAGTTTCCACGCGTTTGGTGGCGAACTTGTATGGCTGAGATTTGCATCTCAGGGGGAAGGGTAGTCGTCGATTGTCGCACCCTTTGTTTGGAAGCCAGTAGTATGGTGGCATGGTTGGAATGCTCGTGCATGTTTTAGGCGCGAAGACGTGGCTGGCATGGTTTTCCATTGGCACGGTGGTGCGGCTGGCATGGTTGGCATGCCTTGGCGCAGAGACGTGGATAGCATGGTTTGCCATTGGCATGGTGGCACGGATGGCATGGTTGGCATGCCTTGGTGCGGAGACGTGGCTGGCATGGTTTGTCATTGGCACGATGGTGCAGTTGGCATGGTTGGCATGCCTTGGCGCAGAGGTGTGTCTGGCATGGTGGTGCGACTGACATGGTTTTCCATTGGAACGGTGGTGCGGCTGGCATGGTGGCATGCCATGGCGCGGTGACGTGGCTGGCATGGTTTGCTATTGGCACGGTGATGCGGCTGGCATGGTTGGCATGCCTTGGCGCGGAGACGTGGTTGGCATGGTTTGCCATTGGCACGGTGGTGAAGCTGGCATGCCTTGGCGCGGAGACGTGGCTGGCATGGTTGGTATGCCTTGACGTGGAGGTGTGGCTGGCACGGCATGGCATTGGCACATGTGGTGTGAGAATTAGGGTTTGGCCTATCGAAACCCTAATTAATATTAAAAAAGGTAACCTAGTAATTTTCTCGCAGACATATTAATTAGTGGAGACATTATTACTCAAGTTCTGTGACGTCACTGTCTGACTAGGGTTTTACGATTTTAACCCTAATCTAAAAACCACCATCAACATTAAGTCATCTGCTTAGCTCGGAACAAGGGCATTGTTGCGAGGTAAGCATAAGATGGTGATAGATAAGTACAGAATCGAAACGTAAATCATGCAAGATGGTCAGGAAGATCCGTCTAACCTTTTTCGGGAAGTAAGGAGAATCTATGATCCTCTTATTTGGCGGCTTTGCGTAAATTTTGCTCGTGGTACTGCAGTTTAGGCTGGAACGGATCCGCTAGTATAGAGTTGGTGTGAAGGGAAGCTGCTAGCACTGGTCGGCTTGTACTTGGAGCCGTTAGCACTGGATCGGCTTGGAATAGGAGCCGCAGGTATCTTGCAGCTTGGAAAGAATCCGTGAGCGTTGGATTGGCTTGGAACATTCCATCAGCATTGGTTTGCTTAGAATGGGAGCCGAAGGTATCGTGCGGCTTGGAAAGGAGTCGTGAGCGTTGGATTGGCTTGGAACGAGCCGTCAGCATTGGTTATCTTGGAATGGGAGCCACAGGTATCGTGCGGCTTGGGATAGAGCCTTGAGCGTTGGCTTCGGGAAGATAACAACTTGCTTCAGTTCCGTGGGAAGGTGACGACGGCTTCAGAAAGGTAACAACTTGCTTCAGTTCCGTGGGAAGGTGACGACTGGCTTCGGGAAGAAAACAACTTGCTTCAGTTCCGTGGGAAGGTTACGAATGGCTTCGGGAAGATAATAACTTGCTTCAGTTCCTTGGGATAATGACAACTTTGTCTAAATTAAGGTTTAGCATGTCGAACCCCTAATTAGCTCCCCTTACTAGAATCATTGTATAATTCTTGTACGAACTCGGATTTTGACGGTCCGCCCCTACCTTTTAATCGAAAAAGAATTTCCTATCTTCTCACGCGAGAATATTTAGGTTTTTAGCTCGTTTAGGAGGTGAAAAATGACTGACAGTGAAACTCACGAAGAATTCATGAGGGATGTTGTGGGCCCGGGGTATCATAGTCGCACCGAGTCATATATTCCCGTTCATGGAGCAATAAGGAAACTTTATTCTGTGCAAACTCTAGAAACTCTGTCTGTATGAAAATAGGTATTGACCTTCTTCTATTTTCTGTTGATCGTCCGTATCCGTGATTTCGTCTGCAGTGTCTCTCTAGTGGATTCCAAAATTTACCAAACTCCATTGCATTCTTGGGACGGATGGATGTGGTTGCGTTGTCGGTTCATCCTTAATTTTAGGTTGTTCAGTGCCTGGACCTTCTGATCGCGATGACAATATGTTTTGTATGCTTGTATGGTCGAAATCTTCCGGAGCCACTGGATGAAATAAATGAGTTTGGAGACGTTTCATTGCTGACGTGCTGCTATCAAGTCTTCAAGGAATTTGTTCCAAGAGACATCCTTTGAACCGTCTTCTGAATCTTGGACTATCATATGGAATGGGATGCGGTGAGCAGTCCCCAGTTATATTTCTGTTAGATCCGATGGCATGTCTGAACATGTGAATGTATCTCTGTGGTGTGCTTTTGGAGTCTTCGATGCACATGTACGGCTTCGTGTTGAGAAATTTCTTCGGATCGTAACACTTCGACAGTGATGATGCTGAAATCAGAAATAACATGGTTGAGGGGGGGGGGGGGTGAAAATGCCCGGTGCTGGTAGTCCCCATGTGTAGCCTACTTTCATTGCATCGCCTTGAATCCACGTCCACGTGATTTGATACAAGCTTATTGTACTCTTCTGGATGTGATGCTGGGATGCTCAACATATCACATGGATAAAATACTCTGGATAGTAAAGTGGTAAAAATGAGAGAGTTATGTTGTTTATCGTGGCTCCCTCTGCTTCTACAGGAAAATATTTCAGTCGTGTCTCTGGGGTTATCTCATGAATTTTTGATGGTCATCGGGATGGACTGCGATGAGCAGTCCCCAGTCACACTTTTCTTTAGTTTATGAAGTTGTTTCTTCTGACTAGGCTTGGGATCCACCACGTCCTTGTAAATTGTTTTAGGCATCTTCTAGACAGAGAGGTGATGATATTCTTACGCTGCACCCTTGAAAAGTAAATGACCTCGTCGTGACTATGACTTTTTGGTTGACCGTGTCTTCTGAGCTTTGACAGTGAAGGGATTTTGTGTAGATCCTCAGTCCCCAAATATGGTTTACATGTTTCTATCTTTGTAGTGATTGTGCTTTGGTGAATCTCTTGCTGGTATCAACAAACGAGCAACACCGGTTCTCGGCAGCAGATGTGATCAGAAGAGACTACATTGTCATGGGAACAAAGTAGGTTGGCCGGATGCGTAAGCGAGCAAACTGTCCATGAACAAGAGCTTTGGCGGGAAGGATATGTTGAAGCGGCTTCGGTTCTTGGAGAGGACGTTGAAACTTATAGAGCAAAAAATGCTAAACCTTTGTCTTCGGATCTTGTAGTAGCTTATGGAGAGAACGATGAAGCGGAGAAACTGCTGGAGAGAACGTTAAAGCGGATCCGCTGCTGGAGGACGTTAAAAAAGAGAGGCTGCGTCAATTAATCAGTGTGTTGTCAAACTGGACACCCTTCAAGCGAACAACGGTTAGGGGTCCTCGGTTCCATCTATCAATCGTGCTTTCCAAGAGAGGTTGGGGTTTGGGAAAGACTTCTTGGATGGAAATAGCTGCTTTCCTGATGCAGTGTGGTTGAGGGATGCAAATATGTCTTGATGTTGTGCCTTGGGTAAATATATAATCTCATATAAATGTTTCATCATAGACTGCACGATTTTGCGGGCGAAGTCCCCAGAAATCATGCATCTCCTGACTGGAAAAGAGTCTTTGTGAACTTAAGGGGGTTGCTGATTTTATTGGCTTCGATTTTGGAGAAGTCGTTCCTGATCTTTACGTGTGATGAAATTAGATTGCTGATTCTCTTCTACTGGGAGTTCAAGAGCAATGCTGGAAGGATGAAAGATGCAAGATGTTAGCGCTGGAAGGATGCAAGTTGTTGGTGCTGGAAGGATGCAAGCTTTTGGCGCTGGAAAGATGCAAGATGCTGGCGCTGGAAAGATGCAAGCTATTAGTGCTGGATTGGCTTGGAATGGGCGCTAGCTTGGCTTGTACGCTGGCTTGGATTTGGTATGGCACGGACTGTTGGTTGGGCATGGCGCAGACTGTTGGCTTGGTACTACGCTGGCTTGGAGTGGCGCGAACTTGTTCTTGCGGTCCCAGTTGCCTCTTTCCATACATAGCTCAAACAGGAAATCCTTTCCTTATTCAAATTCAAATAAGTGTTATGCTTATGAAAGGGGTTGGCTCCCCTTTTTATCTCGTATCTTTGTTATCACGTCCTGGTGTTAGCGGTAGCATGGTAGCAATAAAGTGGGAAAGCATATTACGGCTATGTACTCCACCATTTCTATTACAATTTGTTCTCTTGTTTTCTTGTGTTGGTGCAAACCCTAGCCATAGGTATGCCTTCCATAAATCTGTAGAAGTATTTTACTTCTGAACTGGTGTAAACCCTATCCATGGGTATGCCTTTCATAAACTTGTAGAAATACTTCATCATAAACAATTCCTCTTCGAATATCACCATAGTAACGTTGGCTACCTCATGAATAGTGACGAGTAATCATTATTATGAAAAGTAGGGGTAGGTGACTATTTTTTTTAAAGGCAAACAAAGCGCCTAGTTTATGGTTTGATTTGAATTGATAGATAATTGTTATCTATGAGGGTTTTGGATTATTATTTTGGAATGGATTATTTTAGAATAATGTTGTTTTGGTTATGACTATAAGTAGCATAAGTATCCCAGGAAATCCATGGAATTGTGAATGTTGTGCGACAGTAGAAAGCATGAAATGGAACATGGGAACAATATGGATATCGTTTTTTATCATCTCTGTGAATATTTGAAGTAGTAGACCATGTGTTTTGTCTATCAAGACTTACTCGATTTTTTGGATCTCCTAACGAAAAATGAATCTTCCGAGTGCAAGTCTGAGTTTTGTGGGAAGCGCCGTCGTGATCGTAGGAAGTCGGCAGTCATCCCTGAGTCATCTGATAATCGAGTCGTCGATCCCTGGGCGGATCGTCTGCTTCTACCATCTTGGAAGTCCCAAGTCACCCCTTATCATGTTATGACTAGTAATTGAGTCTCCAGGTAACTAAGTTGTCAATCCCTGAGCGGATCGTTTTCTTCCACCACCTTGATATCTGGGTTGAAGTCAATCTCCCACTGTAGTCACCAATTATTTGAGGGTGAAAATGGTTTCTGCTGATTTTGCTAATTTCAGGTGTGTGGGTGAGAAACAAATTTAAACCCTAAACAATGTACTGCAAGGGAGTACTTTAGATTCGAGAGATCAATCTGTACAAATCCAGCCTAAACCAAGAAATGACCATTTCAGACTTGCTTCGGTCACAAAGTGAAGGAGAAGGGTTGGTTTTGAGGAGGGAAGCGAAGAGAGTGTTGGGACTAGAATAGTTGATTATGGAAGATTAGTAGTTTTACAACTTGTATCAGAAAACGGGAAGCTAACAGATGGGTATTGATGGTGGATTTTCATTTAAGGCTAAAATTGTAAAAGCCAAATTTATGCGCTAACATCCTGCAAAGGATAAAGCCACTGATAAAGCGGAGAATACTTCTTCTTCACTAATAAACTTATAGCATTACCAATTAATGCATGACCAGCCTTGTATTTCCAGTACTGCTCCACTCTCATTATTGGTGCGGCATGACGACTGAGCGTTGCTCTTAGCAGAGCAACACGAATCTCCAAGGATTAATATGAAGGCATGTACGAAATACCCGTACAGGCTACGACTCTCGGAGTTTTATACTAGCCTGATCGAGCATCTGGACTGTCCGTATCAGTCTCAGAAATGATCACGACCATCCAACTTCACCAGCATGATTGGATGGCTCAGATCGAATCCATAACCCTCAAGCAGGTATTGGAGTATTCACCACTAGCCCAATACGGACCACGCATGGTCGGCCTCCCCAAAAAGGAAGCATGGCTTGCCCATTCGTCCATCCGAAGCAGCGTGGACGAGAAACCCTAAATTAGGGTCTGCGGCACATTACATGTATCGCAAATCAGTCTCAACCATCCATTTTCGCAGACATAGATGGACGGTGTAGATGTAGATTCAAAGGGCCCAGAGCATGTCAACATGACCACCGTGGGCCCACCTACACACATGACCAATCGTTTAGGACCAACTATGGTTGATCGTCTCAATTCGTGCGCCCAAAAAAGGCATGACGCAAGGCCAAACCTTAATTAGGGTTTGTATCGATCGCGATCGTCCATTTTCACCTGATCGAATGAAGGGTCTATGAGTCGATTAAGAAGGTCCAGTGAGTATCAACGCGATCACCGTGGGCCCATTTATCTCCACACCCGATCGGCCAAGGCATATCATGCCTGGTTTCCACGATTCGCACGCCCAAACTAGGCGTGGCCACACCTCCCAATTGCAAACTAATCTCGACCACTCAACTTTGCCGGAAAAATTGAGTGACTTAGATCACGTTTCTATGGGATATTAAGGTATGGATGTGTACACCAGCCCGCCGTATGTATACCAGACTAATCTTCCAAGACCGACCAAGCTTGGTCGCCTCGAAACGCGCGTCTGAAGTAGGCATGACGTGCAGCCTTTGTGGCATGCGATTTTCGTCGCAAATCCATGTCATCCACTCCTCTTTTCCTGAAAAATTGAGTGGTCTAGATTGCACCTTCTTGAGACAGTGAGGTACAGCCGCCTGCACCAGCATGCCGTCTACACGCATGCCCATTCGGCCCTACCAAAACCGTGTCCCATGCTTGGATTCGACCAAGATGAAGAGTGATGCTTGCATACCTCTTCAAAAACCCTAATTCCATTAACGGTCGTAGATGAGTGTCTCAAGATCATCTCGTTCGTTCAACTTCACCTGCTTGGTTATACAGCCTTCGTCAGGAGTTAATTGGTCAATTAGGCATCGTGATGATTACCATCCGCCACTCTACCACACCATGTGGTCGGCTAAGGGAGGATTTTCCTGCGTAACCTCCAAACCATCACATGAAGATGGCTAGACATGAATCTATTTTAAGACTCTTAAACATCGACTTACTCCGTTAAAGTCTTAAAAAAATAATGCTTTATACATGCTGAATATATTCGATGCATTACCTGCATAGAATACACATGATACTTCACAAGTATCGACTTCTTAAATAACTTAGTTATTTAACCTGGCATTACATGCTACTTTCTGTGGGTCCCACGATCCACACACTCGAGACATCAATCATGTCACAAACTGGGGGATACATAATGAGGTATTGGTCTGGCGGTTTACAACGTGCAGCGCAAAACGCGCCATCAAAAGAATGTGTCAGGAAGACATGGACGGTTAGTGATGACGGTAGAAGTGGGCAAGACTGATCGTGTAGCACTAACACACGACTACACCACTCCATCACTCCACTTCCTCCACTTCCCACGAGATACAAGGGTTAGGCTTAATGACTTGTATAAATAGGTTTTCCTCCCTATTTCCAAAGGACAAGACAACAGAGGCAAGTGTTGATACAACCGTATTCAAACACCGGAAATGATAGCTTACATTCTGCAATCCAGTTCATCTTTCTGATACATGTCATACATAGCCAACACCTTCACAATCTCAACACCTTCTTCGCTTCCCTCCCTAAGATCAACCCCATCTCCTTCACTTTGTGACCGAAGCAAGTCCGGAACGACCATTTCTTGGTTTAGGCCAAAATTGTACAGATTGTTTTCTCGAATCACAAGCACTCAAGTGCAGTGCATTTGTTTAGGGTTTAGATTCATTTCTCATCCACACACCCCAAATTACCAAAACCGGAATAAATAGTTTTCACCCATAAACAAAAAGAAAGCTAGCAAATTGTTTTTTGAGTGTTGTATGCTCCTGATGAGAACTTGTTCTCTGGTGGAAATAGGTGAGACCTATTTATACAATTCGAAGTGAAACGTACTCTTGTCTCGTAAGAAATAGAAACCGATGAGTAAATGGGAGGAGGTGGTAACCGGTAACGCATGGAATTGATGTTCCATAATGAAGGAAAGCATTTCACCATTACTCCCTGTATTTACTAACCGCCTCATCCTTATGACATTGTCTTGTAACGGGCGTAGTGTACGCCACACGCTGTAAATCACCAAACCAATACCTTAATGAGCATCCCCCAGTCTGTGACATGTGTTGATGTCTGGTGTATTTTCGTGGAAAACATGTAACATGTTGCTGTTGTTTGGAAAGTTGATCTTGGGAGACTTGTCGGCTCGGTGGTGACCCTCGACGGTCGAGATTTTACATCTTGAGAGGAAGGGTAGCCTTAGATTATTGCAACCCTTCGCTTGGTATCCAGCAGCATGAAAGCATGGATGGCATGGCTTTAACATGGTTAGGGGTGGCCAAGCTAGGATTTTGGCATTGGGCCAAAGGTGGCCATACGTTAGCTGGTGACCTAGGACGCCTAAGATCTGCATCTTAGATGGAAGGGTGGTTGTTGATTGTTGCAACCCTTCTTTTGGTAGACAGCAACATGAAAGCATGGCCGGCATGGCTTTAACGTGATTAGGCATGGCTAAGCTAGGATTTTTTTCGTTGGGCCAAAGGTGGCCATACATTAGCTGGCAACCTTGGACGGATGAGATCTGCATATTAGATGGAAGGGTGGCCGTTGATTGTTGCAACCCTTCGTTTGGCAGCTAGCGACATGGTTTAGGGTCAGCATGGCTTGGTATAGTTTAGGCGTGGCCAAAATTAAAACCTTGATGTTTTTCCATGGGATGGATGTTTCCATGCGTTAGGTGGAAAACTTGAACGGTTGAGATCTGCATCTCAAATGGAAGGGCAGTCGTTGATTATTGCAACCCTTTGTTTGGTAGCCAGCGGCATGAAAGCATGGCCGGCATGGATTTAACTTGGTTAGGCATGGCCAATCTAGGATTTTAGCATTGGGCTAAATGTGTCCATGCGTTAGCTGGTGACCTTGGACGGCTAAGATCTGCATCTTAGATGGAAGACTGGCCGTTGATCGTTGCAACCCTTCGTTTGGTAGCTAGCGGCATGAAAGCATTCCGACATGGCTTTAACATGGAGTGGAGCCACTGGAAATATGTGGCTTGGAAGGGAAGCGCTTGAGGCTTTGTCTAAATTAGGGTTTGGTATGCTGAAACCTTAATTAGCTCTTTTTACTAGAATCGATGTAGAATTCTCATACGGACTCGGATTTTGATGGTACGCCCCTCCATTCTGTACGGAAAAGATTTTCCAATCTCCTCGCATGGGAAGATTTAGGTTTTGATCTCGTTCGGGAGGTGAAAACATCCCGAAAGTAAAACTCAGGAAGAATTCAAGATGGAGGTTGGTATCTAGCGGCATGGTGGCATGGCCGCCATGGATTTGCCGTGGCAAAATTAGGGTTTGGTACAAACCGTGTAGTTTTGGAATTTGTCCAGAAGTTACCACGTGTTTGGTGGCGAACTTGTACGGCTGAGATCTGCATCTCAGGGGAAGGATAGTCGTCGATTATCGCAACCCTTCATTTGGAATCCAGCGGTATGGTGGCATGCTCGTACATGTTTTAGGCGCAACCAAAATTAGGGTTTGGGACAAACCATGTAGTTTTGGCATTAGGCCAGAAGTTGCCACTCGTTTGGTGGAGAACTTGTACGGCTGATATTTGCATCTCAGGGGGAAGGGTAGTCGTCGATTGTCGCAACTCTTTGTTTGGAATCCAGCAGTATAGTGGCATGGTTAGCTTGCTCGTGCATGTTTTAGGCACGAAGACGTGGATGGCATGGTTTTATATTGGCACGGTGGAGCGGCTAGCATGGTCGGCATGCCTTGGCGCGGAGACTTGGCTTGCATGGTTTTCCATTGGCACGGTGGCGCGACTGGCATGGTTGGCATGCCTTGGCACGGAGACATGGTTGGCGTGGTTTTCCATTGGCACGGTGGTGCGGCTGGAATGGTTGTCATGCCTTGGCGCGGAGGTATGGCTAGCATGGTTAGCTTGCTCGTGCATGTTTTAGGCGCGAAGACGTGGCTGGCATGGTTTTCTATTGGCACGGTGGAGCGGCTAGCATGGTCGGCATGCCTTGGCGCGGAGACTTGGCTGGCATAGTTTTCCATTGGCATGGTGGCGCGGCTGGCATGGTTTGCATGCCTTGGCGCGGAGGTGTGGCTGGAATGGTTTGCCATTGGCACAGTGGTGTGGTTGGCATGCTTGGCGCGGAGACGTGGCTGGCATGGTTTGTCATTGGCACGGTGGTGCGGCTGGCATGTTTAGCATGCCCTGGCGCGGGGACGTGGCTGGAATGGTTTTCCATTGGCACAGTGGTGCGCATGGCATGGTTGGCATGCCTTGGCGCGAAGACGTGGCTGGCATGGTTTTCCATTGGCACAGTGGTGCAGCTGGCATGCCTTGGCGGCGTGGCTGGCATGGTTTGCCATTGGCACGGTGGTGCGGCTGGCATGCCTTGGCGCGGATTTGTGGCTGGAACAGCATGCCATTGACACATGTGGTGTGGGAGTTAGGGTTTGGCCTATCGAAACCCTAATTAGTATTAAAAAAAGGTACCCTGGTAATTTTCTATCAGACATATATTAAAGGGTTCAATAAATGCGCTTAGTGGAGACATTATTATTCAAGTTCTGTGACGTTACTGTCTGACTAGGGTTTTACGATTGTAACCCTAAGCTAAAAACCACCATCAACATCTGGTCATTCTAATCAAGCACAAAACAACCATCAAATCCAAGGATCCATCACCAACACTCTCAAACCTACAAAACTTGACTTTCCCAGATTTGATGGAGAAAACCCTACAAGTTGGCTGCGGAAGTGTGATAGATTTTTCTAGATGCACCCTTTGGAGGAATCTCAAAAAACAGAGTTTGCTTCTAATATTTTGGTAAAATATTTGTACCTTGATCTGAATTCTCTAATCATTTATGTCGTCAGTTTGAAGATTTGTCCAATGATACCTATGTAGGGTGTTTTAATAAGCTAACCCAAATCACTACTGTGGAAGAGTGTTTTCAGACTTTTGAACAACTTAAGGCTCTTATGATTGCAAAAAAACTCATCCCTGGATGAGGGTTATTTTTTTATGAATTTTATAAGTTGATTGAAACCTGAAATTAGCAACTCAGTTCCTATGCACAACCCAACATCCCTGTCTCAGGATTTTTTCTTAGTAAGACTGCAGGAACATAGTGTCACAACACCCCCTAAAAACTAAACAACTAACTACCTCAATCTATTTTCCTAAACAATCCACACTTCCAAAACCAAACCCTTTTCCTATAATTTCATCCCCCACAACAAATACTATAAATAAATCGGTGCAACTACGATGTGGCCCCTCTTTAAATGATGACACGTCGCATAAAGTAAGAAAAACTTTGGAAAACAGTTTTATTACCTAACTGATTTTCTTTTTTCTTTCTATAACTTCCTACTTTTTCTCAAAAAAATGAAACAGTTAAGGGGATTTGGAAGGGGCGAGTTTATTAGTTAAATAGGTGTCAAAAAATGAAGAGGGGCCACATACAAAATGGATGTGTCCAGACCACATCGTAGCCGGGGCGTAACTAAATCTCCTTATATCCCACCTATTAGATGCTTAACTCAAGAACAAATAGCTCAGAGAAGGGCTAAAAATATGTGTTATTACTGTGATGAAAAATATGTGTATGGCCATAAATGCAAGACACAATAATTATTTATGGTGTCAGTTGAAGAAGATACTCCACATGAAAGCCAGACTTCTTCAGGAGAGTTGGAGCCACCCAATAAAATTGTAGATACTGACGTAGAGATCTCTCTCCATGCCCTCACTGGTCATCCTAGTGGAGATACCATACGCATCCCAGGGTTGTTTAAAAACATGTTACAGTTTTAGTGGATAATGGTAGCTTTCATAGTTTCATTGATGCTTCCTTAGAAAAAATATAATTCTGTGAGATCCACCCAACATCTCACATGCTAGTCACAGTGGAAAATAGTGAGAGAACAACAAGTTCAGGGGTTTTTCCTAAATTACAATGGCAAATGCAAGGCCATTCCTTTGAAGATGATTTACATGTTTTGCCTTTGCGATGTTATGACATGGTCCTAGGTGTAGGCTGGCTTAGAACTTTGGGTGATTTCATGTTCAACTTCTTAAAGTTATATATTTCCTTCAATTATTTGGGCACCAATATAACTCTCACTGGGAATTCTTCTACACCTTCTTTCATGATAATGAGTGGGAAAGATATTCATAATTTCATAAAAAAACACACTCATGTTCTAGTAGGACTATTATTTTCCATTTCAACTGAGCATTCTTCTAATCCCATACCATCATAAATTCAGGAGGTATTACAACAATTTTCTGATGTATTTGAAGAACCCACATAACTAGCTCCCCCAAGAGCCTTAAACCATAAAATCCCTCTCAAACATGGTGCCCAACCTGTGAATTTAAGACCTTACAAATGTCCTCACATTCAAAAATTAGTAGTTGAATCTTTGGTGCAGGAAATGCTTAACATTGGACTCATTCAGGACAGCCACATTCCATTTGCTTCTCCAATACTCTTGGTTAAGAAGAAAGATAATACATTGAGATTCTGTGTTGATTACAGAAAACTCAATGAGCTTATAATCAAAGATAAGTATCCTATCCTTTTCGTTGATTGATGAGCTTTTATATGAGTTACATGGCTCTATATTCTTTACAAAATTGGATTTAAGATCTGGTTATCACCAAATCATATTGTTAGAAGCTGACATCAACAAGACTGCCTTCAGAACTCATCATGGTCCCATTGAGTTTACGGTAATGCTATTTGGACTCACTAATGCTTCTTCTACTTTTAAAGCTCTCATGAAATCAGTTTTTGGTGCTTACTTAAGGAAATTTATTTTAGTATTCTTTGATGACATTCTCATCTATAATAATTAGTCCTTGAGGAGCATATCCAACATCTCAATATTTTTCTTGAACTTTTTAGAACACATCATATTTATGCAAAATACTCTAAATGTTGTTTTGATCAATCATCACTTGTCTATTTGGGACACATAATTACAGCTAAAGGAGTAGCAGTTGACCCTAAAAAAATAGCTTCTATGCAGCAGTGGCCCACACCAACATGTCTCAAACAGTTGCGAGGATTTTTGGGCTTAACTGGATACTATAGAAAGTTTCTCATAAATTATGGCATTATAAGTAAGCCACTTACTGAACTTTTGAAAAATAATGCTTTTATTTAGTCTCTCATTGTAGATGAAGCCTTTTAAGCTCTGAAAAAAGCAATATGCACTACACATGTATTAGTGTTGCCTGACTTCAAAAAACCATTTGTGGTAGAGACTGATAATTGTTTTGTTGGTGCTGGAGCTGTGTTAATGTAAAAAAACAGAGTAATTAGTTTCTATAGCAATCCACTTTATCTTAAAGCTCTAGAATCATCTACTTATGAAAATGAACTCCTAGTTGTAGTAATGGCATGGAAGTCACTAAGTGGAAGCATTACCTCTATGGACATTATTTTATCATTAACACTAACCAACAGAGTATCAAATACTTCATGGATCAGAAAATCACCGCTGTCCTCCAACATAGATGGCTTATGAAGTTGCTTGGTTTTGATTATGCTCTCTCAAGACTTCCTTTTTCTTTTGTTCAATGCAACACTGTTTTTGTTTCAACATCTACTTGGGATCAAGAGATTGTTCATAGTTATGAGACAGATGAGTGGGCCACTCACCTCATTCCACAATTATTAGTAGCTCCACATTTCATTCCGCATTACACTTATTCTGAAGGCATCTTGAGGTAGAAGGATAGAATTTATGTAGGAACCAACAACAACCTCAGATATTCTATCTTAATATTTGTGCACTTATCTGTAGTTGGTGGGCATTCTTGTATGCGTGGAAGCTACATTGGAGAAAAAATCTAATTTTATTGGAAGGTTTAAAAAAAGGAAATGCTATTATTTTTCAGCCATTGTGATATTTGTCAAAGAAACAAAGGGGAACATACACTGCCTGCTGGCCTTTTGCGACCAATCCCAGTACCTACTCAAGCTTGGCAGCATATAACAATGGATTTCATTGAAGGCTTATCTCTCTCCAACAAAAAATATGTCATTATTATTGTGGTTATAGATTTACCAAGTACACTTCATTGCTCTCACTCACCTATTTAAAGAAACTACCGTGGCTCAAGAATTCCTCTCTCATGTCTTTAAACTTCATGGCCTTCCATCCTCCATTGTGTTAGGTAGGGACAAGATTTTTATCTGCAATTTCTGGCAGGAGATTTTTAAGGAAATGGGTACCATCTTGCACATGAGTTCTACTTATCACCCTTATCCTGATGGACAAACTGATAGAGTGAATGCATGTTTGGAGAACTACCTCAGATGCATGACTTGCCATCAGCCAAAAAATTGGTTCAAGTGGCTACCTTTAGCTGAATTTTGGTATAATACCAATCATCACACCAGTTTGAATATGACACCATTCGGGGCATTATATGGATATTCCCCACCTCATATTTCCTTCCCCAATGAATATATAACTTCGGTAGTTGTTGTTGAAGACTACATTCAACAAAAATATATCATGTTGGAACTTTTAATGGATTCTCTTCGTAAGTCCCAAGAAAGAATGAAGTTATATGCTGATAAAAAAATGAGTTGATAGAACTTTTGAAGTTGGTGATTTGGTCTTCCTCAAGCTCCAGCCTTACATGCAATCATATATTGCCCTGGGCAGAAACTTCAAGCTTTCAGCACGTTATTATGGTCCGTTCACTATGATTGCCAGGGTGGATCAGGTTGCATATAAGCTTCAACTTCCCTCTTATTAACAAATACACCATGTGTTCCATGTCTCTCAACTGAAAAAAAGCATTGGTGATGCTGCAATAACTTCCCCAACACTTCCACATAATGATGCTACAGGTGAGATAATACTCAAGCCTATTTCCATGTTGTGCACTATACAAATCTCTTGTCGTCGCCTCATTGTCCCTCATATGTTAATTCAATAGTCTCATACCACGGCAGCTGACGCCACATGGGAGGATGTTGCCAATGTCAAAGCTCATTTACCTAAATTTCATCCTTGAAGACAAGAATGATTTGAAGATGGGGGTATTGTCATATGTCTACGTACATGGGTTGCTTTTATCAATTTTTGGGATGGATGGGCATTAAATTAGAGCAATTATTAGTTTGAATTTTTTAAATTGTATTACTTAAAGCTTAAGTTAATTAGGAAATTTGTGGTGCTGACAAGCCCACACGTAGGGAGAAAATGTGTATACTCTTTCATTTAGGGTTTCAGTAGTATTTAATGTCTCTTCATCCTTGTGATGAGGTAATAAAAATTTAATAGAGGAAGAACTCAGTCCAGTGTGGCTGCAGTTGTTGCCTTCAACTTATGTTCATTCACTATCATTTGTACTTCTATCAACAATCATAACAGTTAGCTAACCTAGAATTTCATATCCCCCTAGGGTTTAGGATACATGTATTTATATAGTTTATGTATACCTCAATTAGGTGAACTTCATATGCAAGCAACTTGAGCAACAAGACTTCTGAAAACTTTTGGAATCTTCTTTCAGGGTTAGACGGGGATAGTTAACGGGCTCTCCGTCTATTTTATAGACACTACAAACACACTGATTTGACAGTTTTAGCGAAATTAATAGGTAGTCAAGTTTTCTTTTTATTTGGAGGTAGTTAAATCTTCTGAATTATCAATAAATTAAAGAGTTTTTCACTAAAAAAAGATGACTTGAATCGAGGTTATCATAAAAAAAAATGAGAATCGGGTGCACAACAAATCTTACATAAGAAAAAACTTGAAGAAAAGAAAAACTTAATAAAACTTTCAAAGTTCAATTTTCATTTAAAAAATAAAATAAAAAAACAAAAAACACCCGGAATTGAAACTAAAAATTCAAGTACCTTTGATATTTTTAATTATAGAAAAAAATGACTTAAAAACGCAAAGATTTATACGAAGAAATCTTCAAATTGTTCTTGAGATGAAAACGTATATATACAAGGAAAATACGATGAAAAGTATGTAAATGAACCTCTCCGTGAAACGTGAACATCTACATGTATCCCACAAACGTTTCCATGTAATTTATAGTAGTTGGAAATTTTTCATCAGGTTTTCCACATTTGTGAGACAACATTTAGAGCATCCACAACGGGAGACTAAAACTAAAATTTTGGTCCAGAAACCAGACGCTATCGAGCGGAGTAAAGATCAAAAACTAGAGTAAAGACCAAAAATCAAACCATATTTGGTTTTTAGTTTGGTTTTAGTCGGGCGTAATTTAAAAGTACGTCTAACACCGGGCATAAGTATAAATTGCACCTGATGGTGGGGCATAAGTATAAAGTGCGCCTAATGATGGGGCGAACTTTAAAGTATGTTTGAATTAATATATATATATATATATATATATATATATAATGGGGCGTGATTTAAAGTTGCGCCTGACTAAAGTGGGGCGAGATTTAAAGTTGCGTCTGATTTGGGAGAACTTTAAAGTTGCGCCTGACTAAATTTTGCTCGTGCACCATAGCGTCGCAGCACGGAGTAAACCAATTTTTTTTGGTTTTTGCTCTTTGGTTATACTCGCTCCACTGCAGTTGATCTTAATGATCATATCTCCTGAACTACTAAACCAAATTATTAAAGTGAGACCATTCTGAAAATTAAAGTCGATCCTCTGAAACTTTTCAATGTAAAACTAGTTGGGATAAGAAAAGTTCAAAAGTCGACAAGCTTGAAACTTAATTAAAAACAAACTATAACATAATCTTGTTTGTTTACGAAAACTATGGAGCTTGTTTTTAGTTGTTTTCTTGTCCGGGTTAACTTTTGGGTAAAACTCAAGATTTGTATAGGATTGCCACTAGTTTTCATAGATGTCATGCGCTGATTTGGGTTTTGATAGTCTATGAGATATTATTTTATTTATTTTTCGGAAAAGAGGTACTAAGCCTCATACATTTGATTCATTAAGAGTAGTGTTCTCAGAATGCCGAGGAACATTAGCAGTTACAAGATTTATGTAGTTTCTAATATAAAGACAGTTCATAATGGCAGTTAGAGCATCTTCTTTCCATACATGCTCTATAACATTTCTATTACAAAAAGTGGAGATATTTGCTGCTTTTTTGATAACATATCTAGAAGTTAAAATAAAAGCATTAACTTTAAAATTGATTGCATCATCAGATTGATTTTCAAATTTAGTACTAATTTTGTATCTGTGGTTTCTAGCATCTGCATATTTTCCCATCAGCAACCTCAAAGTCCCAGTCGAATCACTTTGAAATATGATCTGATATCCACTCCATTCGGCTGCCCATCGGAAGGAAGCTTCGGCTCCTTTCTCTTCTAATTGTTCCCTGGTGTTTCAATCAACATAGGATCCCCTAGCTTCAATGGTTGCACCTGCATAGTCAGCGAGTGTTAGCCCAATTCCTAAAGAAGTCATAGGTTCATTCATAGACAGAGCTACATTTATCCTTAGAGTCATGAAGGTCTGATTTCTCCCCGGTTCTCTGTCAAGGATCTTTAAATTTTCATCATGCATAGGATTGTAAAACAGTTTTTTGCATGATATTATAGTTTGGTATTGCCACCTCCATTTGATTATTTATAAACCTTACTATTTGTTGAGCTGTGATAGAACTGTTTTGGTTTTTTTTCTGGAAAATTATATTACATCTTACTTTCCAGACGTGCCAAGATATCAGCCCACAAAATTCTGGCCATCCTAGGATGCATTTTTTTTTCTATTTTCTTATTTGAACCAACCATTTATCCACTCATGGAAATCAATACATTGATCCATTACATAAGTCATATCATAGTTTAAGTGTCTCCAAACATGTGTAGTAAAGTTGCAATCGAGAAAGAGATGAGTTAGGGATTCCTCCCCCGAGTTACAAAGCTTACATTTAGTATCTATATATAGAAGAATTGCAGCCATTCTTAATCTTGTTTGAAGGATCGAATGAGCTGCTTTCCATAAGAAGATTTTAATAGAAGGGGTTGTTTTTAGATTCCATATCTTCCCCCAATATCTTGTGTCGCTTTCATTTGACCTGTTTATAGTTTCATATAAAGAATATACAGAGAATTTACCTTTGTTGTTTAGTTTCCAGATAGCAGTATCTTCTTCACTCTGAATTGGTATGTTTATATCCACAATCTTTTGAACTGTTTGTGAATCAAAGCAGACATTGAGTTTTTCTAGGTCCCAAGTTTTGTTTTCTGTTATTAAACTACTCACCTTATTTAAGCTTCATGTTCCCGTTTCTGGCCTTGCTATAGGGATTATAGTATTTGGTATCCAATTGTCATCCCATATATCTATTAGATTTCCATTTCCAATTTTCCACGTACAATTATTTTTTATGTGTTGTATTCCACTGTGAACCCATTTTCAGACCCAACTATCTCTTTCATTTGGTTTATTCTTTGTATGTAAGATGTCTTTTTTCAGAAAGTATTTAGCTTTCAAAATAGTTGCACACATTGAATCTCCATCCTATCTTGGATATCATAGCCATATTAAAGTTTTCTATACCTTGAATTCCTAAACCTCCCTTTTTTATAGATTTAAACATAGACTTCCAAGCTTTTAAATAAACTCCTTTTTTGCCTTTTATATTTTTACCATTTTAATATTTCCCCAACCAGTAGTCTCTTTGAAGGTTTCTTAGAGTTTTACGAAAAAAATTGGAATTCTAAAACAGTTCATGTGATAAACGGCTAAAGAAGAAGTCATATTTTTTACCATAATAGTTCTGCCAGCACAGTTTATATTTATCCCTCTCTAGTTATGTAATCTAGTCTTCATTTTCTGAACTAGTGGTTCAAAACTTTGTATTTTAGACCTATTAGTGAATAGAGGAGAACCTAAGTATCTATCATTCAGAGGGATAAAGTTCACTCCTAGAATTTGTTTAATTTCAGACATATTTTCCGGATCAGTTTTGTTACTAAAGAATACCCTCGACTTACTAAAGTTAATTAGTTGGCCTGAGGCATCTCTAAAAGCTTTGAACTTCTCAACCAGATTTCTACTAGTTTTAGCATTTTCTTTATAGAAGATGAGACAGTCATCTGCAAAAAGTAGATGACTCACAAAAGGAGCATATCTTGATATTTTAATGCCTTGAATCATGCCTTTGTTTTATGCATTCATTATTGTTCTAGAAAGGGCTTCCATACAACAAAGGAAAATATAGGGAGATAAAGGATCTCCATGTCTTAACCCACGATTTGGCTTAAAAAATTCAGTTGGTGAACCATTTAGTAACACAGATAAAGTCGTATTTGATATACATTGTAGAACCAAATTACACCAATTTTCAGAGAAGCCTAATTTCTTCATGATAGCTATTAAAAAATTCCATTCGACCCTGTCAAATGCCTTTGACATGTCGATTTTTAAACCCATCAGCCCCTTTTTACTTTTGGTGTTTCGAATTTTATGTATTATTTCATGAGGTATTATTATATTGTCATCAATTCGCCTCCCTGGAACGAAAGTCGATTAGTAGGGGATGATAATTCTGTCAAGCATTACTTTCATCCTATTCGCCATAATTTTTGAGATAATTTTATAAGAAGTGTTACTAAGAGCAATTGGTCGATACTCAGCAGCAGTGGTAGGATTGGTATCAAGGAAATGAAAGAGGTATTTAGCTCCTTCACAAGATGACCAATTCTAAAGAAATTTTGGACCATGCTCACCAGATCATTTTCTATAATTTCCCAATTTTGTTGGTAAAAATTCGGTAAAACAACACCTTTTTTATTTATATGTTAGTTGGGATCGAACAGAGAAAGGTATTATCCTCATATTTTATACAGTTGAGTATAAGATAAATCATTTGTTTATCTATGTTTGGTTTTACATTGGTAGCAATGTCACTGAAATGGCTAGTGATACATGAGGCTATTTCATTTCTTGAGTGTATCTAGTTTCCATCCTTGTCTTTATGGGATTCAATCATGTTTCTTCTATATCTTTTCTTTGCTTTACTGTGGAAAAATCTAGTGTTTTTGTCTCATAAAGCTAGGTTTTGATCTCTACTTTTGTCTTTCCAAAAGTTTTCTTTTATTTCGTACCATTTTGTTAGTTGCGCATTTAGGAAAGCCAGGTCATTTGATTTGTTCATATAGTTCTGTCGACAATTAGTTTGTTCAAGTTGTTTCTTAATGTCTTCAATATTAGTTCTTATGTGGCCAAAAACATTTTTATTCCATATTCTAAGGGTATATTTAACATTTGAGAATTTTTTAGTAAAAGTATAAGCCAGAGAACCCCTTATTTGGCTATTCCAATATTTATGAATTAACCCTGCACACTGTTCATGTTTCATCCATTCTCTGAAATACTTAAATGGAGTTGATCCATCATTCCAAGTATTCTGAGTATTGAGACTTAAAGGAACATGATCAGACGAAAGAGGACCCAAGTGTCTTAAGTTAGAATTAGGAAATTTTATATTCCATTTATCATTAACTAGAGCCCGATCAAGTCTTTCTTCAGTAAAATCAACCCCTTTTCTTCTGTAATTCCAAGTGTAAGTGTAACCAATGAAACCTATGTCCATAAGACCACACTTATTTATAAGATTTTTGAAAACAGTAGCTTCTATTCGGTTAAAAGGGTGTCTACTCTTTTTTTCCTCTTCATGGAGCACTACATTACAATCACCTATGACAATCCAAGGGATGTCAACTGATTTCGCCATATCTTTTATTATGTCCCATGAGTCTAATTTTAGATGTGTCACAGAGCTTCCATAGAAACAGGTTAGAAGCCAATGATTGTTGTCATTTCTATTTTGAACCTTAACATTTATGTGATTATATTTGTAGTCTAAAATTGTGATATTCATATTATCTTTCCATATTAAACAAAGACCACCTGCAGAACCTCTAGGTGGGACTAACCAATAATTATAGACATTTAATTTCTTCATTATAGCATGCATTTCTTTGTTTTGTTGTTTTGTTTCGGAAAGAAACACAATTTCTGGGTTATTTTTATCCAACAATTCTTTTAGGCTATTAGTTGTTTCCACATTTCCTAATCCCTGGCAATTCCAGGCTATAATGTTAACAAACTACCCAATGTAAGAAATAACGGGATATTCAAATTAATTATGTTATAAGCATTGCAATTGACATTCACATCCCTCATGTTTGTGCAATGAAATTATATCATGATTTTTCTAGATATGCGATAGTAAAGCCCTCTTCGGCAGATAATAAGACTCACTTCAACATTTATATACACAACACTTAACATACTAAGGTTGGGAATAAGCATATAAAATTGTGCACATGTTTTTTCTATCCTAGTTTCATTTTGATTTCTGCTGATTTTGTAACTAAGGATAATACTATGATTAATTTGAAAACTAGAGTTTAGGCTTACCTTTTGTGTTGTGCTTTCCATCGTGTTTTCTGATTTTTTTCTCTCCATGTTTCCTTTTTGCAATCCTCTTTTCCTTGCCTCTGTCTTCATCATCATTTCCTCAGCTCTCCCAAAAGTATTTGGTGTTCTTTCAGTGGCTTCCTCTGTTTGCAAATTTGTCTCTCTATTTTCAACCCAATTAATCCCGCTTGCTTTGCTTTTCTTCGAATTCAGACCTGTTTTAATTACTTTCCGTGTCTTCCTTTTTTCCGCCATATGCTTTCTTCCTTTAAAAGTAGGATTTTGAAATTTCTTTTGATCCAAAATCTTCCTATGCCAATGACCAGGATGCTTTCTTTCTTTTTTCTTTATCAGGGAACTGAATTTAGAATTATGATTTCCCCCATATGCTTGGTTGGATTCAGATTGAATTTCAAACTACGGAATTTGTATGTTGCTTCCTTCCTCCCTTCCTTATTCTTGATCTCTCTTCCAATACCCCAGTTTGGATTTTTCTTCTTCTAAGGTTTTGAGTAAATGGTGATTTTGATTTGAGAGGAAAACGGTCATCTTTAAAATTTGATACGGAAGAAAAGCAAGATGAATTGGATCATTTCCATAAGCAGTCAGATTTTGATTAAAGAAGATTGGTAAGACTTCTCCCAAATTAGAAAAATATGATCATTTGAATTACGTTTCCCAAATTAGAAAAATGGATTTCAAATTTGTTAGTTACGATGAATTACATGAAGACCTTTGCGTGTATACTCATTTTACGTAGGCGTATATGTATTACGTCAACTTCATTTTCTTCGAATATCACCGACCCTAATCCATTCTTATTATAATTTATAGAAAACTTTTAGGGCCTCCCAAAGAATTTCTTTACTTGACTTTCCAGAACCTTATATATGTATCTGAAAATACAGGGGTCAAACAATCACACCCAACAATTCGTTTGGAAATTTGAGAGGACTTACAACAATAAACTTTCTAGAGAATCAACTAGACAGTCAAACTCAATCTAGAGTAAAGTATATCAAAGAGTTTTAATATATTTGTTTCACAATGTAATCAACAAATCAAATAGATAGAAATCTGTGAGCCTGATTATTATGTGAAACAACTTGAACGGTACCAAAGACCAGTGTTCAAGTGCCAATCAATGTAAATCAAAAACCAAAGGTTAGATATTCTAATTGATTAATCTTAACGCACTACCTGTGATATTTCAATTATATAACAAAATACAATGCGGAAAAGAAATAAAAAAGACACCAGAATTTTATTAACGAGGAAACCGCAAATGTAGAAATACCCCTGGACCTAGTCCATTTTGAATACCACACTGTATTAAGCCGCTACAGACTCTATCCTAGTACAAATTAACTTTGGAATGGACTGTAGTTGAACCCTAATCAATCTCACACTGATTCAAGGTACATTTATGCTCCTTAGGTCTCTGATCCCATCAGGATACTACACACTTGATTCCTTTAGTTGATCTCACCCACAACTAAGAGTTGCTACGACCCAAAGTCAAATACTTGATAAACAAATCTGTATCACACAGAAAATTCAATAGGATTGAATAAATTTGTCTCCCACAGAAAGACTTAAGAGTTTTTGTTCCATATTTTGATTAATCAAGGTGAACATGAACCAATTGATAAACCAGACTTATATTCCTGAAGAACATCCTAGTATTATCAATCACCTCACAATAAAATTAATCGACTAGCGAAACAAGTAATTGTGGAATCACAAACGATGAGACGAATATGTTTGTGACCACTTGTCTATCAGAGATATAAAATCTCTAGTCAATTATTTCAATTAAACTCAACACGATAGAAACAGCAAGATCAGAACACGCAACTACAAAGAGAAGAGTTGGGTCTGGCTTTATAATCCCAATTAAGTTTTCAAGTCGTTAACCTACAGGGTCTCGAGAAGAAACCTAAGGTTAAAGGAGAATCGACTCTAGTTATGTAACTAGTAACACACAGGAGGTGTAGGGATAAGTTTTCCCAGATGTTAGAGTTTTCCTTTATATAGTTTTCAAATCAGGGTTTGCAATCCAAATTACCTTGGTAACAATGCATTCAATAATCACCGTTAGATGAAAAACCTGATTCCACCAAGCTAATATCTTTCAATCGTTAGATCAAACTTAGCTTGTTACACACAAATGAAATGTACCCTCATTTAGGTTTATGTAACCGTACCCAAATGTGTACACCATGTTGGTTAAAAAATAGTTAACTGAGGTTATCCATATGATTACTCTTATATCAACCTTATTCATCTTAACCATAACTAGTTCAAATGACTCAAATGAAACTAGTTAAAGAGTTTTTCAATTACTATATTCTCATAGATTTATACAAGAACACAATTGAAGCAAAATTGGTTTGATTCACTCGAATCAATACATGAACATTATAGCCACGGTTTTGCAAAGATTGCATTACTTATTGATAAATGTTTAAGTTCATGTACACTACCGATTTTAGAAAGTAACCACTTAAGCACGCGTAATTAAGTAACCGGTTTTGTGAGTTTGGTTTTTCAAACTCAGCAGAAATTCACGAACATGAACTTTCTGCCAGTATGCGTACGGGTACTCGCACTTAGGTAACTGAATGAGTTGGTTTTGAAATCCAACATCAGCAGAAATTCACGGACGTGAACTTCCGCCAGTATGCGAATGGGTACGCATACTTGTATACACACAAGTATGCATACTTTAGGTTCCCGGTTTTGGACTTATACACAAATGTGTGAACACACAAGATTCTTATATCCAAAGAAGGTTACAAGATTCTAAACTCATTGAAACATTCTTCTATAATGACAATAGTTGTTTTCACGCACTATTAGCATCGAAGAAATTTTCAAGATATTAAAATAATCATTATCGAAACATTCCAAGTCTTACACCAAATGGTTGTATAACACAAACCATGTAAGATGTTACTCGGCAATTTTCTCATGATACAAGATGAACTTGGTCGAAGCAAAAGCTTACCAACACATATTTCGAGAAATATGTAAGCAAGATATACTCAACTTGAAATCTCAAATGTGTATATAGAAAACTATATCGTAATACGACTTATGTCTCAATATAGGAGATAAAGTAGAAATAGACTTTCCAAGTGATAGATGAGTTTAAATCTCCACATACTTTTTTTCGATGAAATTCCACAAGCTCTCCTTAGTAGTTCTTCGTCTTCACGTGATAAACGCCGTGAAGTCTAAGCTCAACTACACAAACTATATCCTAGTCCGAGACATCTATAAATAGGCTAGAAATCAAGACTTATAATTTTGATCACTAACATTGAAAAACATGCTTGAGATAGCAACGCATGCGAGTTCGACCGAGCAGTGCTCTAACAATCTCCCCCTTTGTCAATTTTAGTGACAAAACTATCAATACATATGGATTACAAAATAAATTAAAATTATAGCTTCCCATCCACATGCTTGATCTCCTTGGCATCTTCAACATGACTCGAAATCTTCGTCCCTTCCCAGTACTCCAATGATCCGAAAGGTTGTAAGTTTAGCACCATTGTTAGTTGAAGATCCGTAGCAATAACAATGAGAAAACAAATCCTCTCAATCATTGTTATACGGTGTCATAGTATTATTACACAATATCAAAGTTCAATTGCATCACAACTTTGACAATAACACTATGGTGATATTTATCACCCCCCCTTAGTCAATACTTTTTCTCGACATGAGAACCACTTCCCTTACATAATGATCCGTAAACCATATGTATTTGTAGTTCACACTACACAATAACTCTCTCCATTTTGGCAATATAAATTGGCAAAGGTACGGAAACTAGTGGGATCCTCATGAAATTTTCATAGAGATACTTCATGACCAAAAGAGAATACCATATCAACTTATTTAGATGCCATCATAAAGCCGAAGCTAAATGCATTCATCAAGTATTCTAAAGATACAAGATAACCCCTATAATATTCTACAGCCACACTCCCCACAAATATTTGGCAATTAAGCACAAGTTCAAAAGAACTCTCCCCCATAAAATGTCATTTCCAAAAGAACAACAAAGGCGACCTTACTTTAACAAGAAAAGAAGGATTTCTTTGGACATAACCAAATCACATGAAAACATGAATTTGAATCCAAAGTATTCAATTGAATTAACCACAAGAAAATCCATGATTAATCCAATCGAAATGCACAACTAAATTAACCACAAGAAAGTGATCAATTCAATTGGTCATGCTCATCATAAGAGAACTTACGGAGCAACAACTAAACTGACCACAAGAGAATGATCAATTCAATTGGTCATGCTCAACATAAGAAAACTTACGGAGCAACAACTAAACTGACCACAAGATAATGATCAATTCAATTGGTCATGCTCAACATAAGAAAATTTATGGAGTAACACAGTATATGCACAATAATGTGGATCGGAGATTGACCAAATACTGCTGAATATACAAGGATTCATTATATTTCCCATAACTATTTTCACAATGACATATAATAGACTTAATCCTTGCAAACAAAAGTTTTATCCTTTTTTTATCAAAATAATGACATAAAAGGCTTTAACTTTTGCAATGTCAAAAGTTCATTCTATCTTCTATCAATACATTCATACTGACATAATAGAGATAACTTTTGAACATATCATTTGTACTTCTTATGCAATCCAATATTTAGCAATTTAGTTGAAAGATAAAATCATTCAAGGCTAAAATATCATAAAAGTTATTACAAACATCAGAATAACAGTTTTAATAGGATCACCACAAAAAGTTTAATAGAAAACACAAATAATAGAAAAGCAATCACAGAAATCAATCACTCAACTCATAATAATCCTTTTCAATTTTATAGAACTTCTCAGTTAGTTCAGGATGATCTGTCTCAGCATAGTCCATCTTTTCTTTCAAAACTTCATTTTCTTGCTGAAGGCGTATGAGTTCAGAGTTGGGTGTTGTAGGAGTTCTGGACATCTTTCTGACATTATTTATGGAAAATACTTTTGGTCCTCCAAGATTGGTTTCGACAGACACAATGCCGAATTGACTGCAAATCCTTGAGTTAAGGAAAGGAAACCCAGGAGTCTTCTTTGAAATTTGTCTGACACTTATCATTTGTCGAACAATAAGGCCACAAAAATCAATGTTCCTCCCTTCTACAACATAATAAATCTATCAATACATTCATACTGACATAATAGAGATAACTTTCGAACATATCATCTGTACTTCTTATGCAATCCCATATTTAGCAATTTAATTGAAAGATAAAATCATTCAAGGCTAAAATATCATAAAAGTTATTACAATCATCAGAATAACAGTTTTAATAGGATCACCACAAAAAGTTTATTAGAAAACACAAATAACAGAAAAGCAATCACAGAAATCAATCACTCAACTCATAATAATCCCTTTCAATTTCATAGAACTTCTCAGTTAGTTCAGGATGAGATGTATCAGCATAGTCCATTTTTTCTTTCAAAACTTCATTTTCTTGCTGAAGGCGGATGAGTTCAGAGTTGGGTGTTGTAGGAGTTCTTGCCATCTTTATGACACTATTTATGGAAAATACTTTTGGTCCTCCAAGATTGGTTCCGACAGACACAATGCCGAATTGACTGCAAATCCTTGAGATAAGGAAAGGAAACCCAGGAGTCTTCTTTGAAATTTGTCTGACACTTATCATTTGTCGAACAATAAGGCCACAAAAATCAATATTCCTCCCTTTTGCAACATAATAAACTAGTTCTACATGAGGTCTGGTCCATAGTTGTCTGTCAATTGTGATGGGCATCAGATTAGCCACCAGAAGCTTTCCAGCAATGTTGAGAAATAATTCAACATCATGAATATTAATTTTCCCTTCATACCAATGAGCAATCTTTACAATGAGAAAGTTCGAGAGAACCTCCGAAGTAGGTCTCAAATGCCCAGGAGGTGGTAAGAGAAAATCACCAGTCTGAGGTAAGCACATCATTTCAGCAACTACTTGTCGATTCACAAGGAAGGTTGTTCCTTGGAAAATTATTTTGAAAGAGCAGTTGACAGCATCAGGTTCATGCAGGTTTGCATAGAATCGAGCAGTTCGCTCCATGTAGACAGTTCCCATGGGACGATGAATAATACCCCATTCATGATTCCCAAAGAACCCAGACAGACCATCTACCCTAAGGACAGAGGGATTGTAAATCCTTTCCATGATGGGTTTCTTGATGCTATATTTTACATAGTAGTCACGAGGTTTAGAGTTAATGAACCTAATTCTCAGGATAGGTTCAAAGAAGGGTTCTTCACGATTTTGGGTACCTGAACTCTCACCACGATTACCTCTTTTCCTAGAGAACATTTTTGGTAAAGTAAGTGAACGAGAAGTTAGAGAATCTTACTTGGTTTGTGAACTGATAACAATGGTGAAGTTCCAGAACTACAACGATGCTGAAAGTAAACACCAACCCCTGACGTAGTTTTTCGTTGTGATCCCAAAAACCCACGAACACTCAAAACAATTGAGAAATAAAGTTAATGAAATTGAAGGAATTAGAACTGGTGGCTTCTTCTTTTTCGTACACGAACTGAGGAAGAAGAAGACGTGGTGAACGAAAAGAACACTTTATCTTTTTAATTATCACGTGGTGAACCAGACCCAGTTCAGGTACGTTCTGGAACAGGATTCAAACCCGTATGGAGCCGGGTTCAAAGTGTGTGAAACGTACGTACGAATTAAGACCTGTTTGGTAACGCACTGAATAAGGAATTTGGAGTGATAACTCAACAAAAGTTTCCTTGAGAATATTTGTAGGGTCAAAATGACTAACCAAAATTATGCGTACCATGACACCAAGAGAGTGTTTCTTTCCAACAATTCTTACATTTTCTAGTAGCGAGAGTCTCCCAAGGAACTGTCTTTATAAGATTATCACGGAACTTCAAGAGATCCCAAAAGAATTTATGTTCCTGATTTCTTGTTTTCCATCTTATAAAGAACAGTATTGCAGATAGGTTTTAGTACTGTGAGGGGAACCTATTTTAGTAAAAGAGGATGTCCTAACTTCTTCATACATTAAGACAATACAACTATTTTGATAGGAAGTGTCGGAAATTGAGCAAGGAATCGATTCATGCTGTGAGGTGATATACTCAGATGACTGAGATTCAAACTCTTCTTGTAAAACATTTAGTTTGTTACAACTGATTGGTTTACAAAGAGGAGGAGCGTTGCTCTTACTGATTAACAAATCAATATCAACCTCTGTAGATGGTGGATTTTAAACAAAGGGCAAACCCGTAAAATTATGATACTGCATGTTTCTGATACGGCTTCAGGCATGTGACGATTCATATTTTACGAAGCCATGATGAACATGTCTTTCGAAAATCCTCCACTAACTGAGCGTTCGATCCCTGGCATTTCATTTTGCCCTCTATGTAGAATAATAGAATTGGGCGGTCCTCCTACATAATTGTTTGTTGAGAGGGCTTAACGCCTTCAGGACGTCAGTGATACTCAATATTCCCTGACTACATGAGAGCGACCCCCCTCTAAATAGAAGAATGATTGGGCGGTTCTCCGTCAGATTGAGAGCAACAACGCCTTCAGGACAGTGATACTCACTAATCCTGACTATGTAGAGCGGCGTGTATAAACTCGGGTGTTCTTAGTAGTATCTGAGAGCACCCTCGGGATTTACCGTGTCCTGACTATGTACATAGATTAATTCTGCCGTGATATTCATCACTGAATTCCCAGAATAATCTATTATTGCTCCTATTCCATGGTCGAATCCACGGCCTGATCCCATGGAATGGCAATAACAATTAGATCTTATTCCATGGTCGAATCCACGGCATGATCCCATGGAATGGCAATAAAAATTGCTCATATTCCATGGTCGAATCCACGACCTGATCCCATGGAATGGCAACAACAATTCTTCTGATTCTATGATCGAATCCACGGCTCGATCTCATAGAATAGCAATGAAACAACTATATTATATCATTACTCCGATTTCATGATCGAATCTATTGGTCTCATGAAATGGTGATGGATAAATCTCAATTACTCCAATTCTATGGTCGAATCCACGATCCCATGGGATGGTAATGCTCGTTTTATTATACTGAATTTGTAGTCGAATCCACATATGATCCTACGAATTAATAATGAAACATCTATTCACTTTTATTACTCAGTTTTATGAATTATTCTCCACTGGATCTCATGAATTGATAATAAATACTCAATAATTGGGCATCTGGACCATCACTGAGTAAGCCCCACAAAAATGGTGCAAGTGTACTCGACAATGATGCACGACTAAGCACCCGGATGCGTGAACGAGCATCCAAAAAACATGAAACAATGGAGAGTTCTCCACAAAATAGAAGAGAGAAAATAATAAATAATAAAATAATGGGAAGCGCCCATGGGCCGGGCCCACCGGCCGGCCGGCCGTTCCCTAGTCGTGGCCGGTCCCATGCCTCCCCATTATTTTCTTTATTTTCTCACGGTTCTCATAAACCCATGGAGAGTTCTCCATCTTGGCATAATTTCCCAATTTGTGCAAAAAAACTCAAGAGTTCTCCATAACTTGGAGGATTCACCAAATAAATTATAAAATAAGGAAAAGTGTGCGGGACCGGGCAACCTAGCCGGCCGGCCATGCCCAAGCCGTGGCCGTGGCCGGTCCACACCTCACAATCCTTATCTTTTTATAGTTATTATTCCAAAACTTCATGGATTCTCCATATCTTCATGGACTCTCCATAACTCCAAGGATTCATGAAAAATAATAATAAAATAGGGAAAGGTGTGCAGGACCGGGCAATTTGGCCGGCCGGCCATGCCCTAGCCATGATCGTTCCCACACATTGCAATCCCTAATTTCTCATTATTATTATTCCCCTCAACTCGTGAAACTCCTGGGTTTGAACATAATTCGTGACTTCTCCATATTTTCTCAAATATGGCTCGAATCACGCAAAACCAAAAGCCAACATGGTCATACAACCGGCTATCCCCTCACGACAATTTTGGATTATAAAAATATTTTATTTTAATTTTAATATTTTCAAAATATTGATGAATTGAGCATACATGCTCATTCCACAAAAAAGTCGAGAATTCTCAGTCAAGATGAAACTCTTCTGAAAATTCACAATATTGCTCAAATGCGCATCAGAAAATACTGAAACTCTCAGTATGGAGACATGGACATTATGGAAACTTGCATGCCTCCATGACCGACCAGGTCACCCCTAGGGATTTCACGAATCTGGTTCCACATGATTTCGCAATTCTGACCTAATTTTCTCAATCGCTCATACAGGGCCCAAAACTCTCTCTTACCGTCCCTCTTGAATTCTTCCTGAGTTTTTCTTTCGAGCTATTTTCACCACCCAAAAGATCTCAAAACCTAAATATTCCCGAGTAAAGAGATAGGAAATTATTTTCCGTATCGAATGGGAGGGGTGGACCATCAAAATCCAAGTCCGTATGAGAATTCTACATCGATTCTAGTAAATGACGCTAATCAGGGATTCAACCAAACTGGAGAATCCTCCAAATGACCAACACTTGGTCACGTGACCACCAGGAGCCGGTCCATGCCCTCTTGGTCGGTCCTATCTCTCATAACTAGGTTTTACACCTAATGCTGAACCCATCAATATTTTCAGTAAATGGTGAACTCCCCATTTAATCATCACTTTTCACCAACTCTCAAACTGAGAATCCTGGTGCATGCTTACTTGAGCGTTGGGGATCACATGGACGTTCCTCATCCCATGTGGTCAGTCCCTCCATCACACGTAATCAATTTTCGTAAATTCTCCAATGGATGGAGGATTTTCCAAAATTAGGGTTCGAATGAACGCTCTGTGAAACCATCATTCTGAGCAATTTCGAACACTAATAAATTTATGTTGATTCATCAATCAACATATAAAATTAATTAAACAATATCCGGTAATCTACCAATATTCTAATTAATATTTTACTGGGTCACATCACCAGTGGAAAATTCGCTGAATCGAGCAATACTTGCTCAGTCGCCTGAATATTCGATAATTCTCCAGTATTTGGTGAATTGTGCAATACTTGCTCAGTTGCCCATCAAATCCTTAATTTTGGTGAATTGAGAAATACTTGCTCAGTTGCCCATCAAACCCTTAATTTTGGAGAGTTGAGCAATACTTGCTCAAATGCCCACCAATTTCCCATAATTCGGTGAATTGAGCAACACTTGCTCAGTTGCTCATTGAATTCTTATAATTCGCGGCAATACTTGCTCAACCACTCAACTAGTCAGTAACTTGTCATATTGACATCTCTCCAGAGAACTACATGTTCGACCCATGAATCGCTGAGCATCCACCATTTATGCTTGATTCACCAAACTTAGACTCAGTGTCTAATCAGTAAATAATTGACTAACCTAAACACGTCTGCCCCGCAGACTCCACGATTCGTGAAACATCAATCACGTCACAAATGGGGGAATATCACTTAGGGTTTTGGTCTGGCGGTCTACGGCACGTGGATTCATCCCACGACGAGAAATGTGCGTAAGTCGTGACAACGGTTGAAGGAGTCAGAAAAGTAGTGGGTGCACGATCAGCTAAGTCTCCACTCGACGTGGAACTGACTTTACCACGATCTCCCATTTTCCCACTATTTCACTCAAGAAACCATCACACTTACAGGGGTCAGTGGTGTTACTACTCTAAAAGTATAAATAAGTCTCTGAATTTGTGATTGAAGGACAGCTTTATCAATATTCAAACACTCTAATACACGTCTAACACTGAATTTCTCGAGTAACTACTCACAAGAATTCATCAATCACTCAAAACTTATCAGAACTCAACAGTTCACCAATACTTTAGAAACCTTCAACACACCCACAATGATCATCGCTGATCTCACACAATTCTCAGCTTCCCTCCTACAGATCAACCCATCTCCCTCTTTGCGACCGAATTGACTCTGGAATGGCCATTGTCTTGGTTTAGGCCGGAGTCATACATATTTATTTCCAGAATCTAAGCACCCCCTTTGCAGCGGTGCATCTTTGTGAGGATTAACATCTTGCCCGGCTGAGGAGTCTCGACAACTCGCTCGACTCTCCACTTTCCCGAAAAATCGACGACACGTTTTTCCCCATTCACAGATTGGCGACCATAGTGGGAGATTAATATCTCGGTTGCAATCTCTCATTTTCGCAAAGATGGTCGATCTTAGGTCAGGAGCAGTTACACATCCCAACACCAACCACGATAGTACCAGCAACAACACTAGTGGTACTCCGGAAATAATTCCCGCTTCTAACGATGGTGGTGATATTACTCCTCCTCACACCAATGTGGAAGATCATCCTCTTTTCGGGTGGCATCCAGAAGAAATCAAATAAAATCCTCCTACCATAATCGATCTCATGAAAGTCTAGGAAGTTCTCGCCAAGAATCAAACTGACATGGCTGCTACTCAGAAGGAACTATTCAACTATCTCAAAACTCTCACTGACAAGATGTCATACAAAACTCAAGAGAAGGGGAAAGATAAGGAAACATCTCCAACGGACCCTGATGTTATTCTTGTTCCTGATGACAATGAAACCCGCAAAGCTACAGAGTCTCAACCCGCCGGTTTCATCACCCGTGAAGACTTGGAGCGCTTTATGGAGAATCGAGGAAGGGGTCATACAATGACCGCGCACCGTCATCAACCTCTGTATCCTGCATCCACACAGAGGATCCCTCTCCCAAAAGGCTATACCTCTCCAACGTTCACACTCTACAACGGAAAGGAAAATGCTCGAGAACACGTTTCTCGATTTCTGGAAGCGTTAGGAGAACATGAACACAATCATGTTATCCGCTTGAAGGAATTTTTGAAATCCCTGACAGGTCATGCATACACTTGGTACATCAACATCACTCCAGGGAGCATAGCCAATTGGGGAGAAATGATTAATGCTTTCTACATGAAATATTTCTTTGTCTCTGAACAAGTCACACTCTCTGACCTGGGGAGGATGTCTCAGAAGAATACTGAACACCCGAATGACTACGTAAAAAAGTTCAGACTCCATGCATTGGATTGTCATGATCTAAATGTTACTGAACAACAACTGGTGGACTCGTTCATCAATGGGATGATCCATGTTTACAGAGATTTGTTGGAGAATCTCCGTTTCCAGAACTTTTTGGAACTTCATGAAGCAGCCAAGTGGTCAGCAACTACTACTCCTGCCTTGCTGGAAAAAACGAAAACTGTCAAAATGGAGGAATCGAAAGACACTCGAAGCAGCGGTCGGCGCCTGATCAACAAGCAATATAATGTTAAAGCTTCCGTAAATGTTGCTGAAGGAAGCAAGAGAAAGGCTGAAGCACAACAACACAAAAATACTTCTCCAACGTCTCACCCTCCAAAAGCTCCAAGGAAGGACAACCAGACCAGAAATGCAAAATCACAACAGAATGATGAGGAAGTTCCTGATTTCCCATTTCCCATTGAAGAGGTGATTGAACTACTGAAAGTCTAGATCCAAGATGGTGCAGTCAAGCTACCTCCTATTAAAAAGGAGCCAACCGCGGAGCAAATGGAGAATGCATGATATTGCCACTTCCATAGGTATGTCAGTCATCCAACCCGTGACTGCAGAAATTTGAAGCGCATCTTCAAAGAAAAGGCCGACTCAGGAGAACTAGGGACTGAAGGAGTACACAGAAATCCTCTCCCGGTCAGAACATTCGCACCCTCCGAGCAGCCGGTCAAGGAAGCAGTTCAGTCTTTAATGGAGCACGTCTGCGAGTTAATGTACTTGTCAAGGGCCCAAAGAGATGACATGTTTGCTGCGCTAAATCATGTCGTGTCAGGCAAACGACTCACAATTCAGGAAACATTCCCTGAACCACCTGTGACAGACAAAGAGATATATGACTGGGGACTTCTCACCATGGTGCATCTCAAGGGGAACGAATTCAGACGAGCATTAGTCGACGTTGGCACTGCTATCAACATCATCCCTCTGAAAACCCTCAGAGCTGCTGGCATCACTCTTCAAGAAGCAACTCATGCTCCAGTCTCAGTCAGAGATCATGAAGGAATCTCCAGGGATGCTTATGGTTACATCATTCTCAACATAAGAAGTGATTCAACCTAGACAGAAACTAAATTCTTCATAATCAGGGAGGATCCTGGATACGACATGGTTCTTGGGAGAGGGTGGATACATGATGGAAAAATTACTACGGTATCTTTACCTTCAGTTGCACATTTATCCACCGAAGAAGGCTCTGACACAGAAGATGACCAGCCTTTCGAGCATTTGGAAAAGGTCGAAACTCTGACGGAACTCAAGCAAAGGCCTGGAGAAAGCCCTAATGAATTCGTCAGGAGGTTTCACACTCAGGAAAGTCTTATTCCTCATGATGCATATGTGTTACCTACTTTCAAATATGCTACCTTAATTCGGGGACTCGCTGAAAACCTACCTGTCATCAAACCCTATGAGTGGACAGTCTCACCTCAGCAATACTACATTACATGGTTGGAACCTTTTATGATTATGTACCACATTGAAAGGTTCATCATCGCTGAAGACTTGGCTCGGTTTGACAAGCGATACCCGCCATATTTTCCTTAGCATGAGTGTCCACATGTGCCACAGAATTGGAAATCTTCACCAGCATGGAATCCACGGGTGATTACAAACCAGAAGAATATATTCAAAGCACGCGCAACCAAGCCTAACAAGTTTCATGAAGGATATTTGGTTCTTAAGGCAACCAAGCGCAACATGCATTCTACAAGGGGTTCTAACTGGGAAGGTCCTTTCATGATTGCTAAGTCAGTCGCTGGAGGATACTATAAATTGGCTGACATCAAGGGCAAGACAAAAATACCAGTAATTCATGAGAATTGGCTCAAGATTTTCGATGCATAAAGCATTCAACATTGGATGTTTTATGTCCAAGGAAAACGCTCAAAACATCTGACGTTTGCACTTTAGGATTTTCTTTTAATTGTATTTTCAATTCCTCCAAAACGTGTGCATACTTGCACTCAGCATTTGAAAATTCAGCAATCTATCAAAGTTCTTTATTTAAGAAAATCTCTGTCAAATCCAAAATCAAAAGAAAATCCTCAGTCACTCATAAATTCAAAACCTATCAAAAATAAAAACCCAAATAAAATATCACATCTTTCTCAGAAGTTCAATGTTCATGAGATTATAGAAAGGAAACTAAAGAAAACCATCAAAGAATGATTTCTGCTTCTCCGCATCTTCCAAAGCTTTCAAAGTCGCTTTCTCCAATTCTAGCTTCTTGGTCAGTTCAGCAACTTCGTCCATCTTCTTCGTCACGGCGTCACTGATAGGGAAAGGATCACTATCCTCAAATGTTTTTCTGATAGCTTCAAGCCTTTGACGAATCCACTTTAGATTGAAGCCTAGTTCTTAAGCATTCTTCGAGTTGTACTCCCAATCAAAGAGTACGTCTCGAGTAATAGCGTTTCTGGGAGTGATACAGATATCATGTATAACACGCAGGATGGATTCCACTTGCTTTTTCAAGAAATAGATCCGTTCTGAATCCTGAGTAACCAGGATGTGTCCATACATTTTCCACAGTTTCTCATACATAGCAGCATACCCGATGAGAACATTAAAACCACCAACTAACTGGTGGTATGTGAGTAACTCACCAAATTGAGGAGAAAAAGAAATCCCTACATTGGGATACTCATGCACTATCATACGCCTCTCAACTATTGGAGCAGCATCAAAAATCATGGAGACCACTTCAGACGAAGCAGTTTCTGCTATTTCTGATTCGGGTTCCAACATCTGAGGTTCAATTGGGGTTTCCACCACCTCCCCTGCATCAACAACTAGAACTTCATAACCTGGAGGTGCAGATATAGGAGTTCCATCGCCAACAACTTCAGGACTTCCCAAGCTATCATTATTGGATCCATGATTCCCAACTTCGTCGTTCGGTACCTAATGCGAAGATTGCATGGGATTAGGATGGTTCAGGCGTGGAAATCCAATTAAATCATAATATTAAGAAAGTAAGTGAAATAAAATCATCTAAGTTCCTTATTATGCATTTAAAACATGTGCAAGAAGTGTCGAAGTCATGAAATACGTTTTCAAAGAAGCTCAGCTGAAGCAAATTTACACTACCCTATGTTCAATGACGATCTGAGAGCAATTGGTGAGGAATCTGGAGACAAGTTGCATATAATTATCTTAGTATGGAAGTTGTATACAACATGTCAAAATTTCATGACAATCGGATGAACGAGCGAGGATATGTGGCCAAAACATCACACAACGCGCGATCTGGAAAAGTTCTGAATATATCCTGGAAGTTTACTGTTTCGCGTTTTTCAGGCCCTAAACATGCTCAAAATTCAAAAATATTCTCAAAGAAGCTTGGAAATTTTCTGGGCTTGAAGATACATATGCGGACATCGAAAATTCGACTCCAGATGAGTATTCTACAACATTTCTAATAAAATCTGAAGCCTGAAATTTTCTGATGACGTATTTCGGCATAATTACTCGTATATTCATATGGATTCTCATTCATTCATGCACAAATCAGCAATATCATACTTCTATGGAGAGGCTACAGGATAAATACTTACTAGGGGAGCCTCTAAACCATTTGAGGACTCGGCAATGTTGGAACCTCCATTTGCAATTCCGTTATCTTCATTCGGAGAACTCTCCATATTTATGTTCGGTTCGAGATTTCGAGAGCTCTCCATATTCTCATTACTCAAAGAGGAATGAGCCTCATCAACATGCTCCTTATCCAGGGTGATTTCCTTCTATCCACATCAACAATAATTGTCACTCATTCGTTCAAAGACGCATTACAATTATCAAGTGCAAAAGGGGAAACTTACGTCCACCTCCTCAGTGTTGGAGTCCTGAATTGTTCGACCAAGAGGAAAACGGAGACCATCAATAATCGATGGGGAAAATTTCTAAAATTAATGAGCAATACTTTTCAAAATCCTAATTACATGGATGAGAAAGTTGCAACAACGAAGAAAAGCGCAGGCAACTCACCAAAGAAGCGGCAGGAGACTGTATTCTGTTCGGTATCATCATATGTGTTGTCTTACTTCTGATTTCTCCTCCCTTGGGACTTTTGAAATATTGAAGAGTTTATATCAATGCGAGGTCTCACAGCACGACCACCCTATCATAAGAAAAGCAATATGATTAAAATGTGATTGGCATACTTTGGCCGAAATCATAAGAAGAAGCACTTACTTGTGACACATTTGGAGATGTCTTCCTCTTATCACTACCAGGGAGATTCTTCAACCTGGGTCGACCGGAAACCACGTCAGGAGGAGGGAACTCTCGTACAGGGGACTGAACATCTGTTACAAACGCATATACACGCTCGAGTTGATGACGCCAAAAGCCTATATAACCAGGAGTTGCGAAAGTTTCTCGGTCAGAACATGGGAACAAGTATTCATTTCCTTCCACGCAGGTGCAGTCTAAATGAGCCTTCATGTACTCAATCTATGGCTTGTTCATTTGATGACCCAGAATGCATTGGTCAAGTCCCATCTGTCTAGCGACTTTGTCAATGTTGTACTCTTCTACCTGGAATCCTCCATTCATCATTGATAGCAATAAACCAGGAGTATAACTCAAGACGAAAGATCTCTCTCCTTCACTTAGACCGGCACCAGTACTCAACAAAATATTCTCATCAGTAGTATTGAAAGTAATCAACTATGAGAAAGAGAAGGAACCAACACCCAGGGGCGAAAGTTAAACTCAGACTTAATGTCCAAAATGTCAGTAATGCATATCTTGTATTGTGGTTTCTTTCTAGACCAGCGCATGATCCTAGCATTATTCTCCTCAAGAAGGGAATGGCGAGTGTCGACCTTGGGTCCTTGCAAAATGCTACGGGGAATTGGGGCATAGATCTCAAGGTGTTCCCACATCAAAGCTTGGAGAAACATGGTATTAGCATACGTCTCAACCTTCATGAAGCCATCAAAAATACTGGATTCCACAACTAGAGAGTCCAAGTTGGCGAACAAAGAACCTAAAAATAGACTGCCAATATGAATTTTCTCACCTTTGTTCATCTTAATGGCAAAATGAATCACAAACGGCTTCAGCAAGTGTCCACCATCTTCGAAGATATCCCGTGAGAGCCACAGACACAAGAAAGCCGCAATTGTCAAAACGCCATCAACCGGTCCTTCATGAGTTCTATCTCTGGGCCACCAGTGTGATAACCATCGGGTATAGCAAGACGCAGGTGACTCATTTAATTCGTGCATCTTTTCTTCTAAAATTCAGATATCTTCTTCTCCTTTGTCAAGAGTTCTTCAGGAAAGTTACCAGTAATTTGAAGGTGCAACAAAGCAACTACATCTTCTAGAGTAATGGTGAATTCTCCCCATATGCATATAAATGTGTGAGTAGGGACACACCAACGGGCGAGCAGGGCTATCATACCTGGAATATCATGATTGATGATCAAATCTCCAGCATCTTGAATGGCTCGTGTCACCTGAGCACTATCCAATATGGCCCTCACACGGCTATGGCCTAACATGTGCCTTGCTCACCCAGAGAAGTGCATCAGAAGTCTCCGAGAAAGCTTCAACTCCACCTGAGAAACTGTGAAATACTTCCCTTGCAAACAAAACCGAACCACAGTTCGGGGAGACACCAAATTGTTCTGGGCAGTGCACCTAGGATTTATCAGCAACCGAAACGAAGATCCTAGAGGATGCTTTTCAGGCCTATACAAATACACGAAGAATTTGTCCTCAATAGTTGGAATGTTCTTAGTCTTGGAACTTTCCTTCTTACCCTGGGAAACCTCAGTATCGTCATTTATGGAAAAACCATAATCTCTGGAAGAGGTATCTGTGGACACATCTTCTCTCGAAGAAACATCATCTCTCGAAGAAACATCATCTTCAGAAGCACTACGGGATTCAACCATTTTGAAAACTTGCTGCAACATCCATACATGAATTCATCAACACAATGGGACTAAAGCAAATTTCACAATTGATGTCTGCAAAAATGGTATTCCTCAATTCTCACCTCTTTACGATTTCACGAACTTAGTGATAACAACGTAAAAACTCCAAAACTTGTTCTTTCTTTCAAACCTGCAAAGTAGAGCATAAAACATATTATTCAAAAGTCTACTGACTTTCCAAGAAACCATGAGTAATTCACATAACCCTCTATGTGAGCACTCGCTAATTTTATGTATATATATACGCTATAAAATCACTGAATTCGCGAATACACTGTGAATTCACCAAACTCATAAATTGGGTGTTTTGAAAACACCCAATTTTTGTTTAATAAAGCATGAATAAGTCACGCACTTTTAAAAAAAAATACTCCCTCCGTCCCACTATTAAGTGACCTAGTTTAAGTTTGCACAATTTTTAAGGCAAGCAAGGAAAAGAGTACTTTTAAGCATTTTTTACAATTATACCCTTATGGATAATAACTAGTAAAATTTAGAAATGATATATCTCTCGAACTACTCCACGGATGTTCGCAAACTTCATACCATTAAAAACATTTTAAAACACCTACGTAACGAATGTCAACATGCCTATCAAATTGTGCACATTTGTTATATTTTTTATAATTGACTAAAAGGATAATTTTAGAAATATCTCCTTGTTTAGTGATATAGGTCACTTATTAGTGGGACAAAATCTAAAATCAAATAGGTCACTTAATAGTGGGACGGAGGGAGTAATAAAAAAATTTGTGAGTTAATAACTCACGTAAATAAAAAAAAAACACTTTTTGCTCAACCGAGCATTCGTCTATGGAACCAGGGACTTTTCTATTTTTGTAGAGTTCTCTATATTTCAAATAAAACTTCGATAGTTCTCAAGTAAAATTTCAATATGAACTCCAGGTCTTTTCAAAATTCCTTTATCTCTAAGGATTATTATTTACTACTTTTACGAACAAATTACGTTTATAAAAAGTATTTGCAAAGTTCATACTTTCAAAAAAAACGAACTTGGGTTTTCATGAAACCTAATAAACAAAACTTTTTCTACTGCAACTAGACCATGTTTATTCAAAAATTAACATATCTCTTTCATATTAGGGATTTTTGCTCGTTCCTCCAACTAACGAACAAACGTGCATACACATACGTTTTCTAAAAAATCCTTCATAAATCCTACACATGCATATGTAACCATGGGATATTGGGTTTTGTGAACAATCATCAATCATAGAACCTACAGCAAAAAAAAATCACGAACTTACCTGTTGGCACCGGACGGAATTCGGCCGGCGGTAGTTGGACGACCATCGGTGATTGGACGGGCGGTGGTGCTGCTGACTTCAACGAGTTCTCTTGCTGCTGCTCATGGTGTGAAGGTGATGATGAAGTATTGGTCGACGAAAGGAAAATAAAAAGAATTTTTAGGGTTATTCTCTTTTAAATCAAATTTATTTCCAAAACCTAATAAGCACGGGTTTCGTTTTTGGGCTCTGGCCCGCAAATCCTGAATCGACCATAACTAAGCTTTTAAACACCCAAATCAGCAGTGCCTCATCTCTCCATGCTCATGAGATGACACTCTACCTTACTATCAGAGTTCTCATCCACACGTTTGCTCGTACATGATCTCATTGGAATAAATTGAGGATTCTGAAACTACCTTTGTAGACCTAGTTCAACCAGACCTCGTCGACTGAAAATCACCATTTAATGCATACTGAAGAACATGATTGTTCCCCACTATGCATGGGACTTAATGTAGATGGTGGATTTTCAACAAAGGGAAAACCCGTAAAATCATGATATTGCATGTTTCTGATACGGCTCCAGGCATGTGACGATTCATATTTTACGAAGCCATGATGAATATTTCTTTTGAAAAGGCTCCACTAGCTGAACGTTCGATCCCTGGAATTTCATTATTCCCTCTATGTAGAATAATAGAATTGCGAGGTCCTCCTACATAATTGTTTGTTGAGAGGGCTTAACGCCTTCAGGACGTCGGTGATACTCACTGTTCCCTGACTACATGAGAGCGACCCCCCTCTACATAGAAGAACGATTGGGCGGTTCTCCGTCAGATTGAGAGCAACAACGCCTTCAGGACAGTGATACTCATTGATCTTGACTATGTAGAGCGATGTGTATAGACTCGGGTGTTCTTAGTAGTGTTTAAGAGCACCCTCGGGATTTGCCGTCTCCTGACTATGCACATAAATTAATTCTGCCGTGACATTCACCACTGAATTCCCAGAATAATATATTATTGCTCCTATTCCATGGTCGAATCGACGGCCTAATCCCATGGAATGGAAATAACAATTTGCTCTTATTCCATGGTCGAATCCACGGCCTGATCCCATGGAATGGAAATAACAATTGTTCTGATTCTATGATCGAATCCATGGCTCGATCTCATAGAATAGCAATGAAACAACTATATTATCTCATTACTCCGATTTCATGATCGAATCTACTGGTCTCATGAAATGGTGATGGATAAATCTTAATTACTCTAATTCTATGGTCGAATCCACGATCCCATGGGATGATAATGCTCGTTTTATTATACTGAATTCGTAATCGAATCCGCATCTGATCCTCCGAATTAATAATGAAACATCTATTCACTTTTATTACTTAGTTTCATGAATTATTCTCAACTGGATCTCATGAATTGATAATAAATACTCAATAATTGGGCATCTGGACCATCACTGAGTAAGCCCCATAAAAATGGTGCGAGTGTACTCGACAATGATGCACGACTGAGCACCTGGATGCGTGAACGAGCATCCAAAAATCATGAAACAATGGAGAGTTATCCACAAAATAGGAGAGAGAAAATAATAAACAATAAAATAATGGGAAGCGCCCATGGGCCGGGCCCACCGTCCGTCCGGCCGTGCCCTAGTCGTGGCCGGTCCCATGCTTCCCCATTATTTTCTTTATTTTCTCTCGGTTCTCATAAACCCATGGAAAGTTCTCCATCTTGGCAAAATTTCTCAATTTGTGCAAAAAAACTCAAGAGTTCTCCATAACTTGGAGGATTCACCAAATAAATTATAAAATAAGGAGAAGTGTGCGGGACCGGGAAACCTAGCCGACCGGCCATGCCCAATTCGTGGACGGTCCACACCTCACAATCCTTAGCTTTTTATAGTTATGATTCCAAAACTTCATGGATTCTCCATATCTTCCTGGACTCTCCATATCTTCATGGACTCTCCATAACTCCAAGGATTCATGAAAAATAATAATAAAATAGGGAAAGGTGTGCAGGACCGGGCAATTTGGCCGGCCGGACATGCCCTAGCCATGATCGTTCCCACACCTTTCAATCCCTAATTTCTCATTATTATTATTCCCCTCAACTCGTGAAACTCCTGGGTTTGAACAAAATTCGTGACTTCTCCATATTTTCTCAAATATGGCTCGAATCACGCAAAACCAAAAGCCAACATGGTCATACGGCCGGCTAGCCCCTCACGACAATTTTGGATTATTAAAATATTTTATTTTTATTTTAATATTTTCAAAATATTGATGAATTTAGAATACATGCACATTCCACTGAAAAGTCGAGAATTCTCAGTCAAGATGAAACTCTTCTGAAAATTCACAACATCGCTTAAATGCGCATCAGAAAATACTAAAACTCTCAGTATGGAGACACGGACATCATGGAAACTTTCATGCCTCCATGACCTACCAGGTCACCCCTAGGGATTGCACGAAGCCGGTCCCACATGATTTTGCAATTCTGACCTAATTTTCTCAATCGCTCATACTGGGCCCAAAACTCTCTCTTATCGTCCCTCTTGAATTCTTCCTGAGTTTTGCTTTCGAGATGTTTTCAACACCAGAACGATATCAAAACCTAAATATTCTCGCGCTAAGAGATAGGAAATTCTTTTCCGTATCGAATGGAGGAGCGGACCCTCAAAATCTGAGTCTGTATGATAATTCTACATCGATTCTAGTAAAGGATGCTAATCAGGGATTCAACCAAACTGGAGAATCCTCCAAATGACCAACACTTGGTCACGTGACCACCAGGAGCCGGTCCATGCCCTCTTGGTCGGTCCTATCTCTCATAACTAGGTTTTACACCTAATGTCGAACACATCAATATTTTCAGTAAATGGTGAACTCCCCATTTAATCATCACTTTTCACCAACTCTCAAACTGAGAACCCTGGTGCATGCTTACTTGAGAGTTGGGGATCACATGGACGTTCCTCATCCCATGTGGTCAGTCCCTCCATCACTCATAATCAATTTTCGGCCATTCTCCAATTGATGGAGGATTGTCCAAAATTAGGGTTCGAATGAACGCTCTGTGAAACCATCATTTTGAGCAATTTCGAACACTAATAAATTTATGTTGATTCATCAATAAACATCTAAAATTAATTAAACAATATCCAGTAATCTACCAATATTCTAATTAATATTTTACTGGGTCACATCACCAGTAAATAATTCGTTGAATCGAGCAATACTTGCTCAATTGCCTGAATATTAGTCAATATTCGACTATTCTCCATATTCGACAATTCTCCAGTATTTGGTGAATTGAGCAATACTTGCTCAGTTGACCATCAAATCCTTAATTTTGGTGAATTGAGCAATACTTGCTCAGTTGCCCATCAAACCCTTAATTTTGGAGAGTTGAGCAATACTTGCTCAAATGCCCACCAATTTCCCATAATTCGGTGAATTGAGCAACACTTGCGCAGTTTCTCATTGAATTCTTATAATTCGCGGCAATATTTTCTCATCCACTCAACTAGTCAGTAACTTGTTATACTAACATCTCTCAAGAGAACTACATGTTCGACCAAGAATCGCTGAGCATCCACCATTCATGCTTGATTCGCCAAACTTAAACTCGGTGTCTAATTAGTCAATAATTGACTAACTTAAACACGTATGCCCCGCAGACTCCACGATTCGTGAAACATCAATCACGTCACAAATGGTGGAATATCACTTAGGGTTTTGGTCTGGCGGTCTACGACACGTGGATTCATCCCACGACGATAAATGTGCGTAAGTCATGACAACGGTTGAAGGAGTCAGCAAAGTAGTGGGTGCACGATCAGACAAGTCTCCACACGACGTGGAACTGACTTTACCACGATCTCCCACTTTCCCACTCTTTCACTCAAGAAACCGTCACACTTACAGGGGTCAGTGGTGTTACTACTCTAACAGTATAAATAAGTCTCTGAATTCATTATTGAAGGACAACTTTATCAACATGCGAACACTCGAATACACGTCTAACACTGAATTTCTCAAGTAACTACTCATAAGAATTCATCAATCACTCAGAACTCAACAGTTCACCAATACTGTAGAAACCTTCAACGCACCCACAATCCTTGATCATCGCTGATCTCACACAATTCTCAGCTTCCCTCCTACAGATCAACCCATCTCCCTCTTTATGACTAAATTGACTCCGGAACAGCCATTGTCTTGGTTTAGGCCGGAGTTATACAGATTGATTTCCCGAATCTAAGCACCCCCTTTGCAGTGGTGCATCTATTTGAGGATTAACATCTTTCCTAGCTGAGGAGTCTCGACAACTCGCTCGACTCTCCACTTTCCCGAAAAACCGGCGACACATTTTCCCCATCCACAACCTCAACATAAATATTATTCTTCATAACTTGATTTAGCATGTCAAAAGAATCTTGTTCATTTTGGAGATATTAATCAACATCAAAAGATAGGCTTTCAAGTTTCTTTGCAATTCCTAAAAAGACTTCAAGGGATTTTAAACCTGGTGGAGATTTGGATAGAATTTCTTCTACGGATTTAATTAAATCATACACAGAAGAGAATTCTGAAATCCCTGGATCTGGTGGTGCATATATTGAGATAACACTTCTGTCCATATCATGATCGCTATAAACACAGACTTGTAAGGTCTTTAACGTGTTTGCCTGCTCTGATACTAATTGAAAATGCGGGGGTCTAACAACCACACCCAACAATTCGTTTGGAAATATGAGAGGACTTACTCCAATACACTTTCTAGAGAATCAACTAGATAGTCAGACTCAATCTAGAGTAAAGCATATCAAAGAGTTTTAATATCTTTGTTTCACAATGTAATCAACAAATCAAACAGATAGAAATCCGTGAGCCTGATTATTTTGTGAAACAACTTGAACGGTACCAAAAACAAATATTCAAGTGTTAATCAATGTAAATCAACAACCAAAGGTTGGATACTCTAATTGATTGATCTTAACACACAACCTGTGATATTTCAATTATATAACAAAATATAATGCGGAAAAGAAATAGCATAGACACCAAAATTTTGTTAACGAGGAAACCGCAAAAGCATACAAAGAAACCTAGTCCAGTTTGAACACCACATTGTATTAATCCGGTACAGTCTCTATCCTACTACAAATTAACTTCGGACGGGAATGTAGTTGAACCTTAATCAATCTCACACTGATTCAAGGTACAGTTGCGCCCCTTGCATCTCTGATCCCAGTAGGATACTACACACTTGATTCCCTTAACTGATCTCACCCATAACTATAGTTGATATGATCCAAAGTCGTAGACTTGATAAACAAATCTGTATCACACAGAAAAGTCTATAGGATTAAATAAATCTTTCTCTCATAGAAATACCCAAGAGTTTTTGTTCCGCCTTTTGATAAATCAAGGTGAACATGAACCAATTGATAAATCGGACTTATATTCCTGACGAATAGCCTAGTATTATCAATCACCTCACAATAAAATCAATCGCCTAGAAAAACAAGTTATTCTGGAATCACAAACGATGAGACGAATGTGTTTGTGACTACTTTTCTATCATGCCTATCTGAGATATAAAATCTCGAGTCAATTATTTCAATTGAACTCAACACGATAGAAACAGCAAGATCAGAATATGCAACTATAAATAGAATAGTTGGGTCTGGCTTCACAATCCCAATGAAGTTTTCAAGTCGTTAACCTACAGGGTCTCGAGAAGAAACCTAAGGTTAAAGGAGAATCGACTCTAGTTATGCAACTAGTAACACACATAAGGTGTGGGGATTAGGTTTCCCAGTTGCCAGAGTTCTCCTTTATATAGTTTTCAAATCAGTGTTTGCAATCCAAGTTACCTTGGTAACAAAGCATTCAATAATCATCATTAGATTAAAAACCTGATTCCACCAAGCTAATATATTTCAACCATTAGATCAAACTTAGCTTGTTACACACAAATGAAATGTACCCTCATTTAGGTTTATGTAACCGTACCCAAACGTGTACACCATGTTGGTTCACAAATAGTTAACTGAGGTTAGCCATATGATTACTCTCATATCAACCTTATTCATCTTAACCATAACTAGTTAAAATGACTCAATTGAAACTAGTTAAAGAGTTGTTCAATTGCTATATTCTCATAGATTTATACAAGAACACAATTGAAGCAAAATCGGATTGATTCACTCGAATTAATACATGAACATTATAGCCACGGTTTGCAAAGATTGCATTCCTTATTGATAAATGTTTAAGTTCATGTACAATGCCGATTTTAGAAAGTAACCACTTAAGTAGGCGTACTTAAGTAACCGTTTTTGTGAGTTTAGTTTTTCAAACTCAGCAGAAATTCACGGACGTGAACTTTTCGCCAGTACGCGTACAGGTACTCGCATTTAGGTAAATAAATGAGTTGGTTTTAAAATACAGCATCAGCAGAAATTCACGGATGTGAACTTCTGCCAGTATGCGGACGGGTACACATAATTATCCAGTCTCCTCCAACCATTTTGTATACACACAAGTATGCATACTTTAGGTTCCCTATTTTGGACTTATACACAAATGTGCGAACACACAATATGCTTATATCCAAAGAAGGTTACAAGATTCTAAACTCTTTATTTCAATCATTGAAACATTTCTATAAAGACAATAGCCGTTTTCACACACTATTAGCATCAAAGCAATTTTCAAGATATTGAAATAATCATTACCGAAACATTCCAAATCTTATACCAAATGATTGCATCACACAAACCATGTAAAATATTACTCGGAAATTTTCTCATGATATAAGATGAACTTGGTCGAAGCGAAAGATTACCAACACATATTTAGAGAAATATGTACGCGAGATATACCCATCTCAAAATCTCAAATGTGTTTATAGAAAACTAAATCGTAATACGACTTATGTCTCAATATAGGAGATAGAGTAAAAAATAGACTTTCCAAGTGATAGATAAGTTTAAGTCTCCACATAACTTTTGCCGATGAAGTTCCAAAAGCTCTCCTTAGTAGTTCTTCATCTTCAAGTGATAAACGCCGTGAAGTCTAGCTCAACTACACAAATTATATCCTAGTCCGAGACATCTATGAATAGGCTAGAAATCAAGACTTATAGTTTTGATCACTAACATTGACAAACATGCTTGAGATAGCAACGCATGCGAGTTCGACCGAGCAGTGCACTAATAGTATGCATCAATCTTGTTGGGATCTTTCAACAATGAACATCAATGTTAGATGTATCAAGTAATAATATTGAAATACTCAAATAAATTAACTCTACCATAAACAACTTGACGAGGGAAGAATTATAGGTTCAACAAGTTGTCTTTAGCACTTTAGTTCGTGGAATAAGTAATGCTAACCCCCTCACAACGAAGTTTCCAGGATAATACTTCCTAATTTAACTTGTATCAGCACAACACAAACTACCCACTCTTTGAACTTACGCATACTGAAAATTCGTTCCAAGGTATGCATACTTCTTGGATAAAAAGTATTGTCTTCGGTATTGGATAAAAAGCTTTTTTTGGCCACAACTTCTTCGTCCGAACTCGGAATGACCTCATTATTTTTGCATTCTTTTTGTATTTCAATTATACTCAAGATGGTGATGATAAATCCTTAATTTGAATGAGTTAATCTTGGTCTTTGGCCCACCTCTTGATTTTGAGTGTTTTGCTCCTTTTCATCGCACTTCTTCCACTTCTCTTGGAATTGGGCACTTGGATATTTGGAATACTTCTCTTCCTAGATATTTTCAGTACTTTGTAGCTCCTTTTTGGATGATTCACCTAATAGAGGAAAATAAGAGAAAACAAGAGTAATAATACGAAAATATGCAAGAATAATAGCTAAAACAAGTATGGAATGGACACTAAAATCATATGAATTATGCACTTATCAGTATACAGGAGGGTTTGAAGATAGTCCAGGAAAATTATTTTATGCAGATTAATAATGCTGAGGAAAATGATTTGGGATGATAAATAGGTTGTTGGAATTCATCATCCTCCACGCCTGTTACTGATAATTTCAGGTTTTCAAGTTCGTGAATGAGCTTTTTCTTCCTAATTCATAATCCTAAAATGTTGATCTGGTCAACACTCTCTTTGATAACCACTATTTTTCGTATTTTATGCATGTTTATTGATACTTAAAAAGAAGACAACATCAACTGGATGCCTTTTAAAGACGACAATTTCTAAGTTAAAAAGTACTTACAAGATGTTAACAACAAGTTTTGGTGATTCTCAGGTTAATAGTCTTATTGTTCAACCAAAATTCTGGAAGCAGTTTTGGAGTAACATGACATCTTATCGGATTAAGTTATTTGTATGGAAATGCATAAGGGAAATTATTCCCACTAGGCGCAGATTAGCTAGGTTTAATCTCAGCATTGATATTCTTTGTGGGATTTGTGGCAGTTCTGATAAGATTATTGAACATGTCATGTTGGAGTGCAGATATGCTAGGGATGTTTGAAGAAGCATAAAAATTAACATCGATGATGTTAGGAGAGGTTATAATTTAGTCGCTCAATGGGCAGAGTCTCGGTTTTTGGATAATCATAACCTTTTGTGATCAAAAGAATGTAAATATGTGTCAAACCTTTCATCCACAACTCCAAGTTTTTAATATCTTTTGATTCCTTTAAATGTTAGCCTATTTTCTTTGAGTTGTCACCAATATTTTCCAATTGTACTACAAAGTTGTAATTACTCATATCTAACAACAATATTTTCAGATGACCATTGAATTTGATTAATGGCATAATAAATATTTCAAAAATTTTAGTTGAAGCTTAATTTCTTTAAATATATTCAAATATATGTCAAATTTCAACAAATTTTCTCCATAATCTTGGAGTTTCAGTGCAAACTAAATGTAATTTATACTCAAAAAAATAATAATTAGTTAGAGTATTATTTTCAGTCGGCTCCCCCACGGCCCCACCGTGGCAGCGATATCCTAGTTCTTCGTGGGTCGTACGAATGTTTTCTTATCTGCCCCAGTATGTGCCGCTTTATAAGAGTGCATCCCTTCTCCCAACGTTACATGGCCATTTTGGTGAGTTCCTTCGGCATGGTTTCTCAAACTCCCCAGTACGCTTTTTGTTCACTAGTGTCGGCTTGGGATTTATTGTTGTTTGTAGGTGAAAATGGTTTCTGCTGATTTCAGTAATTGCGGGTGTGCAGGTGAGAAACAATTTAAACCCTAAACAATGTACTGCAAGGGGGTACTTTATATTCGAGAGATCAATCTGTACAAGTCCGGCCTAAACCAAGAAATGGTCGTTCTAGACTTGCTTCGGTCACAAAGTGGAGGAGAATGGGTTGGTTTTGTAGAGGGAAGCAAGGAAAGTGGTGAGACCAGAATAGTTGATTCTGGAAGAGTAGTTGGGTTACTACGACTTTTTATCAAAAAAGTGAGAGAGCTAACAAGGTGAGCTAGCAAGTAAGTATTTCTGAGTGTTGTATCTCCCGTATGAACTTGTTGTTCAGTGGAAATAGTTAAGACCTATTTATACAAGTCGGATTAAAAATGTACCCTGGTCTCATTAAGGAGTGGGGAAGTAAATGGGAGGAGGTGGTAACCGTATGCATAAAATTGATGTTCTATAAAGTGGTTAACGCATGAAACTGCTAACGTTATGGAATTGATGTCCCATAAAATTGTTAACGCATGTGCTCTATGTCCCATGAATGTTTCACACATAACTTCCCGTATTTACTAACCGCCTCACCCTTATGACGGGCGTAGTGTACGCTGCACGCTGTAAACATCCAAACCAATACCCAAAGAGGATCCCCCAGTTTGTATTGATGTCTCGAATGTTTTTGGAAAACATGTAGCACGTTGTTGTGACTTGGAAAGTCAAGCTCGGGAAACTTTCTATCCTGGTGACCTTCGACGGTCGAGATTTTGCATCTTGAGAGGAGAGGAAACCGTTGACCGTTGCACGCCTTCGTTTTGGTAGTCGCATAGTGAGGGCCAACGTGGTGTCGCGTCTAGGTTGACATTCCATTGGCATGGCTAGGTTTGGCGTGGCCAAACTTAGGTTTTCGGGCCAAAGGTTACCATGTGTCGTCTGGTAACCTTGGATGGCTAGGATTTTCTCATGAAATTAAAGGGAAACCGTTGATTGTTGCACGCCTTCGTTTTGGTGGCCACGTAGGGAAGGCCAACAAGGTGGCGCGGCTAGGGTGTGGTTAGGCTTGGCATGTGGGTCCAAGGGTTTTCCATGGGCGTATGGCGTGGCTAGGTCCAAGGCAAAGGCGTTTGGCTTGGCATGATGTGACTAGCATGGCTAGGGCCAAGGCAAAGTGCGTTTGGCATGGCGCATCTAGCTTGGCTAGGTTTGGTCTGGCTTGGCATGTGGGGCCAAGGGTTTTCCATGGGCACATGGCGTGGCTAGGGCCAAGGCAAAGGCGTTTGGCTTGGCATTATGTGACTAGCATGGCTAGGGCCAAGGCAGAGTGCGTTTAGCATGGCGCGGCTAGCTTGGTCTAGGTGCGTTTTTGGCTTGGCATGTGGGGCCAAGGGTTTTCCATAGGCGTATGGCGTGACTATCTTGGGCTAGGTGTGGTTTGGTCTTGGCATGTGGGGCCAATGGTTTGCCATGGGCGCATGGCGTGGCTAGGGCGTTTGTCTTGGCATGATGTGACTAGCAGGGATAGGGCTAAGGAAAAGTGTGTTTGGCATGGCGCGGCTAGCTTGGCTAGTTTTGGTTTGGCTTGGCATGTTAGGCTAAGGGTTTTCCATGGGCACATGGCATGGATAGGGCCAAGGCAAGGGCGTTTGGATTGGCATGATGTGACTAGCATGGCTAGGGCCAAGGCAGAGTGTGTTTGGAACTGCGCGGCTAGATTGGGCTAGGTGCAGTTTTGGCTTGGCATGTGGGGCCAAGGGGTTGCCATAGGCGCATGGCGTGACTAGCTTGGGCTAGGTGCGTGACCAAGCTAGGGTTTTGGGGCAAAGGTCGTTTGGTAACCTTAGACGGCCAGGATTTTCTCCTGGGATTGAAGGGCAACCGTTGATTGTTGCACGCCTTCGTTTTGATAGCCGCGTAGTGAATGCCGGTATGGTGGCGCGACATGGGGCCATGGCGAGGTGCGTTTGGCATGGTGATAGGTGTGTCTATCATGATTTTCCATTGGCACGGAGGTGCAGCTAGCATGGTTGGCATGCTTTGGATCGGTTGGTGTGGATGGCATGATTTTCCATTGTCACAAAGGTGCGGCTAGCATGGTTGGCATGCTTTAGCGCGGTCGATGTGGCTGGAATGATTTTCTATTGGCATAGAGGTGCATCTAGCATGGTTGGCATACTTTGACGCGGTCGGTGTGGCTGGCATGATTTTCCATTGGCACAGAGGTGCGGCTAGCATGGTTGGCATGCTTTGGCGCGGTCGGTGTGGCTAGCATGATTTACCATTGGCACAGAGGTGTGGCTAGCATGGTTGGCATGCTTTGGCACGGTCGGTGTGGCTGGCATGATTTGCCATTGGCACAGAGGTGCGGCTAGCATGGTTGGCATGCTTTGGCGCGGTCGGTGTGGCTGGCATGATTTTCTATTGGCACAGAGGTGCGAATAGCATGGTTGGCATGCTTTGGCGCGGTCGGTGTGGCTGGCATGATTTTCCATTGGCACAGAGGTGCGGCTAGCATGGTTGGCATGCTTTGGCGTGGTCGGTGTGGCTGGCATGATTTGCCATTGGCACGCGTGGGAATTAGGGCTTGGCTTGTCGTAACCCTAATTTGAAAAAGATACCCCGATAATTATTTAGAGACACATTAAAGGTTTCAGTTAATGTGCCTTGTAAATGCTTGTTTCTTTAAATGTTGTGACATCACTGTTTGCTAGGGTTTAGTATTTTACGATTTTAACCCTAAGCTAAAAACCACCATCAACATTAAGTCATCTGCTTAGCTCGGAACAGGTGCCTTGTTGCGAGGTAAGCATATGATGGTGACAGAAAAGGACGGAAATCGAGGTGTAAATCATTGCAAAGATGGTCAGGAGAATCCGACTAACCTTTTTGAGTGGTAAAGAGAGTTTTGGCTTCCTGTGTTGGCGGCCCTGCGTAAGTTGTACTGGGAATACATACCGTAGAGTGGTGAGATGAAATTTACCGGCTTGGTCTGGTCGTACATCTCCCAGGAAAAGTAGGCGCGGTCTTCAAATGAGACGCAAGTGGACGGCTTGGCTCGAGGGGCCAAGAGGTGGCGTGGTCTTGGTAAGGTAAATGCATATAGATGATAGGTTCACGACAGTGGAGCATGCGGCTTGGCATAGTATGGCCTTGGCAAGACGAGACGTACACGGATGTCTAGGCGTGGTTGGGCCGCGACAATGGAGCGAATGGATTGTAAGGGGGGCCACGACAATGGCATGGTGGGACGTGCAAGGGAGGCTAGGCATGGTGGGGCCGTGGTGATGGAGCGAGTGGCTTGTCCAGGGCCATGGAAAGGTGAGGCGTTGTTTGATGGGGTAAGGCATGTATAGACGGCTTGACACGGTTATGATTTGTCTGTGTTGTCTGATTTCTTCTTGTTCGACGCCCATGGGGAATTCTTTCCCTTTTTTTTTTCAAATATTAAAGTATCGCGCCCTCTCATCCCGCTCATATTTCATTGGGGTTTTGATGAGGCATTTTATTTTGAGGCTGGTCTCCCGGCCGTGATTCCGTCATGTTCCGCCTATTCAACATGCGTTTCTCCTTCTTCCTTTAGGGATTCCATAGTATTTACTCCTGGTGAAGTTGTGTCGTCTTCCCAATTTTTAACAAATATTTATTCTCGTCAAGTCCAACTTTCATCATGTCGATCAGAAGCTAATCTTCCTCGAGTTGACCAGGTTCTCCAGCCAAACGTACTAGGCTTGATTCTCACGACAATTCCCACATCCGAGTCATTCGGGTTAAAAAGGTCATACCGGTATGTTCTCATTAATCAACATACATTTCTTTATTTGCCAATGAATAATGGAGTTTTCCTTCTGTGTAGAGGTATCCTGTTGGAGCATGTGTTACCGTCATTGATGAAGATAACTTGGTTACCCCTTTTTCTTCGAGCTCGATCTTTCCAGCCGCTGCAGACCTGGAGAACGCAGACTTAGGAATTTCTTTCCATGAGTATCCCAATGCAGGATTTTTATTCAGAACCCGCATGAGGTGCCTTTCTTATAACTACCGGAACGTTGGGGGGTTCCTTGTGCGAAAAGAATTCGTAACTCTTTACACAAAAATATGGAAGAAATACGGCCATATTGCCACCAGGAACGTGGTACAGTATTGATCGTCTGCTTTGGTTTCTATTGTGAATTGTCTCCTGCTAATGGTTGTTGAAATGAAAAATATGTCTATCCATGTCGTCGCGGAAGCAACTATTCAAAAGTGGGAGAACATGGTGTCTACCTGTGAATATCTGAAGTTCAATGTTAGTTGGTTGCGGCATCGTATTTAAATTGTGAAGGTCGACATGGCTGGTATTCTTGCTGGCGTGGTCCCTGCTACAAAATATATTCTGAAAGAGAAGAAAGCCTTGGCCTTGGAGTCACAGAAGGTGGAAGAGTCAATCCGGAATTTGAAGATCAAGACTGAGAGGTATCAAAGTCGTTTGAGGATGATGCTTTCTAGAGATTACCATCTTTTGGATGGGCTTTTCTGAGTTATGTGGTTGTGATATGTTTGGGTTTCTTTCTGGGTTTTGAGCATGTTTTTTTTTTTACATTATTTTTTTTTGAAAGAACAAGAGAACTTTATTAAATCAAATGAAATAAAAACTCAATACGGTATGGAAGAAAGTGGAAAGATGCCTGGATATCCGTGGTTGTGATACGGTGGGGTGAGGCGGTGTTCAGGTGTAGTATGCCTTTATCCATTTCCCGTTGATGACCTCTTCCAGTTTTCCCCCGTCCTCCTTAATGACTTTGTAGTACCTACTGTTGTATGATTTCGTGACTATATAAGGACCTTCCCATTTTGCGGAGAATTTTGGTGCAGATGCGTCTTGTTGGATGTGTTTAGCAGTCTTCAGACAATACCAAGTCTCCTATTTAAAAAATTCGAGGTTTCACGGTCTTGTTGTATGCTCTGGAAACCCTGTTTCTGTATTCCTGTGCGTGTTATTCCGCTTTGGCCCTCCTGGAGTCTACAATGTCCAATTCCGCAACCCTGGCACTTAAGGCTTCAGCTTCATTCCATCGAACTTCGCTTGCAGGATAGCGTCTGAGACATAAATAAAATAATAAGGAGAGACCCCAGTGGAACTTCTTGGTGACGTCTGGTATGCCCAGAGTGACATGGGAAGTTTCTCATGCCATGTTCGAGGATTATCGTGCACTGTCCGACTGAGGATTCGAATCAGAGTTCTGTTAGGGCTTTCATCCTGCCCGTTCCCTTGAGGGTAGTATACGGTGGAGAAGACTTGTTTAATCTCGTATTCCTCGAACAACTCTCGTACTTTCCTGTTCGCGAAAGGGGTGCCATTGTCGGTGACGATATGTTTAGGCACGCCAAAACGGAAGATAATGTACTCCTTAATGAATGCAGCAATCATGGTTTCGTTCGTTCCTCTTAAAGCTATGGCTTCGACCCATTTGGTAAAGTATTCGGTTGATGTTATTACATACTCGTGATGTTTTGAGGATAGTGGGTTGATCTTCCCAATGATGTCGAGTCCCCAGCTATGAAAGGGCCATGGACTGCTTATTGAATGCAGGGTGGTTTCCGGTACATGAATAAGGTTCCCGTGGACCTGACACTCCTTGCACCTCTGTAAGAAAATAGCTGCGTCGTCCTCCATGGTCGTCCAGTAGTACTTCTCGTGTATTTGGAGAAATAACTTCCGCTTTAATTGGTGTTCTCCTTCGTGCATCTCCTTCAGCATGATTGGGACCTATACCTCGTTCAAACATCGCAGAAGACTCCCTCCAAAGCTTTTACAATATAAGATCCCTTCGTGGAATACGAACCTCTTGGACCTTTTTTTTATTTTGATGCCTCCTTCTCATTGGTGGGGAGTATCCCGTCGCGAAGGTAACTGATGTACGGCTTCTTCCAGTCCCCGGTGTGACCAATGTTGAAAATTTCTAATTAATACATCGGCTCTTGACAGTTGGAGCAGGTTCTTTGAAGTAACCGAGCTTGGACATCCATCTCCGGACAATAATAGCCAAGGTGTTGTAAACGACGTTAGAGGGTTACCACCAATGTTTGTCCGCAGACCTTACCATGGATGCGATTGAGATGTTGATGTGCTTCATCTTCTCCGAGGCATCTTGACAAAGAGCCGTCTATATTTCGATGATAGAGTACCCCTCGAAGCATGAAGAAATCACGCAAGGTTTTAAGACTGACCTTTCCTTGAAAGAGTGAACTGCTAAGGTCTTGGATAATCGGTGTTCTCCAGTCATCAACTTCATCTTTTTAAGGTTGTAAAAGCCACGTTGAATCCATGGTCCTTATATTTACCTTCAGAGTTTCCCCAAGGTCTTCAAATTGCAGTTTCGATGCTAACGTTTCTAGGCAGTCGGCATGTTGGTTGCTTTTGCGCCCGATGGGCTACTGTTGCGTCGGCGAAGTAGTTCAGAAGTTTTTGTGCTTCGGCTCTATATGGGGCTAAGGTTACCTCCTTCAACGCATATACTCCGTTTACTTGGTTGACCATTAGTTTAGAGTCCCCTCTTATTTCCAGACGTGTGGCTCCGACTTTTTTAGCCAAGGAAAACCCAATGAGGAAGGCTTCATACTCTGCTGAATTATTGGTGCAGGGGAAGTCTAGCTTGAAGGAGTGTAAGAAAACTTCACTAGTTGAGGATACTAGAACCACGCTGGATCCTCCCGTGTCGTTGTTAGGTGTGGCAGAGCCGTCGAAAAATAATAGCCAGGTTTCCTCTTGGATGAAAGAGATTTACGGAAAGTCCCCAGGGAGGTCTTCGCATAATGTTACATCATTTTCTCCTGGAAATGCCGCCAACAAATCTGCAACTGCATGTCCTTTGATGGCCCTCGGGGAAGAATATATTATGTCGAATTTTGACATCTGGAGGATCCATTTGGCCGGCCTTCCTATTAGGGCAGGTTTTGAGAGGATGAACTTCACATGATCGGATTTGGATATTAGCACCACTTTATTGGACAGCAGGTAGTGCCTGAATTTCTGGATCGAGTAGACCAAAGCTAGGCATGCCTTTTCTTCTTTAGGATACTTGAGTTCGGAATCTCTCAAAGTTCAACTGAAATAGTATATGTGGTATTCAATCCCTTCGTCATATTCTTGGGCGAGGAGAGCTCAAACAGCAGTGTCACTTAAAGCGGTGTAGAGGTGTAGTGGTCTTCCTTGCATGGGTAATCTCATGATGTTCGGGGAAGATAATATTCATTGAATCTTCCGGAACGCTTCCTGTTGTAATGTGGTCCAGACAAAGCTTGCTCCTTTCTTTAGTAAGGGGGTAAACGAAGCAATAAGTTGAGCCAATCCGGGTATGAAGCGGCGGATGTAGTTTATTTTGCCCATGAAACTATGGAGTTCCTTCACGTTCCGCGGTGGTGGCATTGTGAGGATGGCTTGCGTTTTGGTTGGGTCAACTTTGATCCCCTCAGCGGTTACTTGGAAGCCTAGGAACTTGCCCGAGGAGACACCGAAAGCACACTTTAATATATTCATTTTTAGCTTGTATTCGCGGCATCTTTCGAACACCTGCTGTAGAATCCCTGTATGAGCCGCCCGAGTTTTTGACTTGACCACTATGTCATCTACATAATCCTCAACTTGCTTGTGCATCATGTCATGAAAAATGGTGGTCATGGCGCATTGGTATGTGGCGCCGCCGTTCTTCAAACCGAAGGGCATCACAGTATAGTAAAAGTTTTCGAGAGGAGTTCGAAAATCCGTCTTGCTTGCATCATGCTCGTACATCTTTATTTGGTTGTATCCGTTGTACTTGTCCATGAAAGAAAACATGCCATGTCCACTGGTGGCATCTACCAACATGTCGATGTTGGGGAGCGGAAAATCATCTTTAGGGAAACATTTATTTAGATCCCTAAAATCGACACAGCACCTGATTTGACCATTCTTTTTTTTTACCGGAACTATGTTTGCCAACCAGGTGGGGTGATGGATTGGTTTGTTGAAACGAGCCACCAATAACTTTTGAACTTCCGCCTTAATCTGTTCTTCAATATCATGCCGGAATTATCTTGGGGTCTGCTTGACCGGCTTGGATCCGGATATCACATGTAAGTGGTGAGTAACCAGCTTCTCATCCAGGCCATGCATTTCCTCGTACGTCCATGTGAACACATCTTGATATTCCTTGAGGAGGTCTACCAACTTTGTGCTCTCGTCTGTATGTAGAGTCAAGCTTATGGAGATGGGTCGTGGAGATTCCTCATTCCCGATATTAACAATTTCAAGCTCTCCCGTGGTTGAATTGGTGCCGTCTTGTAGCTGTTATGGTGCGTCAGGTATCTCCTCTCGTGGCTCATCACCAGGCTGGCATTCTATTGGGCGAAGAGACTGTATGGTAATCTCCCCTGTTAATTTCTAACATCGGCATTGATATACGGTTTTCCCTTTTTCGTCGTGACCCATAATGAAAGTCCGTCCTCGCTTGGTTGGAACCAAACTCTGTTCCTGTGGATGCAGGCGAGTGCGCCTCTCTTCTGAAGGTGTGATGTGAGACAGAGTTTCTCCGCGGGGTTGTGTAGGGCTACCGCTTTGTTCAATGGTAGTCCATTTCGGCAGTGGGGTGTGGTGAGCCTTGTTGGTTGTAACTTGCGGCCTCTGTCTTGGCTCAAAAATTTCCATGCCACAGATTGGCGCATAGGGAGATGATGACGCTGCGATGCGAATAACTTCTCCGTTTAGCGTGGTTTTCAAGCGCTGGCGATACGTCGAAGGAATGATCTTGTTGTCGTGGAGCCATGGTCTCCCCAACATCATGTAGTAGTCTGGCTCCTTTTCAATTACCCCGAATCTTACTTTTGACTGTATAGGTCAGGCAAATATATTCAAATTGACGTACCCATATGTATTTGTTTGGTTACCTTTGAAATCGGTCATGGTAGTAGGTTGTCATATAACCTCGCTTGGTCGTACTTTGGCCATCCTGAGCGTCCTAATGGTGACAACATTGGAGGACGCTCCTGTGTCGACGAGGGCCCGTTTTAATTCCACATTTTTTTATTCGAGCTGTGACGTGTAGGGCGCGATTATAGGCTTCCTCTGTCATCATGTCGTCGTCGGTGAACGTGATATTATTAACGGACGAATCTTGCGTTTTTGCTATTTCCGAGCGTGGAGTAACCAATGGCACGCTTAACGTTATCCGATTGATGGCGGTGAACGTCTACATCCGTTGATCCCTTGAAAGATGTAATAGTTCACATAAGTTTTCCACCAGCGAGGCCGCTTCTTGGCTTACGGGTCTCTGATTGGTAGTGAAGTTGTTGGATTGAGAGTGATCATTCGGGACGTCAGCCCCCAGCTCTGAAGTTTCCGAGGCAGGCGAACCTCTCATCTTTGTTATCAGGTCGATGAGTAAATCCAGTATGGCATTAATTGCATCTATCATCATACCCATGTTTTTGGTGTGAATCCCCTGGACCCGTACTAGGTCAATCAGCCTTGGAACTCCTTCGTTGGTCGTGTTGTTGGGAGTTGAAACGTTGCCGCTTTCCTGAGTGGAATCTGAGGACACAGATTCAGTCCAAAGACTAACCATCCTTCCTTGTTAGAGAAACGTATTCAGAGACTAATATTGGGACCGATAGACCGATCTCCCACTGTAGTCGCCAATTGTTTGTAGGTGAAAATGGTTTCTGTTGATTTCGTTAATTGTGGGTGTGCGGGTGAGAAATAATTTAAACCCTAAACAATGTACTGCAAGGGAGTACTTTAGATTCGAGAGATCAATCTATACAAGTCCGGCCTAAACCAAGAAATAGCCGTTCCAGACTTGCTTCGGTCACAAAGTGGAGGAGAATGGTTTGGTTTTGGGGAGGGAAGCAAGGAAAGTGGTGAGGCCAGAATAGTTGATTTTGGAAGAGTAGTTGGGTTACTATGACTTGTTATCAGAAAAGTGAGAGATCTAACAAGGTGAGCTAGCAAGTAAGTATTTCTGAGTGTTATATCTCCCATATGAACTTGTTTTTCAATGGAAATAAGTAAGACCTATTTATACAAGTCGAAGTAAAAACGTACCCTGGTCTCATTAAGGATTGGGGAGGTAAATGGGAGGAGGTGGTAACCGTATGCATGAAATTAATGTTCTGTAAAGTGGTTAATGCATGAAACTGCTAGCGTTATGGAATTGATGTCCCATAAAATTGTTAACGCATGTGCTTTAGGTCCCATGAACATTTCACACATAACTTCCCGTATTTACTAACCGCCTCACCCTTATGACACTTCCTTATGACGGGCGTAATGTACATCGCACGTTGTAAACCGCCAAACCAATACCCAAAGTGGATCCCACATCTTGTGTTGATGTCTCGAATGTTTTTGGAAAACATGTAGCACGTTGTTGTTGCTTGGAAAGTCAAGCTCGGGAAACTTGCTAGCCTGGTGACCTTCGACGGTCGAGATTTTACATCTTGAGAGGAGGGGAAACCGTTGATCGTTGCACGCCTTCATTTTGGTAGCCGTGTAGTGAGGGCCAACGTGGTGGCGCGGCTAGGTTGGCATGACGTTGGCATGGCAAGGTTTGGCGTGGCCAAACTTAGGTTTTCGGGCCAAAGGTACCATGTGTCGTCCGGTAACCTAGGATGGTGATAGGTGTAGAATACACCTAATTTACTATCTAGTAGTTTATGCTTTCTTTGCTATTTTTCTTGTAAATTATGTATTTTACGTGTGTTTTTGAGTTATTAGGTACTCTGGAGTCGCACAGAGGAAAAGGAGAAGAAATCGTTCAATTTGATCTAAAAGGGCAAAAAGGTCATTTCATAGGGAGATCACTATCTGGAGACCGGTACTGGCTAAGGGGCAGCTCTTTGGAGGAAAACTAATCAAAGTCTAGTCAAAGTTAAGGGGTTACCACCTAGGTGTCCCTTATCATTTTGAGCAGGTGTAAATATCCTGGGTGGATAAACAGTGGGGTGTAGATAGCCCAAGCTAAAATGCAACCCTAAAAACGAGAAGTCTTTCTCTCGTTCATCATTCATTTGTTCATGAGCAGCAGCTATTGAGACGAAATCAAGAAAGATAGAGAATATTTGATAGAAGAATTTGCGTGGTTACAACACGCATCAAATTTTGGCGCCGTTGCCGGGGAGCATCGGATGATTTTAGTTGTTTTCTTTTTACTTTTTGCTTTATTCTTGCTTTGTTGTATTCTTTATCGTATCTAACTTAGTTTTTGAGAATTGTTTTTCAGGTACCGGTTTTCCATGTATGGTGGAAAAGAGCAAGCATATTTCAACAATCAATACGATTTTCAACCTCAACATCATGGCAACTTCCAACCATCCTTAGGATACAATCAAAACCAATCTTTTGGCTATGATCAAAATCCTTCGGAGCCTTATGGATATTCTCATGCATATCAACAACCTTATGACGGTAATGTGCAGACGGAGAGTTGGGAATATACTCCTCTTCATCGTGTTTTTCCTTCACTTTTTAAGGATATACAATCTAGAAACTCTATACACGGTGGTAAGCGTGTTAATGTCCGTAAACTTGCACAAAAGTTATACAAATTGGAAGATGATGGAGACTCGGAAGAGCTTGTCGCAGAAATTAGTAAGACCATTCATATGGAACTTAAACGACGTCGGGATAAAGGATATGAAACCGATGAAGATTCTTATTATGGTGATTCCGATAATGAAGATGATTGTGTTGAAAAGGACCAACCTTTGGAAACTTTTGATGACGCTAGTGTAGATTACTCGAGCCTTGATCTTAATAATGATCAATCACCTATTCGAAAGGTAGAGCTTGAGGAAGATGCATTTAGTGCTTGGAAAAAATTCCTTATGGAAAGATATGAGCCCGCGGAAGTATATGAGCGTTGCAATAATGAGGAAGTTATTCCAACTCCGGATCATAATAACGATCCTTCACCTATTAAAAAGGAGGATATTTGGTGTGATTTTCCTATTGTTGTAAACGGTATAACACCCTCACAAGAAGATATTACAATTTTTACCGACGAAAATCATTTTAGTGAATGGCCCGATTCCGATGATGAAGATGTTGAAGAGGTGATGCTCGATAAAGAAACCAAATTGATTGAATTTGTGGAAGACCCAATTGAACTTGCCGATGATTATGATGATGCCGAGACTTTGGTTAAGGTAGAAAATGATGAAGAATGGTTGCAAGGTTTGATAGAGGACCACGATATGCAAGAGCTAAGCAATTCACTCGAATTTTTTAAGAATAAGGAGGATACCGTAATACAAGAGATTGTGCAAGGTTTGTCTAACCCTTTGCATATTAATTCTTCTCCTTTACCTCTTATTGGTTTGGATGTATGTTCTTCGAAAGTACTTTTGAATGACTTTGTTTCTCGATATCCGCCATTGGAAACACTTGATGCTAACACTATGCAGGTTTACCAAGAGGAATACATGGAAGTTCCCAAATTCTATGTTCTTTATACACTTCCGAGTGTGGACAAGAATAAGTGTGGGGGAAATTTCTATCGAGCTATAACTTTACTATTATTTTCTTGTGCTAACATTTGTATGGAGTTATTGTATGCAAAACAGGTACTATGGGAGGATCCCCAAATTTTCCGATTGTTAGTATATGGGGAATGAATCTTACAAGAGCCATGTCGGGCCGTCGACTTTAAAACAAGCGCTAAGTGGGAGGCAACCCACCGGTTTTGTATTTCTTATCCTTTTATTTTGCTTTTTATTTTTGTTTATTTATTTATTTTTCTTGTTCCATATCATATTAAGATTTCCCACCTTGACTTTGCTTGGAGGATTCAATTACATTGAGGACAATGTAAGGTTTAAGTGTGGGGGAGTGGCTAAGCATATATTTTTGCATATATTAAAAAAAAAAAAAATTGCATTAAAATTTTCAACTTTTAGAGATTTTAGAGTCACTAGCATGCTTCTAGGTATGATTACATAGAGAATTCTGACCGACATAAATGAACTTGGAAATGTTAGGGAACTACGTTCAATTTCTTGCTTGTTAGAGTGTTAAATAATGGATTTAATCATGCCGGTGATGCAAATTTGGTGCAGGGAGAAGTGCGTTATTAGAGTTGCTGATCAATCATTAGTGGAGACTACCCATTTTCATATCAACCAAGGCACCGACCAAAAATTCTTCCTTTACTAAAGAGCTTCTTTTGAGTGTGTCACCGTACGTTAATTCCGGGTAGAATGGTGAGCTACCCAATTTCAGCACTATTTTGATCTCTTGAGTGCTAATTTTTGTCAATCATAAGGGTGACGTCTATGGATGAAAGCCTCCTTCTTGTAGTTCGATTTGCAGTTAACACCATTCTCTCAACAACGGGTCCATAGAAACACCAACATTAACAACAAGGGAGCGACATCAAAATCTACAAGGAAAGTTGAAAAGGTTCAAGGTTTGAAAGCAACAATGGAACAAGAAAAATAGCAAATTTTTATTCAAGTAAAGCAACATACAATGAGCAGATTTTTACATACATGTTGAAGACTTAAAATGCAATGAGGTAATTCTATATCCAAGTATTAAGACTTATTTTTAAGAGCGAAGAAAAGCAAAAGGTGAAAATTATTGGAGTTTATGAGACGATACAAGTTGTGAAGAATCAAGCGGTAAAATACTTTTCCACGTCCATGGTTGTTTTATTTTACACTTTGTTTTGTGTTTTGTTTCTCTTGTCTATGAAAGAAAAGAAAGAAAGAAAAAAAAATGAAAAAAATAAAAGAAGAAAATAAAAATAAATAAAAATAAAAATATATATATATATGAGACAAGAGAAATATCTATTATTGTTTTGTTTTAAATAAGCTGTGGGGAAGGAAAATCTATAAGGAAGTTTCAAGCGACATGGATTTTGAGGAAAAAGGTTACAAATTGTTAAGGATTTATGAAATTCAAGTGTTTATCATCAATAGTTGAAGCCGAAGACCAAGAAGATAAAGACAAGGAGCGGAAGACGTTTCTTTTGGATTCCGTGAGAGTGGTGTTATCATAATTGGCAATCGGATGTGAAGGTAAGTAAGTAATCTCATCCTCGATATAAGTGGTTGATTTCCTTTCTTAGAGATCGTCATAAAAATGGTTTTTCGAAATGTTAAAAGATGTGGGTTTTTCAAAATTTCGGAAGTTATCCTTCCTACCATTCAACGTGTTGCAGGAATTCTCTCTTCATTCCTACCTGCGCACATGTGAGACCCATAAAAAAGCCGTCTTTTTGAGTGCAATTATCATAAAATCCTATTTTGGTGAGGCAGAAGTCGAGGAGAAATGCTTATTGATCGTTTCTCAAACACGTGTTCTCTCATTATGGTGTGGTTATTTCTCACTCAACATTTAAGAATGAGAATATGTTCTTTAGTATTTCTAATTTCTTATTACTAGCATGCAGAAACTCTATGTCCTCATAGTTTTTAGGATGCTTGGGACGCTGGAACGCTTTGAAAGTTGTGAGTTTTGGTTTGATTTGCTCGAGGACTAGCAAAGTCTAAGTGTGGGGGAATTTGATAGGTGTAGAATACACCTAATTTACTATCTAGTAGTTTATGCTTTCTTTGCTATTTTTCTTGTAAATTATGTATTTTACGTGTGTTTTTGAGTTATTAGGTACTCTGGAGTCGCACAGAGGAAAAGGAGAAGAAATCGTTCAATTTGAGCTAAAAGGGCAAAAAGGTCATTTCATAGGGCGAGCACTATCTGGAGACCGGTACTGTCTAAGGGGCATCTCTTTGGAGGAAAACTAATCAAAGTCTAGTCAAAGTTAAGGGGTTACCACCTAGGTGTCCCTTATCATTTTGAGCAGGTGTAAATATCCTGGGTGGATAAACAGTGGGGTGTAAATAGCCCAAGCTAAAATGCAACCCTAAAAACGAGAAGTCTTTCTCTCGTTCATCATTCATTTGTTCATGAGCAGCAGCTATTGAGACGAAATCAAGAAAGATAGAGAATATTTGATAGAAGAATTTGCGTGGTTACGACACGCATCAGATGGCTAGGATTTGCTCCTGGGATTGAAGGGCAACCGTTGATTGTTGCACGCCTTCGTTTTGGTGGCCGCGTAGGGAAGGCCAATAGGGTGGCGCGGCTAGGGTGTGGTTAGGCTTGGCATGTGGGGCCAAGGGTTTTCCATGGGCGTATGGCGTGGCTAGGGCCAAGACAAGGGCGTTTGGCTTGGCATGATGTAACTAGCATGGCTAGGGCCAAGACAAAGTGCGTTTGGCATGGCGCGACTAGCTTGGCTAGGTTTGGTTTGGATTGGCATGTGGGGCCAAGGGTTTGCCATGGGCACATGGCATGGCTAGGGCCAAGGCAAGGGCGTTTGTCTTGGCATGATGTGACTAGCATGGATAAGGCCAAGGAAAAGTGCGTTTGGCATGGCGCGGCGAGCTTGGGCTAGGTGCGGTTTTGGATTGGCATGTGGGGCCAAGGGGTTGCCATAGGCGCATGACGTGACTAGCTTAGGCTAGGTGTGTGACCAAGCTAGGGTTTTGGGGAAAAGGTCGTTTGGTAACCATAGACAGACAGGATTTTCTCCTGGGATTGAAGGGAAACCGTTGATTGTTGTACGCCTTCGTTTTGATAGCCACGTAGTGAATGCCAGTATGGTGGCATAGCATGGGGCCATGGCGAGGTACGTTTGGCATGGCGCGGTAGGTGTGGCTGGCATGACTTTCTATTGGCACGGAGGTGCGGATAGCGTGGTTGGCATGCTTTGGGGCGGTCGGTGTGGCTGGCATGATTTGCCACTGGCACAGAGGTGCGGCTAGCATGGTTGGCATGCTTTGGCGCGGTCGGTGTGGCTGGCATGATTTGCCATTGGCATACGTGGGAATTAGGGTTTGGCTTGTCGTAACCCTAATTTGAAAAAGATACCCCGGTAATTATTTAGAGACACATTAAAGGTTTCAGTAAATGTGCCTAGTAAATGCTTGTTTCTTTAAATGTTGTGACATCACTGTTTGCTAGGGTTTAGTGTTTTACGACTTTAACCCTAAGCTAAAAACCACCATCAACAATCGTATATTCTCTCCGTTTCAAAAAGACGGTCCGCTTTGACTTTCTCAAAATATTAAGGGGGTCATAGTATTTTACTTGACCACCCATAGTATTTTACCTGACCACCCTTAGTTACTTACCAATTTTATTTTAATAAAAATTACCTGAAAGATTATAGAAACGAAAAGATACATATGGAGTATAAACTATTTTAGGAATATAACTTTTGGAGTCAAATATATTTTCATGTCGGTAAAAATTTATTGAATATAATAATTTAAGTGTTACAGGGCCCACGGCCCATGGATGTGCGGTCCATCCAGCTACCCAATTATATGTATATGTTGTAACATATGTAATTGATACTGATAATCTCTCTAATATGATGGTTCTTCTTCCTCCTCTCATCTCTCCATGGTTCACCTCTAATACTCCTCAAACACGTTATCAGCACGAGCTCTAACCCTGCTGCTAAGATATATTTTTTACATTGATCTTATACTTCTCAATCAATATAGAGAATACTTTTAGTTTCCACAAATACATTAATGCACATGCAAATACAATTAAAACAATAATAATTAAAATATATTCATGCAAGTCAATTTAGTTTCCACAAATACATTCATGCACATGCAAATATAATTAACATAAAAATTAAAATATTTTCATGCATTCATGCAAAGTTAAATATAGAGATAACTTTTAGTTTCCACAAATACATTAATGCACATGCAAATACAATTAAAACAATAATAATTAAAATATATTCATGAAAGTCAATTTAGTTTCCACAAATACATTCATGCACATATACAATTAGAATAATAATTATAATTATATCGTATAAATATCCCACTTATTTGAAAATGGTGTCATTTAATTGTTTGCTTTATTTCCTGTGAAACCAAAACATTAAACTACACTACTACCTTTTTTTTTTAAATGGGCATGTAACTCTTCATGGGCCTTGAACACGTTATGACCTTAATGAGTTAACACTACTAATTGGATCATCGTAATTTGTCCGTTAATCGGGTTATGGTTTTCTTTTAGTAAGGTCTTTTCCAGTTGGACCCAACTCGACTCAAAAATGACATTTTGGACTCAGAATTACTTGAGCATCATTATTGTGTATTTGAGGTGGAAATCATTTCTTTCAAAAATAAAAAGGAGTTTATTCCTTCATACAACTTTATGTCTACACATGCATCCAATTTTTGTGGAAGAACTCACAAAAAGTGATGAGTCAGATTTTTTTACCCCCTCTTCCATTTTTTCTATTTCATCAAAACGAATGAACCAGTATATGTTAAAGTATCAATAAGAGATTCACTATATTTAGTAAGCTATTCAACCTAAAGTAAATGGTTGACATTCAAAATGAGATTCTCTTGGCCTGTTGAGATAAAGAAATTTCTCAAATTAAGCTAAATGTAGCAAAATTGATAATGGAAAGAACCCCAAAGTAATGAGGGTTAGACGTACCGACTCATATAAAGCATGTGAAAAGGGACATATATATCATGAGAAAAAAAATATTATTATTATTTTCCCAGCAGTAATGACACCAAAGTATAGGTATCAATTGAACATGGGACCAGCTAAAATGTAATTCTAGCTCCCATCATAAATGAAAGAGTTGGAAATGCACCTTGGTCATAGGTGTTGGTATATACAATATAATGTATATGTGTATCATAGTAACAACCAATTTTCACATAAACTTTAATGGAAACAAGAAATTTTCCTGGCCAATTGACTATCTTATCGAGCGCAGCAGTGCTCATTTGTTTTCTTCAAGATAGAACAAAGACGTCGCAAAATCTCTAGATGTACCAAGAGATAATCACACCTTGTTAAATTCCCAAGTAACCCGTGCAAATGAATATCATGTGGAACATCAAAATGATGAGAATGTAATTGATTGCATCTTTTATAGTCTCTAATATATTTGGAAGGAAATATATTTTAGAGAAACTAATGAGTCAATTTAGTGCAATGTAATTCACTATAATATTTGGATTATTGAATCATATTGACTCCGACGATGAAATGTTAGAAACTGACTCATACAGGCTTTGGGCATAACCATAAAAAAAACTTTGGTTGTGACATGATGATTGTTTTGAAAGAAATCATACAAATATCACTTTATTTGAGTGAATGAAAATGGGAAAAATATTGACAGAATGCAAAGTGACGACATATCTCTCAATAAGTGTTTTCTAAATTACTAGATGCACAACCCCCCCTTCCCATTATGCTTTTAGGTAAGAAAGCATATCACTCATTTTTACAAAGTCTTCAGTAAAACAGGATCGAGACCATCCTAAGATGTAAATGGTAAAAATTCCATATTACAAAGAAAACAAGGTGAACTTTAGAAAAATATTCATGCAGAATGCGGACCATTAAAGTGACTGATGGATCTGGTGAATGTTTTGACATTTTTGGACTAGTTATAGTTCACAAGAAATTTGCGTTTCAAAACTACTAGCACATACCACACAATGCAAAGTGCAAAGGCTAACCACCCTTGTTAATGCTAGATAATTTACATCAAAAGGACTTGATAAATATTGCATGTTTAATAGGATCAATATAGAGCATCTTATACCCAATGGTCTCGCAGAGGCTACCATCAAAGGTTACAGAAGGTGTCTAAGGAATAGGTTATGCGTACTAACCTACCTTTTATTGTTTTAGAGATATGCAATATTACACGCATCTTACTTAATTCGTTTTTAGAACCCAATATTAGTCAACCTTTTTTTGCGTACCAGTTGGTAACTGAATTTAAGCCCGTCATTCGTGTTCTTACGCATTTTTGGTTGCACTATATATGTGCCATTACGACTCCACATCGTACTATGATGGGTCTTCAAAACTGTTAAGTAGTTATGTTGGAAATGAGTTCCCAACAGTTATCCGCATTTTTGAAACCTTTGGCAGGAGATCTCTTACCGCTAGATTTGCGGGTTGTCATTTTAATGAGGCATTCTTCCCGTCGTTAGGGGGAGATAAGAAAAAGTATTTTCTAAGGGAACTACATGAATTGTCGTGGTGTGTTCCCACTATGTATCATGTTGATTCTTATACTCCACAAAGGTAAATGTGAAGTGACAAAGAATAATCGATTTTCAGAATGTACACTGATGTCGCTAAAGTGACAAGATCACACATACCAGCTGAAAATATTCCTGCAAGGTTAGAAATCCTTAGTATGGGGTACGCCATAGACTAAGGTGTTGCAACTACACTTGGTGGAAGTGTAGTTAAGGTCGTGGCTCCATAGAGAAAGATGGAGACGCCACTAGGTTCGATCAATGCTCACCTAGAAAGGAAGTAGATGAGTAAGGCACAACCTAATTTGTATCATCAATGAAATCATCTCGTTTATTGTCTCTGACTATGTCCATGAATCAATACTGGAGGACGCTCCAAAGTTTTAAATGGTTCAAGAGAACAATAAAATCCTGACGGATTATGAGAATGCACAAGAGTCAATGGAAGGATCATGCGTGCACAATGATGATATAATCCATAAATAGTTGCTCCATATTTAGAGCACAATGAGTTCGAACCATGCTTTATTTTGATTAATTTCAAATAAATAGCATATTTGGCCTACACAATTCAGGTAGAACTTAGTTCTTTGGCAAATATACAGGTATTTGGTGTGGTAGTGCTAACCAACCAAGTGTAAAGCCTATTGGACATACATAATTAATTTGTCATAAAGCATAATGAGAAGAAAGTAGTCTTAAAGTACAAAGACTCTCCTTGTGGCGCGAGGTTTCTCACAAAGCCCTGGAATTGTTCTTTTGTAATGAACGTTACAGAGTTCCGCTACTTAGTTAGCTTGGTAATTTCAAAAGGACTTGAAAATCAGCATATGTAGGTGGTTGTTACGTATCTCTGAAAGAATCAAAAGATAGAAGATATTTACAAAAGTACTTGATACACTTTTGTTTCCCAAATCAAATGACTTTAAACCACAAAGTGCGTTTACAGTTATATAGAACGCTCACTTATAGATTTAATAAATCAGGAGGATGTGGTATACCCGTCTAAGTGGTTATTTGATTTGGAGGGGATAGACAAATAAGTTATTTTTTTCCTGCGTATTCACAAGAAAGTTCCTAATTTGGAATTGTAGCTATTTATGTTGATGGTACAGACATGATGTGTACTCTTGATGTAATAAGAGACCTTAAAAGCTATTTAAAATCCAAATTTGAGATGAAAAATCTAGGGAAAGCTCGATCGAATACTGAGCTTGTGGAATATTATTCCACCAGTTTGCATATGTCCAAAGTTGTCAGGCAATTACAAAGACATGCATCCTGATAGCACTCCCATGATTAGTCGAGGTTCAAATGTAAGTAAGTAACCATTTCGTCCAAAGGAATATGACAAAGATGTGTTGGGAGATGAAATTATCATATCTAAGTACAATATACGCATTGTTGTACTTAGTATAATAATGTACTCGATTAAATTTTACATCCTCAGGGAACTTGTTAGCTAGATATAGCTCCGCGCCAACGCAACGTCATTGGAATGGTATAGTGAATGTAATCATGTACTTAAAAGTAACCATTGACATAAATTTGTTTTATCCCTACAAAGACATTAAAAGGAATGCTAATGGAAGTGCAATCCAAAAGTTGTTGATTATGAAGGAACAATAATCTCTTCTCCAACGAAAGTTATCAGGGGGAGATATGGTAGATTATTTTCTAAGTTATTACCAATATTCAGTTTCGAAAAGTACACGACTAAAGGAACTGTCTGGAAAAACTCTGAAAGTAATCAGGGGGAGATGCCGACATCAGGGGGAGGATCCAAGGATATGATGTCGACATATTTTACTTCGAAATCGAAGCTGTGTTTTAGTCTTTTTCCCTTCGATCGAGAATAGTTTTTCCGAAATGGTTTTGTCTCTCGACAAGGTTTTTTAGCGAGACAACACTAAAACATCAAGTATGTTGAATGTTGCATCCATAAAGATCGCGTTGATATTACTGAAAATATCTGAATCAAAGAATGAAACGCAATAATCCGTTAACGTAACTTCCAGAATCAACAACATGGTCTTATAAACATTCAAGTCACCAAAGTAAAGTGTGATAAATTTCTTCTGATTGCATTAGACTAATGAAAATTGTCTGACATCAGGGGGAGCATCTAATGGTGTGTTGAACTATTTTCCTTCACTGAGGTTACTTTTTCCTACAGGGTTTTATTACTCGACAAGGTTTTTAATGAGACAACAACAAACACCGGGAATGTAATTTCCCAGCTAAGACTTTTGTCTTTCCTACAAGGATTTTCTTCCTTAATTAGGAGTTGTGAAGCAACTAGTCAACTTCAACGGAGCAAAGTGATCATCTGCAACAGATCACCTTTACTTGCATCTTTCACATTGTACTCTTTTCCCTTCATCTAGGTTTTATCCCACTGGGTTTTCCTTGTCAAGGTTTTAATGAGGCAACATATTCGAGTCCAACTATGTTCTAAGTTTGCTTACTATTGTACTCTTTTTCTTTAGCTCAGGTTTTGTCCCTATGGGTTTTCACTGGCGAAGTTTTAACGAGGCAATGAACTTAGACTCATCGATCTTTGAGGATCATATTGCATGTGACGAACTACATGTAATATACGAGACAACATGTGAAGTACTACATGTGAAGAGTTATACCAAGATTTTATCCCACTGGGTTTTTATTTGTCAAAGTTTTAATGAGGCGATTGATTTCGGCACAAGCCATCAAGCAGAGGACGTCGTTTGAAGAAATACATTCAAAGCACTATGTATAAAGTTTTATTATTGAACCGCACAAGGGGGAGTGTTACAGGGCTCACGGCCCATGGATGTGCGGTCCATCCAGCTACTCATTTATATGTATATGTTGTAACATATGTAATTGATACTGATAATCTCTCTAATATGATGGTTCTTCTTCCTCCTCTCATCTCTCCATGGTTCACCTCTAATACTCCTCAAACATTAAGAGTATATTAGAGAGTTTATTGACAAAATATGACTATAAATAAAAGATGGACATAATTTGAAACAGAAGCTGGACAAAATTTTAAAACAGAAAAAAATGGAATAGAGGAAGGTCCGTTTGAAACAGAGGGAGTAGTATATATCCGAACAGCGTTAAAGTTGCTCTTAATAAATTTTGATGCAGAATTCACAATTAACATTTCGGTGATTGTGACATGCTGAGCCAAGAGCCATGATGCAGATTTTAAATCACAAGTAGTTTGTGAGGTTACTACCTTAGCTGAAACTGGTGGTTGCAAACTTACTGCTCATCCACGAGGACGACTCTCATCTGACATCATGGTCAGTCGGAGGTTGAAGTTGAATTGAATTATTTCTGTTAGGGTCCATGTCAATCTCGGATACTTATTAGATTAGGTTTCCAGGATTTTTTTCTTCTAGCTATATGATGTCAACATAACATTTGCCGCAAGCACGCAAAAAATATGAAACTCAGTATTCAATGCATTTATGATATATATATATACATCAACTCTGAAATTTTACTATGGGAACCATGTATTGCAAATACATGTTTGAATGCCGCCTGTTCCATGTTAAAGTAATCATTGTGCGATTTTCGGATTGGTTGGTAGCGGCATGGAAACCATTCAAATTTATAAACTACACACTTCAAATCAGCGTTTGCTGCTTTGGGCATTATGTAATGTCTACCTAAATACAGCATTTGTTGTTTCTTCAAAAAGGTTACCTACTTCAGAAAGTTCTGCAAGATTTCTACTATGTAGGAATGCTATACAGATAGAGAATGCTTGCAGAGAAGATATAGAAGCACTGAAATCAATTGAATAGATTCCCTTCTTGTAAGTGGTCAAACTGAATAAAGGCCCGTCTCCTTTATCTCCTTCCTGCAAATTTTTATCAGAAAAAGTTGATAACTGAATCATCAAACAGTAAAGAAGGTTCAGAAAAGCACAGGAAGAAATAAACGATACCTGAATAAAAAGATCAAACTGATCGGAACCATCACAAGCTTTGGATGAATATGAGGCCTCACTTGGTTGTTCCTGGTTAGAAAGTACTCTTAGTTTGCAACCAACATCCCAACCACCACAATCACAAGCTCCACCTGATTTCCAACGATCAATCAGAGGTGAAGGTAATCCACTAGCTGGTTTCCCATGAACACCACTAGGGAGTAAAACAACAGTACTTGCTGTTTCGGAGCAGCATTTCACGTCTGGCATGCATTCAGATAACTTCATTTTAGATAGTTCTGTATGTTTATCTTTCTGCCATCCATCACTAACTGATGATCCAATGCCCTCTTTTGGGACCTTGACAACAATGGCTGCAAGCTCATTTTTCTGAAAAGAATCTAGGGTATCCTCACAAGATCTGGGTTCCACGGCTGACAATACAAACTCTCGCACCATACATTGATCCTTCGTTTTATGCCTGGTCGAATTCGGGCACTGGGCACCAGACACCTTCATTTCACCGACAACGTTAGGGACATATTCACGATTTTTAACTTTACTTCCTTGACTGATCCACCCTCCACTCTTTTTCGTAACTTGGTGAAAGGAGTAGAATGTGTATATCCAACTGCAATCATACTTGCCGCATACACTAATTTTCTTCATTGTAGCTGCAAGGACATCTTTGTTCTTGTCTACTGCAAATGTAAACCAAGGTAGCCCATTCCTGACAGTGACTTGTAAAAGTGCTTGCACCATCGATGTTTGATGCTTGTCATCCTGATGTAAGCCATCGGAGCTGGTCGGTCTGCAATTTGAGAAATCCAAGTTTCTTTTAACTGGTTGAGAGTTCAAAGAATCTGATCTTTGATGAGACGTTTCAGACGAACTTTGTGTAGGTGATGGTTCGTCTTGAAACGACACACGGTTTGCTGACCTAGGACGCAGTAACGGATCTAATAGCCTTCTCAAAGGACTGGATCTAGCTTTGCCATTAGCATTCGTCTTTTCCTTGTTTGAACTTTCCACACAATGGTCTGATCCTACTGGACCAGATTTGGCAGTGATATAATCTGAGCTAAGAGGAGGCAACGCTGAAGCCTCCTTGAAACTGAAACTTCTGCTCATCTTACCCAATCCAACAGTAGATCGACTGTTAGGTGATTGATATCTACTTTTTAAAGCAGCCGATTCTCTTGTTTTGAGGCCTGGTCCGTTGATAGGCTCGACTACTACTATCTTTGTACTATTCGCAGCCAACTTGGTCTCTTCTGCCAATTTATTTACAGAGTGAACAGATGGCATTTCAGCTGAACCAGAATGAGGTTTTAGATCTTGAGCACCTTTAGTACTAACAAAGCTGGTTTTTGTATTTCTGCAGTTCTCAACACTACCAGATAGTTGGCTTGGGTGTGGATTGTCAGACTTGATTACACCATACAGAGCTTCATCACCACAATGACTATCGGATAATCTTCTATTTTTAACTTCTGCTGATCTCCCTATGCTTAACCTTGTAGATTCAGATTGATGCATATCCAAATGTTCGGTAAGATATTTCTCATCTTCATGGTTGCTGCTTTTAATTCCATAAGACAGTGGGCTTGAGTGTGGACTAACAGGATTGATTTCCACAAATTGAGCCTCATCCAAAAGAAAATTGTCTGAAGATCTCCTTCGATGAACTTCTGTAGTAGATTTCCCCTCATTTAAGGTTGCTGATTCTGACTGCGGAGAAGCACCTGAGCAACTTTTTCTGCTTGAATTTCTGGGCAAAAGGAGAACAATTGTTTTATTTCTGCCAGGGGAACTTTGGTCAGGAAATGTGAACTCTTGAAACTTCTTTGTTGTAAGAGTATTTGTATCTACTGAATCCTTCATCTTTCCCTCTGTACAGAACAAGATCTCACTATCTTCTGAACTTGGCGAAGTACGGATTTCCGTAACGGTCCTTGAACCTGAACCTTTTCCATTACCCATTTGAAGATCTATCATGGAACTGTTGGTGACATTTGTTCTGTGGAGTTTATGCCCCCCAACTGAGACTTTCTTGGTGCGAGCTTTAAAATCTTGAGCAGGTATTACATTTCTTTTACATGGCCTCCCACCCCGAGAATAGATTTCACTGGAAGATGAGGTCGGATGACAGCTCAAAGAAGATGATCCTTTCTTTGAATGAGCCAGAGGACCACTGTCACTTCCAGTAGAGAGTGTAGATGACCCAACTGTAGAGAACGGGGATGAAGTACTACTAGTTGACGGTGAATACTTTCTACTCCGATGGGGAACTTGCTTTTCGTTGTAGTTCCACTTTTCTACACGCTTCCAGTCAAGGACACCACAATTCAGAACCTTCTTTTGGAGGTTTTCTTCATTCTCCTCATGCTGCAAATAACCTGGCAATTTGGACATGTGTTTCACAAGCTCGTCGTCTTTGATTGACTTCTTGTCTGACGATTGTTTTCGGTGACTCCTCGAGGATTTAGATACAAAAGACTTCTCCCCTAGATCATGTTTTATATCATGCTGAAGAACATCATATGGACGAGCGCTAGGTCTTTCTATCTTCAATTTGTCCCCAAGTGTGAAAGTTCGACTAGCTGGGTTTTTCTCCCTTATTTCTTTTGAAAACTGATGACTCCTTGAACTGTGTCTGTCATCAGTGTGGTAACCCACAAATTTGGTAGATTCCATTCACTCTGCATTACTAGCACTTGGTATCAAGAGCTCAAGAAACTGATAAGTATCCCTTCCTCCAATAAATCCTTGCTTGTGAAGAAGCTGACAAACACTTTCTTACTTCATGGCTTCAAATAACCCACATGGACATCTGCCAAAGAAAAAGAAAAAAAAGGCAGACATAAAAAAACTAAGTTAGAGAGGAGTATTTGTTTAAGAGAGTTCAATCTCAAGATCCTCACTTCTAGTGTGAACCTGGCTGCTGGCTTGTATGAATCTCTAAGATTAGTTCTAAATCTCAAACAGCAGAATAAAACAAGAAAAAAAAAAAAGAAACCACACCACAAGAAAAATAAGAAAATGAAACAGAAACAAGAAGTAAGGGGAAAGTTCTTGAATTTCATAATTTTTGCTGACTAAAGTGACAAAGCTTGAGACTAGGTAAAACTATTGGTCAAGATAGTCATTCACATTCTTTACCGGCGTCCAAAACACCACCGGCCACAAGGACTGAGAGTCTGAAATAGAAAATGCAGCCGCACTTTCCAGTACAACCTCACGCAGGATCCAAGGTTGAGACAGTGGTGCAAACAGAGTAAGTATAGTTGTTATACACAGCAAGGATATTAGCTGTCTGTTGTCCAATTTCAGCAAGAACATATATGGATAAAATGAAGAAGGTATCAACAAATCGAAGATAACAGAGAAATGAAATTATCATGTCGAAATTCAGTGGTCCATGATAGCGATATCAAGAAATGCTACCAATTCAAGAGAAAACCACCAATTTGTAAAAAAGAAAATCAGGCTATCCAGAAACAGAATTTACAAAATGAAATGTTTAAATCCAAATACAACACCTATTCTGCCTAAATTTTAGCTCAATTCACTTCTCTTGTAACCAAACATCTTGTAACCAAACATTCAATGTCCTCGCTAAAATCCATTACAACGTGAATAGCTCACAGATCTAAAAATTAAGTAACGCATGAAAATAACAAATTGTAATGAGAAAACATAAACAAAAAAACGAAAAAACTGGTTATAATTTCTAACATACCTGAAGAAATGAAGTTCAATCTTGTGTCCAAATTTTCACAGATCCCTTTACGTTTCTGAAGGTAACCACCAATGGAAGGATAGAGGGAGAGAGAGTTGGTGAAAAGAAATAATAACTTTGATTAAAAGCAAAGATAAGTATAATCACAGACAGACCATTAACCAACAACAAAATCCAATTTAGTAACAAAACCCAATAAAACTTCTTCTTCTTCTACTTCTTCTTCTTTTTACACGGCAACAGAAAACTAGATGCAGAGAGTGAAAAAGGGGGTTTTCAGTTTCGTCTCACTGCAAAATCTGAAAACAGAGAGAGAGAGTGTGTGTGAGAAAGGCTCTATCTTTCGTTTTCACATCAAACGTCTAAAGAAGAGGAGCATGGGATTGGCTATCCCATCATTATCATCGAACGGCTAAAATACTGTCGGGACTGCTTTAAGTGGGTCCGGGTAACCACATAGGTTTTTTCTTGGACCAAATCAGAATATACGGATGGACGGTTTAAGATATATATGCCGTTGTGATTCATTGAAGGGTTGAGATTTTTTTGTTTTGGTGTATTTGGTCTCATTTCATTTATGAGAATGATGATGAGTCGGCCACAGCCGACGTGGCTTTAATTAAAAAAGGCTAAAAGATTAGCATAGAATATGCTTTGGATTACTAAAGTGACATCGAGATTCTTTTGGATTTACTAGAAATGACATCACCGGTTGAATAAATGGTAAATTGGTGGAAAAGGGGAGAAATGCTTTATTAGGAAATGGAGGGGTATTTGAGGAATAAAATATGATAAATGTGGTCCCATCGAAAAGAAATGGATGTAAATTGTCTTCCTTTTTTCTGCATTTTGTGATTTTCTTACTTTATCCTGTGATCTGCTGTTTTTTCCTGGCTTGCACTTTTTTGTGTGGGTATATTTTTCAACTCAGATGGACTCACCGACATTTTTATTTTTAACTACTAGGGTGGTGAGGTTTTTACTTTTGGCACTACACAAGATCCAAGGAGGAAAAGTGTGTGCTGTATCCAGCAAAATTTTCACACCGGCAAAAATTTACAGTTTGGATTTATCATGGTGTTCTGGAGGGAAAATATTACCAGATCAAAATTTTGAACTAGCAGCAAAATAGGCCGTTGGATGTTGTGGAAGTGATGTCATGACATTTTCTTTTCTGCTGACATCACTTCCACAACATCCAACGGCTTAAGCGCTGCTAGAGCAAACTCGCTCCCGTTCTGGAGTTGGATTGCAGGCGGCTGCACAATAAAAATGAAGGGCCGGCGCCGGCATAGTGCTAGCCTAGAAGGAGCAAAATATGGGGTATGAAGCATTTTTGGTAGCCGAAAAGGACTAATGCAATGGGAAATTAAATGTCGTGCCATTATATTCATTTATAGTACACCTGCGCTGTAAAATTAGGTGGTGGTTGTGTGTATAATAATTTTGCAGGTGTTTGCCGTGTAAATGTCGTATGCAGCTACTATTAAATACTGTGCGACAACATGTTCCCAAAACAATCCAAGCTCTTAGCGCTATTAAGAAATTGAAGAAAACACAGAGAATCAATCAAAGTAGTCAATTTCGGAAATTTCGGCCGAAATTTCGGCGGAATTTCGGATTTCGGGTTTTGGAAAACGAAAATCGAAATTTCGGCCAAACGAAAAGTCGCCGGTTTTTTCGGCCGGAATCAATAAATTCCGGTCAAAATCGGTGTATTTAAATTTTAATTGTTCTTTTATATTATTTTATTCCCTATTTCATATCCAACGTGTTATTTTCACCATAAATATAATATTAATGTAAAATTTTAATCCGAAATTACACCGAAATTTGGAAACGAAATTCCCCCGATACAAAGTTGTACCAGTGTCTCGGCCCCGGCCGAGACACTCCGAAATCCGAAATTAACTACCTTGGAATCAATTAGGATTTAGGATTGTAGTTCCTAGCTTCAAGTTCAAGGTAGAGAATATGTGTTCCCTCTTCCTTTGTCTTTTAATTAATTTGAGTATTATAAATTTATAATTTTCACATTCTCATTCTCATAATCTCGATCTTAATCTTAATTTTTATCGTATAACTTTCTAGCCCGCCTATAAACAAAAGCATGCAACCTACATTTGTATTTGGTTCTTTCTATACCTGATTTCCTATGATTCTCCAATAATCTCTTTAGGATGTTCATACCTAAATACTCATGGACCATGATGAAAGCTAAAAAAATGATTCCAAACGTGTAAATTATAAATGTTATCTATTTGTTTTATAATTTGAGTTTTAAAGTAACAATGAGACGTGTGACTTTCAATACGAATCCAATTATGAATGGATATAGTCACTATATTTTCTGTGTTCCGCAAGTAAAATTCGCTAGACTACTACATTACCACTACAAACAAGTAGATGAAAAAGTTTCTATTATCATACAAAAAAAAAAATCAGAAAGAATTAAGATTAATTAGTAAAATTGTTTAATCGTAGATCTTATCATGATCCATTATCATTATTACGAGTAATTCAATAATACTACTTTTTTGAAAATTAAACTTCAATCTAATTAAAGGAGCAATTATTTGCCGGTAAGTGGAAAACTTTTCCAACAAAAAGAAAGCCATTAGGTGGAAATTGCAAACCATAGATTTAGGTTTAGCAAAATCATGGGCCTGTCATGAATGATGGGCTTGATTTCCACACTTGACTATCTACCAGTGAAAACTAGGGGTGAGCATTTCGCCCATAATCCGCGGATTTAACCGGACCAACCGTTCTTTTGCGGATGGATGCCCGAACCGTTCGTTAATGGGTTGCATGTGGATGGAATTTTTGAAATCCAACGGCTAACAGATCGGGCCCGGATGCAACCATGAGAATCCGTTGGACATCCATATCCGTTAAATTAAGGGCATTTATATAGTTCTAGAAAATACTATGGATCACTTGAGAATTTTTAAGATCTTTGCTTGGGATGTTGTACATGGCATTTTTATATTTGTATACATATATAGGATATGTAGATTTATAAGGAGTCATTTGTGTTACCTTTGTTTTCTTTACTATAAACTTTAACTAAAACAAATCCATTGGAGCCGCATCCAATCCGTGCATTCATTAGATGCAAATCCGTTGGATCTGGATTTGATGCGGATGCCAAATGTGAAATCCGTAGTGCAATGGATTGGATGCGGATGAGGCGAAAACCGGCCCATACCGGCCCATGCTCACCCCTAGTGAAAATTACCACCAAACCCACTTTCTCAACTTCCATCACCGTGAAACCTATAGGTAGAAAACTTCACGCGCGCATCCTGTTGTTGGGAAAAAAATTCGCACAAGCCCATATTTTTAGAAATTATGTTTTTGTTTATTTCTGGATACCGTTTTATTGATTATGGCTGAGACTGTGTAAGAAGAGAGATTAGAGATCGGGTTCCTGTTGCTGATGTAGGTGACCGATGAGTTAGGGTTTGAGATTGTTTATGAAAGAAATTGATGGAATTATAAGTTGAAGATGATGATGGTGCTGTCGGGATCAAGAGAAGAACAAAATTTGATACTGAGATAGAAATTAGGTCGAATCTGGACAACGATGGGGCTGAGAAAACTAAGATAGGATGGCTGATTTGTTGGAAGGGGTTTGGTGATGAAATTGGAAAGGAACTGATGCTAGTGGTATTAGTGGCGGTGTTAACATCCCTATTGGTTCCGGTGATTGATTAGGTAGTGAAAAAAGTGATAACTTTGTTTCCGAGGTAGGTTCATGTTCTGCTTCGAAACCGATGATGATAATTATGTCGGTGAAACTCACCGGTTTCTCTTGATTTGGGGTTTTTGTGTTCTGTTTAGATTTAACTTATAGAGAAGATGAAACACAGATTGTGTGAAGCAACGCTCCTCCAGGAAGCTATGACTTCACGAAATAGAAGCATGTCTTCATAAATAGGGGATGAGAAGAAAATCATGACTTGCAACCGGAAAGTTCAACAAAAATGAACTGGAATTGGGTGTTTATGATGTTTAGTTTGTATGGGATATATTGAAATCGGAAAGATGATGATGATGCTGTTATGACTGCATAACCAGTCATGCAGTCGAGAAAATGTTTGTGTAACATGTTATGCAATCGTGAAAATGGATGCATAACTTGGTAAGCAGTCCAGAAAACGGTTGCATAACACGTTATGCAACAATTTTTTTGTCACTATTAAAACCAACAAAAACAAAGACTGCATAACTTGTCATGCACCTACAATAGTATCTTCATAACATGTTATGTAATCGTGAAAATGGATGCATAACCTGTTATGCATCCGAAAATATGGTTGCATAATGCATTATGCATCGAGAAAATTATTGCACAATCTTTTATACATCAAGAAAATAGATGCATAATGCATTATGCATTAATTTTTTATGTACGCACTTTTAAAATGGCTACATAACATGTTATAGATGCATAACTTTGTTATGGAGATGCATAATTTGTTATGCAGTGGAAAAAATGATTGCATAATTCGTTATGCGTCTGCAAAATGTGTATGCATCTTTTTTGGTGGCTGCATAATGGTTATGTATCAAGTTTTCGAAAATTTTGCCTAAAATAATGATCACCTCCGATTTTTTCATGAAAAACAAAAAATTGATATTCTTGTTTGTACTCGTTGCGCAGCTCTCTTTAAAAGATTTTCAACGATATAAAATTTGAAAAATTCCAAGGCGCCGTTTTTTAGATATGTTATATCCAAGTTTGCTTTACAATTATACCCCAGAAAAAATAGTATGCATAACGAATTATGTAGCGATTCTTAATAATTTCGGATAATTTTTGGTGTGACAAAAACTAAAATTAATCGTGGGCCTGACAACAAGAATAATTTTTTTTTTAGGCCTTAGCCTAATTTTCCCTATATACTATCTAGCACTTTAGGAAATTAGTAACCTTGAAGCGGGGTTTAGCATGCACCCCTATTAATGAAGGTGGTTTAGGGATAAGGCAAATAAATATCATTAAAGCTCATCTTAAGAGACTATTTGTATCTTCCGATTGTTGTCGTGTGTTAAGATGTTTAACAAATCGAGATCTTCTTAGATCTGCTTTTGTATCTGCAAATAGGTCCTGGTCAAGTATATTTGGGGGGACTTGTGATTGCCTTATAATTTGTGTTATTCAATTAATTTCAGTTCTTGTTTGTGGTACCGATAGGATTTCAGTTTATCATGTCTTAGTTTTGGTACCTAAGGTTGATATGTTAGTTTTTCTTTTTATTTTAGCTTTAGATTTAACCGTTTTAGGATTAGTAGTGAAGGAAAAGAAAACAATAATTCATTCAAGATCTGCATCAAGTTTATCTACAGTTGTTACCGCATCTCCAATGCCGAGTCATCCCGATTCGTTTCGATACACACTTAAAGACCGATTCAGATTTCCACCGTTACTTCAGATACCTTGGTTACTTGAGACACTTTGGTTACTTTTTGGCTACTATTACTACTAGTTGGGTCACTATTACCTTGATTTCATTAGGCAATCTAAACTTATAAAACTCCAGTTCATGTTATTTACATGTTCAGATGAACATTGGGTTGGATTTGATCCAATCATTGCCTTGTGCTTTGACACATATTGGTTTTGTTTTCAAAACCAGTTTGGCCCTAGTTGTTTGTTCCTCTCCTTTGCGAGAGATAAGAAGGTCTTCTGGAACTGGTTTTAGATTTGTAGAGATAGAATTGATATGCAAGAATTGGTGGAGATACTTGAACTTGTATGATTATCTTGTGATCTTGAAAAATCTCTATAAGGTTTTTCGATTTCCTAAATCGGTTTTCTATGTAATCTAATGAGGTTAGCCTCCTTTTCGGGGAAAAAAACGAATGAAACGGGCAAAAATCTATTTTTGCCGAATTTCAAGTTGAAAGTAGCAAGACAACCAATCATTTTATGAAATCTTCGTCGGGTATCAAATGGATTTTGCATATGTTGGAGGAAGTACTGATAGATTATAGGCAACGGTTCATTTATATATATGTTTAAAAATGATAAAAGGCAAGGGGACACTCATGTGAATAAGTTTACTCCTCCATATTCTGACAAGAATATGTAACTCAAGAGATGATTCATGAAAATCAATAGTTAATTCCTGACTTTTTGTAGAGTATTATTCTTTATGATGAATTACCAGTGATCACTAGACTTGCTGATAAGAGAGTCTGAAGTGGTAACAATTCAGATTACTTGGCTATTTCAGATGCCTATAACAACGTAAGAACTAAACCCATTGTCTTGAATTGCTTTAAAAAGTGTTAGACATCGATCGGTCAAACTCACAAGTTTTGGAAAGCTTGTTGTCAAATTTAGTTGATCAAAATTATATCTTGATTTATAGTTCGCTAAGGTCAGTCTCAGACTTGGGATAAAATATGGTGGTAAGTATCAAAATTCACCAATCAACCTGAAGATTGAAAACTGAAGAACAACGACGTTAAAGGAAATTTCATCAACAATCTTATTTATTCAAATTATCTACCATTAATTTTATCTACTAAGACAAGTCATATGACTTTAGTATTATGTTGAACATTGCAAAAGGAATTCAAGCAATATAGAACATATCACATAATATGTTGAGAGAAATTTATTGCACAAAAAATTACGTATTGTGTTCATAAGGAGTCATAAACTTAGTTTTTATATTCAAAAACTGATTTGGTCGGTCTAAGAACTTGAAATTATAAATAATAACACTTGATGAATTATTCTCAATTAACTCACCTACATGAAATGATTTTGTCAGTTCGAGAACTTGTCGATTTTGACATTCTACTGGATACTTTTGGTAATGCTAGTATACGAATTTATTTATACAGTTCGTGAACTGGTTGATTTTAAAATTCCCATGTAGCCATTTGTAATAGAATACACGAACTGATTTATACAGTTCGCGAACTTATAAATACAAAAGGATCCTGAAATTACGAAACGATAAATATTTGTAAACTATTTTGATCTTGTGATATATTACACTCCAACTTATACTTGTCGGTGAACTTAACCATTGTTCTTGGGCTAATTACTTGGTGCACAACGTATATTTTGACTAGTATACAGTTGCACATTTCTTCTTTGTGATTCCAAGTAAAATTCTCACATGCTTACATGATCCATCTATATGGAGAAGTTAAGCTTGATTAGTTATAAAGTAATTCATAAACATGTAAATAAGTTCATGAACTCAGCTTTGTTTGTAAGATCAGTTGAACCCACTAAGCAGTGGTGTGTCAAGTTTGGTTATCACATCTTAGTTTCAAAACTCGAAGCTTCTTGATTTGATTACTAGAGTCAACTTCATTAGGTTAAACTAGGAACGTAGAATTGTTGAGACTTGCTCTTATTACTCATGAAGAACCTAAAAAGGTATCGACATCAACAAGTTCACCACCCTTATATTCAAGGTTAGTAATAATATACTTGACTTGTTTCATTTCTATTGTAGTTCTCCCAAGTCTTTATTTACTTACCAAGTATTGTTTGATTACTTGCATCTAGTATCAGTGATTTGGTCATTATACCATGATCAAAGTATTATTGCTCGGTTGAACCCACCAAGCGTTTATATGTCAACTCTTGTTATCATATTTTAGTTCCAAAACTCGAAGCTGCTTGATTAGATTACTGGAGTCAACTTCGTTAGGTTAGACTAGGAACAATAAAAATGTTGAAATCGCTCTTGTTATTCCGAAGAACCTGAAGGTGTATCGTCATCAACAAACACATTATCCTTCTCTTTGAAGTTAGTAACACAAACTTGACTTGTTCCATTTCGCTAGGTTATATTGAAAACATAACATGCAAAGTTTATTTATGTATCTCTAGCATTGGTGACATTATCATTTCGTTATGATCAAAGTGTCAAGGGAAGATATACTAGTTGTTTTATAAAACGTTGGTATATGGAGTTAAGAGGTATATTTTATCTATTGGACTTCGTAGATTCGATAAAACACTATTTAGTAATTCATTATTACTTAGTGTGTCGAACTTTCGAGTTGATTCCATGCCTAGAAAATTATGTTTAACATGAGTTTAAGGAAGTGGACTTGTAAAACTTGTTTCATAGTTAAAATACCACCAAATGATCTTTTCTAAAACCAACCCCTTAAACAAGGATCTTTACTAGGACCAATCATAAGGATATCTAGTAGGATCGGTTCCTTACCAAGGATGTCTACTAGGACCGATCTAAGAATCTCTACTAGGACCGATCCTTAACTTTGCCAAGTTGGTATTTTTGGTTTGTCGATTACTTTAGTATTCGCATAGATACCAAACATGCATCTTGGTTAAAAAGTAAAGTTCACAAGATATCGACATAATATATTTGAACATGTGCTAAAATCTTATTACTTAAGGTTCAATTATTTTCCTTGATACTCAAGGAGAGATTTCATAAACGAAATATTCTCAATATATTTTATCTCATATAGACTTATTTATCTCGAATAGACTGGGATCCAACAAGCTTAACTGGGATCCCAAGCTTGTTTATCTTGTATAGAGTTTTAAAGCTTGTTGTATAGATCGGAAATCTATCTTTGTTTTTCTCTTTGAGATATACTTTGATAATTTGTAAACTAAGATTAATTATTTTGGTAATATTGATCTTAGTTGATCTAACCGGATAAATGAGTTTATATTATTTAAACAAGAGATCCTTTATACTCAACTTATCTTTTGGTCTTGGAGACTGATAAAGAGGTTACTTAAACATATGAGTCCTTTATTATTTGCAGTATAATCCAAATGAGTTGAGTGGCTTGAAGTCTTCACAGCAGGTGAAGCAACTTGAGATAGTGGACTCTATCTTGGAATTCATGTGCGTAAACCAGATTGATTTTAGGTGCAAGGATACAGAAGGAAATGAGTAACTTGGAGTTAGTTTACTTGGTCTCAACTATACGAAGTTATAGTGGTATTTGTATAGTTGCTTAATTTTGAGAGTGAAAAGGCGGGGGTCTAACAACCACACCCAATATTTCGATTAGCAATCTGTATGGACTAACTCCAATATACTTTCAAGATAATCAACTAGACTCAATCTTAATAAAGTATAGTATATCAAATAGTTTTAATATATCTATTTCACAATGTAATCAGCAAATCGAACAGATAGAAATTCGTGAGCCTGATTATTATGTGAAATAACTTGAACGATACCAAAGACCAATGTTCAAGTGTCAATCAATGTAAATCAACAACCAAAGGTTAGATATTTTAATTTATTGATCTTAACGCACAATATGTGATATTTCAATTATATAACAAAATATAATGCGGAAAAGAAATAACACAGACACCAGAATTTTGTTAACGAGGAAACCGCAAAGGCGAAAAAAACCCGGGACCAAGTACAGATTGAACACCACACTGTATTAAGCCGCTACAGACACTAGCCTACTACAAACTAACTTAGGTCTGGACTGTAGTTGAACCCTAATCAATATCACACTGATTCAAGGTACAATGGCACTATTTACGTCTCTGATCCCAATAGGATACTACGCACTTGATTCCCTTAGCTGATCTCACCCACAACCAAGAGTTTCTACGACCCAAATTCGAAGACTTTAATAAACAAATTTGTATCACACAGAAAAGTATACGATAATAGATAACTCTGTCTCCCACAGATAAACCTACGAGTTTTGTTCCGTCTTTTGATAAAATCAAGGTGAACATGAACCAATCAATAACCCGGACTTATATTTCCGAAGGAAAACCTAGAATTATTGATAACCTCATAATAATCAAAATCTTATGGTAGCGAAACTAGATATTACGGAATCCCAAACGATGAGACGAAGATGCTTGTGATTTCTTTTTATCTTGCCCTATCAGAGATATAATCTCAATCCAATTATTTAATTGAACTTGTACGATAGAAAATGGAAGGATCAAATCGCTCAACTACAAGAGAAGTAGTTTCGTCTGGCTTCACAATCTAAATGAAGTCTTTAAGTCGTGAACCGACATGGTCTCGAGAAGAAACCTACGGTTAAAGGAGAATCGATTCTAGTAAACCAACTAGTATCACACAGGAGGTGTGGGGATTATTTTTTCAAGTTGATAGATATCTCCTTTATATAGTTTTCAAATCAGGGTTTGCAATCTAAGTTACCTTGGTAACAAAGCATTCAATATTCACCGTTAGATGAAAAACCTGATTTATCCAAGCTAATGTCTTTCAACCGTTAGATCAAAACTTAGCTTATCACACACAGATGAAATGTATTTCATTTAGGTTACCCCAAACGTGTACATTTGGTTAGTTCACAAATAGTTAACCAATGGTTAGCCATATGAGCACTTTCATATCAACCATATTCATCTTCTTCACAACTAGTTCAAATGACTCATAAGAACTATTTGAAGAGTTGTTCAATTGCTTAGATCTTTATACATAGACACAGTTAAAAAAAAATCGGTTTGATTCACTCGAATCAATTCATGAAAAATATAGCCACGGTTTTCAAAGATTGCATTCCTTATTGATTTATTGTTTAAGTTCGTGAGCTTACCGATTAGAGAAATATAACCAGCTTGAGTACGCGTACGGGTATGCGTACCTTAGCTACCAAATTTGAGTTTACAAACTCAACATAAATTTTCGGTTTGAAAACTTCTGTGGGTACACATATGGGTACGCGTACCTAAGGTGACTGGTTTACTAGTTTCCAAACTACAAACTCAACAGAAATTCTCGATTCAAGAACTTCCGCCAGTACGCGTACCCATCCTGTCTCCTTCACCAATACCGCATGCACACATATGCACGCACTTGGTTTCCGATACATGGATTTATACACTAATGTGTGAACAAACTATATATGCTTATATCCATACATGGTTACGTAATCTCAACTTTGCATTTCAATCATTGAAACATTCTTCTATAATGTTATAATAGTCGTTAGACATAAGAATCGACTATCGTCATCAAAGTTATTTTCGAGATTGAAACATCATCATGACTTTCTTCACGGGTAAAGATGAAAGGTGGTTAAAGCGAAAGCTTACCATCACATATTTCAAGAAAAATATAGGCGAGTAAACTCGGCTCGAAATAGCAAATGTGTACGTATGAAAACTATCATACTTATACGACGGTTGTCTCAAGAGTATGAGATAGATAGACTTTTGAGTGCTAGATAAGTTCAAGTATCCACATACCTTTTTGGTTGGATGAAGTTACACTAGCTCCTTGAGTAGTTCTTCGTATTCGTAAGATAATCTCCATGGAGTCTGAAGCTCAACTATACTTAACTATCATAGACCGAGACTTAGTCATAAGTAAACTAGAAATCAAGACGTATAGTTTTGATCACTAATATTGACAAACATGCTTGAGATAGCAATGCATGCGATTTCGACCGACCAATGCTCTAACAATCTCCCCCTTTGTAAATTTTAGTGACAAAACTATCAATACACATGGATTACAAAATAGATAAAACTTTGTAACTTCTCGTCCACATGCTTGATCTCCTTGGTGCTTCAACATTACTCAAAAACTTCGTCTTTTCCAAGTACTCCCATGATTGCATAGATGTTCAGTTCAACATCATAGTTGTTGAAGTTTCGTAGCCATAACAATGAGAAAACAAAAGCTTTCGATCATTGTTATACAGTGTCATAGTATTATTGCACATCATCAAAGTTCTTATATCATAACTTCGACAACAATACTATGGTGATATGTACATGTATCACTCCCCTTCAGTCAATACTTTCGTCTCAACACGAAAACCTCTCCCCCTTACATAATGATCCGAAAACCATATGTATTTGTAGTGTGAACTACATATCAATTCTCCCCGTTTTTTTCAATAAAATTGACAAAGGTACAAAAACGGTATCCTAATGAAATTTTCACGGAGACGCTTCAAGACCAAAGAAAAAGGACATATCAACTTTGTTTAGATGCAATCATAAAGCCGAAGCTAAATGCATTCATCAAGGAGTTTATAAAGATACAAGATAACGCCTAAAAAATTCCACAGCCACACTCCCCACAAAGATATGAAAATTAAGCGCAAGTTCAAAAGAAATCTCCCCCATTTGATGTCATTCCCGAGAAAACAACAAGAGAGACCTTAATTTTACAAGAAAATAAGGATTTCTTTGGATACCAAAACCACAAAAATGATTTTGTTTCCAAAATTCTCAATTAAACTAACCGCAAGAAAAACCATGATCAATTTAATCGAAATACACAACCAAAATAACCACAAACGAATCTATGATTACTCTATTTGGGAATGCTCACACAAGAAGAATTATGGAGCTACACGGTATATACATAAAATATGGATCAGGGAAGATCAATACTGCGACATAAACAAGGATTCATCCTATTTTCCATCATTGTTTGCACAATGACATACAATAGACATAATCCTCGTACACAAAAATTTATCCTATCTTCCATCAATTATTTGTATAACGACATAATAGGTTCAATTTTTGTTTGTCAAAAGTTCATCGATCTTTTATAAATACTTGCATATCGACATATAACAGAGATAACTTTTGACATCGTATGGGACAATAATAGTTCACGGACGCAAACACACATATCCCATAACATATTGCAATATATAAAACCATAAAGATTAATACTGCAAAAATCATCTTCCGAATAATTTTAGAGTTTAAATAAATAAATCTAAAAAAAACAAAGATGAAAATAAATGGACATAGCTATGTGTAATCACAATAATGGATATTCCAAACTCTAGTTATTCTTCCTAAAACACAAAAATAAAATTCTCATAAGAAAACTTCCTAGACAAAATAACAAATCTACTAGAAATTGATCACGAGCTAAAGTTCATGTAGTACCAGAATATCGCCACAACGATATTCTCGTGATAAGAATGACATTTCCACGAGAAGGTTGAATACTCCCACTACAAGAATGACATCTTTCACGAGAGCGGCGTGAGAATTCTCCAACGAAATTTGGTGAGCAACATGAGAAAGCATCAAGATAGTTGACGATTGAAGAAGCATGATAAAAGAATGTTGTTTCACGAGGATTACGAAAGATGGCAAAAATAAACAATGTAACTACCACGATGAGATCGCAGAATAGATCCGAAAGAAGGGGAAAGCTTAGCTGTCTTCCATTATGTAATTTCCTATATAAGGAGATCAGGTAAGTCCAGAGGAGGATGATGTATTTTTTAGAGTTGAGAAAATCTTGAGGAGATAAAAACTCCAGAAAAGAAAGTTGTAATTCTGAGTTTGAATATTTTCTATAAACATTTCTGAGATCTAAATAATAAAAGTGTCGTTTAATTCTTCAATCTTCAACTAGTTTCACTTAGATTTCTAAAGGATCTTAATAGGGGTGTAGTGTGGGAAATCCTTCTACTACATTTTGGCGCCGACTAAGGGGAACGTTGAATTAGCAAAATCGAAGAAAAGGTAAAAAAGAAGACAGGGATTATTCAAGATCAAGGAAACTTTGAAGAAGATTGGTGAAATATTCAGAAGAAAAATGATTAGAATTAAAGAAAATTGTAGGAAATTGAAGTATGAAGTAGTGTCAAGAGAAATGATCGATAAATTTCATGAAAATATTAAGGGGAGGATACATAAGCGTGATTTTGAAGGGAGAAAAATTATGATGGTAAAGAAAACGCCATTATTAAAGAATTGGGAAAAGCAGGAAATTACATTTACAGCAACAGAAGTTTTAGAAGAAAATCTAGATCATACATCTCCTTTGGTGATTACGGTACCCATGATACCAATAAGGAAGGAAAAGTCAATAAAATCTGTAGAAAAATGGGCTATAAATATAACTCTAGTTGACACAGGAAGTTCTGTGGATATAATGTTCTATCATGCTTTTAAGAAAATGGGGTATAAGGATGAAGAAATGTCTATTTCAACATATCATATTCATGGTTTCGGAAAATCTATAACAAAACCAAGAGGAGAAATAATAGTACGATTACCACTTGGAGAAATTAAAACACAAGTAACACTATGCGTGGTGGATATGGAATCACCATACAACATGATATTGGGAAGACCATGGATACACGCGATTAAAGCTGTAGCGTCAACCTTACATCAACGCATCAAATTCCCTATGCCTAGTGGAATTGGGGAAATTAAAGGAGATACAGATCTTGCGAAGACATGCTATCAAATTGAAGTAAAAAATTGTGAAGAACGTCCTAAGCAGCGAAAAGCTCGCAGAAAATTGATGAGAAAAACAAGAAAAGAAGAAGAATTTAAAATTTACATGATAAGAGCAAAAGAGGGAAAAGGGATACCCAATGAATTTTCGCGAGAAGGAGATGAACGTGCGAGAGTCATAAAAACACCAGCACCAGAAGCCAGTTACACTGCAGCTGAACCAACAAAAGAAGTAAATGTTGGGAGTGAAAAAGAACCTAAAATACTGAAAATTGGGACTAGAATGGAGATAGACGAGGAAGAAAGAACTATAAATCTTTTGCGAGAATACAAAGACATTTTCGCGTGGAGCATGGATTAAATGCCAGGGATAGATCCATCGGTAGCATGTCATAAATTAGAAATCAACAAAAATGTAAGGCCGTTCAAGCAAAGAATAAGAAAAATCGCAACAACATACCATTCTCAGATAGAAGAAGAATTACAGAAGATGCTTGATGCAGGAATAATAAGGCAAGCCAAGTATCCAGAGTGGATTGCAAATATGGTGGTGGTCCCAAAGAAGAATAAAGGAATAAGAATTTGCATAGATTTTACCGATTTAAATAAAGCTTGTCCTAAAGATAGTTTTCCACTACCAAATATTCCTCAAATGGTTGAGTCAGCAGCGGGAAATGCAAGAATATCTTCGTTAGATGGATATAAAGGATACAACCAAATCCCTCTCGCTGAAGAAGATCAAGAACATACTGCATTTTTTGCTCCAAGAGGGTTATATTGTTATACAAAAATGCCCTTTGGATTACGAAATGCTGGTGAAACATACCAAATAATGGTGATGAAGGTATTTGCAAAGTGGATCCACAAAACACTGGAGGTATATGTAGATGATATGTTAATCAAGAGCAAGGAAGCTGAAGATCATGTACAAGACTTGAAGGAGATTTTTGAACAAATGCGGCAATTTAATATCAAAGTAAATCCTGACAAGTGTACTTTTGGAGTGACTTCAGGAAAGTTTCTGGGGTATATTGTATCAAAGGAAGGAATACAAGTTGATCCAGAAAAAGTGCAAGCGATTCGCGATATGCCCACACCAGCTACAGTAAAAGATGTGCAAAAATTGAATGGGTTGTTAGCCTCGTTAGGAAGATTCATCTCGTGATCCTCTGATAAATGCAAGCATTTTTTCGATATACTCAAAAAGGGAACAAAATTCAGATGGACAGATGAATGTGAGAAGGCCTTTCAGGGAATAAAAGAGCATTTAATGGATATAACCATTTTACAGAAATCTGAACCAGGAGAAGAGTTATTAATTTATCTCGCGACAACGGCATATGCGCTAAGTGCGGTATTGATGCGAGTAAATGCTGGGATAGAGAAACCAATTTACTATATTAGTAAAACATTCAATTCAGCAGAGAAAAATTATTCAAAGATTGAGAAATTAATCCTAGCATTGGTACATGCAACTTTCAAACTTCGCATTTACTTTCAAGCACATAAGGTCAAGGTGTTAACAAAAGTGACAATTGAATCGGTAATGAAGAATTCAAAAAGATCAGGAAGAGTAGAAAGATGGAATGCACAAGTGGGACATTTCGATATCAAATATGAAATTCTATCTTCGCCAAAATCCCAAGTCATCGCAAATTTCTTAGCTGAATTTCCTTTGGAAAATGACGAAGCTGTGGAAGAAATGATGGAGGCAGAAGAAGAACATGGAGATCCAAAAGAATTATTGACAGAACCCAATAGATGGGAGATATTAGTGGATGGATCATCTAATGGAGAAGGAAATGGGATTGGAGTTGTTTTTATTTCACCAGAAGGAGAAAAAACAGCTTTCTCATTCAGGTTAGAATTTACATCCACTAATAATGAGACAGAATATGAGGCTGTTATCCACGCTTTGAAATTTGCAATAGAAATGAAGTTGGAAAATGCTAGAATCACAAGCGATTCTCAATTGGTTATTCGTCAAATAACTGGAGAATATATAACAAATGAACCTTCTTTAAAGAAATACAAGAGACTCGTGGAAGAATTATCTGCAAGAATTCCAAATATAAAATGGAGGCACATATCAAGGAAAGATAACCGGCTTGCAGACGCTTTTGCCTTCATATCTAGCATGATGACAAACCCACTTGCGAGATGCATAAAAATTCAAACACTCTTATTACCTTCAGTAAATAAAGAAGACGAAGATGTGGATGGGAATTCCGTCGAAATTGACGAAGAAGGAGAGAAAGATGTGATGATTGTATAAAATGGCGAAATAGAAGCAAAAGAGAGAAACAAAGATTGGCGAGCGGAACTTCTTGCTTATTTGGCGAAAGGAGAAACTCCAAGAAATAGACTAGAGGCACACAAGCTAAGAAGCAGGGCAACTAATTATGAGTTAAGAGACGGAGTCTTATATCGCAGATCTTTTAATGGACCATCGCTAAGATGTTTGACAAGGGAGGAAGGAGAAAAGGTGTTAAAAATGCTGCACAGTGGAGATCTGGTAATCATAGCGGAGGTAGATCTTTGGCATATAGAACGAAGATGCAAGGGTATTACTGGCCTTACATGCATGAAGATGCGAAACAACATTCAAGGCGTTGTGAAGAATGTCAGCGATTTGGAAAAAAGATACATGCACCAGGAGCACCACTATCATCCTCAACAAGTGTATGGCCCTTCGGAAAATGGGGATTAGATATTGTGGGACCATTTGTGCCTGGCTCTGGACAAAGGAGATACCTCATTGTGGCTACAGATTATTTCACAAAATGGGGAGAAGTAAAAGCAGTACAACATATTCGTGATAAAGATATTTTCACATTCATATTCGAGAATATCATCTGCAGATTTGGAATACCAGCACAATTGATGTCTGATAATGGAATGCAGTTTGAAGGACAGAACATAGAATTACTACTCAATGCATTTAAGATAAAGTGTGGAAAATCTACTCCTTTATACCCACAAGCAAATGGTCAAGCTGAGGCAACTAATAAAACGATCGCAGATATTCTGAAAAAGAAATTAGAAGGGTATCACAAATCATGGTGTGAGCAAGTACATAATGCAATATGGGCCTACAACACCACTAGAAGAGAGGCTACTTGAATGTCACCCTTTTGTTTAACATATGGGGTTGAAGCTATATTACCAACAGAAGTTGCTATTCCTACAACAAAAAGAGAAGTGTGGGAAAGGAATTTAAGTGCTGATGATTTTACATAAACTAGATGAATTGGAAGAAAAAAGGGAGAAGACTCTACAGCATATGGAAAACTACCAGTGAAGGTTAGCTCGCGAATACAACAAACGTGTCAAAAAACGAGAATTCCAAATTGGTGATTTAGTTCTGCGAGAGACACCGAGATATCAACGAGAGAATGGTGGAAAATTGGCGAAAAAATGGGACGGACCTTACTTAATTAAAGAAATAATTAGAAATGGGGCATACAAGTTAATGGATCCTGAAGGAAGAGATGTTGGCCAACGACTTGATAGACCATGGAATATACTATTTTTGAAAAGGTATTATCAGTGAAAAATGCTGTAAGGTAAGAAATATTGGCATAACTAAAGGTTATTATCATTGACTATTTTTATTTTAAAGATTACGCGAGCAATATCGCGAGAAACGCGAATGAAATTTCGCAGAGATTAAGAGAATGGGACAAACCTTTATGGCGTGCAACTTAGTTCGCGAGTACAATTTCATAAGAGGCAAATGTAAGACCTACAAGCACGTTATAAAGGGGGTATCTCTATATATGATTCAGGGATAAGGTTATACCTCTACTGGAACCTGAGTCATACAGATGTAGGGGTTAAAGAAAACCTATCCGGGAGAGAGATCTTGGATTTCCAACTTTATAAGGTTATACCCTGGTTGGACGACTGAGAGTCTCTTCCAAGAAGTGCAGAGTATGACCAAGGCGCCGAGGTACACGGTTTAGCCAAGGGTGCCCGGGACGGACGAACCTACCCTGGCCATCTTTGGTAAGTCTTGGCTACAATGCACTTGGCCTGAAGAAACCCCCACCTAGGGTGCAGTCTTGTAACTATAAGCCATATAGGCATAAAGGACAAAAGGCTGCGAAAACAACTGGTTGTTGGTAAATCTGGATGGGAGGAGCTAGTCTTGTATGGCCGATGTGCCCTCCTTGAAGGGGCAACCAGGGGGAAGATAAGGGCGGCACCCTCCATTAGGGAGCTGATAAGTGTCTTAAGACGGCAATGTCATGGGGCTCTAAGATCGCAAGATCATTTAGGCCTGTCATATTGTCGCGAAAATTATACAGAGGCAAAAAGCCATAAGAGAAAAAAGTTAAGATGAGGTCAAGGGGTTTTTACATGCAAATGTGAAGACGTCATGCGATTTCATCGCAAGACGGCAATGTCACGAGGCTTTGTTTTCGCGAGAAAACTTAGGCTTGTCATATTGTCGCAATATAATAAAGAAATATAGATAAGGCAAGATCAATGGGTCAATACATGAAAGTGTAAAGACGTCCTGCGATTTTGTCGCAAAAAAAAAAAATTGGCAAAATAAGACCTTTAATTAGGAAGGCAAAATAAGACCAATAGAATAATCTCAAAAATTAATTCTTCTTTGTTAAGCATGCAGGGAAGATTTCTTTATCACAAGAAACAAGTTGAATTCAACAAGTCTCAAGAAATTTAATGAGGAGGCAAGCAAGGGAATAAATATGTAGGATTTCATTAAGTTTCTTGAGAATATTATAGTTCAAAAAAGGGTTATATCATTTGCGAGAAAGAAGAAGAAAAAAGAAACTAAAAATAGAACTCAAGCTTCAAGTGGTAGTCTCGCCAGATTTAGAATTATCAGGATTGTTATCATCACCAATATTTCTTTCATCGCGAACATCATCGCCAGAGTTCTTTTTGTTACGATATTCTCCTTCTTTTGGAGGGTTTTCTTCTTTTCCTTGATCATCTTCTTCTTCAGCGTCTTCTTCAACATTTCCTCCAGAAGATGGATATTCTAAATCTTTATCCATAGGAAGAGGGACTTCATCATCGTCAACTTTCAAAGGTAGAACGGATACAGGAGAAAGAGAGTTGGAGATCAAAATTTCATTCACGAGAACTTCAGCACTAAGATGAACTTGGCGAAGGAAACCTTTGTCACGATTTCTGATCTCTATATTCTTGAAATACTTAAGATAATCAAGTCTTCTTTCTGCTTTATCACGAATTTCTAAAAGGTTGAGAAGAAGAGTCTTGTTTTCTTTGCGAACACTGTCTAGCTCCTTAGTAAGATTGGTGATAGTAGAATGAAGGCTTTTTTCAGAGTCTGCGAGCAACAAAATAATGAAAGGTTATAGAAATAAATATATCGTGAGAATATCAACAAGCGAAATATAACATAAATTGTGACAAGGGAAATCAACAAGTGAGGCAGTCATAATTGACTACCTTCTTTTTGCGAAGTTAAGTTTTGGATTAATGAAATGAGGCAGTTCTCCCATTGGTTCATAGCATCATCAAATTTGTCGCCAACTATGCCTTTTACACGAGATTTCATGTTCTCTTCTTTGGTGCGTAAATATGAATTTTCTTTTGACAATGAGGAATGAGACTCCTTTAGTTGGGAATATTCATTTCGAAGCTTGCTGGCATTCAAACTAAGAGTTAGTCTACCCTTGATAAGTTTGTCTATTTCAGCGGCAGATGATTCAGTTACTTCGTCAAGTTTATTTTTAAGAGAGCGGAGAGACTGCTTTTGGTCATCACATATCCCTTGAAGATTGTTTACTTTCTGCGAGGAGATCGCCAACAAGCTTGATAATTTGTATTTCTCTTGAGATAAAGTTTTATTCTTGTCTGACAAAGATTCTATAGACAAATTAGTCTGGGATAACGAATATGAGAGGCGAGTAACCTCGTTGTTTAGAAAACTGTGATTTTGCAATAATTGATTATTCTCATTTGTGAGATTTCTTATTTGATCAACTGAATACGTATAAAGATTATATAATCTACTATGCTGGTCCATCCAAGAATCTCTTTCAGTGCGATCTTCATCAGCTATGGTTTCAGATTTAAGTTTCTCGATGAAACGATTTCGGTTGGAGACTAATATATAAACCAAGAATTTAAAGGGAGGATTAAGTACAAAGAATATGGAAATAGAATAAAAAGATAAAAGGACAGAGGCAAAAAGAAGCTTACTTTTTAGCTCATCAATCTTTCTAGCGAGATTCTCGCGATCCAGTACAGAGTTATTGAGCTTGTGGTTTAGAGTTTCACATTCAAAAATCTTATCTTGAAGACTTTTTCTCAAAGCAACATTTTCATTCTTTAGAGAAGCTCGTGAAATAGAATTGTCTGAGCCAAAATATTTGAGCAGAGTTTCGCAAACTCCGCTTTGGAGAGAATCAGTAGAAGAATCTCTAGCATTATTTAGAATGTTAGATAAAATTTTGAAAGCAACATCAATTCCTGCGATGGTTTCATTTGATGAAGGAAGGGATGTAGAAGGTGAAATAGAAGAAGTGAGGACAAGATGATGATTTGAGTCATTAGCAATGGTTGTATCATCAGAAGGAGGAGTTTTCGGGAAAGTAACATTTGGAGGAAGTAAAGGGCTAGAGGGAGTTTCAGTTGTGATGGGTTCTGCAATTTGAATTGGTGAAGGACCAGTAGAGGTAGTGGTAGTGAAAGCGAGCTTCTTGCCAGAAGAAGGAGGAAGATCAGATTGCACAGGTGTAGATGAAGCTTTCGCAGATATTAAGGGAGGAATGACGAAATTACTTCCAAAGGTCTTATTTAATTGGCGAGATCTTTTAGGAGGATTAGCATTACCCTCGTCATTCTGTAAACAATAATCTAGATAAGAAACAGAGGCAACAATATTGTTATTAAGAAATAGAATGTGTTTCTTACTACCTTATTGCTCGCAGAATTTTCTTTCCTTTTTCCAGTCGGCCTCTTGTGAATAATAGGTTTTTGAGTCGAGGATTGAGAAATAGATGCGACTCATTGAAGAGAACATAATATGGGGTTATAAAGAATTAATTAAGAGAAGATCGAAGAATATAAATAAAAAGTTTGATCTAAGAAAATATCATGATCAAAAATATACCTCGAGGACTCCATTAATACAGTAGCAGAAGAATGAGAAGGAGAAGAAGTTGCAGAACAAAAAGCAAAGAAACTAAGTAAAGAAGAAAGAGAGTTAAGAGAAGAAAACTAGAAATGAAATTCGACTCTTCCTTTTATAGGCAAAGAAGGGAGTAAATTATGTGAGTCAATACAAAAGGGAAGATTTACAACACGTGTTAACAAGGAAAGCTGAATTAGCGGAATATTGTCGGAGAAAAAAGTTCAGATATTCTTGCGATAGTTAAGGATTCTCATGATCGTTTCTTCTTCGCAGAAAAGACATGAGAAGAGGCAAGATGTAGTACCAGAATATCGCCACAACGATATTCTCGTGATAAGAATGACATTTCCACGAGAAGGTTGAATACTCCCACTACAAGAATGACATCTTTCACGAGAGCGTCGTGAGAATTCTCCAACGAAATTTGGTGAGCAACATGAGAAAGCATCAAGATAGTTGACGATTGAAGAAGCATGATAAAAGAATGTTGTTTCACGAGGATTACGAAAGATGGCGAAAATAAACAATGTAACTACCACGATGAGATCGCAGAATAGATCCGAAAGAAGGGGAAATCTTAGCTGTCTTCCATTATGTAATTTCCTATATAAGGAGATCAGGTAAGTCCAGAGGAGGATGATGTATTTTTTAGAGTTGAGAAAATCTTGAGGAGAGAGAAACTCCAGAAAAGAAATTTGTAATTCTGAGTTTGAATATTTTCTGTAAACATTTCTGAGATCTAAATAATAAAAGTGTCGTTTAATTCTTCAATCTTCAACTAGTTTCACTTAGATTTCTATAGGATCTTAATAGGGGTGTAGTGTGGGAAATCCTGCTACTACAGTTCACATTCGGCAGCTTCACGAGTTTCGAGAGTTTTAAGCTCGTGATTCATATTATCAACTGCGTCTTCGAATAAGATATCCTCATTTAGAATTTCTTTAACATGTGACTTTATGAGACCAAGGTCAGTAGTAACCTTTTTCAACTCACTTCTAACCACATCAAGATCCTTCATTGTGTCAACAAGTTGCAGTTTTGCTTCCTCAAAGCATTTAAGAAAGTCATGAACCACTTCAGCAGAAACCATATCCTCATTCCCAACATCTTGGTGTGAGTAGGCATAGTAGCATGAGGCATTAGGTGCACCTTCTTCTACAAGAGTTCTTTTCTTCCTTCCTTTTGATTCAAAACCAAAACTGTAGTTGCAGGAAATCCTATAATACATCCCTCACAAGAATTCATAACAATCAACACATTTCTTAAGATCAATAATGACACTTTTTATTAATTGAATCTAGAAATTTTACAAGAAGGAAATGAAATCAAAAATACAATACTATTTTGGACTTTGTCTCTCCTCAAAACTTTCTCAACACTCCAAAAATTATCTCTCCCTCTCTTACGCCTATTCAGTTCTTTATATAGGATAGTACATAGTGAATGACAGCTAAGCTGACCTTTATTTTCGGTTCTGAATTGCGATATTCTCGCAAGCATTCTAATGTTAACTTCTCAAACATTCTAAATTTCGCAGGATCATCATACTTTTCTCGTGCTTAAGCTATCGTCATCTGTTATGTCATTTCTGAAATCATTCTGCGATGTCTTCATAATGTTGTTGATGAAGATTTTGCAAGTGTGTTGTTGTTACGATATTCTGATCCTACATCTTTCCTCTTCTCATGTCTTTTATGCGAAGGGGAGAATGTCATGAGAATTTGTACTTCAGAATGCCGCAGGTGTTTATTTTCCTATATTCTTCTCCCGACAAGATTCCGTGAATTATGTATGACCGCCTACACGTGTCAAATACTCCTCTACTCACCGGCACGTTCATTGTCTTCCAGTCATCATTATTTTGTCTATTTAAGGAGAGATCTAGTAGAGGTATAATTTTTTTCTTTTACTTCTCCATCTTCCTCATCTCTACGCTCTCTATAAGTTCTCATCGTCTGCAATTTTCTTCTTTTGAAGATCCATTTGTTACTGCTTTCATGGAGTCATCAAGGTATATATTCTTCTGATTTTGCTGAAACCGATCTTGTTTATTGAAGTTATCTTATCTGACTTTATTCGACTTAATGTAATTCCCATACTATTTCTGTTTCAGCAGAATCACCTCTAATACCAGATTTTTTGTCCAAAACCCTAATGCTCCCAAAAATTCGCAGCCCAAAGTCACTGCAGGCAAAAGAGAGTCCGCGAATCGCAAGGTATTAAGAAACACTTATTCGTTTAATAACAATATTGTTTCCTATGTTTCTTATCTGGATTGTGATTCGCAGGGTGATGGAAATGCCAATAAGCCTCCCAAGAAATCTCGCCATCTTAAGATCATTGAAACTTATGTTCCATTTTCTTCACTTATCCCTTCAAAATCTCCTGTGATATCTTCGCAAACTGAATCCTTACTTCCTATTCGCGAAAATGTTTCCTCGGATTTCACCCCTTCGACTGATCTTCTAGTGGATGAAACCCTTCTTATTACCCTTCTGTGAATGAAACCACCTTTTCTCCTGTTGTTAATGCTTCTCAAGTTGACTCCTCCTTAATCTTAACTATTAATCCTCCTCAAACCTCGCCTTAAAATGATACATCTATCACGAAGAATGATTCAATTCCTCCACTTTCTATCATCACCACTTCTTCATCTGAATCTCTTCCTTTTTGTAAAGAAACTGTGGAAGGAATAAATATTGCTTTTAAAGTTTTATTTGATGTTCTAGATGATGTTAAGAAGTCCCCTACTGATCTTATCAAGTCTGGCATCTGCGAGATTTTGAGTAAATATTTTGGTTTGCAAATAGCTCTGGAGAAAGAAGTCGAAGCCTTGAATAAGAATCTCCAAGTGATGACCTTAGAATGTAATGCCCTTCGCCTAGAAAACCAAAAACTCCAGAATGTTTTGTTGGATCGTGATAATCTTCGCAAGAAAAATAACGAACTAAAAGGTGTAATTTTTCTTATCTTCACCCTTAAATTATCCCTTTTTAGTACTTTTGTCCTTTCTGTATTCAATTTCTTAAAATCCTTTGTTCGTCCTTTAAGTCTTAAACCAGAAACGAATAATGGAGAGATATCAATTTGAATCCATCGAGGAAGAGGCTCGTGTGGATAGAGATATTTGGATGGACCAATATAACCAACTAGATAACCTTCATACATATTCTGTTTCTCAAATATATAATGTTACCAAAGAGAATGCCCAATTAGTTCAGAAGCAAAATTTATTAAGCAATGAAATATCTCGTCTCTCTTATTCTTTGACTAAGGCTAACCTGAAGATGGAAACTTTATCAGATGAGAATAAAATTTTATCTCAAGAGAAGCGAACTCTTTCAAACAAGGTGGCGATCTCTTCGCAACAATTTAGCATGCTTCGAAAAGTATGTGATGACCAAGAGTAGTCTCTTCGCTCATTGAAAAAAGAACTTAAAGAAGTAATAGAGTCATCTATTGCTGAGAAAAATACACTCATCCAGGGTAGAATAGCTTTAAGTGTAAAGGCAAGTCAACTTAAAGAACAATACTCCAAACTATAAGAATTTTTTTCTTCGCTTGCGAAGGAAAACACTTTTCTTATTTCTAAAGAGAAAAACCTTCATTCTCTCCTACAAGGTTTAGTTGGAGATAAATTTGATGATGCGATGGACCACTTGGAAAATAATTGCTTGGCCTTGACTCAATATCTTATTTTGCAAAAGGAAGGTAGTCATAAAAATTTGACTGCCTTAATTATTTTTTCTTTGTCAAGTCTCTGGGTAATATTTATTTGCGAATTCTTCATCTTAATGAACCTTTTGTATTCTATTTTTTCGCAGAGTCTGAGAAAAGTCTTCATTCCTCCATTTCTGTCTTGGAGTCTAAATATTCCAAAATTCGCAAAGAGAATGCATTAGTTGTTTCTTCCTTTGCTCGTTCTCGCGACCGAGCAGAAAGAAGGTTTGATTATCTGGCCTACTTCAAGGATATTCAAGATAGAAACCATCAGAAGGCATTTCTTCGTCAAGTCTATCTCAAAGCTGAAGTTTTGGTGAATGACATTTTGATGTCCAAGTCTCTTTCTCCTGTATCAGTTGAACCTTTAGAAGTAGATGATGATGAAATTCCTCGTCCTGCTGACAGTGATTATGATTATGAAAGTGGTGAGGATACTATCTTTTCAGAAGATGAAGAAGAAATTTTTCCTAAAGAAGCAACTGCCGGTGATGATCAAGATGGAAGTAAAAAAGAAATCCCTCTCAAAGAAACTACTTTTGATGAAGATCAAGATGGAGAGGAGACTAGGGTGAATCAAGCTGAAGAAAAGATTGGCAAAAGTGAGAATACTGGCGAAGAGCATCCATTATCTCCTTCTGGCGAAATTAACATGGAAGCTTGAATTTCTTATCTAATGCTGATCTTCTTGAATTGTTTCATCTTTATTACTTTTTGCGAATAATGTTCTTCAACCAATTTTAAAATTAATCTTTTCTTTTAGTATTTTGCCGGCGAGAAAGATAATGCCTCTTGTTTATTAATTCCCATACTTGCCTCTCATTATCTTTCTTGCGATGGATAATCTGTATAAATAGTTAATTTTTATAAATTTTCTGTTTTGTCATGTGGTCTTATTTTTCCTTCCTAGTTAAAGGTCTTATTTTTCCACCTCTTGTCATTGCGACAAAATCGCAGGACGTTCTTACATTTTCATGTAAGAACCCATTGATCTTGCCTTAACTCTCTCTTTTTTATTAAATTTTTTGTTGCGACAATATGACAGGCCTAAAGTTCTTGCGAAACTAAATCCCCATGACATTGTCGTCTTGCGACGAAATCGCAGGACGTCCTTACACTTTCATGTACTAACCCATTGATCTCATCTTTCTCTTTTGTATTATTGCCTCTTCAGGATTGTTGCACAAATATGACAAGCCTAAATATTCTTGCGAAAATAAAGCCTCGTCACATTTGCATCTTAAGACACTTATCAGCTCCCTAATGGAGGGTGCCACCCTTATCTTCCCCCTGGTTGCCCTTCAAGGAGACGTACATCTACCATACAAGGTTGGCTCCTCCCATCCGGTCTTAACAACAACCAGTTGTTTTCGTAGCCTCTTATCTCTTTTGCCTATATGGATTATGGTTACAAGACTGCACCCTAAGTGGGGTTTTCTTCAGGCCGAGTGCATCATAGTCAAGACTTGCAAAGAATGTCCAGGTACACTCCAGACGCCCCAGGCACTCTTGGCTCAACCATGTACCTCGGCGCCTTGATCATATTTTGCACCCCTTAGAAGAGACCCTTAGTCGTCCAACCTAAATCATAAGTCTAGGTTGAAAATCCAAGGTATCTCTCTTGGATAGGTTTTTATTGACCCCACATCTCTATGACTCAGGTTCCAGTAGCGGTGTAACCTTTTCACTGAGCCATGCAACAGGTACCCCCTTCTATGACGTACTTTAGGTCTTATATTTTCCTCTTGCGAAATTTTAATCTCGCAAACTAGGGTGCACGCCATAGTAGGTTAGCCCCATTCTAATATGTCATTAATCTCTGCGAAATTTTCGCATGTTCTGTTTTGGATGTTTATAATTTTGGAACTTATCTTTCATAAGATTTTCGCAAATATTCCTTTTGTTTCAATCATACATTGATTCGCAATCTACCCTTTCCCAAAATCTTTTATTGGTAATACTTCTTTAGATATAATCTGTTCCATGGTCTCCCAAGTCTTTGACCCACATATCTACCCTATGGGTCCATCATGTTCCAACTATCTCTTTAATTATATAAGGTCCATCCCATTTTATTGCAAGTTTTCCGCCATTTTCTCGCTGATATATTGGTGTTTCTCGCAGCACCAAATCCCCTGGTCACGTTTTTTGACACGTTTATTATACTCTCGGGCTAATCTTCGCTGGTAATTTTCCATATGTTGTAGTGCTTTTTCTCTCTTTTCTTCTAATTCATCAAGTTTGGTTAAAATCATGCATGCATTAAGGTTTTTATCCTAAGCTTCTATTTTTGTTGTGGGAATAACAACTTCTGTTGGTAGCACAGCTTCAACTTCATATGTTAGACAAAAAGGTGACATTCCCGTAGCTTCTCGCCTAGTTGTGTTGTAAGCACAGGCTGCATTATGCTCCTGTTCGCACCATGCTCGATTATTTCCTTCTAATCTCTTCTTCAATATATCTGCAATTGTATTATTTGTTGCTTCTGCTTGTCTATTAGCCTGTGGATATAGAGGGGTGGATTTTCCACACTTTATCTTAAATGCATTGAGTAACATTTCTATGTTCTGCCCTTCAAACTGTTTCCCATTATCAGATACTAATTGTGTTGGAACTCCAAATCTGTAAATGATATTTTCAAATATGAACGTGAAGATGTCTTTGTCGCGAATATGTTGTAATGCTTTCACTTCTGCCCATTTTGTGAAATAATCTGTAGCAATAATTAAATATCTCCTTTGTCCAGATCCTGGTAAAAATGGTACCACAATGTCTAAACCCCACTTTCCAAAGGGCCATACACTTGTTGAAGATGTTAATGGTGCTCCAGGTGCATGTTTTTTCTTTCCATGTCGCTGAAAATCTTCACAACGCCTTGATATTTGTTTGTCGCACTATGTAATAACCTTGCATTTTCATTCTGTATGCCAGGGATCTTCCTCCATTATGATTGCCAGCATCCCCACTATGTAACATCTTTAACATTTCTTCTCCCTCTTTTCGTGTTAAACATCTGAGTGATGGTCCATTAAAGGATCTTCTATACAACACTCCATCTCTCAGCTCATAATTTGTCGCACGACTTTTTAATTTGTGTGCCTCCAATATATTTCTTGGTATTTCTCCTTTTGCCAAATGTGCATGAAGTTCTGCTCTCCAATCTTCGGCATTGGGTATTTGTTCTTCTTCTTCACCTTCTATTATCATAACATCTACTTCTTCTTCTTCTTCTTTATTTACAGATGGTGATAGAATCGTTTGTATCTTTATGTACCTCGCAGCAGGATCTGTCATCATGCTTGAAATGAAAGCATAAGCATCTGCAAGTCTATTGTCTTTCCTTGACATGTGTCTCCACTTTATTTTTGGAATTTTCGCTGATAATCCTTCAACAAGTTTCTTATATTTTTTTCAAGGATAGTTCATTTGTAGTGTATTCTCCTTTTATTTGGCGAATGACTAGCTGCGAATCACTGGTAATTCTCATATTCTCCAATTTCATTTCTATTGCGAATTTTAGGGCATGTACCACAGCTTCGTATTTTGTTTCATTGTTAGTAGATGCGAACTCTAATCTGAAAGAAAAAGCCATTTTATTTCCTTATGGAGAAATTAGGACAATTCCAACTCCATTACCTTCCCCATTTGATGATCCATCTACCAATATTTCCCATCTATCAGGCTCTGTCAACAGATCTCTTGGGTTCCCATGTTCTTCCTCCACATCCATCATTTCCTCCACTGCTTCATCATCTTCTAGAGGAAATTCTGCTAAGAATTCTGCAACAACTTGTGACTTTGGTGACGATAATATTTCATACTTAATTTCGAAATGTCCCACTTGTACATTCCATCTCTCCACCCTGCCTGACCTTTTTGAATTCTTCATTACTGATTCAATTGGTACCTTTGTTAACACCTTTATTTTGTGTTCTTAGAAATATATGCGAAGCTTAAACGTTACGTAAACCAATGCCAGAATAAGTTTTTCTATTTTTGAATAATTTCTCTTTGACGCATTGAATATTTTACTGATGTAGTAAATCGGTTTCTCAACTCCAGGGTCAATTCGCAATAGCACAACACTTAATGCATGCGAAGTTGTCGCAAGATAGATTAATAGTTCTTCTCCTGGTTCTGCCTTTTGTAAAATTGATATATTCATCAGATGTTCTTTTATTCCTTGGAAAGCTTTCTCACATTCATATGTCCATCTGAACTTTGTCCCCTTTTTGAGTATGTTGAATAAATGTTTACATCTGTCTGAAGATCGCGAAATAAACCTTCCCAGCGAAGCTAATAGTCCTTTTAACTTATGTACATCTTTCACCGTCGCTGGTGTTGGCATATCGCGAACTGCTTGTACCTTCTATGGGTTAACTTGTATTCCTTATTTTGATACAATATAGCCTAAAAAATTTCCTGACGCAACCCCAAAAATACACTTCTCTGGATTTATCTTGATTTTAAAATGCCGCATCTGCTCAAAAATCTCCTTCAGATCCTGTACGTGATCTTTATATTCTTTACTTTTTATTAACATATCATCCACATACACCTCTAATGTTTTATGTATCCACTTCGCAAACACTTTCTCCACTATCCTTTGATATGTTGCACCAGCATTTCATAGACCAAATGGTATTTTTGACCCTCTTGGAGCGAAAAAAATAGTATGCTCTTGATCTTCTTCAGCAAGAGGAATTTGATTATAGCCTTTATACCCATCTAAAGAAGATATTCTATCATTTCCCGCCGCTGATTCAACCATTTGTGGAATATCTGGTAATGGAAAACTGTCTTTCGGACAAGCTTTATTTAGATCAGTAAAGTCTATACAGATTCTTATCCCCTTATTTTTCTTTGGAACCACAACCATGTTATCTATCCACTCTGGGTATTTAGCTTGTCTTATAATTCCTGCATCAAACATCTTCAGTAACTCTTCTTCTATTTGGAGGTGATATATTATCGTGATTTTCCTTATTTTTGTTTGAAGGGTCTTGCATTTTTGTTAATCTCCAACCTATGACACGCCACATACGGATCTATTCCAGGCATCTCATCCATTTTCCATGCGAAAATATCTTTGTATTCTCGCAAAAGACTAATAGTTTTTTCTTCTTCATCTGCCTCTATTTTGGTCCCAATTCTTAGCATTTTGGGTTCTTATTTAGTTCAAACATTCACTTCCTTTATTGGTTCTGCCGCGGTGTAACTGGATTTAGGTTCTCCCATGGGTATTGGTTCTTTTATCGTCTTCGCAGATTTGTTTCCCTCTTCCGAAATTTCACTGGGTATTCCTTTTCCTTCCTCTGCCCTTATCATGTAAATCCTAAATTCTTCTTCTTTCCTTGCTTCTTTCGCCACTTTCCTGCGAATTTTTCGCTTCTTTGCATGTCCTTCATAATGCTTCACTTCAATTTGATAACATAATTTCGCACTATCAACATCCCCACTAACTTCACCAATCCTACTCGGCATATGAAATTTAATGCATTGATGCATTGTTGACGCTACGGCTTTAATTGCGTGTATCCATGGTCTTCCTAATAACATATTATACGGTGATTCCATATCCACCACACATAGCGTCACCTGTGTTTCAATCTCTCCTAGCGAAATTCGCACCACTATTTCTCCTTTAGGTTTTGTTGTTGATTTTCCAAATCCATGGATATGATAGGTTGAACAAGACATTTCTTCATCTTTGTATCCCATTCCTTTATATGCATGATAAAATATTATATCCACCATAGTTATGTTCACCGCCCATTCTTCCATATTTTTTTTGCGAATTTCCCCTTTTCTTTCCGTGTGGTTACTGTGATCACCAAAGGAGATGTGTGGTTCAAATTTTCTCTTGGTATCTCTAAGGTTATTGTCACCAAGGTCATGAATCAAATAATTCAAGTATATATACATAAATGTACATTTCCTTAGCTATTGGAAATGTTCCATAGAGTGAGCATTTATCTCGATAGATTAGAAAGGTAGAATTGAACAAGAATCCAAATGAAATCAATCACATACCTTTGTTGATGAAGTACTTGTTGATGTCTTCTTGTAGTCTTCAATATCCATCCTTTAAGTATAGCTTCGATTTAACTTCTTAGACATATTCTTGTCCGAAACTATCTTTAGTATGCTAAATCAAGAATGGATTTTGGAAACTAAAATTGACAACTAACTTGACATACCAACGCTAGTGGGTTCAACCGAGCAATGATCTAAGAGCGTCTACAGCGGTGCGACTAAGAGTAAAGAGTAAAGAGTAAAAAAAAGACCAAATTTGGATTTAGTCGTTGAGTGACACAGTGGGAGGAAGACTAAATTTTTGGTGGAGCGTAAACTATACCAACACCTGGTGTGAGGCGTGAAGTATACGTTCGCCCGGATGTGCTGTGGAGGTATAAGTTCTCCTAGAAAATGTAAACAGAAAAGTAAACAAAAAAACAAACAATGGGTCGTTGGTATAAACCACGCCCCATATTCATATGCAAATTTTTGAGTGGGGCGTTGGTATAATCCACGCCCCACAATAAATTAGAAAAAAAAAAACGGGGCGGGGTATAAACCACGCCTGGTGTGGGGCATATAGTTTACATGCGCTCGGCGTGGGGCGTTAACTACATCTGCGCTCGGTGTGGGGCGTTAACTATATTTGCGCTCGGTGTGGGGCGTTAACTATATCCACGCTCGACTAAATTTGGGTTTTGTTCTTAGTCGGGGACCAAATTTTGTCTGGAAATTTGGTATAGTCTGGTATTTGGTATTTACTCCGTCCCACTACGTCTCTATTTCTAACCAAATTTTTACTCTTAGTCGTCCGATGGAGACGCTCTAACAACCTTGTTTAACTAAATTTTTTTTAAAAAAAATGACAACAGCAAGACAGAACACTTGTGCAATTATTTTTACAAGGATACTCAGGCTAACGACGATAAGAAAATAGCTTGCAAATCTGAAAATACCATTCTAACAAGTATACATGAACAAATCTTTCAACCAGGATTTTTTTGTGGAGAGATTTCAACCCGGTGATTAAAAAGCACAAGTATGAGCTTTTAGCTCATCAAATGAATATTTTTTTGGTTAAACCTATTCCTTCTATACTTTGGAGGAAGACTGTTATGATGTGAAAAGTCATCATAAAATTTACTATCATCATAATACGACGCATTATAAGGATTTTTACATGAAGAATATTGTCTGGATGAACTACACAGTTTGTTGATGATTTCCTTGTATCCCTCAATAATCAATTTTATGTTGTCATCCATATGCTCATATCTTCATTCTTCACTTGACACATGATTCACTTCATTATCTCCATTTTTAATAGGAGAGAGAACATGAGTTCTTCTTGGACGATATTTGTCAAAAGATCTATTATGCTTTTGTGCATTTGGGGAACTCATTGAATTCACCTTCTTGGTAAGAAACACATGATGCGTACTAAAACCAATTGGTTTAGACATACGAATGTCAGTTACACCTTTAAGAATCAATTCTAAGGTGTGTTGAAGTTGAACCAGTGATTTATTTTTCAACTTGGGTTTCCTCTTTTGCACTATATGCCCTTTTGAATCACAAAAAGGTATACTTTCTTATCACGAAAGTGATTAGAGGTTTCAGACCTAACATTATTTTCTGGAGATTTTTTTCTTCCAAATGATGTGAATCCCGCACAATGGTTTGGGTGGGAAGATAATCCGAGATTACTTAAAACCGAAGCTCTTTTCGGTTTGATTAGAAGTATATAATATAACAGACTGATTTTTCTAGAACATCCTTGAATAGAGAGTTTACTCAAGAGATGTTCAACATCTAAAGCATCATTTTTAAGTTTTGCCTCAAGTAAGATATGAGTTGATCGAACCGGCAGATTTTAATTTTAAGAAGCCTTTTCACCGGAGCCACAAAGATTTACTACACCAAGAAGGGCATTGGCATGTTTTCTCAACTGTTTGAATCTATTAACTTGAATTATAACAAGATTTAGATTTAGTTTACTCTCACTAGTTGTTTCCTCTTGAACTGGAGTCGATTCATCAAGATAACACATGTCGAGTGTTAGACTATTTTATTTGAACACTAGGTTCGTCTATAATAGAATTCAAGGATCTTTTCTCTTTAATAGACCCTATTAAAAATAGAGTCTTTATTTTTGGTGATGCGTTTATCAGGAGATAGTACCTCTTTCCATAGAGTCGATCGCCACAAACACAGACTTATACGGTCTTTAAGCGTGTTTGCCCTCAGCTTTCGATACCAATTGAAAAAGCGGGGGTCTAACAACCTCACCCAATATTTCGGTTAGCAATCTGTATGGACTAACTCTAATATACTTTTAAGAAAATCAACTAGACAGTCAGACTCAATCTTAATAAAAAAAATATCAAGGAGTTAATATCTCTATCTTTCGATTTGATATATACTCAAGCAAATAGAAATGTGCGAGTCTTTATAAAATACAAGAGAAATAAACTTGGATGGTACCAAAAACCAATATCCAAGGATCGATAAATTTCTAATCAAAAACCAAAGGTTGTATTTCAAAATTGATCGATACAATGCACAACCTGTGATATTTCAATTATATAACAAAATATAATGCGGAATAGAAATAACACAGACACCAAAATTTTTGTTAACGAGGAAACCGCATATACGTAAAAACCCTCGGGACCTAGTCCAGATTGAATACCACACTGTATTAAGCCGCTACAGACACTAGCCTACTACAAATTAAATTCGTTCTGGACTGTAGTTGAACCCTAATCAATATTACACTGATCTAAGGTACACGGCTTGTGTTCCTTACGTCTCCGATCCTAGCAAGATACTACACACTTGATTCCCTTAGCTGATCTCACCCACAACCAAGAGTTTCCATGACCCAAATTCGAAGAATTTAATAAACAAATATGTATCACATAGAAAAGTCTACGATAATAGATAAATCTATCTCCCACAGATAAACCTACGAATTTTGATAAAATCAAGGTGAACAGGAACTAATCAATAACCCAAACTTATATTCCCAAAGAACAGCCTAGAATTATTGATCACCTCACAATAATCTAAATCGTATGGTAGCGAAACTAGATATGGCAGAATCACAAACGATGAGATGAAGATGTTTGTGATTTCTTTTTATCTTGCCCTAATGAAGATATAATCTCAATCCAACTGTTTAGTTGAACTCGTACGATAGAAAATCGCAAGATCAGATCGCTCAACTACATGGTAAGTAGTTTCGTCTGGCTTCACAATCCCACTGATGTCTTTAAGTCGTTAACTGATAGGGTCTCGAGAAGAAACCTACGGTTAAAGGAGAATCGACTCTAGAAAAACCAACTAGTATCACATAAGAGATGTGGGGATTAGTTTTTCCAGTTGTTAGACGTCTCCTTTATATAGTTTCAAATCAGGGTTTGCAATCTAAGTTACCTTGATAACAAAGCATTCAATATTCACTGTTAGATGAAAAACCTGATTTATCAAAGATAATATCTTTCAACCGTTAGATCAAAACTTAGCTTGTCACACACACATGAAATGTATTTTATTTAGGTTTGAGTAACCGTACCTAAACGTGTACATTTGGTTGGTTCACAAATAGTTAACCAATGGTTAGCCATATGAGCACTTTCATATCAACCATATTCATCTTCTTCACAACTAGTTCAAATGACTCAAAAGAACTAGTTGAAGAGTTGTTCAATTGCTTAGATCTTTATACATAGACACAATTGAAACAAAATTGGTTTGATTCACTCGAATTAATTCATGAACAATATAGACACAATTTGCAAAGATTGCATTCCTTATTGATTTATTGTTTAAGTTCATGAGCTTACCGATTTGAGAAATATAACCAGCTTGGGTACGCGTACGGTTATGCGTACCTTAGCTACCAGATTTGAGTTTACAAACTCAGCAGACATTTTCGGTTCGAAAACTTCCGCCCATTCGCGTACCTAACCTGTCTCCTTCACCAATACCGTATGCACACATATGCACGCACATGGTTTCCGGTTCATGAATTTATACACTAATGTGCAAACACACTATATATGCTTATATCCATAGATGGTTACTGTTTATGGGTAAAAATCGAAACTGCCGATTTTGGTAAATTCGGTAGGTGAGTGACAAACTGGTTTGAACCCTAAAAAAATGTGCTGCACATGAGAACTTTCTAGATTCGAGAGATCAATATGTAAAAGTCCGGCCTAAACCAAGAAATGGCCGTTCCAGACTTGCTTCGGTCACAAAGTGGAGGAAAAGGGTTGATTTAGGGAGGGAAGAAAAGAAACGTGTTGAGGCCAGAATAATTCTGAGAGAGTAGTATCTCGACTTGTATCAAAAAGTGAAAGCTTCGGAGGCTTGCAAAAGATGAAAGCTTTTTGGAGAGCTTGCAAAGTTGCCTTTTCTGAGAGTGTTCTATTTTTCTCCTGACCAAGACTTATCGTCTGGTAGAAATAGGTGAGACCTATTTATACAAGTTGAGATTGAAACGTACCCTGGCCTCATTAAGGAAGGAAATAAAAGTTGGTTAAATGGGAGGAGGTGGTAACCCGTGTGTTTAAGAGTGAAAACGTTTTCACCTTTATCTCCTCATTTAATTGACCGCTTTTATTCCTTTTCACGCTTTCTTAATACGAGCGTAGTGTACGATGCATGCTGTGACCGCTAAAGCAAAACCTGAGAAATTATCCCCCAGGTTATGTTGATGTCTTGAGAGTTGGTTGCACTTTGGGTCTAAGTGATAATGTGAAGCTTCTAGGGGAGCGTGTGGCATGTGCTAATGGCATTTGCGGAATTCCTTGACCGCAAGTTACACTTTGAGTGTAAGTGGAAATGCCAAAGCTTCTAGGGGAGCGTGTGGCATGTGCGGAATTCCTTGGCCGTGGGTTGCACTTTGAGTGCAAGTGGTAATGCCAAAGCTGCTAGGGAAACGTGTAGCATGTGCCAATGGCATGTGCAGAATGCCTTGGTCGCGGGTTTCACTTTGAGTGAAAGTGGCAATGCCAAAGCTGCTAGGGGAGCGTGTGGCATGTGCAGAATGCCTTGATCGCAAGTAACACTTTGAGTGTAAGTGGAAATGCCAAAGCTGCTAGGGGAGCGTGTGGCATGTGCCAATGGAATAGTGGCTTGGTAAGGAAAGCTGCTAGTGGTGCGTGTTAGCATGTGCCAATGGCACGCATGGGCACTTGGGCCTAGGTTGCACGGTTTGCAAGCCTAGGGTGCGGGCGCTACTCTGCCATGTACCAATGGCATAGCGGCTTGGAAAGTGGCTAGCGGTGCGTGTTGGCATGAGATAATGGAACGCACGGCCATATTGGACTAGGTTGCACGGTTTGCAAGCCTAGGGCACGAGCCCTACTTTGGAAAGTGCCAATGACATAGCGGCTTGGAAAGTGGCTAGCGGTGCGAGTTGGCATGTGCCAATGGCACGCACAGACATATTGGCCTAGGTTGCACGGTTTGCAAGCCTAGGGCGCGGGCTCTACTTTGGCATGTGCCAATGGCATAACAGATTGGTAAGGAAAGTGGCTAACATAGCTAGGGCCAAGGAAAAGTGTGTTTGGCGTGGCGTGTCTAGCTTGGGCTAGGTGTGGCTGGCATGATTTTCCATTGGCACAGAGAGGTGCTGGCATGGCATGCCTTGGCGCGTTTGGTGTGGCTGGCATGATTTTCCATTGGCAAAAAGGTGCGGCTAGCATGTTTGGCATGCTTTGGCGCGGTTGGTGTGACTAGCATAGCTAGGGCCAAGGCAGAATGCATTTGTCATGGCGCGGATAGCTTTGGATAGGTGTGGCTGACATGATTTTCCATTGGCACAGAGGTGTGGCTAGCATGGTTGGCATGCTTTGGCGCGTTTGGTGTGGCTGGAATGATTTTCCATTGGCACAAAGGTGCGGCTAGCATGTTTGGCATGCTTTGGTGCGGTTGGTGTGACTAGCATAGCTAGGGCCAAGGCAGATAATGTTTGGCATAGCGCGGATAGCTTGGGATAGGTGTGGCTGGCATGATTTTCCATTGGCACAGAGGTGCGGCTAGCATGGTCGGCATGCTTTGGCGCGTTTGTGGGGCTGACATGATTTTCCGTTGGCACATGGGTGCGACTAGCATGGTTGGCATGCTTTGGAGTGGTTGGTGTGGCTAGGATGATTTGCCGTTGGCACAGGGGTGCGACTAACATGGATGGCATGCTTTGGCGCGGTTGGGGTGACTAGCATAGATAGGTCCAAGGCAGAGTGCGTTTGGCATGGCGCAGCTAGCTTGGGTTAGGTGTGGTTGGCATGACTTGCCATTGGCACATAGGGGAATTTAGGGTTTCGCTCGTTGTAACCCTAATTTGAAAAAAAGTACCCCCCATTAATTACTGACTACATGCATTAAATGTTCTAATAAATGTGTCACCGGTGACATTTGGTTATTCCGGGTTTTACAATTTTACCCATTGTCTAAAAACCACCATCAACATTAAGTTCCCTACTTAGATCGGAACATGAGCTTTGTTGCGAGGTAAGCATAAGATGGTGACAAACTGTCAGTAGTGAATCGTAAAGAGAATTGAGGAGGCTCGTCTGACCTTTTTTTATATATTGGATTTGGAATCCTTGCCTCTGGCAGTTTTGCACAAATCGGGAGGCTGACACAATTGGGAAGTCATCATCATTGAGAGACAGGAAGCTGGGCGACATTGAGAAGTTGACGCGAGTTGAGAAACTGAGCGTGCTAGCTGGCGTGACTTGGGTGGTCATTGGGAAGTTGGCGCAATTGGTAGGACCGGTGCAATTGGGAGACCGGGAAGCTTGGCGCGAGCTTGGTGGCACAGGTGCAAACAAGGAGGGAGTAGGTGTTTCGACAGATAACAAAGTTTCTTTATTTTTCCTTTCTTCACACACGGCTTCAGTCAAGGCATCATCCATGATAAAAAATATGGAAGCTTTATGTCTCTTATTGCTTCCTTTCCTTTTTTTAAGGTTCCGTATTCATACCCAGCGCAATTGTACCGTCTCCCTTGTTTGAGAAAAGTTTATTCTTGTTGAGTTTCTCTCTTTGTCATGTCGTACAGATATGAATCATCCACTAACCAGCCATATTCTCCAGGTGAAGGCGAGAGGTCTGACTCTTGCAAGAGCATCCCGACTAAGGTTATTCGGGCTAAAAATATCATACCGGTATGTTTTCTTCTTCTTCTATTTTCATGTTATCCTCTTTTATATGTGTATAGATAGGATGTAACTTGATCATTTTCCCTATTTTTTGCAGTGTATGATGGGATCCTCCAGGGATGACCACTCCTTTAACTCTTCGGAGAAGGACTTCAGAATTGGCGGAGATCGATATTCTTCTCTTTGAGGAGGCATGGGTTTGGGATTGAATCTTGCTCCATGAAGCTAGTGAAATCATTAAGGACCTCCCTTCCATCTATCCCCATGAAGTACAGGCGCGTGCTCGGACTTTCTTGGGTTCAGGAAGCATGGAGGAGGGGCGAGAAAACGAGGAATAACCTTGGCATATTGAGAAGTTCCAGTACGGCAAAGACTTTCCTTAGCCCAGGTATGGGGCAGATCGAACTATTTCTAGGTCGAAGTGACGAAAAAACGAACGTGTGAATCTCTTGGAGGAGAGCGCCATGGTTCTTGATTTTGATGCGGATGAATCAAAATAATTTCTTCGAAGTGTCAACGAGAAAACCTTCGAAGGAGCATCTGACAGAAACGAAATAGCCTTCGAAGTTTATGCCAGAGGTGTCGTTGGTGATACCGGAGGGGTCATGGTGGTGTATGATGGACCGGTCGTCGGGGCGGACACTGCTGCTGCTGTGGTTGCTTTGGGATAGCATGTTTAGGTTGCTGCTGCTAACACCGTTGAATGGAACCTTTGTTGCCCGAGGGACTGCTGGGGGAAGTGCTTGAAGATAGCCTTGACCAAGGGGACTTGTACTCCATCCTTCGAGGGCTAGTTCCTCCCCTTTGTTATTTCTTCCAGCTGCTTAGTTCCCCTAATTTTTTTTCTTTCTCGTAAACTCATCTTTACTTTCTTCTTCATCATCAACATTTTGCTTTATATATATATATATATTTTCTTGAAATAGGTTGTGGTATGATGGCTCTGCAATGGTTTTCTGGGTTAATCTGATGTATTTTTCTGACATCTGGAGAGATTGTTTGGAAAGAGATGTATTTATGCTCTTTTTTTTTTGACGGAAAAAGGAATCTCCAGGGAAGGATACAAACGGTGTATTCATCTTGGGGGAAAACTGCTACTAAGAGGAATTGTTAAAGGAAATACTAAATCGAAAGTGACTAGGAAGTACAACATTTTATGGATAGGAGGCCTTGAGACATCGCAAGTGGATTATCACGCCTTTAGGTGTGTCTGCGTTGATGAGCTTGGAATATCCTCCTAAGAGGATTTCCGCCACCAGATACATCTTGTCTTCTCTTCCATTGGGCGAATCAGTCTGGATAGCCATTTTTACTGTCATCCTCCCAACTTGAAACGATTTTACCTTAGCCACTACGTCTCCGATTGAAAACGGGTTCAGACGTCGTGCAACCATTTGAGTCTTGGCTTCGTTAGTTTAAATAGAAGTTTCCAAGATTTTTGCGAAGTGTTCAAATGGTCTAGCACCCCATTCATATTTATTGACAGCGTCCGTGCCAGTAATCGCTCCGAGTCCCCATGACTGAATGGGGGAAAGAATGACTGGTTTCATAAAAGGTTGCTTGTTGAGACTTACTTGCATTTGAAAACCATGAGCTAGCGCCAGCAGGTCCTCTCCAGATGTTTGGGTTCCTTCGATAGTTCGTCAATTCGATAACCAATGGGATGATTTTTTGGAAATTCCTTCGGGCGTGGACGTCTCCAGAGGGTGCACATCTAATTTCGCTTTGTTATCGAGTACCCATAAGTGTCTCAATATCATGTCATGACCCAGTTCTTTGAAAATGTGGAGTTTGCTATGCGTTATATCATTTCCCACCTTGATCTCTAGGTCGATGTATCCATGTGCATTCAAAGATTCTCCTCTCGAGTTCTTAATCACGGACGGGGAATATGTAGCATCTTGTTTTGTAAATCCTGCTGTCTTCAGTGTCTTGAAAGTAATGATATTGAGGTCAGAGGCCGCGTCGATGAGCGTGTTGTAAAATTCGATACACTTAAACGGGACATGGTCGGCAGTCTCCAGGTTCTCCTTTTGGTTCCGCCTGTTTGGCGAGCTTGGGCCCATGGTGTGGTTTCCGATGAGAGAAAAAGTCGTTTGTCGGACACAACGCGATTGAGAGCTGCGAAAATATCTTGGCGCTGCAACTTGGAAAGATAGAGAGTTTCACATACATGCTGCATCATTAATTGTACAGTTTCGTGCACGGAGTCCCCAGAGGACCGGAAGTTTCTTATTGGGATTGGGTTTCGATGCACTCCTTCGTCTCCTAGTTGGAGCTCTCCCGCTTCTATCCTTTCTTTGAAAATATTCTTTAGTCTCGTTGAAATCGCCGGGTCGTGGTGAACGAACCCGTGGTAATGGCGTGATTTGGGGTTCGCCATCTCAAGATCAGTTGGTGGACGCCCTGGGAGGAGGAAGTCGATAACATTATCTTGAACCCAGGCTTATAGGAGGTCAATCACCTCCTCGATGGGAAACGGGAAATCAAGGGTATTTTCTTCGGTCTCATGATGATGCATGGGAGTTTTAGTGACAATCTTCCGTGGAGGGGCTTAAAATACGGCGCTTCACGTTTTGGCTGGTGGCCCATAGTTGGGGCCTTCCTTTTTCCTTTTTCGTTTACTATGTTCACGGAGGATGAGCCGGAATTAAATTACTTGCTGATGAGGCATCTATTCCTGCGAGTCTCACGCGTGTCTTCAGTTCGAGTTGGCCTATTTATTTTCAGTAATGCCGGTGCTGTCGTTCCGGATCGTCTGGCGGCTTCATGGAGTTCGGAGAATGTTTGGAAGCACAAGTTCTCTAGCAAGGCGTGGTAAATAAGAACCATACCATTGATGCACGCTGATTCACTCAATATTTGTTCGATCACGTTTGGGTCGTGATGTCGAGTGCTTGAACCCTGAACCTTTTGACAAAATCATTCGGATGTTCGTTATCCCACTGGTACATTCTTCCGAGGTCAGAGAAAGTAACTTGTTCAGACACGAAGAAGTATTTCTTGTAAAACTCAGAGACCATTCTACTCCAGTTTGGAATGATGTTCGGCGGGATGCTGTTGTACCATGTATACGCCCTTCTAGTAAGTGATTTTTAGAATTCCCTTAAACGAAGAACGTGATTATATTTATGTTCACCTAGGGATTCCAGGAAACGGGAGACATGCTCATGTGCATTCTCGGTACCATCGTATATGGTAAATTGAGGAGAGGAGTACCCCATTGGGAGAGGTATTCTCTACATTTCGGATGGGTAAGGGGGTTGGTGATGATGCAGGTCCAATTCATCATTCTTGATTCGGTTACGAAAAAGTTGTTCCAGGTCTTCTCGCGTGACGAAGTTGGACGGCTGATTTCTTTCCAACGAGATTCTAGCGAGTTTCCTCGTTGACGGGAGCGTGCTTTCCGCTCGAGGTGCTGGTGTCGGGGTTGTTGAAGACATTCCTAAGCGGCTTTGGAGGACGCGACTCACGTGGTAGTCACTCTGTCAGGGTCTTGAGAAAGACAAGTACCTCCTTCTATGTTGAAACCATATCCGTCTGGGTTCTGGTAAGCATTTCCTGTCGTTCCATAAAATCAGTGATGGTGACATAAGGACGGCTTCCTATGGTCCCTTCGGTCTCTCGTCCCGTTGGTGGGGTAGTTGGAACCTTAGTTGTGGTCGGAGGCGCCATGCTAGATGAAGCATTAGGGGCTGCAGCGGCGGCTCTGGCCCTGGTGACCGGTGGCGTGACACCCAAAGAGGTATTTTCGTTATCGTGATTAGAGGGTTGTGCGGAGACACTAGAGGAGGAAGCGGATCTGTCCCTGGTGATTGGCGGTGTTTCGCTTGAGGGAGCGCATTCAAGTTACTAGGTGAGTGATGCAACAATGTTATTGGGAGAGACGTTAACATCATCAGGGACGTGCTCTGTGCTGGTATTCTCGGCAACCGCTCCAGACCTGAGTTCCACTATGTTGGGATTGATGTTCGGGAAACGAAATCAGAAGTCAAAGTTGGTATTGCAACCGATAGATCAATCCTCCCGCTGTGGTCGCCAATTATTTATGGGTAAAAATCGTTTCTGCCGATTTTGGTAAATTCGGTAGGTGAGTGATAAACTAGTTTGAACCCTAAACAAATGTGCTGCACGTGAGCACTTTCTAGATTCGAGAGATCAATCTGTACAAGTCCGGCCTAAACCAAGAAATGGTCGTTCCAGTCTTGCTTCGGTCACAAAGTGGAGGAGAATGGTTAATTTGGAGAGGAAAGCAAAGAAAGGTGTTGAGGCGTAATAATTCTAGAGAGTAGTATCTCGACTTGTATCGAAAAGTGAAAGCTTTAAGCTTGCAAAAGATGAAAGCTTTTTGGAGAGCTTGCAAGTTGCCTTTTCTGAGAGTGTTGTATTTTTTTCTCCCGACCAAGACTTGTCGTTCGGGTAGAAATAGGTGAGACCTATTTATACAAGTTGAGATTGAAACGTACCCTGGCCTCATTAAGGAAGGAAATAAAAGATAGTTAAATGGGAGGAGGTGGTAACCGGCGTGTTTAAGAGTGAAAACGTTTTCACCTTTTTTCCCCCATTTAATTGACCGCTTTTATTCCTTTTCACGCTTTCTTAATATGAGGGTAGTGTACGCTGCATGATGTGACCGCCAAACCAAAACCCTGAGAAAGCATCCCCCAGTTTGTGTTGATATCTCGAGAGTTGGTTGCACTTTAGGTCTAAGTGGCAATACCAAGCTGCTAGGGGAGCGTGTGGCATGTGCGGAATGCCTTGACCGCAAGTTACACTTTGAGAGTATGTGGCAATGCCAAAGCTTCTAGGGGAGCGTGTGGCATGTGCCAATGCCATGTGCGGAATACCTTGTCCTTGGGTTTCACTTTGAGTGCAACTGGAAATTCCAAATATGCCAGGGGAGCGTGTGTCATATGTGGAATGCCTTGGTCGCGGGTTTCACTTTGAGTGCAAGTAGCAATGCCAAAGCTGCTAGAGGAGCGTGTGGTATGTGCCAATGGCATGTGCGGAATGCCTTGACCGCAAGTTACACTTTGAGTGTAAGTGGCAATGCCAAAGCTGCTAGGGGAGCGTGTGGCATGTGCCAATGCCATAGCGGCTTGGTAAGGAAAGCTGCTGGTGGTGCGTGTTGGCATGTGCCAATGGCACGCACGGCCACTTGGGCCTAGGTTGCACGGTTTGAAAGCCTAGGGCGCGGGCGCTAGTTTGGCGCGGTTGGTGTGGCTGGCATGATATGCCGTTGGCACAGGGGTGCGGCTAGCATGACTGGCATGATTTGGCGCGGTTGGTGTGACTAGAATAGCTAGGGCCAAGGCAGAGTGCGTTTGGCATGTCGCATCTAGCTTGGTTTAGGTGTGGCTGGCATGACTTGCCATTGGCATAGAGGAATTTAGGTTTTCGCTCGTTGTAATCCTAATTTGAAAAAAAAAATACCCTCCATTAATTACTGACTACATGCATTAAATGTTATAATAAATGTGTCACCGGTGACATTAGGTTATTCGGGGATTTATAATTTTACCACTTGTCTAAAAACCACCATCAACAGTTACGTAATCTCAACTCTACATTTCAATCATTGAAACATTCTTCTATAATGTTATAATAATCGTTATTCATGACTATCGTCATCAAAGCTATTTTCAAGATTGAAACGTCATCATGACTTTCATCACTGTTAAAGATAAAAATTGGTTAAAGCGAAAGATTACCAACACATATTTCGAGAAAAGATAAAGTAGTAAACTCGGATCGAAATAGAAAATGTGTATGTATGAAAACTATCATACTTATAATGATCGTTGTCTCAAGAGTAGGAGATAGAGTAGATACACTATTGAGTGATAAATGAGTTCAAGTCTCCACATACCTTTTGATTGGATGAAGTTTGTCATATCCCTAGCTTAAGGGGAGGATGCCCCGTATCCAGTATCGGCATGTCATTAGTCTTGTGTGTTAAAATGTATTTAGTAGTAATTAATTACGGTTAATTAGTTTAATTAGAGGTTAATGTTATTTAATGGGCGTGTCGGATGTGACCACCTGGGCTGTTGAGAGCCATTGATGCTAGGTTAGGAAGGGATGGCTTTATAAGCTGTGAGTCTGTAAAATCAGTTTGTCAAAAGAATTAATCCAAAACCAAATCGTTCAATCGATTAAACCGTGTTCTCTGAACCGGGAGGCTTGATCCGTGAGGATCTTGGCGTTACTACTATCTCTAACCCAATTCTTGTTGTGAATCATATCTTGGTTCATAACAATTGGTATCTAGAGCAGTTCGATCCATGGAGATGCCGGAAGCTACACCACTGCAGCTGAAAGCTTTGAAGAATGAAGATAAAACAAGAAAGGAATATGATAAGTTCTGTGAGTTTTATCGGTTTCACTATGAAGAGAATAACTCCCAAACTCGAGAGTACTATCTCCAGAAGTTTACAAAGCTCATGGACAGAGCAAGGAAGAAGTGTATATTGATACTTTCCATTAAGGGTACTACATCGATTCCTCCTGCCGTCTATGAAGAAGAAGATGATTCTCTAGAGAAGTTAATTCCTTGATTTTTATTCGATGAAGAAGAGGATGACTCAAATAATGGGTTAATTTCTCAAATTGAAGAGGTTACAAAAACTGGGGTTAAATCAATTTCTTCTTATGATTCAACTGATTCCGTGTGTTTTCAATTAGAAGAAATTGTCAAAGCTACCATGAATGATATTGAAGGGAAAAATCAGATCCAATTTGGTGAGTGTTTTAACATTATTCTTAATTCTTCTCATAACATATTTGATCATGGAAAAGAGAAATTGCAAGTTAATTTTAAGTTGGGTTTTTCTTTTCTCGGTGGTTCAAAAAAATTGGGTAGATTTTTTAAAGAAATTTTTCAGGAGTTGGTTAATAATAATGGGTATTTACCAGATTGGTGGTTTACTGCTTCAAATGTTGGAATCCTAGCTAATAGTGGTTTTGCTAATCCTGCTAGAAGTCTGAATGTAGTTGTTTATTTCCATCTTTATTTTGCTTCTACTTGTTCTGTATTCGATCCAGGAAAGGGGATTGATGAGTCACGTTTCATGGATGATAACAAGGCGAGAATTGTTTATGAGATTATTTTACATCCTGGATATGCCTCCGATTCAATATTCCTTAATTAATTCAACTGTACTTGAATCTATTAGAACTGATAATAATGGTGATTGTAGTAAACTGTTTGTTAAAATGATTGAGAGAAATAATTTTTTATTACTCTTGTTGGTTAGAGTAGTTGGTAAGATGTTTGTTAAAACACCACACAGACATAATAAAACTAGTTGTGCATCTACAATTTTATATGTGGGAATGACTCCATTTAAGAAGACTCATCGAGTATTTGGTATGTGGGAAGAAGGTTCTAATTGTTTTATAAAAGTATTATGAATTGATGGTCACTACCAATCTTCATCTTAAATCAGTTAGAATTCTATTTATTCAGTTGAGAGGTTTCAAAGCTGTGAATGTATTTATCTCAATTGGTGCTTTGTTGGTAACTCAGCAAGGGGTTTTCGAACTGCAGTTTGTTAGTCTCCTGCACCATGTGCTGTTGTCTTATATGGTTTATGATGTACACCTGGTGGTTCAAATTCTATATGGGTGGAGGCTGGTAGATCACTTGAGGTGGAAATTTAAAGTTCCATGGAGTTTCACTAGTTCACTCATCTCGCAACTGCAAGGTGATTTACTTCTGATCTTGAAGGTTCTTGGGGCAGTTCTACATTCGTACTGGAGTGATTTGTACACGTCATACCTTGCTCAATATCTTAATTCTGGTTACGACCAACTGATGGGTATGTACGATTTTGATTTCTCTCTATGCCTACTTCCTTGATATATTTTTATGTGGAGGCGGGTATATCATACACGGAAAGGTTATAGCTGGACTAAAATTTCTATAAGAAAGTTGGGGACTCAGGCCTTATTAATAGTGAATCAACAATTAGCTGTGGTCAGGCTGGTGGTCTACTTAAGCTGGAAATTTAAATTACTTACTTATGAGAATTATGAAAGCCTAGCCGTTCGAGAAGAAGAAGAGCAGTTGCACCTCGATTTTGTCAAGTTTGTTCTCCAATCCTTTTATTACAATCAACATGATTCTAACTCTTGTGTGTGGATGTGGAGTTTGACTAGTGCTCTTGTTTATCTAATTATTTGTGTTATCCTTGTTACGTATTTAATCGTGGGAAGTGGCTTGCTGAGTCAAATTTAAGGAATGATAATGGAAACCTTGTTTCTAAGCTGGATTTAGGACAAGGGTACAGTTCAGAAATTCAGCTTCGGTTTCTGATTGTGCTTCTGATAGTTAATTATGATGGTAGTGGTTATGGTCTTAGGCTGTTTTTAGAAATATCATACACATATATTGGAAGTGCGAGTATTTTCTCTTTGCAGTGGACAGAAGTGATGTTATTTTGGAAGGCACATAATTTTTTGGTCAAGTGCCTGATATGGAAGGAGCAAATATGTTTTTCTGGCAGCTGCAGTTTGGGTTGCTCGAGCTTAAGGAGGCCTATATGCCTGCGCATAACTCGTCTTACCAAAAAATGGGTGACTGGAATTCAACTGCTCAAGAAGGGATAGAAAAGCTACACCATTCAATTGTATCCAAGTCCAAGACTGTTGTGGCAAGGGGTGTTGGTGTGCCTGCATATCAAACTGGGAGCTCTAAAAATGATGCACATCTTTACCTTTGGGGACTGAGCACAACTATATGTCCATTGTTTGCCTTTAAAAGAAGAATCACAACCATATCTGCTTGTTCCGTTACGCTCGCAAATGGTCAGTTGATGGCTATATTTGGAGTTGGAGTTCATACAGGCCAAAAAGAAGACTTCTTTCACCTTGTGGCTAAATGGTTGCTAAGAGCCATTCAAATAATAAGGTATTGTTATGGGTCGATTACTTAAGTTGGGATTTACAAAAGTGGTGATACTCAGCATATATATTTTCACCGTAATCAACTGTTGGGTTTGGAGTATCAACAAAGCGAGAGGCCATTCTTATCTAAAGCCCTATGGAAGAAAAATTGGATTACAGTTCATATCCATGTTGATTTACACTCCAGTTGTGTTGATATTCGAGGTACCCTTGACTTGGGAATGTAGTTTGTCTCTTATGGGGTTATTACGTGGAAGAACTACTGGATGGATCTGTTTGCATTCTCCATCCAAGCTCAAGCAACACCTCAAGTGGCTAGTTCTCGTTATACCAGTGCAGAGTTGCAACCAGGCAACGGTTAATGGAGACAATCTTTGGGTAATACAAGCCGACAACAGACAACTACAGATTTGCGGTACTCAGAAAAGAAGGATATGGGTACTACAAGTGACAAAAAATGGATCTGAAATTGGGTTGTGCGCAACAGTTGTGAACTGTAATCTGATAAGTCACTCCTTGAAAAATGCTTGTTGTTGTTTACCATGTTGCAGTCAGATGTTGGGCTTCTTCCTTGACACAAATGGGGTTCTAAAGGAGTTTTAATTTTCTAAACGGAAGTGGAAACGCATAAGTACTTCCATAAGGGCTATTGGCGAGGTTTTGGTTGATTATTTTCAGCTACAACAGTACATCCAGGTCCACTTATCTCACAAACATGCGTCTACAACTAAGAGCACTACCAACAGTCGGGATGGGTAGGCTAAAGTAGGTGGGAGGACATGCCTGCAACTACAACAATATATGTCGATTCCATTGGAGCTTGAGAAGAGCCATACACTCACACTCATGAGAGTCATTTTTCGATATTGGGTCAACAGCTACGTCCGCCGGCTACAAGGTGAACAAGCTACTATATTTAAAGATGCCACCTTGACGGACTCTACAAACGGACTTGTGTTTTCTTATCATTCATCCTTGAGGACAAGGATGTTTTGGAGGGGAATGTATTGTCATATCCCTAGCTTAAGGAGGATGCCCTGTATCCAGTATCGGCCTGTCATTAGTCTTGTGTGTTAAAATGTATTTAGTAGTAATTAATTACGGTTAATTAGTTTAATTAGAGGTTAATGTTATTTAATGGGCGTGTCGGATGTGACCACCTGGGCTGTTGAGAGCCATTGATGCTAGGTTAGGAAGGGATGGCTTTATAAGCTGTGAGTCTGTAAAATCAGTTTGTCAAAAGAATTAATCCAAAACCAAATCGTTCAATCGATTAAACCGTGTTCTCTGAACCGGGAGGCTTGATCCGTGAGGATCTTGGCGTTACTACTATATCTAACCCAATTCTTGTTGTGAATCATATCTTGGTTCATAACAAAGTTCCATACCATAGGAGTTTCCCTTAGGTATTCTAAATGTTGAAATACAAGATGTTGAAGTAAACCAACAAGGTAATAACCATTTGTTGGGAACTAGTAGTCGTGACTCGCACCTAGGCCTGCACATAACCGAACCGTAACCGCACAAACCGAACCGTAACTGCACACCGAACCGATAATCCAACGGTCGGTCACGGTTTTATTAATTTTGTTAACTGGTATATCTTCTGCAATCAACGGTTTTACCTATAACCGCACCTAACCGAATCGAAAAATCGAATATTATAGGCCGTTGATTTATTTTTATCCCGATCAATCCTAGCCGTCTAGATTAAACCCTAACTATATATTTTGAAACCCTAAAATTCTAGCAACTTCTTCCTTTCTCTACTCTTCCTCTCCGAGACTTATCTCTCTCTCAACTCGGCCGCCTCCATCACCAGTTCACTACATCTATCAAGAGATTCAACACTCAAGAGCGCCACCACCTCTATCAAGAGATACACACCCGTAAGTGTTTTCTCCTCTTCTGTTTCTCCTTCTCCTCGATTGATTTTTTTTATATCAATTTCTAGGGTTTTTATTTTATTTTTAGGGATTCTTTTGATTCACTATCAACAGATGGTTTGATTTATGTTTTCAATCGATTTATGTTGTCAATTGATTGATGTCAGGGTTATAATTTTTTTTTTTTTATATTCTCGAGACCTTGAGAGCAGAGCGGGAGTTCTTCATTAAATAAAGTTGTGGATTATTTCAAACGGGTAACTACTAACTAGTGTTTCTTCTTTTTGTTCAGATATTTTTATTTGTTTTTGATAGGGATTAATTTATAGGGTGTATAGATCTGAGCTTGTTTCATATAGTATGGGTCCTTGCTTATTTGAGTTTTAGTTTGTTTAAGTTTGATGATAATGGTGATTTGATAAGACCCTATATTGATTAGTTCATATTCAGTGTTTTAGGTTAATTGGCTTTCAATTGTGAGTTTCTACTCAAAATATTAATCCTATTTTTAACTACTATTTAAGAAAACAATAACCAGCTTCTTCAATTGCATATGGTTCAAGAGTGTACCAACTACATGTGGAAAATTCCAACTCGGGTCATTTCTTTTGCATATCATGATTTATATCTATGGTTAGTGGAGTTGCAATCAGTTGCACTAAAGTTTGTATTTCTTTTGACATATGATCAATATGAACATGGAAAAAAGAAATGAAAATTTCTTTTATTAGGTATACGTTATGTTCGTTATTTGGTATACATATGATAAGGAAGTACTCAATTTCATTATCTATGAGTCACTAAATAACAAAGGTATGTAGATGTCCAGTATGATTCTGTAATTGCTCAGGGCTTGCATACGAAGATTAAAGAGAAAGTGGCAGATTCATTCTAACAAACTACTTCCTTGGAGGTCATAGAAGTTGTTATTGTATTGTGGAATTTTGATGTGAAGGATTAGCTTCAGTTCGATAGTACGTCATGACTGATATGTAAAATATTATCGTTGTTTTCATCCATGGAAACTCTTAGAGTTGATTCCTTTGCACTTATATTCTATTGACATTGTTTTAGTGAGTGATATATGTAGATTATTGTCATTTTGTTACGTTTCTTTCTTAACCCTGCACTTTGTTGATGACTTGAATCACTTGATCTTATCTAAATAAGAGAATGATGTCTAATAACTTATCTAGTTTATGCATGGGAATGAGAAAGTAGGTGTAGGCACAATATGTATATGACTTTTGAGTAATTCCCTTTGCGACATTTTGGGCAAGGAAGAGGATTAAGGGGATGATTGGCTTGAGAATTGATGGACCGGAGTCTTTTACTTGTCTTCAACTCTTCGTGCTATTTTATTTTCTTATGTTAAACTTTAAGACTATTGTGTGTGTTTGATCTTTAGACTCCTTGCTTTTGGACTTCAAGTCTGTTTGATCTTTAGACTCTTGTATGGAATTGATTAAGAATCTACTTGTTACTTGTTAGATGTTATTGTTAAGTATGGAATGGATGTACAGGTGCAGGTACAAAATCTGTCAGAAGTTTCTGATATTTATATATGGTTAAAACCGAACCGAACTGCAAAATAACCGAATAATGCCGATGAGGTTAAAAACCGAACCGAATACTAAATAGTTCGGTTATGGTTTTAAATGTGCTAACCGCACTATACAGGGTTAAGTCAACGGTTTTAACGATAACCGCACCGAACCAAACCCTGTGAGGCCTACTCGCACCTTTGGACCGGCCTAACCAAGGTGTACATCACATGACACGTTCTATCATCTCCTACTCCCAACGGTCAACGGGCCTGTTAAAGTCAGGGAACAATGTCACTGAACATACCTCCTTTCTTAAAGTTAAACCCCAGAAGAATCCTCTCTTGTACAATTCCATTACCAGAAAAAATCATGAGTACTTCATCTCCAACAATCTCAGGAGCTGCTTCTTCATCTTCGTCAGTAGATGTTGAAACCCTAAGAAGAAATCGAATCCTTTCCAGCAAACTCTATTTTGATGTTCCACTCACTATGGTACCTCTAATTTATTCATCTTCGTATGACATCGCCTTCATGGGTATTGAGAAATTGTAAGTATTTCACAGTTTTCTCACTTATTAGTTCAGAAATTGTGATAAAAATCTCATCTTTTTGTGGCTGAATTGATTATTTTTTTTAATTTTGCAAATGAAATGTTATGAATTTGTATAGGCATCCATTTGATTCATCAAAATGGGGTCGAATTTGTCAGTTCCTTATAAAGAATGGTGTATTGGAACGAAGTCGGGTTGTTGAGCCTTTGGAAGCTTCAAATGATGATCTCCTTGTGGTAATTTTCGATTTTTAAAACTCTCCTTGTGGTAACAAATTCAGATTTTTAGAACTTAGGAATTGGTAAATGTTGATTGGAATTTGTAATTGTAAATCCCCCCTAAATTGCGTTCATTTCAATGGATGTTGGATGGTTTTAAAGGGAATTGCTTACTTCAGATACTCGTTAGCAGGTACACACGGAATCGTATTTGAGTAGTTTGAAAAGCAGTTATAAGGTTGCTATCATAATCGAGGTATGTGGAACTGCATATTATCCGAAGCTGTGAATATTTTGGATGCGGCAAAATGATGTAATCTGTTTAAGATGTTTCGTTTTGGCAACATGATCTGACATTATACATATTGTCATTTGCGGTGGAGCTTGCTGTATTTATGTGGACTCGAATGCTTTTCTTGAATGAGCAATTAACCGATCTGATTGATAAATTTCGTGTATTTTTTAGATCCCACCTGTTGCGTTACTACCAAATTGTCTTGTGCAGCAAAAAGTTCTTTACCCTTTTCGCAAGCAGGTGAAACCCCTATGCTTTAATGATCTTCCTCTATTCCCCTTTTTGTTAAAGATGCTGATCATATGTGACAACAGGTAGGGGGAACTATTTTGGCTGCAAAGCTTGCAAAAGAGCGGGGATGGGCAATTAATGTTGGTGGAGGTTTTCATCATTGCTGTGCAGATAAAGGAGGTGGATTCTGTGTCTATGCAGATATATCTCTTTGTATTATATTTGCATTTACCCGGTTGAACATTTCAAGGTACTTACCAGTTTCAATCTTTCACAAAGTTGAATTAGAAGCCACCAACTTACAAACTGCAGCCTTAAGTCTTATTCTGTCTAGTAACTGTGTTCCTTATTTTCGCACAGTCTGAGTCAATATCTATCAATTGCTTCCTCAAATTCTATGATTTGTCTGAAACTTGTGCAGGGTGATGATCATTGATCTTGATGCACATCAAGGGAATGGACATGAAATGGACTTTGGAAATGATAGTAGGTTTTCTTTAATTTTACTTTGAAAGATATTAATGGTTTTGTTCATGAATTTGCTGATAATGTGATACCTACAGGCAGAGTTTATATCCTGGACATGTACAATCCTGATATTTATCCCTTTGTAAGATACTCCCCATTAAATCATTATTACATAATCTTGGAATCAAATTGCAATTATTCCTATTGTAACTATAATCAAGTCAGTTCTCTTAAATCACATTGAAAGTTACTTCTGCTACCTTCTGATGACTCCTTTTAATGTTCATATATCTTTTTTTCTTGCTACTGTAGGACTTTAAGGCAAGAACTTACATTGATCAGAGTGTCCAAGTACAGAGCGGGACTCCAACAGAAGTGTATTTGGAACAATTAGATAAAGCACTTGAGGTATGGATGTCCGGAGAATTTATTATCACTATCTATACTTCTTGTTAATCAGCATTTGCAAAATATGTTACTTGCCTTCCAAACATGGATAGTGAGATTTGACGTGATCGTTCAGTTTGCTTGGTTGAAAATTTAAGCCTTTCTATTTCGTTATCTTGTTTAGCTATTCTAGTCAGCAAAAGACTAGATTTGGTTTGTGTTCTTATGGAACATGCTATTACCATGATGAAAGACCAAAACTTGCTTACTGTTGGATAAACATAAACCAATCGACAAATGACCAATAGAAAGACTTCCTTACATGCAAATGAATATGTTGGATTTTTCGTTTTAGAAGTAAAGATGTTTTAACAGAAACTGTGGCTTTTCAATGTAAATTCCAGGTTGCTGGGAATAACTTTAATCCTGAGTTGGTTGTGTACAATGCTGGCACTGATATCCTCGATGGAGACCCTCTGGGACAGTTGAAGGTAATTTAGTCTGCTACACTCCACATCTGCATTCTCCAGGATTCGCTTTTTAGACAATAAATTATTCAGCTGCCCAATACAAAAACTTTATACACTCTGATTTCTAACTTTTCTTGAAGTAGCAAATACTAAACCAGACTGAAGATGAAATACAGTTTTGTTAGATCATATGACGACATTCATTAATATGATCACTATTCAACTTTTAGGTGAGCCCTGATGGAGTGGCCAGTAGAGATGAGAAGGTGTTCAGATTTGCCAAAGAATCGAACATTCCTCTTGTTATGCTCACATCAGGTATGTTTCTGTTCAGTTCTTGAGTAATAAGCTTCCGGCATAGTGGGGCCATTTCATCATTTCCATCCTACAGCATAATTTTTATTTTTTTTGGGGGTTTGATAAATTCGGCATAAATTTTATGAACCCATGAATTGGTAGTGGGGCCATTTCATCATTTCCATCCTACAGTCCTGCTTGTTTCTTTCTTATCTTGAGGTTCTTTATGGACCACATTGTCTGAGCATGGGATTGGTAGTGATTTTACATAGATTCCATGTCAACTTACTCGGCCAGCTGTTCATGTTAATAATCAAAGTTTAATAAGCATTTTCAACGGACGAGTAGGATTGTCTAAATCATTTCCTTCAACATCCGTTTTCATTCAAAGTTTGAGTGCAGACCACCAATGAAGAATGATCTGCTTAGGATATGTAGGTTATTACTTTCATAAACCCCAATTTCCCCAAGGGAAACTTCTTTCCGTCCTATGTTTTCTGTTTGGTCACCCTTGTTTTCATCAAACTGAAATGCGTGTTTGGTTACAGGTGGTTATATGAAATCAAGTGCTAAAGTTATCGCAGATTCATTAACGAACTTATCAGTTAAAGGGTTGATTGATTTGGCGACTCCTTTGGGAACCTAAAACCCGTATACACGAACTTTTTGTTGTGTACATATGTAAGGGTGCAAAGGTAAATATACATTTCCTATGGTGTACAGCGACAGTACTTTGGTTCGCAACTTCGCACTGATGTCTAAATACAGTTCTTAACAATGCCAGATCATCGATATTGAAATGTTTTTGTACAATAATTGTACTATAAGATGTAAAGCCTGAGCATGAGATACAGATCATCCTGGATGGAAATGTGATAAGTAACTGAGATTCTACGAACATTAGTATTCAGGTAGGATGTGTTGTAAGTTGGTTTTCTGAATGTGTATAAGGTGTTGTACAATAAGTTAAAAAAAAAGTGTCGTGTAATGTCTCTTAACATTTTTTTCGCTATAAGGTGTTGGAGTAAACTATAGGGAATAAAATCACCATATAATTGGAAATTTATCAGCAATGGAATTATCCGGAAATTTGTTCTTAGAAACTCAGGAGGGCTCCTTCGCCAGGTGGAGTTGGTGTTAAAATTAGGGACTCATGAAGTTGTGTTCGAAGTTAGAGAAAGCTTTTTGGCATAAATGAATATTCAGTACAATATTACCTATAGGGGATATAAGTATTTATAGATACATTTTGCCAAGACATAACAGTACAATACTGAGCCAACACAGATACACTTAAACTAGTAACACCTCCTCAAACTTTACCAAGGGGAAAGTTTGAAGAAGAAGTGACATATTTAGAAGCTATTATTACATACCGAGATATCCGACTGTAACCAATACCCTTTCCTACGAGGAAAAGAGTAAGCTCGATTAATGTACGTATGAGGATCTTCCTCTTTTTCGACGAAAACAAAATAGTGTGAACAACAAGAACAAAACAGAAACGAAAGCATTATGTCAGTTTGATCATAGCACAAAGTCGGTTTAGCAACACAGATTGACCAAGCAAGAGGAGCTCTGGAAGCAGTCTTATAGAATCAGCATTCATGGAAAAATTACGACAATCTCAACATTCTGTGACCAGTTTGAAGATGTTAGTAGACAAAGTTAAGAAGGCAAGGTCAAGGTGGGCTAAGTTTTAAAATTTATGAACTGGTTGCATTTGAAAACCTTCATGATCAATTACTTTAAAAGAATTAATTCGTAAGTTTGTGCTCATCAGCAAGCATCCGACCTTAGCTCAGTTGGTAGAGCGGAGGACTGTAGTAGTTTGCAGCTTAATCCTTAGGTCACTGGTTCGAATCCGGTAGGTCGGATTTTTTTTTTTTTTTGGTTCGGATCAACTAATCATTAGTTCTCGTTGAATGCTATCATGAAATGCAAGTGAATTTTAGTTGCCTGAGATTCAGGGGAGGTATAAAAGCTATAGTGTCTATTGTTATATATGCACTTGAGAATTTTATGAAAATTCAAGTCTGGCAGGTTCTGAGATTCTACAAACACTTCCAAGTTATTTGGGGCGTAGGATGGTTATAACTTGATTTTATGAGACGTTGGAGTAAACCACAGAGTACCATCATTCAAAATTGGAACTTTTATGTTTCTTTATAAATTTTTAATTTGTCCTCATAACCAAGAATAGAAGTAACCACGTCCATCTGTATCTCTTCGCAGTCTCTCTAGCTATGGGAAAAAGAAAATTTCATCAATTTGTTTTTGAACTTGAAAAAACACCAAAGATGTTTCACTAATGAAGTCAAAACATTGACATTTAAGATGTCCGAGAAAGTTACGGATATTATCATATGACTTTCATGATGTAATGCGATCGTAAATTGGCCATACACCATGGTCCAAACTGGGATCATTTCATAGACTTCTACGGTTCCGATCACCAGAATCAATAGTGGCCGCCAGCCCAAAGTCCAGAAAAACTCATTTTTTTTACCACGGTTTTAAGTTTTGCAAAAATAAAAAAATCATGCCTAAAACATAGGCTTAAGCCACCCCACGAATCCAATTAGTTTTTAAGCCACCTAGCTTTATTTTCCAGCTCTGTCACCGAGAATCAAGATCCTCTTTCACCTATATCGTTCCAAATTTTGGGTTGGGCATTACAAAGGGAAAAAATAAAAGCTGTATAACAACCCATTAAAACGAGCAATTAGCATTTCTCGAGGAATGGTTGAAAACCAGGAGAAATGTTACGAGTCCTGACTAGGGGTGAGCATTTGGCCCGAAATCCGTGGATTTAGCCAGGATCATCCGTATTTTTGTGGGTGGGTGCCCGAACCGTTCGCTAATGGATTGGATGCAGATGAAAATTTTGAAATCGAACGGACGATGGATTGGGTCCGGTTGCAACCTTGAAAATCCGTTGGACATCCATACCTGTTCATTTTTTTATCAAACTTCTTCAATACAAATATGAAGGTAGTATATATGTATTTTTTCTGCCAAATTAGGTATTCCTTTCATGTCATACTTTGATGATCTTACACGATACAAAGCCAATATATGTATAAGTGGACATACTTCATCAAAATATGGTTTAAATGGAAGTTACAGTGGCATGTTCGGTTAGGAATAGTTTAAAAAAATTAGTTTGATAACCGAACATTTTGAAACCAATAACACGAAGAACACTTCGGTTATCACAAATATTATTTTTCTTAACCGAACATTCTGAAACCAATATGTTGCTGACTGAACCCTTCTCTGAAAATCAATATGTTGAGTTCGGTTGGTTCGCAAAAAAATAGAAAACTATTTTCTATCCGAACTTTACCAATATTACAAAAAAAAAAAAGATCCAATGTAACTGAATTGTGCTATTTTCCCCACTATGTTGAGTTTTGATTTAACCGAACTTTGCCCACTATGTTCGGTTGGTTCGCAAAGAAGGATAAAATTATTTTCTAACTGAACTTTACCAATATTACAAAAAATAAAATAAAATAATCCAATCTAACCGAACTGTGCTATTTTTCCTACTATGCTGAGTTTCAATTTAACCGAACTTGTCCCACTATGTTCAGTTTGTTTGCAAAAAACCTTGAAAAACCGAACTCTTCACTAATTGCGTGTAGTTCGGTTAGATATTGGTTGGTATGAAGTTTGTGAAACAACCGAACTTTGTACACTTGGTAAAATCTTAATCAACGCAAAGTTTCGTTAGATATAGGTTGCGAACCAACTGAACTTCTAAACACTAAAGTTCGGCAACATTGCGGGAAAACCGAACATTACTCTGTAAATCCTATAAACAAAGTTCGGTAACCTGCGTGTTAAACGAGCGACTAAAAACCTCCATTAAGAGCGACTTCGGTAACCTGCGTGTTTGAAAAAAGTAACCGAGCTACACTTTCAGATGTGTTCGGTTACCTGTTCTTCACATAAGGTAACCGAGCAAGCCCAAATCTACTTAAAAAAAATTACATTTTCATGAATTTTTGGATCAATTCAACCAACATTATCTAAGTTTGAAGCATACCTGGGTACCCAAATACTCTTCCTCCGGTTGTGGTTGGTAAAATCCATGTTTTTCCTCTTCATCTTCTTTAACTTTACTCGCTCAATAATTGTACTTCGTTTTAAAAAAAAAACCCATCTGATATTTTAATCTCACTAATTATCTTTAACTTAATCATTTCACTAATCATTACCTAAAATTAATCAGGAGGGTAATTTAGGTATTTATATAAATATCTAGATAAGGGGTGACCTAGATTTGCTTCTAATGTCTTACCCAAAATAAAACAATGGTCCCAAAAAAACCATGATCCCCAAAAAATAATTCTTTACTTACGGCTTATTGGGCCGTCATGTGTTTTATCAGTCTCATGTAATAACAAAAAGAGTGCTCAAACTGGCGAAGCAAGATAAAGGAACTATCATTCATGAAAATTGAGTTTATATTTGATGCAAGTCGAGGGTATAAAAGCCTGTGTGACTGTTCAGTGGTGACACGTCTACTTCAAGGTTGGATAAATTTTTGTAAGATATTAAGACGCATGCCAACCCAAAATGTGGTTACGAAAAAAAAAAGAAAAAAAAGAAAAGAAAAAAAGTGCATCTACGAAGGCCCTCTGTCTAGGGTGCTGGCTGTTAAGATGTTGGAGTGAGCCATATACAGATATTCAAATTAAAACTTTGGCTACTTAACCTGTTGTTGATGGTGGTTTTTAGCTTAGGGTTAAAATCGTAAAATCCTAGTCAGACAATGCCGTCATAGAACTTGAGTAATAATATCTCCACCAAGCACATTATTGAACCCTTTAATATGACTGCTAGAAAATTACCAGGGTACCTTTTTTTAATTCTAATTAGGAATTCGATAGGCTAAAACCATAATTCTCACAC